>CM061549.1:282330373-287130373 GCA_030864215.1 Capsicum pubescens
TTAGAATGCAAAGTCTAAGTCTAAAGCTTCTTTAATCTTATACAAAAAGAGAAGTTCAAATACATTGTTATAAAAAATATTTACAAGATACATTATGAAAAAATAATGTAACTTCTTAATTCTTTTGTAACTGTATCTTTTCAATTCTTCTTGAACGTAAGAATTCATTTGATGAGATAATTCTTGATAAGTTATTTCATTCCTTGAACAGATGAATTCATTTGGTGAGGATCTAATTCATTCAATTCACCATTAATTCACTCTTGTAACATCCTTTGTTCCTCACTTATATAAGTCACTCTATTTGAGAACAAAACACACACCAACAAAGTAAAAGAAAAATATCTTCCTCCTAAGTTCTCTACTTTTGAGAAATAGTTTTGAGCAACCTCCAAACTTTTAGCCATGGGTGCACGTGTTTGGAAGTAGCTGTGGAACCTTGGGGAGCGACCGTCTAGAAGGATTTGTACCGGAGTTGGGCCGAAATCGCTTTCAAGGCAGTGGCTTGTCACGACACAACATTTGTGACTATTTTATTATAATTATTAATTTCAGTTTCATATCAATATTGTAGTACTTTTTTTAACAATTTGAAAGTGAGTTCCTTACATACAATATTGATAAATGGCTATTTTTTTGAACAAAACTTTTTCTGATTTGTCAAAACTTGAGCCATTGGACGAAAATAATTTTAAACGTTGGTCACAAAAATTTCTGGTTTTCTTAGAACAATTAGAAGTTGATTATATTTTTTTTAATGATGGTTCCAACATTATTACTGGTTCTAACACTATTATGATTTTTGATGAATTTGCTAAAAAAAAAATATTAAAAAGGATAACATAAATGCTAGAGGACATTTATTGAGTCATATGACTAATACTCTTTTTCTGATTTATTTGTTACTTACAAATCTGCTAAAAAAATGGGATGGTTTGCAAAACTCAAAACAAAAGGACAAAATGATGTCTAAGTTTATCATGCTGAGGGCAATAAAGTGATTGAGGCAGTACAAATCTGCTAAAAAATATGGGATAGTTTGCAAAACTCAAAATAGGAGGACAAAATGATGTCCAAGTTCATCATGCTGAGGGCGATGAAGTGATTGAGGCAGTGGTCGTCGAGATGAACTTGGTGTCTAACAAGATTGAGTGGGTGTTGGACACAGGGGCTTTAAGGCCATTCTTCACCAACAAAGAGTTATTCTATGACTTTGAGGAATCCACCAATGGCGAGTGTGTCTACATGGATAACTCCACTACTGTAAAATTTCTCTTAAATTAACTTCTGATAAAATATTAGTATTGAACATTGTTCTATATGTTCTCTCTCTTCGTAGAAACTTAGTTTCTGGAGCACTTCTAAATAAAGTGGGCCTTAAACTTATTTTTGAAGCTGATAAAATGATGAATTCTATGTTTTTAAGCTTGTATCTTCCTGACTATATGTGGAAGGAAAGCTGCCTTGTTTGTATGTTATATTCTTAATAGAGACCCTGATAAAAGGTTAGACAAGACCACATATAAGTTATGAAAAGGGTTTGTTCCTAACTTAAAATTTCTGAAAGTGTGGGGGAGTTTGACTAAGGTTGGTCTAACTGATTTTAGACGGGTAAATGTTGGCTCTAAGACTTTTGACACTGTCTTTATTGGTTATGCTCAAAATAGTATTGCATATAAATTTATATCATTAAATGATTATTCTATTTGTGAATCTAGAGTTGCAAATTTTTTTAAGCATGTTTTTTCTTTGAAAAATGATGTGCCTAGTGATGTGCAAAATAATACTTCTGTATCTATGTCTGTTAACTCTCATGTTATGCCTGTTTCTGATGATATTGCTAATGAGCATGAAAATGAACTTAGAAGGAGTAAAAGACGTAGAATTGAGACTAGTTTTGGTTCTGATTTTATCACCATCTTCTTAACTGAGGGTTTTGATATTGATACTTTAAATGATGAATTAGTGTCTATCTACTTAATAGAAGAAGACCCTAAAACTTATGATGAAGCAATGAGTTCAATTGATGCAATGTTTTGGAAAAAGGCTATTAAAAGTGAATTAGACTCTATAGTCTCTAATCACACGTGGAACTTGTATGATTTGACTAAAGGTTATAAACCCATAAGTAGCAAGTGGATATTTAAGAAGAAGTTGAGGTCTGATGACACAATTGATAAATATAAGGCTAGACTTATGATTAGGAGTTTTTAACCAAAAGAAAGGTATTGATTATTTTGATACTTATTCTCCTATGACTAAAATAGCAACTATTAGGACTTTTATTGCTCTAGCCTCTACTCATAGTTTAGTGGTACACCAAATGGATGTCAAAACTGCATTTTTAAATGGTGATTTAGAGGAAGAGATCTATATGACTCAACCAGAGGGTTTTGTGGTCCCAGGACAAGAGAATAAAGTATGCAAATTGAGAAAGTCCTTATATGGACTTAAGCAGGCACCTAAGCAGTGGTATGAAAAAAATAATTTCATATTAATGAATAATGACTTTGTTATTAATTCATCTGATTGTGTTTATTCTAAAATGATTGGATCAAATTGTGTGATTATATGTTTATATGTGGATGACATGTTAATCTTTGGCCCTAATGTGAATGTTGTAAATGAGACTAATTTTTTTTTTATTTTCTAAATTTGAAATGAAAGATCTTGGAGAAGCTGATGTGATTTTAGGAATTAAAATCAAAAGAAGTGTTAATGGTTTCTCTGTGTCAGTCTCATTATATTAAGAAGATGTTGAAAATATTTGATTATTTTGATGTAGTTTCAGTGAGAACTCCTTATGATCCTAGCATACACTTGAAAAAGAATAAAGATTTCAGTGTTTCTCAAACTGAATATGCTAAAATAATTGGGAGTGTAATGTTTCTCATGAACTATACTAGGCCTGATATAGTTTATGCTGTTAATAGATTGAGTAGATATACTCATAATTCCAGTAGTGAACATTGGCATATTCTTCATTGCTTGTTAAGGTACTTGAGAGGTACTATGAATTGGTGTTTGCATTTTAATAAATTTCCTGCTGTTTTGAAAGTTTTTTGTGATACTAACTGGGTTACTGATAATGATGAAGTTATCTCTACTAGTGGCTATGTATTTACTTTAGGTGCAGGTGCTATTTCGTGAAAGTCTTTAAAGCAGACTTGTATAGCACATTCTACCATGAAATCTGAATTTATTGCTCTTGAGTTGGTAGGGTAAGAAGCTTAGTGGCTGAGAAATCTTTTGACAAATATGCCTTTATGGGGAAGACAAATGTCACCAGTCTCTTTACATTGTGACTCATAGGCGGCAATTGGGATTGCTAAAAATAGTATATACAATGGTAAAAAGAGACATATTTGCATCAGACATGGTGTAGTTAAATAATTATTAAAACATGGTGTTATTTCCTTGAAATATGTAAGATCCAAAAGAAATTTGGTGGATCCTATGACCAAGGGTTTGACAATAAAAATGATCCTTAAATCGTCGAGGGGGATGAGGCTAAAGCCCATGGATTGAGGTAATATGGTGGATACCCATTTTCAGTCAAACGAAGCCATATAGGCCATCAATAAACACTACATAGCCTATCCCTATGGCGTGAGGTAGTGTATTATAAAGTTGAGCTTATTTTTGCTCTTAATGATCCATAGCCTTAAGGTGGTGTATGAGATAGACTTGATGGATCACCTATGTGAGTGTAAAAGGTTGATCACCTTTTTATGAAAGACTTGGGTTATCTTTCTAAAGAACTCAGAGACCCAAGGTTTGTGTGCATGACCATAAAAGCACTTTGTAGTATCGCGGAGGTTGCTTAAAATCAAGGATATGGTATGTGTTGTGGGGGTCTCAACTTATGTCCATCTAGTTCAAGAGTACTTCACTTTGTGTATACTTGTCGTTGCCTTATATCACTACCTGTCAATTCAAATCGAAAGATATTGACACTTAAGTACATGTTCCTTTTATTTTCCCAAAAGTGTTTCTATTCTTTATTGTCTTTGCATTTGTGGGGGATTGAAAGCATTTTTAGTAAATTAACTAGAATGCAAAGTCAAAGTCTAAAGTTTCCTTAAGCTTATCTAAAAAGAGAAGTCCAAATACATTGTTATAAAAAATATTTACAAGATACATTCTGAGAAAATAATGTATCTTCTTAATTCTTTTGTAACTGTATCTTTTCAATTCTTCTTGAACGTAAGAATTCATTTGATGAGATAATTCTTGATAAATTATTTCATTCCTTGAACGGATGAATTCATTTGGTGAGGAGTTAAATCATTTAATTCACCATTAACTCACTTTTGTAACATCCTTTGTTCCTCACCTATATAAGCCACTCCATTTGAGAACAAAACACACACCAACAAAGTAAAAGAAAAACATCTTCCGCCTAAGTTCTCTACTTTTGGGCAATAGTTTGAGCAACCTCCAAACTTTCAGCCACGAGTGCACGTGTTTGGAAGTAACTGTGGAACCTTGGGGAGCGACCGACTTGAAGGATTTGCACCGGAGTCGGGCCGAAATCACTTTCAAGGTAGTGGCTTGCCACAACACAATATTTGTGACTATTTTATTATAATTATTAATTTCAGTTCCATATCAATATTGTAGTATTTTTTCCAACATTTACAATAAAATATATGTTATGTTTACATTATTATATTAAAGTATGAAAAATCTTTGAGAAGTGATTTAAACTTTTACACTTTATAAAAAATCTTCGCAATAAATAAAATTGTCTAATTTAAAATAATTAAAATTATCTAATTTAAAATAATCAAAAATTAAACACGCGAGGCATGTGCAGTTAAAATAGTATATATAAAATTATTTTATTCCATTTCCTAAAGTTGCACATGAGTCTTACATGATTAAATATGGCAAGGTGCACACAAATTAGTCCAAGACAATAATTATCAAATATTATACTCTAGTATAGTAATAATTAAAATCTAACCATAAAATTGATTTTGTTCTTGAATTTAAGGTTAACATCCGGAAATTAAGATTTTTCCAACTCTTGCATGAAAAATTAAAATTCAACTAATTTACTTGGTATATGTAGCTATCTTTCACTAGCACAACTGCACAAGTATGGCGGGAGCATAATTCTTATAAAAAGTTCTTAGAGAGAGAAAGACCTCATTCTCTCTAAAGTCCCCCCTCACACATCCTCGGTACTGACTCGCCCATGGATGCAACCCTCACCTCTCCCTTGTTACCAAATTCTGTAATCATTAATTCTCCAAAGAAAATTTTAGTGACGGACGTATCCCCTTCCTTTAAGGACATTATCGTCTGAAAAATTCAAGCCCCAAATTCCACTTTGGGGACCATTGTTACCACCAAAGAAAAAGCTCTAGAAATCATCGAGAACTTAATCTTACTCTCTGAGGAAGACAAACATCGCCTGTATGCGCCATGGAGCCACTTCGTCATCATCAAAATTGTCAGAACAAATTTCAATCACCAATACCTAAAAAAGAAACTGGAAGACCTATAGAAGCCATCTGAGTCCCTATGCCTCATAGATCTAGGAATGGGGTTCTTCACCATCAAATTTTCCAAGCCAAAAAATCAATCAATTGCCCTATATGGGGACCTTGGTTTGTCGCGGAAAGCTTCATTTCGTTGAGGAAATGTGAACCTAATTTCATGCCAAGTAAGTCCAAGGTGGACTCAACAACGATCTGGGTCAGACTGCCGTAACTGCCCACAGAATTCTACGATGCCTCAATTCTTCAACAAATCGGCAAGAAAATTGGGCATTTTTTGAAGGTAGGCACATGCACATCAGCCACTCTAAGATGCAGGTACACAAGAATTTGTGTCCAAATCCTATTGGACACCCCTATCATAGCCTCGATCTCTATCGATCATCACTCCCAACCCCTTCTCTCTGAGGGGGAGGGAATGATTTGCAAAAACTGTGGGCGTCTGGGTCACACAGAAACTATCTGCTCCTACTCCCTGAGATTAAATCAGATGAATCCGTCAAATAAAGTTAGCACATCGAAAAACCTAGAGGAGGTAAAAGAACAAGCTCGCGACTAGCGAACTGTCTCATTTGCTAAACGAAAAAGGTAACTGTGAAGACCAATAAGGAAGCCACTAATGGTGCACCCATCGTCAAGGTCAAAACCTTCAATGAAGTGGAAAGTAAGTTCGTCAGCCCTAATTTGTCGGAGTCCTCTCTGGCAAGATTATTTCTAACCTTCCATTCTAGGCCTAAGGCTAATGGTCCAGCCCACAATGAGGATCTTAGATCTCCCAATGATCAAGCCCTTAACAGGGCTACCAGTAGATACACATATCAATAGGCCCTCTAGGCCCACAATATGTGATACAGGTACAATCATGAAGATGGACATTTTTTAGTATGTTGAATGCAACCTACGGAGTGTATGAGTTGGAGTGTGAAAAGGGCTCAAAAGTCGTCCCTCTATTGCACTCCATGGGGAGCCATTTTGTTCATTTAACACTAAGGGGCACTTTTGTCATTTTACCTATTATTGTAATAAGTCTATAAATAGAACATGTTAGGGTTTATTTCATTTGGTTGCTGAATATTGATGTAAGAACACTTGAGAGAAGGCTCTCTAGGACTAAAACTAGGGCATGAAAAGTGTGGAAACACTTGTGAATGTGTATTGCTTGGAAACATTAGTGCTTGGGCGGTGGAATCCCTGTCGTGTCTTCATAAGAGTGTGGTGTTGCTATTGTAAGTTCTAGGGGTCCTTAGATGGAATATGTCTATGGGTTCTTGGATCTTATTGTAGTGTATGTCTCACTTCCTATCTTTACATTTCATGTTTTAGTTTGTGTTGTCTAGTGAACCATTGGTTCTTGTTGTTCTTGTAATCTTGTAACCGTTGGTTCTTGTTATCATAGTGTTATTTCTTCCTACCATATTATTGATTATCTCTTGTTGTTGTTGCTGTTTTTGGTGTCAAATAAACCTACATATCTTGTATTCTTGTTGTGTTTGTCGAATTCGAGAGAGGTCCCCATTTGGTCTGCGATTTGTTGTGATTTGTGGACTGTTTTGGGGTGTGATTTTGTGTTCCCTTGTTTTTTCCCGTATCATTTGGTATCAAAGCCTTGTTTAAGGTTGTTCCAACATCCCTAAATCTTGGTTTTAGTGTTCTTATATAGAAAATCTCATCAAAAAAAGAGTCAAAAGTCAAGAAAATAAAAAAAAATAGATGTTTCACGTTTTTGTGTTTTGACAGAATTTTAGATCTTAGATCTACATGTTTTTGTGTTGTTTTGTTGGTTTCAAGTGCTAGATTCTTGTTCCCTAGAACCTAGGAAGTTTAGATCTACTTTTAGAGTGAAGTTTGGTTGATTTTGAGCTAGATCCACCATGGTTATGGCGTTTCGAAGCTTCAAGAAGCTAGATCCGTGTGGTTTTTGTGTTGTGGATGTTGGTTGGTTGTGATTTATTGTTATTTGAGCTCACATTGGCCTAAGGAACCTAGATCTACAAAAAAAAAATCAGATTTGGAGTTCATTTGGTTAGGGGTCAAACTTTGGTCAACTCTTAAATATTCATCTTGTTCTTCCATGTTCATCAAGTCTTGCTAAGGAAGAATATTCAAAGAGTGTGTTTGATCCAAAAAAGGAGAAGAAAGAGAGTGTACTTTGTGTTTGTGAAAGAATATTCCTTGGCATATTCATTGTCATCCAAAGAAAGAAGAGACAAAGGAATAATCAAAGTACAATATCAAGTACATTCCAAGTACAAAGGGGGGGACCATTTGTTTTTGAATTCATTTAAAGCTCCAAAAAGGCTTTCAAACCTTCATTCCCCCCCCCCCAAACAAAATTCTTCTTCACCAAAGAGGTTCTAGGCCGAAACTTGAGAATTAGGGTTGAAAAATTTGAAAACTCAACGTCCAATCATAAGCTGCCACGTCATCACTAGCTAATCGGCCAAATTGAGTTCTAAAATTAGATTTCCTGGTTTCTATTTGTTGTTTCTAGTTGCTTTTGTGTTGATTCTATTACTAATTAGTAAGCTAGTAATTACCTATTAGTTTGGTAATTAGATTAGAGTTCGTTGTTTCGCGTCTTCGATTTTTGTGTGCTTTTCTCGTTTTTAAGTCGTAGTATTTTTGTTGGTTCAAGTTCGTGCATCACTTAATTTGAGTCATTTCAAATGAAGATTCATTCCGATTCAAAGCTTCTCACCTCTCAAGTAACTTTCCAAGTATTGCCGATTCTCCAATACTTGTGAAGCCAAGTGTGAGGTGAGGTTGAGTGTGAGTGAAGTGAGGCTTTTGAACTAACTCATTTTCTCATTTTGTAGGTTATTTTGCTTGCTGATTTTTGCACTTCGTAGGTACAATTTCCATGGAAACCGAAGGTACTACTTCCCAACCTTTGGGAAATGATGTTATGGGAGCTTTGATGGCCCAAATGGAGGCCTTGAGTCGAGAAATGAAGAGCGGAAATGATGCTATAAGGAGTGATATGGATTCAATGAGGGGTGACATGATTAGAATTAGAGCGAGGGTTGATAGACTATGTCCACCAAAATCTCCACAATTCCAAACACCTCAAGTCCAAAGATCCTATACTTCACAAAATCAAATGACTCCTCTCCATGAGTTAGAAATCAAAGAGAGTGAGGCCAAGCTTGAAGATGGAGAGAAAATTATTAGTGAGGTACAAGAAGAATGTGAACAAAGAAGGGAAAAGGAAGGGAAAACCATGGGTAGTGAAGTTGGAAGGGAAAAAAATGCTTGATTGTGGATCTTGTCCACAAAGGACCCTTTTTATTCACTAACCCAAATACTAGCATTTTGCCTAGTATTTTATCTTCTCATGTGCAGGTTCAAGACCCTAGAAGTCCCGAGGAGAAGCCCAAGGAAGTTTCCTTCAAGCCCTTGGCCGAAAGTCCCCATTGTGGGACAAACGAGGAAGAAGTGAATCCAAAGGGAAACCTTGACATATTCACTTGTAATGTGGAGCATGAGGGCTTCCATGATGCGAAACAAAGTGAAGAAAACACTTCTCATAATCTACAAGGTAACCAAGCTATTTTCTACACTCCTAAAAACTTGAATTGTTGTGATGTGGCTCGTAGTAGCCAAAGTGGTGTAGTTTCGGATTGGATTAGTCAAGAAGTGTATGAATCTCCCTTTTGTGATACTCTTGGTATTGATAGGTTGTATAAGGAACAAACTCTTGTTGTGAGTATGCAAGCACTAGTTGATCCTTTAGATGACAAAATCAATTCTTTTCGTAAGAATGATTTGTGTCCATCTAGTGCTAGCACTTATAACTTGAATAAGGTTCCATTATCATCTGACAAGAGTATTCACAAACTACATGACCCTCTTGTAGATGATAGTACCTTGGTTGATGTCTTCACACTTGATTCCTTCCTATACTACCTTTTTACCTATGATGATAACCATGTTAATTTTTAATTGATATTATGTAGAGGTAGCAAGCTTGGTGGCTGTTTTCCTTTCTTGAATGAAGATGATTGTGAGTTTGATTCTCTAGTAAAAGGAATGGCTAACCTCGGCTTAGATTTTTGTCTATTTCATCCATTTGATCCTGGTATACTATTGGGGTGGGGAAGGATGTGTTTCGGATTGCATTCCTTTTTCCTTGATATCTCTCTTAACCATGTCCTTTGTGATGCTTGTAGTAAGTATTTCATGATTGTATCAAAGGATAGTTGGGTGTATTCCAAAAGTGTACCCCCTTGGCATAATTGTATTGTTGATCTTGATAAAGTATATGGTCCTTTGAACGTGTATAATGAAAGCCCCTATGTTAATCTTGTTCATAATGACCTTGTGTTTATCCTAGTGGTGGGTAATGTCTTGAATGATTGTGAACTTGATAACCTAGTTAAAGGAGTGGGCCTTCTCGACATAAACCTTCATCATTTTCTCCCATTTGACCCCGGAATACTCTTAAGATGTGAAGGATATAGTTGCTGGTCGTGCTCACTTATTTTTTATATTGATGCTATTCATGTCTTTGTTATACTTTTTGCTAAGCTTTTTATGTCAAAAACCAAGGATATGTGTATGTATGTCAAGTGTGAGCAACCATGGGTTGATGATATAAGTGTGGTGCTAATACTAACCCTCCTACCAAGAGGATTTTGTGTTTGTTTTTGCTCTCTCTTTGTTTTTTGTAAGATCTGAATTTGAGGACAAATTCCTTCAAGATGGAGAGGATAATAAAAGCACAATGAGCCTCAAGAGCACAAGATATTGTCTAAGGGTCAAGGCTTCAGAATCGGCAAGCAATTAAAGACTTTTTGGAGTATTTTAAAGCCTTGGTCATGAGAAGGAATAAGGGGAGTTTATACACTCCATAGGCGCCTCAAAGGAAGGATAATGAAGACTTTTTACACTCCAAAAGAGCACTCTATAGGTGCCTCCTTTTAAGTCCTCATTAAGGGCATTTTTGTCCTTTGGCATGTAATAGTATAAATAGACCCTTTAGCTTGTATTTTCATCAGACTTTGATGAATTGAAATTGAGTATTACTCTTAACTTGTAGTTTTAGTCCTTAGTTTGTAGCTAGAACCGAATTTGGGTCTTTGACATTTGAAAGTTAGGGTTTTCACTTGTCTTGGATGATTTAGCAAGAAAGGTGTGCTTGAGGTAGAGTGTTTCCTTTGGGTCATCTAAGAGGGAGGTTTGAACTCTTGTTTGTGAGGTGTGTTGAAGATTTGGAAACATCTTCTAGTGCTAATCACTTTATAAGAGTAAGGGTCTTCATATCTATATTTAAATTTCAAGTATTCTTCTTCTTCATCTCCATTCTATTTGTTTTTTTCTCTTTGTTTGATTGCTGGAATTTGCACCTTAAGTGAACAATTTTGTGTGTTCATAGACATTAGGCTATCATTTAGTATCAGAGCCAGGTCCATCCCCGTTTTGGGCTCCCGGTCCATGCGCCAGTGTCAGTTGGGCCTGGGCGTGGGGAGGGGGGTGTTAGAGTGGGTAAAAGTCCCACATTAGTTGGGGAATGGACTGGTAGTTTACTTATATGGACTTGGTTAATCCTCCCCTCTTGAGCTAGCTTTTGAGGTTGAGTTAGGCCCAAGGTCCATTTCTTGACATTTGGAACCATTTTCATTTTGTTTGTGCCGTGAATTTGAGGTCAAATTCCTCTCAAGATGGAGAGGATGATACAGGTACAATCATGAAGATGTACGTTTTTTAGTTTGTTGAATTCAACCTACGGAGTGTACGAGTTAGAGTGTGAAAAGGGCTCAAAAGTCATCCCTCTATTGCACTCCATGGGGAGCCATTTTGTTCATTTAACACTAAGGGGCACTTTTGTCATTTTGCCTATTCTTGTAATAAGTCTATAAATAGAACATGTTAGGATTTATTTCATTTGGTTGCTGAATATTGATGTAAGAACACTTGAGAGAAGGCTCTCTAGGCCGAAAACTAGGGAATGACAAGTGTGGAAACACTTGTGAATGTGTATTTCTTGGAAAAGTTGGTGCTTGAGCGGTGGAATCCCTGTCGTGTCTTCGTAAGAGTGTGATGTTGCTATTGTAAGTTCTAGGGGTCCTTATATGGAATATGTCTATGGGTTCTTGGATCTTATTGTAGTGTATGTCTTACTTCCTATCTTTACATTTCATGTTTTAGTTTGTGTTGTCTAGTGAACCATTGGTTCTTGTTGTTCTTGTAATCTTGTAACCGTTGGTTCTTGTTATCATAATGTTATTTCTTCCTACCATATTGTTGATTATATCTTGTTATTGTTGCTGTTTTTGGTGTCAAATAAACCTACATATCTTGTATTCTTGTTTGTTTGTCGAATCCGAGAGAGGTTCCCATTTGATCCGCGATTTATTGTGATTTGTAGACTGTTTTGGGGTGTGATTTCGTGTTCCATTGTTTTGTCCCGTATCAATATGTATCAGGAATTAAAAGAGTCCTTGGATTCTAAGAAGTCCAATTCCCAGCCTAAAGACAGGCCCAAGTTCCTGGCCCAAGGGGCTTTTAAAAGACTTGACCCTCCCACTTTAAATCAAAAAAATTCTATGATCCCCACCATTCTCTAATCTTTGGAATTAAAAAGAAAAGAGTCCTTCCATAGTAGGGACCTTTTAGGCCACCTGGACTTAGGCAATGATGAGCCTAAGGTCCTGACGGCGGAAAACTCTTTCACTTCCCGTAGATATATAATGGAAGCTGTCCAAAACTTGGACATAACATTAAATGCTATTGGAGTTCCCGATGGTGGAACCCCTCAACTCTCCCCCGCTATTTATTCCTAGTTTATATACCTTGAGGAGGTCATGGTCAAGTATTCTCAAGTAAGCAATCATAAATTCCCTAACAAACTCCATCCCGATTACCACCACAACAACTCCATTACCTCCGAGTCATCATCAGCTTCTTGGATGGAAATTTATCTATCCAACCAAACAGTTCCCCTGCACCTGGAATGGGAAGGGAGACAAGTCACCATCCTAATTCAGGACCCATAATATCTAGCTCAGCTATCCATGGAGATCCTGAACCATGGATTACTAATGTTCGGGTCCAATGTATGGATGGCAACCCTATTTCAGGTGATCAACTCCCCTTACCAGGAGGAATTGATGCCAGAGTCACTATTCAACATTATGAACCACCTTAGTCTCAGTCTTCCATTCTTCCCACCTCCCAACACAGCTCTAATATTCCAAGGATCAGCTTTTGTACACCCACTTGGGGAAACCAAACCTGTCCCAGTCAAGCACAAGCTCTATCCCTGACCAACTCTTTTACACACTTGACTCTAGAAAGAATACAGAGGCTAAATGCCTTAAAAGCTTTGAAGGAAAGCAACAGGGACATGGAGGAGTTCCTCTCCCAATTGAGGGTCTCAAGAACAGAAATTCTCACCCTGGAAGAACCTCTAAATCTAGAATTCACAGAGCCCTTTCAGGAAATAGTGATCATTCTGAACCCTCTAGGGTTAGTAGACCTAGGACTAAAGGTAAGTACTCCAAACCCTATGAAAGAAGAGAAACTCACTATCAGACTATTCTCTCTCAGCAGAAAGAGGACAGTCTTTTCTCTGGAAGCCACCTCCACCCCAATGGGGAAGGGAAAGGAGATTGCAACAGAACCCCACCACTCCCTCAATCCAAGATGAAGAATTGTATTGTGTGGAATGCTACGGGGAAAAAAATTCTGAGTTCAGTAAGCACTGTAAATCAATGGTCAGTATTCACAAACCCAATATTCTGGCCCTGCTAAAGACCAAGATGGCTGACCATCAAGACCTGTGTGAGGAACTGGGCTTCCAATGCCAGCTCCAGTCTACTGCTACTGGTAATTCTAGGGGTCTTGTTATAATGTCGAGGGATTATTCTATATCCATAACCTCTGTGTCCATCTCTCCCTAGGACATTTATGTCATAGTCAAGGTTAGCTCCCCTCCCTTATCCTGGTTTATTAATATTATTTATGCTAGCACTGATTTCCACTCTAGACTAGAGCTATGGGATCAACTCTCCTCCTTCTCGAATAACTTTATCTCTCCTGAGGATAAGAGTTTATTGGTAGGAAGGGATTTCAATGAAATTCTTAGAGCTGCTGAGAAATTTGGTGGCTCTAGGATCAACCTTAGCAGATCCAATCTCTTTTGGAACTGCATTAATCACTACAAACTTATTGACCTGGGGTTTAGGAGTAATTATACTTGGTCCAACATGAGGTATAGAAACAGAAAGAGTCTTATTCTTGAAAGGATGGACAGATACCTTGCCAATGATTGTTGGATCCACCTGTTCCCTGAGGCATCTGTCACAAAACTCCCTAGAATTCACTCTGATCACTCCCCCTGCTCCTCAATCTAGGACCCCCCCTTAAAACCATAATAGGCCTTTCAGAGTGGAGTTCATGTGTCTCAGCCATAATGACTTTCCCAATCTGATCAAGGACTGCTTCCACAACTGCCCTTGTATCACCAGTGATACCTCTGACTTTGAGGGTGAGGCCAAAGATTGGAACAGTAACATCTATGGAAACATCTTCAATAAGAAAAGCACTTGCTTGCAAGGCTAGCTGACATCCTGAAATTACAAAATTACCCTACCAGCTCCTTCCTCCAAAGTCTAGAGCAAACTTTTCTCAAAGAGTTCAACCATATTCTCACCATGGAGAATGAGTTCTGGAAACTCTAGTCCAGAATCTCTTGGCTCATGAAAGGAGACTCTAATACCAAATTCTTCCACACCTCCACCATCAACAGGAGGAGCAGGAATAGAATCAGCTCTGTTATTGATGGAAATAGAACCTGGCACTATCATCATAAGGATATTTGTAATACCATTTTTATCTTCTATTCAAACCTTTACTCCACTGAACACCCATTAGGATACCTTAAAACCCAAACAAATCCTTCCTCCTTGAGATTCATGAACTTCTCCAATCATCCTTTTTTGGAGTCTATCCCTTCTCCTGAGGAGGTTAAAAGAGCTGTGTTCTACTTTAAACCTAATAAAGCCCGAGGGCCTGATAGTATGCATTCCTTTATGTATCAAAAGTATTGGGACATTTTGGGACCTTCCCTTATTATGTTTTGTCAAGAAGCCTTCACCTCCTATTCTATGGACCCCGGGGTTAATTTCACCTATCTTTATCTCATTCCCAAGTATAGGAATGCCACATCCCTCAAAAACTTTAGACCTATTGGTCTCTGAAATACCCAGTACAAAGTCATTTCCAAGATCATAACTACCAGACTAAAACCCCACCTTGCTAATATTATTGAAACTACCTAAGCTAGTTTTATGGCCAAGTGGAGGGCCTCTTATAATGTCATTATTGTTCAAGAATACATTAGCTACTTCTCCAAAATTAAGGGTAAGAAAGCTAACATGATTATCAAAATAGACCTAGAGAATGCCTTTGATAGGCTGGAATGGTCTTTTATTAGGCAGACCCTTTCCTTCTTTAATTTCCTTATCACCTCATCAAGCTTATCATTTTCTGTGTCTTCACTTCCTTTATCTCCATCCTTGTCAATGGGGGAAAACACCTTTATTCAATCCTACTAGAGAAATTAGACAAGGAGACCCCATATCACCTTACCTCTTTATTCTGTGCATGAAACTCCTTTCCAAGAGAATCAACTATAAGGTGGATACCCTCTATTGGACCCCTATCTCCATCTCCAGAGGTGGTCCCCCATCTCTCACCTTTTTTTTTGCAAATAACCTCACTCTATTTGCAAAGGATGATTTTAGAAACTGTCAAACCATCAACAGAATCCTCTACAGTTTTAGCTCTCACTCTGGGCAAAGAATCAATCTTGCAAAATCCAGGGTTCTATTTTAAAAAAACTGCAACATAGAGGACCAAAACAACCTTTCCTTTATATTGGGAATCCTTCCCTCTAGCTCTTTTGGTAAGTACCTGGGGTTCTCCATCTTTCACAAGAAACCTCGAGGGGGGAGGGGGACTTTCAGTTTATTATTGATAACCTAAACAACAAGCTGGCTGGGTGGAAAACTAAGTTCCTTAATATGGATGGTCGGATCACTCTTACCAAGTCTTCTATAACTAGTATGCCTAATCATGTTATGAAATATATTCACCTTCCTTGTAAGATCCACCATCTCATTGATAAAACCCAAAGGAACTTTATTTGGGGTACCACTAATGCCAAAAGAAAAATGCACTTGGTTAAGTGAGACACCATTACTCTACCAAAAAGAGATGAGGGGTTGGGGATGCAACTTACTGCCATTAAAAATAACTCCTTTTTGTGCAGATTGGGCTGGAGAATGTATACCAACCCCACTTCCTTTTGGGCCACCACCCTGATCTCCAAATATGGGAAAGGTAGAAAGGCAATCAACAAAGGTTCCAGGACCTGGAAAAATATCCACAGATGCTGGAACCTATGCAAGGATGCCTTTTTTTGGACCATCAAGGATGGAAACAAGGTCAAAGCTTGGGGGGATAGATGAATCCCTAGAATGCCCCCTCTATGCACTATACTCCATGGCCCTAATATACTAACTCCTATCCTAATTATGGTTAAGGATATTTGGAAAAATAGAAGGTGAAATTCTAGCCCTGTCCCCTATGATATTCCTCCCAACATCACCCTTAATATCCAAAACTCTTTCTTGCATAATAACCACCTTAGCCAGGACACCCTCCTCTGGATATTAAGTAGTGATGATACTTTGTCCTGTAAAAGTGCTTATTATCATCTAAGGAATCTTAACTTAATTCTTAGGCTAATACTACCTCCTTTAGTTGGATTTGGAAACTTGGAATTTCTAATAAAATCAAGACCTTCTTGTGGCTTATGCACCACAACAGTCTCCTCCCCAGGGACACTCTCTCAAAAAGGGGCTTAGACATCCTCATTCTTTGTCACAGCTGCAACATAAGCCCTGGGGACCAACAACATATCTTTTTTTGGGTGTAGCTTTGCCAAGATGCTTTGGCAGAAGCTCATCCAAAAGTATGAAGAGAGCAGCCATCTCCAGCTGTCAATGTTTGACACTAACAACTGGTCCAATACCTGGAGAAACCTGAGGAGTGACTGGTTTGATAGAAACACTCCTTGGGGAACCCTCCTTCCCTACTGTCTTTGGCACCTCTGGAAAACTAAAAATTCTAACAACTTTCATAACCACCCATACCCATCCATGCTTTATAATTCCCTATGATGAAGTTGTGGAATACCACCACCTTGGCAGCAACACTTCTTTCTCTTCAAAATCCACCATCACCAGTAAATGGCTTGCCCCAACCCTCAACCACTTTAAGCTTAATACCGATGGGTCTTGTTTTGGTAACCCTGATAGAAGTGGGATTGGGGGTGGGGGGTGGGTATTAGGAATAGTGAAGGACTGGTCATTGGCTTTAGCAAAAGCTTTATCCATGCCACAAACAATCTCATAGAGCTTTTAGCCTTGAAGGAAGGCCTGAAGCTGGCCCTTAACTAGAATCTCAGACCCTTGGAAATTTGCATTGACTCACAGGAAATCATTGGTATGCTTCAACATGGTAACCTACTATCTGATCCAGCCATCTTTGAATGCAGGTCATTGGTGAGGAGTTTGGGAGGACTACTAGTCCATCATACCTACAGGGAGCAAAATAGAGTGACTGATTTGATAACAAAGCAAGGCTCAGAGCTGGATCTTTTTGATAAACTTCATGTTTTTGTAACTCCACCTGCTAGTGTAGGAGTAGTTTTTTGGAAGGATTTTGTTGGAAAATCCTCAAGTCGCATTGTAACTAGTAATGGGAATGCAAATCCCAACAATCATGTTTTTGTGCATGACTAGGCCTTGCTCTGTACAAACTCTGATTTACTTTAATGCATTTCTATTTCACCAAAAAAAAAAGTATGGTGGGATCTAGGAGCTCAGGAGGTACTTTCATCGGAAAATTACAATATAACATTACAAGGTCAATTTTTTTTTATAATATATAAATATAGTAGATGTACGTTAATATATTCAATTTTTTATTTATTTTTACATGTTTACTTCTTAATATTTTAAATCTTGTTAGCGAAAATCTTGGCTCCTCCCCCATTATTAACAGATACTCGTAACTCTGTTTAAGCCAACTAATTTTACAAGTACAATGTCATCTCCTATCAAAACAGGTATTAGCCTATCAGGTTGTCAGCCCAACTAATTTTCACGAGGTATCTGTATCTCTCACCATCGATGATAAGTACCTAGTGATTTTGTAATCAAAGCTTGAATAGAATTATGAAATCACCTAGTATTTTTGTCTCAAAAGAAATTTAAATTCGTGACCTATAGTTCTCTCATTTCATATATCATTCTTACCTCTAGTATATGCCATTAGAGTATACTAATTTATCATCATGTATTATGTTCCGTTACTTAAACGACACTAATAAATCTTGTTGAATCATAATTGGCCATAATTAATTTAGATTAAATATACTAAAATTTTGTGTCAATGTAGTGATTTATTTAGCAATAAATGGCTGAAGGTAGTTGGTCATATAGGGACACAATTGTGACATGCATTTAAATAAGATAAATTAAAGTTGGTCAAAGAAAAAGATCATATATAGGACCCTCCAACTTGGGAGTAAAATTCCACCCTTTCAACTTTGAACCGACAATTGGAATGGAAATGATTAATAGATTGTTTGGTTGCAAGTACGAGGTATTAAAATTAATACTGGCATGAAATTCATCATTAGCATTATAATACTACTATACATATCTCAAATTATTTGTCATATTTCTCTCTCGTATGTATATCCTTCAATTTTTTTTTCTTGGTTAGGAGGTATTATTAATGTATTCATTTTAGGAAGAGATAACATCACTTTCGATCCCTCGGTATTGGTATATTTTGATTGTAGTTCTTGTGATAGCCGACTAGTTATATTTAATCTTCAATCAATTGAAATGTGCACTTTGATCTATTTATATAAAATTATTTCTTAACATAGGAATATACATACATACATACATATATATGTGTGTGTTATATTTAGACTATTTTAGAACTATCTTATTGTTAAATATGAAGTAACAACTAACCGTACGTCAAGCTTAATATATTAACACGAGTCATCAAAAATGCACATTTGCGTTTTTTTTATCCACGTTTGAATTACTTGTGTTAGTGATATATAAACTCAGGACTAAATGTTATAACCCTATATATATAATTAATAAAAGAGTAACATTTAAGAGATTATGTAGGTATTTAGTCCTTTTTAACTGTTTACGTGGCAATAATAGAGTACTAAATATTTAATTAAAAAATTAGTTTTATAGTTAAACTAGGAGTGCTAAAGTGTAATTATTATTAGTAGGATCCAAATTGATAGAGACCCCCCAAATGGACCATGCATGATGCACATATAAACCTATTATATTACTGATTAGATTGCCAGCAAAACTTTCATCAAATTTGAAAATTTTCCATAAATGATGAAAGTTATTATATGTTTTCCATTTTCTATTAAAATACTAACGTCTTAATTAATGATTAACCCCATTATTTTGATTATTGAGTTAGAAACAAGATATTTGTTTTATTTTTTTACCACAAATGGCATAGGGGCCGCGAGAAAGCAGAGCAGTACGCTCTATCATAGTCACAAGTCTGTTTATAAAATTGTGATTGTAGTCAATAAAGTTGAAACGTTTAAGAAAAACTTTAAACTTTAGAGGACGATTTTTTCGATAACCTGACCCGTACCCAAACCGACACAAATGAACAAACAAAGTATCCTAGGGTGCTTGAGAGAATCACGTCGAAGCATGGGAAACTTGACATACTGAGCAACAAAACATGACATTTGTTTGAATTTTTTAACCATCGATGGTGAACGTTTGTCGCTAGAATTTTTTGAACTTCTCAAAAAGTTTTCAAAACGTGGTTGTTTAATTTGTACGAATCTAATACTCCTAGCTTAATCTACATCTACATCTGCATTCAATAATCTACATCTATATCTATTTATAATATCTTAATTCTTAAAAATGTGAAGATCCTTATAAAAGTGATTTGAACTTTTTGTCCTTCATTGAAACACCCTGCAATAGACAAAATCGTCTTTGCTTCTTTTTTTCCCTGATTAAATTTCTCAAAAATAAATTATTTTCGCCAAAAAATTCTCTATGTAATCTTTTCAATTCATGTCCTATTTGATTTATGCCATAAATTTTCCAATTAAATTCGTGTCCTATTTAGTTATGTTTAAAACTAAAAGAATCTAAACCTAAATTAAAATCAAAACATATTATGAAAAGAATAGGAGTTACGTTGCCCAATCGCTGGCAACATGTCAAGTCTCCAAGTTATTTGGAGTTATGCTGGTATGAAATAAAAGTTTTTCTCACTATATATTTTAGGTTTCTTTAATTAATAATTTTTTCAAAAATTTTTATCACATATTTTTTTCTTATCAATTATTTTAGGAGCTTAAATTTTACTATAATTTGAGTTGTAAATAAATATTGATATTATATCAAATTTTATGTCAAAGTACGACACTAATACGTAAATTCTGTACGTCTAAACTCACATATTGATAGTTTAAATTTTTACATCTTCTATGCACGTTAGACATAACGTAGACTGTGTTCATCATCAGAGCAGATCTGTATGTAGGATGAGGATGTAAATGAGATTAGTTTTTCTTTAAATTCTATATAGGTATATGTTGGAGTACACCTAACATAGATTGTGTTCATTATCATGGAAGCAGTTATGTATATAGGATGCAGATGTAGATGAGATTCACTTTTCCCTAAATTTAGGTAATCGCTAAACATGTTTCTATCGTTTTGCAATACTTTTTATCCTTAGTGATTTTGTCTTGCCTAAGCATTGTAATACCTGCTAGAAGATTATGTGATTATCCTTGCCTACGTACTGGAATATCTTTTTTCTTAGTGATTAATTTTGTTTAAGAATGCTGAAGACGAATTGTACAAAATGGTTAGATTGATTATGTTGTATGGTATGAACATGATGCAATTTCAACTTATCGAAAACACGAACTTAGATAGGAGTTTATGGTTGATGACACCTAATTTTTGTCTTCCACGACTAAATTTATTCCTCGCTTTCTTCAATTTTTTTTAATAAAATTAAAAAATTTATTTCATCCGGATAAATGCGCTCTAAAATATTTATTTGGGTTAATTTTGTCATTTAAGTGACGATTATACATTTTCGTATTTACATATACGAGATTGTATAAATTTTGTTATTTAAATACATATTTTTGTCAAAATTGAACTTTTACCGAGATTAAACTTGAAAATTAATCCAAACGGATAAAGTCTTAATTTAAATATAATTTGTTCTCAAAATTAATTAATTTGGAGAAATATTTGTTTGATGTTATTAAATCAAGAAGCTCGGGTTAAACGAGGTATTAATTTGTATCGAATTTCAATTTAATTTAGCCGATCTATTAAATTTGGCCATAATTGAAATTAAATTGACCATAACTGCGATACAATTGGCTAATTAATTTTTAGTTTGGCCAAATATTTAATGAATTGACTAAATCCTAAATTGATTGGAGTTATTTTTAAAAGGAAAAATGGTACGATGGACCCCTATACTATGTCCGTTTTATAATGTGGACACTTCTACTTACATGTTTGTCATCTGGACCCTTGAACCAACTAAAAAACAACATTTTAAACCCTTTGTCGGTCTACTCAGCTGTACGTGTTGCACAATCGCGGACACGTCCTTAAATATTTGTAAAATAATTTTCACGTATGAAATGACGTGTCTAGAATATAAATAATAAAGTTTGACCGAAATTTTAGGTCATTTGAGACCCTTCTTTTTCGCCCTTCGTCTCTATCATCCGAAATTCAAAATTACCCCCATTTTATGTTAATTTAGGCCGATTGTTGTTGATGGTTGTTGCATTCCGTGTAAGTATTTAATATTTTGGTGTAGTTGTAGTATTTGGTAGTGTATTTTGAAGCTTCTTGTCGATTTAATGAAGTCCGTTTTAGTGATTTTAGGGTTTTCACGATTATGAACTTTTTTCTTCAATTTTTTTAGGTGGTTTTGCTCTGTTTTGTATGTAGTGTTGTTGTAGGTAGTATCTGTAGTGGTGATATGCCTTCAATGGCATCTATCGGGATTTTGATTAAAATTTAGGGTTTTTTCGTAAAATGATAATTGGGTCCAAAATTTTTGGGGTTTTTGATTTATTTGTTGTCTAATGCTTCTATTATACATATATATTGCAATTTTGTGCCTTTAATGACATGTTTTGTTATTTCGATTACATTTTAATTTTTTTTTGTAAATTTAGAATTGGGTCCAAAATTTTTGGGGCTTTTGATTTTGTTGTTGTTTAATGCTCCTATTAAACGTCTGTATAGCAGTTTTGTGCCTTCTATGGCATGTTTTGTTATTTCAATTACATTTTAGGATTTTTTTTGGTAAAATCAGAATTGATTTTTTTATTCCTTTATTTTTTGTTTAAAAATTAGGGCTTTGTGGATAATTGACTAATGTATATGTTATCTTATCATTGTACAAGTTTTCTAAATAAATGAATATAATTGTAACACTTCAATTCACCTATGAGAGTGTCTTTTTGTCAAGACCCTGATCTAAGGTATGCAAATGGAGTTCGTATTCCTGATAAAATTAGAGTAGATGTTGATGAGCTTCATGTTATGTTGTTTCATAACTTAGCAACAAATTTTGATGAGGAAAAAATTAAAATCTTTTGGTGTAGAGTAAACAAAAAGGGCTATTATTACAAGTTAGAAAATGTTGTTGATGTTTTAAGACTTATTAGTAGTTTAAAACATGGACATTTGGTTGATGTATATGCTGTTCACCAAATTAGTGAACCTATAGTTGTTAATGATGATGTGGCAACCACTCCACCATTATTACTACTTAGTAACGGTGATGTGGCAGCCCCTTTTGAAACTGATAGGGCTGATGTGTCTTTATCTCATCCATTGGATATAAATGAAGATGAATATATGAATGAAAATCAACCTCCTAGGACAGACAAAGGAAAAGCTAAGGTTTCTTGTGAAGACTTAGGTGAAGGTAATGATTTCTCCGCATACCATCTTTAAACATCTGATTCTGAATTAGATTTTGATATCACTGATTTTGATAGTGATTCACTTTATGATGTTGATGAAAAAAATTGAAGAGTTGAGTGATTTTGATGAAGAGTTTCTTCAAGATAGGAAGTCTAACATTGAAAAACAAGAAAAAGAAAAGGCTGATAGGGTGAATCTAGATGAGATACCATCTGGACCAGTAGGTATAGATGCTGATTTTGAGGATATTTGTAAGAACAAGGGGGTTAGATATGAAGGTAAACTGTGTGGGGATAACCTTTATTTTGATAGTTCAGATTCGGGTAGTGACATTAGGGATGAAGAGGAATGAGATCCTATTGATGATGATGAAGTGGTAGATCCACTACCTAGAACTTCATCTAGCAAGATATACTTTGATAAAACAACAAAGAAGATATGTTTTCAGTTGTATATGATTTTTTTGAATACTGTTGAGTTTAGAGAGGCACTGCAGAGTCACTCTATTCAAAAAGGTGTGAACCTTAAGTTGAAACCTAATGAGAAGGAAAGGGTAAGGGTTAAGTGTAAGCATAAGGATTGTCCTTGGGTTATTCTTGGAAATGTTAATAACACAGAAAATTTTAGTGTGAAAACTTACTTTCCTATAAACAAGTGTTCTAAAAGGACAAGAAATAAGATGTGCAACCCTTTGTGGATTAGTAAGCATTACAAGGATAGGATTATGAGTTATCCATCAATAAAATTGCATCAGATTCAAAAAGGTTGTATATTAGTAAAACAACCTTTAGAAAGGCAAAAATCAGAATTATGAATAAATATTTTGGTGATTTTATTGAAGAGTTTGCTAGGTTGTATGACTATGCTGAACAGTTGAGGACCACCAATCCTGGTACCACTATATCTATTAGGACATTCAAGAATGCAATTCCAGGAAAAAAGGTGTTTATGGAAATTTACATTTGTCTTGGGGCCTTAAAAAGTGGATGAAAAAAGGGTTGCAGAAGAATAATTGATTTAGATGGTGCCTTTCTCAAGGGTGTATGTAAAGATATCTTGTTGTTTTGCATTTCCAAAGATGGAAAAAATTAAATGTACCCTGTAGCATGGGTTGTGGTTGATAAAGAAACCATGGACTACGGTCTTGGTTTCTTAGGTGCATCAGCCATGATTTGAAACTTGAAGAAAATGAGAGTAAAGGCTTGACAGTAATGTCTGATATGCAGAAGGTATGACTGTTCATGCGTTCATATTTTTCAGTTATTTATTTTTAAGTTTGCTGCAGTGATGTCATTAATGTTTAACTATTGTTTTCGATGTTTTGATAGGGTCTTCATTTGGAACTTACTAATCTACTGCCAAATGCTGAGCATAAATGGTGTGCTAGACATATATGGGCCAACTGGAAGCAGGTTTGGAGTGGTGAGGAAAGGAGAAAAAAATTTTGGCGGGTTGCAAGAGCCCTATTTGAAGTGTATTTGCAAAAGAAACTTAATGAAATGAGTGAGTTGGGTGTTGGAATTGTGAAAGATTTTCTCAAGTACAACAAAAAGGCTTGGTGTAGGGCCTTTTTAAAGAAACATAGCAGATGTGATGTGGTTGAGAACAACATGTGTGGGACTTTCAATAGTTGAATTTTAGCTGCTAGGTTCAAAAAAATTATCACTATGTTGGAGGAAATAAGATGCAAAGTCATGGAAAGAATGAATCAAATGAGAGATTTTTTTTGAAAAATGGATCAGTGATGTATTACCAATGGCTATGGAAGTTCTTGCAGAGAATGGTGAATGTGCAGCCAAGTGTGAGGTAAGGTTTAATGGTGATATGGGATTTGAGATTGGTGATCCACCTTATACACATGTTATTAATGTGAAGAGGAAGCAATGTAGTTGTAGGTCATGAAAACTAAAGGGAATTTCTTGTGCACATGCAATTGCTACAATGTATTACAAGGGATAAAATGTGGAGTCATTTGTTGATCACTGGTATCAAATAAAAACATACCTGAAGGCATATGATAAGTATATTCAACCAATGACAAATATTAAGATGTGGCCAACAATCACAAGACCACCAATTGAGCCACCTGAGATTACTCCCATACCAGGAAGACCAGGTAAAAATAGAAAGAAAGCTAAGGATGAACCTGTTAAGAAGAATTTTGGAAAGACTACAAGAAAGAGAAGAAAAATGACATATTCTGTGTGCAAGTCTATTGGACACAACAAGAAAGGATGTCCAACTTTGGTAAGCTAAATCTTTTCTTATTGATGAATTTTACTCGTGTGTTTTTGACCTTTCATATTTTTTTGTAGAAAAATAATTTCAGTAGTAGCTGTAGCATTCAACCAAGTGTGCAAACCAACACTAGTACTGCAGCAGCTGCTGCTGAGAGAAATACAAATGCTTCTACAGCTAAGGAGATGCTTGCAAATGCTAAATCAAGCAACAGAAGGCCTGCAAATGCTCACAGTGCACCAAGAGGTGCAGAAAGGCCTGCAAGTGCCTCAACAGCTGATATAAGGCCTGTAGCTACTGTGATGCCCACTACCACTTCAGCAGTAGGTGATAATGCTACACAATCTACAACTCAACAGTCTACTAGTTGTGTTGGTGCCCAAAAGAGGAAGACTAGTACAACTTTGAGAGACGGTGTAAATTTGGCATATAAAAGACCAAGGCAAAATAATTCAAAAGAAGCTAGTTTTGGTCTGCTGTTTGGACCAAGTGGCAGTGTGGTAGAGAGGGTAAGTTCCAAATAATGTAATTTACATTTAACTGATATTAATTAGTGTATCTATAACTGATTTTTTATTTCTACAGTTTGAAAATACTGATAGAGTGTTGCATAGTCCAACACTTATTAGTTCAGTTCCAACCAATATTAACTTGAGTTTCAAACCAAATGGACTAAGGTGGAAAGATGGAGCTACAGTAACTCAAAGATAGCTACAAGAACAGATTTACAATATATCAAAGGCAAAATCATCTACAACCACTCAATCCACATCAAACACTCAAGCCAGCAAGAATCAGTCCACAACAAGCACTCAAGGAACACAATAGTATAATTCTCTTTCTGTATTGATCCCAAGTATTGTTAAGATAATTTTTTTAAGACTTCTGGTGCATTTCTCATTTAAGATGTTAAGACAAGCTTTTTGATGTCAACTCTTGTTAAGACATTATATATTGCAGATTTCTATGTTGGCAAAATGGTGTTTGTCATTAAATTTGAATTTCATTTTCATTGCACATAGCAACTACATAGATTAACCCATCTTAAATAATACAACAGATAGAAACCAGTTGACAACAATAATGGTAACAGTGATATCAATACTAATGCTTGATCTTTTATGTCTTCCGTGCCTTTCATTTTTTTCCAGTCCTTGTTGTCTTCATTGACTTCGATGTCTGCCTTTATATTGTTCATTTTCATCAGCCCATCGAAAGAATCTACAACCATTACCAACTTGATATTTTTTGACAGCCCTAAAACATTCTTCCGGGGTTGGTTGGTGTTCTTGATATCTTTAGTTCTGTGTAAAGTCCACAATAACAAATTCAAACTGTCATGGTGTTGCAAAAAATAACATAAAAAATCAACTTTTCAATATTACAAACATAGCATGAAAAAAAAATTAAAGAACAAGAACTTAGAGAGAGAAAAATGGAGAAGAAGGGAGAAAAAAAGCTCAAATTTCTCCAACAATGGTGTTGGAAGCAAATGAGGAAGAATGAGCATTTATAATGTCTTTTTTTACCATTGGGAACCCTGTTTTGATGGCTGACGCGCTCTAGGAGACTAAGATACACGCTCCTATGTGGTCCCAGTCACATAGGATGCTACATCAGAAAATGAGTTTAAATGTTGTTTTTTAGTGGGTTTAGGGGTCCAGATGACAAACATGTAAGTAAAAGTGTCCACATTATAAAACAGACATAGTATAGGGGTTCACGGAACTATTTTGCCTATTTAAAATAACCCCGAAATCCTCCGAATCCTAAAAACAGCAAAATCAATTCAAATTCCAAAATTTAAATTTAAAATTCAAAATTTGTACTAGATTGTACAATTCTCCCCCAACCTTTTCCTTTTTCAAATTTGAATTTCAAAATTTATACTAGATTGTACAATTTCCTCTCCACCTTGTCACTTTTTCATTTTTGAGATTTAAAATTTGTACTAGATTGTAGAATTCCATCCCACCTTATCCCCTAACAAAACTTTTACTCAATTTTAAAATTTCAAAACACCTCTAAGTTCTTTCTCCCACATTGATAGATGAAAATAATTGATTCTTCATCCTTTTCTATAAATACTATCACTATTTTGATATAATGACCAAGTCTCAAAGAGTGGAAAAAACTTTTGAGAAAAAAGTTAATTTTAGTTTTAGTAAAATTTTTTCAAGCGGTGGGCTAATTGGATTTCTCGAAAGATTGCTTTCCGGTGGTGATCAAGACTTTGAAGAAAACTTGAAAGTCCCATTTGGCTGCTCCAAAAAAGCATGAATATGTTTTTGAGTCCAAATGGACTCCTTTTCTCTTGCATTTCGTAATGGGCCAATGAGGCTCACCTTTTCTAGTCAAGTCCGAAGTTTAAACCTAAAGTCGATTGTATGGCATGCGGGTCACAGAAGATAGAAGAAGAAGGAAAATGGATCAAAATCCATTGATGAGGTGTTTAGAGACTTGAAAAGTCTTGATTTTTATTATTGTCTTATTCTTTCTTTCTTTATTTATTTATTTATCTATTTGTTCATTCATTTGGGTCTCGAAGCCAAAGTTGTAATTTAATATAGGTAAAGTAATTTTTGGGCCTTCAAGGTCTGAAAACTAGCTTAGTATAGGTTATGGCACAAAAGCCCAAATGATTAGAAAAGGACAGGTGCAAGTGGGGCGAAAAGCCAAATGATTAAATTAGGACAGGTTCATTTGAATGATTTGGGACTGATGGCCGAAGTCTTTTAGTCTTCCCCTTTCCCCTTTATATACTAGTTGTTTTTTTTTAAATTTTCTTAGACTTAGTTAAAATTTTCGCTAAGTCATCAAAACTCGTTTTGCACAAATCTTGAAAATAATTTTTTCCTTATCGATTTCTTTTCAAAAATCAACTTTCCCTTTTAAAGCTAGTCAAAAAGTTGTTTTCAAATAGTCCGAATAACTACAAGTTAACGGATACTCTTGGTGCCTTAACAACCTTCCAAGAGTATTAATAGGAACCACTTACTCAAAATTTCTAAACTTAAAAGATTTTTTCTGTTTTGAATCTTTTAAGTAATATTTTTAGTTTTTCTTGATATTTTCTCAAAAATCAAGTTGCTACTCTGTAGTTTCTTAAATTGTTTCAAATTTTTTATTAAAGTCTTGGAATGATTTAAAAGGCCGAAAATAATATTTTCCAAACCCTTTGAATCGAAAAAGGGAAAAACAATGGAGGACTCAGATTAGGGTAGCATTAGATAAAATGCGGAATAACAACAAAAGTAATTGCAACAAAATAATGAGAATAAAATAAAAAAATGATGATACTAAAATTTTTACGTAGAAACTCTTTTAGATAAGGAAAAAAACACAGCCGAAGAGGAACAACTAATATTATTATAGTAAGAAATTTTATGTTGTAGTCACAGTACAATACTCAAAGTGACTGCTACACACTTGATAAAGATCAAACTACGAAATTCGAAAAGTAACTATCATATGAGAAACGAAAGATAAAGGATAGTGAAAACAAGTAAAGATAGACACAAAGAATGCAATAGAAAACAAACAAAGGGTATATTAAACCCATAATTCTCTATTCAATAATCCAATCAAAACACCTAAACTCCTACGTAGACCATAAGAGAATCGATTCCAAAGCAACCAACACTTCCAAACGAGAAATCAACGCAAGCATATTCCAAGCTTGCGCACACTTACAAGAGTATATTTGTTCATTAGTATCAAAGGTAACCTAAAAATGAAAGAGAAATTCCTATTTATATCCAGGGTTTAATTATTACAATTATGGGCCCAAAAGTAACTCATTTCAGCAAAAAGGGCACATGCCCACACAACCAAGCATATGCTCACGCATGTGGCCAACACACGTAACATTGGTTGGCCAAAATGGTGAATCTGCGGACGCATCTTACCACCTTCTCGCGTAGGTTCCCTTAGCAAGTGCTTTTAGTGCTCTTTCAAGTTTTCTTTTCTTTGTTTTGCCTTGTCAAGGCCCCTTGGCCCTCCTTGAAGATAATCACCAACCATTGACACCCTTTTGATAGCATTAAGGGGTCTTCAAACACTTTTTGCTTCATAGTCATCTCATCAAAAGGTCCGGAGATAATTTGAATTGTATCTACATCCTAAAAAAATAACCTCTCTTTTGACTCCTATCTTATTAAAATATCGCCCACTCTAAATTTTTCATTACTGACTATTTTTTATCACAGTTTGACGTTTTTTTTGGTTGATTTTTAACATGCGTTGAAAGTTAAAAAACAAACCAAAATTTAATATCTTTCTATTCTATGAAACTATTAGCCAAAGGAAGAAAATATTTTCCTCAAAATATAACTTTCATGAAGCCAGTTTCTAAATGCATTCATGGGGCTGGACCTCACAAGTAGAAAGTTTGTTCGATAGTTAAGTTAGCACTGTCTCTCATATTCTTATTACTATTAGCATTAATAATCAAATCATTAATAATTTTGTGATAAATGATGACTTTCGTGCTTCTTATTAGTCAAGTGATTTTATAAAATTGAAATCATTAAAGTGAGATATACACGCGAGACACGTACATCAAAGCTAGTTAACTAGATAATTTCAACACATGTATTAAAATATTTATTCGATTAACTTAAAAGAAAACAAAAGGAGAGAAGAAAGGATCAAACTTATACTTGAGACACCGTATTTACTAAGTTAATTCATGTTTTCATTGTTCAATACAAAATTCTATTATTTCGGGTAAATAAAATCTGTATTTTGGCAACACAACTTCAACACAAATTCAAGAATAAATCAAGACCACTTATGAAGTTGTTCCAACACCTTCAACACAAGATCAAAATAACCTTTCAAAGAAGTGTGTTTTCAGTATTTTAAAGAAAAATAGATGAAGCAGAAAAAAGTCAAGTCCTCCGAATTCATGGAGTGTCCTTAAGGTGTCACGACCAGAACCAGGACCCTGGCCGTGATGGACATCCCGAACCATGAAGGCCCGAGAGCCCTTCTAACTTGTAATCATATACACCATTCATAAATAATTAGAAAATATGGAAATAAAATCTACTACGGAAACATAATCATAATCTAAATTTAGTTTAAAAATGAGGAATAAAATCCAATATCAACTAAACACCGTCTGAAAACCGTCTGCAAAATATCTACTACATGATCAAATAACAATTGTCTGAAAACTGGAACAAGGCCCCCAGTAGACCAAAACTATAATAAATAATAACTTTCTGAAAGAAACTAGGCCTTCTGAAATATAGAAGACTCACCAACTGGTACTTTTCACTCTTGTCTGATGAAATCTACTGCTTATCAGGACCCCTAGACTGTACCTCAGAATCTGGAGGAAGGGGGGGTCAATACAGATGTACTGGTACACAAAGTAATCCAAAATAAATCTTGTATATAAATAAAATAGTTGGAGAGCAATTTGTCAAAATATCATGCATGAAATAGTTCTAAAACACATGGGCACTTTCTGAAAATCATAAATCATTCTTGTCAATGCAATATCTGATCTTTGTATTACTTCTGAGCTAGGTGGCACTCCCATACTATTCTGATATTCTACGAGAAATATGAAATTCGCCTTTGACTCGGCGGGGAAGCCCCCAACCCAGGTATGCCGCAAGGGTTGGAGTTTCTGATTATGATACGCAAGGTAACCAAATACCTCAAAAATCTACTACATACCTTCTCACAAGTAGTACTAGTTTACAACTACCAACGAAAAGAAGGTCAAGGGGGGTAAAGTCATATAATAGACATGGTCAACCTTAATCTTATATTATAACCCCATAAAATCTTATCTACTTATACGACTTTCTCATATCACACTTACTTATCCAAGTGTACATTTAGACTACCTTCAATTTCTACAAACAACCATGAGTCTATAATTATAACGTACTGGCTAATCTAGCTATTTTCATACTTCAAGCAGACAACAATTCACCTTAACTAATAACTCCTTCTCTACCTTCTACTAAACTAACACACAAGGACGTATCACTTCATTACCAACTCAATCTCATGCAAAAGGATCCGACTATACATATATTCAACCAACACAAGAAAAACAAGTTGAACAACAAGTTGCTAGTGAATCGAAATAGGCCTCACACGGCTTCACTAGACTTTGATTTATGTGTTTTGAACAAGAAAATGAAATGAATAACAAAGCAACTATGCTAGTGAATCGAAAGAGCCCTACGCGGCTTCACTAGACTTTGATTGTTTTTTTTCAAAAACACTATGATAACAAGATTACATATTACAAGAGATAGAAAATTCAATGATCTAAGGATACACATCTTACTCCGAATAAATAAAAATCCGAGTCAAACACTTCCACCATAGACTACCATACACTCCACATATGCTACTAGCTACCACAATAGTCTATCACTATAAAGTGGTAAATCATCCTCAAACATCGATTATTCAACTAAAATATTTATTTACACAAAAGTCACCCTCACTCTGACTTCTAACTTTGTGACTTCATATCACCAACCTCTTGGTCTAATCTCACTACCAATAGGTCATGACACCGACACTTTAACTTATACTACTAATCGGGTGAAAATACCGTTCCAACATTCTGCTACACATCATTCTCCCCTGAAGCATGACATCTGCAACATAAAGTTTTGAAAAGAGATGGAATACTCTTAATAACGCAGGCCGAAAAGAATGATTTCATCATAATCAAAGTTCACACAAAAATCAATACACTTTGAAGCACTAACAGACTCTTCTCAAGTCCTTGCAAAAATTTTAAACTCTTATATGGCTCAATCAGAAAGGACCATACCATTTAGACTCTAAACTTCTACACTTGAATCACCCCAATAACGAGACATATCTGGGAACATCAAAGTAAGGAAAGAATTGGGATAACTTTACTTTCGTATGGGCGACACCATAGCACGAATTAGAGTATGAAAGAGGAACATTTTGGCTCAATAGCACAAACTAGAACATGAAGAAAGGGAAATATTCCTAAACGCCTAGTAGCTTCCTGCTTAAAAGTGTGGCGCGCTACACACCCATAAACAAGACTCTACCCGACGCAATTTCGCAGACACCCTGGGACCATGAATCGTGCTTTGATACCAAGTTTGTCACGACCCGAATCAGGGCCCTGGCCATGACGGACATCCCAAATCATGAAGGCCCGAGAGCCCTTCTAACTTGTAATCATATACTCCATTCATATATAAATAGAAAATGTGGAAATAAAATCTACTACGGAAACATGGTCATAATCTAAATTTAGTTTAAAGATAAGGAATAAAATCCAATATCAACTAAACACCGTCTGCAAAATCACTACTACATGATCAAATAACAACTGTCTGAAAACTGGAACAAGGCCCCCAGTAGACCAAAACTATAATAAATAATTACTGTCTGAAAGAAAATAGGCCTTCTGAAATATAGAAGGCTCACCAACTGGTACTCTTCACTCATGTCTGATGAAATCTACTGCTTACCAGGACCCCTAGACTGTGCCTCAGAACCTGGAGAGAGGGGGGGTCAATATAGATGTACTGGTACGCAAAGTAATCCAAAATAAAGCTTGTATAAAAATAAAAAATTAGAGAGAAATTTGTCAAAATATCATGCATAAATAGTTCTAAAACACGTGGGCACTTTCTAAAAATCATAAATCATTCTTGTCAATGCAATGTCGGATCTTTGTATTACTTCTGAGCTAGGTGACACTCCACTACAATTCTGATATTTCACAGGCGGTATGGAATTCACCTTTGACTCGGAGGGGAAGCCCCCAACCCAAGTATGCCGCAAGGGTTGGAGTTTCTGATTCTGATATGCCACATGGCACTAGGCCAGCATAATATAATATACCCGGATCGAAAAATCACGGTTTTGGGCAACGAGTTGTATGAACTCGTGCCTTCTTCGGGGAACCACCTAGCATCTCTTTATGTCCAATTTTATCCTGTTCTGAATCATGCATTATTCTAGTTTCCACATCTGAAAATTCTGACTTCAAACATGCATTCTATTTTGTTCTGAATTACCATGGCATAATCTGAATTGGTGTCGTCACACCAAAACTTGCAAGTCCTATTTTCTGAGCCATAATGTATCATGCATAATTCTTTCATTAAAACACAGTTCAGAACACCCAAACATGCAAACAATGTAAAAGCTTTCATGTATCGAAAAATACAAGTCAAAACTATGCTGAGATTATTCAAACATATGGTGACCATGTGTTCTTTTGGCAAACCATGCTACTCGTTGTTATATGTATATTCAACATGCATAACCCACTCTTTTGAATTCAAAAATTATACTCAAATCATAACATTAATCAAGATATTTCGTATTATTTTTTTCAAGATGCATTTCAAAACATTTCATATCATACGAAAGATGGAAAAAATCGTACAAGAGAGGGATTCTTTATTATTCATGCTCTCAATTGAATATTCATCCTTAAACACCTGCTTACATATATATATATATATATATATAATTTTGAATCTATTTGGGGGAAGGCCTAAAGACTAAAACAATATCATTAACATTCATAATGCATAATAAAATCATGGATTTCGAAAGCCTTTTCTAAATTCATGCTTGATAGATCTTTAAATCATACTTGAATATTTCAACAAGCCCATGTAGTTTTAGGATAAACTCCCACGTACCTTAAATTATAAGATCTGAAAGATGGAGCCCGGATCTAGATAGATGAAATTCGGATCTTGATCCGTTTCTTGAGTATCTTCACTTAGGAAGATGAATTCTTGATCTATGGAAGGGAAGGAAACTTGAATCTTGATTTGTTTCTTGGAGATCTTGAACTTAAGGATTGATTTTCTTGATTTTTTTATCTTGGAGGAAACCCTAGTTTCCATCTTGTTCTTGAGAGTAGAGAGGATTGAGATGTTGTAAAACTGATAATATATGGATTATAATGCTTAGGGTTCAATTTATATTAGTGGAGAAAGATTGTGGAGTGAGGAAAAGATAAAAATACCCCTACGAAATCACTTTCCAGTTGCTGAAATTTTTAGCTGACGACCAAGCCTGATAAGCCGTCAGATCTGTGATAGCCCGTCAACCCAAGTCGTCACCTAGGAGCTGAAATTTATGAGTTTCTGCCTAAGGCTGACGACATATTCTGATAAGTCGTCAGATTTGTGACAAACCATCAAAATTGTCGTCACTCAGTTGCCAGGCTGATATACTGGAGTAAAATGGGCATAATTCTTTGCTCCAATATAGGATTTTGGAGATATTGGTGGTGTTGGAAAGAGGACTCAAATGTATTTCATTTGATATATAGCTGTCACCCATTTCGTTATATACAAGGAGTTATGGTCGATTGAATTTGATCCAAGTTTCAACGCTCACTCAAACTCGAATGATAAGAAAGCTTTCAACTCATCCTTGAGTTTGGGGACCTCTATGATCTCAATTTATGATCAAATAGGTTTCCACATTTCATAATTGATTAATATGCCAAATTTCCATAGGATTTATAGGTTTTGGATCATATATGCATAGAAACGATGATTTTTGTTCTAGCCCAAAATGCAGGGTGTTACATAAGGAAATAATTTCCCTCAATTATCTGAGATTGCAGAATTTTCCACTCTGGATAAAATGGTTGAACAATCCGACAGTAGTGGTACCTCAAACGATTGGGTTCTCTTTGAAATCGCTCAACGGGAGATGATCATACATAGTTTTTCAGAAGACAAGTGTTTTTAATTCAGAACTTTTTTTTACAAACCTATGGAAAAATGCAGGTTTGTATAGACATCCAGTGCCCCTTCTAAAAGGTAGCAATGGTTCATTGAAAAAATGTGTCCTTTGGAACAGTCATGTCTTTGAAATAGTGTGTCTTTTCCAAATAGCCACAACCATTTAAACAATCATACCTTTTTTCAAAATTGTATGTCTTTTACACTACGAGTTGTGTCTCTTTCGAGCATTATTTCTGCATGCAGAAGCATGCACTTTAATAGAGGATCAGAAACTGCAACAAAACTGTTGAATTTTTCCATTGAATTTTGTCTAAAAAAATAATCTCATCCCCTTACAAAAGGTGGCAATAGTTCATCGGACTGGTGTGTACTTTGGAACAGTCATGTCTGTACATTCGAAATAGTGTGTCTTTTTCGAGCAGCCACAACTATTCAAACAGTCATACCTTTTTTCAAAACAGTGTATCTTTTATGCGACGAGTTGTGTCTCTTTCGAGTGTTGTTTTTACATGTAGAAGCATGCACGTTAATAGAGGATCAAAAACTACAACAAAACAGTTGCATTTTTCCTTTGAATTTTGTCTAAAAAATTAATCTCATCGATAATTTTTCGAAGTTGAAGTCAAGCGAGCAAGCGACGACGGCGCGAGGCACCTCATGGTTATTTCCTCACATACCATGTGGAGTAAGTGTTTCTTAATATAAACACTTGAAAGTTTCATTCTCCCACCAATGTGGGTGAATTAGTAGACTTTCTCATTTTTTAGTACACTTTTCATTTTGAGTGTTATCTCAATTTTTTGCTCCACTTAGTTCCCTCCATTTTTCATTCACACTTTTAATCTTAAACGCAATAATTTCTAAATATAACTATTCTTGTACCTTAACTTTATACCCCGGTAATGCCGTAACACGCAAACCGCACAAGAATGAGATTTTTTTCATAAAATTTCAAGGAGCAAGTTTGTTTTTGCTCAAAATTGGAAGTCTAAAACTCATCTAATTTTCTTAAATAATTTTTGCATCCTTCTATTAAGAAAATTTGGTCATGTTTTGAGAAAAAGAAATCAATAGCTAGCAAATCTTATAAGATAAAGATAGCACGAAGTCTCGCTTGTACGATAAAACTTGTGAATAATTGAATACACATAATTTTAGTCAATTCTATAGAATTTGTGAGCAATTTATATGATTTATACTTATCCATCGTAACTTATGAATAAGACGATAAACTTACCCATTCGATATAATTTTATGAACAATTTAAACCAAAATTATGCCCTCTAGATCAACATAACTTTTGAATAAGATAAGTTGTACAAGTCTAACAAAAAGGATTTCATGGGGTTATAAGAATACAACTGTTGGGTACGATGTAGTTTTGATGATTGACAATCTGACAACGTGATTTGAAACATGTTAGTCAACCTGGTTAACAGACACACTGTCTCAAGTAGCTGAAACTTGTAGCAAAATCATTGATGATTAAAGACAAGGGTGGAAGAAATCAAGAACCAGATGAGTGGTTAATTCTGATAAACTCAGGGAAATAAATATGTGCAAATTTGAAGAAGTTTAATTTGATTCAAACACTTGATGATAAGGGAAAAAAAGTTGAGTTGAAAAAGAAGTCCTATGGAAAGAAGGAGTTTCTCTTCTGAGCATATTCTGAACATTCCTATATGTAGAAGGAGAAAGATTCTGCAAATTGAAGACGTCTATGCAAGATAGGAAACATATAAATTGAAGGACTCTTTGTTAGATCAATGAAATTTTTTATGACTGACACATGAATGGACCATGTTACTTGACCTGTTCCAAGTATAGGAAGACAGGTTTTACTGATAGATGCAGACAAAGATTATTGAAAGTCAAGAATAAATGAGCAAGCCTAATTCTGATATACTTAAGCTACTGATCACGTGAGTAATTGAAGAAGTTGTGGTTGAGTAAAATACTTGAAGATAAGATGATTTAAAGAGTTGAAGTTTGACTACAACACTAAGGAGACAAGAGTTGGAATTGAAGAAAGAGTCTCCCTTGAAGTAGAACTCTATGTAATGAGAGTTCTGATTAAAGGAGGAGTTTGAAATAAAGAATAACTCTTTGGAGAGATGTGTTTAAATAGAAGATGCATTATTCAGAGTAACTCACATAATTACAAAGAAGAAAAGCACAAGCGACAGATTAACTTCATGAAGAGCTACTCAATCACTGAAGAAACACATTAAAGAACCTAGTCCTAAGTATAGAATCCAGCTAAGAGTTTTAGCGTTGATTTTTAGAGTTGTTCATTGTGTTTGAAATATTGATGTAATATTAGTTTCAGTGTGTTATGAACTGAATTAGGAGATAGTCTTCGAGTTGGGGAAAACTCAGAGACTTTGGGAACTCATACCTTGGGAGGTGTGTTTGTAGTTAGGAATTAGAGTTTATAATTACTAGTCGTTGAGTTAAAAGAATTAGAGTTTATAATTCCTAGTTATTGAGTTATAGGGATTAGAGTTTATAATTCCTATTTGTTGGTTACAAGAGTTTTGTAATCATTCGTTGTTGAGGCTCAAAGTTATTTTTTGATGTTGGGGTTAAATCCTATAGAGGTGCAGGTCATGGTTTTTTACACCTTTTTGAGTCGGGTGTTTTCCACGTAAAAATCATTGGGTTCTTTACTTTCTATTTTACTTCTTCCTTGGAACACGTCAGTGGAACAAGTCAGTGAAACACGTCAGGCAACCCGTTCCACCGATAAGCAACAATTAGGCAAAAATAAGATAATTAGTAGGGCACGAATTCTAAACAAGTGGTATCAGAGCAAGGTTGTCTTAAAAAGGGCTAGCACCTAAGACAAAGATCAATATGATTAATTCCGCACCACCTATTAGTCACAGTGAAGGTCAATCCACTATTTGACCTCCACTCTTTGATGGTTCTCACTTCATTTTTTGGAAAGCTAGGATGGAAACATTCATTCAAAAGGAAGACTATGAGTTATGGGACAGGATCACTGATGGTCCTACTATTCCAATGAAGTTAGAATATGTTGAACATGTCAAGAAGGTAGGAAGTGAGTTTACCACTAATGACTTAATGGCATTAAAGAAAAATGCTAAGGCTAAGAACATCTTAGTCTGTGGACTAGGACCGGCTGAATACAACAGAGTGTCAACTTGTACCACTGCTAAGGAAATCTGGGATGCACTGGTCAATGCACATGAGGGTACCTCTTAGGAAAGAAAATTCAAGATTGCTCTTCTCTTTACTGAATACGAAGCTTTTAAGATGAAGGAGAATGAAACCTTGCATGAAATGATGGCAAGGCTTACTGCGTTGACAAATGAGTTGATTTCTTTGGGAAAAGTCATCACTGTTGAAGACAAGTTAAAAAAGTGTTGAAGGTGCTACCAAAATCAAAATGGAATGTTAAAGTGACTACTATTAGGGAGGCAAATAAGGATCTCGCAGACATGACACTAGATGAACTAGTAGGGAATCTGAGAACTTATGAAATGGAAATTGCTGAAACTAAAGAGCTAGCAGCCCTTGAGGATACCTTAGCTCTGAAGGCATCTGACAGTTATGAAGAAATTGAACTTGATGAAAAGCAAGTTGCCTTTATAGATAAGAACTTCAGCAAATTCTTCACAAAGAATAAGGGAACAAGTAGCAAGAAATGGTCCAATGACAATCCAAATGGATGCTACATGTGTGGTAAGACTTATCATCAGATCAGGGATTGTCCTATCTGGGAAATAGAATGGAGAAAGGAAAAGGCTAAAAAGGAATTGAAAAATAAAACAAAAAGAAGGCAGAATATGCAATAGTAGCAGCATGGGGATCTGACTCAGATGATGATGAAGTTGATGAAACAACACTCATGGCTCTTGGAGATTCAGACTTGGAGGAAGAAGATGATACTTCTGAGGTAAGTAAACTTGAACTTAAAGAAAAGTTGCATTTGTTTTCTAAAACAAAACTTATTTCCTTAATGAGTGCTCTAATTGATGATTTCCAAGAATTAACTTCTGATAGGAATGAGTTATTCAACATTCTTGCAAGTCTCAAGTTTGATTTTATTGATCTAGAAACTTGTAAGAACACTTTTGAAAAGGAAAACTGCACTCTTAAGGAACAAGTTAGCAGACTTGATTTATCAAACCTGACCCTCAAATCTAAAATCTTGAAACTGACTCTTTTTGAAAAAGGAAAAAAGGTCAAAAATGAGGAACTAGAAAAAATTGAGTCAGAATTGACTAAGATTAAACATGAATACTTTTGTGAAAAAGAAAAGGTTAGTCAATTGAGTCAAGAAGTTTCTAAATTGAAACTTGATCTTGAAAGAGCTAATAGATGGACACATTCTTCAAGAATTGTTCATAAGTTAGGTCAAAGAACTCACAATGAAAAGGATGGGTTGGGCTTTTATAAAAGTTCTAATGCTATTAAAGATCTGTGTTATATTTGTGGTAACCACGGGCATCTAACCACTGAATGTCAAGTTGCAGTAAAAAGAAAATCAAGAAGCATAAGCCTAGCAAAAAAATTTGATTCCATGTTAGCACAAGCTAACAAGAAGTTCAAATCTGGTCAGAGAAACAGGTCACATAACCTGTTGCCTCAATGGGATAGAAGAAACCTCATACATATTTTTTTCTCATAAGAAAGGACCCAAGCTTGTCTGGGTACCTAAAGTTAACCCCTAATTTATTTTGCAGGTGAGAGTGAAAGGAGGCAAGCAAAAATTGTACATGGATAAAGCTTGCTCAAGGCATAAGACTAGAAGAAAATAAAGTTTCTTTCACTCACCACATTTAAAGGGGGGATGGATCATTTGAAAGATGGCCAGATTTGAAGTGCTCGTGTAAGGGGAAAGCAAGAGAGATATAAAAAAATAAAAAAAGAGGATAACTATGAAACTGATGAGCATGCACAGGAACATGTTGTACCACCTGGTTCAACTGTTGTACAAACTGAGGGCATATTGACAGAGGGAACAACAAATCAAGAAATTGATGCATCAATAACATCAACACAAACTGATGATAATTTTGTTGGTAATTCATAAGAATTGGTGTTGTCACAAGAATCTTGAGATATCTTATGGGAATCAATGGCTTGAGACTATGGTATTCAAATGAAAGTAATTTCACTCTTGAGGGCTATAAAAATGTTGACTATGCGGGTTACTTAATTGACTGGAGAAGCACCAAAGGTTAGACTTGGGGATGATTAAAATTGCATGAACTCCCCCAATGATTGACTAGAATAATCATTTTTTTCTTAATCATTTAGCTAAAAAGTTATTCTATTTAGTCTTGCACATTTAGTTGTGTGTTTCAATTCCAGATTTTTGACTTTTCTAACCTAATTTTGTATTAGATTGTGCAAAAAATAGGTACAAACAAGAAATTGTGACCACAAAGTTCTTATTATTAGGTATGATCTACACTGACATAAGCATAGGCTGTCTAAGTTAAAACAGTTGAGAAAACCTGTTCAATTCCACACACTACATCCTCTCATTGTCTAATAAAACAAATGAATTGGTTAACCAAACTTTTTTTGATTCTCTCCAAATGGGTGTGCCCAAATGTGTTAATCCTACACTAGAAAATTCTTCTTCTTTCTCAACCAAAATATCATTTGTGTACCACGAATTTGTTAAGCTTGATCATCAATCACATGCAACATATGTTTCTGAAGAATGAAAAGGGACATGTTTTCCTTTTTATTTCCTAATTGATTATTTTTTAGGACTTCTCCCTAATTCAAGTTTGACTAGATATTCTTGAACAGATGAATCATGTTGCTTTACCTGTTTCAATAAGGAGGGCTAACACTCATATAAAAAAAACTAAAAAAAAAATCAAAACTAGAAGTTGTACAAGACAGTCATGAAGTGGAATAAGAGGTCCTTAAGGCTAGGATCATGATTTTGAAACTTGACCTTGATTGATAAAGGGATGAAAATATTGAAGTCATTCATCAATTGACACAGTTGATATCACCTGTTCCATCTTCCTTATCAGCTCCTCACTATTTGTATCCATAGCCTTGTCCCACTTTTATACCATATTTTTTTTAATGCTCAATTGTTTTGCTTTGTTAAGTACTAGCTTAGGTTTAATGTGGAACATACTCTGGCAGTTTAATGGAATGGTTATCTTTTCTTAGTTGACTCACATTTTTGCTCTGTTTAATACATTACTATGTTGGCTAAAGTCTTTGTCTGATTGTTTTGGTGATAGCCCCAGTGGCCATGAATAGCATAACAAATCACTTTGGCTAGAATATTATTGCATTGAAATGGTTTTTTGATGATGCCAAAAGAGGGAATATAAGAGGGTTGTGTAATGTTTATAACCCATTGACTAACTTGTTTCATTCTAGTGTTTTATATTTTAGTGTCTACAGGTGAAGATGTTCGAATGTACAAAGACAAGAGGTTTGTCATCATAAAAAAAGGGAATTTATTGGGTACGATGTAGTTTTGATGATTGACAATCTGACAACGTGATATGAAACATGTCAGTCAACCTTGTTCATCGACACACTATCTCATGTAGCTGAAACTTGTAGCAAAATCATCGATAATTAAAGACAAGGGTGGAAGAAATCAAGAACCAGATGAGTGGTTATTCTGCTAAACTCAAGGAAATAAATTTGTGTAAATTTGAAGAAGTTGAATTTGATTCAAACACTTGATGATAAGGGAAAGTAAGTTGAGTTGAAAAAGGAGTCCTATGGAAAGAAGGAGTTTCACTTCTGAACATATCCTGAAGAGCCCTAATTGCAGAAGGAGAAAGATTCTGCAGATTGAAGACGTCTACGCAAGATAGGAAACATATAAATTAAAGGACTCTTTGTTAGATCAATGATGTTTTTGATGACCGACACATGAATGGATCATGTTACTTGACCTGTTCCAAGCATAGGAAGACAGGTTTCAAGTTTTACTGATAGATGCAGACAAAGATTGCTGAAAGTCAAGAACGAATGAGCAAGCGTAATTCTGATATACTCAAGCTACTGATCACGTGAGAAATTGAAGAAGTTGTTTTTGAGTAAAATACTTGAAGATAAGTTGATTTAAAGAGTTGAAGTTTTACTACAACACTAAGGAGACAAGAGTTGGAATTGAAGGAGTCTCACTTGAAGTAGAACTCTATGTAATGAGAGTTCTGATTAAAGGAGGAGTTTGAAATAAAGAATAACTCCTTGGAGAGTTGTGTTTAAATAGAAGATGCATCATTCAGAGTAACTCACGCACTTACAAAGCAGAAAAGCACAATCGACAGATTGACTTCACGAAGTTCTACTCAATCACTGAAGAAACACATAGAAGAACCTGGTCCTAAGTATAGAATCCAGCTAAGAGTTTTAGAGTTGATTTTTAGAGTTGTTCATTGTGTTTGAAATATTGGTGTAATATTAGTTTCAGTGCGTTATAAACTGAATTAGAAGCTAGTCTTCGAGTTGGGGAAAACTCAGAGACTTTGGGAACGCATACCTTGGGAGGTGTGTGTGTAGTTAGGAATTAGATTTTATAATTCCTAGTCATTGAGTTAAAGGAATTAGAGTTTATAATTCCTAGTTGTTGAGTTATAGGGATTAGAGTTTATAATTCCTATTTGTTGGTTACAAGAGTTTTGTAATCAGTCGTTGTTGAGGTCCAGAGTTATTTAGTAAAGTAGGGGTTAAATCCTGTAGAGGTGTAGGTTGTGGTTTTTTACACCTTTTTGAGCCGGGTGTTTTCCATATAAAAATAATTGTGTTCTTTACTTTCAGTTTTACTGCTTTCTTGAAACACGTCAGTGGAATATATCAGGCAACTCGTTCCATCGATAAGCAATAATTAAGCGAAAATAAGATAATCAGTAGGGCACGAATTCTTAACAACAACATAGAGATATATGCAAAATTATGAGTGCAATAACCAATAGGTAATATTTTTGGAATTTTAATAATTTCGTAGACATATAAGGCATATACATTAAATAACTATATGGATCTATTTTTTTCAAGTCTTCATGGAGTATAATAGGACCAGACATCACTACATCAGTACTAGAGTTTTTTTGAGAATGGTAAGCTCTTGAAGCAATTAAACTCTACCAATATAGCCCTCATTCCTAAGGTGGATGAACCAGCGTTGGCTAGTCAATATAGACTTATTTCATGTCGTAATGTGGTATACAAGTACATCTCTAAATTATTATGTGGCAGACTGAAAAAAATGGTGGATACAATTGTTTTAGCTAATTAAGCAGTATTTATACAAGGAAGACTCATACTTTACAATGTCCTGATCGATCTGCTTAAGAACTACAAGAGGAAAACTTTCCCTAGATGTCTCATGAAAATTGATCTCAGAAAAGCATATGACATGGTGAGTTAGGCGTTCCTTGAGGAAGCACTGGTGGGATATGGTTTTCCAATTAGATTCACCTCGTGGATAATGATATGTGTCACATTTACTAAATTCACTATAAAAGTAAATAAAGAAGGATATGGTTATTTTGAATTAAAGAGGGGTCTTAGACAAGGTGATCCAATATCACCATTGATTTTTGATCTTGTGATAGAGTACCTATCAAGAATGATGAAATACATGAGTTTATTACCAGAATTTAAGTTCCACCCAATGTGTAAACCATTGTAGCTCACACATCTTATATTTACTGATGATCTCATGGTGTTTTGCAAGGAAAAAATAGGTTCAACTACAAGAGTCAAAGGAGCTTTGGAGCATTTTAGTTATACAACAGGTTTAATGGCTAAACTATAGAAATCTAGTGTGTTTCTAGCTGGGATGAATGATCAAAAGAAAGCTGAATTGCTTGCTTTGACTGGGTTCTGTCAAGGATCATTCTCTATAAGATATCTAGGGCTGCCTCTCTCGCCTAATAAATGGAGTAAGCTGGACTTATACGCATTAGTGGAGAAGATTACTATGAGGATTACAACTACATACGTAAAAAATTTATCCTATGCAGGTAGATTACAGATGGTGATTACAGTTCTGTTCTCAATTTATTATTTCTGGGGGCCAATTTTTATACAGCCTCAAGGAGTGATGAAAAAGGTTGATCAAAATACAAGGCATACTTGTGGGCCAGTAACACAGAAATCAGGAAGATAACTTTTGTATCTTGGGAGAAGGTTTGCAATTCCAAAAGGAAAAGTGGTCTAAATGTTAAAAATTGTGGTCACTTATTGGGTATGATGTAGTTTTGATGATTGACAAAATGACAAAGTGATATGAAACATGTCAGTCAAGCTGGTTCACAGATGTACTGTCTCATGTAGCTGAAACTTGTAGCAAAATCATCGATGATTAAAGACAAGGGTGGAAGAAATCAAGAACCAGATAAGTGGATAATTCTGATAAACTCAAGAAAATAAACATGTGTTAATTTGAAGAAGTTGAATTTGATTCAAACACTTGATGATAAGGGAAAACAAGTTGAGTTGAAAAAAGAGTCCTATGGAAAGAAGGAGTTTCACTTTTGAGCATATTCTGAAGAGTCCTATGTATAGAAAGAGAAAGATTCTGCAAATTGAAAAAGTTTACGCAAGATAGGAAATATACAAATTGAAGGACTCGTTGTTAAATCAATGAAGTTTTTGATGACTGACACATGAATGGACCATGTTACTTGAGCTGGTCCAAGCATAGAAAGACAGGTTTCACTGATAGATGCAGACAAAGATTGCTTAAAGTTAGGAATGAATAAGCGAGCCTAATTCTAATATACTCAAGTTACTTATCACGTGAGAAATTTAAGAAATTGTGGTTGAGTAAAATACTTGAAGATAAGTTAATTTAAAGAGTTAGAGTTTGACTACAACACTAAGGAGACAAGAGTTGGAATTGAAGAAGGAGTCTCACTTGAAGTAGAATTCAATGCAATGAGAGTTCTAATTAAAGGAGGAGTTTGAAATAAAGAATAACTCTTTGGAGAGTTGTGCTTAAATAGAAGATGTATTATTCAGAATAACTTGCGCACTTACAGAGAGAGAAAAGGCTAAACATGAGCAAATTGAGAAAGTTCATAATTGATAGAATTCTGACTGAAGATTCGAGTGCTGCTAGTACAAAGGAACAGATTGACGAACCTGTTTCACAGAAAATAACTTTACAGTTCATGAGTTAGTTTAAATGTATTGTTCTTATTGAGTTGTAATTTATTACTTTCTTAGATTGATTGTTTAGGAATAATACTGAGCTGAGTTAACTTTAAGTTTGGGATAACTCTAAGTGGGTTCAATAGTCAAGTGTGATTGTTGAGTTATAGGAATTAGAGTTTATGATTCCTAGTTGTTGAGTTATAGGAATTAGAGTTTATGATTCCTAGTTATTGGGGTATAGGAATTAGAGTTTATAATTCCTATTTGTTGGATACAAGAGTTTTGTAATCAGTCGTTTTTGAGATTCAGAGTTGTTTAGTGAAGTTTGGGTTAAATCCTGTAGAGGTGTAAGTCGTGGTTTTTAAAACTTTTTGAGCCGGGTGTTTTCCACGTAAAAATCATTGTGTTCTTTACTTACAGTGTTACTTCTTTCTTGGAACACATCAGGAAACCCGTTCCATCCATAGGTAACTCTTACTTTAAAGTCACTGATCAGTAGGGAACGTACTGTAACAAGTGGTATCAGAGCGAGGTTGTCTTAAAAATAGGCTAGTACCCAAGACAAAGATCAATATGATAAATTTCGCACCACCTACTGGTCACAGTGAAGGTCAATCCACTATTAGACCTCCACTCTTTGATGGTTCTCACTTCATATGGTGGAAAGCTAGGATGGAAACGTTCATTCAAGGGGAAGACTACGAGTTATGGGATAGGATCACTGATGTATCTACTATTCTAATGAAGTTAGAAGATGGTGAACAGGTCAAGAAGGTAAGAAGTAAGTTTACCTCTGATGACTTAGTGGCATTAAAGAAAAATGCTAAGGCTAAGAACATCTTAGTCTATGGACTAGGACCGGCTGAATACAACAGAGTGTCAAAATGTACCACTGCTAAGCATATTTGGGATGCACTGGTCAATGCACATGAGGGTATCTCTTAAGTAAGAAAATTCAGGATTGCTCTGCTCTTTACTGAATAGGAAGCTTTTAAGATAAAGGAGAATGAAACCTTGCATGAAATGATGATAAGTCTTACTGCCTTGACAAATGAGTTGACTTCTTTAGGAAAAGTCATCACTGTTGAAGAACAAGTTGAAAAGGTGTTGAGGGTGCTACCAAAATTAAAATGAAATGTCAAAGTGACTGTTATTAGGGAGGCAAATAAGGATCTCACAGGTATGACACTATATGAACTAGTAGGGAATCTGGAAACTTATGAAATGGAAATTGATGGAAATAAAGAGCTATCAACCCCTGAGGATACCTTAGCTCTGAATGCATCTGACAGTGATGTTGAAATTAAAATTGATGAAAAACAAGTTTCCTTTATAGTTAAGAACTTCAGCAAATTCTTCAAAAAGAAGAAGGGAACAGGTAGTAAGAAATAGTCCAATGTCAATCCAAATGGATACAACAAGTGTGGTAAGACTAATCATCAGATCAGGGATTGTCCTATTTGGGAAATAGAATGGAGAAAAGAAAGAACTGAAAAGGAATTGAAAGAAAAAACCCAAAAGAGAGGAGAATATACAATGGTAGCAGCTTGGGGATCTGACTCAGATGATGATGAAGTTGATGAAACAACACTCATGGCTCTTGGATAGTCAGACTTGGAGGAAGAAGATGATTCTTCCGAGGTAAGTATAATTGAACTTAAAGAAAAGTTGCATTTGTTTTCTAATACAAAACTTATTTCCTTAATGAGTGTTATAATTGATGATTTCCAAAAATTAACTTCTGATAGGGTTGAGTTATTCAACAATCTTTCAAGTCTCAAGTTTGATTTTATTAATCTAGAAACTTGTAAGAACACTGTTGAAAATAAAAACTGCACTCTTAAGGAACAAGTTAGCAGACTTGATTCATCAAACCTGACCCTCAAATTTGAAATCTTGAAACTGACTCTTTCTGAAAATGGAAAAAAGGCCAAAAGTGAGGAACAAGAAAAAATTGAGTCAGAATTGACTAAGATTAAACATGAATACTTTTGTGAAAAAGAAAAGGTTAGTCAATTGAGTCAAGAAGTTTCTAAATTAAAACTTGATCTTGAAAGAGCTAATAGATGGACACATTCTTCAAGAATTGTTCATAAGTTAGGTCAAAGAACTCATAATGAAAAGGCTGGGTTGGGATTTTATAAAAGTTCTAATACTATTAAAGATCTGTGTTATATTTTTGGTTACCAGGGGCATCCAACCACTGAATGTCCAGTTGCAGCAAAAAGCAAATCAAGAAGCATAAGCCTAGCAAAAAAATCTGGTTCTATGTTAGCATAACCTGTTGCCTCGATGGGTTAGAAGGAACCTCATACATCCTTTTTGTCATAAGAATGGACCCAAGCTTGTATGGGTTCCTAAAGTTAACCCCCAATTTGTTTTACAGGTGAGAGTGAAAGGAGGCAAGCAATATTTGTACATGAATAGAGCTTGCTCAAAGCATAAGACTGGAAACAAATAAAGCTCCTTTCACTTATCACATTTAAAGGGGGAATGGATCTTTTAGAGATGTAAAAAGAGAACCATTCTTCGATCTGAAAAGATTGAGAAACCTAAAATAAAAGACTTGTTAAAGATGGTCAAATTTGGAGTGATCGTGTCAGGGGGGAAGTAAGGGAGATTCTTTTTTTTTAAAAAAAAAAAGGATGACAATGAAACTGATGAGCATGCACAGGAACATGTTGTACCACCTGGTTCAACTGTTATACAGACTGAGGGCATATTGATAGGAGGAACAACAAATCAAGAAATTGATGCATCAATAACTCCAACACAAGCTGATGATAATTTTGTTGGTAATTCATAAGAATTGGTGTTGTCACAAGAATCTTGAGATATCTCATGGGAATCAATTGCTTGAGACTATGTTATTCAAATAAAAGTAATTTCACTCTTGAGGGCTATAAAAATGTTGACTATGTGGGTTACTTAAATTACTGGAGAAGCACCAAAGGCACTAAGTAGAGAGTATTTTGAAAGGAATAGGTTAGATTTGAGGATGATTAAAATTGCATGAACTCCTCTCTATGATTGACTAGAATAACTATTTTTCTTTTTAATCTTATTAGCTAAACTATTATTCGATTCAATCTTGCACATTTAGTTGTGTGTCCCAATTCTAAATTTTTGACTCTTCTAACCTAATTTTGCATTAGATTGTGCAGAAAATAGGTACAAACAAGAAATTGTGACCACAAAGTTCTTCTTATCAGGTATGCTCTACACTAACATAAGCATGGGCTGTCTAAGTTGAAACAGTTGAGGACACTTGTTCCATTCCCCACACTTCATCCTCTCCTTGTCCTATGATGCTGACGAATTGGTTGACCAAATTTTCTTTGACTCTCTCCAAATATTTGTGCACAAATGTGTTAATTCTACACCAGAAATTCCTTCTTCTCTTTCAACCAAAATATCAGTTTTTGTATCATGAATTTGCCAAACTTGATCATCAATCACATGCATCATATGTTTCTAAAGAATGAAAAGGGACATGCTCTCTCTTTTAGTTCCTAATTGGTTACTTTTTTGGGGAGATCTTAGTCCTAGTTCAAGTTTGACTTATAAAACAACAATGGATGTTCTTGAGCAAATGAATCATGTTGCTATACCTATTTCAATAAGGAGGGCTAACACTCATTTGAAAAAAATATTGATAATAAAGAAATGATGTAGCTGAAAAAAATCTGAACTAGAAGTTGCACAAGACAGTCATGAAGTGGAATAAGAGGTCCTTAAAGCTAGGATCATGACTTTGAAGCTTGACCTTGATTGATAGAGGAATGAAAATATTGAATTCATTCGTCAATTGACATAGCTGATATCACCTGTTCCACCTTTCTCATTAGCTCCTCACTATTTGTATCCTTAGCCATGTCCCACTTTTATACCGTATTCTTTTTTTATTAATGCTCAATTGTTTTTCTTTGTTCAATACTAGCTTAGGTTTAATATGGAACATGCTCTGTCAGTTAAATGGAATGGTTATCTTTGCTAAATTAAATCATATTTTTGCTCTCTTTAATACATTACTATGTTGGCTAAAGTCTTTGTCTGATTGTTTTGGTGATAGCCCCTGTGGCCATGAATAGCATAACAAATCACTTTGGCTAGTATATTATTACATTAAAAATGGTTTGTCGATGATGCCAAAAGGGGGAAGATAAGAGGTGTGCAATATTTATAACCCATTGACTAACTTGTTTCATTCTAATATTTTATACTTTAGTGCCTACAGGTGAAGATGTTTGAATGCACAAAGACAAGAGGTTTGTCATCACCAAAAAGGGAAAATTTTGTTGGGTACGATGTAGTTTTGATGATTGACAAACTGACAAAGTGATATGAAACATGTCAGTCAAACTGGTTCACAGACACACTGTCTCATGTAGCTGAAACTTGTAGCAAAATCATCAATGATTAAAGACAAGGGTGGAAGAAATCAAGAACCAGATGAGTGGTTAATTGTGATAAACTCAAGAAAATAAACATGTTCTAATTTGAAGAAGTTGAATTTGATTCAAACACTTGATGATAAGGGAAAACAAGTTGAGTTGAAAAAGGAGTCCTATGAAAAGAAAGAGTTTCACTTCTGAGCATATCCTAAAGAGTCCTATGTATAGAAGGAGAAAAATTCTGCAGATTGAAGAAAACAAAGATTCTGCAGATTGAAGAAGACTGCGCAAGATAGGAAATATACAAATTGAAGGACTCTTTTTAGATAGATGAAGTTTTTGATGACTGACATATGAATGGACCATGTTACTTGAGCTGGTCCAAGCATAGGAAGACAGGTTTCAGGTTTCACTGATAGATGCAGACAACGATTGCTTAGAGACAGGAATGAATTAGAGAGCCTAATTCTGATATACTCAAGTTACTTATTACGTGAGAAATTAAAGAAAATGTGGTTGAGTAAGATACTTGAAGATAAGCTGATTTAAAGAGTTGGAGTTTGACTACAACACTAAGGAGACAAGAGTTGGAATTGAAGGAGTCTCACTTGAGATAGAACTCTATGCAATGAGAGTTCTAATTAAAGGAGGAGTTTGAAATAAAGAATGACTCTTTGGAGAGCTGTGCTTAAATAAAAGATGTATTATTCAGAATAACTTGCGCACTTAAAGAGAGAGAAAAGGCTAAACACGAGCCAATTGAGAAAGTTCATAATTGAGAGAATTCTAACTGAAGATTCTAGTGCTGCTAGTACAAAGGAATAAATTAACGAACCTATTTCACAGGACAGAACTTTATAGTTCATGAGTCAGTTTAAATGTATTGTTCTTATCGAGTTATAATTTATTGCTTTCCTAGATTGATTATTTAGGAACAATACTGAGCTGAGTTAACTTCAAGTTTGGAATAACTCGAAGTGGGTTCAACAGTCAAGGGTGATTGTTGAGTTATAGGAATTAGAGTTTATGATTCCTAGTTATTGGGGTATAGAAATTAGAGTTTATAATTCCTATTTGTTGGTTACAAGTGTTTTGTAATCAGTCGTTGTTGAGGCTCAGAGTTGTTTAGTGAAGTTGGGGTTAAATCCTGTATAGGTGCAGGTCATGGTTTTTACACTTTTTTGAGCCGGGTGTTTTCCACGTAAAATTCATTGTGTTCTTTACTTACTGTTTTACTGCTTCCCTAGAACACGTCAGGCAACCCGATCCATAGGCAACTCTTACGTTAAAGTCACTGATCAGTAGAACACGTACTCTAACATCACTGAAACATAGCTTCTGTTGGGAAACTATTATGGCACATAGTGATGAAAGAAGATACACAATGAATTAAATGGATTCATGGAATTTACTTAAAGGGTGCTAATATTAATATTTGGACTTATTAGGCTCCAACAGACAGTAGTTGATACTGAAGGAAGCTGAATTCTCTGAAAGAGTATATGATCAACTGATATGTGAATGTTAGATTTATACTTACAAAGACAGGGAAATATTCAATCACTAGAGGTTACATGGCTCTTGTTGGCAATCAGGAGGAAATGAAAGTGGCAGAACTTGTATGGAACAATAATTCAATACTAAAGCAAGACTTATACATATGAATATTTCGGTGGAGAATAATAGATGTTGCTTATGTGAGTCACAGGAGATGGAAGCAAGTCATCATTTATTTGGTACATATAGCTGTTTAGAAAAATAAGAGAGGAGCTGCTGAGTTGGGAAAATTTTTAGCTACCACTTAGTGAATTGACTTAAGGATTAGCAATGGTTAAGAAAAGACCCTGGAAGAAGTTTAAGAAATAAGTAGCAGCAGCAATATTGGGAAGTATGACATATCATATGTGGTAAACAAGGAATTGGAAGAAGCTTCATAGAGGGGTCCAAGTGCAGCAATTAGAATTAATAGAATAGGTCAAGAGAGAAACAGTAACACGAGTTGAATGTTTTCAGAATTCAAGAAAGGTATATAGGAGTAGAGGATATTGACAACAGTTATGTATATAGTTACTCTGGAGTTATGATTTTCTGAGGCTTGGTGTTAACACATTAAGATGTTGACATCAAGTGCTCTTAGTTTGTATCTTTGTGTTAGAGTATGATCCCTCCTGATTGCCTATCTGTGGAACAAGTAAGTATTAAAAACTGAACACAGTAATTTTTACGTGGAAAACACCCGGCTCAAAAAGGTGTAAAAAACCACGGCCTGTACCTCTACAGGATTTAACCCCAATCTTCACTATAACCTTGAGCCTCAACAATCAACACAATTACAAGACTTCTTGTAAACAAGGAATTAAAACTTCTAACTCCTATTACTACAAAAACACAAATCTTCCCAAGATAAGTGTTCCCAAGTCTTCGAGTTCCGTAACTTGATGACGTGATTCCTAACTCAGTTTATAGAATACTGAGACTAGAACAATTTACTCATTACAACTCAAGAATCTTCCTATTACAAGCAGTCTAAAACATACTAAGTAAGAACTAGGTTTTTCTTCAAATTGGTGAACGATTTTGCTGATTGTTGATTTTCTTATCTGTGCATGAGCGAGCTTTTTGAATGCGGCTTGTCGTCTATATATATGCTCCCTCAGATGCAGTCCTTTTTCTTCTTTACTTGTATCTTCTGTAGGACTCTTTCAAGTAACTCACTCCTTGTTGTAACCATCTCACCTTATTCTAATTTGAGTAGGACTCTTTTGCTTTATCCTTCTTCCTTGTAGACTTCTTGATCTACTCAAACTCTAACTGCTCCAATTATCTTCATATAGCCGTGTGAACATCCTTTGCTTATCCATGTGTTGACAGCTTTATGTAATAATATGCACTCCATATGTCCGAAACAGTTTCACTTGTATGGACCAGCTTTGCACAACATGTTTCATTCATCTGTCTATCATCAAAACTTCTCATGCCCTAACACTTTGTTTTGTTGGTTAATGGTATTCACAATTTTACCAAAAAAAATAAAATGTATACTATATTTGATATAAAATGTAAATAATGAAATCACTTATTCATTATAAATAATTTAATCATTTTTTTCATATTTCAAAAATTTAAAAATCCTCTCTATATTTTTTGTACTACACGATAAAGGGAAAAAGAAAAAAAGATTTTTCATTTACAATGTGTATGACAACTAACACTCTTGTTTGGTTAACTAAAAGTATTCAATGAGATCATCTCAATAAACAACTGCTTGGGGTTGGTTTAATTGGCAACTAATTATTCAATATGATAAATAATTGGCTTGCTATATCGATAATTTATTAAATTTATCAATAAAATTAATTTAGAAACTCAAATTACATCATATTTTAATTGAACATCTAAATACTTGATAACTTGTTTCTATTAAGCTATTATGCTTCAAGTTTTTGAAATTTTGTCATGCATATTCTCAAGCATCTAATCACATAAAATATGTCATCTCATTAAAATGAATCATTAACATGTGTTCAAGTGGTCGATTGAAATAAGTTGTTATTTGAGTGCCGAAGTGAAATTCTTATAATATCGACCTTCCCATAGTTTTAAATTTACTCATGTTTTAATATTTGTTTTTTAAATTGCTACTTAAAAAAAACTTGAATTTACTCATGTTTTAATATTTGTTTTTTAAATTGCTACTTAAAAAAAACTTTCCAAAATAAATAAAATTCAGAATTTGACCAAACAAAGTATAGGTTTACTGTTTTTTCTTTCATCTACTTTTATCATCTATTATAGTCAAAATTTGTAATTCATATATTAGAAATTATTTTCTTTAACGTTTCAAAACTACGATAGATTTTCTATTACACGAATGTTTCATAACTTACATTTTCATTCTATTTAATTGATTATTTCTCCATTAGAAACATCACAATTCACAATTAGGGATCGTTTGGTAGAGTGTATTGAAAAATTAATACATGCATTAGTTTAATGTGTATTACTAATTGGTATACTTTTGCACCTTAGCATTAATTATACACTATATTGTGTGTTGAGGTGTGTATTATTAATACCTCAAAATCCATGGTATTAACAATGCAATGGATCCAATACATGCATTATCATGATTAAAGACACTATTATCCCTAAAAAAAAATTTCACATCCTTTCCAACATATATATGGAGAATATTTTTGTAACAATTCTTTTTTTAGAAATTATTTAATTCATGTTATTTTTAATACATCAAATCAAGCACTATATAAGAAAAATACAATTATAACTAATGCAAGCATAACTAACACCATATTACTGACACACCATATTTTATATTATTCTTATACACTCTACCAAACGACTCCAAAATTCAACATTACTCCATATGGACGAACAAACAAAAATTCAACTAATGTTTTAATATTGTTTCACATTATTATATAACTATTTAAGTCAATTTAATAGTTTAAATTTCATGATTAGTCAAATGATGTTACAAAAACACTATCATTACGGAAAGAGTTTTTAATACGTAAAATATCTCCTATGAATGCACGAAACCTGGAAAACTTTCAAACAAAAGAAGACAAATGATAAATGCCAAAAAAATAGCAATACAAAATAGAGGCGCCTGATTTGGGAGACAATAAATCTTCTAAATAAGTTTCATTATTTTATCGAAAAGCGATTTCAAAGTGTTAGGATTTTTACCTTAATTTTTTTATTATGTTTAATTTTTTTACTATATTTAAGTTTTACTTTTTCTTAAAAGGAAAATAAAAGTTATCATAATTACTTTTACTTTTTTCGAAAGAAAAAAATATAATTCTTTTCCATATTTGGCTAACTTTTTTCTTGGAGGAAAGATTTTGGACATTTATATATAGAAAACCTCTTTCTCATACCATAACATAATAACATCTATAATGTAGTCTTTTAAGAGTCTCGTTTAGGGAGAAATTTCTCCCAATAAGTTTTAGGATTTTCAATTTTATTTTTAATATGTAGGCCGTTTGGCCAAACCATATCCAATAATATATTTTTAGTTTAATTTTTCATGTGTCGTCTTATTTATCGTCTCATAATTTGCAACTTTAAGCTTCCGCATGACGCCCTCTCGATTTCGAACCCAACATAAAGAACATTATTTGATATCTACTTTTAACTGCTAATTTTTGATTAATAAAAAAATAATAATAATGGTAATATATTCTAATGAAATTTCATAAGTGAAATATGGACAGGATATAACGTCACAATTTTTAATTTTATTTTGTGAAGATAGTAAAGTTGTTTCATAAAGATCATCCAAGCGCGATAAATCAAAATAAATAAGAAAAAAAAATATATCAACAAAGAAAATGTGACGCTTAATAAGAAAAATAGAGCTTAAAAAAAAATAGTAACTGAAATATAAAATCTAATATTACTGTAGACACAATGCTACTATATTTTCACCAAATCTAATCCCGTCGAAAGGAAAAACAAAACTAATAACTTATTAACTTTCTATTCTAATCACGATTTATGTACCCAAAACTACTCTCGCCGAAAGACAAAATTCAACTATCTACTAATTTTTTAATCTTAATCACGACTTTCATATCCTAAACCTAATCCCGCTAAAAAGAAGGACAAAACTCAACACCAAATCTAATCCCATCGAAAGGAAAAACAAAACTAACAACTTATTAACTTTCTATCCTAATCACGATTTATGTACCCAAAACTACTTCCATCGAAAGACAAAATTCAACTATCTACTAATTTTTTAATCTTAATCACGACTTTCATATCCTAAACCTAATCCCGCTGAAAAAAAAGACAAAACTTAACCATTTACTAACCTTCCATTATAATCACGATCTCTATACACTGACCACTTATATCTAAAAATTATCTCATCAATAAGTTAAAGTTAGTCATATCCTGTCTAATTACCTTTTCTCAATAACGTATGCCCATTTTGCATGACAACACAGCACAGTGGGTCCCATAAATGAGATCAGCATCTTCCTGTGCCGGCGCGTGTACAGATCCTCCACACAAATGTCTCCATGAAAAGACAACATTTGTCCCAAACAATATTCTTACTATTTCACCCGCCAACTCCAAACTCTTCTATAGTACAGTACTTTCCTTTTTTTGTTTTTTCAAAAACTCCATTTTTTTTTTAATTACATAATTAAAAAAAAAATAAAAAAATCAATACCCACTGTTCATTTTCAAATTTAATTTGGGGTTTTCTTTCTTGTTTTCAACGACAACTTAGAGAGAAATTTTTTTGAGATAAAAAAAAGTGAGATATTTTTTTTCTTTCTTGGAAGTGTTTTAAGTATGTGTACTTAAACTTAGTGATTTTTAAGGTTGTCTTGATGATGGGTACGAGGAAGAATAACAACGTTGGATTTACTACCAGTTATGATTATTCATTCAAGATTCTACTTGTTGGAGATTCTGGTGTTGGAAAAAGTAGTCTTCTTCTCAGCTTTATTTCTAAACATCCACCTCAAGACCTTTCACCTACTGTTGGTAATAAAAATGGAACATCCTTTTTTTTATAGTTTTAATAAATTTATTATGTCTGAAATTTTGTTCTAATGGTTGTTCTGTTGATGGATTTTGATCTTTGTTGGATACTCCCCCGTTTCATTTTACTTGGTCTATCTTGGTACTCCCGTTAAGAAAATATTTATTAGGTAGTTATTTTATTGAACTAAAACTTATTAGTTATACTCTGATAATCTAAACTTGACTAGTAATAATTTATGTATTCATTTAATGGTAGGGGTAATATTTGATGAAAACGACTAAATTTTATTAATTGGATAAGTAATTATAGACGTTTTAAGGTAGAGTAGGTTAGAGAGGCTGTTTGCAGGATGCGAAGGGGTAGGGCGACGGGGCCTGACGAGATACCGGTGGATTTTTGAAAGTTTTCTGGCGAGGCTGGTTTAAGGTGGTTGACTGGATTGTTTAACGAAAATTTCAAGACGGCGAAAATGCCCGAGGCTTGGAGGTGGAGTACTATGATCCCTCTTTATAAGAACAAGGGTGACGTTCAGAGTTGCAATAACTATAGGGGTATTAAGTTATTGAGTCACTCTATGAAGATTTGGGAGAGAGTGGTCGAGGGGAGACTGAGACGAATAGTGTCTATTTCGGAGAACCAGTTTGGATTTATGCCTGGCCGCTCGATGACGGAGGTAATTCACCTGGTACGGAGGCTGGTAGAACAGTATGGGGAAAGGAAGAAGGACCTGCACATGGTGTTTATCGACTTGGAGAAGGCATACGACAAAGTCTCCAGGGAGGTGCTTTGGAGTTTGCTTGGAGGTGAGTGGAGTCCCGGTGGCATATATCAGAGCAATTAAGGGCATGTATGATGGAGCTAAAACTCAGGTGAGGACGGCGGGAGGAGACTCAGAGCATTTCACTGTCTTGACAGGATTGCATCAGGGATCTACTCTTAGTCCCTTTTTGTTTGCTTTGGTGATGGATGTGTTGACGCGACGTATTCAAGGAAAGGTGCCTTGGTGTATGCTTTTTGCAGATGTAGTTTTGATTGATGAGACGCGGGGGTGTGTGAATGATAAATTAGAGGTGTGGAGACAAACTCTTGAGTCTAAAGGGTTCAGGTTGAGTAGGAGCAAGACAGAGTATTTGGAATGCAAGTTTAATGACGTGAGGCGGGAGAATGAGGTGGTAGTGAAGTTGGAATCACAGGTGGTATGTAAGAGGGATAGTTTCAAGTATCTCGGGTCCGTGATTCAGGGTAACGGTGAGATTGACGAGGATGTCTCGCACCATATTGGGGCGGGATGGATGAAGTGGAAGCTCGCTTCGGGGGTGTTGTGTGATAAGAAGGTGCCGCCCAAGCTTAAAGGCAAATTCTACAGGGTGGCAGTCCGTCCAGCCATGTTGTATGGAGCGGAGTGTTGGCCAGTTAAGAACTCCCACATTCAAACAATGAAGGTGGCGGAAATGCGGATGTTGCGTTGGATGTGTGGGCTGACTAGGGGAATAGAGTTCGGAATGAGACTATCAGGGAGAAGGTTGGTGTGACTCTAGTGGAGAATAAGATGCGGGAAGTCCGATTGAGATGGTTCGGACACGTGATGAGGAGGGGCATGGATGCCCCGGTTCGTAGGTGTGAGAGGCTAGCTTTGGATGGTTTTAGGCGGGGTAGGGGTAGGCCGAAGAAGTACTGGAGAAAGGTGATTAGGGGGGACATGGAGCAGTTACAGCTTGAGGACATGACCCTAGATAGGAAGATCTGGAGGACGCGAATTAGGGCAGAAGGCTAGGGTCAATTTGGGTCGCTAGTGTAGGGAATTACTTGGTGGGGGTATTATTCTTGTTATGATACCATGTTTCATGCTTTATTACGAATCTGTTTACTTTTCTCTGTTTTCTATTACTTGTGGGTGTCGTATTTATGTTATGCCATCTTGTTCCATGCTTTACTATGTATTTGTGTAGTATTCCGTGTCACGAGCCGGGGGTCTATCGGAAACAGTCTTTCTACTTCTTTAGAGGTAGAGGTATGGACTGCGTACATCTTACCCTCCCAGACCTCACTATGTGGGAATACACTGGGTTTGTTGTTGTTGTTGTTGTTGTAAATTGAAACAACTATTTTCGGTAAGGAGCCCCGGTATATGTCATATTTGTGCAACTGGTTGTTCTGTTGATGGATTTTTTTTTAATAATTGTTTCGCTTAAACTTTTGATCTTTGTTGGATATATGTATGTCATGTTTGTGCTTTCTGTTCTTTTGGTTGTGTTTGGTTGAGTTTGATCGAAAACAAATCTGCGTTAGTAAATTAGGAGTAAGACCGCATACGGACCACCCTCTCTAGACCCCACAGGGATTTTTTGTTGTTGGTTGAGTTTGATTCTAATAATTTATGTGCCATAGGCAGAGCTAGAATTTTGAGTTGATGGATTTTGGATTGTAGAAAAATTGCAGTTTATTGGATTCTTGATAAGCTATTTGTACATATTAAGTGGAATTTTTAAATATAAATGCAGAGTTTGATCCGAAGCTACTAGTTTTGCCGAACCTAGAGGTGGAACTAGCTATACCACCGTCCCGGATTTTCGCTATGGTAATCTTCAGGTTACTAAACCTGTATCATGTGCCAACTCTTTTTGGTTCCAACTATTAGTTGTTTTGGCAAAACTCGATTTGTTTTAAAATATTTGACCTTTCCGTGCCACAGGCGGAGCTAGAAGTTTGAGTGAATGGATTCCGGATTCTACAAAAATGCAGTTTGTTGGGTTCTTGATAAGTTATTTATACGTAGTAAGTGGAATTTTTAAAAACAAATACATAGTTTTGAGTCAAAGCTACTACTAGTTCCGCTGAACCCATAGGTGGAGCTAGCTGTAGCTTCACCTCTGATTTCTGCTATATTGTTCTTCAAGTTACTAATCTAGGAACTGGACTTGTATTTTATGTCTGTAGGCCGCAAATGGGCGTGTTGGGCTGAATTTGGGGGTGAAGATAGGTTGAGTTAATAAATGAGCGGGTCAATAATCAACCCAAACTTGGGCGTGTTGGGCGAGTTATGATTTGGTGGACTAATTTTGCCACCTCTAATTATGTCCTACTCCTTCCGGTCCCAAATATTAGACGTTTAGGCAAAACTTGATTTGTTTTGAAATATTTCAACTATTAGCTAAAAGGGCTATTGTGGCCTTTTTTCCCCAAATACATACTTAATCCTCTAATTAGTGGAGTGTTAATTAAGATGAAATATTTAGTGAAGAGATAATTAATGTCTTTTCGTATAAGGGTGGTGCAACAAAAAATGGAAATCAGCAGGATGTAGTGATCGATGAGTCTGGCTGGCGTATCTCTTGAAATTGATGTGATTGCTTGTTTATGGGAAGAGAATTATGTATTTGTTTTACTTGCGATGCACTTAATTTCTATACCTTTTATATCTTCCTATACTAGATTGTGACGAGTTGAAGTTTAGAGCGGTAAGACTAGCATTTTTCTGCCGAAAGAATGAAGACAGAAGTGGATTTAGGATTTTAAGTTCATGAATTCTAAATCGCCCCTCTTTTTGCGTATAGATTTGGGATGCGTCATTTTGTATATATTAACTGACTTTTTAAATGCAAATATAGGGTTTGAGCAAATGCTATTGCGTCCTATTGAATCCGTAACTTCAATTACCGAAGGAGTGTAATTGGAGAAACCTATTAAATGGAATTAGATAGTTGAATTTGTGGGGGTGGAGCTTAAACTTACCATAAATGGACTGTTTTACTGAGAGAACCAATTGTTCCGAATTTAATGGAAGATTTTTTCGGTGTTGAGGTTTGAACTCTTATTGGACGAGAGATGGTGATCGATACCAAGTACTGGAATTTGCTCTGCACCTAAAATTCTATAACTGTGATAATATATTTGTGATCGTGAGACTTGATATAAGAAATTCATCTATCTGAGAGCTAGGAACGCTTTGCGTAATGGTTAAACTTGTTTTCTGTTCCCAATTTAAGGTTATAATCATCGAGTTTCTCCATGTCGAGCCCCACAATAGTTGTCCTATATGCTACGACTTTATCACGTTTTGCATCCTTACTTACAAGGACCAATCTAATAACAATTTTCACCATTTTGGAAAAGCAAAGATAATTCCTTGTGGTTCCCTAGGTGTGGCTTGCTTGAGCTAATGCCGTAATAGCTCATACGGTCAGAAATATTTAAAAAGATACTGTGTAGTAACTATGACAATTTTTCATAAGCAAATAGCAATGGCCGTCTCATATTTCATGTGAGAACGTCGTCTCATATTTCATGTGAGAACGTAATCTTTATCATGATATACGTGGCACATAATTCACCCTTTCCTTGTTCTTTGTTTTAAGAAATCGGTATTTCCTTTGGTCTACTAAAGATGGTCCAACTACGTTGGGTAATATTCCTAGGTAATTTTTCTTATTTTCTCTCCAGAGTCTGAAAATTGCTTACAATAGTTTTCAGCTATCGTTGATGGATTCTTGTTCATTTATTACTTTGATTACCAAAGGAAATGGCGAACGGATCTCTCACATTTTATTTATAAATGTCAAGGTGTGGACTTCAAAATCAGGATGCTAACGGTTGGCGGCAAGAGGTTGAAGTTAACAATTTGGGATACAGGTAATAAACGTACTTTTAACCTTTTATGCTATTTTACTGAAGGTCTTTTTTTTTTTCTAAAAATGGACAGACGTATAGATGTAGTTACTTAACTTATACTTTTTAAAAGCTTTCTTACCTATTTAAGACTATGCTTCTTAGTATTGTTTTATCCCTGCAGCTGGACAAGAGAGGTTTGGGGCATTAACAAGCTCATATTATCGAGGGGCTCACGGAATAATACTAGGTAAGACATCAGAGATAATTGCTCTCACTTTGTGAGGATTATCAGATCTCCTTTTCTATTGTTTCCTTCATCGAGGATACATGAATATCTTCCTCAAGTTGTCTGGGTGCTTCCCAATTCTTATTTTACTCGTTTGCAAAGAACTATGATCATTAGATATGTGGCGTAATATATGTCATTGCTACGGGAGTGAACTGCTAAACAATGTTATTTGAACTTGTCCTTTTCATGGAGGTGCTAGTTGCTACGTTTAATGTAAACTGACGTTGATATTTTCTGATCTTAGTGTATGATGTAACAAGGCGAGAGACCTTTTCAAACTTATCGGAAACCTGGGCAAAGGATATTAAGTTTTACTCCACGAATCCCGAGTGTATCAAGATGCTAGTTGGGAACAAAGTTGATAGGGTGAGTATGGCTTATCCTTTTGTATCATGATGACGTCAAACGTTAGGTAATCCATTCATTTTGTTTGAATTTATCGAGGAAATAGGATGAGGAACATATATGGAATAGTGGTTCATTTGTATATGAAAAAAGTCTTATTTACGACTTGGCAGAGAACTACTAAAAACAGTGAGATCCTTCATATCTGTGGTATTCAGTTTTTTGAAGTTGGAAGTACTTCATACTTTGCTTTTGACGGCCAAAAATATTGCTAAAGCCACTTTGATCATCTATAATTTTCCGGCCCATCAACCATGCTCAAGTTTTCTCATCTTAAAATATATGAACAAAAAAACAAACCCAAGCTCAATTACGGTGAATTTGCTCATTTTACTGACATAACCTATTTCCAGGAGAGTGAAAGGGCTGTAACGAGAGAAGAAGGCCTGGCATTTGCCAAGGAGCACAACTGTTTATTTCTTGAATGTAGTGCTAGGACGAGAGAAAACGTGCAACTGTGTTTTAAAGATCTCACACTGAAGGTACTCCTCGAAACTTCTTTCACTTCACTATTGTTTTAAGATGTAGTAGATCGTAGTTTCTTGTGGCCACGTCTATAGATGTTTGGTTTGCCAATTAGACATACATAAGTAGAGGTAAACAAGAAAGGGCTAGCAAATATGGTAATATCTTACTAGCAAACCACGTTCATTGTGGATTATTTGTCCCCAATTTGTGTGGAACCTTTAAAATTTGGGGAGCAGTCAGGGGCGGACCTAGGTTCAAAACTCCAGTGCTTGGGCACCTTTAAATCCGACACAGAATAAGTATAATTATATAAAAAAAAATGTATAAAAATTGATATAAGATGGAAAAAAGCACTCATTAAACCAAGAATATAGCTGAGTGCTTTTATTTTCAGGCGGAACCTTAAAGCTTTGGGTGTTAATATGTGTGTTTGAACCTCGCGAACACCCACGACCCTTAAATTCTGAGTCCACCACCACTGGAACAGTATATTGCCTAACTAGGCTACTAGATCCCTACTTTGTATGGGGCAGTATTCTCGTTTCTTATTTTGCAACAAATGCATACTATCAATGTGATATCCAAATACTACAACAACAGCAACATAACAAGTGAAATCCCGCAAGTGAGGTCTGGGAGGATATGCCGACCTTACCCCTACCTCGTGGAGGTAGAGAGATTGTTCCCGGAGGATTCTCGGCTTAAGTACAACAGATCAAAGTAGGTATGAAAAGGAAAAACAACAGTGAATAAACATAGCAACTAATGAGAAAACAGTAACAACAATAAAATAATAAAATAGTGTGATAACCGAAACACAATAAACAACGGATGATGACAGAAATCAAAAGCCAGAGACTACAAGGATAAGGATAATACTACTACAGACACCACCAAGCTTAAAACGTCGAAAAGCAAGACAATACTCCACTACCTACCAACACCATAAATATGATATCCAAGTGTTGCATACAAATGGAAAACCAATCAATCCTGTGATGGATTGGAGAAAAATTTTCTGCTCAAAGCCTGCTGATTGTTCGTGGACAAAGCCTCCCGTATATTAAATACAAGAATTCTGCTATATCTTTTCATTATTTCTACCCTTCCAATTATGTAGTATTGTATCTAGTTATTTCAAAACTGCGGAGAAATTAATCTTGTGCCGCTATTTTCTGAGCTGATGTCTTAATTGCTGAAAGCTTAAATTACGAGACATTGCCCAAGTACGAGCTCCACACTAAGCTTTTTCTCTCACTTTAACGATTATGGGTTGCTGGTATGTAGTTCAAAGTATCTTAAGGTTCATGAACTCCGGGAGCTAGTTTCATAAGCGTTTCTTGTTAAACATATTAAGGTTCTTCAACGCCGCAAGCTAGTTATTGCAGCTTGATTCCTTACACTAGTGCTTTGGAAAGATGTTTTGCTAACTGCTCAAATTTTGGCTTTACAGATACTGGATGTACCAAGTCTAGTGGAGAAAGGTTCTGCAGTAGTGAAAAACCAAATCTTGAAACAGAAAGAAGTGCACAAGTCTCAACGTAACGAAAATTGTTGCTCCTAGTTGAATTACTTGCTACATGCAACTGTGAGTAGATGTCCTAAACTTGCTATACTCATTAGTCGTTACGAGGATGTGCGGTCGAACAAGAAGTTCGTCATACGATCTAGTGAAGGTGCTTTCTTTTTTTGTGCTCGCCATAGCTAGATTTTGTTCGTGTATGATGTAGATATGAAAATTCTTTTTTTTTTTGCTCCTCATTTGTTAAAATCTTTTACAAGAAAGGTGTCATAATAGCGCCGCTATATCTCACGGGGAGATGTAGAAGTTTTGTACCAAAACAATTTTGTGGCTTATAGAAAGTTATTCACATTTTTTTAAAAAAATGTACAAGGTAAATGTGTAATAGTGTCTTGGGCGGTATTTGAATTGATTTTGTTTGCTTGGGTTGTAGATGAATATAAAGCCAATAGACCTCGGAACGAATATAAAGCCAATAGACCTTGGAACTTCAAAATACCACCCAATTCTTCCTTTAGTTTGCTTCATCTTAATTTATTTTTTTCAATGTTATTCGTTCTCTACTTTTTCTTATCCTTTTTACCAACAACATATTCAACATATTTTCGCGATGTGGGATCTAAGGAAGGTAGAGTGTACGCAACCTCAGAGGTGAGGTACAAAGATGGTTTCTAATAGACCCCCTCTAAACTTTTTCTAAAAGAAAAATAACTCAAATCCACCAACTTTACAATATGGATTTCTCACAAACTTCTTTCATGTTTCCAAATTGCACGGCTTGGAAAAAAGGATGCAATGAAAAAGACTAGAGATGAAAATAATTCAAATCCACCAACTTTAAGAAAAAATTTATTTGATGTGAGGAACAAACAACCCACAAAAGTTGTGTGGGGACATTCTTTTTTATGTGTTAGAGTGCGTGTCCTATTGATTTTAATATTATACTCTACTGGTTGTCTGTGGAACATGTAAGCTAACGTGGTTTACTGAAGTAAAAGTTGAACACAATATTTTTACGTGGAAAACACCCGGTTCAAGAAAGGTGTAAAAAATCACGACTTGTACCTTTACAGGATTTAACCCCAAATTCACTATTTCTCTTGAGCCTCAACAATCAACAAATTACAAGACTTCTCGTAAACTAGGAATTAAAACTTCAAACTCCTATTTCTATAAAAACACAAATCTTCCCAAGATAAGTGTTCCCAAGTCTTCGAGTTTCCTAACTTGAAGACACAGCTCTTAACTCAATTTATACTTCACTGAGACTAGAACAAAAGACTCATTACAACTCAAAGAACCTACCTATCACAAAGTCTATGACTTGCTAAGTAAGGGACCAGGTTCTTCTTCAAGTAAGTGAACTGTTTCGCTGATTGTTGATTATCTTTTCAGTGCATGAGTGAAACTTCGAATCTCGTATGTTGTATTTAAGCCATCTCCTTAGTGAGTCCTTCAGCTAATGTACTCTTCTATCTTCAATAGGACTCCTAAGTAGTTTCACTCTTTGTTGCTGTCGTCTCTCTCTTCTTGACTGACTAGGACTTTTTTACTTCATCTCCTCGTATAGATGGACTCTTGATCAACTAAACCTTTAAGTGTTGCACTTATCTTCCCCTCAATCTTTTTGCTGTATGTGATAAGCATTAGTAACAATTTTGAGTTTCCTTGCTTATCCACTTTTGTCTTAACGCCTTATCAGCCTTGCATCAATTTCAACATGCAGTACATGTGAGAACCAGTAACTTCTCTTTCTTCACTTGTGTGGAACAATTTGCACAACTTGTTTCGTTCACATGTCCATCATCAAAACTTCACAGTCCCTAATAAATTTCCCCTTTTTGATGATGACAAACTTAGCAGCACAACATTCATCACAAAATCCTGACATACTCAATAAAAAGATTTAACCAAAAGAATACAGAATGAAACAGGTTAGTCAATTGAGTTATAAGCATTGCATAATCTATTCTTCCCCTTTTTGATATCATCGAAAAGCTGGCCCAACAAGTGAAAAATATCTAATAATTCATGGTCACTGGAGCTATCACTAAAACAATCAAAACTCAAAGCAAGAGAACAATTATGTAGTATGAAAAAACAGAAGCGGATCATAATAAGAAAGGCAGGATACAATTATCATCACCAAAAGACAACAAAAAGAGACAATAGGGACCTAGGAAAAAAGAAGCAAGGAAGACAGTCTTAAGGCACTAAGAGGGGGGCTAAGTAGATGAAGAAGAGAGGATAAGGGAGGTCAGCTTACTAACAATATCAAAATTCTCAAATCTTTCACGCTCCAAAGAGGCTGTAAATGAAACAATTTGAGCTTGAAGAGCCCTCTTATCATCATCATGGTCATCTTGAGCAACCTCAACCTCGCTTTCGAGAGTAAAAGGGCTATGACTTCATCCCTCCTTTCTTGATCAAGAAAAATCATCGGGAATCTTTAGTCTAAACACAAATTGCATACATAATGTAATAACAAAATTGAAACATCCTTTTCGAACAGGCATACTCAAGTGTTTAGCAAATCAACAGGGCAACATCGCATTTATCATTCTAAAAAAAGAAAAAATCAAACTGGATAAAAATCTAAAGGAGAAACGGAAAATAAATTTCAAATTTTGATACCAAAATAGGCGCAACTGTCAAATTAAAACAGGGGAAGGGCAGGGATATTGTTCTTATTTCCATCCTCTTTCTGACAGCCTCAACCAAATGGTCGTCGAGAGATAGACCTACTAGAGACGCTATGACACCGTCTAGCGATGACGACGAACAAAATAACATCGAAGAACAACTACGATTAAGACCCCATCAGGATGGTAACCAATAAACAAAAATCAAAACATAGACCTTAATCACGAAAACAATGACCCAAACTACAAAAACAACCATGAAACAATGATCCAAACTACCAATAGTGCACAAGATGAGGACCTAAATCTGAAATTAATCGATACCAACTACAAAATCGAAATAGCGATAACTAAAAACAACATATTGGCAGATTATAATAAGAAATAACCCTATCTTAACAACACAAGTAAACATCTTTCTTCACTAAAAGAAAACCTATGGCCTTTAAGGCCTCTACATCAAACAACCCAGCATTTATCACGATTACAACTAAGCAATTGAATAATTCTATGGAGAAAGAGGATGAAGAAGACAACGACGGGATTAAAAGAGACGAGAGTATATTTACCTCTTTCGGGGTAGCAAAATAGGATAACGAGCCAACGTCGAGATGCACCACCACCGAAAAAAAATGTCTTCACCTTCAACTCGAGACTCTAATCTAGTCGATGAACCTTCGAATACAAAAACAGAATACCTACTAAACGACTGTTTTTTTACAAGAGTTTTTCTCTTTTCTTTTCTCCCTCCGTTTCTCGAACCAAAATTTCCTTTCTTGTGTTTCTGCCTTTTTTGAGAATTTTCCCCTCTTTTCAGACTCCAAAATTCTCCAACCCAAGAATTTTTTCCCTCTTCTCTCTTCGGACCCAAGAGAAAAATTCCTCACCCGAGCTTTCTCGACCAATTTTTTAACCCCTAAAACAGTGACCCCATTGCCTTTTATATAGAAGACAGAATTGGGGTATTTTGGGGATTTTCGAAATAAGATATTTTGGAACTTTAAAATTCGAATTCCCCCTCCACCTTGGGGTTTCAACAATAATTGTACCAATTTTTGAACTTTCTTCAACAGATTTCGAAAAATGGCCAATAAAAATTGGGGGAATCTATAATTCCCCAAGAACCAACAAAAATTGACCAAATATTTTCACGACCCGAACTAGGGCCTGGCCGTGACGGACATCCCGAACCATGAGGGGCCGAAACGTCCTTCTCCATCTGGTAATCATGCACAACATTCATATAATAAAAGAAGATGCGGAAACATAATCTGCTACGGAAACATGGTCAATTCTGAATTCAACATAAGTATGGAAATTGTAAATCAACTACATCTAAATAACATCTGACTCAGTCTGCGAAATCTCTACTACATGAAAATCTGACAACTGTCTAAAACTGGGACAAGGCCCCCAGTAGACCAAAACGGTAATAAGTGACAAAATCTGAAAAGAAAGGCCTTCTGGAATAGAGAAGGCTCACCAACTGGACACTGCAACACTGTCTCATAAAATCTACTGCCTTTCTGGATGTAAGACCCCGCAAAATCGATGCGTCTGAATTAAGCTCATTTGGCTTTACAAGCCTCAAGACTTAGAATTTTTCATAAGTGTTCAATACTTAGTCTCATTTTAGACCTCCAAACTTTGGGGATTTATTTGACGATCTTCCCGACCTTCGTTTTTCAATTTTCAAGTTGCGTTGCGATGGGGCAAGGTCGTAGTACATCCCGGGTAAGTTTTGGAATTTTCGAAATCCGTTTAGGGCTCGTTTGGATTTCGAAACAGTAGCATCGAGCGATCTGCAGGCGCCGCCCGCCTATAGCAGTGCTATAAGGCAGGCGCCGCCTGCTAACTCCGGTGCCCTACCCAGTTTTCAGCATTCTACCTCCATGTTTTAAAGGGTATTTTGGACATTTTCCCTACCCTATATCTAGTCTTAAACACGGGATTTGGGTCTAAAATCACCAAAATATACTAGTTTTATTGAAATCCTCTCAAGAAATATTAAGAACAAGTTTAGGGTTCAATTGGGGGTTTCACTTCCAAGCCTATTTCACTACAACTTTCATTGATTATTATTCTAAGGTATGCGTAGTGTTCATCTATGAATTCAATTCGTTCATAGAGCTCAAGAATCATGCTTTTAAATGATATTTTGTAAACTTTTTGTGGTGATATGAGCATGTATTAGTTGATGATTGTTGTTTAAGTTTCAAGATGATATCTAAGGATGTTTTCATGGAATATATGTGGTTGTTAGTTGAAAATCATGAACTTTAGGTGGTTTGATGTAATGCAAGTATGAAATTCACCTATGCCTTAAAGAATGCATGCAAGGTGTTTGATAAAATGCCTAGGATACTAGAAATTCATATTTACATGATTCCATGATATCTAAATGACAAGTCCATGTTAGCTATACTTTTCAATATGAATTTCCATGCTAGCTATGTGTTGTTATTATTGAGATATGAAGCATGTATGATAGTGGAGATATGATTTATGTACACAAAAATATATCTATGTTTTCCCTACCATGTTTGAGATGTTGAATAAATACATGAAGTATGATATCCCCTACTTATGGTATTGTGAATTGTGGACTCCAATCTTGTGATCAAGTCATGTCATGTGTGTCAGTTTTCTTCCATCGAATCCTGGGGGTATTCGTACCCGAAAACTATAGTTGTGTGCCTAGAGCCATGTCATGTTTCACGATATCCGAAATCAAGCTATGATTCAGTAGAATTCAGTCAGTCATGTGACTCAGGAAAACCTATATCAGTAGCATTCCGTCAGTCAATGGAACTCAGTTAACTCAGTCCAATTCAGTTCAGTTATTCATGTTTAGTCTCTTCAGATGGGAGCAGAAGTTAGCACCGAGTGACCCAAGGATGGGAACTCACCTGTTATATGAGGGTGTAATTTTTAGCAGTCATCCTTGTGTTCCAGAACTATGTAGCCAGCATAGGTTGAGACATCGCTGCCTATTATATGAGGGTGGATGAGGTGGCTTAACCTGTTATATAAGGGTTCCCACCGTTCTCGCTAGAGTTGTATACGCTAGAGTTACCTGTTATACGAGGGTTGCTCACACGTTGTCCTTACTGTTTTGTAGAAATTTTGACTTTTGAAAGAGAGTCGCCACTTAATTTTGAAAAGGAATTAAGAAACCTTTAGAGAGTTACTTTAAATGATCCAAAATAGATAAATCATTTAAATTTGAAGATTCTGAGTAAGCGGTTCCTATTAACGTTTTAGAAAGTTGTTAGGCACCTAAAACATCCGCTAACTTGCGGTTATCCTGACTGTTTGAAAACGTCTTTTGACTAACTTCAAAAAGATTGATTTTTTGAAAAGGACTTTATTTTAGAAATATTTTGACGCTTATGCGAAAATAGCTTTTAGCGACTAGACTTTAAGGGACTTAACTAGGTTCACGAAGAAAACAAGTAGACAAGTAAACAAAAGGAAAAGGGGAAAAGCGGGGAAGTAACAATTTAGGCTTTTAAGCCCAAATCAATGAGGCTTGTCCTAGTCTAATTAGGCTTTTGACCCATTTCACCTGTCCTAAGCTATTTTCCTTAGAACTCTTGGCTCGACCTTCGCTACACCTGTATTAAGTTTACAATTTTGGCTTCGGGGCCGCAATGAATGAATAAAGAAATAGCTAAATGAACCAATACATAAATAAATACAAAGAGGCAACGATGAAAATGATGGGACTTTAAGGCCTCTTTTGCAGCTTAGAAGACAGGATTGTAACCCATTTCTTCTTCTTTCAACTCCAGGCATTGATTCATTATTGAACCAGCTTTGGGCTTTTGGCTTATCTCGAAAAGATGGGCCATGTTGGCCCATCATTGATATATGCATGGGAAGAATCCATGTAGGAATCAAAACACAATATTTCGAATCTATTTTCACATGCACCCAAAGAGAAGGATACGGATTAATCACAGTCTTTGTAAATTATAGTAAGAAAACAAACGAATTGGTGGGCTAACCAAAGTGCCATGTCAAATTGACAAAAAATAGAGCAGATTGATGATAAAATGTCAATTCAGATTATTTAGGCAGGAGATGCATGCTACAACAAGGGAATTCGTGAACATATTCCTTAGAAAAATGATCCCCATAATAATCCCCAGAAGGGTTGCTTATCTAGAGTTGATTTACCTGACCCACAAACCATTGTTTAAAAAAAAAGAGTACACCACTAATCATCTTCTTCTATTTTAACAAAATGACGACTAAGGATGATAATAACTAAAAAAAAATACTAATAAAAAAAGATATGTATAAAGAAAACTTTCAGAAGCAGTGAAAACTGAAATTTCAGATCCCAGGCAACATAATGTGACGTCAAACTAGAGGAAAGACGAACAGATCGCAGGCAGTATATGTAAATTTCAAAATAATGAGAAGACGATCTATTTGCAACTAATCCAACTTAAATGAGATTAATCACTATTAAAACAAAATGAATCGAGGCTAATAAACCACAAAGACTACAATTTTTGGAACTTCCGGCGTACACTGCGACAAGGGTAAGGAATAAATACGGGTCTAATCGCAACAAATCGAACAACTTTCAGGGATTAGGCCTGGCCATGATAGATGAAGCATAACAATGGGCTCGACACTAATATATGAATACCATGAAAGATACAGCCTTGCAAAACCACAAGAGTTTTAGGCTTTATAACCAACATCCGAACAGAAAGTAATATGAACCAATCTAAAAAAAAATAAGATTTCAATGATTTATTGCATGAACCGGCACCAAATCCTTGAAAGAAAAGCAGTCACAGTAGAACAACGCAACCTAAACGTGACTACGGCAACAAAGTCCACCAATTGATCACTAGAGGCTTAATTATTCTAGGTCGACAAGGAAAAGCTACACAGTTTTTATCACCCAGGACCTAAGGCCATTACCGACCTCTACAGCTAACAACTTCTCAACCCCTAATAACACACCAATTGAAACAGAATCATACAAAAAATGTCTAAGAAGAACAATCCCAGCAAAACTTTAAAGGAAATGAAGAATTTACCTCTTATGGGGCAACAAAACGAGAACCCGAGCTATCAGTAGAACCGTTCCCACCAAGAGATGATGTTGTTGACTCGGGAATTCCCAGTTGGTTGACCAACTTTCAGACAGAAAAAGTGGACGAATTTCCCCTCAAATTTTGAACATAAGGACTTTGAAACCCAAAAAGTAAGAATAAAGAACAATCCCTCTTTTCGGCTCACTGAATGAGTTTTTCACCCTCTTTTGAACACCAAAAAAAAATTCTTAGACTAATTTCCCCGAATTATTTCCAAACTCTAGAGTCCCTCCTCCCTCTCCAACCTTGAAACAACGACCTTATGGGTCCCTTTTATAGACGGCATTGGGGACAATTTGGAGATTTTCCAAGGGATTTCAAAAATTCCAAATAGAATCCTTCTACAGCTTTCAATTTCATCAGCGAACGTACCAATCTTCTTGGCCACTCACGAATCTAGACAATAAAAAATGGAGGAAGAAGAATAACCTCTAAGAGCTAATGGAAAACCTCCACCTATGTACGAATTCGTACGAGTTATCCCAAAACTTGCGGATTTGAGCCGTTGGGAGGGACACCTAGGCTTGTTTCTAGAACACCCGAATCCTTTTTCGTACCAGAAACGCGTGGAGAAGCGCGTGATGACGAAGATGAGTGGAAAACGGGTTGAATTCGAGTTTTGCATGGAAAAATTACCCGCGGTGTTGGGTGTTGCTGATTCGGGTTCGACTTGGGGCTGGTTATCGCGTTTTGCAGATGTTGGTGAGGGTTATGTTGTTCATGATGACTAAGGAGGAAGAGAAAATGGGGACTGGGCCAGGTCAATCAATGTGTTGGGCTTGTTTAGTAGAGGTGTGGCGCTGGGCTGGTGATTTGGTATGGGACCTGGGCAGGTTAGGATTTGGGCTTGGAGGTTGTAAATTGTAATTAGGCTGAAATTGAACTTGTTTTAATTTGGGCCGGTGATTAAAGAATAGGATGAAAATTGGGGTTATTTAACAGATAACTCCAAGTGAATTAAGAATCAGCTAAATCCGTTTAAATTTAAGTCAAATTGAAAAAATCAATTAGCTAATCGCATTGCAATTGAGGCCGTTTGATCTCAATTATGACCAAATCTAATAGGTTGGCCTAAATTAGCCGAAATTCGATACAAATAAATATCTCACTCAATCCTGAGCTTCTTGGTTTAATAAAACCAAACAAGTATTTCTCCAGATAGATTATTTGTAAGAATAAATTATATTTAAATCAAGACTTAATTATTTAAATTTATTTTCTAAATAATCCTTAATTTAAAGTCCAAATTTTGATGAAAATTTTCAATTAAATGACATCATTTATACAATCTTTTATATGCAAATACAAAAATATAATTATCACTTAAATGAAAAAAATTATCCCAAATACCTATTTCAGAATGCATTTATTTGAAAAAAATAATTGTTGTGATTTTATTTGAAAATCGAAGAAACTCGAGATTAAACGTAGTTGTGGAGGAAAAAAATTAGGTGTCAACAACTTCCCCCTCCCTTTGGGTAGGATGGATGCAAGTAATCCTAGGCAAAGGGAGGTTGACGTTCCTAATTTTTGTCCGACCATAAATTTGTATCTAAGAGAGGTTGGTTTTCCGCACGAGTTTATGGAGTTATGGCCGAACCTCGGTATCAGGTTTCCCACATATCTCAGGTTTCATGAGAATTCAGGCCACTTGTAGTTCATAAAGCTTGATTTTGAGCATGATTTTCAAAAATTCACAAGTTATCTCGATTTTAGAGTTTTTGATAAAATCGAGAAACTGGGGAATAAAGGGATTAGGGGGGAGGTTGGAATGTAGTTGAGTTTTCTACATGGATCACAACCTACATATCCCCAAGACTCAGGGAATTAGACTGCTTGTAGTTCGACTTAACCGGTAGAAAAGATAGTCTTTTATTTCAAATGATCTTTGACTCAAAATGGGTGACAAGTCGATCGAGTTGCAGAAAAGAGGCTTGTAACCTCTTAACCATGAATGTGGAGCTCTTCACATCCATAGGTAAGAACTTACCCGAACATAATTTCCAAAACTCTAAGTGTGTTGCCACTCAAATTTGAAAGAAAGAGAAGGTCACCCTCGGTATGAGGTAAGAAAATATCCCGAAGGTAAAGATGAGATCAGAATATCCAAAAATACCCACATGCCTTCTAACAGGGGTGTGGTTGGATGGTGGTGGTGATCATCCTTTAGCTCGCGTCCAAAGAGTTTGACGTCCCTCTTTAGACTATGTCCCGTTTTGCTGCTAAGAAAAAGTTCCAAGTTGTGTTGCGTCCTATTTGAAATCGTCCGCACCTGTGGTTTTGATTTTAGATTTTCATCCTCTTGGATTCTCTCGACAATGCTTCAAGCAAAATTGTTAGTGCTAAACATAATTCACGAAAGAAGTATATAGCTTTTACCATATCTCCACGTGAGTTGTGGCCTGAGAAGCGGAGTCATCTCTTCATGTACCTGTTTGGAATGAAATAACTGGCAACAACAAACACAACAACTATCTTGGTTGTTGTATAATTATGACATTTGTCGGTTGAATATGTCTTCAAAGTGGGGTGACCCTTGTGGACACCGGCGATACTTTATGCAGAACGGTCCCTACAACCGTGTAATCTTGTGCTGGAGTGGAAGCCCTTTTAGTTACCTATATCACTTGTTGTATGTGGAATGATAACCTCTCTGGTTATATCCGATGATCGATTTATAAATTTTCCTTAAATTGTCAATCTTTGGATAATCTTGCGTATTATTTGATGTTGGATACGAGGCGACTTACAGATATCCTTTGAATTGATAGCTTTTAGGTAATCCTGCACATTATCCGACTTTGGATAAGAGATGGCTTATAGATATCCCTCTAATCGCTAGCTTTCAGGTGTTCCTGCACATCATCCGACCTTGGATACAATATGACTTATAGATAATCCCTCAAATTGTTAGTCTTTGGGTAATCCTGCACATAATCGATCTTGGATATGACGCGACTTATAGAGAACCCTTGGACGTATCAATTTGATAATCTTGCATATTCTCCAATAAGGATTTAGTTGCGACTTATGGATAACCTTTGAACTATCGATTTTTGGGCGATCTTGCACACTATCCTGTTAGGATGTTGTTGTAGCTTACGGATGACCTACAGGTTATCAACTCATAGGTGATCTTGTACACTATCCTATTTCAAATAATATGACTTATAGATGACCCTCAAATTTTCAATTTCTAGGAAATATTATATATCATTCATCCTTAGATAGCGACTTAAAGGCGTCCCTTTAAATCGTGTTCTCTCAATGCATTCAGATGATGATTCATAAAATAATGAGATATCCTTGATGCCAGCGTTGTGTATTGCATGTCAACAGATATATTGAATGCTGATGATATCCTCGACTCCAGCATTTTTGTCTCGCGCGTCAACAAATATTGAATGATGATGATATGAATGGCCCTCTTGGAAATGATATGAAATGGCCCTCTCGGCAATGATATACAATGAAGCTCTCGTCAATAATATGCAATCGCCCTCTCGGCAATGATATGAAATGTCCCTCTCGGAAATGATATGCAATGGCTCTCTCGGCAATGATATGCAATGGCCCTCTTGACAATGATATGCAATGACCCTATTGGTAATGATATGCAATGGCCCTCTCAGCAATGATATGCAATGGTCCTTTTGGCAATGACATGCAATGGCCCTCTTGGCAATGATATGCAATGGCCCTCTTGATAATGATATGCAATGGCCCTCTTGGCAATGATATGCAATGGCCCTCTTGGCAATGATATGCAATGGCCCTCTTGGCAATGACATGCAATGGCCCTTGGGGCAACGCCTTGCGGTAATGATATGTAATGGACCTTGAGGCAATGACTTGCGACAACGATATGTAATGGCCCTTGAGGCAATGCCTTGTGGAAATGATATGTGATTGCCCTTGCGGCAATGCTATGTGATTGCCCTTGCGGCAATGATATGTAATGGCCTTTGTGGCAATGATATATGATGGCCGTTGCGGCAATGATATGTGATGGCCTTTGTGGAAATGATATGTGATGGCCTTTACGGCAATGATATACGATGGCCTTTGAGGCAATGATATGTAATGGCCTTTGCGGCAATGATATGTAATGGCCTTTGCGGCAATGGTATGTAATTTTACCTGACTTCATTTGTCAGTGTCTTGCTTTCTACATGTACCTGTACTCAAGGTAGACGATTAGTAGCCACAAAGTTGCTGTTACTAGCGACTATTTTTAGGAAACTTCTAAATACAATATTTGTAAAGAAGACAAAACACTTTTGTTTGTCCTCCATGATCTCAAGAAATGAGATGGACAATTCAAAAGGTCCTCAATAAATGGGTATTAAACTCATTTTTAGGGCCACCCAAAAATACCTTTCTTGAGCATTAGTGCTCTGGTGGCTCCCAACTTTCTTGGGGATTTTTCGAAAGAAACAGTCATTTTTGTGTATCGATCCTTGCATCCACAAAAATGATTAGGTTGAATGAAACTCCTTCGTGTTGATCTCCTTCAATCCTTGATCTGCCCCTCGCCATCTTTCAGGTACTTCGTCATGTTGGGACTTCCACCCATGGCTCTTCGTCCCAATTGATGTCTAGGCAAGTACTAAATAAAAGATTTGTATAGATTCTTGAAAGTAGTCTTAATTTTTAGAAAATAGTTTTGAAAGCTTATATAAAACTTTAGAAGATCTCTGCCAGCCATGTCATGTAATAGCTCAACGAACATCTGCTTCTTGATTTTGACTATATATGACAGAGGATTTCCAAAACTCATCATCATTGTTGGAAGGTTCTTCAAATAGTTCTGTCATAGCCAGAAATTGAGTCTACCTAGACTTTGTCACAATTGGTGGATTCAAAAGCTTGGCTTTAACCTCTGGTGCCGGGGAATTTGAAATATAGTCTAGTATTTGGTGAAAAGTTTGAGGTCTTCCTCAAAATTTCTGCCCCAGTTTGAAGTTGTTTGAGATGATACCAATCCGAGTGGATCTGAAGTTTTTGCTGATCTTTATTCTCTTTGTTGGATGTCGATCTTTTCTTATGAATTTTTGAGATTCCTTCTCGAAAATTATTCCCCAGTTTCCGTTTCCTGGGGTTATATGACCGAGTCGTTGGGGCGCCTACGTATCCCGTTGAAGCAAGAATCAGGTCAAACGTAGTTCAGGATTACGCTAGAAATTAATGGATTGATCGAAGCCGATATAGGCCGCCTACGTATCCCTTTTATTGAGAATTCAGGTCATCATGTAGTTCATACATAGAGGGAAAGGATAAATTGTCCTAAGGGGTTGACCGAAGCCAACATAGGCCGCCTACGTATCCCTTTCTTGAGAATTCAGGTCAAACGTAGTTCGTACATAGAGGGAAAGGATAAATTGTCCTAAGGGGTTGACCGAAGCCGACATAGGCCGCCTACGTATCCCTTTCTTGGGAATTCAGGTCAAACATAGTTCGTACATAGAGGGAAAGGATAAATTGTCCTAAGGGGTTGACCGAAGCTGACATAGGCCGCCTACGTATCCCTTTCTTGGGAATTCAGGTCATCACGTAGTTAGTACATAAAAGGAAAGGATTATAGGCGATTACTCATCATAAAATTGATACTATTATAAAGGCGATTACAAATAAGCCAAAAAACAAAAACTCTAACATCTTTCAAGCATGATATATCTCTACCGTATCAGAATTGATTGGTTTGGTCCACTTTTGACCATCCATCTCAGGTAGGATTAGGGCTTCTCCAGGTGGGCTTCCTTTTGATTTTCACATTCCTTTATATCTACTATTAATCGCTCCTCATCAGCTTTTCTTGTTCATCATTATTTCCTTCGCCTTGTTCGTCTAACCCTTGACATGACATGACATTGGCAGGTTTTTAAATTATTGCTACCAAAATAAACCATGCTAGATAATCATATTTAAAAAATAACTTCTTAAATAAAGGGAGGTCTTTTGGAAAATAAATAAAAACTATGGCTTATGACCCACACAAATGTGGGCCCATGCCTTTTTGAAAGTTGTAAAGCACGAAACAAAAATTTGAGACATAAAAGGGTGGATCACGGGGCCTCCTCCGGATCATCAACGATTTTAAAAACTATTAGTAATTTCCCTTCCATCTACTGCGACGGACGACGAATTAGGAGCGGAGTGGAAGTCCAATTTTGTAAAGCCTCTCCTGGTGCAACCTTCTTTACCCCACTAGGTTTTGAAAAATCTTTCGGTACAACATTGCATCCCTCAAACAGATTTCCTATCCCATCCCCAAGACCAACATCATTTGGCATCTCATGTACGGAAAATAATTGGTGCAGGAGTGGCGATGGTTTAGACGGACTCTTCTTTGAATTATATTTGATCTCATCTTCTTTTCTTGGCCGGTACTCTGTTCCATGCTTAAATGCTTTTTTTGATACCATAACAGGCTCAATAATTCCTTCCAAATCCTTACTTAAGGCGGCCATAACTTTCTCTATCTTCTCCATCTCTTCTGTTCTTTTGAGTCCTTTTGAATTTACCTTAGTGATGTCCTTGCTAGACGCCTATTCACCCTCTATTTCAATCATATTAACTGTAGTCCCCCATGGTTAGGCAATGGATTACTGTTAACATTTGGTGTCAGTGACTGAAGTGTGATGACCTTCTGATCGATCAAATCTTGGATATTATGTTTCAAGTTAATACAATCCTCGGTACTGTGCCTCGCTGCTCCTGAATGATAGACACAATTTTGATCAGGATGATAAAATTGGGAGTTGGGATTGACAGGCTTTGATTGGATCGGCTGTAAATGACCGGCATTCATCAATCTTTCAAATAGTTGGGTGCGACTTTCAGCAAGCGGCGTGACATTTCGGGGGGTTTCCTTTCGATGTTTAGACGCAGAGTGTTATAATGATTTTGATTTACAGGAGGAGGTACTTGATGATAATTTGGAGATATTTGGACGTTTATTTGGTTATTTGGAAAAGTAGCTTGAGTATGAGGCTGATAATTTGGCTGTGGAACTTGGCACTGGGATAAAATATTTGGAATTGGAGCTTGACATTGGGGTTGAGCATAGAATACAGGCTGAAATCTTGATGACGATGATGAGGAAAGAATATTCCTAGGCTTGAATTTCCTCTTTAACTTATCAACAGAATTAGTAGAGACTGCAGTCATATCCTCTCTTTTCTTCTTTGGGAATGCAGAAGATTCAGATGATGTTGGGGTTTTGGCAATTTTTCCTGTTCGGATGCCTTCCTCTAACGATTCCCCAATCTTTACTAAATCTGCGAAAGTTGCTCGGACTGCGGATACCATCCTGGTATAAAATTCTCCTTCCTGTATGCGAGAGAAAATCGATACCATTTCCTCCTCAGACATGGGAGGTTGTACTTTAGCAGCCTCTTTCCTCCAACGAAAGGTGTAGTGTCGAAACCACTCATTATTCTTTTGTTTGATCCGATCTAGTGAGTATCGGTCAGGGACTATCTCAATTTTAAATGCGAACCTGTCAAGGAAACCCTTCGCTAATGCTTTCCATCCAGTCCATCTTTTTGGCTCCTGAGACATGAACCATTCTAAGGCTTCGCCGCTTAAAATTCGACTGAATAGACGCATCAACAACACCTCATTTTTTCCTATCCCTACCAGTTGCTCATAGTACCTTCTCAGATGGGCCATTAGATTTCCAGTACTGCCAAGCATTTCAAACTTAGGGACTTTGTATCCATCTGGTAGGTCTACTCCAGGGTGAACACATAAATCGTCATACCCCAGACCGTCGTGGTCCCTGGATCCATGAGACTCTTTGATCCTCATGATCTCTTCCTTCGTAGATAGAAAATTCCTTTCATGCTCGGTTCTCCACTCTTTCTCCTTCTCTTCGTAATGGTCCATCTCGGGATTAAGAAGGGGTTCATAGATATCGGGGGATACGATGGCCTGAGGGGGATTTGGAAGAGAGGCTTGATTTTGTGGTTGAAAGGAATTTGGTTGGTAAGTGGGGAGGACGTTTTGGAAATTGGGAAGGTTCGGCGGACTTTGCGAGTAGTTTGGCGGAATCTGAGGAGGATTTTACGGATTTGGAAATGAATTTGGGGGATTCAAAGGTAGGTTTGATGTATTTTGTGGGTTTGAGAGTGAATCTTACGGATTTGGGAAATTTGAAAATGTGTTTTGAGGATTTGGGAATGGATTCAGAGACGGGTTCTGTGGGGTTAGAGATGGATTTTGTGGATGGTAGGCGTCTGGGTTATTTTCACGATTGGTATTTTGGACAAATGGGGGAGCGGAGATGGACGATACGTTATTTGGCTGATCCCCAAGAGTAGGGGTGCTGAATGGAGGAATTTGGAGTGGAGCCTCGTGTCCTCCCGGAGCGGGGGCATTGACGGTGATGGCCAAGTTAGCCAAATCCCGAGTATGATTTATTTCCTCCTGAAGCATTTCAAGCTTTGTTGCGAGTTCCGCAATCATCTCACTTTGTTCCGCTATTACACTGTCCCTGATGGTCAATGCGTTTTCTTCATCATTTCCAGTCATTATTGAATGATGGTCAGGGGATGGGATTTTGTGCGCTTTTGACCCGGTGAAGTAGGGATGTTCTGCCAGCTTATATCAATACGGAGTAATATCTATTATCTGTAAAGTAAAACAACTCAAAGGTAGATGTGTTAGTTTCTGTATGTGATAAGTAATGCAAAATATTTTACAAGAAATAACCACGCAGAGTTTTTTGAGTCATAGCCAAATTCATCCATAGGGGCATAGCGGATAAACTTGCCTTTGATCCAAACAAACACACACAAGCACATAAGACAATTATATTACACAAAACATTATAATAATGCGTATCCTAACTGGGGTGACCCTTTTGAGCCAAGGGTTCAGGCCTAACGATTTTGAAGAAAATATATGCTTCCTTAAGGTCAATCCATTATCCCTCAATTTGTATAGACACTAAAAGGGCATAAATGCCTACAAAAGATAACAAAAGAGGGATACAATCTTTAGGGAAGGGAAATAACATGAAAGGAGACCTGTTCCCTCACAGGGGATAGAAAATACTAATTCCTGAGTGCTTCTTCTATCAACCTTCGCCTTCTTAGCTTCGTCCCTTTCTTATATTGGTGACATTCATTGACGTTCAAACTGTGCCTTAGATGCAACCTCCCAAATTGATTAATTTCAATTCTTTCATCAATCGGTGTACGATTGAGGCATCCTTATACAACAGTGAGTAAAGCAAGTCTACTCCCGACCCCCAAAGGATAATGGATTGAATTAGACAGGCATACATTTTCTTCAACACATAAATATGGTTCATCTATAATTGACTCGGGGTCAATAGACGCAGGGCATATTTTCTAATGAGCCCAATACCCCGCTCGGGTATTGGGTCTTCCTAGGCTTATGCCTAAAGTAGGGTTTTGGTTTCGTTCTATCCTCGGTGTCTAGAGTGGGTTTGAACACTGGTTCTCAAGCGGACAACTTGAGTTTGAAAATACAAACAACCATCAGATGACTCACGTGCTAATAAACTGTTTGTATTTCCAATATATTTTTGGAGTTAATCAATATGGGCCAGGATACCCAAGAAATCCCAAAACAGTTCGAACAATGTATGACTATGCCATGCGATGCGATAATTAAAATTTACATAATCGAAACACATAAAAACATAAACAGTTAATCAAAGACGAAATCAAACATTTGGTTAGAACCTAGCCAAATTCCCCAGCGGAGTCGCCATTTCTGTTTTGCGGAAATTTTGACTTTTGAAAGAGAGTCGCCACTTAATTTTGAAAAGGAATTAAAAAACCTTTAGAGAGTTACTTTAAACGATCCAAAATAGACAAATCATTTAAATTTGAAGATTCTGAGTAAGCAGTTCCTATTAACGTTTTAGGAAGGTGTTAGGCACCTAAAACGTCCGTTAACTTGCGGTTATCCTGACTGTTTGAAAACGTCTTTTGACTAACTTCAAAAAGATTGATTTTTTGAAAAGGACTTGATTTTAGAAATATTTTGACGCTTATGCGAAACTAGCTTTTAGCGACTAGACTTTAAGGAACTTAACTAGGTTCACGAAGAAAACAAGTAGACAAGTAAACGAAAGGAAAAGGGGAAAAGCGGGGAAGTAACGATTTAGGCTTTTAAGCCCAAATCAATGAGACCTGTCCTAGTCTAATTAGGCTTTCGTCCCATTTCACCTGTCCTAAGTTATTTTCCTTCGAACTCTTGGCTCGACCTTTGCTACACCGGTATTAAGTTTACAATTTTGGCTTCGGGGCCGCAATGAATGAATAAAGAAATAGCTAAATGAACCAAGACATAAATAAATACAAAGAGGCAACGATGAAAATGATGGGACTTTAAGGCCTCCTTTGCATCTTAGAAGATGGGATTGTAACCCATTTCTTCTTCTTTCAACTCCAGGCATTGATTCATTATTGAACCAGCTTTGGGCTTTTGGCTTGTCTCGAAAAGATGGGCCATGTTGGCCCATCATTGATATATGCATGGGAAGAATCCATGCAGGACTCAAAACACAATATTTCAAATCCATTTTCACATGCACCCAAAGAGAAGGATAAGGATTAATCACAGTCTTTGTAAATTATAGTAAGAAAACAAACGAATTGGTGGGCTAACCAAAGTGCCATGTCAAATTGACCAACAATAGAGCAGATTGATGATAAAATGTCAATTCAGATTATTTAGGCAGGAGATGCATGCTACAACAAGGGAAATGATGGTAATTCGTGAACATATTCCTTAGAAAAATGATCCCCATAGTAATCCCAAGAAGGGTTGCTTATCCAGAGTTGATTTACCTGACCCACAAACCATTGTTTTAAAAAAGAGAGTACACCACTAATCATCTTCTTCTATTTTAACAAAATGACGACTAAGGATGATAATAACTAAAAAAATACTAATAAAAAAAGGCTATGTATTAAGAAAACTTTCAGAAGCAGTGAAAACTGAAATTTCAGATCCCAGGCAACATAATGTGACGTCAAACTAGAGGAAAGACGAACAGATCGTAGGCAGTATATGTAAATTTCAAAATAATGAGGAGATGATCTATTTGCAACTACTCCAGCTTAAATGAGCTTAATCACTATTAAAACAAAATGAATCGAGGCTAATAAACCACAAGGACTACAATTTTTGGAACTTCCTGCGTACACTGCGACAAGGGTAAGGAATAAATACGGGTCTAATCGCAACAAATCGAACAACTTTCAGGGATGAAAATAAATATCTCACTCAATCCCGAGCTTCTTGGTCGAATAAAACCAAACAAGTATTTCTCCAGATAGATTATTTGTAAGAATAAATTATATTTAAATCAAGACTTAATTATTTAAATTTATTTTCTAAATAATCCTTAATTTAAAGTCCAAATTTTGATGAAAATTTTCAATTAAATGACATCATTTATACAATCTTGTATATGCAAATACAAAAATATAATTATCACTTAAATGACAAAATTAGCCCAAATACCTATTTCAGAATGCATTTATTTGATAAAATAATTGTTGTGATTTTATTTGAAAATCGAAGAAACTCGAGATTAAACGTAGTAGTGGAGGAAAAAAATTAGGTGTCAACACTTACCAGTGGCACGATATTGACACCCTTCCAGTCAGGGCAGAGATTGGACCCCAGCTTAGCCATATTGGCACATATGGGGCATGCCGGTTAAACAACTACCTCCCACAATCTTAGTTAAATAACTCAGATAGTTCTTCAGATTTCAGTATATCAGGATTGTTAGATACAGTCAAACACAGTTACAGTATGGAACTCAGATAGTTCCATCAGATTCAGTACTGTCAGCTACAGTCACCCATGTTATCAGAATTACAGTATCAGTCATGTTAGTTATCAGTAAACCATGTATTAGCTTACAGATCTAGCTATCACGCATTCACGATCTCAGTTTCTTTGTATGTATGTTTGCACTCTCACGTTCATATCTTTTAGTCAGTTAGCATTGTTCATGCATGAAACCCTTTTTATATTTAGCCTACCTCACTCGTATACTCAGTACTTTCAGATGTACTGACGCATTTGCGCTATGGATCTTTCTTTTCACGTTACACCATAGATCCAGAGCCACGAGTTTAGATCAACAGTAGCTTTTCAGTAGCAGTTCAGTTGCAGAGTTATAGTGGGTCCTCGTCTATTCGACGATAATATGATTTGATTTATTCATTTATTACTTCAGCTCAGTTTTATGGAGTTAGTTGGAGACATGTTCCTTCAACTCCTTATTCAGACAGTACTTAGAGGCTTTCAGATTTAGCTATCAGATTCAGTATTGATTCAATTGTTTTGGGTATTCATTACCCCATGGATGTTATGATATTTCTTCAGTTGAAACTTATGGCCTACATGTTCATGTTTTTTATGTATTACATGTATATTATGTAGCGTACAGGTACAGATATCAGTCATGGGTTAGCTTGTGGTCCTTCGGGGTCATGAGCACCGTGTGGCATTCCGGTTCAGAAAATTAGGGTGTTACAAACTTGGTATCAGAGCCTAAGGTTCAATAGAGTCCTAGGAAGTCTGAAAGTCGCATCTAGTAGAGTCTTGTACGTGGGTGTGTTGCACGCCACATTTATGTGCAGGAGGCTATAAGATGTTTTAGGAACAGTTTCCCTTCTTTCAGTATTCATGTCGTGCTAGTGAGCATAATCTCAAGTTAAACTCCCAGTCTAATCCGTTCTTCTCTCATTTCAGACTATGGCTCCAAAGAGAAGAAACCAGCCAGCTCCTCATCCCAAAGATCCTTTGGGAGAACATGTTTCCCATGTGGAGTTTAAGGCCGCATTCACCACACTTGCTCAGTCCGTGGCTGCCTAGAATGAACGACCACCAGTTATTCCGGCCAATCCTGTGGCTAACTCAGCCGCAGCTAGGATTCGGGACTTCACCCGAATGAACCCTTCATCTTTCCACGGGTCTAAGTCTGATGAAGACCCTCAGGAGTTCTTTGACCAAGTCCAGAAGGTCATTAACATCATGGGTGTTACTTCTATTGAGAGTGCTGAGTTAGCCGCATACTAGTTGCAAAATGTGGCTCATGCTTGGTACAAACAGTGGAAGTTCGAGAGGGTAGATGATGCAGGTCCTATTGAGTGGGAGGAATTTGTCATGGCTTTCTTGGATAGATTATTTCCCCAAGAGCTGAGGGAAGCTAAAGTTCTTGAGTTTATCAACCTCAGGCAGGGAAATATGATGGTTAGGGAGTATTCTCTCAGATTTACTCAGCTAGCCAGGTATGCCCCTCATGTGGTTGCAGACAATAAGGCTAAGATGAGAAAGTTCATGTCAGGGGTAAACGATAGCGTGGTGAATGAGTGTAGATCTGCGATGCTGAACAGTGATATGACTTTAGCTAGACTCATGACCCATTCTCAGCAGATAGAGGAGCAGAAGGTTAGGACTAGGGAGAGGCAGAACAAGAGAGAAAAATTAGGCAGTTTCTGTTTTGCTCCGCCCAAATTCGAGGGAGAAAACCGTTCGCAGTTTCGTCCCAAGTCAGCAGCTCCAGCTCCTTCCTCCGCTAGTGCCCCAGTGCTAAAATTCAGAGATGACAAAAAATATAGAGCACCAGGCTCTAAATCTCAGGGAAGTGTTAATAGTGCCCGTACTTATCCTTAATGTCAGACTTGCGGTAAGCACCATCAGGGTGTGTGTAGAGCGGGTCAAGGCATTTGTTTCGGTTGTGGCAAGCCAGTCCACAGAGTTAGGGACTATCCTCATCTAGGTCCTCAGGGTCAGCAGAATCATTCCACAACTCAGTTCGGTCGCCCAAACCTGCAGGGTGCCACTTCTAGTGCTACTAGTGGGCAACACCCAAACAGACTCTATGCTCTTCAGACCCGAAAAGATCAGGAAAATTCTCCTGATGTCGTTACTGGTACGTTACATATTTTCCATGTTTATGTTTATGCTTTGCTAGATCTAGGTGCATCCTTGTCTTTTGTCACTCCTTACATAGCAGGCGATTTTGGAATCAGTCCTAAAATCTTAGCAGAGCCCTATTCAGTCTCTGCCCCAGTGGGTAAAACCATCATAGCTCAGTGGGTATACAGGAACTGCCCGGTTATGATATTTTAGAGATTCACGTCAGCAGATTTAGTCAAATTAGAGATAACTGATTTTGATGTCATTCTCGGCATGGATTGGTTTCATTCTTGCTATGCCACAACCGACTGCAGAAATAGGATAGTTCAGTTTTAGTTCCTGAATGAGCCTTTCCTAGAGTGGAATGGTAGTACTTCATCTTTCAGGGGTCAGATTATTTCCTACCTTCAGACAAGGAAGATGATTTCTAAGGGGTGTGTGTATCATCTTGTGCATGTTAGAGATTCTAGTTCCTAATCTCCCAGTCTTGAATCAGTCTCAGTTGTCCTTGAATATTCAGATGTCTTTCTCGAAGATCTTCCAGGCATTCCTCTTGAAAGGGAAATAGACTTCGATATTGATCTTCTCCCAGACACTCAGCCTATTTCTATTCCGCCATACAGAATGGCACCAGCAGAACTCAAGGAACTGAAAGATCAGTTGAAGAATCTCTTAGATAAGGGATTCATCAGACCCAGCGTTTCCCCATGGGGTGCACCAGTCTTATTCGTGCGCAAGAAAGACTGTTCTCTCAGGATGTGTATTAATTACCGTCAGCTTAACAAAGTTACGGTCAAGAACAGGTATCCACTTCCTAGAATAGATGACTTGTTTGACCAACTTCAGGGTTCCAGCTATTTCTCTAAGATAGACCTCAGATCAGGCTATCACCAGCTCAGAGTTAGAGAATGTGACATTCCGAAGACAGATTTCCATACTCGGTATGGTCACTTCGATTTACTAGTCATGTACTTTGGTCTAACCAATACCCCTACATCTTTCATGGACTTGATGAACCAGGTGTTCAAGCAGTACTTGGACATGTTCGTCATAGTCTTTATAGATGATATTCTGGTCTATTCTCACACGGAGCGTGATCATTTAGGCCATCTCAGGATTGTTCTTCAGACTCTCAGGGATCATCAATTGTTCGCTAAGTTCAGTAAGTGCGAATTTTGGCTAAGATTAGTAGCATTCCTTGGCCATATTATTTTCGGTGATGGCATTAGAGTAGATCCTCAGAAAACTGAAGCGGTAAGAAACTGGCCCAGACCCGTATCTCCATCAGATATCAGGAGTTTCTTGGGTTTGGCTGGCTATTACAGACGGTTTGTCGAGGGATTTTTTTCTATTGCATCTCCTATGTACAGATTGACTCAGAAGAAGGTCAAGTTTCAGTGGTCAGATTCATGCGAGAAGAGTTTTTAGGAATTGAAGACTCGACTCACTTCAGCTCTAGTTCTAGCTCTTCTAGATGGTTCAGATGGGTTTGTAGTTTATTGTGATGCATCCAAAGTGGGTTTAGGTTGTGTCCTCATACAGCATAGTAAGATCATAGCCTACGCCTCCAGATAGTTAAAGCCCCATGAGAAGAATTATCCTACTCATGATCTTGAGTTAGCAGCCGTAGTTTTTGCCTTAAAGATTTGGAGGCATTATCTTTACGGAGTTCATGTAGATGTCTTCACAGTTCATAAGAGTCTTCAGTATGCCTTTTCTCAGAAAGATCTCAATCTTCGTCAGAGAAGGTGGTTAGAGCTCTTGAAGGATTATGACATGAGTGTCCTTTATCATCCGGGAAAGTCCAATGTTTTGGACGACGCTCTCAGTAGACTCTCCATGGGTAGTATATCTCACGTTGAGGATAGCAAGAAAAAGATAGCTCACGAGATTCATCAGCTTGCCAGACTAGGCATTCACTTAGTCGACTCTTCAGAGGGTGGTGTATGTGTTCACAGTAGTTCAAAATCATCTCTAGTTTCCGAGGTGAAATAAAAGCAAGATAGGGATCCTAGCCTTGTCAAGCTAAAAGAGTCAGTTCAGGATCAGAAGGTAGAGGTTTTCTCCCAAGGGGGAGTTGGTATTCTTCGTTGTCAGGGTTGTCTGTGTGTTCCAGGTGTAGATGAATTGAGGTAGCGAGTTCTTACAAAAGCACATGGTCCGCGATACTCTATTCATCTAGGGGCCACTAAGATGTACCGTGACCTGCGGGAGATCTATTGGTGGAGTAGGATAAAGAGAGATATTGCAGAGTTTGTGGCTAAGTGCTCTACATGTCAGCAAGTTAAGATAGAGCATCAGAAGCCTAGTGGTTCCATGCAGGAGTTCACCATTCCTACTTGGAAGTGGGAAGAAGTGAACATAAACTTCGTGATGGGTTTGCCTAGAACTCGTCATCAGCATGATTCAGTTTGGGTCATTGTAGATAGAATGACCAAGTCAACTCATTTCCTTCCAGTTCATACCTCTTATTCAGCCGAGGATTACGCCAAACTCTATGTCAGGGAGTTGGTCAGATTACACGGTGTTCCACTTCATATCAGTTAGCCAGTTAGCATTGTTCATGCTTGAAACCCTTTTTATATTTATCCTACCTCACTCGTATACTCAGTACTTTCAGACGTACTGACGCATTTGCGCTATGGTGCTTTCTTTTCATGTTACACCATAGGTCCAGATCCATGAGTTCCAGATCAGTAGTAGCTTTTTAGTAGCAGTTCAGTTGCAGAGTTATAGTGGGTCCTCATCCATTCGAGGACAATATGATTTGATTTATTCATTTATTACTTCAGCTCAGTTTTACGGAGTTAGTTGGAGATATGTTTGTTCATCTCCTTATTCAGACAGTACTTAGAGGCTTTTAGATTTACTTTCAGATTTAGCTATCAGATTCAGTATTCAGTTTTGATTCTGTTGTTTTGGGTATTCATTACCCCATGGATGTTATGATATTTCTTCAGTTGAACCTTATGGACTACATGTTCATGTTTTTCATGTATTATATGTATATTATGCAGTGTACAGGTACAGATATCAGTCATGGATTAGCTTGTGGTCCTTCGAGGTCATGAGCATCGTGTGGCGTTGCGGTTCAAAAAATTGGGGCGTTACACTGGACCCCTAGACTGAGCCTCAGAACCTAGAGGAAGGAGGGGGGTCAATACAGATGCACTGGTACACAAAGTAATCTGAAATAAAGATTTTATATAAATAAAATAATGAGAGAGCAATTTGTTAAAATATTATGCATGAAATAGTTCTAAATCACATGGGCACTTTTCTGTAAGATCATAAATTATTCTTGTCAATGCACTGTCTGATTCTTTGTATTACTTCTGAGTTAGGTGGTACACCCCAATAATTCTAAAATCCCACGGGCTATATGGAATCCGCCTTTGACTCGGCGGGAAAGCCCCCAGCCCAAGTGTGCCGCAAGGGTTGGAGTTTCTATTCTAATACGCCACACGAAACTAAGCCAGCGTAATATAATATACCTGGATCGGCAAATCATGGTTTAGGGCAATGAGTTGTCTAAACTCATGCCTTCTTTGGGGAACCACCTAAGCTCTCTTTCTGCCCAATTTTATACTGTTCAGAATCATGCATTTTTTTCTAATTTCAACATCTGAAAAGATCTGATTTCAAACGTGCATTCTATTATGTTCTGAATTGTCATGGCATAATCTGAATTGGTGTCGTCACACCAAGACTTGCAAGTCCTATTTCTGAGCCATAATGCAATAAGCATTATCTTTCACTAAAAACATAGTTCAGACCACCAAAACATGCAATTAGTATAAGAGATTTCATGTTCTGAAACATAAGTCAAAACTATGCAAGAATCCTTCAAACGTCAGGTGGTCATATGTTTTTTGGCAAAACCATGCACTCTTCCATTATATGTATATTCAACATTTGTCAATACAAACAACCCTCTCTTTTGAATTCAAGATTCATAACCAAATCATTCATAAAATCAGGCTTTTCGTAACAAGATTTTCAAGATGCATTTCAAAACTATTCATATTATGTGAAACATGGAAACAATCACATCACGAGAGGAATTTCATGTGAGTCATGCTCTCAATTTCAAATATCAACTCAAATCACATACATATATGTATATAAGTTTTCAAATCACTTCGGAGAAAAGCCAAAAGGCCAAAACAATGTCATTAAAACTTCTAAAACATGAAAATATTCATAAATATAAAACCCCATTCTAAAAATCATGATTTCTATGCCCATGATATTTTAGGAAAACCCCGCGTACCTCTATTTCAAAAATTTAAAGGGTGCTTCTTGAAGCCTACGATGCGAGGATTCCAAATCTCCAGTTATCTTCTAACACCCACGGTTAAATCTTGAGCTTTGTGAATTCTTAGTTTGAAACCCTAAGGGTGTTCTTGATGGATTTTGGTGAAGAAGTGAGTAAAGTAGTCCTTTGGGATAAAAATCTCGTGTTTGGGCGTATTAAAATAAGGGGGAAATAACCCAAATGCCCTTTTAAGACGCGGATTTTTTAAAAGCTGAAATAACTGGGCATCGACGCAACGGGCAATGCGACGCATCGGTTGACCAACGCGATTCCCGATGCATTGCTCCACTATCGCGTCGAGCCTCAGTATTTTTCCCTAGAATTTCCCGCACAAAATTTGACCAACGCTATGGGCGACGCGGCGCGCCAAGATCGCGTTGGTCCACTATTTTGGTACACCAAACGAGGTCTAAACGCACTCCGAAAAATCCAAAACTCATTCGGGAACACCTATTTACCCTCTGGATCAAGAATTGGCTAAAATATCAACTATCAAAGGTCGGGAAGGTTGAAAAGAAATTCATAAAGAAAATAGGAAGCTCAAAACAAGACTAAGTCCCTTGACACTTAGAAAAATTTCTAGTCTTTTCAACTCTTTGAGCATTCCATCAGGAGCTAACCATGCACAATGTTACGGGGTGTTACATTATCCCCCCCTTGGGATCATTCATCCCCGAATGATAACGCGAAACACAGACAAGTACGATTTCAAGCATACTAATATATAGAAGAGTAATACAAGGATTCATACCTTCTGTTTTGTCATTCACCGGGTCAAATAAGTCTGTGTATCTATCTCTCATGCCATCTTCTGATTCCCAAGTTGCTTCTTTAACTTTCTGATTCCTCCACAACACTTTAACTGAGGCTATCTCTTTGTTCCTCAATTTTTGGACTTGACGATCTAAGATTGCTACCGGTTCCTATTCATAGGATAAGGGGTCTGTCACCCTAATTTCCTCTACAGGTAACACTCAAGAATGGCCCCCAATGCATTTACTCAACATGGACACATGGAAGATCGGATGAACGGAACCCAAGTTAGCAGGAAACTCCAGCTCATACGCAACTGCTCTTATCCTTCTCAGGATCTGATAGGGTCCTATATGGCGAGGACTCAACTTACCTTTCTTCCCAAACCGCATGACTCCTTTCATGGGAGACACTTTTAGGAAAACCCAATCTCCAATCTCAAACTCTAAATCTCTTCTCCTAACAGCAACGTAAGATTTCTGACGGCTCTGAGCTGTCTTAAGTCGTTCCCTAATAAGTTTCACATCTTCCATCGCCCGGTGAACAAGATCAGGACCAAACATCTGCATCTCACCCACTTCATACCACCCTATTGGTGACCTATATCTTCTCCCATACAATGCCTCAAACGGTGCCATCTTAATACTGGAATGGAAACTGTTATTATACACAAATTCTATCAGTGGCAAGTGCTCAACCCAACTACCTTTAAAATCAATCACACATGCCCTCAACATGTCCTCAAGGGTCTGAATGGTGCACTCAGCCTGTCCATCGGTTTGAGGGTGAAAAGCAGTGCTTAGATTCACTTGGGTACCTAAACCTCTCTGAAAAGATCTCCAAAACTGAGAAGAAAACTATGTACCTCGATCGGATATGATGGACATAGGTGCACCATGCAAATGAACTATTTCTTCAATGAATAGCTTGGCATAATCCTTTCTTGAATAGTTATTCCTGACAGGCAGAAAGTGGGCTGACTTGGTCAGCCTATCAACAATGACCCAAATAGAATCATACTAGTTTTGGGACCTCGGAAGTCCTATAATAAAGTCCATATTAATCATCTCCCACTTTCACAAGGGTAAAGCTATCTCTTGGGAAGAACCACCTGGCCTCATATGCTCTACTTTAACTTATTGGCAGTTCAAGCACTTGAAAACAAAGTTAGCCACATCACGCTTCATATTATTCCACCAATACATAGATTTCAGATCATGGTACATCTTAGTAGATCCTGGGTGAACAACATACCTCGAAGTGTGAGCTTCGTCAAGGATTCTCTTCCGTAAACCATCAATATCTAGTACACATAATCTACCTTGATACCTCAAAATATCATCACCATCAATTTCAAAGGACATCCCCTTCTGTTGACCCACATCTTTCTTGATCTGTATCAAGATGAGATCTTTAACCTGCTTCTCTTTAACTTCTGCACAAAGGGAAGACTTAGCTATCTCATGAACAACCATTTCCCCATATTTGGAATCCAAGAGTCGCACTCTTAGATTTGCAAGCCGGTGAATGTCTCTCACCATCTCTCTCTTCCCTTCCTCAACATAAGAAAGGCTGCCCATAGACTATCTACTGAGGGCGTCGGCTACAACATTTGCCTTACCCGAATGATAGTGAAGGCTCATGTCATAGTCTTTCAAAATCTCCATCAAACGCCTCTGCTTGAGGTTTAGTTCTTTCTGTGAGAAAACATACTGCAAACTCTTATGGTCAGTGAAAATATCAACATGCACCCCATAAAGATAATGCCTCCAAACTCTAAGTGCAAACACCACAGCTGCTAACTCCAAGTCATTAGTGAGTTAATTCTGCTCATGCACCTTTAACCGCCTAGATGCATAAGCTACCACCTTACCGTGCTGCATAAGTACACTCCCAATCCCCACACGGGATGCATAACAGTACACAACAAAACCCTCTGTGCCTTCTGAAAGAGTCAAAACAGGAGCAGTACTCAACTTGTCTTTCAACTTTTCAAAACTACTTTCACAAGAGTCAGACCATAAAAACTTCACCTTTTTCTGAGTCAACTTAGTAAGTGGTGCAGGTATGGAAGAGAAAATCTCTACGAACATTCTATAATAACCCGCCAAACCTAAGAATCTCCAAATGTCGATTGGAGTCATGGGTATGGGCCATTTTCTCACTGCCTCAACCTTTTGGGGATCAACCTTAATCCCTTCTCTAGACACAATGTGCCCCAATAAAGCAATAGCATTCAGCTAGAATTCACACTTGGAGAATTTCGCACACAACTTATGATCTTTGAGGGTCTGAAGAATAATGCGGAGGTGATTGGCATGGTCCTCCTCACTTTTAGAGTAAATCAAGATGTCATCAATAAAAACTATGACAAATAGGTCTAGGAATTGACGGAAGACCCTATTTAGTACGTCCAAGAAAGATGAAGGAGAGTTAGTCAACCCAAAGGACATGACCAAGAGTTCATAATGACCATATCTGGTTCGAAAAGTTGTTTTAGGAATGTCTGACTCCCTATCTTTAAACTAATGGTATCCCGAACGAAGGTCTATATTTGAGAAACATTTAGCACCCTGAAGCTGGTCAAAAAGGTCATCAATCCTAGGAAGAGGATATTTATTTTTAACAATGACCTTATTCAGCTGACAGTAGTCTATGGACATACGCAGGGAACCATCTTTCTTTCGCAAAAAGAGTATAGATGAACCCCAAGGAGAAACACTAGGTCTGATAAAACCTTTATCTAGGAGATTTGCATGTTGTTCTTTCAACTCTTTTAACTCTACAGGAGCCATTCTATATGGAGAAATAGAAATAGGACGGGTATCTGGCAACACATCAATGCAAAAATCTATCTCCTTATCAGGTGGAATTCCTGGGAGATCATCTGGAAAAACTTCTAGGAATTCATTTACTACTAGGATAGACTGAAGAAGAAGACTTTCAGTGTTAGAATCTCTAACCCGAATAAGATGGTACAAGCAACCCTTGGAAATGAGTTTACGGGCACTAAGATAAGATATGAAGTGCCCTCTAGGTGCTAAAGAGTGCCCCTCCCACTCTATTGCTGGCTTATTCAGAAAAGAAAAGGTAACCTTTCCAGTTCTATAGTCTAGTGTGGCATAACACTGATGGATCCAATCCATCCAAAGGATAGCATCAAAAGTAACCATGTCAAGTTCTATGAGGTCTGCCACAGTATCCCAACTAAGAATAGACACAACATAATTTTTGTACACCCTCCTAGGCACAACAGAATCACCCACTAGAGTGGAAACAGAGAAAGGTTCAGCAATCACATCGGGCTCAAACCCAAAGACAACAGCCACATACAGGGTCACATCAGATAAGATAGACCCGGGATCAAGCAACATATATACATCACGGGAAAAAATTTGTAATGTACCGATGACTACGTCTGGCGAGGATTCCGCCTCCTGGCGATTAGTCAAAGCATACAGCCATTTGCGACCTCTCCCAGCAACTGAAGTGGTGCCTTTTTTAGTTGGTTGTGGTGCAGAAGAGTTTGCCTGAGGCTTGGCACCCCTAACACTCTTTTTAGTCGAAGGGCAATCCCTCTAAAAGTGACCCGTCTGACCACAAGAATAACACACAAATGCGCCTAGCTGACACCTTCCCGGATGATGCCTACCATAAGTCTCACACCGCAGATAAGGACGATACTGCTGAGCGACACTACCCTGCGACTGAGTATCCTGAGCTCTGGGTTCCTGACTAGTCTGAAAACTTTAAGATCGTCTATCAACTGGGGGTTTGGGCGCTGAGGCGCTAGATGCAGACTGTGCCTTGCCCTAAAACTTCTTATTTTTCCATTTGTTACCCTAATTACCGCTCTGCTGCTGACTGTGGTTCTGATCCGCTGATCTGGCCCTCTTCGCCTGTCTGTCCTTTTCTATAGATTCAAAAATTTTCTTTTTCTTCTCTTCTACCTGCTGCATGTGGACTTTCAACCTAGAAAATTCCAATTCCCTATTCAGCATAGCTCCCTGACACTCAAGCACCAGATCATTCGAAAGGCCGAAAGCAAAGTTTCTCATTCGAGCCCTCATACTACTCGTCATCTTAGGAGCATAACAGGCCAACTGATTAAACTTTAAAGTATACTCCTGAACACTCATCTTACCCTTCTTAAGGTTCATGAACTCCTCTGCTTTAGCTTTCCCCAGCTCCAGAGGAAAGAATCGATCAAGAAAAGCTTCTACAAACTCGTCCCAAACTGTGGGCTCAGCACTGTCACCCTTTGCATCTTTCCACTCATTGTACCATTGGTTCGCTACATCTTTAAGTTGGTACGCTGCTAACTCAACCCCTTCCACCTGATCCACATTCATTGCTCTAAAAATCTTCTCCATTTCGTCTACAAGCTCCTGCGGATCCTCTTCTACCTTAGAGCCAGAGAACTTGGGCGGGTTCATCCTCATGAACTGGCCCACTCTAGTGACTTCAGATGTAACGGGCGCAGACCCAGTATCCTCAAACTTCTGAGTCTGTGCAGCTTCCAGCTGTACAAGCATGTGAATGGACTGTCTGGATTCAGCATTGGACACCTCTCCTTCACGAGGTTGAGTGAGATTGGCCCCTGTCCGGGGAGCTCTGGGAGGACTGGTCGGTACAGGAGGTACTCCTGGAGTAGAAACAGGTTCTGGAGTGTATGCTCTGATACGATTCTGCATCCCATGGGTGGGACGGACTTCATCATCCTGAGTATTAACGTTGGTGCGACGAGGAGGCATAGCTGGTTTTCTGAAAAGCAAAAGATCATTGATTAGAGGACAGGTTAGAATCCAAAGCACAAACCTAATCACAAAGAGGGGAAACATTTCCTAAACGCCTAGTAGCTTCCTGCTTATAAGTGTGGCGCGCTACACACCCATAAAAAAAATCTACCCAACACGATTTCGCAGACACCCTGGGACCATGAACCGTGCTCTGATACCAAGTTTGTCACGACCCGAACTAGGTCCTGGCTGTGACGGACATCTCGAACCATGAAGTCCCGAAACATCCTTCTCCATCTGGTAATCATGCACAACATTCATATAATAAAAGAAGATGCAGAAACATAATCTGCTATGAAAACATGGTCAATTCTAAATACAACATAAGTATGGAAACTGTAAATCAACTATATCTAAATAACATCTGACTCAGTCTGTGAAATCTCTACTACATGAAAATCTAAAAACTGCCTAAAATCGGGACAAGGCCCCTAGTAGACCAAAATGGTAATAAGTGATAAAATCTGAAAAGAAAGGCATTTTGGAATAGAGAAGGCATACCAACTGGACACTGCAACACTGTCTGATAAAATCTACTGCCTTTCTGGACCCCTAGATTGAGCCTCAAAACCTACAGGGAGGAGGAGGGTCAATACAGATGTACTGGTACACAAAGTAATCCGAAATAAAGCTTTTATATAAATAAAATAATGAGAGACAAATTTGATAAAATATTACGCATGAAATAGTTCTAAAACACATGGGAACTTTTCTGTAAAATCATAAATCATTCTTGTCAATACACTGTCTGATTCTTTGTATTACTTCTAAGTTAGGTGGTACACCCCTACAATTCTAAAATCCCACGAGCTATATGGAATCCTCCATTGACTCGGTGGGGAAGCCCCCAACCCAAGTGTGCCACAAGGGTTGGAGTTTCTATTTTAATACGACACACGACACTAGGCCAGCGTAATATAATATACCCGGATTGGCAAATCACGGTTTCGGGCAATGAGTTGTCCAAAATCATGCCTTCTTCGGGGAACCACCTAAGCTCTCTTTATGCCCAATTTTATACTTTTCTGAATCATGCATTTTTTTCTAATTTCAACATCAGAAAAGATCTGATTTCAAACGTGCATTCTATTCTGTTCTAAATTGTCATGGAATAATCTGAATTGATGTTGTCACACCAAGACTTGCAAGTCCTATTTTTAAGCCATAATGTAATAAGCATGATCTTTCATTAAAAACATAGTTCAGACCACCAAAACATGCAATTAGTATAAGAGATTTCATGTTCTGAAACATAAGTCAAAACTATGCAAGAATCCTTCAAATGTCAAGTGGTCATGTGCTTTTTGGCAAAACCATGCACTCTTCCATTATATGTATATTCAACATTTATCAATACAAACAACCCTCTCTTTTGAATTCAAGATTCATAACCAAATCATTCATAAATCAAGGCTTTTCATAACAAGCTTTTCAAGATGCATTTCAAAACAACTCATATCATGTGAAACATGGAAACAATCACATCACGAGAGGAATTTCATGTGAGTCATGCTCTCAATTTCAAATATCAACTCAAATCACATACATATATGTATATAAGTTTTCAAATCACTTCGGGGAAAAGCCAAAAGTCCAAAACAATGTCATTAAAGCATCTAAAACATGAAATATTCATAAATACAAAACCCCATTCTAAAAATCATGATTTCTATGCCCATGAGATTTTAGGAAAATTTCGCGTACCTCTATTTCAGAAATTTAAAGGGTGCTTCTTGAAGCCTACAATGCGAGGATTCCAAATCACCAATTATCTTCTAAAACCCACGGCTAAATCTTGAGCTTTGTGAATTCTTAGTTTGAAACCCTAACGGTGTTCTTGATGGATTTTGGTGAAGAAGTGAGTAAAGTGGTCCTTTGGGATAAAAATCCCGTGTTTGGGCGAATTAAAATAAGGGGAAAATTACCCAAATGCCCTTTTAAGACGCGGATTTTCTAAAAGCTGAAATAACTGGGCATCGACGCTACGGGCAACGTGGCGCGTCAGTTGACCAACGCGATACGCGACGCGTCTCTCCACTATCGCATCAAGCCTCAGTATTTTTCCCTGGCAATTCCTACACAAAATTTGACCAATGCGATGGGCGACGCAGCGCGCCAAGATTGCGTTGGTCCACTGTTTTGGTACACCAAACGAGGTCTAAACGCGCTCTGAAAAATCCAAAACTCATCCGAGAACACCTATTTACCCTCTGGATCAAGAATTGGCTAAAATATCAACTATCAAAGGTCGGGAAGGTCGAAAAGAAATTCATAAAGAATATAGGAAGCTCAAAACAAAACTAAGTCCCTTGACAGTTAGAAAAATTTCTAGTCTTTTCAACTCTTTGAGCATTCCATCAGGAGCTAACCATGCGCAAATGTTATGGGGTGTTACAAATATGTACGAATTCGTACGAATTATCCCAAAATTTATGAAATTGAGTCGTTGGGAGTGACACCTAGGCTTGTTCTAGAACGTGTCGATCCCTTTTCGTACAAACCCACATGATACGCATGAAGAATATTAAAGTGGATTGGTTGTGGGTTGTTGGAGTTGGTACGGGTCGGGTCGGGTTTGGGTTTGAGATTGGCGATTGTTCGTGTATTGTTGAAGGTTTTTGGCGTTGTTCTTGTTTACTGATAGTTGTTGTTGTTATGCTGAAGGGGAAAATATTTATGGGAATGGGCTGGGTCAAGGTATTTTGAAGGTGGGCTGGGGTGGTTTAAGATTTGGGCTTAGGTGAAAGTGTTGTTGCATTGGGTTGCTGATAGTTTTATGTGGCCCAATGTAAAATAAATAGGGATAGAAATTTGTTAATTAAAAAAATGGCCAAATAAAATTAATTCTTAGCCAATTTTACTTAAATGTTAACCAAATTGGATATGAAGTTGATCAATCATTGCAATTGTGATCAACTCAATTGCAATTATGGTCAAATTTAATAAATTGACTAAATTTAATCGAGATTCGATACGAATTAATACCTTGTTTAATATTGAGTTTCTTGATTCAGTAAAATTAAACAAACATTTATCCAAATAAATTATTTTTTATAGCAAATTATATTTGAATCAAGATTTTAATCATTTGAATTTATTTTCAAGATAAGCCTTGACTAAAATCCGATATTTTGTAAAATAAATTTTTAAGTAATAAAATTATAAAATTTCATATAATTGAACACGATAATATATAATCGCTACTTAAACTTACCAATTTTACCCAAATAAATACTTTGAAAATTCTTTATTAAGATAAAATAAATGTTTTAATTTTATTTGAAAATCGAAGAAACTTTGAACCAAACTTAGTTATAGAGGGCAAAAATTAGGTGTCAACAACTGCCCCCTCCCTTTGGTTAGGGTGGATGCAAGTGACCCTGGGCAAAGGGAGGTTGACGTTCCTAATTTTTGTCCGACTATAAATTCAAATTTGAAAGAAATTGGCTTTCACATGAGTTTCATGGAGTTATGACCGAACCTTAGTATCTGGTTTCCTACATATCTCAGGTTTCATGAGAATTCAGGCCACTTTTAGTTCATAAAGCATGATTTTAAGCATGATTTTCAAGAAAATTCACCGACTATCACGGTTTTAGTGTTTTTGGTTAATCCGAGAAGCTGGGGAATAAAGGGATTTGGGGGAGGTTGGAATGCAGTTAAGTTTTATACATAGAGTCCGGCCTACATATCCCCAAGATTTCTGGAAATCAGATTGCATGTAGTTCGACTCTATAGGTAAAAAAGATAGTTTTTTTATTTCACATGATCTTCGGCTCATAATGAGTGACAAGTTGTTCGAGTTATGGAAAAGAAGCTTGTAACCACTTAACCATGAACATGGATCTCTTCACGTCCATAGGTAAGAATTTACCTGGACATAATTTCCAAACTCTAGGTGTGTTGTCATCCAAATTTGAAAGAAAGAGAAGGCTACCCTCGGTATGAGTTTAGAAATATCCCGAAGGTGAATCTGAAATCAAAATATCCCCAAAATACCCACATGTCTTCTAATAGGGGTGTGTTTAGATGGTGGTGGTGATCATCCTTTAGCTCGCATCCAGAGAGTTTGACGTCCCTCTCTACACTATGTCCCATTTTGCTGCTAAGAAAGAGTTCTACGTTGTGCGGCGTCCTATCTAAAGTTTTCCGCACCTGTGATTTTGATTTGATATTTTCATTCTCTCGGATGCTCTCGACAGTGCTTCAAGCAAAAAGTGTTAGTGCTAAACATAATTCACGAAAAAGGTATGTAGTCTTTTACCATATCTCCACGTGAGTTGTGGCCTGAAAAGTGGAGTCATCTTTTCATGCACCTGTTTGGAATGAAATAACTAGCAACAACAAACACAACAACCCTCTTGGTTGTTGTATAATTATGACATTTTTCGGTTGAATATGTCTTCAAAGTGGTGTGGCCCTTTTGGACACCGACGATACTTTATGTAGAATGGTCCCTACAACCATGTAATCTTGTACTGCTGTGGCAACCCTTTTTATTACCTATATCACTTATTGTATGTGGAATGATAACCTCTCCAGTTATAGCCGATGATCGATTTATAAATTTCCCTTAAATTGTCAATCTTTGGATAATCTTGTGCATTATTTGATGTTGGATACGAGGCGACTTACAAATATCCTTTGAATTGCTAGATTTTAGGTAATCCTGCACATTATCCAACCTTGGATAAGAGATGGCTTACAGATATCTCTCCAATCACTAGCTTTTAGGTGTTCCTGCACATCATCCGACCTTGGATACAATATGACTTATAGATATCACTCAAATTACTAGTCCTTGGGTAATCCTACACATAATCGATCTTAGATATGACGTGGATTATAGAGAACCCTTGGACGTTTCAATTTGATAATCTCGCATATTCTCCAATAAGTATTTAGTTGCGACTTATGGATAACCCCCAGACTATCGATTTTGGGCGATCTTGCACACTATCCGGTTAGGATGTTGTTGTGGCTTATGGATGACCTACAGGTTATCAACTTAGAGGTGATCTTGAACACTATTCTATTTCAAATAATATGACTTATAGATGACCCTTAAATTGTCAATTTCTAGGAAATCTCATATATCATCCATCTTTAGACACCGGCTTAAAGGCGTCCCTTCAAATCGTGTGCTCTTGATGCATTCAGATGCTGATTCATAAAATGATGAGATATCCTCGATGCCAGCATTTGTGTCTAACATGTCAACAGATATTAAATAATGATGATATCCTTGACGCCAACGTTTATATCTTACGTGTCAACATATATGAAATGTGATGATATCCTTGATGCCAACATTTATGTCTTACGTGTCAACAGATATAAAATAGCCCTCTTTGCAATAATATGAAATGGCCCTCTCGGCGATGATATAAATGACCCTCTTGGCAATTTGAAAACAGTTTCACCTGAGTTTGTTCGTCCGTGTCTTGCTTTCTACATGTACCTGTACTTGAAGTAGACAATTAGTAGGCACAAAGTTGCTCTCACCCTATTTGGCTTAAGGTGAATTTTGAGGGCGGCTTTATGCTCTTCCTCCTATTGAGTGATCTTTTGATTATTGTATTTAGTATGCTAACTCCCTTGAATATATACCTGCACTCAAAATATTTAGTAGGCACAAAGTCGCTTTTGCTAGCGACTATTTTTTAGAAAAATGCTAAATACAATATTCATAAAGAAAATAAGACGCCTTTGTTTTTCCTTTATGATCTCATGAAATGAGATAGACAATTCAAAAGGTCATCGATAAATGGGTGTTGAGCCCATTTTTGGGCTACCAAAAGTACCGTTCTTAAGCATTATATGCTCTGGCATGGCTCCCGACTTTCTTGGGGATTTTTTGAAAGAAACGGTCATTTTTGTGTATCGGTCCCTGCATCCACAAAAAAATGATTAGTTTGAATGAAACTACTCTATGTTGACCTTCTTCGATCCTTGATTTACTCCTCGCCATCTTTCAGGTGCCCCGTCACATTGGTACCTCCACCCTGGGTCCCTGATCTCATAGACGCCCGGCAATCACTAAGTAAAAGATTTGTAAAGATTTTTTTTCAAAAGTAGTCTTTTTTTAGCAAATAGTTTTGAAAGTATCTATAAAAAGCTTTAAAAAGTTTCTGTCAGTCATGTCATGTACTAGCTCAACAAACGTCTTCCTCGTGGTTTTGACTATATCCGACGGATGATTTCCAAAACTCATGATCATTGTTGGAGGGTTCTTCAAATAGTTTTGTCATAGCCAGAAATTGAGTCTACCTAGACTTTGTCGCATTTGGTTGCTTCAAAAGCTTGGCTTTAACCTCTGGTGCTGGGGAATTTGAAATATATTCCAGTATTTGGTGGAAATTTTGAGGACTCTCTCAAAATTTCTGCCCCAGTTTAAAGTAGTCTGAGATGATATCATCTTGAGTGGATCTGAAGTCTTTGATGATCTTCATTCTCTTTGTTGGATGTTGATCTTCTCTTGTAAATTTTCGAGATTCCTTCTCAAAAATTCTGCCCCAGTTTCCATTTTCTGGGGTTATATGACCGAGCCGTTGGGGCGCCTACGTATCCTGTTGAAGTAGGAATTAGGTCAAACGTAGTTCAGGACTACGCTGAGGATATATAGAAAAATCTAATGGGTTGACTGAAGCTGACATAGGCCGCCTACGTATCCCTTTCGTTGAGAATTCAGGTCATCACATAGTTCATACATAAAAAAAGGATAAATTTTTCTAAGGGATTGACCGAAGCCGACATAGGCCGCCTACGTATCCCTTTTTGGGAATTCAGGTCAAACGTAGTTCATACATAAAAGGAAATGATAAATTTTCCTAAGGGGTTGACCGAAGCCGACATAGGCCACCTACGTATCCCTTTTTGGGAATTCAGGTCAAACGTAGTTCGTACATAAACTCATAATTGCCCTAAAATACTCTTATCCATCTTACTAGGATAGAAATAAGCACTTCTATGGATGACATGATGTTTGCATTGCATTTGTCTTGATAGAACGAAGGATCAAATGTCCAATTCCCTTAGTCATCGCCTTCCTAGTTAACCACCTCGGTTTTCTCTAGAATAGGCTTCTTTGATTCTCGAACTCTTTCACTCTTCTATTGAATGTTCTAGGGCTATCGTTATCTTGCTTCTTGACATGACAATGAAAGATTTTAAGTTATTGTTATACGACGAGCGATGAGTCATGAGTGGAGTGGAGGTCCAATTCAATAATGTTTCCTCCAATTGATCTTCCATGATCCCGTTTGTCTTAGAAAATGCTTCCCTCAAATTTTCCCTTATTCCATCCTCAAGACTATCGCTTACAGGGTTGAAAAATGATTGGTAAAGTCCATTTTTACTACTAGTCATTTTTCTTTTCTTGTAACCAAGCTATAGTCAAGAAGGGGATCTCTTATTCATTTTGATCTGGTGAAGTAGGGTCATTTTGTGCTAACACAGAGTACTTTCTATTACCTGCAAAGTAAAAACAACTCAAACGCTGACGTGTTAGATTCCATTAGTAATAAGTAAAACAAGATGATAAGGTAGGAAGTAAACACATAGAGTTGTTTCTCATCTCATGCAAATTGATCCATGAAGTAATAATGACTCGAGGATTTCAATGAACAGGATTTTGCTCAATGATATGGATAGGTGGAATTTGTTGGGAAGTTTCAACTCTTCTTCTTCCTTCAAGAAAGTGGAGGACAACAAAGCTTTTGGAGATATGGGCCGGGCCGAAAGGCTGCCTATGTATCTCACGGAGGAGAAATTAGGCCCTACGTAGTTTGAAACTACAATGGCATTTTCTGATTCTAAACTCAACTTTCCTAAAATGGTAGCTATCATTTTGGAAGTTTTGAGAATGACTACGGACTTTTCTGAGAAACTTAGGAGACTTGGAGTAATTTTGGTCGGACTTTTGTATAGTGGGGTATATTTCTACCTAGAGATGTTCTATGGAAAATGGGATTGGATCAGTTCGCCTTTGATTTGAATCAAAATAACACATATAAGCACATAAACAGTTATATTACACAAGTATATTGTAATAAACGTGCATCCTAATTAGGTGACCCGTTTGAGCCAAGAGTTTAGGCCTAACGAATTTTGAAGAAAATATACGCCTTTTTAAAGCCAATCCATTATCTCCAAAAACCGTCATAGGTATACATAAATGACATAAATTTCTACAAAAGTTACACAAAAGGGATACAATCTTTAGGGAAAGGGAATAATGTCCCACACAGGGGATACTAATTACTGAATGCTTCTTCTATCGGCCTTCGCGCTCTTAGCTTTGTCCACTCCTCATTATTGTTAACATCCGTTAATGATCAAGCGATTGCCGTATAACTGTGCCATAGATGCCATGCAACTGTCCAAATCGATTAATTTCTTGCTTGGCTTGTTTCAATTCCTTCGTCAATCGGAGTATGATTGAGGCATCCTTATACAAAAATGAGTAAATCAAGTCTTCTCCCGACCCCCAAAGGATAATGGATTGAATTAAACAAACATATATTTCTTCAACACATAAATATGATTTGTCTGTAATTAACTCGGGGTCAATGGACGCAGGGTAGGTTTTCTAATGGGTCCAATACCCCACTCGGGTATTGGGTCGTCCTAGGCTCATGCCTAAAATAGGGTTTTGGTTTCATTCTATCCTAGGTTTCTAGAGTGGGTTTGAACACTGGTTCTCAAGCGAACAACTTGAGTTTGAAAATACTAACAGCCATCAGACGACTCACGTGCTAATAAGTCGTTTGTATTTCCAACACATTATTGGAATTGAACAATAGGGGCCAGGACATCCACGAAATCCCCAAATAGTTTAAATAATGCAGGAATATGCCATGAGATGCGATAGTTAAACTTTACAGAATCAAAACATATAAACACATAAACAGTTAATCAATAAACAAAATCAAACATTTGGTTAGAACCTAGTTAAAAAAAAATCCCCAGCGGAGTCGCCAGTTCTATTTTGAGGAAAAATTTTGACTTTTTAAAAGATTCGCCACTTAATTTTGAAAAGAAACTAAGAAACCTTTAGAGAATTACTTAAAACGATCCAAAACAGGAAAATCGTTTAAGGTAGAGATTCTAAGTAAGTGGTTCCTATTAACATTTCAGGAAGGTGTTAGGCGCCTAAAACGTCCGCTAACTTGCGATTATCCAATCTGTTTGAAAACATCTTTTGACTAACTTCAAAAAGGATTAATTTGTTGAAAAGTAGTTGATTAGGAAAAAGGTTTTCTGCAAAAATAAGTTTTTTAGCGACTTAGTTAGGGATTCAACTAGGTTCGCCAAGCAGATAAGGCAAACAAACATAAGGAACCAGGGGAAGGGGAGGAAGTAAGAGATTTAGGCCATTGGGCCCAAATCAATGAGACCTGTCCTAGTCTAATCGGGCCTTTGACCCATTTCACCTGTCCTAGTCTAGTTTTTGAGTCGTTGGCTCGAGTCTCGCTCCACCTGTATTAAATACAACTTTGGCTTCGTGGCCCGAATGAATAACTAAAGAAATAAATAAATAAATAAATAAATACGACAATAATAAATAAATAACGACAAAAAATAAATAAATAGCAATGAGGCTCGAGTCTCGTCGTCTCTTCAAGAACGGGACTTTAACCCGTTTTCCTTTTCCAACTCCACGTGTTTATGTGCCATGGGATCACTTTTGAGCTTAGAACTTCGAGCTTGACTCAATGAGCCTCACTAGCCCATTAAGGAATGCAAAGGGAAAGAGTCCATTTAGGACTCCAAGGTAGATTCATGCAAAGCAAGAAAATAAAGAATATATTAATACGTGATCAACTAAAGAGGAAAGAAAACATGAAGGAAATTTGTACATATTCCCTACATAAGTAAAGAAACAGGAGTCCTAACAAATAATCAAAAAATAATTGGAAATGATAGGACACACATATCATCTCACATAATAGGCGCAATCAGGGTAAAAGAATTAAATTAACTAACATGGGATCAATATAATGAAGGAAAAGGATATGGGGAACCAATACCTAACCGATTGAGGACATAATATGACATGGATCTTTAATAATTAATAGTTGATTAGTGAATATCGATATATGCTCATAAAGGCAAAACAATAGCATTGACGACTAGTAGGTTTCCAAGCAGTAACGGAAAGAGAAGTTGAATTAATTTCTAAACTAAAATTTAAGGGGATATCAGCAGGGCTAGAGGAAAACTGCCTACCGGAATGTAAATCGTACTCTAATGAACTCCTTTCGGTATATAAAATCATAGGGTGATTAGGGCAATTATTACGTGATAACCGAACAAAACAAGCAAGGGCGGGAAAGCACTTGAAGATCCTGAATGCTCCAAAAGGAAACACTGGCAGTAGACTCTCAAAAATGGAAGTAGATAACTATAATACTCTACTTCACATTTTAACCTCGCTTTCGAGAGTAAAAGGGCTATGACTTCATCCCTCCTTTCTTGACCAAGAAAAATCATCAGGAATCTTTAGTCTAAACACAAATTGCATACATAATGTAACAACAGAATTGAAACAACCTTTTCGAATAGGCATACTCAAGTGTTTAGGAAATCAATAGGGCAACATCAAATTTATCGTTCTAACAAAAGAAAAAAACAAACTGGATAAAAATCTAAAGGAGAAACGGAAAATAAATTTCAAATTTTGATACCAAAATAGGCACAACTGTCAAATTAAAGCAGGGGAGGGGCAGGGATATTGTTCTCATTTCCATCCTCTTTCTGACAACCACAACCAAATGGCCGTCGAGAGATAGTCAAACTAGAGATGCTACGACACTGTCTAGCGATGATGACGAATAAAATAATGTCGAAGAACAACTACGATTAAGACCCCATCAGGCTGGTAACCAATAAACAAAAATCAAAACATAGACCTTAATCACAAAAATAATGACCCAAACTACAACAGCAACCATGAAACAATGATCCAAACTACCAATAGTGCACAAAATGAGGACCTAAATTGGAAATTAATCGATACCAACTACAAAATCGAAATAGCGATAACTGAAAACAACATATTGGCAGATTATAATAAGAAATAACCCTATCTTAACAACACAAGTAAACATCTTTCTTCACTAAAGGAAAACCTATGGACCTTAAGGCCTCTACAACAAACAACCCAGCATTTATCACGATTACAACTAAGCAACTGACTAATTCTATGGAGAAAGGGGATGAAGAAAAGAACGATGGGATTAAAAGAGATGAGAGTATATTTTCCTCTTTTGGGGGAGCAAAATAGGATAACGAGCCAACGTCGAGATGCACCACCACCGAAAAAAATGTCTTTGCCTTCAACTCGAGGCTCTAATCTAGTCGATGAACCTTCAAATACAAAAATAGAATACCTACTAAACGACTGGTTTTTTACAAGAGTTTCTCTCTTTTCTTTTCTCCCTCCGTTTCTCGAACCAAAATTTCCTTTCTTGTGTTTCTGCCTTTTTTGAGAATTTTCCCCTCTTTTCGAACTCTAAAATTCTCCAACCCAAGAATTTTTCCCCTTTTCTCTCTTCGGACCCAAGAGAAAAATTCCTCACCCTAGATTTCTCGACCAATTTTTCAACCCCTAAAATAGTGACCCCATTGCCTCTTATATAGAAGACAGAATTGGGGTATTTTGGGGATTTTTGAAATAAGATATTTTGGAACTTTGAAATTCGAATTCCCCCTCCAACTTGGGGTTTCAACAATAATTGTACCAATTTTGGAACTTTCTTCAACAGATTTTGAAAAATGGCCAATAGAAATTGGGGGAATCCATAATTCCCCAAGAACCAACAAAAATTGACCAAATATGTACGAATTCGTACGAGTTATCCCAAAGTTTATGGAATTGAGTCGTTGGGAGAGACACCTAGGCTTGTTCCTTGTAACTGTTCCTTGCTCATCAACTTTATTTCTATACACCCACTTAGTCCCACTTATTGTTCTATATTTTGGGAGAGGAACTAAGTGTCATACTTTGCTTCTCTCAAATTGATTTAACTCTTCCTGCATTGCTATCATCTAATCAGCATCAAGCAGTACTTTAGTTACCTTCTTTGGCTCAATTTCTGATAGGAATTCCTTGAAAGCACACATGCTTCTTAATCCAGACCTTGTGGTGATCCCAGAGGTGAGATCAGTGAGAACATTTTCAATAGAACGTGATCCTTGATACTTGTAACCTTTTGGGACTAAACCTAGTGAGCTACTAGGATCACTGCAGATGTTCTGAGCTGGGGTAGTTGGTGTCTCAGTTCCCCCTGTCACTATGCCTCTAGAATCAATTCCCCCTGTTGAGGTGCCTCCATGCTTGGTAGCTCCAGTCGATGAACCAGGTTGTGTAACCTATTCCTCAAAGTCACTTCCTTCTTGTAGGTTAGTCTTAACATAGGATTCATTAAAAACTACATTCATGCTTTCTTCCACACAGTTTGTCCTATTTTTTAGAACTCTATAAGCCTTACTATGAAGTGAGTAACCTAAAAATATTCCCTCGTCACTTTTAGCATCAAATTTTCCCAGATTATCCTTTCCATTATTATGAATAAAATATTTACAACCAAAGGTTCTAAAATGAGAAATGTTTGTCGTTCTTCCTTTTAGTAATTCATAGGGAGTCTTATCTAAAATAGGTTTGATCATGCATCTATTTATGATATATGCTGCAGTACTTATTACTTCGACCCAAAGGTTTTTAGCAAGATTTTCTGCAAGCATCATTGTTCTAGCCATATTTTCCAAGGTTCTATTCTTTCTTTCTACCACTCTATTTTGTTGTGGTGATCTGGGAGTAGAGAAGTTATGATCTATACTATTTGCTGAACAAAATTCTAAAAATTTGACATTCCCAAATTTTGTACCATGGTCAGATCTTATGGAAACTAATGAAGTGCCCAGTTTCTTTTCAATTTTCTTGATGAAAATTATAAAGACATCAAAGGCATCTTCTTTAGAGGCTAGAAACAATGTTCAGGTGAATCTGGAATAATCATCAACAATCACAAAAACATACATTTCTTCACCTCTGCTTTGAAGTCTCATTGGTCCACACAAGTCCATATGGACCAGATCGAGGCACTTGGTAGTGCTGACATGGTTCTTTGACTTAAAAAGAAGATCTTACCCTCTTCCCCCTTACACAGGCACTACATAACTTTTCTTCCTTAAACTTGATCTTGGGCAATCCTAATACCATATATTTGGAGGAAAGAATGTTTAGTTGTTTCAGACTTGCATGTATAAGTATCCTGTGCCAAAGGAGGGAATCGTTTTCTATTGCACTCAAATAAGTCAACTCTGGTCCTGGCATTGCCATTATGTCAGCTTTGTATACATTTTTGTACCTCCTTGCAGTGAGCACAATTTCTTTGGTGTCCATTCTCTTGACTTTGACTCCTGTAGAAGTAAAAATAACTTTATTACCTTTATCACACAGTTGTGAAATGCTCAACAGGTTTTGCTTTAATCCTTCTACAAGATAGACATCTTCCAATGCTCTTGACTCAGATGGGTCAATTTTTCCAACTCCAGTAATGATTCCCTTTTTTCCATCACCAAAAGAAACTCCTCCTCCATTTATTTTGAAAAGTGAAAGGAATTTTTTCTTATCCCCAGTCATGTGTCTTGAGCAAGCACTGTCCAGGTACCAATGCTTTTTTCTTCCTTTCACCTTCTCCTGCAAGAAATTAATGGTTAGACTTAGGAACCCAGATGATCTTGGGTCCTGCTTTATGAGTAAATGGATGAATTAAATTCCTTTTAGTTCATGCTGGAAACATGTAATGTGACCTATTTCTCTGACCTGAACTAGGTATTTTCTTTTTGGTCTGAGAAAATCTATTTGCCAGGTTTTGACTGTTATATCTGCATGTCCAAGGTTACCACAGATGTAACATAAATCTTTAGGATCATCAAAACCTTTATGGGAACCCAACCCTGCCTTTTCATTGTGATTTCTTTACTTATGAACAATTCTTGAAGAATTTGTCCACCTATTAGCTCTTTCAAGATCAAGTTTTAGTTTAGAGACTTCTTGACTCAGTTTGTTTATCATGTCTGCTGTATCACTACACTCTTGTTTGTACTTCTCTAATTAAAGTTTAGCACTTTCTTATTCTTTACTCATGGCATTTTTCCCATTTTCAATGAGTGTCAATTTTAGGACTTCAGACTTAAGATTATTATTTGAAGAATCATGTTCTGCAACCTGTTTCTTGAGAGTACAGTTTTCTTTGCCAACTGTATCCTTGCAAGTTTTTAAATCAATGAGATCAAATTTAAGACTTGCAAGATTGTTGAACAACTCATCCCTATCAGAAGTTAATTCTTGGAAATCATTAATTAGTGCACTCATCAAGGAAACAAGTTTTGATTTAGAAAACAAAAGCAGTTTTTCTTTAAGTTCAAGTATACTTATCTCAGAATCATCATCTTTTTCCTCTAATTCTGAATCTCCAAGAGCCATGAAAGTAGTTTCGTCAACTTCATCATCATTTGAATCAGATCCCCATGTTGTTATCATTGCATGTTCCTATTTTCTTTTGGCCTTTTCTTTCAGTTCCTTTTCAGCCCTTTTCTTTCTCCATTCTATTTCCCAGACAGGACAATCTTTGATCTGATGATCAGTCTTACCACACTTGTAGCATCCATTTGGATTGTCATTTGAACATTTCTTGTTGCCTGTTCCCTTCTTCTTTTTAAAGAATTTGCTGAAGTTCTTAGTTATGAAGGCAACTTGCTCCTTGTAAAGTTCAATTTCTTCATCACTATCAGAAGCCTTCAATGCCAAGATTTTATCAGGAGTTGCTTGTTCTTTGGTTTCATCAACTTCCATTTCATAAGTCCTCAAATTTCCTTCCAGTTCATCCAGGGTCATACCTGTGAGATCTTTATTTGCCTCCCTAATTTCAGTTACCTTAACATTATATTTTGATTTTGTTAGTACCCTCAGTACCTTTTCAACTTGTTCCTCCTCAGTGTTGACTTTTCCCAAGGAAGTCAGCTCATTTTTAAGGCAGTAAGCCTTGTCATCATCTCATGGAAGGATTTATTTTTCTTCATCTTAAATGCCTCATACTCAGTAAAAAAAAAGAGAAATCCTGAATTTTCTTACCTAAGAGGTACCCTCATGTGCATTTATAGTGCATCCCAAATTTGCTTAGCAGTGGTGCAGGTTGACACTCTGTTGTATTCAGAAGGTCCTAATCCACATACTAAGATGTTCTTAGCCTTGGTATTCTTCTTTAATTCCACTAAGTCATCAGCAGTAACTACACTTTTTACTTTCTTGACTGGTTCACCATCAACCAACTTCATAGGAATAGTAGGACCATCAGTAATCCTATCCCATAATTCACAGTCTTCAACTTGGATGAACATCTCCATCTTGGATTTCCACCAGATAAAGTGAGAACCATCAAAGAGTGGAGGTCTAGTAGTTGACTGACCTTCACTGTGACCAGTAGGAGGTGCAGAATTCACCATTGTGATCTTTTCTTAGGTGCTAGCCTTATTAAGACAACCTCGCTCCGATACCACTTTTTAGAGTGCGTGCCCTACTGATTTTAATGTTATACTCTACTAGTTTCCTATCTGTGAAACATGTAAGCTAACGTGGTTCACCGAAGTAAAAGATGAACATAGTATTTTTACATGGAAAACACCCGGCTCAAGAAAGGTGTAAAAAACCACGACTTGTACCTCTACGGGATTTAACCCCAACTTCACTATTTCTCTTGAGCTTTAATAATTAACAAATTACAAGACTTCTTGTAAACTAGGAATTAAAACTTCTAACTCCAATTTCTATAAAAACACAAATCTTTCCAAGATAAGTGTTCCCAAGTCTTCGAGTTCCCTAACTTAAAGACACAACTCCTAACTCAGTTTATACTTCACTGAGACTAGAACAAAAGACTCATTATAACTCAAAGAACCTACCTATTACAAAGTCTATGACTTGCTAAGTAAGGGACCAGGTTCTTCTTCAAGTAAGTGAACTGTTTTACTGATTTTTTTATTATCTTGTCAGTGCATGAGTGAAAATTTGAATCTCGTATGTTGTATTTAAGCCAACTCCTTAGTGAGCCCTTCGGATGATGTACTCTTCTATCTTCAATAGGACTCCTAAGTAGTTTCACTCTTTGTTGATGTCATCTCTCTCTTCTTGACTGACTAGGACTCTTTTACTTCATCTCCCCGTATAGCTGGACTCCTTGATCAACTCAACCTCTAAGTTTTGCACTTATCTTCTCCTCAATCTTTTTGTTGTATGTGATAAGAATTAGTAATAATTTTGAGCTTTCTTACTTATCCACTTTTATCTTAACGCCTTATAAGCCTTGCATCAATTTCAATATGCAGTACATGTGAGAACTAGTAACTTCTCTTTCTTTACTTGTGTGGAACAGCTTGCACAACATATTTCATTCACATATCCATTATCAAAAATTCACATTCCCTAACATGATGGACACAGTTGGGTCACACTACTTTCTTGTATTTTTTTTGGTTAAAGACTTATTTTTTTGGTTAAAGACTGAATATTCATTAACGCTTAAGGTTGCAAATTGTTAGTGCTCCTTGTAGGTGTAGGAGCCAAAATGATTATTGTTTGGAGCCACATCCTGGCCCTATAGGATAATAGATAATTTTTTAATTCTGCGGTTAAAACACACTCCATCATGGTCCGATTGTACAAAAGTAGATACAAAATATGGCATTTTCTAGAATATCTTTGGTACAATTGCTCGACTCTTAGATCCTTCCTTCGCAAACGCGTTGTCTACTCTATTCTGCTCCCTATAGATCTTTGTTGGGGCCGATGTGTGCATTTTCTCCATTAGTGACCTGTAGTCAGTCAAAAGACTATGATAGGATGGGTAATCATTCTCAAACATGTGAAGTAAGACACTAGAATCAGTTTCAACCTGGATATGGTGGAGATTATTGTCCTTAGCAATGTTCAACCCATATCTTAGATCAAGCATTTCCGACATGGTAGGGGTGGTTAGGGGGAGGTACATGTAGTAGCCAAGCACCCAATTTCCATCATGGTCCCAAAAAACTCCTTTTATTCCACCCATTCTTGGGTTGTGGAGAGACGAGCCATTTATATTGAGCTTATTATAGCCTCTTGCAGGGGGATTCCAGCTGACTGTGACCATGGTGGTTCCAGTCTTGATAACATTTTCAGGAATGGCTATCATGTTGTACTCAGTAGCTAGTGAGATAGCCAGGTTAGAGGAGATAGGCATGTTCCTGTTATTAAAGTTATTATCATTTTGACAAAGCCAAATGACCCAAAGGCAATGGGGGAGAAGAGTTTCCCAGTTAAGTTAAGCCAGTTGTTGAAGGCTTTACCTTTGATTTGTTTTCATTCCTTCTCCCAGTTGGCAGTATAACAAGTAGTGAAAATCTCCTTAGGTTTAAAAGTAGACAGTTGAATTAGTTTATCCCAGAAAATGATAACATTAGGGCATTTAAAAAAGATGTGATCAATGGTCTCTTCCTGATCTTGGCAATGGTGGTAGCAGGGGGGAATGAATAGGCCAATGTGTCTTAAATAAGCATTGGTGGGAAACCTATTATGAAGCATAAGCCAAAGGAATGTTTTGGTTTTGTTGGGTGTGTTTTCTCTCCATGTCAAAGAGAAGTCTCTTTAAGTTTGGTGCATGTTCTCTTGGTACCTGAGAAGATTGTACATGCTGTCAGTACTGAAGTGACCATTATTAGTGAGACTCCAAGTGGGAGTATCCTATTCTGATAAGTTGTGGGGGGGAGGTGAGGATAACCTCTTGTAAATGCTGGAGGAGTTCAATGAAGAGTGAACTGAAGTTCCAGCTACCATTATTGTGGAGGTTATGGATAGTAGTAGTCAGGTCAGTAGAGGTTAAGGGTCCATGGATGATTCTCCTTATGCTACCTAAGTGGGGAATCCAGTTATCTAGAAGAAAATTAACCCTATTCCCTTTATTAACACGCCATTTTATACCCTTAGAGCAGTCCATCCATCCGCTCATGAAATTTTTTCAGGTCGTAGTCATTGTAGTCGCACCTTCATTCTGGTGTTTGGTAGTGAGAAATCTTTCCCAAAAACTGGTAGGTTGAGTGAAGAGTTGCTAGGCCAGGCTAGCATGGAGGGCTCTATTTCTAATTTCACTTCTGTGAAGTCCTAGCCCTCTTCTATCCTTAGGGATGGTGAAGTATCCCATCTTAAGAGGTGGATTTTCTTTTTGTCAACACAACTATCCCAGACAAAGTCTCTTTGCATTTTGTTGATGTGCTTATGAATTTTATTGGGAAGCTTGATGTAGTGCATGATATGGGTAGGGATGCTGCTAAGGGTTGATTTAGTCAGCACAGTTCTACCGTCCATGTTGAGAAACTTGGTTTTCAAACCAGCCATTCTTGATTTCATGTTGTCTAATATGAACTGAAAACCACTATTCTTGGGTTTGCTATAAAATATAGGGTAGCCCAGATATTTGCTAAAGGTCTGACTGGCCTTGATATTGAGGATCTGAGAACACATGTTTGCATTTTTAGTGGTACAGTTTCTGGAGAAGATAACTTTGGATTTAGAAGTATTTCTAGTTTGGTCAGAGAGGGGATTGAAAACTTGAAGAATGCTGATAATTGTGTGGCAGTTTTCAGGGGTAGCTCTAGCAAGCAAAGTGAGATCATCAGCAAAGAATAGATGGGAGAGTTTGGGTCCGCTATTGGTAATGCTTATGGGGTCCCAGTTATTGGCACTTACCTCAAATTATATTTCCTTGGAGAATCTTTCCATGCAAAGGATGAATAGGTAGATGGACAAGGGGTCACCCTACCTAATTTCCCTGGAAGGTTTGAGGTTTCAGTTCTACACCCATTCACCAGGACAGAGATAGAGGAGTTAGTGACATAGTACATGATTAGCTTAGTTAGATTGGCAGGGAACCCAAAGAAGAGGAAGATGTCTTTTATGAAAGACCATTCAAGCTTGTCAAAAGCCTTTTCAAGATCAATTTTGAGAATCATGTTGGGCTTTTTACCCCTCATTTTATTGAAGTGGATAATATATTTCTGGATGATGATGGTCTGGTTAGAAGCCTTTCTATTGGCTAGGAAACTAGCTTGGTTAGGTCCAATAATGAAAGGAAGGTAGGGTTTGATTCGGCTTACAATGATCTTGGTGATCAGCTTGTAGGAAGTGTTACATTCCTATGGGCCTAAAGCTCTTTAGACTCTCAATATTATTGCATTTGGGAATGAGGCAAATCAGGGTGGCATTGTTCTCAGGGGGCATAGAGGAAGTGGAGAAAACTTTCTTACAGAAGTTCATAGTTTTAGTCCCCACAGTATTCCAGAATTTTTGAAAGAATAAAGGGTGAAGGCCATCAGGTCCAGGATCTTTGAGAGGCTTGAAGGATTTGAGGGCTACCATGATTTCAGTATCCCTAAGAGGGGACTCCAGAGTAAGGCTATTATCATCAGAAAGAGGAATAAGGTATTGGAATCCCCCTCTATGAGCCAAGATATCCTCGACTTAGTTCTCCAAAAGTCGTCTTCACATTTGAGCATGCTTTCATAATCATTGAGGAGCTCATTTTCCAACTCTTGAAGGAAGGAGCTAGTGTGATAATGGAGAGATTTTTGGATACCATCTAGCCTAGCCAGGATGTTTCTAAACCTGTGGAAGATGTTTCCAAAAACTGTTTTGTTCCAGTGAGTAGCAGCAATATGGAATTGAGAGATGGCAACCTGAAGGGGTACAGGGGCAAAGAAACAATCTTCTACAAGCCCTTGAAAGGACTGGTGGTTGCACCACATGGTTCAAATTTAAAGGGGTTGTCTCTAGGTCTCCCAGGATCGTTAGAAATAGAGAGTAGAAGAGGGCAGTGATCAGATTTAGTTCTGGAAAGGTGGGTGATGTTAGAATCAGGGTAGTGCTTTACCCAGGAGGTATTTGCAACACATCTGTCCAACCTCTCCTGGATATGACATCTTCTATTTTGATGTCTCTTATTGGTCCAGGTGTATTTACATCTCCTATAACCTAGGTCCACCATGTTGCAATAATTTAAGCATTCCCAAAAGTGGTTGGCTCTATTATTGTTGATAGGGGCACCTCCTAATTTCTCATTAGCCTCAAGGACTTCATTGAAATCTCCCCCCATAAGCCATTCACCAGAAAAGCTATTGGAAATGTTTCAAAGTTCATCCCAAAGTAAGAGCCTACTGTTGAGTTTAGGATTAGCATAGATAGCTGAGAAGATAAAGGTTTTGTGGTTTTTATTAACCCTAATAGTAGCATGGATGCCCTGGGGTGAAGTGGAGAAATTCTGAAGGTGAAGCATCTCTTCTTTCCACATAATAACTATACCCCCTTTTCTACCCACGACACTGGACTCTAAATAAGCCTCAAATCAGAGAGTTTCTATGATGTTCTTATGATCAACCATCTTGGTTTCAAGGAGTGCAACCAAGGTTGGATTCTGAGATTTAATCAGAGCATCGTACTGACGCTTAAAAGATGGACTGTTGGATCCCCTAGTTTTCCAGATGATGAACTTCATAGGGTTACTGGGAGTGAGTGGGGATGAGTCATTGGGTGCCTCCTCTTGTCCCTCAGGTTTAATTGAGGAATTAGAGCTACTGTAGTGGTGTGTTTCTCTGATGAATTCCTCAATGTCAAGCTTAAAACTTTCGTCTCTAGTGAGCAGGTCACTACAATAGTTGATTTCGAGGGCTCTTTGAACTCTTTCCAAAGTGGTTTGTCGATAGTGAAGCTTGTGACATCCAACTCTTTTTTTTCTACAAAGATTTGCTCTAGTTCCATATTTGAATGCCTTGGCTCCTCTAGCACTGATTTGGGTGCTTCATTTGGGTCCTTGAGGGATTAGGGGGTTGGGTAATACATTGGGCTATTCCGAAGGTCCCAAGGGGTAAAGTTCAGAGTCTCCACCTCGGTAAGGTAGGGGATGGTCGGGTAGAACGGGAGACTATTGAACATGTGGCTCATGAGAGATTTGACCTCATTCGAGTTCATTATGTTTAAAGTTCCCATCCTCTATGCCTGCAGTAAAGTTTGGCACCATACCTGGTACCCTAGGCGCTCCGCAATTTGGTCCACTCTTTTTTTCACAATTTGGGCCATCCAAGCCGGGTCTTGGATGTGTAGGACTATTGATTGGTTCTCTATGACTATGCAGTGGGATATGGTTTGCCTTTCCAATGCCAGCTCCACCCAAGACATTGGTATTCGATTGGCTGGTGGTGGATCCATTTTGAAAAAGAGGGGCTCCTTCAGAAATGGGGCATTGTTTGGTGGTGGATTTGACATTGTTAGACAGGTGGTAGTTCGCAGTAGCTTGGTTAAGGTCTTGGTGGTTCAAATGGAAGGTGGAATTAATGGTGAATTTAAGTGACATGACTGTATCGACCATGTCAATCAACCTAAGGGATGATGATCCCTAGTATCAATGAAGTTACTCTGTCCAGAAGATGCAGAGACGGAGGAGAGAATAGGGGCTTCCCTGGGGGGTGGGGTAAGCTACCCCGTTGGGTGCAGTGGTATTAAATGGGGGGCTTCTCGGGTCATGAGAAGCATATTTTTTGGGGGTTAATTTTCCGCCTATGACATTGGAAGAGCTGACTTTGTTGGGGACAATTGTCTGCATGTTTTGCAGTGTTATGTGGTCCCAGATGGCCCACAGAGGATTTTCTTTTTCCTTTTTTTATTGGTATAGTCAGCATTAATGCTTTTTATTTTTCCATTGTTGTGATTAATAGACTCAATGTTGGCATTGTTCATATTGCTAATATTTGTTCCAATATATCAACAATGGGCATGAAAGAATTTGGATTAAGGAACTTACCTGCAGTGGCATTATACATCTTTACCTGTTGGTTGTTCTTACTTGTTTCCTTTGCATCCTTGGTGTTATGTGCCCCTCTATGTATTTGTTTCCTTTTGGAAAATTTGACTGTTTTCCATTCCTCTGCTGTATCTGGTAACTTTCTGGTGGAAGGTATGGATTTTTTTTAGGTCCTGTGTGTGACTGGGAGGCTGCATCTTGTAGTTGGGGAAGCTTGTGTGGGTGTAACCTAGCCTACCACATCCGGTACACAAGACTTTTTCCCCCTCATAAACCACTTGTTGCTTATGACTTCCACAGTTACAAATTTCTTGACTGGCTCATCTAGAGGCACTTGTATGCAAATCCTTGCATATCTACCTCTTAATGATGCTGAAGTTGATAACGCTCAATCTACAGCTCTCGTAGGAGTGTAAAGCGGTCGTTAGCAAATATAAAACCCAACTGGGTTGGGTATCGATCCCACAGGGAATAGCTTGGTCAACAAGTAAGTAAAGATTACTAGACTTTTAGTGCAAGTCTCGTAAAAAAGGGGGGATTGTAATGTGTCACCAAAACAATTAAATAACAGCTGAAAATAGCAAAGTAAAAGAGAAAGATTGTTACGTAAGTTGTAAACAATGAGAATTGAAGCGTTGGGGTTATGTCCACCTTCTGAGGTATACGTCCCTACTGGCTATGAGTGTGTAGAATTCTGACATGTAACTGCTTATAGAGGATTGTAGTCGATGGTAAATCCAAGCGTCTCTCGACCTAAACAAGGACTATTTCACTTTAACTCTCTCGAGCTTAAAGCGTATCTAACGGTACGAATTCTCCAAGAGGTTAGTCCAGTTACGGCACTAGCTTTTTAATAGGAAAGGGTGTCCTACTACCTTGACATTATCTCTTTTCCAGACAAATAACTTTTCTCTCGAACAAGTTAAATGTTAGACTGGCGTATTCTTGCGTTTGCAACCGCAAAGAATATAGATTAAGATGAAGAGAATAATGATATAAGCAATATACGTGCCTCGAACTCACAAACTCACAGCAATAGATAGTAACTCATTCGGCTTCCATAACCCCAACAGAGAAGTTTAGTTACCCATGAATGCGAGGAAAACTACAATTGACATTGTTATTATACCACAATAATGATCAATTTCGTGTAGCACAAGAGTGGTAGGCGTTAGGTGTGATTTCTTGCAGAGTAACGTTTCTCTTGTTTCGGAAATTAAGAATAGATGAATGGAAGAAGAAAACTAGAATTAATAGAAAGATTAGAAGAGTTGTAGAATTGTTTGTAGTGTAGAATAATAGAGGAGTAGAAGATGAGAGTTGAGAAGATGAGAGTTGAGAGGGATGGAAGAAGGTATTGTGTTCTCCCTCCTTCCTCCCTCCTTGTTTTAAATCTCTAGCATGATAGGGTATTTATAATACCCATATCCTACTCCTACTAAGCTAATGAAATAAATAACCAAATCCTACTAGACTAATGAAATCCTTAACCCAAATGTACTAGGTTAAGGTAACATTATCATAATCCACATAAAATAATGAAATACATAACCTAATTGTACTAGGTTAATGTATCATTGTCAAAATCCAGTTTTGTGTCTGTAAGTCCCCAAAGTCTTCAGAATTGCTGTTTTAGCCCGGGACAGATTTTCCATGCAGCAGTTTTGGTCCCCCAAAGTCTTCAGAAATGCTGTTTTAGCCCGGGACAGATTTTCCATGCAGCAGTTTTGGTCCTTAGGAGAGTAAACTCCCTTCCCTTCCTTCGTGAGCTTTCTTTAGCGTCAAGTAAGCCATAAAATGCTGAATTATGCATCATTTATACCTGAAACTTTACTAATCATGTTCGTTAGCTCATTTACAGGAAAAAGGACTAAAAGTGCATGAAATATATAATTTGTTCTCAAAATTAGGCTAAAATATGGGCAAAATATATTGATATAGGTGCGTAAATTCGCCTATCATCAACACCCCACACTTAGAGCTTTGTTCGTCCTCGAACAAACTATCATGTCCTTCTAAACGTCAACTTAGGGTTTTACAGCAACAACACAAAATATTCGTCAAGACAAGCACAACAATTATCAACAAAGAGTATCTTTTCGATTATAAGTAGAAATAGTTTAACCTCTAGCATAGACTCGGGATGGCGATCAACTCGCATACAAACGTTAAGGTACAAGGAATCATATATAACTACCCAAAACTCATCAACCATGTGTGTCTCACAATATATTACCCATAATCACTCACAAGTATAGCATATTTTTCAAACATGGGTATCAAAATATCCTTGCTCTCGCTCTCACAAAGAATTCATATGAAGCAACTGATGACCATAGGCTTGCCCTTAATGTAATACTCTACTAAATGTCAGAATGCTAAGCTTAGGATCAAGTAGGTCTTTTGATGGTTGTAATGTAGGCTAAGGGACGGGTAGGACTATTTTGGCCAGGAATAGTGACTAAGTTCCTAAGCGCTTTAATACATCACTTTGTATCATTGACACTTTTTTTTCTTTTAACATTTTTTTCTTTCAACCTTTCTTCTTTCTTTTGTTATACCACCCTTGTTCTCCTCTTTTGTTTTTCAATTTTAAACATAACTCATTTTTCAGCTTTCTTTTCCTTTTTCTTTTCATAACATACCTCTTATGATAGCACTTTCTTTTTCATAACACATTCAAGCACCCTTACAATTTAAAGCATCATACTTACCCAATTTCCTCTTATGTTGTCACATGACTTTTTCACTTTAAAGCACTTAGGAATTTGGATCAAATTACGGTCTTGAACAAAATGGATTAGGCTTACATACAAGGTTGTCAAAGAAATAGGCTAAAGGCTCAAAAGGGGTTAACTAGGATGATATCCATGGGTAGGTAAAACTGAAGGTAAATAAATATAAGTTGTCAAAGAAATGCCTAAATCACCTCCTAAACTTACACTCCTTATTTTCGCTTTGCATACATACCAGGCAAGTTCTAGCATCAGCCACAATCATAGAATATACGATTATCTCACCCACACAAGGGACATGGTTGACTTACTTGGAAGTAATATAGACTCTCGACCCAACAAGTGAAGGAATTGAATCACACAATATCACATATTGAGTCACAACTAGAGCCTAAACGTCTCAATGGTCACAATTATAGCACATACTCTTGTTATAATCTCATGCTGCCTATCAAAATAATTTCATGCGAAGCTAGAAAAAATTTACTACTAAAAAAAATGAAAAAAAAACGAAACAAAAACAAAGCAAGAAAACATAGATGTGAGTAGAGAAGTATAGCATGCAATACCTCCACCCCACACTTAGTCGGGACACTGTCCTCAGTGGAAAATAAATACGAAGAACCTGGTCAGTCGGACTCGTCCTCAATATCGGGGGTCATACCCTTTGCATCGGAATCATCATCAGAGTCGTCATTCTCAGAAGTTCCTTATAAGTATCCCACTTAATTACAAGAGTGAGTCGAGGTATTTGCAGCGAGGAGGGTTCTCCTTGCTCCTTGCGGCCTCTTTTCTTGCTCTTTTGGGAAGTGGTAGCCTTTTCTTTGCCTTGTCTTGCTTTGGGTGCCATTGTACCTGAGACTTGAAATAGTGTTAATGGTAGCACAATCCCAATGGATACAATCTATACACAAGCAGTAGGGGTACCACCCCACACTTAGTTTGTTGCTACAAATTAGTGAAGTGAAAGTGGTCGATTACTTAGACTTCATCGACATGCGTTTTAGGAGCTATATTCCAACGAGAAAATCAGAGATATATCACTTCTTGCAACCTTTGCAATACTTTCATGTTAGGTATAACAAGACTACTACATAGGGATTACATCATGGTATCGTTTCTATCAATAAACTCAACCTCCTATGTCGGTAGGCAGTTATAAGTCTTATTCCGATGAACGGGATATTCTAACATGTAAGTATTCAAGTGACAAGATTATGCAATGTTCATTACTATAGCAATTTTGCAAGTAGTATAACAATGCATCAAAATCAAATTCAAGTCGGACATAAGTTAAGAGCATCCTAACGTACATGTTCACTCACTTGGTTTTGTATCAACAATTCAAACACGTTCACATCACCAATACTTTTTCAAGATTTAGCAATTCATAATAGGTGTAGTAAAGTAGTACTTACGAAAAATAGATGAAGAACAAGAGAGTACTTACGTGATTGAAGCCTTTGGAGATGTTCTTGTGAAGTGGGAGAGCAAAAAGAAAAGTTTTGAGATGATTTGGAGAGTATATGCGGCGCCTAGGTCAAGTTTTCAATGTGTTTGTGTTTCAAGACTAAGTCTCCTTTATATAGGAAGAGAATGGGTCGGGTTATGACCCATTTACAATCGGTTTTGGAGACAAAAATCCCACATATGCGGCGCATAATGCTTGGCATAGATATGACATATGCGGCGCATTGTCTATGGCATAATGAGACATATGCGCCGCATAGTCTATGGCATTTGTAGACATATGCGCCACATAGTCTATGGCATATGAGATACTGAGACCAAATGCCATAGCATAGGCGGTGCATAGTCAAAAGCATACCTAGGACTGGGCGGCGCATAGTGTATAGCACACTAGATTCCGAGACCTTAGGCTATAGGATAGGTTGTGCATCGTTCGTGGCCTAGTTTTACCAAGGCCTAGCCTTCCTCGAAGCCTATTTTGGCTTGAGAAAGGCTCAATCCATAGCCTTATGCATCACCCTTCCTAACTTACCAACTTTACCATATAATGCGTCCAAATTGTCAATTGGAATCAATCTCCTCGTTGACTACTTCTTGCACCTATATTTGCTCAAACAAATGAAAACGATTAGTACGATGGGTTGCCTCCCACCAAGCGCCTTAGTTTTGGTCGTGGCACGACTCTTATTTTTGGATTTTTCATTTATCAAAATCAAAACAAGTACTAGAACGAAATGAAAAATGAAAAACGATAAACGATAAACGATGGGTTGCCTCCCATCTAGCGCTTGATTTATTGTCGCGGCACGACATAGTTACCTCGAGTACTCAGACTTCGTCGGGATAGATGGTGGATCGTTTTCTGAATGGATTCAGACGACAATGAGGCTTACTTGTAGGAGGGGTACCAATTATATCATCAATAGTCCAACCCATAGCTCTCATGTATCTCTTCAGAGTAGAGATGAGAGCGTCTACGTGCTGTTTACTTAAATCATCCGCACTCACCGGAAGTATCTTTATACTTTCCAAGAACACATACCTTAGATAATTGGGGAGCTCTTTCGATTCTAGCATTGGTGGCTCTTCAAGGGAAGTCTTCGCTGTTGGTGATGGTTGATTCTTAAGATCACGGTCCGGTTGCTTAGGAGTATGGGAATAGGACTCTATTTCTGTTAGAGCACCCATAAGTTCTTCATATTCTTTAGCATCCTCATGCTCAACATTCAGCAGCGCAACAGACAATGGCTCAACAGTAGGCTGTTTCTCTATAGATAATGCTTTCATATCCTCATGATGAACATCAGCTACAGATAACTCATTCATATCGCTGGGATGCTTCATGGCTTTGCATATATCAAAGCGGACCACTTCGTCATTAATTCGAAACAAAAGCTCATTATCTTTCATGTCAATAAGCACACTTCCAGTTGCAAGGAAAGGACGTCCCAAGATTATGGGAACCTCTGAATCTGCTTCACAATCCAAGATGACAAAGTCTGCTGGAAAAATAAATGAAGAAACCTTTACCAAGACATCACATAGAATACCAACCGGTCATTTTACCGACCTATCCGCCATAACAAGCCTCATGTTAGTTGGTGTAGGATCTCCTAACCCCAACTTCTTGTAGACGGATAGTGGCATCAAATTGATGCTAGCACCCAAATCGCACAATGCCTTAGCAAAATTCATAGATCCAACCGTGCAAGGAATAGTGAAAGCACCAGGGTCTGCCTTCTTCTGTACTAAGGACCTTGTGGCAATTGCACTGCAATGATGAATATTATCTGCCGGCTCATAGCTTACTGCCCTCTTCTTTGTCAACAGGTCCTTCATGAATTTAGCGTACCCAGGCATTTTTTCTAGTGCCTCTACCAACGGAACATTAATGGTCAGCTGCTTCAACATGGTCATGAATTTGCTGAACTTTGTATCATCCGCCACCTTCTTCAATCTTTGGGGAAAAGGTGGTGGTGGGTATGGCATTGTTCTCTCCACGGCTTTCTTCTCCTCTTGCTTCCGTTTTTCAGCTTTTCCAGGCTGCACGTCGTGAGGAGTGACGTTAAGGACATTAGGATCGGCTGCTGCGGCATCTTCCCCTTTTGCCTTATCATCAATTTTCGCCTCTTCGTCAGCCACTTGCTTGCCTTTTTCTGAAGTTTCCAGCACCTTACCACTTCTGGTAGTAATGGCCATGCATGACCCATCATTCCTTGGGTTTTGCACGGTGTCGCTAGGTAAAGTGCCAACCTTTCTTTGATTGAGTGCTGCTGAAAGTTGGCTCAATTGCTGCTCTATTTTCTTGATTGAAGTGGAATGTGAATCAACTAATTGCTTCATAGAGGACAAATCATTTATTACCTCCGTTACTCCCGCGCTATTTGCTTCCACTCCTTTCAGTAATTTAGCCATCATGTCTTCCATACATCCAAAACTAGATGTGGTGGTGTCACGTCTTCCAGGGGGAACATACACACCACTATTGTCATTCTTGTTCTTCCAACTACCTTGGTCCTTGTTTCCAGATTTCTCATAGTAGTTCCGACCTTGGTTTCCTTGGGCATTGCCTCGGAAACCCCCCTGATTGTTCAAGTAGTTGGCCTCCTCTTCCGAATCAGATTCGTCTCTTCCTTTTAGCGCCACAGCTTTCACTTTTTCGGTCTTCCCTGATAATAAATGCTTTGTCAGAAGATCCACTTGCATTTTCATGTGCGCTAAATCTTGATCACGTTCTTCTTGTCTTCTTCTTTGGTCTGCAGTCATGCCTATAGATAAAGTGGGGCTTGCTACCTCAGAATCTCTGGTATGCCAAGCTCTACTTTGCTTCGTCATACGATCTAGCATATTGCTTGCTTGACCAAAGGTGAGGTCCATGAATGATCCTCCAGCTGCGTTATCCACCACTGGTTTAGTTATTGAATTCAAGGCTCTGTATAGTATCTCCATTAGGTGAACATTAGTCATGTGATGGTTTGGGCATCTCGCTAGCTTTGTCTTGAACCTCTCCCATGTTTCATGAAGAGCTTCAGTGGGAAACTGACAAAAGTTGCTGATTTCATCTCTCAATTGTGCCCTTTTGGAAGGCGGAAAGAATCTTTCTAGGAAAGCGTCTCTCAATTGCCTCCAATTTGTAATTGAATCAGGAGTCAGCCCATTCAACCATAGTGTTGCCTCCCCAGACAGAGACAATGGAAATAGACGTAATCGAATTGCATTCTGACCAACACCAAGATTGTCAAAAGACTTGCATGTAGAAATAAAGTTGATGAGATGCATATTCGGATCATCGCCTGCTAGTCCACCAAATAATCCTTTAAGTTGCAATAACTGAATCATGGTGTTTGTGATGTTGAACTTGGCTCCGGGCGCTAATGGTGGAAGAATAATGGCTCCTGTGGCTCCGGCTCCATCAAGATCATCTTCATCATCATCGAATGGTATCTCACGTTGTGCATCCATTGATGTACTGAAAAAAAAAACCTGCAGTAAACAAAAACAAAAACTAAAAGTAAAAGTACGAGAGTCTTTGACCAAAGGGTCTAGTAATTATTACGAACTTAATTGACACTTGTATTCCCCGGCAACGGCGCCAATTTTTGATAACGCTCAATCTACAGCTCTCGTAGGAGTGTAAAGCGGTCGTTAGCAAATATAGAACCCAACTGGGTTGGGTATCGATCCCACAGGGAATAGCTTGGTCAACAAGTAAGTAAAGATTACTAGACTTTTAGTGCAAGTCTCGTAAAAAAGGGGGGATTGTAATGTGTCACCAAAACAATTAAATAACAGCTGAAAATAGCAAAGTAAAAGAGAAAGATTGTTACGTAAGTTGTAAACAATGAGAATTGAAGCGTTGGGGTTATGTCCACCTTCTGAGGTATACGTCCCTATTGGCTATGAGTGTGTAGAATTCTGACATGTAACTGCTTATAGAGGATTGTAGTCGATGGTAAATCCAAGCGTCTCTCGACCTAAACAAGGACTATTTCACTTTAACTCTCTCGAGCTTAAAGCGTATCTAACGGTACGAATTCTCCAAGAGGTTAGTCCAGTTACGGCACTAGCTTTTTAATAGGAAAGGGTGTCCTACTACCTTGACATTATCTCTTTTCCAGACAAATAACTTTTCTCTCGAACAAGTTAAATGTTAGACTGGCGTATTCTTGCGTTTGCAACCGCAAAGAATATAGATTAAGATGAAGAGAATAATGATATAAGCAATATACGTGCCTCGAACTCACAAACTCACAGCAATAGATAGTAACTCATTCGGCTTCCATAACCCCAACAGAGAAGTTTAGTTACCCATGAATGCGAGGAAAACCACAATTGACATTGTTATTATACCACAATAATGATCAATTTCGTGTAGCACAAGAGTGGTAGGCGTTAGGTGTGATTTCTTGCAGAGTAACGTTTCTCTTGTTGCGGAAATTAAGAATAGATGAATGGAAGAAGAAAACTAGAATTAATAGAAAGATTAGAAGAGTTGTAGAATTGTTTGTAGTGTAGAATAATAGAGGAGTAGAAGATGAGAGTTGAGAAGATGAGAGTTGAGAGGGATGGAAGAAGGTATTGTGTTCTCCCTCCTTCCTCCCTCCTTGTTTTAAATCTCTAGCATGATAGGGTATTTATAATACCCATATCCTACTCCTACTAAGCTAATGAAATAAATAACCAAATCCTACTAGACTAATGAAATCCTTAACCCAAATGTACTAGGTTAAGGTAACATTATCATAATCCACATAAAATAATGAAATACATAACCTAATTGTACTAGGTTAATGTATCATTGTCAAAATCCAGCTTTGTGTCTGTAAGTCCCCAAAGTCTTCAGAATTGCTGTTTTAGCCCGGGACAGATTTTCCATGCAGCAGTTTTGGTCCCCCAAAGTCTTCAGAAATGCTGTTTTAGCCCGGGACAGATTTTCCATGCAACAGTTTTGGTCCTTAGGCGAGTAAACTCCCTTCCCTTCCTTCGTGAGCTTTCTTTAGCGTCAAGTAAGCCATAAAATGCTGAATTATGCATCATTTATACCTGAAACTTTACTAATCATGTTCGTTAGCTCATTTACAGGAAAATGGACTAAAAGTGCATGAAATATATAATTTGTTCTCAAAACTAGGCTAAAATATGGGCAAAATATATTGATATAGGTGCGTAAATTCGCCTATCATCAGAAGTGCACGTGTCGATCTTTAGGAGTGTTCCCAAATTGTTCCTAATTCTTTCTAGGATGCATCGATCATAGAACTTTATTGGGAGTTGGGGTAGTCTGATCCAAAGGGCAGTGTGAGTCTGTGTGGCCTCCCCTGGGACAAAATTGGGCTCCCAGCGCCTAATTGAGAGGAATTTCCCCATAACGAACCATGGTCCTCAATGTAATGCCTTTTGCATATTATCAGGATTATCAAACTTGGCAATATAGAAATCATTTCCAAGGTCGATCAGGGTCAGTGGCTCAGATGGCTTCCAAAGCTCCGTTAGCTTAATTTTTAAATAATTGTGAGCTAGTTTCTTGTTGAACACCTTGACAATTACTGAAAATTTTCATGGAACATAGATCATTTCTTTATCTTCTTCACTTAGGGTTATCGTATCTTCAGTGTCTTGGGGGAGCATTGGCAATTTCCCATTGTCAAGTCTCAGATATAGATTGTTTAAGCTATTTTCTTTATTGAGGAGGACACACTTGAATGAGTCCTTGGTATGTTCGTCAACAGTAGTTTCATCGATGTGTATTTCCATGGGATCTGGTGATTCTGGTGGAGATAGGGGTAGGGGAGTTAGTTCCGAAGCATGGGGTCGGCTATGGCACCTCAAGAAGGGGGTCTGCCTTCTTAGAGAGAGAAAACTTTACAGTAGCAGTTTTCTGAAATCAGTTTTGTTATTTTTCTATTTTTTTTCTTGTATTGTTTTTTCTCTTTTATTTGTACTGATTCATTTTTTTTCCTTCAATATAAGTGATTAAATATAGGACAACTTGCACAAATTTTACAAGTTTTGGAGTTAATTTCCCTCTCTCCACCAACTTTGGCATATTACTTGTCCATTTTTCATATGAACAAATCACATAAATATACAAATTTAGAGCCTATATTACAAAATCTACCACTATTATTTTTTATTTACAAAAGGTAGTTTTTATTTACAAAATCTACCAACTATTCAACTTACATAAGTCCTTTTGAAATAACCTTTACGAAACACCACTTTCTATACCATATTTATATTATAATTTTTGAATATAGTTAAATAAATCTTTAGAGGACACTAATTTCTATATCAATTTCATATTATATTTACAGGAGCACCATTTTATATATCATTTTTATATCATTATTTTAGAAGGTAATTATACCTTAGAGAAATATACCATATTTAAATGTCATAAGGTTTTTGACATAGCCTTTATGGAACACCAATTTCTATACCATATTTATATTATATTTTTAGAATGTAGTTAAATAATTTTTTAGATGACACCAATTTCTATATCAATTGCATATCATGTTTATAGAAACACCAATTTCTACATTATTTTTATACCATTTATAGAATATATTAACCTTTATGAAACACCAATTTCTATACCATATTTATATCATGTTTATAAAAATATCAGTTTCTACATTATTTTTATACCATTTATAAAAATATGTAAATAACCGGATAAGATATATCAGCCACAATCTCTGTCGCTACAAATCGAATATCACCAGTAACAATGTGTACACACATAGAATATGATCAACACGCACACAGACCCCCCCTCCCCCACACACACCACCACTGACAAAATGGAAAAAAATTGAGAGGGGAAGAGTTCGGAGAGAGAAGAGTGAAGAACGATGGAAAACGGAGGAAATCGATCGGACAAACGCTAGTTTAGTCGGCTATCTTGGTTTTTTCAGTGAATTTTTCGCTGGAGTTAACTGCCTTTCGCCGGGCTTAGTCGCTACAGGTCCGACCACTGTTAATTCCCGTCAACACCCTCCCCCCAAACCCGCCCCTAATCTTAATTTTTTCGGTGATACCCGCCGGAAACATGAGAACAGCAGCATGGCCACAAGCTTCCTTTTTCAAAATTGATGTTAAAAATCGATCCATCCTCTAACTGTTTCTTCTACTCTCTGCGTTTCCTGCTTTTTTTTCCTCTCCCTGTTTGTATCCCTTTTTCCTTATTTAATTTTCTAAATTTTTTTCTCTTATTTAATAGGTTTTGTTAGTTTTGTATTGATATATTTTGTAAAATAGAATCTTCTGGTAGATTTTGTAATATAGGCTCTAACATTGTATATTTATGTGATTTTCCTTCTTCTTTTTTTCTTAAATATAAGTGATACAATAGTGAAATAATATAGGGCAACTTACATAAATTTCACAAGTTTTGAAGCTAATTATCCTCTCTCCAACAACTTTGGCATATTACTCTCTGTCCATCTTTATTTGTTCATTTTTCTATTGGCACAGTTATTAAGAAACAGTAAATGATAGTGATAATTTTACCTTACTAATCTTTGAATGTAATAAATTTAATGCTTTGAAAAATGCATTGTTGGACTAGTATTGGATAAAATGGTTAAAAAAAGATAGATTATTAATTAATTTTATAAATTGGATATTGTTGAACATCCCAAAATAAAAAAAAAATAAACTTACGGAGAGACTAAAATATGGGATGATGATGCATATGAAAACGACAGATACACTAATTTTGTGATAAATTAACAAGTAATCTAAAAAATTAAATTCCTTAATAGAAGGCCGGTGGAAATCAAGGAATCCCTTAATGTAAGGTAAAAATAATGAATGTATCTTTGTTTGACTAATTTTTTTTATATTACTATTTAAAGATAAAAAAAATTCATTGATTTAATTAATATAAGATAAAAATATGTATGTCTTAATTATGTAATTTATTTAATTTTATTTTACTACTCACTAAAATAAAAAAAATTGTTATTTTGATGTATCTAATATTAATTTGATGTATCCAACAAATTAAAAATTGACACATATACATTCATATGTATCATGAACACATACTAACATCTTAAATACATAAAAAAAATTGATATATTCTGATATAGGATGGATAAAAAAAAAAAAAAAAGTCATATAAATGATAAATAGCTACTAATCTCTTAGACACATACAAGTTTTGGAACCAAAATACATATACATATAGATATATTTATATGTATCAAGAACATTAAAGCTGCGCACATTTTTTTTAATATAAGTCACCTCAAGGGTGGGGGGGTTAGGCACGAGAAAAATGAGCTCATAAACCCTCTCAAGTCTTTAATTAAAAAAAGAGGACAAGTGGGTCCCACAATATTATTAAGTTAAAAGAAAGAATGTTACTTAAACAACTAGACAGTTGTTCGACAACTGCATTAGTTGTCTCAATAACTATCAAAGTTGTCCAACAACTTTGCACAATTATCGAGCAATCTTGCAAAGTTGTCGAAGAACTTTGATAGTTGTTGAGACAACTTCTATAGTTGTTGAGACAGCTTTTTTAATTGTTGGAGCGAAAATGTTTAAAAAAATTGAAGATTTTTTTGTCCCTTTTACCCAATTTTTAAGACTTGAAGGATTCTCAGCTAATTGAATAACTAGTTTATCTCTTTTAATAACATATGCCGCTTTAGGTAGACCCTACCAGTTCATTTCATAAGCTAAAATAGTTACAAGAGGAATGTGGGGAGGATGAAAATCTCACTTTTATACAAGAGGTTCCCTATGCTGGTACATGTTTGCATGTTGCTAAAATTATGGCAAACATCATCATCTATGCGTATAGCTTGTCCATGTACAAAAATCAATAATAGAAAGAGTCCAAAAAATCATATTGAAAATTAAAATGCCTTTTTGTTTTAATTCATAAATTGAAAAATAAATAATAGAAAGAGTTCAAAAAATCATGTTGAAGTTATCACTCTCCATAATCCGTCTGATTTATTTAACAGTCTCTTGAACTCGCCACGTGAGATTGTTCTTACCTCTTATCATATTGGGAGTCAGATTTAATGATAACATTCTGAAAATGATTTTAGATACATATATATTCACATGTATCGTGAACACGCAATAATCTACTAGATACATAAAAAATTGATGAATTTTGATACATTAGAATGCAGATGCATTCATATGTATTATAAAAAAAATATTTTCTTTTTTAACTATAATACTTAAAAAAATTATATTCTTTTTTAACTATGATACTTATGCCCAAGATAGATTCACATATATCGTGGATGAATATAAAGCTTCATATCCCATATGAATCAGTAGACTATGATATATTGGCATGAAGGTATATATATATATATATATATATATATACCATGACAACAATTACATTCTTTTTTACTATATGACATGTACAGTGATACATTCGTATGTATCATAAACAAACAACATCACCCTTCATTAATTCTATGACCAAACGCCTCCCTCAAATGAATATGGTCGATTCTGTGAAAAAGGTTGATGGATTAATTGTGAATGGTGATCAGCGTGGATTGTTGCTTACAGTAAGTGTGGTGGTTGAAACTAGTGATTATCCGACGACGATCTTGGATTTGTGCAACGATCAGTGGAGGAAATCAATGTTGAAGAGATAGTGAGGTGAAGTTTAATTTTCTCCCAAAAATTTAAGATTTGCCTATGATGTCAATGGAGGGAGTACGACAGTGAAGTGGGGTTTAATTCAATTGGGTCTTTATTAATGATGTTGAGGAATAATTATAGTGGAGATGGTGGAAGCTTTTTGTGAAGAAGAGGAAGGGTTCATGGAGATTTTTGATAAGAAAATACTTAAAAAATAAGTATTTCTTAAAAAGGGGGCGAATTTGTTGGGATTTTGGGTCATAGGTGACAAAAGAGTATTAAAATGATGTGTAGGTGATACAAGTCCTAATAATTGAGTGGAGGTGACAATTATTTTATTATGGATTAAGAAAGTTGGGAGAGTTTGAAAATAACCCATAAATTTTTTAATTTACTCTTTGATCCAAATGTTAGTTAATATAACAGGAAACGGAGGGAAAAAAGACGCGTTTCTCTCTCTTCTCATCCGTTGTTGTTTTCTCTCTCTTAACGATTATTGTTGTTCAATGTTGCTGCTACTTTATTCATCATCTTCTGCTTCATTATCATCATCTTCTACTTCATTATCATCTCCATCTTCTTCTTGTCGACCATTGTTGTTGTTGTTGTTGTTGTTACCGCTAATGTTGTTGTTAGGTCAAATTTTGTTTCCTACGTCACTTTCCACTTTAGTATTGCTTCATAGGTGACTTTGGTAAGTAAAATTATGATTTTTATTCGAATTTGTCATATGGGTACGCAGTTACTTCTATTTTTTTCAACAATTGATAGAACCTAATCATGAATCCAACATAAGTGCCCAGAATTTAAATAGATAAATCATCTGGTGCATCAGATGAGTAATCTGTTGCAACGGAAGACTCATATGTTGGATTCATGCTTATTCTTCTATAGTGCCCGTAACATGAATCGAACATATGGGTAATTTGCTGCAACAAAAGATTTATTTGTTGCAACAGACTAGTTATTTGTTGCAACAAACTAGTTATCTGTTGCATCAGACTGATTATCAGTTGCATCAGACTGATTATATGTTGCAACATATGAGTAATCTATTGCAACAGATGATTAATCTGTTTGGAACAACACAAATCAGCCCCTGCCACAAACCCAACAGATAACCAATATGTTTCAACTCTTGCTATTGCTACTGGATTCAAAATTATTCCTTACGTCCAATCGTCGACATGTTTGTTGAGAAGATAATAGACAAAATAAAAATTAAATACTCCATCCGTCTCAAATTATCCGTCCCAAATTTCCTAATTTGATTTCTCATTTTACTTGTCTTTTTTCATTAATCAAGAAGAGATAAAAAAAAATCATGTTTTACCCTTTGCATTAATTACTTTTTTTCAAATTAAAATATAAACATCATTTAATAGGGATATTATGGTAAACTAAGCATGTTATTAATTATTTTTCTTAATCAATATGTCATCTCAATTTGAGACGGGTAATTTGAGACAGAGAGAGTATGAATTAAAACGTCAAAGTCGTGCAACAGACTAGTTATCTGTTGAAACAGACTAGTTATCTATTGCATCAAACTAATTATCTGTTGCATCAAACTGCTTATTTGTTGCAACATATGAGTAATCTGTTTGGAACAACACAAATCAGCCCCTGCCACAAACCCAATAGATAACTAATATGTTTCAACTCCTGCTATTGCTACTGGATTAAAAATTATTCCTTACGTCCAATCGTCGACATATTTGTTGAGAAGATAATAGACAGAATGAAAATTAAATATGAATTAAAACGTCAAAGTTGATCAAACATAATTTTTTTATTAAACAAAAATAAATAAAAATACATATACATAGACTAAAAGAAAAAAAATCTAATTATTATTATTATTATTGCCAGCCGACCAATCTTTAATAGGTAGCAGCAAGACCCTCCTCAGCCTTCGGATCTCACGGAGCATCCTTGCTCTAACTGCTCCCAGTTCTTATTGCAGGTCACGAACCTGCATCCAAAGTTCATTTGCGGCGTCTTGCAGAAAATCAACTTCTCACACTAGATCATCCATATCTAGAACACATATGAATTGACACAAAACTTAAAAACAAAAGTAAAGAAAAGAATATCCGAATGTAATACAACGTATACCATAAATTGGCAAGAAAAAAAAGTTACTTGAATCAGGAAAGAGAAAGTGGTGGAAGGTGTAATATGAAAGACAAGATGCAATAAATAAATAAGAGTGTAGTTGAATGAATGATTGAGTAAGGAGGGACCTATTTATAGAGGATTGAATTTGAATGAGTGGCAAAAAGGCGCGACTGTTCACCTCCATTTATTAATTACATTTTTTATTACTGTGAAAATTTATGACTTAATTAAATTAACAAATATTGTGATAAGTCATGACTTTTCAGATTATTATTATTATTAATTAGTTCTTTCCAAGAATCATTTTTATTGAGTTGTGACAACAAATTCTATATCTGTTGCATCAGATAACTCATCTGTGACAACATATATATCATATGTTGCAACAAATAGAAAATTTGATGCATCAGCTAATCTATCTGTTGCAACATATAATCTAACTGTTCACCTCTATTTATTAATTATATTTTTTATTACTGTGAAAAGTTATGACTTAATTAAATTAAGAAATATTATGATAAGTCATGACTTATCAGATTATTATTATTAATTAGTTTTTTTCAAGAACCATTTTTATTGAGTTGTGACAATAGATTCTATACCTGTTGCATCAGATAACTCATCTGTGACAACAGATATATAATTTGTTGCAACAAATGGAAAACATGTTGTATCAGATAATCTATCTGTTGCAACATATAATCTATCTTTAAAAAAAAATTATCATTATATCTTTAATCCAAATTTGCTGACTTTTTTATTATATAAATTAAAAAAAAATAGATTTTAAAACAAAAATATTTTCTGTGAAAAGAAATGGTGCCTATTTAATATTAACGTCAATTGTTCAAATTAAATAACCATTTTTTACGGTTATAAATTGAGTTTATCATTTATTTCCTTATTATTTTCTGTGAAAAGAAATGACTTAATTAAATCAAGCTGGTGAGTTTTTTATTATTGTGCCAAGTCATGACTTTTCAGCTTATTATTATTAAATAACCTTTTTCTCAATTTAAAAATAGAAGACACCTTTTCAATAACCGTTTCTTTAATAAAATAATAATCATTTTTATTGAGTTCTAGCAATAGATTGTATATCTGTTGCATCAGATAAACCATCTGTTGCAACAGATATTTCCTCTGTTGCAATAAATCGACCATCTGTTTTAACAGCTTTTTTAATTTCTTCTAACAGTCGATACATCAGTCGCAACAGATGGGAAATTTGATGCATCAGCAACATTGTTGAATGTGTTTTAGATAAAAAGCCACGAATGTTCACCTTTTTCTTAACAATTTTAATATTGTGACTTTTTTTATTATATAATAAATAAATAATTAAAAAAATAAATTTAAAAATAAAAATGGTGAAAAGTCACGATCAGTTATTAAAATTAAATAACCGTTCTTTTACAGTTATAAATTGTGTTTATAATTTATTTCCTTATTATTTATTTACAAACTATTTTTCATATTAAATAATCGGAAAGTCGTATTTTTTCACCCTCTCAATAACAACAATAACCTTTTTTTTATTAACAACCGTCTGTTGCAACATATGATCCATCTGTAGCATCATATTAACCTCAGTTGCCATAAATGTTCAATCCCTACCACCAACCGTCAACATGTTGAGAATAAGGAATAAACAGAATGATAATTAAATATTAAATAAGAATTAAAAATTCAAAGTCGACCACCAAACATAGATTTTTGAATCCCTTGAGTAGATTCGGTATACAAAAGGAGAAAAATACATACGCTAAAAGAAAAATATAACCTAACTATTATTACTACTAGTACTATTATTATTATCATTAATATTACTATTATTGTCAACCGGACAATTTTCATCCGCCAGCAGCAGGGCCCTTCTCAGCCTTGCTCTGAAGTTGGCCAAATCCCTCTGGAGTTCCTCAAACTGCCTTTGAAGTTTCCGCAAGGACTCGATATGAATCTTCTTGTACAAATCTGGATCAGCCATATTTGTAAGTGTAGTAGAATGAACGGGTAAGGATGGACCTATTTATAAATGATTAAATTCGAAGGAGTTAGTCAAAAATCCACGACTGTTCATCCCTTAATTAAATAAAACTGGTGACTTTTCGAATATGCAAATTAAAAAACAGATCTAAATACAACATTTTATTTTTTATTATATTTCGGAAAGAAAAGAAAATTGCTTTAAAATAAATCTAACACTTACAATATATTGACAATCTGTTGCAACTGATGGATATATCTGTTTGATTTTTCCAGCAGATATGTCATATGTTGCAACAGGTTGATCATCTGTCGTAACGGATGTCTGCAATTGTTTGACAATTTAAACAGATGTGGCATTTGTTGCAACTTGCTAGTCATCTGTTTATTCAATTTAAGCCATAAATGGGCTAGGAAGAATAAGGTGTGTGCAGATGAATGGATCCACTATCATGTGTGGGAGTTAAGTATTACTGATAAGGTCATCAGGACAACACACACAAAGTACAACATTTTTGTGAATGCAGTTCTTAACCGATTAGGCACTGATCATTCAAATAAGATCTTGCATTATACAGTTAAGATTGATGGGTTTGAATTGATAAGGACGAGGTCCCCATGAAAATGGTGCAGATACCCTGTTATAAATTATTGACGATTGTTGCTCATGTTTATGCGTGTCAAGTTTTGAGAAGGGATCAATATTTGGTGCCATTGCAGAGATCCAATAGCGATTGAACTTTGCTTTAAGTGTGCATTGGAATCTGAGAAGGCCTTCGAAGCCTGGCACTGTATCAAACAAGAAAGGAAAACCAATAGAAATTCCCCTGGCCCAAATTTATATGGAAGGGTTGTTCGAGAAGATGATTATACGCCAGAAGGAGCCAAAGGAGAATGCCTGTGAGGGAAAGAGGAGTTGATGAAATACTATATCATCTAAAAGCTAATTGAAGAAGAGACATAGGGTAGCAAGGAACTTCTAGCGAATCTGGCCAATGAAATTATCTTAAAACATGAGAAATCTGAATCAAGTGCAAATATAAAAGTGTATCCGGTAATGTAAATCCATCTGTTGTTTCTCTGAAGGAAAAATAATGCAAATGGACACTTTTCTAGGGAGCAGTGACTACGTAGCGTGGTCAGAATTATCACCTATATAGAAAATATCAGAAGACCAAGAAAGCAGCCTTACGAGCATCGAGGGTTGAAATAATGTACAATAAGCCTAGAAAACTTATGCCAATAGCAGTTGTAGTTAAAATAAGGAATCTAAGCGAAGGCGACAATTTTTGAATTTTAAATTGCATCCCATGCCTTCTTGTTTGTGGTTCCAATTATGTCCACTGTTGTTGACCTGATTAGAAACACAAATGAGAGAGTGTCATTACTTCCTTAGCAATATGAATTAATTGAGTGTGTTTTCTTAACTTAGCATGCTTTCAACATTTCTTGGAGAAAATCAGAGGCTTGCTGTAGTATGTGAATCCCAATAATTTTCAAACTTACCTCCAGCTTGCCGATTTGGTATCAAGCTTGTCGTTGTCGTCTTTGAAGTTGGTATAGAGTTCCTGGTCTCTTGTGAGCTCAATCAGGAACACTTTCTCCTTCGAAGTTGTGTCATTGTAGAAGGCCTTCAAAACACTGCCTTCAGAAGCCTTAAAGGATACATGGAGGGTCGGTGTGTTTGTTTAAGGTCAAAATGTGTTGATGCACAATCAAGATGTGGTCCCAACAGTTGAATAGCTCACTTTTATCAATCGTTGCTCAATATATCTTGCTCAACCAACCTTCAAGGGATTTGATAAATTAATTAGCAAGGAGTTACGTAACGTTTGATCTAAACTGACTCCACCAATCCTATCAAACGTTACGTAACTCTAGGCTCATTACCCTATCAAAAAACTTTTCCCTAGTTGGTGGACAAATCAAACGAGATCAATCTCTCAACCTTTCTGTTGACCGCTCTTCTCCAGTATAGATAACAAGATATCGGCCATGCAAAAGTCTACACCATCAGTAGAAATGCTTGCCATAGCAAAAGTCTTCAGAAGGCATCAATAGTAACTTCTCAATACCAAGTGATATTGAGAGATTACTAGTCATGACTACTAAAGACTTTTTCTCTGGCAAGAATTTCTGTTGATGACAAGATATCCGCCATGCAAAAGTATACATCGTCAGCAGAAATTCTTGCCAGAGTGAAAGTCTTTAGAAGGCATAACTAGTAATCCCTCAATATCACTTGGTATTGAGAGATTACTATTGATGCCTTCTAAAGACTTTCGTTGTGGCAAGCATTTCTACTGATGGTGTAGACTTTTACATGGTAGATATCTTGTCATCAGTAGAAATTCTTGCCAGAGCAGAAGTCTTTAGAAGGCATGACTAGTAATCTCTCAATATCACTTGGTATTAAGAGATTACTATTGATGCCTTCTGAAGACTTTCGTTGTGGCAAGCATTCCTGCTGACCGTGTAGACTTTTGCATGGCGAATATCTTGTCATCTATATTGGAAAAAGCGATCAGCAAAAAGGTTGAGAGATTGAGATCGTTTAGTTTGTCCACCAACTCAAAAAAAGTTTTTTGATAGGGTAATGAGCCTAGAGTTACGTAACGTTTGATAGGCTTGGTAGAGTCAGTTTAGATCAAATGTTATGTAACTCTTTGTTTATTAATTTATCAAATCCCTTGAAGGTTGGTTGAGCAAGCTGTATTGAGCAACGCTCGATAAAAGTGAGCTATTCAACTGTTGGGACCACATCTTGACTGTGCATCAACACATTTTAACCTAAAAACATACACAGCGACCCTACATGTATCCTTTAAGGCTTCTGAAGAAAGTGTTTTGAAGGGCTTTAGAATGCCACAACTTCAAAGGAGAAAGTGTTCTTGATCGAGCTCACAAGAGAACAGAAAATCTATACCAACTTCAAAGATGGAAACGACAAGCTTGATACCAAATCGGCAAGCTGGAGGCAATCTTGAAAAGTATCGAGATTCACATACTACAGCAAACCTCTGATCTTCTCCAAGAAATGTAGAAAGCATGCTAAGGCTAGAAAACACAATCAATTATATTCATATTACTAAGTAATGACACTCAAACTGTCTTTCAATCTCGTTTGTGGTTTAGATCAGGTCAACAGCAGTGAACCTAATCGGAATAACAAACAAGAAGGCATGAGATGCAATTTAAAATTTAGAAATTATTGCCTTCACTTAGATTCCTTATTTTAACTGCAGTTGCTATTGGCGTGTGTTTTCTAGAATTAATGTACATCATTTCAATCCTCGATGCCCATAAGGCTACTTTCTTGGTCTTCTGCTGTTTTTTATCTAGGTGATAATTCCAACCACGCTACCTAGACGCAGCTCCCTAGCAAAGAGACCATCTGCACTATTTTTCTTTCAGAGAAACAAAAGATGGATTTTTCTTTACCAGATACAATTTCATATTTGCACTTGATACAAATTTCTCATGTTCTAAGATAGTTTCATCGGTCAGATTCGCTAGAAGTTACTTTCTACCCTATGTATCCTCTTTAATTAGCTCTCAGATGATATATCTTTCATCAACCACCTATTTTCCCTCGAAGGCATTCTCCTAATGCACCTTCTGTCGTATAATAATCACCCCGAGCAACCCAACCATATAAATTTAGGCTAGGGATATAACTATATTGATTTTGTTCTTGGTTGAAGTAGTGGGAGGCTTTGAAGGCCCTCTAAGGGTCTAATGCACCCTAAAATTTAGTCCAATCGCTATTGAATCTCTTCACAATGCCACCAAAACTAGATCCTTTCACAATGTTTGACGCATAAACATGAGAAACAACCAACATTAAATCTTAACAGGGTATTAGAACCATATTCATGGTCCCTTAGCCTTATCAGTTCAAACCTACCAAACTTAACTATAAAATTGCAGATATCTTATTTGAATGATCAATGACTAATTGGTAAAAACAGCATTCACAAATCAGTGTACTCTATGTGTGTTTCCATGATAACATTATCAATAATACATACCTTCCACATATGAAGAGGTTCCATCCGCAAGCAACTTATTCTTCCAAACCCATCTTTACTGCAACCTCTTGTGTTGGTTGGGCAAAAGTTGATCAACTTTCAATTCCTTATATCTACAAATAAGAGTAAAAAAATTGATGTCGCATAAAGAACATTATCTATTTGTTGCTTCAAATGTGGAGTCTATTGCAACAGATGTGGAGTCTGTTGCAATAGATGTGGAGTCTGTTGTAACAGATGTACAGTCTGTTGTAATAGATTTGGGGTTTGTTGCAATAGATGTGGAGTCTGTTAGAATACATTAAACCAGACTTGCTGGTGGTTTGATTTGTTCCAACAGTTTCTCCTTCTATTGCAACATCATCAACAACATAAACTACAAAGAAACAACAAATAAAAAACATCAACAACAAAGAAACAACATCATTTGTTCCAACACTATCAACAATATCATCAACAACAAAGAAGCAACATCCTTTGTTCCAACACCATCAACAATGCCCCACCACAAGTTCCAACAATGCCAACCCCACCAACAACATCAATAACAGCATCAACAACAAAGAAACAAACAAAATACATACAAAAAAAAATAATGCCAATAAGGCTTTTAAACTTCTCCCAATAGATGACATTTTTCGCATATTGTAATAAAAATTCTCGGTTCGTTTATTCAACACTTAAAATTTCTTTCATATGTTTTAAATAAATATGATATGGGTAAATGGTAATTAAATAAAAGAACAGATGTAAATAACTTGCAAAGAAGAAGACGAGCATGAAAGAGTAATAGTGAACCATACCTTAATGTCAAAAGGGAAGCAAAACAATAATTTCAGTCAAGGAAAGATATAGATCGGTTTAAATCCAAAAGGATCTATATAAGAAAGAGAAGAGAAAAGAGAGAAAAAGGTTGTGATAACCCTAAAGAGGAGAGAAAGAAAAAAATGAGAGATGAATAAAATAAATTTAGGGCTGAAAGAGAGATAAGATAATTCTAGATGTATACGTGAGTTTCAATATTCATTAATTAATATTCATTAATAATTTGAGGGGCACGAGGAAGAATGGTGACATTGAAAAGACAAGATAAGACTACTCAATGAACTCACTTTTGAGTTATCCAAGAATGTAACATTTTTTACCACCTTTAGTAGTACTACTTTATCTACTCGGACAGAAGTTTGCTTTAAAATTAAAAGAAAAAAAAAGATAATTAAATCAGGTATGCCATCTGTTGCAATAGATAGAAATGTCTTTTTGAAAAATCCAAACAGCTCAGTCATCTGTAACAACATATGCAAATGTCCTTTTGATAATTAAATCAGATATGTCATCTATTACAACAGATATCAATATCTATTTGAAAAATTCCAACAGCTTAGTCATCTGTCAACACAAATGCAAATGTTTATTTGATATATGTCATCTGTTGAAACAAATATGAATATCTGTTTAAAAATTTCCAACATATCAGTCGTTTGTTGCAACAGATTTTATTGCAATTGATTTAGATGGAACTAGGGATAAATGAGTTCATAGGATCAACTACAACTTCAATTAAGTCTTTGCAATTTCATGGTGTTGGTATTGCATTCATCCCGACTCGAGTCATCGATCGATCACTTTGAGTTGAAAAGATTCTCATTAACTTAATGTTAAGCTATTACCTAAATTGATTTAGGTGGAACTAGGGATGAATGAGTTCTCATTAACTTAATTTTAAGCTAGTACCTAAATTGATTTAGGCGGAACTAGGGATGAATGAGTTTATAGGGTCAACTACAACTTTATTTGGGTCTTTGCAATTGTATGGTATTGGTATTGCATTCATCCCGACTCGGGTCGTCGATCGATCACTCTGAGTTAAAAAGATTCTCATTAACTTAAGGTTAAGCTAGTACCTAAATTGATTTAGGTGTAACTAGGTATGAATGAGTTCATAGGGTCAACTATAACTTCAATTAAGTCTTTGCAATTGCATGGTGTTGATATTGCGTTCATCCCGACCCGGATCGTCGATCGATCACTTTGAGATAAAAATATTCTCATTAACTTAATGTTAAGCTAGTACCTAAATTGATATAGGTTGAACTAGGGATGAATGAGTTCATAGGGTCAACTACAACTTCAATTGAGTCTTTGCAATTGCATGGTGTTGGTATTGCATTCATCCCGACCCGGGTCGTCGATCGATCAGTCTGAGTTGAAAAGATTCTCATTAACTTAATATTAAGCTAGTACCTAAATTAATTTAGGTGGAACTAGGTATGAATGAGTTCATAGGGTCAACTACAACTTCAATTGAGTCTTTGCGATTGAATGGTGTTGGTATTGCATTCATTCAAACCCGGGTCATCGATTGATCACTCTAAGTTGAAAAGATTCTCATTAACTTAATATTTTAAAAACTATATTTTTAAAAATTTTAAAAATTAATTAAGATCAATTCGTACCAAATTAACAATCTCAAAACTTGTCATTCTTTTCCAAAATTACAAATCAATCCATACAAATAATCCATTTGCGTGAAAAAAATTTCCTCATTTCAAATCTAAAGTTCTTTGTCTCTCTCTCAGCAATACAGACAACAACTACTCAACATATTGCTCAACCCTTCAAAATAAATTGATTTTCTTCCCATTTCCGACCACGTAGTTGTTATTTTCGACTTTATTCTCGCTTGTATCCATCGTCCTCTCTGTCTTTACAGGTAACAGAGTTCAATAAGAGTTCTACATTTGTTCTTTATTCTAAAAGTTAGGACTTTTTAGTTAATGATGAAAAAGAAGACTCTTAGTTGTGTTATCTTCGAGAATGGGTTAACAATTTTGAATTTTGATGCTAAAAAAGTATGAAGCACCCGAGAAAACCCTAGATTTTATCTCGGTGTTTAGTTGTCTGTCGTGGTATTATTGTATGGTGTTTGTGGTGTTGTTGGTGGATGTTGTTGGTTGTGTGGGTATTTGTGGTTTTGGTGGTGGTGTCAGTGGTCTTGATGTTGGTATTGGTGGCATTGGTGCTTGTATTGGTGGCATTGGTAGGGGCATTGGTTGTAGTGTTGGTGGTGGTCTTGGTGGTCCATCTGTTGCAACAGGTGGAAGATCTATTGGGAGATATTAAATAGGTCTCTGAACAGATTTCCCATCTGTTCCAACTGATGGGTTATTCGTTGGAGTATTTTTTTGTAATGTGACATAGAATAATTTATTGAAATTTGTCTTACCTTTTTTAAAAAAATTATGCAGACATCAAATGCAATGTATTTTTTATTTTTCTATTGTTTATAGTTAAAAGATGTCTCCCAAAACAAAAGAAACTGAAAGTGGATCAACTTTTGACCACCCAAAAAAAAGGCTAGAGTACAGATAGATTCGGAGGAACTTCCTAAACAATCTCAGTCAAGGCAAAATGAAGATGAGGAAAGTGATAACTCCTTATTACCAATGGGTCATAAATTAATATTGAAATCCTAGTATGATACTGTCCAAACCATTAGTATCAATAGGTTTCGAGTTGTGATGCCAATGGATTGCCCTAAAGAAATAACGGGTGATCTTGTATTTAAATATCAGTTGGGAAAACATTTTGATGAACTTAGGAGTATTATGAAGAATGAAAACATAGACGAACTTTTTAAGAGGAGCTGTTTTGCATACTTTCTTAAGCTGCCTGAGCACCGCACTCTTCGTTTCCCAATGAGCATGGTATATGGTCTTCTCAAGCGCAGGATCAAGTACACGAGAAATAATAAAGATTCGAATGAGGGCCAAAAAAAGATGGATAAAATCTGGATCAACTACTGTGGCATGCCAGTTTGTTTTGGATTGAAAGAGTTTGTCATAGTGACGGACTTGAGATGCCATCGTCCAGAAGAACCTCTCATCAAGGAAACACCCCACAAAGGGTCCAACAAACATAAGGAAAAAAATATGATTATTGGGCATTGTTGGACGTAGCTACAAAGAGGAGGATTTGATGACAGATCTCGAGAATAAAAACATACCAAAGCACTACAGGGAGAAATTATACTTAGTTTGGTTTGTCTATTCCATTTTATTGGCAAGAGACGTCAGGAAAGTCATAGAAGATGATTTGTTGGTGCTTGTTGATGATTTTGAGAAATTCAACGATTATCCATGGGGATATGACAGCTACTACTTGGCTTTCCAATACTTACTGACAAAGCTATCCACAAGGACGATCACATTATACGGCTTTCCTTGGGCTTTCATAGTAAAATTGATAACGATTTTTACTTATCCATTAATTTATATTGAATATAGTTATTATGAAATTTTTTTACTTGCTTTCTATTTACATTTTTTAGGCTTGGGCATGTGAAGCCATTCCTTTCCTCCGAAAGCAGTTCAAGGATTACCAGGATGAAGTTTCTCATTCAAGGATCCTTAGGTGGTTGGCTGCAAAGGGCAGCAAAAAAATTATTAATGAGACAGATCTCTTTAACTCTCCGGATGATGCAGTACGTTTTCTTTCAACTCAATTAATTTGCCTCAAAGAAAGATATTGAAATAGATGTGCCATTTGTTGCGATAGATGGGTCGCTTGTTGCAACAGATTACCTGTCAACTGTAATTGGTGCAATAGATGGGTAATCTGTTGCGACAGACGATCCGTATTTCACAACAGATTAACCATCTATTGCTCTGGATCTCTAAACCTGACTCAATAGATTACCCATCTACTACAAATTATACAACAGATGGGTAATCTGATGCAACATATTATCAATCTGTTGCAACATACAGATCAGTTGTTGCAACAGCTAGATCATCTATTGCATAAGTTGGTTGTGTTAACATGTAACTCAACTAACTGCAAATTATTATTATATGATTTAAATGCCTCTTGTCTTTTTTATAGGTTGTGCATCCTTGGATTATGCCTACTGAGCATGAGTTGGGGATGACTTTTTTTATTACTTTAGGTCTTGTTGATACAAAAACAGACCCAACGGTGGAGTTAATAAAGAAGGAATTGGCTGGAGCAATAGCCATAAGAAGAGCAGTTAGGCAAGGTCAGCCTAATGTTGAAGCTCTTCATGACCAGCCTTTTACTACAATAGATCCGGGTGCTTCTTCTAGGTGTGTTACTGGTGGAGTTGTTGATGGTGGTGGCAGTCATCCTGATGCTTCTTCTACTTCCATTCGTGATTATGAGCATGTTGGTACTCAGAAAAAAAAAATACGTTTGAAAACACCCCTTGCACAGGTCCTTCTCATCCTTACACCGGTCCCTCCAACCTTTACAGTGGTCCCTCTCACCCCTCTTCACCCTCATGTACTCATTGCAAATGCAAAGTGTGCAAGAACAGAAAAGATAAACTCCTTGAAAAACCAGAGGCTATTGTTGAAGTTGCCAAGGAGTTGAAATCCAAGAGGGGTGTCATACCATCCAACAAGGTGAGGGAGCCATACACTCCTACAGTGGTGGTAGGAGGAAGAGAAGAAACATTAGACAAATACTTTCCATTGTGAAAACAAAAAAGAATGCAACTCCTCCCGCACCAAGAGTTGTAGAAGTTCAGGGGCCGTTGAAGAAAGTGGACATCTACGCGGCACTTGGCTGCGAAAAAAAAAAAGAAACTGCAAGAAATCATGAATGACAAGGCGAAGGTTCCAGAAGAATACATCATGCATTCATTTTCCACCAAATACTTTACGAATATGACAAATATGCGTGAGTGGTACGTGGACAATGTAAGTTTACTTTTGCTAACCTAGCCTTCCTATCTACTCCATGAAGAAGAAGCTACGCAACAGATGTGTAATCTGTTTCAACATCTTGATATTCTATTGCAACATTATACACATCTGTTGCATAAGTTGCGTTAGCTGGGTAATCTGTGAACTGATTCAGAGAACCCTCTACAACAGAATCATTCCATTGTGTTTTTCTTCTTTACAATTACTAACCTATTTAAAAATTATCTTCTTATACCACAGTATGCTGATGAAATTCTCTGCCTCATGAGGGGCAGACAATTAGTGTACCCGTATGCTTATGATATTGCCGATAGGATAATAGACCTCAACTTCTACAACAATTTTAAGGATAGGTACGATGATATCCGTAGGCGAGCTGGTCCCGGTGGTCAGAGATTTGATAAGTTAGTTTCTACATTCGAATGGGATGAAGACATGATTAAATATGTTAGAGGGAAGAGGCCATATCCACAGGACAAGAGCTAGACCAAGGCAAAGAGAATCTTTACAGTCATGAACGTGGAAGTCAAATATTTTGTTATTGTTGAGATACTACTCGACGAGGGAAATATTAAGGTTTATGACTGCAACTTACCTATCTTCAGCGAGAACACATTTTTAACCCATGTGTAGCCACTCTTAAAGTTGTTTCCCAAGTTGTTGACATAGAGTAAGCTGATGGATCATTAGCCGACGAAAGTCTTGATGAAGGAATCATGGGATTTTAAAGGTCAAAATAAGAACATCCACCTCCAAAAAATTAAAATCGGTGCAGCATACGGGCCGTACTCGCTTGCATACATCGAGGGTTTGCTGACCGGCACAGAAATATCCGGTATGTGCGATGCTGTTGAGAGAAAGATGAAAGAGGTATGGGCTTATGGGGTACTAACTAAATGGTTGGAGACCGTGTATAAAAATAATATGTACAAACACAGAGATGAATACGATAACATTTTTTTATTTCAGGCCACTTCACTTACTTTACATTATATGTAGTGGCAATAATTTTTATGTCTGGCGAAAGTTGAATTTTTATAATGCAACAGATTGTCTATCTGTTGTAACAGATATAATACCTGTTGTGACAGATTGATTATCTGTTGGAATAGTTTGGACATTTGATGCGTTATCCAGATATTTCTCGGTCTGTCTATCGCAACAGATATACAATCTGTTGCAACATATAATATATCTGTTGCAACTGATAGGTAATCTGTTGGAACAAATCAAAAAGTAGGAAGACCTGTTATATAATTTTCAGCAGATGACCTAACTAAATGGTTGGAGTCCGTGTATAAAGAAGAATATGTACAAAGACAGAGACGAACACGATAGCAATTTTTTATTTCAAGCCAATTCACTTACATTACATTACATGTAGTGGCAATAATTTTTATGTATGGCGAAAGTTAAATTTTTATAATGCAACAGATTGTCTATTTGTTGTAATAGATATAATACCTCTTGTGACATATTGATTATCTACTGGAATATTTGAATCTAGTATCCCATTTCAATGAACATGTTTAAACTAAGGATTAAATTATATTCATAGACAGTATAAAATAAATTGAAACTTTCGGAAGATACAAGAAATAACTCAACAAATAAATGAAATGTAAAAAAATTATTATGGGTACAAATGATCTACTCTATAAATAAATCAATAAGTTAACCAAGTAGGATAGGTTATTACATTGACTAACTCAAGCTATAAAGATCTACTCAATATGGACAACTTGTTCTTCATCCGGTGCTACGAAATTCGGCTTTGATCGTTGTGGATCTTTAATGTCGCTTGCGCACGGTTTCTGAGCTTTTGCTTCTCTGTATTTCCATAAAAGAGCAGCATATCTTAGGCAGAGTAATCCGACATCAAGTCCATCATTTGGTAATTATAATTCATCGCTCAAATACTCGGCGTATGCGGCAACAAAAAGACCGCAATCCCTGTATTTAAAAAAAACAGATAATTCATTTCTTGTAGTTCATGTAAGCGTTGTGAAATTTATGCAATGAAACTAAATCATGATACTTATACTTACAGGCTATCAATGGTTTGTTTAGCAATTCCTTCAACATATTGTACATCAAATTGATTACCTATTTTATCCTGGTATGCTTCAATCGTCTACCAATCAGTACGAACCTTTTGATCCAAAAAGCCACTCATATCAAGGTAAGTAGGCAATATTTTGGCCAGCCTTTGTATCTCAGACGACGGCTCGGAGCGTCTCCTTCGCGACATCGAGTAATAAACTCGAATGCGCCACTCTTTTAGAACGACGACAACCAACACCCAATGAAATTCATCACCACAATTGATTGGGATGTACACTTCGTCAACCAAATGCGAAGGTAATTCAGCTGGAATGCTAAAACCTTTGATGATGTTGATTAAGCATTTATCATTTCGGAAAACTTCCAGCTGTTGTTGACAATACCTATCGTAGGCATTATTGATGTAAACTTTGTACAAACAATTGTCTGTCGTGTTTTTGTATTGTTCTTGTGTTTGCAACTTGGCCTTTTTTCGGAGGTAGTAAAAAATGACATTGATGTGTTGTACATATTATCAAATATTTTGGATTATGTGACGAAAAAATTAATATGCAGATGCAATTAAATATAGTATTAATTAATACTCCCTCCGTTTAAAAAAGAATGGCCTACTTTCCTTTTTAGTCTGTTTCAAAAAGAATGACCCCTTTCCTTTTTTGGCAATACTTTAATTTCAACTTTTCACATGACATATTTAGGACCACAAGATTAAAGGACATCTTAGTACATTTGACACAACTTTAATTTAAGGCCACAAGATTTAAAAGTCTTCTTTAATTTCTTAAACTTTGTGTCAAGTCAAAGTAGGTCATTATTTTTTAAACGGAGGGAGTAGTAATATGCAAGGCATTTAAACCTCATCATTCCAGGAAGTTTGGGGCTGTGACATCAAATAGATTCAATTCTTCACTCCGGGATGTGCAACAACAAAGTCGAATATATCAAAATCAAGACTTGATTTGTTTACTTTGTAGTGTTCGTCATTTTATTTTCTACATGATGATTTATATGTGTTAATATCATGTTCTTACAACAAGAATTGTATAAGTCAATATCTTTAAAATTTATTTATGTACCTGTCGGCATGATGCTTCAACAGCCCATCGACAATCCATTCTGAATAGTCGTTGATCAACTTTGTTAGTTTTTTTGGAGTCTCGTCCGAGATGTTGAACCCTTCAAACGAGTAATTCTTCTGTTCTCCTGAATTAACAGGCTCCACTTTTTCTTCTTCTTTGAAAGTAGTTGATGGATTATCAACTATGATATTATGCTCTTCAGTAGTAACTTCTACTGTGACATCCACCTGAAAAGCCAGAATTGTCAATGCTAATTACAAATATAAAATAGATTATCCATCTGTTGCAATATAAGACTCATCTGTTGGGACAAATTTGAATAGGTAAAATAGAGCGCTACAATAATTTTGGATAGATGAACCATTTGTTACAGCATAAGACTCATCTATTGGTAGAAATTAAAACAGTACAAAAACCTGTTTGATTTTCTCAAACAGACGGACATATGTTACAACAGATAACGCATCTGATGCAATAGGTTAGACAACAGTTGCAACAGATGTATATATTTGTTTGATAATTTTCAGCAGATATATCATCTGTTGAAATAGATATGTGTCTGTTTGTTTGTTGGAGCAGATGATATATATAGTCACCTTCTTCAGCTCATGTTGCTCTCCTATGGCCCTTGTACATTGAACAACGGTACAAGACAAAGACAGAGGCATTTCAATTTTTCTTTTTTCGGTGCTTGATGATACCGTGGAAATATCTTTTCTTCTCCTCTTAGCCACCTTGATCTCTAGTAGAGTGTTGTTTCAAAAAATATAAGAAGAGCATCATTAGCCCCAACAGCAGCACCACTACCACTCCCACTACCATCATCAACAACAACAAGCCCACCCTCCAAAATTATTTTTCTTGTGATGTTTGTTGCTCCAAACAATTCCATTTTTATTCTATCAACGACCTTAGGGTCCGATAAAGCTTGCACAGACCGTAAAGTAAGAAAAAATAGAATCTTCAACTCTCGATTGATTGGAACAAGCCACGAATGGACAATTTAAAATAAATTAGTACATATATTAGAATTATGATAAAATCATTTAAAATAATCATTAATTAAAACAAAAACTTGATTAGAATTAGACTTACTGCTTTCTTCGGGGGATTGAATAGATCAAGAAATTTTACATTTTTATCAGTTTTGGCTGACAACCATCTCAAGATTCTTAGACAAGAAAATTCTTCGTGATAGTTCACTTGTTGTCTCAAATAAGGAATGTCTTCAAATGCTCAAGCCTATAACATAACGCCAATAAATCAAAAGCCTTATTGAATAAAAAAATGAATCATATCATAATAAAAGAAATATTTACCATGAAAGCCCATGGAAAGCCATATAAGTTGACTGTCTTTGACGTTAACGGAGTCAACAAATATTTGACAATCATTTTGAAGCTTTCATAACCCCAAGGATAGCTATTAAATACCTCAAAATCCTCGAAAAGATTTATTAAACCGAGGCTTATGTTGTTGTTAACGTCTCTCGCCCAAAGGATATTATGTACAAACCAAACCAAACACAGTGATTGCTTGTGTTTCTTTGAAAGTCCTTTACCTTTCAACGCTTCTATCAAATTTTTGTTTTTGAAGCTTGGACCAACAATGGACACCAGATCATCACAATCACTCGACTAGCCTTTGCCTTTCTTGGGTGTGCGGGGTGTTTTTTTGGGGTTAGAGTAGGTATAACTTGAGAAGGAGAAAGAGGATAACATTTTAGTCCAGTAACTATGGCAAACTCCTTTCAACCAAAACAAACAAGCATGCCACAGTAATTTATCCACACCTCATTTATCTTATCTTTGTCTTCATACATAAATCTACGCTTGAGAAGATCATATACCATTTTCATCTGGAAACGAGCATTGTTGTCCTCCGAAAAATCAAGATATTGTCCAAAGCACCTTTCCTTGAAATAAGAATCCAATTTTTGTTCTCGAAGTATTTTTCTGAAGGAGTCGAAAGATTTTCCCGTGGTTGACTTAACCACGAAATCACCCGTTAAATTTGTGGCACCATCACACTGCATTCTCACAGGATAACGATCAATGCTGAAGGTTTTGACCAACTCTTCGGCGGAAGGGCTACTAGCATTTGGATCATATCTTTTGAAATATTTCTCCTTCCCGTGTTCATTATCTTCTGCTCCTGATTGAGATAACGCTTGTAAAACAAGCTCATAGAGTGGTGGATGTAGCCTAGCTGCTTTACTTGTTCCTTTACTTGGACTTGATTCGATTTCTTTTCTTTTGGGAGCTGTATTATCTAAAATTAACAGGAACATAAAATAGATTATAATTGATTAATGCATCATTAAAAAAGAATAACAGTAAATCTAACATACACAACAGTAAAATAACAATTCCAACAGACCATACATCTGTGGCACCAGGTATGTTATCTGTTGCAACACATAACCGACCTGTTACAACAGATGAGTAAACCATTGGAAATAATAAATTGCACTAGTTAGTTTATCTGATGCAACATATAATCAACCTGTTGCAACGGATGAGTAAATCATTGGAAATAATTAAAACATATCACTAATCTGTTGCACCAGGTAGTTTATTTGTTGTAACATATAACCAACTTGTTGCAACGGATGAGTAAACTGTTGGAAACAGTAAAAATAGATCACTCGTCTGTTGCACCGGGAAGGTTATGTATTGCAACATATAACCAACGTGTTGCAACAGATGAGTAATTCGTTGGAAACAGTAAAAACAAATCACTGATCTGTTGCACCAGGAAGTTTATCTGTTGCAACATATAACCAAAGTGTTGGAACATATCAGTAATGCATTGGAAATAATAAAAACATATCACTCATAAGTTGCACCAAGTAGTTTATCTGTTGCAACAAATAACCAATTTATTGCAATGGATGAGTAATTCGTTGGAAACAGTAAAAATAGATCACCCATCTATTGCACGAGGAAGGTTATCTGTTGCAACATATAACCAACGTGTTGCAACGAATGAGTAATCCATTAAAAACAATAAAAATAGATCACTGATATGTTGAAACAGATCACTCATCTGTTGCAAAATGAGTTATTTGTTGCAAAATGAGTTATCTGTTGGATTTTTTTCAAATAGAAGAGTCGTCTGTCACAACAGATGAATGATCTGTTAGATTATTCATCTATTGCATCATATTTTCATTGTTGCATCAGATTTTCATTTGTTGCATCAGATGGTTCATCTGTTGCATCAGATGGCTCATCTGTTGCAATACCATTTTTATCAAGAAAAGCAACAAATCAACCCAGCAATACCAACACAACACACACACACACATAACATCAACGGTGACCAAAAATCACCAACAAATCAATCAACAGTTAGACAACAAGAAGAAGAAATTCCAGAAATTAGGATTTTATTCAATCCACATTTCAAATTTAAGCAAGAAATATTGAAATTGTTAACCAATACCAGAACAGAAGTTGGCTCAAGTTCCTCTGTTTCTTCATAACTAAAAAGATATAACTTTTTACCCGTGAAAGAAGAAATAGGACGACGAAAAACTTGAAGTTGTTGTCGCCGGAGAAGTCTTCACGTCAATTGACCGTTGAAAGTCGAAAAGAAAATGGCCCGATTATTTGTCACCGGTGGTTGAAGTCGCCAGGGATTGAAGAGAGAATTTTTCAGAACTGTTGGTTGAGAGAGAGTTGAGAGAAGCTGTCGAGAAAGAGGAGAGAGACTGGTTGATTTGGATTGAAGAGGGGTGTGGGTTGGGTTGATTTGTATTTTTAAAAAGATTAGAAAGTTTTGAAAATATTAATCAAGTCCACAATTAACTTAATCAAGTTTCCTAATTATGTTTGACCCTTTAAGTTGGTCAATGTCACCAATCCTTCATTCAACACTTAAATGACACATTTCCTTTAATTTTCTCGAATTTGTTGGAATGAAGGTTGTATAAATGGAATGTATAACGTATTAAGTACTAAGGAGAGAGAAAATCTAAATAATGAAATTATATATAATTTTGTTAAAGATGTGGGATAATGGGTATTAATAATAAGGATGTTTGGAAATTTATGTAATTTACCCTTAAATATAAGTGAAGTTAGAGCGAATAAATGTACAGTTCCCCATATTTTGACATTTTTTTGGGGTATCTTCGTATACACTAAGACTGTATTCATCAATACAACCTAAATGCGAGCATGAATAAAACTGAAATTAGAGTGAATGACTATAATATTTTCGTTATTGGTATTTTAGATACACATGACTGTATTTGTCCATATAAATTATATTCGTCGACACAACTTGTGAATCGTTCATGCTTAAATGCATGTGATACAATAAATAAAATCGAGTGACCCTAAAAAAATTAATCTTTTTAAAATTTGACCTCATATCATTAACAATTGCTATGTATGATAAATACACAAACTATAACTATAGATTGCTAATATAGCTTGACACAAATTATAATTACTAGTTTAGGATACATGCGTTGCACGTGTATATTGAATTTGGCATTAAAAACGTATATAAAATATGCCATTAGATACCCAATTTAAAAAAAAATACACAAATATTACTATATAAAATAATATATTTGAGTTATATAATAAGTATCAAACAAAACATCATGAACAAGAAACTCCAGACACCAACAAAGCATTCTCCTCTACTGTTACAGACGAATTCCTACCCACTAACCTTCTACCCTAATTCGTGTCCTCTGCACCTTTCTATTAAGGGTCATGTCCTCCGTGAACTGTAATTGCTCCATATCATCCTAATCACCTCCCTCCAATATTTCTTCGACCTACCTCTACCCCGCCTAAAACCATCATAGACAGCCTCTCACACCTCCGTATTGGAGCATTCGAGCGCCTCCTCATCACATGCCCAAACTAACGTAACCTCACTTATCGCATCTTGTCCTCCATCGAAACCACTCCCACCTTCTCCCGTATAATCTCATTTCTAACTCTATCTTTCCTGGTAAGGCCACACATCTAACACAACATTCTCATCTACGTCACCTTCAACTTTTGGATGTGGGAGTTCTTAACTGACCAACACCTTGCTACATACAACATAGCCGGTCGGATTGCTAATCTATAGAACAAACCTTTAAGCTTTGGCGGCACCTTTTTACCACACAAGACTCTTGAAGCGAGCCTCCATTTGAAACATCTTGTACCAATATGGTGCGTGACATCCTCGTTAATCTCATTATTTTCCTGAAGCATAGACCCATGATACTTGAAACTCTCCCTCTTCTAAATGGCCTGAGAATCCAGCTTCACTACCACGTCAGCCTCCTATGATAAATCACTAAACTTACATTTCAAGTACTCCGTCTTGGTCCTACTCAATCGAAATCCTTTAGATTCGAGGGTCTGTCTCCAAATCTCCAACTTATCATTAACTCATTCCCGAGTCTCGTCAATCAGTACAACATCATCGGCAAATAACATACATCAATGCACTTTTCCTTGAATATGTCCCGTCAAAACATCTATCACCAAGGAAAATAAAAATGGGCTAAGAGTCGATTCCTAGTGCAACCCTATCAAAACAGAAAAGTACTCTGAGTCTCCTCCTACCGTCCTCACACGCGTCTTCGTGTCGTCGTTATGTCCTGAATCGACCTAGTGTACGCCACGGACATCCCCTCTAGCCTCCAAGAACCTCCACAAAATCTCTCTGGAACTTCGTCATAATTCTAAAAGGATTCTAAATATGGCAAGGTAGATTCTAACTTGGAGTCTTTAAATATTTATTCAATTTTAATTTCAAGAAGGAATAAAATTGTCTTAAGATAGTAATTTGTGTAAATCAATTAGTATTCTTATTTAACGAAAAAATAAAATAAATTATACGGACTCACATTAATAGATGATATCTTTGTGTGTGAAATTAATCGTATTTTCCTACTCATGCACGTTAGGATCAGATAAATTAGTATTCTTATTTTAAGAAAAAATAAATTAAATTACTTGGAATCTCATTAATAAATGATATTTGAACATTACGTTTTTTTCACATTTTCAATTTTTTTAAAAATTTCTAAAAAAAATGTCGATCACTTTTGTATTTTATATAGTAAATTATCTTTCTCTAGCAATTTTTTTCATAACAGACACTGTTCTCCTAGCTAGACACCCATTGAGCCTAAATCTGTCAAAAAGCGAGCCACAATTCACCTATCTGCTAACTTTTTATCCTAAATTACGACCTCCATACCTTTCTATCTAAGATCATGTCTTCGATAAGCTGGGCTTGGAGTACTTCTTCGACATATTGGTACTTCTCCACATATACCCCATAGCTATTAATGTCAAAGAGGCATTCTCAACCTTGTCATATAAACATATATTTTAGGTTTAAAAATTCTTATTTTATCACTATTTTACATATATTTTAAGATTTCTTAATTTTTCACATACATTCTATCATATATTTTTCTTTTAATTTATCACATCTTTTAGGAGTCTTTAATTCTTCAATAGTTAAAGGTCCTTATTTTACCATGGTTCTTTCCATATACTTTGGAAGTCAATATTATAAAGATAATTAAATATAATTTGAATATAAGCTTACATTTTAAATTCAGCAAATAATTTTAATTAAAGATTCAGTTACACTACTAACAAATAATATGTCAAAATATAGTTAAATAACATAATCAAAATTAAGTCACAACTAAATAAAGAAAGAAATGAACCATTATTTTATGCTTATTCATTCGGTGGAAACATGCATATTTCTTCAAAAAAAATTGATCTAAAATTTCTAGCTGAAAAAAATACGAGAAATTATCAAAAGGGAAAAATTTACAATCAATTGTTGATTATTTATAATTCATATATAATCTTTAAAGCTATGGACTAAAAGAAATAAAGAAAAAAATGATGATAATGAGAAGAAGACTTGAATTAAAACTAAAATAAGAATCAAAAGTAGAAGTAGAAGAACAATTTATTTCTTATAAATTTTGATCCAAAATACGACATAAAAGGAATTGTAGAAATTTTTTTTACATAAAGTAAAATTTTAATTGATTTAAAATTATTAAATATTATGATTTATTTTTATCATATATTTTAGGTCTTCCTTGGACCTTTTCTATTTTCTTACCAATTAGTGTGAAATTTTCATTAAATTTTAATGACCGGTACATAGATTAACTTTTGTTTTCCCTTTTCTAAAATTTTAGTTTATGTAAAGTTAGGAATTTTATTATAGTTAAATAATAATCCATCATAATTTAAATTTAAAACAATAGCCTTGATAACCTTTTTTTATTAGAAGACCCACACTGCTAAGTTATATTTTTCTCCTATTATATATTTTAAAATTCTTTAATCACTAATTCTTTACTTATATCTTAGAACATAAATTTTTACTGCAAATGATAAATTGTAATTGGTACATATATTATTAAACTTTCTTTGTGCTATAATATAAAAATTAAAACATACACATACACACAGCATATTGTTTAATTTTCCATCCCAACGTTTCCGACTTTTGAAACTTGTTTCTTTAATAAAGCATAACTAAAATATATTTATTGGAATACGAATCTAAATGAGTTAGTCGTACTATATGTTATGTATTTTTTTATTTTCGAGATTGTTTGGGTAGAGCTAAATTTATTTATTACAGTAGGAGAAGATATGAAGAGGAGGATGTTAGTGTATTAACTAATGATTGGCTTTAATTTGTGGCATCAAGGGAGATTCGGAATTTAAACTCTATGAATTTAATCTCTAAGCTTTTTTTACCAAAAAAATTTAAGGTTCTTCCCATTGAATCGCTTTGTTTTAAAATTATAGGTTTACACCTATTACATAAACTTCTACAAATAAAAAACAACCATTAAGGTTGTGAGTTTGAGTCATAAGAGAACAAACAAATGTAGGAGCATGAACTGTGAACTCCACGTTAAATTATGTGGTAGTGATAGGGTAAAGTTTCTTGCTCAACAGTATTCCATGAACTGTGTACATTCAGTCTTGACCTTCTTCGCTCCAATGTTGCAGAAGATAACAACAACAATAATGTATTCAGTGTAATTCTACAAATGGGATTTGGGAGTTTAGAATATATGCAAATCTTACCTTACCTTTATAAGGTAGAGAGATTGTTTCTAATCTACCCTCGATAATGATGCACAAGACCAAAAAATAAAATAAAAATACTCCAGTTATTTGTTACTATATTGCATGGCTTAACTATGCAGTATTATTTCAACTATCTAGCTATAGTAATTAGTTGTTACTAACCTTGAACCACAACCCTTGAACTGGTACATATAGTTGTCAAGCTTGGATTAAAAAAAGTTAGTAAAGAACGGGAGAAAAAATCTCACATTAATTGGTCAGTGCTATCGATTATAAATTGGGAGCAGATCACATTTCCTCTACAAAAGTTGATAGCATTATTATAGTTCTTCTAACACAATGAATTACTCATTAATATATCCATGCACTCACGCGCGAAGATCAATATATCTGCACTCACACGTGAAACTTGAGACGAAGGGAGTAACATTTTTCAGAACTTATAGGCTATCGAAAGCATATCATCATGAAAGTGAATAACATCAGCTTATCAGTCTCAAACACAAACCGGGGAAGATGTATGCATTATTTGCCTAAACTTTTGCTATTTGTTTCTTTAATAAAGCATCACTAAAATATGCAAATGAAGAAGACCATTCAAATCGATCAAATATATCGACTTTACAAAATATCCAATTTAGAACATGAAATAACACCTTAATTAAAGTTTTCATAACTTCAAACTCAAATTAAACTACACTAATTAGTTGCCTATGAAATAAAGAAGGATGCAGAGCCAAAAAGGGAAGACACAACAAGGGGAAGAAGACTTTTACTAACTACCAAAACCTTTTGAAATTTGGCTTAGATAATAATGATTCAGTCAAATCCTAACCTTTACACCAACTAAAACAACACTAACCAGACACATATCAATCAGGGATGTCCTTGATATTTGATCTTCAGGTCCTCTTTTCTCGCCCAATGTCTCTGTGGTTCAGCTCACCGACAACCAGAATTTTAGTTCACCGGTTGTGGTATCTCCATTAATGCATCGCTTCTATGTTCGTCATTGTGGAACCAACGTTCCCGGACCTCTTTGCATTGAATTTTTGACGTTTACTGGTGCTTTCCTCCTATAACCCTCCAAAAATATCCGCTTTGACAAATCTTCATCATTACAACCTCCTTCATCTTTATCCTGATTTGTTGCCTTCCGCTTGAACCTGACTTCTTCGACTCTATATCATCAACTTCAAACAATAATTAAAGTATATGTAAATAAAATCATCAGATTTCACAAACCTAAGGAGGAGAAGAGAGGCTGATGAAAAAGTAGAACACCAAGCCTTCTTCCACAGCTAGTAAGGCAACTCGTTCACAATCTAGAAATCGCACCCGTAGCAAAAGCACAAGTGAAGAGGTACCCTTTATCAAGGAGGAAAAATCACGAAGACCACAATCCCTGAGAAAAAGCTCCGCCAATATTGTAGAATTTAGGGAGACATACAATTTTGATTCTGAGAGTGTTATTCTGACACCTCTACTTAAAAAGGAATAATTTCAAAATCGTAGTTATTCCATATTAAGTTTCAAAGTCCTTTGTTGATTAATATGGCAGTTACTTTCTTTCCATGTTATTTTAGGACTAAAAGTCTTTACTTTTACAATAAAAATAATTTTAAAATAAACCAGACTAATAGTAAAAAGACAATTTTATTTGTTACAAAGTTTTTTAATGAAGGACAAAAAGTTCAGATCACTTTTGTAAGGGTATTCACACTTTTAATATATTATAGATTATAGATATAGATAAAAAAATAACACTCTCACTCCACCTTCACCACAACCTCGTCCCTCCCCTAATCACAATACCCACCACTTGCATTTCCTACTTCATCAATAAGGAAGTCATTTTTTTTCTCTCGCAACAAGTTTGTTTTTCTAAAGAAAATATTTTTGTATAATATTTAAACAATTCAACATGAGAAAATATTCGGATATTTGAGGTTAGCTCACCCTTATGGAATCGCGACTATTTGTCCCGATCATTGTAGCACGTGTGTCGTCTAGGGCATAAGCGGCATGATGACTTGACGTCATTCCCACATTCCTCCAGCTTATCACCAACAGTCTGTTGAGGATTTCAAACTCAACGATGACAACTAAACATGAGGGTTGCGCTCGTTGCGGGACTTAACCCAACACCTTACGGCACGAGCTGACGACAATCATGCACCACCTGTGTCCGCGTTCTCGAAGGCACCCCTCTCTTTCAAGAGGATGCAGGACATGTCAGACCTTGGTAAGGTTCTTCTCTTTAAATCGAATTAAACCACATTCTCCATCGCTTGTGCGGGCCTCCATTAATTCTTGTGAAATTCATTCTTGCGAACGTATTCCCCAGGCATACATCATAAATATTAGTAACTAATTATAATTAAGTGATAATAGTCAATTACCACACATGTATCATGTATCTATTAATTATTTGATGTAAATATTGAATTAAAGCAAGTTTTAACCAGAACTTTCCTTAGGGTTATGGTGGCACCGAGGAAATGATTTTCTAGGATAACTTACTATTTAAAAAAAAAAAAGATAAGGGAGAGTTGATCGGATGATAAACATCTCACTTTTAACCTTGAAGTTGTGAATTTGAATCACCAAGGGAGTAAATTTAAATAGAAAAAAATGGCCAATTGGAATTTATTCTTTCTGTGTTAATTTTAGATGTTTTATTTGTAAAAATAAAAAATTCTTTAGAAGAAAAATATAATTTAAACAAATTTATAACACTATTATAAAAATCTTTTCCTCATAGGAAGGTTCGAAGAAACTAGCTACGGTCAAAAAGATGGAGAAAATTAGAAAAATTGTACTCCGACAAAGGAAGATGACAAAAAAGTTGACTGGCAATAGTGGAAACGCACCTTAGTCCATGACAATTAACAAATACTTCTTCCGTTTTATATTAGTTGATAATTTTTCTAAAATATATATTTTAATTTAATTATTTAAATTTTAAAATTAAAAATATTTTATACATATATTTTTCATTTATCCTTGATAAAAATACAAAATATATCCACAATTTTTAAAATTATTGAATGGTGCATAAATAATCTCAATTCTCAAAATCAAAATTGAATGATTTTTTTCTAGTTTTAATTATAAATATTGAATGTTCTAGACGTAATGCATGAGAAAGAGTAATATGTATCAAATTTCAACGTTTAATCATTGCATAGGTTGGGCATATTTTGGTTTAAACTGAAAAAATTAGAAAATCAAAGAGAAATTTTAATTTCGGTTTGATTTTTCGGATCGATTTCGATTTTTAATTTTTGAAATTCGATTAAATGATTCGATTTTTGTTTTTTCATAAAAATAATTCGAATAAACCGATTAACCGAAATTCTATAAATAATTAATAATATATAATATATTTAATATATAATAATATAATATAAATATATAATAGCAACCCTAATAACTAATAAGTAATAGCACGCTGCATACAGCTAACAACATAAATTAGTTCAATAGACGAAAAATCGATCGAACCATAGACCGTCGACGAGATCGTCGTCTGTACAACAACACCAGAGCCGGCAACCAGTCGACCAGACGACCACTGTGGGTTGCAGCCTGCAGTGCTGACTGTGGTCTTTTCGGCAGCAACCACTCTTCCGAGTTCCGACAAACGACAATCTGATCTGTTTGTTGACGACGACCAGCTAGGTAGCGACCATTTTGATAAATTTCAATTGACCGACAACGGCAATCAGTCAGCCAGGTCAATTTCTGGCAACGTCAATTAAACCACTTTTTCGACTATTTGTTCCGGCAACCAGTCAGCCTTCAAAATATGTCTAATCTGATATTTGTTTTTAAAATTTTTATTTAAATTAATAGTTTAAGAGGCTGCGAATTAATAAATAAATTATTTTAGTTTCAGATATTTAAAGTAGGGTAAGTGAAGGTGGAGCGCCAAATGAAAATATTTCAATTTCATCTCCAAATGAAGTTGAAATTGCTCGAAATGAGGTTGACTGTTCCAAATTTCATCTTTTATGGACTATTTTTACAACTTTATTATTGTTTTGTGGACTGTTTATGCAAACTTATGCATAATGAAGTTATATATTATGTTAAACTTATGATTATATCATTTAGTTTCATCCATGTTGAGTTATTTATCATTATTTATATCCAGGAATGAAAAATTGTTTAAAAAAAAAACATTAATTTTAAATGTTCAATCATAACAAAGAGAGGTTCACTACTTTAATCTTCAAAATCGAAATAAAAATTCGAAATAACCGAATTGAATTTGTAGAAACCGAACCGAATCGAATTTATTTTGATTTGATTACGGTTGTTATTTTTGTCAATTCGAAAATTGAAAAACCGAATCGATATTAAATTAAACTATCAAATCGAACAAATCGAATGCCCAACCCTAATTGCATTAGTTATTGAACTTTAAAAGACATACAAAGATAAATATATAAAATGCATCTATTTATTAAATTTTAATGGATATATCAAATTCATAAGGGTCAACTAATTTGAAATGAAGGAAATAATTATGTCAATTGTCAACAGATGATAAGTACTCTCCATCTTTAATTTTAATTTTGTTAATTTGTGGGTGGACCATTTATTCTAACCTTGTCACGTGTCTTTCCATTAAAATTAAGAATATATATATTTGAATACAATATAACAAAAAAGTATAATATTTGGATCGAAAATATAGCGATTATTTATTTTTTTCTAGTATGAGGGCTTTATTTGACGTTAAATAAAAGAAAGGGCAGTATGGTACATTAAAGTTATTGCTAACGTGGAATACGTGAAAGGATTGTCTATTATGTGTAGCCTTATCTTACATTTTGCTAGAAGTTTGAATTTGTGACTTTCTGATCACATGACAACAAATTTACTAATTATTTCAAGACTCCTTTTATTTGACAATAAATAAATTAATAAATAAAAAAAAGGTATGGTACATTAACTTGAGAAAAACATTAATTAAATCTAATTTGACTACATTATCCTTATTTATTACTATATCCATTCGCTTTTACTTGCCACTTATTTTCTATTTGAGTTTTCATTTTTACTTATCGTTTTTGATATATCAAGTAAATATAACTTTTATTTTTCTATTTTACCTTTTGCATGAATTGTTGCTTCTCCAAATTAATTCAAGACACAATAGTAAATATTATTTAATAGAGATACTATGATAAAATAACTATATTAATAATTGTTCTTCTTAATGAGTGTGTTAAGTCAAAAGGTGATAAGTAAAAACGAACGGAGGAATTACTCATCTCACTTAAATACTTCTTTTTTACACTCTATTAATATTTTTCTATGTTTATGAGAAAGAGTAAAAGTAAAAAAACACAAATAATTATGTTTTAATTTTCTAAAATAACAAATATTATGAAATATCTATTTTTAATATGTAAATTATTTCATTAGAAAATACAGGGAAACTATCAAAATCTTCACCCGCTTTGAAGGCTGTTTCTTTGCTCTTTCCTTTGCAATAGGTCAGCAATTACCTAAAGTTTTCTTGACATTGACCTGCATTTAGAGATAATAGCATTATAAAGTATGTGTCCATGTCTAAGCATAGTTATTAATACTACCTTCGTCTTAGTTTATGTTACGTTTTTCAAATTTTGAGATTTAAATTAGTCGTTTTACAGTAATATTTTAATAGTATAATTTCAAAATATTTTGAACTGTCAATTATTATCAGCCATAATTAAATCGTGTGACTTTCTAAATATGACATATTTTAGGAGAGAGGTACCTCTTTTGGAGTCAATGGCAAGTGTGTAAGTCTTCTATTAGTTAGTACTAATAGTGAAGAAAGGTGAAGTGCTACTCTCTATTTACAACTTAATATGTGAGATTTTTCTTTTCCAGCATGTCTTGTTCCATAGTTAGTAAGTACGATGTTTTTTTGAGTTTTAGAGGTCCAGATACTCGTAGAACTTTTGTTAGTCATCTTTATAATGCTCTAGTGCAAAAAAATATACTCGTTTTCAAAGACGATGAGCGTCTGGAAACTGGAAAATCAATTCCTGATGAACTTTTGAAATCCATACAAGAGTCTAAATATGCCTTGGTGATATTCTCAAAAAACTATGCATCATCTAAATGGTGCTTAGAGGAGCTTGCACACATCATAAAATGCAGGAAAAGAATGAACCTGACTGTTATACCAATCTTTTATGATGTGAGTCCATCTGATGTACGCCATCAAAGATCCTCATTCGCTCAGTCGTTTTATGAACACGAACAAAGTTGCAAAGATGATGGTGATATGCAGAAGATTGAAAGATGGAGGAATGCATTTGCAGTGGCAGGGAAAATAGCAGGACATGATCTGAAAAATTACAAGTAAACTTCTCTTTTTCTTTTCATTTTTGCTTACTCATTTCACAAGAGGGCTTTTTAGCTAATATACTAATGGTCAGAACTTGAGTTGTTTTGAAAGTGGTCTTGTAACAAATATAACCATGATTGACGAGAGCCTGGCAAATCACGTTTGGGACCTTGGTTAAAACAAAGGCGCATGTGCATTTTGTAAGGATACCTATATAATAGAAGTTGCTCCCTTCTTTATTTTGCTTTTGTTTCTATGATGAACTCCTATTCCAGTGTATGTGATTACAGTTCTCCCCGTCAATACAATTCTCCTTTGTTACATGCCTTTTAGCCAAGTCACCGCTGTTTAATGATGTAATGGTGGTAATAGGAAAATTACTGGATGATGAGAGAGTAAACTGTCTCTAATTTTAAGCTCTTCTTGATTTGGTATATAGGTAAAACGTTTAAATTCTATTGCTTGTAATAAAGATATAGTCGTTCTTTAGTCAGAGTTAGAAAAATATTTAGATGTATTGATTCTTTTATGTTCCTCATCAGTAGCTATCTTTTATATCTGTGTCTTCCATTTGCTTTGCAATTTTTTGACGTCTATGGGTAAACATTGGAATTACATAGGCCGTAAAACTATGGAGTCGCGAATAATTGAAACATATTTTCTAATTCATTTATGTAAGTTCTATAACCATTTGTAGTGGATTTTCTAAAATGTGAAAAATGATAGTTTATAATACCTTCATTAGAGTAGCTTGTGCAATTAGGGTACCTTGTGCATTATGTTGTGTATGATGTTTAAGAGAATATCTAAGACAAAGTTTCTTTTTCAATATTCTATATAATTTACTCTCAGATTGTTTTAATTGTAATATGTAGGGATGATGCAGAATGCATCAAGAAGCTAGTTGAGGACATCTTTCCTAAGCTTCAAGTTGTTTCACCCTTCCCAAAATGCTTAGTAGGTATGGAATCTCAAATCGAGGAAGTAACATCATTATTAGATATGGAATCAAATAATGTTTGTTGTATTGGAATTTGGGGGATGGGCGGGATAGGCAAGACAGAACTTGCAACTTGTCTATATCTACGTTACTGTCATCAATTTGAAGCTCATTGTTTTCTTAGTGGTCTTGGAGCATTGTATCAGAAAAATGGACAAGCATGGTCAGAACAGGTCCTCATTGGCAAGATCTTGTGTGGAAAGTTGACTCTAACTAGTGACCATGAAGGGCTGAGTGCTATTATGAATATGCTTCGCCAGAAGAAAGTTTTGTTCATTCTCGATGATGTAAATCATCATGAACAATTGGAATATTTAGTTGGAGAGCCAAACTGGTTTGGTAGGGGTAGCAGAATTATTATAACAGCAAGAGACAAGAACCTGTTAATCAGTCATGCTGGGGATAACGTGTATGAAGTCCCACTGTTACGTGAGAATGACGCTCTTGAATTGTTCAGTAGGCATGCATTTAAAGAAAAATCACCAAAGAAACATTTTACGGAACATTCTAGTCAAGTGGTGGAGTATGCCGGTGGACTCCCTTTAGAACTTTCAAGACAAGTAGTTGAGTATGCCGGTGGACTCCCTTTAGCGCTTAAGGTTTTGGGTTCTTCCGTTTACAAACGAGACAAAGAGAAATGGCGAGACATAATAGACCGGCTGAAGAAAATCCCTCCCAGTGATATTATAGGAAAACTTAGGATTAGTTTTGATGGATTGGATAAAGATGAGAAGGAAATATTTCTAGATATTGCATGCTTGTACAAAGATGACTCACAAGATTACGTGAAACTAGTAATTCAGAGTCGCGGTATTCAGTTGATAGGAATAGATTACCTTGTCGAAAAATCTCTGATATCCATTTCGGGTTGCAGAATTGAGATGCATAATTTGATTCAAGAAATGGGTGAAAATGTCTCAAGTGAAGAGTACACAAACAGCAGAATATGGCTCTCTAAGGATGTTCATGAGCTTTTTGCTGGAAAGTTGGTGAGGAATGTTTTGACAATATCGATAATTTTATAATCTCTTGAGTAAAGCTTCTAGTACCCTCCTAACTATGACCAAATTTGCTACGAGACACTCCAACTTCATGGGGGTACTTTTTGTCAACCTTTTTAGCTAACGGCACCTTTTGTCAATCTTTTTAGTTGATGTGGCACCTTTGACGTGGGCTCCATTTTATGTAATAAAGGTGTCACGTCAGCACAAAAGGGTGACAAAAATACGTTAAAATTGAGTTCAGGGGCTAATAGGACCCCTGTGAAGTTGGAGTGTGCCGTAGCAACTTTGGCCATAGTTCGGGGTGGTACTGGATGCTTATCTCTAATCCCTTAGTATTGCAACTTTGTTCTGTTGAGCCTTTCCGGTTCATTTTATTCCTTTAACATAAATATGTGTTTCTCTCTTCAGAAAACAGAAAAGTTGGAAAGCCTATGTATCCCAAAAGGTTACAATTTTGGAGATGATCCTGTTAATCATAGCAGGATATTCAAGAGGATGAAGCGCTTACAGGTACTCAGAATTGAAGGTGGAACCTTTCACTCACATTTTGGTATCACTCATCTCCCTTCCAACTTGCGTTTTCTTGATTGGTCGTCTTATCCTTCACGTTCATTGCCCGAGAGTTTTGAACCATCACAGCTCGTTGGGCTTCGTCTAAGAAATAGTCAGCAACTTGCTCAACTTTGGCAAACATCAAAGGTATACTTGTGATCTCCCGCTCTTTCTCTGCAACAAAACAAAATGCCAGTATTTTTTTTTTCTTGGTCAGTCCACGTCAATTAATCGCTCAAAGACTTTTCTATATGCATATTCACATCAATTTGTCTGGTTATCATTCACTTGAAAACCGATAAGTTTAAACTCATGGATTCACTATGCAAATCTCATCCAAAATGTAACATATGTTCTCTCTTCTCTCCAACATCTCTTCATCTATTTTTCCCTAACAGTATGACAAATATGGTGAGATGCACGATTTAAACTACTTTAAAAGCTGATGTGTGTCCCTTTTTGGTTTAAATAAATGGTGAACCAAAGATGGAAAGAAATTTGTTTGTGGGTGCAAGCATAACAAATAAATCTAGCATGCAGCACACAAAAGGACTTAAACATGCTAATACTTGTTTCTGTAATTCCTCTTCGCTACACATTTAAATTTATGTATTATGTACATTTAGAAATGAAGAAAGATTTAAGTACATTCCACCTATGTGGTAGTTTCTTTCATTTGCAACATAGTTATAATCTACCTGCTGTTATTATGAGTCATAAAATACTTGATTGGTTCTGTTTATATTTCAGAGAAACATTGAGGTTTATATTCCGTTTTTGTATGAAAACAGAATTTGAACAGCTTGAAGCATTTGGATCTTAGCGGCAGCCTTGAGTTAATAAAATCTCCTAATTTTGAGCATATGCCAAACTTGAAGAGACTTATTTTAAGCTCGTGCGAGAATTTGCAAGAGGTCCATTCCTCTCTTGGACGCTGCAGAAATCTTACTTATTTAAATTTATCGGGTTGTTCCAGTCTTGAGAGGCTTCCAAGATTTACTTACATGGAATCTCTTGAGAAACTCGACCTCTTTTCGTGTAGAAGCTTAAATCAATTTCCAGAATTGTGTGGAGATATGCGACGTTTATCTAAACTCTCTGTAGGATCTCCACTGATAAGAAGCTTACCGTTGTATTTCAGCAGCTTGAGCTATTTACATTTGGAAGATTGTGAAGATCTTGAAAGTGTTCCAGCTACTATTCCAAATCTTAAAGATCTGTGTATTTCAGGTTGCAAAAAACTTGCAACGCTGGCAAATAGCCTCTTTGAATCGGAGCAATTGGAGGAACTTGAAATATCCAAATGTCCTAGATTGGTAGATCTCTCGATATCTCTTGGAGTTCATATGAAGCTTAAACAACTTGTCATAAGTGATTGTGAGAACTTAAAGAAGCTTCCAAACTCCATTCAGATGGAATCCCTTGAATATCTCCGTATATCTAATTGCCCGAAATTGGATACATTTCCAGAAATCAACGGAGATATGCATCGGTTATCAGAACTGATCCTACGATCTACTGGGATTAGAGAATTGCCTGCATCAGTCGGGAATCTGAGCGGCCTCCTTCATCTTGATCTGGAAGGCTGTGAAGATCTCATAAGCCTACCAAACAGCTTCTGTAATTTGAAGAATCTTCAATGGCTTGTTCTTTGCGGCTGCAGGAAGCTAGAGAAGCTTCCAGAAAACATCGGTGATCTGCAAATGTTAGAAAAACTGGATGCAAGTGGAACTTCAATCTTCCAACTACCTCCCTCCATCAGGAAGCTTCGTAAACTGGAAGATTTGAATCTCTCACATGAACAACTTCAACGTTACTCAAGTTTGGTTTTGCATCACGTATCAGGTTTATCCTCCTTGAAACGTCTTCATCTTGGTAATTGCAACATGTTGACTGGATTTCTGGAGGATCTTGTATCTTTCCACTGTTTGGTATGCCTAAACGTTAGAGGAAGCAGTATTTATTGTTTACCCAAAAGCATCAAGGAATTCTTATGCCTTGAAATCCTCGACGTGCAATTATGTAAGAATCTTCATGAACTGCCAGGAGAGCTACCCCCAAATCTAGTGGAGCTATATGCAGATTATCATTTGGCCTGGAACAGCATCAGAGATCTGCTTAAGTGTGTTAACTTGTATGATATCAAAATATCATGGCGTGGTGTATCAATTAACCAAGTTAACGTGTTGAAGTTCATTCAACATTTTCTCAGGGAATATATCCAGGTTTTTATCTCCTCGAAACATATATTTAGATGTTGTTCTCGTCAATTTAGTTATACTAATAATGATTTATGTTGCAGTGTGACTTCCAACACCAAAGGAGATATTTTTGCATTTCTTTTTCGGAAGTCAGAATTCCAGAGTCTTTCGGTTATCAGTTAAGAAATCAAGAAAATATTTCGATTAATCTCAACCCTTTTTGGTATACCGATAAATTCATGGGGTTCTCCATATGTTGCTATGCTAATAGAGGGAAAGTTGCTTCCATAATAGCTACATTGATCTGCAAATCTAACCCTATAACATCTTATTCCTTGAAGTGTCACATCAATCAATGTCGGCTCAATAATCCCACTCCTTCTGATCTCATGTGGTTCTACATACCATTTAAAGCATTGTGGCACGTTTCTGACAATAAAGAAGGGAAGAGCCCAAATGATTATTGCATGTTTGAGGTATCTACGATGTTTTGTAATAAAGCATGCTGGGGGATTCGCCTGGAGTATGAGAATAATGTAGTTGAACGAGAAGGAGGATACATCGAGCGACTCAAAGTCCCAAACTCTTTCCAGTTCAGCACAACAATGATGCTGACAACTGTAAATGGACGGCGCTCAATGGTATTTGAACAACCAGATCCTTCGCACACTTGTAGTCGTTTTCAAGATTCTGTTGAGCATAACACCACAACAGATAGAGGACTTCATTTCGGGTATAATAATAAGGTTCAAGAAGTGAATCAAGAAACGTTTGCAGTTGAAAATGAACACGAATCTCAGAATGTTGAGCTGGTTAGAGTTTGTGATAGCTCATCAAGGGAAATTGATGATGCTTCAAGAAAGAGAAAGAGAAATGAAAAGAAAAGGAGAAAAACAATGAAACTAGCTGCTGTCAACGCGCCAAAGGAGATTGTCAAGGTTAGCCATAGAAAATATCTTCAGAATTACTGTGCTCATATGTGATCTTACACTAAGTTTCATGTTTTCTGTATGTAGGTAGGAAACGTCAAAGCCAAGTGATAGAACCTATGGAAGTAAGTACTTGATTTTTTTTTTTTATTAGACAGAATGGACGTGGATCATCTTGCTCACTGCAAGTCTATTTACTCGATTAATTTTACTTTCTTTTTACCATTTCTCCAGAAAGGCGCCTGATATTGCTCCTTTCAGTCTTCATTTGCCTGATGTAACCTCGATGTTTAGGCCTCTGGTTCCATGTTTGTTTTAAGTACAGTTATGCTAAGGTACCTTGCGATATCATTCTTATGTAACAGGGCGTCTCTATTTGTTTTAATGTTTCCGTATACTGGTATAGCTTTAAGCATTTAGCTGTAATTAGAATTTCTGAATTCAAAATGAAATTTAGTCATTAATTTGGAAATGATATTGAGCTTTCAAGTCTAAGTTAAAGAAAAAACAAATAATCTGAATTACTTCAAATAACTCTCTCATTGAATTTACCAAGTTAATATGCAAGTTAGTTGAACTATTTTCTCAACATGAATAATGCAAAAACATATTCCGACATGCATATTTATCTCATTGAATTTGAGTTAAATTGAAATTCATTTAGCTGAAGTTTCAAGCTGCCAAATTTATTCTTATACATGCTTCAGACGTATATACGACCAGGAATCATAGGTTCTGATGAAATCCCCTTCTCTTCTGAAACATTAAAACATATGATTATATCTTATGCCTTTTGTAAGGAAAATTTCTGAGTGATATGAGACGGTTTAATGCATATAATACCGATAAGTGTTGTTCACACAGGTTCTCCAGGCCTTCCAAGTTGTGTTCTGCTTTATAATCAATAACAACCTTAACCAAATAATCCACTAGCAATTCATTCCTAAATCAATTTGCACATTGATATTACTTGTTTATGGTGGATCGGGTACTACATCGGTACGGATATATATATGTTGGATCGGTTACCACGCCGGTACGGATGTGTATATGATGGATCGGGTACCACGCCGGTACGGATATGTAGATGGTGGATTGGGTACCACGCGATACGGATATGTAGATGGTGGATCAGGTACCACGCCGGTACGGATATGTGTATGATGGATCGGGTACCACGCCGGTACGGTACAAGAACATAGATTGTTCCTTGCAGGTCATGACTATTTGGGAAAATATAAGTCCCATAGCATGTGTGTACATATTTGTGTTGATTCTGTGGATGTTTACAGTATAGTTGATACTCTTGATGGTTATGTGGCTTGTTTTGTGAGCACTGTTTGACCTGTTATTGTTGTATTGTTGATTCATTGAGAATTTGTTACGTGATGATGCTTGTCTACTTGTTATTTGATTTATATTGTGTACATGTTATTAAGTTGAGTTGGCTATGAAGTACATAGTGGTTTGTATTAATACTACCCTGGACTCTTCTTTTGTTGAGTGTAAAAAGTTTTACAGAGGCTCAGACACGACCTCACCTCTAGAGTTTGATAACAGATCTTGATCCAAGGGTGAGCACTCCGTCTCCAAGCTGCCACGGGTCATCTTGTTTGTTATTGTCCATATTTCGGGCAATGAAATATCCCTTATTTACTTTATTTTGGATATGTCTTTAGACGTGATCTTTGTTAGTAGTTCTTGTACTTCAATAAGTAGTTAGTTGGATTTCCGCATTAATAATGATTTGCTCTGGACTATTGTTATTATGTTGATTTTATGATAATATCATCTTAATATCGACTAAGTGATTGGGCAATGATTTGATTTAGATGGTTCTCCCACAAGAAGATTAGTGTGGGTGCCACTCATGGTCTTTTGGGTCGTGATAGTTCTCCCGGCCTTCCAAGTTGTGTTCTGCCTAATAAAGGGTTTAATCATATTCCTAACCTTATCTTAAATGCTGGTGATTCTGATTGAAGAGACATTGTTTGTTTGTTTGTTCTTGCATACTTGCCAACTAGTTGATGTTTGCTTCTTCGTCATGTCCTAGTTTGTTTTACCGCCTATGTTACTTTGGCAGCTGATATTGGTGATCGATTAATAGTCTTCCCACGCTCTCCTTTTTTACTTATGAGCAAACTAACAAGACTTGTATGCGCTCTAAACAAATTGTCACTTGTAGAGGGGAACTGCAGAATCATCTGAGTCTGCTATGAATTCCTGATATTTTGGTGATTCAAAAATGTGTTTGAGCTTGACTATTCCTTTGAAGCCAGTAGCCAGTATGACCAAGCCCGAGACAGGATACCTTCTTAGGAGAAACCAAAATTCTTAGCTTTCTTGATCTCGAGACGTCCTTCCTCTACTCTGTCGTAGAAGCCCTCAGGCACGGTAGACAGTCTATTATGTTTCTAGTACAAGAATATTTAGCTAGAAACTACATTTGTACTGCATCCAACCATATACTCATTAATCGTCTCGTGTATAAGAAACGTCGTTTGAATCACTGAAAAATGTCTGGCATATAAGGACTTGATTAAATTTTCTTATTACATGAACACTTAATGTCAAAGTTGCCTTTCAGGTTTTAGCAAAGATTTGACTTCCTTTTTTTCAAAAGCTTAGGAGGGAAACTTTCTTTTACCAAATGATCCTGTGAAAGATGGGAAAAACTTTCTACTCAAAGCCTGCTGATTGTTTGTATTGAGTCTAGTTACTAGTTAATTTTATTTGGTTACCCATTCGGTGTCCGGTACCCGCATTGGAGCCCGACTAATCCGTATTCGTGCTTTGCAAGACCTCATTCGGGTGGCAGCGCTTCCAACAGAGTTTTCTCCATACCCAGGAATCGAACCCTCGACCACTGGTTAAGGATGAAGCAGCTTCATCTACTGCACCACAACTCATGTTGGTTACTAGTTATTTTTAAAATGTAGAGATAAGTACAATATCTGCTTCTTGTGGAGAAATGTAGAAGTTTTGTGTCAAAACAATTTTTGTTTAATAAAAAATTGTTCGAACATAAAATAGATATTTCTTGTCTAGCTCCAGGTTATTCTTAATTTGGACAGAAAACTTGGGACGGACTTGACATTTGAGCAACTCTCTTTTGTTATTCTTTATTAAATATTAAAGAATTGAGCACCAGAAATAAAAAACTTCTTTAGTGGAGTGCTTTTCCCAAAAGTGGGACCTTTTGGCGTGGTATTTTGGCGCGAATGTGGGTTAGCCATGACTAAGGGCGGTTTGGATAGGCTAAAAAACAAAATCTTTAAAAGTGTTGAATTTATTTTAAAAATAAGCAGTTAAATGTTTGGATAAAAATGTTGAAATTGAAAAAAAGTTATTGATGTGTTTGGTAAATAATACTTTTAAGCATTTTTTTAAGTCAAAATGACTGAAATACCTTTAATAATATATGGAGTTGAATATTATTAATTTTTATTGTTAAAATGATTCAAATTAAAATTAATATATATATATATATATATATATATATATTGTTTTTATGAATGACTATTAATTTGTGCGCTAAAAAAATATTTTTTTTAAGAATTTAAGTGTTGAATATAATATTTTGCCCTTATATTTTTTCCTGAAACTCTTAATGTTATCCTTAAAATTTTGTATCATTAAGGTGGAAAAAAGTATAATATCTTAACTATATTCAAACGCTTAATGAAAAAAATTCCCTTAAACTAAAAGTTCCTTAAGGAATTTTTTTCCTTAATGATATCTTAACGACTTTTTAAAACGGACTATATTTTTTGCTACTTTTTTGCAAGGGCAACTTAATGTTCAACTGCACCTTATAACTTTTTTGCAAGGGCAATTATATTGAACTTTAAGTTGAATATAATTTTTCCTTATTCCATGAAAATATTATATTCAACACTTCAACTCTTAATGTTCAACTGCACCTTAAGGAACTTTTTTACACCTTAATAATACGAAAATTATTTTAACACTATATTTTTCCTTAAATATAGTTTTTTCCTAAAAGTTCTTTTTTGTAAATTATAAAAGAAAAAAAGTTCTTTGGTATTGAGCAAAAAAGTTCCTTAATATATCCTTAAGGAAGAATTACAAGGGCAAAAAAATCATTTACTTGATTAATGGGGAATATATTATAAGTTAAAAAAATAAGTAGCAAATACCAACTTTTTTTTTTAGCTTTTTTTTTAAGCCAAAATCAACTTTTTTTAAGTTATTACAAAAATTGCCAAACACCATTAAAAGTAAAAAATAGCTTATAAATTTTTTTGATCAATTTATAAGCTAATTCAAACACCCACTAAAAGTGATAATAATAAATTCCCTTCGAATTCAAATTAGCCCTGATTACACTAAAAACATGAAGGGGCGGGGGGGCGATCTTTGAGATTGTTCTGTTCTTAAAAAAATATATTTTTTTCTTTTTTGAAAAAAATAGTGTTTGGTAAGAAGCGGAAAGAGTTTTTTTTCTTTTGAGAAGAAATACAAAATTTCTGCTTTTACAAAAAAACAGAAGCTAGAGAATTATTATTTTTATAACAAAATTATCTCTCACTCTCTCACACACACATCAAAGTATTCCTTATTAATTAATTAACATATATAAGTTTGGTTTTAAAATTTTATACTTTATATTTATATCAAAAAATTTATTTTCTTTCAATATTTTTAAATATATTTATGTATATAAATATTGATTGAAAATCTTATAGTACGTACTTTTTAATTAAATAAAAATAAAAAATTTAATTTAAAATATTATAATAGATATTAAAATAAATGTTCTTTATAAAATGATTTAAATAATAAAAGTCTATAGATACATGTCATTTTTCGTCATTTGTCTCTCAAAAGCACTTCTTGGAAAAGATTATTCAAACACAATCATTTTATCAAAAATACTTGTGTGTTTTAAATAAGCAGTTTTGTAACAATAATTCTAAACAGGCTATGTTAGTTTTACGACGTAATAAATTGAAAGCTGAATCATGAACATATCATACAATATCTTTTTAAATGTATATATAACAAAATTAATTTCAAATCATAAGCAACATCGATCATTATAATTTTTACATTTATCAGATGGTATCTGACTGAACATGAAGTATATATAATAAATTAAAGGTGATCTATGGGCATGCCAATAGAGGAGTTAATTTTTAATTACAAAAATTAATTTTAAGACTTACTCCTCCTATCTCAATTTACGTGACATATTTGAATTTCGAAAATTAAAATATACTATCATATAAATTGAGACAGAGAAAGTTAGGGGTGTACATAGGTCGGTTTAGTTCGGTTTTTTATTAAAATATAATCAAACCAATAATGTCGATTTTCTAAATCTATAAACCAAATCAAATCAATATACAATCGGTTTTTTTTATTTCGGTTTTAGTCTAGTTTTTTTTATTTTTTTGATTTTTCAGTTTTCTCGATTTTTTTACAATTATAATGTGATTGAAGAAAAAAATTAAATGTTATCACTAAAAAGATTATAAAAAAATAAAAAAAAATGGTCATAGAGTAGTTCCAATAAAAATTAAGTTGGCAAATTACTAAGACGTCTAAACTACTATCTCTCAAAGTAATATTATGTGGATACCCAAGTAGTTCAATTTCTAAGTCACTAGTCACAGTAGCTTGACTGAAAGTTCTCTTCACATAAAATGTGAGCATACAAAAGAACGAAGAATTAGAGACAACTTATTAAAAATTTAACTCCATAAAATAATTAATTATAACATAATTCTATAAAAAAAAAAAAAAAAAAAAAAGAGAAACAAATCTAAATCACAACTTGACGAATGAGAAAAGTAAGATGAGGAAATAATGAGAACTCTCTGAAAATTTAGAAAGTAAAATATAAAAAGTGAAGCAATTAAAGAGCTTTAGGTTTTTATATTACTATTGGATTTTGTATTAATTTGTTATTAGGAAAAAATACATAAAGTATCAAACTTAAGCATTAAATTACAAAAAATAACAATAATTTTATTAAATTACATTTTGTAACATCTATAGCATTATTTTATGTGGTCCCTACTTTTTACCCACTTGGAGAAGTAACTGTCAGTTTTCCCTCTTTCACGCCATAAGCTTTCTCTTTCATTAATTTGAAAGATTTTTGCCATTTTTTTCGCCCTAAAGTATATCTTCCCGCTCCCTTTTTTTTCACTTTGCACGATTTTAGCACCATCAGTAAAGATTATTTTCATCTATTTCAAGTAACTCTTAATTTAGCTATTGCATGTTAGCATTTTTTTGGGGGTAAATTTCAGAAATAGCATACTCTAATATATCTCAAAATCAGAATTTAAGGTTTTTGATTTTAATGGCTGAACAAACACCAAAATCACGAACAAATAGTGGTATACGAAATTTGAATTTGGTCTATGATTGTGGATCATCTTTTAGTCTTGGGTTAACTCAAGAAGATGTAGTTAAAGTTGTTTCAAATTCTTTACAGTCGAAGAAATCTGAGAAACCGAAGGAGATTAGGTCGAAGTTTCGCAACGATCCGCTAAAGATGAAAAAAATTTTGAAAAAAAAAATCGTTGAAGAAATCGCCTTCTCAGAAGGAAAAAAAAATTAAAAAAATCGAGATGAAAAGGAAAGCGAAAGAAATTGAAGGTTTGAGTAAGGTTGATGAGGATGTTCAGATCTCTTTTGATGATGATTCTGAAGAAGTTAGCGAGGAAGAGGTATTTTTTTGTTGTAAATGTATTTTTTGAGTAAAATGTATTTTGCCCCAAGTAAAGATGTTGTTAAAGTTGTAAGTTATATATATTTTTTTGAAGTAGTTAATATGTATTTGATGTTATGATGATATTTAGGGATTATAGAATGCTGATTTGTGAAGATGATAGTATAATTGTGAAAATATATTGTTGTATTAACTACTCATGAAGAGTATATTGGCTATATGTATTTTTTAGCATAAATGATTTGTATTTTTCAGTGTTGGTTGCAGTTTTAATATGGTAAGAAATACATACGCATGTTAATTTTACTTGAAATACTACAACAGTCTGTTGGATATATGTATTTTTCAGTATTGGTTGCAGCTTTGATATGATCAAAATACATATGCATGTTAATTTTAGCTTAACTACCAGAACAGTCTATTGGCTATATGTACTTTTAGTATATTTGATATGTATTTTTCAGTGTTGATTGCATTTTTGATATGATAAAAATACATATGCCTGTTATATGTTTTTTATTTTTATTGGCTGATTGATTTTTTGGCTGCATGTTATATGATTCTTTGTATAGGTGATGCAGGATGAAATATTCATTGTCAGAAAACTTTCAAGATTTGCACCACACATGTGTTCGTACAGTGACAAATATATTTATGGAAGCATACGCGCAATTTTAAACAAGGAACAATTTAAAAACTTTTGCGATAATAACATTTTTTGGTTATTTTATGAAGAAGCAGCAATGTGTAGTGCAAGCACAGTTATGCAGATGCGTTATGACGCTTGAGGTGGATGGTAGTTCTTCTTCTGGGATTCAGATTTGTGCTAATGGGACCTTTCTTAATTTTACTCCCAGGAAATTTGCTATCATAACTGGATTGAATTGTGTGTCAAATAGGTATGACTTTATTTTTGACGAGGGTGTACCAAATAGGATGGTTGAGAAGTATTTCAATGGGGCATAAATTATACAGAAAAGGCAACTATTTCTAACATTCACGGAGAGAGTATGGGGAGAGAACAATGATGAGGATGCTGATAAATTTACAATCCTGTATTTCCTGCATTCATTTGTCTTATCTAATGTTGAAACTATGGTAATACCCCGTCTTCATTTCGATTTGATCGATAGTGGAAGATATAAGGATTTTTCATGGGGTTCTTTATCTTTTGAAGATCTGGCCAGAAGTTTGAACAATCGATTGAAAGCTGGTGGTCAATTTTATTTAATTCAGGGAATGCCACTGGCTATTCAAGTGTGGCTTTACGAGTGTTGTTCAAATGTCCCACCAAAGATTGCATCGAAGGTTGATAATCGGATTCTCCGATTATTAAATTGGAAGACGATTGCACCTCGTCCACGCTTTGAGTTTTTGATGAATGCTATGTTCAATCACAATGGCAAGGTTTGTTGTTACTAAATACATATGTATTAATATGTATTTTACAGTATACATATATACATTTTTATTTACAATTGTTTAACTGATTCTTTAACATATATTATTTACCTATTATTCTAGGTTGTCTTTAAGAACATAGAGCCAACGAAAAAGGAGCTGTCAAAATTGTAAATACCACAGAAAGATGCAATACAACATGAACGTTCTGTTGATTCTGATGATGACTTTCACGATCCACCACCAAAAAAGATCAACGAACATTCAAAGAAGAAACAGAAGGTTGATTCATCAACACCAGTAGCGAAGAAACCTTTAAGGAAAAAGCAAGTAGATATTTTTGACGAGCATATCCAAACGAGGACACTAGCTTCTCGTGCTGCAGAGGTTGATGGAATAAATACACCAGTTTTCAAAATAATTTCAACACAACAGACATCTTCTTCAAAAACGAAGAAAGAAAAGCAAACAGCTCGGGTTATTTTTCTTCAGGTACACTCAAAGGCAAATATTCATGTAGAGGAAGTAGCTGTCAAAACCTGAGAGTCATGTTGAGAAAGAAGCCTCTATTTCTAAGAAAGATTTTGATGCATTCCGAGATGAGGTAATTTTTTTTGAAAAATATTTTGTTTTACATGAAAAAAATTTTGTTTATAGATTTTTTATCAAAACAGGTTCGTCGCGAGTTTAAAGGAATTCGTGGACTAATGAGAAAAAAATTCAAAAAGATGAAGAAAGCATTTGCTCAAAGCTAGGTAAATTTTTTATTTGAAAATTTTAGTTGATTTGAATATATATATTTATTGGACTGCCTTATACAAATACAGTATATTTGTAAAATAACTCGTTATGTTATTGGACACAATTTTTTCAAGAGCAAGTTGTAGATATAGAAGCTGATAAACCAAATGTTGATGAGGGAAGGTTAGAGCAATCTGGACAACATTTCAGTCCTAATCTTGTTCAATCTTCGGATAATATTTCTGATGGTACGAAGGTAAATATTAAAGTTCCAAATACATATTTACTTGTACTTTTAAATTTTATATTCAAAATACAGTTGAGGTTAATAGAACTGTCAAATTTGGAATAGAATTAAAGATTGACTTTAGTATGATATGCAAGTTTTTTTTTTTTTTATGTGTTGTTGACTTATTAAATATATATGCATTGTTCATTAAATAAAATTATTTTTAACATCACATATAGTGTATATATATATATTTTTGAGGATGCTCACATAACAATATATATATTATTTGGTTGATTAAAAACATTACAACATGCGACACAGTGTGTTTTTAATTTTGTTCATAAATATGTATTTTTGAGTTTGATGTTATATATCAATATATATTTTTAATGTGTTCTATACACTGCATATGTATTTTTAGTTTTATTCATATGTATTTTTTAACACTGCATATATATTTTAACACTGAGTGATTATTTTGTTGTGTTCTTTAATATGTATTTTTGAGTTTGATGTTATATAAATATGTAGTTTTAGTGTGTTTGTATATATGTATATTCAATTTCATAAAAAAAAATATTAAATTTGACTCAAGTATTAATAGGTTATTTTAATTTGTATATGTATTTGTAGCAACAACATGCAGATAAAGATCCTGACCTTCAGAATATGAATTATGTTGGTACCGAAAGATCACCACAACAATTAAGTTTGGAGGTTGATCGAAAATTGGAGGCAAATTTGCTTGATAAAAAGGTAAATAATTAAGTTTCGTATATATATTCATTTGAATTCACATTTATAAACAGATACAAGTACATGTTTGTTTGATGTTTTGATTTTTTCATTTGTTTTCAAGGGGTGCACTGATTTGCATTCTGAAAAAATGAATATTGAAATTGATTCTCAACAATTAATCCCTGATGAGCTTCTCTGAAGTACAAATTTGGATTACTTACATTCTGAGAAGGTTGTTCAACATGATTGTCGAGTATATATAGTGATGTTAACTTTTTCTTCATGTCATGTAATAATCCAGAGGACAATTAAATTTTTACTTTCATTTTTTTTCAGACCAGCGATGAGAAAAGTGATGAAATAATTTTGTCTGATTCGCAATTCACAATTCCTGATGAGATGTTACCGAGCCTAAAGACCTATCAAATACAAAGCATCATCATACATCCATCGGCAAACCGTCAAGAAGAATCTCATCATGAAATTTTGGATGCAAAAATTTCTGAGACTGTTATTGAAGATCATGATCAAGTATGTATCTTACTATTATATATTTTGAGTTTATTTAGGTTCAATTTGATAGAAAAAAAGTAATATTCTTTTTTCAATCTTTTTGTTAGATGAACAGAGGGATCACTGATTTGAGTTCAAATTCACTGGTGAATTCAGAGGTCGAACTTGCTACCGAGGAGCAAGTTAGGACACCTCCTAATACACAAGAAGTAACCAATGATGAACAGAGGGATGAACAATTGTGGTCTGATTCACAAAACACAATTCCGGATGAGTTTCTACCTATCTTGAATGTCTACAATCAAAAAAGCATTAGCATTCATCCATCCGCTAATTGTTAAGTTAAAACTCCCAAACCAAAGTTAAGGATTAGGCGACCATCAAAATTCAAGGAATCGCCATACACCAAAAAATTTGGTTCAGCAGCTGATAAGTACAATAAGATATATATAATTTTTTATGTAATATGTCTTGCAAATACGTTTGTATTTGTTAAGTTTTTGTATTCTATAATTATATAGGGAGCTCAGCAGGGCTAATGCACATATTTCCCCAGAAACACATTTTTATATCACCCGATTGATGGGATAATAGATACGAAGATTGTCAAGAACTTCAACGACTGAATTTCTGCCGACCTATTAAAAGCTACTGCCAAGAGGTAGTTCTTTTGAATTGCTTCAAATTATTTTTTTGTATCAATTATGTTTTCATGATTTACCATCTCCTTAAAATACCTAGGAAAGGAAAATTGGATCATTACTAGTGGGGAAAATAAAAAATTTTAAAGATGCATTTTGGTGTTGAGACTGTTGAAGACAAAAATTGGTTCTATATGATGGGGTTTACAGTTCAGACATGGACGACAGACTTGGTTAGTATATTATTTTGAATTTTTTTCCATTTCGTCTGTAACACTACTTAAAAATACATATTAGGTTACATTGAAATACATATGGTTTAACATATATGTATTTTTAAGTATTCAAAATATGATATAGTATACTACATCACATACTGTTGCATATACTATTAGAGAACATTGTATGCATGTAACTGAACTTTAAGAATGCAATTTTAGACACACAAATCTTCTACATTAATATAAAAAAAATGGATATGTATTTTTTACTTGCATACACTTTAATATTTAGTATATAATTTTTTGAATGCTCTAAATTTTGTGGTATTCACTAATGCAGCATATTGATGTCTGCTTATACTACTTGAGGAAGAAGTCGAAGTATGGGCCGCACAGTTCGTACAAAAATGAGTCAAATAAATCGTACAAATACAGTACAGTTGACTGTAACTTTATGAATGTAATTAGATCTTTGAAGGATGTATATTCTGTGGATCATCAAAACCTTAATGCTGGAGAACAGGAGCACTATCTTATTGAATACATTGATGGGTTTCGTATGCATGCTGCAGTGCCATGGCATACAGTGGAAGACATTTTTATTTCGGTAAATATAAAGGAAAAACATCATTGAATTCTCGCGGTTTTATCATTTTCAGAGAGGTGTATATTCTTGTATGATTCATATGAATCCAGTGGTCATTATGCGGCTGTTCTTGCTGAGATCAAGAAATAGCAAAGATTATTCCATTGTGTCTCCAGGCTTGTAATTTCTATGTTAAGAAAGGAATTGATCTTCAAAGCTATCCAAGATACAAAGACAAAGAATCCTCAGATATGTTTGATGTTTTATTTGAAGATGATTTGCCTCAACAACTGAGTGGAAGCTTGTAAGTTTTGAATTTATATATACCAAAATTATATCTTTGTACAAAATATATTTCACTATTTAATCAATTTTTTTTCTTTTTTGTAGGGATTGTGGTGTCTTTATGGTTATGTATGCAGAGTGTCTTTCTTATGGTCACAAAGTTATTGCGACTGAGTGCGACCCCAATGCACTCCGTACAAGATATGTTGCACTTTTGTGGGACTATGGGATCCGAAAAAAAGAAGCAAATGCTATTAGTAATGTCGAAGCATCCGTGAGACCTGCAAGACAAAGTAGAATAACTAGTGTCACTAAATTTGTTGATGTATGATGGTTGATGGATTTTTGCCTTTTTGTACTTTAGAAACTAGTTTATGGATTTAGGTTTTGATTGTACAGACTAATTTTTATGTTTTGAATTGGTTCTATTTCATGGAGTTCTACCTTTTACTGTGAGATTTTGTTAAAAAATACTTACGTAGTTTTTATATTATGTTTAAAAATACATATATCGTATAAATCAATTGTATTTAGCCTAAAAATACATATGCAGTGTTAAATTCAAATATTGCAAAAATACATATGGACCATTCCTAATATGTATTTTAGTATGTTGTTGTTGTTCTTTAAAGTTTTCCACCACCTTCCTATATTGTTAAATATAACATGTAGTGTGAGATTTATGAAGTTCTACCTTTTACTGTGAGATTTAGTTAAAAAATACATATGTAGTTTTCATATTATGCTTAAAAATACATATGTAGTATAAATCAATTGTTTTTCAGCAAAAAAAATACATATGAAATGTTAGAATCAAACATTACAAAAATACAACTGCAACATACCTAATATGCATTTTTAGTATGTTTTCATTAACTATAATTATAAATTAGGATTTAAATTAAAGTGAAATTTGAGATTTTAATGCAATTATTCACAAAATATATATGCAGTGTTGATATTTTGCTACAAAATACATATGGATTATACATTAAAAATATTTTCCAAAAAAATACATATGTCGTGTTAATATAAAGCTATTGAAATATAAATATTGATCAAACCTAATATGTAATTTTGATATGTGTTCATTTTAAATCATTATACAAGAGAATTTGAATTAAAGATAAATTTGACTTTTTTATGTCGTTATAGGTTTGATTTTAGTTACAAAATACATATGCAGTGATGATATTTTTATTAAAAATACATATGGATTATACATCAAATGTATTTTACAATATAAATACATATGCAGTAATAACATTATGCAATTCAAACATATATTTGCAGAATATGTCATATATATTTAAACCTTTGAACAATTAGGAATCATATACTTGTTTGGTTAATCAAAGTTACCACCTTTAACCTAAAATATATTTACTATGTCAAAAATACATATGAACTGCTGCTTGAAAATACATGTGTAATGTACAAATTTTGAAACATATATAGCTCTATTATTCAGATATTATTGTCTTCAATTGTCAAATGATTCATAAATGCATTAACTAAACTGAATTAGTTCATCATTATTAAAAATGAAAAAAAAAATTAAGAAATTATACAGAAGAAGAAATGTATCATTTGCGATATTTCCTACAAGAACATCTATTGTGACCCTTATTTCCACAACCACCGCATGAGTTGATATTCTTCTTTCCAAACATATCCCGGCCTGATTTTTCACGATCCTTCTTTGCAGGTCTTTCTGGAGGTCTTTTGAATTTTGGAGGGAGTACTATTTCACCAAGTATGCTCTCTGAAATTATCCAGTCATCGTTGTGTGGCAACGGGTAGATTGAAACATCATATGTCTTCAAAACTATTTTTGGTTTAAACAAATCAGAACAGTATGGCCTCTTCTCAAAATTCTTTTTCTCCAACACCGCACAAGCATGTGCACATGGTATCTCATCTATTTGAAAAGCATTACATGAGCACTTTTTTTCCTTGATTCAAACAATGAAGTGCTTTTATTTGACGTGTACCGTATACACATATTTTGTGGTTGGTACTACCTGATATAAAAATAAAAAATTAAATGCATTGATACAAAAAGATAAATTCCATATTCCGTTATATGTTGTAAGCACACCAGCATTTTTGAAAAAAAAAATACTTATGCAATAAAAATACATATGCAGAGTACATTTTTACAGAGCAGCCAAATACATATGCAGTTGTTAATAATTTTCAATACAACAAAATACATTTGCAAAATACATATTATGTTTTTAAATGTTCATATTTTTTATGTTGTATATCTTTTTCATTAATTTACAACTGCATGGAAAGTATTTTCATATTTATGTTTTCATAATTATAATTTCCACAAATCTAAAAGGTCATACCGTCATACGGGTACACAAAGCCTCGTTCTCACTGAGTATGTCATTAAACTTTTCAATGAGTGATGTGAAGGTATATGAAACCTCCTGCCTATTTGCACAATTTCATTTTGCAAACAGTAATCGAACTTCCTCAAGAAAGTCATAAATTGGCGGTTCTCTAGCTGATACAAGCACTCCATTTATGGACTCCGCAATGTTTGAAGTCAAAGTCCATCCTCGGTGAACTGTTGCATACGACCTAGCCCACTTTTCGTAACCCGCCAATTTCAAATATTTCTTCACCCTAATATCAGTTGCCTCAACTTTTTCCATGAACATGTGAAATTCTGACTTTGAATATGATTTGGCCATTGTATAAAAAATCTCCGACAATGCATCATGTGACTTTCTGTAAAGTTTTTTCACATTTCTCCATAGATGCCACATACATGCATAATGTGGAACATCTTCGTACACATCACCAACAACCTTTATGATGCTTGGATTCCTATCAAACACAACACATATGTTTTTTCTTTTCCCGTACGCTTTCTTTAGATTCTCGAAGAACCACGTCCAGGATGCATCATATTCAGAATCAATCACACCATATGCCAAAGAAAATATATGACCTGTATACATAATTCATCATTTTCAGAATCAAGCACACCATATGCCAAATAAAATATATGACCTGCAAATATAAAAAAAATCTGCGCAGGCCTATTTAAATATAGTTAGAAACTGCATATGTATTTATTACAAATATAGGTAAATTAAAATGTATATTATCTACCTGAAATGGTATCAATTACATATAATAAAATCTACATGCACCTCACTATCAAACATAATCAATTTTACATGTTTCATTCAGGAAACTTTGAAAATATATGTAACTACATACAGCTATGTATATATGAATTGGATATATGTATTTTTCAAGTCAACAGCAGAAATACAAAAAATTACAATCAGTTATACAATGTAATTATTATTTAATGATACTAACCTGCTCCGTCCGTTGTACATGCTGTTACAAATGTCCCAGTATATATTCATCTCAGATGACTAGCATCAACAACTATGATTGGTCTACAATGATCGAATCCTTTAATGAATGCATGTAGAGTGATAAATACATACAAGAACGCATTATCATTTGTCTTCTTCATTTTTATATGTGAATTCGGATAAGTAGTATTCAGCACATATAAGTATGATGGTAGTTTTCCATAGGATGTTGATGGCTTTCCCTCAACTCTTCTAACGCTCTTTCCTTAGTCCTCCAACATAAAGTGTATGTCAAATCCATACCAAAATCCTTCTTCATGTCATTTTTTATTTCCTCGCACTGTATTTCGTTTGTGGTTTTTGAATTTCTGTTTAACCATACCAGCTATCAAAATACTAGTTGCATAAACCTTTGGATAGATCTTGTCTTTCACTGGGCAAGTATGTTTAGGTATGAATCTCCAGTGTCTCTCATGCCTGATGCACGCATTAAGAACTCGCAGTTTCTTGATTTGCGAAACAATGTATAGTTGCATCAAACATGATTAAATACATTCAAAATACATATCCAAAGTAATATTAAACAAAATCAGAGTGATATACAATGTACGTACGTTTTCTTACTAGACCTTTTACTGCGCGTTTGAAACTTCTCCCTTATTGCATAGTCCTTCATGACTGAATTTAAATTATTTTTTTGTCAAGTAAACCTGGTCGTCCTCAACATGCTTGTGATGTGGGTCTGAGATAATCACCTCAATAGTATCCATCTCAAAAATATTTAATGCTTGTGTATCTTCACAAACCACCAAAGCTCCTTCATTTGTTGTATTTAATCCTGTTTGCAAGTTGTTACAGTTGATTTCTCTTTCAGCAAAACATATAGATGAACTTGCTAAGTTGCTCCCTACAACTTTATCCAAAATGCTTACATATAAAAAAAGATAATTCATTTCTTGTATCAGCTTTTTCTGCACTATAAACACCTTTAAACCCATATCATTACGTATTTCTATCTGCCCTGCATTAGCAGTGATTTGATATTCCACTAGAATACGTTTGCTGGTTAAATTCACACTTAAATGAGATGCCTAAACATCGTGCAGCTCAACGAATGTTGCTGATGTGCTCAACAGTATTGCATCAGTGACATATTCTTTGAAGTTCTTTTCGTACGTCCATCGACCAGAGTGCTTCACAAAGACTGGTATGCTTCCCATTTCTACTAGATTTAACCAATAAAAAAATAAATATACATATTTGTCAAATATCACTTATTTTAACACACACTTTACAAATTTAAGTGCAGACAAAGTTACACAACCAACATCTCCATTTAAAAAAATACATTTAAACAATATTTGTTTGAATTAAAATACAAACACAGCAAAAGTTTTCAACCAAATACAGAAACTACTTAATCAAACGGAAGTAAAACAGGTACGAAATATATTATTACATATACACTTATACTCTCAAATTCCGACAAGCAAAACAAAAATACATATGCAGTGTTAACACAAATCATATCAAAAATACATATGCAGTGTTAACATTAAGCATATTAAAAAATACATCTGGAGCATACCTAATTTGTAATTTGATATGTTTTATACATATTTGTTAAATGTCACTTGTTATAACACGCACTTTTCATATTTAAGTGCAAACAAAGATACACAACCAACATCTCAATTTAAAAAATACATTTACACAACATTAGCTTAAAGTAAAATATCTTTTCAAATATACATTTATACTATAGAATTCCGACAACAAAACAAAAATACATATGCAGTGTTACCATTAATCGTATCAAAAATACATATGCAGTGTTACCATTAAGTACATCAAAAATACATATGGAGAAGATATTTTATACTTTTATATGGGTTCATAGAATATCATCAAATTCAACAGATACATTCGATCATTCATTTATCTAGTAGTTCAAAAAATAATTGAATAAACTTCAATTCGAAAGTTGTTTACAATTTGTTCTATTGTTAAAACAATCAAAATAGCAACAAACGATCCTCAAAACTAGAGTCGAATACTGATTTTTTTCCCATTGAAAAAAACTTTAAAGATGAAATTTGCAACGGATACTTGAATTTCAATTTTACTGCTGCCTTGATTCTAACTCGAATTTGTTTTACAATTTTTTCACATACAAATTAACGACGACAACCAAAACTTGATAGGCACATCAGTAATGGTTAAAAAAAATGAACTGAATAACAATAATGATTATGTACCTTAAACAGTAGTAATGGTTGAATTTTCAACTGACAGTTGAATTCAAACAAATGAAATGGTTGAATTTTCAACTGACAGTTGAATTCAAACAAATGAAACAGATGAATCAACAATTGAATTTGATTCAATCAAATTACTGCATGATTTTGCAATTGTTGTTGATTTCGAAGAAGAATCAGTCCAATTTGATTCAGCAACAACAATGCTTGAATTTTCAAAGCAGGGTTGGTTTAGAACAAATTGCTAAGAAAATATGCAGTTGTTAATGGGGAAAAAATGAAATTTGAATTATGAAGTTATAACGGATGTCACGTTTTTTAAGAGTTTTAAATGGAAAAGGAATCCACATATTTACTTAATTGGTAATTATACCATATATAGCTCAACTAATTTCAGTTAGCAACTTTTTTGTAGATGTATTTTTACAACAACATTTTTTAATAATACAAAATATAAGTTGCTATAAAATGTAATTATGAAACTGTTGCTATAAAACTAATAATTAGGCTCTTAAGTATGCTACTTCTGAATTTTTTCCTTGTTATTAATGGAAAAATACTATAATTAAAGACCCAAGAATATATATCTATTTTCTGAATATAAAAAATAATAAAAGTAATTAGAAAGTAGATTATAAGTAGTATTTTTTTACGTAAAAAAAATTAAAATTATATATGTATTAGTTCGGTTCGGTTTGATTTTATTTTTGCTAATACCAAACCAAACCAAGAATGATCGATTTTTTTTTTTTGCCAACACCAAATCAATCAAACCAAACCATAAGTCGGTTTTTTTCCTCGATTTGATTTGATTCATCGATTTGGTTTGACTTAACGGTTCGGTTTGTACACCCTAGAGAAAGTAATTAAACTGAAAAGTTGGATCATGAATCATGGGTATATCATTTTATATGTGTATATTACAAAAGTTAATTTTCAAGTCATACGTAATATAACCCCTTCATTATAATTTATACATTTTGTAGATTAACGTGACAGTAGTTAATTATTCTGTACTAATTTAACTAAACTGATGTACAAAGGCCGTGGAAGATTGACGCTTCTAATCTTCTTTTTTAAAAAAATAAATTAGTATGCACAAGGTAGTTTTTAATTTTCTTTTATAAATATATTATTCTTTTACACAATCTTTTTCTTCATTTCAAATATATATATGGATTTAGGAGTTACTCCTTTCTTCTCTGCTCCAATTAATGTGGTACAATTGAAATTTTGAAATTAGACATTTTAATTTTTCGAACCTGAAACTAAACTTTAATTTTTTGAAATAAAATTTATATTTTTGAAAACTACGTAAAAATAAATTAATTAACAAGCAAAATATTTTGAAAGAGCTATAAAAAAATTTAAATGATTTATTTTTAAAAAATTATCTTGAAATTCTAAATGTGTCACATAAATTAAAATGAGAAAGTACTACACATCGACGTGGAAGAGACGATTACGAGAAAGAGAATTACAATGAGAATTTTTTTGGAAGCTAATAAACATTTTGTTATTTACTAGTTTGTCTTTTTTCTTGTAAGTATTTTAAAATTAAATAATCTCTTAAGGAAATAGAATATTGACAATATTTAATATCCTATCGATAACAAATAAGTAAAATTAACCTTATTTAAGGCTCTCTAATTAATTAAGCAGGCTCCAGCAAATATATAGTTGTATCGTACTTAGACAAAAACAAGTTTTTCTAATCTTTTTTTTTTCCTAATCTAAATACTATATATTTAAACACCTTATAGCTTCATTAATCATCATAATAGTGATTAGTGAGATTAATAAGTTATTAAGGAGCATATAATCAATGAGGGGATTACCAATATGGCTAGTTTTCTCTTTGGTTTTATTCTCTATTTTTTCCATGCAAGTTATTATTAATGGAGAAGAAATATTTCTTGAGTGGCATATTAATGAAGACAATAATATCAAACCAGTCTCTGTTGATCAACCAGTATGATCTCAAAACTCTTCCCATTTTTATTTTATTTTTGTTTATAATTATTTAGAGTTGTTTATTGTGAATGAAGAATTTAAAGTTTATGAGTTTTAAATTTAGAGAAGGGGGGTCTTGGCGTAAGCGTAACTGGAAAAGTTGTCATTATGTGACTAGAGGTCACGGGTTGATCAGGTGAAAACAACCTCTTGCAAAAATGCAAGGTAAGGATAAGTACACTAAACCCTTGTGGTCCGGCCATATAGTTGGAGCTTTAATACACCGAATTGTCCTTTATTTTTTTGAGTTCTGAATTTAGAGATAGAGCTAGGATCATTTGAATCTTATGAGTTCTGAATTCTAAAACACGACCTCAGGTACTATTAGTCGCGTTCTCATTTTAATTTTTGCACATGTTTGGTGATAGATTTTTTTAAACACAAATACAAAGTTTTGACTAAAGCTATCGCTCAAGTTCTGTGAAACATGTTATATATATGCTAGGGACAACTGACCTTAAATGCTAGTAATGGTAGGTCATGATGAATTAAACTTTTGTATATATTTTTGACACATAAATACGATCTGAATCAAAGTCATTAGGTTTTTCAAATTCGTTGTTCAAGCTTACATTTGATATTATATCTACTGACTTTACATGTTGAATTCGCCTATGAGGAGAAGTTTTCTATATATACATTTCCAAATTTTAAAATTCATATATATAATTATACTTATTCAGTATTCACCAACTTTATATCTATCTACAAGGTTTTATAATTTTAATTAATTCTTAATTTTTTTATTTTTTTTCAGGTAATAACTATTAATGGTGAATTTCCTGGACCTCTATTGAATGCAACCACAAATGATAATATTCATGTCAATGTGTTCAACGATATGGATATATGGCCTGTCCTCATTACATGGTACTGTCACTCCAATGTATAAATTTAATTAATTTTCTTTTATCGTTATTGGACGTGAATAAACAAGTAGACACTACTTAGTACCGAATAAATTTAAGAAAAAAATTAATAGATACTGTATTAGATAATGCGGTGGTTTTGTAGTTCGTCATAAATATTTTTTTAGTTATATAATTTTTATTTTAAAAATAAAAAAATAACAACATAAACGATCTTTATAGAAATTTTTTACTGAATTAAGAATTGAAAAGAATATTCTTAGTAGATTTGACTCAGTAAATTAACCATGTAATATTGGTTTAAACGTCGTCTTGTATTAGCGTACAAACAAACGAAGAAAAGGCATAAAACCTAGGAATTTTTTTAATGTAATAACGATATTATTAACTTGCCGGAGATGGCACATATTTTTCGTACATTCCTAAGTTTTCCCTGTCTATAATCAAAGGTTATCAAGGAGCATAAGTATTCCTTCTTTTTTAATGAGAGATTTTGAGTTCACGTCCTAGATATGAAATCGTCTTTAGTAGAAAACGTTTTACTCCCTAAAATAAGTACTTCTTTATCCTTAATTAGAGATTTTGAATTCAAGCCTTGGACATTATGAATTCGCCTTAATTTGATAGGAAATAGTTTGTCTCCTAAAATGAGATCGACTTCATGTGAATCCCCCCACCCCACCCCCCACCCCACCCCTCCAAAATCACATTTTCCTGTCTTAAAAAAAAAAAAAAAAACTAGGCTATGATCAAAATTATCATAGCTTAAAATGTAGTTAAAACTTAAAAGTATGCTCGAGGTTACACCGGCGGTAAATATAAGAAAAAACAAATAATACTTCCTGTTTAAAAAAGAATGACCTACTTTGACTTGACACAAAGTTTAAGAAAATAAAAAAGACTTTTGAATCTTATAACCTTAAATTAAATTTGTGTCAAATGTATCAAAATGTCATTTAATTTTGTGGTCCTAAACATGTCATGTGGATAGCTGAAATTAAAGTATTATCAAAAAAGAAAAGAAATCATTCTTTTTTAAATGGACTAAAAAAGAAAGTAAGAAGTTCAAAGATATATAAATTGATAACCTATAAATGGTTGACAGTATTGATGTCGTTTAACTTGTGATTAAGTTACTTATCATTTATTAATTAACAATTGATGCTTACCGTAAAAATTTATTCACATTAGTGTTTACATCAAATTAATATAATTTATCATGGTTAAGTGATTTAATAAAGTAAAGTACATGTAAATTAGCTATAATTAAATTCAAGTACATACATGACATGCATGTATCGGCTTGATGTAAACACCAAGTGTGAATAATTTTTTTTCAATGCGTATTAAATAGAATTACATGCAAGCACTTTTTAATTGATCTGAATGAGTAAGTTTCACCTCATTAGCAAACAAACTTAAATCAAATAATAGTAGAAATAACGCTTACCGGCCATCTTTCTTTCATGTCGTTGAGAAAAATCGTTGTTATGAAAGTTTTAAATTTCACAAGTAAAATTTCGCATAAAATAAGGATTGTGTTTCTACCATATGTAGGCGACATTACTCACAAGCTGTGACGTTGTTGTAAACTTATGATGTAAAAATACTTCTTTGACGGATACTCATGATAGTGACTATTTTTCAATTATGAGGGCTTAAAAATGCTTATTTGTAAAATTAACCACCAAAAAAACTCTAGAAAAATTTGCATCAGTACTAATATCACTTATAACATAGCCACCATAGACCACTAGAACTATATACTCATCTCTCTGTAACATCTTCTATCCTTCACATGAGCCATACTCTTAACTAAAAAAAAATAAAATTCCATGAACTTAGTTTATGTTATTTGCTTCTTAGTTTTTCGTTTCACTAGGCCCGTGAAATGATTTTGACTTTCAAACTTCAATAAGATTGGGGATATCAAAAGTAAAGGAGTCTCTCTAATTCTTCTACTATGGATATGAATATGTAATTCATCCTTGAAGAATAATGACGAAAGGTTGAACGTTCTATTACATTGCGAAATAATAAGGAAAAATTACAGATACCACAACCTATCTTTACAAAATTATATAAAATCTCTGCTCTTTATTAATTACCTAAATCCTTTTTATTTTAAAACTGTCCGATACATCCACAAAATCATAAATTTTTGAATTATGTATCTCTTTTTGGTCTAGTTAATGTATTATGTATCACAATCAAATAGTTTCAAAAATAGATGTATCTCAGTAATCGAAATTATGTATCTCAACTTCAAAATTATGTATCCGGATGCTAATTATGTATCAAAAAAGTTATAAAATAAGGAATTATTTGTTATTTAGCAAAGAATAGAAAATAGAGCGTAATTTGGGATAAACTTGTTGGGATTTATATAAGTTTTACTTCTATTATATTGCGAATAACGAGGCAAGCTTTTTTTATTGGGCCTATAGGAATGGGATCCAACAAAGGCACAATTCATGGCAAGATGGAGTTTCAGGAACCAATTGTGCAATTCAGCCCAATACTAATTGGACTTATGAGTTTCAATTGAAAGACCAAATTGGAAGTTTCTTTTATTTTCCAACCCTTTATTTCGAAAAGGCCGCTGGAGCATTCGGCCCAATTCGAATCAATAATCGGGTCAAGATCCAACCCCCCTTTGCAGAACCCGATGGAGATTTCAATCTTCTTATTGGTGATTGGTATGATGATAGTTTCGAGGTAAATAATTTTTATTTGTTTTTAGATGTCTCCTCAACAATCAAAATTTATAAAATTTATGATAGTACATTTGGTTCCTCGGTTATTGGTAAATTGTGAGTTTAGTCGTTATTATACTTCACTAAGCATGTTATATCTTTAATTAATTGGATTATGTACTCTTGAATATTCACAAATTTACCTTAGTTATCAACTATTTCACCGCTAAATTACTCATGTGTTATGTTAAGTTTGTATTGTTACTCAATATTTAAAGAGACCTATAAGCAATATATAACATACTTTTTACCTGAAGGAACTTAAAACACACCTATCAATTAATTGAATATTATATATGCAGAGTCATAAATAAAGTTTAAATTTTCGTTAATTTAATTATTTGGACTTATGAAAAAATAATAGGTTATTGGACGCAAGTTGGCACGTGAGGGCTACAATAAAACTCCAAACATAATGCTTATGAATGGGAAAGGCTCATATTTGGACCCAAAAGCAAAATCCAATGAATCTTTCACAGTAAATCAAGGTAATTACCCCACCACCCCACCCCCACCCCCCGGCTTCTTCTTTTTCTTTTAAATCATTTTTTTATATAAAATTTACCATTTAGATTTTGTCACTTTATCTTAAAACTTGATATGCCTTTTTGAGACTGAAAAAATATTATCGTGATCTATTTTTTCTCACAATATTTAATGTGACCTTATAGTTAGAAAATACGAATTTATTCTTGTAAAAAAAAATATACATTCACAATTTTTTAATTGATTACATTAAAAAAAAAAACATACATTCAAAAAAACATTCACATTTTTTTACTTGATTATAGGAAAAACGTACAGATTGAGGATATCAAACGTGGGAAGTGAATGGAGTTATAATTTTCGAATCCAGAACCATAGCATGCTATTGGTGGAGACCGAAGGCTCGTACACTAATCAAACTACGTTAAATTCTCTTGACGTCCACGTGGGCCAATCATACTCTGTCCTTGTCACAGCTGATCAAGATGCTGCTGATTATTACATTGTTGCAAGTGCAAAAATGGCTAATCCAACTCAACTCAAAACACTTCAAGTTGTTGGTGTGTTGCATTATGAAAATTCAACTAAACATGCTGATGGGCCTATACCAAATGGGCCTGATCCATTTGATGTGGACTTCTCTATTAATCAAGCTAGATCCATCAAGTAAGCCCATTTAGTAGCCCACTTGAGTAATCCTTGCTCGGACTTTTCAAAAATGTCATCAGATGCATGTCGGATCCTTCAACAGTAATGCATTTTAGGAGGATCTGGCATAGAGCGGCCACATTTTTAGAGAGTCCGAGCAATTTAGTCCACGATATTGTCCTGGATTTTGAACTTTAAAAAAGTAAAACTTCATAACGATGCCCTGAATTTCGCTCCGGAAACCCATCACGATATAACTATGGCAAACTATTTATTTATCAATTATATGTTCACAAATGACTGACGAGGAGCCTTGGTATAACTAGTAAAGTTGTTGTCATGTGATCAAGAGCTTACTGATTCAATCTGTGAAAACAACCTCTAGCGAAAACACACGATAAGACTGTGTACAATAAACCTTAATTGTCTGACCCTTTTCTGGACTCTATACATAACGAAAACTTAGCGTATCGAACTGTCGAATGGTTGGTTACTTTTGAATTTCATTCCCCAGTTGGAAGTAGAATTTCTTTTTCTTTTTGGAAAAATAAGAAGCCAAAAATCCCAATTTTTGCATGATGTGACATTCTTATAGGCTTAAATTCAATTCTAAAAAATTACTTTTCTTGTAGGTGGAATTTGACAACAGGTGCAGCAAGGCCTAATCCACAAGGGTCCTTTAACGTATCAAATGTTACATTGTCACAAACTTTTGTTCTCCAAAATTCATTGAACTACAAGAATGGCATGATAAATTATGCCATCAACAATGTATCTTATTACACACCACAAACACCATTGAAACTGGCTGATTATTACCTTAACGGCGCCGGAGTTTACGAGCTCGATAAATTTCCAACGAACCATAGCCTACCGGAGAATGTTTATGGAACATTTGTTGTGTCTGGTGAACACAAAGGGTGGCTAGAAATTGTGTTCAAGAATGAGTTACATGAAATGGATTCTTGGCACTTGGATGGATTTGGCTTCTTTGTTGTTGGGTAAGTATAAAAATGACTCATTTTTCTAGTGTTTTAGTATTCATTTCGGGGCTCGACTAATCAAAATTTGTGTCAAATGTCTCACTTTGGGAGGTAGAATGCTTCCCATCGAAGTCGACTTCATTCTGAGGCTCGACTAATCAGAACTTGTGTCAAAATGTCTTACTTTGGGAGGAAAATTGCTTCCCATCGAAGGCGACTTCATGCTGAGGCTTGACTATAATCAGAACTTGTGTCAAAATGTCTCACTTTGGGAGGTAAAATGCTTCCCATCGAAGGCGACTTCATTCTAAGGCTCGACTAATCTGAACTTGTGTCAAAATGTCTCATGTTGGGAGATAAAATGCTTCCCATCAAAGGCGACTTCGTTCTAAGGCTTGACTAATCAGAACTTGTGTCAAAATGTCTCACTTTGGGAGGTAGAATGCTTCCCATCGAAGGGGACCTCATTCGGAGGCTCGATTAATCAGAACTTGTGTCAAAATGTCTCACTTTGGGAGGTAGAATGCTTCCCATCGAAGGCAACTTCATTCCGAGGCTCGACTAATTAGAATTTGTGTCAAAATGTCTCACTTTGGGAGGTAAAATCCTTTCCATCAAAGACGACGTCATTCTGAGGCTTGATTAATCAGAGCTTATGTCAAAATGTCTCACTTTGGGTGGTCAAATGTTTCCTGTCGAAACGACTTCATTCTAAGGCTCAAATTTAAGACCTTTAATTAACAATGAGGGTACTTATTACCCCCGAACAATCTTTGAGGGTAAACTGTTTTCACTATAACAATAAAGTCATAAAAGTTTTATGATAAAACCATTTTTGCCATATTAAAGTTAACACTTTATCCACTTCAATAACAAGTCACTATTATAATGATAAAGCTACTTTGATAGGGTGGATAATATTTTGGTAATATTGTTGTTATAGTGGGTATAGAACAATTACTTTGATGGGAATGAATATACTTTTTGCTAAAATTTGTACATTTTACTAATTTACTCTCTTACTTGATTACAGTATATTGCTTTAATATGACAAAAAAGAACTAACCCTCAAAAATATTAGTGATCTATAAATTATCCAAATGAATTTGATATAATTAAATGTTTTATTGTCATAATTGATTAATTTTACCATATTTTGGTCCCCCATTTGTTTAAATCTCAGGTATGGTTTGAAAAATTGGACTCCTAAATCGAGACACAAGTATAATATTCATGATCCTATTGTTCGTTCTACTGTTCAGGTAATTATTTTGATTTACTCTTTCAATAAACCCCATATATTATCAAATAATCCCTAAAACTCTATAATATATGTTATTTTTTTTTATGAAATTAATGGATATTTTTTTAATTATAGGTTTACCCAAAAGGATGGACAGCAGTATATGTATATCTAGACAATCCAGGGATGTGGAATTTAAGGTCACAAAAATTGAAAAATTGGTTCTTAGGACAAGAACTTTATATTAGAGTATATGACTCTGATCCTAATCCAGCTAAAGAACATATTCCCCCTAAAAATCTACTCTATTGTGGTTAGTTCCTATTTATTTTTTCATTAAATAAATTTATTTATGAAAAAAAAGAAGAAGAGAAATATATATTTTTTTTTCTTGGGACAAAAAATATGATGTTGTTTTATAAATTAGTATTTGATTTCTTGGGAATTATAGGAAGCGTGCAATCGCCTCCATCAGCACCGCCACCTAGTCCAAAGCCAGTACCGGGGCCACCTCCAGCTCCTGCAAAATCAGCTTCTATAATTACTACGAAAACACAATGGTGATTTATTCATTTATCGTAAATTATTTACAATTTTTTTTAATTACTATTCTAATATAATTTGTTATATTTATTTTTTATTTCCTTTAATTTATGTTTTTTTTTTTTTTTAAAAATTATTATTTTGACAGGTTTCATATTATTGTGGCTATCTTTGTGATTTTGATCATATGAGATGGGAGCACAAGTAAAGGTGGTGAATTAGTGGAATGCAAATCACTTTATCTTCTTTGTTTTTCTTTTCTTATTTTATTATGATTTGTTTTTCCTTTTATTATCTTTATTATATACTTATACGTTATCTATTCTTAGAAATGGGGTTTAAAAACCATAAGGATTTATTGGTGGAGCAAATACTACAATGTTAACTATGATTTTTTTTTTTTATAAACTCTACATTCATATGTCAAATTTTGATTATAAAGTTTCTTCCTTATGCTACCAAATCTGCTTCCTTATATTTTGAGATTATAGTTCAATCGGTTAAAATATCACTCTATTAAAATAATAGTTGCGGTCTCGAGCTTTGTCAATTTCCAACAAATTTAATAAATATATCAAATTGATCTCTTTATTTTTTACGAAAGAAAAATAGGGGGCATAATTTTATTTCCAACGGAATCTTTTTTCCTTTTTGTTTCGCGTCATCTCACATGTGTTAATCCTAAGACTATTTTAGAGTTTTTGAGTTAAAATGCAAAGTTCACCCTCTAGTATTATTATTTTCGTTACTTTAGATACAATGACAGAGTCAGAAATTTCACTAAGGAGGTTTGAAATTTAAAGAAGTAAACATACGAATTAGAAAAAATATCTACTAATACATAAAAGATAACTTTAACAATGCATAAATAAGTATAATTTTTTGACGAATGGGATCGGACCCTTGACCCAAAGCTTAAATGCCTGAACTATTGATTTATAACAAATCAATATATGTATAAAAGAAGTGCTCTAATTTCTATGACTTAATCATTAGATGTTCAATTTAATTTATGATTCTTAAAATTAAATTCTCTAATTTAGCGTAAATACCAAATGAAATAAATATTTTTTACTCATACGACTAACTATATACATACATACAAACACATAAGCCACAATTCATCGTGGTAAGACATGCAAGCAGTGTATAATAAAATCATGACCAGGACTTTGTTTATCCAACTAATTGCTCCATATTATAAAATATTTTAAATATGAGCCTGCAAAACTACGTGACAAATGATAATTAATTTTTATTAGTCTCAGCCTTTGTGGGTGACATGTGGATTTTCAATTTATGTATGAAAATTTCCACTAAAGGATCTTTATACTAGTGAAATGAATTTAATTTAGAATTTAAATTTTATGAGTTTAGTATTCAAGATTTTTAATATTGAAATTATTCTAAGATTATAGATTTATAACTGTTATTTGTTGCAATTTTAATGAATCTCTAGACATGAATTGTGCTCTACATTTAAAGTTTGATGAGTTCAGATGAAACTTATGACCGGAAAGCTAAATCCGCTCCTTCAACTACTAGAAATTTACCTAACCCTGATGGAATTTTCTTACGAAAATTATTTCCATCGTCAAACTAACAAGCCTTTTGACGAAAGTCTATTGGAAATCTTAATATCAAATGTCGTAATAATTACTTTTCCATAAATTCCAACAGAGCAAATCCTGTCGGAATGTCGTTTGAAATTTTTGATTTCTAATAAGAGTTTCTGTCGAAAAATAGCAAATTTCTAGTAGTGTTTGATAAATTTAGCTGCTATCGATTTACTAATTAAGGAGAATATTCAAGAAAAATAATTTTAAAAGATCATTTTCTTCAAATCATTTTTCAAGTGACGAAGATATCTTAATTTCTCATAATTAATTAAAGGGAAAAAACAGATTTAGTAAATTAACAAACAAAAGGGGGACAAATTTAGTTGTGTCCACATTTTGAATTACAATGGTCATCACCCTACCTTGAGTTCTCTCCATCCAATTCTCCCTATTTATCTCTCACTAACTATCTACTTTTTTTAAAACCTTCCTATAATTATATATATATTTTTAAAAGATACTAATGAAACTCACTATATACATCAATTTCTAGTGGTGTATCTTCTCTCTCCTTTGACTACTTTTCTCATTCACTATATTTACACACACACACACATATATATATATTAGATAATCATCAACTCTCCTACCATCAAAATTTCCTCTCTTTGTGTTTTTCTCCCTATTTTTCCTCTTTGTTTCTTTCTCTCATTCCTCTAATTTTTTTTTAATTTCAATTTACATAATTTTTTATTTTTTTTTTATGTGTGTTAAGGGGAATGTGGAAGACATTTATGGTGGATGAAAGGATATTATGGAGGCTCTTGAAGAAGTGGTAGGTGGTTCCTCTAAGGACCTCTTCCACATCGTTAAGGGCAAAAGAACCAAACGCCTTCGCCTTCAATCTCCAAATATCCCTTTCTCCGTCACATCACATGATTCATTAACCGCATGCAACAATGGAAATGACAACGAAGCATGCAACGTCCCTAGCAGCAGCAACAACAACAACAATAATAAAACCAATATTGAAGATGGTAGCGATAATAGAGATGTTGTCGCTTGCAACAAGAACAACAACAATATTGAAAGTAGTAGTGGCAATGGAGAAGACATTGCCTGTAACAATAACATCAGCAGCAACAACAATAATGAAATTCTGTCATCAGCCGCCTCGTCTGAGGCATTCATCAACACGTTCACCGAAGAGGAGGAGGAAACCGCCAAGTGTCTAGTCCTCTTGTCCAAAAGTGCTGATGATTATCATCCTCGTAATGTTGATTTTTTTAACGATGATTTAAGGTTGTACCCAACTAAATTCAATAGCAAAAGGTACATCGAGACATCCACCAACTCAATAGATGGTACAAAGGCAGGAATATACGTGTACGAATGCAAGACATGCAACCGTACATTCCCATCTTTCCAAGCATTAGGTGGACACAGAGCGAGTCACAAGAAGCCAAAGACATTAAACACCGAATATAACAAGAAATCATATTTCGATTTCTCAGATGAAGATGATTATCAACTACACTCGCCGTCAACAACAACAACAATATTGTACAACAAAAACAAGAACAACAAGAACATGCCAAATTCTTCCAACAAGTACTACTCTTCTTCTCCTAGGATTCATGAATGTTCATATTGTGGTGCTGAATTTACCTCAGGACAAGCTTTAGGTGGTCACATGAGACGTCATCGCGGGGGCGCTAACGTAAATTCACCCTTGTATTTGAGCAATTTAAGTCCAGCAACTTCAATAGATCATCAAGAATTTGGTAACAATAATAATAATGTTATGAAGAAACAAAGAGATCATGAGTTGTCATTAGACCTTAATCTTCCTGTTCAAGATCAAGAACAAACACAAAGGCAACTTGTTGATTGTCATTATTGACAATAATGCAGGTTCATTTTTTTATTTTTTTATTTTTTTTCTTTTTAACCAACACAACTATATATTCTTTGAAATTGGTGAAGAATTTAGATGGGAGTCACCACGTACCAACTCTTTTATTTTTTCTCTCTGTTATATACAAATTGTTTTCATTCTTTAATATAAATTTAGAGGTATAGTATTAGTAAAATTCACTTGGTATTTTTTTTATGGTGCCAATTATGTATTATTTGCTTCATGTTAATTGTGATCATATCATTCTCTCTCTATTTCCTTCACCAACGTGACTAGCAATAAGAGTTGTTAGCCACTTGCTCCTTTAAATTATTTTAACTCTTTTGGATTGTAGATCACCACCACCTTGTGATCTTACTCCTAACATTTATGTGATGGTATCTGACTAAACATGAAGTATATATATTATAAATTAAAGAATACGTGTGACATGTATACTACTATAAAGTATCAACATTCTTTTTATAAATAGTGGTGAGGATTTTACGCGTCTTTTCACATAGATAAGAAGTGGTTTGATTGAAATTCTGATTTTACAAACTCGAAAAGAGAAACTCTCATCCCAGTCAATCCAATTGGGGTAGGACATGTATGGTTAGATTTCATTTGTACACTCGGTGAAATCTGACATATCATAACCAAACCCTTTACATGGACTCGACGTGAACTTATCTTATAGTTTTGGGGGCTTTAGTGTCTTTTGTTTTCATTGCTTGTTGTTTGTTTGTTGTTAAAAGTAAAATTAACATGCTAAGATTAAGAAATGTGTCACATGAATTAAGTCCTCATAGCTAGTTATTAGGTTATTCATGACACACCTATGGTGTACTCCTATACTTTACATCTAAGGTTCCATAAATCTTTGGATCCTCACATGAAATTTCTTATCATTAGTTCATTGCCACTATACACTTCTCACAAGATTGACAACACACATACACAAAAAGATCCTGATCACATTTTTCTTTCTAATGAAGCTTTTGTTTAACAAGTGACCTTTTAGATGCATACTAGCAAGCTCATATCTCATGCATGTGCATCTTGACAATGATCAATTCATTTATTTATAGCCATTTTCAATTTACTAGTTTTTTTTCTTTTTTTTGGATGATGATGGTTTATTAGTGATCAGCTTGTATGCACCTTGATTTTTCCACCAAATACCGACAACTAGATACCTCCCATCAGCACAAATATCAAGTAATTTTATCCTCCAAGTTAGGCTTGCTTAATTTTGAAAAACGTTTATTTTAGGATATGCTCGCTTTACATCTTAAATCTCCCGTAAATTACAAGAATTTAACAGTTTAAAAATCGGAAACCAAACATCGTCGTTTCCCGTTTCCCTTTGTAGCCCAATGCACTAGTTACTGCTATGCAAAGGGCCTGGGAATGGACCAATCAACTAGGTCTTGTATTATACGCAATCTTACCCTGCATGTCTGCAAGAGTCTGTATCCACAGTTCAAACCTGTGACCTCCTGATCACATGGCAACATCTTTGCCAGTTACGCCAAGGCTCTCCTTTTAGTTCCCTTTTTTATCCAAAAAATTGGAATAGGCAACTTGTGAAAATGCATGCATATTCCAAGTGGAAATTTGTTTCCTAAATTACTTTATTTTCTTATCATAAAATAAAAGTTTGTGAGACAAAAGGGTTAAGGAGGGCAAGTAACTTGCATGAAAGAATTTATTTAGGTTTGTGTATAGCACGTAACGAAGTAGTCCTAAAAGACATGCAAAGAAGTTCACTTCATGTCCTAAACCTACTCCTTTATCATATTCCACTTCTCCCAACACCATATATGCACAATCTTTTTGATCCTTTCATTAATTTGAAAATGCATGAGTAATCACACAACTCAATATGGTATCAAAACAAATAGGGATATCAGATTCACATCTCACCGTCAACATTGACAAAAATATATGTATTTTTAAATGCTTCGTCCAAGAAAATAATCAGACCTGAATACAACAACAACAACAAACCCAGTGTGTTCCCACAAAGTGGAGTCTGGGGAGGGTAAGATGTACGCAGTCCATACTGCTACCTCCGAAGAAGTAGAGAGGCTGTTGACAAAAATATATGTATTTTTAAATGCTTCGTCCCAGAAAATAATCAGACCTGAATACATATAACAATAAATCCATTCCACAAGTAGGGTCTGAGGAGGGTAGAGTGTATGCAAACCTTACCCCTACCTTAGCTTGGAGGCAGAGAGGTTGTTTCCGATAGACCCTCGGCTAGACCTGCATACATGTCACGACATGATTATATATACATATATCACATCTATAATATTTTAGATGAGATGGTCGTGGAATTCGATATATTGAAAAGGATAGTTTACTGAAAAAAGAAAAGAGATAATGAACCAATTACAAATAATAAACTTACCAACCTTAACTGATCGATTAGTTTGTTGTACTAGTACTAGTTTACTGCCATACAACGTCAATGCTCCCCAAGTCATTATTTATTCTCCTTCAAGATTCAATTAAAGAAGCAAAATAGGCAAAAAAATAAAAAATGTGGAAATCTCACAAGTTGACACTTAAAATTTGATACAGACTATATACTTAAAACAACTAGAATAACAAGTATTGAATTTTAAGACACTAGTATTACACAAATATTTGACATAGGATTATCAACTTATACAACATAAATCATTTTATGGTTACTTCCATGGTAAATAAGCAGAGAAATGGGATCATTTTTTGGGTATATTTTCTTCTAACTGAACCTTTGTGGTATATTTACTCTTTGATCTTCTTCCATAGCCATTTTTCTAGAACTGATACATAACAGGGTACGGTTCATGTAGTACAAGTTTGGATAAGCAGAAGGCTGAAGGCCTTACATAAATATTGCTGAACAGTGAAAGTGATAATGCACAAGCATAACTCACAGATCCAGGTTTTTCCCTTTACGTGAAGATTTTACCGAGGCTCAACAAACACAGAAGTTGTCCGGGCAGGCACATTAAAGCAGCCAGAGGATGCATCATATGTTGAGTTCTTAACAACATCATCGGTTGAGTTCATCTGGAGATGCAAAAGTGAACAATGAATACCATGAACGTCATACAAGTACAGCTAGTAATACATGAAGACTAGATTGTATTAATACTTTTATTGGATTGCTTCAACTACTTCTATGTTCTTCCTTTGCCCTTTGGCACAATTATATAGTGAAACAAAACGTAACACTTGCAGACCGCAGTAAGGCCCAAAACCGACTTAACAATGTCCAAGATGTTTAAGTTCCATGCACCATCCCATCCTCTTTATAGATCCACAGAGAGGCTTGTAACATGTGTTTACGGGTGCATATTATATTGAATAGTCTAGCATATTCAGATATGCATGTAAGAATTGCAAAAGAGGGCAGCCCGGTGCACCAAAGTTTCCAATATGCGTGGAATCCGGGGAAGCGCTGAATCACTACAGATATGCATGTAAGAATTGCAACATAAAACAAATAATACCTGTACTGGGTGCAGTTGAAGAGATTTTTCTCTTAGTGCAGGATTGGCAAACGCTACATCGGTCGGGCAAGGATTAATGATGACAACTATATAGGAATAACTGGTAAAATGAGAAAAAAAAATATTGTCATTCAATTAATGGTTCAGGTATCAACTGAAAAAAAAAGCAGCAGTTCCACAGCCTAATGAAGGATTAGATTTACCCACATTGGATCCAATTGAGAGAGCCCTGGAACTTCCTGGTGGCCATCTTCAATGCTCATTACTATAAGTCCAGGGATCCACGAAGGACCAGTATTATGAAATCGTACTCTTTCCTGGTGAAACACGTCAATTTGTGATGTTGAAACATTGAAGTAATTGCAAAATACTGAAGAAAAAGGAGTCAAATATTTTTAATTAGACTTCATTGAGATGTATTTACATTCTAACCTGGATAGAATTGGCCGTCCTTAACCGGAAGAGTGGTGAGGAGTATCGTATTTGCATAAGATTCAAAAAGTTTTCAACAGCTGCAAGGATATGACTTTTCTGAGGCTTGTAGGATGGATCTGCTAGTCTGGGTTTGATTCTGAAAATAAAGAAGTTCAAAGAAGGAAAGACTTTTACACAGGTCACAACTAGCAATGGCATAATATATAACCCAACACTCAAACTTGGTCTCAATTGGCAAGTAAGCATTCAAACTTCGAGTATGCACATCTATGCACCTCAACTTGTTTCCACGTGTCAGTTGAAAACTCCAACATACAAAATGATCATCCAAACACCTCAAAATTTATGCGCCACATCAACGTTGGTTTCCACGAGACATAGTGGGGACGAGTTAAAGTGTTTAATTGCAAGTTCAAACCAAGTTGAGGTATCCAGATGTGCACTCTCAAAGTTGGAGTGCTTACTTGCCCACTTAGGCCAAGTTTAAGTGTCTGTTTATGAATTATGCCAATAGGAAAACCATCTTGATTGTATGTATCAGAACTTCAACAAAGAACCAGACAACACGTGCACCTCACCCTCATTCCAAAGAAAAGTCCCAACTCTCTCTTTTCCTCACAGAGGATGTTAAATATGATATTATTATGAGATAATGTAGATATCAGAATATCTCAATAATTAGATAGCGTCGATATGGGAATATCCCCAAATCCATAGCACTTAGAATATTGTGTAATATTCGTATTAGTTTCCTTCCTTAATTACATTCTCTCTAACACTATTTAATCCCACTAGCTTGAGGGAATAATCAAGACACTAATTCCCAAAGTCTCTTCTCTTCTCCTTCTAATTTCTCAGAGGAAATATAAAGCGTAAGGGTATTAATGAAATCACTAACAGTGGCCAGTTTCTTTCATTCTTCTCCTTCGGAGGGAGGCCAACGCCCCAGTTGTTAGAGTTGTAGCTAAAGTCCAGCCTGAAATATCACAATATACACTGTAACATAAGAACATTTATAAAGGAAAACGCTGACTAGAAGTAAAGGAATAAAAGTAAGATTAAGGACCAGAAAAGACGTCAATATCTAAGCGAGAAAATAAACAAGCTAGTCATCTAAGATTCTAAATTATCAAATACAGTCGCTGAAAAAAGTAACTTGTATCAGGGAGAGGTGGTGGACCTGTTGAACCAGTCACCAGAGTTGTAAGAGTCACGATCTATTGATTTTGAGCGCAGCATTTCATCTCCAGCATGAAAAAACGGTATTCCCTGTGAAAGGTTAGCAAGTATCAGTACTGGTTACTGCAACATGAAAAAATATATAACAACCAAACTACCTATAAGTTAGCACGATTAGTATGTATTATACTTAATTTATCATGCAAATCACAATAGTAAAACAGTATCTTTCAAATTATACAAAGGCATGTGAGTTGCAAATAAATACTCCCATCTTATAACTACAGGATGAATTACAAATAAACACTCCGAAGAAAATAAGGATACATGTGTTTCATCTTTTACTCTTGAAAAGGGGCACTTGACAGAAAGAAAGGTAAAATTGCATTGTCTCTGTGGCCCACAACAAGGGGATCTTTTTTATTGAAAATAGAATAAAATATTACATCGGATGTAGGGGAAGGGAAATGTGGGAGGTGATTACAAGGTGGATAATGGACCCTCACCAACAAGGTGAAAGTTCAGGTAGCCAACCAACTAACAAATTGAGCTACTAAGATTCCCACGATAAGGGGATTTTCCTAGCGGACCAAATTAGAAAATATTTCCTTAATCCAGAAAAGAATTGCACTATAAATAGTGGAATTATATTGGGGATCGAATAATTCCTTTTTTACAATTACGATATCTTTTGACAATATTCTTTTATGGAGTATTATATAGATAGCCCCTTAAAATATCCACCAAATTTTAAGTCAATACATTAACTTTCAGTGACCGAAAGGACACCTCTTCTTGGCAAATAAACTTTACATGTGGAATGCAACTGTTATTTGGGGAAAGGACAGAAACGACACTTCAAATTAAATTATTTTCATGAAAATGGCCATGGAATTTAAATTTCACTTTCTAGCCATTTTAATTTACAGGTTTGTTCTATACCGTTTCTACACACCTTCTATACAGTTTCTATACATATCTTGTATATATAAATATTCTATCCGAAAATAATACAATTTTGATACACAATTTATACAATAACTGTATATTTTTTTTACACGTTTTATACAACAATTATATAATTTTCATACACTTTCTATATATTTTTTCTATATATTTTATACATATACATATTTGATAGAACTATACAATTTCTATACATATATCTTATATAGATACAAATTTTATTTAACAATTATATCATTTTTATATAATTTAATTATTATTTCTAAACAATAAAAAAAAAAGAACATTCGATCAGTTAAAAAATTTATAGCAAAAAAAAAATTGAAATATTTTTAAAAGGGCCGAATTGCCCAAGTTGAAGACTGTATCAGTATTGTATATAGACTGTATCAGTATTGCATATGGACTGTATATGGACTACGTAGGTCAAAATGACCCAAATTAGGAAATGGCTATAAAGCGGAAATAGTATATCCGACTGGTCACTTTTTGAAAAGTTTTCAAACTTGGGCTATTTGTTTTAAAAAGTGCTATAGAGTATCCTTTTCCCTTGTTGTTTTCATGTCGATTTAACAAATAAAAATTGACAGGTAATTTGAAAAGAAAGGAAAAGAAATCTATTTAAAAGAAAAAGTAGAAACCCCTTTGTAAAACCCTACAAAATCCTAGTCATTTCAGTCCTATATAGCATGCCAAAAAGAGATCTCAGACTTAGAAAATTTCAGCGAAGTGTTAAGACTTAGAATCATTTTTAGCCTTTGAAATTGGATGATCTTAATTTCGATCTTTCTGACCCTAGTATGTCGATTTTAAGTTGATTCATGATCAGGGTCACTTGTAGGTCATCTCAGGTGAGTTTCGGATTTTTTGGACTAGCGTAAGGGTGAGTTTGGATGTTCAAAACAGCAAGGGGTCGCGATAGGGCCGCGCCGCGAGGGCCAGTTGACCTAGGCTCAGGGTCGCGCCGCGAGGGCATCTTGACCCGAGCAGGGATCGCATCGCGAGGGCCGCTTGACCCAAGCAGAGGTCGCGGCACGATGGGGACCCCGTCCAGCAAATTTTATCTGGGTTTGTGGGGGAAAATAGGTCATTTTTCCCTTACATTATTCAGCCTTAACACGAAATTTAATATCCTAAAGGGCAAAATTCATTCTTTATTCACAAAATCCTCTCAAGAAAGAAACCCTAGTTCATCAAGCTCAAGATCAAGTTCCAAGAAATCCCCAACAACCTTCACGAATTCCGTCACTCAGGTATGTTAGGTGTTCATCCTTGGGTTTCCTTCCACCCTTAGAGTTCAAGAACCCTTTTCAAAACTTGAATTATGATTCTCATGCTATGAATTGAATTATGCTCATATTTGTGTTGTTGTATGGGTTTCAAATTAAGATCTTTTATGAGTTTCCATGAAATTATGTTAGCATGTGTGTTGAATTATGAATCTCTCATGATAAAACCCTTGAATTTGCAAGATTACATGTTGAAGTCATGATGCCCTATATATTATTCTTCATGTATCACAATCATGCTCCCCAAGTGTTTGATAGAATGTCCATGTGAATTGAATAGTGAAATCATGACATGTTAGCATGTGTTCCCAATCATGTACAAGTTCATGACCTCCAAATGTTTGACTAAATGCCTCAATGAATGAATTGTGAACAATTGACTATTGCCATGCTTTCAAGATTTGTCATGCTTTATTATTGATGTTATCGAGTCCTGGGGTATTTATTACCCGAAATCTAGCTGTTTACTTAGTTGCAGTAGTTATAGAATAGTCCTAGTAAAGTTCAAGAACAGTTCGTACTCAGTCAGTAACAGAACTCAGTGAACTCAGTCTAATTCAGTCAGTTAACACGAGCAGTGTCAGCTCAGTCAAGCCTAGTACAGTCTAGTGATCAGTTCAGAGTCGATTCAGTTGGGAGTAGGATTTAGCACTGAGCGAACCCAGGGATGGGGGCATTCCTGCTAGCAGAGGGTTTGACCCTTAGTAGCCTGCGTTACAGAACTACGTAGCCAGCGTAGGGTAAGTCGTCCTCCTGTCGGATTAGGGTTGACGCAATCATATATATATTTCATGAGTCTTCCTGCCAGATTAGGGTTGACACAGCCTTGTTAGTATTCCTTGGCAAGGTGCTGACACCCTTCCAACTAGGGTCACAGGTTGAACCCCAACTCAGTTTATAACCGGGGTATGTCGGTTAGATGATAACTCCCACAATTACAGTTTTAGTCTCAGTATTCAGTAAAGAACTCAGACAGTTCGACAGAACCAGGGCTATTAGTTATTAGTTACATAACCGTCAGAACTCAGTACTTCAGTTTTAGTCTAATTCAGACAGACATTATATGCGCAGTATTACATATTCAGCATGTTCAGTAGTTACAATTTTGCATGTATTCTCATCCAGTTACTTCATGATGTTCATTCATTCAGTTATCATCTCATGTATGTGAATCCATGTATATCAGCCTACCTCACTTAGCATACCAGTACATTCCACGTACTGACGCATACTCTTTCTTTGCGCTATGATGTCTCATATGATAGGTTCGGACGCTCAGGGTCCCGATCGTACTTAGCAGCTCAGGCTATCAGCAGCAGATTCAGTGGTAAGTCCTCATATTTCGAGGTTCAGTGGTGAGTCCTCATATTTCGAGGACAGAGTTTATCTATATCAGTCTTTCAGTTAGCTCAGTAGTTATTTCAATCGGAGTTAGTTGGGGGTTTGTCCCATCAACTCCATATACAGACAGTTAGAGGCTTTCAGACTAGCTCAGTCAGTTATTCAATTTTCAGATGTTATTATTAGTACATTCAGTTATTATTTCAGTATTTTGAGAACCTTATGGCATATTCAGTTATACTTCCGCATATATTTTCAGTATTACTATTCAGTGCTCACAACAGGTACCAGTCATGGGTTAGCTTGTGATCCTTCGGGGTCGTAAGCACCGTGTGACGTCCAGGGTGTAGACTCGGGGCGTTACACCCTTCTCCTCAAGTATCTTCCAATCAACATTACCAAAAAATGTAGAAAGAAATAGAGAAACATAGAGCAGAGCAGCTTTAACAAGATTTTACTTGCAACATCATACTCGTAAATATACATTAACATATAGAAAATAGGTAAAAGTTAAAAGTATAAGGGAAATTAATTCTTCCAAGGAACAAACTGAATCTGACCTGAGAAAGGGCTATTACGCTGGTCGCTAAGTGGTTCATCCTGCATCTCTCCTCCACAGAAATGTCCTTCGGAGTCTATCGAAGTGAAGCGACTAATTATACAGGAACAAAAACAATGCATGTATATGTTGCATATGGTCTTCAAGGATATCTCGGTTATCAAAAAAGAAAAAGTGGCATATTGCAAGAGAGAATTTACCTTAAGACTAATGATATCAAACAGTGTCTCATTGTCATGAGCAGATACGTAGTTAACCTGCATATAATAAAAGCTATTACATTGCTTTGGAATGTCTTTCCATGTAGAACTAACTGGGGAAAATGTCTGAAAAGGTTGTGATAGTGATTGTGTTGTCTTACATACACGAGGCAGTAAATATAGCTCTCACTGAACTGAAGTTGTTCAATCATAGAACGCAATAAACACATAGTTTCTTACTGTTTCAATGGGAGAAGAAGCATATCCGACTGGCTTCCCATCATGCAATAGCACGTCAGATCCTTTCACCTGGGTAAGAAGAGTATACAGTGTTCAACATATCATCTCCAGTGTCAAGAAATGTGTAAATTATAAATGATAAACTTTCAGTTCAGCTCAAAAGGTGGTCCGCTGTGAAACTTGCCCTAGGAAAATCTGACATCGGAAAGGGAGGCACATAAGGGTGAGTTAGTATTCAAATGTTAAGGGCCTTAACTTAAACCGGTCTTAATCAAAATGCATCTTTTGAATATTTCACTTGAAAACATTTTGCAACTAGTAGTATTTTTTTGTTAGTTTCTAAGACTCAGAAATTTCATTTCCAAAAGAAGATTCGTGCAAATGCAATTTCACATGGATTTCTGGTCAGATGGACCCTTAGGAAGATAAAAATGATTATATATTTGGGGCATAGGAAGTAGTTAATACATGCATTTATTTAGCTGGCAAACTTACCATACTTGATGGTAAAGTTTTCATTGACAAAATTATTTTATGATCTTTGCAGTCAAATGTAGAAACAAGGCTGGGAGGAATGCATCAGGGACATCAAAAAGAAAAAAAAAAAACTCTATGCCCGTGCCTGTCAACATAAACCAGAAAGTATGCTTTGGCAGAATGATGATAGGCGAATTTACGCGCCTATATCAATATATTTTGCCCATATTTTAGCCTAGTTTTGAGAATAAATTATATATTTCATGCACTTTTAGTCCTTTTTCCTGTAAGTGAGCTAACGAACATGATTAGTAAAGTTTCAGGTATAAATGATGCATAATTCAGCATTTTATGGCTTACTTGACGCTAAAGAAAGCTCACGAAGGAAGGAAAGGGAGTTTACACGCCTAAGGACCAAAACTGCTGCATGGAAAATCTGTCCCGGGCTAAAACAGCATTTCTGAAGACTTTGGGGGACCAAAACTGCTGCATGGAAAATCTGTCCCGGGCTAAAACAGCATTTCTGAAGACTTTGGGGACTTACAGACACAAAGCTGGATTTTGACAATGATACATTAACCTAGTACAATTAGGTTATGTATTTCATTATTTTATGTGGATTATGATAATGTTACCTTAACCTAGTACATTTGGGTTAAGGATTTCATTAGTCTAGTAGGATTTGGTTATTTATTTCATTAGCTTAGTAGGAGTAGGATATGGGTATTATAAATACCCTATCATGCTAGAGATTTAGGATAAGGAGGGAGGAAGGAGGGAGAACACAATACTTCCTTCCATCCCTCTCATCTTCTCTCATCTTCTCTCATCTTCTACTCCTCTATTATTCTACACTACAAACAATTCTACAACTCTTCTAATCTTTCCATCAATTCTATTTTCGTCTATTCTTCTATTCTTAAATTCTGCAACAAGAGAAACGTTACTCTGCAAGAAATCATACTTAACGCCTACCACTCTTGTGCTACACGAAATTGATCATTATTGTGGTATAATAACAATGACAATTGTGGTTTTCTTCGCATTCATGGGTAACTAAACTTCTCTGTTGGGGTTATGGAAGCCGAATGAGTTACTATCTATTGCTGTGAGTTTGTGAGTTCGAGGCACGTATATTGCTTATATCATTATTCTCTTCATCTTAATCTACATTCTTTGCGGTTGCAAACGCAAGAATACGCCAGTCTAACATTTAACTTGTTCGAGAGAAAAGTTATTTGTCTGGAAAAGAGATAATGTCAAGGTAGTAGGACACCCTTTCCTATTAAAAAGCTAGTGCCGTAACTGGACTAACCTCTTGGAGAATTCGTACCGTTAGATACGCTTTAAGCTCGAGAGAGTTAAAGTGAAATAGTCCTTGTTTAGGTCGAAAGACGCTTGGATTTACCATCGAATACAATTCTCTATAAGCAGTTGCATGTCAGAATTCTACACACTCATAGCCAATAGAGACGTATACCTCAGAAGGTGGACATAACCCCAACTTCTCAATTCTCATTGTTTACATCTCACTAAAACATTCTTTCTCTTTTTACTTTGCTATTGCCATTTTTAGATCTTATTTTGGTTACATTACTTGCACGACAAGACTCCCCCCTTTTTACGAGACTTGCACTAAAAGTCTAGTAATCTTTACTTACTTGTTGACCAAGCTATTCCCTGTGGGATCGATACCCAACCCAGTTGGGTTCTATATTTGCTAACGACCGCTTTACACTCTTACGAGAGCTGTAGATTGAGCGTTATCAAAAATTGGCGCCGTTGCCGGGGAATACAAGTGTCAATTAAGTTCGTGAAAATTACTAGACCCTTTGGTCGAAGACTCTCGTACTTTTACTTTTAGTTTTTGTTTTTGTTTACTGCAGGTTTTTGTTCAGTGCATCAATGGATGCACAACGTGAAATACCATTCGATGATGATGATGATGATCTTGATGGAGCCGGAGCCACTGGAGCCATTATTCTACCACCATTAGCGCCCGGAGCCAAGTTCAACATCACAAGCACCATGATTCAGTTATTGCAACTCAAGGGATTGTTTGGTGGACTAGCAGGCGATGATCCGAATATGCATCTCATCAACTTTATTTCTACATGCAAGTCTTTTGACAATCCTGGTGTTGGTCAGAATGCAATTCGATTACGTCTATTTCCATTGTCTCTATCTGGGGAGGCAACACTATGGTTGAATGGGCTGACTCCTGATTCTATTACAAATTGGAGGCAATTGAGAGACGCTTTCCTAGAAAGATTCTTTCCGCCATCCAAAAGAGCACAATTGAGAGATGAAATCAGCAACTTTCGTCAGCTTTCCACTGAAGCTCTTCATGAAACATGGGAGAGGTTTAAGACAAAGCTAGCGAGGTGTCCAAACCATCATATGACTAACGTTCACCTAATGGAGATACTATACAGAGCCTTGAATTCAATAACTAAACCAGTGGTGGATAACGCAGCTGGAGGATCTTTTATGGACCTCACCTTTGGTCAAGCAAGCAATATGTTAGATCGCATGACGAAACAAAGTAGAGCTTGGCATACCAGGGATTCTGAGGTAGCAAGCTCCACTTTATCTATTGGCATGACCACAGAGCAGAGGCGTAGACAAGAAGAACGTGATCAAGATATGACGCACATGAAAACACAAATGGATCTTCTTACAAAGCATTTATTATCAGGGAAGACCGAAAAAGTGAAAGTTGTGGCGCTAAAAGGAAGAGACGAATCTGATTCGGAAGAGGAGGCCAACTACTTGAACAATCAGGGGGGTTTCCGTGGGAATACCCAAGGAAACCAAGGTCGGAACTATTATGATAATTCTGGAAACAAGGACCAAGGTAGTTGGAGAAAAAACAATGAAAAGAGTGGTGTATATGTTCCCCCTGGTAGACGTGATACCACCACATCTAATTCTGGAAGTATGGAAGACATGATGGCTAAATTATTGAAAGGAGTGGAAGCAACAAGCGCGGGAGTTACTGAGGTAATTAATGATTTGTCCTCCATGAAACAACTAGTTGATTCTCATTCCACTTCAATCAGGCAAATAGAGCAGCAATTGAGCCAACTTTCAGCAGCACTCAATCAAAGAAAGGCTGGCACTTTACCTAGCGATACTGTGCAAAACCCAAGGAATGATGGGTCATGCATGGCCATCACTACCAGAAGCGGTAAGGTGCTAGAAACTTCAGAAAAAGGCAAGCAAGTGGTGGACGAAGAAGCGGAAATTGATGATAAGGCGAAAGGGGAAGATGCCGCAGCAGCCGATCCTAACGTCCTTAACGTCACTCTTCACGACGTGCAGCCTGGAAAAGCTGAAAAATGGAAGCAAGAGGAGAAGAAAGCCGTGGAGAGAACAATGCCATACCCACCACCACCTTTTCCCCAAAGATTGAAGAAGGTGGCGGATGATACAAAGTTCAGCAAATTCATGACCATGTTGAAGCAGCTGACCATTAATGTTCCGTTGGTAGAGGCGCTAGAAAAAATGCCTGGGTACGCTAAATTCATGAAGGACCTGTTGACGAAGAAGAGGGCAGTAAGCTATGAGCCGGCAGATAATATTCATCATTGCAGTGCAATTGCCACAAGGTCCTTAGTACAGAAGAAGGCAGACCCTGGTGCCTTCACTATTCCTTGCACGGTTGGATCTATGAATTTTGCCAAGGCATTGTGCGATCTGGGTGCTAGCATCAATTTGATGCCACTATCCGTCTACAAGAAGTTGGGGTTAGGAGATCCTACGCCAACTAACATGAGGCTGGTTATGGCAGATAGGTCGGTAAAACGACCGGTTGGTATTCTATGTGATGTCTTGGTAAAGGTTTCTTCATTTATCTTTCCAGCAGACTTTGTCATCTTGGATTGTGAAGCAGATTCAGAGGTTCCCATAATCTTGGGACGCCCTTTCCTTGCTACAGGAAGTGTGCTCATTGATTTGAGAGCTAATGAACTTTCATTCAGAATAAATGACGAAGTGGTTCGATTTGATGTTTGCAAATCAATGAAGCAACCCAAAGATCTGAGTGTATTTTCTGTGGCTGATGTTGTCTTTGACGATGAGAAAGGATGCCGTGAAGAAGAGCAAATTCTTGATGATCCTTTGGAGGTTTTGCTCATGAAAGGAGAGAACGAGGATGCTGAAATTTCTGAAGAAGCTGTTTGTGCGCTATCGGGATTAGGGACATATCGCTATACTCCCAAGAAGCTGGATCTTGATCTCAAGAATCGACCCACACCACCAGCCAAGCCATCTATTGAAGAACCACCCACACTAGAATTGAAGGAGCTGCCAAGTCATCTGAAGTACGCATTCTTAGGAAGCGGAAACACACTTCCAGTCATAGTGGCAGCCGATTTGGGTGAGCAACAAGTTGCAGCTCTTATTTCGATCTTACAAAAATATATTAGAGCCATTGGATGGACCATTGCGGATATTATTGGTATTCCACCTGGGATTTGCTCACATAAAATTCAGCTTCAAGAAAAGTGCACACCCACCATTGAACATCAAAGGCGTTTAAACCCACCTATGCAAGAAGTGGTGAAGAAGGAGATTATAAAGTGGTTAGACGCAGGAGTTGTATATCCTATCTCTGATAGTACGTGGGTAAGTCCTGTACAATGTGTTCCCAAGAAAGGAGGAATGACGGTAGTCGCAAATGCAAAGAATGAACTGATTCCACTCAGGCCCGTTACTGGATGGAGAGTATGCATGGACTACCGCAAGCTGAATTCGTGGACACTCAAGGATCACTTCCCCATGCCATTTATGGACCAAATGCTAGATCGATTAGCGGGGAAAGGATGGTTTTGCTTCTTGGATGGTTATTCAGGTTATAATCAGATTTGTATTTCTCCCGAAGATCAAGAGAAGACAACGTTCACATGCCCATATGGTACGTTTGCCTTCAAACGCATGCCATTCGGGTTGTGTAATGCACCAGCCACCTTTCAACGGTGTATGATGTCTATTTTCTCTGATATGGTTGAAGACACTTTGGAGGTATTTATGGACGACTTTTCAGTTGTCGGTGAGTCTTTTGAAGCATGTTTGGCAAACTTGAGCATGGCATTGCAAAGATGTGTAGAGTTCAACCTTGTGCTGAATTGGGAGAAGTGCCACTTCATGGTAAAAGAAGGAATCGTTCTTGGGCACAAGATCTCTGAAAAAGGAATAGAGGTTGATCGAGCAAAAATAGAGGTAATTGAGAAGCTACCGCCTCCAATTTCGGTGAAGGGAGTCCGTAGTTTTCTTGGCCATGCTGGTTTCTATCGTAGATTCATCAAAGACTTTTCCAAAATCTCTAGTCCATTGTGCAAACTACTGGAGAAAGATGCGAAGTTCGACTTCAATGACAATTGCTTAAAGGCATTCGAATGTCTTAAAGGAAAACTTATTGAAGCCCCTATCATGGTATCACCAGATTGGACGCTCCCGTTTGAAGTCATGTGCGATGCTAGTGGTGTAGCCGTTGGTGCTGTTCTTGGACAAAGAAAGGAGAAACTATTTCATCCTATCTACTATGCGAGTAAGGTCCTAAATGAAGCCCAAAGGAACTACACTGTTACTGAACAAGAGCTCCTAGCGGTTGTATATGCGTTTGAGAAGTTTCGTGCCTATCTATTGGGTACCAATGTGATCGTCCATACAGACCATGCAGCTCTTAAGTATCTAATGACGAAGAAGGATGCCAAACCAAGGTTAATTCGATGGGTACTGCTGCTGCAAGAGTTTGATTTCGAAGTCAAAGATAGAAGAGGTTGCGAGAACCAAGTGGCTGATCACCTATCTAGACTTGAGAATGAACATGTGGCGCAACCTAAAATTCAGATTGATGATGCATTCCCTGACGAGGAGATATTGGCGACAAAAATGGAGAAAGTACCATGGTATGCCGACTTTGCAAATTTCGTAGAGAGTAATGTGATACCTGCCAACTTATCTTACCACCAAAGGAGGAAGTTTATGCATGACGTTCAGCACTACTATTGGGATGAACCTTATTTGTTTCGAAGATGCGCGGATGGGATCATTCGACGATGTATATCCCATGAAGAAGTACCTGCTATATTGGAAGCATGCCACACTTCGCAAGTTGGTGGACATCATGCAGGGAATCGAACCGCAAGAAAAGTATTGCAAAGTGGATATTATTGGCCCTCGATATTCAGAGATGCATACGACTATGTGAGAAGGTGTGACCAATGCCAACGTCAAGGTACTATTTCAAAACACCATGAAATGCCCATGTCTAAAATTATGGAGGTAGAACTTTTTGATGTGTGGGGTATTGATTTCATGGGACCATTCGTGAATTCGTTTGGAATGAAGTACATCTTGGTTGCTGTGGATTATGTTTCGAAATGGGTTGAAGCTGTAGCATTGGCCGACAACGAAGGAAAGCGTGTTGTAGCGTTCTTAAAGAAGAATATCTTCTCTCGCTTTGGGGTACCTCGTACTATCATAAGTGATGGAGGATCTCACTTTTGCAACAAGCTATTCAAATCTGTATTGGCCAAGTATGGTGTCAAGCAACACAAGGTAGCTACGCCTTATCATCCCCAAACTAGTGGACAAGTAGAGGTTTCCAATCGCGAGATTAAGCAAATCCTTGCAAAGACGGTTAATGCAAATAGGAAGGATTGGTCTCGAAAGCTAGATGATGCACTATGGGCATATAGGACTGCATTCAAGACACCCATTGGCATGTCTCCTTATCAACTAGTTTATGGGAAGGCTTGTCATCTACCCATCGAGCTTGAATACAAGGCATTGTGGGCATTGAAGCACTTGAATCTGAATTGGAATGATGTGAAGAATCTGAGGTTGGAGCAGCTGAACGAATTAGATGAGTTCCGTCTCCATGCATATGAAAGATCGGATTTATACAAGGAGCGGATGAAGAAGTATCATGATCAGCGGATTGTTCGACGAAACTTCCAAAAGGGTGATATGGTACTACTCTTCAACTCCAGATTTAAGCTCTTCCCAGGTAAGTTAAAATCTAAGTGGTCTGGTCCATTTAAAGTTATCCAAGTCTACTCATCTGGAGTAGTTGAATTGGAAGACAATAAGGGTGTTCTCTTCAAAGTGAACGGCCAACGTGTTAAGCCGTATATCGGCCCTCTTGACTCGATGAATAACATGGCCATCACTTATCTCGACGAAGTCTAAGTACTCGAGATTACTACGTCGAGCCACGACAATAAATAAGGCGCTAGATGGGAGGCAACCCATCGTTTATCGTTTATCGTTTATCGTTTATCATTTTTTTATTTCAGTATGTGTTTTGCTTTTGATAAATAAAAATTCAAAAATAAGAGTCGTGCCACGACCAAAACTAAGGCGCTTGGTGGGAGGCAACCCATCGTACTAATCGTTTTCATTTGTTTGAGCGAATATAGGTGCAAGAAGTTTTCAACGAGGAGATTGATTTCAATTGACGATTTGGACGCATTGTATGGTAAAGTTGGTAAATTAGGAAGGGTGATGCATAAGGCTATGGATTGAGCCTTTCCCACGCCAAAATAGGCTTCGAGGAAGGCTAGGCCTTGGAAAAACTAGGCCACAAACGATGCACAACCTATCCTATAGCCTAAGGTCTCGGAATCTAGTGTGCTATACACTATGCGCCGCCTATTCCTAAGTATGCTTTTGACTATGCGCCGCCTATGCTATGGCATTTGGTCTCAGTATCTCATATGCCATAGACTATGCGGCGCATATGTCCCATTATGCCATAGACCATGCGCCGCATATGTCTACAAATGCCATAGACTATGCGGCGCATATGTCCCATTATGCCATAGACAATGCGCCGCATATGTAGGAATTTTGTCTCCAAAACCGATTGTAAATGGGTCATAACCCGACCCATACTCTTCCTATATAAAGAGGACTTAGTCTTATAAACACAACCACAATAGAAACTACCCTAAAGGCGCCGCATACTCTCCCAAATCCTCTAAAAATTTTCTTCTTTTGCTCTTCCAATTCACAAAACCATCTCCACAAGCTTCAAGCAAGTAAGTGCTCTCTTATTCTTCATTTATTTCTCGTAAGTACTACGTTGCTATGGCTATTATTAACTGCTAAATTATATAAGATTGTTGGTGATGTTCATGTGTTTGGATTGTTGTTACAAAATCATGTGAGTGAACATATACGTAGGTAAATCTTGACTTGTTTCCGACTTGAATTTGGTTTCAATAGCATTATTATGATATTTGCGGAATTGCTATGGCTATGAATATTGCTTAAGATTGTTGTTTGGATACTGACATGTTAGACTATCCCGGCCATCGGGATAAGACTTATAGTACCTACCGACTTAGGAGGTTGTGATTGTTGTAAGAATAACGATAACCCCCATGTAGTAGTGTTGCTATATTTACCATGAAAGTAGCCCAATGGCTGCAAGTAAGTGATGCATTACTGATTTTCTTGCCGGAATGCAATCCTTAAACGTATGTCAACAAAATCTGAGTAAATCAACTACTTTCACCTCACTGATTTGTGATAACAAAACTAAGTGTGGGGTGGTACCCCTAATGCTTGCTTATAGATTGTATCAAGCGAAACTGTGCTGCAACTAACACTATTTCTAGTCTCAGGTACAATGGCACCTAAAGCGAGGCAAGGCAAGGAGAAGGCGACCACTTCCCAAAAGGGCAAGAAGAGAAGTCGAAAAGACCAAGGAGAATCATCCTCAGCACAACCACCACGCAGAATGTTCGGAATAAAATGGGTTCTTGAGGAAGAAGCCAAAGCATGGTACAGCAGCAACAAAGAAAGAAAATATGTGCACGTCGACTTGATCAACAAGGATACCTTAGCAAAGAAGGAGCCGCGTATGTTGGCAAAAATAATGGCTTTGAAGTTGGATTTCATCTTCCGCGACATGGGAGAGTGCAATCTGGATCTAACAAGAGAGTTTTATGCCAACTGGTCGCCAAACACAACAGGCAATGAAGTCAAAATTCGGGGCCAGGTGTTACAGCTCACCGCGGACTGGATCAACTCTTTTCTTGGCTTACCTTCAATCGACGCAGCACCATTCAAAGAGCTGTGCAGCAGGCCTCCTTATAGAGCAATACGACACACGCTTTGTGGAAGCAGATCAATGGCAAGGTGGGGCAGACATAAAGAAACAGGCCGACACAACACCTTTCCCTATGCTCCACTAAATAGGGAAGCAAGAATCTGGATGCGCATTGTCAACTCATGTCTTATTCCTGGGACTCAATACACCAAGATATCAAGAGATAGAGTGTGTTTGGTCTATGCTTTGATGACGAATGTCCCAATCAACTTTGGGGCAATCATTCGATCCACCATGAGGAAGGCCAGACTACACAAAAGGTCCCATTTCACATTTGGCAATTTGTTGACAGCAATATTGCGGAAGGAGGATATCGAAGAGGAACCAGCTGATCATAAACTCCCACACAATCCGAAGAAGGTTGACCTCACAAAGGTCAAAGATGCTGAATCAACACATGGCATAAACCTTACTACGGCAGAGAGACATGCTCGGGATGAGAGTTTCTCCCGCCATATGTACGGCATGATGAGGTTTACAATGATGAGCGGAGGTCGTATTCCAACTGCTGCAGAGCTCCAACAGCTGGACCACGATTATCCCATGAACATGCATGCACGGGAGATGTGTGGAGTGGGCGTATACTTTGAGGAACCTCTAGATGATGATGTGCCGACTGATGACGATCGACGCTTACCAGACTCTGACGAGGAGGAGAACTCTGACGACGACTCTTATGATGATTCCGACGAAGGGGGTATGACCCCCGACAATAAGGAAGAGTCCGACTAACCAGGTTCCTCGTATTTATTTCCACTGAGGGCAGTGTCCCGTTTAAGTGTGGGGTGGCAGTATCGTATGCTATACTTCTCTATTGCATCTATGTTTGTTTGCTTTGTTTTTGTTTCGTTTTTTTCATTTTTTTTTAGTAGTAAATTTTTTCTAGCTTCGCATGAAATTATTTTGATAGGCAGCATGAGATTAGACCAAGAGTATGTGCTTCAATTGTGACTATTGAGACATTTAGGCTCTAGTTGTGACTCAATATGTGATATTGTGTGATTCAATTCCTTCACTTGTTGGGTCGAGAGTCTATATTACTTCCAATCAAGTCGACCATGTGCCTTGTGTGTGTGAGATAATAGTATATTCTATGTATGTGGCTGATGCTAGAACTTGCCTGGTATGTATGCAAAGCGAAAATAAGGAGTGTAAGTTTAGGATATGATTTAGGCATTTCTTTGGCAACCTATACATGTTTACCTTCAGTTTTACCTACCCATGGACATCATCCTAGTTAACCCTTTTGAGCCTTTAGCCTATTTCTTTGACAACCTTGTATGTAAGCCTAATCCATTTTTTTCAAGACCATAATTTGATCCAAATTCCTAAGTGCTTTAAAGTGAAAAAGTCATGTGACAACATAAGAGGAAATTGGGTGAGTATGATGCTATAAATTGTAATGGTGCTTGAATGTGTTATGAAAAAAAAAGTGCTATCATAAGAGGTATGTTGTGAAAAGAAAAAGGAAAAGAAAGCTGAAAAGCGAGTTGTGCTTAAAATTGAAAAACAAAAGAGGAGAACAAGGGTGGTATAACAAAAGAAAGAAGAAAGGTTGAAAGAAAAAAGTGTCAATGATACAAAGTGATGTATTAAAGCGCTTAGGAACTTAGTCACTATTCCTGGCCAAAATAGTCCTACCCGTCCCTTAGCCTACATTACAACCATCAAAAGACCTACTTGATCCTAATCTTAACATTCCGACATTTAGTGGAGTACTACGTTAAGGGCAAGCCTATGGTCATCAGTTGCTACATATGAACTCTTTGTGAGAGTGAGAGCAAGGACATTTTGATACCCATGTTTGAAAAATATGCTATATTTGTGAGTGATTATGGGTACTATATGGTGAGACACACATGGTTGATGAGTTTTGGATAGTTATATATGATTCCTTGTACCTTAACGTTTGCATGCGAGTTGATCACCATCACGAGTCTATACTTGAGGTTAAATTGTTTCTACTTATAATCGGAAAGCTACTCTTTGTTGATAATTGTTGTGCTTGTCTTGAAGAATGTTTTGTGTGGTTGCTGTAAAAACCTTAAGTTGATGCTTAGAAGGACATGATATGTTGTTCGAGGACGAACAAAGCTCTAAGTGTGGGGTGTTGATGATAGGCGAATTTACGCGCCTATATCAATATATTTTGCCCATATTTTAGCCTAGTTTTGAGAATAAATTATATATTTCATGCACTTTTAGTCCTTTTTCCTGTAAGTGAGCTAACGAACATGATTAGTAAAGTTTCAGGTATAAATGATGCATAATTCAGCATTTTATGGCTTACTTGACGCTAAAGAAAGCTCACGAAGGAAGGAAAGGGAGTTTACACGCCTAAGGACCAAAACTGCTGCATGGAAAATCTGTCCCGGGCTAAAACAGCATTTCTGAAGACTTTGGGGGACCAAAACTGCTGCATGGAAAATCTGTCCCGGGCTAAAACAGCATTTCTGAAGACTTTGGGGACTTACAGACACAAAGCTGGATTTTGACAATGATACATTAACCTAGTACAATTAGGTTATGTATTTCATTATTTTATGTGGATTATGATAATGTTACCTTAACCTAGTACATTTGGGTTAAGGATTTCATTAGTCTAGTAGGATTTGGTTATTTATTTCATTAGCTTAGTAGGAGTAGGATATGGGTATTATAAATACCCTATCATGCTAGAGATTTAGGATAAGGAGGGAGGAAGGAGGGAGAACACAATACTTCCTTCCATCCCTCTCATCTTCTCTCATCTTCTCTCATCTTCTACTCCTCTATTATTCTACACTACAAACAATTCTACAACTCTTCTAATCTTTCCATCAATTCTATTTTCGTCTATTCTTCTATTCTTAAATTCTGCAACAAGAGAAACGTTACTCTGCAAGAAATCATACTTAACGCCTACCACTCTTGTGCTACACGAAATTGATCATTATTGTGGTATAATAACAATGACAATTGTGGTTTTCTTCGCATTCATGGGTAACTAAACTTCTCTGTTGGGGTTATGGAAGCCGAATGAGTTACTATCTATTGCTGTGAGTTTGTGAGTTCGAGGCACGTATATTGCTTATATCATTATTCTCTTCATCTTAATCTACATTCTTTGCGGTTGCAAACGCAAGAATACGCCAGTCTAACATTTAACTTGTTCGAGAGAAAAGTTATTTGTCTGGAAAAGAGATAATGTCAAGGTAGTAGGACACCCTTTCCTATTAAAAAGCTAGTGCCGTAACTGGACTAACCTCTTGGAGAATTCGTACCGTTAGATACGCTTTAAGCTCGAGAGAGTTAAAGTGAAATAGTCCTTGTTTAGGTCGAAAGACGCTTGGATTTACCATCGAATACAATTCTCTATAAGCAGTTGCATGTCAGAATTCTACACACTCATAGCCAATAGAGACGTATACCTCAGAAGGTGGACATAACCCCAACTTCTCAATTCTCATTGTTTACATCTCACTAAAACATTCTTTCTCTTTTTACTTTGCTATTGCCATTTTTAGATCTTATTTTGGTTACATTACTTGCACGACAAGACTCCCCCCTTTTTACGAGACTTGCACTAAAAGTCTAGTAATCTTTACTTACTTGTTGACCAAGCTATTCCCTGTGGGATCGATACCCAACCCAGTTGGGTTCTATATTTGCTAACGACCGCTTTACACTCTTACGAGAGCTGTAGATTGAGCGTTATCACAGAACTACAAAGATGACTTAGTATGACAAACAAAACCCAATCAATTCGAATCTACTTTTGTGGTATCAAAAGGATGTGAACAAAAACGGATACAAGATTAATCTAATAAGATGAAAAAAAAGGATTAAAGCCTGTACTCTTGCTTTGCACACAAACTAAATTTGATATGCCCTAATACGTTGCAAAGGTTTTCTTTGGCTTATTGACTAAGAATGATAAAAGGCACAATAGGTACAAGAGTATCAACTACCTTAATTGCCTTAGTCATTAGAAATGAATAGCAACAATTATCTTATAGCTTCAATCCTAATGATCATCAGAAAAACAGTAATAATTATCATATAACTTCAACGCATTATACATAAACGTGCCCTCTAACTTAGCTTCATCAGACATCTGTGACCTCCAACTTTGGGTGTGCACAAGCAGGCACCTAAACTATCATAAAGTCGAACAAGTATACACACGCGTACTAGTGGCAACTGCGATGTGAACATGATGCAAAGTAAATGGCAATTGAATCTATGGATACCTGTTGACCATCGCAGTTTGTTAGCACAAAATCCTTTAAGTTTGCAGCCATGCCAACCTGAAAAGTAAACATACTCTTTGATAAGAAAGAAGAACTTAAGAAATATTTAATCCGTGATAAGTTTTCCACCATAAATGTGTATTAACTCCCATTTTTATTTCATTTTAGGTGTCCTTGCAAAAAGAAGAAAGAAATTAGAAGGTTCTGAATAGTGAGTATTATATAGATTATAGACTGTAGTATTGTGATCAAGACACACATAAATAGCCTAAAGTATCTGATGATTATAATACTCAATTGCATAGAGTTTTTCAGCATTTTTCCTTTTTTTATCAAAATGATTATCACATTTCACTTCTTGATAGGAAAGTGGAGTGATCTCTAACTAGGATTAAAAATTACTACTATCTCATCAATTCAAAAGGGGGTGAAATTGTGATATATAGCCTTTTACCCTTTTATATATCTAATTTTAGTTCTAAGAAAAAAGAAATAATTTTATGCCTCAATGAATGAAAAAATTGGCTCAATCCAAACCCTTGTACAGAAAAGGGGCCCTTCAATTGTGACCCATGTTTCATTAAGTTGAACATCGCATATTCTCTCTCTCAAACCATCCAAATCTTTCTATTCATAAAAGCTCTATATGAGTGCGGTAGGTTTCCAACATATGTACCTTCATTTTTCACGAGTTTCTCTTTTTCTTTTTGCATTTTAAAAGATCTACTTGAACCACCCATGTCATTATCTTATCCAAACAAGACAAAAAAAAAAATCAGTTCTTAAAGGCTTTCTAGTATAGGACGGTTAAGTTATCCAGTATATGTACCACCAATTTTTTGCGGGTTTTAGTGCATTTCTGAAAGATCTGTATGAAGCACCCATATCATTATCTTACTCACAAGATATATCAGACAAGTCATGTCACACAGTGTTACAACTATTTGGAACATTTTTTCTTATAAAAGTTTTGGTTATGTGTAATTTGAAATATTAGTTTTGGGTCGTGGTCCATGTATCTTATCAAACAATAGGGATTAATAATTCAGATTACATAATTCCTGCAGTTTCAAATTTAACTTTTTGGTTTCATGACCGCAAGCTTACTTTTATTTTTATAGAACAGCAAAAGAAAGTTGTTTTCTCAAAATTATTTAACACTTGATTTAATATTTTTTTGCAGTATAATGTGTTCGGAAAGCTTCCTTGGTGCATATTATTCTAACACGGATAAAAATGAAACAGTAAATATCAATCCGAAACAATGGGTGTATATAATAAGAGTCAACTGTCTTTCATGCAAGTTTTTTGGTCATAAATGCTAAAATGACATGCTACTGGAGTAGGGTTGAGTACCTGAATGTGATCCGTCGACACGGTAAGCATACGTTTTACATTGGCTTCATCACCAAGGTCATGACCGTTAGGCTGAAGAGCAGCATTACAAGTTACTTACTTCGTGTGGATATACAATAATTATTCATATCATGAACAAATTATTTAAAACTGAAAATAAACAAGCGGCAGGATTTATCACATACAATATATTTTCAAATGCCTAAGAGTTTGTCATTACCTCCAAATAAAGGCCAGTTACAAAACCTTGATGTAGAGGATGACCAAAAGGTGATCCACCCAGTAGAGCATCCCGAATACGATCATTAAAGCTAGTAATGAATCAAGAACAGCCAATGAGTAACATACTTTAACATAAGCTCATGAGATAAATGAGTAGGGACAAGGAAATATCCCCGTTAAACCCTAAGAGCTCTTGAAAGCATTATCCTACGCTAGCTGGAATAATGTCGTCTTCTTTATTTCTCTCGAATGCTAGAGCTTCACTTTGCAATTTATTATTCGCTCATAAGAGAAATTCACATGTAGACACACAAGGAATAGGAAATTATTTTCTAGACAAAGAAATGGGAATAAACTCAGAAGTAGCACCTCCCAATTCCAGATCCAAAAAGGTTAAATTGTGATGCATTTATCCCACGTCCGTTATTTGCCACTTCACCAAAATCCCATCCTTCACCATATCTGAAATGAAAATAGAGAATCAACTGTTAGAAAAGAAACAGAGGATCTATGTAATGTTCAAGACCAACTAAAAGTACCTAAATAATCATGGTCATAGACGATGTAATAAGGATATCCTTTTTTAGATTTAGAAGAATCTAAAAGACATCTACTACAAAACATGACATATCTAGTAATAAGGATTGATCATCACTGATAACAGTCCTTACATATAAATGCTTGATCCATCCACACCATTATTTTCTGTTGACAAGCTATTCAGCAATGACTTTGCCTTCAACTGCATTCAAAGACACGGCGACCGTAGTGTTAGCACGCTTAGCTTTGAGCACCATGTTTTATATATTGCTAGCTGCAGATTATCTAGGTTTATATAAGCCAACATGTTTCCAAACAAACATGCCAGGACTCATCATTTCAATGTTTTTTTAACTATGTGTCAAGTCAGATGGGCCAATCAAATTGGGCAGAGGGGCTAACTAGAACTGGGACTCAAATAAAGGTTCCAGGGTATACTAATAATCTCTGCTTAATTTATCTTAACCTTTTTCTCCATGAGTTGCTGACTGATTCTGGAGGCTTGCAGCTGTTACTCGATTCAGGAATCTCAAAGATTCGAGGATCGAAAGATTGTCCAGGAATGGAGATTCGAGGATACAATCAAGGGAAATTAGAGAGTTTTTAGAAGATGAGAAGAAACAGAGAAACTAGAATTTTAGGAGGAAGAAGCTGCAGTTTTCATATATCCTGTAAATGATGATTACAATGAGTATTTATAGACAATGATGTAACTGAAATGATCAAAGCTATCTAGTGCAACAGTTATTTGATAACTGACTCAACTAGTCAATCCTAACTAACTTCTGGAAACAGACTACTGTAGCTGCACTGTTTCTAACTAACTTTTAAAACCAACTGATTTGGACTTCCACTAACTTCAACTAACTTGAACTCCAATTTATGATAACAATACTTCCCCCCCATAGAAAGATCCTTGTCCTCAAGGATCAAAAGAAGGAAACCTGGTCTTCAACACACTAGCAAACTCCCAAGTAGCAACATCGGCAGGTAGATCAGACCATTTCACTAACACTTGTGCCACCGCTTTATTGCCTTTCTTGACTAGTCTTTTCTGCAAAACAGCTTCAGGAGTGGGACAATTGGGGTTGGATAAGTCCACAGTAGCAGGACAAGAGATAGTAGAGGGTACTGCATAGCATTTTTTGAGTAGGGGCACATGGACAGTTGGATGGATCTTGACAGAACTTGGCAGCAACAGTGTATAAGCAACAAGACCAATCCTTTTAATGATCTGAAATGGCCCATAATATTTGGCAGCCAACTTATGAGAAGGATAGTGAGAAATAGCGGTTTGTCTGTAAGGTTGCACTTTAAAATAGACCCAATCACCAACATTAAAACTTCTACACTCCTATGAGCATCAGCTTGTTGTTTCATTCTATGTTGAACTCGGAGCAAATGTTGCTTGATGAGCTGTAACTTAAGCTCTCTATTAATCAATGTAGTATCCACCTCCGCAGAAGCCGATTCACTTGGCAAGTATGGTAGATGTAGAAGAGGAGGCCTACCGTAAAGCACCTCATAAGGTGTAGTTTGGACAGCTGAGTGGAAACAGGTGTTATACCAATCCTTGGCAGCAACAGTGTATAAGCAACAAGACCAATCCTTTTAATGATCTGAAATGGCCCATAATATTTGGCAGCCAACTTATGAGAAGGATAGTGAGAAATAGCGGTTTGTCTGTAAGGTTGCACTTTAAAATAGACCCAATCACCAACATTAAAACTTCTACACTCCTATGAGCATCAGCTTGTTGTTCATTCTATGTTGAACTCGGAGCAAATGTTGCTTGATGAGCTGTAACTTAAGCTCTCTATTAATCAATGTAGTATCCACCTCCGCAGAAGCCGATTCACTTGGCAAGTATGGTAGATGTAGAAGAGGAGGCCTACCGTAAAGCACCTCATAAGGTGTAGTTTGGACAGCTGAGTGGAAACAGGTGTTATACCAATATTCAGCCATAAGTAAGCAAGTAACCCAAGCAGAAGGATCATCATTGCAGTAACATCTCAAATAAGTTTCAAGACATCTATTTAAGACCTCAGTCTGATGGCCAGACTGGGGATGATATGCAGTAGAAGTGTGCAACATCACACCTTGAAGATTGAAAAGCTCTTGCCAGAAAGAGCTGAGAAAAACTGCATCTCTATCACTTGTTATGGCATCTGGTAGACCATGTAGTCTCACAATAGTATCAAATAACACCTTAGCAACAGATTGAGCAGTATAAGGATGCTTGAGTGGCATGAAGTGACCATATTTACTTAATCTGTCCACCACCACCAGTATTACTTCAAAACCCTGTGATTTGGGAAGACCATCAATGAAATCCATGCTAATTTGAGACCACACCACCTCAGGAATTGGTAAAGGTTGTAACAAATCAGGATAAGCCGCCAAAGCAGATTTGTTTTTCTGACAAGCATCACATTTCTGAATGAAGTCCTTTACATCAAATCTCAAACTTTTCCAATAGAACAGTGTTAACAACCTTTTAAGGGTAGCATCTACTCCTGAATGGCCCCCCAAAGGGACCAGCATGCCATAGGGACATAATATCCTTCCACAAGTTCTGCACCTTTCCAATCACTAGATTTCCTTTCCTCCTCAACTGACCATGTTCCCAAGTGAACTGTCTGTGTGATGTAGGATTTGCCTCTAAGTCAATAATTAGTTGAGTGAGCTCTGGATCTGTATGCCAACTAGCCAAAATATCATTGAAAAGGTCGGTGTTTATAGGATAGATAATTAAAGCAAGCAATTCAGCACCAGTCACTCTAGAGAGTGCATTGGCCACCTTGTTCTCGACCCCCTTTTTGTACTCAATGGAATAGTCAAAAGGCATCAACTTAGTCAGCCACAACAATTGTGAATTGGTGTGTAGTTTTTGTTCCACGAGAAACTTCAAAGCTTTTTGGTCTGTCCTGAAAACAAACTTTTGGCCTAACAAGTACTGAGACCATTTAGTAACTGCTTGAACAATAACTAATAACTCCCTATCATCTACTGATAAAGCTGCATGTTTTGGTGATAATGCCTTGCTAATGAAGGCTATAAGATGTCCCTCCTGCATAAGTACAACACCAATACCATATCCACTAGCATCAGTCTCCACAATAAATGCTTTTCTTGTATCTGGCAAAGCTAACACAGGAGATTGAGTTAATGCTTCCTTTAACTGCATAAAGGACTTATGTGCAGTGTCATTCCATTTGAACTTATCCTTCTTAGTGAGGTCAGTATGAACCTCCTATAATATCCCGCTAACCCCAAAAAACCTCTCAATTGTTTCAATGTAGATGGGGTAGGCCATTCCCTTATAGCCTTAATCTTTTGCGGACCAATAGACACACCTTCAGCTGCTATAAAATGACCAAGATACTCAATTCTTTTAACACCAAAGAAACATTTGCTCTCCTTAGCAAAAAGTTGATGTTCCACCATCTCCAAAAACACAAACCTTAAATGCACAATGTGTTCCTCCATAGTTCTACTGTAAATCAATATATCATCGAAAAAAACCAATACATGTTTCCTTAAAAACTTCTGAAATATAGAGTTCATTAACCCTTGGAATGTAGCAGGAGCATTTGATAAGCCAAAAGGCATTACCAAATATTCAAAGTGTCCAGAATGGGTTCTAAAAGCAGTTTTAGGTACATTATCTTTTGCCATTCTTAGTTGATGATATCCAGACCTTAAGTCAATTTTAGATAAAATCTTGGAACCTCCTAGTTCATCCAAGAGATCTTCAACAATAGGGATTGGAAACTTGTTCTTGACAATGAATTTGTTCAAATCTCTATAATCAACACATAACCTCCAAGAGCCATCCTTTTTGCCTACTAATACTACAGGTGACGCAAAAGGACTGCAGCTAGGTTAAATGATACCTTGATCTTTCATTTGTTGCACTATGCCTTCAATAATGTCCTTCTTAACAAAGGGATATCTATTAAGGTCTCTTGTTGATAAGTTCAACCCCAGGTTGCAACACGATTCTATGGTGATATATACCTCTAGAAGGTGGTAGACCTATAGGTTCTTCAAACAATGTAGAAAATTCAGATAATACCTTAAGCAATGCAGGATCATCTTCTTGATTCTTATCAACTTCTGAGGGATGCCACATGCTTTCTTCACTACTTTGTGGAACCACCTGAATCATACACAGTTGAGATTGGTTGCCTGAGTGTTTTGTTAATTTCCCTGCACCTGAAGTCAATACTTGATTACCGGCACCTCTGAGTAAATGTTTCTTCCTTTTATACCAGAATTCCATGGTTAATTTTCTGAAGTTCAACTTGATATCACCCAAAGTGAGTAACCACTGAACTCCCAGCACCACTCCACAAGAACCAAGAGGAAGTAAAAGAAAATCAGCACAAAATTCAGCACCTTGCAGCAACCAAGTAATGGTTGTCATCTTATCTACTTGCATGCTACCCTTAGCAGCAGCCACCACTTCAGGTTTAATAGGCTTCACTTCACAACCTAATTTACTGACCAAGTCAGGGTCAATGAAATTATGTGAGCTTCCAGTGTCAATTAGGATATGCAACTCCATTTTGGAATGATAACCAGTCACCTTCAGGGTCCTAAATCCCAATGAACCATTCAAGGCATGCATGGAAATTTCCATATGTTCTACAGGCTGTCCCAACTCCAACTGATCACCTTGCTCTTCTTGGACTTCACCATCTTGTTCAATCTGTGACTCATCTAAATCTTCTGATTCATCCACCTCCAACAAGTACAACTGTTTTGAATTGTTGCATTTATGACCAGGCATGTATTTGTCATTGCAGAAATAACACAATCCCCTTGCTCTCTTATCATTCATCTCCTCAATACTTAGAGTTCTCCTGTTCACCCCTTTAGAGAATCCAAAAGTAATGCTACTAAGAGTAGGTAGAATGCCCTAACTATTAGAGTACTTTTGATCTGTAAACTTTCTTGCATTGACTGAAAAGAATTACTGGAAAGTTATCTCATAGCAAGCAAATACGTCTCTTGCATTCGTGCACTCTTGTAAGCCTGAGAAAGAAAGGAAGGTTTTGTGATCTTCACAGCAATGTTGAGTTTAGTTTTTAAGCCTTCAATATAGCAACTGATAGCATTCTCCTCTGATAAGTTCACCCTAGTTAAACTTCTTTCAAAAGTTGTTTGATATTCTCTTACACTTCATGTCTACTTAATCTTTTTAATTTCCTCCATGGGATCATCAAAGTCAATCCCAAACCTTTCCACCAAAGCTCTTATATATTCCTTCCAACTGATAGCCTGCACATACTGTCTGTACCTCATGAAAGAAACATGCCACTGGATAGCTTCCCCTTCCAACTGCATAGATGCTATGGTTACCTTGTCCTCAGGTGCAATATTCTCCATAGAGAAGAATTGCTCAATCTTGAATAACCAAGATCGAAGATCATCCCCAGAAAAATTTAAAAACCCCATTCTCGACCATCTATTGAAATGAGAATACTGAAAATTAGAAAAATTGGGAAATTGAGAAGTATTACCATAGTTAGGGCTCCTTTCTCCATCTCTGCGATTACCCATTCCCCCTTCCTGGTCATGATTTTCTTCATGCCCTAAAGGAACAGTGTTCCCCCGACCTTCCCCTACCAGATGTTGCCTCAACTCCATAACAACACTATCCAACCTCTCCAATGATGAGACCTTGCCCGCCAAATTACTCACCTCTGTAATCAGATTTTGCATCATCTCACGCAAATCTCCAATCTCTGCAGCAGCAGCTTCAGTTGTTGAATCACCTGTTACTTTTACACCTTTCACCATTGTTGCCGAGGATGAGTGGCTTTGATACCAATGTTACTCGATTCAGGAATCTCAAAGATTCGAGGATCGAAAGATTGTCCAGGAATGGAGATTATCTTGTCCAGGAATGGAGATTCGAGGATACAATCAAGAGAAATTAGAGAGTTTTTAGAAGATGAGAAGAAACAGAGAAAATAGAATTTTAGGAGGAAGAAGCTGCAGTTTTCATATATCCTGTAAATGATGATTACAATGAGTATTTATAAACAATGATGTAACTGAAATGATCAAAGTTATCTAGTGAAACAGTTATCAAATAACTGACTCAACTAGTCAATCCTAACTAACTTCTAGAAACAGACTACTGTAGCTGCACTGTTTCTAACTAATTTTTAAAATCAACTGATTTGGACTTCCATTAACTTCAACTAACTTGAACTCCAATTTATGATAACAACAGCATAATTAGTACGCGCTTGAAGATGATTGTGAGAACGTGTCCGACATACACGAGCAGTATGACCTCTACGATCACAGAGTTGGCAGTAGAGGTTGTTGTTGGAAGACTGTTGTTGATTATTACGCCGAGGTTGTTGATTGTTACGACAGGAATGATAATTATTTCGTTGGTTTGGCGCATTTGATCGTCGATTATTGTTCTGTTGATTGGTGGAGCCTTGACGTGTGGGACTGGAAGTAGTTCCTTGAGCAACATTGGCGGTGATGGGAGCAGAAGGGGTCTTTTTGGTTTCGTCATGTTGCAGGAAAAGCTCATGATCAAGGAGCTTTTCATATAGTTCTTCATAGGGGATTGTTGAATCTCGAGCGCGGATAGCGGCTGAAAGTTCTCGAAATTCAGATCCAAGGCCAATGAGCATCTTGACAATCACTTCTTCATTGGATACGGGGGATCCAACAGTGGCAAGTTCATCACAAAGAGACCGAACTTGATGGAGATAGTCTGCAACAGGGCGAGAGTCTTTGGAAACGCGGGCTAGACGGTCTCTAAGACTAAAAATACGAGTTTGAGATTTTGCATAAGCAGTATGCAAGGTGTCCCAAGCGACTTTTGCATTTGTAGCAGAAGCGACTGTACTATCAATGGTCGCATCCACAGTTGCCAAGATAGCATTTTGTATAAGCTGATCTTGTTGAAACCAGGAAACATAATTAGGATTAGGTACTTCTAGGTTGTTTTCAGATATAGTTTTGGAGGGGGTTGGTATCGATCCATCAAGGAGACCAAAGAGGTTGTGTCCATACATAAGCATGGACACTTGCGCCTTCCACAACGAAAAATTATGGCTACCAACAAGTTTGATGGGAAGCTGAGTAACTGGATTGAACTGGACAACAGTCTTTGAGTTGGAGATGTTGTCGGCATTGACGATGCTTGTATTTGGGTCCATTTAGGCGTGAGGTGTTTGGGCTGGGAAAAATAGAAAAGAAAAAAAAAGGATCAGGCTTGTTAAAGTTACAGAGCTCTTGATACCATAAAGAGGAAGAGAACTGATAGTAGCAAATTAACGATAATTTTATTGATTCTCTGTATTGGATTTTTTAGCCTGTGGATTGCATACAAATGTGAACAAATCTAGGTAACAAAAAGACCTACTAAAATACAATCCTATATATATACAAAAGCTGATAAGTACAAAAATAAAACAAGAGTCCTAAACAAAACAAGAGTCCTAAAGATATCAGCTAGCCGTTATTACCTAGATCCATTTGTAACTACTAGGACTATATTGATACTTTTAACAGCCTAAAAATAGAGAACTAGCTTCTCAACTTTTTAGCCTTCACTTATATTGATGCACACTGAGACTGCTGCAATTGCTGAAGTGTTTTTGGATTTTTACAAAGAATTATTAGTAAGGAAAGCACCCCATAGAACTCAAGCTTATCCTAGTTTTTTCAGACTGGGACCAATTCTTACAATTGCTGAGCAAATGCAATTGATTAAGCCATACACTGGGGAGGATGTGACGAAAGCACTCTTTGGGATTGATAGTACCAAGAGTCCTGGACCGGATGGGTATGGGAGTGACTTCTTTAAAAAGTCTTGGTGTAGAGTAGGGACTGATGTGATAGAGGCAGTGCTGCAGTTCCTGTAGAATAAGAAGTTGCTGCAACAGATAAATGCTACTGTCATTTCTTTGATTCCTACGGTACCTAACCCTCAATATGCAAGTCAATTCCGACCTATCTCATGTTGTAATGTGATCTATAAGTGCATTTCTAAGGTCATTTGTGTGAGACTTAAGAAAGCATTATCACATTTGGTGGCAGATAATCAGGCTACCTGCCTAGCAGGCAGGTCATTAATATATAACATCTTGATTTGTCATGATATTTTGAGACACTAGAATAGGAAAAAAACTCCTAGGTGTTTAATGAAGATTGATTTGAGGAGGGCTTATGATATGGTTAGGAGTTCCTTAAAGAAGCTTTACATGGTTATGGATTTCCAGCTTCATCCATACAAATGGTGATGGTCTGCATTACAACTACTAAGTTTACAGTGAAAGTAAATGGAGGAGGATTTGGTTATTTTGAAGGTAAGAGGGGACTAAGGCATGGCGATCCAATTTCACCACTTCTCTGTGTTGGTGATGGAGTATTTGAGTAGAACCCTGAAGAAGATGAGTGCAATTCCAGATTTCATCTTTCACCCTATGTGTAAGCCTTTTCAGCTAACTCATCTTGTTTTTGCAGATGATTTAATGATTTTTTGTAAAGAAGATTGCAGGCCTATTGAAAGAGTGATGGAGGTTATAAATCACTTCAGTAGTGTTACTGGACTGGTTGCAAATGTAGACAAATCAAATAATTTTTTGGCAGGCATGGAGGAGCACATAAAGCAGAAATATTGGAAAAAACAGGTTTCTCTTTAGAAACACTGAACATAAGATATCTGGGATTGCCTTTGACATCCAAGAAATGGAGTAAAATGGAATGTCATCAACTTGTGGAGAAAATAACCCAAAGAACAACTGCTTATTCTAAGTGCCTTTCAAATGCAGGGTGGCTACAAATTGTTCATGCGGTGTTGTTTTCCATATAGTACAGTTTTTGGGGCTCGGTCTTCATTTTGCCACAGAGCATTTTGAAAGCAGTAGACAGAAAATGTAGAGACTATCTTTGGGGGAGTATTGAAAATCAGAGAAAGTCCTAGTGGCATGGGACAGGGTGTGTGTGCCAAAAAAGTATGGTGGTTTAAACATAAAGAGCTGTAGCAATTGGAACATAGCAGCAGTAGGGAAGTTACTATGGTTATTAGCTAGAAAGGAGGATTTATTATGGGTAAAATGGGTGCATGGGGTCTATATGAAGGAAGAGAGGGATATCTGGAATTATCACCCACCAGCTGATTGTAGTTGGTATTGGAGAAAGCTAAATAGCCTCAAAGGACTCATGAATCATTGGTATGTTAATGATCACTACCAATTAATTGCAAATGGCATGTACTCAGTAACCAGGAGCTATAATGCATTAACGGGACCACAGTGCAAACTACAAGAGGCCAGATTCATTTAGTCGATCATTTTACAGCCAAAGTATAGTTTTTTCATATGGTTGGCACATCAAGGAAGGCTACTGACAAAGAAGAGGCTTACCAGATTGAATATTCCAGTTGCTACTGTTACATGTGAGTTGTGTGATCAGAACAAGGTAGAATCTCAAGAGCACCTGTTTGGAGACTGTGATTGGATCAAGAAAGTGAGGGATGGTTTGTCAAATTGGCTAGGTTTTCAGCTACAGCAATAGGGGGTTCAACAAATCACTTATTGGCTAAGTAGGAGGCATAGGGGGAAATTTCAGCAAGAGGAGGTGTTTGCTATTTGGAGTGCTATGCTTGACTACACATGGCAAGCAAGGAATTGGACTATTTTCAGGAAGGCTACTGTTAACACTAATTTTGTGATTACACAGATTCAAAAGGAGATTAGAGTAAAATTAGAAAGTATACAGGTCATAAAGAAAGCTCATAGAAGTAGTTCCTTCGTTGCCAGACTATGCAACTAGCTGCTTGTTTTGAGGCTTAGAGAATACAGCACCTATCCTAGATGGTGGTTGGATTCCTAGGTGCTCCTTAGGTGTACTGAATTCGTTTGCCAATGGTATTACTTCATGGTTTACCCAAAAAAAAAAACTTGTACCGCAAAATCACAGCGAGCATTGTCTTGTAAAATTTCATCTACAACTGGAAAACTAATAAGAAATAATTACTGCCTAGCATTTTGCCTTCCTAAATGGACGAAATGGTTACAATTTTTCTCTAAAAAGGGCAAGGGGCAGCCGGTGCACTAAAGCTCCTGCTATGTGCAGGGTCCGGGGAAGGGCCCGACCACAGGAGTCTAATGTATGCAACCTTACCTAGCATTTCTGACAGAGGTTGTTTCCAAGGCTTGAACCCGTGACCTCCTGGTCACATGGCAGCAACTTTACCAGTTACTCCAAGGCACCCCTTCAAGCATACAATTTTTCTCTCACATAAAAAAAAGCTTTAAATACTTACCATTGTACGCTTCATTATGTGACCCATCAAGTCAAACCGAAATCCATCAACCTGCAGAAGACGAACATGTTTAACACATTTAATTCTAGGATATTCCTAAAAGAGGAAAGCTTCACAATTATCAGAGCATACATATATGCTCTTCCAGAGAAGAATGGAAATACTTACGCAAGGAACAAAGCATCAGTGTGTACATACATAGCGATACGAAATGGGATATGTGATATCAATTGTGTGAAATAAGATAAAGGTAACTGATTTTATTAGTTATGAGTTGGTTTGACATATACTAGTGTAAAACATGAACTTCTATGTTCCTTACGAAAATCACTTAATAACTCTTTAGGCATTTGCCATGTTCAGTCATCACCATCTTGAACATAAAGCGTGATTTTGGTACAATGTCTGAGCAATAAGAACTGACTATGGGACGGTTCAAATCTATGAACTGCCTGAGCTTCCATATATCCCTTCACATATCAGATCTTTTTCTTGGGTCAAGCATGTGAAATAGTTAGTTATTAGGTAGCGGTAAGACTCGAATTCAAGACCTTTGAGGCTCTGTCCACTCTGATACTTTGAATGTATAAACCATCTCATCTAAAAGTCTAAATTGTTTGAGGGAGACACTTTTTTACTAAGGCCTTCAAAAAACCCTTTGGGGTGGTATACCAGTTGTTTCTGATAGTTTAAACAATTGAAGTAGAAATGACTCTTCAAATTGCTTAACAGGCAGTTCAGTCAACCACAAGAAAAGGAACCATTATTCCATTTAGCACTAGCAAGTGTCTTCTTGTGCTAATCAATTACTAGATAAGATAAATTAGTCGATCCATTGTCAGAAGCACATTTCATTTCACTGAGAAAAATATATCATTTTAAGAGCCTCCCGTCCTACTTTAACTCATAGGTAGCATGAAAAGCATCAGTTTCTTTTGGGATTATGGTTCCCCCGTTTCTGAGTTTTTCATTCCATTCAAGTACTTCTGCTTGATCTATATTAGTAACTAATGTCACATGTCAGACATTCTCTAAGTTGACTTGCCAGGTTTGGAGACTCAGTCGTGACATCAACAACAACAACCCAGTGTATTCCCACAAAGTGGGGTTTGGGGAGGGTAGAGTGTTCGCAGTCCATACCACTACCTCAAATGAAGTAGAGAGGTTGTTTCCGATAGACCCCCGGCTCAGGACAGATAACAAATATAACAATAAACATAAAAGCAAACAACAAACAAGGGGTGACACACTGCTAGATAATAAAGAAAACAAGACACCCACAAAGTAATATTGTAAACTTGCTATACGAAATCATAGACCTCACCAAAACACCATGAACAAGAGGCTACAACACACTACAGGCATCAATACAAACAGAGCACTCTTTCCTACTATTACGAACGTACTCCTACCTACTAGCTCTCTGCCCTAATCCGCCTCCTCCACACCTTCCTATCAAGGGTCTTGTCTTCCGTAAGTTGTAACTGCCCCATGTCCTGCCTAATCACCTCCTCCAATATTTCTTCGGCCTACCTTTACCCCGCCTAAAACTATCCATAGTCAGCCTCTCACACCTCCGAACTAGAGCATCTGTGTACCTTCTCATCACATACCTGAACCAACGCAACCTCACTTCTCGCATCTTGTCCTCTATCGAAGCCGCTTCCACCAGTGTTGTAAAAGGCGAGCGCCTCGTCGCCAATGGCGAATGGCGAGGCGAGGCAAGCCTATGTCGCCTCTTCAGTCCATGGCGTGGCGAAAATCAAAAGGCGACGCCTTTGCGAGAAAGGCGACGTGGCGAGGCAGCGAGAAAGGCGACGCCTTTTAATTGTTTTTAAAAAAATTAGGGTTTTAGGTATACAAACTAATTTTAGGGTTTATTTACACATTTTAACACTACCAACTTACAAATTGGTGACTGCGGCTGCTACCATTCATCTCACAAGTTTGATTCCGGTGATGAACTCCGGCGACTTCCGAAACTCTGGTAAGCAGTGATTTCTATTTTTTTTTTTCTTTCTTCTTCTTCTTCTTCTTCTTCTTCTTAATCCAGCGACTGGATATGCCTTTTGGTGCTATTATTTTTTTTCTCCCTCTTTTTATCTTCTTTTTCTTCTATTTTCCGGCGGCCGGCATCATCTGTAACAGTGAACTTGTGACATGCTCATATGTACTGTTACAGTGTTACTGTTATAACCAGTGGTAATATTAATATACTTATTATGTAATTTTTTTTATATACTTATTATATTAATATACTTAACCAGTGGTAATATTAATATACTTCTTTTTTTTCTTATAACTTATTCTGTAATTTTTTTAATAACTTATGTAGATTGTAGAATTAACATAGCATGATGGTAATATTAATATACTAATTAAATTATTTGATTATTAACAACTTTCAATTTCAATGGCGTCCCAATCTACTGGTAGCAAACAAAAGGACATAGGATGGAATTATGGTACACAAGGACCAACAAAAGATGCGGTGATTTGTAATTTTTGTCAACGTACCATGAATGGCGGCATTACTCGATTCAAACAACACTTGATAGGATATTGAATTGTTGAGTCATTTAAGTTCTAGACTTTTAGTATCTATATACTATATATTTTTAATTCTTGACTTGAAATATTTCCTAATATATTAGTGTTATTAAAATTTTGATCATTTATATATTATTTTAATTTTTTATATTAATTGTCGCCGTACATTCAAAAGGCGCTCGCCTCGCCGCGTGGCGAGGCGGGGCCTTGTCGCCTCTTGTGCCTTTTGCCGTCCAAAACACTGGCTTCCACCTTCTCCTGAATAATCTCATTTCTAACCTTATCTCTCCTGGTAAGTACACACATCCACCGCAATATCCTCATCTCCGCCACCTTCAACTTTTGGATATGGAAATTCCTAACTATCCAATACCCCGCTCCGTACAACACAACTGGTTGGACTGCCACTCTGTATGATACAAACCAACTAGAGAACACACGAAAATGACACAAAAACAGTCCACAATACAGGAAGAATCCGAGGACCAAATGAAAACAAGTCTCGGGTTCAACAACAACACAACAATAACAAGGTGTAACAACACCAATTTCAGCCAACAACCAAACTAACAAGATGATTAACAAGATGACAACAACAATAAGAGAACAAGAACCAACGGTTTCACTAGAACAAAGACAACTAGTACATGAAAGTAAAGATCAGTAGTGTGACATAAGCTATTACAAGAACTAAGAACTAAGGAGTGTATCAAATACCAAAACCCTTAAGACATGTAATAGCAACACTAACACTCTTATGTGGACACAAGAGGGACATCAATCTCCCCAAGCACCTACGTTTCCAAGCCAAGAACACAACACAAGTGAATCCACACTTGGATTGCCCTAGTTTCAGGTAGAGTGGCTCTCACACTAGAGAGAGAAATGTTTCAAGTGTTACAATACTTACAATATCATCAAAATCTAATCTACTAAAACCCTAAAATGTTCTATATATAGGCTATTACAAATAAAAGATGAAATGTCCAAAAGGATCCTTTAATGAAGGGTGACAAATGGGCACCCTTAGAGTGCAACTTAGGGGCTATTTTGGTGTGTTCCAAAGCCCTTCTTCCACTTCACTTGTACACTCCCTTGGATTCAATACACAGTCACATACGTCCATCCTCGTGATCATGCCCGTATCATCCTCTCTATCTTGAAAGGAATTTGACCTCAAATTCAAGGCTTCATCACCCGTAAGCTCTCCTCCTTGGATCATCTCTTCATTTCCTTTCCCGAGGTGATGATGCTCAACCAAGGACTCCGTGAGATCATCAAGCATGTCTTGAACCTGCACACAAGAAGATTTGATACTAGGCAAAGTGCTAGTATCTAGGTTATTAAGTAACAAGGGGCCTTTGTGGGCAAGTCCCACATCAAGTGTTTCTCTCCCTTTGGTGGCATTATTTCCTCTTCTTCTTTACCTCTCCTACTCTCGGCTTCCTCTTCCAAAACCTCACTAATCATGACTCTTTTTTCCATATAACTAGGCACTCCACACACATCATCAAGCGGCTAAACATCTTCCCCACCTCTTCAATCTGCACCTCGGCTTCTTGCTCTCCATCTTGAGCTTTTTCACCATCCTCATCCGATTCAATTCCCACCTCCTCTCCAAGATAGTACAATTTTGCCTCCCTAAGGATCACATTTCTCCGGTTTGGACACTCACTAGCCTTGTGTCCCCACCCTTGACATTTGAAACATTGAAATCCCTTAGGACGAGAAGGAGAATTCGGTTTACCTTTATTTCTTGGAGGATACATTTGGGCAGCCTTGGCCTCAGGTTGGACAGCCTTGGTCTCAGGTTGGTTGGCATTGAATGAGTGCTCCTTGTCTTTGTGCCAATCCGAGGAAGGTTGTTGGTGACCCTTAGACTTGTAAGCCGAGATCTCCCTTTCAACCTCCAATGCCGCTTGGAAGATGCCATCTATAGTGTCAAATTTGTGGAGGGTCATGCGTGAAGATATGTCTCTATTCAACCCGACCTTGAATCGTATAATGTCATGGCTCACTTGTTCTCCTCGATGATCAAGCTTCAACATCAATTGTTGAAACTCATCATAGTATGTCATGACACTTTTGTTTCCTTGCCTCAAGTTGTAGAACTTGGCAAGAAGTTCATGCTTGTATCCCTCGGGTAAGTACCTTTGCCGCATAAGGTACCTCAATCTAAACCATGGAGGGGGGTTTCCCCTCAATCAACACATTCCCAAACCTCTTTACATGCTCCCACCAAGTGTTTGCATACCCCTCAAAGTGAGCTATCGCATAACAACTCTTCTTCTCTTCGGTTAGATCATTCACTTGGAATATCTTGTCACAAGAGGACTCCCAAGCAAGATAAGCCTCGGGATCACTCTCACCCTTGAAGATTGGAAGGCTAACTTTAATTGAATTGATGCTCACTTCTCGGTTTTGGTGGCCAACTTTCCCCTCTCGGCCTAGAGGTTCCCTTTAATCAACATGTCTACCTCTCATCCCCTCTTCCGTCAAGTAAACATCATCATAAACTCCACATCCCTCATGTTGTTCCCCTCTACCATATCCCTCTACAAGGACGGGTCGATTTGGGTTAAGTGGAGCTTGTAATGGTGGGATTGGATTTGGTAAAAAGTGAGGCCTTTGGTCAAGTGGAGTTTGGATTGGAGGACTCGGGTTTGGTGGTGGTACTTGGTTTCCAAATCCTTCATGTTGGACTTTGTGAAGTGGAGGGTTGATTGATCTATCATGGTCTCGATTTTGGGAAGCATTTGGTGGTTGCCTTGGTGGATTGAACATTTGATGCAAAGTTTCGGGGGTAATGGTTGCGGAAGTATTTGGATCATGTCCACTTGACGACACGTGATAATGTTGAGGAGTAGAAGGTCGGGAACTTCTTTGGCTTTCTACATGTTCCAATCTCCCACTCATAGTAGACATATCCCCTTTCAATGAGGTTATATCCCCTTTCACCGAATTCATATCCACTTGCACTTTTTCCATGCCTCGGATAAGAGCTTCAAGGGAAGCCAAGATAGTACTAAGAGTATTATTGTCCACGGTTTGAGATGTGGATCCTTCTATTGCAATATACTTAAGAAAATACCTATAAAACAACAAACAAGTTAGTTCAAAATAGCCTCACCACACTCACACACTTTGATTACCTCAGACGTAGCTTTACAAGTGTTGTAAGCCGGTTAAGGAACCCGTGAGGAGTTGAGGGATGAGCCTACTCTTGTCCGAAATAGATTTTGGTTTGAAACTCAAACAAATCTTGTAGGACTTGAGCCAAGAACTAACAACGATTCGAAAAGATAAAAGCACACAACAAACGCTAACACGAACAAACAGACTCAAAAGCTAACTCACAACCTAGTAGGAAAGTACTTGCTTGTCAATTAGCATTAGGATCAACAAATGAAACTAGAGCAACAAGAAAATGAAACTAAGAATCCAAAATTGAGCCAAAAATTGATGTGTTGTACAGTAAATGGTGACGTGGCAGTCCTCTATTGGTTGCAAGTTTTAACAAGTTCTTATTTTCCAACTTCAAGTCTTGATCAAATTACACTTTGGAATTGGTGGAATTTGTTTAAAGGAGGGAAATACAAGTCTTGGAGCCCTTTTCCAAATTCAAAGGCTTGACTTTTCTTGTACTTCTTCCTTAAAACATGATCCTTAAATCATGGAAAGTGGTTGAAAAGGTAATTGTAAAGTCTTTGAGTGGTTGTAAAGTCTTTCAAACTAACAAGTACTACACCTTTTTAGATCCAACATTCACTTTATCTTTAACAAGATATGAAGGTGGTGAAGAACATCAAGAACAACAACCACCAAGAACAACAACAATATCCACATGTCCAACTCCAATCCGCAACAACAATGTCAACCACACGGCCAAGCTTAGGTTCACAACAACAATATCAAAAATACAAGCTCAAACTTAGATCTAGACTCCTTTCGTGTTAGTGGAAAAGAAACTAACACTAGAAACACTCAAGACAAGTAAGAGACTTCTAGATCTAGTGTTCAAGTCTCGGCCAAGACACAAGAAGAACACAACACTTCTCGACCAAGATACTACTCAAGAACACTAACTTTTTTTTTGAATTTTCAAGCAAGCAAGTCAAAGATTGATCTTGTGGGAACAAAATCAGCCATGCTCTGATACCAAATAAAACAAACCAACTATGGATCCTACGAGAATGACACAAAACAGTCCACAATACAAGAAGAAATCGAGGCCCAAATGAGAACAAGTCTCGGCATCAACAACAACAACACAAGATAACAAGGAGTATATTACACCAAAACAACCAACAACACAAACGCAAGATGATAACAACACTAAGAACAACAACAAACCAACGGATTGGAGATTACAAGAAACAAACACTCACAAGAAAGGAAAAGGATGGGTAATGTGACATAAACTATTACAAGAACTAAGAACTAAGGTGTGTATCAAACACTAAAACCCTTAAGACATGTAATAACAACACCAACACTCTTACGTGGACACAAGAGGGACGTCAATCTCCCCAAGCACCAACGTTTCTAGCCAAGAACACAACACAAGTGAATCCACACTTGGATTGCCCTAGTTTCGGGTGGAGTATTCTCACTCTAGAGAGAATGTGTTTCTCAAGTGTTACAAGACTTGCAATATCATCAAAAACTAATGAACTAACCCTAAAATGTTCTATTTATAGGCTATTACAAATACGAGGTAAAATGTCCAAAAGGCCCTTTCATGAAAGGTGACAAAATGGCACCCTTAGAGTGTATCTTTAGGGGTAGCCTTGGTGTGTTCCAAGGCTCCTCTTCACACTTCACATATGCACTCCCTTGGTTCCTTGAGAATGGTCTTGATCTCTCTGCCATCGTATCACTTTATGGTATGCTCAAAACGGGTCCATGCATCTTCTTGTGCCTTCGAGGTGACTAAAGCTTGAGTCCTTAGGTATTGACCTCGAATGATGGCATCAAAAGCTATGATGGCCATTTGGCTCGTATCATCAGATGATACGGGCATGACACGAGGATGGACGTATGTGAGTGTGTATTGAATCCATCTAAGGGAGTGTACAAGTGAAGTGGAAGAAGGGCTTTGGAACACACCAAAACAGCCCCTAAGTTGCACTCCAAGGGCGCCCATTTGTCACCCTTCATTAAAGGGTCCTTTTGGACATTTCATCTTTTATTTGTAAAAGCCTATATATAGAACATTTTAGGGTTTTAGTAGATTAGATTTTGATGATATTGTAAGTCTTGTAACACTTGAAACATTTCTCTCTCTAGTGTGAGAGCCACTCCATCTGAAACTAGGGCAATCCAAGTGTGGATTCACTTGTGTTGTGTTCTTGGCTTGGAAACGTAGGTGCTTGGGGAGATCGACATCCCTCTTGTGTCCACATAAGAGTGTTGGTGTTGCTATTACATGTCTTAAGGGTTTTGGTGTTTGATACACACCTTAGTTCTTAGTTCTTGTAATAGTTTATGTCACACTACCTATCTTTCCTTTCATGTACTAGTTGTCTTTGTTCTAGTGAAACCATTGGTTCTGTTCTCTTATTGTTGTTGTCATCTTGTTAATTTGGTTGTTCGCTAAAATTGGTGTTGTTACACCTTATTTTCTTGTTATTGTTGTGTTGTTGTTAAACCCGAGACTTGTTCTCATTTGGTCCTCGGATTCTTCATGTATTGTGGACTATTTTTGTGTCATTTCCGTGTGTTCCCTAGTTGGTTTGTATCATTTGATATCAGAGCATGGCTGATTTTGTTCCCACAAGATCAATCTTGGGCTTGCTTGCTTGAAAATTCAAAAAAAAATAGTGTTCTTGTGTTTGTATCCTTGGCCGAGAGTTTGTTGCTCTTGTGTGTATCCTTGGCCGAACACTTTGAGACTAGATCTAGGAGTTCTTTTGTGTGTTTTGTTGTTTCTAGTGTTAGTTTCTTCACCACTAACACTAAAGGAGTCTAGATCTAAGTTTGAGCTTTAATTGTTGATGTTGTTGTTGTGAACCTAAGTTTGGTCGTGTGTTGTTGAACATTGTTGTTGTGGATTTCCCATGGCCGTGTGTTGTTGTAGTGAATTGGTGGCCTAAGAACATTTTGTTGAAGTTGTTGAAAAGTGGAACTTGAGAAGGTGTTGATTAAAGTGTGAGACCCAACTTGAACCTTAGACTCCAAGATTCAAAAGGTTGTGTTCTTGGCGTTCTTGGTGTTCATGGTGTTCTTCACCAATCTTCATCTTTTATTGAAAGAAAAGTGGATGTTAAATCTAAAAAGGGGTGAAGAAAAGGTGTAGTACTTGTTAGTCTTCAAAGACTTTTACCACCACTTCCAACCACTCAAAAACTTTACAACCACTTTTCAACCAGCTTCCATGTTTTAAGGACCATGTTTTGAGGGAGAAGTACAAGGAAAGTCAAGCCTTTGATTTTGAATTTGAAAAAAGGCTCCAAGACTTGTATTTCCCTCCTTAACCAAATTCCACCAATTTCAAATTGTAAAATTGGTCAAGACTTGAAATTGGAAAATAAGAACTTGATAGAACCGCATCCAATAGCGGGCTGCCACGTCACCCTTTTACTGTTTACACAACAATTTTAGGCTCAAATTTTGGATTCTTAGTTTCATTTTCTTGTTCCTTTAGTTTCATTTGTTGGTTCTAACACTACTTGACAAACTAGTAATCATCTACTAGGTTGTAAGTTAGTTTTGAGTCCGTTTATTCGTGTTTGCGTTATTTGTGTGCTTTTGTCATTTTGAATCGTTGTAATTCTTTGGCTCAAGTCCGATAAGAATTCTTTGAGTCGTTCAAACGAAAATCTATTCCGGACAAGAGTAGACTCACCCCTCAACTCCTCACGGGTTCCTAGCCAGCTTACAACACTCGTGGAATCTAAGTGTGAAGCGATCAAAGTGTGCGAGTGTGGTAAGGCAATTTTGAGCTAACTAGTTTGGTGTTTTCTTTGTTGTTGTGTTTTTTTTAGGCACCATGGATATTAATAATTTCAATGCCACGTTTGATAGCTTCAATGACAATTGTGAAGATTTCAAACGGGACCATGAAAAGCTACGCCAAATGATATCCACACTTAGACCACCAAATCTAACTCCTCTAGTCCAAGCACCACTTAATCAAAAACTCCCTTGTGATGAAAGCTTCCCAACGGAGAAAGTGGGCTGCCGACACACACCAAGGTGAAGATCGCACCTCAAGTGAGCAACAAGGTAACACTACTATCTCCTACACTCCTATAAACTTAGATAGTTGTGATGTGGCTAGTAGTAGCCAAATGGAGGTAGTTTCGGGTTTGCCTAGAGTAGAAGTGCGTGAGTCTTCCTTTTGTGAAACTCTTGGTGTTGTTAGATTGCATGAAGACCAAATTCATGTTGTAAGTAAGCAAGCACTAATTGATCCTATTAGATGACAAAATTAATTCTCCTCGTAAGAATGATTTGTGTCCATCTAGTGCTAGCACTTGTGACTTGAATAAGGTTCCCTTGCCGTGTAATAAGAGTATTCACACACTAGTTGACCCTTGTGAAAACCAAGGTGAGTCAAAGTTGGTATGTGAGTTGCCAACAACTAGTGCGGATGTGAAACATGATCAATCGGGTGAAGATGACCTTGACGTGCTTGAATGCTTAGGAAACCCGAATTGTGTTTGTTCTTGTGAAGGTGGGTTTGATTGTGATTCCCTTGCTCCCCATGGTGGTTTGAATCTATATGCGGATTACTCTCTTGAAAGAGAGTATGGCCGAAATCCATGTCCATGGCTACTTCTCCCATTTGATCCCGGTGTCATCTTAGGGTGTGGAAGGAGTAGTCTCGACTTAAATTCGTTATCTCTTGATGTTTATCCTAGCCACTTCCTTTGTGACGTTTGTACTAAGTTTTTCATGATCAAAACAAAGGATTCGTGGTTGTATTTCAAGTGTTTACCCCCTTGGTATGATGATATTATTTGTTGCACTAACCCTCGTGTCATGAGGATATTGTGCTTGTTTGCCTTCTCTTTGATTTTGCAAGGTGTGGATTCGAGGTTAAATCCTTTTCAAGAAGGGGAGGATGATACGAGCCAAATGGCCATTATAGCTTTTGATGCCATCATTCGAGGCCAACACCTAAGGACTCAAGCTTTAGTCACCTCGAAGGCAAAAGAAGATGCATGGACCCGTTTTGAGCATACCATAAAGTGATACGATGGCAAATAGCTCAAGACCATTCACAAGGAACCAAGGGAGTGCATATGTGAAGTGTGAAGAGGAGCCTTGAAACACACCAAGGCCGCCCCTAAAAATACACTCCAAGGGCGTCATTTTGTCACCTTTCATTAAAGGGCCTTTTGAACATTTTACCTCTTATTTGTAATAGCCTATAAATAGAACATTTTAGGGTTAGTTCATTAGTTTTTGATGATATTGTAAGTCTTGTAACACTTGAGAAATACATTCTCTCTAGAGTGAGAGCACTCCACCCGAAACTAGGGCAATCCAAGTGTGGATTCACTTGTGTTGTATTCTTGGCTAGAAACGTTGGTGCTTGGGGAGATTGACGTCCCTCTTGTGTCCACGTAAGAGTGTTGGTGTTGTTATTATATGTCTTAAGGGTTTTGGTGTTTGATACACACCTTAGTTCTTAGTTCTTGTAATAGTTTATGTCACACTACCTATCCTTTTCCTTTCTTGTAATTGTGTAAGTGTTTGTTTCTTGTAATCTCCAATCCGTTGGTTTGTTGTTGTTCTTAGTGTTGTTGTCCTTGTTTTCATCTTGTTAGTTTGGGTAGTTGGCTGTTTTGGTGTAATATATACCTTGTTATCTTGTGTTCTTGATGTTGTTGTTGATGCCGAGACTTGTTCTCATTTGGGCCTTGGTTTCTTCTTGTATTGTGGACTGTTTTGTGTCATTCTCGTGTGATCCATAGTTGGTTTGTATCACTGTAGAACTTACCTTTAAGCTTTGGAGGCACCTTCTTATCACACAAGACTCTCGAGGAGAGACGCCAAATCAACCATGCTGCACCAATACGGTGTGAGACATCCACGTCAATCTCACTATTCTTCTGAATCATAGACCCAAGATACTTGAAACTTTCCCTCTTCTGAATGGTCTGAGAATCCAACTCCACAACCACGTCATTCTCATGCAGCAAATCACTAAACTTACATTCCAAGTACTCTATTTTGCTCCTGCTCAATGTTACGACCACGCGATATGGATCTTGTCACCGGGCGATGCACTGAGAAATCTGTGCTTAATAGATCCTTCTCCTTGTTCTTATTTCGTGAGCGACCAATTTTTAATAAACAATAGACTCGTTAAAAGGGAGCCTACAACCTTAGGACTCGTTAGAGAAAGACCCAGATCTCTAGTTATTTTTTTATGTAAATTCCTGCCTTTTGTTTATTACTTCTCCTCCTCATATAGAATTCTATTACAAGATATTTAAGGAAACTACTAACATGGAAAATCTATTTAACATAAGAATTCTAGTAGAACAAATACTGTCTATTTTTAATGCCCACAAAATCTGAAGGTTGCATAAATCTACAGATTTCTTTGCCGTTTCTTTCCTTTGTTTGCATAAACCTAACCCACGAACGAGTCTACAACATTACCCCCTTCCTCTAAGAAGAGCTTGTCCTCAAGCTCAAAGTCTGGATAGGCATCACGAAAATGTGCAGCATCCTCCCACGTAGCATCAGACAATTCAAATCCACACCAATGCACTAAAAGTTCCCAAGTTCCTCGAATAAGTCGAGCACATAGAACAGAACAAGGTATAGGAACCACACAGCCATCCTCTAGTGGTGGCAGAGTCGGAGGAGCTGTTAGAGTCATACCCTTAAAATCCTTGAGGAGGGATACATGAAACACATTATGCAACTTACTATCGCTGGGCAGTTGTAACTGATACGCCACTTCCCCTATTCGACGTAACACAGGAAAAGGCCCAGAGAATTGGGGTGCAAGCTTATGGCGCAATTGACCCCAACAGATTTTTGACGATAAGGATGTAAATGCAGCCAAACTAGTGAACCTGGTTCAAATGCAACCTCCCGGTGACCTTTGTCATAATATTCTTTCATTTTAACCTGAGCTTGTTGCAACTTGCTGCGAATGTCACACAAAACTGAATCATGATCAAGCAAGGCATTGTCAACAGCCTCTACCCGTGAAGAACCAGCTTCGTAGGCCAATAGACGAGGAGGATCTAGACCATAGACAACCTTAAAGAGAGTTGTTTGCAATGCAGTATGAAAGGAAGTATTATAGCAATATTCTACCCAAGGAAACCGGTCAACCCATTTCTTCGGATAATCCCCAATCAAGCAACGCAAATACATTTCAATAGTACGATTCATAACTTTCGTTTGACCGTCAGTTTAAGGATGATACGCAGACGAGAATGCCAACTTTGTGCCACTTAGACGAACCAGTTCTTTCCAAAAAGTGCTTGTAAAAAACACATCTCTATCACAAGTAATTGATTCGGGTATCCCATGCAGCCGAACAATATGCTCAAAGAAAACGTGAGCAACACGAGTTGCATTGTAAGGATGAGACATGGGTATGAAGTGTGCATATTTGGAAAATCAATCTACTACCACAAACAATATTGTTTTGCCCCATGCCTTTGGTAAGCCATCAATAAAGTCCATTACGATATCAACCCAAACCTACTCAGGGAGTGCAAGTGGTTGCAGTAACCTTGCTGGGCTTAGGTGTTCAGCTTTGTTGCGTTGGCAAACTGGACAAGCAGCCACATAATCTAATGTTGTTGGGGTGAAGTGGTAAGTCGTTGCTCCAACAAGTATTTAAGCCTATAACCAGGAGGTCATGGGTTCAAGCCTTGGAAACAGCCTCTGGCAGAAATGCAAGGTAAGGCTGCGTACGATACACCCTTGTGGTGGGGCCCTTTCCCGAACACCGCGCATAGCGGTAGCTTTAGTGCACCGGGCTACCCTTTTTAACGGTCTGTGCGAATCAAGAAGGCTCTGCCCCTAGATAAGGACGCCAATGTTGAACTACCTTGGCGAAGCCAATCAATTCACGCTCATTGGCAAGCCAATTTAAAGTGTCGCACGGTCAATTGTCTACTGAAAAGGCAATAGGATGGCCATCCTGTTGCAACACTGCTCCTATACCACTCCTGGAGGCATCACACTCAAATAAACTGCTCATCAAAATTTGGCAGTTGTAAAACAGAAGCAGTTGCAAGTTCTTCTTTGAGAGTGCAGAAAGAAGCCAAGGCTACATCATCCGAACAAGTTCTTTTTAAGCATGTTATTTAAAGGGGCTGATAATTGACTGTAATTCTTTATGAACTTACGGTAATAACCTGCTAAGCCCAAGAATCCACGCAAGGTGGTGATGGACTGTGGTTGAGGCCAATCAGTAATGGCCTGAACTTTGCTTGCATCTGCTGCCATGCCTGTTTCCGACACCACATGGCCAAGATATGCTACTTGTCTCTCACCAAAAGAGCATTTGGACTTCTTGAGGTATAGGTTATGAGCATGTAATAACTCAAAAATTATGCGAACATGTGAGAGATGATTGTCCCACGCCTTGCCAAATGTTAAAATGTCGTCAAAGAGAACCAACACAAACTGACGCAAATAGGGTTTAAAAACCTCGTTCATAAGTGCCTAAAATGTTGACGGTGTGTTTGACAATCCGAATGGCATAACCAAGAATTCAAAGTGGCCATGATGCGTACGAAAAGTCGTCTTCTCAATATCCAGAGGATCCATGCGAACCTGATGATAGCCAGACTTCAAATCCGACTTTGTGAAGTATGTAGAACCATGTAATTCATCTAATAATTCATCCACCATGGGAATTGGAAATTTATCCTTCACCATCTTGGCATTGAGGTCATGGTAATCAACACAAAAACGCCAAGTTCCATCATGTTTACATGTTTACGGACCAATAAAACTGGAGATGAGAATGGTGATTTACTCGGTCGGATGATCCCTTGTTGTAACATCTCTTGACACTATTTTTCTATCTCATCCTTTTGTAAATGAGGATAGCGGTATGGTCAGACCACCGCTGGGTTAGAACCAGGTAACAAACAAATGTGATGGTCACAATTTCTCATAGGAGGCAACCCTGTAGGTTCTTGGAATAAGTCAAAAAATTCAGCCAAGAGTTGTTCCAATTTGGAGTAGTGTTTATCTGAATCATGCAATAAATGAAGCTGTAATTTTGAGCTGGTTTGTTGTCCATGAAAGACGACCTGTTGTCCATCCGAAGTAAAACTCAGTGTGAGTGAAGCAAAGTCACAGAGGATGGGGCCCAAAGTTTGTAACCATATTACCCCTAGAACAATGTCAAAGTCATCTAAGGGAATAACAAAGAAGTCGGCTTTAAAAGCCTGATTATCAATATCGAAAGACATTGTAGGGAAAATCCCTTTGCTGTAAACTTTTCCTCCATTAGCAACTGAAACATTGGCACCTGTCCCTGGTTGTACTTGCATCCCCAAGCATTGGGCTGCTGTGCAACTGATGAAATTGTGTGGGTTGCCCCTATCACCCAAACTCAACAATGCTTGACCCTTCATGAGTGCTCGTAACTGCATTGTTTTTGTGCTCTTCTGTCCCGTGATGGTATGCAAGGAAATTTCAGGTTCTTCCATATCTTTCTGGTCAGGATTTTCATCATCTGGATCAGCTACGTTCAACCAAAACAACTTCTTACATTGATGCCTAATTGAATATAGTTCATCACAATTATAACACAATCCCTTCGCTCTTCTTTCCGCCATCTCAGCCCTTGTCAATTTTTTTTTATAAAAGGAGCGGATGAACTTTAAAATTGCGATTCACTATTACCACTTAGTGTGTTGCTGCTCTTAGGAGTTGGAACTGTTGAAGTTGCAGCAGTATTCAAATAGCCTTTAGTCCCTTGCCAATTCTTCTTTCGAGAGGATGTTGCCCAAATTACCTTTTGTTTCTTCTCAAATACACGGGCTAAATTCATGGTATGAACCAAATCTGGTGGAATCTGCATCTCAACATCGAGTCGAATGGAATCAGTCAGTCCGGCAGTGAAGAGACTAACTTGTTGGTCTATGCGAACATACTTGCTGGCCCTGGCTAACCGTTCTTGAAATTGGCACTGGTATTCTTCAACTGAGCCCGTTTGCTTCAAGTTAACTAAATCACCTAATGGATTACTTCCCAGCGGAGGTTTGCGCCCAAACCTGAGAGTACAATATTCTTTGAATTCCGACCAGACTGATTACCTTGTTCAACCTGATGATATCATAATTGTGCCTCACCTAGAAGATGGAATGCGGCCAATCCCACCTTATCAGTTTCATTTGTTCTCTGATTGGAGAAGAATTTCTCACATCGATGTAGCCAAATTAATGGGTCCTCAAATCCATCAAAGGTAGGGAAATCCAGCTTTGTGTATCTTTGCACTTGATTATTTCCTGTCAATTGATTGGATCTATTTTCGAGTTTGTAGGGTTGTTTACCTGCATTGCTACTCACTCCTGCCTCAAAATCTCTTCTTTGACTCTTGCTAAACCCCACAATGAACTCCTGCAATTGTAACGATAACTGTTCCAATTGAGAAACTATCCTTGATTCAAATTGTTCCAATTAAGCAACTATCCTTGGTTCAGATTGTGCCACTGCTTCTGCAATCCGTACTTCATTCACAGACTGCGCCTCTTGAAGGAGAGCCTGTAACCATTCATGTTTACTTGTATCGCCCATGGTGTTTGGCTCTGATACAAAGTTATTACGACCACACGATATGGATCTTGTCACTGGGCGATTCACTGAGAAGTCTGTGCTTAATAGATCCTTCTCCTTGTTCTTATTTCGTGAGCGACCAATTTTTAATAAACAATAGACTCGTTAAAAGGGAGCCTACAACCTTAGGACTCGTTAGAGAGAGACCCAGATCTCTAGTTATTTTTTATGTAAATTCCTACCTTTTGTCTATTACTTCTCTTCTTCATATAGAATTTTATTACAACATATTTAAGGAAACTACTAACATGGAAAATCTATTTAACATAAGAATTCTAGTAAAACTAAACTACTGTCTATTTTTTAATGCCCACAAAATCTGAAGGTTGCATAAATCTACAAATCCTCTTTGTTGTTTCTTTCCTTCTCAGCTTGAGGGCCCCGCCTTGCATAAACCTTACCGACGAATGAGTCTATAACACTCAACCTAAAACCTTTAGACTTAAGGGTCTGTCTCCAAACCTCCAACTTATCATTAACTCCACCCCGAGACTCGTCAATCAGTAGATAACATACACCAAGGCACCTCCCCTTGAATACGCCGCGTCAAAACATCCATCACCAAGGCAAATAAAAACGAACTAAGAGTCGATCCCTGATGCAAATCTATCAAACAGGAAAGTGCTCTGAATCTCCTCCTACCGTCCTCACACGAGTCTTCGCACCATCGTACATATCCTAGATCGACCTAGTGTATACCACGGGCACCCCCCTAGCCTCCAACCACCTCCACAAAATCTCCCTAGGAACTTTGTCGTACGCCTTCACAAGACTCAATCGTGACATATATCCATTACTATAATTTTTCAATGCCAAACTTCAAAACTAAAGCTTCTCATCATTATAAACTCCTACAGTGACAAATCTGAAGGTGCTCCTACTCTCAATGCTTGTAATGGAGAAGTAGATCAGAGCTTTTATGGTTACAGTTGGATAACGATATTCAATGTAAGAGTACCTAGCTTCAGACTTCCCACAAATCAAATTGGTCTAGCAATCCACATCCATTTCCCGATCTTTTCATTTCAAAAGGCCTTTGATAACAACTACATTTGACAATCTCCTTTATCTTTAAAAAACCAAGCTAGAATGTTAACATAAAATTGTGGATCTCATAAAATACTAATACAACAAAGTCAAGTTGCTTAATAAACTACATGCTTTCTCAGTGTCCCTAAAATATGACTACACAGGCCATAACTTTAAACAGAGTATTCCACCAAACAAACAAGAAGAAATCTTAAAACAGAAGAAGAAAAAATTTAGGCTCTACAATTCCCATATCATAGCAATTGCGTTCGAGAGTGGAGGGAACATACCTTATAATCAACTGCCCAGCACTTGAGGTCGTCAAGAATTAAGCGCTCAACCATCAAATGTTCACTGGCAGTATTGTTTACACATGTGCTATCTTCAATTCCACCATCAACATTTCTCCTTAGAAAGTAACCTGGAACAATCTGTTGATAGCAGAGGAAATACAAAATATGTTTAAGGAGAGAAAGTTTATTATGAGGCTATGAACATAAAGTTTAATGAGGTAGAACAAAATAATTCCGTCACCTTGTCTAGAACAGAAAAGTCATCAATGTGTCCACTTGCATTTAAGTGATTGTAAACAACATCTAATACAACACGTAGACCAATACGATTAAGTGCCTGTAAACCAATTAAGCCTTAGAGTGGCACCAAGGAATTAAACAATATAGGTTGATGGTCTATTCAGTATAATAGAAAGGTTGATGATCTATTTAGTATAAACATAAGAATGCACGACAAAGTTGGATCTTTATATAAAAGAAGATTTACCTGCACCATCTTCCGAAACTCAACGATACGACAAGGACCATTTGCATTACTTGCGTAGCTTCCCTTTGGAACTCTCCACAGAACAGGATTATACCTTTACTTAGGCAGCCAACAATTCAATTTTCACACACTGGCCAGGAAACTACAATCAGCTCAGATACAATTTGTAACTCTAATCACAGTATCTCACCCCCAATTATAGCCATCTTCATCTTGGATGGATGTGATAAGAGCCTGCTGCTCCTCAGAATCTGGTGGAAAAGAGTTGAGTATCTCGATATCTGATAAAGACATCACATCAGAGATCATGAAACAAATACAAATGAGATGAGATCCCGACACAAACTCAAAAAGGCAATTGACAGCCTTACAATAAAATCTAGAACAGAAGTGGCATTAAACTAATTTGAATATTTATTTTTTTGGTTTCTTATCCACCCTTGTCATGGCAAAATGTGACAAAACAGCAGAGAAGTAAATCCCTCGTTTTTTTATATTGGTTTATTTTCAAATTACCAACTTCAGCTTCATTTTATAATTCGTGCTGACAATAAAGAAGACAACGGAAATACTAAGAAACCTTAATGGAAAGCTCCCTCTCCAAACTGAAAAAACAAAAAGAAGGTTGAAGTGTTTTACCTATATGCTTCCATTTATCTTTCTCATCTTCCACACCAGCAAATTGAAAGGTTGGCAGAAGATGGACATGAGTGACACCAGCACTTGATAATTTTTTCAAATGTTGGACACCAGCTGAGTCCTTCAAGAAGAATGAGATCAAGGCCACATGCTTATGAGTTATGAGACATATTCAATGCCACTAAGTTCAGCGCTTTTGTTCTAGAAAACTTCCTAATGCATTGTGCGATGGTATCAACTGTGGGTGCTTAATTAGATGTTTCAATTACCCATTAATCAAAATCTTGTATAACAAACACAAAATCAAATAGCTAATACAGAAGTTAAAACCTGGTCGTGGATACTCTCTAACAACACCAGAAAAATGCTGCTACAAGCATAATGCATAAATAAATGAAGGAACAGAATGAACATGTGACACTTGTTTGACTTGCAATCTGATGCCAGACTAGTTATCAAGATTCAAATGCACCAACAGGATACCAAATTGGGGACAATCTATTATGATAAGCTAGGTGGTGAAGCCTAAAATGAGACACTTATTTGTACTGTTAGTTTAAAGAACTCCAAGTTTTCTTTCCGAAAAAGTGTTGACAACGGCTTATAAGACCAAGCCCAGGTTGTAAGGTTCAGACTCTTCAGGTTTTGTCTTAGGTTTAGTTGTCTCTGGTGAAAGAGCAACCTTTGTGCATAATTATTGCTATAATTGAGTAACTTTGTCATTAATGGCTTGTCACAAATAGTACATTAGACAGTAATAATTTTGACTGTGTGCCTCTTACTGATAACTCCATAATAATATTCGTGAACATTTCACTCAGGCCTGCGGGCTCAATGAAAGAATGAGGGAGCTAATATGCTTTCCGGTGAAAGTGAGAAATTAATCATTTCTCAGGAAAGTTCGCCAGGCAAATTTATTAACAAGAATGAGAGAACTAGTTTCTTTTCGAGAAGTGTATCTCTCGGTGTTTGTGTGCTTGTGTATGTGTGTGTGCGCGTGCTCATTTCAAACCTCAAACACACCATCAGATTAGTGTTATCAATCTAGATACCTTTTCTCCAGCTACCGTCCATCATTGGCTGCATCACCCTGCTCCTAAACATTTACCAAATAGATGTACCTCAATAGTTTTCCCCTCTAGAACCACAATCCCATCGCACACTCCAAGGGTATCAGGTACAATACTATAACAGTCCTTTTCCTATCATTTTAAATTGCATTTTATGTCATAAACACACTTAGTATACCTGTGAGTTGGACTCCAATGTAAGTTCACCTTCTACATAGCCCAATCTCAATAAGGGATAAGAAGCAAATGAAGACATGAAATATCATTGCTCAATACACCTACTGATTAAAGGTTAGAAATCTGGCCCCAAAAACGTCACACCTATATAGACAAATCAAATAGAAAGGTAAAGCTACCTGCAACGTGAAGGCGAGATAACCACCCTGAAATTCATGAGGCACAGTAGGGTCATTGGCGCTGGCAAAGTGAAAATCATAGGAAAAGATAAGTTAATCAAAAACAACAGTAGTGCACAAAAATGCATTTTGATTATATATGAACTGCAAGTCTTTTCGTAGTAAAGTGAACTTCTTGAAAAATGTTATCAAAGGAAATGAGTAAATAACCATATCCATGTTGCAGGAACAAAAAAGAAAGGTAATGCTGGTGGGATGCAGTGAAATTTGAACACACAATACACAGGGCTTCTAAATAACAACTATTGACTAATAATTATACAGTTACAACTCATTATTATCATCAAGGAACGAATGTTAACAAATATTCATTAAGATGCTTCTAATAAGAATTCAACATTAACAAGATCAATTATCACCTGAAATCTCTAACATGCAGCTCATAAATGCTGACATCAGAAAAGGAAAGAAGTTTTGGCTTCTCGTGTTGTAGATTATCCCATCCTTCAGGTTTTACATCATCAGAATCAAGATTAACTAATAATGTCCGCTTGCCATCAGCAGAGAGACTGACCATACAAAGCAAGAAGGTGAATGTAGAGAACAGGCATTAGATACAGTAATAGTTGCACTAAGGAAGCAGCAGGTTACAATCAGTGAAAACCAATTTATTTAAGAGCAAGTGATGAAAACAGACCAGCATACCCTCTAGCATATGGATCATTGCTTACACACTTCTCAATCCGCAAGGTGCTAGGATGGTAAACAGACACTTCGTAAACATAGTAACAACCCTCCCAATGCCTTGGTCCCTTAGCACTCCAAACACCATCTAACTCCTTGAGCTGAACAATTTCTACTGGATCAACCTCTGATGGACTCTTATAAATGAGAGCTTGCACTGCCTGGTTTGGTAGGCGTAATCAGAAACAGTAGGTTAGTGAAATAACATAATTGATCCCTCAATCTCAGTAAATAGAAGAACAAAAGCATAATCTTAGCAGGAAAATCTATAAGACAAAAGAACAGAACACACTTGAGCAGTTGGTGCCCAAAGGTAGAGAGAGACAGCTTCAGTAGCAAAAATAGCACCAAGGGGCCCAGTATAGGAGAATAACTCATCGAGAATACCAGGTAACTGCAATCCAGTAGCACTTGCACATTTTCCATCAGCTACAAACAACATAAACCCATTTTTGCCAAACATTAGACATGCTTGCGCAGTGTGTGATACAGAAAAAGGGCTGTTAAATCAGCTAACCTAGAGAATAAAAAGGTACTGAAGTCTCAAATCGAGACAAACAATTGAAGGAGAAACGTAGAGGTGTTGAAGCAAGAAAGAACTGCTCGAATGTTTATGTTTGCTACTGACAATTTAAAATAGCATTATATTTCAATAATCACCACCATATGCACTAGATTTCCCTGAATTATGAGCATACTACAGAACCTGAACTCAGTTTCATCAAAAATGAGGTCTACCACAAGATATGAATGTGTCATTTTCTTAAGTACATGAATGAGAAATGCTCGTAAAAGTCATAGCTGAACATCTAGGGTGAATGGAAAACTATACACCATAATGCATTAGATGGAAAAATATCATCTCAAGTAAAGAGAAATGTGGAGGTGTGGTTCCTAGTAAGTGCCGTCTCAGACTCCCTCAAGTGATAGAAAGGCAAAAAGAGGGGAACTACTTACAGTTGAAGATGCCAACAGCTAATTGGCATTTGACTAAGCTTTGGAAGACCAGAGTTTTAGGGACTTCAAATGCTGCATAATCTCGAATATGAGGAAATTTTTCAATTACCTAAATCAGGAAAAGATATAAGGAAACAAAAGAACACGCATAAATTTACTCTATTGTTGCATCAATCAGAAGAAAGATTCCTTCCAACAACTTAAGAATCCCATCATGGTCTCAACAATTCACCTGCTGTGGAAGTCCGTAATTTGTCCTTTCAAGTTTGATTTTCACATCATGGCCTGTTATGTACAGAAAAAGTTTAGGATCAGATCTTATTAATATCATGAACGGAGCACCCGAGATGCTACCTAGAGTACACACCTTGAATTCCATCATCATCAACACATAATGCAGCCTTTCTACTAGCATATAAGTAGCATTCATCCTCTCCACCACCCACATTCCAAGCAATTATTGATTTGGTAACCCAAAATGCTCTGCTGTAGAACAGACTATCCTGCAACTGTGAAAATCTAAGCGCCAAGGCAGAGGTCGATCCAGGATTTAAGCTCTATGGGTCCAATTTTTAAGGTTCTCGGCATTGAACTCAATATATCTTAAAAATTATTGGTTCATTTACACTATTTACTGCAATGTTAGTGAACTTTAACACATAAATTTATACTCCGCATGAAAAGTAATGGGTTCAGATGAACCCGTCACCTTGAAGCTACATTCGGCCCTATACCAAGAACTCTTACATTACAAATATAAAAAAAATACTCCCTCCATCCCAATTTATGTGACACTCTCACCTTATTAATCAATCCTAAAAAGAATGACACATTCTTATATTTAGTAACTGTTAAACTCAAAACTTCTCATCGTACCCTTAATAAAATGATTTATAGCAAAACAAATATCTGTCTTATTTTAAACTACAAATTTCAAAAGACTTCTTTTCCATTCCTAAACTTTGTATCTAATCAAACACCATCACATAAATTCGGACAGAGAGCAATGATAATAGTCCCCACGCTGACAATGGCGGAGCCAGGAATTTGACGAAGAGTGTGCAAATTTTCTTTGCAATTGCATTAAGGGTGTGAAATACACACTCATAATAACTAACATTTAGCATATATACACATCATAATTTTTTGACAAAGGGTGTGTACCTAACCACCGTTTAATATAGGTGGCTCCGCCCATGCCCGCGCAAAATCCATCATCACTATTATATCATTCCGATTCAAGGTTAAAACGTTACATCACCACTCTTGTTCATTTTTACCCGTCATATTTCGCTTCTCAAGAGTCAAACTGCATGACCTTTTGACCAACACTTCAAGATGTATTTTTTTTAATCATATTAATATGGGAGAAGAAAATTGCAACTTATAATATTATTCATATAGTTTTCAAACACCTAAAAAATTTTATTTTAAGACTTCAAATTAATCTAATTCCATGTAACCTCAAAAATTAGTCAAATTAACTCTCGTGAAGCAATACCATTCTACATTGCTAATAAAACTATCTATATCATTTTAAAGGGAATAACACCTGAGAACAGAGAGTTTTCATATTGTTTAAAACGTTACATTACCACTCCTGTTCATTTTTTTACCTGTCATGTTTCGCTTCTCAAGAGTCAAACTGCATGAACTTTTGACCAACATACTTCAAGATGTATTTTTTTAATCATATTAATATGAGAGAAAAATCGCAACTTATAATATTCCTCATATAGTTTTCAAACATCTAAAATTTTAATTTTAAAACATCAAATTAATCTAATTCCCTGTAGCCTCAAAAAATAGTCAAATTAACTCTGGTGAAGCAATACAAATCTACATTGCTAATAAAACATTTACGTATATTATTTTACAGGGAATAAAACCTGAGAACACGAAGAGTTTTCACACTGATTCTGAAGCGCCATTGTTGAGGAAAACCGAAGATTTAAGGGACGATAAGTTGCTAATTTGAAACCTGATGGGTACTGAGTGAAGGAACTGAGTTGAAGCCGAGCCGAGTGAGTTGGAGGAAGGGAACGAGTGAAGTCGGAAGGAGCAATAATAGTGGAAAATGGAGTGGATGATAGTAAATTGGCACACATTTGAATAACAGTTACTGCAAAATTTCTGACTGATTTCAGTACCTCAGAGTAGTAGTTGAGTTTCGCTCCTTTTTCAGATTTAGCTTTGGATTTTGGGTGTGTTTGGTACGATGGAAAATATTTTCCCGAAAAATAAGTTGTTGATTTTCTACTTATTTTCTCATATTTGGTTGGTGAGTAAAAAATATTTTTTGAAAAATATTTTATGATATTTAATTAGTGAGTAGAAAATATTTTTCAGAAATATATTTTCTAGTGTTTAGTTGGTGAGCGAAAAAATATTTTTTAGAAAATATTACTAACTATTAACTAGTATATCACTGTCTGAACAAATTTAAGCATAACAAATAATATCAATATCGAGTAATAAGATATTATAATTCACTAAATTTCAAGCAATTACTAATTAGCAAACATAGGAGATACTTTTCAATATTTTATCAGGACAATTTCAAGATACCACAATCAATAGAAATATAATTGAACAACGAGCTTATTCAACTTTGTGAAACAAGCTACAACGATGACAAAATAGAATATGTAATTAACAAAAGTAACATAAATAAGTCTTCCTCTATGCACATGGAAATAACAATATATTCAACAAACATTGGAAACAAGGAAAAATTCAGACTCCAATATTTTTTATTTCATGCAATGAAAAATTGAAGCAAAGCACAGTGAAAAAATATTTCTGAGTAATGTGAATTTTTTTAGTAATATAAATTTGAGTGATGTTGGGGGTGGGGGAAGAGGGATGGGAATGGGAATGGGGTGGGAGTATAAAAGTCAAAATGACTTTTCTTGCTCCATGAGGAAAGTCATTTTTCCACAAATAAAGAAAAATAAGTATTTTTAGAAAATATTTTCTCAATGTTTTAGTACAACCAAATAAAGGAAAATAAGAAAATATTTTCTAAAAATTTTGGGGTACTTCTGATTTTCTTTTTCTTCTTTCTTTGTGTTATATTTTTGGGTACTTCTGATTTTCTTTTTCTTCTTTCTTTGTGTTATATTTTCAACCCTATATTATAGAAATACTTCCATTTGGTCCCCAAATTTTACTTGTTTTTTTTGCTTTGATCTACGCCGAAGTCTTTTTGTAGTTTTAGAAGTTCAATATAAAATTTAGAGAAAAGGCTTAAACATATCATTTAACTATTAAAAATGACATAATTATGTCATTCGTTATAATTTTGGCTTATATATATCAATGTCATTACAGAAAAATTTATTTGTGATATTATTTTGTAACAGTAATTTTGTAAAATTATTTTTATCATGATCTCTTATTAGAAGTCTACGCCACCAAACCTGAACTAACCAATATTAATTAAATTAAAATAATAAATCATATCCATTAAAATGAAATTTCACACAACTAATGAGTTTAATTTTTTTTAATTAGTTTGATTTTTATTTTTAATAAGTACAATTTTTATTTTAAGCATGTGGATCAAATTTTATCTTAATGGATTTGATTTTTAGTTTTTTTTTTTTTATTTCAAGTAATACTGATTGATTTGAATTTGGTAATGTGGACCACTAATAAGAGGGCACGTAACAAAAATTATTTTTACAGTAAAAATTACCGTTACAAAATAATGACACGAATGAAGTTTTCTAAAATGGCAATGGTCCAAATTTTTAAAAGTAGTGACATAAATGAGTCAAACTTATAACGAATAGTATAAATAAGCCATTTTTAGTAATTCGATGGCATATATTTGAGCCCTTTTTTGTTCTTTTTATTTTACTTTTAATAGTAAGGGATGGTCCGATAATAATAAAAGAGTAACTTATTCAGCATTCAAGGGTGTGATTTAATGATCACCGACGTGGATTGAGCATCAAGAAATCTCTGATTTAATTTTTCAATAGAAATAAAAATATTAATAATTTCTTCTCATCTATTCTAACGTTAGTGTATAGAATGGTGAGAAGAAATTATTAATATAGAAACTATTAAGAGTTGTACAAATCTAACTAGTTACAATTTTAGCTATTTTAAAAATTTATATTTCATATTAAAAATCTTTATCACTTGCATTTTAAACATATGTGTTGTAACCTCATGCATTCAACTCTTATTTTTCGTACACATGTTGGCTTTTATTCAACATGTGGCATCACCCCACGAGGCCTATATATCCATACTTTTCTCTTATATAAACCTAACTAATAATAATGCTTGCAATCGGATGTGTTTGTGCGGGAACATGAATCAAACGTCACAAATCAGTCATACTCACTAGTGAATTTCTACTTTCAACCAAAGACAAAACTATTATTCAAGGAATGAAAAATTGAAACGACGTAGCAATCAAGACAACCACAATATTAGCCGAGCATCAAAGTAAACTCACCTCAAGTTCTGCAGCCCCCACTTTTGAAACTTCCAACATTTGTGTGGAATTTGTTTCTATGATATAATAAAGAGAAAAGACATATTTTCCCCCCTGAACTTGTCCTCCAAACTCACTTTAACACTTAAACTTAACTTCTATTTATTTACCCCCTTAACAACTTTCAAGTGAATTAAATTCACCCTCAAAATCAAAATTCCACTCTCACACGGAGAGTGCACTACACACGCATCACGTCATTGCCAAATCACTGTCATGTCATTGCCACGTAATAAAATATATTTTTTTTTAAAAAAATAATAATCCCACACACTTATTTTTTATATATTCTTTTAAAAAAAGAATATATATATATATATATATATATATATAATATCCTCTTATATATATATTTTTAAATTTTAAAAGAGTATATTTTATATATATATATATATATATATATATTTATAAAAATATATATATTTTATATAAATAAAATAGACCCCACCCCCTTCCTTCTTCTTCTTCACAGCCCCCACCCCCACCCCAATTACTTCTTCTTCAGTATAGTAGCCCTCCATCTCCCCCCCCCCCCCCCCCGCATCCCCCCTTCCTCCTCCTCCTTCTTTTTCTTCACATAATATTTTTTTTTTATATAAATATATATTTTATATAAATAGAATAGACCCCACCCCCTTCTTTCTTCTTCTTCACAGCCCCCACCCTCCGCCCCATGCCACCCCACCCCAATTACTTCTTTTTCTTTAGTACAACAGCCTTCCCCCAATCCCTCATTCCTCCTCCTTCTTCTTCTTCTTTACATAAAAGCACCCCTTTTTCTCCTTCTTTCACCATTGTTGCAAGCTTTTCAATGAATTTTTTCTTCATCAAATGTAAAATTAACTTGAGCAAATTCAATAATGAACTAAATACAAGTACATGATCACAAAAATATATCAATACACAAAATCTCAAATCCAAATTCTTTCATATTAACCAAAATCCCAAAACTCCCAAATTTTTAATTTTTTACTCAAAAATGGCATAAACAATCCGAAATTCAGATATGGCATAGATGGTATTCGCATGACATGAAATTCTTGGCCAAGAATCAAACTTGTTCATCAATCTTGAACCCTTTTTGATTGTCGAAAAATAAAATTTTGGATCAATTAGGACTTGATAGGAAGGATTACAAAGAAACGGGGTGGGGGTATGAAGAAGATGAAGAAATGGAGTGTTGGGGGTAGGGGTGGGAAAGGGGAGTGACGATTTTCTTCTGATGAAGAAGATGAAGTTATGCCCTTGACTTCTTATATATATATATATATATATATAATAATAACAATAAAGTGGGCCCTTTAAAAAAAAAAATTCCCTCATTTTTTTTTTGGCACGTCAGTCGTAAGGGGTGAATTTAATTCACTTGAAAGTTGTTAAGGGGGGTAAATAAACAGAAGTTAAGTTTAAGTGCTAAAGTGAGTTTGGAGGACAAGTTCAGGGGGGGAAAGATGTCTTTTCTCTATAATAAAACTTGTATTATAATGTATGTAATCAAAGTTTTCCTTATCAATACAATTTTCATAAAAATATTTATTAAACTAATAAGATAAAGGGTATTTTTGTAAACAAACAATTTATTCTTAAAAAAAATTCAATGCATATTATTTTTAATACCATAAACCAAACAGCCACTAAAAAATAATACCAAAACAAGTAATCCTAGTATAACTAATCCCAGCATAACTTGTTTCCCAACTAAACGACCCCTTAGTAGTTGAGTTTCCCTCATTTTATAGATTATGCCTTGAATTTTGTATTGTATTCTCAACCCAATACTATGAAAACACTTTCATTTAGCAACCTCAATCATAACAGTAAAGAGCTGTCGTTCCCTTGGATGAGAGAGGTGGTTCAACGGATGGTGCATTATTATATAGCCACGTGTTGCCCATGTTGTGAGTGCACGTAGTATTTTTATAAAATTTTTGGGTAAAATAAAAGATGTACTTTCCCCCCTAAATTTGTCTATATAATTTATTTTAGACCTTTAACTTAACACATATTTATTTACCCCTTAATAACTTTAAAGTGAATTAATATTATCCATAATACTGACGTGGCATTTTTAATTTTTTTTTTATGTATTTTATTAAAAAAAAATGATCCCACTTTTATTTCATACATATATATGTGTGTGTGTATAAAATAAGAAAAAGACAACCATCCATCTTCTTCATACAATCCACCCTCTCATCTCTCACCCCTTACCCCCACCCCGTCTTCTGATATTTCTTCGTTCACCTCCATCCCCCACACCAATTCTTTTTCTCCTTCTTCTGACCCTTCACCTCCACTTTTATTACAATTTATCAATTTCTTTAAGAAAGAAGAAAATGTGTGTGAAAAAATTGTGAATTTTAACACACTTTTTTAAAATTCATTATTGAAAAAGAGAAGAGGAAATGTATAACCAATTCATCTTTGGAAATGTATAACCAATTCATCTTTGTTTTGTTATTATTGACTGACTTTTTGATGTGATTTTAGTAATGCATATTTAATTTTATTGCTAAATTCGTGCTAAAAGTTGAATCTTGAAGCTACTTTTTATACGGTTTATAGTAGAGTTTTCTTCATCTTTGTGAAATTTTCTTATTGGGGTGTTCTTGAATTAATTATTATGACTATTTTTTTTTAGAGATTTACTTTGTTTGGGAATTGAATTTCTATGATTTGGCAACTGAGTTTCTATGATTTAGTCTGAAGAAGAAAGAAAATGGGGTGAGATGTTTTTTTTTTTTTAATTTATATATATAATGTAAGGGGTGGGTGGGTGGTTCCAGATGAGGGAAGGGGGGTCGGGGGGTTGAAGAATATTTTTTTGAAATATATATATATATATATGCACTTTTGTTGCATGACTCTGACATGACGCTGATGTGTGGGCGCGTGTAATGCACTCTCCGTATGAGAGTGGTGTTATATATTTAGGGTGGTACATAATTCACGCGAAAGTTATTTAGGGGGATAAATAATTGCCTATAAAATTAAAGTGTTAAAGTAAGTTGAGCCGACAAGTTCAGGGTGGTTTTAATATTTTTTTTCTCAAAATAAAATTGCTCTTGAAAAATATATTCTAAGAACACAAAATATATGAAGAAAAACATAAAGATGAATACTTGACAGTATGAACAACGAATATAGAATTTGAGGTTTTAAATACTCGCGAAATGCTTTTTTAAAAATGATATTTTTTTTGCTCTCTTTCGTCTGTGAGATTGCTATGTGATTTACCGAAAATAGTTTTAGCAGATATCACGAGCCTATGAATTTCTGCACTAAGCAATTAGTGAAGATTCTATTGAAATCAAGAACTTGAACTTGATCTTTTGGGGAAGAAAAGAACTCTTTGAAAAATTATTATAAAAACTTTTCACGTTGTAAAAGATATGTTAGAAATTCTAGAAGTTAGCCTTGAATAAAACATGAGGTAACCAAAGAATAAAAGGACACAATATTTCATCGAAAAGACACCTTTTTTAAAAGGACACTTCTTTTCTAAAAAGACACATTTTTATTCAAAAATAAAATTATAATTATTAGTTTAATTTAAATACACAACAATCCTCCACTTGTTTTTAAGTATAAATTAGGACACAAAAATTAAATCATGTTCACGCATAAAGTAATATATCTTTTGATTTGAACATTACCTTAGAATCACAATATGACATTGAAATTTCACGTAGCATAATAGCCATAAATATGTTATTTCTTGTGATAACATCAACGATACTACACACATAAATATTTTGTTCCTGCTTCCAACTCAATATGCTTCTCACTTTTATGACCATGTGCTACAACTCTAACTCTCAATCGAAGCGACATCACTTCTATATTCATATAGATGAAGTTTTTTTAGTGTCTTTGTCATATTTAAGATATTTGTTCTGTGAATTGAACCTCATTAAGAGTATTAGAATTCAACCCACCAATATATGACAACCAGTACTACAGTATCTCTTACTTAAGCACTGAAACATGCATGTATCAACAACTTGTTGTTACCCTTTGAACTCATAATTATTCATTTCACAGTGTAGAATAGGATTGCCATTATTGATGGATCAAATTAAGACGTTTTAACATAATCAAACTTGAAATATATGCAACAACTTCCTTTTAATTGATTTAGTAAATAGATTGGTCAAATTCGTTTGACTCCACCAATACAATAGAAGTTCTTCCATCTTGATTTAACTTTCTCATATAATCATGTCAGTCACTTATGCGTTTTGACTTTTCATTATATTGTCTTTATATTCTTGAGTTAGAGCGGCTTGACTATCATAATTTGAGCTCATATTTGCAAAATCAATGAATTCTCTAAATAATTCCTCAGCTGCTCAACTCCTTTATTTGCTTCTACTAATGCAAGTCTATTTTTTGATTTTAAGAAATTATACCTCCTCCCAAGATAAACACCAATCTTGTGGTAAATTTATTTTTTCTCACATATTCGGTATTAATTTATATCGATATATCCTTATAAAATACTAGAAAACTTGGGTTTTCATAATTTTTTAGTTTCCTTAAGAAAATCAAGAACTCAGCTACTAGCCCTTCCAAAAATGCTTGCTTATACAAGTTAAGCCACAATTCTTTTATCATAATTAGTTAACTCGATCTAGGACCAAATAGAATATTTGCCTCTTTTATGTTTAAGTGAGTAAATTTATTCAACACTCTTTTCTTAATGTAGCGAGATTAACTCAATACAGTACCCCCACTTTTGTTTAGTCTTGATACCCGACATATATGTCGTATCAATTTGTTCAAGATCCTTCATTTTAAATGTGAAAATAAAAATCTTTTATAATTTTTTATTATTTCTTTCAATTAACATACCGGCAAATCATCACACAATATCACATATCCATCAAAATTAAAATTTAAGGCATATTATCTCAAATTTATGCTCTTCAAATATATATTAAATGATGCTAAGTCTAATATTGGCTTCTAATCACATGCCAAACACCCCCACACTTTAAACATGTATCAAATGTCCTTTTGTATCATATATAGAGAAAACTGAATTCACTAACTCATGTTCTCTCGATCTCATATTCATTTATGATAATTTTTAAGTATACATACGTACTTGTAAATAATTTTATTTCTCATATTATCTTATAACTTGAAAGAAAATTTCGCATATGATCTTTATGCAAGAATAATGAATCAAGATAATCACCATAAAAAAATATATTATTCTTAAAATTATTAAGCATTTGAAGATCAACACGAATATATCATTTATCCAAATATTTATAAAAATAAATTTCATAAAATAAAAAATAATAAATAATAAAGTTAAAAAAGTAGATTCCGATTTTGTTGCCATTTTCCTTTGACTCATCTCATTGTTGCAGTTTTCTAGAGGCCAAAAACGTCAACTTTAGCAATTACTAAATGTTGAAAATTTTGTTTTAGAAAAAAGGACCTTAAATACCCCACTTTATGCTTATCTGAAATTGGCTTAAAATTTAAATTGATTCCTCATGTAGTGATGCAATGTATGTAGTGTACCTAAATCTTCACAGTAACTTTATGTGATCTCACTATTCTATTTAATTGAGGATCAATCTTTGAAAATCTCTATTAATTGCAATTCCATGTTTAGCATGAATATCATTTTTAGATTATTGAAAATATATTCTAAGAACACAAAATATACGAAGAAGAACATAAAAACTACAAAGAATATGTAAGTACATATATCCACAAAATTCTTATGCTATTAAAAGTCTGGTGCACTAAGATTCTGCTACGCGTGAACTCCAAGTTAAAGCAGAATCACATTGAATCAATTGTGTGCAACTTTTTCTTGCATTTTTGCATGCAAGAGACTATTTTCACAATTTGAACAAAAGTTTTAAAAAATATACTTTTTCAAAAGCACTTTTGACGAAAATACATTCAGAAACATTTTTAAAAAGCTTGTCAGAACATCTATTACTACCTCTGTAACAAACCTAAAAACATGAGCATTTGCCATCTTCTTAGTAGGTTTTGGGAGAGGCTACATTTGAGGAAAAGGTCCAACATATTTTGATAGAACTTTAGAAGTAATATTTAAGAAGAACATTACTAGAAAAGCGCAGGGTTGTGTTCACTTGAAATAAGCTTCCATGTTGCTGCATGAGGATGGTGTTCAGATATGGAACACCCTTCAATAATATCCAGTCGTGTGTCAACTTCTGGTCGCGTATTTAATTCAATCTTATGGTTAAGTGCAATAATTATGATCGAAAATTATTCAAAGTTGTAAGGCTTGGTAATTATAGAAGTAACATAAGGGCGCAACTATATATAGTTGTTTCCAGTACTTCTACAAACTTTGTCGACAGTATCCAATCGACATTAAAGACATTTTATTAGTTGGAGCAGTTACAACTGCTTTATAAAATGTCTTTGACAAGCTTTGTTCACATATTACTAACAAAAACATTCATCCAACAATGTGAACAAAGTTTGTCAAAGACATTTTATAAAACAGTTGTAACTGCTCCAACTAATAAAATGCCTTTAATGTCGATTGAAATCTATCGACAAAGTTTGTAGAAGAAGTTACTGGAAGCAACTATATATAGCTGTGCCTTTACATTATTACCAATCCTTGCAACTTTGAATAGTTTTAGACCATAATTATTGCATTAAATCATAAGATCAAATTAAATGCGCGACCAGAAGATGATACACGACTGGATATTATTGAAAGGTGTGTTCCATATCTGAACACCATCCTCATGTAGCAACATGGAAGCTCATTTCAAGTGAATACAACCCTGCACTTTTCTAGTAATGTTTTTCTTAAACATTACTTCTACAGTTCTACCAAAGCATCTTGGACCTTTCCCTCAACTGTAGCCTCTCCCAAAACCTACTAAGAAAATGACAAGTGTTCATGTTTCTAGGTTTGTTACAGAGGTAGTAATTGATGTTGGACAAGCTTTTTAAAAGTATTTATGAATGTATTTTCACCAAAAGTGCTTTCGGAGAAAATCTATTTTTTTAAATTTTTGTTCAAGTTGTGAAAATAGTCTATTGCAGAAATGCAAGAAAAGGTTGCACACAATAAATCCAATGTGATTTTGCTCTAACTTGGAGTTCACGCATAACAAAAGTTTAGTATACCAGAATTTTTGTTGTGTAGAAATTTTGTGGATATATGTACTTACATATCCCTTATAGAAGTAAGTTTCATGTGGATTTTGTTTTCAGGATATTATTTTAAAATATAGGATATTATCTGTTCCGACCTGAGCTAGGGCTCTTGCCGCGACGAGCATCCCGAACCACCAAGGCCCGAGAGACCTCTATAATGGCCCAACCCACTAGTGATATTGTTCGCTTTAGGCCCAGGCCCGTACGACTTTAAAATGCGTCACTAGGGAGTAAGGTTTGCTTACTTATATATTCAATACCCCTCTTGGGTTTTGCCGATGTGGACCTAACTTATGAACTCAACATCCTCGTTGATGTTTTCCCTACCGAATTGGATTTTCCTAGACTCAGGAAAACTTTTGAACTCAGTGTCCTCGCTGAGGTTCCCCCACCAAATGGGATTTGCCTAGAATCAGGAATGAGATTTGTCCCCCCCACCGAATGGGATTTTTCTAGACTCAGGACAACTTATGAACTCAGTATCCTCGCTGAGATTTGACCCACCGAATGTGATTTTCCTAGACTCAAGACTGAGGTTTGTCCCACCTTATCAGGATTTTCCTAAGATCAGTTTGAACTCTGGCCCACATCGACAGGGCTGACACAGGAGCGACTCTGATACCATTCTTGTCACTACCCGAGTCAAGGCCCTGGCTGCGATGGACATCCCAAACCATCAAGGCCCGAGAGACCTCTGTACGGCCCAAACCACTAGTAATATTGTCCTCTTTAGGTCCAGGCCCGCACGACTTTAATTTGCATCACTAGGGAGTATGACTTGTTTATTTATATACCCAACATCCCGCTTATGTTTTGCCGATGTGGGACTCTTTATCCTAAATTAGGGGTGTTACATTATCTTCTAGGGTGTTGGAATGAAGTGATGGGTACTATAATGGGGATATCAAGACCAGGAAGACTGTTCAGGCCGAGGAAGTTAATGAAGATCAGCTGAGATTGCAAAGAACTGAGCAATTGAGAGAACTTTATAGTTCTCTTTTAACAGGTGAAAATGCAGAAGACCTACAACCACCGGACAAAAGGTCGTTAACTGCATTATCTCCAGAAGATCTCATTGATACAGAGTGGTATTTTTGTATGCATATCATTTGTCTTCAACATGGGCAAAGGTAATTTCTTGAAATTTCAAATCATATGTATGAAGTTTGCTTCTTGATGTCTTGATTAGAATTTATATAGTGCATCAACGCCACACTTGGTTATATGTTAGAATAATCCTACTTTTTGATCGACGTTCTATAATTTTCATATCTATGAAAAAAATAACAGAAGCGCAATCATCTACCAGAGAACGCAACTAAAATGCACAAAGGAAAGATTAGACAGGAAATGATTCAAATTTAGGAAAGGGAAGACATGTACTTACTTTTGAAAGCTGATAAGATAAAAATCGACGGTAAGAGAAAAGACACATTGTTGATGATCCATAAAAGTAAGAGAAGAAGACACGAATTGAAGACAGGAGGCAACATTCTCAGATGGAAGCGAGTTTAGGAAAGAAAAGAAAACGGTGAAAAGGGGGAAACCCTACATTGAATTTATATGCAAGAATTTTAGGTGGGCTAGGGCAGATTGGGCTGATTTTTAGGTTTAGGACATTTTTTGTGTTTTTTTTATTTGTGCCGCCTTGGTTTGGTGTGTAATTTTATTTCTATTAATTAATAAAGCCCAAAATTTAATTTAACAAAAAACATATCTATGAAAAAAAGAATCCAGGAAAGGATTCTAAACAATTCTATTTAGTCATGTGATTGCATCTATAGATGCAACATTTGACAGATACAATGTCACTTAATTTTGAATAGGAAGCAACAGTTGGAACTACTAATAGCTTCTTGGCTTCTTTATTAAATGAAATTTTAAATTTCTGTAACTGTAAATTCCCATATTAATGATTGGATTATAGGAAGAAGTAGATCATAAGATTAGTTTTTGACTATGAAATTCATATGATTTTCGAATTAACCAACTCAAGCTTGCTTAGTATTTTCGTCAAACTTTTAACCTGCAATCTCAACTCATTCCTACCATTCACCTTTTAACCCCCAAAATTTAAATATGTAGAATTAAATTGATGGCCAAATGAAAATCATGCAAACTTATCACCGTTAAGGCTATACCAGACTAAATTTATGACCTAAGTGCAGTCAGATAAGCCTTAGCAGTCAACAAAACACAACCGAAGATGCAAAATAAAAGAAAAATCTATCAACCAAATTGAAATAGTAAAGTACAAATCGAAAACTAACCATGATGAAACACAAAAGAACATGATGATAACAAAGAATTTAATCAGCTAAACCATCAATTTAGTGTTATGTATATCCATGGATGAAATTGACCGAAGCACGAGAAAGATCTGATAAAATTTGTGGATATACAATTGCAATCAACGTGTCATCAGTAGAAATTGACACAACTTATCCAAATAGGAAATAATGAAAATGCCCCTCCCCGATGAAGCAGGCATGTTGATGGGGAGGAGCTTGCTTAGTACCTCTACTCCCTCTTATATAATAAGAGAATGTTTTATGGCAATTACATTGATATTCTATATTTAAACAATATTTATGATTTATAAAAACAAATTCAGATATAATAATTATAATATATATATAATGCAGATTTCTTACCTAACAAGCATAATACGTTTTTTTTTTTAAAACATAATACATTTTAAAACACTTATACTATATCTATATTGCACAGAGGCGAACCTAGGATATGAAGTATGTGAGTGCACTAGTGTTGTCAAAGGCGCACTTAAGCCCAGAAGCAAGACTCAAAATGTGTTGAGTGCTCGCCTCTTTTAATGTGCAGTTTAGTGTCGTCATCAAGGTTCTAACTTCTAAGATATACTTTTCATTGTTAATGAGGCTTTTCTGAAGAGACGAACACTAAACAATTGATATTTCACTTTATAAAAAAAAATCAATTTCTTTGTTCATATATTTGTCATTGATGCTTATATTATTAGTCTTGACTAGATATATGTACTTATACTTTTTCTCCCTTTATGCTTTTTTCGTTAAGTATCACGGTTTATTTGTATTTTGTGCTTAAAGCCACAATGAACCTTAAAGCTTTTTTGTCCTTTTTGCTTTTGATAATACTGTGGTGCACCAATATTATCATAACATAGACGTTAGCAAAAATTTTAGTGTCGATTAAGGAATATTATCATATTCGATTGGTCACCAATATCATGAACAACACTAAAAAAATAAATATATATAACAAAATAGGAGTTCGAAGCTAATAAACTTTACTTTCTTATAGTATGAAATTCAGCTATAATGTTGATTTTAACTTTTTTAAACAATCGAGTGGTGGCATAATGGTCAGGTGGATTTACCGTACAGGATGGTCACGGGTTCGAATCTCAATCCAACAATTTTGATGTTATAAATTTAGTAATAAACCTTTCAATCTAAAGTACTGAAAATAAAAATGAAATTGTGTGATACCCCAGGGTTGATCCCTGGTCTTGTGGACGAAAATATTGGCGTCAACCAGCACACCAAGGTGCACTTTCATTCTTCTTTGGGTTCATTATTAGCTATATCCCAGTTTCTCAAGGTATATATAATTCCTACACACAATTTTTTTCGAAGTTAATGGGTGCACATGCACCCCCACCTATACATGTAGGTCCGCCTCTGATATTGCATACATAATTCACTTTTAACACATTGTGCAGTTGTTATAAATGATTAAAAAAATAAAAAAGTATGTTTAAAAGTAGTAACTCCTTTTTTCGGAACCTTATATAACTCACAACCGCTATAACTTATGTCCTTCTGGTGAACATTTTGTTCGCATTGAATGACCCTCCCCCCCCCCCCGTGCGCTTTGTAAGCCTGCAAACCACACCAAAAATTTAAATCAAATAATTATTTTTTAAAAATAGGATATTTGTTATGATATATATCAATTATAGTGAATGTCTATCAAGATCTATTAAGATCTATTTTATGTCTATCAGGATTTGATGTATTTGTCTTTTAGTGTGAAACTAGGGGCAAATTCCCCCTATAAAAAGAAGGGTTTTCTTCATTGTAAATCATCCCTCAAGAGAACAAATAAGAATCACTCTTTCTATTCTCTCTACTCTTCTTCTTGTTCTTTATTGTTTTATAACACGTTATCAACGCGAGACTCTACCAACTCAAATTTGAAGGCTAAGGCTAAGGTATTATTATTTTTCTTCCTTTTTTATGACTAACAATCTTACGAAGTGTGAGTTCATTGCCTTTCAAAGTTTGGGCAAGAACTATATTTCATGGGTGTTGGATGCTGAAATCCACCTAGATGCTATGGGTCTTGGAGATGCCATAAAGAATGAAAATACAACATCTAGTCAAAAATCGTGCTAAGGCTATGATTTTCTTGCGTTATCATCTTGACAAAGTTTTAAAAATTGAGTACCTTACTACTAAGGATCCACTCGTATTGTGGAATAGCCTAAAAGAAAGGTTTGTCCACTTAAAGATGGTCATCCTCCCGAAAGCACGATATGAGTGGATGCATCTAAGATTTCAAGACTACAAGTCTGTTCATGAATACAATTCTGCCATGTTCAGAATTTCTTCTCAATTGAAACTATATGGAGAGATGGTCAATGATGACGATATGATAGAAAATACACTCTCCACTTTTCATGTCTCGAATATGCTATTACAGCAGCAATATCGAGAAAAAAGTTTCAAGAAGTATACTGAACTGAGTTCTCATCTTCTCGCGGCTGAACAAAATAATAATTTATTGATGAAAAATCACGAGAACCAACAAACTGGATCTGCACCATTTTCTGAGGTGAATAATGTACACGCTCACCATACTAAGCGTGGAAAAGGTCGCAACCCTGGTCGTGGATGTGGTCATGATGACCAAGAAAGAAACCCTGTTTCGGGTGTTAATCATTCATCTAACAAAAAGAAAAAAGATGAGAAACGTAAAACAATTACTTGTTTCTGATGTGGTGAAAAAAGACACTATTCACGTGACTGTCGTGCTCTCAAGCACTTAGTGGACCTTTATCAAGAATCACTAAAGAAGAAAGAGAGAAATCCCGAGGCTAACTTTCTCTCTGAAAATAATGTTGATATCACATACTTGGATGTAGCAGACTTTTACGAGCACCCTGAAGAAAAAATTAATCACTTGATTGGTGATGGTTCCGTAAACATGGAAGAATGAATGTTTTTAATTTTTTATTATTGTTGATAAGAGTTAGAGAATAAAAATCATGTAAAAGTAGTTGTTTGCATGAGTATTGATTTTTAATTCGTATTGATTAGTTCAATTATATTATTATAATTTATTATTGAAGTGAATGGAATTTCAATTTCGTCATTATTAAATAACAAAAAAAGGAAAAAGACGACGACGATACGTGCAACTTGCACGAACTTCTGTTGTGTTCATTATTGCATATTAATATTTTGCATGTTAATATTTTTAGTTTTGCATGTTAATATTAATATTAGTTTTGCATGTTAATATTTTTAATATAATATTCACATATAGTCATTACTTATCCATATGTGTTCAAAAAATATAATATAATAATATTATATTTGCATATTAACGTACTGGACAAAATATGATATAACAATATTATATTATTATTGTATGTATTGCATGATATTGTTCCGTACTATTAATTATAAATAATATATTACGTATTAGATTCCTTATCAAATATTATATTGTTTCAATAGTTTTTGGACATATTTTTTTTAATTGCTTAGTAATGTCGGATAAACAATTTTTTATAGTCGAAGCTTTCACTTTGTACAAAAATTTAATATATATCTTATTTGGTGTATGTCATTTTATTTGAAGATATGGATAATTTTCAAAGTAAGCTGTCAAATTGTGAAGATATATGTTTGATTGATTTTGGCACTACACATACGATATTCAAAGACGAGAAATATTTCTCTCATCTAAACATGGGCAAGATTAATGTCACTACAATTTCTAGTAGTGCTAATTTGATTGAAGGCTTCGGAAAAGCTATTATAATCTTGCCCAAGGGAACTAAACTCATTATAAATAATGTCATGTTTTCTCCTAAGTCTTGGAGAAACTTGATGAGTCTTAAAGATATCCGTGAAAATAGTTATCATATCAAAACAAGTGATGAGATGAATCTTGAATATCTTGGTATCACCAAGAATGTCTCTGGGCAGACATGTGTTATTGAAAAGTTCCCTGCTTTATCTTCTGGCCTATATTGGACAAAGATTTATGCAATTGAGGCACATTCTATAGTAAATCAGAAGTTTACTGATTCCAATACTTTTGTACTTTGGCATGATCATCTGGGATATCCAGGATCAATAATGATGAGATGAATCATAGAAAATTCAAATGGGCATCCATTAAAGAACTTAAAGATTCTTTCGAATGGTAAATTTTCATGCAATGCTTGTTATCAAGGCAAGCTGATTATGAGGTCATCGCCAACAAAAGTTGAGATTGAGTCCCCCGCGTTCTTGGAACGTATACATAGGGATATTTATGGACCCATTCACCTACCTAGTGGGCCATTTAGATACTTTATGGTCCTAATAGATGCTTCATCTAGATGGTCTCATGTATGCCTTTTTTCATCTCGCAACTTAGCATTTACAAAATTATTGGCACAAATAATACGTTTACGGGTATAATTTCTCGATAATCAAATTAAGTCTATTCGCCTTGATAATACTGCCAAATTTTCATCCCAAGCATTTAATGACTATTTCTTTTCGATTAGGATAAGAGTGGAACATCATGTACCCCATGTTCACACTCAAAATGGCCTTGCTGGGTCATTAATTAAACGTCTGCAGTTGATAGCAAGACCATTGCTTGTGAAAACTAAGCTGCCCACTTCTGTTTGGGGTTATGCAATTTTGCATGCTGCAACACTTGTTCGTCTTAGACCGACAAATTATCATAAATTTTCTCCGTTGCAATTGGTTTTGGGTCAAGAGCCTAATATATCTTATTTGAGAATTTTTGTGTGCGGTGTATATGTGCCTATAGCACCACCAAACCGCACCAAGATGGACCCCCAAAGAAGATTAGGAATTTATGTTGGGTTTGAATCACCCTCTATTATTCGCTATCTTGAACCATTAACGGGAGATATGTTCACTGCTCGATTTGCAGATTGTCAGTTTGATGAGATAGTTTTTCCAAAATTAGGGGGAGAAGATAGTGACATCAAAAGAGAAATTTTGTGGAAAAATGCATCACTATCTCATCTTGATCCATGTCCTTCTATTTGTGAACAAGAAGTACAAAAGATTATTCATCTACAGAAAATTGCAAATCAAATGGCGGACACATTTACTGATTTGAAAAGGATCACCAAATGACATATTCCTGCAGAGAATGTCCCAATTCGAATTGATGTCTCTAACGGACCATCCACTAGTGTCATAGCTAATGAATCTAAAGCACGCTTGAAGCGTGGCAAACCATTATGTTCTAAGGATTGAAATCCTAGAAAAAGAAAAAGAAATGGTCAAGATGACACTACGAAAGATCCTCATATGAAAGCTCAAGATTTGAGCAATGTTGATATTCCTGAAGGAATCAATGAGCCTGAGACTCAAGAAAATAAGAAACTATCCATAAATTCAAGTGATGTTGAAACTAATTTGAATCGATCTGAAATAGTAGTGGATCATGTCTTCGCATACAATGTTGTAACAAAAATCATGCAAGATAGAGAGGATCTTGAAAATTGATCTGTCATAGAATGTCGACAAAGAAATAACTGGCCAAAATGGCAAGAAACAATTCAATCTAAATTGAATTCACTTGCAAAACGTGAAGTTTTTGGACCTATAACTCAAACACCTAATGGTGTTAAGCCTTTGGCTATAAATGGTTCTTTGTGTGAAAAAGAAATGAGAAAAATGAAGTACAAAGGTATAAAGCACGCCTTGTTGCACAAGGATTTTCACAACGGCCTGGTGTCGATTATGATGAGACATATTCACCAGTTATGAACGCAATAACATTGTGTTATCTTATTAGTTTTACTATCCATGTGAGACTTGAAATTCATTTGATGGATGTGGTAATAGCCTATCTATATGGATCACTTGATAATGAGATATACATAAAATTTTTTGAAGGATTTAAAATGCCGAAAGCATATAGTTCAAAGCCTCGGGAAATGTATTCCATTAGATTGCAAAGATCATTGTATGATTTGAAGCAATCTGGACGCATGTGGTATAACCGTCTTAGTGAATATTTATCTAAAGAAGGTTATACAAATGATGAAATTTGCCCATGTGTTTTCGTAAAGAAAACAACGTTGGAGTTTGTTATACTTGCTGTTTATATCGATGACATAAACCTTATTGGAACGCCAATAGAGCTTCAAAAGGCAATTGATTACCTAAAGAAAGAATTTGAGATGAAAGATCTCAGAAAGACAAAGTTATGCCTTGGTTTACAAATTTAGCATTTGACAAACGGTATCTTTGTCCATCAATCTGCCTACACGAAAAAGGTGTTGAAACGATTCTATATGGATGGAGCACATCCATTAAGTACTCCGATGATTGTTCTATCACTTGATGTGAATAAGGGTCCATTTGGACCTCAAGAAAAGAATGAGGAACTCTTTGGTCCTAAAATACCATATCTGTCACACCCCAAATCCCATTGGAGTGGACTGGCACCCGTAGCCGAGGAGGCCCGGGAGAACCCGTTCATAACCTATACTTTCACATTTACATTACTTATGAAAATTAGAAATTTGGGCAGCACTTCGTTGTAAATAGAAGAAAACAGTACCTGTATCAGCCCAGCAGACACGCATAAATATATATATGAACAGTAATTGGCCGTCAGAGCCATCACGTCTATCAACTAAACACTCCTATGGCTGTACAATATGTCTACAAAAGCCTCTACATAGATACACAACTGAGTTGGGGTCGGGACAAACTCCCGCCCATAAAAGACTTTTATACAAATACCAAAGGTACATATAGAGACGACTTGGGATGCCCCGAAACAACTGGAGCTCACCACTAACAATAGAATGTCCTGGCTCTTACTGCGGAGTTGTACGACCTGAAGTACCTGTTCCTGCAGGCATGAATGCAGGTCCCCCGTGAGGGACGTCAGTACGGAAATATGTACTGAGTATGTAAGGCAGGGAGTATCAAGATGAGATACAAAAGATCAACAGAACCCAGATACCAGTGAATAAACAGTATGAGTAGAGAATAAACAGTATGAGTAGACCACACTTAAAAGAACTGATGGGATACCTGCACATTACTTTCATATCATTACTTCCCGTAATCCTTATCAATACATAACATATGTCATACAATGGCCAACTGATCAGTGGTACTAATACAATACATCAGGGACCACCCCTGGAATAGCATATATACATAATCTTTATAATACAATGGCCAACTGATCAGTGGTACTAATACAATACATCATATCATCAATTTAAAATACAGACATTCCATTTCTTAATTCAATTAATCTTTGAGATTGGTTACTTTGTGGTCACACTTTATGGAACTTGAAACCATGATACCTCAATAGGAAAAACATGTAAATAGGTAATCAATATCATGAAGATGAAGTAGAGAATCATGGTTACCTCATTAAACCATTTCGGAGTCAACAATAGTATATGGACATTCTTTTGACTAGCCGGACATCTTAAAAGTGAAAACAAGTTCAATTGGTAGTGTCGAAGATCATATGATGTTATTATGTGTCATGTGTCGTAGGACAATGTTGGAAGCTTACTTGAGAGTGCCATGGGTCATTATTCATGCCAAAGATTAGATAGAGTATGTCTTACATACCTTGATATAACCACTTCAATACAAGTGACTTCCCGTACTCTTCGAACACTTATCTACAATAAGTCATTTGTGGCAAACTAGTATTAGCAACCAAACCTTACCATTTAGGTATTAACTTCACCAAATAATGTCTAGGAAGTAATCCTTTAGCTCATCAATAAGAGTACTACATACATCCTCTTATACTCTTATTACATTCACATATCATGCATTTTCATGAAATATCCCTCAACATCACTCTTAGCCTTTATTTCCCTTCTTAATCACCATCCAATACCAACATGATCACTAGGCATACATAACCACTAATATAATGATATATCACCACAATTCATCCTCCATGATCCAATACAGCAACTTCCATAATTTACTACTAACAATTTATACACAACAAGTCATAACTATGTTTCTAGTTATCTTCCAACATCAAGACAATACTCATAATCCTTTATAAATACTTATTCATGGATAAGAATCAAGAATAAACAATATTCATACCTTAACAATGAACTCTTGTATTTAGAATCCTCCTTACATAACCATGGGGTGCTTCTCGAAGCTTTCGAGATGGTGAACACAACTACGGAACCAATTTGAATTTTCTACGGTTGAATCTTGAGTTATTTGGGATTTTTGTTTGAAACCTAAAAGGTGTTCTTGAGAGAATTTGAGAAAAAGGATTGTATTTTGCTGAATTTGGGCTAAATCTGGTGTTATAGACGGAATTGGGTGAAGTTAAATGACTAAAATGCCCCTAAGAAAACAAGAAAAGTCGAAACTATCCCTCAGTTGACAAACTGACAGGCTGAAGTAAAACGGATATAACTCCTTACTCAGATGTTGGATTTGGATGAAACCAGTTGCAGTGGAAAGAGGAATCAAAGCTCTTTCGTTTGATATATTATAGCTCACACAGTTCATTATATACAGGGAGTTATGATCGTTTGAAGTTGACCCTGAAATGCTGAAAAAAACTGGGCAACAGGCTATGCGTTTTGCTACTGTTTTGAAATCCAAACGCAGCCTTATGCATTCCGAAAAATTCCAAAACTTATCCGAGATGTACTATGAGATTGTCCGATCGTAACGCAACTTGAAAATCTAAAAATGAAGGTCGAGAAGTTGTATCCCGAAGGTTGTCAGCTAAAATGACTCTAAGTTACACTTAGAAAAATTCTCAAGATTTTAAGTCTAAGAGCACTCTATTAAAGGCTAATCCATGCACGACTTTTACGGGGTGTTACAATATCTTAGTGCAATTGGTGCACTAATGTATCTTGCAAATACTACAAGGCCTGATTTTACCTTTTCATTAAATTTGCTAGCAAGGTTTAGTTCTGCTCCTACTAGGAGACATTGGAATGGGATCAAACACATATTACGGTATCTAAAGGGGACTACCGATATGGGCTTATTTTATTCTACAGATTGCAGTTCTGATTTTGTTGGTTATGCTGATGTTGGGTACTTATCTAAACCGCATAAAGCTCGATCTCAAACAGGCTATGTAGTCATATGTGGGGGTACTTCTATATCTTGAGATCAACAAAGCATTTTATTGTAGCCACTTCATCGAATCACGCTGAGATTATAGTTATTCATGAAGCAAGCCGAGAGTGTGTGTGGTTGAGGTCCATAATACATTTCATTCTAGAAAAATGTGGCTTGAAATGTGACAAAGCACCCACAACTAAAAGGTGGATTCGTAAAAGAAGATAGAACGAAGTACATTTCGCCAAAGCTCTTCTATACACATGAGCTCCAAAAAAAATGGTGATATTGACGTACAATAGATTCGTTCAAGTGACAATGTGACTGATTTATTCACCAAGTCTCTTCCAACTACAACTTTCAAGAAGATGGTGCACAAGATCGGAATACAAAGATTCAAGGATGTTCTTATTAAGGGGAGTTAATACGCGTTGTTCTTACGAGGTTTTGTCCCACTGGGTTTTCCTTGTAAGGTTTTTAATGAGGCAGTCTATATGCGTATTGTTAGACATTCAAGGGGGTGTTATGATATATATCAATTATAGTTAATGTCTATCAAGATTGATCAAGATCTATTTGATGTCTATCAGGATTTGATGTATTTTTCTTTTAGTGTGAAACTAGGGGCAAATTCCCCCTATAAATAGAAGGTTTCCTTCATTGTAAATCATCCCTCAAGAGAAGAAATAAGAATCACTCTCTCTATTCTCTTTCTCTCTACTCTTTTACTTGTTCTTTATTGTTTTATAACAATATCTATGTAATTATTCACATAAAAAAAAGGGTCCAAGTCAAATGTCTAACATTAACGAACTATGTGATTTCGGTGGATTTTGGTGGTTTTCAATTGAAGAATTAAAAACAAGTCATGGGAGATTATTGGTTTAACTTATTATTCATAGTTGTGTTACACAACTTGTGTACATAGGAAGCATTGGTACTTCAAATTGTCCGGAGATTGGTTTTAATATAATTATAAATTATGTCATGTTTATAAGAGATTTTACTTTTATACATAACAGATCTGAAAAAACTATCTTCTTCTGTTGAATTTGTAAGTGATCTTAAAAAATCATTTTCACTTGAAAATGTGCATACTTTTCTTTTTGTTACTAAGGAAAGCGTTTGTTATATTATATCAAAAAGGTGGTACATGAAATTTCATAGTTGTCCAGGTTGGCACTGAACATAATAACACAAATAGGTACCTAATTAGGGGAGGTATTAAATAAAACTATGATTACATTAGTGGTTTTGCCAATGTGCACATAATACACACACATATACAGTAATACAGATACAACTTCTTCGCATCAACCTACAAATGATATATACTTTAAGCCATATTAAAATTTAAGGTATTACTCTAATTTGGATCTTTTTTCTCAAAAAAATTAATACACAGAGCCTGTTCACTTCATGTTGAAGCTCAATCTACAACATATTGTTGGGTTCTATGTGTGTATGTGAATGAAAAATAGAGGAAAATAGCGGAGGGAAAGAGAGACATCAAAATGGAAAGTGTACTCTTTTTGGAAAGCATACTAAATTCTTCCACATTGGTGGAAGAAAGAAGCTTTAAGGTGTTTATATTGTGGAACACTTACTCCACATGGTAAGTGAGTCAAGAACTAAGAGGTGCCTCACGCTGTCGTCGCTCGCTCGGCTTCGGATTTGAAAAATGATCAATGAGATCTATTTTTTAGACAAAATTTATTTGAATTTTGATGAACAAGTGAAGTTTCAGTCCAAAAATCTGATGGAATTGATTTTCTTCATGTGCGGGCGCATTTCGGACGCCATGCTAATGCATACGCAACGCATCTCAAAGGGATGCGACCCTTCGAGGTAAAAGGCACACTGTTTCGCGCTATAGGGCGATCTGCGCGCGCACTTTTATAACCTCTGAGGCGCAGTTGCTCACTGGAATTCGGACATCATCACCTGCGGCCGCAGATCAGGCGCAGGTCCAACACAGACTGGGCACAGGTGATATGACTGTACTGAATAGGTGCCTTTTTGCTGAACCAATGCATCCTTTCTGAAAGGACACTTAAAGGCTATAAATACCTGACGCATTCCTCAGGTATTAACATGATTTTTGACAGTATAAACACTCTTATATTCTACAAAAACTCTGTGTGATCATTAGTCGATTGAGTGAGTTCAAAGAATCCAATAATTTGATGTACCACTATTGTTGCGTTGAAGGCCATTTTATCTCGGGAGGAAGATTCCATAACCTCGGGTACAGTGAGGGAATTATTCCTTAAGGACACTCCGTGAAGTTGGAGGACTTGGCCTTAAAAATTCTGTTTCATCTTATTTCTGAAAATTAACATACTTCTTGGAAAAATTATTCTTAATCTTGTGTTGAAGGTATTAAGCAACTTCATAGGTGTTCTTGGTTTTACACATGAACTTGAGTTAAAGTTGTTGTGCCTACATACAGATTCTTGTACCTAAAAAACATTGAAAAATAACACATATATAATTAACTAGCATCAACAACAACAACAAGACCAGTATATTCCCACATAGTGGGGTCTGAGGAGGGTAAAATGTAAGCAGTCCATACCGCTACCCCCGAAGAAGTAAAGAGACTGTTTTCGATAGACCCCCGGCTAAAAAAAAGGGTAATGAAACGTGAAGCAGGGTGGGTGGCTTAACAGAAGTAAAGAATTAGAAATAGTAAAATAGAACTCAGAGCAATACAGGATAGGGGAACTAAGAGCCATAAGCTATAAGAAATAAGAAAAATGAAATATGGAATAGGGTACCCGCCTAGTAGTAACCTACACTCACGGACCAAAGCCACCCACCACACCCAGTCTCTCCTGACTAGCGGCTCCTACCAATTGACACAGTCCAACGATTACTGCCCCGGCTAAACAGGGACTCTCCTAATTACTTGCTACAACCCATGTACTCACCCTAGCCTTCTATCCTTATCCGCGACCTCCACACCTTCTTATCTAGGGTCATGTCCTCGGTAAGCTGAATTTGCTTCATGTCATGTCTAATCACTTCCCTCCAGTATTTCTTCGGCCTCCCTCTACCCCCCCTGAAGCCATCCAAGGCTAGCCTCTCACACCTGCAAACTGGGGCATCCGCGCCCCTTCTCATCACATGTCCAAACCATCTCAGCCTTCCTTCCCGCATCTTGTCCTCCACTGAAGTCACTCCCACCTTCTCCTGAACAATCTCATTCCTAACTCTATCCCCTCTTGTAAGCCCACACATCCAGCGCAATATTCTCATTTCTGCCACCTTCAATTTTTTAATATGGGAGTTCTTGACAGGCCAACACTCCGCTCCATAGAACATGGCTGGACGGACTGCCACTCTATAGAATTTGCCTTTAAGCCTAAGCAGCACCTTTCTATCACACAACACTCCAGAGGCGAGCCTCCACTTCATCCAACTATCTCCAATACGATTAGAGACATCCTTTTCAATCTCATTATTCCCCTGAATCATAGACCCAAGATACTTAAAACTATCCTTCTTACATACAACTTGGGAATCTAACCTCACCACCACTTCGTCTTCCTGCCTTAAGTCACTAAACTTGCACTCCAAACACTCCGTCTTGGATCTACTCAATCTGAACTCCTTAGATTCTAGGGTTTACCTCCATACCTCCAATTTTTCATTCACCCCCCCTCCGCATCTCATTAATCAACACTACATTATCTGCAAATAGAATACACTAAGTCACTTCACCTTGAATACTCCACGTCAACACATCCATCACCAGCACAAATAGGAACGGACTAAGAGTCAAACCCTGATGCAATCCTGTCTCGACCAAAAAGTGTGCTGAGTTTCCTCTCACCGTTCTCACCCGAGTCTTCCCTCCATCGTACATATCCTTAATAGCTCTGGTGTACGCCACCGGAACCCTTTTCACCTCCAAGCATCTCCAAACAACCTCCCTAGAGACTTTGTCATAAGCCTTCTCCAGGTCGATGAACACCATGTGCAAATCCCTATTTCTTTCCCTATATTGCTCCACTAATCTCCTTACCAGGTGGATTGCCTCTGTCGTCGAGCGACCATGCATAAAACCAAACTGATTCTCCAAAATAGACACAATCCTCCTCAATCTCCGCTCAACCATCATCTCCCAAATCTTCATAGTATGACTCAACAACTTAATACCCCTATAGTTGTTGCAACTCTGAATGTCCTCCTTTTTTTCCATCTCCAGGCCTCAGGCATTCTCGCAGTCTTGAAAATATCGTTAAATAAATCAGTCAACCACCTTAAGCCTACCCCACCCACAAAAAAATCAGTTAAATAACATAAAACTATTAATGAATAAAAAATATACTGAAGAGTCTAGTTCCTTGTGGTAGTGCAGACATGTCAAGAAAAACACTAGTGTTGTTGTACTTGTATCGGATCCTTAAAAAATGTACTACTTGTGGAGGATCAAACACGTTCCTGGTGGCATATTTGAAGAGTCCGAGCAACATAGGGTTGAATGTGCTTTATATTTATAACTGGAATAGGGCTATCATTTGTAAGTTGCTATGGACGATTACCACAAAGCAGGATACACTATGGATCCTTTGGATACACTGTTTCTACATGTAGGATAAAGCTATTAATGACTACACCTGATATGGTAAAAACTTGGAAGACACAAAATTTTCTCAAAACAGTCCAAACACACTCCAAAAATAGTCCACTAATTCAAAGAACCGAGGATCCTTTTGGAGACCACTCTCAGATTCAAGAATGCAATACAAGAAGGACAATATTACTAGGTGTTTGACACCTTTGAAGCCAACAACAAACTAAGTTAACAACACAAGATTAAACCACAATGAGAACAACAACAACAACAACAACAAAAACGGCTTCACAATACAAGATACAAAATGGATACAAGATTACAAAAGGAAAAGGATAGATAGATAGACCACATGAAGGTATAATGTTAAGAACCCAAGAATGGTAACTATTGGACCCTTAACACTACATACAACAATAAACCTATCTCTTACAAAGATACAAGATCGGAATCCACCTCTCTAGCATCAATGTTTCCAAGCAATCAACAACAAATAGAATCCACCCTATTATTGTCTCCTAGTTTCGGTTTTGCCTCATCAAGAGAAGAGAAGACTTTGTGTTTTTCAAGTGTTTCTCACTTCAAAATCCATAATAATCTAAGTAAATAAAACCCTACATTGTTCTTTAAATAACTATTACAAGATATAAGTTAAAATGACCAAAAGGGCCTTCAAAGAGTGGGTTGCCCATCAAGTGTAAGTCATGGGCTGATTTAGGTGTGTTTTGGGCCTCTTCTACACTTAAATTGCACACACCAAGTCTCGAGACCAACGCGCACCCTTATAAGTCCATATCCGTGATTATTCTTATATCAACACCTGCTCGAGCAAGCTGATTTGTAAGAAAAATCTTCGATGCTAGGAAATGGTTTGATGTTGCAAGAATGATGGCAAATTTGTAAGGGTACTGCAGCAACAGGAAATTTAGAATCAAAAGAGCCTACCAAGCATTTTTCTTTGGATAACCAAAGCGTCCAAGCCAGCTTGAGCACACATTGGCTAATGCCAATTCCATAGGATATCTGCCCCACCAGCAACAAATATCAAGTAACTCGAGAAGATTTGATAAAATGCCCACTTTGAAAATTTAATTTGAAGAATACCCACCTAATTTCTTTTTCATTTAATTTTTGAATTAGAGTTTGAAAAAAAGAAGAAGCAAAAAGTGGGTTAGGGTAATGGGGTCATGGGCCTCTTTCATATTTTTAAAAATTGGGGATAAAATATAACTTTTGTAAAAAATACAATATGATCCCTTTATATATTTATTAAATTTTCAAACCTTTTAAAAATTCATTTAATAAATTCAACAATTTTTTCTCTCTCCTCAAATATTATTCTTCTCCCGATTTATCTTCTTAGTTGCAGAGGAAAAAGCGTTTTGTTCGATTCTTGCTCCCCAAGTCAAAAATTTTCATCTTCTCTTACTTAGATAAGTTTAATCTTCTTCCCCGATCAGTTTTAGATCCATTTTAGTATATTTTTTGGTTCCGTTTTGTGTTTTGGTTCTTTGATTTTGACGAAAATTGCACTGTTCTTCATTGAATTAATCGAAATTTGAGTATTTTTAGTTAATAGTGTTGATTCCGCATGTTTAATCGTATTTTGCTTTGGATAATAGCTAGAAATTTTTTATATTTTTGTATTTATATTGTGTATTGATTTCTTCCAATCAACATATCGATAAATTACCACACAATATCATATATTCATCAAGAATTGAAATTTAAGGCATATTATCACAAATTTATGCTCTTCAAATGTATATTAAATAATGTTACGTCTAATATTCACTTTTAAGTTCTAATCACATGCCAAACACACCCCCACACATTAAACATGTATCAAGTGTCTTTTTATATTACATATAGAGAAAACTGAATTCACTAACTCATGTTTTCTCGATTTCATATTTATTTATGATAATTTTTAAGTAATACACACGTACTTGTAAATAATGTAATTTTTCATATTATCTTATAACTTGAAATAAAATTTTGCATATAATCTTTATGCAAGAGTAATGAATTCAGATAATCACTATAAAAAAATAAATTATTCTTAAAAATATCAAGCATTTGAAGATCAACACAAATATATCATTTATCCAAATATTTATAAAAATAAATTTCACAAAATAAAAAATAGTAAATAATAAAGTTAAGTAAGTAGAATCCGATTTTGTTGGCATTTTTCTTTGACTCATCTCATTGTTGCAGTTTTTCCCAAAATTTTTAGAGGCCAAAAACGTCAACTTTAAGAATTACTAAATGTTAAGAAATTTGTTTTAGGAAAAAGGACCTTAAATACCCAACTATATGCTTATCTGAAATTGGCTTGAATTAATTCCTCTTGTAGAGATGCAATGTATGTAGTGTACCTAAATCTTCACAGTAACTTTATGTGATATCACTATTCTATTTAATATTTATCTCATAAATCAAAAGTTACTTCTTTTCCTTTTTGATTAATCTGATAATCTCTAATTCTTGAAATTAGTTACTATCTTCTTCCTTCACTTGAAATATCGTAACACTTTAATTACCAAATTCAAGTAAGTAATACACCAACAGAATACTTGAATGGCCAAATTTCAGAAAGGAATCACACAAGCATGTCCATCAAAATGGTCAGCAAAGGAAGCACTTATTCATGAATGATCTGATCTTTAACAGAAACTCAACTTCCATGACAATTACTGAATCACAAAAGTTCTCTTCCTCTTCTTCAAGAGGATCAATCTTTGGTAATCTCTGTTAATTGCAATTTCATGTTTAGCATGAATATCATTTTTAGATTGTTGAAAAATATGTTCTGTTATTTTTGGTTACTCAATTTGTATGCTTGCACAAACACTTCAACACAAGTTCAAAATTATATCAAGAGCACTTATGAAGTTTTAACACCTTCAACACAAGTTCATCAAGAACTATCGAAGTAGTATGTTATTTGAAGAAGCAAGACGAAGTAGAAAACAAAATCAAGTCCTCCGAATTCATGGAGTGTCCTTAAGGAATTAGTTCCCATCAAGTACCCGAGGTTGCAGAATTTTTCTTCCATGATAAAATGACTCACAATCAGAATGTGGCGGTACCGCAAACCTTATGATTCTTTGAACACACTCAACAATAGATGATCACACAGAGTGTTTAGAAGTAGAAGAGTGTTTTTTAATGCAGAAACATTTCGTACAACTTGTGAAAAAAGTGCAGGTATTTATAGCCATGAAGTGCACCTTCGGAAAGGAAGCAATGATTCATCGAAAAGATGTATCATTTCAAAACAATCATATCTGTCCATTCCAAAACAATATGTGTTTTTTGAACAGTCACATCTGACCGAACAGTCACCCCTTTTCCAAAACAGTGTGTCTTTTTCTCGAAAGGTTATGTCCCTTTCGAGAAGCGTTTCAGCGTTTCAGCATGCATGTTCATGGAGGAAAAAATATTTTCGTTTTTCTTTGGACTTTTTGGATCACTTATTTTTCCAAGTTTCAATAAATTTTGTCTGAAAAATTTATCTCATTGATCGATCAAATCTAAAGCCGAAGCCAAGCGAGCGACGACGACGGCGACATGAGGCACCTCTTGGTTCTTGCCTCACTATCCACTTGCAGAAGTATTGTTTCTTATTAAGAACACAATGAAGTTTCTTTCTCCCACCAATGTGAGGGAAGTAGACTTTCCTTTAGCGAGTTCACTTTCCTTTTAAGTCTGACTCACTTTTCCTCCAAGAATTTTCCTCCATTTTCTATTCACACCAATTGAACTCAACAATCCCCCACATGAATGGGGAATGACTATTCTTTATAAACTTTACGGAAAATTATGTGATCAACAAGAAAAGACTGATTGCATCTAGATAAGTGGGTTTCCCTTTGAACTTTCTGTAGTGAACATGTATTGGATGCACTCGGTCAATCGGTAGATTTGATATCTTTGAACTTTCGAGCTTTAATGTACACCTAGACAACACATGTCACACAATCAACCTTTTACCAATTATGGTTCTCGCGGTTTTGTTCGTTTCATCCATAAACACGTCCTGGTTTAATGAGAGCTTAGAGAATAGGCCTTTACTTATATTCTCCTTGAAGCGGCTTTGACTTCACCCTTACATAGGTTATTTGTAAACGTTCAATGCTATAGATTAAACTATTTGGTCAAATCTTCCAAATTTAGATAATCATTAAAAGGCTTCACATCACAAGCCTTATCCTTGTTTACTAAACATTGTCTACATCATGAAAATGGTTAGGTATATTGACAGTGTTGAACCTGTTAGTCACAACTTTGTTTGATCTCCTTAAACCTAGATCTTAGGATCTCTAGTGATAGATAGATTTACCATTATGCTGACTTGTCCTAGGCCGTAAACTTATTTCCTTCGATGTTCTCTCAACTCTTTCTCTAGATAGGCCTTTTGTAAGTGGATCCGACACATTATCCTTTGACTTTATATAGTCAGCAGTGATAATTCCACCAGAGAGAAGTTCTCTAACTGTATTATATCTTCGTCTTATGTGATGAGATTTACCGTTATACATCATGCTCCCCGCCCTACCTATCACCGCTTGGCTATCAAAGTATATATATACTGGTGCCACTGGTTTGGGCCAATTCGAAATATCTTCCAGGAAATTTTGGAACCATTCAGCTTCTTCACTGACTTTATCTAATGCAATAAATTCAGATTCCTATTGTAGAGAGAGCAATACATGTCTGTTTGGATGATTTTCAAGAGACTACTCCTCCACCTAAAGTAAATACCTATCCACTTGTGGATTTTACTTCATTCCATGCAGTGATCCAAATTGTATCACTATGTTCTTCAATTACCACTGGATATTTATTATAATGTAACGCATAGTCTTGATTGTATTTAAGATATCCCAAAACTCTTTTCATTGTCATCCATTGAGTTTTATTGGGATTACTCGTGTACCGACTCAATTTACTAATAGCACATGCTATGTATGGCCGTGTAAAATTCATGATATACATTAAACATCCCAATACTCTTGCATAGTCCAACTGTGAGTCACTTTTACCTTTATTCTTTTGAAGTGCAAAGCTCACGTTCAATGGAGTCTTGGCAATACCAAATTCCAAATACTTGAATCTGTCAATTATCTTTTCAATATAATGAGATTGCGACAATGTCAACCTGTGTGGAGTCATATGGATTCCTATTTCTAAGATCATATTCGTAACTCCAAGGTATTTCATATCAAACTTGCTCTCAACATTTTCTTCATATAATTTATGTGAGAAATGTCTCCACTGATGATGAACATATCATCCACATACAAACAAATAATGACCTTGTGATTTGGAGTGTCTTTAATGTAAACACATTTATCACATTCATTTATCTTAAACCCGTTTGCCAACATGGTTTGGTCAAACTTTGCATGCCACTGTTTAGGTGCTTGTTTTAGTCCATAGAGTGACTTAACAAGTCTTCACACCTTCTTTTCTTTACCAAGAGTCACAAAACCCTCGGGTTATTCCATGTAAATTTCTTCCTCTAATTCTCCATTTAAGAATGTTGTTTTCATGTCTATTTGATGGATTTCAAGATCATATACTGCCTCCAAGGCAATTAACATCCGAATTGATGTTATCCTTGTTACAGGAGAGTATGTATCAGAGTAATCGAGGCCTTTCTTCTGTTTGAAGCCTTTTACTACAAGTCTTGCCTTGTATTTGTCATTAGTGCCATCCACTTTTATTTTCCTTTTAAAGATCCATTTAGAACCTAAAGGTTTATTTCCTGGATAAAGATCAACCAACTCCCAAGTATGGTTGCTCAAGATGGATTCAATCTCACTATTGACTACCTCTTTTCATAAGGATGAGTTAGAAGACGACATCACTTCTTTAAATGTTTGAGGCTCATTTTCTAAGAGAAATGTTACAAAATCTGATCTAAATGAAGTTGATGTTCTTTAACGTGTACTACGTTTTGGATTTTCATCATTATGTACATCCTTGCTTGGTTTATCTCGAGGTCGTTTAGACCCTCTACTAGGTTCTTCATGTCTAGTTTTATACGGATTGATGTGTTCGAAGAACTCAACATTATCTGATTCAATTGCCATAGTTTCATTAATATCCAGATATTTGAATTTATGAACTAAAAATTGACATGCTTTACTATTTTAGCATATCCTATGAACACGCAATCCACTGTCTTAGGCCCTATCTTTACCTTTTTAGGCATAGAAACTTGGACTTTCGCTAGACACCCCCACACTTTAAAATATTTCAAGTTGGATTTCCTTCATTTCCATTTTTCATATAGAATTGATTGTGTCTTACTATGGAGCACTCTATTGAGTATTCGGTTATCTATAAGGATAGCTTTCCCCTACAAGTTTTGCGGTAAACCTGAACTTATAAGTAAGACATTCATAATTTTCTTTAAGGTTCAATTTTTTCTTTCCACAATTCCATTAGATTGAGGTGAATATGGGGCCGTAGTATGATGGACAATTCTATTTTCTATACAAATTTCTGCAAAGATAGATTCATATTCTCCACCCGTATCACTTCTTATCATTTGATCTTTTTCTCTAACTGATTTTCAACTTTTGTTTTATATTACCTAAATTCATCCATTGTTTCATCCTTACTATTTAGCAAATAGATATAACAGTATCTAGTGTAATCATCAATAAAAGTTATAAAATACCCTTTTCCCACCATGAGATGGTGTTGATTTTATATCACAAATGTCAGTCTGAGTTAAGTCTAAGGGATTGAAATTTCTTTCAACGGACTTATACGGATGCTTAGCATACTTTGATTCCGCACACGTTTGACATTTTTATTTATTTCACTCAAAATTCGGCAAAACTTGTAAGTTAATAAGTTTTCACAAAGTTTTGTGATTGACATGTCCTAATCGTTCATGCCACAACTCATTAGACTCAAGTAAGTAATAAGAAACAAAAATTTTATTGATTTCAACTGTTATTACATTCATCTTAAATAGGCCCTCAGTGAGGTAGCCTTTTCCTACGACACTTTTCCTTTCTAAGTACAATCTTGCCTTAAAAAAATACACATTTGAATCCATTTTTGTCTAAAAGTGATCGAAAATCAAGTTCTTTCTTAACTGTAGTACATAAAGGACATTATTGAGAGTCAACACTTTGCCTTCAAGTAGACTTTTCCTGTCCCTTCAACTTTTGCAGTTGCAGAGTTTGCCATATAGATCTTCTCTTCACCTTGAGATGAGCAAATACAATAAACAACTTTTTATTGGGACAAACATGGCGAGTGGCACCGGAATTCATCTACCATTCTCTTGGCTTTCCCATCAAGTTACATTCAGAAAGCATGATACATAGATCATTTATTTCATTCTTGGATTCTGCCATATTGGCTTGATCCTTCTTTTTGACTTTCTTTGGGGCACGTCAATATGTTGACTTGTGGCCAATCTTGCCACAATTAAAGCATTTTCCCTTGAATTTCTACTTTGGTTGATTGATTTTTTGTTCATCTTTCTTCCGCTTCTTTGAGTTGTTGGAGTCGTCTTCTACAATGTTAGCTCTACTCATTGCAGAATTTCCTTTCAACCTCCTCTCTGCGGCTTTGCTATCTTTCTCAATGCGCAACCTCACAATGATGTCTTTGACTATCATTTCTTTTTTTTTTCGTGTTTCAAGTAATTCTTAAAGTCCTTCCACAAAGGTGACAACTTCTCTATTATTACAACTACTTGAAATGCCTCGTTCACAACCAAACCTACAATAAAGTTCATATGATCATTAAGAACATTTTTAACATGTTCAAATAAGGTAATCACTAAATTCATACCTTCATAAAGGAGATCATGGATTATGACTTGCAATTCCTGTACTTGAGATACGACAATCTTCCTGTCAATCATTTTGTACTCAAGAAATCTTGCAACAAAGAAATTCTTAGTTCCAGCATCCCCAGTTTTATATTTCTTTTCCAGCACATTTCACAACTCTTTTGATGTCTTCATTCCGCTGTAAACATTGTATAAATCATCTTGGAGGCCACTTAGGATATAATTTCTACATAGAAAATAAGAATGTTTCCATGCCTCTATTACAACGAACCGCTCCTTGTCCAAAGTTTCTTTGGGCACTTCTGGAGCATCTTCAAATCTATTTCAGAAATTTTTTAGGGTTTTTCTGCTAGTGCCACAGTGGGTGGTGCAGTTGTGAGACTAGTTGTGGCAATATTCATTGCTTCCACACTTTTTACACCATCAGTTACATGACCATTAGTAGTCATCTTTCTTATCACAAAAATACATTCAACTTTAGTATATAAAAATACTAAATTACAAGTTTATAGCAACTTTAAACACTATTTATTTCTAGTTTAAAGATGAAGTTTTTATGTCTTTCAATTGTTAACCGAATGACCTTTAACTTGTGATGAAATTTTTATTTCTTCAAATCACTTGTTAAGTTCAAACAGAGTAGAAAGCATAAAACTTTAATCTCCAGAAATCAATCAATACAGATTACGAAAAAAATTAATTTCTTCAGATTATTGTTTTTGGGTACACAATCTGTATGCTTGCACAAACACTTCAACACAATTTCAAGATTATATCAAGAACATTTATGAAGTTTTAACCCCTTCAACATAGGTTCATCAAGAACTATCAAAGAAGTATGTTATTTAAAGAAACAAGATGAAGTAGAAAACAAAACCAAGTCCTCCGAATTCATGGAGTGTCCTTAAGTAATTGATTCCCCTCAAGTAGCCGAGGTTGCAGAATTTTTCCTCCTAGCATAAAATGGCTCATAATTAGAATGTAGTGGTACTCCAAACCTTCTGATTCTTCGAACACACTCAACGGTAGATGATCACACAGAGTTTTTAGAAGTAGAAGAGTGTTTTTCAATGCAAAAAATTTTCAAAGAACCTGTGGAAGAAGTACAAGTATTTATAGCCATGAAGTGCCCATTCAGAAAGGAAGCAATGATTTATCGAAAAGGTGTATCATTTCAGAACAGTCATGTCTGTCCATTCTGAAATATTATGTATTTTCTGAACAGTCACATCTGACTGAATAGTCACTCCATATCTGAAATAGTGTGTCTTTTCCTCGAAGGTTTGTGTCCTTTTCGAGTAGCATTTCAGCATTTCTACATGCATGTTCATGGAAGAAAAAATATTTTCATTTTTATTTGGACTTTTTAGATCACTTTTTTTTCCATGTTTCAAATAAATTTTGTCTCAAAACTTAATCTCATCAATCGATCAAATCCGAATTCGAAGCCGAGTGAGCGACAACACCGATGACGCAAGGCACCTCTTGATTCTTGCCTCGCTATCCACTTGAAGGAGTGTTTCTTAATAAGAACAAAATAAAGTATCTTTCTCCCACTAATGTGGGAGAAGTAGACTTTTCTTTAGTGAGTACACTTTCCTTTTGAGTATGACTCACTTTCTTTCCAAGAATTTCCTCCATTTTCCATTCACACCAATTGAACCCAACATATTCTAAGAATACAAAATATATGAAGAAGAACTTGAAAACTACAAGGGATATATAAGTACATATATCCACAGAATTCTTATGCAACTAAACGTCTGGTGCACTGTAATACCCCACATTTTGGACTAGAATGAAAATCTATCATTCCTATGCGTAGACGTTTCAAAAGCCTCGAATCCTATGTAAATTTAGTGTGTTAATCAATTATGTAGTGTGGCAATATATTTGAGCATGAATTTAGATCATAGAGGTTCCCTAACTCAAGTACAAGTTGAAAGCTTTCCTATCGTTCAAGTTTTAGTGAGCGTCAAAACTTGGGTAAACTTCAATTGGTAATAACTTCTTGTATATATTGAATTAGAGGTCCTACCATATATCAAATGAAAGATATTTGAATTATCTTTTCAACGATACCAATTTCTCCCATATTCGACACCCGAGCAAGAAGTTATGACTTTGCAAAGTGGAGTACGTCGCCTAACATAAGGTGTGTGATGCATAACCTAAAGTATGCCATAAGGTGTGCGACGCACACCCTAATATGTGCGATAAAGTGTGCGCCACACATGTTGTAGTCCAGGTGACTTAAACAGTCCATTTTTGGGGCAAAATGGTCCTTTTCCTACCCCTATATAGTGCCTAAACACGGAATTAAGCCCTTATTTCACCAAAACATATTCTTTCTCTCAAAATCCTCTCAAGAACACAAGCTAGGGTTTTCATAGAAGATTCAAGTTCAAGAAATTCTCTCTATCAATCTTCATGTAATTAAGAAATAAGGTATGCATAGTGTTCATCCACGGATTCCTTTCATCCGTGGAGATCAAGAACCATGCTTTAAATAATAAATTATGATCTTTATGTTGTTGTGTGATTATGTTCATTTTGATGGTTGTTAATTGTGTTTCAAGATGGTATATAAATGTGTTTCCAAGAAGTGTATGGGGATGTTAGTTGGAAACCCATGAATTTGGGTGGTTCAAGATTTCTAAATTTGTTAAGTACACCTATGCTCAATATTGTGCATGTAAGGTGTTTGATAAAATGCCTAGAATGATAAAAATCATGTATTATAACTTAGGGGTGAACTATATGATAAATTCATGCTAGTCTATTATGTTCAAAGAACTCACTTGTCATTGTTGTGCAATATATGTGTTAATAGAATGTACATGATGATTGGGGAATAGATTCATAGTGTGTCTATATGTCTTCCATGATATGAACAAGATCATGATTTTGAAGTATCACATGAGTTATCCCCAAATTATTACAATATGAACTAAATGTTACATGTTTGCCATTCCCTTATGCTTAAATGGTTTCCATGCCATTGTTATGAATAGTATATGTTGTCAGAATGCCCATGATATTAGAATATGAGATTTATGACTTGATTATAAGCATTCCTATTCATGTTAGATATTATGATGACCATGAACTTTATGAAATCTCTCACTCATGTATTATGGATTGTTATTGATGATCATGTACTCAAGAAAGTCAAGTTGTGTCAGTTTCCTTCCATCGAGTCCTAGGGGTACTTGTACCCAAAAAATGTAGATGTGTTCCTAGAGCCATGTCATGTTATCACGATACTCTCAGTCAAGCCATGATCTATAGAATTCAATCAGTCATGGGACTCAGGAAAACTCAGTAATCTCAGTAATCTCAGTAGTCCAGTAATCTCAGTAATCTCAGTGCTCAGTAACCTCAGCAACCTTAGTATTCACTGTTAATCTCAGTAACGTCAGTACTCTCAACCATTCCTCAGAACTCAGTACATTCCGTCAGTCATCGAAATCCAGTAAACTTAGTTTAGCTCCGCTAAACAATACCACTAGTATCAGTCCAGTTAATCAGTATCAGTTCAGCTAATAAGTTCAGTTCAGTTATTTAGTTCAGCTTAGTTATTCAGTTTAGTTTCCTTCAGATGGAAATAGAAGTTAGCACCGAGTAAACCCAAGGATGGGAACTCACCTGCCAGTTCAGGGTGTGATTCTTAGCAGCCATCCTTGTGTTCCAGAACTACGTAGCCAGCGTAGGTTGAGACATCTTAACTTGTGAGATTAGGGTTGATGAAGTAGCTTAACCTGTCAGTTTAGGGTTCCCACCGTTCTCATTTGAGTACCTGCCAGATAAGGGTCACTCACAGCTATTCTTACCAGTGGCGTGGTATTGACACCCCTCCAGTTGGGGAAGAGACTGGACCCCAACTTAGCTATATACGTTATTGGGGCATGTCGGTTAGACAACTACTTCCCACAGTCTCAGTTTCAGTCCCAGTCTCAGTAAAAGAACTTAGATAGTTCTTCAGATTTCAGGATTGTCAGATACAGTCAACTCAGAAATAGAATGGAACTCAGATAGTTCCTTCAGATTTATGGACTGTCAGATACAGTCACTTATTCTATCAGTTATATCAGTTCTCAGAACTCATGTTATCAGTCACATCAGTTATCAGAATTTATGATATTAGTATTCAGCTTCAGGATTGTCAGACACAGTCAACCAAACCAGTTCTTCAAAATCAGAACGGTCATATACAGTTATTCATGTATCCGTAACATAGTACTAGTCCCTCAGTATTTAGTAATCCTGTATCAGTTCCTCACTTATTAGTGATTTACATACTCAGTATTTAGTTTTAGGACTATTAGACAGTCAATCAGACCAGTTCTTCATAATTCAAACTATCAGAAATAGTCGTTCATCTATTCAGTATCTCAGTATCAGTACACTCATGTTTTTAGTATTCAGACTCAGTAGTCAGTATCTCCACGAGTTCAGTTACATTTACGTATGCATGTATGTATTCTCACGTTCATATCAGTCAGTATTGTTCATGCATATAACCCTTTGCATTTAACCTACCTCACTCGTATACTCGGTACATTCAGATGTACTAACACATTTATGCTATGGTGCTTTTTCTTATGTTACACCATAGGTTCAGAGGCACGAGCTCCAGATCAGCAGTAGCATTCCAGTGTTCAGAGTTTGCAGTGAGTCCTTCTCATTCGAGGATGATATGATTATTGCTTCATTTACTATTTTAGTTCAGTTGCTAGATGGAGTTAGTTGGGGACATGTCCCATCAACTCCTTATTCAGACAGTTTAAAGGCTTTCCAGACTATAGTATGTCCAGACAGTTATTTCAGATTTGTTTTGGTATTGTTATACCATATTTTCAGTTATGTATTAGTATTGAACCTTATGGCCTTTCAGTTTATGTTTCCGCATTTTTTTAGTCTTTTATGCAGTATACAGGTACAGATATCAGTCATGGGTTAGCTTGTGGTCCTTCGGGGTCATGAGCACCGTGTAGTGTTCCGGTTCAAAAAATTGGAGCGTTACATGCACTAAGCTTCCACTACACGTGAACTCTAAGTTAAAGCAAAATCACATTGGATCTATTGTGCAACTTTTCCTTGCATTTTTGCAAGAGACTATTTTCACAACTTGAACAAAAGTTTTAAAAAATATACTTTTTTCAAAAGCACTTTTGACGAAAATACATTCAGAAACATTTTTAAAAAACTTGTCCAAACATCAATTACTACCTCTGTAACAAACCTAGAAATGTGAGCATTTGCCATCTTCTTAGTAGGTTTTGGGAGAGGCTACAGTCGAGGAAAAGGTCCAACATGTTTTGATAGAAATTTAGAATTAATGTTTAAGAAGGATGTTACTAGAAAAGTGCAGGGTTGTGTTCAGTTGAAATAAGCTTCCATGTTGCTTCATGAGGATGGTGTTCAGATATGGAACACCCTTCAATAATATCCAGTCGTGTGTCAACTTCTGGTCGCGTATTTAATTCAATCTTATGGTTTAGTGCAATAATGATGGTCGAAAACTATTCAAAGTTGTAAGGCTTGGTAATTATAGAAGTAATGTAAGGGCGTAATTATATATTGTTGCTTTTAGTAATTTCTTGTATAAACTTTGTCGCCAGTATCCAATCGATATTGAAGGCATTTTATTAGTTGGAGCAGTTACAACTATTTTATAAAAAGTCTTTGACAAACTTTTTTCACATTGTTGGATGAATGTTTTTGTTAGTATTTCAACTCATCTCATAAAACTTCATCCATATTTAGCATTTCAAGGAAAACTAACAAAACAATTCATCCAACTATGTGAACAAAGTTTGTCAAAGACTTTTTATAAAGCAGTTATAGCTGCTCCAACTAATAAAACACCTTAATGTAGATTGGATATTGTCAGCAAAGTTTGTAGAAGAAGTTACTAGAAGAAACTATATATAGTTGTGCCCTTACATTACTTCTATAATTATCAAGCCTTACAACTTTGAATAGTTTTGGACCATGATTAATTCACTAAATCATAAAATTGAATTAAATAAGCGCTCAGAAGTTGACACATGAGTGGATATTATTGAAGGGTGTTCCATATCTGAAAACCATCCTTATGCAGCAACATGGAAGCTAATTTCAAGAGAATACAACCCTGTGCTTTTCTAGTAATGTTCTTCTTAAACATTACTTCTATAGTTCTACCAAAGCATCTTGGACCTTTCCCTCAATTGTAGCCTCTCCCAAAACATACTAAGAAGATGGAAAATGTTTACGTTTCTAGGTTTGTTACAGAGTCAGTAATTGATGTTTGGAAAGGTTTTTTAAAAGTATTTTTGAATGCATTTTCGACAAAAATGCTTTTGGAGAATATCTATTTTCTTAAACGTTTGTTCAAGTTGTTGAAATAATCTCTTGCAGAAATACAAAAAAAGGTTGCACACAATAGATCCAATGTGATTCCGCCCCAACTTAGAGTTCACGCATAGCGAAAGCTTAGTGTACCAAACTTTTTGTTGCATATAAATTTTGTGGATATATGTACTTACATATCCCTTGTAAAAGTAAATTTCATGTCGATTTTATTTTCAGGATATTTTTTTAAAATATAGGTTATTATCTTCTAGGGTGTTGAAATGGAGTGATGGGTACTACAATGGAGATATCAAGACCAGGAGGATTGTTCAGGTCGAGAAAGTTAATGAAGATCAACTAAGAATGCAAAGAACTGAGCTATTGAGAGAACTTTATAGTTTTCTTTTAACAGGTGAAAGTGAAGAATACAAACACCACTGGCCAAAAGGTCGTTAGCTGCATTATCTTCAGAAGATCTCACTGATATAGAGTGGTACTTATATATGTATGCCATTCGTCTTCAACGTGTGCAGGGGTAATTTCTTGAAATTTCAAATCTTGTGCATGGCGTTTGCTTCCTGATATCTTCATTAGAATTTATATAGTGCACCAAGGCCACACTTGGTTATATCTTAGAACAATCCTGCTTTTTGATCGACGTTCTATAGTTTTCATATCTATGAAAAAAAATAACAGAAGCACAACCATTTACCAAAGAACACAACTAAAATGCACAAAGGAAATATTAGACAGGAAATAATTCAAATTCAAGAAAGAGAGGACATGTATTTACTCTTGAAAGCTGATAAAATAGAAATCAACAGCAAAAGCAAAGGCACACTGTTGATGATCCATAGAAGCAAGAGAAAAATACACGGATTGAAGCCAGGAGGCAATATTTCTCATGTGGAAGTGGGTTTAGGAAAGAGAGGGAAACAGTGGAAAGGGGGAAAACCTACATTGAATTTATATGTAAGAATTTTAGGTGGGCTAGGACAGATTGGGATGATTTTTAGGTTTAAGACATTGTTTGTGCTATTTTTCTTTAGGCCGCTTGGCCTTGGTGTGTAATTTTGTTTCTATTATTTAATAAAGCCCAAAATTTAATTTAACAAAAAAAATATCTATAAAAAAAGAAGCTAGAAAAGAATTCTAAACAATTCTATTTAGTTATATAATTGCATCTATAGATGTAATATTTGATAGATACAATGTCACTTAATTTGAATTGGAAGCAGCACTAGAAACTACTAATAGCTTCTCGGCTTCTTTATTAAAAATGAAGCATTAAATTTCTGTAATTGTAAATTCTCATATTAATGATCGGATTGTAGGAAGAAGTAGATCATAAGATTAGTTTTTGATTATGAAATTCATTTGATTTTCGAATTAACCAACTCAAGCTTGCTTAGTACTTCCGTCAAACACTTCACCTGCAATCTCATTTTATTCGTACCATTCACCTTTTAACTCCTTAAATCTAAATATGTAGAATTAAATTGGTGTCCAAATGCAAATCACGCAAACTTATTACCATTAAAGCTATATCAGACGAAATTTATGACCTAAGTGCAGTCAGATAAGCCATAGCAGTCAGCAAAACACAATCGAAGAAGCAAAATAAAAGCAAAATCCATCAACCAAATTGAAATGATAAAGTACAAATTTAAAACTAACCACGGTGAAATGTAGAAGTGTGTGATGATAACGAAGAATTTAATCATATAAACCATCAATTTAGTGTTATGTATAGCCATGGATGAAATTGACCAAAGCAAGAGAAAGATTCAATAAAATTCGTGGATATACAATTGCAATCAACGTGTCATCAGTAGAAATTGACAAAGCTTACCCAAATAGGAAATGACGAAAACACCCCTCCCGATGAAGAAGGCATATTGACGGGGAGGAGCTTGCTTAGTACCTCTACTCCATCTTATATAATAAGAGAATACTTTATGAAAATTACATTGATAATTTATTTTAAACAATACTTACCATTTATAAAAAAAAATCAGATATAATAATTCACTTTTAATATATAGTATAGATTTCTTACCTAACAAACATAATACATTTTTTAAAAAAAAAAAGCATAATACATTTTAAAACACTTATACTATATTTATATTGCATACATAATTCACTTTTAACACATTGTGTGATTGTTATAAATGGTTTAAGAAAACAAAAAAGTAAGTTAAAAAGTAGTAAACTTTTATTTTTTTTGAAACCTCTGGATAACCCACAACTGTTATAACTTATGTTCTTTTGGTGAACATTTTATTCGCACTGAATAAATCCTCCGTTGTGTAATAACCAACAAACCACATAAAAAAATTAAACCGAATAATTATTTTCTAAAAATAGAATATCTATGTAATTTTTCCCATAAAAAAAGGGGTCTAATTCTAATGTCTAACATTAACGAGGGGCTTTGAGCTAAAAGTGACAAAAAAGTTTGAAAATGTGGTGTAGGTGACTCAAGTCCTAATAATTGAGTGTAGGTGACAATTACTTTATTATGGATTAAGAAAGTTGGGGAAGTTTGAAAATAACCCACAAGTTTTTGAATTTACACTTTGATCCAAATGTTAGTTAATATAATGGGAAATGGAGGGAAAAAGGTGTGTCTCTCTCTCTTATCATTCATTGTTGTTTTCTCTCTCTTCACAATTTTTATTGTTCATTGTTGTTGCTTCTTTATTCATCATTTTCTGCTTCATTATCATCATCTTCTACTTCATTATCATCTTCATCTTCTTCTTGCCGACCGTTGTTGCTTTTTCCATTACTGCTGCTACTTGACAAATTTTTAGGTGAAATATTATTTCATACATCACTTTCCACTTAAGCATTACTTCATAGGTGACTTTGATAAGTAAAATTTTAATTTTTAGTCAAATTTGTCATCTAGGTACACAACTACTATTGTTTTTTCAAAACTATGGATAGAACCCGATCATGAATCCAACATAAGAGCCCACAATTTAAATAGATCACTCATCTGTTGCAACAGAAGACTCATATGTTGGATTCATGTTTGAGGTTCTATAGTGACCTTAACATGAATCAAACAGATGGGTAATCTATTGCAACGGATGAGTTATCTGTTGCAACAGACTAGTTATTTGTTGCAACAGACTGATTATTTGTTGCAACACACTGATTATCTGTTGCAACAGACTATTTATTTGTTGCAATAGATGAGTAATCTGTTTGGAGCAACACAATATAGCTCATGCCATAAACTCAACAGATAACCAATATGTTTCAATTCTTGCTATTGCTACTGGATTTAAAATTATTTCTTACGTGCAATCGTCGACATGTTTGTTGAGATGAAGAAATAGACAGAATAAAAATTAAATAAGAATTAAAACGTCAAATCCGATAAAACATATTTTTTTTTATTAAACAAAAACAAATAAAAACACATAGACTAAAAGAAAAAAATAATCTAATTATTATTATTATCATTATTATTATTATTATTATTATTATTATTATTATTATTATTATTATTATTATTATTATTATTGTCAGCTGGCCAATCTTTAACCGGCAGCAGCAGAGCCCTCCTCAGCCTGCGAATCTCCTGGACCATCCTTGCTCTCACGGCGGCCAACTCCCACCGTAGGTCATTAACCTGCCTCTGAAGTTCCTGCACGATGTCTTGTAGAATAACAATTTTCAACACTGGATCAACCATATCTAGAACATGCATGAATTGACAAAAAATGTAAAAACAAAAATAAAGAAAAGAATTCGAATGTAATACCATGTATACTACCAATTGAGTATATTTATACAAAAAGCAAGAAAAAATTACCTGAGTTGAGGAAAAGGTATCTAGCCTTGAAGAAAAAGTGGTTGAAGGTGTAATATGAAAGACAAAATGCAAGAAATAAATAAAGTGCTGTAAAATGAACGAGTAAGGAGGGACCTATTTATAGAGGATTGAATTTGATTGAGTTAGGCAAAAGGCGTGACTGTTCACCTCCCTTTATTAATTACATTCAAACTGGTGACTTTTTTTATTACTGTGAAAAGTTATGACTTAATTAAATCAAAGCTGCTGACTGACTTTTTGATTATTGTGATAAGTCATGACTTTTAAGATTATTATTATTAATTAATTCTTAAATTTAAATAATCTTTTGCTCAATTAAACCATCTGTGCACTAGATAATCTATCTGTTGCAACAGATAATCTATTTATTACAACATATAATATATCTGTTGCAAAAGATAATCAACATATAATCTATCTGTTGCAACATATCTATATTTTTTAATAATAATCATATACTTTCATTAATCTAAATTGGTGAATTTTTTATTATATAAATTAAAAAAATAAATTTAAAAACAAAAATGGTGAAAAGTCACTACTTGTCGCTTATTTAATATTAACAACAATTAGTCAAATTAAATAATTATTTTTTTATGATTATAAATAAATTATATTTATCATTTATTTCCTTATTATTTTCTGTGAAAAGAAATGACTTAATTAAATCAAACTGGTGACTTTTTGATTAGTGTGACAAGTCTTGATTATTCAACTTATTATTATTAATTAGTTCTTAAATTAAATATCTTTTTTCTCAATTAAATAATCGAAGACTTCTCACCTTTTCAATAACCATTTCTTTTAATAAAATAATAACTATTTTTATTGAGTTGTGGCAACAGATTGTATATCTATTGCATCAAATAACCCATCTGTGGCAATAGATATACCATCTGTTACAACAAATTGACCATCTATTGAAAGAGATTTTTTGATTTCTTCTAACAGTTGATTCATTAGTAGCAACAGATGAGGAATTTGATTCATCAGCTGTTTTGAATGTGCTACACAAAAAGTCATGACTGTTCATCTTTTTTTTAACAATCATCATATACCTTAATAAATAAATTTAAAACATATTTTAAAACAAAAAATAATGAAAAGTCATGATTTGTTGCCTATTTAATATTAACATCAGTTATTAAAATTAAATAGCTATTTTTTACGGTTATAAATTGTGGTTTATCATTTATTTCTTTATAATTTATTTAAGGACTGTTTTTCATACTAAATAATCGAAAAGTCATGACTTTTCACCCTATCAATAAAAATAACCTTTTTCTCATTAATAACCGTCTGTTGCAACATAGGATCCATCTGTCGCAAAAGATTAACCATTTGTTGCAACATATGGTGCATCCGTTGATACGAGTACGATCACGAAGGTGGACATATGAGAGATGTATTGAACCCGAGACTTGGAGTGTTCAAATGAAGTGTAAAGGAGGGCCTAAATAGGCTCCAAAAACAGTTCACATTCTACACTCCAAGGGCGCCTAAAGTGAAACATTTGACTAAGGGGTCTTTTTGACATTTCACACTATTTTTGTAACCTACTATAAATAGAATATGTTAGGACATTTACTACTTAGATTTTGATGAATATGAAAGTGTAACACTTAGAAACATTTCTCTTGAGAGAAAGGCCCTCCTTGGCCGAAATTGTAGCTAGGTTTCAACTTGAGTGTGGAATCACTCGTGTTGGATTGAAGCTTGGAAACGTTGGATGCTTGGGAGATCGAGGTACCTCTTGTGCCAACGTAAGAGATAGGTGAATTATTGTGTGTAGTGTTAAGGGTCCAAGAGTGGAATAGGCTCTTGGGTTCTTAAGATTACATCTTCATGTAGTCTATCTATCTATCCTTTGTTTTGTTGTAATTGTTGTTTCTTATTCTTGTTAATGTAACCCATGAGGTGTGTTATTGTTACCACATTATTTTTGTTCTTCTTTTTCTTCATTTTATGTGTTGTTAATATAGTTTGGGTGGATTTTTAGGTGTTGTAACACACCCTTATATCGTGTATTATTGTTCTTGTTTGTGAATCCGAGTGTGGTCATCAAAAGGTGTAAGACCCCGTAAAGTTCCCTCATAGTCTAAGCCTTTAGAACATGTCAAGTGAAGCCTTATTTCGTCTCTAAAAGATTTAGGAATGACTCCCAAAGTGATTAGTGTTTAAACCATATAGAGTTTTCCTAAAAATGACTTTTTATCGTGTGGGAATTGAATTATCTTTCCAACAATACCTATTTTGTCAAAATCCGACATCGGAAGAGAAAGATATGGACGTTTTACAGAAAGCAGTCTGAACTGCCCAGGTGCGACGGAGAGGTACGACGGACCGTCGAGTTAGCGACGGACCGTCACCCAGACCGTCGCAGCTGAGGCAGTGAGTCCACTCTCTGGATAAGTGCGATGGTCAGGCCGATGGACCGTCGAGCTAGCGATGGACCATCGCCCAAGCCATCGCAGACAAGGCAGTGAACCCCTATTCTGGTCCAGGTGCGACGGTCAGTCCGACGGACCATCGACCCAGCGATGGACCGTCACACCAACCGTCGCAAATCCCGTTTAGTATTTTAAAGTCGTTGTTAGAAGGATTATTTGGTCTTTTGCCACCCTTTTAACACTTAGATATATTCAGAACGAAGCAAATAACTTCATATCCATAAAAAACATCAAGACCTAGGGTTTTCTCCCTCAAGAGCAAACTCAATTCTTTCTCCAAGAACTTCAAGATTCCTCCATAACTTCTGCAAATTAAGTTAAGATTCAAAGTTTCCTAGTCAAAAGCTTCAAGAACCCTCACTCAAGAGTTCGAAAAAGGAGCCTCAAGCAATCTTATTCATCTAATGTCAAAATCTAAGGTATGTGGGGTTTGAACAAGGGTAACCGTTTCACCCGTGTGCCCAAAAACTTACTTTAAATTACAAATTTCTACAAATTTATGATTTTTCGTGAAAGTCAAGTTAGGGTTTATACCCATTTCCATTAATTGCAAGATTTTGATATTTACCATGAATTGAGAGTTGAATTGTATGATTTTAATTGTATTTTCATGCCTATTGGTGAAAATTATAGATTTCAAGATACCTTATGAGTAATTGCATTCCTGAGTATGGATTTTGAGATGTTGACTTGAGATTTACTATTTGGGTCAGCAGACCCCCTTTTTAAGATTGTTGTTCAAGATTGTTTGGGTCATAAGTACCCCATAGCTAAGCTATTTTCAGATTTTAAGTAAAGATCTGACCCTTTTGGGTCTAAGATAAGATAGTATTCCACACTTGTTATGCTTTAAAGACAAAAGAAGTATATTTGGTCTTTATTATGGACCCTTGAATTATTTTAAGGTGGATTTCCTAAAAGTTCTGAGCTTAAGTATGGGAGTAGTAATTAGCACCGAGTTGGGTATGATTCCAAGGTCTCACACCCCAAAACTACGTGCCCCCGTAGGTTTCTAATTTACCCCAAATGGGTTAAGATAAGTGATCACTAAAGTTAAGGTTCTACTCTGATGGCAAGGATAGAACAACACTCCCTAACATGGGCAAGACGTTGGACTCCATGTGGCTCACATGGTTTATGTCGGTTAAGAGAAACTCCCAAAGTAGTCCCCTACTCTAATTAAGATAAAGGTTTCCTAATTCCCAAAGTTCTATAAGCTCTAAGTTTTAAAAAGGTCACTTATTCTCCATGAGATCAAAGTTCAAGTTTCGAGAACTAATGTTTTAAGATTTCTCTTGCTTACCTGTTTTGAGAATAAGATGGAGAATATGGGTTTTAGAACTAATATAATGACTCACGAGATTGATGATTTATGACTTATTATACATGATTTATTTCATTCAGTTTTCAGTTTTATTCAAGCTATGTGAGTTATTTATAGCTGCATGCATGATTTCTATTAAGACTAATACTATTGTCTTAATTAATGCATACCCCCCCATACTCAGTACATCCTCAAAGTACTAATCTACATACACGTCTGTGTGCTACATTGTCTCATAATGTAGGTTTAGGTGCTCAGTACCAGCAGTGATAGTGATCTCCGAGCATCTTATCTACATCCTTATCCTTGGTGAGTCCTTATAGTTCGAGGACCTATATTTGCAGCTTTTCTGCTTTCATAGTGTTTTGAGTTTTACTTTCAGATCATTGCGAGTCAGTTGGAGGTCTGTCCTAATGGATCTCCAGTTTGAGTAGTAGAGGCTTTGTCAGACTAGACTGTCAGTTGAAGTTGTGTTCCAGACTATTAGTATTTTTGCTATTTAGACATTATTTCCAGTTATTTCGGACTATAGTTGACACAATAAAGTATTATCGTTTACCTTATTTATCCTAAATCAAGTATTAGAAGTAGTAACAGGCTCAAAGGAATAGCTTAGAGCTACTTGTAGCCTTAAGCACCGTGTGACGTCTCGGGATGGGATTTCGGGGCGTTACAAAAAGGTCCTCGGTTCTTTGAACTTGTGGACTGATTTTGGTGTTTGTTTCGTGTTTTCTAGTCTTTAATGTATCATCCATTGCCACAAATGCTCAATCCCTACCTCCAACCGTCGACTTGTTGTAAATAAGGAATACACAGAATAAAAATTAAATATTAAATAGGAATTAAAATCCAAAGTCGACCAAACATAGATTTTTGAATTCATTAGATACAAATATATACAATAAACAAAACATACATTAGGTTCCTCCCTTAGGTAGATCCGGTATATTAAAAGAAAATACATACGCTAAAGGAAAAAACATAACCTAATTATTATTATTATTACTATTATTGTTATCATTATTATTATTATTATTATTATTGTCAACCGGCCAATCTTCATCTGGCAGCCTCAGCCTTGCTCTCATGTCGCCCATCTCCCATCAGAGTTCATGAATCTGCCTTTCAAGTTCCCGCAAGGAGTCGCACAAAATCACCTTGTCCAAATCTGGATCAGCCATATCTAGAAGTGTGAGTTATGTATAATTACTTCTCTTAATTAAATAAAAATGGTGACTTTTTGAATATGTAAATTAAAAAAATGAATGTAAATACATCATTTTATCTTTTATTGTATTTAGGAAAGAAAAAAAACTGCTTTAAAATAAATCTATCAGGTGGTTAATATGTTGCAAAATATATTCTATTTGTTTAATAATTTACAATATATCGACAATCTGTTGCAATAGATGCATATATCTTTTTTGATTATTTCCAACAGATAAGTCATATTTTGCAACAAATTGATCATCTTTTGTAACAAATGTCTATAATTGTTTGATAATTTTAATAGATTTGTCATATGTTGCAACGGGTTAGTCATCTATTTATTCAAATTAAGTCATAGATGGGCTAGGAAGAATAAGGTGTGTGCAGATGTATAGATCCACTTTCATGTGTGGGAGTTATGTATCACTGATAATATCATCGGGACAACACACATAAAGTACAATATTTTTGTGAATACAATTTTAACCGATTAGGCATTGACCATTCAAACAAGATCCTGCATCGTACAGTCAAGTTTGATAGGTTTGAATTGATAAGGCCGAGGTCCCCATAAAGATGGTGATGATAGCCTATTACGAATTACTGACGGTTGTTGTTTATGTTTATGCGTGTCAAGTTTTGAGAAGGGATCATAGTTGGTGTCATTGCAGAGATCCAATAGTGATTGGACTTAAATTTAAGTGTGCATTGGAGTCTGAGAAGGCCTTCGAAGTCGCACTGCATCATACAAGAATGGAAAACCAATAAAAATTCCTCTGGCCCAAATTTATATGGAAGGGTTGTTTGAGAAGATGATTATACGCCATAAGGATCCATAGGAGAATACATGTGAGGGAAAGGGGAGTTGATGAAAGACTATATCATCTGAGAGCTAATTAAAGCGGAAACATAGGGTAGCAAGGAACTTTTAGGGAATCTGACCGATGAAACCAAATTAAAACATGAGAAATCTGAATCAACTAAAATATGAAAGTGTATACAGGAATGAAAATTTATCTATTGTCTCTCTCAAAGAAAAATAATGCAGATGGACACTTTGCTAGGGAGCTGCAACTACGTAGTGTGGTCAGGATGATCGCCTACATAGAAAATAGCAGAACACCAAGAAAGCAGCTTTGTGGGCACCGAGGGCTAAAATAATGTACATTAAGTCAAGAAAACTTTCGCCAAGAACAGTTGCACTTAAAATAAGAAATCTAAGCGAAGGCAAAAATTTATGAATTTTAAATTGCATCCCATGCCTTCTTGTTTGTGATTCCGATTAGGTCCACTGCTATTGACCTGATCGAAACCACAAACAAGATTGAAAGGCAGATTGAGTATCATTACATCCCTAGAAATATGGATATAATTGATTGTGTTTTCTTGCCTTAGCATACTTTCAACATATCATGGAGAAGATTAGATGTTTCTTGTAGTATGTGAATCCTGATAATTTTCAAGCTTGCTTCCAGTTTACTTATTCGGTATTCAAGCTTGTCATTGCCGACTTTGAGGATGGTATAGATTTCTTGGTTTTTTGTGAGCTCGACAATAAGGAACATTTCCTTCAATGTTATGGCATTATAAAAGGCCTTCAGAAGGCTTCTGGAACACTTTCTTCAGAAGGCTTAAATGATACATGGTGGGTCACAATGTTTGTTTTAGGTCAACGTATTAATGCACACTCAAGTAATGGTCCCAACAGTTGAACAACTTACTCTCTTGAGTGTTGTTCAATGCAGCTTGTTCAACCAACCTTTAATGGATTTGATAGTAATGGGCCTGGAATTACGTAAAATTTTATCTAAACTGGTTATAGTATTAGTGGAATCAATTTAGATCAAATGTTATGTAATTCCAGGCTTATTATCCTATCAAATCCATTAAAGATTGGTTGAACAAGCTGCATTGAACAGTGCTTGAGAAAGTGAGATGTTCAACTATTGGGACCATTGCTTGAGTGTACATCAATACATTGACCTAAAACAAACATAGCGACCCATCATGTATCATTTAAGCCTTCTGAAGGCCTTTTACAATGCCACAACTTTGAAGGAAGTGTTCCTTATTGTCGAGCTCATAAAAGACCAAGAACTCTATACTAATCTCAAAGAAGGCAACGATAAGATTGAATACCAAATCAACAAGCTTGAGGCAAGCTTGAAAATTATCAGGATTCCCATACTATAAGAAGAATATAATATGCTCCGAGATATGTTGAAAGCATGCTAAGGCAAGAAAACATAATCAATTATATACATATTGCTAAGGAAGTAATGATACTCAATCTACCTTTCAATCTTGTTTGTTGTTCCGATTAGGTCAATAGCAGTGGACCTAATTGGAACCACAAACAAGAAGGCATGGGATGCAGTTTAAAATTCAAAAATTGCCGCCTTCGCTTAGATTCTTTATTTTAACTGCAACTGTTCTTGGCGCAAGTTTTCTTGACATTTTGTACACCATTTCAGCCCTCGATTCCCGTAAAGCTGTTTTCTTGGTGTTCTGGTATTTTCTATGTAGGTGATCATTCCGACCACGCTACCTAGTCGCAGTTCCCTAGCAAAGTGCCCAGCTGCACTATTTTCTTTGAGATAGACAACAGACGAATTTTCATTACTGCATATACTTTCATATTTACTCTTGATTTAGATTTCTCGTGTTCTAAGTCAATTTCATCGGCCAGATTCACTATGACCTCCCCTCTTATCCTATGTTTCCTCTTTAATTATCTCTCAGATGATATAGTCTTTCATCAACTCCCCTTTTCCCTCGTAGTTATTCTCTTATCGCACCTTCTAGTGTATAATCATTACCCCGAGCAACCCAACCATATAAATTTGGGCTAGGGCAATAACTATATTGATTTTCGTTTTTGGTTGAAGCAGTGGGAGTCTTCGAAGGCCCTCTCAGAGTCCAATGCACCCTAAAAATTAGTCCAATCACTATCGAATCTTTTTACAATGCCACCAAAACTTGATCCCTTCACAAAGCTTGAAATATAAACATGAGCAATAACTGTCATTGAATCTTAACAGGGTATCAGAATCATATTCATGGTCCCTTAGCCTTATCAGTTCAGACCTATCAAACTTAACTGTAAAATTACAGATATCTTATTTGAATGACCAATTCCAGATCGGTAAAAAACAGTATTCACAAAATCAGTGTACTCTATGTGTATTTTCACGATAACATTATCAGTAATACATACCTCCCACATATGAAGTGGTTCCATCTGCAAGCAGCTTATTCCTCCGAACCTATCTTTACTGTAGCCTCTTATGTTGGTCGGGCAAAAGTTGATCAACTTTAATGTCCTTATATCTACAAACAAGAGAAAAATAATTGATGTAAAATAAGAGAAGAACAAAGAGAATATTATCCATCTGTTGCAACAGCTTACATATTTGTTGCAACAGGCTCCATATTTGTTGCAACAACTTCCCATTTGTTCAACATATTGTAAATCTATTATAACAGATGTGGAGTCTATTACAACAGATGTGTAAACTGTTGGAATACATTAAACTAGCCTTGCTAGTGGTTTGAATTGTTCCAACAGTTGCTCTGTCTGTTGCAACATCAACAACAATATCAGCAACAAAGAAATAACATCAACAACAGCATCAACAACAAAGAAACAACATCATTTATTCCAACACCATCAACAAAACCACACCACAAGTTCCAACAACACAAAACCCACCAACAACATCAATAACAGCATCAACAATAAAGAAAAAATAAAATACATACAAAAAAATGATACTGCCAACAAGGCTTTTAAACTTCTCCCAACAGATAACTTTTTTGGCATATTTTAATAAAAACATCGGTTCGTTCATTCAAGACTTAAAAGTAACCTTTCCTTTAAATTTTTTAAATAAATATGATATGGGTAAAGGGTAGTTAAATAAAAAAACAGATGTAAATAACTAATTTAAATAACTTACAAAGAAAAAGATGAGAATGGAAGAGCAATAGTGAACCATACTTACAATGTCAAAAGCTAGGGGATCAAAACAACAACTTCAGTCGAGGAAAGATAAAGATCGATTTAGATTCGAAAATGAGAAAGAGGAGAGAAAAGAGACAAAAAAGGAGATGATTGTGATAATCCTAAAGAGGAGAGAAAGAAAAAGAAGAGAGATGAATAAATTTAGGACTGAAGGAGAGATAATTCTAGACATGGGTTTAAATAGTCATTAATATTTATTAATAACTTGAGGGGCATGAGGAAGACGGGTGACATTGAAAAGACAAGATAAGACTACTCATTGAGGAGATTTTTGAGTTATCCAAGCAATATTTTTTACTGCCTTAGTAGTACTATTTTATCTTTCTTCTTTAGGACAGAAGATTGCTTTAAATTAAATAAAAGATTTTCAAATAGATATGTCATCTATTGCAACAGATATCAATATCTATTTGAAAATTTTCAACAGCTTAGTCATCTGTCACAATAGAAGCAAATGTCTATTTGATAATTAAATAAGATATGTCATCTGTTGCAATAGATATCAATATCTATTTGAAAATTTTCAACAACTCAGTTATCTATCACAACAAATGCAAATGTCTCTTTGATAATTAAATCAGATAGGTAATCTATTGCAACAGATCTCAATATCTATTTAAAAATTTCCAATAACTCAATCATTTGTTGCAACTTTACCATTGATTTAGCTAGAACTAGGGGTGAGTACATGGGATCAACTACAACATCAATTGAATCTTTACAATTGCATGATATTGGTATTGTGTTCCTCCCGACCCGAGTCATCGATCGATCACTCTGAGTTGAAACGATTCATATTAACTTAATGTTAAGCTAATACCTAAATTTATTTAGCTAGAACTAGCAATGAGTACATAGGGTCAACTACAACTTCAATTGAGTCTTTGCAATTGCAAGATATTGGTATTGCATTTCTCCCGACCCTTGTCGTCGATTGATCACTTAGAGTTGAAATGATTCATATTAACTTAATGTTAAGCTAATACCTAAATTGATTTATATAGAACTAGGGATGAGTACATAGGGTCAACTACAACTTCAATTGAGTCTTTACAATTGCATGATGTTGGTATTGTGTTCCTCCCTACCTGAGTCGTCAATCGATCAATCTAAGTCAAAACGATTCATATTAACTTAATGTTAAGCTAATACCTAAATTGATTTAGCTATAAATAGGGATGAGTACATAGGGTTAACTACAACTTCAATTGAGTCTTTATATTTGCATGATATTGGTATTACGTCCTCCCGACCCGAGTCGTCGATTGATCACTCTGAGTTGAAACTATTCATATTAACTTAATGTTAATCTAATACCTAAATTTATTTAGCTATGACTGGGGATGAGTACATAGGGTCAACTACAACTTCAATTGTATGATGTTGGTATTACGTTCCTCCCGACCTAAGTCGTCGATCGATCACTCTGAGTTGAAATGATTCAATTAAATTAATGTTAAGATAATACCTAAATTAATTTATCTAGAACTAGGGATTAGTACATAGGGTCAACTACAACTTCAATTGAGTCTTTGTAATTGCATGATGTTGGTATTGTGTTTCTCCCGACTCGAGTCGTCGATCGATCACTCTGAGTTGAAATAATTCATATTAAATTAATGTTAAGCTAATACATAAATTGATTTATCTAAAACTAGGGATGAGTACATAGGGTTAACTACAACTTCAATTGAGTCTTTGCAATTGCAAGATGTTGGTATTGCGTTCCACCCGACTCGAGCCGTCGATCAATCACTCTGAGTTGAAATGATTCATGTCAACTTATTGTTAAGCTAATACCAAAATTGATTTAGATAGAACTAGGTATGAGTACATAGGGTCAACTACAACTTCAATTGAGTCTTTACAATTGCAAAATATTGGTATTGCATTCCTCCCGACCCGAGTCGACGATCGATCACTCTGAGTTGAAACGATTCATTTAAATTATTTTTAAGATAATACATAAATTGAATAGTGTTCCAGTTGAACTTAATACACGTTATTATAATGGGATAATTAAAAATTATATCTTATAAAATTTAAAAAAAATAAAGATTAATTCGGATCAAATTAACAATTTCAAAACTTATCATTCTTTTCCAAAAATATAAATCAACCCATATAAATCATCCATTTATGGAAAAAATGTTTCATCATTTCAAATCTCAAATTCTTGCTCTTTTCTTTTTCTCTCAACAATACAGACAACAACTACTCAACATATTGTTCAACCCTTCAAAATAAATTGATTTTCTTCCCACTGTCAGATGTAGTCATCCAGTTATCAGTAGTACAGTATCAGTTATCCTGTTAATCAGTTGATCAATAGTCAGACTCAGTGTTTAGTGTTATCATGATTTCAGCTATAGTATACATATTCATGCATGTACTCTTATTCAGTCAACTCATGTTAGTCAGCTATTATTGTTCATGCATATGAACCCATGTATTTCATCCTACCTCACTGAGCATATCAGTACATTCAAAGTACTAACGCATGTTTTTTGTGCTATGATGTCTTATATCATAGGTTCCGACACACGAGCTCCAGAGCACCCTTAGTAGACCAGACTCTCAGCATTTCAGAGTAGTGGTGAGCCCTCATAGTTCGAGGACGTTCTTATTATTTACAGTATATTTTCTAGTTTATTTTAGTAGATGGAGTTAGTTAGAGGCTTTTCCCATCAACTCCGCAGTTCAGATAGTTTAGAGGCTTCCCAGACTAGAGTGGTTTCAGATAGTTATTTAGATTTCAGTACTTTGTTCAGTTTTGGTATTTAATACTGCATTCAGTATTATTCAGTATTATTTACATAGTGAACCTTATGGCATGTTTTCACCAAATTCTGCATATTATTCAGTATTATTATTCAGTTATTGCAACAGGTACCAGTCATGGGTTAGCTTGTGGTCCCTCAGGATTATGAGCACTGTGTAGCGTCTGGGGTACAGACTCCGGGCATTACAAACTTGGTATCAGAGCCTGAGGTTCAAAAGAGTCCTAGGAAGTCTGGAAGCCGCATCTAGTAGAGTTTTTTGCATGAGTGTCTTGCGTTCCCCACTTATGGACAGGAGGCTACGAGATGTTTTAGGAACAGTTACCCTTCTTTCAGTATTCATGTTGTGCGAGTGAGCATGAGCTCCATTTACACTCTCTTTATAATCCTAGTTTCATATCCATTTACTAAATAGTTCTCCAAAGAGGACTCAGGGAAGAGGAATGGGAGATCATTTAGCCCCTCAGCCCGTCCATCCAGATCCTTTAGGTGAGCGTATCTCCCACGCGGAGTTTAGAGCAACCTTTACCACCCTAGATCATTATGTGGTAGCATAGAATGAACATCCAGCTGCGATTCTGACCAACCCAGTGGCCAATACTGCTGCCAGGATTCGGGACTTTACTCGAATAAACTCTCCATCTTTTACCGAGTCTAAGTCAGATGAAGACCCTCAGGAGTTCCTTGACCAGGTCCAGAAGGTTATAGATTTCATTGGGGTGACTTATATTGAGAGTGTTGAGTTGGCTGAATATTAGTTACAAGATGTGGCTCACTCGTGGTTCAAATAATGGAAGGCAGAGAGGGCCACAGATGCAGGGCCCATAGAATGGGAGGAGTTTGCAGTTTCCTTTCTAGATAAGTTCTTCCCGATAGAGTTGAGAGAAGTGAAGGTTTTGGAGTTTATAAACCTGAAGTAGGGTAATATGACAGTGCAGGAGTATTCTCTCAAGTTTACTCAGTTAGCCAGATATGCCCCACATATTGTAGGAGATAGCAGAGCAAAGATGAGTAAGTTCGTGTCAGGAGTGTCTAGCAGCGTGGTCAAGAAGTGTAGGACCACAATGCTTATTAAGAAGATAGACATATCTAGGCTCATAGTCCATTCTCAGCAGATAGAAGAGGCCAAGAACAAAGAGAAAGAGAGGGAGAATAAGAAAGAGAGAACAGGTAGTTTTAATTTCGCTCAGCCTAAGTCAGAGGGTGGGAATCATTCTCAGTTTTGCCCAAAATCCTCAGTTCCAGCTCCTTCCTCAGCCAATGATCCAATGGCAAAATTCAGAGATGGAAACCGAGACAAGGCATCAGGACCTAAGCCCCAGGGCAGTGTTAGCAGTTCCCGAACCAATCCCCTTTTCTAAAAATATGGAAAAAACCACCAGGGTATCTGTAGAGCTGGTAGCGATGTGTGTTTTAGATGTATCAAACCAGGCCACAAAGTTAGATAGTGTCCTCAAGTGGGTTCGCATAGTCAGTATAACCGTCCCCCAACTCAGTTCGATCGATCGAATCAGTAGGGTGCCTCTTCCAGTGCCACCAGTGGGCAGCGCCCAAGAAGACTCTATGGTCTTCAGTCCCGACAGGATCAGAAAAGTTCTCCTGATATGGTCACTGGTACATTGCAAGATTTCCATTTCCATGTTTACACTTCGCTACATCCAATAGCTTCTTTGTCTTTTGTTACTCCATATATAGCAGTTGATTTCGGAGTCAATCCTGAAATTCAAGCAGAGCCCTTCCCATTTTCCACCTCAGTGGGTAAATCTATCATATCCCGGTGGGTATACAGGAACTGTACGGTTATGATATCTCATAAAGTCACTTTAGCAAATTTAGTCGAATTAGAGATGACTGATTTCGATGTCATTCTCGGTATAGATTGGCTTCATTCCTGCTATGCCTCAGTCGACTGCAGAAATAGAATTTTCCAGTTTCAGTTTCTGAATAAACCCTTCCTAGAGTGGAAGGGTAGTACTTCAGCACTTAGGGGTCAATTTATTTCTTACCTTCGGGCTAGAAAGATAAAATCTATGGGATGTGTCTACCATGTCGTTCGATTCCAGGACTCTAGTTTAGAAACCCCTACTCTTGAATCAGTATCAGTAGAATGTGAATTCCCAGATTTGTTTCCCAAAGATCTTTTTGGATTTCCACCCAAAAGGGAAATTGATTTCGAAATCGACCTTCTCCCAGATACTTAGCTCATATCTATCCTGCCATACAAAATGGCTCTATCAGAACTCAGAGAATTAAATTAACAGTTAAAGTATCTCTTAGATAAGGAATACATCAGACCCAGTGTGTCCCCGTGGGGTGCACCAATTTTATTTGTGCGTAAGAAAAATGGTTCCCTAAGAATATTTATAGATTACCACCAGTTAAACCAAGTTATGGTCAAGAACAAGTATCCTCTCCCCAGAATTGATGAATTGTTTGACCAACTTCAGGGTGTCAGTATCTTCTCTAAGATAGACCTCAGATCAGGCTATCATCAGCTCAGAGTCAGGGAAAGTGAAATCTCAAAAATAGCTTTCAGAACACGGTATGGCCACTTGAATTTCTAGTCATGTCCTTTGGTCTTACCAATGCCCCAATAGCTTTCATGGACTTGATGAACCGTGTGTTCAAGCAGTACTTGGACATGTTCATCATAGTCTTCATAGATGATATTCTTGTTTACTCCCGTAGTGAACATGATCATATAGACCATCTCAGAATAGTATTACAAACTCTCAGAAACCATCAGCTATTCGCCAAATTTAGTAAGTGTGAATTTTGGATAAGGTCGGTAGCATTCCTTGGACATATAATTTCTGGTGATGGCATTAGAGTTGATCCCTAAAAGACAGAAATAGTGAGAAACTGGCCCATACCCATCTCTCTATTAGATATCAGGAGTTTCTTGGGTTTGACTGGCTATTACCGATGATTTGTTAAGGGATTTTTGTCTATTGCATACCCTATGTCCAGATTGACTCAAAAAAAATTCCAGTTCCAGTGGTCAGATTCTTGTGAGAAGAGTTTTTGGGAGTTGAAGACTCGACTCACCATGGCTCTAGTGTTGACCCTACCAGATGGTTCTGATGGTTTTGTTATGCACTGTGACATTTCCAGAGTTGTATTGGGTTGTATTTTGATGTAGAGAGGTAAGGTCATAGCCTATGCCTCTAGACAGCTTAAGCCCCATGAGAAGAACTATCCTACTTATGATCTTGAGTTAGCAGCAGTAGTTTTTACCTTAAAGATTTGGAGGCATTACTTGTATGGTGTTGTTGATCATAAGAGCCTGCAGTATGTGTATTCTCAGAAAGATCTCAACCTCCATCAGAGATGGTGGTTGGAGTTGTTGAAAGACTATGACATGAGTATTCTGTATCATCCAATCAAGGCCAATGTAGTGGCCGATGCTCTCAGTAGAATGTCTATGGGTAGTGTTGCCCATGTTGAGAACAATAAGAAGAAGTTAACCCAGGAAGTTCATCAGCTAACCCGACTAGGTATTCGCTTAGTCGATTCAGCAAAAGGTAGTGTGTGGGTACAGAGTAGCTCAGAGTAATCCCTAGTTTCCAAAGTGAATGAAAAGTAGGATAGGGATCCCAGTCTAGTCCAGTTGAATAAATAAGTCAGAAATCAAAAGGTTGAGGTTTTCTCCTAAGGGGGAGATGGTGTATTGCGTTGTCATGGTCGTCTCTGTATGCCATGTAGATGACTTGAGGCAGTGAATTCTCGTAGAGGGGCATGGTGTGCATTAATCTATTCATCTAAGGGCCACGAATATGTACCGCGATTTGTGGGAGATCTATTGGTGGAGTGGGATGAAAAGAGACATTATAGAGTTTGTGACTAAGTGCTCAACATGTCAGCAGATTCAGATTGAACATCAGAGGACTAGTGGGTCCATGTAGGAGTTCAATATTCCCACCTGGAAATAGGAAGAAGTGAACATGGACTTTGTGACGGGTTTGCCTCGTACTCGTCATCAGCATGATTCAATTTAGGTCATTGTAGATAGGATGACCAAATCAGCTCATTTTCTTTCAGTTCATACCTTCTATTTCACCAAGGATTACGCCAAGCTCTATATCAGGAAGTTGGTCAGATTGCACGATGTTCCATTGTCCATTATCTCAGATATAGGTACCCAGTTTACCTCTCATTTCTAGAAAGCATTCTAAAATGGTCTTGGTACCCGAGTTCATCTTAGTACATCCTTTCATCCTCAGACAGATAGTCAAGCAGAAAGGACCATTTAGACCTTAAAAGATATTTTGCGAGTATGTATGATAGACTTTAAAAGTAGTTGGGATGACCACTTGCCTTTGATTGAGGTCGCATATAACAACAGTTATCACTCCAGTATTCAGATGGCTCCGTTTGAGGCGTTTCATGGGAGGAGGTTTAGATCTCCCATTAGTTGGTTTGAAGTGGGTGAGACCACAATGGTAGGGCCTGACTTGGTGTTTGATACCTTAGAGAAGGTACAGTTGATCAAGAAAAGTCTTAAGACAGCTCAGAGCCGATAGAAATCATACGCAGATGTGCGCAGAAAGGATCTAGAGTTTGTGATTGGTGACTATGTGTACTTAAAGATCTCTTCTATGAAAGAAGTGAAGCATTTTGGCAAGAAGGGGAAACTCAGTTTCCGATATGTCGGTCCTTACCGAATTCTCAGCCGTTTTGGAAAGGCAGCTTACGAGCTTGAGTTACCTTCAAATTTATCTTCATTTCATCCAGTGTTCCATGTCTACATGCTAAATAAATGCATAGGTGACCCAGCAGTCGTAGTCCCTATTGAGGGCATAGATATTCAGAACAGCCTCTCTTACGAAGAGATCCCAGTCAAAATCCTTGACTATCAGATTCGCAGACTGAGGAATAAAGAAGTTCCTCTAGTTAAAGTTCTTTGGAGGAATCAGTCCGTTGAGGGAGCTATTTAGGAAGCATAAGCAGACATGTGAACCAAGTATCCTCATTTATTCTTCACTAATTCAGACTCAGCTTAAGGTAATAGTTTTCCTTAAGCTTATTCAGTTCCATGTTCAGATTTCAGTTACAAACTTGGTATTAGTTTTTATTGCATGTTCAGTTATACGTTCATGAGCCATTTCAGTCATGTATCCATGCATCAGATATGCATATTCGGTATATTGATTAAATTTATCAGTAATTTCAGTTATGCACTCATGAATCATGTTCAGCTATACTCATGCATCAGATATGCATGTTCAGTATGATAATTCGGAATAACAGTAATATCAGTCATATAGTCATGTTCTAGATGCTCATGTCTAGTAAGTGAGTGAGTCTCTTAGTATTCTCAATCTCAACAATCTCATTCGAGGATGAATGTTTCCAAGGGGGAGATAATGTAAGACCCCGCAAAATTCTAAGCTTAATTCAGTCCTTTAGGCTTGTCAAGGGGTCCCAGACTTAGAATATTGTTTAGCTAAGTTCTCAGACTTAGTGTCATTTTAGCCTACGAATGTTGGAAATCTTATTTAGCGACCTTTACGCCCATTAAATGTTGATGTTTAGGTTGATTCATAATCAGGAATGTTTGTAGGTATTTTCGGACAAGTTTTAGATTTTTTGGACTTCGTTTGAAGCCCCTTTGGAAACTTAAAATAGTGGATCAACGCGATCTTGGCGCGCTGCGTCGACTATCATATTGATTAAAATTTTCCCCAGCTACCAGCATCTAATTCTAGTGAATTAACATGAACATGGCGCGATGTGTTGGCTATCGCGTTGATGCCATCGACGCGCCGCATCGACCTGCGCGTCGGTAGACCAGTTTTTAGCCATTAAAAGACCGCATTCTTGGAGGTATGTGGATCTTTTTCCAACATCCTTCAGCCCTCAAAACACGAAATTAAACCCTTTGGGGAGAAAATATACTCATTCATTCTCCAATTTGCTCAAGAACAAAACCCTAGGTGCTTAAGTTTCAAATCAAGAATTCAAGATTCAACCATAAACTTTCAGAAATTCTTCAATAAAGGTATGTGAGATGTTCATCCAAGGGTCTCTTCCACCCTTGGAGTCCAAGAATCAGTTTTTCAAATATCAAGTATATGAATTTCATGAATACCATGATGGGTTTGATAATATTCATGTTTATAATGATTATTTGAGTTTCAAATCCATGTGTTATGCTAAGTTTCATATAGAGTTTATTGATTTATATGTCTTACCATGTGAGATCATGTTAAAGCCTTCAAATTGTGAATTTGATGATTGAATTTGTGTGCTCACATGTTGATTAGTATTATACGCATGTTCCACGGCTTCCAAGTATTTGATAAATTGTTCATGTGAACTATTAAGAGAATGAAATCATGCAAGTATTTGTTAAAATTACCCAATGAATAAATGATGATCAAGTTTATAGTTTACATCATGTTTAAGCCATGTCTCTTAATTTATGCTATCTAGTCTTGGGGGTACTTATACCCGATAATTTAGTTGATTACCTAGAGCCATGGTCGGTTATAGAACAATATCAATCATGTCACGATCAGTAGTACTCTCAGTCAGTTACAAAACTCAGAAAACTCAGTAGAGTCAATAATACCTCAGTCTAACTCAGTATTCAGTTCAGACCTCAGTGAATTCTACCAGTTAACATATTTCACTAGTATTTCATCGGTCAACAAAATTCAGTAAACTCAGTTTCAGCTAAGCTAAATAGTAATCTCAGTGACCGTTCAGTCCAGCCTAGTACAGAAAAAAAAATTAGTTCAGTGTCTATTCAGTTGGGAGTAGGATTCAACACCAAGTTAACCCAGGGATGGGGGCATTCCTGTCAGTAGAGGGTTTGACCCTTAGCAGTAATCCCTACATTATAAAACTACGTAGCCAGCATAGGTTAAGATATCTTCCTGCCAGATATTATAAGAGTTGATACTTCTCATTCGAGTTATCCTGTCAGCGAGGGTTGATGAAAGAGCTTCCTATCTGAGAGGGTTAACTCACAGTTTGTCTCTACCCGTGGCATGGTATTGACACCCTTCCAACTGCGGCTACAGGTTGGACCCCAAATTAGTTAGAGAAGGGGCATGTCGGTTAGAATGATTACCTCCCACAGTCTCAATTTCAGTCTCAATCATAGAATAGAACTCAGTACAGTTCTACAGATTTAGGACTATCAGTTATAGTCACTCAGCTCAGTACAAAACTCAGCAGAGTTCCTCAAAATTTAGGACTGTCAGATGCATTTATCCAGTTATTTGTAGTATAGTATCAGTTATCCAGTTAATCAGTATTCAGACTCAGTGTTCAGTGTTATCATGATTTCAGTTATAGTATACCTATTCATGCATGTACTCTTATTCAGTCATACTCATATTACTCAGCTATTATTGTTTATGCATATGAACCCATGCATTTCTGACTACCTCACTGAGCATACCAGTATAGTCAAAGTACTGACGCATGCATTTTGTGCTATGATGTCTAATATCATAGGTTTCGATGCATGAGCTCCAGAGCACCCTCAGTAGACTAGACTCTCAACATTTTAGAGTAGTGATGAGCCCCCATAGTTCGAGGACGTGCTTATTATTTATAGTATATTTTCCAGTTTATTTCAGTAGATGGAGTTAGTTGGGGGCTTGTCCTATCAACTCCGCAGTTCAGACAGTTTAGAGGTTTCCTAGACTAGAGTGTTTTCAGATAGTTATTTAGATTTCAGTACTTTGTTTAGTTTTGGTATTTAATACCGCATTCAGTATTATTTAGTATTATTTACATAGTGAACCTTATGGCATGTTTCCTCCTAATTTTGCATATTATTCAGTTATTGCAATAGGTACCAGTCATGGGTTAGCTTGTGGTCCCTCGGGATTATGAGCACCATGTAGCATCCAGGGTACAAACTCAGGGCGTTACAAAATTGGTATCAGAGCCTAAGGTTCAACAGAGTCCTAGGAAGTCTGGAAGCCGCATCTAGTAGAGTCTTGTGCATGGGTGTGTTGTGCGCCATATTTATGGACAGGAGGCTACGAGATATTTTAGGAATAATTTCCCTTCTTTCAGTATTCATGTCGTGCGAGTGAGCATGAGCTCCAGTTACACTCTCTTTCTAATCCTAGTTTCTCTTCCATTTACAAAATTGTCCTCCAAAGAGGACTCAGGGAAGAGGAATGGGAGATCAGTCAGCCCATCAGCCCATCAGCCCATCCATCCAGATCCTTTGGGCAAGAATATCTCCCATGCGGAGTTCAGAGTGGCCTTGCCTTCACCACCCTAGCTCATTCAGTGGTAGCCTAGAATGAATGTCCAGTTGCGGTTCCAGCCAACCTAGTGGCCAATACTGCTGCTGCCAGGATTCGGGACTTCACTCGAATAAACCCTCTATTTTTTACTGGGTCTAAGTCAGATGAAGACCCTCAGGAGTTCCTTGACCAGGTCTAGAAGGTTACAGATATCATGGGGGTGAACGATGTTGAGAGTGCTGAGTTGGATGCATATCAGTTATAGGATTGGCTCACTCATGGTTCAAACAATGAAAGGCAGAGAAGGTCGCCGATGCAGGGCCCATAGAATGGGAGGAGTTTGCAGTTTTTTTTCTACATAGGTTCTTCCCGTTAGATTTGAGGGAAGCGAAGGTTTTGGAGTTTATAAACCTGAAGCATGGCAATATGACAGTATATGAGTATTCTCTCAAGTTTACTCAGTTAGCCAGATATGCCCCGCATGTTGTAGGAGATAGTAGAGTGAAGATGATTAAGTTCCTATCGAGAGTGTCTAGCAGTGTGGTCAAGAAGTGTAGGACCACAATGCTTATTAAGGATATGGAAATAGCCAGGCTCATGATCCATGCTCAGCAGATAGAGGAGGCTAAGAACAAAGACAAAGAGAGGGAGAATAAGAAAGAGAGAACAGACAGTTTTAATTTTGATCAGCCTAAGTCAGAGAGTGGGAATCATTCTCAGTTCCACATAAAATCCTCAGTTCTAGATCCTTCCTCAGCCAGTGATCCAGTTCTAAAATTTAGAGATGGCAACCGAGATAGGGCATCAGGCCCTAAGCCCCAGGGCAGTGTTAGCAATGCCCAAACCAATCCCTTTTGTAAAAATATGGCAGAAACCACCAGGATATCTGTAGAGCTGGCAGCGATGTGTGTTTCAAATGTGGAAAACCAAGCCACAAAGTCAGACAGTGTCCTCAAGTGGGTTCACAGAGTCAGCATAACCGTCCCCCAGCTCAGTCTGATCGCCCGAATCAGTAGGGTGCCTCTTATAGTGCCACCAATGGGCAGTTCCCAAATAGAATCTATGCTCTTCAGTCCCAACAGGATCAGGAAAATTCTCCTGATGTGGTCACTGGTACATTGCAAGATTTCCATTTACATGTTTGCGCTTCGCTAGATCCAGGAGCTTCTTTGTCTTTTGTTACTCTATATATAGCAGTTGATTTTGGAGTCTGTCCTGATATTCTAACAGATACCTTCCCAGTTTCTACCCCAGTGGGTAAATCTATCATAGCCCGGTGGGTATACAGGAACTGTCCGATTATGATATCTCATAAAGTCACTTTAGCATATTTAGTCGAATTAGAGATGACTGATTTCGATGTTATTCTCAGCATGGATTGGGTTCATTCCTGCAATGCCTCAGTTGACTGCAAAAATAGAATTGTCCAGTTTCAGTTTCCAAATGAACTCGTCCTAGAGTGGAAGGGTAGTACTTCAGCACTTAGCGGTCAACTTATTTCTTACCTTCGAGCTAGAAAGATAAAATCTATGGGATGTGTCTACCATGTCGTTCGATTCCAGGACTCTAGTTTAGAAACACCTACTCTTGAATCAGTGTTAGTAGCATGTGAATTCCCAGATTTGTTTCCCGAAGATCTTTTTAGAGTTCCGCCCAAAAGGGAAATTGATTTCGAAATCGATCTTCTCCCAGATACTTAGCTCATATCTATCCTTCCATACAGAATGGCTCCAGCAGAACTCAGAGAATTAAAGGAATAGTTAAAGGATCTCTTAGATAACGGATTCATCAGATCCAGTGTATCCCCGTAGGGTGCACCAATTTTATTCGTATGTAAGAAAGATGGTTCCCTCAGAATGAGTATAGATTACCACCAGTTAAACCAAGTTATGGTCAAGAACAAGTATCCTCTCCCAAGAATCGATGACTTATTTGACCAACTTCAGGGTGTCAATTTCTTCTCTAAGATAGACCTCAGATCAGGCTATCATCAGCTCAGAGTCAGGGAAAGTGACATCTCAAAAATAGCTTTCAGAAAACGGTGTAGCCACTTCAAATTTCTAGTCTTGTCCTTTGGTCTTACCAATGCCCCAACAGCTTTCATGGACTTGATGAACCGTGTGTTCAAGCAGTACTTGGATATGTTCGTCGTTGTCGGAAACATGCTATAAGGTTCACAATGTAAATAATACTGAATGCGGTATTAAATACAAAAACTAAACAAAGTACTGAAATATGAATAACTATCTGAAAACACTCTAGTCTGGGAAGCCTCTAAACTATCTGAACTGTAGAGTTGATGGGACAAGCCCCCAACTAACTTCATCTGTTGAAATAAACTTGAAAATATTCTATAAATAATAAGCACGTTCTTAAACTATGAGGGCTAACCACTACTCTGAAATGCTGAGAGTCTGGTCTACTGAGGGTGCTTTGGAGCTCGTGAATCGAAACCTATAATATAAGATATCATAGCACAAAAAGCATGTGTCAGTACTTTGAATGTACTGGTATGCTCAGTGAGGTAGTTTGAAATGCATGGGTTCATATGCATGAACAATAATAGCTAACTAACATGAGTATGATTAAGACAGAGGATCATGGAAGAGACGTATGGTGCGTGATATTCTATTCATCCCGGTGCTACCAAGTTGTACTGTGACTTGCGGGAAATCTATTAGTGGAGTGGTATGAAGAAGAATATATCGGAGTTTGTGTCGAAGTGTGAAACTTGCCAACAGGTTAATATAGAGCATCAAAGGCCTGTTGGTGTGATGCAAGAGTTTAGTATCACCACTTGGAAGTGGGAAGAGATAAATATAGACTTTGTAACTGGTTTACCTCTTTCACATCGTCATCATGATTCTATTTGGGTAATTGTGGATACGCTGACTAAGTCAACGTATTTCTTGCCTGTGCATACATCTTATGCAGCTGAGGACTATGCTAGATTGTATATTTGGGAGTTAATCAAATTGCATAGAGCTCCCTTGTCTATTATTTTGGATAGGGGTACTTAGTTCACTTCGCAATTTTGTAGAGATTTTCAAGGGGGTCTTGGTACCCAAGTGAATTTGAGTTTCACTTTTCATCCGTAAATAGATGGTCAGGCTGAGAGAACCATCCAAACTTTAGAAGATATGTTGAGAGCATGTGCTCTTGATTTCAAAGGTAGTTGGGATGAGCAACTACCATTGATTGAGTTTGCTTATAAAAATAGTTATCGCTCTAGCATCAGTATGGCACCATTTGAGGCTTTGTATGGTAGAAGGTGTAGGTCACCCATAGGTTGGTTTGAAGTGGGCGAAGCTGTTGTGATTGGACTTAATGCAGTGTTTAAGGATATGAAGAAGGTAAGGTTGATTAGAGAAAGGTTGAAGATAGCTCAGAGTCATCAAAAGTCATATGCAGATGTGAGAAGAAAAGACCTTTAGTTTGAAGTTAATGATTTGGTGTATCTGAAAATTTCACCCACGAAAGGGGTGAAAAGGTTTGGGAAAAAGGGGAAGCTTAGTCCCCGGTATGTTGGCCCTTACAAAGTTCTTAACCGTGTTGGGAAAGTAGCTTATGAAGTAGAGTTGCCTGCAGAACTGTCAGTTGTTCATCCTATCTTCCATGTCTCTATGCTTAAGAAGTGTATTGGTGATTTTGTTGTTATAGATCCTTCAGAAAGAACTGATGTTCGGGAAAGTCTTTCTTTTGATGAGGTTCCAGTTGAAATCCTAGACTACCAAGTCCGGAGACTAAGGAACAATGATGTTCCCTTGGTCAAAGTTTTGTGGCGGAACCAGTCAGTTGAGGGTGCTACTTGGGAAACAGAAGCAGATATGCGATCCAAGTACCCACACCTCTTCTCTGCAAGTTCAGATCAAGCCGAAGGTACTATTATTTCTTAATTCAGTCCTCTTCTAATCAAATTTACAGTTGTATAGCCATTCTTATCATAAGCTTATGTATTCTATGAAGTATCCGAAGGTTTAGAATGAAGTAAAGTCAGTTTAGCCAAATATTTTAGCTGTGTATCCTTCATTTTCTCTATGTTCTGATCATATCTATCTACATTCGAGGACGAATGTTCCCAAGGAGGAGATATTGTAAGACCCCGTAAAGTTTCCTCGTCGTCAAAGCCTTCAAAGCAAGTTAAAAGAAGCTTAACACTTAGAATTTTATCTAAGTGTTCCAAAACTTAGTTTATTTTTGAGCCCTTGAACTTCGATGAATTATTTTGCGACCTTCCCGACCTCTGTTTCTTGATTTTCTTATTGTGTTGGATGGGTCAAGGTCATAAGGTATCTCGAGTGAGTTTTGGAATCCATTTAGGGCACGTTTGGGGTGCCAAACCAGTAGCTTAAGGCTATTAAGGGGCGCCTCCCATCTTAGCTAAGGCTCTGGGCAAGGCGCCATCCACCTTAGCAAAGGCTCTGAGCCGCCCATGCCATAGCCTTTGTGCCCAGTTTTCAGCTTTTTTTCTCAGTCTCATTAAGGGTAAAGTTGGTATTTTCCCACTCCTTTATCATCCTTAACATGAGATTACACCCTAAAAATACCATATTATTCATACTTTCATCAAAAACCACTAAGAACATAACTTAGGGTTTCTACACAAACTTCAAGAGAACTCAAAAGTTAACCGTTAGTTTTCAATAATTTTTTGAGAATTGGAATCCCCATTCCGAGGGATACAAGAAGCACCCATTAATTTCAAGAATAGCAACCCAAAGTCAAGAACTCACTAAAAGTTTTAATTTCAAGGTATGTGGGGTTTGAACAAGAACACTATTTCGTTCTTGTGCCCAAAAGTTTTAGATTTTCTTAAAGAATTTCGTATTTTCAAGATGAATTCATATTATTTTGCTATATTTCAAGTTAATGAGATTATGGAATTGTTCAAGTCTTGAATTGCATGATTATTTTGATCAATTATGATCTAAATTGAGAGTTCATGATATAAATTACACATTCCTATATTGCTATCATGTTTCTAAGAATTTCCAAGAGTCGTTGTCATGAGTTGAACTTTATTGTGAAATTATGAGCCTTTGAGGATGAATTATTTATACTCCAAGAAGTGTACTTATATTTCCATGTTGTTGAGATTTTAAAACTTTGATGAAAAGTCTATCAAGATTTCAAGAAAAGAATTGAGTTTTGATCCAAAGCTAAGAAAGAAATCCACATTATTTATTTGATTTGAGATAAAGGGGAAGCATATTGGCTCCCATTACATATTGTTGAATTGTTTAAGGTGGATTTTCTTAAAGTTTTGAGCTAAGTAAGGGAGTAGTATTTAGCACCGAGTTGGGCTTGATTCCGAGGTCTCATGCCCTAGAACTACGTGCCCCCGTAGGTTTTTGATTTACCCCAAGTGGGTTAAGCTAGTGATCACTAAAAGTTAAAGGTTCTACTCCAATGGCAAGTATAAAACAGCTCTCCCCAACGTGGGCAAGACGTTGGACTCCATGTCAGCTCACATGGTTTATGTCGGTTAGAAAAAACTCCCAAAGTTATATTATCCCGAGTCCCAAGTGTCCCAAAGTCTCTTAAGTTTTCTAGAGTCTCAAGTCTTAAAGTTCCTAAAGTATCAAGTTCTTGAGTTTTAAAGAAGTTTTACTATCCTTAAGCTAAAAGTGTAAGTTTAAAGGTATATTGATTTTGAAGGCTATGACCCTATGATTCCTAAAGTTTTCAAGTGTCATCATTATTAAGTTCCCAAGAAGTTTCTTGCTTTCATGAGATTATAGCTTATATCCTGAAAGTTGATATTTTAAGATTTCATATAATTTACAAGTTGAGAACAAAGAAAGAATACAGATCCAGAATAAAGTGAAATGACTCACATGATTTCTATTATCTATGTCCTAACCACAACTTATGAGAATTTTATTCAAGCTATGTGAGTCATCTATTATAGCATGTATGTTTTTTATTAAGACTTGTGATACTGATTATTTATTTGCATACACCTCACATGCTCAGTACATTCCCGAAGTACTGATCCATATATACGTCAGTGTGCTACATTGTCTCATAATGTAGGTTTAGGTGCTCCATCCCAGCCTCGTCGGTGATCCCCTAGTGCCTTTATCTACATCTCCACAGTGGTGAGTCCTCATGGTTCGAGGATCGGTTATATTCAAATATTTAATTTATCTAGTAGTTGTTCATTTCTTTTCAGTTGAGTATGAGTCAGCTGGGGATCTGTCCCAATGGCTCTCTAGTTCTTGAGTAGTAGAGGCTTTGTCAGACTAGTTGTCAGATTGTTAGTATGTCGAGATTTCCAATATTATGGTTGTTCGGACGAAGTATTTTCACAGTATTTCTTATGATTTGATATAACAATGCCCGTGATTTGTCTATTTCATCTCTAAGCAAGTTATTATGTGAAGTAGCAGGCTCAAATGGCTAGCTTAGGGCTACAAGTAGCCTTAAGCACCATGTGACTCTTTGGGACCCATTTTCGAGGCGTTACAAACAACCATAAGAAAAGCAGTTCGGCAAGGTCAGCCTAATGTTGACGCTCTTCATGAACAACCTACTGCAAAAAATTCGAGTGCTTCTTCAGAGGTTATTGCTGATATTGGTGGCAACCATGCTGATGCTGATGCCAGTCATGATGATGACCATGTTGATGCATAAGAAAAAATAAATATATTTGAAATCACCTTTTACACATGTCCCTCTCACCCTTACACCGGTCCCTCTCACCCTTACACCAGTCCCTCTCACCCTTACAGTGGTCCCCTCACCCCTCTCCACCCTCATATTCTCATTCCAAATACAAAGAGTGCAAGGATAGACAGGATAAACTCTTTGAAAAATTAGAGTTTATCGCTGAAGTTTCCAAGGAATAGAAATCAAAGAGGGGTGTCATACCATCCAAGAAAGTAAGAGAGTCATACACTCTAACAAGGACAGTTAGGAGGAAGAAAAGATTAATTTGACTAATATGCTCCAATATAAAATAAAAAAAATTGCAACTCCTCCCTCTCCAAAACTTGTTAAAGTTCAGGGGACATTGAAGAAGGTGGACATATATGCAGCACTTGGCGCCAAAGAGAAGAAGGAACTGCGAAAGATAATGAATGCCAAGCAACCTGAACAAGAATACACAATGTATACCTTTCGCGGTCAAGACTTCAAGAATATGACAAATATGAGAGAGTGGTATGTGGACAAGGTAAGTTTACTTTTCCTAACCTAGCCTTCTAATCTACTTTATAAAAAAGAAGCTACGCAACAAATCTGTTATCTCTTACAGCAGATGGATATTCTGGTACAACTGGTGGTGGTTTTGTTGCAATAGATTACCCATCTGTTGCATAAATTATGTTGGCTGGGTAATCTGTGAGCAGATTCAGAGAACTCACTACAACAGATGGATCATCTGTTGCATCTTTCCACTATATTTTTCTTCTTTACAATTACTAACCTATTCAAAAATTGTCTTCTAATATCACAGTATGTTGATAAAATTCTCTGTCTCATGAGGGGAAGGCAATTAGCGTACCCAAATACTTATGATGTTGTCGATCGGATAATGGACCTCAACTTCAATAATTTCAAGGATAGGCACCATGAGCTCAATAGGTTAGCCGACAATCCCGATGGCCCGGGATTTGATTGGTTAGTTTCTAGGTTCCAATTGGATGAAGATATGATTAAATATGTTAGAGGGAAGAGGCCATATCACACAGTAAGAGCTAAACCAAGGGAAAGAGAATTCTTGCAGTAATAAACGTGGACATCAATATTTTATCGCTGTTGAGATACTATTCAAGGAGGGAAATATTAAGGTTTATGACTGCAACTTACCTGTCTTCGATGATGGTGATTTTTTTATCCACATGCAACCACTATTGGAGTTGTTCCCCAAATTGTTGAGGCAGAGTAAGTTGATGAATCATTTGCCAGCAAAAGTGTTAACGAAGAAATCATGGGATTTTGAAGGTCGAAATAAGGACATGGACCTTCAAAAAATAAAATCGGTGCCACATGCAGGTCGTACGCGCTTGCATACATCGAATGTTTGCTGATCGACACAAAAATGGTCGCTCTGTATGATGACGTTATGGCAAAAATGCAAGAGGCCTGGGATTATGGGGTACTAACTAGATGCTTGGAGCCTGTGTATAAAAAGAAGATGTAGAAACACAAACACCAAAATAATTTTTTATTTCAAGACACTTCACTTTAAATGTAGTGGCAATTTTTTATGTTTGATGAAAGTTGAACTTCTTATAATGCAACAGATTATATATATGTTGTAACAGATAGTCTATCTGTTCTAACAGATTGATTATCTATTATAATAAGTTGGTCATCTATTGCATTATGCAGATGTTTCTAAGTCTATCTATCGCAATAGATATACAATCTCTTACAACTGATAGGTAATCTATTAGAACAATCAAAATAGTAGGAAGACCTATTTGATAATTTCCAACAGATGACCTACATGCTGCAACATATGTGTAAATCTATTTAATAATTTCCAACAGATACTCCATCAGTTACAACAGTTGAATTCTCCATTGCAACAGATGCATTATTTGTTGTGATATTTGAATCTAATATTCCATTTCAATTTATAAGTTCAAAACTAAAGATTAAATTAAATTCATAGACAATGTAAAAAAATTATTATGGGTACAGATGATCTACTCAATAAATAAATCAACAATTTAACCTCTGGTGCCAACAATTCCTAAGGAGAGGTTATTACTTTAACAGACTCAAGTTATAAAGCTCTACTTAATATGGACAAGTTATTCTTCATCTGATGTTATGGAATTCAGCTTTGGTCGTCATAGATCTTTAATATCGCTTGTGTTTGGTTTCTAAGTTGTCGCTTCTTTGTATTTTCATAAAAGAGTAGCATATCTTTTACAGAGTAATCCGAAATCAAGTCTATCATTTGGTACTTGTAATCCATCTCTCAGATACTCGGCGTAAGCGGCAACAAAGAGACCGCAATCCCTGTGTTTGTAAAAATCAGATAATCTATATCTTGCAATTAATGTAAGCGTTGTGAAATTTATGAAATAAAACTAAATCATGATACTTACAGGCTACCAATAGGTTGTTGAGCAATTCTTTCAACATATTCTACATAAAATAGATTACCCATTTTATTCTAGTATGCTTCAATCATCGACCAACCAGTAAGAACCTTTTGGTCCAAAAAGCCACTTATATCAAGGTGAGTAGGCAATATTTTGATCAGATTTTGTATCTACGACGATGGTCCAAAACGTCTTCTTCCCAACATCGAGTCATAAACTTGGATGTGCCTCTCTTTTAGAACGACGACAGTCAACACCCAATGAAATTCATTACCACCATTGATTGGGATGTACACTTCGTAGACCAAATGCCAAGGTAAGCCAGTTGGATTGATAAAACCTTTGATGATGTTGATTAAGCATTCCTCGATTAGGGAAACTTTTGGCTGTTTTTGACAATACCTATAGTAGGCATTATTGATGTAAACTTTGTACAAATAATTGTCTATCGTGTATCTGTATTGTTCTTGTATTCGCAACTTGGCCTTCTTTTAGAGGTAGTAAAAAATGATATCGATATGTTGCACATATTATCAAATATTTCAGATTACGTGATGATAAAATTAATACACAGTGCAATTAAATAAAGTATTAATTAATAGTAATATGTATGACATTTAAATCTCATCATTCCAGCAAGTTTGGGATGTGACATCAAATAAAACCAATCCTTCATTCGGAGATGTGCAACAACAAAGTTGAACATATCCAAATCAAGACCCGATTCATTCACTTTGTAGTGTTCGGCATTTTATTTTCTACATTATTTATATATGTTAATGTCATGTTTTTACAACAAGAATTATATAAATTAATATCTTTAAAAATGATTTATGTACTTGTCGGCATGATGCTTCAACAATCCATTCTGAAAAGTTGTTGATCAACTTTGTTAGTTTTTTTTAGCCTCATCCGAGATGTTGAACCCTTCAAATGGGTAATTCTTCCATTCTCCCGAACTGACAGGCTCTACTTTTTTCCTCTTCTTTAGAAGTAGTTCATGGATTATCAACTGTGATATTATGTTATTCAACAGTAGTTTCTACTGTGACATCCACCTGGAAAGCCAAAATTACCAATGCTAATTACAGATATACAACAGATTATCTATTTATTGCAATAGATTATCTATCTATTATAATAGATTATCTATCTATTGCAATAGATGGATCATCTATTGCAATAGATAGATCATCTATTGGGACAAATTTGAACAGGTAAGGAGGAGTTGTATGATAATTTCAAATAGATGACTCATCTGTTGAAACATATGACTCATCTGTCGGTACAAATTAAAATAAAATGAAGACCTGTTTGATTTGCTGAAACAGAAGAATATATGTTGCAACAGATAACGCATCTGATGCAAAAAGTTAGACAACTATTGTAACAAATGAATATATCTGTTTGATAATTTACAGTAGATGTATCATCTGTTGAAACAGATATATGTCTGTTTGTTTATTGGAACAAATGATATACATTCACCTTCTTCAGTTCATGTTGCTCTTCTGTGACCCTTGTACATTGATCAAAGGTGCAAGACAAAGATAGACGAATTGCAATTTTTCTTTTTTCGATGTTTGATGATGCCTTGGAAATTTTTTCCCTCTCCTCTTATCCACATTAATCTCTAGTGGAGTGTATGGATATGAAATCCTTTTTGATAGAATGACACCCCTTTTAGATGTCAATTCCTTTACAGAAGCAGTTAATGTCATTAATAGTATTAATCACTTCATCATGTTCGCCTTGCAGTCTTGACATTTGCATGCAGAACATTCGCTAGAAGGGGAAAAATCGGTACAACTAGTATGATCATAATCATAATTGTTTGTTGTTTCAAAAACTATAAGAGGAGCAACATTAGCCCCAACAGCAGCACCATTACCACTACCATCATCAACAACAACAAACCCACCCACCAAAATTATTTTTCTTGTGATGGTTGTTGCTTCAAATAATTCTTTTTTTATTCTATCAATGACCTTAGGGTTCGAAAAAGTTTGCACAAATCGTAAAGTAAGAAAAAATAGCATCTTCAACTCTCGATTGGACGGAACAAGCCATGGATGGATAATCTAAAAATAAATCAGTACTTATATTAGAAATAATGATGAAATCATTTTAAAAAATCATTAATTAAAACAATAACTTAATTAGAATTAGACTTATTGCTTCCTTCGGGGTTGAAGAAATAAGAAATTTTGCATTTTTATTAGTTTTGGCCGACAATCATCTCAGGATTCTTGGACAGAAAACTTCCTGGTAGTTCACTTGTTGTCTCAAACAAGGAATGACTTCAAATGCCCAAGCCCATGAAATAACGTCAATAAATTAAAAGCATTATTGAATAAAAAAATGAATCATATCATAATAAAAGAAATATTTACCATAAAAGCCCATGGATAGTTGACTGTCTTTGGCGTTAACGGAGTCAACAAATATTTGACAGGCATTTTGAAGCTTTCATAATCCCAAGGATAGTTGTTAAATGCCTCAAGATCCTCGAAGAGCTTTATTAAATCAAGTGGTATGTTGTTGCTAACGTCTCTCGCCCAAAGAATATTATGTACAAACCAAAGCAAGCACAATGATTGTTTGTGCTTCTTTGAAAGTTTTTTACCTTTCAATGCTTTTATCAAATTTTTATTTTTGAAGCTTGGACCAACAAAGGACATTAAGTCTTCACTATCACTCGACTTGTATTTGCCTTTTTTGGGGTATGCGGGGTGTTTTTTGGGGTTAGAATAGGTATAACTTAAGAAGGGGAGGAGGATAACATGTTAGTCCAATAATTATGGCAAACTCCTTCCAACCAAAACAAACATGTATGCCACAGTAATTTATCCACACCTCATCCATCTTATCTTTTTTTTTCATACATAAACCTACGGTTGAGAAGATCATATACCATTTTCATTTGGAAATGAGCATTTTTGTACTCCGGCAAATTAAGATATTGCCCAAAGTAGTTGTTCCTAAAATAACCATCCAAATTTTGTTCTCGAAGTATTTTTCTGAAGGCGTCGATCGATTTTTCCATGGCTGATTAACCATGAAATTACCCGTTAAATCTATGACACCATCGCACTACATTCTCACAGGATAGCTATCAATGCAGAAGGTTTTGACCAACTCTTTGGTGGAAGGGATATTAGCATTTGGATCATCTATTTTGAAATATTTCTCCTCCCCATGTTCATCATCTTCTGCTGCTCCTGATTGAGATAACACTTGTAAAGCAAGCTCATAGAGTGGTGGATGTATCCTAACTGCTTCACTTGTTCCTTTAATTGGACTTGATTGGATTTTTTTTATTTTGGGAGCCATATTATCTAAAATTACCAAGAAGATAAAATAGATTATAATTGATTAAAGCATCGTTAAAAAGGGATAACAGTAAATCTAACATGCACAACAGTAAAATAACAGTTCCAATAGATCACACATCTGTTGCACCAAGTAGGTTATCTGTTGCAATATATAACTAAATTATTGCAACGCATAAGTAATTTATTATAACAATTAAAACAGATCACTCATCTGTTGAAATAGATGACTGGACTGTGCAATGAATCACACATCTGTTGCAATATATGAGTGATTTGTTGGAACTGTTATCAACGCTTAATATTGTTTAGATTTCTTCTAACAGATGAATGATTGGTTGGAAAAATCAAGTCTTGGACATGTCCTGTTGGAATAGCTGATAGGATTTTATCTAACAGAAAGTTTCTCTATTGTATCAGATGATTAATATGTTGCATTAGATTTTTTAATTCGATGGTAATTCTGTTGCATCTGATGGTTCCTCTATTGCATCATATTTTTAATCCGATGGTAAATTTGTTGCAGCAGATGGTTAATCTGTTGTATTCGATGGTAAATCTATTGCATTAGATGGTTAATTTGTTGCAACAGATGGTTAATCTTTCGCATCAGACATCAGATAGTAAATCTGTTGCATCAGAAACTTAATTTATTGCAGAAAAAATAAGCATGATTTTGTTCAATGGGACAATAGCAATATCACCATTTTTACCAAGAACAAATGAACCCAGCAATGGGTGCAGCATGAATAACAAAAATCAAACTTCAAAAAACGCAACAAATAATAAAAAATTATATTTCACTCCAAAAAGAGAAGAGAAGAAATACCATAAATCAAACCGCATTACAAATTAAAGAAAAAAATATAGAAATTGTTAACCAATACTAGAGGAAAAGTTGGCTCAAGTTCCTCTTTTTCTTAATAACTAAAAAACCCTAATTTTTTACCTGTGAAAAAATAAAAGGGACGATTGATGGTTGAAAGTCCAAAAGGAACTCGAAACCCAACTATTTGTCACCGGGAGGTTGAAGTCGCCGGGGATTGAAGGGATTAATATTTAGAACTGTTGGTTGGGAGAAGCTTGAGAGAAACAGTCGAGATAGAGAGAGAGGAGAGAAGGGAGAGACGGTTGATTTGGAGAGGAGAGGGGTGTGGGTTGATTTGTATTTTTGAAAAGATTAGAAAGTTTAGAAAATATTAATCAAGTGAACAATTAACTAAATCAAGTTTCCTAATTATGTTTGACCCTTTAAGTTGGTCAATGTCACCAATACTTCATTCAAGACTTAAATTACACCTATCCTTTAATTTTCTCCATCAATGAACTATGTGATTTCTTTAATTGAAAAGTTAAAATTGTCATGGAGTTTCACTTATAATAGTTTCGAGCTCCAACACATATGCTTGAGTTTGGACATGTTTTAGCTAGAAGTATTTTTGTCTAAATTTTATTTTCGCATTAGAATACGCTTACTGTTTAATTATATTTCAAATATGATACAAACCTAAAGAGCACAAGGATTATAAGGTCTGGTAGGGGGTTCAAGTCTCGAATATTGCAAGTGATTGAAGACCTTTTAGAGCCTTTTGAAAGCCTTGTCCAAGTGAAGAGAGGAGGAGGGTTCTTACACTCAAGAGGCGCCTATCATTAAGGGCATTAAGGACTTTTTACACTCCAAAATAACACATAAGGGGCACCCTTTTTTCTCAAGCCTTCATTAAGGGTATTTTTGTCATTGTTATGTAATAGTATAAATAGACCTTTTAGCTTCTATTTCCTTAGTTTTGATGAATTGATTGAGTGAAACTCAAATTGTATTTTCTTTCTTTAGTGTAGGGCTTGGAAAAGCCATCTTAGTGTAGGTCTTGGAAAAGACATTGAAACTAGGATCATCATTGAGTGTGGAATCACTTTTGTTGACATTTTGGAAAGAAAGATTGGGTGCTTGAGGATTTGATCCCTTTGTGTCCACCTAAGAATGTGGTGTTATCCTCCATTGGTGGTGTGTCTTGGTGTTTGATACACACCTTGGTGTTATTCATTGGTGTAGGGTGTATGTCTCACTACTATCCCTTTTACTTTAATTCATTTTCTCTTCTTTTGTGTTCAATCCGTGTGTTCTCTTCTTCATCTACTCTTCTTTAGTTGGTGATTTTTGATTTCTTAGTGTGTCTTCACGTTTTTATTCAAGTTCTAGTGTAGATCTTATATCATTTGGTATCAAGAGCCACGTATTAGAGTTGTTTCCACAACTTTAAGCCTTGGATCTAAGAAAATCTCCACAAAAAAAGAGTCTAGAGTCAAGAAAATTAAAAAAAAGGTGTTTCATGTTTTTGTACTTGGACAACATTTTAAATCTTAGATCTACATGTTTTTGTGTTATTTTGTTGTTTTCAAGTGCTAGATTCTTGTTCCCTAGCACCTAGGGAGTCTAGATCTACGTTTGGAACAAGATTTGATTATTTTTTAGCTAGATCCACCATTGTTGTGACTTGTTTGAAGCTTTTGAGGTGGGATCTCGTGGTGGATACCTTGTGTGTGGCGTTTTTGTGGCTGATTTATTGTTGTTTGTGTTTGTCTTGGCAAAGGGAACCTAAATCTAAAAGAAAATTTAATTTGGGGTTAATTTCCCTAGTGGTCAAACTGTGGTCAACTCTTGAATATTCATCTTGTTCATCCACCATCTTCAAATCTTATTGAAGAAGAATATTCAAGTAGCTTGTTTGATCCAAAAAGGGAGAAGAAAGAATTTACTAAGTGTTTGTACAAGAATATTCCCTAGCATATTCTAAGTCTTCCAAAAAGGAAGAGGGGACAAGGGGACAAGCAAGTACAATTGAAAGTACACTTGAGGGGACCAATCCAATTTGAATTTATTTGAAGCTCCAAAAAAGGCTTCAAGCCTTATTTTTTTCTCTAAAACCGAAATTCTTCTTCCCTAAAGGAGTGTTTGGCCGAAAATAAGAATTTGGAAGTTGAAAATTTTTTAAAAGTGACGCCCAATTACAAGCTTCCATGTCATCACTTATATAAACGACCAAATTGAGTTCTTAACTAGATTTCTAAGTTTCTATTTGTTGTTTCTAGTTGTCTTTGAGTTGATTCTACCACTCGTTAGCAAACTAGTAACTTCCTACTAGGTTGATAATTAGTCTTAAGTCCTTTTATTCGTGTCATCACTTTTTGTGTGCTTTTTGCGTTTATAAGTCATAGTAACTTGTTGGTTCAAGTCCGCACATCATTTTTATTTGATTCATATCAAACAAAAATTGATTCCGGACCAAAGTAGAATCATCCCTCATTCACTTGCCAAGTACGTGTCAAAGTAACAACACTTGTGAAACCAAGTGTGAGGTGAGAATCATATAAGAGAGTTTGTAAGGCTATTTGAACTAACTTCTTTGTTTCTTTTGTAGGATTTTGTTCTTTGTTGATTTTAGGTATTTGAGCTATGGAATCTGAGGGTACTACTTCCCAAACTTTGGGAAATGATGTTGCTAATGCAATTTTGTCTCAACTTGTCTTCATTGACCGTGAAATAAAGAAGATGCAATCGAATACTGGATCCACGAAGGGTGATTTGGGATCAATGAAGGGTGACATGATTAGAATAAAAATGGGTGTTGATAGATTATGTCCACCAAAGCCTCCACAAAATTCAAACCACCAAGTCCCAAATCCACTTGACCAAAGGCACCACACTTCACAAAATCCCATGCCACAAATCCAAATCCATCACCAACCAAATCTAATTCATCATCCCCAAGATCCACTAAACCGAAATCAACCCATCCAACTAAGAGAAGAGAGGGTGATAGAATCCAAGGGTTATGAGGTCGGTTTTCAAGATGGAGAGAAATTGGATGGTGATATACAAGAAGAATGTGAAGAAAAGAGTGAAAGGGAAAGGGAAACCGCGGGTAGTGAAGTAGAAAAGCAAAAAAATGCTTGATTGTAGATCTTGCCCACAAAGGACCCTTGTTACTCACTAACCCAAGTGATAGCATTTTGTCTAGCATTGATTCTTCTTATGTGCAGGTTCAAGATCATACATTCTCAAAGAATAATCAAAAAGAATTTCCACACACACACATGGTTGATGAGTTAATGGAACCCTTGGCCGAAAGTTCCAATCTCGGGACAAGTGATGAAGAAATGAACCCAAGGGGAAATCTTGACATATTCCATTGTGATGTGGAGCATGAGGGCTTCCATGGTACAAAACCAAGTGAATAACACACTTTTCATGATCTACGAGGTAACAAAGCTATCTTCTACACTCCTAGAAACTTGAATTGTTATGATGTGGCTAGTAGTGGCCAAAGTGGTGTAGTTTCGGATTGTCTTAGTGAAGAAGTGTATGAATCTTTCTTTTGTGATACTCTTGGTGTTGTTAGGTTGCATAAGGACCAAACTCTTGTTGTGAGTATGCAAGAACTAGTTGATCCTTTAGATGACAAAATTAATTTTTTTCGTAAGAATAATTTGTGTCCATCTAGTGCTAGCACTTATAACTTGAATAAGGTTCCATTACCAAGTGACAAGAGTATTCACACACTAGTGGGGTGGGTACGGGATTGTTGTGGCTTGTCATTATTTTTCCTTGAAAATTACCTTAGCTTTGTCCTTTGTGATGATTATACTAAGTGTTTCGTGATCAAAACAAAGGATTGCTAGTTGTATTTCAAATGCGAACCCCCTTGGAGTGTTCAAATGTATGATGATCAATTCACTTATAAATGTCATGCACTACTTGATCATGTGTGTAGTGTACTTGTAGAGCCTAAAGTTAGTGATGGCATCTATACAGTTGATCTTGATAGGAACATGACTCCTTGAACATAGGGTGTGGTGAAGGCTTTGTTACTAGTTATGTTCATAGAGATCATTTCCATAGAAATGTTGTGAATAATGGCATAAATCTTGTTGAAGTAATACTTTTAGGCCGTAACTCATTAATTTTGAATGTTTGTCTTCTTTTAAAGAAAAATGTCTTATGTGATTATAGGAATGGCATTCTAGTGAAAGAAGAGAGTGGTCTCGGCTTGTGTCCTTGGCTACTTCCATTTGATCCCGGTACACTTTGGGGGTGTAAGAGAGATAGTTTCGGCTTATGTGTATTCCATCTTGATACTTGTCCTAGTCTCTTCCTTTGTGACATTCATGCTAAGCTTTTCATGTCACACATAAAAAGCTCGTGGATATATTTCAAATGTGAACAACCTTGGCTTGATGATATATGTGATAGTCTCATATTGCACTCCTCTTTCCTTAAAGTCTATCTTAGCCATGTCCTTTGTGAAGCTTGTAGTAAGTGTTTCATGATCATGACAAAGGATTATTGATTGCATTTCAAAAGTGTGCCCCCTAGGTATGTTTATATAATTGTGGTACTAATGCTAACCCTCATATCATGAGGATTGTGTGCTTGTTGTCCCTCTCTTTGGTTTTGCAAGGTGTGAATTTGAGGTTAAATTCCTTTCAAGATGGAGAGGATGATACAAGCCTAAAGAGAACAAGGATTACAAGGTCTTGTAGGGGGTTCAAGTCTCGGATATTGCAAGTGATTGAAGACCTTTTAGAGCCTTTTCAAAGCCTTGTCCAAGTGAAGAGAGGAGGAGGGTTCTTACACTCAAGAGGCATCTATCATTAAGGGCATTAAGGACTTTTTACACTCCAAAATAACACACAAGGTGCACCCTTTTCTCAAGCCTTCATTAAGGGTATTTTTGTCATTGTTATGTAATAGTATAAATAGACCTTTTAGCTTCTATTTTCCTTAGTTTTGATGAATTGATTGAGTGCAACTCAAATTGTATTTTCTTTCTTTAGTGTAGGGCTTGGAAAAGCCATCTTAGTGTAGGTCTTGGAAAAGACATTGAAACTAGGATCATCATTGAGTGTGGAATCACTCTTGTTGACATTTTAGCAAGAAAGGTTGGATGTTTGAGGAGTTGATCCCTTTGTGTCCACCTAAGAATGTGGTGTTATCCTCCATTGGTGTTGTGTGTCTTGGTGTTTGATACACACCTTGGTGCTATTCATTGGTGTAGGGTGTATGTCTCACTACTATCCCTTTTACTTTAATGCATTTTCTCTTCTTTTGTGTTCAATCCGTGTGTTCTCTTCTTCATCTACTCTTCTTTAGTTGCTGATTTTTGATTTCTTAGTGTGTCTTCACGTTTTTGTTCAAGTTCTAGTGTAGATCTTATATCAAAATGGTAGCTAAAATTTTAAATACATACACATAAATTGGCTACCCAAAGCCATTTTTACATCAATTTGGACTTGGCAAACCCAAATCATCTTAATGATAAAATATGTTTTCCCAACAATAAATTCTGTGCGGATTATAGACTTTTTCTTATTCGTAGTTGTGTTCATAGGAAACAATTGTACCTCAAATTCTCCGGATTTGGTTTTATAGCACTTTACAATTTTAGTTTTATAGTATCATTTTTACACATAAAAAGATCGATTTTATGAGTGATCATAAGAGATCATATCCACGCAGAAATGTGCATACTTTTCTTTTGGTTCTAAAGGAAAGCTTTGTTATATTATATCGAAAACGAAGTACATGAAGTGTATTGCATTGTTGTCCGGGTGGGCACTCAACGTAGTAACAAAAGCAAAGTACGTTAGAGGCTAGTATATATTTAGTGGTAGCGCTGACACGTCAAGAAAAGCACTAGTATTGTTGTACCTGTGCCGGATCCTTAAAAAATGTACTGCTTTTGGTAGATCAAATACGTTTCTTGTGGCATTTTTTAAGAGTCCGAGCCACATAGGGTTGAACATACTTTATATTTATGACTGGAATAGGGCTGCCATTTGTAAGTTACTATGGGCGATTACCACAAAGCAGGACACACTATGGATCCTTTGAATACACTGCTCAAGCAAGCTGGTTTGTAAGGAAAATCTTTGATGCTACGAAATGTTTTAATGCTTCAAGCATGGTGGCAAATCTGCAAGGGTACTACAGCAACAGGAAATTTAGAATCAAAAGAGCCTACCAAGCATTTATTTTTGGATAACCATACTGTCCAGGCCAGCTTGCGCGCACTTAGGCTAATTCCACGTGATACCTGACAACCTCCCACCAGCAATAGGTATGAAGTAACTCTGTTAACCAAGGCTAGAACAGATGGAAAGAAATCACCTAGTGCTTGTTTCTGTTAGGAATCGAACCTGGGCCTGATGAAATCACCTAGTGCTTGTTTCTGTTAGGAATCGAACCTGGGACCTGATGGTGCTCAACACAACTTCATTGAACCACTAGGCCACATCCTTGGGTGCAAAGAGCCTACCAAGCATTCTTGCCACAAGTTCCAAAAGTGTACCTGTAGGCATAATATGGGGGCTGGAACAATACCAAACACCAATTCATAACATGGCTCACTATTCAGAAGAGGCTAGCAACATTGGAGAGACTTGCAAAATGGGGGATTCGAGTGGTCAAGGAATGTGTACTCTGCAATTAAGAAGAGGAAGAGACAACGTTGGACCATCTTTTCTACCAGTGATGTTACTCTCAGCATATATGGGGGTCATTATTAACATGGATAGCAATAACAAGGCAAATATCAACATGGAACGACGAGGTCCAATGGCTAGCAACACAAGAAAAGAATAATAGAGCAAAAGCATATAGTATGAATATTTCAGAAGAAGTGTCAACTCACCTTGCATAGACTAAATAGTTATCCTATATCAAAGTTGCTAGCATTGTGTTGTTGATAATTAGAATACTTGGCAGTGATAGAGGTTAGAGCAAGTTGAGCACTAGTTCTAGAGGATATATAGAACTGACGGATGTACAAATTTTCATTCGGTTGGAATAAACTTTGTTTTTTCGATCAAAAATAACATATACTGAAAAATAACATCGAACAATAAGTTCAGAAATAAAACATGCGATGTGATGGAATGATTCTGATCCCTCCATCCTTAATCAAAGGGCTTGATCTGATACTTGGATATAAAAAAATATCCTCTAGGGGCTACAATGCACAAATCCTGAATAGTCTGAACTAAAAACTTTTAAAAAAACACAAACATCTGCTGCATGAAAAGAATAAATAGAACAGTAACAACACCTTTCAAAGGTTAATGGTATTAGACTCAGTATTAATCTCTGTATAATCAACTTCATCAGATTCCGCCCCCAATTTCACAAGCTGAAGAAGACTCCCAGTAGCCAGCATCGCTTTCGTATTCAAATCATGCAAAGCTCTTTCATACAAACATCCAATTGCACCAATTGCACTTTGATACAATTTCTCATCCCTTTTATACCCCATCAAACAATGTCCCAATATCCTCAACACAGGCTGCAACAACTCCCATGGCATATAAATACTCTTTTTCGCCTCATTTCCGCTACTTTCACCATGTCCTGACGACCAAATCTTGCAAAACTCGCAGAACTCAATTTTGGACTCAACCGGAATCTGAGGTAACTTACTGTAATACAACTCCAATGCAACACCAACGATACGTGCACGTTTCGTTGAACGTACAATACCATAGGGCTCCAAGCTTGGTGATATAACTGCCAAATTTAACTCGGTAGCTGAGTTTCTAGGTGCTTTATTCGTCTCGTGATATATACTCGAGTGTGATAAATCAGGAATGTTTACCGTAACCGACTGACTGTTACGTACGGATGTTTCGTATCCATATAATGCTAGTAAAACGGCTTCGAATCCTGCTAATGGCTTATGTAGGTTAACGCGGGATAGATAAACTCCCGCAATAACAGGGAGGAAACGGAGGACAACGATATGAAGTTCAGGTTCTGAGTACTGGAACGTATCGTAAAGCCATCGGCAGATGTTGTCATCACCTGCACCAGAGTCAGGTTGACGGAGGAGGTTAGAGATTTGTGCTGCTGTTTCGGCGTCGCGGAGGAGGCAAGAGGCGGGGGTTTCGGATGAAGGAAGGGAAGGAGGAATGGATGGGAGAATGGAGGTTAAGGATTGGATGGCTTTGTGTGCTTTTGTGTATGAGTCTGACCATGTTATATGTGGTTTGTTTGTCGAGGTGGTGGTGGTGATGGAGGTGGATTGTGTTTCTTTGTCACCGGTGATAGCCGTGGAGACGGCGGAAGGGGTGGTGGAGGTGGTGGAGGTGGTGGCGATATCGCCGGACATTGGAGGGGGGGGGGGGGGGGGGGGGGTTGAGAGAAAAATGTTGAAGGGGAAGTGTTGAATGAAGGTAATTAAGGAGATTAAAGGAATTTGATATTTTGTAGTGTTGAGAAAATTAAGGAATGAAAAGTGGATCTTAATGGAGAGCACTTTGGACACATTCCATTTTAAGAAATTTTATTAATGATATTCACTGATCATAACAATAAACATTGGAATTGTAATGTAATTGTTATACTATTATTTATAGGAATAAAATGGGAGAAAAAATAATTAATTCTATTTTGATTTGGTAAGTGATCAATTAATATAGAATGTTTATCTTTAATAAAATGATCAACTAAAATGAAATAATTAGAATTAAAAGGAATGTAATTGAATTAAGGATAGGATTTTATTTTACTTAATAAAAAGATAAGTATTTCTTCTATATCAAAATAGTTGGCAATGTATGAATTTTACGTTAACACTTAAAAGAAAATTAATTTCCTTGTTAACAAGGGCGGATCTATTCATTGCCGTGGGGGTGGCACACCACCCGCAAATTTTGACGAAAACTATATATATATATACGGATATAATCAAATATTAAATCTTTCATCCATAATATCGAAGCACTATCTAGTGCAAGTGGCAAAGCGTCATTTTTCCAGTTTGCAGCATTTATTTTTTTAATAATGATATAGTCAAATATTAAATCTGTCACCCATAATACCAAAGCACTAGGCAACTATTATTGTCGATAGGCCATGTGTTCTATCCCGGTTTGCAGTATTTGTTTTTTAAAATTATTTTTTGTGAAGCATTGTTGACTAAAACAGGGTAACAGGCGTACATTCTACCATTTAAATGAATTATGAATATTATATTATGATATTAGTAATATTATTGATATTATATTATGATATTAGTAATATTATTGAAAGATCAAGTTTTGTTATTTTATTTTTATTTTTTTTAATTAATTGGTTGGTTAATTGTCCTATATATCAAAAAATGAATAATTTGATTAATTTAATCGATAAGCAGTGGCGGAGCCAGAAATTCAGCGAAGGATGTGCAAATTTTATTCTCAACTATGTTAAGAGTGTGCAAAATTAAATATACACTCATGATGATTAACATTTAACCTCTATTCACCACATAATTTTCCGACGAAGGGTGTGCATCTGATCACCCTTCATCGAAGGTGACTCCGCCCCTGTCAATAAGTTTACTTGGCACCCAGAGAGTATGAATCGTGAATCCACCTCTCTTTGTTAATTCTTCAATCTTCATCTATTTATGATTTTTTAATTCTAGAGTAATTATTAATAAGAATAATTTATGTGTTTATTAATTCTAAAATAATATTACTAATGATAGAGTTGAAAAAAAAAAGATTAATTATCTCCTTTAAACATATCAACTATTTTGAGATAAAATCTTTTATCAAATCTTTTATCAAATCTTTTATCAAGCATATCAACTATTTTAAAACGAAGGTAGTATATAAAATCATAGAAGTGCATAAAATCAACGCACAACAATCTTTTCAAATAAACATTTAAAACTTCAACTAACCATGGCATGTATCAAGGATTTAGCCTCAATCTAACTTCACTTCACCGCCGTGAGCACACCACCTTCTATCATAGATAAGGAAGTATCTTCTCTCCCTTTTATACAACTGCTCAACACCATTAGCTTGACTTAATGAAAAGGTCACAAAATTTTAAAACATGAAGACCTGAAACATGAAGGGATAATGTAAATAACTTGACTCTCTCTATTGAGGCCTTAGGAATAAAATATTAAATACAATGGGTTCATTAAGGTATCAAAACTGAAGACACCCATAACGGAAACTGAATCTCACTGATCAATAAGAGTATTGCCTGAGTACTGGAACTGAACATACTGTAAAACTTGAGTATATGAGTCATGGGCGGCATGCCCTGAATTTAGAGCTTATAACTTATGGAATGTGATTCCAACTGCTAGAAGAACTGGAATTTCTCATTTTTGGAAACTAGAAGAGTATGTAATTCTCCATCACGTGTATGAACAAGAATTAAGATCATGGAACGGAAATGTAAAGCATGAGTAGGTTTTGGGACAACTGAAAATACTGAAATAACATTGGGTCAAGCACCGATCTTTCTCACAGTAAATTTACAACTTACTGGTACTTCTACTAAAATGTAAAAGCTTGACTTGACTACTTGTTCTATCATCCCCCCCTTAGCTTTAAGCCACCACTCAAATTCTCAAATGCTTACTAATTTCGAATTTCCACGAACATCTCTATCGCCGGAATGTACACCATCTAGTGCTTCAACTCTTATTTCTATTAGCTCAACTTGAATACTTTCTAACCTTTTGATAGACCATGTTAATTCTGTCTTCTCCCTCTAATACCATGCCTATGAACTTATGTTTCTAACCCATAAGAATCAAAATCACACTTAAGAGGCTCAACATTTCCAATCATACGCCTCGCCTTAACTTAGCCATCAAAACATCATCCATCGTCTAACTAGTATTTATCCATCTAACAATCTCATGGCACGACTCACTACACCACATACACTAATCCTCGAAATTAAAGCAGTCCCATAATACCTTGGGTGAACTTTCTCATCATAATATAATATTAAACTTAGTTACAAGTCAACTACACTTAAACTCTTGTGTACACTGTTCAAGCCTATTAGGTCACTTCCGGCAACTAATACCATTAATCCGGAAACCGTCACATTTGGCTTCATGATCACCAATCGTTCAAACTTAAGGTCTCACACTTCACATAATTTACAACTTCATCTCACGCATAACTCCCACGTGAAGATTATAAAACAACACATCCATGAACACTAGCCCACTTAAACTTCATAACAATAATAATTGGTCATAATCATATAGCCTGTCTTATTCACAATCCATTAACACATCCTTCTTTCACCCGTCACTACTATCTATCCTTCATACACAACTTAACATAGTTCATAGCTCTCTATGTCTTAACTTAACTTCCTCTTGCAATCTGGAGAGCGCCTAGATTAACAACACTTACCCACCAAGTACTTTCATCAATAACCTATACTTTTCTAACACCACAAATACCATCAATAACTTTTTCCTTACCCTAAGCAAACAACAATCCACCTTAACTAATAACTCCTCCTCTAACTTTCACTAAACTAACAAACAAGGGTATATCACTTCATTACTAATTCAATCATAAGTAAAAATTCAGATATACATATTCAATAAATCGCCCTAACCACCTTTCTTGTCACTACACTTCTAAACCCACACTTTCAACTAACACAGGAACGACAAGATAAATAACAAGTTGCTAGTGAATCAAAATAGGCCTCACACGACTTCACTAGACTTTGGTTTTGTGTTTTGATCAAGAAAGTTATATGAATAACAAAGTAACTATGCTAGTGAATCGAAATAGGCCCCACATGGCTTCACTAGACTTTGATTTTTCACAAACATAATGATAACAAGATTACATAATACAAGAGATAGAAATTTGACACACAACATTCAACGATCTAAGAATTCACCTTACTCTATCTTAATTAAATAACTCATAAGAATGAGGGCATAACTTTCAGCTTAAGGAACTTAACACACTAGAGAGCTCCTCTCAAGCCCTTTGTGTAACTTTTGAAATTTCTTCTAGAAAATACAGAAGCATTACCTGGGGAAGAACTGGAGCTTGCGAATCATGTTATCTCAAAAATAATACATAGAGGGAGAAGTATAGATTAACATTGTAGATTCTGAGGAGGAATCTGAAAGCACATCTAACCTAGGCTTAGTTCACGACTTTTATGAACATGAATAAAGTACTTCAATCTTTGGAACTCACAAGCACTGACAGGATACTTTCTAGCTCTCTTACAATCCCATAACTATCTACGGAGAATTAAGCTTAATTGTTTCTGATACCTTGAAAATGAGGCAGAGTTGGCCAGAATAGAGTAAGATGAGAATCTATATAAGCTTCTTGGAGAATCTTTTTATAGCACGATCTTAGACTTGAAAGAAGGGAAACATTTCCTAAATGCCATGTAGCCTCTCGAAGAAAATTACAGACGTCTCCGTACCGTTCCACAAGAATCTACTAGACACGACTTTATAGACACCCTAGGACACTTGAACTCTGTGCTCTGATACCAAGTTTGTAACGCCCCAAATACAACTGCAGCTAGCTCAAGATCATGCGTGGGATAATTCCTCTCATGTGGTCGCAACTGTCTAGAGCCATAGGCTATTAATCTACCATGTTGCATTAATACGCATCCTAAGCCAATTCTCGAAGCATCACAGTACACTGCATACCCTTCTGTGCCTTCAGGAAGTACCAATATCGGTGTAGAAGTCAACTTGCTCTTCAGATCTTGGAAACTCTTTTCACAGGCATCATTCCATTGAAACTTGGAGGCTTTATGCGTCAACTTAGTCAAGGGTGCAGAAATAGAAGAAAAACCTTCAACAAACCTTCTATATTAACCTGCCAACCCCAGGAAACTATGAATCTCCGTAGGCGTCGTGGGTCTTGGCCAATTCTTCACAGCCTCAATCTTCTGAGTGTCAACTTTTATGCCTTTACTGGATACAATATGGCCCAAAAATGCCACTGACTTGAGCCAAAACTCACATTTAGAAAACTTTGCATACAACTTACGATCACGAAGAATCTGCAACGTCTGCCTTAAGTGATTAACATGATCCTCTTCTGATCTAGAGTAGACCAGAATATCATCTATGAAAACTATCACGAACACATCTAGAAACGGCTTAAACAGCCTATTCATCAGATCCATAAAAACTGCGGGTGCATTTGTCAGCCTGAATGACATAACCAGGAATTCATAATGACCATACCGTGTTCGGAAAGCTGTCTTGGGTATATCTTTATCCTTGACTCTCACTTGATGATAGCCTGATCTCAAGTCAATCTTGGAAAAATACTGGGCACCCTGCAACTGGTCAAATAAATCATCAATTCGGGGAAGAGGGTATTTATTCTTGATAGTCACCTTATTCAATTGTCGATAGTCAATACACATCCTCAGCGAGCCATCTTTCTTACGCACAAACAATACTGGTGCTCCCCAAGGGGACATACTAGGCCTGATGAATCCCTTCTCTAGCAAGTCTTTCAGTTGCTCTTTCAATTCTCGCAACTCTGCTGGTGCCATTCTATAAGGAGGAATTGAGATTGGTTGTGTGTCTGGCAACATATCAATACCAAACTCCACTTCTCGTTCAGGAGGTAAACCTGGTAGTTCTTTAGAAAATACATCAGAAAATTCATTCACAACCGGAACGGTCTGAAAAGTTGGCGGCTCTGCCTCTGTATCCCTTACTCTAACCAAATGGTATATGTAGCCCTTGGAAATCATTTTTCTTGCCTTAAAGTAAGAAATAAATCTACCTCTCGGCGCGCCAACATTACCCTTCCATTCAAGGACTGCCTCATTTGGGAAATGGAAATATACCTTCTTTGAATGGCAATCTACTGTAGCATAACAAGACGCTAACCAATCCATGCCCATAATAACATCAAAATCTACCATTTCTAACTCAACAAGATCGGCCATCGTATCACGACCACAAATATTCACAACACAATTTCGATAAACATTCCTAGCTATAAGAGATTCCCCCACTGGCGTTGATACTTCAAATGGCTTGGCTAATAATTTGGGTGTTCTTCCGAACCTTCCCGCAACCAAAGGAGTAGCATACGATAATGTAGAATCAGGATCAATTAAGGCATACACATCAAATGCAAAGATGGACAACGTACCTGTAACCACATCTGGAGAAGCCTCTAAATTCTGCCAATCTGCTAGGGCATACACACGGTTCTGAGCTCCGCTAGAACTAGCTGCTCCTCTATCACCTCTACCGTGACCCATAGGTTGTGCACCCCTACTCAAAGGAGGCACCGATGATGACGCAACAGCTGATCCGGTAGGTCGTGTTATACCACCTGTGGTCCTGCGTGGGCAATCTTTAGCCATATGCCCCGGCTTACCGCACCAAAAGCAATTGTTCGTTCCAAGCCGACATTCGCCAAAGTGAAATCTTCTACATATGGGGCACGGGTGTCGTGGAGGTCTCAATTGACTCATACTCCCTTGCCCTTGATACCCCACTGTTCGCGAACTCTGATTTTCACTGTTTTGCCCGAACTGATTACCTCTGAACCTTTGAAATTGCGGTGGAGCACTAATTGCAGGATAAGAAGATAACAGGCTAGTCAATCTATGAGAGAACGAAGGCCTAAAACCTCCCTGAGATGCCATAAACTGCCCTATAGCTCTGGCCCGCTTAGAATATCCTTTTTCTGCTTCCTGGGTTCTTCTTCTTTGCCTCTGATCTTCCATTTTCTGAGCGAAAGCTTGTATCCTCGCTATATCCATGTCCTTGTTCAAAGCAACAATGGTACAATCTCTAACCAAGTATGGTTCCAATCTATCCACATAGTGATGAACTCTGTCATCCATAGTAGCTACCACATTAGAAGCATATCGAGACAAGGAGTTAAAACGAAGACTATACTCCCTTACACTCATATTACCCTGACGAAGATTTAAGAATTGATCTGCACGGGCCTGACGAGTCTCAAATGGAAGATAATGATCAATAAATGCATCTTTGAACTCTCCCCACGTAGTTGGAGGTGCATCAATACCCCTAGATCGTTTCCAATCCTCGTACCACAATATAGCCTCTCCTTTCAGTCTATATGCTGCTAGCTCAACCATCTCTTTACCGGATATGTGCATAACATCTAGAGCCCTTTGGGTTTGATCGACAAAGTCCTGCGGGTCTTCGTTAATATCTGATCCGGTAAAAGTAGGAGGATCCAGTTTCAGAAAATCCTGTGTCCGAAGGCTAGCTGCTCTATCCGTACCACTAGAACCCGTGGTAGGAATAGCTTGCCCTTGAACTTGACCGGCAACTATACGCGTTAGAAGTTGTACTGCATCCCTCAAATCTCGATCAACAGCATTAATAGATGGCCCTTCCGGAGGAGAAGAAGCTCCTGATATATGCTCAGCTTGAGACTCACTTTGTTCAGCTTGTGCCGGTGGTGACTTACTAGTACCTTCTCCGGCCACTACATCTACTCGCTTCCACTTATTCTTTCTCCTTGTAACCGGCATCGTTACTATAATAAATAATTAAAAAAAAAAATTGGATTAAGCGATCGATTATGACTTTATCTCTAATATGGGCTCTATTGCACGATCTAAGAAATGGAGAATGGAAACAATCCCTAAATGTCCAATAGCCTCCTGTTTATAGATGTGGTGCACAACACACCGATAAACGAGATTCTACGTAGACACGGCTTTGTAGACTCACTAGGACGAACTTCTCTAATACCACTTCTATCATGCCCCAAATCCCATTGGAGCGGACTGGCACCCGTAGCCGAGGAGGACCGGGAGAACCCGATCATAACCTATACTTTCACATTTACATTACTTATGAAAATTAGAAATTTGGGCAGCACTTCGTTGTAAATAGAAGAAAACAGTACCTGTATCAGCCCAGCAGACACGTATATATATATATATAAACAGTAATTGGCCGTCAGAGCCATCACGTCTATCAACCAAACACTCTTATGGCTGTACAATATGTCTACAAAAGCCTCTACATAGATACACAACTGAGTTAGGGTCAGGACAAACTCCCGCCCACAAAAGACTTTTATACAAATACCAAAAATACATATAGAGACGACTTGGGATGCCCCGAAACAACTGGAGCTCACCACTATCAACAGAATGTCCTGGCTCTTACTGCGGAGGTGTATGACCTGAAGTACCTGTTCCTGCAGGCATGAATACAGGTCCCCCGTGAGGGACGTCAGTACGGAAATATGTACTGAGTATGTAAGGCAGTGAGTATCAAGATGAGATACCAAAGATCAACAGAACCCAGATACCAGTGAATAAACAGTATGAGTAGACCACACTTAAAAGAGCTAATGGGATACCTGCACATTACTTTCATATCATTACTTCCCGTATTCCTTATCAATACATATCATATGTCATACAATGGCAAACTGATCAGTGGTACTAATACAATACATCAGGGACCACCCCTGGAATAGCATATATACATAATCTTTATAATGCAATGGCCAACTGATCAGTGGTACTAATACAATACATCATATCATCAATTTAAAATAAAAACATTCCATTTCTTAATTCAATTAATCTTTGAGATTGGTTACTTTGTGGTCACACCTTATGGAACTTGAAACCATGATACCTCAATAGGAAAAACATGTAAATAGGTAATCAATATCATGAAAATGAAGTAGAGAATCATGGATACCTCATTAAACCATTTCGGAGTCAACAATAGTATATGGACATTTTTTTTTACTAGCCGGACATCTTAAAAGTGAAAACAAGTTCAATTGGTAGTGTCGAAGATCATATGATGTTATTATGTGTCATGTGTCATAGGACAATGTTGGAAGCTTACTTGAAAGTGCCATGGGTCATTATTCATGCCAAAGATTAGATAGAGTATGTCTTACATACCTTGATATAACCACTTCAATACAAGTCCAACTTGACTTCCCGTACTCTTCGAACACTTATCTACAATAAGTCATTTGTGGCAAACTAGTATTAGAAACCAAACCTTACTATTTAGGTATTAACTTCAACAAATAATGTCTAGGAAGTAATCCTTTAACTCATCAATAAGAGTGCTACATACATCCTCTTATACTCTTATTACATTCACATATCATGCATTTTCATGCAATATTCCTCAACATCACTCTTAGCCTTTATTTCCCCTCTTAATCACCATCCAATACCAACATGATCACTAGGCATACATAACCACTAATATAATGATATATCACCACAATTCCTCCTCCATAATTCAATACAACAACTTCCATAATTTAATACTAACAATTTATACAAAACAATTCATAACTATGTTTCTAGTTATCTTCCAACATCAAGACAATACTCATAATCCTTTATCAATACTTATTCATGGATAAGAATCAAGAATAAACAATATTCATACCTTAACAATGAACTATTGTATTTAGAATCCTCCTTACATAACCATGGGGTGCTTCTCGAAGCTTTCGAGATGGTGAACACAACTACGGAACCAATTCGAATTTTCTACGGTTGAATCACAAAATATTTGAATTTGAAATTAGGCTAGGGTTTCATCTTCTCTTAATAATTGGATTATATATAATATATATGAGGCTAAGTGTATGTTTATAGAGACCAATTTTCGTCCAAGAGGTAATAGAAAATGACCATTTTGCCCTAAAAATTTAAATAAATCCGAATCTGTCCCCAGTGGACAGTTTTGACAGGCTGAAGTAAATCGATCATAACTCTTTGCTCCGGTATCGGATTTGGGTGAAACCAATTGCATTGGAAATATAATTCAAAGGGATTTCATTTTCATATAAAGTATACCACCCAGTTCTTCCTGTACAAGGAGTTATGGTCGTTTAAAGTTGACCCAAAAATCTGTCCCAAAATTCTGTTTTTTTTGATAGGCTGTAGTAAAACGGGTATAGCTCCTTACTCATACATTGGATTTGGATGAAACCAATTTCATCGGAAAGAAGACTCTCGGAGATTTTCGTCGATATATAGCAGCTCACACAGTTCTTTTTGTACAAGGAGTTATGATCATCTAAAGTTTATCCAAAAAAAAATTGCCTAGCTGCAGTAATTTTCCTGCAGATTTACTGTTCACAGGCTTCCCGGCCACCGTTTTGAAATTTCGAATGTGCTCGCTTATATGAAATACTCCTCTGTTTTGGGCAAACTTTATATCGTTGAAAAGCTTATTCCAATACCTACACATACAACTATTGACGGGATACTTCCGAACACCATAAACTTAATTTAACCCATACGCAAGCCTTTAGGACTCCATATAATAGCGATAAGTGTACGAAAAAATTTACGGGGTGTTACATAAACATATAAAAATCATATCTTCATAAAGAAAATTAGCTTTGGGATTCAAATCTCATTGAGCTTATAGCACATAATTTCTCAAAGTACAATTCCAATTAGGACTCAAGGTCTCATACATCAAAATCATATTAAATTTTCTCAAGATTCATGTTTTTCATCATAAATATATATAACTTACTTTAAAATCTGGAAAATTCAGCTTTATGTACAAAAATGTCATCATTCTCATTCAATTCAACTTTCAAAACATAGAGAGTATCATAATCTCATGTAAAATCATACAGGGTATAAATTCATGCCTCAAATTCATATCAAAACATGTAAAATCATGTATATTCATAAAAAAAAAAAATCAATTTAGGCACAAGAACGAAAGAGAGTTCTTGTTGAAAAACCCCACATACCTTGAATGATGAACTTTAGATCGATACTCGTTTTTGAGATGTTAATCGTGCCTTTGAATGATGGTTCTTGGAGTTCTTGAACTAGGAACATGGAATCTTGAATAAATTTGCAGAATTAATGGTGAACTTTGGAGGTTCTTGAAGTTCTTGAACTTAGGAACTTGGAATCTTGAATAAATTTACAGAATTAATGGTGAACTTTGGAGGTTCTTGAAGTTGGATGTAGAAGCTTAGGGTTTTCTTTTTGAGGGAATTTGATGAAATATAACATATAATGCTTCTAATAGGCTTAAATATAGGGTTTGGACGGATTTTGGGTGAGGGGGAATGACCAAAACGCCCCTAAAAAATAAATAATTCTCGAATTTGTCCTTTGATGGACTGTTTTGATAGTCTGAAGTAGATCAACCATAACGTTTTACTCCGATATACAAATTGGATGAAACCAATTTCATTAGAAAGAGGACTCTCATATATTTCCGTTGATATATAGTATCTCACCCAGATCATTGTGTACGAGGAGTTATGATCGTTTGAAGTTGACCCAAAAATTCACTTTTGATAGGCTGAAGTAGATCGACCATAACTTTTTGCTCCGATAGAAAAATTGGATGAAACCAATTTCATCGGAAAGAGGACTCGCAGAGCTTTCCGTTGATATATAGTATATCACCCAGATCATTATGTACAAGGAGTTATGATCATTTAAAGTTGGAGCAAAAATACGCTAGGCCTCAGTACTTTTTTTCCTGCATGTTTTATTGTTCACTACTATTCACAATTCGATCAGAATGTTCATAACTCGTCGCTCGGGTGTCCGTTTTGGATGATCCACATATCGTTGGAAAGCTTATTCGATACTCTACGCAATGGTGGGTCATAATCTAAGACATTCCGCACGGAAAAATTAATAATTCATTCTAGAAGATAGAACCATACACGTTTACGCACAAAATTTCAACGAAAAATTTTCCAGGGTATTACAAGAACTCAGCAGAATCAAGTCCAATGCATGGTTTTATCCCCGTTGAATTTGACTATCTTATGCAAGTTCCCGTTAATATTAGCATGAATGAGTTAGAAAAATGGATGCAAAATTTGTAGATTTTTCATCCATGTAAATTATAAATTTTGGATCATTTTGCAATTAATAAAATTCAACATTCATTCACTCCTTAGTTCTTACTTTGTAATTTTTTCCATTTAATGATTTAAAATGAATTTTTAGTTTAAATTAAATACTTAGTTTTAATAAATTACTAATTTACTATAAAGTATTATTAATTTATTATATTAAGTAGCATATGTTTTATTTAAAGAAGTACATATATTTTATATGTGTACGTATATATTGAATGGTGCGTATACATGTGTATATGTTTTATAAATTAATGTATAACTATATATATAGTGTGTGTGTATATTGTAGTATATATATATATATATATATATATATATATATATATTGTAGTATATTTTATTTAAAGTGGTACGTATATATTGAATGGTGCATATATATGTGTATATATCTTCTATAGACGTATATATTTAACATATACATGTGTATAGGTTTTATAAATTAATATATAACTATATATATAGTGTGTGTATGTATTATAGTATATATATTGTAGTATATTTTATTTAAAGTAGTACGTATATATTGAATGGTATGTATACATGTGTATATATCTTATATAGACGTATATATTTTACGTATATGTTTTATAAATTAGTACAGAATTATATATATAGTGTGTATATATTGTAGTATATATATTGTAGTATATTTTATTTAAAGTAGTACATATATATTGAATGGTACGTATATATGTGTATATATCTTCTATATACGTATATATTTAACGTATACATGTGTATATGTTTAATAAATTAGTATATAACTATATATATAGTGTGTGTATATATTGTAGTATATTTTATTTAAAGTAGTACGTATATATTGAATGGTACGTATATATGTGTATATATCTTCTATAGACGTATATATTTAACGTATACATGTGTATATGTTTTATAAATTAGTGTATAACTATATATATAGTGTGTGTGTATATATATTATAGTATATTTTATTTAAAGTAGTACATATATATTGAATGGTACGCATATATATGTGTATATATCTTCTATAGACGTATATATTTAACGTATACATGTGTATATGTTTTATAAATTAGTATATAACTATATATATAGTGTGTGTATATATTGTAGTATATATATTGTAGTATATTTTATTTAAAGTAGTACGAAAATATTGAATGGTACGTATATATGTGTATATATCTTCTATAGACGTATATATTTAACGTATACATGTGTATATGTTTTATAAATTATTATATATATCATTATATTGTAGTATATATCTTGTAGTATATGTTTATTTAGAGTAATTTATAAATTTAACTAACGTATAGTCGTATACACGATTACATGTGTAATTGTGTATGTGTATATATCTTTTAAATTCTAATGTAGTATATACTATATATATATAGTGTATATATATTGTTAAACGTATTTAAAATGTATATAGGTGGGTATATATAGTGTATATTGGAGAAAAAATAAATTTTGATTTTTGACCCATTTTGACCCATTTTGACCAATTTTGACCGAATTATTAACCGGTTTTGATCGAGTTTAGGTGGGTTGGACCAGATTGGGTTAAGTGGGCCGGTTCAGGATTTTTTAAAAAAAATTATTATTTGGTCCAGAATCGGATTGACCCATTTAATCAGGCCCAAATCTGGATCGGCCCAGATCTGGATCGGCCCACAATCTGATTAACATTCACGGACCGATTCCAAATTGACCCGGCCCAACCCACTTGACACCCTTAGTACAAAGGAGTTATTGTCCCCTTCACCCACATAACTTTAAAACTCATCATAATAAAAGAAGTTACATGCATACAAAACGTCTCCAATACAATATTTACATTAGTGGGGAAAGAGAGATTCCTACTACTAGTGAAGTTTTTTTTTTTTTTTTGGTAAACTGGATATTATATATATTATAAATATATATATATATATATATATATATATATATATATATATATTGGCAAGTCCTAGGTAGTAATCTAGAGAATATATTACTTCCTATTCTATTATTTGAAAAACTTATTCTGTCTTCTCTATTGCTTTCTCTATTTTCTTCGATGGTTCCTCCTGATTTAGTTGAAAGAAAGTCCATTGTGGTTTTGGTTTTATAGCTTTTCTTTCTTGTCTAGGAGATAATTCGGTTCTTTTTAATTGATTTATTAATTCGTCTATCTCAGGATTTTTATCTGGTTCTTTATCTTCTTTATTCTTTATTAAGAAATCTATCTTTCTGTGTAGTTCAGGTAATTCTGGTTCTTCGGCTGATTTTTTAATTTCTTTTCCTTTTATTATGGTATCTAATTTAGCATGTAGATCTAGTAATAATGCTATTATAGTGTTATTTTATTTTACAATTGTTTTTTCTGACTGATCTATCGGTAGGTGTAAAGAAAATCCTTCTGGTTCGGTATGAAATATTCTTGAAGTTTCTAGAGCTTTTTTATAGTTTATATCTTCTGTATTCATGAAAGAGAAATTTCTTCTAGTCTTTGCGTTAATATTTTTAACTTAGTTATTTCAGTTTGTATATTTTGTAATTTCTCTTCTATTTTGGTTATTGATAGAAAAGTTTTGTTTTCTATTTCTCTAGGTTTTTCTATTATATTCTTTATTAATTTTTCGATTTCTATTTTTGTAGGTATTTTTTCTAGATTAGAATTATTATTCAAATATTGTATCTTTTTGTTTATTTCTGATTCTTGTATTTTTAGGTAATCTAAATTTTGTTCTAGTTTTTCTAATATCTTCTTTTGTTTATTTTGAGTTGTTTCTTGTTCTTCTAAGAACCTTATTATAATATTATCCTTTTCTTGGATCTTTTCACTAAGGTTTATTATTATATCAATCAATGTGTTATATTGTTTATCTTCTGAATGCAATATATGTTCTCCTTGACTAAAATTACACTTTAAAGTAATATTATCTTTTAATTTTCTATATTTCTTTTCAGGTTGATAACGAAGATCTAAGTACTCAAGGTGTTTTAATGAATCTATTTTGTTAGCCTAGATGATTTAGATTAAGATACTTTTTACTTAGCTTTGTTTGATATTTTAATCTACTATTTGTATAGGTTATATCTAATTCTACTTCTTGTATATTTTCTATTAGCCTAGATTGTTCGTCGATTAAAGCTTTTTTAAAATATTTAGAGGTTATTGTAATTATTTCGTTTGTTTCTTTGAAGTTTAGAATGTCTATTTCTAGGTTTCTTATTTCTTTATTTAACAAATCTAGTCTTTCTTTAAATTGTTTCAAAAAAAATTTAAGTTGATGTTCAGAAATAAATTCTCTATAATATTGTCGTTGGATTTCTCTAATATATTCAATGTATCTTATAGGCATTTATTATCCTAATGGTATTTTATCTGCTTGTTGTTTATATAAATTTGTTCTCCAGAAACAGTTGTCTAGTCTTTCTTTATTATATTTTAAATCTTCCTCAAAGTGTGTTAATAATGTTTTATAATATTTTATGTCTAATTCGTCTAATTCTTCTTGTGTTAATTTATTTTTAATTATTTTTATATTTCCTTTTAATGCTTTTTCTATCTTTATTAATTCAGCTTTAATACCTGATTCTTCTTCTATCCACTTATTTATTTTTCTTAGTCTTTGGAAAAATAGGTAAAGCTTGCATGTACTATTTCATGAAATATACCCAGACTAATATGAAGATACAATTTAGCTCGGTATTTGAAATGATATAGAAATGATAGAAACTATAGAAATAAACTAGAATGTTATACATGTGGAAGTCCAGATCATTTAGCAAATATATGCCCCAAGAAGATATAAAAAGAATTACAATAATTACAATAAAAAACCATACACTCGTAAAAATTATTTTTTGAGAAAATCACAAGCAAAGAAACCTTATTTAAATAGAGATAGACATGTTAGAAAATATAGAAATGATAGAAACTATAGAAATAAACTAGAATGTTATACATGTGGAAGTCCAGATCATTTAGCAAATATATGCCCTAAAAGATTATGCAATAGAACAAGCACTAATGTTGTATGAAGAAAATAAAAATAGGGTTTTTAAGTGTAAAGGATGTAAAAAGAATAACATGGATATAAAAGAATGCATAAAATATTTTAAGTAGGTAATCTTGAAGTTATTACTGGAGTATATGTGAGGTTTTTAAATAACATTATACCATCTCTAGTTATAAGGCAACCTCCTCTGTTATGTAGACAGAATTTTAATCCTATCACAAAGTCTGTTTCAATGTTTAAATCTCTTACTAATACTTGATCAATCTTATAAGTAGGTTCGTAATATTTATTACACGTATTTAAAAAGCTTATTTGAACTTTCTCTATATAATGATGATAAACATTTCTAGATCCATCCATCTGTCTTGCTGTAATTGGTGTTTTATATGTTTTTAATATATTTTCTGGTAGTATTTCTTTATTTATTATACACCTGGTACATCCTGGATCTATTAGAGCTAAAGTTTCTATTTCTATATCTTTAATTTTTATTTTTACTAATATTTTTACTGTAGAAAAATCCTTTTCTTCGTTGCATATTAGGCCACTATTATTTTCTTCGTTCATAAGCTCTGTTTCTATTTGTTCTAAATGTTCCGTTTCTTGTGTACTATTTTCATTTTCATACTGTTTAGCTTTTCCTTTTTCTAGTGTAATTATTATGTGTTCTAGTTCATTTAATCTAGCCTCCATAGTTGCTATTCTTAAATTCGTGATTTGATTAGTCGTATATCGCTGTTCATTATTTATGTTTGGTTCTATTTTTATTTTTAAGATAGTTTCTATACAATTTATACAGGCTTCCATGTAACATTTTTTACATTTAGCTCGGTATTCCTTACTAGGATACCATTTATAAATTTGACATCTATTACTATCTATTCCTTTATTTTTTTTGGAATTCATGAGTACATTCTTCTGTTACATTCATTAAGTTGTTTATTACTAAATTATTTAAGTCTAACTCATCTATTTCATGTCATATTTCATTTATCAGGTTATCTTCTTCAGACTCTGATGAATCTGTTTTGTTATTTTCATTTAACTCGAGACTTACTATAGAATATATGTTTTCTGTGTCTGACATATATTCGTCTACATTTAATAATGTTTCTTGAAAATCTTCTATTAACTGAGAGTTTCTAGTTCTACTATTGTTTCTTTTAGGGCATATATTTGCTAAATGATCTGGACTTCCACATGTATAACATTCTAGTTTATTTCTATAGTTTCTATCATTTCTATATTTCCTAACATGTCTATCTCTATTTAAATAAGGTTTCTTTGCTTGTGATTTTCTCAAAAAATATTTTTTACGAGTGTATGGTTTTTTATTGTAATTATTGTAATTCTTTTTATATCTTCTTGGTTTTCTTTGGTTGTTATCATAATTCTGAGTGGTATATATTATTGATTTACAAAAATTCATTTCATTTCTTTTTAACTGTTTTTGTATTTGTATATTTGTGCATTTTTCTGTTAATATATTCATTACATGTTGTATTCTTTGACCTATAGTCCGTTTAGCATTTGGGTATTGAATTACTCCATCTCTTTTATACCATCTTTCTTCTATTTCTCTTCCTAATGCTCCTGATAATTTATTAAATAATTTTTTTCCTAATTCTTCATTAAAAGTATTACCACTAGTTATACAATAATAAAAATAATCTTTTAAAAAGTTTTTTATATGCATCCAGTGTGTGAGATGCTTAATTGTTCTAATTTTATTAATGCGTCTTTTTGTAACGTTATTAGACCACTATTTGGGTCTTTTCCTATTAATAAATTATGTATTTTATTTGTGAAATTATAAGGGTTTGGTCCCATTGATATTAAAACTTGGAAATCTTGCGGACAATTGGATTTGAATCCTTCCCACGTAGCTTTTTCTGATTCTCCTAAAAAGGTTTCTAGATATTTATACATTGTTTCTGCATCTGTTTCTGTATAATGTCTTAGATAACCTGCTACTACTATTTCTTTCCATAGGTCTATTACAGTATCCCACATTTGTGGATCATGAGCTGCTATATTTAAAAATTTTTCTTTACTACCTCCTTCTTGGAGTTTAATTTGTTCTTCTATTGGCATTTTTTTTCCAGCTGGTCTTATATTTTCTCCTTTAATTTCTTGATCTGGATTTATCCTAATTGCTGGTCTTCTGGGTATATTTCCTGTGCTATAATTTATTGGTTGAACATTAGGGTTAGTTGGCTGAAAAGGACTAGCACTTGTAAAGCTTGTTGCTTCTACTTCTGCTAATTCTTTGTAGCTTATTATAGACATTGTGTCACTTCCCTTTTCTGAGTTAGTATCATTAACATTTTCTGTTTGATGTTCTCTATATTCTAAATTATCACTTCTCTCTGAGCATATTTTAAAAAGTTTTATGCATTCTTTTATATCCATGTTATTCTTTTTACATCCTTTACACTTAAAAATTCTATTTTTATTTTCTTCATACTACATTAGTGCTTGTTCTATTGCATAATCTACTTCATATCCTTCTTGTAATATTTCTATGTTCATTAATTCCTGTTCTATTTCTACAGTACTCTTTGTTTCATTATCATCTAAAGATCTTTGGTTTGTGTAATTATAGCCTGTGAATCTAACAGATGTTTGTCCTTTACTGCTAGTAAATAATAACTGAGTTTCTGGAATAAATACCTTTGGTTTACTAAATTTATCTAAATTCCATTCTAATCCTGCATATTCTTCTGGATTTATTTTTATAGGTTTTATTAGATTTATTCCTTTATTTTCTATTATTTTCACTACATCGTTTACTTTTAATTTATATTTAGTGTTGCTACTTAAAGTCATTCTTCCGATGAATACTATACATATTAATAAATTATTTTCACTACTCATTTCTTCATATCCTTTAGTCTGAATTCCTATTGTCACACCCCTTTTTTCGCTCGAAAGGGATCGAGTCGAAGGGTTTTTCCAATTAAAGTGACGGTATTGAATAGGGATTAGTTTTTGTCATTTTTCAGAGTCGCCACTTGGAATTCAGTTATGGTGTTCCAAGTCACCCTCTTGAATCCCTAATCAAAAGGAAATGACTCTTTGTTGACCGAGGGGAAGGTGTGAGGCACCCCTCGAGTCCCGTGGTTCTAGCACGGTCGCTTTTATTAACTTATCTTGACTTAAACTATTTGAATAAATCGTGTTAAGGCCTAAATTCGCTCATTTTTATTAATCTAAAATCTCATCTGTTATTAAATAAATCGGTGACAAGTTGAAAAATATTTGTCGAGTAAATTTTAGAAAAATATTTACTGAGGTATGTTTTTACATCCTTGAATTATTTTTAAATGTCTCAGAAAGATGCGTGCGCCGCATTCTAAATGAGACAAACATTTTGAGCACGACTAAATTTCCCTAGCGTTAAAACATTGATTTTTTTTTTTGTAAAAATTGTAACAATTTTATTTGTTTGAAATACTACTATATCTAATAACATTCAAAAATAATATTCAATTAAAACTATTAATTAATTTAATAAATAATTATTAAGCTTCGTGAAAGAATAAAAATAATAAACTTCTAAAGTCAAAAAAAACACACACTTTATAACTTCAAAAAAAGATCAAAATAATGAAGATTTTTTCTCTTTTTATTTTTATTTCATTTTTTGTTATTTTTCATCTACTACTTTTACTATTTTAACTAGTAAGAGATATGATACTTAACAAATTCACTTTTTTTTTTCATATTAAAGCTACACATGAGACAAACATAACAAATATAATCAACAACACAAATAAAACTAGTGTTTTCAAAGAGCTTTGCCGAGAATGAAGAAATTCCGGCCAGATCTGGCGCTGGAGAAGGAAAAAGGAAGGCGGCAGGGAGGCGCGGCGGATCTGTTCGGACGGAGATGAAGCAGCGGCGGCGGCTACATGTGACGAAGAGAAGATCTGGTGTTTGGTTCGGGTTTGTCGGTGGACTGCCTGACGGCGGCATCTATGATGGATGACGATGACGACGAGGGAAAGGCGGCGGTGGCGGCTGATGGTCGTTTCACCGGTTCTGGTTGGTTTGCCGCTGTGGATGGCGGTGGCGATGGGTTCGCAGGACGGAGAGATGGATAAAGAAAGTAAGGCCGTTGGTGGTTCACCTATGGCTAATTTAGACGGTTGAGGCTCGCCGGAGAAAGAAGTGAAGTGCGGCAGCGGCAACGCTCTGGCCGGAGCAACGATTGCTCGGATTTGGAAATGGTTGTCGCCGGAGTTGGTGGGGTTTGCGGGCAGAGATCTGGCCGGATCTAGCCGACGCGCCGCGGCCGGAGCAGCGACTGCTGGCGGCGGCGACAGATCTGACTTTGCTTTCTTCTCCGGTCGGTCGACGCATATATGGTGTTTGCCGATAGCTTTTCGCCGGAAAGTGAAACAACCTTCTCTCTGTTTTATTATTACTTTTTACTGGTTTCACACTATTAGCATTTCTAATTACTGTAATGTGTTAATCTGTGCTGTGTATGTTGCTAATGAAAATGGAAAAATATCCTTCTCTGTTTATACGTGTGTACAGATATATTCAGTATCATAATTACATAACATATAATGACAAAAATTTATCAATTATTCAATTGCAGAAAATTATATGAACATTCTTATTTATACTTTTACAGAATGAAATTTATATATAAATGATTTAGATTCGAATAATAATAAAAAAAAACCTGGAATTGATTCGAACAGAGTATTGAAGCAAGATATAATCGTCGACCGGAAATTTCAATCGGAAACTCTTCAACTCTCTTTCTTTTGTTTGATTTCTCCTTTCTGATGTTCTGCTGATAGTGTAAAAATACCAATATTGTTTTCTAGTTTTTGACAGTGTAAAAAAAAATATGTCCCCCTCAGAAAAAAAATGTCTGATGGTGAATGCCCTTAAATATAGGAAAACATTGGGGGGAACAGTTAATATTTTTAGGGGGGAACAGTTGTATTTAGGCAGATCAGGGGGAAGGGGTTTTAAAATTTAAATTTTATAATTTATTTATTTATTTATTTTCTTAAAATATGACAATAGTGATAATAAAATGATAATAATAACTAATAAATTTTATATTTAAGAAAAATATAATAAAATTTACAAATAGTTAAAATAAAATAATAAAAATAAAATAATATTAAAACTACTAATTTATTTATTAAAATTGAGAAAAGACAACTATTTTTAATTAATTTTTTTTGTAATCAGAATAAAAATATAAATAAAATTCTCAACAAATAAAAATAAAAATTTAAATAATATTAGACCAAATATAAATATTTACTATCGAAAAATAAATTAAAATTTGAGGAGGATCAAAAATCACGTGTCTACATTTTTGCCCCTCTTTGTGTGAAATCTCGAATAGTTTTCATTCAAAAAAGTAGACAAGATATGATTTTTGACCCTCCAATTATTTGAAAGGTAAAAATAAAAATAAAAGTAAAAAGAAAAATATGACCGAGTCCTGTTTTTGGACATCCTACCTATCCCGGGTTATAAGGAAATCAGGTCATGAGTAGTTCAAAAGATAATATGGTGAGAGAAAAAGTTAAAGTCGAGTGAGATTCCGTCGAGTTTCCGGTTAACAACTTCTGCTTTTACATTCAACTGACTAATAAAAATCAAAAATGGAAAAATACAAGTAAAAATTGCAATCTCTTGATTCAAATCTTCATGACTTGAACTTGAAAATTTACCCTATTCTTCAGGCGGGCTCCTGAACTTTCTTTTTCTTCACCCTGTTCTTCAGGCGGGCTCCTGAACTTTCTTTTTCTTCACCCTGTTCTTCAGGTGGGCTCCTGGACTTACAATTCTTCACCCTGTTCTTTAGGCGGGCTCCCGACTTGCAACTTTTTCACCCTGTTCTTCAGACGGGCTCCTGGACTTACAATTCTTCACCCTGTTCTTCAGGCGGTCTCCTGACTTGCAACTTTTCCACCCTGTTCTTCAGACGGGCTCCTGACTTGCAACTTTTTCACCCTATTCTTCAGGCGGGTTCCTGAACTCAAAGCAAATAGTGAAACAAAAAATAACATCCTATTCTTCAAGAGGGTTCTGTATATACAATAAATTCACATTCTTTAGGGGGGTCTTGAGCATAAAAATAAATTTCCATTCTTCAGGAGAGTCCTGAGCATAAAATAAATTCCCATTATTCAGGAGGATCCTGAGCATAAAATAGATTCCCATTATTCAGGAGGGTCCTGAGCATAAAATAAATTCTCATTCTTCAGGAGGGTCCTGAGCATAAAATAAATTCCCATTCTTCAGGAGGGTCCTGAGCATAAAATAAATTCCCATTCTTCAGGAGGGTCCTGAGCATAAAATAAATTCCATATAACACACATAAAATTTTGCCCCAGTTTGTACTGAAAAAATTTATATGTCACTGGATCTTAATATATCTCGCAAAGAATAAAGTTTATCATGACCGAGATCCAGTATCGGATGTTGTAATCGTGCTTCTTGCATTGAATGAAGTGTCAAAATTGCATCCTTTAGCTGAAAACATTATTTCATCTCTGTTCCAAACAAAGAAAAATTGTGAGTTTTAAAACATGTGGTGGTTAGTTTGTGGCTTTTGGCTTTTGAAGTGGCCGCTCTCGCACTTTCCATGCTCGACTCCTTTCCAATCCATGATAATCTTCTTTGAATTGTCATATTTCTGAATCAGAATTCTGACTACTGAGATCCTCGACTCAAATCATATTTCTTACTTTTACTTTGAAATGTTGTCTCTGTAGATCAACCCTTTGTCTTGCTTTGTACCCTTAAAGGAGTTGGTAGCGAGTTTGAAATCTTTTCTGACTCGACCTGATGTGAATTTGACTCAAAAGACAACAAAGATTTTTGTTTGATGACAAAGACACAACAATCAAAAATAAAAATAAAACAAAATAAAAAGACAATAGATATCTCTTTTCCAAAACAAAGAGAAAACTTATCTGAATGTGGAAGTCGATTCTGGTGATTATGACATGCATTTTGAATAAAACAACCAGATCTACCCACACCAATCATTACAACTTTTGTCCACATATTGAGCTTTAAATTAAGCCAATCTTGAATTTGTTCCTTCTTGATAACAATCTTTCTTAAACTAGTGGCATCTCAATGGATTTTGCCAACGAGTCTATCTCTTTTTATTCCTGCCTTAGCTCACAGTCGTCTTACGGTGCCCGAAAGGGTTTTCACCAATAAAACTCTCTCATTTTTATTTTTTCATCACTTTTTTTTTATTTAATAAACATCCAAAATATGAAATATCATGCACTTATAATATGTTTAGCCTTGACATTCTCAAAGATTAATCCGAAGGTCTTTCTTTGGTTGTAACTTGGCTTTTGGATAGGGTTAGAAAGAAAGGTAGGCATGAGTCTCAAAGAAGTTATAACATTGGCTGAAACATACAACTTTTGGAATCTATCCTTTTAAGAAAATAAATTTTGCCCCAGTTTCATTTCATTCTGGGTAATTTAAATTTTCTTCTGGTTAGACCGAACCCCGGAGTAGGGTTGCCTACGTATCTTGTCATAGCAAGAATCAGGTCAAACGTAGTTCATGAAACATCATTTTTTTCTCGATTTTGAATTTTTGACTGATTTGATTTTTTTTTATTTTTTATTTTTTATTTTTTTATTTTTTAACACACCTTTTATTTTGATTCCAAAAGAGGGATTCGAAGAAAAATAAAGGCTCAAAGGGGTAAGAAAAGGTTTATATATTATTCAGATAGTAGAACAAAATGTCTTCATCATTTCAATCTTTAAAAATATAAGTACAAAACATACATAACATAATTGTACATGAATATCATACATAATATCTTTTAACTGCATCAGCATTGACCGGCTTTCCTTCCATTTTTCCTTCTACATCAGTCAGATATAACGCGCCATTAGGTAACACTTTCTTTACTATGAATGGCCCATGCCAATTAGGAGAAAATTTGCCTTTGGTCTCAATCTGATGAGGAAGGATGCGTCTTAGTACTAACTGACCAACTTCAAAATGTCTGTGGCGCACCTTTTTATTATATGCTCGTGCCATCCTCTTCTGATATAGTTGTCCGTGACATACTGACGCCAATCTTTTTTCATCAATCAAGCTTAATTGCTCCAAACGAGTCTTGACCCATTGGTCTTCATCAATTTCAGCTTCCACAACTACTCGAAGAGATGGAATCTCAATTTCTGCAGGTATAACTGCTTCAGTTCCATACACTAACAAGTAAGGAGTTGCACCAATTGAAGTCCGAACTGTAGTACGATAACCCAACAAAGCAAACGGTAACTTTTCATGCCATTGTCGGGAACCTTGTACCATCTTACGGAGTATTTTCTTTAAGTTCTTGTTGGCAGCTTCTACAGCTCCATTCGCCTTTGGGAGATAAGGAGTTGAATTTCGATGCATAATCTTAAATTGCTGGCACACTTCTTGCATCAGATGGCTATTGAGATTCGCGGCATTATCCGTGACGATTATCTTTGGAATGCCGAAACGACAAATGATGTTGGAGTGAATAAAATCAACCACAACTTTCTTGGTCACTGACTTGAAAGTCACTGCTTCTACCCATTTCGTGAAATAATCAATGGCTACCAAGATGAACCTATGTCCATTCGAGGCCTTTGGTTCAATTGGTCTAATTACGTCCATTCCCCAAGCCATAAAAGGCCATGGAGCAGTCATTGTATGCAACTCAGATGGAGGGGAATGTATCAAGTCTCCATGTACCTGGCATTCATGACATTTACGAATGAAATTGATGGAATCTCGCTCCATGGTGAGCCAATAATAACCTGCTCGAAGTATTTTCTTTGCCAAAACATACCCACTCATGTGTGGTCCACAGATCCCAGAATGTACTTCAGTCATGATTTTTTACGCTTCTTTAGCATTTACACACCTCAGAAGTCCCAAATCAGGAGTCCTCTTATACAAGATTCCTCCACTTAAGAAAAATCCACTAGACAAACGTCGAATGGTTCTCTTTTGATTACCATCAGCATGTACAGGATACTTCCCAGTCTGAATATATTCTTTGATATCATAGAACCAAGGCTCCCCATCAAATTCTTCTTCAATCACATTACAATATGCATGTTGATCATGAATCTGTATATGCAAAGGGTCAATATAAGTTTTATCGGAATGTTGAAGCATCGAAGACAAAGTCGCCAAAGCATCAGCAATCTCATTATGAGCTCTGGGAATGTGTTTGAACTTTACTAATACAAATCGTTGACAAAGATCTTGCAAACAACTTCTATATGGTAGGAGTTTCGAATCACGAGTCTCCCAATCTCCTTGGATTTGGTGGACTAATAAATTTGAATCTCCTAATACCAACAATTCTTGGACCCCCATGTCAATGGCTAATCTCAAACCTAGAATGCAAGCTTCGTATTCTGCCATATTATTGGTACAGTAGAATCAAAGTTGGGCTGTTATGGGATAATATTGTCCTGATTCAGAAATAAGAACCGCTCCTATCCCCACTCCTTTTACATTAGCAGCTCCATCAAAGAACAACTTCCAGCCTGAATGACAATCTTCTGAAACAAACTCATCAGCATGCAATACCTCTTCATCTGGAAAATAAGTCTTCAATGGCTCATACTCTTCATCAATAGGATTTTCAGCCAAATGATCCGCCAAGGCTTGAGCTTTCATTGCAGTTCGTGACACATAAACAATATCAAACTCTGTAAGCAACATCTGCCATTTCGCGAGTCTGCCTGTGGGCATAGGCTTCTGAAAGATGTACTTTAAAGGATCCATACGAGAGATGAGGTAAGTAGTATAAGATGACAAGTAATGTTTCAACTTTTGGGCTACCCAAGTTAAGGCGCAGCACGTTTTCTCAAAAAGAGTGTACTTAGCCTCATAAGTGGTAAACTTTTTGCTGAGGTAGTAGATGGCTTATTCTTTTCTTCCTGTGACATCAATTTGACCCAATACACAGCCAAAAGAATTATCTAAAACAGACATGTACAATATCAAGGGTCGACCTGGCTCTGGAGGAACCAAAATAGGCGGATTCGACAAGTGTCTCTTAATTCTGTCAAATGCCTCTTGACATTCTTCAGTCCATTCAACTTTAACATTCTTTTTCAACAACTTGAATATTGGCTCGCAAGTTGTCGTAAGCTGAGCAATGAATCTACTGATATAATTCAACCTTCCAAGTAAACTCATCACCTCCGTTTTATTTTTAGGTGGAGGTAAATCTTGGATAGCTTTTATTTTTGAAGGATCTAACGCAATGCCACGTCGACTGACTATAAAACCCAAAAGTTTCCCTGACGGAACTCCAAATACACATTTTGCTGGATTAAGTTTGAGATCATACCTCCGAAGCCTTTCAAAGAATTTTATCAAATCTTTGATATGATCAGATTGCTCTCTCGACTTAATGATCACATCATCCACATAAACTTCAATTTCTTTGTGCATCATGTCATGAAACATTGTGGTCATTGCCCTCATGTAAGTTGCCCCAGCATTCTTTAATCCAAAAGGCATAATTCTATAACAATATATTCCCTATGGAGTAATAAATGATGTCTTTTCCGCATCTTCTGGATCCATAATGATCTGGTGATACCCCGCATAACAATCCACAAAAGAAGCAAGATCATGTTTGGCACAATTGTCCAATAAAATATGAATATTGGGAAGTGGAAAATTATCTTTCGGACTTGCTTTGTTTAAATCGCGATAATCAACACACATCCGAACTTTACCGTCCTTTTTTGGAACAAGGACAATATTTGCCAACCAAGTAGGATACTGGGCCACTCGAATGACTTTAGCCTCAAGTTGCTTCGTGATTTCCTCTTTAATTTTTACACTCATGTCAGTTTTAAACTTTCTTAGCTTTTGCTTGACAGGAGGAAAAACAGGATCAATTGGCAACTTGTGAACTACCAAATCAGTGCTTAAACCGGGCATATCATCATAAGACCACGCAAAGATATCTTTATACTCATGCAACGCTTCAATTATAGCTTTCTTTTGTTGTGGTTGAACATGTACACTTATCTCAGTCTCCCTAATATTTTCATGATCTCCCAGATTGATCGCCTCAGTTTCTTCCAAATTGGGATTTGTCTTATTCTCAAACTGTTTGAAATCTTTGTTTATATCCTCAAATGCTTCTTCTTCATCATATTCAACCTCCTTATTCATTATTTCAAAATTAGATTGGTTTTTTAACTCTGGTGAACAATTCTTCATGCATGTCATATCATTAGAATCGGCATAGAAAGAACTGTATGATAAAAAATAAATAAATAAAAATTAAACTTAAAATAAAACAAAGGGAAACTGCACTTAATTAGAAACATAGATAGAAAGAGTTTTAACCTAACATACCAGATTTAAAGTTCTGAATTATAATCCTAGAATAATTTAAATTACAGAAGTAAAAACAAGCAAACTACTAAGACTGTAAGAAAACAAACAAACTACTAAGACTGTAAGAAAACAAACAAACTACCAAGACTCTTTTATAATAGGGAGAGGAGTGGCCTCCCAATTGTTATGCTGGACATCAGGGCCGACAAACTGCACATCTGCATTACTGGTACCTTCCCCAATTTCAACCATATTTGCTTCAATGAACATATTTTGAAAAAGGTCAATCAACTCTGTATCATCATCATTCATTGATTTTGCATCAGGTAACTTGGAGGATCTAACAACACTGAATTTGATGAAAGACTCATAAAGTGGTGGTATAGGCTTGGCAAGTGACCACGACTCTTTCTTATGCTTTTTAGCCTTCTTTATATCTTCAGCAGTAGGCTCGTATCCCAGACCAACAGTACCAAAGTTCTCATAGAGGTTTACCGGATGAACTATGCCTTGCAAAAACATCCCTAGACCTTTTCCTGGTTCAAAACCATGCTTCAACATTTCATTCACTACCATAACAGATGCAGAGGACAATTGTGGTCTTGCGATGAGATTCCCCTCGAGGATATGCTCAACAGCCACTACCTCAGAAGCTTGATGAATTAACACATTGGCAGTATTTGTTTCGATGGAAGAAACAGAGTAGTCTTTATACATTGATAAGTCCCCTTCACCATGAACTACTATCTCTTGCCTGTCATATTCGAATTTGACCATTTGATGCAACGTTGATGCGACTGCTTTAGCCCTATGAATCCATGTCCTTCCCAATAACATATTATATGAAGCATCAAGGTTCAGTACTTGAAAATCCATAGCAAAATCCACAGGCCCAATTGTCAATATAAGTTCTATTTCACCAATGGCATCAGTTTTCGATCCGTCAAAACCTTTGACGCACACATTGTTAGGTCGGATTCTTTCCACATTAACATTCAACTTTTGTAAAGTTGACATAGGACAAATATTAGCGCCTGATCCTCCATCAATTAACACTCGAGTGATGATGGAATGTTCGCATTTCACAGAAATGTACAAACCTTTGTTATGCTCCGTACCTTCTATAGGTAGTTCATCATCTGAAAAAGCAATTTTATTTGCTTCAACGATCCTTCCAACAACTTTTTCCAGCTGATTTACTCTAATCTCACTAGGAACACATGCTTCATTAAGAATCTTCATTACAGCCTTGCGGTGTTCCTCTGAATGTATCAATAAAGACAACAAAGAAATCTGTGTTGGTGTCTTCTTCAACTGTTCTATAACAGAATATTCTGGCAATTTCATTTTCTTTAAGAATTCTTCAGCTTCTTCATCAGTGACAGGCTTCTTGACTGTCATTCGTTCTTCACCGCCTTGTTTATTCTTTCTTAACTCTACGGGAACATAACATCTTCCAGATCGAGTTAATCCCCCTACTTCATCTACATCTCCAATCACTTCTTTCCCCTTGTGCATCACCACAACGCGATTATAATTCCAAGGGACTGCCTTGGTATCAACCATAGGCAGATGTGACACTGGTTTAATAACAATAGGAACTACAGGAGCTCCTTTTATGATTAAAAGAGGCTTATTGGATCTTCCAGGAATAATGAGTTTTGGCTTTATTTTACTTGACCCAATATTTTCTGAAATCTCTTTCCCCATCGCCAAGGGATCATTCGATGATTCGGGTTTTGCTATCACCACATCTGCTTCTGCAGGTTTTTCTTTCGTTAAATCTACAGCATATGCTGATTTTTCCGAATCAGTGTTAATTTTAATGATCGGTTTAAAGGGAATCGTAGTGTCTTCACCACTGAGTATCACATCGAGCATGTTTGTTTCATTATGATCTGGCAGTGGATTTTGATTGACATTTGGAGCGCCTGGACTTTCTACCATAATTTGTTGGGTATTAATCAACTCTTGAATGGCTCTTTTCAGATACCAACATTTCTCTGTGTCGTGCCCTGGGGCATCAGAACAGTATTCACATCTTCTAGAATAGTCCAAATTCTTCGGAGGAGGATTCGGGATCCTTCTCTCAATTGGGTTTAGAACATTCATTTTTCTCAGTCTATGAAATAAACTGGTGTAAGATATTCCAATAGGAGTGAAATTATCTTTTACCATGTTATCCCTTTTGAATTCTGCTCTAGGCCGAAAATTAGACCTCAGAGGACCTCTTTGAACTTGTGGGGCCATTGGATGATTTTGGATTGCTGGTGTACGCCATTGCGGGTAAAAAGGACCTCGAGCATATGATTGTGTATTGTAAATAGGATATTGGGGAGATGGAACAAAATATAATGGATTCTGCTCGTATGGTTGACGCGCACCTCTCCAATTTTGTCGTGGACCTGCCATGACAGTTGCTATATCCTCTTTTCTTTTCTTTCCCCCAAAACTTCCTGTACCACTTTGAATTGCCTGTGTTGTTGCTTTCAAAGCGGCCTAGCTGATGATCTTTCCTGATTTGATTCCGTTTTCTACCATCTCTCCAACTTTGATAACTTCTGCAAATGTGCTTCCGATAGTAGAAAGCAAATGATGAAAATAATCAGGTTCTTGTGCTTGCAGAAAAATATCAATCATTTCAGATTTTTTTATCGATGGTCTAACTCTTGAAGCCTGCTCTCTCCATCTGACGGCATATTCTCGAAAACTTTCAGTCATCTTTTTTCGCATGTTGGCAAGCGTAGTGCGATCTGGAACTATCTCAATGTTATACTGAAATTGTTGAACAAAATCTCGAGCCATGTCGTCCCACACATGCCAACAGGAAATTTCTTGGTCAATGAACCATTCAGAAGCTATCCCTGTAAGGCTTTCTCCAAAGTACGCCATCAATAATTCTTCTTTTCCTCCTGCTCCCCTTAATTGATTGCAAAACTTTTTCAAATGAGCTACAGGATCGCCATGTCCTTCATATTTGTCAAATTTTGGCATTTTGAACCCTATCGGCAAATGGACATCAGGAAACATACATAAATCCTTGTACGAAACACTTTTTGGTCCACCTACTCCTTGCATATTTCTCATACTTTGTTCCAGGCTTCTCACTTTTCTAGCCATCTCCTCTTGTTCCTCATTCTTAGCAATCTTCTCAATCACGATAGGAGTATCACGTTGATGAACATGATAATGTGGATTTTGTGATTTGAAAGTCATTTCAGGAGGATATAACATATCATGATTTGGTTTTCCCATATTCTTTGGTATTGTCGGTTGAACTCCCGCAGTAGCTGGCGCTACAGAAGTAAAAAGTGGGTTATTTGCGACAGATGGATTTGGTGGGCGCACGGTAGAAGTACCAGCAACTCCAGACATAGTAGCGAATGGGCCAAACCCTGGTGGGTAAAATGGATCACTAGTTTGAGCTGGGTCAGAATTTGGATCATTTGAAGCTGAAAGTCCAGGGATTGAAGAAGGCGGGGCTTGTCCATTCAACCAAGCTTTGTACATCTCCGCCATCTGTTGTTTTAATGACTTTATTTCTTCCATTGATGCTACTTCCTGCGAAGTCAACTGATTCTGCTCTTCTTCACTATCAGACTCTATATCTTCTCTGCGAGTCATTCTTCTTTTACCCTTGTATCTGGTATTATACGGATGTGATGCCAGTTTAAACCACAAACCAACCACCAATTATTTTATCTTTCTGTAATCAAGTAGAAAACAGGTGAGTGTTATATATTTAACACATTATAATGCCACATTATATGTCATGTTTCTATATGCATTTCCCAACCTATCATGGAAGCTTTCTATTTCATCCTGGCTTTTCTAGGCATATTTTCAAAAGTTATGATCGAACCCTTTGGAGGGTTGCCTACGTATCATGTTAGAACATGAATCAGATCTTGCGTAGTTCGGGTGTAATTTAACAAAATTGTTTTGTCCTCTTTTTTTTAAAAAAAAAAAATATTATTATTGAAGAAAATAAATGAAGTGAAGTAAAACATATGTAAAATATATAGAAATAAACGGTCAACTTCATTACATTCTACGATAAAATAACTGACCCAACTCCTAAAATAAAACCTACTAACTGACATCTGAAAATTAAAAGACATACTATCAAAACAAGAAATTTTTTTTAAAACTGAAAATGAAAAAACTATGACAAAGAAACCGACGATCCTTTCAAGGAGATTTCGATTTAATATGTCCTCCCAAACTCAGATATATTTCCTCCAATGAAGTAGTGAGTCGTTGTGCAAAAGCAGGTACTTGTGCCAAAAAATCCTCACAATCCAGCTGCTGATAATCTAAGCCCATTCTGGCAGTATCCTGTGCTACATGGTGGACCTTCCCTCGAAGAGAACTGAAAGCCTGATCCCATTCCTGAGCCTGTCGATCTCGGAAATCAATCATCTCTCTTGCACGTTGTTCACGAGTGGAAACAACCTCCAACTGTTCTCGCAATATTCCTCTTTCACGAATCCATTGAGATCTCTCTCGATCAAATTCTTCTTGCATATTCTTTTCAACTTCTTGAAATTGTTGTCGGCGAGATGCGGCAAGTTCTGCAACGTGTGACCCTCTAGTGGTAGCAAACTTGATTTGTCCTTGAAGTGCAACCTCAATAGCTGCTGATTTAGCTTTCTCTTCAGAGAATTCCCTTTGTTGTTCGTCTATTTTTGCCCTAGCATGCTCTAATTCTTCTCTCAAAATTTGGTTGGCTTCATGATGTTCTCGCATGGCTCTTTCAATTCCTATCCTGATTGCAGCTTCCTGATCTATAGGTCCTTTAACCAATTTTTCTGGTCTGACTGGAGGACTCGACTGTTCTTCAAACCATTCCCGATAATCTGGGTGCACTTCTCCTTTCTCACGCTCTATGACCATCGTTTCGACTCCCATAATACGGCGACCCTTCCAAATCTGCTGGGCCAAATCTTCTGGAAGTGAAATCTCTGGTCTGACCTCAAATACGAACTCAGTCATGTCTTCCATTACGGGAATTATTTGACGTCTGCCTAGCTGACGTAGAACTCTCAATGGAACATACGGTTGAACACCTCTAATACCCATTAATAACAAGAACGGACGGATGACAGAACTATATATGACTTGCCTCCAAGGGAACCAATGGAGATTCCAAGTGATTTTATCTGTTGTCAAAGAACGAAAAAGTTTAACCCAATCTCCAATCTCTTTTGGACATTTATATTTCTCCATTCTTTCCTCATAATCGTTGATTCGATTGAATCGCTCGGGATTGAACCTTGTCAATGTAGGACGTTGATAAAGATGATCTACAATCCACATCTGTAACAAGATATTACATCCCTCGAAAAAACTTTTTCCTTTCTGACAAACAGTCAGAGCACGGTAAACATCAGCTAGTATCATTGGTATCATGGTGTAATCTTTCTTAATCAGTATCTGTACCACTCCCGCTAAACGAATATTAATTTTTTCTTCTCTTCTTGGGAAGACCATAGTGCCCAAAAAGGCTACCATGAATGCAAATCGTCTGTGAACTTTTCAAGTCTCAAAACTTCCCTTATTACAAAGTTCTTTACCGTACTTCTGAAACCCCTCTTGCCTTCCGTATCTGTCATACAAAAACTGCAAGGAAACCCAACCTTTTTTCATTGATTCTTCTTTTGTGTTCCTTAGGTTCATGAGCTTGCAAAATTTATTTATTGAAATAAGTCTTGGGGCTATAAGTTTCTTCCGATGCATATCACCATATCCAACATAGCCTGCTATCTCTTCTAAAGTAGGTGTCAACTCAAAATCTGAAAAACGGAATACATTATTCTTTGGGTCCCAGAAATTCAGTAATGCATCAATCACCTCCCTATTAGGGTTGATTCTCATGATACTCGTTAAAAAACCCAAGTACTTATGTATTTCGTCATAATCAAATGTATCCATTGCATTCCACCATAACCAAAGTTGCAGAGGGGTACAATCCACAACCTGAACCGGTACATTCCCATCTCTCTTTCTCTTTGGACGCTCTCCACGAACAGGGGGGGACATTTTATACCTATTGAAAGGGACATAAAATTAATAAATATCTAGACTTAGACAAAACTTAATTTATTAATTTTGAAAAGAATTTATAACTTAACTTGTAAAACTTAGTGCGACCATTATTTAAACTTAGTTGCAAAGAATAATTTCATCAAAAATTAAAGTGAGAGAAACAAGATTGATAATATATATATATATATATATATATATATATATATATATATATATTATTATCTTTTTATTATTATTTAAATTGACTCTATCAAAATTTTTGCTATAACAGACTTCTAGACAATTTTATCTATATGTTTGAAGACAATATTCCCTAAGTGCAAAAATAAAATAAAAGGACTCAGAAATAAAGAAAAATAGAATGACCGCTTTATGTATGAAGCGGTATAAAATTTTCAGTCTCACGACCCTAAAGGTTCAGGATTTGTTAAAATTGATATATATATATATATATTTTGTAAAAACTTAGCCTCATGATCCCTAAAGATTCTGGGCTGTTAAAATTCATATTTTGTTTTTATTTATTTTGTAAAAACTTAGCTTCATGATCCCTAAAGATTCCGGGATATTGAAATATATTTTTATTTTATTGTTATTATTATTATTAATATTATTATTATTATTATTATTTTATTTTTATATATATATATATATATATATATTTTAATCTTAGCCTCATGATCCCTAAAGATTCAGGGCTGTTAAAATATATATAAAAAATTGGACTTGAGAGTTAGAAAAATAATTATGAAAGTAATCATATTTTCAAAATATTTCCCAATAAATTTATGAATAATTATTTTTTTTTTAAAGATAGGGTCGTATCCTGGGAAGGACTTCCTACGTATCTCAATAAAATGAGAATCAGACCCTCGTAGTTCATAAAGATTGTAAAATTGTGTTGATGTATATTTAAAAAAAATTCTTTATTTTAAAAATAATTTTTTTCTTTCAAAATGATCAACTAAATTTGAAAATAAATTAATCTCTCGTATTTTAAAATTGCCTAAAGCCGGTCAACACACAAATAGCCTTCCAAACAAATATCAAAGAGCACATAGGATGCACATGTTGGTCTTTATTAAGTAGGTGACCTGTCCTAGACAGACCCGGCCCCTGTGCCGAGTCCCGCTAAGTCGAATGCATATGATGCAAATAAAGCGGTAACTAATAGGGATAACCAGATTCTGAGTTTTCAGTTCTTCTAAGTTAAAACCTAATAGGGATAAGTGTCTAGACTGGCTTACTCGAGCGGACACTCGAGCCGGGGAGGGACAACTTGGTCGGTAGCAGGGCAACACCGCCTTCGTTGTCGATCCGAACCCCGCCTAACATGTGTGACTATATCCTTCACCAGGTGCCTTGACACTCCGGTTATCTTAAAAAGAAGGTGGGATGCATATGCTGCATTCCCTCTATCCTATTTCAGAGACTCAGAGGGGGTACGTGAGAGAAGACAATATATAATACAATTCAAATAATATCAAAGCAGTAAATGAGCAACAAGTAGCACATAAGGCCAACAAACAAACACAATATTAAAATAATTAAAGCAAGTAAAAGTCAATATCTAAAGCTCGAATTCTATTTAGTCCCCAGCAGAGTCGCCAGAGATGTCACACCCCTTTTTTCGCTCGAAAGGGATCGAGTCGAAGGGTTTTTCCAATTAAAGTGACGGTATTGAATAGGGATTAGTTTTTGTCATTTTTCAGAGTCGCCACTTGGAATTGAGTTATGGTGTTCCAAGTCACCCTCTTGAATCCCTAATCAAAAGGAAATGACTCTTTGTTGGTCTGCGAAAGCAGAAAACCGAGTAAGGAATTCTGTTGACCGAGGGGAAGGTGTGAGGTACCCCTCGAGTCCCGTGGTTCTAGCACGGTCGCTTTTATTAACTTATCTTGACTTAAACTATTTGAATAAATCGTGTTAAGGCCTAAATTCGCTCATTTTTATTAATCTAAAATCTCGTCTGTTATTAAATAAATCGGTGACAAGTTGAAAAATATTTGTCGAGTAAATTTTAGAAAAATATTTACTGAGGTATGTTTTTACATCCTTGAATTATTTTTAAATGTCTCAGAAAGATGTGTGCGCCGCATTCTAAATGAGACAAACATTTTGAGCACGACTAAATTTCCCTAGCGTTAAAACATTGAATTTTTTTTTGTAAAAATTGTAACAATTTTATTTGTTTGAAATACTACTATATCTAATAACATTCAAAAATAATATTCAATTAAAACTATTAATTAATTTAATAAATAATTATTAAGCTTCGTGAAAGAATAAAAATAATAAACTTCTAAAGTCAAAAAAAAAAACACTTTATAACTTCAAAAAAAGATCAAAATAATGAAGATTTTTTCTCTTTTTATTTTTATTTCATTTTTTGTTATTTTTCATCTACTACTTTTACTATTTTAACTAGTAAGAGATATGATACTTAACAAATTCACTTTTTTTTTTTTCATATTAAAGCTACACATGAGACAAACATAACAAATATAATCAACAACACAAATAAAACTAGTGTTTTCAAAGAGCTTTGCCGAGAATGAAGAAATTCCGGCCAGATCTGGCGCTGGAGAAGGAAAAAGGAAGGCGGCAGGGAGGCGCGGCGGATCTGGTCGGACGGAGATGAAGCAGCGGCGGCGGCTACATGTGACGAAGAGAAGATCTGGTCTTTGGTTCGGGTTTGTCGGTGGACTGCCTGACGGCGGCATCTATGATGGATGACGATGACGACGAGGGAAAGGCGGCGGTGGCGGCTGATGGTCGTTTCACCGGTTCTGGTTGGTTTGCCGTTGTGGATGGCGGTGGCGATGGGTTCGCAGGACGGAGAGATGGATAAAGAAAGTAAGGCCGTTGGTGGTTCACCTATAGCTAATTTAGACGGTTGAGGCTCGCCGGAGAAAGGAGTGAAGTGCGGCAGCGGCAACGCTCTGGCCGGAGCAACGATTGCTCGGATTTGGAAATGGTTGTCGCCGGAGTTGGTGGGGTTTGCGGGCAGAGATCTGGCCGGATCTAGCCGACGCGCCGCGGCCGGAGCAGCGACTGCTGGCGGCGGCGACAGATCTGACTTTGCTTTCTTCTCCGGTCGGTCGACGCATATATGGTGTTTGCCGATAGCTTTCCGGCGAAATTTCGCCGGAAAGTGAAACAACCTTCTCTCTGTTTTATTATTACTTTTTACTGGTTTCACACTATTAGCATTTCTAATTACTGTAATGTGTTAATTTGTGCTGTGTATGTTGCTAATGAAAATGGAAAAATATCCTTCTCTGTTTATACGTGTGTACAGATATATTCAGTATCATAATTACATAACATATAATGACAAAAATTTATCAATTATTCAATTGCAGAAAATTATATGAACATTCTTATTTATACTTTTACAGATTGAAATTTATATATAAATGATTTAGATTCGAATAATAATAAAAAAAAACCTGTAATTGATTCGAACAGAGTATTGAAGCAAGATATAATCGTCGACCGAAAATTTCAATCGGAAACTCTTCAACTCTCTTTCTTTTGTTTGATTTCTCCTTTCTGATGTTCTGCTGATAGTGTAAAAATACCACTATTGTTTTCTAGTTTTTGACAGTGTAAAAAAAAATATGTCACCCTCAGAAAAAAAAATGTCTGATGGTGAATGCCCTTAAATATAGGAAAACATTGGGAGGAACAGTTAATATTTTTAGGGGGGAACAGTTGTATTTAGGCAGATCAGGGGGAAGGGGTTTTAAAATTTAAATTTTATAATTTATTTATTTATTTATTTTCTTAAAATATGACAATAGTGATAATAAAATGATAATAATAACTAATTAATTTTATATTTAAGAAAAATATAATAAAATTTACAAATAGTTAAAATAAAATAATAAAAATAAAATAATATTAAAACTACTAATTTATTTATTAAAATTGAGAAAAGACAACTATTTTTAATTAATTTTTTTTTTAATCAGAATAAAAATATAAATAAAATTCTCAACAAATAAAAATTTAAATAATATTAGACCAAATATAAATATTTACTATCGAAAAATAAATTAAAATTTGAGGAGGATAAAAAATCACGTGTCTACACCTATTTTAATATTTGTTCCAAATTCTTTTAAGTTCATTAAAAAGTCTGGACTAATGTAAAAAATTCCTCCATTGTTCGTCATGTCTACTTCAGTTAATCCTATTATTGATTTTTTAATATCTGTCCATCTATCATCATATATTACTACTAATACTTTGGCCAGTAATAACTTCAAGATTACCTACAGTATATAGAAAACTTAAAACCCAGAAAGATTCTCAGCCAGATCCGCAACCATGCTGTGATAACTGTGTAGATAATAGTTGTAAAATTAACAAAGAAGGACAAGAGTTAAAAGAATGTATAGAAGAGTATACATTAATAAATATAGAGGAACATGAATACTTAGAGAATATGGAAAAATATTATACTTTAATAAATGTAGAAACCCAGTTTTATAACTTTAAAAAATGAATAAATAAAATAGGAATAATAAATAGTCCAAAAGATTTAGATAACATAATATCTATATTAGATAAAATGAAAATAATCGGAGAAAGACCATTAGCTCATTGGGATGCTACTGAAATAATGTGTAGATTAGATATAGTTAATTCGAAATACACTATAAAAACTGCACCTATAGAAGCTAATAATAAAGATACTAAGGAGTTTGATATACAAATCAAAGAACTTCAAAAATTAGAAGTAATAAGAAGATCTACTTCTAGACATAGATCTGCTGCTTTTATGGTAAGAAATCATAGTGAACAAATAAGAGGTAAAGCTCGCATGGTAATTAACTATAAAAGATTAAATGACAATACTAGAACAGATGCATACAAACTACCAGATAAAAGTGAATTAATCAATAGAATACAAAATAAGAAGATATATAGTAAATTTGACTGCAAATCAGGATATTGGCAAGTTAAAATGCACCCAGACAGCATAGAATGGACTGCATTCACATGTCCAGCAGGACATTTTGAATGGTTAGTCATGCCGTTTGGATTAAAGACAGCTCCACCCATTTTTCAAAGAAAAATGGATGATATATTTGGGGAATATAAACATTTTGTATTAGTATATGTAGACGACATCCTAGTGTTTAGTCAAAATATGCAAGAACACTTAGGACACTTACAAATAGTATTTAGATTATTTTTCAAACATGGTATAATTATAAGTAAAAAGAAAATGGAATTATGTAAGACTTATATTAATTTCTTAGGCATAACAATAGGAGAAGGAAGAATAAAACTCCAACCACATATAGCTAAAAAAGTATTAGAAATGCCAGATAAATTAGAAAAAAACTAAAGATTTACAAAAAAATTTAGGATTAGTAAACTATGCAAGAAATTTTATCCAAGATTTAGGAAAAATAGCAGGATCATTATATGCAAAGACAGGAAGCAAGGGACAAAAAAGCTTTAATATAGAAGATATAAAATTAGTTCAAAGGATTAAAGAAAGAGTTAAAAATATTCCAGACTTAAAAATACCATTAGAATCAGATTACTTAATAATTCAAACAGACGGAAGTGATTTGGGATGGGGAGCTATTCTAAAAGCACGACCTAATAAATATAGTAATTCTTCTTGTTTTGTATTCTATTGATTAATTCACTTTTATCTGGTAGTTTGTATGCATCTGTTCTAGTATTGTCATTTAATCTTATAATATATATATAAATAGAGAGAGTCATTACAAAACAGGGGGATCACTCACAGAATAGGCTCCTAAATTTAGGGAATTACATACGTAGTTATAGTAGTAATAGGCTTAGCATTGCTATTTACATGAGATAAAATAGACTGGTTTCCTAGATATAAGAGGTTATTAAACAGCGACCAGAATACAAAACGATCACAAAAAACACCATCAACATTATTTTGCAGATGTACAGCGATTGAAGACGAAGGAAACTGGAGAGAAACTACTTCACCAAACTGGGATAAGGAAAAACTTTCACGGGCCAAACTATCTGCTACTTTGTTAGCCTCCCGAAAGTTATGTTGTACCACTGGATTCTCCGTGCTCTTCAACATTGACCTACATTGAGATAAAATATCAGTAAACGACATGATAGGATGTTGTAACAGTTGGATTACCTCCACCGAGTCAGTTTCAATAATAATAGGTAAAAGATTCCATGCGATGGCTAAGTCAAGACCAATTTTTAAGGCTTCAAGTTCAGCCAGTGTATGGCAATGGCTAGTGCCAGTGGCACAAAAATCCGCAATCCAATCACCTGAAAAGTTGAGAATGACCCCTCCCAAACCACATTTAGTGTTAGTCGCTGAAAAAGCCCCGTCAACATTGAGTTAAAATATATTACTATTAAGGAGAAAACAAAGATTTTAAAATTAAATTATTTCTAATTTTTGGAACAATTAAAAAAGAAAAAAACATATCACATAAATTAAAATAAAATATACATAATTTGTCTCATTGGAATTTTTCTAAAGGAAAATAAGTAATATTAAAACACATAACAAACATTAAACTAGTCACATTGTCTTAAAATCCATAAACAATAACAAACTAGAATGAATTAGAATTATCCCTTTATCCCAAAATAAGTAGAATTATCCCCATTAATGAATTAGAATCATCCCTTATCCCATTAATTAATTAGAATTATCCCTTTATCCCAAAATAAATAGAATTATCCATTTCTTTTTTTAAATTGTGACTGTCATAATAAGAAATTCTCGAATTATTATTCAAGAATAATTTGGAAACAAATTATAATGACAGATTTGATTATGCATTAATTAGTTTTACAAAAATTATTCTACAAGAATTAGTAATACATTAATTACAATGTTTGATTCGCTGTAATTCTTTGTATTATATGTATGTTAATATATTTCATTTTATTTATAATTAAGGTAAAAAGTAAGATCAAATTAATTTATGCTAGGATATGACCAACGCCGATGGAGGAAACATGTAAAATACATTGTGTCTTTGAGATAACACAAGTGGTTTATTTATTCATTTAGAAAAATAATACACTTTTAATATGTTAGTAAGAGAATATTAGCTATGCTTATCAAACTCAAAACTTTAGAATAATAGATGAAAGATGTTTATAATTTTAGCAACATCTCCTTGTGGATTTGAAATTTGTTCATAATTTGTATGAGTTCTTAGATTTCAAGGCCCAAAACAGAAAGAAGTCCATGGATTAGAAGGTCCAAGACAAAGGAACAATGGAAGAACAAGGATTGAACGACAAAATAGTGAACTGTCAATTATTTATTAAAGCAGGAAATAATTTTATTTAATAAGATATTAATCATTTATTTGCAATACAGTATTATGGATATTTTTGTAAAAACTTTGCTTATGATTATGAAGATAAAAGTTGTTTAATATAAAGTTCTAGAGTATTAAGGGTAAAAAGTAGATAATTTTTCTATTCTCCTTTTTTCTTAATGTAATTTTATATCTTTAATATTGTTTTAAGTGAAATTAAAATCATATTTATAATTACTTTTTTTGTGGGGGTTTCAAATTTTGAGGACCTAAAATATTATACCCCATGTAATTGGCATAATCCCAAGTCATTGGAGAATTGATTTACCAGAGAGAACACAAGTTTGGTCGATTTCAATTGGACCCCTTTATTTAGTTTCTTTAGTATACATTTACCCCAATACTATTATAGTGATTTCACTCGGAACCCTTGTTGATTAATGAGGGTTTCTCTATATTCGACTTTGTGATCATTATGAAGCTTATAAATAATGAAATTATCCTTAGTTCCTTAGCTTACCTTAATATTAGGTGTAGATTTTCTCTTTTATTTAGCTTCTTTTCTTAGCTCAAATATGTTATTCAATAAATAATTATTAGGAAATAAGTAGTTTGTATTTATCGAGTTGATGCAGACTTGACGTTTCTCCCGGCAAGAAAAAGGAAAAGGGAGAGAAAAACTTTCCCAATCACCAATAAGATTAAAGATTATCATGTGCTAAGCATGAGGTTGACTTCAATGAAAGCAGCATCTTAATTTTACTTTGATTTTCCATTATCTATTGACTTATCTCATTTCATAGGTGATTTAAATCAAACAATGAGCATGACCTTTGGCTTTGTGTAACCATCACAATAATAGAAATTTCAAGGTTTTTTTTTTCCATATTCACAAACTAGTTCAACTAACTGTACTTTTGGTCCATCCAACAAAATTATTTGTTACTTTCCCTCCAATTGAATGGGGGAAAAAAGGAGGGAAATTTAAATGGATATTCCTTATATTTTACCTAGGATTCTTTTAATTTGCCAATGAGATAAAAGTAATTCAATTTTCTCTTTATTATATTTGCATGAAAGTGAAACTAAAGTAACATCAACAATAGATGTCATTTTAATGGCAGACATAAACCATGTATGGTAGGTACACCTCATAGAAAGTAGGATCATTTGGAATCTTTAAAATTTAATTTCTTGTTGCTTCTTTAAGATATAATATTGTATATCATAATAATAATCTAAAGAAATTGAAAATGAAAGTGACATAAAAGCAAAAAAGGAAACAAAGCCTTCATTAAACTAAAATCATCTTCTCAATAATGACAAACAAGTCTACAACATCATAATCTCTCAAGATACGCCTTGCATAATATTTTTATGCAAAATTAGACCAAGAGAAAAAAGATGGCAAAGTATACATATTTAGGAAAAAAATTCCCCAACATTTTGGAGAATTGTAAAAGACCCCCAAACTAATATTACATGGGGAAATAATTAAAATCAAAAGGTTATAACTCAATATCAAAGGTCAAACACCTCTCTCCATCCAAGTAGGACATGAAAAACAAAGCACCAACTCATGATCAAGTATCCAACACCTTTATAGTGAGACATTGATCTTAAAAAAACCCAACTAAGTAAAAGGCCATTCATAATTAGGCCTTTTGTCAAAATCCTCTAAATCTTGGTTAGCTAATAATTAAGAAGATTGCTTAGTTTCTAAGGCAAACCAACTAATATTACAAAGATCCTAATTGGATGGAAAATGGCATGCATATGATATCCATCCAATTTCATGTTGATAGTAATTTTTACCTCCTTTTTTTTCCATACCTTTTGAAATAGTATGAAAAGGATGGATAATGCATATGCTACTACCTAAACTTAACCAAACAAGGGCGGTGGTGAGATGGATGAGATTCCTCCGCCTTCAGGTAACTCCTGATGGGAGCATTTTTCCCTATAACCGGCCCTACATTGCTCGAATCCAAATTAGTCGAGCCAGTGAATTTCAGGGGGAAAAAAAAAGTAATACTAGCTAAAGTGAGCTAATTATAGAGGTAGGAAAAGCAAGAAAAGCACTACATGTTGGTCAATGATGACTGGTGAACAACTTTTTGATACTTTGAAGTTAGAGTAGTAGTATCAATGCCTTCAACAGTAGTGTTAAAACCAGCAGCAGCGACATCCCTTTTTACACCAAAACATGCTCTAGTAGCACCGGGGGAGGCCCTGGTGCTACTACTCAGGACGGAGTCCTGATGGAGCAACCGCGGAGTAGGGGAGGTAATAGTGACCGGAGGAATGTCGATTGAGTTAAGTTGTGGTGGTGGATGTTGCCATTGAGGAAGCGGCCCTGCTAATAAAAGTGTTTGAAGTAATGGACCTGCTTCCATCACAGCTTGCAAGAATTTCCCTTGCTGTGGCAATGGCTTCTTGACAACAACTTTGTCCATCAAATCTTGGGCTAATAATGGTGGAGAAACAACATTGTTTTCATCACAATCAGAGGAATTAGAAAGTACTCCAATGTTGTTCTTGTTAGAGTCAACTACCCCTAGAATTTGGTCATGTTCTTGATTATCATGACTAATTGTTGTGCCACTAGAAATAGGTGCACTTTCTATAACAACATTTTGTTTTTGCTTTTGAAATTGGAATTGAAATTGTACTTGCTGTTGGAGCAATTGTTGTTGGAGTAGGATTTTTTCCATTCCAAGCCTCTGGCATTTGCCTTGTGCTTCATCTCTTTCTTTCACAATTCTAGACAATAGGTCCTTGAGTTGCAAAATCTCCTCATCTTTTCTAGCAAGTTCCTCATGTGCTGAAATCACAGTGTTCTCCAATTCCAATGTTGTGTACACCAATGAATGCTTCAATTCCTCTATCCCCTGTCAACATTCCAAATCCCACATTACTCACAAAAAAATGGACTAAAGGGGGTCCTTTTTTTAAGGAATTTTAAGCTATGTTGCTCGAAACTCTTCAAAAATGGTAACGGGTACGTATCAGATCCTCCAAAAGTAGTAGTACATTTTGAGAATCCAACACCAGTGTGACCATCATTTTTGAAGAGTTCAAGCAGCACAAGACTTTTAAGGGGGAAGTTGAAGAATTGTTAGTTAAATGAACAAGAACCAAGAATGTTAGTTAAAAGAATCAAGAAACAAGAATGTTAGTTAAAATTTACCTCTTCAAGAAAGTAGTTACAAGGCCAGCTAAGAGGGCTACATTGATCTTCCATTTTTTTTATTTTTTTCTCTTTCTTGTTAGTGTTTTTGGCTTGAAAAGAGTTAAAACAAAAGAGGGTACATAAAAAAGAAAATGAGGGTTCTTGAGACTTACTTATAAACTAGTCTAGTTTACTTTTTATGATGATGATGCTATAGTATCACTAGTACTATTGTTACTTTATCTTTATACTATCTCACTCTAAGAGAGGCAAAATGGTTGTGGAGAAAAAAACACAAAAGTCCAAAAAAGAAAAAGAGAAGGGGGAAAAAGGGGAATTGTGGTTAGTGGATATAAATCATCACAAATATATATAATCTTTATATAGGTGAGTACTACTTATACTTGCTACTATAAGATTCTTAGTACAAGAGGAACATTTTTCTTTTTTACTGTATTTAAAAGCAAGGAGGGAATGTGAACTAAAGGACCCAACTTGGGGCTAAATGGGGGCTGCAATGAATATCCTTACTATGCAACAAAAAAAAAACACATGAGTGAACACATTAAGTAAAAGCAGTATCACATTTTTGACAAAAAAAAAAAAATTGTCTATCTTATGGGTATAGTCTTGATTAAGAAAAAATTGGTGATTTTGTGGTTTAAGTGGAATTTTTTATCAAATGATTAACCATTTCATTTAATGTGGAACTTTAGCCTTATTTATATATACTAGTTTAAAGGTCTTGATAATGCTTTTGTGGAATTAATCTCTCTTAAGATCGTGCGAAGAAGCTTTTTTACCAAGAAGATTGGACATAATCAAATTCGAACGAACAAAATGTTGTGGATCGTATCAGTGTCCTTTGAAAGTTATTACTCATTTTTGTATTTGCTTTTGTATTTTTCGATTACTTCTTCATTTTTATTTTTTATTTTTGCTTACTAGTGAATTTCGAAATGTTTGAAATGCAATTCTATTTCTTTTTTATGTATTGTCAAAATAATTTTTTTCAGAGGAGTGACAACCATACTACTACACAAGCTACTTTGCACCACTAATACACAATTAAAATATACATGTTAACTTAAAACACATGGAAAGATCATGATCAAGATCATCTAGAAATATATCTCATTCACAAGACCAATTTGACAATTTAAGATTGCACCATTTGCAAAATGAAGAATTATTCAATTACAATATATATTAAGAATTTATAATTAATACATAAAATTAATATAGTTTAAATGGAGAAGAATAAAAATCAAGCAAAAAGTTTCCTTAGGGGTCGTTTGGTAGAGTGTATAAGAACAATGCAGAATATAGTGTATTAGTAATGCTTGAACTAGTTATACTTGTATTAGTTATACATGTATTATTTCTTATACATTGTTTGGTTTGATGTATAAGAAATAATAAATCTTACATAATTTCTATAAAAGAAATGTTTGTTTACAAAAATACCCTTCTTTGATTTTGTACACTTTTTTGCAACAAAATTCTTTTGTCATCTCAAACATAATTAGTATTGTTGAACTAGTATATAGAGGTTTAGGATTAATTGCAAGACCTTTGTCTTTGCGCATGAAATGTTACGCCGACGAATTAGCATAATCGGAACAAAAATAAAATATAAGACGTAAAATTAAGAAATAGTCTCAATTTTTTTAAATATGTTACAGTTATTTAAATCAACTATTCATTATTGTAAATTAAAATGGTGGGAAAAGAAATTGTGAAATGTTTTGAAAAGATTCACTATTGCAAATTAAAATGACGAGAAAAGGAATGGTGAAATATTTTGAGAGGAAAATTGAGGGGTATTAAGGTCATTTAATAAGTTAATGCATGCGTTTAAAGTCTTTGTATTACTAATACATAGAAAATGGAGTGTATTACTAATACACACTTCAATACACAATAGAGTGTATAAGACAAAAAGACGTACCAAACAAGGTATTAGTAATACACATTAACTAATACATGCATTATATTTTCTAATACACTCTACCAAACGACCCCTTAACAAATTAAAGAAATGTAGGGTTTAGCTTGCAAATCTTGAACTAAAGATTTGTTTTGGACTCAATATACCAAACAAGTGGAATAATATAGTATGGATCCAAGAAGGCTAGCTAGTCTGAAATTGTTGATTTATCCACAATACATTTTTTCCTAGGTTCACACTTTTATAAAATTTATTAAGGGGTTAATAAATTGGATAGGACTTGAGCAGGTGGAACAGTAGACTTTCACAAAATAAGTAGAATAAATAAATAAATAAATAAATAAATAAATAAATAAATAAAAGTCTTTTTTATTTAGTGGAGTATGTTTGTCATCCTTTTTAACCGTTGTATCCTATCAGCTCACGCGCATCTCAACTAATTTAATGAGGGATTTTTGACCTTCCACAATATAAGTATTGGGTAACTCTTATACATGTGGTTGGAAAGAAATTACTTAGTGTTTTGTTTTTATGCTTCCATTAAAATTCAAACCTAAGACTTCATGATTTTTTATTGATCATTGTTTTTTCATTCACCTTTACTTATCCATTATACCAAATATAAATGTTTAATAATACTTGTCCAATTTAAAAAATTAATGTATAATTTATTCATTCCTACCCATTTTACCTTTAGTTATTAATTATCGTCATTACTTAATACAAGTCTCAAAACATTGAATTAATTATATTTAAAGGGTGATATAATAAAATTATTTCTATTATTTACCATTTCACAATTCACACATCAAGTCAATAGTGAACAATTATTAATAAACAGAGAAAATAAAATATATCATTGGTTGCTTGAATTATGTGCGTCCATGAAGATAGGGCGGAGTCACTCTTTTGCTATGAGCTCGGCAAAACTCAATATCTTTGATTTAAATTTTATATAAATATTTAAAAAAAATACTTAACATATTTATAGTAAATAAACATAAAATAAAAACCCTGACTTGTCTGTATATAAAAATGAATATTGAAAGTTGTGGAATATTTAATGTAACAAACTGTTTGGTCAGAATAAAAGATAAAGGTGAGTAATTATGAGAATTCCACACACATTCGATCTTGGGATTTTATTTTATTTTCCTATGATAGTATATGCTTATGTCCCTTTTTGACTCTAATAAAGATAAAATTGCATGGACTAGGAATCATATATTATATACTATTTAATCTAATTAATTTTGATTTATTTTTTTCTTCTTTTTTTAATTTGCCGCACTGTGAAAGTGACCTCGTATTTCTCTTTTCATTGTGAGCTAAACCACTTTAAAAGGTGTGTCTTTCATTTGTGTTTTGGTTAAATTTTAAGAAATTAAGAAATTAATTTGGATTTTTTCCTTTCAAAAAATAAGTTTTAAATTGTTTTTAAATGAATTTGGGGAGTATGTATTAATTTTTTGAATTGTCTCATAAGCACAACTATTAGTATGATTATAACATTACTCCAAAGTCCAAACTTAGGAAAGTCTTAATCTCCTCATTTAATTGAAAATTGCATTCTTTTCTTTCACTAAGAAAAATGAGACTAATAAGGCTCTTATATTATCCTTTTTTTTTAATTAGCGAAAATACGAATGTGATCTGATAAAAATACTACTAACTCGAATCTTATGTTTGCACTAAATTATAAGTATAGAGAATAGATTCAAATTTCCTTATGTACTTCCCAATTGCTCATATAATTAAAATTTTGGTCTGTTCATATTCTATTATCTAGCAAATCGTATTATATTTACTCTTACCAAATTCTTCGAAAGAAAAAAAGGTTAGTGATTATTTATCCATCATCTTTTTTATTTTGATTTAAAATTAACCTCAAGTCGCATTCTAGTAGTAATCAAAAGCAAAATGAGACATTTTCCAAATGACCAGTGTATAAGATTAGACCAAAAATTTACCCCAACAAGAAGTTGCTCATTTTGAAATAGTACTACAAAGATAAAATTTGACTCATTTTTATTTTTTAAATATAAATATGTCCAACTTATGAAGGATATGAAATTAAATAGGAGGTTGTAGAGGACACGGAGGTAGAAGGTTAGTAGGTAATAATGCATTGTCTTGTTATCTGTCCATACTAGTAGTTGCAGAAGTTCTCCTGTAGTTTCTTGTACTTCGATTTCTGTTACTATATTATTTGTGCTTCTTTTACTTCGACTATCATATCATTTTGTTGTAGTTATTGTCCCATTACTCGATATTGTTTTCTTGTTATATGCTATTTCTTGCACTCTAACTACTTCTTTTGGATTGATTTGATTTATTTATTTTTTAAGTCGAAAGTACATTAAGAACAACTCTTCTACCTCTAAAGTAGAAGTAAAGTGAGGCCTACATGCATCCTACCGTCATTAACCATACTTTATGAAATTATAGTGAATACGCTACTGTCATCTGGCGCAAGCCACCTTTCATTCAGAAGGTTCATCCGAACTCCGTTCGATTGAAAAATTATGTACTATTTTTATATTATTTTATATGGTTAAAAATATTTTTTATGTATATATAATAGATATTGAACCTCCTTCGATCGACTAATTCTTACATTTACTTTTAATCTTCCTCAATGAAAATTCTAACTTCATCATTAACTGTCATAATTTATATTATTTAAATTGATGTAAACAGTAGGTGTGAGTAAATTTTCCTAACATAGGGTGAGTGAAGTTTTGGAGGGAAGTTAATGTAATATATTTTTTTTTGTTTCCCAAGGTATTTCCACAGTCGGCAGCCGTGAGACTAATTCTCCGTTCCACTGTCAGCGCAATAAACAATAAAAAACTGGCCATAAAATTTTCTCCATTCACTAAAGGTGAAAATCGAACCCCCAACTTTTTACTTAAGAGGTGAGGTGCTGAACCACCAGCACACCAACCGGGTAGAAGATAATGTAATATTATTGGGAGGAGGGGATATAGTAATGGTAGGGACAAGATGAAAACCTTTTGGAGAACAAAGTTGGTGTTTGGAGAAATACAAGAATAACGGCTTCCATTTTGACCAATTTTCTTCACAATTTTGTTTTTTGTTTTTTTTGTTTTTGTCTTGGGTTCTGTTGCACCACGCGTTGGCGTGTGGGTCCAGTTTATTTTGTGGGACCCATTCCATGTCTATTCTTATTGGCTCATCTTATCTAAAGTGCTAAGTGGGCCCTTGTGTTCTACATTTTTGTTTTTTGTTTTATTATAGATTTTTCTTTTCTTATTGAAAAAATGATTGAAAAAGATAGATGTATTGAAAATGACTTAAGTTTGTTTTACAAGAGGGCGTTGTTTGGAGGGTAAGTATCCTATATTTTTAAATTGGAGATTATGAGTTTAAATTATTCAAGAATTATTTGATATGAGGTAAAGAAACAAATAATTTAAGAATAAAGTAAAATATTATTTTATTCTATATTTGATGTGTGATATTAGTTAGTAAAAGAATTATTTATTCTATTAATTATATCATAATAATGAGAAATAATTCTGCATATATGGTGGGAAAATTAATCCTAAAATAATTAATTCAGAAATTAATTATTTCGAAATAATTATTTTTCAACCAAACGACCCCTAAGGGGTCATTTGGTACGCAAGATAAGGTGGGATATCCTATCATTAAGGTTGGTACTAAATTTCTAGCATGTTTGATTGGTGGTAAAAATTTATCCAGGGATTAATTTATATCATCAAACCAAACATAGTATAAATTTAATAAATTTAGTACCGTACCTAACATGATGGGATATCCCATCTTATCCCATCCAACGTGAGATTATTTTATACCACCTCCTATATAGTATAAATTAATCCTTAAATTACAATTTCAAGATTATAATAACGAAATAATTTAATCTACGTATCAAATAAAGGGAGTGGGAGCTCCCACGGAATGACCAAAAACTTTTTAAAAAAAAAAAAAATTATCTAACTGATTGAGCGCCTCCACCATCAACCGATTGATCAAGGATTCAAATCAACTTAAAAAGTAAGTGAGAACACTATTAATCCTCCCGGTGGAGTAAGATTGTTTCAAGTCCCAAAAGTCCCATATCAAGATAATTTTACTACCTAGAAGTGGAACCAAAATTAAACAAATTGATTAAAAGTAACGGAGTGTTTGTTACTTTACCACAAACTTTATTCTTATTGTGCTTCTAATCTTCCTTGCAAAATCCGAAAAAAGATTGAAGTAAACATAGGAGATTTTAGATTTTAAGAAAAGGAGAAGTGGAACTTTAGAAATAATAATCGAAAAAACATAAAGTTTATTTAGATTCTAAAAAATAAAGGGAATATGCATATATTCTTTTTAATAGGTTGTTTATGTTCGTTAAATTAGTTTGTTGGAATCATCTTTACAAGATACTCAAACTTTTAAGTGTTGTAATCGTTACGATTTTAATGTCTTTATGCACTTTTGAGTATTTATTCAACAACCAATATGGATTGTTGTGGATGGTTCGGGATCATTTTTTCACTCTTAATTAGAGATTTTGAATTCAAGCCTCAAAAAATAGAAAAAATCTTGTTACGCTGCCTCGAGAAATGAGTCATGCAATGATCATATCCTGATTTAGTCGGCCTCAATGCAGGTCGGACACCGAATGAGAAATAAAAAGAAATATTTATTAACCTGTTTTGGAGCATTTTGTATTTAGTTACCATGTTTCGTAATTTTCTTTTTCGAGAATTGTTTATTCGAAATAGGAGTGTATTATACTTGAAAATACATTACAACGGCTTTATTACGGGGCAACTCATAATGTTTATTTTGAGCTATTGTGTGCCTCTCTGCATCTAGCATTGGATATAGACCTCATATAGAGCCCGTTTGGATAAGATTAAAAAAAATAGTTTTTCAGCTTAAGTGATTTAAAACTTAAAATAAGTGCTTATAAATTAAGCAGATGAGTGTTTGAATAGAAGTGTTGAAACTGAAAAAAAGTTGTTGATGTGTTTGGTAAATAAGTGATGTTAAGCACTTTTTAATAATTTTTTTGAACAAATCTCGGATGTAATGATGAATTCGATGAAAACAAAGAAGAAAGATGAAGAGGAAATTGGAGGGAAGAAATGAAGAGAAGCGGCAAAGAGAAAAAAAAAACTATATATTTAAGGGCTACAAGTTTAAGATATTGTTGAAATTGGAGGAAAATATAAGAGATAAAAAGGTAAATATTTTGGCCAGAATTAAAAGAATTTTCATCTAAGAAGCAAAAAGCTGGGGGTACCCAGCTTCTCACTGTTTGATTCTTTTAATCAGTTTTTAGCCTTTTTTAAGCGTTTTTTAATTTTACCAAATACCTTAAAAAGCTAAAAAAGAGATTAAAAGTTGGTTTGACCAGATTTTAATCCTATCCAAATGAGCTCATAATAACTCTCCTAGCTCTAACGTATCTTTACGAAATGCGATTAAAAAAACATGAACCGATCTCATTGTCTTCACCCCATAAAACTATGAGATCGCTCCAAGAACGCCTTCGACATCCCAGGAGTCACAGACCACCATATCAATTCCTTTTTTAAAAAAATAAAAATAAAAAATTATCATAAGACAATATTTACTGAAAATTAAACTATAATAGTACATATTACACGAATTATATACCCCTCGTGTGGAAAAAGAAAGCAGCAGTTATTATATGGAAATAATAAAGACATTAACACTGGGACTTGTGACTTCCAGCTGGATTATATATTCAACTAAACCAATTTTTGACTTATAAAAGAAAAAAAAAAATTGAGATATTTTCGAAATCTGAATATAAGTGAAAAAGATGCTAAGCAATTGGATTGAAAATAAAGTGTAGTAATTGTTTTATATAAGTAGACATTTAGTAATGTAGTTTGGAGTTGAAATTTGAAGTAAAAAGGCGGTATGATGCACTGAAGTTTTTGTTATATGCGGGATCCGAGAAATGATCAGATCTTAAGAGTCTGTTATACGCAGTCTCCTCATTTCATATTTCTGCAAGGGATGTTTCCACGACTTAAACTCGTGATCTACTAATCACATGACAACGACTTTATCAGTTCCTCCAAGACTCTCATCTGAATTTCAAATTAGAGGTGTTGATTTAAATCGGTGTTTCGCTATAAAGTTTGTTAAAACTTCAATTTCAAATATTAAATTCTCCAAACAGTATGATTTCAATCCCAAGTTCCTGATTTCTATTTTCTTAAAAATAATGTAAATTTGATTCATAAGTTTATATTCCGCATTTCTGACGATTCGAATCTATAATCTTACGATTAGAGGTGGAGGATGTTGTTATACCAATAACCATTTCTTATTCATAGAAACTATCTAACTCCATATATAAAACATAAAAAAAACTACCCAAACTCAATATTTACACCAAATTAATGAATGTAAAGACATATCATTTCATATATACGCCCATTTATATATACTTAGTATAGTTAGATAATATGTATTTTTAATTTAATTTTAGCCAAATACATAATTTACGCTCTAGCCTTAAGACGTAATTCATATAACACATTTGTCTAATTACATTGGCAACCCTTTACAGTTTACACGCTCAATTTTTTTAAAACACGTTTATGATATACTTTTTTGAATCTTTTTCAAATATCATGTATAACAAAAATTTAGTGCATCAAACTGTCTTTTTCAAAAGTACACATTTTCGTACTTGTTCACATTTTTTCTTGAGGATTGTTTAACCGCTAAATAGTCAAAATTTTGTTTTACATGATATAAACATTTAGGTTAATCTATAAATGGCATGCAATTTTCAATCAAAATGTCATAGAATAAGTAATTTTGGAGTGTCTTGAAAGTCAAATCTCACTCATTATCTCATGAATCTACAGAACTGAAATATATTATTATTATTATTATTATTTATTTATTTTTTATTTTATTTTTAAAAAGACACATGAAGGTGAAGTTCCACACTAAGCCAACATGATTTTTACAATTTCTCTTTTTCATTCATAAAATTGTATCACACTTATACAACATTAATTCTCACGCACCATAATTGGTTTTATGCATTAACCCTTCTCACGTGTCGACTTCCTATTGGCTCAGATCTTTAATTCTAATAATGGATATTTACAAAATATGAGACAAATGACTAAAATTTTCAACTAATGTAATGGCGGGCAAAATATGTAGTATTACTTAAACCTAATCATATAATTAACAAATTTTTGCCTTCCACTATCAAATTACCCATTGTTGGATTAATTTAAACTAAATAAATGGACTAATTGTTGGAATAAAAACAGGTGTAATGGAGGGAAATTGATGCAATACTTAGGGTTTGTTCGTATGGAGGAAAATACTTTCTGAAAATTGTCTTTTTATTTTTTTTAATGTTGGTCGGTTGAAACTTTTGGAGGACGTCTTCTTCTCTAGGAAAACAAGTTCGTTAGATCGAGAAAAATAATTTACTAAGAAAAATAAGTTTCGTAAGTAGCATTTCACATCAACTGTGTCCCCCAAACACTTTTAGAATAATATTTTTATTTACGTGTAAAAAAAAAAAAAGGTAAGAAATCCACTTATTTTCTCAGAAAATATTTTTCTTGGTACCGAGCACACCCTTAAACCTAATCATATAATTAACAAATTTTTGCCTTCCACTAATCATATAACTAACTCCACTTGATATAATTTATTTTTTTAAAACCGTTTTATCCATTAGAAGATTAATTTCTAATAAATAAATGGATAATATAATTGATGGGATAAAAATAAGTGGGTGAGACAAAATAATTACAAACATATGATGTTAAAATTGCAAGTCGGCTTATGAGAACTAATCCATTTACACAAAGTGTGACAACCTTAAAAATTATACTTAAATGGCCTTTTCTAACCACCAACGGCCAATTCAGTTGGATCATGATGAATATATGTATATTTGAAAAAATAACATAAATAAATATATCTTAACTTATACTATTTATACAAATTTTTACGCTTATAAAGTACAACAACAACAAACCCAGTATATTCCCACTTAATGGAGTCTGGAGAGGGTAGAGTGTACGCAGTCCATATCACTACCTCTAACGAGGTAGAGAGGCTGTTTCCGATAGACCCCCGACTCAAGATACAAGGCAGTATGACAGGCGGTAAACAAAACAACAAAAACATAGAACATGATACAATAACATAGATACGACATCCACAAAAGTACATTGCCAAAACACGAGACACCACAAATCCCCTACCTACTGACTACAACTCAACCACACCCTTAACCCTCTATCCTAATATTTTTCCTCCAAATCTTCCTATCCAGGGTCATGTCCTCTGTCAGCTGTAATTGCTCCATGTCACGTCTAATTACTTCTCTCCAGTATTTCTTCGGTCTACCCCTACCCCGCTTGAAACCTTCTAAGGCCAACCTCTCACACCTACGAACCGGGGCATCAGTGCCCCTCCTCATCACATGGCCAAACCATCTCAACCTCACTTCACGCATTTTATCCTCAACTGATACTACTCCCACCTTCTCCCGAATAATTTTATTCCTAACCTTGTCCGCCCTTGTGAAACCACACATCCAACGCAACATTCACCCCTATAAAGTAATTTATAAAATTTCTAACTAAGTATGCATCTTCGTTGAATGTATCTGGAGCTAAATTATGTATATCTCGACAGACCCAAAATCGAAAAAAAAATATCGGAAGCTAATTATGTATATTTCGACAGACCCAAAAAAAAAAAAAAAAGTATCGAGAGCTAATTATGTATCTTTACAAGACTGTATCTTCATTGAATTTATTATGTATGTTGACAGACCCAAAATCAAGAAAAACGTATCAGGAGCTAATTATGTATCTTTACAAAAAAAGAAGATGTATCTTGATTGGATGTATCGGGAGCTAATTACGCATCTCGAAAGATTCAAAATCAAAATTTTCTGTAATTATGTAAAATGTTGAGATTTTCTATAATTAAGCTCGAACTGTTAGAATTTATATTGTTTGTCCTAGATACTTTTGGTCTTTTATTCGATGTTCAGAATATCTATTTTTAGGTTCCGTTATTTCGAATTTACTAAGGTCTAGGAGGTAAAGCATTTTATTTCAAGGACTTCATCGTATTAGGTTTTAATTCTGATACTTAAGTTACGATTAATGATGAGGGAGTACTTGCTACTCCCATCACATCTTTTATGGTGGATCATAACGAATATATCTTTACTTATACTCTTTATGTTTTCTTATTTAATCTAACGAAGTCGTGGAATTATTTTTGTCATATTAATATAATTTTGTGAACTTCGTTACCAATTTGGAGTAATCAAGTGTCGTGCAGAAACTAAAAGAATATTATTTTTCAATCACCAAAAAATAAATATAGAACACAAATATTTAACACGGTTCGTTTAATTGATGTAGGCTTAAATCATTGACAGATCCTCAAAGTTGTCCCGAAAATTCACTTATACCCCTCAACTAAGGCCTGTACCTATCACGCCTCTAACCCACCCAAATTTTGATCCAATCAGACCTTTTTTGCCTACATAGCACACCATGTGCAATGTACTCACGGGGGGCGCGTGAAGAGTGATCTTTTTACTAAATCACGAATAGAAAGGTGCCAAGTGGCACTGAGGCCCCCCCCCCCAAAATATTAATTAAAAATTTATATTTAAATTATTTTATTAATATAATTTTTAATTATTATAATTTCTTAAATTTTTTTTTAAAAGCACCCCATCCCCCACGTCATCTTCTTCACAACACCCCACCCCCACCCCATCCCCCGTGTCTTCATCGTCTTCAACCCCACCCCACCCCACCCACGCATTTTCGTCGTCTTCACAGCACCCCACCCCCACCCCAATTCGTTCTCTTCATAGCACCCCCACCCCGTCAGCGTCGTCTTCAACCCCCACCCCATTATTATTAATTCTTTCTTCACAACAACCCACCTTCACTCTGTCATTGCTAATGTCGCCATTGTCGTTAACTTTTTCAGGACAATAACAATTAAACAAATCATTAATTAAAGCTTTTCATCAAAAGAGTTAGACTAACAAAGATTTTCGTTAGATTTATTTTTAAATTTTTCGACGAGTCTCCATTTTTTTCAATACGATTCATACGAATTTGAAATGTAATTTAAATCCTAAAGAACCCAATTTATATTGTTGTTGCGACTGTGTGTGTGAACTGTGGAGACGCCGGGGAGGGGTGTGTGTGAAGATGACGACTGGGTGGGGGGGGCGTTTTTTTCTTTCTTTTTTTTAATTAAAAAATTATTATTAAATAGATATTTAAATAGAAAAATGGACAAATCAGCAACTCCACCTTTTAATTATTTTTTTTTGCCACGTCATGCGAGTGTGTAACACACTCTATACTTGTTGCTGATTAGGCAAAAAAGGCCTAATTGAATTAAAATTCGGATGGATTAGGGACCTGATAGGTACAGGCCTTAATTAAGGGGTCTAAGTGAATTTTTGGGACAACTTTGAGGGTCCGTCGATGACTTAAGACATTGATGTATATCCGTGAAAGAAAATGAATGATCCACTATGTCAATCAGAGCATGAAATATCAAAAAATAACGTCACACAATTCATTCTTAAAGAGATAATAATTAACAAAAAAAAATAATAATTGATTTTACTATTACAGTAAATTTAAAGAAAATAATTTAGTAATATTTAATAACAAAAAATTATATCCTAAAACATATAAATGGATAAAATAATTTTTTTAAAAATGCTCTAGATTAATATTTTCTTAAAGACATCTATAAAAACACAATAAACAAACTAAAACGAAAAAAGTATTTGTGTTATAAATATACCATATATAGTGAATGTCTACTTTACCATATATAGTGAATAACTACTTTACCATATATTGTGTATGTCTATTTATGGAAAAGTTACAAACCCCAAGGTTAGTTTTTCCCTATAAATAAAGAAGTTTTGCTTCATTGTAATTCATTCCTCAAGAGAAATAAGAATTCCTTATGAGAAATAAAGAAGTCTCCTCTCTTCTCTCTATTCTTCTTGTTCTTTGTTTTATATTTCATAACACGTTATCAACATGAGACTCTGTCAAATAAGATGAGATTATAAATCTAAAGGTAATTTCAAGGTTAGTAATTCCTTATGTTATCTATCTTTTGCTACTAATAATATAATTATTGTTGGATTTGAGAAAAAATAATTGATTTGGAACCATTATATTTTAAATTTATTCCTCAAGAACAATATTATCAAAAGGGATGATAATATGTTGGGTCCAAGTCCCATCGATTTATGCCTAAGGCGTCTTTATATGGAGAAGACGTTGAGTTTGGATCTCAATGCACCATATTGATGATATTATGATGGCTAAGGCATAATAATGAGTATTTGGTGAAAAGTGATGAAACATGTCCCATTAAATATGTTTCATTCCTTGAATTGAATGTGGTAGCAATAAATCATATGTATGCCTTAATTTGCTTTTGTAGTAGCTATCATAATTTGATACTCTTAAGGCATGATTATATTTCATTCTTCCTGAGAATGAGAATGCTTAAGGCATGATTATATTTCATTCCTGAAAATGAGAATTTCGATTATTATAAATACAAATCTATACCCTAGGGGTGAATGTGACTGTATATACACTCGAACATATTCTTTATTGTGAAGATATCACAATCCACCTCTAAAAGAGGTAGAATAATTGCAAGATTGAATATCTTCAAGTTACTGTGATAAGAAACACGAATGTGAAAATTTACCCAAGCATGATGAAATCACATGCCATAATAAACTAAGATTTTATTGTTTATTGATACGAAATTCATGCAATAGTAAACCTGATATTTACTAAAGAATTTTTGCACATGTTATGGTAACTTGGAGTTACAAATAAAAATCATTTAATCTATTGACATAAACGATTTGCCATCATGAAGATGTGCATATTGCGTATTAGACATATGTTGAAGAAATAAAAGATTCTTCAAGAATTGTTTATGTTGTTTGTTCTCATGATAAGTTGGTTGGACCAACTAATGTTGGGATTTGATCCCTCAAAATTTGAAAAGCATAAAAGGTGAATATGGGCTCGTTCACCAGTCATGTGATCTATTAAGATGCATCGATATAAGATGATCACATGTACATTCATTGTCAACCTGCAGTTTGACATTCAAAAAGTTGTTTGCTCAATAAAATTGAGTTAAGAGCATAACTTTTAGATTGTGTAATCAAAACAATTTTGATGATGATGGTTTGACATTGAATTCCTTCGATAAATAGCTAAACCATTGCTAATGAGAACAAAGCTTCATGTGTTGGTCTGATATACGATATGTTGCATACAATAACACTTGTATGCATTAGACCAATAAACTATGATTATTTCTTCTCTCTCAATTGGTTCAAGGTCTGGAACCAACTATTCCATCTAATAATTTTGATGTGCGGTATACAATTAATAATATACCATAATGTACAAAGATGAATTCCTCAATGAAGATGGAGGATAAATGTCAGTGTTTCTAACATAAGGGGGAGATTATAAGTAACTATGAAATATGTTAGGAATTATCATCAGATCCTCATTCAAAAGATAATTCAAGTCAAATGCCGGAAGCATCTGTTGACTCAAACTTAGTATCATATTTAAGCTACAAGTGCTCTTATTTTGCGTTCTTAAAGGATAAAGTCTACACATGCATGAAGTGTGGTAGACTAATCGGTTCCCAATGAAATAATCCTTGAAAAGGATAAGGAGCAAATAATCATAATAAGAAGTCAATGTGTTCTTGAAGAGCCTATGACATAACACTTCATTAAACCTTATGAAAGGTTCAGGTACCTAAAAATAATGAAGTGATGAGATCTCAAAATGTTATGTCACATTGCGAACCGATACAAAATGAAAAACCGTCGACGATATTTTTAATACAATATTGACGCAATATTGCAAAAGATTATGAGGATCTAAATTCTACGTTTATTTAAGCATGCTGAGATAGAAATATTTATCAAGTGACATTAAAGGATGCATCTTTGTAAGTGTAAAACTTATTTGATTTGCAGTTCAAAAACTTGAAGATGTCACATATGAAATGTTGAATATTGTTACTTGACAAAATTTAAATGAAAACTTTCTAAGGATTCAAAATGTTTGAAGCATATAAAAATTTCTGAGAAACTTATTTAGAATCCTTATATTGTATAAGCTTATAACTTGAAAATTATTGAAACTCTTGGAGAGTTTTCAAAAGCAATAAAATATTTGCTTAAATGAGAAACATGCATAATTGAATAAGGACTCATTCCGACCTCAAGAAAAAAATGAGGAACTCCTTTGTTATGAAGTACCATATCTTAGTGCAATTGGTGCACTAATATATCTTGCAAATATTACAAGGCATGACATAGCCTTTTTCGATCAATTTGTTAGCAAGGTATAGTTCTACTCCTGCTAGAAAACATCAGAATGAGATTAAACATATGGGCTTATTTTACTCTAAAGATTGTAGTCCCGATCTTGTTGGTTATGCTGATGTTGGGTACTTATCTGACTCGTATAAAGCTCGATCTCAAATAAGTTATATGTTCACATATGGGGATACTGCTATATCTTGGAGATATACAAAACAGTCTATATAGCCACTTCATTGAACCATGCTGAGATAATAACTATTCATGAAGCAAGCCGAGAATGAGTATGACTGAGATCCATGATACATCTCATTGTGAAATGTGACAATGTACCCATAATTTTATACGGAGATAATGCAACATGCATAGCACAACTTAAGGGAGGATTCATAAAAGGAGATAGAACGAAGCACACTTTATCAAAGCTTTTATACATAAATGAGCTACAAAAGAATGGTGATATTAACGTGCAACAGATTCGTTCAAGTGACAATGTGACTGATTTATTCACCAAGTCTCCTCCAATTGCAATTTTCAAGAAGATAGTGCACAAGATCGGGATGCAAAAGTTTAAGGATATTCTTATTAGGGGGAGTTAATACGCGTTGTACCCTTTTTTCCTTATGAGGTTTTGTCCCACTGAGTTTTTCTTGTAAGGTTTTTAATGAGACAACTTATATATGTACTCTTAGAGATGTGTGTTTTTTTCCTTCACTAATTTTTTTTCCCACTGAGTTTTTTCTAGTAAGGTTTTAACGAGACACATTATCTATCAATTAGACATTCAAGGGGGAGTGTTATAAATATACCATATATAGTGAATGTCTACTTTACCGTATATAGTGAATACCTACTTTACCATATATTGTGTATGTCTATTTATGAAAAACTTACAAACCCCAAGGTTAGTTTTTTCCTATAAATAAAGGGGTTTTGCTTCATTGTAATTCATCTCTCAAGAAAAATAAGAATTCCTTATGATAAATAAAGAAGTCTCTTCTCTTCTCTCTATTCTTCTTGTTCTTTGCTTTATATTTCATAACAATTTGAACAATAGAATTTTTATATTCAAGGCAATGTTTAATATGTTGTATAAGCATAAATATTCCTGAGATAAAAATTTAGTACTACTTCCTTATCCTTTATTTGGTAACTAATCCTTTATAACTTTTTTTAAAAAAAAAAAAAAAAATGGGGATAGGGGAAGAAGGAGATTATAACGTGGGGAATCAAACCCTCACCAACAAGGTGAATGTTCAGGTAACTAACCAACTAAGCTACTAAGATTCCTCTCACTCCTTTATAACTTAACACCAAAGCAAGGACTAGTTATCCCAATTAAATCGTGAGATAATAATATCGAGACTAACTATTTCAAATTAATAAAATAATGAAAATGACAAAAGCATCTTTAAGATCCCTTAAACACCTTTTTCTACTAAATAAGGGTAGAGGTTATTTTAATTAAAAAAATAACTTTTAGCAATTATCTAACACATAAGTATTATTTTAAATACAATAAATCAAATAATCAATAAAAAAATAATAGCATCAAATAATTCATTTCAACATAACTTGTCTTCGAATCAAACGACCCGAAATATAAAAAATGAAAAATTGAAGTTTTTCTCATCCTCTTCGGTAATGGTCCTAGTATATTTTTTAAGATGTCAATTCTTGATAAGACACCACTTGACTCACCATAGTATATAGAGTAGCATATGATTATGAGTTAATTTTCTTATTTTAATGGCGGGAAAGATAATTAATCACAACTTTCCACCACTTTAATTTGAATTTTAGTTGAAATATATACATTGGAATCCTTTATTTTTATTTTTATTTCCCAAGGTATCCCCACAACCGGCAGCTATGAGAGTAATCCTCCGTTCTTACGGTCAGCGCACTAAACAGTAGGAAACTGGCCACAGAAAATCCTTTACTTTAATATCAGTAAACTACTAAGAAAATATAAATTTTCAATAATATGGTAAAAAATTTGCTACGGAAATACCTCAAATTAATTTGAAATGTTTGGACGGATTATTTAATGCTTAATTTTCAACTAGTTTTTGATTTGTCTCTAGTTACATGACATATATAATCTGTCTTTCTTTGAGCTATTTTTTAGCACACCAATTAAGATACCACATCTTTGAATGATTGAGCACTCTTTGATTAGGCGATTCTCCAAGCTTTGATTGAGCTAGCCTTTAAGGTGTGAATTAGGTCTTGAACCTAATTTGCCGTATATCTATAACCATTTGAGCATGAACTCAGGAGTATTTTTTAATATTAACTTAAAGTCTCCGTAATCCATAATACTTATAGGGATCGTTTGATACGCGGGATAAGGTGGAATAACTCAAGATTAAGTTCGGTATTAAATCAATATCATGTTTGGTTGATGGCATACCATCTTATTCCATCCAACATGAAATTATTTTATACCACCTCCCATTTGGAGTAAATTAGTCTAGAGATATAATCCTACAACTATAATCTATAAATAATTTAATTTACGTGCCAAACAACCTCATAAACTTTATATTCAAATATTAGCTTAAGGTCTCCATAATTCGTAATAATTAAAACTTTAAATTTTGAATCCAACTCCATCAGTAGTACTCACAAGCTTCAACGAATGTTATATTAGTCCAAAACCCACTATTGTTTTTTTTTTTTTTTTTGAGTCATAATCTTCATATAGTGATATCTAGTCTATATTTTCATGTTACTATAAATTAATAAATCCATGCACCGTTTTTTGGATAAGACTTTTTAATTTTTATTTCACAAAGATTTTATCTTCATTCTTTAATTCAACAAATGGGAAGAAAATTTTTAAAAAAAAAAGTCCTCCTTTTACTAATACTTTAAAAAAAGTTCGTGCAAAAACACGGTTTAGTGTACTGTATAAGAAAATGATGGATGATGAAGGCATGGAAATTTTTTAAAAATAAATATTATAGTATGTCTTTTCTTGCTTTTTCAACTTCACATTTGTGAGCTGCATGTGACTTTTTGTTAGTTTTCCTATAATACTAGAAGATTGGTTTTCTGATTTTGTCTACTTTTTATGTGTCAATTTTGCATTGTGATTTACGATGATAATAATATTTTTAGTGTAATTTCATAAGTGAAATGTAGAGCAAAGGACGGAGATAGCTTGGAGCCAGGGCCAAACCTTCTCAGCGAAAATTATACTTTTTATTCATGATTGAAATTTACTTTTTTAAGTATATATAGTGGACGTTGAACCTCCTTCGGATAGTTTGTATGTTTACTTCTTTATATTTTAAATTTTCTTAGTGAAAATCATGACTCCGCTACTAAAATAGAGTACTGTATGCAAATCTTATTCATACTTCGTGGAAAAACTAATTAGTAAAGGGTTCGTTGGAACATTACACTTTGCAAACATATATAGCGTAGAAAATGGTCTTTTTGGTTATATTTGAGCTATTGAATCTCGTTGACATGAAGAAAAATCTAAATATAGCGATAAAACAGTAAATGGAGTTTAAAATTACTTTAGATCATATGTTCAAATTAGAATCGTAACATTTTAGAATCTTTTTGGAATCCTCTTGTATAAATTTCTAGTTTTGCCACTGTTATGGCGGCAGAAAAACTATTTTCGAAAGATTTTCGACTCAAAGCGACAGCAAATTTTGTCTTATAATTTGTGATCTTTTAAAGCTTTTCGAAGTTTCTAAATCACCGTTTTAAAATAATCTCAAGGCCATAATTAGTGGTCTTTATCTGACCATGACTTCTAATTAAGTTTCTAATTTTCTTTAAAAAAAAATTTTGAATTTGTCACTATCAACTCAATTAGATAAATGACTGGTGATGTTAAATTAATAAATAGAGAAGAGTTGAATTATGTATATCATCTCATTAAAAAATTTAAATCGTTAACAATGTAAAATATTTATTTATTTTGATAAGCAAACGACTCAATTAATGTATGAATTTCATGATTTTTTTAAAGCAAATATATTTACGATGAATGATAGTGTGACTCAAACCTAAAAAGGATATAAAAGGACAATTTACTCCTCTGATCACCTATTTAATAGCATGAATTATCTATTTAAAAGTTTAAATTATTAATAAAGAGTTATTTATTTAAAGTCAAGAAGAGGAAGAATGAGACACCTAAGGATTTTGAAAATGAAAGGATAAAGGTATTGGTTTGCCTTATTTTATTGTGTGATACAAATTCGTCTTCATTCGTTCATTGATACTCCATCATTTCAATTTTTTTGATCTATTTTAATTTTAACGCGCAATTTTAAAAGAATAATTTTTTTTATAATCTTATGATCTCAAATTAAAGATATGTCAAATTTATCAAAATAACATTTAATCATATGATCTTATATATATATGTCATGTGAAAAATTAAAGCTAAAATCCTGCTTAAGAAAAGAATCATCCTTTTTAAAATTGACTAAAAAGGAAAGTAGATAAAATAAATTGAAACGAAGAAATATTTGTTTTAAATAAAATTTTCATGTCTTTTCATTGGATTTCGACTTTGGTAGAACCTTGTCTCGTTGAATATTTGTTAGTTAATCTAGAGCATTGACGCTCATGCACCGCACACAAAGAGAACACTCTGATGCACAATTCATTTCGCGTTCACAAAATTCAGAAAGAGTTGCATCCTCGTAAAGGTGTAATGTAAACATACTGCGACACAAATATTAGCCCTGAACTTGTCACCTATAGCATCACAACACTCACCGCATAAAAAGGTAATCTAATGCACGATGTATCTCGCACTCAGAGCCGGCTCTTGGGTAAAGCCAATGAAACAACGGCTTTAGGCCTCTAATTTTTTGGGGCCCTATTTTTGAATAATAATAAATTTATAAATTTATTTTAAAATAAATAAATAATATTTAAATTAAAAATAAAAGAAAACTACAAAAGAAATTTGAACAATCAAAGTATATGAAAAATATTTTAAATTTTTTATTGGGTGTAAAAATTAAGGTCACCGGGTGATAGGAACATGAAAAAATTATTATATTTAAATTAAGATCACCAGGTGATAGGAACATGAAAAAAAATTATTATATTAATCACGAAAGTTTCTTAAAATATAATGTTAATTAGATATTAATAGTTTTGATTTACGTTTTAAATTAAAAGTGTGAAGGACATTGATACAAATAGAAGATAATTTTTTACTATACGCAATCGGATAAAAAGATTTGATTATTTTCACATGCTTATATTTAAGGTCTCTAAAAATGTTTAAGGTCTCTCATTATGATTCAGCTTTAGGCCACGAAATTGGTTGAGCCGCCCCTGCTCGCACTCACAAAATTCAGAAAAGAATTGCATCCCCATAAAGGGTGTAATGTCATCGTCTTACTGTGACACAAACATTAGTGGCTGATTCCACCAACTCGAACCTATGATCTATAGCATTGTAACACTCACGCCGCATAAAAAAGAGAGTCTAATGCACGATTCATCCCGTGTTCGTATAATTAAGAAATGTGTTGCGTCCTCATTACGAAAGGGTGTAAATATCTAATCAGATGTAGACATCAATGATTGATTCCACGACTTGAACTTGTGATCTACGATGTCGCGACATTCCCACAGATAAATGATAAAAAGTGGGAGCAAGAAGCTTTTGGCAATTTGAGTATATTTTAATTTCCTAATGGGCAAAATATAACCATAGTGTCTTCAAAAATAACAATCTAAAAGCATTTTTTTGATAAAATGTCTCCATGGATCATTTCAAGAAAATGGTCCAAACTCTACCTGCACAAATAAGATGAACAAAGTGCACAATATTCTAAGCAATCCCTCAACATACTCTGATTAATTTGCCATGATTTGTGTTGCAACGCCCAAACCTTGTTTGTCAAATTGTCACTATAATCATCTGCTTAAACTTTAGTTAACTAACTAAATTTTATTTTCAAACCAAGAATTGAATTGAGGAAATCATTTTCACCCTTTTGCCATGTGTTACTAGTATTATAACATATACCCAACTAGTAAAAGTTGAGAGAGTCCTAATACACAATCCAGTACGTATAAGTGCTTTGTTTTGTTATCCGTGTTAGTAATAGTATTATGCTTGTAGTATCTTGTTCTTAAGGTTTTGAAAAGTAGAGAGAGTCTTAACACACAGGCTAGTATGTAGAAGTGCTTTGTTTTGTTATTCGTGCTAGTAGTTATAGTATTATGCTTGTAGTATCTTGTTCTTTTAAAAAGTTGAGTGTCTTAACACACAAGCTAGTATGTAGAAGTGCTTTGTGTTGTTATTCATGCTAGTAGTTATAGTGCTATGTTTGTAGTGTCTTGTTCTTGAAGTTTTGGTGTTGTTTATTGTTTTGGATAGATCATTTGTAGTATTACTCTGTGGTAGTCTTTTTTTCCCGATTATTATCTGTTGTTGTTTTGCTACCTATTGTTGCTTGTTTTCCTATTATGTCTATTCTAGACTATTTTTTGTCCTGAGTTGGGGTCGGCTGGAAACAGTCTCTCTACCTTACCTCACCTCTGATGTAGTGGTACAAACTGCATGTTCTTCACCCTCTGCAGACCACACTTTGTGGAAATATACTAGGTATGTCATCGCTATAGTCTAAATACATAGGTGAAGAAACATCAAATCACTCAAAACAATAGGTGGACACAGGTTTTCTTTGGTTTCTTGTCCGGATTTACTGAATAGTCTGCTAAAGCCTTGAAACCTAGACTTCATTAAGGGTGTAGGGATCCTATCCATTACACCACCACCTTCCCAGGGTAGTGGTGGTGGACAAAAGATATACAGGAAGATCAACTTATCAGCTTCCTTCTCTTCAAAAGAAACATTATTTCTGATATTGTTTGCAAAATATGTGATATAGGGGGGAAATGGATTCTGCACATTCTAAAGCACTGTAAGCCAACCAAAGAATCCTGAGCAAAGGTGAAAGTAACAACGAACCATGTCCTCCTTGACCACAAAGTAGACTCCAATCTACACCAATGGATTCAGACTGAACGTACTAGTCTCATCTGGGATTCTGCATCAATGAAACAAATAATTTTCAGAATGGCTACGGTGTAAATTCAATCAGATTTATAAAATGGGAACCCTCAGCATGGTACATCACTGGGATGTCCGGGAAAGGGGGAAATTGGAGGACTCGTTAGAAACCACAATGGTAACTGGATTATCGGATATAATCAATCAATCGTGAGTATTAAAAACACAACATGCTTGTTGAACTACCAGCCCTTCATGCTGGCAACGGTTCTACTTACAATAGAAACAGATTCTAAAGAAATCATTAACATGTTGCAGCAAGGAAACGGTTGTTACTCTCATTTAATTGATGACTATAGGTACTAGACGCATAAAATGAGTGATAAGAGGGAGTTGCTCGAATGGTAAACACCCCTCACCTCCAATCCTAAGGTTGTGGGTTCGAGTCACCAAGGGAACAAAAGGGGTAGGAGCTCTAGGGAAAGCAAAAACAAAAAAAACAGAGACTGGTGAACCCTTCAGTAAAGCACGCATTCAGAGAAGCAAATGGAGTGACTAATGGCCTTGCAAAGCATGGAGCAAGGATGAATTTTATGAAACTTGATGCTGTATCATGTACCTTCTTTTGTTGTTCCTACTTTTATCAATGACTGCATGGATCTGGATACCCCAAAAAGGAGCAAAATATGTTATAACATTAAATTAGTGTTAATTTAAGTGTCTCTCTCACCACCACACACACAAAAAAAGTGAGATAAAGTTTATCATTTTCATGGTAGTGTGACTTGGGAAGTCAAATAAACTAATTTTACAAGAGAAATGAATTGGTCAATTGGAGGCTATGTTGCTCGAACTCTTCAAAAATGTCATTGGGTGCTTGTCAGATCCTTCAAAAGTAGTGCATTTTTGGAGGATCCGACACGGGTGCGGCAACAATTTTGGAGAGTCCGAGCAACTTAGATTGGAGGTAACAAAAAACAGGATAATAGAAAATAGAAATTACTTAAAACGATAAATCTTTATAGTGATTGATTACAGTCCAGAATAAGAAAAACAACAGCTCAGTGGTAAAAATCATGAAATTCGATGTCCATATCGAAACCTGTTGCATGAAATGAAATAAACGCACATATTTGCACTTAACTTTTCTTAAATCTTCTAGTCAAGGCATCGTTATACTTAACTGTTTGTATATATATGCTTGATTTTATTTGCATTTACATCTGCAAACTCATCCCCCCACCTCCCATGATGCATCTAGCATCCATACACTTTTAATGATTAAAGCTACCAATCTCTTAAATATATAGCAGACCTGGTCAATACAACTCTATATGCCATTAACTTCAACAAAATCAACACCTATTACCAGAGAAACTTCCAACTTCCTTTATATGATGAGTTCTTAAATCTTCTGCACTCTATGAGCAAACAAAATGAAGGGAAAATCTCACTACTGATCCAACATATGGATTGTATAAATACCATTAGATTCCAATGGCAAGTACGCCCGGATGCAGTCATCAGTCCACAAGCAGTAGATCATCAATCACCATAAAAGAAGCATATCAAGATTGTACAGGCAGAATTTTTGTTTAAAAACATTTATATGGGAAACACATGGCCATGACAATTTTTGGTGGAAGGGAAAAGGGACTTTGAAGGAGCAGATATGGAATTAGACATAAAAGTTTCAACAAAAAATTATAACACTGAACCTGAAAAAAAGTACAATGGAGAATCTTACCATCAAGCACTTGCTCCGATATTAGAAAGGATAATATAAAGAGCTGGTTGTTCATGGGGGTCTTCGCATTTTTATGTTCACAGGAATTTCCTTGTACGACTGAACCTTCTTAGCTGCCTCCCTAGATGGCCTACTCAGAGATGATCTTCCTAATGGTATAGGTTCAGAGCTCGATGAAGGATTATAATGTAGATCATTGGATGGCATAGATATGGATGTAGAACCATTTTCTTGCACTGGATCACTTGTTGGTGGGTGCAGAGCACATTTGTCTAGTACCTCGAAAGAATCTTCACTTAGTTTCAGTGCCTCAGGTTTAAACCGAGTAGACTGCCTCCTTACACAGGATCTGTAAAGACAACAAATTCGATAGGAAAAATACTCTTAACAATGTTTTAGAATCTGAACTTTAGAGAAACCACCACTATATTCGTCAAGTTAACATGCACAGCCTAACCTTTTATTTTCCATCTTATCCTCAGATTGAACTTGCTCGGAAGATCCCATACCTATGCATCAGAGATAGGAAAACATATAAAAACCATAGTTCCTAAGTACAAATTGACAAGAAATATCACATCACACCGTGAGATTACACTCACTCTTTGACTGAGGTCTCTTTTTGAGATTTCTGGCTTTCTCATCATCTCCCTTTCCTAATGATAGACCCTTGTGGTCTGGCCCTTCCTTGGACCCCGCGCATAGTGGGAGCTTTAGTTCACCGGGCTGCCCAAGATCTCCTGCTTCCTCACACTTCATGGGTTTCACCTTTGAATATTGACAGCAAAGGAGTATATTAACACAAACTCTACGGCATTATGGAATAACCAAAAGCTGCTTATGTACCTCATCATTAAGATCTTTGCACATATTTGTTTCTGGCTGCTCCTAATTGAACAAGAAAACTTCCTTAGACAAAACAGAAGGAAATGACATATTTCTAAGCAGAAATGATTTGTATATCTCTAAACTGTACTCACCTCTGCTTCAAACTTCCAAGCATTAAGTAAGCCCTTTACGCATCCAAGCTCGTGTTGTAATGTTTTTACCTGATATCACCCAAAGATCATTTACAAAAGCTTATGGGGAGACCTAACCTAAAAAGAATATCAGGTGAAAACATCCGATTGCTTACCGTTTCTTTATCTGAATTTAGTTCCTGAAGAGAAAGAAGAAAAAAGAAAAACAAATAGTTTCAGCACCATCAAAGGAAATCAAATGTTCAGTTAACGAAAGAAAAATTTGACAAGCTAGGAAACGGATGGGTAAACAAACCGCAAGCATTTTACTGCTTGCTTGAGCAAGCTGCTGATTTTGTTGCTGAATTTTCCGCACATAAATTTTCAGTTTCTCCAACTCTACTCCAGTTATTTCAATAATCTTGCTATGGAGAAAGAATCAAGGAAAAGGGACAACATATCACAAGTAAAATAGGCACGAGTACCACTAGATATAACAAAACCAACCCAAGACTACGATAACAACATACCCAGTGTAATCCCACAAAAAAGGGGTCAGGGGAGGGCAGAGTGTATGCAAACCTTACCTCTGCTTCGTGGAGATAAAGAAGTTGTTTCCAAAACACCCTAAAACCAACCCAAAACCATTTCACAGAATGTATTTAAAAATTGGAAAGCAAATGTCATTCATCTGAAATTAAAGGATACTTTCTTTCTGCTAACATCTTCGTCAACGCCAAATTTTCCTGGATTCACCGTAAAGCAAATTAAGCTAAACTAAAGCCAATTCCATATATTTATTTTTTAACACAATAAACCGATAAACAAACACAAAATGTACCTTCTGGAGCCTTTCTATATACTCTTTTGAAACAGCTGGGACATGTTCTGGCTTCTTAGCTTGACTAGATAATCTCTTTCGCAGCGGTAAGTTGCTGATATCAGCAAGCTTTTTCCTTGGACTATTCCTGGAATTAGCCTCCATTGTTTTCCCTAATTTTTCTTCATTCACTGATTTCCTCCTTCAAGAACCCTAGGACTCTAGTTTCTTCACAAGAAACAATTTTTCCTTTACTTTTACAAATCAAATTCAACTCTTTAGCAGCAGATAATCTAACAACTTCAAATTCCAAAATCTCAAATTTTCAAATTCCAATTTAATGTCCTCAGTTAGTGTTTGGTCATAGATTTTGTAAATTTATCTTCAAATATCGATACGATCATGAAATTTGATCTTCAAATATTTTCAAGATTTAGTAAACCAACCGACTCAGAACAATATTTTAGGACTCCCCCGTGCAAAACTTCAATTTTTTCCAAATACATAATCGAAACCCAACTTCAAAAACTCAATTTTTCTAGCTTCCAAAAACTTACTCAGACCAATTTTTGTATTTTTAGGACTTTCACTAGAAAAAACTTCAAACTAGTTTTTCATGTAAAATGTGTGTCCAGACTTAACTTCAGATTCCAAAAAGCTGAAATCTTTCAATTTTTTAGTTTCAACTTCAAAATCTAAGGGCCATAATTAAAAGGTTTAAGGGAATTTGATTGGTTGAATAATTAATAGTTATTTGGTAAGTAAATGAGTGAAATTGACAACACATAATTCAATAGGAATGCAAATTAGGGAGCTTACTAATCGATTTCGCCGCCGAAATGCAATTTGAAAATTGGGGCTGAATCTTTAATCTGGATTTTCTTTATTTACGGGTCAATTTGTAACTTTATTGGGTCCGAGTTAAAATCAAATAAAAATTGCATTTGGGGGGTAAGGTTTTGTGCCTCCTTCGTCGATTAACATTATACTTTGAGATTTGATGCCTATATAATATTTCATAATTAATTAAATAGCTAAAGATTAAGAGTAATTTCACACACACACGCAAAAAAATGAGAATAGTAGTATTGTCGCAACTGTAGTTAGAAATAAAAACAGGAATATGTTCACATAGACACAAAACTGATCTACGATTTAAAATTTATGATTTGGTATAAAGAATTTAAATTGCTACGCTAGCCAATTATGGTGGTATTAATAGGGTGAGAGATCATATGTTTTATATTTATTAATTAGGGTGATCAGCTGATGGTGCAATTAAAATGAGTAGAAAAAATAATCATACACTAAATTAAATATTAATATTTACTTCCGATTGACACTTTTTAGTAATTGTCTCAAATAAAGATATAAGCATGCGAGTTATGAGTCGATTAATCATGATGTGGAGAATTGAGAAAAATTTCTCTCCAAATATGATCGTAAAGAATTTCATTATTAAGAATTTACATGTATCACTTTCTAATAGCTTCTTAAAGCATCCAAGAAGCATGGATCATTCTTCTTCTTATGTATTTCTATTCATCTAATCTATAAGTATGTGTATTTAGGTTTATCCCTCTACTTATTATATCACTCAAGATTACACCAGTTTCAGGTTCACTAAACAATGATAAAGACTTTTTGTCATGTTACTGTCGTACTGTTTGAAGTGAAATTTGTGACTCTTTCAAAAGGTACTTAGGACTTTCGAAAGATACTTAGATCGCCTAATAAAAAAATAAAAACGGCATTTAGGTAATTTAACCTTTAAGTTTAGAGTCTCTCAATCCTGTTGACTTTATATTAATAAAAAAGAATCATTTTATTTATTATTTTTTCTATCAATAAGTACCTCACAAATGTTTTCTTTTTTAAAAAAAATCCAACAAACTTGATCCTTTTTCAGAAGAGAGTTCCGATCATTATTCTTTATGAGAAACCTTGTTTCTTCATAATTCAAAGTTTTTTCAAGCCTAAATATATTTACATAGTCACAACAATTATCGGTTTCTACTTAATATATTTAAGTAGTCACAATTATAATTAACTATATAGACATATCTATAGATATGAATATGTTTATATAGACATAAAGAGCATATTTTGAAATCTGCAGGTTTCTACAACGATCTCAAATTAATATAATGATAATTCATTATCACACTAACAATTAAGGAGTAAATTAAATAGAGTGAATATAATTTGGCTAGTAATATCAAAAGTTAAAATTTTATTGATATTGATGCACAAAAACATATTCTAAATAATAAAGCTACATTATATATGAGCATAATAATATAACACAATTATTTATAATAAATTAAGAGAAAAGACATCTGCCCCCCCCCCCCCTCCCCCCGAACTTGTCCTCCAAATTCACTTTAGCACTTAAACTTAACTTTCGTTTATTTGCCTCCCTTAACAACTTTCAAGTGAATTAAATTCACCCCTATGGCTGACGTGGCAAAAAAAAAATGGGCGAGTGATTTTTTTTATTTTTAAAAGGGTCACTTTATTGTTATTATTATTTAAAAAGGGTCACTTTATTGCTGAAATTAAAAGAAAATCAAAGGGCATGTCTTCTTCGTGAAGACATTTTCATCTTCTTCATCACTCCCCTTTCCCATCCCCACTCCCACGCCATCCCCAACACTCCATTTCTTCATCTTCTTCATATCTCCATCCCGTTTCTTCGTAATCTCCTTCCTATCAAGTCCTAATTGATTCAAAATTTTATTTTTCGACAATCAAAAAGGCTTCAAGATTGAGGAACAAGTTTGGTTCTTGGTCAAGAATTTCATGTCATGCGAATATCATCTATGTCATTTCTGGATTTGGAACTGTTTATACCATTTTTGTAGACATTTTGAGTAGAAGATTAAAAATTTGGGAGTTTTGGGATTTTGTGTTTTGGTTAATGTGAATGAATTTGAATTTGAGCATAATAATATAACACAACTACTTATAATAAATTAATAATAACAAAAATAATCATAATAAAGTAGAAGAAGAACCAATATCGATGGCGAAAGAAAAACAATAAGACAGAAGAATCAAAATCAATGGCGAAGGAAAAAGAAATATTTAAATCTTCATGTTATGCAATTGAATTTTGAAGGAAAAACAAATATCTTGAAAAAAAACTGCAGAATTCATCGAAGAAAAAATAGTTTCCGAAATTAGAAGCATACCTCTGAATTTTATGATGTTGATATTTTTTTATCTCTATATATAAGAGAATCTTAAACAAGAAAAAATTAATATACAATATTAATTGATTTGAATGTCCTAAATTACATATCTCAAATAAGAAAAAATTAATACATTATTTTAGTTGGTGATGACGGTATTTTTCTGTCGCTATATATAAGAGAGTCCTAAATAAGAAAAAAATAATATATTGATTTGAAAGTCCTAAATTACATAATTCAAATAAGAAAAATTTAATACTTTATTTTAATTGATTTCAAACCCCTAATTATCAAGAAAATAATTAAATTATGAAAACTTTTTTGCCAAATTAGAAAGACTTGTAAGAGATAAAATTTTAATAACATAAAAAAAGGTATGCTTCTGTATTCCCTTTTTTGCCTAAAAAAAGTGTACGACTTTTCCAATTTTCTCATGTGTCGCATAAATTGAGTACCTCTAGTATCTATATAAATGTGAAATATTACAAATAAATTAAGTCAAAATTCTGTATAGATGCAGCGATCTCGACATGCTTGTTAGTTGCTTCAATCGTGATTTTACTATATCACCCATAATTAATTATTATAAGTCATTTATGTATTAAAAAAATACCATATCATATATTTTATGACTCTTTATTTTAAAAATAAATATATTTAAATAATAATTTTAAAAAGTAAAAAGACGATTTTATCTATTGCATAGTATTTTAATGAAGGGTAAAAAGTTCAAATAATTTTTTAAGAGTCTTCACACTTTTAATATATTATAGATTATAGATATTTTAGAACTCCATAAATACTATTTTTTCTTAATAATTCTTACCATATATTTTAGTACTTCTTAATTTGTAAAACTTATCATATATTTTATAACTCTTTATTCCAAAAATAAATATATCTAAATAGTAATATAAAAAAGTAAAAAGATGATTTTGTCTGTTACAGAGTAATTTAATGAAGGGTAAAAAGTTAAAATTACTTTTTTAAGGGTCTTCACACTTTTAATATACTAGTCTTGTATACGTGCTTTGCACATGTGTCAGTGATCAAATGAAAATATATACATAAGAAGAACAGTTAATTAAAAAGTAGCAGTTGAAGTTAAAACACATGTTATATCTATTTAAATCATATAAATAAATATTGTATCTCAAAGGTGTTATTGTCCGTTGACGGTCATCTTTTCACAAACAAAAGAAACATATTTTACGATGCCTTAAATTTTTTACTTTATATATTCATTGTTTTTTAATTGATCAACATCTTAAAAAGTCGAAATTAACAAATTCAAACCAAGACAGAAAAACTAAACCTAACCGGTATCAAATCCCACAACCCTAACCTTTTTTTATTTTATTTTATTTTTCATTTGGTGTTCAGTAATCACATTGAAACCCGATTAATTCGAATTTGTGCCGGGTAGGACCATATGGGAGAAGCGCTCCCTACCAATGATTTTTTCATACTCAGAGCTCGAATCCGAAATCTCTGATTAAGGTAGGAGCAACCTCATCCACTGCACCACGTCCTTTGATTATCGCAATTCTATCCCTACCTCTTTATTCCCTTTAATTATAATTTTATTAAATTAAAAAATAGTAGAAAGATAATTATTGAAGTCTCCCAACAAAAAAATTAGGTATTACTTTTCAAAGCTTAGATTCCATTAAATTCTAATATTTTCTACATTAGCCTAAGTCCAAATATCATTGAACTCTATTAGCCTTTTAACTTTTGTTCTTTATTTTCTTTTATTTGTTTGTAACATTGTTATATTTTTATTTCTTTCGTGATGGATCTACAGCTAAATATTTTTTAGTGAACAATATCCATATTCGATCATAACAAAAAAACTTTTAGAAAGAGAGCAAAAATCCAAAACACAAGACCATTAATTTATAGATTCGTCATTCAAACAAAGCTCTGCATATCAAGATTCAAGACTTTAATATAAGCTTATATTTCGAGTTCAACAAATAAGTTTAGTTAAAGATTCATCTATAAAACTAATGAATAATATATCAAAATATAGTTAAATAATATAATCGAAACTAAGTCACAATTAAACAAAAAAAAAGAAAGAGATATATACCTTTGATTTTTTGACAACTCTATTCGGCTACAACATACTTATTTCGTTCAATTTTTTGATTCGAAATTCTCAACTGCAAGAGAAACACGAGTAATTATCAAAAGGAAAGAATTCACTGACAATTGTTAATTATATAATCTTTAAAGTTACGAACTAAAAGAAATTACAAAAAAGGTTTGAATCAATACTAAAATAAGAAGGAAAGTAAATTAGAAGAAATTTTGATCCAAAATATCACTTAAATAAAATTGTAGAACTCTTTTTAATATAAGGTAAAATTCTAATCGATTTAGAATTGTTAAATGCCATGATTTATTTTTACCATATATTCTATAACTTCTTTAATCCTTTTCTATTTTCTTATCAATTTTGTGGGAAATCATCGTATTAGAAATTTCATACGTTAATTTTTGTTTTTATTTTATTTTTCTATTTTTTTTAGTTAAGCGTAGTTAGGTGTTCAACACATATTTGTCATATCACATCTAATAAAAATAAGGATTCTATATATAGATATTACAGCTAGAACCAATTGGCTTTCGTAATGATGTGTTTTATATTAATTAGGTCATCCTATGTAATACGAAACCAAAATCAAAACAAATCCGTACTACTATCTTTTCCTCCAACCCAATATTAGGATTTTAATTATATAAAAGGAAATTTTGTTGTTGATTTTTAATATGCTCAATATTAAGAAAAATAGTAAAAAGACGATTTTGTCTATTATAAATGTTTTTAATGAAGGACAAAAAGTTCAAATCACTTTTCTAAGGTCTTCACACTTTTAATATATTATAGATTATAAATATTGTTTTTATTAAGTAAACGTTTGACCCTGAGAATTTTTATTTTTTTTTAGAAAATTATTAACTTTTATTAAAAAAAAAAATAGTAGTGTTTGACTATAAAAATCATTTCACTTTAGTGAAAATTACTTTTGGAAAAGTGAAAGCAAGTAAATTTCACTCTTATTTTTTTTTTTATATATAAAATTTCAAAAACAACTTTATTTAATTTATATTCATGGACAACACAACACCAATCCAATTTCAACTCTGAAATATTATTATTTTCATTATTAAACGGGGCCTAAAAATTAGGGGTGGACATAAATACCGAAAAATTGAAATACCGAACCGAACCGAATTATTTCGATTTTAATTTTTTGATTTTTCGGTTCATTTTTGGTTTATTTTTTTATAAATTTGATATTTTGATTTAGTTTTCGATTTTAGGTTAACGTAATTCGATTTTCGATTTAAACCGAAATTTTTAATATACTTTTTTTTAATTATTATATATATATATATATATATATATATATATATATTAACTAAAAATTACACAAATACACAATTTATGTTTCCAATATTATAAAAAATTCCAACTCCCTAAACATATTACAAAAATCCCAACATATACACAAAATGTTATATATATGTCGGCTATGTTATGTATATTAATAGGAAGAGAGAGTAAAGTAATTAAAAAAGTGGGAGAGAGTGAAATTACTTTCAAAAGGGTTGGTATTTATGTTATTTATACTATTATTAATATATATTTATTATTTAATATTTACAATATCTAAGCCCATTAGCTATTTAGGCTTTAGCTAAAAGCCCACTACTGCCTTCAGCCCAAAGCCCCAAAATTCAAATACATCAACAATCAAAATCGAAAATTACTTTTTGCATTGATTTTTGCAATCGAAAGTTAATATATAGTCCCCCATCTGATTTTTACATTGGAGGTGATTATTCTCATTTGTCACCTAGAAGACTTTATAAGTTTATATTGTTTTTTTTTTAATGTAAGAAAGTTAAACTAGTCCGATTTACAAATATAATTTAGCCTATTAAACAGGCCCAAAACCGAAATTATTAAAGTGAAATAGAATCGAACCGAAATTTACATAAACCGAACTAATTCAATTTGTACCTAATTTCATAACCGAAAATTAAAAAAATTGAAATAAAAAAATCAAATCCGAACCGAAGTACCGAACGCCCACCTCTACTAAAAATAGATACTGTATTCATCAATACTTGTCATTTCATAAAATCTAGGCATAATTAGTTATTTGTTTCGCTTTTATCCCTAGTAATAAATGGTGAGATATTAATATAGTGCAACGAAAGAGAAATTAAATAAAGATGAATAATGAAAGAGAGTATATTTAATTTTGGGAGATGGGTAAAAAGTGTTCTTTAATTATGCGAAATTAAGTAAAAATGCACTTTGTTCATAGTTTGATCTAAAAGTATTCCTAGCATCAATTGATGAAGTTGTCATGTGAAGAGATCACAGATTCAAGTCCGGAAAACATAATAAATACATACTTTCTTTTCTTTTTTAGACACATCTTTTTCTTAATAGTTTTAGTTTTTAAAATTAGCAAATGTTTATTCTACTTCAATTTAAAAAGTTAAGAATTAAAGATGGTTCCTCCTTCATTAGAAATTTCTATTGCTAGGAGTATCTATTTTATAAGTTTAAAAGTATATGAAACTATTCTATTTTAATTGATTAAATGAGATTAAATTGAAAAAAAAAAAAAAAAAGATTCAGGAGAAATAATAATAAATAAAGTGAAAACAAAGTGGTGACACAATATTTAACAACCCATAAATTCATCTTTGACATTCCTATCAATCAAATTATGTACAAAGAAAAATTGGGACCCTTGTGATTGATCTTTATCAAATTGCAATTTTTTCTAATAACTTTTGTTTCTTTTCTTGAATAAATATAACAATATTCTTCTTTCCTAAAAAAAGATGGTTTACCTAAAGGAACCCAAAAAAAAAGCCCTATACATGCTATAGTAATTAAGGGTATAATTGTTGTAATTTTAGTGGTTATAGATAATTAAAAGAGAGAAAAAGAAGATAGAATAAGTAGTGGTTATAGATAATTTTGCTGGTGTGCCTCTCCCTAACGTCGCTCCGGGGGTGTAGATTCCGCCGTTTTGGGGAGTATTATTGTCCCTGATAAAAATATATATAATTCAAGATAATCAGAATAGATATACTCTATAAATAATTGGTTCAATTGAATGTAATATTTTTTATGTGGGATATAAATACATAGATGTCAAAGAAAAAGCAAATCACAGGGTCGTTTGGTAGAGTGTATAAGAACAATGCAAAATATAGTGTATTAATAATGCTTGCATTAATAATGCATGTGTTAGTTATGCATGTATTATTTTTTATACATTGTTTGGTTTGATGTATAAGAAATAATACATCTTACATAAAATCTATAAAAGAAATGTTTGTTTACAAAAATACCCTTTTTTGATTTTATACATTTTTTTGCAACAAAATTTTTTTGCCATCTCAAACATAATTAGTATTATTGAACTAATATATAGAGGTTTCGGATTAATTGCAAGACCTTCGTTTTTGCGCATGAAATATTACGCCAACGGATTAACATAGTCGAAACAAAAATAAAATAGAAGGCGTAAAATTAAGAAATAGTCTCATTTTTTAAAATCTTTTTAAGGACCCTCGAAGCAAAACAAAAATATGTTACAATTATTTAAATCAACTATTCATTGTTGTAGATTAAAATGATGGGAAAAGAATTTGTGAAATATTTTGAAAAGATCCACTATTATAAATTAAAATAGCGGAAAATGGAATGGTGAAATATTTTGAGAGAAAAATTGAGGGGTATTAAGATCATTTAATAAGTTAATGCGTGCGTTAAAAGACATTGTATTACTAATACATAGAAAATGGAGTGTATTATTAATACACACTCCAATACACAATAGAGTGTGCATTAGTTATACATAGGCAAAAAATTATACCAAACAAGGTACTAGTAGTACACATTAACTAATGTATGCATTATATTTTTCAATACACTCTACCAAACGCCCCCTTAAAGTTTGACTTATATATTAATAAGAGATGGATTTTAAGATTTGAAATATATGAATTCTGAATTCTAGTTCTTTTGAGTTATTATGTATTAATTAATAATTTTAGATATCAAGCGATTTTCTAAGACAACTAATATAGGATTTTGATCTAAAGCTATTATGTACTGTCAAACTCGTATATCTTCTAGTCTACCTTTGCCTCTCGTTGAATTCGTATATCTTCTAGTCTACCTTTGCCTCTCTCTATACATCTCACTCTATCCTAATCTTGGTGATTAGAGTTACCTAATATTTGTTGCTAGTGGGAGGTGATATGTATGCAGTGAAATAAGTCTAAATGCGCGCAAACTGATTCAAACAATATCGATGTATGAGAAATATAGGGGGTGTACCTTGTGGCACTAAAAACACCAGCATTGAGAGTGAGTTGATCAATATTAGTAGAGGATTGTGGCTCCAAGCTCGACGCCTTGGCATATTGGTTGGTCTTTCCATCACCTGATGCCACAAAAAATGCACCATTTACCATTATATCTCCATCTGATCTCCAGTTCCATCCCTTCCACTCTCCCTCGTCCGCATCCATGCGCCTTGTCACCTGTTAACGGATAAATTTACTCAATCCGTTTCTCAATTTATGTGACACTGTTTGACATACACAATCTTAAAAATGAAATAACATGCTCGATAGGGGATGAGTAATAAGTTTGGATAAACATTTAAGTTTTTTCAAAAAAAGAAAATTAGATGTGTCGAGTTGGAATGACTGAAATTCCTTTACACTACATTAAAAGTATTTGATTCGAATCTTTGGATTGAAAAAGACCCTCTTAATAGGGGACTTATACCAGCTGTACTCGAATTTTCTTTTTTGTTTAGATAATCGTGGTGTCTAGGTCAGCTTACGCGCACCTCGACTAATTTGACGGTATACCTGCCACCTCCCCCGCAACAGGTACTAAGTAACTCTATCCACCAAGGCTAAAACAGATGAGAAGAAATCAACTAGTGTTTTTCTCATTTGGAAATTGAACCTCAAACTTCATGGTGTTCAACCTAAGTTACCTAACTTTATTGAATCACTAAGTCACACCCCTTGAATGCTATCAAATCAGTAAACTTGAAATATAATTAAATATTTAAAAGGGAGAGAGAAAATACCGCTTTAGCATTTGAATCCTTGGGGGCAGTATAGCGATTGCCTTGACTATTAATAGTAGGATTAGCACTTCCTCCAATTGCATACATTTGCCATTCTGTGAAATCATTGTTCACTACATGTGTATATCCTCTTCTACACCTTGGCATTCTTTGTACTAGCCCTACTCCAAAATGATTGAATGCTATTGTCACCTATTTTTTCCACAAATTAAATAACAGATATGAGTTTAAAAGGAAAAAAACTCTATACAACAACATATTCATATTCAGTATATTCCACGATGGGGAGGTGGGGTGTATGCAGACTAATTCCTACCTTGTGTAAAGTAGAGAGTGTTTCCGATACATTCCGACTCAAGAAAAAACATTTTAAAAAGAAGAAGAAATATCTATATAATACAAAATATCTTAATTTCATCCTTACTAGCATATTTTGACTCATTGACACTCTTTGTTAGGATCGAGAATCTCGGATAGTGTGGAATTAAACAAAGTAATCGTTTGAAGATGATAATAATGATAATTTGAGAAAATAAAGGAGGCACAAATTTAACGTGGTTCGGTCAACTTGACCTACGTCCACAACCAAAATAGAAGCAACTTCACTAAACACCAACGGAACAAAAAGAGTACAAAGATACAAAAGAGAGTACAAAATTAGAGTAATTAAATACTCTAATAGCCCAAATACCCAAAAGAATAACCTCACAAAGATCACTCCAAAGAAGAGGTTCACTCAAAGTATTTTCCAACACAACTCTCTTACAAATACTCTCTACAAAGAAGAAAACAAACACAACTAAATCTTCTTCAAATGTTGGTGTTCTTCTCTAAATGGTATATGCCAAAGAGGGTGGAAATGCCTCTATTTATAGGCACAAAACAAACCTACGTTGATGTCATCAATGACATCAACACACTACTTTGCCAACCAAATTTGACAAGAAACAAATTGCATGCAATGTTGGACTAGCCAACCAAATTTGACAAAGCCAACAAATGATCTTGCAAGTACTTGGTAGCAACTTTGTTTGACCAAGTGTGAATTCAAGAAACAAACAAAAGGCCACATTACACTCTTGTTGTTAGTAAATTGTTTTGTAATTATTCTAAGCCTTGAGCTCCATCATGAACCCTAATTGAAGTATATATAACGAATGATAAATTTAAACTATAGTCAAAAGTAGATCGATAAGTGAATCCAGAGGTGGGCGTAACAGGTTCGACAACAATCAGTTGCTTGTTCAAATTCTATACTTGTCTTAAAAGATCATTTGATATGTATGAATTATTAATTCAGAATCAGGCAACTCAAAACGACTAATTCAGAATTCATAAACTTAATTCCTGAATTCTATTTTGGATAAATGTGGACATATGAAGAATCCCAAAGTACATCGAACATTGCTCGGACTCATCATAAATGTCAACCAACACGTGCTCGATCGGAGGAACCAAAACTTAAGACATTCTGAAATAAATTAGAAATTTAACGAACCTGCATTCCAACGTCAGCCAAGTATCCATCATTATGTCCCAATAGCATAACTTTATCATGATCAGTGAAATAGTTATTCGAAATAGTAATCCCAGTTGACCCCATAATAACATCAATTAAGCCATCAGTACAATGTGATAAAGCACAATGATCAATCCATATATTGTGTGATCCATGTATCGATATCCCATCGCCATCTGATCCTCCTCGAGGTGCAACGTTCGATGGTGTTGTTCGTATTTCAGTACTCCCTGATGGAATACAATGGGAGATATGTATGTTGTGTATAATCACATTGCTTATATGCTCCAATGTTATACAACCATTGCCTGTAATCTGCACGTTTGCTCCACGTCCATCGACGGTTTTATAACTGTTGAAGACGAGCTCATGCTTCAAACTTATGTTCATGTCTCCAGAGAAGGTGATCCAGAGTGGTTCATCTTGGATTACAGCATGTCTTAGTGTTCCTGGTGCTGGATTTACGTTGTCCGTATCCGAGGGATCGTTAACAACGTAGTATTTGCCATTTTTACCTCCCATTGCGCCCTGACCGAAGCCTAGGGCGCAATCTGCCAGGCGCTGCCGGTTGTAGGACCAGTTTGGGTCGCAGCGCCAGCAGTCGTCTATTGGATTACCTGTTTGACATTGGGTGTTTATTGTGGTGTCCAAGAGTTGTCTTCTAGAAATTGATTCGTTCACTTTCCTGTAAACAACATTAACATTCTATGAATATATTTTGCCTGTAATTATTGTACATGCACTAACACTTTGGATTCTATGAGAACTTTGAAATTAAGCATGCGTGGCCGAGAATAACACTGAAATACAAAGTTGAATTAGTAGAGTCCTAAAATAGATATGGAACGTCTAGATGTTTCTTTCTTTCTTAATACAAAGTGGAATATATAAGCACTCTTTCTTTCTTAATCAGAGATCTCAATCTCAAACTCTAGCTATTGAGTTGTCTTGGTAGGGAGCGTTTTACCACCAATGTCAAACTTTTTTATGCAAAGTCGAATCAGTTTTTCTTTGGAAAAACAAAGATACCAAAACAAAAGTAGCAATAACAGGTGTAATTTCATAAGTGTAGGATGTATGCATTCCTAACTCCTATCTCGTGGAATAGAAATTTTTTTCCTAGAAGACCTTCGACTGGAAAGATCAAAAGCGTTCGAAGTCAGTGGCGAAGCTAGGAATTTTGATAATAGTATTCAAAACTTTAGCATATATCTCTAAATTTTTTTATTTTTTTTTAACTATATACACAATATTATTCTCCATGCACTATCGAGTGACCACCCATAGGTCAATGTAGAATTGAGGGGAAAAAGAAGACAGAGCGACCCAATATGAGCTACTATAACAAGAATATGAGTTAATGTTAAGCATAAATTAAGAATAATCACCTTTGTACATCTTGAACCACAACTTCAGGGTAAGGATGTTGATGAGGAAGGCTGGGTTTAAGGGAAACTGTAATTAGTGGTAAAAAAGAGATTAACAAACAGAACAACAGAATGTATAAGGCAGAAAACATCTTTGAAAGTGTAAAAAAAAAAATACTGGTTGAATGATCAGGTTATATTCGTTGTAGTTATTGTTAGATTTTTTGTTCTTCAATTAGTATGGAAAGCATAAAGTTTACTTATATAATAAGTACTTTTGAACGTAGTAACATAACAAAAATATAATAATGGTATTTTTGGACTTTTTAGGCTAGTTATATTATATTTTTGTGTATGGTAAAAATCCAATTCTCATATAAGGGAACTATTGTTGTTTTTAATTCTCTTTTTTTGCCGCTTCCTTATGCCCCTCATAATCCCGGTTTGCTTCTTCTATTATCTGTTCATTTTTATTTATCACTCTTAACATAACAAAAAAAAAGGTAATTATTTTTTTTTTTCATAATTTATTTAGTATTAGTTACAGTTAGACAAGTAAAAGTGACAAACCAGTGTTTCTTTGCCATATTTAGTAAATTTTTCAATTTTGATATTTTACATGTTTAAAAGAGAAGTGCATCAAGGATGAGGAGGGCAAGGTGTTGGTGGAAGAGACCCTCATTAAACGTACGTGCTTGTAGTAGGATGCACCGGGGAAGCGACTGATCCGGATGAGATTCTGATGGAATTTTGAAAAGGCACAGACAAAGCAGATATAGCTAGAGTGGTTGACTGAGTTGAGACGACCAAAATGCCAGGCGAATGGAGGTGGAGTACAATGGTTCCATTATACAAAATCAAGGGCAATATCCAAGCACGTCCTCTAAAGTACAACATTAACATTCTATGAATATATTTTTCCATAATATAACATAATACTCTAAATCCAATGCTAAACGTGTATTTAATCAATCAATATATTTGTTATTTTCATGATTTAGAGTTTGCTCTAATTGCTAAGTTTTCTCTTGGACAGCCTGATCTTCAAGATTTTACAAGAGGTTTTGCCCAACAGTTTAACATGAAAGGTCAGTGCCTTCTAGGTTTGATTTATGCAAGACATATATTGATGAGATTCGCTCTTGAAGAAGATTTCATCTCTGTCTATTCGAAGTCAATACCTCAATCAATTTATGGGGGCATGGTAGAGAGGTTACTTATCCTTCTAGAATCCAAAGATGGACTACTTGGTTTGATCCTAAGGAGGAAACGCCTACTGCTTTAGCATGGATTTCATTGCCTAGCTTACATCCACAACATTTATCTCGTGAGGCTATATACTCTGTTACTTCTGCTGCAGGTAAGCCATTGCAAGCGATGTAGTTGAGGATGAGCAAGGATATGGTGACAGTTTAATTAGAGATAATTCCAAGGTAAAACTAAACCTTTACAAGTTACAAGGTGATGCAAGAGATTTTTTAAATAAGAAAAGAGAAGCTAAAGAGCAATCCAAATTAAAGTCGCAAAGGCCGATCAAACTGGTGCACTGGTTGCTACCACTTCGGAGCAAAATGGTGCTGCCACAAAGGATCTTGGTGCAGGTAATATTGGTCACCAAATAACTCTTGGAAACAAAGGTGTTTCAGAGGTTCCTTGCACAATAAATCTGGGCAGCACGGGACGACTAATTATGCAGATGTGGTTGATGCTTTGGTAACTGATTTGGGGTAGCAACTAGGTGATAATGTTGCTCGTGCATTAGGTGAAATTAAGTTCAGAGAGATGTGTATAGGTATTTTCAATGGCTTTGGTCATTGCCTCACATGTCAATTCTGGCCAGCAATCGAGGCTAAATGAAGTTGTCAGGAATTTTTGATGAAAAAGAAGAAAAAATCGGATTCAAAACAATCCGAGAGACCTAATTATTTGCAAGCTGAAAATTCTAGTAGTGACGAGAGCACTACTGGAAATTCAGGTAGCTGTTGGACAACATCAGTTAGTTTTATCATGCAACTGGAGTTCTGATGTTCAGAAAATTGATAGTACAAACAAGGCGCTTCGTGATGCATTGGTGAGTCCTAATGTTGAAAAGTTGACATATCTTACACCTATTAACACTAACAAACAACTACAAGTTGGTAGTAGTAGTACTTTCCTCTCCAAATAGATTTACTAATCCACAAGATGAGGACATCTTTGAGGAAGGTGAGGAAGAGGACATGTTAGATTATGATGCAAAGGCAATAACGCAATAAAATTAAAAAAGAATCATGAAAGAAAGTTATAGTTGGGATGGAAAGGTGACTGAAGCATTTGTTACAAGGCATTGATCGATGCGACTGGCAAAGCAAAATCATATGGCAGTGTCAATAGCTTTAAAATTCAAAAAGACCCAATAAATCTAACAAGTGATGAACTATCAAGTGATATTGGACAAATCTGAAGAAGAAAAAGGCAAAGAGAAAATATTCAAGATTATTTTAGATGAGCAATATATCTTTTAAAATTCATACATTTGTAAAAGAAATTTTGAGGTTCATAACTCAACTTTGTTAATTATTGTATATTAAAACTTTGTATAATCATAGAATACTAATTCACTCTAGTTCTTATTTTCCTTATGTCCATGGACCCTCCCAAGTCTTTAATTAAAAAAAAAGGACAAGTAGGTCCCACAATGTCCCCAAGTTAAAAAAAATAAAGTTCCTTGAACAACTGGGACAGTTGCTCGACAACTGCATTAGTTGTCTCAACAACTTCGCACAGTTGTCGAACAACTTCGCACAGTTGTCGAACAACTTCGCAAAGTTGTCGAACAACTTTGATAGTTGTTTAACAACTTCGCAAAGTTGTTTAACAACTTCGCAAAGTTGTCGAACAACTATCAAAGTTGTTGGAACAAAAATATTTAAAAAGAAAAAACTGAATTTTTTTTATCCCTTTTGCCTAATTTTTAAAACTTAAAGGACCTCAAGAAACTTGTTTGTCCCTTTTAATCCAAAAGTCCCTAGGATTTCGCCTAGTGCTATTAATTCGTCCAAAAAAAGCAAAAATGCACACATAACTGATAAAAAATAAAATAACTAATACCCGCATAATTCTAATATGCTAACAAAGTGGTGAAATGGTAATTAACGAACCCATAAATTCCTCTCTGCATTCCAATCAATCAGCAAATTATTTACAAACAAAAAATTGGAACCCTTGTAATTGATCTTTATCAAATTGCAATTTTTTTCTAACAACTTTTGATTCGTTCTTGAATAAATATAACAATATTCTTCTATCATAGAAAAATGCTATAGTAAGAGTAACAAATATTGTAATTTTAGTTTTCCACCATGGTTACAAAACTAAAGTAATTAAAAGAGAGAATAAGAAGATAGTATAAGTATTGGTTATAGATAATTTTGCTGGTGCTCTCCCTAATGTCGCTCCGGGGGTGTAGATGCCGCCGTTCCGGGGAGTATGATTGTCCCTGATAAAAATATATATAATTCAAGATAATCAGAATAGATATACTCTATAAATAACTGGTTCAACTGAATGCAATGTTTTTTATGTGAGATATAGTCATAGATACGCAGACGCATGAAAAAAATTCGCTAAAAGTTTGTCTTATATATTAAGAGATGGATACACGAGTCGAAGTATATGAATTTTGGATTTTAGTCCTTTGAGGTACTGTTTTGCATTAATTATATTTTAGACAATTAATATAGGGTTTGAACTAAAGCCAATGGAGCAGAGGCGGATCCAGGATCCGAACTCTATGGGTGCTAACTGCTAAGTAAATTTATCGATCAAATAACAACAAAGACAATATGCGACACTTTTCTCCATACTATACTCCAATCAAGTCGAATGTGAACCTTTAAACCAACTTGAAGCAAATTGATGCATTCTACCTCCTATTTCACTTGAAGGATATGGTTTTAAGACAGGTTGATAAGACCCTTTTTCAATATAATATTTCCTCACTTCATCTCATATTCGAGGATCATAATCAGAAATAGGTCTTCTTTATCCCGGATTGGCTTTAAGTGAACACAAATCGAGGTCAGTTATAAGATAAGAACGATTGACATTGACATCACTAGAACTTGATTGAGAATAATTAACCTTCTAGAACTTGATTGAGAATAATTAACTTTCTTGAAAAAATTCTCCATCTCAATTCACAAAATTAGGATACTTTCTCCTAAATCAAGATATTTTCAAATTTGAATTTCTAAGCTCAAGAAAGAGAAACAAAATAATTTTTCAAAACAACTTACAAAGAGGGCAAGAAGCAACCAGAGAGAGAGAGAGCAAGCAGAGCAGTAGCAGCAGCAAACCTCAACAGTCAAGAACAATAGAGCGTTTTGATTTGCTCTGATTTGGAAATAGCCAAATAGGTTTTTTTTTGTTTATTTTAATGTGATATCTTATTAATTTTTTTAAACAATTAAATTAAAAAAAGAGTCAAAAATTGGTAAGACGCATTTATTAGGTGTAAAGTATCCCTTTTTGCTCTTGCCTTGTTTTAATGAAACAATTGTTAACCAATTTTTTTTTAAAAAACAAGTGCAGCTAGCCATACAAAAGAAGCACTCTGCCACTTACACTAGACAATACTTAGTAATTGTGGATGGTAGATTTAATATATAACTATATTCTTATATATATACAGTTATATATATAGTATTTCCGTCGAAGTTTGCGGGTGGCGTGCCACCCCACGGGCCTTAATAGATCCGCCCTTGCAACTGAGTATTATCGAATCCTTATGTATCTTCTACTGTACCTTTGCCACACTTGAGAAAAAAATAACCTGCAGCTCAACTAAATTTGAACCATAATCTCTTATCATTTCACCTATTTCATCAACTGTTAGACTACACAAGACAAACTGAGCGTTACATCTCATTTATGTCGCGTGAGATGCACGCATCCTACATGGCACATTTCACGTGATTTGACATGTAGGAGATATGCTTATTTACTTATTCAACTTTATTATTATAGATTAAATGTCTGTTTATGCACATCCAAAATTAGGAGGCGTGGACCAATTTAGGTTAGTTAAGGGGCACGTTTATGTATTTTGGCTATGAGAAATATATGAAGTGTACCTTTGAGCACCTAAAACACCAGCATTACGAGCGAGTTGATCAATATTAGTAGAGGATTGTGGCTCCAAGCTCGACGCCTTGGCATATTGGTTGGTCTTACCATCACCTGATGCCACAAAAAATGCACCATTTACCATTATATCTCCGTCTGTTCTCCAGTTCCATCCTCTCCATACCCCCACGTCTTCATCCGAGCGCTTTGTCACCTGTTAACGGACAATGTTACCCAATCCGTTTCAATTTACGTGACACTGTTTGACTTACAATTTAAAATGAACTAACATGCTCATGAATAGGGCATGAGTTCAAGTATCGTAAGTGTTTCCTCGTAGGAATAATCGTGAGTTTGACAATAAATTGGAAAACAAAGAAAGAAAAGGCATTTTGAAATTTATGGTCTAAAACACTCTTTGATCTTTTGCCGCAATAAATCATTTCATTACGAGTTAAGAAAAAAGAATTTTAAAACCAGTAAATTTGCAACAACAACATGTCCAGTATATCCCCACATCCGTACCACAACCTTAAAGGTGAGTTAGAGAGATTGTTTCCGTTAACTTTGAAATATAAATATTTAAAAGGGAGAGAGAGAGAAACATACCTGTTTAGCATTTGGATCCGTAGGAGCAGTATAGCGATTGCCTTGACTATTAATAGTAGGATTAGCACTTCCTCCAACGGCATATATTTGCCATCCTGTATAATCATTGTTCACTACATGTAGGTATCCTCTTCTACACCATGGCATTCTCTGCACTAGCCCTTCTCCAAAACGATTGAATGCTACTGTCACCTAGTATGAGGAAATATGTTTTTTACAAGAAAAAAACAATGTATATAACAACATACTCAGTATGACCCCACGATGGGGAGAGTGGGTATATGCAGACTTATTCCTATCAACAAATGCATGTTCGATAGTATTTTTAGAGAGTTTATGCAATAAATCAAGACATGATTCTGAAATAGATTAGAAATTCAACTAACCTGCATTCCAGTGTCACCCAAGTATCCATCATTATGTCCCAACAGCATAACTTTATCATGATCAGTGAAATAATTATTCGAAATAGTAATCCCAGTTGACCCCATAATAACATCAATTAAGCCATCAGCACACTTTGATAATACACAATGATCAATCCATATATTGTGTGATCCATGTATCGATATCCCATCGCCATCTGATCCTCCTCGAGGTGCAACGTTCGATGGTGTTGTTCGTATTTCAGTACTCCCTGATGGAATACAATTGGAGATATGGATGTTGTGTATAATCACATTGCTTATATGCTCCAATGTTATACAACCATTGCCTGTAATCTGCACGTTTGCTCCACGTCCATCGACGGTTTTATAACTGTTGAAGACGAGCTCATGCTTCAAACTTATGTTCATGTCTCCAGAGAAGGTGATCCAGAGTGGTTCATCTTGGATTACAGCATGTCTTAGTGTTCCTGGTGCTGGATTTACGTTGTCCGTATCCGAGGGATCGTTAACAACGTAGTATTTGCCATTTTTACCTCCCATTGCGCCCTGACCGAAGCCCAGGGCGCAATCTGCCAGGCGCTGCCGGTTGTAGGACCAGTTTGGGTCGCAGCGCCAGCAATCGTCTATTGGGTTACCTGTTTGACATTGGGTGTTTATTGGGGTGTCCAAGAGTTGTCTTCTGGAAATTGATTCGTTCACTTTCCTGTAAACAACATTAACATTCTATGAATATATTTTGCATGTAATTATTGTACATGCACTAACACATAGAGTTTTATTAGAATAGTACTAAAATAGACATGAATAAGTGACAATTTAACTATTTGAAGACATTGTAGCGGTAAGTGTTACCATGTGGTAAGTATTCTTCTAGTTTTAACCGGATATCTCAACTTTGAACTCTAGCTATTGAGTTGTCTTTAGTAGGTAGGTTTCAATATGAGACTTTCTTATGCAAAGTCGAATTAATTAGAGTATTAAAACGAATATCGAACACCAAGAGGAAAAAGAGCCCAATGGTATTTTTGGAAATTCGTGTTTAAAAAAGAGAGAGGAGGCCATATGGGACTTGTGGATTTAATGGAAAAGAAACATATCTGAACAACAACAACAATAATATATTCAGTATAATTTTATAAGTGACATATGATGAGAAGAGTAGGATGTAGGCAGACCTAGCTCCTACCTTTGTTTAATAGAAAAGTTATTTCTAGCAGACCTTTGACTCAAAAGAAAAGCTTAGCATTAAGAAAAATACTTATAAAACTATGAGGTAATGTTAAGCATAAATTAAGAATAATCACCTTTGTACATCTTGAACCACAACTTCTGGGTAAGGATGTTGATGAGGAAGGCTGAGTTTAAGGGAAACTGTAATTAGTGGTAAAAAAGAGATTAACAAACAGAACAGCAGAATGTATATGGCAGAAAACATCTTTGAAAGTGTAAAAAAAAAAAATACTGGTTGAATGATCAGGTTATATTCGTTGTAGTTATTGTTCTAGTAATAATATATGTATGCAAGTCAAAAATTACCCAATTCTAATATAAGGGAACTTTGTTTTGCAGAAATATAATTATTATTTTTTCCATCTTTTACTTTTAGTGTTACTTACATATAGACAAGTAAAAGTAACAAAATAGTGTTTCTTGCTATATTTAGTAATTTTTCCAATTTTAATATTTTACATGACATAAAAGTGTTTCTTTCTATATTTGGTAAGTTTGCAACTCTAATATTCTATATATATAGGACAAGTTTAAGACCTTAAAATTTAAAGGACCCTTTTAGTTCTTTAACTTCATGCTCAGTCAAACTAATACCCGCATAGCTAACACGTATATAAGTTATGAAAAAATTTGTATCGTTTCAACGTGGAAACGATTATTAGTACTCTAATTTAATTGATGAACACATGTACTTGATGCATAAACTGGGCACCCTTTGTTGGAAATCTTACGGAAATACTTCATCACGAACACTTACACGGAATTTGTTTGAGCTACTTATTTTTGAGATGACTAAAAATATACTATATTTAACACCCTTTACTAAAGCACGTATGGAGAGAAGCAAATGGAGCAAGGATGCATATTTAGTAAAACTTGATGCTATATCATGTACCACCTTAGAAAAAATATGTTATGACATTTAAGTATCTATTTCGGGAAAAAAAAAGAAGGGGCACCTCAGTGTACTGGGCTGTCGCTAAGGGTATATATTATGCAGTCTTAACCTATATTTCTATAAGAAGCAATTTTCACAACCTTTTAAACTTCAATTTTTGTTAAACTGCAATTTTGTTAAAATCTTATTTTGCTTAGTCATTCTTATGTCCCAACATTTTGGTTTAACGGTAAGAGCGCATATGTGATGTAGACACGTGATTTCGTCCCCTTGAAGTTCCATTTTTATTCACTTTACCCATTTTATGTTATCCTACCGTGTACCCTACCCCGTGTAATTATCCCTCCACAAAATACAAAAATAAACAAAAAAAAATACCTCTAACTAATTTATCTTATCCTAACAACCTACCCAATCAAAAGCTTCCACCTACCCTAACTACCCATATGATCCCCCCTCCTTTTTCTTGTCCACAAAGAAAGAATATATGGGGGACCCACCAAAATTCCCACATCATAACAAATCTATGCCCATTATAAAAAAAAAGATTCTAAGAGGAAAAGGGGCTAAGGCTTTGATCATCATCTTCTCCACAATAACAACAATGACAAAATAATCTTCCTCAAAAAAAAAAAAAAAAAAAAAAAAAGCACCGGTGAACAGTAACCGTGAACAGTAACCGGTGAACAGTAACCGGTGAACAATAACCGGTGAACAGTACCGGTGAACAGTACCGGCGTGAAAAGTGACGGTGAACGGATCTTTATTTGTCGAGTTGGATTGTTGGTGTTAAGGTTCGGCTCGAGGTTTCCGGGTGCGGACTCTCTTTATTCGAATAACATTGAGTTTGAAAGCTTCAAATTTAAGGTCCAACTCTATCTCTTCTAATTTTACTTTACTATACGTGTTTGATTTGCCTGATGTGTGGTTGAATTTTGGTGACATTAATTCGGTGTTCGATTTCATTGAATAGATGGTTGTGGATTGTTGAGATGACTGTCTTGAATCGTTGGAATTTGGTATAAAAAATGGAATGTGGGGTTGGATGGTAGGAATTGATAAAGAATGAATATTGTTTTGATTTATTGTCGTTGGTTATTTTGAAGCAAATACGAGTGTTTGATTGGGTAGTATCATGATGCGCCGATTGGTTTAGGCAAACGTAGTTTGGGTAGGCAAAATTTAGGATTCGTGGCTTCGGTTGAATGTTGGAAATTTTGTGGAGTGTTTGAAATTTTGTTGAATAGTTTTATTTTTTCCGCACTAAGAAATGTATTCATTTGACCGGGGAATGCCCCGAAGCACTTGTATTATTTTATCCGGGGAATGCCCCGAGGTATCTTGTACTCGGAGGACGCTCGTTATCAAGGCCCAAGGCATCGGGTAAAGCTTTGGAGCATAGTTTAGGATTAATATAGGTTAGTGTAGGTTTATATTTTTGCATTTTTCTATTTCGGGATTGTATAATTGGACTGGACACTAATTTTGGATTTGTTTTGTTTCATGTGTTTGGATGGATTGTTTTATGTGTTTTTGTGTGGTTTATACATTTGTAATGCCAAATTAGTCGATACCCTCCACCAGGCGACTGTGGTCAAACCACGGGATCGAGGGGTGCCTAACACCTTCCCCTTGGTCAACAGAATTCCTTAACCGGAATCTTTGTTCGCAAAACCAGTTTAAGAGTCAAACGGTTTCGAAAAGGATTTTCTAAAGGTGACTTGGCACACCGGATTATGCCAAGTGGCGACTCTGAATAAAAAATGCAAATAATCCTTTTTCCGAAACAAATTTTCATTTCTTGTCACTTAAATAATAAAACCCTTTCGAACTTTAAAAATGTATTCCAATGTTTTGGAGTACGCGTTGAAAAAAAGGGGTGTGACATGTGATATGTGAGTTATGCATATATCACCCGTTTAAATCATAGCTACAATTGCTAAAAGACTGATATATAAGTAGAGGAGTATTAAAAGATGAAATCATCATCCAGTATATTTTGGATTCGTGATCTCGATTCTACGCAAGCTCTAATTAGATATATTTTTAATATGGCAAACCAAGTAGGTACGACTAAATAACTTGTATCAAAATAAAGTTAATGGGAATTACCTAATACCCTATTATTTAAATTGGTTACATAATATACTATTATATTTCCTCCTCTATTCTCTATGAGGGGAGCTCTCAATTATATATTGCTAGTATTTAAATTACATTTATCCCAGAAAATACGAATCATTGTGCACCAACCTTTTCATTATTCAACCACTCTTGTCAAATAATTTAATATAATTTGTTGAACAGGAAATGTAAGAAGCATTGTACATGCTAATAATACATTATATATGTAATTTGAATTGCAGAGTAAGACTAGCTAATACATTATATATGCTAAATATCTCATATTTGGAGATTATACACTAACCACCAATGGACATAGTTGGATAAACGTGCTTTGTGATTGATTCATTCTTAATCAAAATTTCCGCATTCGAATTCTAAGAACAAAGAAATTCATTGTAAGAAATGCACGAGCCTTATACAAATTCGAATTAATCAGGTCATTAGGTACGTACACTCTATAATATACCGGATCATTAAAAAAAAGGAATTTACAGCCCCAAACCGTCACCCCAAAAGACAAAAACGAGTGAACAATTTTCTTTTCTAAAAAAGAATATGCTGCCCTTTGTTAATTTTTTTATTTTTTTTTTAAATATGATTATTAGATTAATAAAATGAAAGAATTTAAAAACAAGTTTGACAGACAAAAGGATAACTCTGGAGCATTTGCAAACCTAGACCTATATACCACCAAAGGATGTGGTGCAGCGAATGGGGTTGCTCCTCCCTTAACCAGAGGTCTCGGGTTCGAGTCCTAAGTATGGAAAAATCCTTGGTAGGGAGCGCTTCCCCAGAATGGGGCTCTACGCGGTGCAAATCCGAATTAGTCGGAATCCAATGCAAATACCGGACACTGGATGAAAAAAATAGACCTATAAACAACTCAATGACAAAAAAGATCTCCCTTTGCTAATACAACACAACCCTAATCTCTGGGTTAATTTTATAGAATTTATCACTGTAAACTGATCACAAAGTGATTACTATCTCAATCAATTATGAGACTCCATTGAAGAACACATAAAAACTTCTAGAGAGAAGATTTTCAATATCTTGAGAGAGGAAAATATCTACAATGAGTTACTTTAATCTGTAACTAACATATCACTACTTATACACCACACTAACTGAATTGTCCAGCTGGCTGCCACATCACATACTCTAACTAATTAACTATCATGATCTTAGCTAATTACATTAGTGCCATCAATTACTCTGCATCTATACAGTCTCTATTCTCAACACTTCCTCTCAAGCTAGGTGGTGTAAACACATTTAACACACCTAGCTTGCTAACTAGGAATTCATGTTGAGCTCTTGCCAAGCCTTTTGTCAGAATGTTTGCTAATTGATGTTTGGAGTCCACATGTTCTGCCTTCACAAGTCCTTCTTGAATTTTTTGCCTAATGAAGTGACAATCAATTTCTATATGCTATTTTCTTTCGTGGAAAACTGGATTTGCTACGATTTGTAAAGAAGTTTTACTATTACTGTGTACAATCACTAGAAAATCAACTGGAAATCCCAATTCCTTCAGTAATGTTGTAATCCATAATACCTCTGATACAGAGCTTGCCATGCTTCTGTACTCAGCTTCTGCTGAGCTCCTTGACACCACATTTTGTTTTTTTGATTTCCATGGGATCAAAGAGTCTCCATGTTTCACGAGAAAATCTAAAACTGACCTCCTGGTATTAGGACAAGAAGTCCAGTCTGCATCACAATAGACATTAAGAGCATTCGACTGTCTGCTACTGATTAAAATTCCAAGTCCCGATTCTCTTTTAACATATCTCATGACCCTCACTGTTGCTTCCCAATGAGAGTTTTAAGAATATTGTAAAAACTGACTTAACAGCTGAACTGAATAGGCAATATCAGGCCTGGTTAGTGTTAAGTACAACATTTTGCCAATAAGTCTTTGATATTTCCCTGTATCTTCTAAGATGTCATCATCTGCCTTTCCTGTTATTTTATCAAGCTCTTGTGTTAAAAGTTTCATGTTAGGTTCCAAGGGTGTCCCAACTTCTATTGCACTCCCTAATCCAAGATCTGAAAGTATCTCCAAAGCATATTTCCTTTGATTGATTAGAATACCTCTTGCTGATTTACTAAACTCCATTCCAAGAAAAAATTTCAACTCACCTAGATCTTTAATTTTGAATGCTTTGTGCAGTGAGTTCTTGGTAGCTTCTATCAGACTTAGATTATTTCCTATGACTAACATATCATCAACATACACCAAGATGATCACCACATCATTGCCTGACTTGTTGATAAAAAGAGAATGATCTAAAGCAATTTGTACAAACACAAAATTCAACAAAGCTTCAGATAATTTTAGGTTCTACTGTCTACTAGCTTGCTTAAGTCCATAAAAGATTTTTTATAGCCTACACACAAGACCAGACTCCCCGTGGCTAGAAAAACCCTGAGGCAACTCCATATAAACTTCATCATAAAGGTCACCCTGAAGAAAATCATTATGGACATCAAGTTGGTGAATATGCCAAGCATGTTGGGCAGCTAAAGATAACACAGTCCTCACTGTGACAGTCTTAATGACGGGAGAAAATGTTTCATGATAATCAAGACTCTCTTATTGGCTATAACCTTTAGCAACTAACCTAGCCTTATACCTTTCAACTTTACCATTGGTCTTAAGCTTGACTTTGTACACCCATTTACATCCAATAGGTGACTTACCCTTTGGTAAGAGAACTAATCTCCAAGTACCATTGTCTTGGAGAGCCTTAATTTCAGCTTGCATAGCCTCAAGCCATCTACTATTAGAGACAACTTCCTGATAAGATTGTGGCTCCTGAACAGATGATAAAAAGACTAAATAAGATTGATAGGATGCAGAAAGATTACCATAAGAGATAGAATCAGCAAGAGGATAAGTCACAACATGAGTAGATTCTTTAGTAACAAAGTCCGTTAACCATAAAAGAGCCTTAGTATGCCTTTGAGACCTTCTAGGAGGCAAAGGTGTTGTATGACCAACGTCAGAAGAAGGCAATGAAAATTGAGTATCGGTACTGACAACATGTGAGGAAACTGGAGAAGTAGCAGCACTATCAGTAGACTAATCATCTAGTATCAAATCATGAATAACTGGTGGAGAAAAAGTGGAAGCCACTGGAGTAGAAAGATCAACCTTAAAGGGAAACACATGTTCTACAAAATGGACATCTCTGTTGACAAAAAACTTCTGATTCAATGGATCAAATAAGATGTAACCCTTGGTTACAGTAGAATGCCCCATAAACACAACCTTGACAGCTCTTGGAGCAAATTTATCAACCCTAGGCAAGACACTCCCATAACACAAACAACCAAGGGTTCTCAAATGAGTAAGTTGTGGTTTCTTGCTAAAAAATACTTCATAAGGGGATTTTCCTCCTAAAACATTAGTTGGCAACCTGTTGATAATATAGGAGCCTGCTAAAATGCAATGACCCCAGAAAGAAAGTAGAATATGCCCTTGAAACCTGAGGGCTCCGGCTACTTCAAGTAGATGTCTGTATTTTCTCTTAGCTACACCATTTTGCTGAGGAGTATAAACACATGTTCTATGATGTATAATGCCTAACTCTTTGAAGAGAGTTTGCAAGTGTGAACCAACAAGTACACCTCTATTATCAGTCCTGACTACTTGCACAACAACCTTGAACTGAGTGTGAACCATTTTAAAAAATTATCTCGGCATGATCAACACATCAGACTTGAATTTAAGCAAGAAAAACCAAGTGATTCTAGAGAAATCATCAATAATAGTCAGAAAAAATTTGTTACCATCAAATGTTTCTGTATGATATGGTCCCCATACATCAAAATGTAGAAGCTGAAAAAGAGAACTGGATTTACTAGTGCTACATCAGAAAAACTTAGTGTTGGACGTTTTTTTTCTCTTGTTCCCTACTGATGTTAGGCGTATTTACACGCCTAAAGCACCTTAATTTACCCATATTTTAGCTAAGTTTTAAGGACAAAATATATAATTCTTGCACTTTTAGTCCATTTTCCTGTAAGTGAGCTAACCAACGTGATTAGAAAGATTTCAGGTATTTATGATGAAGATTTGATCACTTTGTGGATCTTTCGATAGCAAGGGAAACTTCACATAAGAGGGAAGGCAGCTTCTGGAAGCCGGTGGACTGAAAGTGATGCATGGAAAACTTGTCCCGGGCAAAAACAGTATTTCTAAAGACTTGGGGATCAGCAGTAACTTAGTAGGACTAGGACAAGGATACAGTAACCCAGTAGGACTAGGACAAGGATAAAAACCCTATTTCAGTAGGACTAGGACAAGGATGTTATAAAAACTCTATTTTGCTGAATTTTTCAGCATTCACTCATTCATTAATTCAAGTCTTTTTCATTCGACTTTTGCTCCTAATTCACGTTACAATTTCTGACAGAGGACACGGCTCTCTTGAGAGCAACGGACCAAGAGAAAAAAAATGTCCAACCCTAAGTTGACGTCTAAACCATCTCCATCGCCAAGATTATTCTAGGTTGTGGTATGATGATTATATCTGTTGTGATTTCCGTTGCACTCATGAGTAGCTAAACTTCTCTGTTAGGGTTATGGAAGCCTTATGATATACTATCTATTACTATGAGTTTGTGAATTCGTGACGCGCATGCTACTTATATCATTACTCTCTTCATCTTAATTGAATTCTTGTGGTTGCAAACATATAGAATACGCCAGTATAACATTAACTTATTCGAGAGAAAAGTTACATGTCTGGAAAAGAGAGAGTGACAAGGAAATAGGGCTACCAACCCCTGTTTATAAGTTAGTGTCGTAACTGGACTAACCTCTTGGAGAGTTCGTACCGTTAGTTATACACTTTAAGCTCGAGAGAGTTAAAGTGAGATAATCCTTGATGGTCGAGAGACGCTAGGATTTACCATAGAATACGAATCTCTATAAGTGCATGCATGTCTGAATTCCGCATAACTCATAGTTAATAGATACGTAGAACTCATAAGGTGGACAATACCCTAACTTACAATTCTCATTGATTAAAATCTTACTAAACAAAACATTCCGTTTTTACTTTGCTATTTTGATACTTTTACTTCACGCCTAAACCATCCCCCCTTTCCGTAGAATTTTCGACCAACAGTCTAATAATAGTTGCAATACTTAGTGACCAAGTATTCCCTGTGGGATTCGACACCCAACCCAGTTGGGTTCTATATTTGACAGCGACCGCTTACACTCTTACGAGAGATGTAGTTTGGGCGTTATCACCTACCAATCCCCTTCAGCCTCCCACTGAAGAGGTCCTGGAACAGGCAAAAACCAGGGTAAAAAGGAGACAAAATAACTAAGCTCTCTAGTTATCTTGGTAACGGATAGAATATTGTACTTAAACTCGATCACAAATAACACATTCTGTATGTCCTGCGTACCCATTACTATACAGTTTCCAGTATGAGTTATTGTAACTATTTCTCCAGTTGGCAAATGAACTCTTTTATTATCCCCTGTGCTGACTGATTTAATGTTATGTAACAAATTCAAATTGGATGTCATATAATTCGTTGCACCAGTATCCAGTATCCAATTGGCTTGTTCTATATTAGACATAAGAGATTGAACAATACTTGTCATGTTAACCATATCCAGCTGTGGCATCTGTTTATCAAGCAGCATCATAATTTTTTCATATTGATCCTGAGTTAGTTGTGGAGCCCTAGGCATATAACTTCTTGAGCTACTTGAACCTGCATCATTGGATTCAGTTTTACCTCCAACTCTGTTGTATTTGTTCTGGTGAGTAGTGGAAGTATCGGTGTGAACATTGTATGTTTTAATTCTGTTTGTATTTGGTCTGAAGGTTGGTTTGCGTGAATGAGCATTATCCCCTTGAGGATAAAAGTTGCCTTTCTTTTTGTGGACATAATCTTCAGGATAACCATGTAGCTTGTAGCAGTCATCCTCAACATGACCTTTCATTTTGCAAAAGTCGTATATTGTATTTCAGTTAGGATTCCTATTCTTCTTTGGTTTGAAGTAGGCAGGTCCACGCTTAGCTAATAGGGCAGCAACTTCAACGCCTTCTCCTGTTATGGACAAACTCCCCATAGCTTTTTGGCTTTCTCATTCAACAAGCATAGAATAAGCTCTATTGAGGCTGGGAGTTGGAGTTATCATCAGAATTTGACTTCGAGGATAGTCATAATTCTCGTTTAATCCCATTAAAATTGCATCAATTTTTGGTTTTGAATATGCGCACAGAATTTCTTAGCGTTTGCATAATCACATGGAGGCGGCACTATTGATTCATATTCTACCCAAAGATTTTAAAGTTTCAAAAAATAAACAGTTATACTGTCAGTACCTTGCACTAGTGTTGCAATTGACTTGTGTAACTGATAAATCCTTGACGCATTGACCTTATCAAAACGTTCCTTCAAATCATCCCAAACTGATTTTGCATCCACTGCATACTATTTCAGTGTGAAGTTCCTTCGGAACTGAACTCATAATCCAACCTTGGACTATTGCATTTCATCTGTTCCATTGATAGGCTAATTCAACTGCAAAATCCTCCTTCTTCCATGTACCATCGACCAACCCTAATTTATTTTTACCTAGGAGTTGAATTCGAATGGCTCTACTCCAAGTCGAGTAATTTTCGGACCCATTTAACTGCATAGGAATGATAGAAGATCCAGTAGTATCTGAAGGATGAAGAAATAATGCATGATTGTGATCAAATTTCACTCCTGCTTTTGCTGAGCTTTGAGTTTTCTTCAAATTCTCTGAACAAAAAACTGTATTTGTAGTAATGAGCGATCGCACAACTCACAATAGTGGTTGTAGCTCTGATACCATATAGAATTTATCATTGTAAGCTAATCACAAAGTGATTATTGTAATACCTCGAAGTTTTCTAACTAATTTCGTCCCAAGAATGTCTAGTATTATCTTCTAAATTGAATGATATTTATTCCATGGGAAATTTTTAAGATTTTTACTTTTTTGTCATAAGGTAAATTCAATAAGCTTTCCATTGATATAAGATTCGCCTAAATCCGATAACAGGGTAAGAAGTTATGACTATTTCAAGTTTCCATCGTAAAACAACGCCATATTAGTTAGTGGCGCGCCGCGCCACAAGAGAAAATGGCATTTGTCAAATTCCAGCAGGGGTCTGCGATAGTGGCGCATCGCACCAAACTTCCAGGTCCCAAACGAAGTGGCAACGCGATGGCTCCACCTTGTGCCATTCCCCTATTTCCCAATTGTCAAATTCCAGTGACATGGCGCGATAGCGCCGCATCGCGCCAGGGGTCTTGTTCGAAAAAATTTCACCGATTTAAAAAATGCGTTCAGGATTAAAAAGGTCAATTCTCCACCCCTATTTAATCCCTTTAACACAAGATTCACCTATTTGGAACCCAAAATAAACTAGTTTCTCTCAATTTTCTCTCAAGAACAAGCTAGGATTTCAATTGGGGATTCAATTTCAAGAAAGTCTCTTCGTCAATCTTCGCTAAAACAAGAACTAAGGTATGTGTTGTGTTGATTTATGGATTTCTTTTATCCATAAAGCTCAAGAACCCTATTTCAAATTGCAAATCATGATATTTATGTTGTAGGTTGATCGTAACCATGTTTATCTTGTTATATGATTCCCAAGTTGGAATATTTATGTGTTTTTCATGAAACTACATTAGCAAGTGAGTGAAATCCATAAATTGATTTATTTATAATGTGCCAATTTGATGATAAAGCCTATGCCCTATGGGTGCATGCAAGGTGTTTGATAAAATGCTTAAGAAGATAGAAATTATGCACTATAGCTAAATTATGATCCAAAATGACTTCCATGTTATTCTTATATATTGAAATTGTTTGTTGGACTGCTCATGACTTAGCCTTATGAAATTAAGCTATGTATACATGCTATTTTATTCACGTACCAAGCTATGATAATCAAATGCCCATGAAATATCTCCAATTATTGTATTATGGATTGTTGATGATTGGTCATGCATTCAAGAATGTCATGCCTTGTCAGTTTCCTTCCATCGAGTCCTGAGGGTACTTGTACCCAAAAAATATAGTTGTGTGCCTAGAGTCGGTGACATGTTTCACGATATCCTCAGTCAAGCCATGATCTATAGAACTCAGTCAGTCATGTGACTCAGGAAATCTCTGTAATTCATTAATCTCAGTACTATTCCATCAGTCAACAGAATTCAGTTAATTTAGTTCAGTAATTCATGTTCAGTGTCCATTCATATGGGAGTAGGATCTAGCATCGAGTAAACCCAAGGATAAGAACTCACCTGTTATATGAGGGTGTGATTCTTAGAAGCAATCCTTGCGTTCCAGAACTACGTAGCAAATGTAGGTTGAAACATCATAGCCTGTTATATGAGGGTAGATGAGGTGGCTTAACCTGTTATATGAGGGTTTCCACTGTTCTCACTAGATTTACCTGTTATATGAGGGTTACTCACAGATTGTCTTTACCAGTGGCGCGGTATTGACACCCTTCCAATTAGGGTTACAGATTGGACCCCAACTCAGCCATAATGGCGTATTAGGGGCATGTCGGTTAGATAACTACTTCCCACAGTTTCAGTTACAGAATTTAGGATTGTCAGATACAATCATTCAGTCTCGGTATTAGAACTCAGATAGTTCTACAAAATTCAGGACTGTCAGATACAACCAACGCAGAATAGTACGAAACTCATCTAGTTCCATCAGATTTAGGACTGTCAGATACAGTCACTCATGTTATCAGTTATATCAGTCATCAGAACTCAGTTATCAGTCATGTTAGTTATCAGTAAACTCATGTTATCACAATCTCAGATATAGTTACTATGTGTTCATACATGTATTCTTACGTTTATATTAGTCAGTTAGTCAATATTGTTCATGCATATGAACCCCATGCATTTAGCATACCTCACATGCATACCAGTACATTCAAAGTACTGACGCATTTGCGCTATGGTGTTTTATACCATAGGTTCCGAAGCACGAGCTCCAGAGCATCAGTAGATTCCAGATATCAACAGTCAGTTAGCAGTGAGTCCTCATCCTTCGAGGACATGATTATTTTTTTATTATCTCATTAATTAATTTATTAGTTGGAGTTAGTTGGGGACTTGTCCCATCAACTCCTTATTCAGACAGTTCAGTCAGTTAGAGGCCTTTTAGACTAGTGTGTTCAGACAGTTATTTCAGTGTTTTAAGTATTTCATACCCCATCCATATGTTATGATTTATCAGTTATGTTACAGATTTGAACCTTATGGCCTTTCAGTTCATGTTTCCGTATTTATATAGTATATCATGTAGTATATAGGTACAGATATCAATCATGAGTTAGCTTGTGGTCCTTCGGGATCATGAGCATCGTGTAGCATTTCGGGTACCAGATTCGGGGCGTTAAAATTACCATCTCAATCAATTATGAGACTCCATTGAAGAAAACATAGAAACTTCTAGAGAGAAGATTTTCAATATCTTGAGAGAGGAAAATATCTACAATGAGTTACTTTAATCTGTAATTAACATATCACTACTTATACACCACACTAACTGAATTGTCCAGCTGGCTGCCACATCATATACTCTAACTAATTAACTATCATGATCTTAGCTAATTACATTAGTGTCATCAATAACTCTGCATCTATACAGTCTCTATTCTCAACAAATTAAAAAAAAATCTCCACCATATTATTATGGTAAAAGATGAAATTTAAAATGTACTACTATACTTTAGCTTCATGCACTGCATGTGCAGATGTTGTACGGAATTACTGATTATTTACTTTTTTGTTCATACTGTATAGGAGTGACAAACAAACGGATCGAAGCAAATATGAATAAGTTGAAAATAGGTTTAATAAATGGATAAAATATTTAGTTTTTCCATATTTAATATGGATAAAACTACTGAGAAAACATAAATTAAAAATCAAAATAAGCCTAGACTTTCAAAGAAAAAAGAAAAAAATTCATGAAAAATAACAAAGATAAATGGATATTAATAAGGCCAAACCCATCGACAGCCCTCTGAACTTGGCACGATCTTTCACTTTGACAACTCAAGTGGACGTTGTTCACTTTTGGCACCTCAAGTAGCTATAAGTGTGTCATTTTGATATTTTTCGCTGACATGACATGGCGAGTGTTACACACTCGCCATGAGCGCGTGAAGCTTCTTATTTATCCGATTTTTTTTTTAAAACTATGCTTGTTCTTAATTTTTTTTGACCTTTTTGTTCATTATTATTTTTTGGTGGATATTTCAATATTGAAAGTTCTTTTCTTGTTCATCAATGGTGAATTCATTGGCAAGGTAGAGGTGAGCAACACCCTTTACGAAAAATTCCAATTTCTCCGAAGCCTCATTTTTTCTTTTGACCATTTTGTTCATTATTATTTTTTGCTAGAAATTTCAACATTGAAAGCTTTTTTTTTTTGTCATCATCAATGGAGAATCCACTGACAAGGCTGAGATGGGCAACACGTTACAGAAAATTTCAATTTATCCGACGCCTCATTCTTCAGAGCTAAAAATTTCAATGTAAATCCGTAATGAATTTTTCAACCCAAATTGATTATTGAAGGATAATCAATAGTTCAGAGCCAATTTCTAGAGAAATGAATAAGTTAAATAGTTTCTTATTTTCCGTTGGTGGTGCTTCAGGCTTCAAGAATGGAAAGGGATTATGGATAGTGATTATTTTCAGCAAAAACAACAACAGTCAGCGTATCATCAGCAGATCAAAATTCTTGATGGAGAAGGGAATGATTCCGATGAGAATTTTGTAACCCACGATGGGTCATCAAGTTCTGATTCGAATTCTATGTTTACGGCTTTGTTGAACAACTGTGATAAATCTAAGAATCGGCTGCAATTCTTGGGGTGGGTAGGTTATTTGGAGAAGATGGTGTGGGGTATTTATTTATTGATTGATTTTTTATTTAAGTTAATCATTTAAAAATTTATTTTTTAAATTATAATTTATTTAAAATTATTATGTTACACAAAAACGCCACATGGCTTTTGTTAATTGGTCGTATGTCATGTCAGCAACGTGTGTATTACACACACTTGATAAAATTAGTTGATTGTAAAAAAAGTGTTAAAATAACACAGTTAATACCTACTTGAGGTGTCAAAGTAAAAGATCATGCCAAGTTTAGGAGGCTGTCGATGAATTTGGCCTATTAGTAATATAGATATTCATATTACCCATTTGATTTTTTTCTCTAAATGGATAATATTGGATTTGATCTATTTTTAATTAATTATATATAATTAATATTTAATGAATTTAATGATTATTTATTTTTAAAAATATATGATATCCATCATCCACACCATACTTTGGTCGGTTTATAAACACGGAATTGAATGTGTTGTTAAGACTTAACCCACTTAACCTAATTCGGTCAAACCCACCTAACTCGGTCAAATCTGTATAAACCCGCCCCACATTCATACCCGCACCGTACTTCCCCATATTTTTTTTTCTATTTTTAAAAAATTCATAACTTTATTGAAATCATAATATTTTCAAATCTACAACTAGGAAATGATAACAACTAGTTTCTATTATATCAGTTTTCACTAAGAAATTGTCAAAAAATATCACGTGTACAAGTAATGATCAACTCTCATATTTTTTTAAAAATGAATAGAGATATGAAAAAAACTATAAACTATTTATTTGTAGTGTTATACATGTTATTTTAAGTAAAAAATACATATAATTTTAGGTATAATCGCGAGAATAATACTATTTTTTATTTTTTTTAATTTAAATTCGCATAGACCCGCAACCCGCACTATTTAAAAAAAAAAACTTACTTTAACCCGCACCGCACACGCACCGCCCCGCATAGCTTAAAATCCGCACCGCCCCGCATAGCTTAAAACCCACACCGCCCCATTGTCATCCCTAATAGTACTATAGTTGAGCATGTCGGTAATGTAATTCCAAGTATTTTTAACTGGAAGGTAGTTGGGATTAAGGTCAAGTATGAGAAGTTCATGGCCGGTATGTTCAGCAAGGTAAACATTTAGTACTACATTTCGAGTTAAAAAATTTATTTTACTCTGCTGACTTTCCGGTGAATCTTAATGTAGCCATTTTTTTATGCTTAACAGTTTGTGTACACTAATTTACGGCCAAATCATGAAGAAGTACAAATGCTTGATTTGCCCATGATCGACGGCGTTAAATTAAATGATGATGAATCTTCCTTCTCACACGATACTTATCCAGATCGTAGTGGTAAAAGACACGTTATCGACATACATACTCAATCGGACATGGACCATCAAGGTTTGAGGATTTCAGTACTGTCCCACCACCTGAAATCCTCAAAAAGGAAGGTCTGAGTACTGATGCATCAGCATCACAACCTACGAAGAAGAGGAGGACAATCTGATTTGATACTACAACTGTTCTTATGCAAGATAGTGAGAAAACGCCATCGTCTGTTTCAGGAAAAAGTATGCCAATAGATCAATTACGGACTTCTGATTCAGAGCGTATTGATGCACCAATGCTAACTCTATCATCATCCGGCAAGTCAGATCATCAGGACAGTTCTGACCAAAAGTGGAATGAGTTGAAGTTCTTCTTAAAGTCCTATGTAAGTTTTTGCATATAGTAAAAACTATGTACAATTAAATTGTAGAAACATTACCAAATTTATTGTCTTTTTATTTGTAGGTTGACTAAAAATTCACCTTCATTCACAAAGTATTGGTTAAACAACATGAAGAATCAAATGACAAAAGAAATAAACAACACACTGAACTAATGAGCATGCTGAAACGCATCAAACACACCCATGAAAAGGTAAATTTAACTGATTTTACTTTTCACAATTAATGATTTTTGTATTTAACTATTGAATTATATTCGTGCCATTATTATTTTTGATATACATCACAATTTTCTATAATATTGATATACATCATAAATTGTTGAAAGAATTTTTTATTTTAATTTCGTTCAGAATTGTTCACTTAGATAGAATACTTAATTGTACATAAACAGATTGTTGATTAATCAAACTTCAAATGTTAATACGATATGGTTATGGATGTTACAAAATACACACACTCAGTTATGTATATATATAAATATACATAATATACACACACACAATCATTTATATATTCAAATATATTTCATATATGTTTTGTACATCTAAGTTATGTATATTGTTCAATATACATAACTTTGTTATGTATATTTAGTGTATATACATAACTCTGTAATGTATATTTTACAATATACATAAGTTTGTGGTCTATAGTACCCATCATATAAGACCATCTTATCAAGATTTTTTAACTCATTCATACATAATCAATTATCTCTATTGGATGAATCCAATATTATATTTATTACTCTACACTTTATATCTTTATCAAACATTTGGGCATAAAAGACATCATTCATTGCAAGTTTTTTTTAACATTTTTTTTCATAAAACAACAACAAGATCAACAAGATCATGATGTGGAATGTTTACATAAGAAAGATGTTCCATCAAAAGAGCAAGTTGTTCATACGAATTTCTTTTCAACAAATGCAGACAATGCAAAAATGATATATTTTATAACTATGCATTTTTTTATTTTCCAACGTTGATGTTGTTCTTACACATATGTAATCCTAATGTCATAAGGATGATGAACTTGGAGGGTTTACAACTGGGGGTGTACCATCACTAGACAATTTCGAAGAGATGGATATCGTCACTAGTTTGAAAGATAAAGAAAAAAAAGTATTTTTTACAAAATGACTTTTCTCCAAGTGTGATATTGAGATTACAAAATCTATACACACAAAGACATGTATATATTCAAATATAGTTCATCTATGTTTTGTACATCAAACAATTTAAATAACAAAGTTATATATATTTTTTAATATACATACTTATGTTATGTATATTAATTTTCCATACTTATGTATATTAATTTTTCATACATAACTATGTAGTTAATATTTTATAAATAACATAAATATTTTGTGTATAGTTCACAACATATAGTATTGTGTAATACTTATTTATAACTTATTTAACAATAATGAATTATTTATTGTATTTTATCAAACAACATCTACAACATCAACAAGATCATGATGTGAAATGTTTACAACAGGAACATGTTCTATCAAAAGAGCAGGTTGATATAGAATTCTTTCCAACAGAGGAACAAAAAGGAAAAAAGATATTTTTTACAAAAAGGCAGTTTCACATATTTAGTTTTATATTTTGTATTAAAGAAAAAATTAAAATAAAATTTAGATTAGTTTCTTGTGTATGTTGACTAATGTTCTGGATATTTATATTTGTTATTAGTTTGTATATGTCATTTTTCATACGTATATGTTTATAATATACATAGTTAATGCATCAAAAAATGAAACATCATCATAAACATTCGATACACATTTTAAATATTTTTGGTTCTCGACAACAGTAATAAATCATTACACACAAAATTTGCTCATGATAGAACAAATGATGCTATTATTGAAGGAATCCACAACAATGTACAAAAATCTTTTGAGGTTGGATATATCTCATAGTATAAAAGTTATTATTTTGTAAAAATACACTTATTTAGTTTTGTATATGTTGTTTAATATATAACAGGATTTTGAAGAATTTAGTGTGGATGTTGGAACTTTCACATTAAATGCTTTTGTCTAAGAAATGGTGAATCAGGAGCCGGAGGATATTGAAACTGCCACATTGAATGCTCTTGTCGATGCTGTTGTAAATCAGAATTCGAATTACTCTAAAGTAGAAACACCTATGACTGAGAATATTCATAAATATCATTCGATAAATTCATAAAGTAATTTTTTTCATAATTTTAGTGTCAAATTTTATAGTCAAAATATTTTTTTTACTAACATATTTAAAGAAAACTTACATTATATACATTTAATTTACCTATATAGGATGAATACTTGAGTACCATTTCAGAATCTGCTCAATTGGAGATAGATGCTATAATGCAAGGTTTGGCAGCACCGGTAGATGATATTCCGCTTAAAGTTGTTAAACCGGTGGATGAAACAGTTAACTTGCATTCCCTATTTGATAGCCATATTCCATCACATTATCCTGATTCAGTTGTTGTGGCTCATCTAGCTGCAAAAATCCCTGCTAAACGAATCAGGACTAGGTCCAGGATTTTCAAGTCACCATACACGACAGACTTTGCATCTGGTTCAAAGGCCCTAGAGGATGAAAGCACAGATTTCAAATAGACATTTACATTTGAAGATTATGGAATATCTGACGATATGCCAAGTTCTGTCATTGAAGAGTACAAGAAATGGGCTCTTGAGGGTCTGTTGAAGTTTCATTTCAAAAAGTGAGTTCTAACAATACAAATATTATTTTGTTTCGTAAATATGTATATACAATTTACACATTTTTCTTAATACACTTATTCAACATTTTATAGGAAAATGAATGATGACCACTACAAAGAAAAAGCATCTTTCCTGGGAGTTCAGCAATATGATTTTGTCGTTGCACATGCTCGTTCTAAAAATTGATTTTACTTGATGTCGCAGAAAAATTCATGCTGGAATGATGAGGTATTTTTAATTTGAATATTACCTTTTAAAAATTTTCATATATACATACATATACTGGAATCTTATTCATATTACAATTACAAAAAAGGTGTTACAGCTTGAAAATATTGATATTTGTAGTTCATAACATATATGGTTAATGCTTGTATGTATTAGTAAGTATGTATATGTTCTTTTAACGTTGTTGAACATATAAATAAATTCTATTATGTGTGTTTTGAGTACTATGTTTTGATACATTGAATATTTACATATGTATATGTAAATCATATATATATGAATTGTTTTTTATTTTTTATAGTGTTTTTCAGGTAAGGAATGTCACATATGTATGTGAAGAACTTATACATAAAACTTATATTTGTTTGTTATGTTGTGTATTGTTATGTACATATACATATAATATTTGTATATTAAATATAGATACATATGTTACCATCTGGTTAAGGTTATGAACAGTACCTATGTATATTTTAAATAAATACATGACTCATATATATCGTTAAATGTGTAATGAAATGCCTTATTTATATTCATCATTTTTTATATATTGTTCATATATTCGTCTATGTATTAGATGTTGTTAGATGTGTAATGAAATTACTAGTTGTAATGTACATAATATGTTTTAACCATATAGTCTCACATATTATGTGTTCTTCATTTCCAATAGGGTAAGGAATACCGGATAAAAAATATTCCTGCGCATTCTTTGTATATGTAGGATTCATTATATGTATGTGCAGAATTGCAATGAATAACTATATGTATGTGCAGTTTGGAATATTTTATCGTAACTGCCTGCAAGTTATATATATTAACTCCACAATTATGTTTATTTTTTTTAACTATTATTACTATCTGTATACATATAAATATGTTCACATTGTACATCAACATAATGCCTCTTCTTTGTATTTTAATTTTACAGCATATTGATGTGATATCTTATCACTTGCGCAAGAAATCAAAATTACGGACTGATCAAGAATATCGATTTACCACAATAAACTACTTTTTCAAGAACTACATTGAGAAGACGTACCATGGATATTATCTTAATGATTCAGACATGGTACTTTCTACTCAACAGGATTATGCTGAGTCTGTAGTTGTGGCCAACAATGAAAATGCAGTAAACAACATAATCAAGGGACTTTCAATTCCAGCTGGGTTGCCATGGCACCTTGTTGATGAGGTATATGTTCCAATCAACTGCAATCAGAATTTTCACTGGGTGTTAGCTATTATAGCTCTAAAGGATAGACGTATACGCATCTATGATTCACTGTCCAACCTAAGGAATATGGACTCATCCCCCGAGATTCACAAGTTGGCGGTAATGCTCCCAACCTTCTTGTCTGACAGTGAATTTTTTGAACAAACATCCCATACAGATTGGCCAAACCTTGATGCATACAGGTATAAACTGAGTGATACGACACAGTTACTGAATACCAATCCATTTGAGGTTGAATATGTGCAAAACATTACTCAACAAGATTGTGATAGTCTGTAAGTAATTTGTACTTAATGTTTTCTTAAATTTTATTTACTATGTGTTATAATTATATGACGTGTTTATTTTTTTCGTGATAGAGATTGCGGAGTTTTTATTGCTAGATATGCAGAATGCATAAGCGAAGAAATGTCAGTCCCATCAGTTGGTTTTGAAGCGGCATACCATCATATGCTATACGCATCTCTCCTTAGAAATTATGATTTTCGAAAAGCAAAAAAGGGTTATGTCAGTGAGAATGAAGACCCTCCAAGACCAAGGCCAACAAAACACTCAATTCCTGATGAAATGACCATTGTTAGAATTGGTAGGAGGACAGTATATTATGGTTTACAGAATGTTTACTAATATGAATTTTGTTAGGAATGTTGCATTTTCAACTACTTTAGATGTTTTCTTATTACAAATTTGTTTTAACAGTTTTTTAAGCAATGCTTATGGATTAATGATAAAAATTTCTTTGCTTATTATTGTTTTGTGTATATGATTTGTCTTTCTATATTTATTTGTGAACTAATCTACATATACATATGTATACTAAATGATACTGATAACCAAATGCTTACAAAACACATTTCTTTTATACAAATAACATAGCATTTATGTTTATATTTTTATTCTTTTAAATATGTATGACTACGTATACATATACAAATGGTATACCGATTATGTCATATGTCTATTATAGACTTATTGAATTATTAAACTATTGTATTATTTATCGTGTGTATACTTGTTATCTTATGTTTATAAAGAATAAATCAAATTAACTTCTTGATTGAGTGTATATGTAGTAATATACACAACAGTCTATTCTACAAAACATATTTCTTCGTTTCAATACATAACAACTTAGTATATTTTCTTTTTTCTTCTTGAATGTGTGTATATGTCAACACTCAACATATACATATTGTTTATACCTTCATTCTTATGCCTAAATATAATTTTTAAAATGCATTTACATGTCAACTACACTGCATTTAGTCTTAATAATCTTATAAATATCGAAATATTCATAGAATTTTATTCAACACCACTCATTATAATTTTATATCTCGAATCATTCGTATATAACATGTATATAAAGATCTTTTTGTGTTCATACTTTTGAGTTATTTATTTTACACACACAAAAAATAATTCCATGTATATCTACTCATATACATACAATATTTTGTCAACTCTAGTAAATTCCTATATAATCACTATAAACTCATAATTTACATATACATCTTATAAGCTTTTAACATATATACAGTTTTATAAGCTACATATATTTAGATATGATTTCTTTGTCATTAATAAGACATATTTATCAACAAATAAAAACATCTATACTACCTTAAAAGTACCAACTTAAAAATCTTAAAGTGAAATTACTAAACTACCCCCAACATAAAAACCCAAGTTTATATATTAAAACAAAAACAATCGGAAAAACATAAGCGTTGCTTCCAATAGTCACAACACCAGAAACGCCACTGTAAACCATATGCAGCAACTATCCAGCCCCTACGACATCACGCTAGGGAAAGAGTCTTGCCTTCGACGCTCACAATCCGGACGAAAGCCAAAAGGTATTCCCAGTTATTCCTGCTTAAACGCTAGGGAAAGAGTCTTACCTTCAACGCTCACAATCCGTACGGAAGCCAAAAGGTATTCCCAGTTATTTCTGCTTAATCAAACATACTCAGTTTTGTGAAATCTCCAACAAGTTCCTCTGGTATGCTACCAATAAGTTCATGGGGAAACAATTGTTCACTGGATTGTTGTGTAGTGTTTTATCCAATGTACCAATCAGCAGGTTCCCAATCTGGAAGGACGCAAAAAGGTATGCGTTGTTACTTCTGCCTAACCAAACATAATCACTTTCTAATGCAAACTTTTTGTTCACTGTTAATTTTTAAATTCTTTTACGGATGTCACATCTCGATGATGTTCCGCTGGAATGGTAGCACCAAGTTCATGTGAAAAACTGGTGGTTTCAGCCTTGATCTGAAATCTTTAATTCCAGTTAATAATCAGATGATTCACAATTCGGACGGACGACAAAAGGTATGCCCTTTTACTACTGCTTAACCAAACATAGTCGCTTTCGAATCAAAATATGTCATTGAATGTTAAATTTTTAATACTTTTATGGACCTCAACTGTCCATCATGTTCCACTGGTATGGTACATGTTCCGCTCATATTGTAGCAAAAAATTCATGGAGAAACAATTGTTCACAGGGTTGCTGTGGAGTGCTTTATTTAATTTACCAATCAGCAGGTTCCCAATCCAAACAGACGCAAAAAGGTATGCCTACTTCAATTTAATAATCAGAAGGTTCACAATGCAGATGGACATCCAAAGGTATGCCATGTTACTCCTACTTTACAAAACATAGTCGCTCTCGAATGAAAACATGTTCTGTTTAACCAAACATAGTCCCTTTTGAATCAAAACATGTTCTTCACTGTTAAATTTGTAATTACGAAAGTTAAAAGGTATTCCCAGTTATTCCTGCTTAATAAAACATACTCACTTTTGTGAAATCTCCAACAAGTTCCTTTGGTATGCTACCAACAAGTTCATGGGGAAACAATTGTTCACAGGATTGTTGTGGAGTATTTTTTTCTAACAGTTGCCCACTGGATTGTTGTGTAGTGTTTTATTCAATATACCAATTAGCAGGTTCCCAATCCGGACAGACGCAAAAAAATATGCGCTGTTACTTCTTTCTAACCAAACATAATCACTTTCTAATGCAAACGTTTTGTTCACTGTTAATTTTTTAATTCTTTTACGGATGTCACATCTCGACATGTTCCGCTGGTATGATAGCAACAAGTTCATGGGAAAAATTGGTGGTTTCAGCCTTGATCTGGAATCTTTAAATCCATTTAATAATCAGATGATTCACAATTCGGACGGACGGCAAAAGGTATGCCCTTTTACTACTGCTTAACCAAACATAGTCGCTTTTGAATCAAAACATGTCATTGAATGTTAAATTTTTAATACTTGTATAGACCTCAACTCTCCATCATGTTCCGTTAGTATGGTACATGTTCCGCTTATATTGTAGCAAAAAATTCATGGGGAAACAATTATTCACGGGGTTGCTGTGGAGTGCTTTATTTAATTTACCAACCAACAGGTTCCCAATCCAAATCGATGCAAAAAGGTATGCCTACTTCAATTTAATAATCAGAAGGTTCACAATGCAGATGGCCGCCCAAAGGTATGCCCTGTTACTCCTGCTTAACAAAACATCGTCGCTCTTGAATGAAAACATGTTCTGCTTAACCAAACATAGTCCCTTTTGAATAAAAATATGTTCTTCACTGTTAAATTTGTAATTCATTTATGGACGTCAAATCTCCAACATGTTCCGTTGGTATGGTAGCAACAACTTCATTGGGGGAAACAGATATTCGTATACAGAAATCCCAGTGACTATACTAATAAGTTGTCAGTTGTTTTATGTGATTACAGTAAAGATATGTGCCTACAAATCATACCTTATCGTTCTCATAGAGTCAATAAGGCTAATGTATAAACTAAGGATTTTATGAAAAGTCTCAGTATGAATAAGAAATACGTTACAAGTAATGCAACCTTCCTTATTTCTACCTCTTTCAGGACTAAATTATTTGATCCATTAAGATTCCATTGTGCTCACATGAAGTAATATGTTTACATATCCTTATCTCTCTTATGCTCGCATGTTTCCAGCCCTACGACATCACGCCAAGGAAGAGTCTTGCCTTCAAGTCTCACAATCCGGACGTTTGCCAAAAGGTATGCCCTTTTCATATCTATACGACATCTCACTTCTGTTACACTGTTTACATAATGTCAATATATGTGTCATTTGTAAAGTTAACCTATCCATAATTTTTCTATAGATCACGAGAAGGTTTTAAAATGATAATATTCTTACATATCCTTATCTCTCTTATGCTCACATGTTTCCATCCCTATGACATCACGCAAGGGGAGAATCTTGCCTTCAAGTCTCACAATCCGGGAATTTGCCAAAAGGTATGCCCTGTTCATATGTATACGACATCTCACTTATGTTACACGTGTTTACATAATGTCAAACTTTATAGCTAAACAATTAAGCTTTATGCATATAAATACCTAAGTCCATACTATCGACATACGCCAAATAAGAGAAGGCCTATTTATATGTTCACATGATAGTACACAATTATATGACTTCCAGTTACGGTCAAAGTTGGACGTGTACGTTTATTTGCCCTTTTCATGTTGTTATACAAGTTGAGAGGCCCTGTAAGACATGTATATCTGTTTCTGATGCGCTGGCATCTTTTGGAAAATCCTATTTATAGATGAAAATTAGCTTCACAAATTTGGGACTTTAATCTAAGAAAGAGGCCAGTTTCAGTTTCATTGTCAAGAAAAACAACTGTTGCATTATGATGTAGAGAAATTGAGAATACAAACATAACAAAGATTGCAAGAAAGGTGTGTAAATTAACACTCGCTGGGAAAATTTATATTTTTGCAATTTGTCAACTTAAAATGGATCCCGCACTCCTTAATGCTGGAAGTTTCTAGTGGAGAACGGCGCGCACGAGTTATACTAATTTAAGCCGGCAAATTTTTCTTTGGTTATAGCGTCAAAGAGTACATCGATTCAACCTCTGTAAAGGTATGAACTCTAATTACAACAACTTATAGTAACTAATTATTTATTTTTTAAGTTATTATGACTAACATATCCAATTTTTTCTATTTATTACAGAAGGAAGAAAGTAAGAACTACCGCAAGTTGAATAGGAAAATTCAGATGGCGTCTGTCCATTTACGTTTTGCCCCAAAATAAAGTTACAGAATACCAACATAGTCTAAAAGATGTTTTAATTGTAATGCATATTTTACGAAGCATATAATGTATTTGTGTCCAGGCAAGTATATTAAAGTATATTAGCGGAATCAATTGTAATTTATGCACATTCAAGTACCAACGAAGAGTTTTAGAAGCTTGCAGTCCTCCAAATCTGTACATTACCACTGCTATGAACCACTAACATCCATATTTTTCTTGCTTTCGATTGAAGGTCATCACCAATATCAAATTATGTTCAGTTAAACCTTCTCCTTCAACAACATACTTGTACAAGAGGATCTTGTATACTAATGCATAACCAACTCCATGCCGTAATCTATTGCCCACCGTCGATTCTACCGTATCAATGAGACCTTAGAATGTGTAATCAGTTGGGACCACAACTTGAATTATACTGGAATAGAAATACTACATCCACGATGAACAATAAAAACCAGTAATTCGAGCAGGGGATGATACTAGGAGTAATAAGCGATATGAGACACAACAGAAAGAAAGCGTTCGATATAATCCCCAAAAAAAAAATGCCTACGCCAATTCTTTCTTCAAACCGCTTCAAATTGTAATTAAGCCTGCATCCCAAATAAACTTTTACGCCCCTTTAACCGCCTCAATAGAATTAACTTCTTTCAGAACACTAACAACTAATAACGACATCTATTGCTAATTTCTCGTACTCTAACTATCGTTGTGGGAGGATAAAAATTATTCAACTAACATGGTAAAAAGGAATAAACATGTATAACGAGTTCTTTAATTTGTCAATTTTAAGATGATAACCCATAGATTAGGCTACACTTAATGGCAGTACTATTTGTTTCACCTAATTCATAAAATTAGAAATGGCGTCTTTGGATTGCATATTTTATTTTTTAAATCAAATTTTGAACGCACCGATTAGTACACCGTACAGAGAAGAGTATGGTGGTCAATGATTAGCCAACACATTAAAAAGGTAGCTACCGAGAGGGTTCGATGTTGATACTAAAGAGAGTGAAGTAGATGAGTTTAGGAAACCATGAATTCAATAATGTTTACATCTATACAATAAGGACTTGTCGGTACAAGTGAAAGTCCAATAAAAAATCACCAATATAATTATGCTTTGCTAATTACTTTAGGATGAATCATGCAGATATTCATAAAAATTATAAAAGATAAACTGTTGTAGAAGGAAGGCCCATAACTTAAAAATTAAATTATAATTTTACCATAGTAATTACTCTGACAAAACCTAAGTACTTCAATTAAACCTAATAATCGTACACCCCCCTCCCAAATAACACTTCAAAATTTTAGACAAGCATCACACGTAAAGCACCGGTACTTTTACCCTGATTAGATGCGTACTTTGGGAAATGGTACTTTTCCAAGCGTTGCCACCAATTCGTTTGACCATCTATATAATGAATCAACTAATGAAAATTCCTCACCAAAATCCATTTTCTGTGAGTATCTTAAGGTTCGATTAACTTCTTCAGTCACCTTCACAATATTTTGAATATAAAATATTATATTTTGGAATAATCGTTATTTATCAAAACTTTCAGAGTATAACACCGCTTTGTTTTTGCAATAGGATTTTACTGACAAATCTTCCCGGATCATATGTTCGACTGCCTTTCTTTTCTACATCTACAATACTTTCAAAGTCCGCTGCAACAATGGCTTGTACACATAAAAAATTGTAAGTTTAATTCAATCCCGTTAATGTATGGACGTATTCCCAAACTTATTTACCAATGATATCATTCAAGCCAATCATCACACATAACACACATAAAGCAACGCATTGGACACATCTTCTTCCCCTCAATAGTTGCTTACTCTGGGAAAGAGTAATTTCCCAACCATTTCTACTACTTCGTTTCACCATCTATATAACAACGCAACCAATGAAAATTCCTCATCAAAATTCATATTTTGTGAATATCGTAAGGTTCTATTAACTTCTCCAGGCACCTTCACAATGCTTTGAATATAAAATTTTATATTTTTTCATCATTGCTAATTAATTACGCTTTAATAGAATAGTAGTGCTTTGTTTTGGCAATACTCTGTCAGCGTCAAAGCTTGCAGGATCATCCGTTCGACTGTCTTTCATCTGTACTACTTTCAAAGTTCCCTACAACAACGGCCTCTGCCAAGAAAAATTTGTATGTTTAATTCAATTCTGTTGATGTGTCGACGAATTCAATAACTTATTTAGCAATGATATCTTCTCCCCCTTTATAAGAAATGAATTGCAATTTGATCCTCAAACATATATCACAAATAATGTAGTAATCTTTTTTTCTTTGGTACATCATGGTAAAAAAAAAGTTAAGTCATTCATACATCTTTACCCGTTACTTACGACAAATATTAAAATACAAGATTCTATCCCTAAGTATACGAGTTTACAGTCAATACTTAAGACTCATGAAACTAAAATACCACTCATTTTTTGTGTTTTTCTTAGATGCGTATTTGTAATAGTGTTTTGATAGTACCTTAATTAGTTGTTGGATTAGCTATGTATCTCTTACATTCAGATTCAAACAAATGTTGACTGAAGCGGAACTATCAAAACAAAGTGTTCCTATTAACAAGATTCCCAAATACACTGTAGATTGGGTTATGAAAGTATTTGTTATTCGAAGGGGATCAATAATACCTTATAAGAATGCAAGGAATGAAGGCTCTTTCAGGATAATAATATTAGTCGATGAAGAGGTAAAATCATTTATTTGTTATATTAGTTATACTATCATTCTTATTGACTTTATTGATGATACCTTAACACCAAATGGACTACCACCATATAGGTACATCAACAAAACCTTATGTTTCTCACATTCGCTTTATTAAAAAACTTTTCTCAACAAGATATGACTAAAATATGGGTGTTTATTAATAAACTAATTTTAAATGTTTCAATTATATATAATAGGTTGGTTTTGAAACAAAATGCACCCATCATGCTGCTTAGGAATCTTGATCCATCAAATGGTTTGTGCAATGGAACACGATTGATTTGCAGAGGTTTTGACAATAATGTCGTACATGCCGAAATAACCATTGATCAATTTGCTACCAACCATGTTTTTATTCCAAGAATCCATCTATCTCCGCCTGATAATGAAGGATATCCATTTAAATTTATTCGAAAGCAATTTTCGACACGTCTGTGTTTTGCTATGACGATAAATAAAGCTCAGGGACAAACAATTCCAAATATTGGATTGTATCTACCACATGTTTTCTCACATGGACAATTGTACGTGGCACTTTCTAGAGGAGTATCAATGGCCAGAACAAGAGTTTTGGTTATGACAGAATAACCAAATTGAAATACAGAAACATACACAAAAAATATCGTATATAAAGAAGTATTAGGTGAGATATGATATCTAACATATTCTAAATTAATCAAATCAAATAAAATTTTCAATTACATGTATCTAATTATACTTTGTTATGTTTATTTCGTAGGTTCACGTGAATCAGATGCGACGTAACCTTCCGTACTCAACTTTGTTGAGATGTATCTATTAGACTAATTTTTAGAAACTATGTAATGATATCAGCAATTTTACAAGTAGGGGCCGAAATATTTTCTTTTGGGATATGTTATTTATTTAATAATTTGGTCAAATTAAATTTATAATACAACACATCCAAAGTTTAAAAAAAAGTAACGCCATTGTATAACCATTGTCACGACTTCAATGCAAACTATTACAAAAAAAAAAAGATGCAAATCCAATGTAAAAAACAATCAAATTGCTGAACTGAAATTTAAAGTTGTAATAGCTACTATACAGTACTATCATCCATGGTTTAGCACCTACACAATTTACTACACATTTTAGTTATTATCCAACTTGATTTATTTACCAAGCGATTCGCAACGCACATTACACAAACCTATCCGAATTTTACTCTTCCATTATAAAGTTAATATGTTTTATTGCCATAGAAGATTACTTACGTAAAGTATTACATATATAACTCCTTCGGAGACATTCAGAGAACCAATTAATATAACATATCTTAACAAGTCCTATGAAATTGTAAGAGTAAGAAAAAAAAATTAACATGGTCATTTTCACAGTATAAAATATCTTATGATCTCTTTATGAGAAACCTCTCTGTTGCTATACGACATATTACTCATGATGCCCATAACGTGACTGTCGTTCCGCATAAATATAACAATTTCATGACTAACTAATTTGCCCACGCTTTTGACACTTAAATCCATTATAATAACTTTTACATGGGAACATTGAATTACTATTGTTAGGATCTCAAACTTTAAGCTAGGGAATCGGATACATTATTATATTTGATTAGTTAGCAGTTTATACTGCACAGTACAACTCGACTATTGATGACTCAAAATTGTCAATGACATAACTTCAAAACTACAAAAATAACAAAAGAGAGAAGCCTCATTTTTCTCTGCTTAAATGAAGATATGAAAGAATATAAGTATTTCTAAATATACTAATTCAACAATAAACATATCACACGTGCAACGCACGTGCGGTATATCTAGTATACACAAAAATATATGAGCAAAAAATGACAAACTAAATTTGATCGTTGATGTCTTTAACTCAGTAAACAAATACTTAACTTACTTTTTTGTTGTTTTGAATGTTAAATATCAAACTAAATCTGATAATTGATGCGATTAACTCAGAAAACAAATACTTACAAAAAAATAAAAACACTTAATACCAGTAAACAAATACACAAAAAAAATTGAGCAAAAAATTGATCAAAATCAAGCATAAACTGAACAAAACTCTTAATTATTTCAATGTTAAAATAGCAAACAAAAACTGTTTACTGGCGTCATTTCTAAGAAACGGAAAACGATAATCGAGTGATGAATCTTCAAGAATCAACAGAAACTACAACTTAATTCTCTTTTGGGAAGAAATTGCAGGAACGCCTATTGTGCCCTTCATGTCCGCAACGTCCGCAATGATTTGTGCTTGATGAAAGTGTTTTGCTAGATTTTTCTTCCGCCCTTTCTTCGGTATTCCTGAAAGTCTTTTGAATATGGGGGGCAACACTTCTTCCTCAGCTACACTATTAGGAACATTCCAGTCTGTCCTATCTGGAATCGGAATGATTGAAAATTCATAAGTCTTCACCTAAGTAGTTGGTTTGTAGTATTCAGAACAATATGGATCAAATTTCTTTACATGTTTAGACTTCAATACGACAATAGCGTGAGCACAAGGTATTTGATCTATTTGGAACCTAAACTCCCACAGCTGCATGACTCACATTCAAGGTCGACAATATATCTTCTTCCAGATTCATAAACTGAATATATATACGGTGAGGACGCCTTAACCTGAAGAGAATAAAAAATACATACATTGAACTTTATCTGTAATTTTTATTTTTATTTTTGAAAAAAATAATGTTTACTGTGATTATAGCAATACATATAACTACATGTAAAAACTCACAAAAATTGATACATACTGTCATCCTCAATGCTTTCAGACCATTAAGAGTTAAGATTTCATCAAATCTACGACTCAAAGTAGTATTTGTATATGAAGCTATCTCATTGTTTTTACAGTTTCAAGATCCAAGTAACATTCACACCACTTCTAAGAATTCATATATTGGTAATTTTCTGGCCTCCACCAAACACCCATTAATACACTCAGCAATATTCAAAGTCATCATACGACCTCTGTTTACCGGTGAATGATACCTACTCCACTTTTCATATCCAGCTTCTTGTAGATATTTTTTCACTCTCGGATCAGCTTTTTTAATCTTTGCCATTAGGTAGTCAAAATTTTCTTTTCGATAAGCCTTGGCCATTGAATAATACGAATCACTAATACTTTCTTTGCTTTTTCGAAAGTAACCACAAATATTTTTCCAGAGATGCCAAATGCATGCAAGGTATGGGACATTTGGTTATAAAACACTAACTGCTTTGATGATACTTTCGTTACGATCAGAGACAACACACATGTTGTCACGTTCTCCAAAAGCAGTTTTGAATTGGTTGAAAAATCATGATCATGAGCTGTCATTTTTTGAATCCACAACTTCGTATGCAAGTGGTAAAATGCATCCTAATTTACGTATAAACTATATTAATATTGATAAGTTGTCAAAATTAATTTGTTATACAACAACATATATTTTACAATGAAATACAAAGTCTAAACAAATATTAATGGGAAATACCATACCTGCACCGTCAAGTGTACTTGATGACAGGAAAGTCCCATGATATGGTCCACTTAAATGCTCACCATCAACAACTACAACGGGTCTACAAAACTCAAAATCCCTTATCATTGGATGCAACGCTATAAAAAGATACATAAATCGATTATCCCAAGACTTATGCATTGCAATGTGTGAATTTGGATAGACATTATTCAACATATACATGTATCTCGGCATCTGTCAATACCCATCAGCTGGACTACCTCTAAGCATCGCTATGGCCCGCTCCTTTGCACGCCATGCCTTCATATAGTTTATATCAACACCATATACAGCTTTCATTTCTTCCATGATGTCTCCCGGTGTGTACTTTCTTTTATGGTTAACTAATTTAGGAGCCATGAATTCACACACAAAAGCACTAGTCGCCATAATATTCTTCAGAACCCTATCACTCAAACGACATGAATGTTCTGAATTAAATCTCCTGATGATAAAAACATCTATTTTTTTTATAGCTAGATGCTTCCAACATTCATTCACAATCCTCATTGTGACATCGGAGGAAATAGCTGCAATATGCAGTAACATATACTATAGTAAGTTTCTATGTATGTTCATAGCATTTCAATGTTACTAATCAGAGATACTATAACAAAACAAAAAAAAAAAAAAAGATATACAACACACCAAACTTTTTATAGATGTAAAACACTTTTATATTTCACAGGACAGAATAACATTGATTTTATTTCACAATTACAAAAAATATATTTTTTATATGTCATCAGTTAAAATTAAAAAAAATGATTATGCATATAAACTCTCTCATATGTTTAAAATGTTTATACCAAAAAAACATATACATAAGAAATATTATGCATATGTTAAACCTTAAACATTACATTAGCTTCTGGCCTTCTGCACATTCTTTTTTTGATTGTTCTGGTACTACAACACCACATTAACATAAACAAACAGTATAGAATGTTTACGTGAACTTACAATCAATCACTTCATATGACAAAAAAATGCAATTAATTTTCCAATTCAGTTCATAACAATTTCAAATCATAAAAAAATTACAACATAACTAACATAACATAATCTATACAGTTTACCAAAAAATATTTCTAACACACCAAAATAAATGTATTACCTTTTTTTATCGGAACATTTAGCTCTGGATTTGAATCCATGTGTCACAATATACTTTGACATCACAGAAATGGACGTCTTTTTATCCTTATACATCTGTTTCACCTTCACATCAATACTCTTGCTATCACAAATAAGATTATCAACCTCGAATTCTGGAACATACAACGCATATTGATTATGCGTCTCTGCAACTGCGAGAGCCATAGCGTCTGATTCAACACGCTCCACACAAATAATAGCTCTGGTATGTCTATCAAACTGTATCTCATCGGAAGACTTATCAATTGTTAATATGCATAATGAATACATCACGAATGTTGGTTGCGCTTTCTTCAACTCGACATACAACCGTACTCCATTATCATTACGGATATGAAAAGGTGAAGCATTGCCGTCGACTACATAACGTGCATCAATATTTTTGCGCACTTCATCAATGTTTAATTCGGTAGCAACTGACGAAATCAACTTCAAGTAACTTATTGATTCTGCAACAACTATTCCTTCACTTTTATAATTTACATATTCCATTTCTGTTCTCCACTGACCAGCGTACCTCAAAAGAATAGCAATATTCATCTTCTTGAAGTCGAATTCTAATTTTTTCCTTCAAAACTATCAACATAAATAGTGACTGGACTTTTTTTTGTGTGTGAATTTCGTATTATTTGTTTTCTTGAAATCGAAGAAATTTTTTTTTCTTCAACAGGATCAACAAAATCAGTGATTTTTTTGTGTATATGAATTTCGTATGAGCTTTTTTTAATTTATTTGACTAATTCAAAATTTTAAAATCAGAAGTTGTTACATAATTTAAGGAAGGCATTAATCCACTAAATTAATTTGTCGACTTAAAAGCGTGCTTAAAGGAAGGAATTTGTTATTTCCTTTTTCTACGCCAGAAACATTATCAGATATACATAGAATTATATGTATATTAATCGTAATTTATGCATATTAAAAAGGGAGAGAGGGTAAAGAATTTAAGAAAAGTGGGATAGGGTGTAATTAGTTATAAAAGGGTTGGTATTTGTCTAATTTACTCTTATTATAAAGTGAATAAATTTTGGGGGATCATAATAAAATTAATATAATATGATTAATTTTTGTGTATTTGTATTATTTTATTTTTATTATTATTATTTATTTATTTATTTTATTTTATTATTTTTATTTCATTGTCATTAACAAAAGCTTGATAATTGTTTGCTAAATTAATTTATCGCTTTAAATGAATTTTGCTCAAGTTTACTATTAAGGGCAGGTAACACTTTGAGTAGGCAAAATATTTAAACGTTAGGCAAGTGTAAGATAATTGATTTTTGTCTTGAAACCGCCTCAAATGAATATTGCTTAAGATTATTGTTAAGGTTATGTAGCACTTCGAATGGATAAATATCAAAGCTTTCAAACATTAGGCAAATATAAAATGACTAAATTTTATCTCAATTAAGAATGCGGCGTACGCATCATTTTAAGACATTTTAAAATAATTCAAGGATGCAATATTGCACTTCGGCAAGGATCGTTAAAAATTAAATTATATCGGCTTAATTCAAGAATAATAGACAAGTTTTAGTATATTAAAAAATGAGCGAATCAAGGCCTTCAAACATAATTTATTAAAATAGTTTAAGATAAGTTGATAAAAGCGACCGTACTAGAACCACGGGACTCGAGGGGTGCCTCATACCTTTTCCTCGGTGAACAGAATTCCTTACTCGTTCTTCTGTTTTCACAGATCAAAATAAAGAGTCATTTCCTTTTGACTAGAGATTCAATAAGATAACTTGGAACACTATAACTCAATTCCAAGTGGAGACTCTGTAAAAAAAATAATCCCTACTCAAAATTGTCACTTTAATTGAAAAAATCTTTCGACCATCCTCGGCGATAAAAGGGTGTGACAAGTATTGAAGAGCAAAAATAAAAGACCATGAATTCGAGGAATAAAAACATCATCCAAAAAACGAAACGAAGGGCAGGACCACAAACATCTATTATTATACACACTCTTATCTTGCATTTCAATAAGAGGTTGTTTCTACTGCTTGAGCCCATAATCTGCTTCTGCTGGTCACATGACAACAACTTTTCCAATTACGACTCGGCATGGTGCTTCCCTTCCTCACCTAAAAAAGAAGTGATAAAATTCATCATTTTCATGGTAGTTTGACTTGGGAAGTCAATTTTTTTTTTATTAGAAATAAGATCTGTTTAAAAAGAGAAGAAATAATACATTTTTATGAAAATGACATTTTCGGCCTACTAAGTAACAATAAGGGCATTTCTGGATCAAACTATTCTAAGGTAAATAATACTTCAGAAATGCCTCGCTTGATAAAAGTTTAGAGAATTTAGCCTCTATCAGCATGACTTCGTATGAATAAGTTATGTCTTATGTAGCATAACTTATGCTTGTCGATTTTATTTTATTTATTTTTTTTAGGGGGGGGGAGGGGGGGAGGTTCTTGTAAAACATAATTTTAGTCTTACAATTTTTCAATTTTAGAGGTATTTTTTGCCATATTTTTATTGCCCAAAGTATTGAAGAGCAAAAATAAAAGACCATGAATTCTAGGGACAAAAACATTATCCAAAAACAAAACATTTTTGCGAATAGGCCATAGTTATTTGTGCAGTTTGCCCAATTCAGGCCCATATATTTTGAATATGTTGAAATGGCCTGGACTGGCAAGTATTTAATTTTTAGCTAGTTCTATAAATGTGGCAAGTATATAATATGCTGAAAAAGAAGAATGTATCAAATAATAACACATCCAATTTGTAGAAGATGTTGCAATTTTGTTGAATCTTATTTTGCCTAGTTATTTTGGGGTTCCAACATTCTGGTTTAATGTAAGATCAATATTTGATCTGTGAGTTATGTATATGTATTATTTTGAATCCTATCACAGCTAAAAATCTGATATTTAAGTGGAGAAGCGTAAAAAAGCAAACCTATTATTCAAATTATTTTGATTTGTATGCTATGGATGTTTGTAGAATATTGATTATCAAAGTACACAAGATATACTTTAGATAGTATCAACACTTGAAAGAAGTAAATAAATAAACAAGTTAATGGGAATTAATTATCTAACACTTAATAATTAAATTGGTTACAATGAAATACTATTGTATTTCCTCCGTTTTCTATGACTAGAGTTCTCAAAATTATATAGCTAGTAATTAAATTATTACATTATACTTCATCGGTTTCAATTTATTTATCTAGTTTCGACTTGACACGAAATTTAAGATACTAAAAAAGATTTTTAAATTTTGTGATCGTAAATTAAAGATATGTAAAATGTATCAAAATATCATTTAATCTTGTGTTCTTTAAACATGTCATATGAAAAGTTGCAATTAAACTAAAAAGAAAAATAGACATTCTTTTATGAACAGATGAAAAAAAGTAAGACAAACAAATTGAAACGTACAAAAAAAAAATATATGCTAAACATCTTATTTTTGGAGAATACAGACTAGCCACCAACCAATGTAATCAGATATATATGGATTGTAATTGCTCCATCTTTAATTTTATATGAATTGTAATCGCTCCATCTTTAATTAAAAAAAAATTATTTGAATTCTAAGGACAAAGACATTTATTATTAAAAACACATGAGCTTTATACGAATTTGAATTAATTAAACTATGTACAATGTACAACATATCGGACAATTAAAAAAAAAATTACAGAATAGATAATTACTAATCCACAGTATTCATTCACATATCACCCCCAACCCTCACCGTCACCCAAAAGACAAAACGAGTGAACATTTTATTTTATTTTATGTATCTAAAAAAGAGCCTATCCTTGGTTTAAAAATTTCCAAAAAAAAAAAAAAAAAAAAAAAGTAGACGAGATTATTAAATTAATAAAATGAAAGAATAAAAAACCAAGTTGGGGAGACAAAAAGGATAGCCCTGGATCATTTGCAAACCTAAACCTATAAGTAACTCAATGACAAAAATAAAAATAAAATACTGCTATAATATACACTTCAATTTAGCTTACTTTTTGTTCATCCTGAACCATAGGTTTAAATAAGAGTATATATATATTCACACCATACTTTGGCCGGTTTCTAAACACTGAGGTGATATTACATATCCTTTGGTACAAGGATAAAAAAAATAATTAATTTTGTGATTGATTTTATGATAAGCTTATCTCATATTTGACTGAGATGAAATGAATGACATAATTTTTTTAGAAATTAATTATTACAAAATTATAATGTTATTTTTATTTCATTTTAAAAATGAAATAATTAATTCTGGAACAATCAATCACGAAATAACTTATTTCCCAACCAAACAACCTCACGGTAAATAAATAACAGCCCGGTGCATAAAAGCTCCCGCTATGCGTAGGGTCCGGGAAAAGGCTCCACCACAAGAGTTTATTGTAACGTAATCTTACCTTGCATTTTTTACGAAGGCTGTTTTAAAGGCTTCAACCTCTGACCTCATTGTTACATAACAATAACTTTATCAGTTACTCCAATGCTCCGCTTCAAACAACCTCACAGTGTGTTTTAAAAAAAAAAAATGGAATAGAATATGTTGTTGAGACTTTAATCTGGTTGTCAGTATCAGTATCATAGGGGTCCAGCTAAATAATTAAAAAAAGTACATTAAACAGGGTGGATGGCAGGAAAATTATATTGTGCTCAGTGTCATTTAAATTAATTTGTCCATGCCTATTGTGACATTCTTGACCGAGAAAATGATATCTAATTTCTTTTGTTATTGTAGAAAAAGAGCAATATTAAAGGTTTATTAATTAGGTGGGTCAACCTCATATGAAAAAATCACATGGGTATATATATATATTATAAAGTAAAAGACGAATTTAAGTTATATAATATATCTAAATAGTATTTATTTAAATATTAAATTAAAGATGAAACTATACTAATAATAAAAAAATTATAGTTTTAATTGTAGACATCTAATTTCGTCCCTCCCCGATATCGTTTTTACCTATTGTTTACCCTATCCTACCGTGTACCCTCACACGTGTGATAATCCCTCCAAAAAATGACAAAAAAATAACTAACTCTATCTTATCCTAACCACCCACCCAATAAAAAGATAACACCTCACCACTACCCCCTACCCCACGTTACCCCACCCCCCTCTCTTTTTCCTGTCAACAAAGAAAAGACTCAACACAATATATACCCACACATACACACAAAATAAAAGGGGGGAACAAAAAAAAAAAGATCGGAAGAACAGTAACAAAATCAAAAAACCAACACTCTCTTCCTCTCTTTTAACCTCCGTTCGCCGCCGACCGGAGCTCCGGCCAGCACAACACCACCATCTTTCCCCTCTCTCTCCCCAAAACTAAAAAAAAAAAAAAAAAATCAGTCGTCGCTGTCCTCAGCGTCATCTTCAGCCGCCGTCGTCCTCCGCGTCATCGTCAGCGGCAGCGCCGGCGTTGGTGCCAGCGCCGCTCCGCGTCAGCCAGATCTGTCGCGGCTCGTCACCGGTGACAACATCGTTCTCCGGCCGCGGCTAGTCGGTCAGCTCCGGCCGCCGCTTCCTCCTCTTTCCCTCTCCGACGATAACGCCGTCTCTCCGTCACCGGAGCTCCCCGGAGCTTGATCTGCGTTGGTTTTTGTTTTCCTGATGTTTGTTGGATGATTTTGATTTCATCTATTTCATGGTTCGACGTCGATAGTGGATTTCGAGTCGTCTTTATCGAATCGCGTCGTCGTTCTTGGTTGGGTTTCGTATAGTAAAGTTTTTATTCACTGGTTTTGGAGCTGTCCGGTTATTATTTTAATACCGAGTTTGGTTTTTTCGTCGGGAGGTTCTCCGATCGAGTTTTGATCTTCGGATTTCTTATTATCGACAAGGATCAATTTCATCGAGGTCCATTTCTTCTAACCGAATCTTTCATTTATTTTGACTTTTTATTAATGTTATTGGTATGGATGATTTATTTGTCGTGTGTTTGGTTTGAATCTTCATTGTTTGTGTTGCGTTTGATGTTGGTTTTGGATTATGAGATGTGATTAAAAAATCGAAGCATGCACTAATCATGTGGATTAAAGGGAATTCAGAGCGCGAGTTAAAAAAATAAATCGTTAAAGTGAATTAGGATTAATTTTGATTTGTTGTTGTTTCGATTCGTCGTTATTGTTACTTTTACGTCTAATTATCAATTTCGTGATAGTATCATGGTAAGTCAAGTGGGTAGGCAATCGTAGGTTCGGGTAGGCGAAATTTAGGAATAAGTATTTCGTTGGATGTTGGAATGTGCGTGTGAATGTTTCTTTTAGTTTATCGTGTTTAATTTGGATGTATTTATTTAGCCGGGAAATGCCCCGAGATCGCTTGTATTTATTTAGCCGGGGAATGCCCCGAGATCGCTTGTATTTATTCACCGGGGAATGCCCCGACGTATCATGTTGGCGGAAAATAATCGTGATGAAGGCCCTCGGCGTCGGGTAAGGCATTTGGAGCGTAGTCTAAATTTAGTTTAGATTAAGATTTATATTTTCGTATTTTTTCTATTTTTCGGACTGTATAATTGGACTGGACTTTTACCTTTTTTTGGACTGTTTTGTTTTGTTTATTGTTTGATCATTTTGTGTTCTTTTGTGTGGTTTATACATTTCATAATGCCAAAATAGTCGATACACTCCACCAAGCGACCGTGGTCGAACCACGGGATCGAGGGGTGCCTAACACCTTCTCCTCGGTCAACAGAATTCCTTAGCCGGAATCTCTGTTCGCAAACCGGTTTAAGAGTCAAATGATTTCGAAAAGGATTTTTCAAAGGTGACTTGGCACACCGGATTATGCCAAGTGGCGACTCTGAATAAAAAATGCAAATAATCCTTTTCCGAAACAAATTTTCATTTCTTGTCACTTAAATAATAAAACCCTTTCGAACTTTAAAAATGTATCCATTTTTTGGAGTACGTAATGAAAAAGGGGGTGTGACATCTCTGGCGACTCTGCTGGGGATCTTTTAGAATTCAAGCTTATTTTTGAGTCGTATCGGCTTTGTTTGGCATTACGAATGTATAAGCATTGTTTGTGATTATTGTTTTGTTATTGTTTTTACTTTTGTGCATTTTCGTGCTCTTTGTTTATAGTATTTATCCTATGTATTACCGCTTTATATCTGTCATCATGAGTCCATCCCCCCGGCCTTCTTTCTGCAACAAGTCTCGGAGCGCACGTCGTGCGCACGAACTCTAGTTGAGTCACCTTTATTTTAGGGAGGGAGCCGTTGGATGTATGGAGTAGGTGGAAAGCAAAGCAGTCACTATCGACCATATGCTCCCCCGAACGGCCTTGTTAGTAAACCACAACGTAGGTCAGCCTTTAGGTCATCCTTACGTGCATCATATTGAGACCTAGCGGGGCCTACACGGTCCTTTATAGGAGACTCACCTTTAAAGCATCTCTACGTGCTAACTGTTGCATATTTGAGGGTAACGTGGTCATTTGACGGACTGATTTAAAAAAAAAAAATATATATATATATATAGAAAGCGAGTCGAAAAGAATGAATCAAAAGGAATGTCGTAATTCATTTTAGAATTCTTTATGGCTTTTGTTCTTCGCGATCCAAAAACTCAAAAAAGATTTTTTTACATTTTGGCATTTTTGTCTTCTCAAAGTACCGTAAATTCAAAAAAAAAAAAAAAAGTTTTTTTTCTACGTATTTGTCAAAAACGAAATACCAAAAAGATTTTTTTATAATTGATGGTGTCAGTCTTAGTTGAAGTGTCTAATTGAAAAATCCAAAAAGTTTTTATTCGTTTGTTTTGGTTTTGTCTCTTAAGTTAGGGTCAATTTATTAGTTAATCGTTAGTTGTTCAAACTGGACGAACTACGCACCCATGATTCTCCTCTCTCGGGAGTGAGATACGTAGGCAACCTATTTTAGGTTTGGGGATCTTGTTTCAAAATTCAAAAAAGATTTTCTTCACTCTTCATTTAGTGTAGGTGTCTCATGTACATCTTTAAAAGAAAGTAAAAAATATATTTTCCTTTAATAGGTTCAAGCTTCATTTTCGTATGAAATTTAAAATCGAAAATCCAAAAATATTTTCTTTGGTAACCATAGATTTCATGTTGTACAGGAATCTGAAAAATTCAAAAAGATTTTCTTCACTCTTCACTTAGAGTAGGTGTTTCATATACATCTCTAAAAGAAAACTACAAAAAGATTTTTCTTTAATAGTTTCAAGTTTCATTTTCACATGAAATTCAAAATTGAAAACCCAAAAAGATTTTTTCTTTGGTAATCACAGGTTTCATTTTGTATAGAGATTTAAACCTAAAAAAAAAAAAAAAAAAAAGATTTTCATCAATTCTTTTGACACTTTGTTTCAAGAAAGAAAAAAGAATTTAATTGGTCATTTTGGCAAAACTGCCCGAACTACGCAAGATTTGATTCATGTACAACATGATACGTAGGCAACCTACTTTTGGGTTCGATCTAATCATTTTGTTTCGTTGTTTTTCATTATTTTTCCTCTTTTAAAGAAAAAAAAGCCATAAAGAATAATAAAATAAAGGTAGATAACAGGAGAAGTGGAAAGAATAGAGATGGATACAAAAAAAAAGAGTGTGGATAAAAATCGGGATGATGTTGAAATGACCTCGCTACCCTCAAAAGCTGGTAGAAATGAACATGAATTTAGGACAATTTTATCCAATGTGACTCTCATGCTTGTTGTGTGCCCTCATCCTAACGGATGTCGTCTTTGATGAGCATGTTCTTTCAGATAACAGTGGTAGGTTTGCAGCACTCTGGCTAGTCACCCATACTTCACTAGATCCAAAGCAAAGCTCGCCATGGCTAGCAAGGAGATTGAAAATTCGCTCATTGACCCGGATCAGGATCACAGGGAAGAAAGTTCAGAACACAATGATGAGGTAGTAAGGCTCAGGCAACAATTGATAGATTTGCACCGGGCATGGGCTAGCGGAATGCCTCCTCCTCCGCTCCCTGAAGGTCTTGGGAATATCTCTAATTGCCCACCGCTCTCTCAGGCACAATTCTCTGCTCCTACTGAGTCACCTGAGCACGCGCCAGGATTCACTCCGCGATATTATTATCCTGGCAATTCTGGTGTGCCCTTGGCAGCTCCCCTATCAAGACCAGCTGCTCAGCCAGCGCCACCGATCACACCGGTATTCGTGGCCCCGCCACCACATGAAACTCCCATATATGCTGTGCGTCCTACAATGAGGCTTACTCGGTCTTCCAGTGAGCCAGTACTGAAGGTTTCAGATGGTCAGTATTATGCTACGGAGCCTACTCTGCAATTGAATGAACCGTATGGGTACACTCAGCCGCCTGCATTTCCATTTGATACGGAGAAACCTGTCGCAACGGAGGAACAGGATGTCATAGCCCAGAAACTGAAGAGTTTAGAGCAAGCTATGAGGAATTTGCAAGGAATCGGAGATTATAGAAGTGTTTCCTATAAAGACCTGTGTATGTTCCCAGACATCAACCTTCCTCTCGGTTTTAAAATGCCTAAGTTCGAGAAGTATGCAGGACACGGTGATCCCGTGGCCCACTTGAGACGCTATTGCAACCAGTTGAGGGCTGCAGGAGGAAAGGAAGAGCTGCTCATGGCTTTCTTTGGCGAGAGTCTTTCTAATCTGGCTTCAGAATGGTTTATCGATCAAGATATCGACAAGTGGAACAGCTGGGACGACTTGGCTTCTGAGTTTGTGCAACATTTTCAGTACAACATCGACTTGATTCCGGACGAAAAATCTTTGGTCAACATGAAGAAAAAGAGCACTGAAGGTTTTAGGAAATACACGATAAGGTGGCGTGAACAGGCCGCTAGGGTAAAGCCTCCAATGAAAGAATGTAAGTTGGTAGAAGTTTTCATTCAGGCGCAAGATGAGACCTATTTTCAACATTTACTTCCGGCAATGGGAAAGTCTTTTATGGAAGTCCTCAAAATGGGTGAGATGATAGAGGACGAAATCAAGACCGGACGAATAGTGAGTTTTGCCGCATTAAAAGCCACCACACAAACGATTCAAGATGGATCTGGCGCATTCGGCGGTAAAAAGAAGAAAGAGGACGTGGCGACTGTTGTAGCTGGAACTCATTCCTATCCCAAATGACCACCTCGCCCCTACCCCCAAGCCCAAGCCCAAGTCTACGCCCAAGCTCCATATATTCCTCCCCACCATTACTACCCTCCACAAAACCCTTTATATTCCATTTCACCACCCCCATACCCAGTATATAGCGCGCAGCCATATGCCCAAACCCCTTCTTACCCGCAGTGGCGCGCACAAACTCCACAAAATCGCCCATTCGCTCCACCAAATTACCAAAACCCCTCCAGACCCAGTTTTCAGCCTAGGACCGAGTATAAGCAGGAGAAAACGGTCAAAAATCAATTCACACCTCTTGGGGAGTCATATGCTAGCTTGTTTGATAGATTGAGGAAGTTGAAGGTTTTAAGCCTAATTCAAGGAAGGCTTTCAAATCCACCACCAAGGAATCTCGATTATTCTTTAAGGTGTGCGTATTGTTCTGATATGCCAGGCCATGATATTGAGAAATGCTGGTATTTAAAGAGAGCTGTCCAAGATTTAATTGACACAAATCAGATGCTGGTCCAGGCCCCGGAGGGTCCAAACATTAACCAGAATCCGCTGCCAACCCATGCCTAAGCCAATATGTTAGAATTGATATATGATGGGAAAGAGTCTTCGAGGGGTTATAAGCCTATTGTCAAGATACAGACCGTTGAGGAGAAATCGGTGAATGTAGCAGAGTCTTTGAAAGCAATGTCATTGAGCCAGGAAGGAATGAGAGAAGATAAAGCTCAAGGAAGCACAAAGAAGCCCCCGATCACAGTACAAGGCGCCAGAAGGCATGGTGATTCGAGTCAAGATAAACCTAAGTTGACAGTGGTGGAAGCTTTGAGTCAGCCCACCTTGATGGTGAAAGGAGCACTGGCAGTGCCTATTGTCCTCAAACCGATGACCCAACCTCCGATAGTTGATACGAAAAGAATTCCCTGGAATTATGGGCGGACCGTGATGACCTATCATGGGAAAGAAGTAGTGGAAGATGTAGATGAGGTAGGGGGTTTGACTAGGTCAGGAAGATGTTTCATGCCTGAAAGCTTAAGAAAGTCCAAGCCAGCGGTGAGTGGACTGTCATCTATCAAAAAGCCTATCACCGAAGAAGAAGCCGAAGAATTTTTGAAAAAGATGAAATTGCCAGAGTATTCAATATTAGACCAGCTGAAGAAAACCCCTGCTCAAATTTCCCTTTTATCTTTATTGGTTCACTCCAAGGAGCATCGTGATGTTTTACTGAAGGTATTAAATGAAGCATATGTTCCAAGGGAGATTACAATCAACCAACTTGAGAAAATGGTTGGAAAAATCTTTGAGGTCAATCGGATCAGCTTTTCTGATGATGAATTGCCTGTTGAAGGTACAGGGCATAATCGGGGCCTTTACATTACAGTGAAGTGTGAAGATTTCTATGTCACTCATGTTATGATTGATGGAGGTTCAGGAGCAAACATTTGCCCTATTTCTACTTTGCAAAAGCTGAATATTGGTGCAGAGAGGATCAGGCCCAACAATGTATGTGCCAGGGCTTTCGATGGTGCAAAATCAAATTCCATTGGCGAAATAGAACTAATGTTGACCATAGGGCCTGTTGAGTTCACCATAGAGTTTCAAGTATTGAATGTAGAATCCTCTTACAATCTGTTGTTGGGAAGGTCGTGGATCCACAAGGCCAAGACGGTTGCATCTACGCTGCACCAGATGATTAAGTTTGAGCATGACAGGCAAGAAGTAGTTATTCATGGTGAAGGAGATTTGTCAGCCTACGAAGATTCTCCCTTGTCTCTTATTGAAGCAAATAACGTAGAGGAGACATTCGTCTATCAAATTTTTGATACAGTGCCAGTGAATCGTATCTTTGAATGACAGGCTATACCGGGACCGCAATTGTCTTCTGCTTCTATCATGATGGTGAGTGAACTTTGGAAATACGGATTTGAGCCAGGAAAGGGTTTGGGAGCGTCTCTACACGGTATAGTTCATCCCATATGTTCGAGTGAGAACGTGGGCACGTTTGGTCTGGGATTTGAGCCTACAGCTGAAGATCTGAAAAAATCCAAGGGAAGAAAAAAGGAAATATGGTCACTCCCTCGCCCAATGCCACTACTCAGTGAATCGTTTGTTAAGAGCGGTGTCACAAAGCATGTAGAATTTGAGTTTGAATTGGTTGATGACTTCCAGAACCTTTGTATCTAAGTTGATATGGTCGAAGTAGGAGAAGGTACCAGTATGGAAGACGTGCAATTCATAGGTCCAGCAGTCCAGCTCAATAATTGGGAAGTCACTCCTCTCCCCGTCAGGAGGGAGTTTTGGTAGTCTATTTTGTTTTTCTTTCTGTTTATCCGAGTTATTTTAGGGTTGTAATTCGGACTTTAGTTTGTTTATGTTATGTTGGCGACTGTGTTTAAACCCTTCTATCTTTTATTTAATGAAATGCAATGTCCCTTTTGTTTTGTGTCTAATATATTTTGTTTTTCTTTTCTTACACAGTTCTCTTTATGCTGATTCTAATGATATGACATGCATGCGGAATTTTCATCCTGATCTTAAAATCCAAACTAATCAAGATGTAATGAAGCGGGATGGGGAATATAATGAAGAAGGAGCACTAGAAGAAATAAGCAAAGAGTTGGAACAGTTTGAAGACAAACCAAATCCTAATTTGAATGAGACTGAGCCAATAAATCTAGGGGATCAAGAAGATGTTAGGGAAACTAAAATCAGTGTACATGTTTTGCCACAGCTAAAAGAGGGAATGATTCAAGCATTAATTGATTATAAGGATGTTTTTGCATGGTCTTATGATGATATGCCCGGTTTAAGCACAAAATTAGTGGCTCACAAGTTGCCAACTAATCCGCGTTCCCCCATGTCAAACAGAAGTTGAGAAAGTTTAAAACCGATGTAAGTATTAAAATCAAAGAGGAAATCATGAAACAACTGGAAGCCAAAGTAATTCGAGTGTCTCGTTATCCCATGTGGTTATCCAATGTTGTTCCCGTACCAAAGAAAGATGGCAAAATTCGAGTATGTGTTGATTACCGTGATTTGAACAGAGCAAGTCCGAAAGATGATTTTCCACTGCCCAACATCCACATTTTGCTAGACAACTGTGCTAAACACGAGGTTGCCTCTTTTGTGGATTGCTATGCCGGATATCACCAGATTATTATGGATGATGAAGATGCGGAGAAGACATCTTTTATCACACCATGGGGAACTTATTGTTATCGAGTGATGTCGTTCGGTTTGAAGAATGCTGGAGCAACATACATGATAGCCATGACCACTATGTTTCATGACATGATGCATAAGGAGATTGAGGTCTACGTGGATAAAGTGATTATTAAGTCAAAAAGTCAGGCCGACCATGTTAAAGATTTAAGAAAGTTCTTTGAAAGGCTTCGCAAGTATAATCTCAAACTTAACCCGGCCAAATGTGTATTTGGAGTTCTATCTGGAAAGTTGTTGGGGTTTGTAGTCAGTCGTCGGGAAATTGAATTGGATCCCTCAAAAATCAAAGCCATTCAGGATTTGCCCCCGCCCAAGAATAGAACGGAGGTGATGAGTTTGCTTGGAAGACTGAACTACATTAGCAGGTTTATTGCTCAACTCACAACCACTTGTGAGCCCATATTCAAGTTGTTGAAAAAGAGTGCTGCGGTAAAATGGACTGAAGAATGTCAAGAAGCGTTTGATCGAATCAAAAATATTTGTCAAATCCGCCCGTGTTGATACCCCCAGAGCCTGGTAGGCCTTTGATCTTATATTTATCAGTCATGGATAATTCTTTCGGTTGTGTCCTGGGTCAACATGATGTCACAGGCAAAAAGGAGCAGGCTATTTATTATCTTAGCAAGAAGTTCACCGCATATGAGGCCAGGTATACTCTTCTTGAAAGGACGTGTTGTGCCCTAACTTGGTTAGCACAGAAGTTGAAGCACTATCTCTCATCCTATACTACTTATCTCATCTCCCGCATGGATCCTTTGAAGTATATCTTTCAGAAGCCTATGCCGACAGGTCGATTGGCAAAGTGGAAAATATTGCTTACCGAGTTCGACATCGTATATGTGACTCTAACCGCCATGAAATCCCAAGCCTTGGCAGATCATCTTGCTGAGAATCCCATCGATGAAGAGTACGAGCCATTAAAGACATATTTTCCTGACGAAGAAGTGTTGTGTGTCGATGAAGTCGTTATAGATGCTGATCCAGGTTGGAGGTTATTCTTCGATGGAGCTGTCAATATGAAAGGAGTCGGAATAGGTGCGGTTCTTATCTCTGAATCGGGACAACATTTCCCGGTAACAGCACAACTTCGATTCTACTGTACTAATAATATGGCAAAGTATGAAGCCTGCATTCTTGGTTTGAGGTTAGCTGTCGATATGGGAGTCCAGGAATTATTAGTGTTGGGAGATTCGGATTTGCTCGTCCATCAAATTCAAGGCGATTGGGAGACGCGAGATTTGAAGCTCATCCCGTATCGACAATGCTTGCAGGAGCTATGTCAACGGTTTGTGTCAGTAAGATTTAGGCATATTCCAAGGATTCGTAATGAAATTGCTGATGCTTTAGCCACTCTGTCTTCAATGCTCCAACATCCTGACAAGGCCTACATCGATCCAGTGCATATACAGAGTCGTGATCAGCATGCTTACTGTAATGCGGTTGAAGAAGAGCTCGATGGAGAACCTTGGTTTTTGGATATCAAGCGGTACATGCAGTCAGGAGAATACCCAGCATATGCCACCAACGATCAAAAGAGGACTATTAGGCATTTCGCTAGTGGATTTTTCTTAAGTGGGGGAATCTTCTATAAGAGGACCCCAGATCTGGGACTTTTAAGGTGTGTAGATGCAAAAGAAGCCTCGACAATCATGGTTGAAATACACTCTGGAGTATGTGGGTCGCATATGAACGGTCATGTCTTGTCAAAGAAGATTCTTCGAGCAGGTTATTACTGGCTTACTATGGAGAGGGATTCTATTCAATTTGTTTGAAAGTGTCATCAATGTCAGGTGCACGGCGATCTGATACGTTCTCCTCCTGTTGAGTTGCATGCAATGGCCGCTCCATGGCCGTTCGTGGCTTGGGGAATGGATGTGATTGGACCGATTGAGCCGAAGGCATCAAATGGACATAGATTCATTTTGGTAGCCATTGACTACTTCACAAAGTGGGTGGAAACAGTAACTTTCAAGTCAGTAACAAAGAAGGCTGTGGTAGATTTTATTCATGTCAACATCATTTGTAGATTTGGAATTCCTAAGATGATCATTACAGACAATGCTGCCAATCTCAATAGTCATTTGATGCAAGAAGTGTGTCAACAGTTTAAGATCGCACATCGAAATTCTACTCCATATCGCCCAAAGGCCAATGGTGCTGTAGAAGCCGCCAATAAAAATATAAAAAAGATACTGCAAAAAATGGTACAAGGTTCTAGACAGTGGCATGAAAAGTTGTTGTTTGCATTGCTAGGTTATCGCACCACTGTTCGCACTTCAACAGGGGCAACTCCATATTTATTAGTGTATAGGACAGAAGTAGTCATCCCTGCAGAAGTTGAAATTCCCTCTCTTCGAGTCATTGTAGAAGCAGAGATTGATGATGGCGAATGGGTAAAAACCCGACTGGAACATGTGAGTTTGATCGAGGAAAAAAGGCTAACGTCCGTGTGTCATGGCCAGTTGTATCAGAGGAGGATGGCTCGTGCGTATAACAAAAAGGTCCGTCCCAGGAATTTTGAAGTTGGTCAGTTGGTATTAAGACGTATCCTTCCTCACCAGGTTGAAGCGAAAGGCAAGTTCTCCCCTAACTGGCATGGTCCCTTCGTTGTGAAGAAAGTGTTACCCAATGGAGCCTTATATTTGACAGATATTAAAGGCAAAATGGCAGAAATGGCTATCAATGCTGATGCGGTCAAAAGATACTGTGTATGATATTTGGTCCTTTGTTTGATTTTATTGCATGTTTAGTACTTGCATTTTTGAAGATTGATATGATGAAGGCATTTTATTCTTTTATCCAAACATTGTGTCATCCTTTGTTTACCCGTTTGAGCCTCGTTTATTTTTCTTTCATATCCCTCTTTTGGAATCAAAATAGAGTCAAAGATAAATATCAAGAAAATAAGAATAAAAGAAAGAGTTCGAAAATAAAAGAAAAAAAATCAAATCAAAACAAAGAACATGCTGATGAAACTACGTGCGACCTGATTCTCCTCTCTCGGGAGTGAGATACGTAGGCTGCCCTATTTCGGGCTCGGTCCAACCAAATAAAGATTTAAGATTCACCCAGTCAACAAAAACTGGGGCATGAGTTAACATGTTGTTTGAGTCGATTCCAAAAGTTATAAGTCTCACCCCCCACTTCAAGTATCGTTTGAGCCCCTTACTATTTTTTCTAACCTTATCCAAAAGCCAAGTTACAACCAAAGAAAGACCTTCCGATCAATCTTTGAGGACGTTAAGGCTAAGCATGCAATGGATATTGATGATACATTGTGAGGTACCATTTGTCTCCCTCGGCATAAGAAATCAGGAGAGAAATACAAAAATGAGAGAGTCTTATTGGTGAAAACCCCCGTGGGCATCATAAGGCGATGGTGAGTTGAGAGAAATGAAAATGAGAGAGTCTTATTGGTGAAAACCTTTGCAGGCACCATAAGGCGATGGTGAGTGGAGAGAAATAAAAATGAGAGAGTCTTATTGGTGAAAAACCCTCACGGGCACCGTAAGGCGATGGAGAGTTCAAGAGAAAAGTGAAAAGTGAAAAGAAAGAGATTTGTTGGCGAATGTCTTTTTAGATGTCTTCAGTCGAATGTGATGTATGAGTCCAATGGATTTGAAGAAGCGGCTCAGCGACAAAAGGCACGAACTCAACAACAAATGGGGAGTTTGGATAGGAAAATCAGGCAGCTGAATCCAAAATGCATGTCATACTCATTGGAGTTGGTTGTCGTATTCAGATAAGTTTTCTTTTTGAATATGGGACATTGCCCTTTTCTTTCATTTACATATTCATGTTTTGGTCTTTTCTTATGTTATTTATCAAAACAAAAGTCACCATCATTTCTTTACATTTTTAAGTCAAGTCTGTGTCAACACAAGCGAGAAAGGATTTCAAAATTTACTACCAGTCTTTCCAATTATATGAGGAAAATCCAAGGAACAACACAGGAAAGAAATATGATCGTAATTCAACACGAAGCAAAGGAAGCCTATCAACCGACAGGCTATTGGATTCGTGGAATCATTCAGATTTGGGAAAAGAGTGCACCTCAGGGGCATGGTAAAATGAAAATCCATTGTTTGAGTCAGAACTCATTTCCCTCAATCTGGATCTTGGTCAATGATGCGGTAAGACAGGGCAAGTGTTAGCAATTTGGGACAAAGATGAAAGGAATGAGTACTGGGGCAGATACCTGAGAAGCCAAGAGCTGCAAGCCACCACTAAGTTTTTAACTGACCAATTTTTCTTTGATTGAAACAGGGGCAAATTCGTTTCACTTGATTCAGCTACCATTGGAAATGCATATCCAAGAGATTTTTACTTTATGTCCAGGACCCTCCTGAAAAATGGGAATTTACTTTCAGTCCAGGACCCTCCTGAAAAATGGGAATTTACTTTCAGTTCAGGACCCCCCTGAAAAATGGAATTTTACTTTATGTTCAGGACCCTCCTGAAAAATGGGATTTTACTTTCAGTTCAGGACCCTCCTGAAAAATGGGATTTTACTTTCTGTCCAGGACCCTCCTGAAAAATGGGAATTTACTTTCAGTTCAGGACCCTCCTGAAAAATGGGATTTTACTTTATGTTCAGGACCCTCCTGAAAAATGGGATTTCACTTTCATGTTCAGGACCCTCCTGAAAAATGGAAATTTACTTTCATGTTCAGGACCCTCCTGGAAAATGGGATTTTACTTTATGTTGAGGACCCTCCTGAAAAATGGGAATTTACTTTCAATTCAGGACCCTCCTGAAAAATGGGAATTTACTTTCAATTCAGGACCCTCCTGAAAAATGGGATTTTACTTTCAGTTCAGGACCCTCCTGGAAAATGTGAATTTACTTTCAATTCAGGACCCTACTGAAAAATGAGAATTTACTTTATGTTCAGGACCCTCCTGAAAAATGGGAATTTACTTTATGTTCAGGACCCTCCTGGAAAATGGGAATTTACTTTCAATTCAAGACCCTCCTGAAAAATGAGAATTTACTTTCAATTCAGGACCCTCCTGAAAAATGGGATCTTACTTTATGTTCAGGACCCTCCTGAAAAATAGGAATTTACTTTCTGTTCAGGACCCTCCTGAAAAATGGGAATTTACTTTATGTTCAGGACCCTCCTGAAAAATGAGATTTTACTTTATGCGCAGGACCCTCCTGAAAAAATGGGATTTTACTTTCTGCTCAGGACCCTCCTGAAAAATGGGACAACGCTTTCAAAAGTGAAATACTATTTTACTATAATTTTTGTTTGGGATAATTTTTGTTCTAGTTTTAATGTTGGGTTTTAGGAGCCCGCCTGAAGAACAGGGTGATGAAATAACAAGTCAGGAGCCCGCCTGAAGAACATGGTGATTAAATAGCAAGTCCGGAGCCCGCCTGAAGAATAGGGTGAAGAAATGAAAAGTCATGCAACAAAGCGAAGTAATTGAAAGCCAAGCAACAAGTCGAAAGAAATTGCAAGTCAGGAGCCCGCCTGAAGAATAGGGTGATGAAAATTCGAGTCAAGAATCAACAGAAGTTGTATAGATAGGATTTTTGTAATTTCATTTATGTTTTAGCTTGTAATTTTTATTTTGATGTAATAACAGAGCCGTGGACCGGAACCTCGACGGAACCTCACTCGACTCTCCAACTCGGTATAGTCCATCTCCGTCCAATCCTTGGAGATACTTATCACTTGATTCCTTCATAACTTGGGTGGGTAGGCTGTCCTAATTCAAGACCCGGTAGTCCTTCTTTCTCCTATTTCTTTCTTTGAATAATGGTCGGGATAAAATTCTATCTTGTTGTCTATTTCTTTGCCTGAAAACACTTCATGTTTACATTCAAAGGGGGCATGATGTAGACACCTAATTTCGTCCTTCCCCGATATCGTTTTTACCTATTGTTTACCCTATCCTACCGTGTACCCTCACCCGTGTGATAATCCCTCCACAAAATGACAAAAATATAACTAACCCTATCTTATCCTAACCACCCACCCAATAAAAAGATAACACCTCACCACTACCCCCTACCACACGTTACCCCACCCCCCTCTCTTTTTCTTGTCAACAAAGAAAAGACTCAACACAATATATACCCACACATACACACAAAATAAAAGAGGGGGAACAAAAAAAAAAGATCGGAAGAACAGTAACAAAATCAAAAAACCAGCACTCTCTTCCTCTCTTTTAACCTCCGTTCGCCGCCGACCGGAGCTCCGGCCACCACAACACCACCATCTTTCCCCTCTCTCTACCATATCTCTCTCCCCAAAACTTAAAAAAAAAAAAAAAGAATCAGTCGCCGCCGTCCTCAGCGTCATCTTCGGCCGCCGTCGTCCTCCGCGTCATCGTCAGCGGCAGCGCCGGCGTTGGTGCCAGCGTCGCTTCGCGTCAGCCAGATCTGCCATGGCTCTTCACCGGTGACAACATCGTTCGCCGGCCGAGAATCGGCCAGCTCCGGCCGCGGCGAGTCGGTCAGCTCCGGCCGCCGCTTCCTTCTCTCTCCCTCTCCGACGATAACGTCGTCTCTCCGTCACCGGAGCTCCCCGGAGCTCGATCTGCGTTGTTTTTTGTTTTCCTGCTGTTTGTTGGTTGATTTTGATTTCATCTATTTCACGGTTCGACGTCGATAGTGGATTTCGAGTTGTCTTTATCGAATCGCGTCGTCTTTCTTGGTTGGGTTTCGTATAGTAAAGTTTTTATTCACTGGTTTTGGAGATGTCCGGTTATTATTTTAATACCGAGTTTGGTTTGTTCATCGGGAGGTTCTCCGATCGAGTTTTGGTCTTCGAATTTTTTATTATCGACAAGGATCAATTTCATCGAGGTCCATTTCTTCTAACCGAATCTTTCATTTATTTTGACTTTTTATTAATGTTATTGGTATGGATGATTTATTTTTCGTGTGTTTGGTTTGAATCTTCATTGTTTGTGTTGCGTTTGATGTTGGTTTCGGATTATGAGATGTGATTAAAAAATCGAAGCATGCACTAATCATGTGGATTAAAGGGAATTCGGGGCGCGAGTTAAAAAAAAATCGTTAAAGTGAATTAGGATTAATTTTTGATTTGTTGTTGTTTCGATTCGTCGTTATTGTTACTTTTACGTCTAATTATCAATTTCGTGATAGTATCATGGTAAGTCAAGCGGGTAGGCAATCGTAGGTTCGGGTAGGCGAAATTTAGGAATAAGTGTTTCGTTGGATGTTGGAATGTGCGTGTGAATGTTTCTTTTAGTTTATCGTGTTTAATTTGGATGTATTTAATTAGCCGGGGAATGCCCCGAGATCGCTTGTATTTATTCACCGGGGAATGCCTCGACGTATCATGTTGGCGAAAAATAATCGTGATGGAGGCCCGCGGCGTCGGGTAAGGCATTTGGAGCGTAGTCTAGATTTAGTTTAGATTAGGATTTATATTTTCGTATTTTTTCTATTTTTCGGACTGTATAATTGGACTGGACTTTTACGTTTTTTTGGACTGTTTTATTTTGTTTATTGTTTGATCATTTTGTGTTCTTTTGTGTGGTTTATACATTTCATAATGCCAAAATAGTCGATACACTCCACCAAGCGACCGTGGTCGAACCACGGGATCGAGGGGTGCCTAACACCTTCCCCTCGGTCAACAGAATTCCTTAGCCGGAATCTCTGTTTGCAAACCGGTTTAAGAGTCAAATGGTTTTGAAAAGGATTTTTCAAAGGTGACTTGGCACACCGGATTATGCCAAGTGGCGACTCTGAATAAAAAATGCAAATAATCCTTTTCCGAAACAAATTTTCATTTCTTGTCACTTAAATAATAAAACCCTTTCGAACTTTAAAAATGTATCCATTTTTTGGAGTACGTAATGAAAAAGGGGGTGTGACATTAATAAAATGTTATTAAGGACAGTAATAGTAGTATATTAAATTAACATAATTAAAGTGTTATTAAATTAACTAGGGGCGGACTTACGTGGTTGCCATGGGGTTCACCCGAACCCCCTCGGTAAAAAAATTACGTTGTATATATATAAGATAGAAAATGTATATTTATGTACGTATATTAATGTTGAACCACATGAAACAAGACACTTAGATAGCCCAGTGGTGTTATTTGCTCTTCTTGGGCGCTTCCTTCAGCCTATTGCGCGGGTTTGATCCCGGGTTCGATCCCTGTTAGTGGCATTTTTTTTTTAATTAAAAAAAAGCTAGATGTTGCTGCTATAGAAATAAATAAAATAATAATAATAATAATATTTTTTTTAATTAGAAAAAAGTTAGGTGTTGCTGTTATATAAATAAAAAAAATATTATTATAATAATAATAATAATAATAATAATTATAAAAACGACGTCGTTTTAACACAAAAAAATAAAACTTTGACAGTGCACAAATATGACTTTTAACTATTCAAAACTGCACAAATATGACCTCTCTCCAAGTCAGCCCTTTTAACGACGTGGCACCGTGTGATTGGATTACCTTTCCACGTAGACGCGAGTGAGACTCACGCATGGGGTTGCAGAATCGGAGGTCATATTTGTTCAAGTTTTGAATAGTTAAAGGTCCTATTTGTGCATTATCAAAGTTTAAGATCAAAGTTACAATTTGATATTAAGTTTAAGATCATATTTATGTATTAACTCTTTGGATAAAGCATGTGGATATTTTTTTATTTTTTTTTTGATAATGAGTAAGGTGAAATTCGATCCTTCTGCTTGCTCTGAGATATCATGATGAAATTCTTATTGATAATGGATAGAGATAAAATTCAATCAGAGGGACCTGTATCTGCTCAGGTATTGTGAGGCATTTTGCACAACCTTAAACACTGAGCTATTTTACTCAATTGCTTCATTTTATGTGTGTAGAACCACATCGACAAACAAACATGTTAAAGTGTAGAAATACACCATCGCTAAAGGATCAGGTCCCTGAGTAAAATATATGATAATAAAACAGTAACACTCAGAGAATATAATGCAGTAAATAAATCAATACAATGATTTTATGTGAAAACCTCCTTATTTAAGGGAGGAAAATCATGGTCTGTGCTCATAGACTTTCAAAACTCCACTATAATCAAAACAAATCTTGATTACAGACTCCATTAGAACTTAACTCTAAGTTCCTCTAATTTGTAATAACTCTAGTACAATCACCTCTTGACAACTCTGTCAAATCACTCTTAAAATTGGTTAACTCTGACCAACACAAACTTTGGTAACTCCACCTAAGAAACTCAAAAGCAAAAAGAAAACTTTACTCTTAATCTTTGAGTAGATCAACCACAGGACTTGACTCAAGGACACCAACACTATGAGCAGTAAGAGTATTAGAACTTGAGCTTAGAGAGAGTTTTCATCGCCACAGTAGAATCCTTTAATTCGCAAAAACTGTTGAGGAAAAAGCATCTTTTTTGTATTTATAGTAGTATAGAATAGTATGATCGAATTATGATTGGACCAGGTGCTTATTCTGGTACGTTGTCCACCTACACAGTTATTGCACTAACGGATAAAATTGTACAGGGTATGACAGTTGTGTATCAACAAAGTAAGCAACGGACCTGATCCTCTAAGTAACATCTTATCATCATCAAAATACGAGATAATAATTCATAAATCTCCTAACTAGTATTTACAATTAAATACTTCAAATAAATTTCTTATTCCGGATGATCAAACAACCCCTCAAGATTAGAGAGGATTCACTTTATTCATCACATGCAATTTCACCTTAGCATGTAGCAAAAACATTTCAACTTTAATTCGACATAACATGAGTTGTTTGAGAATAAATGTTAAAATCGAATATAAACTTTTAAAATTTACGTATACATTTTCTTCAATAGTATTTCCTTTATATAAAAAGCTGCAAAAATCAACATTTAACTTTATAGCCCTTTAGTCATGTGGTAACATGTATATATGTTTGTCTTTAAAGTTGAATGGTCCAACCCATCAATAGTCCCTCAAACTTGTCCCTAAAATTCACTTAGACTCTTAAACAAAGGCTTGTACCTATTAAATCCCTAAATCCCCCAATTTAATTCCAATTGAGCATTTTTTGTCCACATAGCACTGCGCGTGCAGTGCACTTTGGGAAGCGCGTGAAGTACTTTTTTTAAATTAAATTACGAATAAAAATGTGCCAAGTGGCACTAAGGGCCTCAAAAAATATTAATTAAAAAAATTATATTTAAATTATTTTATTAATATAATTTTTAATTATAGAATTTCTTAATTCTTTTTTGATAAAAAGCACCCCACCCCCCTATGTTATCTTCTTCACAGCACCCCACCCCCATCCCCTGCATCTCCACCCCACCCCGCCTCTTCATCGTTTCAACCTCACCCCACCCCACGTCTTCGTCGTCACCTCCCCCCATCTTCACATGAACAAATTCATTTTAATCCACCATAATTATTCTCATTTCTTGAAAATTTTCAACAAGATTCACTTTTTTTCCTCTATTAGTATCACCATTTCTTGAAAAATTACAACAAATTTCAATAAAGATCACTTTTTTCTTCAAAAAAGATAACTTTTATCACCATTTCTTTTTTTTTTCCTTCACAAGAAAGATCACTTTTTTTTTATTATTAATATCACCATTTTATAAAAAAATTCATTAAAAATGATTTTTTTATAGACCCCTTTTAAATTCTTGAAGTAGATTTAAACAAAAATTTTATGTGTGTATTTTTTAGAATCATGGAGAAGCAAGATTCACTTTAATGGAGAAGAAGAGGAAGAGGTGGGAGATTAACGCTGGGGAAGGTGGGGGCTGGGGAGCGGGGCTCGGCTGGGGAAGGTGGGATTTCTAAATGATTTTATAATTTCTTTTCAATAATTAGTTTTTAACTTTTGTTCTATAAATAATTTTATAATTATTTTTTAATAATTTACATCCTCAATGTCATTTTTTATTTTTATTTTTTAAAAAAATTTATAATATATTTTTAATAATCAGTTTTTTATTTTTATTTTTTAAATAATTTTATAATTATTTTTTAATAATTGGAATCCTCAATGTAATTTTTCATTTTTATTTTTTAAAAATTTTATAATTTCTTTTAAATATTCAGTTTTTTATTTTTATTAATCAGTTTTTTATTTTTATTTTTTAAATAATTTTATAATTATTTTTTAATAACTGGAATCCTCAATGCAATTTTTTTATTTTTTAAATAATTTCATAATTATTTTTTAATAATTTGAATCCTCAATGCTATTTTAAAAAAAAAACTATAATTTTTTTTAATAATAATTTTTTTATATTTTTAAAATTATTTATAATTATTTATGAATAATTTGGATCTTCAATGAATTTTTTTATTTTTTAAAAATTTTATAATTTTTTTTAATAATCAGTTTTTTTATTTTTATATTTTTAATTTTTTTTATAATTATTTTTTAATAATTTGTTTTTTTATTTTATAATTTATTTTTAATAATCAGTTTTTTATTTTTATTTTTTAAATAATTATATAATTAATTTTTAATAATTATCGAACCCACGATGTCATGTGGCAGCTTCCAATTAGCCCTTTTTATCACATCAGCGCGTGTGCAACACACACTTTGAGCTTTTAGCTGATTGGACAAAAAATGCCCAATTGGAACCAAATTAGGGGTGGGGGGGGGGGCCGGTGTTAATAGGTACAAACCTTAATTTAGGGGCCTAAGTGAATTTTAGGGACAAATTTGAGAGGCTATCGATGGATTTGGCCAAGTTTAAACAAGAAATTTCCATAAAATGGTGACATGGATCCCATATCCCTTAGTTGGCTGTAAAACACCAAAATATTTTACAAAGTAAGTCAATGTAAAATCACTTTAAAAAAAGTGCATCTAGGATTAATTATATAGTGTGAAAATTAAAGAGAGAAAAAGGAAAAGAAAGAACTACGTTTTTGATCTGTGAGCACGGGCGCAGCCAGCCTTTGTAATGGGGTTCACTAAATCTCCTTTGACGAAAAATTATATTAGTTATACATCATTAATATTATATTTTATGTGTATATAATAAATATCGAACCCTTTTCGATTAGTTTTATTTTTTAAAATTTTGAACCCCTTCATAAAAATACTAGCTCTGTCTCTATCTGTGGATGAAATTAGTTGTGCATGAATCAGGAGCAGAGTTGGTCTTTGACAAGAGGTTCATCCGAACCCTTTCGATGAAAAATTATAACTATTTATTTGTGGCTAAAATTAATTTTAATATATATATATTAGATGTTGAACCTCTTTAACTAGTTTTTCATCAAACCGCCATGGATGATATTGCGGAATCCAACTCCTCTCCATTACCTTGTCTCTCCATTTCGTCAAATACATATAGATGAGAGAAATGTGCAAATAATGTCGATCTACCGAGATAATTATGTTATAATCGAATTTAGAAACGTAATTATGATTTCACGTGAACCTAATAATTTTTATCACAGTTTATATACACATATTTAGAAATCTACTATTCTTATAGTATTAACTTGAGATCAGAGATCAGCCTTAAAAGCCAAATGACACACTTATAAAAGAGTACTTTCTCTTCCACTAATCGAAAGCACTCTAAAACTATATAGTAAATTTAATTAAGCCATTAGTTATGTGTGCAAAATACAAAAGAAAAAGGAAGCAAAAAAGTCAAGCCACCATAGAGCATATATTGATAAGAAGATAATGAAAGATTAATCAACTTGTTTGATTTTGGAAGCAAAATTATACTTTTCCATTTCATGCAAATCAGGAAAAGCACTTGGTCCTTTGAGTATTTTTTGCATGTGGAGATCTCTTTCATATATTATTTTGGGCATAATACATAAACGTGCCGTTTAACTTGATCTCAATTAGTATTTATATTCTTCAATTTTAGGTGTGCACAATTAAATGTAGATATATATGTCCTATGTGGCGTTTTACTAGACAATTCTGATCCTACGTGATGTCCTAGCTGTATTATGTCACGTAGGTCGACGCGTGTGTGTATTTTAACTTTTTATAAGTTTAAGTGTCTACTTATATGCGTCCAAAGTCGAAAAATATAATTAATTAAGATCAAATTAAAGAACACGTTGGCCTCGAATAAAGTTTAATCCCAAAATATTGGAGGAGTGATTTTTTTATTTTATTTTTTGAAGTTTGAATATTAATAACCATGTCATCGTCAAAGCCTCTTTGTGACAAATCAATTTTCATAATCCAACACTACACATGTTTTTTCATTTCCTTGATAGGTCCAATTAACTACTTCTCTTTTGATTAGCTAGTACAATCACGAGTCCATTTGGATTGGCTAATTAAAAATAATTGATGAGTTTTTAGGTGTTAAAATTATTTTTTAATTTTCATAAATATAGGATGAAGTAAGGTTATGTAAGTTCGATCTTTTTTCTGAATCCTACACAAAGCTTTTTCTGAATCCTACACATACTAAAATCTTAGTGTACTGGATTGTTTCTGTAAGTGATCAAATAAAAATACTATAAATAATAATAACCAATGTGTTTGATAAAAAATGCATTGATAAATATTTTTTTGTTAATGTAATGTCCTTTAAAAGTAAAACTATCTATAAACTATAAATTTAAAATATTTACATAGGAGGTTTCTCTTAATTAAGCGGTTCACAAAAGCTAAGTAAAACAATATTGTGTATCAATAGAGGCAAATGTATCTTATATTTAAAAAGTTTAATTGAACTAATATTTTAATAAATATTAAATAATAAAAGTAAATAACTTTAATTCCATCCAAATTCAAGGATTTTATTGCAATATTATGTTGTGAAATCATTTTCTTCTTTTGAAAAAGCAATAACTCCAATAGACACAAAAATAGGGCGGTGGAGAATTACATAATATTGACTCATCATCAATGTTTATATTCTTGTTTTCATCTTCATGACATTGATGTGTTTTTGACTCAATTAAAGTTCTATTATTTTTTTTTCTAATCTTTTCCAAAAAAAGTTTTAGTATTTTCTTAACTTATTTTTGAAGAAAGCATCATTATACTACGCCCTGAGGAATTAATTACTTAATATTACAGAATAACTTTTAATTGCAAGATCTTTTTTAGATATTCCACAATGTCCCGGCTATTCACTGGATGAGAGATAAATGATTAATCGTATATCGATAAGTTTATGAAGTTGATTTTTGTAAAAAAAAAAAAAAAAAAAAAAAGTCCCAAGATTTGTTTGTTCTTTTTCTGATAAATATACAGTGAACTAATTAATAAATTAAATTATAGAGTATGAGTATACTAAAGGATTTTGCGTTAATTAAGCCTCAAATCATTTTTTTAAGTTTCAAAATGCAATGATTTATATAACCAGGAAATTAAAGTCCATGGACAACTAAATTGGCTTCATTAATCATTATTACTTATTGAAAAACGTTTAATATTTGTTGATCCACATATGTATTTAATATGTAAAAGTGGTTCGAATTTGTTGTATCACTTGTTTTAAGCCAAAATGACATGCAACTCATCGTATAATTTTTCTTCTTTCGTTACTATCCACAGTCATCAACACCTTCACCGTATGTGTAGAGTTAGTGACGAAGTCAAAAAATTCGATAAGAATATTCAAGAATTAGTATATACTTTTGAAAATCACTTATATATTTCGTTTATAGTTTTTCAACGAGAGATGTTCAATTGACCGGCCACCTCTCCATATATGTCACTTAACTTATTTTTCATAGAATAATTAAATTTTCCATAGATGAATGAGATAGAATGGCTAACAACAACACATATTTATAAGTGAAATTTTTTTATTGAAATGACAAATCTTTCACATTTTCAGGAATCTCTTCAGCAATTCACGTTACAAAAAAAAAAAAAATTGAAATATTTTCAGAAATCTATCAAATCTCTGAGCGAATCTTTTCAACAATTCACATAAGTTTATGAAATATAGTTTGCCTATTTTTTGGCAAACCATAATAGCAATTTTTCACCTTAAACGGCTGACAAACGGTGTTAGTTATAATTTGCCCCAAAATGAACAAACTGTCCGTTTTGTATTCAAATTTGAAATACTGTCCGTCTTGACTCTTAAGGCTGAAAAAGTATCCGTTTTTACTCCAAACTCCTTTCGTTAACTTATTTGGAGCTTATGTGCAACTTGATGTTTTTTGACTTTTTATGTGGTGTCCAGAATCTAAGTACAAATATGACATAAATCATTTTGAAAGGTATAATTAAATATGTGGTGGTATAATTGAAATTCGTTCATCCTTAAATTATTTTGGATTTAAGCTTCGAAATAAGAAAATTATGTTAGAAGAGTCGCCCGCATAAATGGGCTTTTTATAATACACAAATTTGAATAAATCGAATTTCAATATGAATATCGAATACTGAGCGAAAAACAAAACAAAGAGAAGGGCTAAATAAATTGCATGAAATTCACTATATGACATTTTATAATTAACACAATAACCACTTCGATCTATTATATTTTACCCAATAATTAGATGGTTGGGATTAATTATTAAATTACACTATTATATTTCCTCGATGACGAATTATATATTGATTGATTTTGAAATTTGATATCCAAAAAATTGTGACATTGCACCTACCTCATTCATTCAATTAATCTTGTGAAAATGTCATAGGAAATCCCATCCAAAAAGCATATATATTTAGGAAAATAAAACTATTTTAACTTAAGTATATTATTCTATTCCAATAATATCAAATACTTGCAATTGGAGTACGTTTTATAATAATTGTTCCGAGTTGATCTGTCCAGAATTTAAGCACTAATACATGACATAAAATTCACTATATGTTAAATTATAATCAAATTTATATTTTGATCAAATAATTAGATTGGTGGGTGAACTATTTATTATTATTTTTTCTTTTGTTTCATGATGAAGAGCGTTGTAGATAATCATTGTATCTATAGCTACCTCAATCCATTCAACTAATTATGTGAAAAATGTCATAGGAAATCCTATCCAAGAGCATTTTGTTTATATATGAGAAAGCAAAAATAATTGGTCTACGAATAAAGTTTCACATTATCGAAAAGAATAACTGTCGGGAGCAAAAATCTTGTTGAGAGCGTTGTCCCTTCTGCACTCGTAATTCGAATCTATTTGAACTCTAATACAGATATCGAATATTGGGTGAGAGAGATGAAGGGTGGAAAGATATTTTTGAGATATATATATTTATAGGAAATTAAACTTTGCTACTTAAGTATGTATTTCTAGTTCAATAACATCATAATTTGCAATTAAAGTAATCATAAAGAGTTAAGCATGCAAAGGTTTATAATTCCATGATGTTTGCTTGGTTTAGGAACTTGACATGTTTTGCTTGGTCAACAATGGAAACACTGATAATTGTAGTTCCATAATTTTGACGTAACATAATAAAAAAATACTACTCTCTCCGTCTTAATTTATATGACATATTTTTTTTATTCTGTCTTAAAAAATGTAATTTTCCTTATTTGACAACTGTATGGCACAATTCTTATTTTATCCTCGTTGGGTCCAAAGTCAATCAAAGAGTTGCACTAAAGTGATTTTAATAAGGGTATATTAATAAATATAATAAATTCTTCTCTTATTTCTTAAACTTCGTTGTCCATTAAATTATGTCACACAAATTATCTTAATTATTGCAGAAATCATGACCTTGGTTTTATTTTGGGTTGGACATTATGGCCTTAAAAAGGTTATATAGTTAATTTAGTTTTAGCACAACTCTTAACTTTCATAAAGTCACAACCTTTTTACAAATCTTAACATTCACAAATCACAACCTTTTTAACCATTACATGAAATTAAAAGTTTATTATTTTATTAGAAAAGGTTTTACCCCTTGTCCAGATCCAGAAAGTAAAAGATTTGCAGATATAATAATACCATAAAACAAAATCTAATATGAACAAATAAAAAAGAAAAAAAATATCTTTCTCCCTTTATAAAAAATAAAAAGAATAAAGAATCTCCAGCCCCTAAAGTATAAAAATCCCAACTCTCTTTGTCCCCACAAGCAGCTGCTGCTGATACATTTTGGATAAGCCACTTTCATTTCTTCTTTATAAAAAAAAAATCTAAATTTAATAATTTCAATTTCTAGATGAAAATTTTGATATTTATTGTAGTTTTTAAATATAAAAGTTATTCTTCAAAAAATTTAAAAATTGTATTATTTTAAATTTTTTTATGTAGAATGTTGAAATTGAAAAACTTCTAAATATAAAAAAAACACTCTTTTTGAAATAGATCAATTACTCCCCAACTAAATTTTAGCATATTTTTGTCAATCTTTTTAGCTGACATGATATTTTTTATCAATTTTTTTTAGCTGACGTGACCTTTATTTTATGTAATAAAGGTATCACATTAACATAAAAGCGTAATAAAAATATGCTAAAATTGAGTTCTAAGAGAAAATAAGATTCTCATCAAGTTGGTGTGTGTCGTAGTAACTTTCACCATTGTTCAAGAATATTGAATGCTTATCCCAAATTGAAATAAAAAAAAAGTATTCAGACATAAAAGGTTGGTGTGTGTCAATCTTTTTAGCTAACCTTTTACGTGACCTTTATTTTATGTAATAATAATGTTACGTCAGTATAAAAACATGATAAAAATATACTATTAAAATTGAATTTTAAAATTAAAATAAAATATATCGTAACAATTTTGATTGTAGTTTAGGAACACTGAATGGTTACCTCAAATTGAAATAAAAAAGTATTCAGATATACATGAATTCTGTATAAAACACTTGTGAAGGAAGCCAGACATGTGAGTGGCAGAAGAAGAAGGCAAAAAGAGAGAAAAACAACAAAAGCCTCTTCTTCTCTTCTCTCTCAATCTCAAAACTTTAAAAAGTTCCCTTAAGTGGGAATTTGGTTTTTGGCTTTGCATATACATCACATATAGCCACCATACACAAAAAGAGAGTCCAAAAAACACCATTATTATATTTTTGTTGTATATTATGCTTAAGTGGTACTAGTATATACTTTTATTATATAAGTATAAAGATTTATGTTTTTCCAAAATATTTCAAGAGCAAGAAATCTCTTCCCTCCATTGAGAGAGTTCCTTTTATACAAGAAATAGAACAATTAGTCCTACAAAGAATATAGCCTCATTTCAATTGTTTTTTTTTTTGTTATACTTACAAAGATGCTTTCTGTCATTTGCATTCTGTTGGTCTCATTTTTCCCATTAATTATAGTTTCTCTAAATCTTACCCTTCCTCATCAACATCCTTACCCTGAAGCTGTGGTTCAAGATGTGCAAAGGTGATATTTCTTAGTTTATGCATATCATCTATGTTGTTCGGACTCTTTAAAAATGTTAGCAGATGCATGTTGAATCCTTTAAAAATAGCACATTGAGAGGATCCGATACAGATGCTGTAATTTTTTAAGAGTTCGAGCAACTCAGCATGACATTACTTCATATTCTTATATTTGTTTATAAATTTCGAAAGCATTTCTTTTGAGTCTGAGGGTCTAACCGGAATAACTTCTCTGCCTCGCAAAGGTAGGGTAACGTCTGCTACTTTCTATCCTTTCTGGAAATACCTCATTTGTGGGATTATACCGCGTGCATTGTTATTGTTATTTGTTGTTGTTTTGGGTATCTCTGTTTTTCCAAGAAAATCCACAAAAGTCTCATATGGGCTCCCCTGTTTTTCACAAGAAAATTCACAACATCCCATCTTTTTTTGGGGGTGGGGGTTGAGGTGGGGGTGGGGGGTTCATATCTATTTTAGAGCTCGACTAATTCAATTTTGCATCAGGAAGTCCCACATTGACCGTAAAATGCTCTTTATTAAGCTTGCCCAATAGCTAGAGCTCGAAACGAAGAATTCTGATTAAGAATGAAACAGTACTTTATCGCGCTTTTCTGTTTATACATTTTTGTTTTTGCCAACATCCTTCACATTCCCTTCTATCAATAGCTCATCAAAACAAGCCTTGTGATTTAACTCTACATTTTCTTCTTCTAATTTGGTTCTTTCCTGTAACATTATCTTCACTTAGTTAGATTTCACCAAAAAAAAAGGTACTTAAATATGTATAAGTAAACATAAAGGGATTTCAACATGTATTATAATATATATATACAATTTTAACCCGAATCCCTTGATCGTATCTGACTCCCACCCTGCATTCTAGTGCTACTCTCATCTATACATACTTAATTTCGAAGTTTTGATGGAATCCGATGCGTCAGTGCATAATTTGTTTTCCCCTCTTTTGTCTACAGGAAGGTGAACGAATCATTTTCCAGAAGACAGCTGTTAGACGCCACAATAAACACCCAATGTCAAACAGGCAACCCAATAGACGATTGCTGGCGCTGCGACCCAAACTGGTCCAAAAACCGCCAGCGCCTAGCCGATTGCGCCATAGGCTTTGGCCAGGGAGCAATGGGAGGCAAAAATGGGAAATACTACGTCGTATCTGATTCCTCAGATACAGACGTTGTAAATCCAAAACCAGGAACTCTACGCCACGCCGTAATCCAGGATGAACCACTTTGGATCATTTTCTCAGGAGACATGTACATAATTTTGAAGCATGAGCTCATAGTCAACAGTTACAAAACAATTGATGGACGTGGAGCAAAAGTGCATATAACAGGCAATGGATGTATAACATTGCAGTATGTCAGCAATGTGATTATACATAATATACATATATACAATTGTCGTCCATCGGGGAATACGGATATACGGTCTACACCAACGCACGTCGGACATAGAGGAAGATCGGATGGCGATGGGATATCGATATTTAATTCAAGGAATATATGGATTGATCATTGTGCATTATCACATTGTACTGATGGTTTAATTGATGCTATTATGGGCTCAACTGGAATTACCATTTCGAATAGTTATTTTACTCACCATGATGAAGTTATGCTATTGGGACATGATGATGGATACTTGCCTGACTCTGGAATGCAGGTTAGTTAAATTTCAAATTTATGGTTCAAAATTATATTCATTTTGAGTAACTTGATTCTGACTTAATAATTTATACATATCAACAGAACTTTTTATAACATGTGACCAAAGCTACTGAATTTTATCCAACTTGTACTTTCTTGTTTTGACTATGACTTAAATTTTAATAGGTGACAATAGCATTCAATCATTTTGGAGTAGGGCTGGTACAAAGAATGCCAAGGTGTAGAAGAGGATATATACATGTAGTGAACAATGATTTTACAGAATGGCAAATGTATGCAATTGGTGGAAGTGCTAATCCTACTATTAATAGTCAAGGCAATCGCTATACTGCCCCTGTGGATGCAAATGCTAAAGAGGTATTGTCTCTAATTTGTTCGAAATTTTGCTCGACAGAGATATTCGATATCTGCATTGATAAAAGATAGCATATACTCTTAAAATTATTCAAAATGCGTCCAAGTTAATTCAGAAATCACCGTTTTAAGGGAAAAGTGATATATATTATACAAAGCTTAAATGTCACATTCATATATTTTTTTTCAACTTGAGAAAAGACCTCCCTAGATATAACACATGCTTTCCTGTTTTGCTGCCTGATCTTTTATGGAAAATTGACTTTGTTGTAGGGACCATATTTCAACTTCCCAATTCCTACTGGAAAAACCCATATATACCCTCATCAATCAATATTTCTTCCCTTATTCTCTCTCGACCCATCTTTGCTTATTCACATTTGATTTGACACGCCTCTTAAAAAGTTATGAATAACAAGAATATTTGTTTAACAGGTGACAAAGCGCGTGGATACAGACGAGGGGGAGTGGAGTGACTGGAACTGGAGAACCGAAGGGGATGTAATGGTAAATGGCGCATTTTTCGTGCCATCTGGTGAAGGAATGAGCAACCAATATGCCAAGGCGTCGAGCATGGAGCCACAATCCGGTGCTATTATCGATCAACTCACTCTCAATGCTGGTGTTTTTGGTGCCCCAAGGTACACCCTACATTTCTCATATTATCGCTCTGCATTTAATATCTGCATAATTCACTTTCAAACTAGCTAATAAACAATCCTTAAGTAGGGGACGTATGTGACATTCTAAGCAATTTTCATATCAAGAAAATACAGGACAAATGTTAAAAGTACATTAGAATGAGCTGGATTTTTAACTGATGGCATAAATAATTCATTTTTAATAGTTCAATGGCATATTTGAGTCTTTGTTTTTTAGACTTTAGCTGCGTGCACTAAAGTCATGTAAGAAGGACTAAAGTGCATACTATCACATTTGGACTATGCTATTGCATATAGTGGGTGATAAAAGATATAAAATATTCTAATAAAATAGTTGACGTTAGCCAAGTTGGATCAAATAGCACTACTATTTGGTTTTAAAGGAGAAAAAACAAAAGATGATGACCAAAAGCTTTTATTATCTTTAAACTTCATATTCATTTTTCTATAGAACCAACTTGCTTCTATTTGTTCTTTCATATTTTCTAAAGAATAGAAAGTAAGGTGTATTTTTTAAAGAATAATGAATGTGCATTTGCTTTAGCAGAAAGGGTAGAATAAGTACAAAGCTATGATACATGGATCCACGTGATCATAGGGACATTGAGAATCTAAAAACTAAACGCAACCCCAAAATAGAGCTTTGTAATACGTAGTATTTGAGGTGTCTTTTTCTATAGTTGAAGTCCACATAGATTTAAGTAAAGCCACTTATCTTTTCCTGCTCGATGTGTGATGCTTTTTAGGTAGTGACGGACTCAAAATTTAAGGATCGTGAATATTTAAAAAGTTAAAACACACATATTAACATCTAAAGCTTTAAGATTTTGCCTGGAAATCAAAGGACCCAACTATCTTCTTAATTTTACAACAACAATAAACTCAGTGTATTTCCACAAAGTGAGCTTTGGGGAGGGTAAAATGTACGCAGTCCATACCGCTACCTCCGAAGAAGTAGAGAGGTTGTTTTCGATAAATCCCCGGCTAAAGATAAAGAATAGTACACAAGGTCGTAATGAAACATGAACCAGGATGGGTGGCATAACAGAAATAAGGAATAATAAGAAATAATAAAACTAGATATCATAGAAATACAAAATAAGAGAAATATGAGCAATTCGAAATAAGAAATAAGACATAGGACACTCATCTATTAGTAACATACACTCACAGACCAAAGACACCCACCACATCCAAACTCTCCTAACTAGAGGCTCCTACTTATGGACACAGTCTTAGGATTACTAACCCGGCTACACAAGTGCTCTCTTAACACCTTGCTACAACCCACACACTTACACTAGCCTTCTACCCTTATCCGCAACCTCCACCCCTTCCTGTCTAAGATCATGTCATCAGTAAGCTGTAGCTGCTCCATGTCATGTCGAATCACCTCCCTCCGGTATTTCTTCGGACTAGCTCCACTCTTCCTAAAGTCATCCAAAGCTAGTCTCTCACACCTACGAATTGGGGCATCCGTGCCCCTCCTCATCACATTCTTGTCCTCCATCGAAGTCACTCTCACCTTCTCTCGGATAGTCTCATTCCTAACTATCTTCTTGATTTTATGGGTTTTTTTTTTATTTTATATCAATTTTTATACATTTTTTTATAATTATACTTATTCTGCGTTGGATTTAACGAGTGCCGAAAAATCATATTTTTGAACCTAGGTCCACTTGTATACTTGAGGATGAAAAAAAAAAGACTCCACCAAATAGGCTCGAACAGAAGACCTCTAGTTAAGAATGAAGCATACTTCATCTAATAGGCTCGAATTAGAGATCTCTAATAGAGAAAGAAAGAGACTCCTATCAATAGATTTGAACTCGAAATCGCTAATTAAAAATTTTCATCACCTACCATAATCCTAAAGGTGATGGAGATATCACTGCTCAGGAATGGGGTCCATTTTTTCTTGGTTTTGGATTTGATCTAACTCGTGGACTTAATGACTTTTAGCGTCACCAGCCTTATAGATTGTCGTGGATCTATTAATTATTTTTTCTTCGTTATGTTTCTGATTTTCAAGTCAATTTTCACACATCTAGACTAATTTCATGAGTATTTACTCAACCACAATAAGGATTTATTACAAAGAGTCAGAGAATATTTTGAGAGGTGGATCTCTTATGCGGAGACATGGGATTGAATTCAGTCTCTGTCTGCCACTCAGTCATAAGTTCGTCACGTGGAGTTTACCTAGTGTGATTTATATTTTCTGTGTAGTTTTCGAGCTTTTGCACGCTGAATAGGTTGCCATAAGCTGCTCATTACAGAGTGCTCACTCAAAGAACAGAGGCTATGACAGAAGTTGTGGGTTTCGCGGAGGGGTCCAAAAAAATAAATGTAGGGGCAAAAAGGGAATATTAGGTCATGTGAGGTTTAGATTCTCTGAGTTCATGCATTCCAGCCCATGAAAAGCATGGGGCCCAAAAAACGCTTTTTATTAAAGGATTTGGACCCCACCTTTCTGATATTAATTGGGCTTTTCACCTTTGGACTACTTTCCGTTAAAGATAAATGTATGGCCCATATGGCCTAGTTGCTCAATTTGGTATTCTAGATTTAGGGGCTAGTACTTGTACATATTAGACTCCGTCTCTTGTGAGTCCGTGTCCGTCGAAAACAATCTTTTTACTCTTAAAATTAACGATAAAAGATTCGTTTAATCATAAATTTTGAAATTAAAATATATTGATTTATGTATTAGAAAAATAAGAATAACAAAATGATATGTCAACATAAAATATTTGATTGACTATCAAAATTATATTAGTGCCACATAAATTGGAACGGGATAGAAGAAGATATAAAGCAACATATATTATTTGAAAATTAAATAAAAAGTACTGTAAATAACAATAATTAACAAAAAAAAATTTAAAAATTGACTGATTTCTACTTCAGCTGCTTCAGTCGTGATTTTACTATATCACCCCTAATTAATTATTATGGTTATTTGAGCATTGTGCCACATAAGTTTAGATAGAAAAGGTATTATTAATCACAATGATCAAAAATTTAAATTATTTAAAAAATATTATTGGCTGTCGTCGACACAAAATTCTGGACAAGGAGAGTAGCATATATTATTCAAAAATTATATAAAAAGTATTATAAATTACAATTGTTAACAACTTAAAATATCTAAAAACAATTTAATATGTTATATATTTCAAAAAAATTACATAAAAAATACTAGAAATCACAATAATTAACAACTTAAAAAATTTAAAAGATATAAAATATTTGGTCGACTCTTGAAATTATATTAGTGTCACTGAAATTGGAATAGAAGAAAAGTATTATAAATCAAAATAATTAAAAACTTAAATTATTTTTAAAATATAATTGACTATCAATGCCACAAGAATTTGAACAAGAAAAGTAACATATATTAATTTAAAATTACATAAAAAATATTATAAATTAAAATAGTTAACAACTTAAATTATTTAAATATGTATTAAAATAACATGTGCTGAACTCATGCTAGATTCCGGATGAATTCTAGAAAACATATGCAATCCTTTTATTAAAAAAAAATATTTAAATATATCAAGATTGAAAAGGCAAATAAATATCTTAATGTTGGGCCCGTGCTAACACGGGGCCATACTCCTCTAGTAATATAATATGCACCAATTTAAATAAATAATTCCTTTTGTAAATGAACAATTTCCTCTTTATTTTTTTTGGATGTATTATTAGACTCATAGAAAATGTCACCTCACAAAGACCTTTCGAGTTCTTTAACCTATTAGAATTGTTTAATTAATACATCATTTTTTTTAAAAAAAAATGCTAATCCTCTTACTGGTTTTTAAAAATACTCCCTCCGTCCCAAATTATGTGTCGCCATTTTTTTTAATCCGTTCCAAAAAGAATGTTGCCGTTTCTTATTTGGTAAGTTTTTAAAAACACAATTACAATTTTACTCTTAGAGATCCCACTTAATTTTAAATATTATTACTCTTTTTTTAAGAAGGGTAATTTTATAACTTTAACAAAGTCAACATTTATTTTTTAAATATCGTGTCCAGTTAAATAACGATATATAATTTGAAACGGAGGGAGTAATAATTTTGAATGTGTCATTATCAAAGAAAAATGAGACCCATAATTGGGCATCTTTTTTTGGTGACGCATATATGATATGAAAGCTAAAGTTCTTTGTAAAACATCTACTACTATTTGCCCACATGCATTTATTCCAACAGACTATTATATTTTCTATTGTAAACTAGAGTAGCATGAATGACCGGTACCCCAACATTAAAATATTTATTTATTTGATCTTGATATATTTAAATAAAAAATTTTAATAAAAGGATTGCATATGTTTTTTAGGATTCATCCGAAATCTAGCATGGGTTTAAACTATGTTATTTTAATATATATTTAGATAATTTAAGTTGTTAACTATTGTAATTTATAATATTCTTTATGTAATTTTCAAATTAGCATACGTTATTTTTATGTAATAATTTAAGTTTTTAATTATTGTGATTTATAATACTTTTCTTCTATTCCAATTTTAGTGACACTAATATAATTTTAAGAGTCAACCAAATATTTTATATCTTTTAAATTTTTTAAGTTGTTAATTATTGTGATTTCTAGTATTTTTCATGTAATTTTTTTTTGAAAAATATAAGATATTAAATTGTTTTTAGATATTTTAAGTTGTTAACTATTGTAATTTATAATATTTTTTATGTAATTTTTGAATAATATATGCTACTCTCCTTGTCCAGAGTTTTGTGTCGACGATAGCCAATTATATTTTTTTAAATAATTTAAATTTTTGATCATTGTGATTTATAATATTTTTCTATTTCAACTTATGTGGCACAATGCTTAAATGACCATAATAATTAATTAGGGGTGATATAGTAAAATGTAATTATTATTATTTTTATTATGTGTATGTGTTGATTCAAGAAGTATTTGGAAATATTTAGAAATGTGTTGAATGTTACAAATGTTAATAATCTATTTGGTGCTTCTTGATTTCTGTACATTTATCTCTTGTGTGTTTTTACTCTTTTATCCTTTGATTATATGTAGTAATCTTTATTTTAAAAAGAAAAATATCATAAAAAATTTTATTCATAACATATATATATATAGTAAAATCGTGGATTCAATATTATTAATTTTTCAATACATAAGTGCCTTATAATAATTAATTGCGGGTGATACATTAAAATCACGATTGAAGCAACAAAAATCAATCAATTTTAAAATATTTTTTTTGTTAATTATTGTTATTTACAGTACTTTTTATTTCATTTTCAAATAATATATGTTGTTTTATATCTTCTTCTGTCCCGTCCCAATTTATGTGGCACTAATATAATTTTGATAGTCAATCAAATATTTTATGTTGACATATCATTTTGTTATTCTTATTTTTCTAATACATAAATGACTTATAATAAGGAGTGATATAGTAAAGTCATCGTTCGAAAGACGAAAATTTAATTTAAAACATTAAGAGTTAATTTTGCATTTTATGTCTATTTTATTTTCATTAAATATTATTTATTTTCTTAATACCTAGATGACTCATAATAATTAATTAAGAGCGATCGATTATGTTATTACTATAAAAATTAATATAATTTTATCATATCCAATAGTAATCATCGATAATTCACCGAAATAGTATATTAATTAAATATGGGATGCTATATTTGCATATGCAAAATATGATATTATTAAATATTATTGGATAGTGCATTATATTTAACTTTCACAATAATAAAATTTTACTATATATTTTTCTTTATTTCTTTTTAACTTGATACATATTGACCCAACACAAATTCTAAGAAAATGTTCATTAGAAATTTATTTTATTAAATTAAATTTATTAATTTTGTACTTTAAAAATTTAAAGTTAAGTTTAAATATTAGTATTTCTATATAATAAAAAAATAATTTTAAAATTTAAATTTACTAAAATAAATAAATAAATAAAAAGATTAATTTTCTATATAAAAGTTAATTAAAATAATAAAATTGATTTACTTTAAATATGTAGTTGTAATTAATTAAGATAATTTTTTATTTTGTCATGATTTATGGTGCACCGATAAAATTTGAGAGTTGAATAGAACTTTTATCTATTTTTAAAAAAGTATTTTAACTTGTTAATTATTTTGATTTATAATATTTTTTACGTAATTATCAAATAATATATTTACTCCTTGTGTCCCAATTTATGTGGCTTCGATACAATTTTGAGAATCAACTAAATTTTTTATATATCTTTTAAATATTTTAAGTGGTTAATTATTATGATTTGCAATACTTTTTCTTTTATCTCAATTTATGTGGCATTGCTAAAATAATGAGAGTCAATAAAATTTCTATATGTCTTTTAAATATTTTAAGTTATTAATTATTGTGATTCGTGGTAACAAATTAGTTTTGAACATGATAGCCAATTAAATAAATAAATAAAATTTACTTCCAATATGTAGTTATAGTTAATTAATATAAATTAATAGAATATATTAAATATTTAAACCATTATGATGAAATAATGAAATTATTATATATTGGGGCATGATATGTAATTAAATAGAAGTGGAGGATTTTTTTGGTAATTGCAGGAGAGGTGGTCGAAACCACCTCTTCTATATAATCGAAAAATTTACAAAAATAATAAAGGCATTATTTTAGGTATGTGTCTCTCGTAGTCTCTTTGTTTAACAAATGAAATTATTGAATGGTATGATAGAAAAATTAGGATGAATTTGAAATTTAAATTTAATAAGTTAAATCTTTAAAGTTGTTAGTACAAAGGATATTGTGCTTTGATCCAAACGTGGGAATTTCTCTTAATACGTTCATATTACTAATTTAGAATCTACTAACTCAAAAGGAGTAGAATTCAAAATCCATAATCCAAATCTTAAATCCATCACTATATACATGTAAATTTTTTAGTGATTTTTTTTCTACATTTATTTATTTGTGTTTCATGCTGAAAACATTACGATTCAATCTCTAATTATACATTGCATTATTTTTTTTTTTTCTAAAAAACAGGGATAATAGTATTAGCATATCATATGGAGGTGGGACCACCACCGGAGCAACCGGGAGTGGCGGTGGTGGGCCCACCTCCAACGGCGAAAACGACTTCTTTGGAATGATGTTTGGGAGCGCCACACCACAGAAATTATCAACAACTACTACTATATTAATGTCACTTTTAATTATTTTAGTTTTGTATATTACCAACAACTATGGTGGCCAATTATCATTACAATTATTGTTATTATTATTACTATAGCATTTGATTAGGAGAGAAGTATTTATTCAAGAAAAAGAATCAAAAGTTATAAGGAAAGGAGATTGGAATTTGACGAAGAAAAGAGGAATTTATGTGTCAATTCATTTTCACTTCTTTTTAATTAATTTATGTGACGTACTTGAAAATAGTTTTATTTTTAAATTTAATTTCAACTCTTAGTAACATGATACTATTTCACTTGTTTTTACTTAGAAACCAAAAAAATATCTAGAAAATTGGAAAAGAGTGAGATTTGAAAATAGAAATTGCTTCTGAAATAAAGGATCTAAAAATGAATCAAAGGGATCCACTAAAGAAGATTTGGCTTCTCAAAATGTCAATTCCAATCGCGCTCACAATTGCCTTAGTCTTATTATTTTTCGATCAATACTTGATTAGATGCGAAATCTACTTTAACAGAAATTCACAGAAGTATCTAAAGCTTATCTTAAATTATAATTTAATTATAATTTAATTTAATTGTTCCATCTAAATTGGGATTATGAAGGTGGGTGGGGAAAGGGACTACTTATTTGATTGGAAGGGAATGTATTTATGGGCTGCTAACTACTACGTCCCACCACTTAATTTCACTAATTTTTTCATTTTCGTCTTGTGGGGTTCTTGAGTACGACTTGAATTGGCAACTATGGGATTCTTTGACTTTTTGTGTTAGGGTTATTAATTAAAGAGTATAAAAATTTATTAAATTTTAGAAAGATAAGAGTATGGTTGGCCATGGTTTCATTTACGGATCATACATCAATTTCAGAGCCAATTATGGCTTTTTAGCCTTTTTCAATACCAAACATTTTGATTGGATATGTTCTTTGTTTTCTAGGCCTAATAATCGTATCATTATTTCAAAGACAATTGATGTAACCTCCATGTGCGAGTGATTTGAGGAAATTCTAAACATCCTTTTCACTTAATAATAATTCACAACATTTCAAATTAATTATGCAAGATAAGACTGCGTATAATATATCTCTATAGTTCGACTCATCCTTGGTCCTCGCACATAGTGAAGATTTTAGTGTGCCGGAATGCCGTTGACCTCACTTTAATAATGCAAACTAAGTCAAATTTTACTTGTGGATCCACCATGAAGTTTGAGGGTCGGTTTCGCAATCAAAGGAGCATATTAACAATCGTTTGTGGATAGAGTTACTTGATACTGTTCAAATAATAAAATTTAAAAAGAGATATATGTCACACCAATGTACAAGAATAATATATTGGGGGCCAACCCTCTTAGCGCATAACGATATTGATAGATTGGAGAAAGCAAATCAGTAAGAAAAGAATCATAACCGGACGTCCAATTGGAGAATAAAAAAAGAGAGATTTAAAAATAGCAATCATGGCCAGTATTCATGCCTGCTTTCTAAAATATAGTCACCACCATTAATTTCAAATTTCACAAATGAAACTTAATATTGTTATCCATTAGTCAATTTTGAAATTCTAAAATGTTTATACATTTATTACATCGGGAGGGAGAGGGGAAAATGTAAGAGAATGCTACACTACTAAAAGAGTTGAAACCTCCACCTCAATGGTAAGAGGCAGAAAACTCACCAAGTGAGCTAATCCTCAACTCATACTCATAGTACTTCGTATTAGGCATTTTAATTACTTTCAAAGGTGTCTTAACAGCTTCTGTTATTTCAATTGTTGAGAACCTTCTAACTAAACCACATTATTCGTAGTGTAAACATACCATACCTAGAGATCATAGTATGGGAGGTAGACTCGAAATCTTTATATAAGAGCATCAGACCCCTCATATCTAGTTTGTTTTGATTTAGTACACTTGTCTGAGACTTTAATGCCAAGTAACGTCAATCAACCCTAAGTCCTCAATAAACCAGTAGAACGAAAAGCTCTTTCGATAATACACATGTGAGCAATCAATCATAACATGAACTCAAACGGCATCCCCCTACCAGTTCATGAGCGTGGGTGCTTAGTCACTGGCCACAGCACTGCAGGGCTTAAGTGGCACGTACTCCCTGATCATTTCCTTCTTTCAATGGTATGCCACGAATTATAGCCCTATTAAATAACAAGAGTGCAAGCCTTGACAATTATTGGATGAACCATTAAAATTGAGAATACAACGTCCAGTGTGGAAAGGGTTCAAATTTTGATAAGCTATATTTGATTCGAGGGTTGGAAGGTGAACTCTTGGTAGCTTTAAGCAATTTAAGGTGATAAAAAAATGTTGATCCCTGCAGATTAAGCTCCAAGTGTTCATGGTTTGTCATGAAGACCCCCCAAAGTAAGCATCAAACAGAAGTAAATAACACAACTAGACAACAAAGATAACTTGGCCAAACACAATCTATGCCAATGGCTACATGTTAGAGTGATTGTGAAAGCAAGCACCACGACATAATATCAGTCTCAAAAGTGAATGAAAAGTCTATGAAGCATCCAAACATTCAAAAAGTTTACGTCCTACAATCCAAGAGCAGTAACTTAAGATGCATCCAGCATCTAAATACCCAGTTCATGCTTCCCCCAAGACATAGTGCGCCCTGTTCTTTTACAAACCATAAATAATTACATGGATAGCCCAAGCGACCCGTCAAAGCAAAATAACCTGCATAAATGAAGGATAAAATCATTACATTGTTCAACAAGGATGGTTGATGAAAATGCGAGCCACTAACTGGTCCATACAAAAGACCTATACATTAAACATATATTCCAGTTTCAAATAAAACAAATCAATTTGCAAGAGCATAAGAGGAGCCAGTTTAAAGCATAACAATCTCAACTGAGCAAGTAGATTAAGCATTGTATAGTGAAAATTTATGCAGTTTCAAATAGATAATCTTTTAATGTAAAAATGTTGAGATTGTCATACCAAATATCTGCAAGTAGAATCTGAGCATCATATAGGGCAATGTTTTAGAGTATAAGCAGGATATAATTTATGGACGTATATTTACCTTCCAAAGATGTCACCAGCCTCCCTGACTGCCAGAACTGTTTCCTTTGCCCCAAGAGCTGGTTGCTTTACCCCATGCATCACTCGGACCGTCACTCGTTTCTTTTGATTTGTTCACATCCTCAGTGTTGGATTTGTTTGCATTCCAAGCTATGCTCGCATTTCCTGAACCAGTTCCCTGGTTCCAACTAGTTCCCTTGCCATTCTGATCCTCTTTTTCACTAACAGTTGTCTGCTGACCCCACCCTGACAATGTACCACCCGTAGTAGCGGTAGATGTTTTCCAACTAGTTCCTGGAGTATTCCAACTGGTGGTTACACCACCACTTCCACTCGCACTCTTTTCGGAGTCGAATCCTTTCTTCCACCCACCATCATCAGCATTACCTCCTGTAGCAGTACCTGATGTTTTCCAACTACTTCCTTGAGTGTTCCAACTGGTGGTACTAGCACCGCTTCCACTCGCATTCTTTTCGGAATCAAATCCCGTCTTCCAGCTCCCTTTGTCAGTGTTATCTTGACTCCAACTGCTCTTATTAGATTTCCATCCATCAGCATCACTGCCTGCGCCTTTGCTCCAACTGTAGGGTTTATCTTCCTGCGAATCAGTTCTATTCTGCCATTCACCACTTTCATCCCTCCTTCCACGCCCTCTGCCACGAAATCCTCCACCGTCTGATCCTCTACCACGATATCCTCCTCCATCTGATCCCCTGCCACGAAATCCTCCACCGTCTGATCCTCTACCTCTAAAACCTCCTCTGTCCCCTCTACCTCGAAAACCTCCCCGGCCTCCAAAGCCACCACCATCTGAACCACCCCTACCTCCAAAGCCACCACCATCTGAACCACCCCTACCTCCATATCCACCCCTATCTGATCCACCACGGCCTCCCCTCCAACTACCACCTCTCCCCCTGTCACTGTAAGAATCAGATTGCTCATTGTTGCCACCAAAGCCACTTCCAGAACTCCAGTTACTTTTGCTGCTCCAAGAATCTTGAGTTCCACCAGCATCATTTGTTCCACTCTTCCACGAATTACTTTGACCCCATCCTGTAGCTGAACCTCCATCAGAAGTTCTTTTACTACTCCATGGATCATTTTGACTTTTTCCACTTCCATCCTGTTCAACTGCTGCAGATTTGCTATTCCACGCAGAGGAGCTCCCTTCTGACTCTTTCTGGGTAATCTTGTTATCCCAACCACCCGCTCCACTCACTTCAGCAGATTTATTGTTCCAATCAGACTGGTTTCCACTACAACCTCCTACCTCCTTTGTGGCTGAATTTTTATTCCAACCAGAAGACCATCCAGCATTTGATCCTTGGTTTTGTCCAGAGAGATCTTCCTTACTAGATGCCACTTGCTGGCTCCAACTATCTGCTTTCTGGCTTCCCTCAAATGATGTGGATTTTCCCCAACCATGTTCTTGCGAATTATTCCAACTAGACTGATTCCCCTTAAATGCTACATTATTAGAATTATTATTATCTTCACCATCATTAGTCCAGCTGCCAGATCGTCCTTGATTAAAGGATCTTCCTCGACCACTTTCATCTCGACCTCCTCGCCAACCACCTCGTCCTCTCCTGCCACCACCTGATCCACGACCTCCATCAAATTCTCTTGGCCTTCCCCAGCTCCCTTCTTGGTCTGTACCACCATTGTTCCCACTCTCACCTTTCCAACCACCAAACGTACCACTTGGCTTTTTCCAACTTTCATTTTGATCAGACCCTTTTGACTCCTCGGTGGTTTGATCCACCGGCTTACCCCAAGATGAACCCCCTGCAGCTTGTTTACCCCAAGAAGACCCACCATCCTGTTTGCCCCAAGTAGATCCACTATCTTCGCCCCCACCAGACCCAGCTTCCTTCTTATTCCAAGCTGATCCACCACTTTCTTTGTCCCATAACGTACCTCCAGCTTGCTTGGTGAAAGATACATCATCCTTTTTATTCCATGAAGTACCATCATTTGGCTTGCTCCAAGAGGTTTTGCTGTCGTCAGCCTTGCTCCAGCTAGATCCACCATCTTGCTTTTTCCAGTCGTTCTCTGCCTTCGTATCGGATTGCTTAACCCCCCAAGAGGATCCACCTTCACCTTCATTCTTCTTCCAAGAAGATCCAGCATCCTGCTGGCTCCAAGAGGTTTTGCTATCTGTCTTATTTGATCCACCATCTTGCTTTTTCCATCCAGTTTCTGCATTTGCATCAGATTGCTTACCCCAAGAAGATCCACCCGCTTGCTTACTCAAAGAAGATCCACCATCATTTTTATTCCAAGAAGATCCGGCTCCCTGCTGACTCCACGAGGTTTTGCTATCTGTCTTGTCCGAGCCACCATCTTGTTTATTCCAGTCAGTCTTTGCATCAGATTGCTTGCCCCAAGAAGATCCACCATCCTGCTTGCCCCACGAGGTTTCTTGATGTGATTCAACCTTTTTGCCCCAGCCATCAGACGCACCACTAGTGACACCAGCAGTAGAAGCAGCTTTCCCCCAACCATCATCTTGCCCAGAGCCAGTGTTCTCTTGATGTGATTCAACCTTTTTGCCCCAGCCATCAGACGCACCACTAGTGGCACCAGCAGTAGAAGCAGCTTTCGCCCAACCATCATCTTCTCCAGAGCCAGTGTTCTCTTGATGTGATTCAACCTTTTTGCCCCAGCCATCGGATGCACCACTAGTGGCACCAGCAGTAGAAGTAGCTTTCCCCCAACCATCACTACCTCCAGATGCACCCCATGATGCATTCCCGGTGTTACCATCGGTGGTTGTAGCCCCTTGAACCATCCAATCTGCCAGAAAATACAAGACAGACATGGTAAATAAGTACTCTCTTTTAAATACAGGATAACTGCAAAAAAGTGAAGAAAAGGATAGAAGTACAGATCCTATACTAGTCAAAGGAGAAGTATGACTCAGAAAATTTGACATTAATAACAAAGAGAAGACAACCAGAAGCTAAACAAAGTACAAGGCAAAAGAAGCCTCTGCAGCCAGATACATCCATATAGAAGGGTATGTTCAAAGGCAGTAATAAATTACGCACGCAGACGCAGGTTATAAATTGGGTAGAACAGTTGGTCCGATAGACCTGTCACAGGACCACATGGAGTGGACTTGCTGAAGAGCATCTGAAAACTCAGATGATTACATTAAAAAATACACCGTCTTAAGGGATGTTTGGTACAGGGTATAAGAAAAATGTTGAATAGGGTGTATTAGTAATGCTGGCATTAGTTATGCTGACATTATTTCTTATACATTTTTTGGTTTGATGTATTAGAAATAATGTGCAAGACATAATTTTTGACATAATTTTTATAAAAAATGTTTCTTTACAAAAACACAATCCTTTAACTTTATATTTTTTTTCAACAAAGTTCTTTCACCTTTTATTAAAACTTCACTTGGGTTCTTGAGAAATGGATGAAATTGTTCTGATCTGATGCAGTAATTGTTGTTGAGGAGAAAATTAAAAGAAAGACAGTATAACTCAATCTCAATACTTTTGCCCGTAAATCAAAAAATCATCCACTGAACATATTAACCCTAACATTTTTGTTCTACAAAAAACGAGATTTTACAACACATCTCGCAGTCTCAATGACTTTTGACTAAAAAACTGACAAAATTTAGCGCCCTGACATAATATAATGGAAATGGGAGAGACTTCATTCAACCAAAGCCAGCAACAACTTGCTCTCCTTGGAGAAAATCACCCATGCTTTTCCATGGCAAAGTAAAGAGAAAGGAGAGGTAAAATTCAATGGAAACTGGAAAAGGACTTCGGGAAATGTTTATGAGGGATTTGAGGGGTAGTTCTTTCATTAAACAAGTTAATGCATGTGTTGAAACCTTTGTATTACTAATACATAGACAAGGGTGGTATTAGTAATACATACCTCAAATTCACAATAGTGTGTATAACTAATGCCGGCATAAGTTATGCATAGGCCGAAAAAATGTACCAAACAAGGTACTAGTAATACACAAGACTAATGCATGCATTATTTTTTCTAAAACACTCTACCAAACGACCCCTTAATGGTTAATGGGCGGATAAATTTGGGTAGCAGTTAAGCTGAGTACCTCTTGTCGAATAACTACAAATAAAGTGTGTTAGACTAAAACAAAAAAATACAAAAGGATGGGAATGGTGTTCAGCAGCAGAAGCTCCACATGTAAGGAAAAAGTAAACTGACAAAAAGTTGTGGTGCATGTTTCTCAGCATATACAATCTAAAAAAGGCAATACCATCAACAGGTGAGGAACTGCTGTGTTGCAGGAAGGAAAAGAATTGCATAACGGAATAGGAAGACATGGATGACCATCCATGCATGCATTTTTTGGACCAATTGCTATGACAGATGTATGATGTTCCAACTCTTTACTTAAATCCCTCTGTTTGCTAGAGCTTTTGTTTTGTATGTAGCACCTATTGATGTTTTTACTCGGGCATAAAAAGTACTACTACTCATTCAAGAAAAGGAGCTATATGCTTCTTACCTCCAGAGCCATCTTGTGTTCCAAGCAGGTCAAAAGGTTTTGATGAATCACCATCAACACTATTGTAGAAAGTAAAGAAGGAGTTAAGAGAAATCAAAATGTCAAAAAGTAATTGAAAGTTTCTCCTTGAATTTGTTAAGGTCAAGGAATTGTACCCAAGAGACACGGCGGAGCTCTTTGCACGAACTTCCGCAAGATGATCAGATTTGACTACAAAGGCAGAATTTTTAGTGACAATTCCCCACATAACATTAGAAGTCAAAGCAAGGAAATGTATAAACCTGTAAGAATTTTTTGCTGGGAATCAAGCTTTACTGTAACATCCGAACGTCGTACAGCTAATACACGACAAAGATATCCCTTCAAAGGCCCCACACGGATTCTCAGTGACTGGCCAACTGAAAACATGTCATTATTATTCTCGCGCTTGACTGTTGAGAAAAAAAAAACAAATGTTGAAGGAATCAATATTTTAATTGTGAGCAATGCCTTGATTCGAGGCATCAAATAGAAAAAGAGCAGACTGGTAAAAAACATACAGCTACTGTCATCATCCTTCGCTCTCCAAGATTTCTCAGGCGAAAGAGGGGATTTAGGGGATGATGAGAAATCTGCAAAACCCGAGGTACCAGGCTCACTTCCCTGGTTAAACAAAAGTGCACAGAAAATTAAGTGAACAAATATGGGTACCTTGTAAACATGATTAGTTCAAAGAAACCCAAATGTACAGACCTTCTCATTCAATACACCACCACTGCTTGTAATTCTTTCACACATCTGACCTTTGACACAAAGATATCCATTATTATCCTGTTCGCTTTGGTCATATAGAAAGACAACACCTCTGTAGATCTGCTTCACAGTTCCTTGTCTATCCTGCATTATTAACCCTCCATTACATCATTTCAGAAGACTAGTAACAAATAAAATTATGTTACTCCATCCACGAATAACAGTCCACCTTCCCAGGGGATAACCCAATGGAGTATCAACCTTGAAAACCAAGGTTAACAAAGCCAGTAGAAAAATTAGTGAATTATTCTCATCTACCTAACCTTTGGTGGCAGTGGTGGCCGGTGGGAGATAGCAAGTCACTGGAGGATTATAGTTAAGGTGCGCACAAGTTAACTACCATAATCATTAAAAAAAAAACAAGATGAATAGCAGACAAACCTTCAAGGAACCATCCAAAACTCTAACCACATCACCGACTGAAATGGCATTACTTAGCTGGTCTTTCACAGTGAATAGCTTCTTATCAAAAGATGCACGCTTCAAATCACGTGGTTGACTGCTCACTACCACAGGTCTCTCTGATCCATATTTCATGACCTGAGAAATAATCACTTTAAATAAGAAACTATTCACCCAAAGCAAAATAAAGCCACTAGACTCGCATATACCTTAAAGCCATCATCTTTCTCCTTGCCAATAATAATGCCAAAATCATTCCTACTGTAATAGCATATAACAATGATTAAGCAAGAATGACAAATACAGGGTGCAAATTCTACATTGGTAAACAGTAAGAGACAAACCTACCCAAAAAATACAAGATCATCTACTTCAAAATTGTTTTCCATGCTAGAGCTTGAAGAACTCTCTCCTTTCTCACCTCCTTTCTGACCAACCTTGAAATCATTTGTGATTCTCTTTTTTCTCCGATCACCATAAAGCTGGGTAAGCCAGTCTACATCCTGGGGTTCATCAGTACTAGAAGGTTCAAACTTCAGGAGTTCAGCTTCAGTAGGCATCACACCCCAATAACTCAATGAATCAATCCCCACTTTTTTGTATAAATAACCATCCTTCAGCAGCTTTCCGTCAAGAATTTCAAACATTAAGTTTGTCTCCCGATCCTTCCGGTATTGGATGAGAGGCCGAAAGTCTCTGCAGTTTAATCAAGGCAAAACATCACATACTTGCAACCTATATATTGGAAACATAACAAATGGAACATGCATATTACTCGAGCTCTGTAGAGCTAATCAGTCTCGGTGCTGGAATAACTCCTCCCACTCCCTTCTTGGCAGCAACTCCTCCACCCTATAAATGATTATAAAAACTCAGCTATCTGAGTAAATTGAAAGTAAAAAGTGGAAAGGTATGGAAACATCAACATGGTACATTCTGAGAAGGGTCTCAAACGAAACAAATATTAATAGTCTATGAATGCTCAAGTATAGAGTTGTTTACTAAACATTAGGAATTGAAATCTCCCTTAGTCAAATAAAAACCATTAAACCAGGCGAACATGTACTTATATCAATTCCTGGTAGTATAAACAGTAGTTATAGCAACCTAAAATATCCCTGCATTTTTGCATTCTCTCCTTGGATGCCTTCACAAGGACAGCTCTCAGAAGAGTGCCTAACTTAAGACAACCTTTCCAAAAGGAACTTCCAGCTAGTACAGATATTACATGTGCCAGCAAAGCTCAGAGCCTATCAACCACCAGTCCTTCACAGCCCAGTAGCTGCAGGCGTGAGACCTATGTTTCTACAATTGTGGGAATAAACTGGACTCACCCTCTCGGCATTAAAGAAGCAGTTGAATGTTGGAGCAAGTGGAAAATTCACAGATCCATCAAGAAGATCTGCCAAACAATGCCCGCATGTATCTTTTGATGTCTATGGCAAGAGAGGAATCACAATGTTTTGATGGCATCAACTCCTACCCACTTTCTGAAACCAAAAGCCTAATATACCTCTTTAGTTGGAGCAATCTCACTCCAGTACATGATGTTGGCTCCCTCCTTAAGACTTTTTATCAGTTTATTTACTTTCATAACCCCATATTTTTTTATTTTTCATTTAGCTCACTGGCCTAAATAGAAATGCATTGTACTGGAGATAACATACTTCTGTAATTTTGCATCTCCTTGATGCCACTAATGACAAATCTTACTTCCACCAAAAAGATGTTGAACTCTTGCAAAGAGGAAATCCAAAGCCCTTGAAAAAATGTATTCTAAGACTAGCCATATTGTAGGTGTATTGACGATGGTAACCAGCAAATTTTTTATCAGCGAGAATGATAGCCAGCATTACTCAGCGGACTGCAAACGACATATATAAGCCTAAACTAAATGAAAGTAAATTAATAAGAAGTTACACCTGAATGGCTAAGTGCATAATTAGCTAAAAACTTTTAAGTGCTTAGTCAAAATCAAGCGTAAATACCAATAGAGCATAGGAACAGACGTTTAAAACACAGAGAAGAGGAAACACAGTGATTTGATCTAAACATGTAATATTATATGAAAAATTAATAGGACCCACATCGTGCAGTGCATGAAATACTCAAATTGGAACCACCAATTAAGCATAAATGCACAAGACTAACAGCTCCAAGCAGATGTGCATAACTTAGAAAGTTGAGGTCAAAATAACCCAAAGCTCAATTACCTAGAAATCACGGGCAGCACTGTCCCTCCCTCCCTAACACAGGGTTTTTGCTCTTCCATTTACTTCAGTTTCTTTCCTTTTTTCTTTTTTTGGGGATGGGAAGTGAAGATAAGAAGGGAGTAGTGTGCTATGCATCATATTTACAGAGTAATTCACATTAATAAAAACGTAGAATAATTCTGAAAATCGAATATAAAATTATTACAAATTTATCAGCAATGGCTTGTAAGTCTACTCTTGGAATTAGCTTCACCGTCACTTTCTTCCGCGCATCATTCACTGACACAACCTACGTGACCATGATGAAACAGTTAGCAAGCACAAAAAAGAAGGTGACTTATTGTTGTTGTATAATTTCGTAGACAAGTAAAGGGAGGCCAATAAGCAGCATTGGCCAGCAGAGAGAGTCATATTGCATTTACAAATAGGATAAAAGAGATTAAATAGCAGCCAGCTGATGGGATCTATAGAACCTGTGCTAGATCGCCCTTGTATGTTCCACTTTTGACGCGGGCCCACATGCCCTCAGAAATCCCAGAAGACTTCTTTCGGATAGCAATCAAATGAGAAACTTCATTCAATGGAACAGCTGTCACTCTAGTTGAATATATACTACAAAGCCCTTTACATGCCTATAGAAGGAGATGACTTAGTGAGTGTAGAATGTTATTAAAAAATACTTACATCAAAAATAAAAATATATGTCAGTAAAGACTGCTCAGACTTCCACAGAAACATCAAGGCCAGTTGAAGACCTAAGGATGTAATGATTTTAAAAAAAAAGAGAGAGAGAGAGGAAGTCAGACCTCGTAAACATCACATTGTCTGTCAGACTCAATATAAATAAATCCCTTCACATGATCAAGTGCAAACGCAGATATTATCTGCATCTTTGTTCCTAAAGCAAGCAAGTCTATGTACTTCTGCATAAGACAGAAAGCTGAGTGCCTTTCTCTTCCAACCTATTCCACAAAGCAAATACAAAAGATAAAACAACATAAGCTTTAAAACCAGAATGGTAGTAGAAAAAAACAAATGACAACAATCCGACATCTATGCATGACTTTTCATTTTGACGTCAATTACTTTACCGTGCATTTAACTTTCCATATAGTTGGATCCTTGAGAGAAGGCACGGGTGCGTCCTGCTCAGATTGTCTCTTCCTCTCATCATTATCCTCTGCATAGGTAACAAAACTAGAACCTGGTTTATAACGCTCCCTTAACATTCGCTCTAGCTCTTCTCCATCCATTTCCTCCTCTTTGATCACTGGGGGTTGGGGTGTTCTCGCAGGTTCATTCTTGATTTCAGCATTACTTCCAAATTCCTCATTAAGCAAATCTGCTTTCAAATAAATAGTCAAAAAAACTACAACAATTCAAAATCCCTAATTTCTCAGTCATTCCACTACACATTCAAACTTTGCAACAAAACTTAAAGAGCTGAGCAACATCTATACCACATACAGATTTTACGACAATGCAGACCGGTTCAATAACTTTTACACAAACAGATTCACCAAAATCCCTAAATTCTCAGTCAAAATTCCGCTAGAACTAAACAAGCTGAGTGACACCAGTACCGCATACCGATTTTCAGTAGTCGAAAAATCTACAACAATGTAAACCAGCTTAATAACTTTTATACAAAACCAATTCACCAAAACTCCATAATTTTGCAGTCAAATTCCGCTAAAACTAAAAGGAGCTGAGTGACAGCTGTAACACATACCTTCATTGAAGAAATCACGTATTCGAGTTTCCTATCAATTGTTCCCTTTTTCTACCTGTATAGTTCAGGGATAAAACTCGAAAAACTGGGATACTTTAGCTGTGTTTTTGACGATTAACTCTCAATTAAACCTCAACACAATTGGTCCATAAAATCTAACACAATGCAGACCATTTACACAATCTGATTTACCAAAATATCCCTAATTTCTCAGTCAGTTTTCTGAGAGAATAAACCAAATAGGAATTAGGTCACTGCTATGCCATCTCGTACACCTTTGAGCAACATTTTACAGATAATCCTTCAAAAACCTCGAGTCTTAAAACCTCTATCTAACCTCACATATGCAAATAATTAGTCAAAAAATCTACAACAATGCAAACCTATATAGCTTTCAAATAAACCGATTCACCAAAATATCACTAATTTCTCAGTCATTCCACTAAACATTACAAAATTTACAACAAAACTATACGAGCTGAGCAACAACGGTACTGCATACCCATTTTACGACAATGCAGACCATTTTAATAGCTTTTATACAAACAGATTCACCAAAAATCCCTAATTTCTCAGTCAAATTCCAGTAGAACAAAACGAGCTGAGTGACAGCTGTAACGCATACCTTCATCAAAGAAATCAGGGTCAAAAACACCATCCCAATTTTTTTCAGTTTCATACCTGAACTATCAGGTAGGCGAGTTTCCTATCAGCTATAGAACTCAAAAAACCGGTATACTCTAGATGGGTTTTTGACCATCTAACTCTCATTTAAACCTCAAACATGCAAACAAAAAGTCGAAAAAATCTACAACAATGCAGACCATTTACCCAAACCGATTTACGAAAAATCTCTAATTTCTCCATCTCGTATACCTTCAAACAACATTTTACAGCTAATCCTTCGAAATCCTCGACTTCTAAAACCTTCATTTAAACCTTAAACATGCAAACAAGTATTCAAAAAATCTACAACAAAAATCCCTAATTTATCAGTCATTCCACTAGAAATTCAAAATTTCCAACAAAACTAAACGGAACTGAGTACCGCATACCATTTTACGACAATGAAACCATTTTAACAGCTTCTATACAAACAGATTCACCAAAAATGCCTAATTTCTCAGCCATTTCCGCTAAAACTATAAGGAGCTGAGTAACAGCTGACAATGCAGACCGTTTAACAGCTTTTATACAAACAGATTCACCAAAAATCCCTAATTTTTCAGCCATTTCCGCTAAACTAAACGAGCTGAGTAACAGCCATACCGCATACCAATTTTCAGTACTCATAAAATCTACAACAATGCAGACCAGTTTAATAGCATTTATACAAAACCTATTCACCAAAAATCCCTAAATCCCTAATTTTTCAGTAAATTTCACTGACACCTGTGTAACACATATACCTTCATCGAAGAAATCGGAGTCGTCACTGAAATAAAAATCATCATCATCGTCGTCGTCATCGTCGTCGACCTCGTAAGCAACGTCGTCAAAAAACTGAAGTACATTTCGATCTCTTTTCCGGCCACCGGTTTTATCCTCATCGTAATCATCGCCGGAGTTACGTTTCCGTTTTCCGGCGGCCGATGAAGCTTTGCCGTCGGTGACTTTTTCTTTGCCCTTTTGTAACACCGATTTTTTACCCATTTTGAGGGGTTTCTAATCTAGATCATAGAGAGAGAGAGTGTAGGCTATGAAATCACTGAAATGATGCGTGTGATATTCAACCACATCTTTTTATTTGGGGTCAGAACAAGGGGTTGTTTGGTGTGGGATAAATTGTGAATTTTGTTAAGTGTTATTTTAATAAATATAATATTTGAATAGATTCTGTTGTCTTTTATTCATACATAATGTCACATATTAATAATTTTCAGTATAAGCATACAAGAAAAGTAAAATATAGGTATAGCTAAACTATAAAAAGGTTAAGTAAAATATAAATAAAATTATTAAATAATAAATTAAAATAAAACGAGAAAAAACATAAAGTAATAATGCGATCACAGCAAATTGATCTATATACAAAACAGATTTTTCATCGTTATGTAACGTTGAGTTTAATATTATGATATAATAAAATTTAAATAACAATCAAACAAATTTTATATTTAAACTAACAACACAATATAATACAACAAGTATACAATCAATCAACAAGTCGTACGCTCTCGTTGGCCACGAAGTTCAAAAATGATCAAACAACAAGGACCTATGATATGCGGTCTAACTCTGCATTTTTGTAAATTTACTATATTTTAAAAATTTGAAATTCAGGTTTATTTATAATTTGCATATTATGTTGTAGGTGGGTATAATACAGTCAAATCTCTTTGTAGTGACGGTATTTGTCTGAAAATTTAATGGTTATTATAGAGTTGTGTTGTTATAATGTGTGTAACTGATTTCATTTAGCCTACTTATAAATAAGTATGCAAAATTGGAAAGAGCGTGAATATAAAAAGACAAACATTAGTAGTTTTTTTCTCGTGAAGAATGAAATAACTGATGTGTGTTATTTAAATATAATTTTTTTCTTGAAATTAGATCTCAGTACTTGAAATTTATTGTATGCATGACATTAATAATGATTATCATAAATATTTTAGTATTTTATTTTGTACATAATAGATTTCTTACAAAATAATATTACCTAATATTTGAATATACTGTTATAGAAAAGTAATTTTATAGAGAGCGTACCACTATAATAAATATTATTACGGTTATAGGTAGAATGTCCTAATAAAAAATAAAATATAAGATAACAAATTAATTTTGAAGAAAATTGAATTGCTATAATGAAATTCCATTATAACAAGGTGACGTAAAAAAAAAAATATAACGATAATTATGAATTAATAATTACGAGATAAAACAACAAAAAGAAATAGTATTTGCCCTTCCCTAAAATTTCTGAAGATAATTATAGGATTGGCATTTAAAATGAGAACATATGCCAATTTATCTCGTTTAAATGAAATGCATGTACTTTCTATTATATCTTATACATTCATTTTAGACCAAACTCATCGGTGGCCCCTTAAACTTGGCACGATCTTTCACTTTGGCACGTCAAGTGGATGTTGTTCACTTTTGACACCTCAAGTAACTATAAAGTGTGTCATTTTGATACTTTTTGCTGAATCAGCAATGGACGTGTGACTCACGCATTTTGAGCACGTTTTGAGGGGTATTTTTGTAATTTTCTCCTCCCGATTCTCCTTCTTCCTCATTCTTTCTCCCTTCTTCACCATTTTTTTTCCTTCACAAGCTTCCATTGTTGAAGAATTCATTTTCTTCACCATTAATTTCATTTTTTGATATTAATGAAATCTCTCCTTCATTACTAATGGATTCTCTCCTTCATTACTCAAACTTTCGATAAATTTTAACAGTATTTAATTGAGTTATACTATTAATTTCAAAAAAAAATTCAATTTAGTATTTCTCAATTTGATCCAATATACAACTTTTCCAACTGAAGTTTGCATAATTTGATTAAAGAATCCACACATACAAACATTGAGAGGAAGAGACCTCATCGGTAACAGTCATCTTAACGACGACGATCATCACCGACGAGGTTGTCTCTACCGTAACAACTATGAAAAAAAACAATGGCGACATCTGCGTTTTGCCCCAATTTAATTTGATTGAAAATTTATTTTTCTACATATGAATCATCACAAAGAGGAGGAAATAAATTCTGTGTGTGTTTAGTGAAGGTCCATCAATGACTTCCTTGTTGAAATTTCAAGAATTTAAAATTTTAGAGGGTGAGGGTGGGTTAGAGAAACAATATTGGTGGTGAGGTATGGGGGTGGGAGGGGAGGCACTGCTGCATTTAGAAGATGATTTTTTTTGGGGTAGGGGAGTAGGGATAGGGGGAGGAGGGGGCGACATTGTTGCTGGACATTTTGGAGAAGATGATGTTGGGGTGGGGGAGGGGGGGTGATTATTGATTTTTTTAAAATTAAATTAATGATTTAAAAAATATCTTTTTGAAAAATGACACAAGTCGGCATATTATTTGTCACTTTCCACATCATCAGGCGCGTGTAATACACGCACACAATATAAATTTGTTGATTCAGCAAAAAGTGTTAAAATAACATCCGCATATGTTACTTGATGTGCTAAAAGTGAACAACGTTCACTTAAGGTACCAAAGTGAAAGATGGTGTCAAGTTTAGGGGTCTGTCGATGGGTTTGATCTTCATTTTAAATTCAATGAACCATAAAAGTCCATTCATTTAATAATTTCTATCATTATTTGATATTAATATTATTACCATTGTATTTGCAGTTTATAAGAAGATTTCGATCTTCAAAGAATCTTTTTTATCATCCATCTGTACATCTTGTTTCACCTTCATAGCTCCTCTAATATGAAATGCTTGAATGACCTCTTTAATAAGTTCAAAAGCTTCTTGTCTTAGATTAAAACTCTTTGATTTCTTTCAAGTGATAGACACGAATTCGACGCGAATTCGAACTTAATTGGACTTCAATCGAAGTATTGAATACCAAATAAAAAATCAAAAAAAAAAAGACACAACAATTATCAAATCATCTCATCTTCCACACCATAAATTGCATTGCTATACCTTGTAATTATAAATGTTAAAGTTACGAAAATTCAAATCTTTTTGGAGCAATTTACTCTGTCTCAATCTTTTTTATAATTACTAAAAATCTCTGATTTTATTCACATGGATACATCATATTCTATCTATCAGATACATTACTTAATTTTACGGATACGCCGCAATTTTTCGAATACACACTTATTTTACACGGATATATATCATTTTTCCTAATAGATCACTTAATTTCACACGAATACATGATATTCTTCAGTCATGTATCTAAGATTTTAAGTAAAATCAGAAATTTATATAATTATTTAAAATGATTGAAATTTTAAATAGTTATGATTAAGTTAAATTGTGATAAGAGGTAATTTAAGTTTCCCAAATATAATAAGCAAAGTGATATTTGAGCAAAAGACGATCAATATTGTTAGTATAGCCCCATACTGTCAGCCTATTTCCATCCATCAATCTGCTATCAGACAAAGGGGAGCCATGCAATTATCGATAAAATTGTTCTTTAATGCGATGAAAGACCGCATACAATAAATTAAACTAAAAATTATATAAATACACAATTTATGTTTTCAATATTACAAAAAATCTCAATTCTCTTAATATATTACAAAAATCTCAATATATACACAGAATGCTATGTATATGTCGGTTATGTTATGTATATTAATAGGGAGAGAGAGTAAAGTAATTAAAAAAATAGGAGAGAGTATAATTACTTCCAAAAAAGTTGATATTTATGTTATTTATCCTAAATTAAATTCTTGTAATTCAGTCCTTCCTCAAACTCTTTATATGACGAGAACTTTACTATATCGGACTGTCCTTTAATCTGGCATCAGCCTTGTAATGCTACATGGAGTATGAACAATCACTTAGGGGCTCCTATATTACTAGAATTCGGTATTTTGCTTATTTGAAAATCTCCTCTAAGAATTTGGTATTTTGCTTTGTCGCGAATTTTGCCTAGTGTCCTTCTGTGAACCCAGCTTTCATGTACTTTCTTGCCTTAATAATCCTTTGGGCTATAACTGAAATATCAATTGTTTCAGTTTCATATCTGAAATTTCAGATGTGTGTTTCGCTAAATATTTTATGATACTTTAGAGTCGGAAACTCAAACACTTAATAATTTAGGTATGAAATTCATAAAAAAAGATAAAAAAAATTTAAATGTGTTTCTGACACTTCACTCTTTTTTCTTTCTAATAGAAATGAATAATTTGGAATGTTCAAAATTGAGTAATATTGACAGAAGCTATTTGACATCTATCCAGGAAAAAAAAAAAAAAAAAAAAGAACCCAACACTAGTCTATTCAAAACCCAAAATATATATCAAGTGATATTTACACGGTAAACTACCTCTAAAACATCCGGTGGCAAAGGCGAACCAAAATTTGAAGCTTATGGGTTTATGATTCTATTTGTTTTTTACTTTATTGGATCATAAATTAATAATCTGTTCTTACTAATAAATTTCTTAAGATAAATATAATGTTTAAACTAGAATTATTGAGTTCGGTGTTCGGTTGAACCGTTCTGCTCCTTTTGATGGAGATATTTGTTTGGGGTGAAAAGGACTATTTAGAGGAGTTCTTGATGAAATATAATATTAAGAATAAGAGTTGCACTAGGAGAATGTAAAGAGAAACAAATTTAGAGGGTGCTAAATGAAAGAACAATATGAGTAGGATTCAAGAACTTAGTATTGTACTGTATTGTACTATTAACTACCTTTACATATAATTTACCAAAGAAAACTAAACAATTGAGTCAATAGAAAAAAAACTATTTTTTGGAGTAATTTCCAAAACTATAATTCTTGAATTTCACAATACTCATTTTCCAGCAGTAGAAATCATCCTCATCTCCTTTTCATTTTCTTCCATTTGATCTCTAAATCTTTTATAAATGTCAGTCTTGTAATACTCCTTAGTTCTCCATACCAATATCAATGAAACAAGAGCTCCAAATATATTAGCACAAGCAAGTATGATAAAAGAATTTCTATAACATTGTTTACCAATGCAAGTTAATTCTTTCACCATTGATCTTGTTAATCCTTTACTTGCTAGTTGCTTCAATGCCTCATTATCATATAGTCTCCCCACAATTTGCACATTCATTATGTATGATCCAAGTGGACTAGCCAATTGACCACAATTGAATAACGTTGAGTAATATTTCAGTCCGAAGAGCTCTGATATTATGATAAAAAGAAGTGTCAATTGGATACCGAATGAGAAGCCGATAAGCAATGATGCCACATAAACTGAACCGGAGAATGAAAATGCAATGATGAGATTGCCGATGGCTGGCAAGAGGAGAGCAAAGGTCATCATAAGTGTACGAGGGACTTTCCACTTCAAGAGAAGTTTTTCTGAGACGAACCCTGAGCAAACCCTACCGAAATAGTTCCATATGCTCATCAAGGACACAAATGTGCTAATGGTGTGTTGTGGATACCCTAAGGACTCACCAATTTGTCCCAAATTGTCTATTGCTGTTAAGCTACACCCTAGACCACAAAAAGTTGCCACAAATAGAATCAACATGTCTATACTCAATAGGGCTTGTAATATAGTATAATCCTCACCCCTTTTTGGCTTCTTGAATATGTCACTAAAGCATCCAACTTTCTTCTTCTCTTCTATTTTTTCCATAGTAGAAGCATATTCCGGCAACTCGACGATTTCCGACATCGATTGACCGGACGCCGGCTTCGATTCCGGCAAGGGGGGTTCTTCAATAACAACCCTAGAAGGTGCACTTTTCAACTGTTGCATTTTTAACTTCCAATATGCATACTCCTCCCTTATTGCACCAACCAATGGCAAAAATAACACTATACAAACTATAGTGGCACTTACAACATAAGCACTGTGTGAGAAATTAAGGTACTTTTGTGCAATTGTTATCCCCATCAACAACAAAGCCAATACAATTGATATAACAAGATTCTCATAAAATACTTTCACCTCATTAGGATGCCTAGGAAATTTCTTCTCCCTAATACTAAAAACGGAAAGAAGTGATAACAATGAAGGAAGCCAACTAATTAAAAGTATCAAGGACTTACTATCATTACCATAAATAGCCAAATATAATTGTGTAAAAATTGCACCACTTAACCCTACAAAACCCTTCATTAACCCCAACATCATCCCTCTACTTTCTGGAAAATTTTTAACACATGTAACAAGTGAACCAGTATTAGCAAAATTTTGTGAATTAGCACCAATACATAGGTACATACACATTTGCCATACTTTAGGTGTTGCAATTTTTTTGGTCACGGCGAGCCAAATAAGAAAATATCCGACAAAATTCATCACTGAACCTACTGTAAGCACGAACCATGTTGGCGTTACCTCGGCTAAAAGACCAGAAAGGACACCAACATTAGCACCCAAATCTTTAAAAGTACCAAGAAGATTGAGGGTAGACTGGTCATATCCAAGGGTCGATTTTATTGTTTTCGAATATACGCCAAATAAATATGTTGCACCTGCACCAGACATGATCAAGAATGAAGCAAACATCATGAACCATCGTCCACGAAGAAATTGTAAAGTGAAATTGCATATTTCAAAATCACCCATATTTTTGCTAACAGATTTTTTAGTTGTGTTTTGGAAGTGTTAAACGTAACTATGGTGATTTGAGTGATATAGAGGTTTTATTTATGGGAATTTTGTTATATAGAATATAGTTCTATTGAGGATAAAATACCTTTATCGTTATCACTGTAAGTTGGTCAGAATTGTGAGAATTAAAGAGTCATTCAAGTTTAGTTAATCTCGGATTGGTAATATATTTATATGAGTCCATTATTGGATAATATATAAAAGGAAAAAATTGATAAGAGTTTTTGAGTTTATGGAGTCTTGGTAGTAAGAGGATATTTAATTTGGATAAGATATCGTAATTCATTATAGATATGATTTTTTTCCCATATTTACATCAAATCATATATATATTTTAATTTAAATAACTGGTGCAAATAAATATTTATTTTATATATGGTGTCGTACACATAAACAGATTACTTAGAAAGAATTTTGGATCAAAATAGTGTTAAATGATGAATAATTTCAACAAATGGGTTTGTCGGAAATTCATGATCAAAATGGTGAAAATGCATGGCGAATGGAGCACCTTCAGTGTGCAATTTTCATGTTAAAAAATAGACGAATCGTTAAATATATTTACACTGAAGGTGCTCTACACTCATGAGCCTTCAATGAATCTTTTACATTTTAAAGAAAAACTCATTAATAGTCATGAACCTTCCATATTAATTTTACTGTTCAAGAATCTGAAAAAGACTGTTATTTTCTGAATTGATGGGACAATAGAGGACAACTTTTTTATACTCTAAAGGCTTATGCAAAGCAATGCACCTTCAATCAAAGCATTAATAGAAGCCAAAAACCGAAGATAAAAAAATAACAATGTAAGTGTATTGTATGTATATATGTACCATGTATGAATTCACATATTACTTATTTTTAATAGGCCAAACACATCGGCAGATCCCTCAACTTGGCACCATCTTTCACTTTGACACCTCAAGTGGACCGTGTTCATTTTAAACACCTTAACAAGATATAAGTTGTGTAATTTTGGCACTTTTTGCCCTGATTAAAAATAACCCTAGGCGCGTATGTTTCAATCCACCCACGTGGATTACTGAATTTTATAAGCCAATTAAAATCTACCACACATGAATTAGCTTTTCACGTCAACCTTGAGAACTTAAAGGAGGTAAAATCCCCAAAAGTCTCATTTCCCACTTTTGAAATTCAATTGAAACCCTTGGTAAGTCAGTTTTTTTTTTTTCATTTTTCATTTGATTTTTCATTGATTCGTACTTATTTGTAGCTAATAATGGCATTGATGAAGATCTTGAGGTTATGTCATAGCTTTCTCTTCTTTTAGAAGGGCTACCCGAGTGTAATGATGAAGATGATATAGGCAGTGATGGTAATGAGGATAGGGGTCTTGATGAAAATCTGAATGGTAATGAATCAGACCTACCTAGTACTGATTCAGGTATTGAAATTCCTAATGATGATGGTTCAGACATTGATGAAGAGTTGAGAGACTTTAGGGCTCAAAGTAAAAGCAAAAAGAATCCAAAAAGAAAAGAAAAAGCAAGAGAAAAAATACATGTAGATGAAGCTGGTATTGATAAAGGTTTTTAGGACATTTTCAGAAATAAGAAAAACAGATATGTGGATAGATTAGGAGGTGATGAAGAGCTCATTGATAGTTTAGATTGTGATAGTATTGATATCACTGATTTAGTAGATGAAGATGTTGTTGTGGGTATTGACTTACCAAGGAGAAGAAATAGTAAAATCAGATTTGATGATGATTGTGTTGTTGTTGTTGTTTTTGACTTTGGTATGATTTTTAATGGTCCTAAGGAATTTAGAAAAGCATTGGGGAGGTATGCAGTAGAAAACAAAGTTCAGATATTTTTAAAACCTAATGAGGCTTATAGAGTGAGGGCTAAGTGCAAATTCAAGCCAAAATGCAGTTGGTTATGTCATGGTGCAATTGACAGAGATTCTGGTGATTTTTTGATTAAAAACTATAATTCAGTGCGTAAGTGCACAACATCAAACAAGAACAAGATGTGTACAACTAAATTTGTTGCTAACAAATTTAGATATGAAATAATTAAAAATCCATCTTTGAGGATTTGAAAAATACAAGAACTATGCAGAGAAAAATTAAGATTATATGTGGGTAGAACAATCTGCTATAAAGCTAGACAGGTTCTGAGAGAGTTCACGGGGGACTGAAACTTGGGGTTTGCAAGATTATATGATTATGCTGAGATGATAAAATAAACCAATCCTAACAGTTCTGTTTGACTGAGAATGGATACAGAAACTGTCCCAGGTAAAAAATTATTTGCGTATTTCTATTTTGTCTTGATGCATTGAAGAAAAAGTGGATGGAAGGATGTAGAAAAATTATAGGATTTGATGGATGTTTCTTAAAGGGTGCTTGTAAAGGTGACCTTCTAGTAGTTGTTGGAAAGAATGAAAACAATCAGATATTTCCTATAGCTTGGGCTATTGTGAACAAGAAAATCAAGCATAATTGAATTTTTTTTATCAAGTATTTGAAAGAGAATCTGCAGTTGGGTACTGGAGTAGGTCTTACTGTGATGACTGATATGCAAAAGGTAATATTTAAGTTTTTTTTAACTGTCAATAATTGATATACTTAATTTCTTTGTATAGTACTTTGATTGTTTTCTGTATGTACGATTTTCTTGCTGTTGTTTTTGACTGGCTACCAAATGCTGAAGTTAGAAGATGTGCTAGACACATCTGGTCCAATTAGAGTCAACAATGGAAGAGAGAAAAAAGGAGAAAACAGTTCTAAAATTCTCAAAGACAAGTTTTAAAGTGAAGTTCAAAGAGGAACTTGATTACATGAGCCAACTTCGTATGCAAGGAAAGGATATTGTTGGTGATTTTTTGTATTATCCTAGGTAGTCATGGGTTTGGGCATTTTTTAAAGAAAATTGTAAGTGTGATGTTGTTAAAAATAACATGTGTGAGACCTTTAACTCATGGATCTTAGTTCCTAGACACAAATCTATCATTATCATATTGGAAATATTAAGAGAAAAATCATGACTAGAACAGTAGATATGATTAGGTTTGCCAATACTTGGATATGTGATATTTCACCTATGGTTAGACTTATGTTGAAGGAGAATAAGGACAGGGTTAGGGCTTGCAAGGTTCTTTGGAATGCTGATGTTGGATTTGAGATTGGAGAAGGGGAGTATAAACATATAATGGACTTGAGTAATAGGATTTGTAGTTGTAGAATTTGGCAGTTGAGAGGCATTCTCTATCAACATGCTATTTATTCTTTGTATATTGTTGAACAAGACCCTGAACCTTATGCGGAGTATTGGTATAAAAAGAAAACCTTCATGAAGGCTTATAGTCACTTTATACAATCAATCTCCAATATGAAGATGTGGTCTGGGACAATGTAATGACCCTCCCGGTACATTTATATTTATGTTGGATTGGGTACCACGCCGATACATTTATATTTATGTTAGATTGGGTACCACGCTGGTGCGTTTATATTTATGTTGAATCGAGTACCACGTCGATACGTTTATATTTATGTTGGATCGGATACCACGTCGGTACGTTTATATTTATGTTGGATCGGGTACCACGTCGGTATATTTATATTTATGTTGGATCGGGTACCACACCGGTATGTTTATATTTATGTTTGATCGGGTACCACGCCGGTACATTTATGTTTATGTTGGATCGGGTACCACACCGGTACGGTATATGAACATAGATTGTTCCCTGCAGGTCATGACTATTTGGGCAAAAATAAGTCCCATAGCATGTGTGTACATATTTGTGTTATTTCTATGGATGTTTACAGTATGGTTGATACTCTTGATGGTTATGTGGCTGGTTTGTGAGCCCTGTTTGACCTGTTGTTGTTGTATTATTGATTCATTAAATATTTATTGTGTGACGATGTCTGTCTACTTGTTATTTGATTTATGTTGTGTACTTGCTATTAAATTGAGTTGGCTTATGATACCTACCAATACAATTTGTATTGATACTACCCTGTACTCTTCTTTTGTTGAGTGTAGAAGGTGTTCTAGGCTCAGACATGATCTCACCTCTAGAGTTTGATAGCAGATCTTGATCCAAGGGTGAGCACTCCGTCTTCAGGTTGCCATGGGTCATCTTATTTGTTCTTGTCCATCTTTCGGGCAACGAAACATTTTTTATTTACTTTATTTTTTGATATCACTTTAGATATGATCTTTGTTAGTAGTTCTTGTACGATGACTTTTGGGTCTTCGAAATTTTAGCAAGTAGTTTGTTTGAATTTTTGCATTAATATAATTAGTCCTGGATATTTGTTATTATATTGGTTTTATAATATCATCTTAATATTAACTAAGTGAATGAGTAATGGTTCGGTTTAGATGGTTCTCTCACAGAAAGATTAGTGTGAGTGCCACTCATGGCCATTATCAGAGCTCTAGGTTCGTCGATCACGTCGTACAAGAACATGTCTAGCAGAGTCTTACGAAATGGTACGGAGACGTCTATACTTTTCTTCGGGAGGCTATAGGACACTAGGAAAATTTAAATTCTTCTTTCTTACAAGCTATTACTTGAATTCAATTGATATCTGGCGATTCTAATTGGTATCTGTTACTAAGAGCAATGTCGAGTAGAGTTTCGTAGATTGGTGTGTAGGGCCCCACACCCAATCTTCGTAAGGATATGAGGCATGTAGAAGTCATTTTTCTTTCTTTCTCTCCATCGTGTCATCCTAATCTTGGACTACTAGATTGAATCCAATTGGTATCTAGACAATTTCAATTGGTATAATTTTGAATAAAAATCTAGGAGATTTTAATTGGTATCTGTTAATAAGATCTAAAAGTTATTGTTAATAGGTAAATACTTGTGAAAGTTGTGAACTTATTGATTGCTTGTGTTTGATATTTGGCTAAACTTGTGTTGCTAGATTTTTATCATTGTTGTGAATTATTTTTGTTAAGTGATGAAAATTGACTAAGCTGTTTTTGTTGATAAATGTGATGGGATTTTTTGATTTCTTGTTATTGTGAAACTAGAAATTCTATGGTGCTTACTTATTTTTTGTACTATTATATTGATGAGATTGATGTTATGAGAATTGAGAGGATGGTATGAGAATGTGATGTCGAGAAAAGATGGTGAAAAAGTGACATGAGTAAAAGACTGAGGTGATATGTGTTTTTCGTAATGAGAGGTTCTTGTTAATGATGTTGTGGATGGACTCTTGTGTAGTTCTATTATTTGATATTATTTGGGGATCCTTGTGTGGTCCGACCATTGAGACTGTATTTAGAATTTTTGTGCAGTTCGATTATTGAAACTATAATGGGTTCCTTGTGAGGACTAGCTAAGTGACATTATCTTTGAGTTCCTTATGTGAACGAATTCTTAATGCTTGGCAAAATAATGAGTTTTAAATAAAAGTGGTAAAAACTAGAAGAGGTTGTTGATACCTACAAAATTTGATCGATGACTTGTCTGGATTGTGATATTTGTGATGAGACTGTCAATGACCTATAATCAATTTATTTTGTTTGGCCTTGCTTATGTGCTAATGGTGTGGGGACCCCTCTTGAGGTGGTTAAGAGTTAAGTAAAGCCATAATAAAAATATCGTTAGGTAGAAATAAGAATGACTCTATATATCTTAAATTAGTGTTAGTGATATAAGAGAGGTTTGGCTTGATCATAAAGTGTTTGTTGTCGAAATATATTGAGTTAGTGATTGTCTGGACATAAGTTGTAGCTGTGGATTTGTACATTAGGAAAAATTTTGAGAAGATAAATTATTATTGACTTGACCTTGTGGTTGAATTATACATTTGCATGTCCCACAAAGTTGGATGATATATGACACTTTTAGAGGATAGTAATTTTCATGATAGTGACAATGCAAAATCAAATGGCTTAGTTACATTCATAAAATAATTAGTGATGACCCTGAATGTGAGAACAAATAAATTATTAAATGGCATGATTGATATTTTCTTGAGTGATTCTTGGTGCATATTTCTTGTTGAGTGGTTAAGGTATGATGATTAGATGGATATTAACAATGTTGTGGAAGATAATATGATGTAGGCTCTAATTCTGTGGGACCCATAAAATGGCATGTTTCTACCTCTTTTGAATCCTATTGTTTTTCCTCTCTAGTTTAGATTAGTTGTAGCGTGGTTATGATGTAAACCTATGTTTGGAATGTGGTTTTTGTATTTGAAGCATGATTTGTATATTTAGCCTTATTGGGCTAGTGTGGTAGTCTTGAAATCGTAATTTGGGTAGAGTTGACTTGAGTACCTTGTTTCTAGTCGAAGCTGCTATCTTAGGCTTGAATATGGCTTACTTGACATCTAGAAGATAAACTAGATACCTTAGCCTAATTTGGGGGCATAGTGTGCCTAATTATGGAAATTGAGGATTAGAAGTGGGATCGTCTGGCCCACTTAGGCCTAAATTTTTGTTAAATCTTATGGACTTAGTTGCGGATGTTAGACATAGATGAGGCTAGTAAACCTTAGAATAAGGTTACTTCGTAACTTGGTAACTTGTATTGATGTTCCCAGAATGTGGCTTTTAAATTGTAGTTATGATACTTCTTGTTGAAGTGATATTGGGCATTTAAAGATAATATTCCTCTTAGATACGTTATGTGGCCTATAGAGAAGCTATTTCTTCTTAGACTTGATGATTGACCTATAGAGATGTTATTTCCTCTTAGATATGCAAATTGCCCTAGAGAGGTGATATTCTTCGTAGTCATGATGTATGACCTATCGATATAAGATATCCTATAAACGATTATATGTCTACCTATATTATGCCTCTAATGTGTGAGATACCTCATATATGTGAAATGATTAGAGATATGCTATGGCTTATAAATATGATTATCAATATAAGTTCCGGATATGTATATGGGCCTAAGGCCGTGATTATGTTGTTGTGACTATTCCGGATAAATTAATGGGCAAAGTTCTGTGTTATGATAACGATTGAGTATTCGAGGAGTGTTTATCAGAGTAAAGGATACGATTACAGTTATGAATACACATATGTTTGTAGACACATCTCTCCGATATGGGATGGAGGAAGATGCGGTATGTTGCTTACGACTTTATTGATTGGATACTGGTGATGGCTGGGAATCTAATGTATTAGTTAATGAATCTTGCTTAGTTGAAGCATGGTAGCTAGCGATGGTTAATGCGTGACTTATGGTGAGGTCGAGTCTAGCATAGGTGAAGATTAACTGGTATTGCTGACTAAGTTCATAATATTAATTAGTCGATAAATGAGGAGTTGTGTGTTAATGAGGCTAGATAATAAGAAATGTTGCTAATAAGAGGTGGCTAGTTAATAACTTTGAATATATGCTAAATGGTTAACCAATGAATAGTTAAGCAAGTATTAGTTGGTGAACGATAGTTAGATAATGAATAGTGTCAGTTAATAAAAGATGGTTAGGTGACAAGTAGTAATGTGTTGTCTAGTAATGATTAACGGATATAGGATGATTAGTTGATAATAATGAATGGTGGATAAATGGTGGTTTTGGTCTAGTGATGAACCTTGACTAGGTGTTAGATGTTGGCTATTAAATAAATAATGGTTAGTTGCTATCCTGTGAATCAGGATCATGTGAAGGATAATGTTTAGGCTAATAACTAGAGGTTATGTGATGACTAGCGAACTAGTGATTCTAATATAATAAGTGTTGGTTAGATAATAACGAGTAGTTGGGAAGTATTGACTAGATAGATATTCTATGATGATATGACTATTTCTTTATGAGTATTTTAGTGTATGTTATTTGGTAATGCCTATTATGGTAATATTGATAGCCGGCAAGGCCGGAGGATACAATTGATGATATGTTGATATTCGGCAAGGCCGGAGGTTGATTACGATAATGATGGTCCTGATGAGGATAGTTATTATGAGTTGTGATATTGATTGTGTACTTTGCGTTCATTCCTGCATGCGCATCGCCTATCACCAGTATGCACCTATATTTATCAGTCGGTATAGAACAGTTGCATATATATGGGTGAAAAATATATCTTGTATTGTTATGGACTGATTGAACCTTTCGAGTCTAGGGTGTTGGAGGTACACATAGGCTCAGCTAGGTATTTGATTTTTCGTAAGTTGAGGACTAAGGAGATTGCGTCTGTGAAGGTCTAGTGGAAGAATCTTCCTATTGAGGAAGCCACTTAGGAGACCAAAGCAGACATGCGTAGCAAGTATCCACATCTTTCTGATGATTCAGGTAATTCTTTAGTTTCTTTTTTTGTAGCTTGTTTGCCCATTTGGGGATGAACGGTTGTTTAATTTGTATCTGATGTAATGACCCTCATGGTACGTTTATATTTATGTTGGATCGGGTACCACGCCAGTACGTTTATATTTTTATTTGATCGGGTACCACGCCGGTACATTTATATTTATGTTGAATAGGGTATTACGCTGGTATGTTTATATTTATGTTGGATCGGGTACCACACCGGTACGTTTATATTTATGTTGGATCGGGTACCACGCCGGTACGTTTATATTTATGTTGGATCGGGTACCACTCCGGTACGTTTATATTTATGTTGGATCGGGTACCACGCCGGTACGGTACATGAACATAGATTTTTCCCTGTAGGTCATGACTATTTGGGCAAAAATAAGTCCCATAGCATGTGTGTACATATTTGTGTTATTTCTGTGGATGTTTACGGTAAGATTGATACTCTTGATGGTTATGTGGCTTGTTTGTGAGCCCTGTTTGACCTGTTGTTGTTGTATTGTTGATTCATTGAATATTTGTTGTGTGACGATGCCTGTCTACTTGTTATTTGATTTATGTTGTGTACTTGCTATTAAATTGAGTTAGCCTATGATACCTACCAGTACATAGTGGTTTGTACTGATATTATCCTGTACTCTTCTTTTGTTGAGTGCAGAAAGTGTTCTAGGCTCAAACGTGATCTCACCTCTAGAGTTTGATAGAAGATCTTGATCCAAGAGTGAGTACTCCGTCTCTAGGCTGCCATGGGTCATCTTATTTGTTCTTGTCCATCTTTCGGGCAATGAAACATTCTTTATTTACTTTATTTTTGGATATCACTTTAGATATGATCTTTGTTAGTAGTTCTTGTACGATGACTTTCGGGTCTTGGGAATTTTAGTAAGTAGTTTGTTTGAATTTACGCATTAATAATAATTAGTCCTGGATATTTGTTATTATGTTGATTTTATAATAATATCATCTTAATATTAACTAAGTGAATGGGTAATGGTTTGGTTTAGATGGTTCTCTTACAGAAAGATTAGTGTGGGTGCCACTCATGACCATTTGGGTCGTGACAGACAAACAATCCAAAGATTGAGCCTCATGAACCTAAGAAAATGTCTGGCAGGCCTGCAAGAAATAGAAGTGTCGCGCCCCACTTTTCTCGCTGAAAGCGGGATTCAACGTGACAAACTCTTTTTGGGTTCGTTTTGAAGGTAGAGTGTGAAGATTCGCCACCTAACGTATTAAGGTGCGTTAGAGCACCGGTCTAGGCTACTACGAACCTATTTTGTTATTTTGTCTTAGTTCATCAGAGTTCGGGTAAGGGTTCAAATTACCTCAAAAGGAAGGTGTTACGCACCACCTTTATATATACTTGTGGGACGGCATACATTACATTCTTTTCTTCATTTTTACCTTTTTTACTTTATAATATTTGTAAGCCATATAATGCAAATGACCAGCTGATCAGTGCTAAATAGATAAATTGGGATCGGCCTATGCTAAGCTTACGCCCCTGAGCTACTACCCACATAAGAACATTGAGATTGGCCCATGCTAGGCTTATGCCCCTGAGCTGCTATCCACATATAAAGGTATCGAGATCGGCCAATGCTAGGCTTATGGCCCTGAGCTACCACTCATTTTATAGATTTGCATTACTTAGTTTATTTAACCTTTGAGATTGTTACTTTGGTGGTCATAGCATTATGGTACCTTGAAATAATAATCTACTAATAAAAGACATTTAAATGGGCACTTAATGCAACAACCATGAGGTAGAGAGCTGTTGGCACACAAATGAAGTGTTTAGGAGCTGAAAATACACATGGGTCTTATTTGAGTAAATGGAGAACTTCTGAAATTTTCTAGTGAAAATACACATGCAGGTTTAATAATAAGCATGTTTTGAGGTGTTTTAACACATTAGAGAGTGGGAACAAGGTCATTGGCTACATGGAATGTAATATGCTGCTATTATGTATCACTTGTTATAGGATAACCTTGGAAGCTTACTTGATGGAACAAATGTCCGATTTCATGTCAAAGAGTGCAAAATAGAGTATGCCTTACATACCTGGTTATATAACTTCAAAATTAACCAAACTTGACTTCCCGCCTTTTAGATTACTTATCTACAATAGAATATATGGTAAACTAATATTAGCAACCAACCGACACATTTGGAATATTTAACTTCACCAAAACAGTAACGGGCAGTAAACCTTTAATCTATCTGTAGACACGTGATTTTGTCCTCTTAAAGTTCAATTTTACTCACTTTTACCCATTTTTTTTTTACTTTATCCTACCGTGTACCCTCATCCATGTTATTATACCCTCACAAAATACAAAAAATAACAAACTCCCTAACAAATTCTATCCTATCCTAACCCCTTTACATCTTATCCTAACAACCTACCCAATCAAAATAACCCACTTCACTACCCTACCCCTACCCGTGGATCATTTTTTTTATTTTTTAACAATACAATATACATATACACAGGAACCCACTGTTAGACCCCACCATTTTTTATAAATATACATAATCACACACAGATAGAGGGCATAAGAAAAAAAATTCATTAGAACGAAAAAACTCGGATCTTCTCTATCAACCGATTCCCATACCAAAATCATCCATACTCACGCACACACAGTGAGATCGAAAGGGAAGAGAGAAAATAGATCGGCCTTCAATTTTCTGACAAACTTTTCACCGGAATCGCCATTACCATCGGAAATGTGACTTGTTATCCGTTTCCGTCACTGTCTGATCTCACCGGAGCTCCGGCGATACAAAAAGCAGTAACCCCGACCGAACTCACTTCTATTTCCGGCAAAAATCTCATTCGGTTTGGTTGTTTTGGCGCGATTTTTGTCTGGGTTCTTCTGTTTTCTGCTTTCATTGTTGAAATCAGGTCGGGGTCCTATTGTTTTTGTTTTTTTGTTTTGTTCGTTGTCTTCTCACCAAAATGCTATTTCGATCGAGTTCAGCCCTCAATAGGATTTTAAGGGTGCTTCAATTTTGTTTTGTTGTGGGATCCGATATCGTGTTTTGGGGGCTTTCGAGACCGGGCTCAAGTCATTTATTTGGGAGATTTCCATTGATGCTCAAATCGGTTTGTGTTTGTTTCTCTATACCGAGTTTGGATTTAGTCGTTGTTGAGATTTTTCTATTCGATTTCTCGGATTCGGATTTCTTAAACGTTATTATCAACAAAGCCAACTTTTGAAGGTCCATTCCTTAACTCCATCTCTTCATTATTTCGAATGTGGTTGTGTTGTGATTTTGCAATTTGAGTTCGGATATTTCAGTCGTATTAACTGTTGCTGCGAGTATGAATTACTCATGTGCATGATATGCTTGGATCTTCATTTGGCGGATGTTTTGATGTGGGTTTTGGACATTGAGAATAAATTTGAATTAAAGAATTTGTTAACCATTGGCTGGAAAGATAAGGTTTGGGACGGAATTGAGAATTTGATAAAAAGATGATTTAGATTAATATTGTTTTGTTGTTTGTTCTGTTTAATTCGCAATAATTCCATGTTGGTAGAATCGATAGTACCACTGTTTATGTTCGGGTAGGCAAATCTAGAGATTGTGGGTTGATTGAATGTTTGAAATTTGATGGAATGATTTGATTTTATCATTTTTGAATCAATTGTATAATTTGGCCGGGGAATGCCCCGAAGTATCTGTATATATTTATTCACCGGGGAATACCCCGAGGTATCATGTACCCGGAGGATGTTCGTGATGAAGGCCCGCGGCATCGGGTAAGGCATTGGAGCTTAGTCTAGATTTAATTTAGAATAGGATTTATGTTTTCGTATTTTTCTATTTTTGGACTGTATAATTGGACTGGACTTTACATTTTTGATTGTTTTGTTTTGTTTATTGTTCGATTATTTTGCGTGCTTTTGTGTGGTTTATACATTTCGTAGTGCCAAAATAGTTGATACACTCTATCAAGCGACTGTGGTTGAACCACGGGATTGAGGGGTGCCTAACACCTTCCCCTCGGTCAACAGAATTCCTTAGCCGGAGTCTCTATTCGTAAACCAGTTTAAAGAGTCAAATGGTTTTGAAAAGGATTTTCTAACGGTGACTTGGCACACCGGATTATGCCAAGTGGCGACTCTGAATAAAAATGTTAATAATCCTTTTCTAAAACAAATTTTCATTTCTTGTCACTTAAATAATAAAACCCTTTTGAACTTAAAAATATAAATCTTTTGGAGTACGTAAAAAAGGGGTGTGACAGCTCTGACGACTCTGCTGGGGAACATTTCAGAATTCGAGCTTATTTTTGAGTCGTATCGGCTTTGTTTGGCATTACGAGTGTATAAGCATTGTTTGTAATTATTGTTGGTGTTATTATTTTCACTTTTGTGCGTTTTCGTGCTCTTTGTTTATAGTATTTATCTTATGTGTTACCGCTTTATATCTGTCATCATGAGTCCGCCCCCCGGCCTTCTTTCTGCAACAAGTCCGTAGTACACGTGTTGTACACAACCTTTAGTTGAGTCACCCTTATTTTAGGGGGGGAGTCGTCGGTGTTATGGAGTAGGTGGAAAGCAAAACAGCCACTATCGACCATACGCTCCCCCGAACAGCCTTGTTAGTGAACCACAACGTAGGTCAGCCTTTAGGTCATGCTTATGTGCATCATGCGGAGACCTAGCGGGACTCACATGGTCCATTGTAGGAGACTCACCTCTAAAGCATCCCTACATGTTAACTGTTGCATATTTAAGGGTAACGTGGTCATTTGACGGACTGATTTGAAAGAAAAAAAATATTTGTTAGGAGTAAGGTGCGTAGGTAAAAAATGAAAAAAAAAGGAAGAAAAATAGAAAAAGGTGAGTCGAAAAGAATGAATCAAAAGGAATGTCGTAGTTTATTTTAGAATTCTTTATGGCTTTTGTTCTTCACAATCCAAAAACTCAAAAAGATTTTTTTTACGTTTTGCATTTGTCTTCTTAAAATACCGTAAGCTCAAAAAAGAAAAAAAAGAAAAAAAGAAGAAGAGGTTTTGTTTGTCTTTTCTACTTATTTGTCAAAAGCAAAAATACCAGAAAGATTTTTTTATAATTGATGGTGTCAGTCTTAGTTAAAGTGTCTAGTTGAAAATCCAAAAATTTTTATTCGTTTGTTTTTTATTGTGTCTCTTAAGTTAGGGTCAATTTATTAGTTAATCGTTAATTTTCCAATCTGGACAAACTACGCACCCCTGATTCTCCTCTCTCGGGAGTGAGATACGTAGGCAACCTATTTTAGGTTCGGGGATCTTATTTCAAAAATTCAAAAAAGATTTTTCTCACTCCTCATTTAGAGTATGTGTCTCATGTACATCTTTTAAAAAAAGGCAAAAAAATATATTTTCCTTTAATAGGTTCAAGTTTCATTTTCGTATGAAATTTAAAATCGAAAATCCAAAAATATTTTCTTCGGTAACCATAGATTTCATGTTGTACAGAAATCTGAAAAATTCAAAAAGATTTTCTTCCCTCTTCACTTAGAGTAGGTGTTTCATATACATCTCTAAAAGAAAACTACAAAAAGATTTTTCTTTAATAGTTTCAAGTTTCATTTTCCTATGAAATTCTAAATCGAAAACCTAAAAAGATTCTTCTTTGGTAATCATAGATTCCATTTTTGTATAGGGAGTTTAAACCTAAAAAGTGTAAAAAGATTTTCGTCAATTCTTTTGATAATTTGTTATTTTCTTTTCTTTTTAAAGTTTCAAGAAAAAGAAAAAAAAAATTAATTGGCCATTTTGGCAAAACTTCCCGAACTACGCAAGATCTGATTCATGTACAACATAATACGTAGGCAACCTACTTTTGGGTTCGATCTAATCATTTTGTTTCGTTTGTTAAAGAAGAATAAAAGCCATAAAGAATGATAAAATAAAGGTACATAACGGAGAAGTGGAAAGAACAGAGATGGATACGAAAAAAAAAGAAAAAGAGAGAGAGTGTAGATAAAAATCGGGATGATGCTGAAATGACCTCTCTACCCTCAAAAGCTGGTAGAAATGAACATGAATTTAGGACAATTTTACCAATATGATTCCCATGCTTGTTGTGTGCCCTAATCCTAACGGATGTCGTCTTTGATGAGCATGTTCTTTCAGATAACAGTGGTAGGTTTGCAGCACTCTGGCTAGTCACCCATACTTCACTAGATCCAAAGCAAAGCTTGTCATGGCTAGCAGGGAGATTGAAAATTCGCTCATTCACCCGGATCAGGATCACAGGGAAGAAAGTTCAGAACACAATGATGAGGTAGTAAGGCTCAGGAAACAATTGATAGATTTGCACCGGGCATGGGCCAGCGGAATGCCTCCTCCTCCGCTCCCTGAAGGTCTTGGGAATATCTCTAATTGCCCACCGCTCTCTCAGGCACAATTCTCTGCTCCTACTGAGTCACCTGAGCACGTGCCAGGATTCACTCCGTGACATTATTATCCTGGCAATTCTGGTGTGCCCTTGGCAGCTCCCCAATCAAGACCAACTGCTCAGCCAGCGCCACCGATCACACCGGTATTTGTGGCCCCGCCACCACATGAAACTCCCATATATGTTGTGCGTCCCACAATGAGGCTTCCTCGGTCTGCCAGTGAGCCAGTATTGAAGGTTCCAGATAGTCAGTATTATGCCCCGGAGCCGACTTTGAGAATAAATGAACTGTATGGGTACACTCAGCCACCTGCATTTCCATTTGATTCAGAGAAACCTGTCGCAACAGAGGAACAGGAAGTCATAGCGCGGAAGTTGAAAAGCTTAGAACAGGCCATGAGAAATTTGTAGGGAATCGGAGGTTATAAGAGTGTTTCTTATAAAGATTTGTGCATGTTCCCAGACATCAACCTTCTCCTCGGTTTTAAAATGCCTAAGTTTGAGAAGTATGCAGGACACGGTGATCCCGTGGCCCACTTGAGACGCTATTGCAACCAGTTGAGGGCTGCAGGAGGAAGGGAAGAGCTGCTCATGGCTTTCTTTGGCGAGAGTCTTTCTGATCTGGCTTCAGAATGGTTTATCGATCAAGATATCGACAAGTGGAACAGCTGGGACGACTTGGCTTTTGAGTTTGTGCAACATTTTCAGTATAACATCGACCTGATTCCAGACGAAAAATCTTTGGTCAACATGAAGAAGAAAAGCACTGAAGGTTTTAGGGAATATGCGATAAGGTGGCGTGAACAGGCCGCCAGGGTAAAGCCTCCGATGAAAGAAAGTAAATTGGTAGAGGTTTTCATTCAGGCACAGGATGAGACTTATTTTCAACATTTACTCCCGGCAATGGGAAAGTCTTTTATTGAAGTCCTCAAAATGGGGAAGATGATAGAGGACGGAATCAAGACCGGACGAATAGTGAGTTTTGCCGCATTGAAAGCCACCACACAAGCGATTCAAGGTGGATCTGGCGCATTTGGAGGTAAAAAGAAGAATGAGGACGTGGTGACCGTTGTAGCTGGAACCCATTCCTATCCCAAAAGACCACCTCGCCCCTATCCCCAATCCCAAGCCCAAGTCTACGCCCAAGCTCTATATATTCCCCCCACCATTACTACTCTCCACAAAACCCTTGATATTCCATTCCACCACCCCCGTACCCAGTATATAGCACGCAACCATATGCCCAAACCCCTTCTTACCTGCAGTGGCGCGCGCAAGCTCCACAAAATCGCCCATTCGCTTCACCGAATTACCAAAACCCCTCCAAACCTGGTTTTCAACCTAGGCCCGAGTATAGGAAAGAGAAGGCGGTCAAAAATTAATTCACACCTCTTGGGGAGTCATATGCTAGCTTGTTTGATAGGTTGAGAAAGTTGAATGTTTTAAGCCCAATTCAAGGAAGGCTTTCAAATCCACTACCAAGGAATCTCGATTATTCTTTAAGGTGTGCGTACTGTTCTGATATGCCAGGCCATGATATCGAGAAATGCTGGCATTTAAAGAGAGCTGTCCAAGATTTAATTGACACAAATCAAATGCTGGTCCAGGACCCGGAGGGTCCAAACATTAACCAGAATCCGCTGCCAACCCATGCTGAAGACAATATGTTAGAGTTGATATATGATGGGCAAGAGTCTTCGAGGGCTTATAAGCTTATTATCAAGATACAGACCATTGAGGAGAAATCGATGAATGTAGCGGAATCTTTGAAAGCAATGTCATTGAGCTAGGAAGTAATGAGAGAAGATAAAGCCCAAGAAAGCACAAAGAAGCCTCTGATCACAGTACAAGGCGCCAGAAGGTATGTTGATTCAAATCAGGATAAACCTAAGTTGACGGTGGTGGGAGCTCTGAGTCAGCCCATCTTGACAGTGAAAGGAGCACTGGCAGCGCCTAATGTCCTCAAACCGGTGACCCAACCTCCGATAGTTGATACGAAAAGAATTCCCTGGAATTATGGGCGGACCGTGATGACCTATCATGGGAAAGAAGTAGTGGAAGATGTAGATGAAGTAGGGGGTTTGACTAGGTCAGGAAGATGTTTCGTGCCTGAAAGCTTAAGAAAGTCCAAGCCAACGGTGAGTGGACCGTGTTCTATCAAAAAACCTATCACCGAAGAAGAAGCCGAAGAATTTTTGAAAAAGATAAAATTGCCAGAGTATTCAATATTAGACCAGCTGAAGAAAACCCCTGTTCAAATTTCCCTTTTATCTTTGCTGTTGCACTCCAAGGAGCATCGTGATGTTTTACTGAAGGTATTAAATGAAGCATATGTTCCAAGGGAGATTACAATCAACCATCTTGATAAAATGGTTGGAAAAATCTTTGAGGTCAATCGGATCAGCTTTTCTGATGATGAATTGCCTGTTGAAGGTACAGGGCATAATCAGGGCCTTTACATTACAGTGAAGTGTGAAGATTTCTATGTCACTCATGTTATGATTGATGGAGGTTCAGGAGCAAACATTTGCCCTATTTCTACTTTGCAAAAGCTGAATATTGGTGCGGAGAGGATCAGGCCCAACAATGTATGTGTCAGGGCTTTCGATGGTGCAAAATCAAATTCCATTGGCGAAATAGAACTAATGTTGACCATAGGGCCTGTTGAGTTCGCCATAGAGTTTCAAGTATTGAATGTAGACTCCTCTTACAATCTGTTGTTGGGAAGGCTGTGGATCCACAAGGCCAAGGCGGTTGCATCTACACTGCACCAAATGATTAAGTTTGAGCATGACAGGCAAGAAGTAGTTATTCATGGTGAAGGAGATTTGTCAGCCTACGAAGATTCTCCCTTGTCTCTTATTGAAGCAAATAACGTAGAAGAGACATTCGTCTATCAAATTTTTGATACAGTGCCAGTGAATCGTATCCTCTAATGGCAGGCTATACCGGGATCATAATTGTCTTCTGCTTCTATCATGATGGTGAGTGAACTTTGGAAATACGGATTTGAGCCAGGAAAGGGTTTGGGAACGTCTCTGCACAGTATAGTTCATCCCATATGTCCGAGTGAGAATGTGGGCACGTTTGGTATGGAATTTGAGCCTACAGCTGAAGATCTGAAGAAAGCTAAGGGAAGAAAAAAGGAAATATGGTCACTCCCTCGCTCAATGCCACTACTCAGTGAATCATTTGTTAAGAGCGGTGTCACGAAGCATGTGGAAGTTGAGGTTGAATTGGTTGATGACTTCCAGAACCTTTGTATGGAAGTTGATATGGTCGAAGCAGGAGAAGGTACCAGTATGAAAGACGTGCAATTCATAGGTCCAGCTGTCCGACTCAATAATTGGGAAGTCACTCCTCTCCCCGTCAGGAGGGAGTTTTGGTAGTTTATTTTGTTTTTCTTTCTGTTTATCCGAGTTATTTTAGGGTTGTAATTCGGATTTTAGTTTGTTTATGTTATGTTGGCATCTGTGTTTAAACCCTTCTATCTTTTATTTAATGAAATACAATGTCCCTTTTGTTTTGTGTCTAATATATTTTGTTTTCTTTTCTTACACAGTTCTCTTTATGCTGATTCTAATGACATGACATACATGCGGAATTTTCAGCCTGATCTTAAAATCCAAACTAATCAAGATGTAATGAACCGGGATGGGGAATATAATGAAGAAGGAGCACTAGAAGAAATAAGCAAAGAGTTGGAACAGTTTGAAGACAAACCGAATCCTAATTTGAATGAGACTGAGCCGATAAATCTAGGGGATCAAGAAGATGTTAGGGAAACTATAATCAGTGTACATGTTTTGCCACAGCTAAAAGAGGGATTGATTCAAGCATTAATTGATTATAAGGATGTTTTTGCATGGTCTTATGATGATATGACCGGTTTAAGCACAAAATTAGTGGCTCACAAGTTGCCAACTGATCCCGCGTTCCCCCCCGTCAAACAGAAGTTGAGGAAGTTTAAAACCGATGTAAGTATTAAAATCAAAGAGGAAATCATAAAACAACTTGAAGCCAAAGTAATTCGAGTGTCTCGTTATCCCATGTGGTTATCCAATGTTGTTCCCGTACCAAAGAAAGATGGCAAAATTCGAGTGTGTGTTGATTACCGCGATTTGAACAGAGCAAGTCCGAAAGATGATTTTCCACTGCCCAACATCCACATTTTGCTAGACAACTGTGCTAAACACGAGGTTGCCTCTTTTGTGGATTGCTATGCCGAATATCACCAGATCATTATAGATGATGAAGACGCGGAGAAGACATCTTTTATCACACCATGGGGAACTTATTGTTATCGAGTAATGCCGTTTGGTTTGAAGAATGCTGGAGCAACATACATGAGAGCCATGACCACTATGTTTCATGATATGATGCATAAAGAGATTGAGGTCTACGTGGATGAAGTGATTATTAAGTCAAAAAGTTAGGCCGACCATGTTAAAGATTTAAGAAAGTTCTTTGAAAGGCTTCTCAGGTATAATCTCAAACTCAACCCGGCAAAATGTGTATTTGGAGTTCCATCTGGAAAGCTGTTGGGGTTTGTAGTCAGCCGTCGGGGAATTGAATTGGATCCCTCAAAAATCAAAGCCATTCAGGATTTGCCCCCGCCTAAGAATAGAACGGAGGTGATGAGTTTGCTTGGTAGACTGAACTACATTAGCAGGTTTATTGCTCAACTCACAACCACTTGTGAGCCCATATTCAAGTTGCTGAAAAAGAGTGCTGCGGTAAAATGGACTGAAGAATGTCAGGAAACGTTCGATCGAATCAAAAGATATTTATCAAATCCGCCCGTGCTGGTACCCCCGGAGCCTGGTAGGCCTTTGATCTTATATTTATCAGTCATGGACAATTCTTTCGGTTATGTCCTGGGTCAACATGATGTCACAGGCAAAAAGGAGCAGGCTATTTATTATCTTAGCAAGAAGTTCACCGCATATGAGGCCAGGTATACTCTTCTTGAAAGGACGTGTTGTGCCCTAACTTAGATAGCACAAAAGTTGAAGCACTATCTCTCATCCTATACTACTTATCTCATCTCCCGCATGGATCCTTTGAAGTATATCTTTCAGAAGCCTATGCCGACAGGTCGATTGGCAAAGTGGCAAATATTGCTTACCGAGTTCGACATCGTATATGTGACTCGAACCGCCATGAAAGCCCAAACCGTGGCAGATCATCTTGCTGAGAATCCCATCGATGAAGAGTACGAGCCATTAAAGACATATTTTCCTGACGAAGAAATGTCATGTGTCGATGAAGTCGTTATAGATGCTGATCCAGGTTGGAGGTTATTCTTCGATGGAGCTATCAATATAAAATGAGTCAGAATAGGTGCGGTTCTTATCTATGAATCGGGACAACATTTCCCGGTAACAGCACAACTTCGATTCTACTGTACAAACAATATGGCAGAGTATGAAGCCTGCATCCTTGGTTTGAGGTTAGCTGTTGATATGGGAGTCCAAGAATTATTGGTGTTGGGAGATTCGGTTTTGCTCGTCCATTAAATTAGAGGCGATTGGGAGACGCGAGATTTGAATCTCATCCCGTATCGACAATGCTTGCAGGAGCTATGTCGACGATTTGTGTTAGTAAAATTTAGTCATATTCCAAGGATTCATAATGAAATTGCTGATGCTTTAGCCACTCTGTCTTCAATGCTCCAACATCCTGACAAAACCTATATCGATCCAGTGCATATACGGAGTCGTGATCAACATGCTTACTGAAATGCGGTTGAAGACGAGCTCGATGGAGAACCTTGGTTTTTGGATATCAAGCGGTACATTCAGTCAGGAGAATACCCAACATATGCCACCAACGATCAAAAGAGGACTATTAGACGTTTGGCTAGTGGATTTTTCTTAAGTGGGGGAATCTTGTATAAGAGGACCCCAGTTCTGGGACTTTTAAAATGTGTAGATGCAAAAGAAGCCTCGACAATCATGGTTGAAATACACTCTGGAGTATGCGGGTCGCATATGAACGGTCACGTCTTGTCAAAGAAGATTCTTCGAGCAGGTTATTACTGGCTTACTATGGAGAGGGATTCTATTCAATTTGTTCGAAAGTGTCATCAATGTCAGGTGCACGGCGATCTGATACATTCTCCTTCTGTTGAGTTGCATGCAATGGCCGCTCCATGGCCGTTCGTGGCTTGGGGTATGGATGTGATTGAACCGATTGAGCCGAAGGCATCAAATGGACATAGATTCATTTTGGTAGCCATTGACTACTTCACAAAGTGGGTGGAAGCAGTAACTTTCAAGTCAGTGACAAAGAAGGCTGTGGTAGATTTTGTTCATGCCAATATCATTTATAGATTTGGAATTCCTAAGATGATCATTACAAACAATGCTGCCAATCTCAATAGTCATTTGATGCAAGAAGTGTGTCAACAGTTTAAGATCGCACATCGAAATTCTACTCCATATCGCCCAAAGGCCAATGGTGCTGTAGAAGCCGCCAATAAAAATATAAAAATGATACTGCAAAAAATGGTACAAGGTTCTAGACAGTGGCATAAAAAGTTGCCGTTTGCATTGCTAGGTTATCGCACCACTGTTCGCACTTCAACAGGGGCAACTCCATATTTATTAGTGTATGGGACAGAAGCAGTCATCCCTACAGAAGTTGAAATTCCCTCTCTTCAAGTCATTGTAGAAGCAGAGATTGATGATGACGAATGGGTAAAAACCCGACTGGAACATTTGAGTTTGATCGAGGAAAAAAAGGCTAACGTCCGTGTGTCATGGACAGTTGTATCAGAGGAGGATGGCTCGTGCGTATTACAAAAAGGTCCATCCCAGGAATTTTGAAGTTGGTCAGTTGGTATTAAGACGTATCCTTCCTCACCAGGTTGAAGCGAAAGACAAGTTCTCCCCTAACTGGCAAGGTCCCTTCGTTGTGAAGAAAGTGTTACCCAATGGAGCCTTATATTTAACAGATATTGTAGGCAAAATGGCAGAAATGGCTATCAATGCTGATGCGGTCAAAAGATACTATGTATGATATTTGGTCCTTTGTTTGATTTTATTGCATGTTTAATACTTGCATTTTTCAAGATTGATATGATGAAGGCATTTTATTCTTTTATCCAAATATTGTGTCGTCCTTTGTTTACCCGTTTGAGCTTCGTTTATTTTTCTTTCATATCCCTCTTTTGGAATCAAAATAGAGTCAAGGATAAATGTCAAGAAAATAGGAATAAAAGAAAGAGTTCGAAAATAAAAGAAAAAATCAAATCAAAACAAAGAGCAAGCTGATGGAACTACGTGCGACCTGATTCTCCTCTCTCGGGAGTGAGATACGTAGGCTTCCCTATTTCGGGCTCGGTCCAACCAAATAAAGATTTAAGATTCACCCAGTTAACAAAAACTGGGGCATGAGTTAACATGTTGTTTGAGTCGATTCCAAAAGTTGTAAGTCCCACCCCCACTTCAAGTATCGTTTGAGCCCCTTACCATTTTTTTCTAACCTTAACCAAAAGCCAAGTTACAACCAAAGAAAGTCCTTCAGATCAATTTTTGATAATGTTAAGGCTAAGCATGCAATGGATATTGATGATACATTATGGGGTACCATTTGTCTCCCTCGGCATAAGAAATCAGGAGAGAAATACAAAAATGAGAGAGTCTTATTGGTGAAAACCCCCGTGGGCATCATAAGGCGATGGTGAGTTGAGAGAAATACAAAAATGAGAGAGTCTTATTAGTGAAAACCCTTGCAGGCACCATAAGGCGATGGTGAGTGGAGAGAAATAAAAATGAGAGAGTCTTATTGGTGAAAACCCTCACGGGCACCGTAAGGTGATGGAGAGTTCAAGAGAAAAGTGAAAAGTGAAAAGAAAGAGATTTGCTGGCAAAAGTCATTTAAGATGTCGACAATCGAATGTGATGAATGAGTTCAATGGATTTGAAGAAGCGGCTCAGCGGCAAAGCCACGAACTCAACAACAAATGGGGAGTTTGGAAAGGAAGATCAGGCAGCTCAATCCAAAATGCATGTCATACTCATTGGAGTTGGTTGTCGTATTCAGATAAGTTTTTCTTTTTGAATATGGGACATTGCCCTCTTCTTTCATTTACATATTCAAGCTTTTTGTCTTTTTTATGTCATTTATCAAAATAAAAGTCACCATCGTTTCTTTACATTTTTAAGTCAATTCTGTGTCAAAACAAGCGAGAAAGGATTTCAAAATTTACTATCAGTCTTTCCAATTATATGAGAAAAATCCAAGGACCGGCACATGAAGGAAATATAATCGTAATTCAACATGAAACAAAGGAAGTCTATCAACCGACAAACTGTTGGATTCGTGAAAGCATTCAGATTTGGAAAAAGGGCGCACCTCAGAGGCATGGTAAAATGGAAGCCCATTGTTCGAGTCAGAACTCACCTCCCTCAATCTGGATCCGGGTCAATGATGCGGTAAGACAGGGCAAGTGTTAGCAATTTGGGACAAAGATGAAAGGAACGAGTACTGGGGCAGATACCTGAGAAGCCAAGAGCTGCAAGCCACCACTAAGTTTTTAACTGACAAATTTTTCTTTGATTGAAATAGGGGCAAATTCGTTTCACTTGATTCAGCTACCATTGGAAATGCACATCCATGGAAATTTACTTTCAATTCAGGACCCTCCTGAAAAATGGGAATTTACTTTCTGTTCAGGACCCTCCTGAAAAATGGGAATTTACTTTATGTTCAGGACCCTCCTGAAAAATGGGATTTTATTTTATGCTCAGGACCCTCCTGAAAAATGGGATTTTACTTAATGTTCAGGACCCTCCTGAAAAATGGGAATTTACTTTCTGTTCGGGACCCTCCTGAAAAATGGGACTTTACTTTATGTTCAGGACCCTCCTGAAAAATGAGATTTTACTTTCTGTTCAGGACCCTCCTGAAAAATGGGATTTTACTTTCTGCTCAGGACCCTCCTGAAAAAATAGGAATTTTATTTTATGCTCAGGACCCTCCTGAAAAATGGGAATTTTACTTTCTGTTCAGGACCCTCCTGAAAAATGGGATTTTACTTTCTGTTCAGTGATTTTACTTTATGTTCAGGACCCTCCTGAAAAATGGAAATTTACTTTCAGCTCAGGACTCTCCTGAAAAATGAGATTTTACTTTATGTTCAGGACCCTCCTGAAAAATGGGAATTTACTTTCAATTCAGGACCCTCCTGAAAAATGGGAATTTACTTTCAATTCAGGACCCTCCTGAAAAATGGAATTTTACTTTCTGTTCAGGACCCTCCTGAAAAATGGGATTTTACTTTCATTTCAGGACCCTCCTGAAAAATGGGACTTTACTTTCTGTTCAAGACCCTCCTGATAAATGGGATTTTACTTTATGTTCAGGACCCTCCTGAAAAATGGGATTTTACTTTCTGTTCAGGTCCCTCTTGAAAAATGGGATTGAAAAATGGGATTTTACTTTATGTTCAGGACCCTCCTGAAAAATGGGAATTTACTTTATGTTCAGGACCCTCCTGAAAAATGGGAATTTACTTTATGTTCAGGACCCTCCTGGAAAATGGGAATTTACTTTCAATTCAGGACCCTCCTGAAAAATGGGAATTTACTTTCAGTTCAGGACCCTCCTGAAAAATGGGATTTTACTTTATGTTCAGGGCCCTCCTGAAAAATGAGATTTTACTTTATGTTCAGGACCCTCCTGAAAAATGGAAATTTACTTTCAATTCAGGACCCTCCTGAAAAATGGGATTTTACTTTATGTTCAAGACCCTCCTGAAAAATGGGATTTTACTTTATGTTCAGGACCCTCCTGAAAAATGGGATTTTACTTTATGTTCAGGACCCTCCTGAAAAATGGGAATTTACTTTATGTTCAGGACCCTCCTGAAAAATGGGAATTTACTGACTGTTCAGGACCCTCCTGAAAAATGGGATTTCGCTTTATGTTCAGGACCCTCCTGGAAAATGGGACAACGCTTTCGAAAATGAAATACTACTTTACTATAATTTTGTTTGGGATAATTTTCGTTCTAGTTTTAATTTTGGGTTTCAGGAGCCCGCCTGAAGAACAGGGTGATGAAATATCAAGCCAGGAGCCCGCCTGAAGAACAGGGTGATGAAATGGCAAGTCAGGAGCCCGCCTGGAGAATGGGGTGAAGAAACGAAAAGTCAAGCAATAAAGCAAAGCAATTGAAAGTCAAGCAACAAGTTGAAAGAAATTGCAAGTCAGGAGCCCGCCTGAAGAATAGGGTGATAAAAGTCGAGTCAAGAGCCAACAGAGGCTGCATAGATAGGATTTTTGTAATTTCATTTATGTTTTAACAGGTAATTTTCATTTTTTAATGTAATGACAGAGCCGCGGACCGGAACCTCGATAGAACCTCACTCGACTCTCCAACTCGGTATAGTCCATCTCCTTCCAATCCTTTGAGATACTTGTCACTTGATCCCCTCATAATTTGGGTAGGTAGGATGTCCTAAGTTAATACCTGGTTTTCCTCCTTCCTATTGCTCCGTGCTTTTAAATAAAGGTCAGGACAAAATTCCATCTCGTTGTCTACTGCTTTGTATGAAAACACCATGCGTTTACATCCAAAGGGGGCATGATGTAGACACGTGATTTTGTCCTCTTAAAGTTCAATTTTACTCACTTTTACCCATTTTTTTTTACTTTATCCTACCGTGTACCCTCATCCATGTTATTATACCCTCACAAAATACAAAAAATAACAAACTCTATCCTATCCTAACCCCTTTACATCTTATCCTAACAACCTACCCAATCAAAATAACCCACTTCACTACCCTACCCCACCTACCCTACCCCTACCCGTGGACCATTTTTTTTATTTTTTAACAATACAATATACATATACACAGGAACCCACTGTTAGACCCCACCATTTTTTATAAATATACATAATCACACACAGATAGAGGGGAGGACCAGGAACAAACCATCTTCTACACGAAAAGAGGGCATAAGAAAAAAAATTCATTAGAACAAAAAACTCGGATCTTCTCTATCAACCGATTCCCATACCAAAATCATCCATACTCATGCACACACAGTGAGATCGAAAGGGAAGAGAGAAAACAGATCGGCCTTCAATTTTCCGACAAACTTTTCACCGGAATCGCCATTACCATCGAAAATGCGACTTGTTATCCATTTCCATCACTGTCTGATCTCACCGGAGCTCCGGCGATACAAAAAGCAGTAACCCCGATCGAACCCACTTTCATTTCCGGCAAAAATCTCATTCGGTTTGGTTGTTTTGGCACGATTTCTGTCTGGGTTCTTCTGTTTTCTGCTTTCATTGTCGAAATCAGGTCGGGGTCCTACTGTTTTTGTTTTTTTGTTTTGTTCGTTGTCTTCTCACCAAAATGCTATTTCGATCGAGTTCAACCCTCAATAGGATTTTAAGGGTGCTTCAATTTTGTTTTGTTGTGGGATCCGATATCGTGTTTTTGGGGTTTTCGAGACCGGGCTCAAGTCATTTATTTGGGAGATTTCCATTGATGCTCAAATCGGTTTGTGTTTGTTTCTCTATACCGAGTTTGGATTTCGTCGTTGTTGAGATTTTTCTATTTGATTTCTCGGATTCGGATTTCTTAAACATTATTATCAACAAAGCCAACTTTTGAAGGTCCATTCCTTAACTCTATCTCTTCATTATTTCGAATGTGGTTGTGTTGTGATTTTGCAATTTGAGTTCGGATATTTCAGTCGTATTAACTGTTGCTGCGAGTATGAATTACTCATGTGCATGATATGCTTGGATCTTCGTTTGGCGGATGTTTTGATGTGGGTTTTGGACATTGAGAATAAATTTGAATTAAAGAATTTGTTAACCATTGGCTGGAAAGATAAAGTTTGAGACGGAATTGAGAATTTGATAAAAAAATGATTTAGATTAATATTGTTTTGTTGTTTGTTCTGTTTAATTCACAATAATTCCATGTTGGTAGAATCGATAGTACCACTGTTTATGTTCGGGTAGGCAAATCTAGAGATTGTGGGTTGATTGAATGTTTGAAATTTGATGGAATGGTTTGATTTTATCATTTTTGAATCAATTGTATAATTTGGTCGGGGAATGCCCCGAAGTATCTGTATATATTTATTCACCGGGGAATGCCCCGAGGTATCATGTACCCGGAGGATGTTCGTGATGAAGGCCCGCGGCATCGGGTAAGGCATTGGAGCTTAGTCTAGATTTAGTTTAGAATAGGATTTATGTTTTCGTATTTTTCTATTTTTGGACTGTATAATTGGACTGGACTTTACATTTTTGATTGTTTTTTTTGTTTATTGTTCGATTATTTTGTGTGCTTTTGTGTGGTTTATACATTTCGTAGTGCCAAAATAGTTGATACACTCTACCAAGCGACTGTGGTTGAACCACGGGATCGAGGGGTGCCTAACACCTTCCCCTCGGTCAACAGAATTCCTTAGCCGGAGTCTCTGTTCGCAAACCAGTTTAAAGAGTCAAATGGTTTTGAAAAGGATTTTCTAATGGTGACTTGGCACACCGGATTATGCCAAGTGGCGACTCTGAATAAAAATGTTAATAATCCTTTTCCAAAATAAATTTTCATTTCTTGTCACTTAAATAATAAAATCTTTTTGAACTTAAAAATATAAATCTTTTGGAGTACGTAAAAAAGGGGTGTGACACTATCAATCAAGGGTGTTATTTTAACCCTATTCTCCTACAATTACACCCACATACCATACATGTTCTTATAAGATTCACCGAAACCACATTGGCTTCATTATACCCTCCAAACAATATGCGAACAGATTGGGCAGTAAGAATGTGCAATAATTAGTTTGGTGGTGTAACGCCACACTTTTTTTCTATCAATTTGAACTAGTCACACCTTTCTCCAACATCAACCCGACAGCCCATAACATATATATACAAAACAACCTATAAAACTGTCACGTCTCAAATCCTATTGGGGCGGACTGACACCCATAACCGAGGAGGCCCGGGAGAACCAGCTTATAACCTTATACTTCCCATGCATACCTCTATGACAACCCGAAATTCGAACAACATCATGTCGCATATAAAAGGAAATAATCACCTGTATAAGCTCGAGCACACATATATATGTATATACAATACTTGGCCGTTGGAGCCATCACGTCTATTAACAAAACACCACCTTGACTGTACATTAGGTCTACAAAGCCTCTAGATAATACACAGAGTTTAACTAAGGTCGGGACACACCCCGCTATATAACTAACTTTTATACAATACCAAAAGTGACTGGATATGACACGGAAAGCCCCGAAGCAAACCGGAGCTCACCAAAAGCAGCTGGATATCCTGGCTCTTACTTGTGCGGTGTATGAGCTGAGGTACCTGTGCCTGCAACATGAAATGCAGGTCCCCCGTGGGGGACGTCAGTACGAAATATGTACTGAGTATGTAAAGCTGTAGATAATCACATATGATATAGGAGCTCAATAGAAATTAGAAACAAGTGAATAAATCGTAATAGGAGTGGACCACACTTACTAGAACTTGTGACAACCCGTACATTGTATTTATTCAATCACTTTACCTTCGTTCTTATCATCTTTGTAATCATTACTGTATTGTACTGTACTGTGACCATTAGGCTGCCTCCAGTACATATCAACTGGGATCGACCCATGATAGGCTTATGCCCCTGGGATACCACCCATAAACACATAAATAGGGATCGACCCATGATAGGCTTATGCCCCTGGGATACCACCCGATAAGAAGAACTTCCATCACTTAGTTCAATTAATCTTTGAGATTGTTATTTCAGTCGCCACCGCATTTTTGATACTTTGAAACAATGATATATCAATAAGAGACATATAAATAGACCATCAATGCCATAACAATGAAGTAGGAACTTATTGGTATATCAATAAAAAGTTTTGGAGTCATTAATAGCACATGGATCTTGTTTGAGTAACCGGATACCTTCTGACATTCATTAGTGCAATAAACATGTAAGATTTGGAAAACAAGTAAGTATTGGAATGTCTTGATATCTTGTAGGGTGGAAACAAGTTCATTGGTAACGTAGGTCATCATACAAAACCATTATGGATCACATGTTATTGAATAACTTTGGAAACTTTCTTAATAGAACAATTGTTCACTTTCATGCCAAAGATATGGTATAGAGTATGCTTTACATACCTGACTGTCAACCTTCAATACTAGTCCCAAATGGACTTCCCGTCTTTTCGGATTACTTATCTACAATGAACATATATAGCAATCTAGTATTAGCAACCAAACGTCACAATTCAATTATTTGAATTCACCAAACTAGTGGTTAAGTAGTAAGCCTTAATTACACTCTTATACTCCAATTACATTCATATGCCATACATATTCATACAACATCCTCCAATATCAAGTTTGGATTCATTTATCCTTCCAACCAATCCATTAAACCAAATTGAGCCATAGACATAAATAATCATCAATTCAATAGTATATCACCATATCCACCTTCCATAACTCAATTACCATATCCACCTTCCACAATTCAATACAACCAAACCATGCAAAATAGTCCATAACCCTATTTCCATCACCTTTCAATAACAACCAATACATATAATCCTCTATCACACATATACATGTGGAAAAGAACAAAGGCAAATAATATTCATACCTTAGAATTAACCTCTTGATTATGCAATCCTGTTTGCACAAATAATAGGTGCCGTTCGAAGCTCTCGAGATGACAAACGCAGTTATCGGATTGCTTTGGAATTTCTACGGTTGAATCAAAAGTAATTTAAAGGTCAAATTTGGCTAGGGTTTGTTCTTTCTCAATGATTGATGATGAAAATGAGTTTTTCAACTCATATACATGTATATATACACATATTCCCGTCCATAATATAATAAGAAATGACCAAAATGCCTTTAAAATTTAAATAATGTCAAATCTGTCCTTTGGTGGACTATTTTGATAAGCTAAAGTAGATCGACCATAACTCTTTGCTCCGATATCGTATTTGGGTAAAATTGGTATCGTTAGAAGGATAATTCAAAGGGATTTCATTTTATATAAAGTAGGCCACCCAGTTCGTCCTGTACAAGGAGTTATGGTCGTTTGAAGTTGACCCTAAAAATCTATTTTGATAGGCTGAAGTAAAACGAGTATAAATCCTTACTAAGACGTTGGATTTGAATGAAACCAATTGCATTAGAAAGAAGACTCAAAGATTTTTCTTTTCATAGGTTGCAGCTCTCCCAGTTCATTATATTAAGAGAGTTATGATCGTTCAAAGTTGACCTAAAAATTCGGTTGGCCTCAGTAGTTTGTGTGCAGGAAATTTTCCTGCACATTTACTATTCCCAAATATCCCGACCACCGTTTTATAGTTTCGAACGTGCTCGATTATATCCAAAACCTATCCATTTTTGGAAATCTTTATATCGTTGGAAAGCTTATTCAATAACCTTCGCATGGAACCATCGACGGGCAAATTCTGGTATAAATAAAATAAAAAATTAATTCCATATAAATAAGACCAATACACGTACTTGAATACGCCAATACACGTACTTGAATACGAGGCATCACAAAAACAGTCCCAAATCCCTTTTATTGTAGCAATCAATTATTGAACTCATCATCTCTTGAGTTCCCAATAATAACACATCCATAACTCTTTTCCAAATTCATATATAAGGAGAACAAAATGGGGCAATCACCTTACCTCAATTCTGCAACTTATCCTTTAAATTTGAACTCCTCAAGAACTTCAAGTTTCACTTTTCTTCACATTTTAAACCAAAGAAGAAAAGAAATCTCTTAATAACAAAGAAAAAGTGAGCAAGTAGCTTGTTCTATATTCTGTCATGTATTTATAATTAGGCACCTATAACATGTTTTCCTAATCTTCCATGAGATGAGGGTTTCTTCAAGAACCCTGGAAGAAATTTTAGGGTTGTTGTTCTTATCCTTGTTAAGAAAGGGAGAAAGCTGAAATTTAAAAGGGTGAATATTGTGTTTAAAATGATTAAAATGACCAGCTATATTGATCTTATATTGATCCCTCTAGAACTTCTCTTATTGACCTCATTTTCAGCCACAAACTAGTCCAAGTAGGTGATACACCTACTTAAGGGTTCAAGTTGCTCAAAATTTCAAGTAGGTGATGTACTTACTTGCTTAAATTCTTATTTTGGGCTTAATTAACCTGGGCCTTTGGCAGATTTAAATGTTGGGCCATTTCTTCATTTTCTTCCTCTTTTATTCAATTTGTGCCCAAATGAGTACCTTAGTATAGGCCCAAATCTGGTCCATAGCCATGGGTCCAAATAGCTTAAGTAGGTGACTCATCTACTAGCTTAATTAAGTCAAGCAAGCACCTCAATATTTTATTCCATATCCAGCTCCTAATCCCTTTAATCTAACCTTCAACTTGTACACACTTGGTCACTTTAAACTTTAGATTCAAATACTAGCTTACAATCCCAAGTTTAAATAGTTGTATCAACGTTAACTTGGTCGCATCACATTAAAACGTACGGGAAACATCTATTATTCCATCTACACCATTAATACTTGCATAACAAATATCATCTGTTATCTATACCACAAGCCTATACCATGTTTCATATAATTAGAACAAGTACAAGCAAAATACGGGGTGTTACACAATTGTTTAGGATCGACCTGATTAAAATACGATTCTTTCGAATCAATAATTTTAGGACCAAATTATTTCCTCATCTTTCGCCTTGATCAATTCAAAATATTTGAACCCATCACATGAAAAATAAGCAATCAAATTCTTCAATCTTTTTCCTCTTGGGCCGAATTTTTTTAATATGAGTTGGGTTGGGTCTTTTAAATAAAAAAAATGGGTTGATGGTTAGATAGAATAAATGGAGTGATTTTTTATTTGTGTATGTTGACATGGACTGATCAAGTAACTCTTTTTATTCATATGGCGTGTTTGGTGGTATTCCATTAGAGAGAAGGGTATTTTGAGCCAAAAAAATAATGGAGGGGTATTTTTAATTCAAAAAATAAATGAAGAGTATTTTTGATCTATTTCAACTAGTTCAGAGGTATTTTTGACCCCTTTTCGTATAAAAAAAATTGTATCATCAACTAATATATTGTGTATGTTATATATGACCACATCGGTTCATTTGAACTCAATAACTTTGGTTAAAATTGTTGAGAATAAAAAGAATACAGAGAAAGATGGAGATGGTTTTTATCTTTCAAGGATTAATGTGTCTTTATCTTCATCTTCAGTACCAAAAGGAAATGAGAAGGAAAAGCCAAAGTCAAAGATTTTTTGTCCAAAACCACGTAGCAGGCATCTACCCATCCATTCAACATGTTTTCATCCAACTCAGCCGGTCCTAGAATCTTCCACCAAGGCACGTAAGAGGCACAAACACTCAACATAGAAAGGAATATTCTGTTATAGAGGCTACATAGACAACCAATAGAATTTAGACATGTAATTCACATTTTAGGATATTTTTAAGAAAAAATTTCATAAATCAACAACTTAAGTTTAAAAACTACTAAAAATTTCTTCACTTTTAAAAATATACAAATATCTCAACATTTACTACTTTTACCATTGTTTCAAAAAAAGTGAAGATACATATTAAAACTCATTTTTACCGTTCTTTACTTTACCAAATTTATCACAGCTTGCCTCCTCATTCCACGTCGTCTTTAGGGTTGCAGTTTCCATTAGTTTTTCTGATCGATTTCAAAATTTGAATTAAGGTAAAAAATTTCCTAAAATCATACTCACTTCTTATTATCATATTTTACAATTTCTATCAAAAAAGATTCTTTGATACTGTTTTCTACAAAGTGTTTTTTCGATTTCATTGTTCAATAAGTATTTGATTTATGTTTTTTCAGTCTATATTATTTTAATTTACATAATGAATAAAGTTTCGGTTCCATCTTTCAGTTTTGGAATCTCTCAGTTAGACAATATCAATCAATATCAACAAGTTGTAAACTTTGTTCCTAGTATTTTTTAGCAAGATTCTGATGGTTTCAATGAAAATAGATCTAAGCACATAAACGATCCATCTGTGATGAAGAAATTGCATGAAAAATATGCAAAAAAGAATAAGAAAAAAGAAGTGGTAGTTTCTAAGATCTAACAATTTTGGTGTTAAAGCTGATGCCAAAAGAAGAAGGGTTGAAAAAGTTGCTTCCAAAGGTATTTGCATGTTTAGATATGCGCAACATTATGCCGAGATACATATTTCTACTTACATGATACTTTTTCAAAATTTTGTATCTTTAGTGTTGTGTTTATATATTTACCAGATATATTTTTTTTGTAAAATATCAGATACATTTTATATATTTGTATCTATGGTTATGTTTAATGTAGGTGTATGTATCTATGATATTTTTATACAATTGAAGGTGTAATACATAAGGAGTAAAACAATAGATACATTTTATACAATTTGTATCTATGGTTATGTGTTAATGTGTACGTATCTGAGAAAATTTTATACAATTTTGAAGGTGTAAAACATATGTGTAAAACAACAGATACATTTTATATATTTTTGTATCTATGATTCTGTGTTAATGTAGGTGTATGTATCTATGCAATTTTTATACAATTTTGTAGGTGTAAAACATAGGTTTAAAACAACAGATAGATTTTATACAATTTGTATTATGTTTCTGTGTTAATGTAGGTGTATGTATCTATTAAAGTTGTCTTAATACTGGTGTATGTATCTCTTGTTATTTTTCTTATTTGATATAATTTGTATCTATGATTATCGGTTACAAGCAAATATGTGTTTTTAATTCAATTAGTAATCACTATGCAGGGATTATGGTGTTTTTGTAGTTGTGTTTGCTGAGTATCTGAGCGAGGGATTAGGTATACCATCTTCGGGTATTGATGCTCAATACCATCGTTTGAGATATGCAACATTTTTGTGCAAGTATGGTCTCTAAAGGCTGAGAGTGGATACTTTAGTGAGAATGATGATCCACCGAGACTAAGGAGCAGCTTCATACCAACAGCAAAAGACCGTGTTCTGAATATTGAGTAGTTATTTTTTGTTGTAAATTAAAAGTTTAGATGATGTTAGTAGATGCTTTAACTGTTGGTTATTTTGGAATGTTTACAAAAACATACATTAGCTCTTTTGATTATAAACTAGTTTTACTTTGTCAGGGTTATTTACATGTGGCTATTGTAGTTTTTGATATATTATTGTTTTGATATACGTTTTAGTCATATGTTACAAAGAAATGCTTTTATATTTTTTTGCTATGTTACCTGAGATACATAGTAGTTATTATCTCAAATAAATTATTATGCATCTCTTTTAATAAATATATACAGATAAGTAATTCACGTATTTATAGTACATAGGCTTTACACTTTGCACAATATATATTTAACAAGAGATGCAATCTATTTAAGCTTGTATCTATTATTAATTTCGTAACATTGACTTGTACAATTTATTGGCTTTTCCACTATGCATCGTTCATCTAACTCTTTTCATATGAATTTGTTAAATTGAAATAGTTATTATATTCACCATTTCTTAAGAAAGTACCTAAGATTCTGAATGTGCAGGTTTGTCAAACAGAATAAAAAAAAGTCACTCTATCTGAAAATTGATAATGGAAATAGTTATTATATTCACCATTTCTTAAGAAAGTACCTAAGATTCTGAATGTGTAGGTTTGTCAAACAGAATAAAAAAAAGTCACTCTATCTGAAAATTGATAATGGAAAAATTTTTGTTTAAAAATATGGAATAAGAAACAAATTACCTATTTATATGGAATTTTATTGATCTTTTACCATTATTAGTTAGGTTAATTGCTACATTAATGGAGATTTATTCGTTACATCCCTTGATTTAAGCAAATTAATCTACTAACTACATGTATCTGTAGGATGTATCTAATATTACCTAAATTGCCCAATATAATTTGACAGAGGGATGTTGAGATAACATCCAAAAAAAGTTTTTGCAAATAAGTCGATAACTGCTTATATTCTCTTATAATTGACAAGTTTTGGAGCAGCAAAACCACTAACAAACTCAACCATAGCTTGAAGTTGCATAAATCTAACCCAACCATAACACTCGATCTTTCAACGGGCATATGTGGATATCTTGAAAAAAATCTAACCTTAAAGAGTTCAGTCCCCCGCCGGTATGATGCTTTAAATATCCAAACACAATCCTCCGAACGACATCTTAGGACATAGCTGCAATAATGAAAACAAACTTCAGCATATTTTTCTTCACCTACTGAAAAAATAATAGATACATAAATTGCACAAACGTGTACAACATGTATCTATAACAATACTATTATGTATCTTTCGTATGTTGATATAGATAAACTAAAACACAACGAGATACATAATTAAACACAACTATAAAACCTCAGATAAAATATTAGAAAAATGTATCATGTGCACAGAAATATGTATCTCAACCTTACAATAAATTTGTGTAAAACAATAATTATGTAACGTTAGATACATAATTCATTAAAGTAGAGATAATTAACAACAACTGATACGTTAAAGATGAAACATACCATTTCTTGTCCGATTTTTTCACAAAAAATTAAAGAAATGCTCAACTGCGTACCTTGTCATAACTAAAATTAGAGTACACTTGTCCTTGTAGATTTGTCTAATCTTAACATCACTATGTTTGCAATCAGTAATGATCTTGTTTCCCTTCATATCGAACAAAGGCAAAGGATTAGAACAATTAGATTTATAACTAATTCAATTTTTTCGGATGGATTTTCCAAACACCTTACTGCACCAATTTTCCCATCAAACAATATTTCACTAGCAGACTTATCTAATGTAGTGATGATAAGTGGATACGTCCCAAAACCACACTCACTTTTCTTAATTTTGATATAAAGCTTCACACTCATCTCGTTACGAATCAACAACGGTACCGCATTACCATCAACTATGTAACGAGTGTTAATTTTTTTCTGCTTTCGTCAATTTTCAGTTCTACAACAATTATCGAAATCAATTTATCGTAAGATACATGTTCACTAACCATAATTCCATCGCTCTTATAGCCCTCGTAGTTGATATTGTTAATCCAAATGCTGGAATGACGTAACAACACTGAAATATTCATTGCAATTACTCAAACAAAATTAAGAAATAAAAAAAAAGGTCATCTGATTTTTTTGAACAAGTTGTATGAACTTTTTGCAATTTGAAAAGGTTCTGGAAAGGTTATGCAATTAGATTATGGAAAGGTTGTTGTTTAGAATGGTGAAAAAACAAACTAATTACCATATATTGTGGGATATTATTTTGTTTTTACCATAATTAATTAGCTTAATTATTTTTTTAATGCTAGTTTAGCCGTTACATCCCTTAAGACATGCAAATCAGTTTAATTAAAACATGAATATGTAGGATGTATCTAACTTAAATTCTATGTATCATCAAAGGCTAAAAGTTGGAATTTTATGAAATTTTAAAAATAGTTGGGATCTTTAGAAAATACTAGTAAACATGTCGTTATATATGTAATTTTTACTATTTTTAAATTCTTTTCTTTGCCTTCAAGTTAGGAATCTGTATAAATATAGGTATTGTACATAGAAGTAAGATTATCAGAAAATTTTTCCAATGCATTATTCTTGATTTTCCACATGATATCAGAGCAAGCATAATCAATCATCCAAATCATCATTATAATGATATATCACCCCAGTAGCAGTACTGCTACACATACACCTATATCCACAATTGTTGGAACCACAATAACAATTTATCATAATCATCCTTACTACTATCATGCCTTTGATGCATCCCTGATAAATACTCCTTTTGGTGGAAATGAATATCAAGAATGGATAAGATATATTCTTATAGTTTTATCAGCTAAGAACAAGCTAGGGTTTATTACAGAGACCCAATCAGTACAAGCTACAGATTCTTCAGATATGCAGGCTTGGAACAGGTGTAATGATATGGTCACTTCTTGGATCTTGTACTCCTTGTTAAATAAATTGTTGATAGTGTGATATACTCAGCAACAATGAGGGAACTCTAGACAAGTTTGGAGCATAAATTTGGCCAATCTAATGGTGCAAAATTGTATCACCTACAAAACAAACTCAGCAGGTTAGTTCAGGATACCTCTAGCATAGATGATTACTTTAATAAGTTGAAAAAAATATGGGATGAGCTGGATTCATTAAATTCAAATGTCAAATGTACTTATAAATGTGTATGTGAAGAAAAACATAAGTTGCAAAAATATTTGGAAAATGAGAGACTCATATAGTTCCTTATAGGTTTGAGTGGCATATTCACAAGCTAGGGTCAATATTTTGATGATTAACCCCCTCCCTGACATCAATCATGCATACTCTTTGATTGTGCAAAATGAAAATCAAAGAGTGTCTTACATCAACTCTGTTATTCCCTCTGATTCAACGACCTTCATGACTGAAAACATAAATCAATAAAAAATGAACAGACAGGGACAGAGGTTCATGAATACTCTAGGCAGATCTGGTACTTCTTATCCTAGATCTACTGAAACACAACAATCAGCACAACGATTTTCAAAATAAAATCTAAGTCAGGGGATAAAGGATAAAAGAGCAAAATATGACCTAAATGATATTTTCACCTATTGTGGTAAAACTGAAAATTTATAAACAAATTATTTTAGATTGCATGGTTTTTCAGATGACTTTCAATTTACAAATAAAAAGATCTTCAAGAATCAAATAAGGGGTAATGGATCTATGGGTATGGAAGAAATAGATAATAAACTAAATCATGCAGGAAATATTGTTGGTCATACTTACAACAAGGAACAATATACTCAATTTTTTTAGATGTTCACACAAATGAAAATGGAGGAAGCTTCAGGTGGTCATTCAGATATAGGCATTAATGCCAATGTAGTGGCTGGTACAATACTTAAACATTTTGGCTCATGTTTTTTCTGGTATTAATTTTAGTGCTTGAATAATAGATTCAGGTGCTTCTGAGCATATGTGCTATAATTCATCATCTTTTATATCACTATCCTACCTTGAAATCTCTTGACTATTAATCTTCCTAATTGTCAAACTATTTTAGTCACTCAAGTTGGAACAATACCTATGTTTTCTGACCTTTCTTTGGATACCGTATTGTATGTTTCAAGTTTCAAGTATAACTTAATATTTGTGCTTAAATTTTACAAGCAGTTTCCATGCATATCATTTTTACATTGCACAACTGTGTGGTACAGGGCCCTTCCATGAGGAGGCCTCAAGTTTTTGGTAAAGTTTTGGAGGGTCTATACTTGCTCAAGCCTAAGGTTCAAGAGCCAATTTTCAAAATCAGCAAGAACAGAGTTGAAATATCATTTGCAGCTCCTAATAGTTCTTCAATTTTTGTTTCTTCTTTAAGTAGTGCTAGTCCAGTTTCTTTACCTATTTGGACAAGTGCTACGACGTCTAATGTAAGACAACAACATATTAGGTTGGGACACTTGATTTTTTCATCAATGGAAAATGTTGGATTCCTTTTATTTCTTTCAAGTTTTGATTGTTTTTGTGATGTGTGTCCTAAAGCAAGGCAATATAGGCCTTCCTTTCCCATTATGTAGATTTCTACTAAGTCCATTTTTTATCTCATTCATATTAATACTTGGGAACCTTACAAAGTGGAAACACATGATAAGTATACTTTCTTACTATAGTTGATGATTATAGTAGAAGCACATGGACTTATATCTTAGCTACCAAGAGTAATGCATTTTCAGTATTATAACATTTTTTTACAAATGATTGAGAGTCAATTTAATGTCAAGGTAAAAAAAAATAAGGTCAGATAATGACATGAAATTAGGAAAAAGCAGTGTTGCAGGTCATTTTTTTAACTCACGGGGCATTTTGCATTCAACGGCATGTGTTGCTGCCCCTAAAAAAATGGAGTTGTTGAGATGAAGCATAGACATCTTTTTGAAATAGCCAGGGCTCTTTCATTTCAATCACAAGTCCCATTGATGTACTAGGGAGAGTGCATTCTTACTGCCACCTTTTTAATTAACATATTACCCTCCAGAATTCTTTAAGGAACCACTCTTTATCACATCCTACATGGAAAACAACCTTGCTATAGTGATTTGAAGTGGTTTGGATGCTTATATTATGCAAGTACACTGTGTCATGGAAGAGGGAAGTTTGAACCTAGAGCTAAACCTTGTGAGTTTCTAGGTTATCCATCCAATCAAAGGGTTACAAGCTCTTCGAGCTAGAAATCAAGAAATTAATAGTGACAAGGGATGTCATTTTCTTTGAGAACATAATCCCTTTTTCTTTCAGATCCATTAAATCTCCTCCTACTTTTCCTATTCCATCATCAACATACTGCTACAATGATACTGCAAATATTTTCTTTTGATATTTTGAATCTTCCACCTATGGATCCAGTCAATCTAATTCCTACACATAGTCCTACTTCTTCTCCTAATGTTCAACCTATCACACTATCCACTTCAACTTCTTCACCTCCAGCTCCTATTGATTTTATTGATCCACCTCAGAGAATATTAGAAAGAACAAACAAAGGAATCCTTTTTGTACATCTTTAATATTATTTTTGCCACAACATTTCTCTTAGTTCTATCACTGAGTCCTATTTTGCTACCCCTATCAACCCTTATAATCTCTCCCATCCTATATTTTCCCTATCCAACTAGATTCTTTTGAAAATAATTCATCAAATCACAGAATCTAATAGCTATTATCAAGCCTCCATTCATCCAGGTTGGAAAAATGCTATGGAAAAGAAACTTGATACTTTAAGATATAATCATACTTGGGAAGAGGTTCTTTTACCTACCAATAGAAAGGCTCTACCTTGCAAATAGGTATACAAGGTAAAACATCAATCTAATGGTTCAATTGATAGACTAAAAGCTAGACTAATCATTAGAGGAGATATTCAAAGAAAAGAAATAGATTTCAATAAAACCTTTTCCCATGCGGTCAAAATAACCGAAATCAGATGTTTTTTATCTATTGCAGCTAAAAGGAACTGGCTTATATCATAATTTGATAAGCATAGTGTCATCTTTCAAGGTGACTCACAAGAAGAAGTCTACATGAAGTTTCTGCCTGATTTAATTCCCTCAAATCCTAATATGGTATGTAAATTAAGGAAATCTCTATATGGCCTCAAACAAGCATCAAGGTAATGGTATGATAAACTTGTCGGGTCCTTGAGCTTTAAGGTATATACAACATCCTTTGATGACTATTTTTTATTCTTTAAACAAACAGGGTATTTGATTTTTATAGTGTCGGTGTATGTTGATGATATACTCATTACTGAAAGTGATGTTAATGAAATTCAGAGTCTCAAAGATTTTCTTTATGTCGAGTTCAAAATTAAGGATCTTGATTTATTCATTACTTTCTAGAAATGGAAATTTTGTGGGAGGACAAAGGGATAATCATGAGTCAAAGGAAATATACATTGGACCTCCTTCAAGAGTTTGACGTGTCTCACTTGAGTTCGGTATCCTCTCATATGGATCCTTCCTGTAAATTATCTGCAAACTCATGAGCATATATGTCAAATCCAACTACTTATCGATATATTGTTGAAAATCTTAACTATTTGACTCATACACGACCTGATATGAGTTTTTCAGTTTTAACTCTAAGTCAATACATGCACTCACCTTGTGATACTCATTATACAACTGCATTGAGGGTATTACGTTATCTAAAAGGAAACCCCAATTAAGGAATATTTTTATCGTCATCTCCTTGTTTTTTGATTTTTGCCTTTTGTGACGATGATTGGGCATCTTGTCATGATTCCCGGCCCTCTATCAGTGGATTATTCATTTTCATAGGTGGATCTCCGATTTTGTGAAAGTCCAAAAAGCAAGCTTCGATTTCTTTATCCTCTACTGAGGCAGAGTATTACTACATGCGACGTTTAGTGGATGAGTTAATCTGGTTGACCCGCTTGCTTTTCGATCTATCAGTACCACCGGCTTACCTATTTTTATTTGCTCCGGATAGTCAAGTGGTGATTCATATCGCCAAGAATTTTTTGTTTCATGAAAGGAAAAAATACGTAGAGCTTGACAGTCATTTTGTCTGGCAACAGTACCTTTTCAATCTCATTTCTCTTATTTTCGTTTTTTCCAAGGATCAGGTCACCGATGATTTCACTAAATCTCTCTCTGGGCCAACTCATTATTGACTTCTTGGCAAGATGGGCATAGCTTCCCTACCCTCCATCTTGAGGGGGAGTGTTGAGAATAGAAAGAATACAGAGAAAGTTAGAGATGGTTTTTCTCGTTCAAGGATAAATGTGTCTTCATCTTCATCTTTAGCACCAAAAGGAAATGAGAAGGAAAAGCCAAAGTCAAAGTCTTTTTGTCTAAAACCACGTGGCAGGCATTTACCCATCAATTCAACATGTTTTAATCCCAGCCGTCCAACTCAGCTGATCCTAGAATCTTCCACCAAGACACGTGAAAGGCACAAACACTCAACATAGAAAAGAATAATTCTGTTATAGGGCTACATAGACAACCAATAGAATTTAAACATGTAATTATCATTTTAGGATATTTTTAAATTATTTTCTTTGCCTTCAAGTTAGGAACCTTGTATAAATATCGGTACTGTACAGAGAAATAAGATTATCCAAAAAAAATTCTGATGCATTGTTCTTGATTTTCCACAAAAATCTTATATTTCTCGTAAGAAATTTATGAAATATATACAAATTATTAATTTAGAATTCAATAATTATATATTAAAAATCTATAATATTTAACCCGTAGACCTTAAAATTGGACTCTATAAAATACGTCTAGTTCTTTCATGGTAGTAAATTTGTTGAATATTAAGACCCCTAGCTAGTCTAAAGCAGTGTTTTAAAAGACAGTCTGAGGCGAGCCTTGGGGCAAGCCCCGGGGCGAGGCATAACGAAAAATACATCGAGGCGTTCTGGGGAGGCGAAAGTATCGAAAGGCAAACACCCCAAAATTTGAGGCATTTGCCTAAGCGTTGGGGCGTCCGCCTAAGCGTGAGACGTAAATTAGGTGTAAGCCCAGAAAACTTTACAAAATAAAATAATTTTTTCATATTAAATAGTATCTAATTTAAATTTAATATTAAAATATATAATTGACAAATACTTAAATACTCAAATCAAAAGTACAAGAAAGCTTAAAAATCATACTTTCAAACGTATTTGTCGATGGGTGTCGACAGTACCGCAACTCAAGAAGGTATTGGGTACACACTTTCATCTTCCTAGTTCCTTTCTTTTTAGATTTTTGCAAGTCATATAGTGACTAGTTTTCAAATTATTTACTTTTTTTGCTCTTTTTTAAAATACAATATATGGTAAATGAATGTGTTAATATAATAGTCGAGTAACGAGAAAGTGGGGGTTGATTAATTATGTACTATTTTTTATACCAACTTGTATTTTTTAGGACGTAATAGGTTATTATATGAGAAGGTGACTTTATATATTAGTTGTATTATCTGACTTTGGTTATTTTTTTGCTGAAACAGTTTTAGATGCATCTTCTACTTCTTTTTTTTTTATAATTTTGATATAATTTTACCTTTTTGGGTGGTTTATCTCTTTTAAAAAATATTTATTTTTAATAATATTAATTTATTAAATATTAAAAATTAAAGGATCCGTGGGGTTTATGCGTCATCACCTTGGGACTTATGCCTCGCCCCGCACCAGGTAAAACGCCTCGCCTTACACCTCTGCATTTAAAAACATTGGTCTAAAGAATACTGATCGAAAAGTCCAGCAAGCAGCAACATATAAATTTCTAGAGGAAAAAGGAATTATACTCCAACAATAACTAGTGTTTCTAAGTGAATTTTGGATCAAAATAGTGTTAAATAAGGAATAATTTCAATAAATGGGTTCGTCAAATTTTTCATGACCAAAATGGTGAAAACGTATGAATGGAGCATCTTCAATGTGTAATTTTCACATTAAAAATAGACAGGTCGTTAAATATATTTACACAGAAGGTGCTCTACTCTCATGAGCCTTCAGTGAATGTTTTACATTTTAAAGAAAGACTCATTAATAGTCATGAGCCTTCAATATTAATTTTACTGTTCAAGATTCTGAAAAAGACTGTCAGTTTTTGAACTGATGAGACAATAAAGGACAACTTTTTCAAACTCTAAAGGCTAAAGCAATGCACCTTCAATGCATCTTAGGCTCATGCAAAATAATGCACCTAAGATTTAAAACGTTCAAATTAATTAAAATTCTTATTTGATTTAGATAAGAAATAATAATATTTAGCACTTTTAAAAAAATTAGAATTTTTCTTCATATAAAAAAATATTTATAATACTATTTAAATAGTATTTTAATCAAATTTATTAGAAACATATGCGTGATTATTGTACTTTATTTTTTTTCTTATTTTGATATTTTATTTTTGTTTTTTATTGATGATTGATTAGAGTTTTCTTCTTGCATATCATCCTTTTTATTTTTCTCTATTTATTTAGTTAGTTAATTTAAAGATTATGTATGTGTCATATACAATCAATAACTGATTATGGATTCTCCTCTTTTAATAATTTCTCATGTTTCGCTTTTAGTTGAATTTTTTGTATCAAAAAATTATACGAAACAAATATGTTGAAGCCCAATGAAGTAGTCGAAAAAATCAAAGGTTTATCTCTTTATTTGTTCAACTATTTTTATAGAAATAGTAATTCTCTTTTCGATTACTGCAAGTTTTACTCCTTTCACATGTATTCAATACTTTATAAACATATTTGCTATTTATTTCGATAATGTGTAGCACTAAATTTTTAAGGCAACATTAAATTTTTAAGGCAACATTATATAGCATTGTTATCATAATGATTCCTATTGATTTGGTTATTTTTTAATCCCTCTCCAATAAATTTTTATGCACTTTTTTGTTTGCTATATCATACAGTTCATGATGAAAATATTTTATTTGATGAAATTAGAGTTTATTTTATTCTAAAAATAAAAATTAAATATTTCTTTTCTATTTTGAAATAAGTGTTTAGAGTGCAAGTTAATAGCTTGAGTCAAATTTATGAAATACTTATGACTTTTAGGTTTGTTTTCTAATTCTTCTCTTGGTCGTTGTCAATTTCAAATTGTATTATTAGTGTTCGCCTCATAAAAAAATTGCAGACTTATCTTTTTGAATGCTAAGTAATTTCTTATTTTTAATTACTTATTAAAAAGGTCAAACACATCGACAGACCCCTCAACTTGGCACGATCTTTCACTTTGGCACCTCACGTGGATCGTGTTCATTTTAAACACCTTAACAAGATATCAACAGTGTAACTTTGGCACTTTTTGCCCTGTTGGCAAAATGCGTGCGGAACACGCCGCAAAGGCGCGTCCAAGCTTCATTTTTGCTGATTTGGCAAAAAAATGCCTCCCCCTCCAATGGTAATATCTCTTTCCTCTATTTATATCATCTACTTCTTCATTACACCATCCAAAAATAACCCTAATTTCTCAAATTTCTTCTCTTCTTCAACTTCCTTATTTAAATTAATTTCATATTTCATTTTAAATGAAAACAATATTCTTATATTTCTCAAAAGTTTAATCTTTTTCTAAATTTTCTCGAATTAAATTGGACAATGTCTAGCTCGTCGTTCATAGCCTTTTCTGAAAAAGATTATCGCTATTGTAAATGTGGTCATGAAACATTACTAAAGACTTCTAGGACTCAACAAAATCCAGGTCGTAGATTTTTTACTTGCAAAAGTTCAAAGGTAATGTGTTAGACTTATTTAAATTAGTTGATTAATTATGATTTTGTAATCGATTTTGTAACTGATTTTGTAAAAATTGAGTGGTTGTGATTACTTTGATTGATATGAAGAATGACACCCTTCACAAGCAAATAGGGTGATTTGGGGTTTTGTTGAAAAAAGTCAAGGCGTTTAAAAAGAAACAAAATCGAGCAAGAAGATTATATATTATTGGTGTTATTGCTACTGGTTTGGTGTTATAGGAAATATGGACATTGAAACCTAATTGCTGAAGTTTGGCGTTGAAGTCATTCTACCAATTTTGATGTTGCAAAATGGCCTAAATCCCTTATTTTTTTCATGTCAGTTTAGGTGTATAGCTGTGATTTGCATTAGGCCTTGTAAAGGTGTAGTTTGTTGATGTAATCTTGGCCTTGTAATATTTCTTACATTTGATGAAATAAAATATTTATTTATCGTCAACTTTTGATCACACAATTTATAGTAAAACAAGGTGTCAAAGTAGACAAGCAATAACAACTTATTACATTCTCCATATTAAGCTCAAACTAGCACCAACAACTTCATAAATATGCTCTATATTGAGCTCAAAGTAACACCCACAACAACTTCATAAATATGCTCTATATTGAACTCAAAGAAACACCACCAACAACTTCAGAAATATGCTCCATAGTAAGCTCAAAGAAACACCAACACCAACAACATAAATATGCTTTATATTGAGCTCAAAGCAACACCAACAACAACTTCATAAATATGCTCCATAATAAGCTCAAAGTCACACTAATGTACATACCAAACATGCTTCATATTGAGCTCAAACAACCAAATTGCTTACTGTTATACACTAGCAGATTTAAACTAAAGAACTAATTTTTTTACTGCTATACACTAGCAGATTTAAAGCACAACATAAATTGATTGTTTGATACCATATGTTACACATACACAACAAAATCACAATACACTATCAAAATATACTACTTTTTTTTGTTTGCCATTTGCCGCAATTGATTGGTGGTGACAACATATTTATTTTTTCATTTCAAGCCTTTAGTCTTAAAACCAAGATCAACACCCTTAGAACTTGCATCCTTGTAAGTTGTACCACTTTGTAGGATCTTTTAGCTTGATGGCCAGGACGCTATTTTTTGAAAAAAAAAAGGAACAATAATTATGTACTTTCTTGTTAAAGAAACAATGTTTAAGTCAACTTACATTCAGTATTTGGGTTCCCCTTGGACTTGTATAGATTTCAAATCCAGCATTATTTGACCTTTTAGATCCACCACAATCAGTATCTATTGTTGTCTCAACTCTTCCTCTCTTGTGCCCAATAGTTTCTCTATTTCCTGGAGGTAGTTGACTATTGATTCCTTCTGTAACAGAGATCCTTGTATCGCCACAAAAGTTAAATGTTCTAGCTGCCTTCAATCTCCTAACTCTGCTTTTATCACCACAAACTGTTGTTGAAGATGCAACTCGACTTGAGCTTGTTGGTGTAGGTTGACTTGAGCTATATTTTGTTGATTTTTTTGAGGTTGAAGGTGCAGGTTGACAACTTGCTTGTGAACTATGACCATTAGGTTGGAACCCTTGGCTATGTACTTGAGCATTTGGATCAAGATCTATAAACACATACACAACAATTAAATAAATATGAAATCAACTTCTAAAGACAAATTAAAAGTCACTATTTTACCTTACAATATTTTCTGTTATGGCCTTATTGATGACACTTGGAACATGTTATTTTCACCCCTTGTTTGGACAGATTTTCATATTTCTTCCTTGGTTCATTTTTGCCTCTTCTTCTTGTTGACACCCAATTTTGACCCCCCGATACTCCTTTTTGGGCTACTATTTTATTTTTAATTATTAATATTTCTTACACATTATTCTTATATTAAATACATACTAACGTGTCGCATTCATAATTTAGAAAAATGCATAAATTATTTTAGGGAAAAGGCATCGTTTCCACCCCAAACTATACCCGAAAAGTCGAAGCCACACCTAAACTATACTAGTGACCTATTACACACCTAAACTATAAAAAAGTGAAACTATTTACACCCTGTCAGGCTACCACCACTTGCATGTGGTGTAGCGTTTTACACGCGCTGCCACGTCAGTAAAAAGTATCACTTTTTTATAGTTAAGGTGTGTAATAGGTCACTTATATAGTTTGGTGTGGATTCGACTTTTCGACTATAGTTTGGGGTGGAAACGATGCCTTTTCCCTTAATGATTTTAGCCGTTTACTTTTGTTATTTAATAGGCTGGACGCGCCTAAAATAAGTGTAACACACGCGCCTTAGAATGGGGGTCGCGGGGAGGTAATAATATCACTTTTATATAGTTAAGGTGTGTAATAGGTCATCTATATAATTTAGGTGTGGCTTAGACTTTTCTTGTATGGTATGGGGTGAAAATGATGTCTTTTCCCATTATTTTATTATCTTTTAGTATCATTTCTATAATTTTCAAACTCAAATACGATATTTTATGTAATATTATTAATATTTATTAAATTATTTTTCACGTAATTATGCACATCCACATTTTTTGCAAATACACTATCTAGTTTTCCATTATTTCGCATTTTTTTTATTATTATTTATATCTATTATTATTATTATTTATTATTCATTATTTGTTATTATTATTATTATTATTATTTATTAATTATTATTTATTATTATTAATATTTTATTATTTATTATTATTATTATTTATTATTGTTATACAAATTAGGGTTGCTTTGCTTCTTTTCTGCCGGTTGATTTTGAGCTCGGTCCGAATCTTTTCAATTGCTGGGACTTCTAATATAACGTCACCTTAATTTTTATATACTTGGGGCTCTCTCCGATGATCTTTCTCCGGCGAACTCGTCTTGGACTGACCGGCTGAATCCGACGCCGACGATGACGTAGACGCGTCGAAATAGGTCAGGGTTACTCCATTTCTCCCTCCATTCTCTCCCTCTCGAGTTTTCTCTCTATCTCCTTCTCTCTCCCTTCCCCGATTTCTTTTCTCGACACTGCTATCGACGACGACACTAGGGTTTTTGCCGGCGACGGTGTAAGTAGGCAACACCAAACATTGCTTAGAAGACACTTCAACGACTCTACCCGGTGATATTCAGGTGACAGGAACACTATTTCGGTGACACTATTCCAGCGATACTATTCCGGCGACCAATTTCTACTGTAAATTGCGGAATCCAGCGACTCAACCAAGTATATGGACACAACCCAGCTTCGATCAGGTGCACGCGATCTATCTTTTCTAGTTGTGTATAGATTTCTTGATTTTTAGGGTCTGCTACTGGTAGTGTTCTGCACTATTCTTGTTGGGATTCCTGTTTCGTAGCGTCTTGGCTGATTATCTAGTTGTGGATGTCGAATTTCTTGTTGATTGGTTACTTTGTAATAGTGTTTTACGTGTGAATCTTTTTATTGTTCTTAGTAGGTTTGGAGTGTGTTACCTTGACTGATTACTGTTACTTGATGTACTAGCATATACATTAATTGTGGTAGTATTAGTTCCCTCTATTGACTATTGTTTATCAAAATTTGCATTATATTATTGGTTTTGTTGCTCTCTATCTATTATAGATTGTTATCTGTGCCCCTAGCTCCTTTATTGACTTCATTTTAACTAGTGTGCCCTTTTACCTTATCTTGATCCCCCTTTATTGCATAGTGGTTGTGATTGGCGATGGTAAACTAGGGTCATGCCATAGGTCGGGGTCGGGGCCAAGGTTAGGAGGTGTTGGGTCTAGGTCGGGGTTTGGGGGGGTTGGGTCTGGGTCGGGTCTAGGATCTAATTTAGGGTTAGGGGCTAGGGGTAGTAAGGTTAGGCGAGATAAGGGAGCTTCTAGGTTGCGAGTTGGGTCTTGGAACATCGGTACTTTGCAGGGTAAGTCTATATATCTGGTGAAGATTCTTAGAAAGAGGAGAGTTAGTGTAGCGTGTGTTCAGGAAACTAAATGGGTAGGCACTAAAGCGAGAGATGTGGATGGATATAAGTTGTGGTACTCGGGTAGTGTGAGACATAGAAATGGGGTAGGTATCTTGGTAGATGAAGATGTTAGGGAGCAGGTGGAAGAGTTAAAAAGAGTTAGTGATAGACTGATGTCTATTAAGTTGGTCATGAGAGGGTCTACGGTGAACGTATTTAGTGCCTACGCCCCGCAAGTAGGTTTGGAGGAAGAGCAGATGAAGGAATTCTGAGAGGTTTTAAATGAGGTGTTGAGGAGCATCCCGAGCACTGAGAAGATTTTCGTGGGAGGGGATTTCAATGGTCATATTGGGTCTTTGTCGAGAGGGTATGATGATGTGCATGGCGGTTTCGATTTTGGTGAGCGGAATGAAGGAGGAGTTTCTTTGTTGGATTTTCTAGGGCTTTTGGGCTGTGGATAGAAAATTTGAGCTTTCCGAAGAAGGAGGATCACCTTATTACGTTTCGTAGTTCAGTGGCCAAGACTCAGATAGACTTTTTGCTTCTTAGAAAAAGGGATAGAACATTATGTAAAGACTGTAAAGTCATACCTAGCAAGAATCTCTCGACTCAACATAGGTTGTTGGTGATGGACTTGGTTATCAATAAGGGCAAAAAAAAAGAAGTGGGGAGACATGGCCCAGGATTAAGTGGGGTAGCTTGACTTTGGCTAGTGCTTTGGAGATGGAAGAGAAGTTGAAGAGTTAGGGGGATTGGGAGAGTAGAGGGAGTGTGGATAGTATGTGGGAGACGACTGCCAGTTGCATTAGGGAGACTGTTAGAGAGGTGTTGAGTGTCTCGAGAGGTCGATCTGGCAAATATCGAGGAGACTGGTGATGGAACGAAGAGGTCAAGAGAAAGGTAGAGTATAAGAAGGTGGCTTATTCTAAGTTGGTTGGGAGCAAGGAAGATAAGGAAAGGCAAAAGAATAAGGTAGCTAGAAGAGAGGCTAAGTTAGCGGTTACAACGGCTAAGACAACAGCTCTTGAGAGTTTGTATGTGGCTTTAGATGAGAAAGATGGAGATAAGAAGTTGTATAGGATGGCCAAGGCCACGGAGCGGAGGGCTCGTGACCTTGACCAAGTTAAGTGCATCAAAAGAGAGGATGTCATACCTCATTAGGGAGAGATGGCAGTCCTATTTTCATAAACTTTTGAACGATGAGGGGGACTAAGGTTCTGTGTTGGGAGACTTAAAGATATCTGAGGAGGGTCGCGATTATAGTTCTTATAGGCGTATCAAGGTTGAGGAGGTCAAGTGAGTTATTCGCAGGATGCCGCGGGGTAGGGCGACGGGGCCAGATGAGATTCCAGTAGATTTTTGGAAGAGCACTAGCGGGGCAGGTCTGGAGTGGTTGACAAGGTCTTTTAACATTATTTTTAGAGTTGCTAAGATGCCTGAAGCGTGGAGGTGGAGCACGATGATTCCAGTGTATAAGAACAAGGGAGATATTCAAAGTTGTAACAACTATAGAGGTATTAAGTTGTTGAGTCATACTATGAAGGTTTAGGAAAGAGTGGTAGAGTTAAGGATGAGGAGGATCGTGACGATCTCTGAGAATCAGTTCAGTTTCATGCCTGGTCGCTCGACCACTGAGGCCATTCACTTTGTGAGGAGATTATTGGAGTAGTTTCAAGAGAGGAAAAAGGACTTGCACATGATGTTTATTGATCTAGAGAAGACATATGACAGAGTTCCCAGGGAGATTTATTGGGGGTGCTTGGAGGCTAGAGGGGTGCCCGTGACGTACACTAGGGCGATTCAGGATATGTATAATGGTGTGAAGACTCGTGTGAGGACGGTGGGTGGAGATTCAGAGCACTTCACAGTTTTGATAGGGTTGCACCAGGGATCGACTCTTAGCCCATTTTTATTTGCCTTGGTGATGGAAGTTTTGACGCGACATATTCAAGGGGAGGTGCCTTGGTGTATGTTATTTGCAGATGATGTGGTTCTGATCGACGAGACTCTGGGTGAAGTTAATGATAAGTTGGAGATTTGGAGACAGACGCTTGAATCTAAACGTTTTCGGTTAAGTAGAACCAAGACGGAGTACTTGGAGTGTAAGTTCAGTGATATGTCACAAGAAGATGGAGTGGTTGTGAAGCTAGACTCTCAGGTCATCCAGAAGAGGGAGAGTTTCAAGTATCTGGGGTTCATAATTCAGGGTAATGGTGAGATTGACGAGGATGTCACGCATCATCGTATTGGGGCAGGGTGGTTGAAGTGGAGGCTCGCTTCGGGAGTCCTTTGTGATAAGAAGGTGCCCCCGAAGCTTAAAGGTAAGTTCTACAGAGTGGTAATCCGGACGGCTATGTTGTATGGAACGGAGTGTTGGCCAGTTAAGAACTCCCATATAAAAAAGGTGAAGGTGGAAAAGATGCAAATATTGCGATGTATGTGTGGACATACCAGGAAAGAAAGGGTGAGGAATGAAATTATTCGGGAGAAGGTGGGAGTTGCCTCGGTGGAGGATAAGTTGCGAGAAGTGAGGCTACGTTGGTTCGGGCATGTGATGAGGAGGGGCCCTGATGCTCCAGTGCGGAAGTGTGAGACTCTGGCTATGGATGGTTTTAGGCGGGTTAGAGGTAGATCGAAGAAATATTGGAGGGAGGTGATTAGGCATGATATGGAACAATTACAGCTTACAGAGGACATGACCCTTGATAGGAAGGTGTGGAGGACGCGAATTAAGGTAGAGGGTTAGGGGGTGGGAGCGCGGCGTAGTAATAGGGGAGTGCTCCTTTGGGTCTGGAGCTTCTGGTTCGTAGTGTTGTGGCTGTAGTTTTTGGGGCTAGTGGTGTTGGCTTTTTTGCATCCCGTACTAGTTTGTTATGCACTTATTTTTTGTGTTTGTTATATTGTTAGTTTATTTTGTGTACCATACTAGTTTATATGCGCTTACTTTTTGTATTGGTTTTACTGTTATTGGTCCTAAGCCGGGGGTCTATCGGAAACAACCTCTCTACTTCTCTTGAGGTAGTGGTATGATCTGCGTACACTCTACCCTCCCAGACCCCACTAAGTGGGAATACACTGGGTATGTTGTTGTATTATTTATTATTATTATTATTTATTATATTTATTATTTAATATTTATTACCTACTATTATTATTTATTATTGGCTATTATTATTATTATTACTATTATTATCCCTGCTCTTATTTAAATAACAGTCCAATTAAAAATCAAGTTGCCTAATTTATTTATTTTTTAACCTAATTTTGTCCAATACATTACAATTTTAGCATAGTTGTACTTATTTTATTACAAATATAGCCAATCTATGACTCAATTTAATTTTTTATTTAATTTATGACCAAATTCTCAAGCTTTAGATCTCAACGATCGATCAAAACTGATCCAACGGCTGAGATCAAAAGCCTTTTCTTTCCTTTTTTAAAAACCAAACCTAAACCCTAATTTCGTATTTCCAAATCTTCCGCCTCCCTCCATCTTTTCTCTCTAACTTCTCTAATCCTCTCCCTTTCTGAAAGAAGAAGAGCAGCCATGGCTGCCGGCCACCTCAGCGCCGGCAAGCCCCTCCCCTTGCACGCCTCCTCTTCCACCTATCCCCTCCGGCGACCAACCAAACAGTCCATGCACCGCTGTCCGTCGAGGGACCCCTTCAGCGAAGCCCCTTTCCAGCCGCCTCCCTCCTCCATCCTCCCCTCTTGCCAATGAATCCCGCCGGATGTGATTACCGGCGGACTGTCCGCCGTCTCCACCGCTCAATGACCATCAGAAAACCCCCAGCGATGGCTCTGCCCCCTTTCGCTCCGTTCCAGCGACCAAACACCATCACCGACGAAAATAGCCGCGCCACTTCCTCCCTCCGTTCATCGCGCCACTGCCGACCATCGCCACCCCCCACCGTCTGCCAGCGCCACCAACGAACGGATCAAGCCGCCATCCCGGTCAAATCCGCTGAAAGAGATAATTTTCATAAGGGAGGTTTGATTTCATGTCTCCAAGTTCTCCTTCTACTCTTTTCTTTCTTGTTTCTGATTTTATTAGCGATAAAATTGATAAAATTTGACCGTGAATCTTGAATTGATTATTTTCATGTGTGTTTATGTGCTTAGACTAACACATGTGAGAATGTGTAAGATTTAGGATTATGTGTTTAACCTTAATTAGAGAATTGGGATGCTGATTTGGGTAACTTCTCGAAAACATGTTTCTTTTGCGTGGATTGGAGTAGTTATAATTTTCAATTTAATAATATGATGGTCTTGTGCTGATAAATGATTTGATTATGAAGAATTGACCCATTGTATCATATTTTTGGACTTGCTTGATTGATCTTCCCTTTTTCTTATTATTTCCCTTTAACCGTGAAAACATATGTTACTCATTTTTTTGACAAATCTTGTATTTTTTTCTTTTTTTTCTTTTTTTTTGGGGGTGGGGGTGGGGGGGGTCTGTCTATTGATTTATGTTCCTTCTTTATTATTGATTTGGATATAAAGCTCAACTCTGATCTGTTTGGGTATTTAGGAGAAATTCGTGTGATATCCTCCTTTCCTTTTATTTACAAGGTATTATTTGCATTGAATAATGATTTGTCTTAATTAGTCTGCATGTTTGAAAGGAAAATTTGGATTAATTGATATTTTTCTTTTCTTTACTTATTTTGACTGATTATATTAGTAAGTGGGATCTTCGTATCTAAGGCCATTTTTGTTTGAATTCTGTTGATTGATACTCCTTTTTCTTTTATTAATTTAGACTGATTCTAAATTATTTGAATAATATAATTGATTTACTTAACCGATATTTTTCTTTATTGGCTTTGACTAAATTTTGTGTTATAAGTGTGATTTTATATTTATGAAAAATTCCCTTGATTGGCTTCATCAAATATTCTCCTCTTTAACAATCAATTGTATGCATATTAATGAATTCTTCAATATGTGAAGACACGAAACGATCTAGGGGTATCTATGCACCTTCAACTACTTGGAAAAAGTTTAAAGAGGCATTTCTTGATCATTACTTTCCATTTGAGATTCGAGAGGCCCGTGTGGATCAGTTCCTGAATCTCAAATGGAAAGTAATGATCAAGAAATGCCTCTTTAAACTTTTTATCTTCGCCAAGGAAATATGAGCATAAGGGAGTACAACCTCTGGTTTAACTCTTTGGCTAGATATGCCCCTAATGTAGTAGCTACTATGGACGATAGAGTTCATCGATGTGTAGATATATTGGATCCATATCTGCTTAGAGATTGTACTATTGCTGCTTTGAACAAAGACATGGACATAGCAAGGATACAAACTTTTGCATAAAAAATGGAGGATCAGAGGCAAAGAAGAAGAACACAAGAATTGGAAAGAGGGTATTCCAAGAGGGCCAGATCTACGGGGCAATTCATGGCATCCCAAGGTGAATTTAGGCCTCGGTTTTATAATAGGCCACCTAGGCCATTATTTTCTTATCCTACAGCTAGTGCTCTAACACAATTTCAAGGGTCCAAAGACAATCAGTTTGGGCAAAGAAGTGAGAGTCAGAGTTCACGAATAGTGGGGTATTAAAAGCAAGGGAGTATGATCCAATTTAAGGCCTCCTCGGCAGCCATGTAAATAATATGGAAAGCTTCATTTAGGTGCATGTCGGTTTGGGACAAATGCTTGCTTTTGGTGTGGGACGTCGGGGCATATGATGGGAGAATGCCCACAAAGGGGCATGGGTGGTATGGCACGACCTACTGGATCAGCTGTTGCATCACATCATCAGTGTCTTCTTCAGGAAGGGGTGTATAGCCAATAGGTCGTGGTAAAGGTGCTAAAGGATCATCTAGCTCTAGTGGAGTTCAGAATCGTACATATGCTCTAACGGATCGACAAAATTTAGAGGCTTCTCCGAATGTGGTTACAGGTACATTGTCCATCTTTTCACATAATGTTTATGCATTAATTGATCCGGGTTCTACATAATCATATGTCACTCCATGGGTTGCTGAAAAGTTAAAAAGAACACCAGAATTGCTAGTTAAGCCATTTGAAGTGTCTACGTCGGTTGGTGAATCTATTTTAGTTAGGAGAGTGTATCGAAATTGTATAATAACTATTTGTGGTCGCGATACCATGACTAACCTTGTTGAGTTAGAAATGGTAGATTTTGATGCTATAATGGGTATCGATTGGTTGGCTTCTTGTTATGCCATAGTAGATTGCTGAGCTAAGGGGGTGTATTTCTATTTTCCAAGAGAGGCAGTCCTTGAATGGAGGGGTAACATTGGTGCACCAAGAGGTAAATTTATTTCTTATTTTAAGGCAAAAAGGATGATTTCCAAGGGTTACATATATCATCTAGTTAGAGTGAAAGATACAGATGCAAAGCCACTAACTCTTCAAACCATTCCAGTGGTAAATGAATTTCTCGATATATTTCTTGAAAATCTTTCAGGTTTATCTCCGAACGAGAAGTGGAGTTTGGTATTGATGTGATTCCAGGTAGTCAACCAAACTCAATTCCTCCGTATAGAATGACCCCGACAGAGTTACGAGAGTTGAAAGAGCAATTGAAAGACTTGCTAGAAAAATGATTCATAAGGCCTAGTATGTCCCCCGGGGCACACCAGTGTTATTTATACGTAAGAAAGATGGCTCATTGAGAATGTGTATTGAATACCGATAACTGAATAAGGTGACTATTAAGAACAAATATCTCCTTTCGAGAATTGATGACTTATTCGACCAGTTGCAAGGCGCCAAGTGTTTTTCAGAGATTGGTTTGAGGTCAGGTTACCACCAAGTGAGGGTCAAAGAGAAGGACATACCCAAGACAGCCTTTTGAACATGGTACGGTCATTACGAGTTTCTAGTCATGTCCTTTGGGCTAACTAATACACCCACAACTTTTATGAATTTGATGAATAAGGTGTTCAATCCATTCTTGGATGTGTTTGTGATAGTTTTTATAGATGATATTCTGGTTTATTAGAGATCAAATGAGGACCATGCTAGTCACTTGGGACAGGTGTTACAAATTCTTCGTGATCGTAAGCTATACACAAAGTTCTCTAAATATGAGTTTTGGTTAAAATTCATGGCATTCTTGGGTCATATTGTATCTGATGAAGAAATAATGGTTGATACTCAAAAGATAGAAGTTGTGAAGAATTGGCCAAGACCTACAACACCTACAGAGATTTGTAGTTTCCTTGGGTTAGCAGGTTATTATAGAAGGTTTATTGAAGGGTTTTCTTCAATTTCTGCACCTTTAACAAAGCTAACACACAAAGCGTCCAAGTTTCAATGGAATGATGCATGTGAAAGGAGTTTCCAAGATTTGAAGAATAAGTTGACTTCTACACCCGTATTGGTACTTCCAGAAGACACAGAAGGGTATGTAGTATATTGTGATGCTTCAAGAATAGGTTTAAGGTGTGTATTGATGCAACATGGTGAGTCATAGCATATGCCTCAAGACAATTGCAGCCACATTAGAAGAATTATCCAACGCATGATCTAGAGCTAGCAGCGGTTATATTTGCCTTTAGAAGCAGTCCTTGTGTTTCAGAACTACATAGCCAGCGTAGGTTGAGACATCAACCTGCCAGTTGAGGGTACCACCATTCTTATTCAGAGCACCTGCCAGATGAGGGTGACTCAGCTTGTCTTTATTCGTGGCACGGTACTGACACCCTTCAAACTGGGGTTATAGGTTGGATCCTAATTCCATTCAGAAAGGGGCAAGTTGGTTAGATGATTACCTCCCACAGTCTCAGTTTCAGTCTGTAGAATAGAACCCAGTGCAGTTCTACAGAAATCAGGATTGTCAGACACAGTCACTTAGTTCAGTATGTAACTCAGAATAGTTCCACAGAATCAGGACTGTCTGATACAGTCACTCAGTTAACAGTGATATAGGACCAGTAAACTCAGATATCTGTAAACTAGTGATTTTGAATGCAGTATCCAGTGTTACCATGACCTCAGTGATAGTTTATGTATTTCATACATGTACTCTCATTCAGTTATACTCATATTATTCAGTCAGTGTTGTTCATGCATATGAACCCATGCATCTCAGCATACCTCACTTAGCATACCAATACATTCAAAGTACTGACACATACTTTTCTTTTGTGCTATGATGTCTTATATCATAGGTTCAGACGCACGGACTCCCGGTCATACTTAGCAACCCGATCCATCAGCAACAAACTAGTGGTGAGTCCTTATTGTTCGAGGAGAGATTTATTATTCTAGTATTTCAGTACTCAGTTTACTTATGTAGTCGGAGTTAGTTGGGGACTTGTTCCATCAACTCATTGTTCAGACTGTAGAGGCTTTTCAGACTAGAGTATTTGTAGACAGATGTTCAGTTTTGGTATTAATGTACCGTACTCAGTATTTATTTTAGATTTGAACCTTATGGAAGATTTTTGCTTAATTTCTGCATAATTATAGTATTGTTATTCAGTTAATGCAGCAGGTACCAGTCATGGGTTAACTTGTGGTCCTTCGAGATTATGAGCACCGTATAGCATCCGGGATACAGACTCGGGGTGTTACAATTACTAATATAGTTTGTTTAAACGATCTATCCCCCTAAACAAAACTTTTTAAGGACTACATTGTGGATGTTATTGTGTTATGCTATGAGAAGAGAGGTTTTTTATTTATAGAGGTCCAAAATCATTCTTCTATGAAAGAGGTTAGCCAAATATGAAAAAGTTTTATATTTTTCTTTCAGGAAAAGTAAAAGAATTATGAGATTACTTTTATTTTCTTTCTAAGAAAAGTAAAACTTAAATTTAGTAAGAAAATTAAGGCAAAAACACTAACAGAACAGTGAGAAAGTTGAGGGTTAGAAAATCAAACATCATCAATCTAGATCTGCACCCGAATCAAGTTAGATGAGCTTCAATCATGTTCTCCAATAGGCAAGAAAACCTTAATTGATCGAAGTATAACCACAAAGTTAAAAAATCGAGAGAGCATCAAATTGACAAACTACTCCATAAGAACATACATAATTCAATGAATATAAATCTTAACATGACATACTTACAACAACATCAAGATGCATATAAGAAAGCATAAACCTCAACTTTCGTGACAAAGCAAAAACAAAAGAACATACAATAAATGTGAAATAGACCATACAAATATTGAGAATTATATTAATTAACTTGAAAAAAAAATGTAATAAAGATGCAAATTGAACCCAAATCCTATTGTCCATGGACGAATTTATCTTTACCATATGTAATAATTCATAGAATAATTTCATAAGGAAAAAATGAAAGAAGACCGACTTACAAATTCAAGAGGTATGTATCTTATTCTGTATATTTATAGAGGTACTTCCTTAATGAGTCCTATTTTAGGTGTATTTTTCTAGTTGAATAGTAGAAAGAAAAATATTAATTAATATTTAGGAGTCCAATATATTTTAGGAGGTTTAGTTAATATAATAAAAAATAATTAAATAATAAATTGAAGAAAATAGTGAAAAAATAGTTTTGTCTAAAGAATAGTCTTCTAATGAAGGGCAAAAAGTTTAAATCACTTTTCTAAGGGTTTTCACACTTTTAATATTATATATATATATACACTAGCACATGGTACGTGCTTTGCACATGTATATTGCATCGTTAATATAAAATGATAAGAATAACAATTGTTTGGAAAAAACTTATTAATATTACACTAAATGCAATATTTGTTTAAATAATGAGCATAAATATCATTATATCGATACAATGCTTGAATTATCTTTTGAATGTGTATAAATGATGAATTTATATTTACCTTGCGAGATAAGGTTTTATGTCCCTTCTTTGTATAGTCTTTTTGTCGATTAACATTATACTTTGAGATTTGATATCTCTACAATATTTCATAATAAATTAAATAACAAAAGATCAAGAGCAACTACACACATAGAAAAGTATATATTGTCACACTGTAAGTAGTTATATGTTCACATAGACAAAAAAATTAATCTAGGATTTAAAATTTATGATATGATATAACGACTTTAAATTAATACTATAACTAATTGTGGTAGTATTAAGAGGGTGAGAGATCACAAATTACCAATTCATTAATTAGGGTGAAGCGTTGATGGTGGCGGCTAACGTGGAAAGGAAAATTAATTATAGGCTAAATTAAATACTAATATTTACCCTCGATTGACACTTTTTAATAATTGTCTCAAATAGAAATACAAGCAATAAACTTTAATATACATATGCTTATAGATGGACGGGACTAGGTAAGATAAATAACAATCCATGCTTTTAAATGTTTTACGAACATACTAATATGCATCACTTTCTAACAACTTCGTAAAACATTTAAAAGCATGGATTGTTATTTATCTTACGTAGTCCCGTCCATCTATAAGCATATGTATATTAAAGTTTATTTCTTTACTAATTATATCACTCAAGACTACATTAGTTTCAGGTCCACTAAATGATGATTAATGACCATTTGTTTATATACATTCAAAATAGAGATCAACTTATTATGTTGCTCTCATATTATTTGAAGTGATACTTGTGACTCTTTAAAAAGATACTTAGGTCTTTCAAAAGGTAATTAGGTCTCCTAATTTAAAAATAAAATAAAAAAGGTACTTCAATAATTTAACATTTAAACAACAAACGTGATCCTTTTTCAGAAGAGAGTCCCAATCATTAACCTCTAAGAGAAGCTTTATTTCTTCATAGCTTAAAGACACTGTGAGTTGAAGCCTAAGTATGTTATACAGAACAATAATTATTAGTTCCTCTTAATATATTTAAGTAGTCACAAGGGTTTTTGAGCTGTAGGTGACAAAATAGTTTTAAAATGAGGTGTAGGTGACACGAGTCTTAATAATTGAGTGGAGGTGTCAATTACTTTATTATGGATGAAGAAAGTTGGGTAAGTTTGAGAATAGTCTAGAAGTTTTTAAATTTACACTTTGATCTAAATGTTTACCTAATATAACGAGAAACGGAGGGAAAAAAAGGTGTGTTTCTCTCTCTTCTCATCCATTGTTGTTTTCTCTCTCTTAGCAATTTTTGTTATTCATTGTTGCTGCTTCTTTATTCATCATCTTCTGCTCATTATCATCTTCTACTTCATTATCATCTTCATCTTCTTCTTGTTGACCATTGTTGTTGTTATTACCACTATTGTTGCTATTTGACCAATTTCTTAGGTCAAATTTTGTTTCGTACATCACTTTCCACTTTGACATTACTTCATGGGAGACTTTGGTAAGTCAAATTATGATTTTTAATTGAATTTGTCATCTAGGTAACTGCTATTGTGTTGTTTTTTCAATAATAGATAGCACGCGAACATGAATACAATATAAGAGTCATCTGTTAAAACAGATTAGTCATCTGTTGCGACAGATGACCTATCTGTTTCAATGAAAAACTCATATATTGGATTCATGTTTATGGTTCTATAGTGTCGTAACATGAATAGAACAGATGGGCCATTTGTTGCAATATGTGGCCCATCTATTGCAACAGATTATTTATCTGGTGCAACATGATAAATATCTGTTGCAACAGATTAGTATCTTATTGCAACAGAACCTGAACTCGATTCCAACATATGTGTTGTCTGTTGCAACAGGATAAATATCTATTGCAATATGTTATTAACCCGTTGCAACAAAACCTAAACTCGATTCTAACAGATGGTAAATATCTATTGCAATATATTAGTAACCTGTTGCGATAGAACCTGACTTCGGTTCCAACAGATCGTCATCTGTTGCAATAGGTAAGTCATCTATCGCAATATGTTAGTTATCTGTTGCAACATGTCACTCATCTATTGGAATCAGCTTCAAAAGTGCTTTAGTATTGTAATATCTATCCCAACAGATGCTTCATTTGTTGCAACAAATATATAGTCTGTTATAATATATGATTCACCTATTACAACAGATGACTCATCTGTTGAAATCAGCATCAGGAGTGTAACATGAATCCCAACAGGTAAGTAATCTATTGCGCCTGATCACTTACCTGTTGCAACAGATTGCACATCTGTTGGGATTCATTTATGGCACTATGAAATCACTATTAACTTTTTTAGAAAATGACTTTATTTAGGTACCACTAATGGAGGGATCAATAACAATAGGGGTGGATTGTCATAGTTAATGGATCGAGAAGAACAATTGATATATATGGCATTGGAAGGAGGGTGAAATACTAGAGACGCTAGCTATGACAGTCCAAAGTGATATTTCTTATGATGATTTTGTGAACTTAATCATCATCTATTGTGGACCGAATTGTCAACCGGAAGAACTCGTCATCAGCTACATGCATAACTCCTTTGAAAATTAGAGGGTACTACCTTTCAGGATAATCGATCAGGTTCGGTTGTGTGCTTATCTTAGTGATTCATCCAGGCCGGTGTTAAGGGTGTACGTGGTTGAAAAGATGAGAGAGAATGACAACCAGAATATAGAAGAAGAAGAACAACAACAACAAGACATCTTTGATAATAGGTTAGATGATCTAGACATGAATATTCCAGACGATGATCAAACACCTACGCCCGTTGATGCGACCAATACAGTGGGCAGTTCTTCTCGATCGACACAGTCTGGCAATCTTCAAGACGACGGGACCAACTTTTTCAATGGAATGTCATTCAAGAAAAAGAATGAACTATCTACCACTTTATTTATTTCTTGCTTGAAAAAAGATTTTAAAATAAAGAAGGTGATTAATTCAAGCAGTGTCTTTTGCTACAAATGTGCTAATCCGAACTGCAAGTGGTGGTTGAGATCGGTGAAGTACGTAAGTTCTGATATATTCATCATTCATAAACATAAAAAGCATCACACATGTGGTTCGGAGCATATCTCGATCCAAAAACCTCACGCCACGGCAAAGGTCCTCGGTGAATATTTCAAGAGTAGTTTCCCCAATGGCAAAGGCCTTTCTACAAGGGTTATGACCAATCAACTTCTTACGGAATTGGGTGTCCTGGTCAGTTATTGGAAGATATATACAGCCTTGGGGATTGACAAGGACTTGGTTAGGGGGCACACGAGCATGGGTATGTAGTCCTGGATGCCTACTATTACATGATTGAGTCTCGAAAGTAAGATAGCATTGCATGTTGATGAAAATGGAAGGTTCAAGTACTTTTTTGTATCCTATGGTTCTTGGATTCAAGGTTTTTGATATTTGAGAAAAGGCATAGCCGTCGATGGTACCTTCTTGAGGAGAAGGTATAATGTAGTTCTGCTAGAGGTGGTGGTGCAAGATGCAACAATCACATCTTTTCTGTTGCTTTTTGTGTAGCGGACAAGGAATGTGATGCCACTTATGATTTTTTTTGAACAACTGCGAAGCTGCATCGAAGATACCAAAGAGTTGTGTTTTATTTCAGATAGGCATCCAAGTATTCCAAAGATGGGTTTAATTTTCTTCACTTCAGCTTACTTTGGTTGTTGCATCAGGTATCTTGGAGAGAACATTCAGACCAACTATCACAATGAAAGGGTCCTGACCCTTTTTTATAGAGCAGCTAAAGCATATAGTAGAGAGGAGTTTTTAGACCATTTCACTCAAATAACGGATGTGCATCACAAGGTAGCAGATCTTCTTGTACGTGTCAGTTTCGAGGGATGGAGCCGGGCATTCTGTCCGGCAGATAGGTACATTCTTATGAATTTAATGTCTTGTTTGAGTAACAAGTTTAGTATGATGTCGTACTAAGTGATTCTTTTGTATAGGTAAAATATTATGACATCAAACATAGTTGAATCAGTGAATTCATTATTTAGCGATGAAAGAGAATTTCCCATCAAGCTCTGTTTAAAATAATAAACAAGAAGTATGGTCAATTTTTTAACGAAAGGCATGTGCAGTTCGAGGGCCCAAGAAGAACCCCATTTGTTCTAAAAATCAAAAAAACAATATCAAGGAACATCAGTTTGGGGAATAGATTATTATCTCATCAAATAGCAGATTACAAATTCAATATCACCGGTTATGGTGATGTCGCCACGATTGATCTTCAAATAAGATCTTGTACGTACAGAGTTTTTGACTTAGACAAAATACCCTATCCATATGCTATGGTAGCGCTTCGATCTCAATACGATCCAAAATATGGACCTAAAATTTACGAGCGCTCCTCTCAATATTATTCGATGGAAAAATATAAATGAGATATAGTGGGCATATTACTCCGGAGCCTCCCGAAGAATCTTGGGTTGATCCTGCAGAGCTTTTGGGGAGATTAATACCTCCTCTATATATTGACCCAAGCACTATTACACCGAAAAGAAAGCCATATAAGAGGAGGCATGGAGTCGGAGAATTATTTTCATCAAGAAGAAACAAGTGCTCCGTATGTAAGCGCGCTGGCCACAAATGAACTACATACCCGAATTTTAATCCACCATGAACGTTGTAATTGCAAAAACTTGTGTTGTTGTTTGTTGTGGACTTTTACATATTTAACTTATTGTTGTGAACGTAATGTTATCATTTATTATATATAAAATATCTTTTTTAATAACTTATGCATCAATAAAAAGAGGCAAAACATGAACTAAATAATACAACAGACCATAATTAATTTCAACAGGTTACCCATCTTCGGCAAAAGATGGACATTAGATGGAAGAACATAACACAGTTCCATCAAACTGGAATGTTTTCCTCCAACATATGACAAATCTATCGCACCAGAAGGATAATCTGTTGACAGAATCCCAACCGATGACCAATCTATTCCAACACTTGGTCCATCTGTTGAAAGAACTCAAAAGCCAAAATTTCTATTGCTACTGGATTCAAAATTGCTCCTTACCTCCAATTGTCGACATATTAACATGTATGCTTAGAAGAAATAGACAGAATGAAAATTGAATAAGAATTAAAATGCCAAAGTCGACTAAAAATAATTTTTTCATTAAACGAAAAATAAAATACATTAGGTATAGATCCGATATAAAAAAATTAAAATACATATGCTAAAAGAAAAAATACATTCTAATTGTTATTATCATTATCATCATTAATGACAGACGACCAATCAACTCGCAGCAGCAGGGCCCTCATCAGCCTCTGCATCTTTTTTAACATCCTTGCACTCACGACGACCAACTCCCTCTGCAAGTCATTAACCTGCCTCTGAAGTTCCTGTATTGTGTCGCGCAGAATAGCAATGTCCCAAACAGGATTAGCCATATTTAAAACACGCATGAATTGACAAATGTAAAGAAAAGAGTCCAAATATAATACAACGTATACTACCAACGGGTAGATTTACACCAAAAAAAACTTACCTCAACGAGAAAGGAATATGATCTTTGAAGAGAAGTGGTTGAGGATGTCACACGAAAAGAAAAAATGAAAGAAAGAAATAAAATTGAGTAGAATGAAGATTAAAGAAGGACCTATTTATAGAGGATTGAATTTGGATATGTCAGGCCAAAAGGCATGACTGTTCAGCTCCATTGTATTAATTACATTCAAACTGGTGGCATTTTATTTTCTGTGAAAAGTCATGACTTTTTATTTTTCATTAATACTTATCACCTTTTCAAAATGGTTTGAGACTTAATAACAACCATTATTATTGATCTGTTGCAACAGATCATCCATCTGTCGTAACAGATTTACAATTTGTTGCAACAAATGGTCTATACAATAGATGATCTGTTAAAATAGATTTACCATCTATTGCAATAGATGGTTTATATGTGCAACAGATGGATCATCTGTTGGAGGAGATATTTTGATTTCTTCTAATAACCGATTCATCAGATGCAATAGATGGTGAATTCGATTCATCAGCTGTTTTGAATATGTTAGATAAAAATTCAAGACTCTTCACCTATTTTTTAATAGTCATCACATGCGTGTAGATGAATAAACACTGTTTGGTCTGTCGCAACAGGTTTTCCATCAGTTGCAACATGTGTATTATCTGTTGCGACAAATGGACCATATGTTGGAGAAGATATTTTGATTTCTTCTAATAGCTGATTCATCAGTTGCAACAGATGGAGAATTAGATTCATCAACTATTTTGAATGAATTAGATAAGAAGTCACGACCCTTCACCTCTTTTTTAATAGTCATCACATGCGTGCAGATGAATAAACATTTTGTCTGACATGTATTGATGGGGAAGAAAGAATAAAGCGCATATAGATGAATGGATCCACTTTCACACGCGAGAGTTATGTATTATTGATCAGGCTACCATGATAGACACGCATAAAGTACAATGATTTTGTGAATGCAGTTTTTTACTAATTAAACATTGATCCTTCAAACAAGATCCAACATTGTACAGTTTAGTTTGATAGGTGCAAACTGATAAGGCTGAAGGGTTCCAAGATAGAGGTGTCGATACCCTATTACAATTTAATGATGATTTATGCTTAAGTTTTTATGTCAAGTTTAGGGAAGGGTTCCAAATTTTTTGCGGCAGTGTAAATGTCCAATAGTGATTGGATCGATTTTAATAGCACAATGGACTTCTTGAAAGACCTTCGAAGCCTCGCACTACAGCAAACAACGATGAAACCAATAGAAATTCCCCTGGTCTAAATTTATATAAATAGTTTGCTCGAGGAGACTATTAACAACAGAAGGTGCTTAGGAGAATACCTGTGTGGGAAGAGGGAGGTGGAGAAGACCATATATCATCTCAGACCTAATTTAAGAAGAAACACAAAAAAACAAGCAAGGAATTTCTAGAAAATCTGGCCAATGAAATTGACATGAGAAACGAAAAAATTCAATGAGCTTCAAATGTGGAAGTGTATCCAAATATAAAAATCCATCAACCATTGAAGAAAAAAAAGAACGGTCAAGAGGAATAGAGATGGTCACTTTGCTAGAGACTGCAACTAGCGAGCTTGGGCTCAATGAAGATTCACAAAGTGCAGGACTAAAACTCTAAGGAAGCAGCTTCGTGAGAACAAGAGATTGGTAAGATTTTCAGTCAAGAATGAAACCTGAACCAAAAACTCCGTAAGTAAAAATAAGGGAAGCCAAGGCGTCAATTTCTGAAGTCTAACTTGCATGCCATGCCTTCTGTTTGTGTCTATGATCAGTTAAATGGAAGTAGAAACAAAAAGGTCAAAAGTTGGGAGGAAATCCCATGCCTTGATATTTCCACTGCCTTTCACCTGACCAGAGCCATAAACAGGAGGCACGAGATGCAAGTTTAACTTCAGAAATTGCCACCTTGGCTTGATCCCTTATTTTTAATTCATGAGTAGTTGGTTCAGGTTTCAATTTTGACGAAAAATCTTACCACCTTCCGTGCTCGCGAAGCTGCTTCCTTAGAGTTTTGGTCCTGCATTTTGTGGATCTTCATTCAGGCCACGCTAGCTAGTTGCAACCCCCTAATAAAGTGCACATCTCTAGTCCACTTGAGCATTTTTCTTTTTCGAGAACGACTGGTGGATTTTCATTTTTTGGTTACACTTTCACATTCGCTGCTCATTCAATTTTTTCATTTTTCAAGTCAATTTCATCAGCCGATTTCGCTACACTTCCCTTCCTACCCTGTGTTTCTTTTTTAATAAGGTCTGATTTGATATATGGTCTTTTCCACCTCCCTCTTCCCGCATAGGTATTCTTATAATAACTTTCTACTGTATAATAGTCTCCTCGATCAACCCATCTATATAAATTTGGACTAGAGTAATAACTATATTCATTTCCATTCTTATTTGCAGCAGTGCCAGGCTTCGGAGGCCTTTCAAAAGTCCATTGACCCCTTAAAGTTAGCCCAATCGCTATTTGAATGTTTACACTGCAACTAAAAACCTTAACCCTTCTCCAAACTTGACACATAAACATTAGCAGAATCTTCATTAAATCGTAACAAGGTATCGACACCACCTACTTGGTCCCTCAGCCTTATCAGTTCGAACCTAACAATCTTAACTCTAAAATGTCATATCTTGTTTGAAGGATTAATGCGTAATAGGAAAACAACCAACATTCACAAAATCATTGTACTGGATGTGTGTTTTCATGATAGGTTGATCAGTAATACATACCTCCCACATATGAAGTGGTTTTATATGCAAGCAACTTATTCCTCCGAACCCATCTTTACTCTAGCCTTTACTGCTGGTCAGGCAAAAGTTGATCCAGTTTAACTTCCTTTTATCTGCAAACAAGAGAAATACATTTGATGTCAAATAAGAAAGAACAAAAAGAATATTATAAAAGGGCAACACAAAATTGAATGAATCAACAGATGACCAATCTGATGCAATAAATTCCCCATCTGTTCAACCGATGAGGCATCTGTTGCAACATATAGGTCATCTATTGGAATAAATCAAACCAACCTTGCTATTGGTTTGATTTCTTCAACAGTTGCACTGTCTATTCCAATGGCTGATTCATTGGTTGCAACAATTGAGGAAACTGTTGCAACACCACCACCACCAGCATCAACAACAAAGAAACAACACCATATGTTCCAACCCATCAACAACACTAACACCACATGTTCCAACATCACCACCACCCCCAACACCACCACCACCAAAGTAACAAACAAAAGATATAAAAAAACTATATCGACAACAAGCTTTTTAAGTTCTCACAATAGATGACTTTTTTCCATATATTTTAATAAAAACAACGGTTTGTTCATTCAAGACTTAAAAGTCACCTTTCCTTCAATTTTCTCAATAAATAAGAAACTGGTAATGGGTAAATCATTAATAGCAACAGATGTAAATATCTAATTTAAATAACATATAAAGAAGAAGACGAGAAGGAAAGAGCAATAGTGAATCATACCTGCAATGTTAAAAAGCAAAGGGATCAGAACATCCAGTTCAGTCAAGAAAAAATATCGCCAGGTTGAGATCCGAAAAGATCCTCATCCGAAATAAGAGAGAAAAGAAAGGAAAAAGGAAAGAAAGAGAATTGAGAATAAAGAAGAGAGAGAGAGATGAGTTGATTTTCTCATCTCGAGTTTATGGCTGAAGGAGAGAGTATTCTACTCCCTCCATTTCATATTAGTTGAGTTGGCCCCTATAGACTTGGCACATCCATTAAGAAAAATATTTATTAGGGGTCTATTTTACCAAATTAGCCTTATTAATTATGCTTTGAAAATATAAATTTGAATATATACAACTTTTTTAGTCATTTAATGATAAGGGTATTATTGGAAGAACATATTAAAATCCTCTTGATTTCATCATTGGGACAACTAAATTGAAATAAATATTTTTAGAAAGAGGGTCAACTAAAATGAAATGGAGGGAGTAGATATGGGTTTTAAATATTCATTAATATCTTTTGAGGGGCACGAGGAGATGGTGACATTGAAAAGACCAGATAAGACTACTCACTGAGGAGATTTTTGAGTTATCCAAGTAATATTTTTTACCGCCTTAGTATTTTATCCTTTGGATCTCGGACAGGAAATACCTAAATTGCTTTAAGAAAATGATCTTAAAACATCAAAGTCATACTTTGTAACAGATGACAATTTCTTTTTGAAAATTTCCAAAGCTCGATCATCTGTCGCGATAAATGATTTACAATAGATGGGTAATCTGTTGCAACAAATTACTTAATCTATTTGATTAATTCCAACAGATGGTTCATCTGTTTCAATAGGTTGAACATTTGTTTTTATACAATTTCAACAGAATTCATATGTTCAACTAATGCCTTAATTGATTAATCTAGGACTAGGGGTAAGTTCTCATAGGGCCAACTACAACTTCAGTTGAGTCTTTTGGCAATCGCATGATGAGACGGTATTGCGTTCCTCTCGATCCGAGTCGTCGATCGATCACTCTGAGCTGAATCGATTCTTATTACCTTATTTGTTCAACTAATACCTAAATTTATCAATCTAGTACTAGGGGTTAATTTTCATAGGGTCAACTACAACTTTAATTGAGTTTTTTAGCAATTGCATGATGAGATGATATTGCGTTTCTCCCGACCAGAGTCATCGATAGATCACTCTGAGCTGAATCGATTTATATTACTTTATATGTTCAACTAATACCTTAATTGATTAATCTAGGACTAGGGGTGAGTTCTCATAGAGTCAATTACAACTTCAATTGAGTCTTTTGGCAAATGCATGATGAGACGATATTGTGTTCCTCCTAACTAGAGTCATCGATTGATCACTCTGAGGTGAAGCAATTCTTATTACCTAATATGTTCAACTAATACCTTAATTGATCATAGGGTCAACTACATGAGATGACAACGCCTATTTGATAATTTACAACGGATGGGCAATCTGTTGTAACAGATGACTTAATCTATTTGATTAATTCTAACAGATGAATAATCTATTACAATGGATGACTTAATTTGTTTGATTAATTCCAACAGATGGTTCATTTGTTTCAATAGGTTGAACATTTTTTTTATACAATTTCAATTGAGTTCATATGTTCAACTAATGCCTTAATTGATTAATTTAGGACTAGGGATGAGTTCTCATAGGGTCAACTACAACTTCAATTGAGTCTTTTGGCAATCACATGATGAGACGGTATTGCATTTCTCCCAACCCGAGTCATCGATCGATCACTCTAAACTGAATCGATTCTTATTATCTTATATGTTCAACTAATACCTTAATTGATCATAGGGTCAACTACAATATATGGTAGCACTTATTTGGTAATTTACAACAAATGGGTAATCTATTGTAACAGATGACTTAATTTGTTTGATTAATTCCAACAGATGGGTAATCTATTGTGACAGATGACTTAATCTGTTTGATTAATTCCAACAAATGGGTCATCTGTTGCAACAGGTTGAATAATTATTTTTATATAATTTCAATTGAGATCATATGTTAAACTAATGCCTTAATTCATTAACCTAGGACTAGGGGTGAGTTCTCATAGGGCCAACTATAACTTCAATTGAGTCTTTTGGCAATCGCATAATGAAACAGTATTGTGTTCCTCCCGACTAGAGTCATCGATCGATCACTCTGAGATGAATTAATTTTTATTACCTTATATGTTCAACTAATACCTAAATTGATTAATCTAGGACTAGGGGTGAGTTCTCATAGGGTAAACTACAACTTTAATTAAGTCTTTTGGAAATTGCATGATGATACGGTATTGCGTTTCTCTCGACCAGAGTCGTCGATCGATCACTCTGAGGTGAATCAATTCTTATTACCTTATATGTTCAACTAATACCTTAATTGATTAATCTAGGACTAGGGGTGAGTTCATATAGGGTCAACTACAACTTTAATTGAATCTTTTGGCAAATGCATGATGAGACTGTATATCGTACCTCCTGACCAGAGTCGTCGATCGATCACTCTGAGGTGAAGCGATTCTTATTACCTAATATGTTCAACTAATACCTTAATTGATCATATGGTCAACTACAATAGATAGCAACACCTATTTGATAATTTACAATAAATGGGTAATCTGTTACAACAAATGACTTAATCTGTTTGATTAATTCCAATAGATGGGTAATCTATTGCAATATATTACTTAATCTGTTTGATTAATTCCAATTGATGGGTCATCTGTTGCAATAGGTAGAACATTTTTTTTTATACAATTTCAATTGAGTTCATATATCCAACTAATGCCTTAATTGATTAATCTAGGACTAGGGGTGAGTTCTCATAGGGTAAACTACAACTTTAATTGAGTCTTTTGGCAATCGCATGATGAGAGGGTTAAAAATTACGTATATCTTTTATAATTTTAAAAAATAATTAAGATCAATTCGGACCAAATTAACATTTTCAAAACTTGTCATTCTTTTCCAAAATACAAATCAACCCATACAAATCATCCATTTGCGAGAAAAATGTTTTACCATTTCAAATCTCGAGTTCTCGCTCTTTTAACTCTCTCAACAATACAATAATTGCTCAACAAATTGCTTAATCCTTCACAACAGATCAATTTTCTTCTTATTTCTGACCACATAGGTGTTATTTTTGACTCTATTCTTGCTTGTATCGGTCATTTTCTCTGTCTTTATTGATAACAAAGTTCAAGAAGACTTCTATATTTGTTATTTTTTCCTAAAAAATAAGGGCTTTTAAGTTAATGATGAAAAAAAAACTTTTAGTTGTATTATCTTTGAGAATGAGTTTATAATTTTGAGTTTTGATGGTAAAATCGTAGAAAGAACTCGAGAAAATCCTAGTTTTTATCGCAGTGTTCCGTCGACTATCGTGGTATTCTTAGATGGTGTTTGTGATGTTGGTAGTCGTGGTGGTGGTGGTGGTGGTCATCGTGGTGGCACTGGTGGTGTTTGTGGTAGATGTTGGTGGTGTTTGTGTCATTGGTTGGTTGTGTTTGTGGTGGTGGCTATTGGTGTATCGCTATTTGTGGTGTTTGTAATGTATTTTTTAAAATTTATGCATACATCAATTGTAATGTAATTTTTGTTTTTCTGTTGTTTGTAGGTAAAGCATGTCTCCCAAAAGAAAAGAAAGTGAAAGTGGATCAACTTCTGACCACCCAACAACAAAGGCTACAGTACAGAGGGATTCAGAGGAGCTTCCTGAACAACCTCAGTCAGGGAAAAGTAAAGCTGAAGAGAGATATAAAAACAATGTTGAGAGAGATATAAAAACAATATTGAGAGAGGTGGACAAGGGTCTGTAGATGGTGATGAAGAAAATGAAAGTGAGAAAGAGAAGGAATTAAAGAGTGAAAAAGAGGATGATCATCAACATGATGATAATGGATCATCAATGGGGCGTAAATTAATATCGACATCCCAGCATGATCCTGTCAAAACTATTACTCCCTCCATTTCATTTTAGTTGGTCTTCTTTCTAAAAATATTTATTTCAATTTAGTTGTCCTATTGATGAAATCAAGGGGATTTTAATATGTTTTTCCAATAATACCCTTATCATTAAATGACTAAACAAGTTGTATATATTCAAATATATATTTTCAAAGCATAATTAATAGGGCTAATTTAGTAAAATAGACCCATAATAAATATTTTTTAATGGGTGTGCCAAGTTTATAGGGGCCAACTAATACGAAATAGAGGGAGTAGTATTGACAGGTTTCAAGTTGTGATGCCGATAGATGACCCTGCAACAGAACTAACTGGTGAACTTGTACTTAAATGTTATTTGGGGAAATTTTTTAAATTATTTTAGGAATATTATGAAGAAGGAAAACATAGACAGACTTTTTAAGAGGAGCTGCTTTGGATGTTTTCTTGATCTGCCCGAGGACCCCTGCCCATTTCCAAATGAGGATGGTATATGGTCTTCTCAAGCGCAGGATCAAATACGTGGGGGATGATAAAGATTTGGAGGAGGAGAGCAAAAAGATGGATGAAATCTGGGTCAACTACTGTGGCATGCCGGTTTGTTTTGGCTTGCAAGAGTTTACCATAGTGACGAGCTTAAGATGCGATCGTCCAAAAGAACCTATCACCAAGGAAACACCCCGCAAAAGGTCTAAGGCAAGCAAGACAGCCAAACCACTACAAACAAATAGAGGGAAGGCATTGTCCCAACGACCACCCAACAAAACCAACAAACACAAGAAAAAAATAAATGAGTTGTTAGACATTGTTGAAAGTGGATACAAAGCATCGAATTTGATAACAGATCTCAAGAATAAAACCATACCAAAGCAGTACAAGGAACAATTGTTCTTAGTTTGGTTTGCCTATTCGATTATATTGGTAAGAGACGTCAACAAGGTCATAGAAGATGATTTATTGGCGCATGCTGAGGATTTTGATAAATTCAACAATTATCCCTGGGGGTATAACAACTTCTACTTGACTGTCCAATATTTACTGACAAAGTTATCCCAGGGACGACCACATTATACGACTTTTCTTGGGCTTTCATGGTAAAATTAATCACTATTTTTACTCCTCCATTAATTTATATTGAATATAGTTATTATGACTATTTTTGCTTGCTTCTTGTTTATATTTTTTAGGTATGGACATTTGAAGTCGTTCCTCTCCTCCGAAAGCAGGTTATGGATTACCCGGATAAAGTTTCTCATCCAAGAATGTTTAGATGGTTGGCTACAAAGAACAACACAAAAATTAAGAAGGCTAATCTCTTTAACCCTTTCGATGATGCAGTACGTCTTCTTCAAGTAAAATAATTTGACTCAATGAAAGATATTGAACAAATGTTATATCTGGTGCAATAGATATTACATCTGATGCACCAGATGGGACATCTGTTACGACTGATTACTCATCTTGTGCCAACTGGTGCAACAGATGGGTAATCTGTTGTGACAAATGATTGATATCTTGCATCAGATTACCCATCTATTGCTTTAGTTTTCGGAACCCGACTCTTAAGAGATTAACCAGCTACTGCAAATTATGCAATAGATGGGTAATCTTATGTAACATACTGTTAATCTGGTGCGACATACAAATCATCTGTTGCATAACATGTAACCCAACAGATTACTCGTATTGTGCCGACTGGTGCAACATATTGGTAATCTGTTGTGATAGATGATTGATATTTTGCATCAGATTATCCATCTGTTGCTCTGGTTCTCTGAACTTGACTCAAGCGGATTTTTACCATCTACCATAAATTATGCAACAGATGTATAATCTGATACAACATATTGTTAATCTGTTGCAACATACAGATCATCTATTGCATAAGTTGTTTGCGTTAACATGTAACCCAATTGTGAAAATTATTATATTATATAATTTAAATGTATCTATCGTTTTTATAGGTTGTGCATCCATGGATAGTGCCTACTACGTAGAAGTTGGGGATGATTTCTTTTATTACTCTAGGTCATATTGATACTATATCAGACACAACAGTGGAGTTAATAAAGAAGGAATAGGCTAGAGAAACAGCTATTAGAAGAGCAGTTAGACAAGGTCAGCCTAATGTTGAGGCTCTTCATGACCAACCTACTGAGGCAGATCCGGGTGCTTCTTCTGGTGGAGTTATTGGCGTTGGTGGCAGACATGCTAATACTGCTACCACTTGTGATGATGAGCATGTTGATGCTCAAGAAAAAATAAATATGTTTAAAAACACCCCTTTCACAAGTCCCTCTCACCTTACACAGGTCCCCCTCACCCTTACACCCGTCCCTCTGACCTCTCTTCACCCTCGTGTTCTCGTTGTAAATGCGAAGAATACAAGGACAGCCAGGATAAATTCTTTAAAAAGGTAGAGGCTATCGCTAAAGCTGTCGAGGAATTCAAATCTAAGAGGGGTGTCATACCATCCAAGAAGGTGAGGGAGCCATACACTCCTACAACGACAGTTAGGAGGAAGAAAAGAGCAATTAGCGACGTACTCTCCAGTCGAAAATAAAAAATATTAAATTTCAGGGGCCATTGAAGAAGTTCGACATATATGCAGAACTTAGCGCCAAAGAGAAGAGTGATCTGCGACGGGCCAAGAATGCCAAGCGAAGTGCACCAGATTACCCCAGGTTTCTCCTTTCCCCCCAAGACTTCCAGATTATGACAGATATACGCATGCGGTATGAGGACTAGGTAAGTTTACTTTTCCTAACCTAGCCTTCCTAACCTAGCCTTCTGATCTACTCCATGAAGAAAAAGCTACGCAAAATATATGAAATCTGTTGCAACAGCTGGGTATTCTGGTGTGACTGGTAGTGGTTCTATTACAACTTATTATCCCTTTGTTGTATAATTTGCATTGAATTATTGATTCTGAAAACCCTATGCAACAGATGGACCATCTGTTGCATCTTAACAATTACTAACTTATTAAAAAATTGACTTCTTATATCACAATATGTTGACGAAATTCTCTGCCTCATGAGAAAAAGGCAATTAGCGTACCCGAAAGCTTATGACGCTGTCGATAGGATAATGGACCTCGTTAGTTTTTACATTGGATGGGGATGAAGAAGAAATAATAAAATATATTAGAGGGGAGAGGCCAAATCCACACGGCAAGAGCTGGACCAAGGCAAAGAGGATTCTTGCAGTCATGAGCGCGGACGGCATACATTATCGGGATGTTGAGATACTACTCGAGGAGGAAACGATCAATGTTTATGACTGCAATAAACTTTCCATCAACGAGGTTATTTTTTTATCCACGTGCAACCACTGATGGACCTGTTCCCCATCTTGTTGAGGCAGAGTAAACTGATGTATCATTTGCCAGAGGAAGTGTTGATGAAGAAATCATGGGATATTCAAGGTCGAAACAAGGGCATGAACCTTTCAAAAAATAATACCAGTTTTGCGTGCGGCTCGCATGCGCTTGCACATATCGAATGTTTGCTGACTGACACAGAAATGGCCGAGCCAACGACCTTTCTGTGCGACAATGCTGTGGCAAACCTGCAAGAAGTCTAGGCTTATAGGTTACTAACTGGACACTTGGACCCTGTGTATAAAGAAGAACCTGTGAAATAATTTTTTTTTATTTCAAGTCACACTTCACTTTACATTACATGTACATGTAGTGACAATAATTTTTTTTTATGAAAGTTGAGTTTTTATAATGCAATAGATTGTCAATCTGTTGTAAAATATATTATATCTGTTGCAATAGGTTGGTCATCTTTTGCATTATGCTGATGTTATTTCTATCTAATCTAAGTCTAATATGTTGCAACAGTGGGAAGACCTGTTTGATAATTTCCAACAGATGACCTAAATTTTGCAATATATGCCTAAATCTGTTTGATATTTTCTAATAATTACGCTTGAATATCCATGTGCTCGACAACACCAAACCAATAGCAAATATATCACCATGAAAATTTCAGCAATAAGGCTTAAATATTCATGTGCCTAACACCACCAAACTAGTAGCAATAATGACAACAATATAGTATCTTCTTGCTCGATTTTGTTTCTCTTCAGAAGCCTTGACTTTCTTCAACAAACCCCAGATTACACGATTTGCTTGTGAAGGGTGTCATTCTTCATACCAATCAAAGTAATCACATCCACCCAATTTCTATAAAAACAAGAACATAATTATAAAATAATTACAAGTCAATAATTAATAAACTAATTAAATAAAAGAATATTACCTTTGAAATCTTACAAGTAAAAAACCTACAACCTGGATTTTGTTGAGTCCAAGAAGTCTTTAATAGAGCTTCATGACCGAACTTACTATGTCGAAAATCGTTGTCACAAAAATAGTGGAAGATGAGCTCTACATAGTCAAGCTCAGTTGAAAAAAATACGCAGAAATAAATACAAATAATCGAGATGAATTTGGATAGAGAAAAAAAGATGAAAAAGAAAAAGAAGCTTTGAAAATTTAGGGTTAAATTTTAGGAAGAAGATGAACATATAAGACAATGGGAGAAAAATAACCGTTAGGGGCCAAATCAGAAAAAATAGGGGTTCAACGAGTCTTGGCTGCGTGAATTACATGCGAGCAGCCAACAGGGCAAAAAGTGACAAACTGACACATTTGATGCCTATCTTATTTTACGTGTTTAAAATGAACACTGTCTACTTGATGCCTATTTTATTTTTAGGTGTTAAACTGAACACTGTCGATGGATTCTGCCTTTTTTATTTTAAGTCACTTTCACTTTTTTACATGTAGTGGCAATTTTTTAGGTCTAATGAAAGTTGAATTTTTATAATGCAACAGATTGTCCATCTGTTGTAACAGGTATTCTACCTGTTTTGACATATAGTTTATCTGTTGCAATAAGTTGGTCATTTGTTGCATTATGTCGATATTTCAATCTAAGTCTATCTGTTGCAACTGTGTGAAGACCTGTTTGATAATTTCTAAAAGATTACCTACCTATTGCAACATATGTCTAAATTTGTTTGATATTTTCCAACAGATGTGTCGTCTGTTGCAACAGATACATTATCTGTTGCAATATTTGAATCTAGTATTCCATTTCAATTAATAAGTTCAAATCTAAGAAAAAGTTTATAGACAAAATAAAATAAATTGAAGCCTTAAAAAATTAGCTGAAATAAATCAACGAATAAATGAAATATAAAAAAATTATTATGGGTACAGATCTCAACAAATACATCAACAATTTAAGTATTGATGCCAAGAATTCCTAAGGAGGGGTGAGGTTATTACTTTGACAGACTCAAGCTATAATATCTACTCAATATGGACAAGTTGTTCTTCATCCGGTGCTATGGAATTCGACTTCGGTCGTTGTGGATCTTTATTGTCGCTTATGTACGATTTATGCGCTTTCTGTTCTCCGTATTTCCATAAAAGGAGTAGCATATTGTCAATATTGTTCAGCAGTATCTTCTATATTCACCTGGAAAGCCATAATTGGTCAATGCTAATCATGAGGATACAAAAAAATGGAAAATGATAACTCATTTGTTCTAGCGAATCAAACAAGTCCTCCTTCTATTTTAAATTATCCCAAACAAATTATATTTCTATTGCAACAGATGAATCAATTGTTGGGATAAATTTCTATATGAGACCTGTATGATAATTTCCAACGGATGAACCATCTGTTGCAACATATGATTTATCTGTTGCAGTAGATAGGTCATTTGTTGGTACAAATAAAAGTGGTACAAAAATTTGTTTGATTTGCTAAAATAGACGAGACATATATTGCAACAGATACTTTATCTGATGTAACAAGTTAGTCAACTGTTGCAACAAATGTATATATCTGTTTGGTAATTTTCAGCAGATGTGTCATCTGTTGAAACAGATATGTGTCTATTTGTTAGTTGGAACAGACATATATATTCACATTCTTCAACTCGTGCTGCTCTCCTTTAGCCATTGTACACTGCTCAATGCAAAACACGAACAAAGGAGTTGTAATTTTGCTTTTTTGGATGCTTGATAATGCCTTTTAAATTACTTTTCTTCTCCTATTGGCCTTAATCTCTAATGGAGTGGATGGAAATAAAATTCTCTTTGATGGAATGACCCTCCCTTAGATGTCAATTTCTTTACAGGAGTAATTAATGCATTAATAACATTAATCACTACATCATGTTTCGCCTTGCAGTCTTGACATTTGCATCCAGAACTCACTGGGAGAGGCAAAATCTGTATAACCAATATGATCATGCTCATAATGATTTGTTTTAAATACTGTAAGAGGAGCATCATTAGCACCAACAACAGCACCACTAACACTACCAACAGCTCCATCACTACTAAGACCATCAACAATAACAAGCATACCCTCTAAAATTATTTTTCTTGTAATTGTTGTTGCTCCAAACAATTCTATTTTTATTCTGTCAATGACCTTAGGGTCCGATAAAATTTGCATAGACTGTAAAATAAGAAAAAATGGCATCTTCAACTCTCGATTGATCGAAACTATCAACGGATGCACAATCTAAAATAAATTATTACATATATTAGAATGATGATTAGACCATTCAAAAAATCACTAATTAAAATAAAAACTTAATTATAATTATACTTACTGCACCCTTCGGGGGGTTGAAGAGATTAAGAAATTTTATATTTTTATCAATTTTGGCCGACAACCATTTCAAGATTCTTGGATAGTCTTTCTGGTAGATCACTTGTTGTCTCAAATAAGAAATGATTTCAAACGCCCAAGCCTATAAAATAACACCAATAAATCAAAACCATTATTGAGTAAAACAATGAATGATATCATAATGAAAGAAAGAAACAGTTATTATATAAAAGCCCATGAAAAGCCATATAAGTTGACTGTCTTTGACGCTAACGGAGTCAACAAATATTTAACAGTCATTTTGAAGCCTTCATAACCCCAAGGATGGCTGTTAAACGCCTCAAGATCTTCGAGGATCTTTATTAAACCAACGGTTATGTTGTTGTTAACGTCTCTCGCCCAAAGAATCTTATGTACAAACCAAACCAAGCACAATGACTGTTTGTGCTTCTTTGAAATTCTTTTACCTTTCAATGCTTCTATCAAATTTTTATTTTTGAAGCTTGGACCAATAATGGACACCAGGTTATCACGATCACACGACTTGCCTTTGTCTTTTTTGGATATACGGGGTGCTTTTTTGGGTTAGAATAGGTATAACATGAGAAGGAGAAAGAGGATAACATTTTAGTCCAGTAACTATGACAAACTCCTTCCAACCAAAACAAACAGGCATGCCACAACAATTTATCCACACCTCATCCATCTTATCTTTATTTTCATACATAAACCTATGCTTGAGAAGTTCATATACCATATTCATTTGGAAATGAGCTTTGTTTTCCTTCGGCAAATCAAGATATTTCCCAAAGCAGCTGTCCCTGAAATAAGCATTCAATTTTTATTCTCGAAGTATTTTTCTGAAGGCGTCGAAAGATTTTTCCATGGCTGACTTAATCACGAAATCACCCGTTAAATCTGTGGCACCATCGCACTGAATTCTCACAGTATAACGATCAATGCTGAAGGTTTTGACCAACTCTTCAGTGGAAGGGCTATTAGCATTTGGATCATTTCTTTTGAAATATTCCTCCTCTCCATGTTCATCATATTCTGCTTCCGATTGAGATAACACTTGTAAAGCAAGCTCATACAGTAGTGGATGTAGCCTAGCTGCTTCACTTGTTCCTTTACTTGGACTTGATTCGATTTCTGTTCTTTTGGGAGCCATATATCTAAAATTAACAAGATTATAAAAAAATATATTATAGTTGATTAATGTATCATTAAAAATGGATAACAGTAAATCTAACATGCAAAATAGTAAAATAACAGTTGCAACAAATCACACATTTGTTGCACCAGGTAGGTTTTCTGTTGTACCAAACAACTAACCTGTTACAACGGATGAGTAATTTGTTGCAACAATACAAAACATATCACTCATCTTCTAAGATAGATGAATGGTCTGTGCAACAGATCACATATCTGTTACAACAGTTAAATAACTTATTGCAACGGATGAGTAATTTGTTGCGATAATACAAAATATATCACTCATCTATTGAGAAAGATGAATGGTCTGTGCAACACATCACACATCAGTTGCAATATATGAGTGATTTGTTGGAACAGTTAATTAACCTGTAGCAACGGGTGAATAATTTGCTGCCACAATACAAAATATATCACTCGTCTGTTGAGAAAGATGAATGGTCTATGCAACAGGTCACATATCTGTTGCAACATATGAGTGATCTATTGTAACAGGTATCAACGGTCAATATTATTTAGATTTCTTCCAACAGAAGGGTATTTTATCGCGACAGATGAATGATCAGTTGGAAAAATCAAGTCTTGAACATGTCCTGTTGGAAGAGTTGATAGGATTTTATTCAACATGAGGTTCATCTGTTGCGTCAGATCTTTAATCCGATGGTTCCTACATTGCATCAGATGGTTGATTTGTCGCATAAGATTTTTAATTTGATGGTTCCTCTGTTGCATCCAATAGTAAATCTGTTGCATAAGATGGTCAAACTGTTGCATCATATGATAAATCTGTTGCATTAGATTTTATTCGATAGTTCCTCTGTTGCATCAGATGATTAATTTGTTGCATCAGATGGTTAGTCTGTTGCATCAGAATTTTAATCTGATGGTTTCTTTATTGCATCAGATGGTTGATTTATCGCATCATATGTTAAATTTGTTGCATCAGATGGTTAATATGTTGCGCCAGATGAATAATCTGTTGGAGAAAAAAATATTAGCACGATTTTATTCAACAGAACAACAACAATATCACCATGTTTACTAAGAACAAGAACAAATCAACCCAGCAACGGACGCAACTAATTAAACCTCGAAATCAAACAACAAAAGAGAAGAGAAGAATAGAGAATACAAGAGAAGAAATACCAGAAATTAGGATTTTATTAAGACCACATTTCAAATTAAAGCAACAAATATTAAAATTGTTAATCAATACTATAAGAGAAGTTGGATCAAGTTCCTCATTTTCTTCAAAACTAAAAAGGTCATAATTTTTTACCCGTGAAAGAAGAAAAGGAACGATGAAGAATTCGAAGCTAGTGTGGCCGGAGGCGGAGAGCAAGGTTGTCACGTCAATTGACGGTTGAAGTCGAACAGAAAGTCAAAGCCCAACTATTTGTCGTCAGTGGTTGAAGTCGTCGGGGATTGAAAAGAGAAATTTACAGAACTGTTGGTTGAGAGAAGCTGTCGAGAGAGAGGAGAGAGACGGTTGATGATTTGAATTGAAGAGGGGTGTGGGTTGGGTTGATTTGTATTTTTGAAAAGATTAAAAAGTTTTAAAAATATTAATCAAGTCCACAATTAACTTAATCAAGTTTTCTAATTATGTTTGACCCTTTAAGTTGGTCAATGTCACCAATCCTTCATTCAAGACTTAAAGACACCTTTCCTTCAATTTTCTCTAGTCACAACTATAATTAGCTCTATAAACATGGATATCTTTATATAGAAATAGAGAGCAGATTTTAAAATTTGCGGATTCCTACAAAAATTCAAATTAATATAATGACAATTCACTAATAATTAAGGAGCAAATTAAATATAGTGAACAAAATTTTACTATTGATATCACAAGTTAAAATTATATTAGTATTGATGCACGAAAACATAATTCTAAATAATAACGCTACATTATGTATAAGTATAATAATGTAACACAACTACTTATAACAAATTAATAATCACCAAAAAATATAATAAAATAGAAGAAGAACGAATATCGATGACGAGGAAAAAAATAAAGTAGAATAAGAACCAACAAAGAGATTATGTAAATACTTACTCGAGATCTCACTAATCAGATTCCATTCTGTTAATATCACTTTCTTCTGGCATGCAAATAAGCTGTACAAAATTGTAATAAGCACCAATTTTAATTGTTAATATCAATTGTATATGAAACATTATAAATAAAATTCATAAATACAACTTCTCATAGCAATTGGTCATTAGGAGTAGACAATTATTTATCATTATAAAAATTTGAAGAACATTAAAATTTTAGAAAACTCACCTCAAATCACAAATAAATTTATCTCTTCAATAGTACTCATCAAATTTATCTCTTCAGCAGATACTATCAAAATTTCAATTAGTAAAAGAATGCTAAACCTAAACACATTTTGTTTCCCTACGGCAATTTTAAGAGAAAGATCTAATAAACCAAAACAAAGAGAAACCCAACCTAGGTGATATTTTAATTGGCTAAAGGTGTCCTAATCCAAAAGTGATTCGTAAAAGTAGATGTGATTTTTAACCTACGATTTTGTAAAACTAATTAAATAATAATTTAAGAAAAATAGTAAATGACGATTTTGTCTATTACGGGGTATTTTAATGAAGGACAAAAAGTTCAAATCACTTCTCTAAGGGTTTTCACACTTTTACTATTATATATATATATATATATATATATATATATATATATATATATATATATATATATATATATATTTAAAATTCACTTTAACCTTATTAAGGGATAAATAAATGTATGTTAAGTTAAAGGTGTAAAGTAAGTTATGAGGACAAGTTCAGAGGTGAAATGATGACTTTTCTCTAAAAATAAATAAATGACACTATGCTATGTTTGGATCTATGATAAAAACAACATAAGATGAAAAATATTTTGTAATAAAATATAAAAAATTTTAAAAAATAAGTTTGTAAAATGCTACATCACTCTGTTAACCTAACAACAACGACAACAATAATAACATCAACATATTCAATATAATTAATCAAATAAAATTTGAAAAGGGTGGGATACAGTCAAACCTCGATCCTAAATATGTAGAGCCGGTAGGGAGGTTGTTAATATGTGATATACATAAAATCAATAAATTAATATAATTTGATGAGAATATCGAATAAAAAAGTCATGCCTATAATGAATTACGATATCTTATCCAAATTTAATATCTTATTAGTGCCAATAGTACTCTATAAACTTATAAACTCTATCAATTTTACCCTTTTATCTAATATTAATGGAATCATATAAATATATTACCAATCCAAGATTAGTCAATTTTGGAGGACTCTTTAATTCTCTCAATTCTAACGATCTTGCACTAATAACGCTCGCAAGTATTCCATCCTCAGTACGACTAACATTGTATATATACCAAATACGAGTTGATTTTCTGTATGGTCATTCAAATATTAAGAAAATTCATTAAATTTCTTTTGAATATTTCTTCTCTAAATGATCATTCAAAAATTGAGAAGATTCAACGCTCCTCCTAATAGATTTCTTAAACGGCATGTCATGTCATATTATTTTTTTTTATTTTATCCTACATGTCATGAAAAATAAGGCATGCCACCAACCGCGAAATTTATTGAGAGAAAATAATTTTTTTTAGGAGGCTAGTAAAGCCTTTGCTTTAGGCCCCCAAAATCTCAAGGCTCCAAAAAAAATTACTGTAATTGTTAATTTTATAAAAAAAAAAAATTGACAATTTTAAATATAGTAAAAAAAACTATTATCATTCAAAAGAAATATCTAGAAATTTTGAATTAAACTACTCAAATCTTTATAATAATAAATAATATGTTTACAATAATATCCAAGGTAATGTATTGAAAACGCATGGTTATTGTATTATTAACTTGAATCAATCCTTACTATTATAAACAATAGTATTACTATGTGAAATATTATATTACACTAAAAACAACAATTATGAAAAAATAAGAAAAAACGACATTAATTTTTTGTTATATATATATATATATATATTAAGGTCTCAGATTAAAATTTGGTGTTTAAAAATTAGCGAAATCTTTCCAAAACTAATTTTAGTGATATATGCTTAATCTATATATATTATAAAGCAGAGGACGAAGCATAAGAAGAAGCCAAGTGGCAAGCTGCTATGAAGTCATGTGTCAGTTTTTAAGACAAGTTTAATTGTATTGTAATAAGATTCTTATAATTATTTGAATTTAAAAATACATTATCCTTTAAAAAAATATTATTAATTAGTTTAAAAATAAAAACCCACAATGAAAGAGCTCTAAATAAACTCTTATATTTCATAAACTTATCTATATTAAATATAATGATAAATATATTATTATTATTATTATTGATAAATATAAATAATATATATTTGTGGTGTTTATCTAAAACTTATCATTATTTACGATTATTTTAAAATTTAATAATTAAATTCAACGTAGATATCTACTTGAAATACACTTATATATCTAAATTGTCAATTATTTTTATAAAAAAAATTAACAAACAAACAAACGAAAAAAAGAAAGGAAATAAAAGAAAAGAAAAGAAAATTTTAAATCGTGCAAAAAAAAGTAGTAGTATCAACTAGAGAATGAGTCAAACGAAAGAAAAAAATATAATTAAGAAAAAGAGAAAAATAAAATAGTAAGGATAAGGATGAGTAATAAACTGGTCATTTTTTATTTATTTTTGATAACTATAAAAAATATTTAGATAAATCTTATTAATTTCAAATTTATCTTCCAATTCAAATACTTAGATTATGAAAAAAAAATATATGTACATTGTATTTTAAAAATCAAGGATAAGGAAGAGTAAAAAAAAAGATATTTTTGAAAAAAAATGATCTTATATTTGAATTCGAATTTAAATAAAATTTGAGTTGAAATGAAATTCTAACTTCTTAACCTCTTTTATATATAGTTCTATAATGATATACAATGTTAAGCTAGCTTCTCTATTTTTTTCTTTGTTATTAAACACTTTTACTGCTTTCTTTGGGTTAAAGATTATGTGATAATAAGTATTTCTCCATCTTCAATTAGGAATTTTCTATTCCTAATTAACTTATACAATATCTTCTCAAAGATAAACTTATTTAAAAAAAAAAATTAGATGTTTTATTTCGTAGTCATGCTACATAATTTGCTGTCACAAAATGTGGATAACTATTACTATCAAAATGTATTATAATTGTAAGATAAAGATTAGAAATTTGAATTTAAAATAGAAGTAGTAGTAATTAAAGTATGAATTGGATAATAAGTATTTGAATTTTAAGTACATTATCCTTAAAAAAATTATTATCTTAAAAATAGAAACCCATAATTAAGAATTCTAATAGACATTTATTATTTCAAACTTATCTCTTTTAAAATTTAAATGCTATAAAATATATTTATAATAATAATTAATAGTAATGGTAGATATTAGTACATTTTATAGATTTAATAATATGAATTAGGAGTAGTACGTATGTAGTATGTAGAGCTAGGATGATAATTAATAATAACATTAATTACGTACGTATGTACTAATACATTTAATAGTAGTAGTAGTATATTATATTTGAATATATTTGATTAAATATTAAATAAAAAAATAAAAAAAATTAATAATAATAATAACAACAACAACAACAACAACAATAATAATTTCATTGGTTTTAAATTATTATCTCAATTCAAATATATAAATTATTAGGTAAATATACATTACATTTGAAAAAGAGTAAGGATAAGAAAGAATAACAAACTAAGGATAAGAAAACCACCAGAGTTGGCATAGTGGTTCAGCGCTATATCCCTTAAGCAAGAGGTCGGGGATTCGATCCCCGCCTCTGGCGAATGGAGAAAACTCTGTGGCCAATTTTCTACCGCAAAATGCGCTGACCGAGGAACGGAGGATTAGTCTCATGGCTGTCGGCTGTGGGGATACCTTGAGAAACCAAAAAAAAAAAAACTAAGGATAAGAAGAACAACAAAATGTTTTTTTTAGAAAATTAATATGATATTTGAATTAAAATAGGGTTCTAGCTTCTTAGCCTCTCTTGGATATATCCTTATATCATAAGTTTTATTGGTTAAGTAAATAAAAAGGTTTTGATAAGTAAGAGATTCATAGGTGAATCAATTTCAAATTAATACCATTTTTATTGTTTAATTTGTGAAGAAGTATTCTTAAGAGTTTATTGTAATTTTTAGTAATAATTTTGTTGCTATTGTCGACTTATAGAAGAGATAAAAAAGCTAAGAGTGAAGAAAATAAATAAATAAATAACTATGAAAGTAGAAGTTTTGTTAGTATAGTTGACAAAGCTTAAGTTTTTCAATATATGTGTTTGCTATCATTGTTCTTTATTTTAATGTAGTTTTATTTCATAGTTGTTAAATATTTAATTCAATTGTATGCAATTTATGATTGTTCTATTTCTGTATTTAATAAGTACCACATTCACATATTTACTTTATTAGGAGGATTACAAAACAAGTTTATATACATTGAGATATTTTAATTTATTTATCCTCTTTTAATTTTACTTGCAAATTTATATATTTTTTTAGTGATTTTGAGTGCCATTTAGTTTCATAATATAGAGGAAGGGAGTAAAAAAGCACAAAAATAAATCATAGCCTACAAAATAATTTTTTAATACAATATCTTAAAGTATAATTAAACATTATATACACAGATTACATAGTTATATTTTTTATATATATAAATAAATTTTTTATTTTACTTTTGTCCTTTAAATTTACATTCAAGAAATTTTCTTACCTTATTGAATTTCTTATAACTCTTCGAACAAAGTCAATAAATTTTTTGAAACTGAATAAAAGAATTAAAATTTAAAATTTGAGATAAAATTCTATTTGATAGAGGTGAAAGTATTATACTTGAATTTCAAAGCATAATCATTTATAACAGATTGGACTATATTAGAGTCTTCTTCTAATCTATAATTCATTTATCATTCTATGTATGAAAAAATTATCAATTTTAATTTCGTGTTGCACAAAAATTATTAATTCTAAAAATGTAAGTAAATAAATGCATAACTAATATTTTTATTTATCTTTTTCAGTAATATAAAATCATAATTTAAATAAATCGCAGTATCGCTATTTATATTTTATATTGATATTAAACTATAATTTAAAGTAAAATAGAATAGATAAATCTAAAAAATGAAAAAATCACGGGCGATGAAATAGAAGTTAAGAAATAAATTAAACTTTTAAAAGTATTTTTCTAGCTATGATGAGTAAATACTTGTGTTTTCATGAATTTGTGATTCTACTTTTTTCTTTAACATTAATATTCTAGAAATGTTACATACATTATGAAATTCCTTTTAATTCTTAGGAAAAGTTAATAATCTTTTCTAAATTTGAGTAAAAAATGAATTAAAATTAAATATGAGATAAAACTTATATTTCGATAGATGTGAAAGCGTAACTAAATTTTAAACGGAGACAAATTCTTAAAAAAATAGATTATTTTGGAGTCTTCTTTTAATTTTTATTTTATTTATTTTACCATGCATAACAAAATTTATCTATTCTACTTTCTATATTTTGAGATAAGAGATAAAAAAACTCAACTGTTTATGCGTGTAACAAAAAAAAATAATTTAAAAATGTACATCGATATATATATATATATATATATATATATATATATATATATTAGGTGGGAGGGAGGCGTTGTAGATTTAAATTATAAATAATATAATAAGAAAATATAGAATATAATTTTTTTACGACTAATGATTTTTTATTTTTTGTATAGATTTGATTAGAGGTAGGGGATTGACTGGGGAGGGGGTAGAATTTTTATTTTTTTTTGAAAAAAAATGAGGGTGGGGTAGGGTGTGTGGGATGGATATGGACGTGGAGGTTGCGGTAGGGGTGGGGGAGTAGTTTTTCCTCTCTTTTTATTTGAGAAATAATATGATAGTTGAATTTTTTTAAAAGGTAATATGATTTAGTAACATATTTGAACAAGCCATTTCAATATGAAATGATTAAAAATAATATTTTAATATTATTCACGCATCGCACGGGTACTATACTAGTACTTATCATATAGAGAAAAAAAAAAATCAAAAATGACTTTAATGTGATCTTATAAAAAATAGTGGGTGTTTGGAAGGACTTATATTTTATGTCAAGTATAAAACTTGCTAAAAAAAATCAAAATTTATTTTCTATAAGCCACTTTTTAAAAACATCTCATTGGGTATTTTTTTCTTTTTTTTTTCTTTTTGGCTTATAAGCCATTGTGTTTTGACCCACTATCACTAAACCACATTTTATCTCTCAAAATTTTTTCTTATTCCAAAATTACCTTTGTAGCCCTAAAAATAATGGTCTCTTCTCTTAACTCACACTTTCTTCTTGCTATGAGAAATACACCGTTTGCCTGCTCTCCCAAATTGCTGTATTTTCCTTGAGAAATAAGTCGTTTTCCTGCTCTCCCAAATTGCTGCATTTTCCTTGTATTTATGGCGAACAACTCTAACTATATTAGTACTTCTTTTGTATGAAACTTCTAATTTATGAAAAATAAATTTTATATATTATTCTCCTTCTTTAATATATTCTTTTAAATTTGGACAATTATTATTGTACAACATATTAATTTCTCTAATAAAGAAATAACTCACCAACCAAAATATATGGAGAATACTCATTGAAGATATACAACTTCATGGACGATTAGTGAATGGTCCTTCTATATTTCACGACGCAGCATTCGTATTCACCAATATTTTAATAGTGATTGTCATTACTCAATCAACGAGTAATATATTTTCTAATTAAGAGTCTTTTTATCAAACAAATAGTATCATTTGTGACCAACTATTTATCGATTAATATAATTATAATGATTAGTAATATATATATTTTTCTTGACGATTTAAACTTTTTTTTTAACAAGAAAAAGATTTTTAGCGCACAAATTAATAATCATTCAAGAAAATATTATATATATAAGTGTGTGTGTGTGTGTGTAATTATAATGATTAGTAGCATATATATATTTTGCTTGACAATTTAAATTTTTTTTAACGAAAAAAAGGTTCTTAGCGCACAAATTAATAGTCATTCAAGAAAATATATATATATATATATATATATATATAAAATCTATATCTATAATCTATATCTATATCTATAATCTATAATCTATAATCTATATCTATAATATATAATATATAATATATAATATATTAATATTAAAAGTGTGAAAGGCCTTAGAAATATTGTTTGAACTTTTTACACTTTATTAAAAGTCTCCGCTTTAGATAAAATCGTCTTTTCACTTTTTTTTTTCAATTATTACTTAATTATATTTATAATATTGACTCATAAAATATATGGGATCAAGACTCTAAAATCCTAAAATATATGGGATCAAGATTATAAAATCCTAAAATATATGGGATAAGACTATTAAATATACAATAAGACTTTTAAAGTTATATTATAACAAGTGTACGAGAACAAGAACAAAATTTATTCTACGAGTTGCCTATATATACACACACGTAATAGCCCTCTTCTCCAAACATCAGACAAATCCTCGAGATAACTTTGGTTGACCACGATATTGTTGCATCCAGTGAGTTCTTTAGCTTCACATCTTTTTGTGTTTTCTCAAATTGTACAATTTTTTTCCTTCGTCTGTAGTTGAGTTGAAGTAAACGCATGCATATGTTTGCCTCTGGTTATGATATATTATATTGCTATTGTAATGTATTCTTTTTTGTATGTATTCCCTTTCTGTTGATCTCTTTATTATTTCTCATGATGTTTATTTTGTTTCATGTTAATGAAATGATTAAGAATCATCAAGTTACAAATATTTTTAATTTTGTGGCTATTAATTACTTTCCAGTGTACCAATTTTCTTTTTTCCTTTTGGAGTTGTGCCAATCATATCGTCTTTTTATATAACTTGATTCTTTCCAACTTTCCAATGAGAGAATAGTTAATAAAAGAGAATATTATTGGCAACAATATTTTTTATTTACCCAAAAAAAACTATACATGTATTATTTTTTTTTCCTTACTTGAATTATGTCACATTATGTAATATGACATACTTATACAAAAAATTTATAGTAATAATTAACCGATTAGGGTATAGGAATATGCTTCTAAATTTTTTGGTGAATGTGTATACTTCTGATTCTTGTTGAATAAGTATGTTTTTAATTTTAATTGTGATATAGCTTATTTTCGCGTAATTTTTAACCTTTTTGTGTCTCATTCCTATTCGAATTGAATAGGTTAAGTTGAATAGTATATGGTAACTTTTATTCCTATACAAAATCTTAAAATATAAGTTTTTCTTGTACAACTTTAAATATATGAGAAGCAAAACTCCTAAATATATAATGGAGATAGGAAAAGGTATTATTTGAGGTTAACTTTCAACCTTTCACTTAGTTATATTATTTTTGTAGACACTTATTGATGTATTTGTATTTTCTAATGATGTATAATGATTTATTATTTTTTATTTACTTGAGTCGAGAGTCTATCGAAAATAAGCTCTATATTCGAGATAAGAGTAAGAGTTCTTTTATGAAGGCACTAAAAGAACATGGATTCCATGTTCTTAGACTATGAATTGCAGTCGATATAGTGTGATGTGGTTTTTGAAATAATCATTCACAGAACACCGACTTATTCACTGTGACTTGCGGTTTTACGAGAAAGGATCACACTAAGATTGAAAGTTGAATGAAGGAGAACTTTAAAAGCATTCAAATTATGATGAAGGAACTGGTGATGAAGAAAATAAAGAAGAAACATCAAGCAGCTCAAGCCCTTGCAGTTGGCGAAGGGAAAGGATAATCATCAAGCTAGAAAAAAGTATGTCACTATTAATCATCAAACTAGGAATGAGCATGATCTTGAGGATGAGGTTGAGGTCGAATCTAAAGATGATGTTGAACTAGAGAAGAGCCTTACCAAGTAAAGGAATAAGACTATCCATGCTTCCCATCAGGAGAAGAGAAACTTTTCCTCGAGAAATACATACATATAAGGATCAATTCTACTTGCATAGTACTAAAAAACTACTAGAAGCCAAAACACCTAGATGAAAACAACACACAACACTTTGAAATTTATGCTTCAGACATTGATGAAATTTTTAGTAGAACAACATAACAGTTGAATAAACGTTGTAATGGAGATTGAAGAAGATATTGTTTGCTGGAAAAGTAGTAATAGGGTATGTCACAGTGGAGATAGAAAAAGGTATTGTTCGAGGTTAACTTTCAACCTTTCACTTAGTTTTATTATTGTTGCAGAACACTTATTGATGTATTTGCATTTTATAATGATGTATAATCAATTATTATTATTTTTTTACTAGAGTCGAGAGTTTATCGGAAATAAGCTTTACATCCGAGATAAGAGTAAGAGTTCTAGCTTATCCACTTTTATGAAGGTACTAGAAAAACATGAATTCCCTGTTCTTCATACTGTGGGTTGCAGTCGACATAGTGTGATGTGATTTTTGAAAAAGTAAATACATAATTACCCCTCTGATGTTGGCCGAAATTTTTAAAAAGACACCTACACTTTAATTTCGACCTATTACCCCACGATTCTTCTTCATTTCGTTCCAAATATTTTATTTTAGACCTCTGCGTATATACACGCGCCACAGATGCATGAAAGGGCTCAAAATTGACTTTTTTGACCAATAAAAAGCTGTCACGTGTAAATAATTAATATATAATTTATATTCTTTTTTTTTAAAGGAAAAAATTAATATTTTTTTATTTTTTTAAACTACCCGGTACCCCACCTCCCCCCCCCCCAACCCACCCTTTCTTCTTCAACACCGTTAAAGCTTCATTGAAGTTTTTTTTTTTTAAATATCATTAAAACTCCATTAAAGCTCAACACAATATCTTCTTCAACACCATTAAAGCTCATCCATTAAAGGTCCATTGAAGTTTTTTCTTTTTTAAAAAAAAAATATCTTTAAAACTCCATGAAAGCTCCTCCATTAAAGCTCCATTAAATCTCATTTAACTATCTTTAAAACTCAATTCAATCATTTAACTATCCTTAAAACTCAATTCAATCATAAAAAATAATTTTTTGAATTGATTTGAATAAAAAAAATGAACGGAAAAAGAGATTTTGACGGAGTGGGGGGGGGGGGGGGTTAGGGGGGTTAATGGGAGATGCTGACAGGGTGGAGGTGTTGGACGGAGGGTGGGGGTGCTGAATGGGGGTGGGGGTGGAGGGGAGCTACTGGACGTCGGGAGGAGGGGGGGCTAGATGGGGTGGGGGAAGAGGGGGTGGGGTGGGTGATAAATTAAATAAAAAGGAAAGACTTATTAAAAAAAATACGAAATTAAATATATTTAACACGTGGCTGCACCTGATTGGTGCATATGTTCACTCTCTTTGTTGTGACCGAGATTCAGCGAAAAATAGTGTATTTAAAACAAATTAAGTAAGAATCGTGGGGTAATAGGTCGAATTCAAAGTTTAGGTGTCTTTTTGAAAATTTCGACCAACATCAGGAGGGTAATTATGTATTTACTCTTTTTGAAATAATCATTGGCAGAACACGGGCTTATTCACTGTGACTTGTGGTTTTACGAGAAAGGATCAAGCTAAGCTTGAAAGTTGAATAAAAAAGAAGTTTAAAAGCATTCAGATTCTGATGAAGGAACTGGTGATGAAGAAAATAACGAAGAAATGTCAAGCAGCTCGAGCCCTTGCAGTTAGCGAAGGAAGAGGATAACCATCAAGCTAGGAAAGAACATGTCGATATTAATCATCAAACTAGGAATGTTCATGATCTTGAGGATGAGGTAGAGGCCGAATCTAAAGATAGCCTTATCAAGTAGAGGAAGAAGACTATCCAAGTTGTCCAGTGGGGGAAGAGAAACTTTTCCTTGAGAAATACATACATACAAGGATCAATTCTACTAGCATAGTACTAAAAAAAACTACTAGAAGCCAAAATATGTAAATGAAAACGGCAGACAACACTTTGAAAATTGTTCAAGATGTAAATTTTATTCAATGTGAGATCTTAGGAATTTATCGACCAACTTGATAAAACTTTTCGATGGTTGTATGACCAAATTGGTGTTGGTTCGTGGTTGATTGAGTACCAAATTAGGTCAATTTTGTGATTACATAATTAGATGCAAACATAATTAAACATATATTGACAATATAATAATTTCATATATGAAAATAAATTATGAAAAAAATATTGACATTGTGATATTGATTTGGCGATAAAATTATTGTGTTGTCAGAATATTAAATTAATGTATTCTTTCCTCAATGTCAATTGATACTACACATAGTTTATTCTTATACTCTATGTTATACATCTTTTTTTGTAAATGTAAAACTCACGTGCAACGAACGTACCCTAATCTAGTATATATATATATATATATATATATATATATATATATAAATATATATATTAATTTTTAATTTGATTCATTTTAGAAATAAACAACAACAACATGCCCAATGTATTCCCACATAGTGGGGTCTGAGGAGGGTAAAGTGTACGCAGAGTAGAAAAACTGTTTTCGATAGACCCCCGATTTAGAACCGTTAACGGTATAATCTATTTTAGAAATAAAAATTAATAATAATCAACTTTATATATTGTTAATAGCTTTAAGAGTATTTCAGATATTTTGATTAAAAACAATGTTCTTAAAAGTACTCGTTTATCACACCCATCAATAATTTTTTTTTTTTTCAATTTTAGCAATTTTATCCAATTCAGCAATTTTAAAAACATTTTTTAAAAGTCACTTTTTTTTCGGCCTATCCAAACGTGTTGGTGTTTCACATTTCATGTATGCAGCTATATATGTCTATCCAAACGTGTTGGTGTTTCACATTTCATGTATGCAGGAAGCTATAATATATGTCTATTCTTTCTTGTAACCTCAAAACCCCTCTTTAAAACCCTTGGGCAAACTGCAGCTCCCAAAGCCCTGAAAATTAGCAAATGCATTTCCTCCGTCGAATTCCTCACCACCAGGGTCAACAATGGCGCACGTTATTCGACGATGCTGCTGCACTTTCCATCAAACATGTAAGAGATCGTGGACTCGACCACGCTGTCGAAAGAGAGAAAAATCTCAAACCACTGCTCAAAATCAAGAACCTCATCAGATCTGAACCCTCAAAATCCATTCCATTAAACATCATTACTCAATCCAAAGATTCTCTACAAATCCCATCTCGCCCTATTGAGTTTATCCGAAAATACCCTTCCATTTTCGAAGAGTTTTTTCCAGCTAGCGTCGCTATACACCCTCATATTAAGTTGAAACCGGAGATTCTAAGAATTGATTCAGATGAAGAGTTGTTTTACCAAAGTGTGAGTTATAAACAAGATGTTGCTGATAGGCTTTTGAAGCTTTTGATGATAAGTAAAATTAATAAAATTCCGTTATATGTTATTGATAAGCTTAAATGGGATTTGGGCTTGTGTGATAATTATGTGAAAAATATAGTACCGGAATACCCGGATTATTTTCGGGTGAATAATGAGTCAATGTTGGAGTTAGCCTGTTGGAGTCATGAACTAGCTGTTTCCTTTTTGCAAAAACAAGCCATGAAATGTGGAACTGAAAGTGAAGATATTGTAGTTAAGTTTGATTTGAAGTATTCGAACGGGTTTGAGATGGATAACAAGTATAAGAAGTGGGTTGATGAATGGCAAAAATTGCCTTATATTTCACCATATGAGAATGCAAAGTATCTTCCTTCAAAGAGTGATGAAGCTGATAAGTGGGCAGTGATAATTTTGCATGAAATTCTTAGCCTTTGTGTTGGGAAGAAGGCGGAGAAAGATAATTTGCTTTTGATAGGAGAGTGTTTGGGACTTCGTTCTAGGTTTAAGAGGGCATTGATGTTGCATCCAGGAATATTTTATGTGTCGAGTAAGGTGCCCGCCACACATACTGTGGTATTGAAGGAGGGATATAAAAGGGGAATGTTGATTCAGAAGAACTCGTTGATGGAACTGAGATTTAAGTATGTTTTTCTTATGAACAAGGTGATGGAGGATAAAAGATCGAAAGATATGCAACATAAAGGTAGTCATGATGTGAAAGAAGGTTATGCAACGGAAACTGATGATGATATGGAAGAAGACGATGATGGGGACTCTGATGTGCATAATGATTACCATGATGATGAGATGGACAATGATGCTAGAGATGTGAAGCATAGCCAAAGATTAAACTTGAGGACAAGAGTTGATGATGGGAAACCTAGCCGAAATTTAAACTCGATGACAAGAGATGATGATAGGAAGCCTAGCCGAATATTAAACTCGGGGACACGACATTATGATAGGAAGAATTCAGCTACCTCTCCAAGGCTGTCCTCAGGACGAAATCGAAGCACAGATGTGGAAAGAGCATCAAGAGGAGAAGAAAATAATGGTGAGCAAGATGCTCGGACTAGATATGAGGACAAAAGAAGTTCCAACAGAGATGTGGGAAGAACATCGAGAAGATCTCCTTTGAGAGAACAAAATGACGGTGAGCACGACGCTCAGACTAGATATGAGGATAGAAGAAGTTCCAATAGAGATTTGGAAAGAAAATCAAGAAGATTGTCTTGGAGAGCAGAAAATAATTATGAGCAAGATGCTCAAACAAGATATGAGGACAGAAAGCTTCCAATAAATTCAGCGAAGACATCGGCAAGAAGAAGTTCCAACGAAAGAACCTCCCGATCTTCTAGGAGGTCGGAGAGTAATGATAATCAATATGCTCACCGGAGATCAAGTAACAAATTTGATCTACGTAGAAACCGGGGAACATCTGAACAGAGGAGGAATTCCACACCATGAAAAGCTATTCGCTCTGTGAAGGCAGTGCACAACAGGTTTGATTTTGATTGTTTTAGATTTGTCAGTTGTCACTCACATATGCTGCTATAAGGCTGCAACGACATATTGCAGAATCTTGTCTCATCTAATTTTGGTAATTTAAGCGAATTTTCCTGTGTGGTTTCTTAAAAAAAAACACTCTTAACAACTTGCTCACTTCATCTTATATAAGATTGTTAAAAAAATCATCAACCATGGTGTCATCTAGAGTTGGTGACATTGCTCTGACCAACATGACGATGAACCTATCTATACAAGTCCTCATGAGCCGGTGATTCATGGTTTTCGCTACCATGTTGATCCTATCGGCAGCCGGTGCCACCTACATGTTCGGTCTATATTCCAGTGACATTAAAACTTCACTTGGCTATGACCAAACCACCCTCAATCAACTAAGTTTCTTCAAAGATTTAGGATCCAATGTTGGTATTCTATCTGGCCTAATTAATGAAATTTCACCACCATGGGTTGTTCTTTCAATTGGGGCTGTCCTAAACTTTTTTGGCTATTTCATGATATGGATGTCCGTGACCAAAAAAGTGTCTACACCTAAAGTTTGGTTAATGTGTTTGTACATTTGTATTGGTGCAAACTCACAATCATTTGCCACTACTGGAGCACTTGTGACACCTAAAATTTGGTTAATGTGGTTGTTGAATGATCGTTTTGTTGTCATGAGATGTTCTTCTCTTGTGCAACTGCATTGTCTTCCAAATCGTGAACCACCAGATGATGGCATGCCTCTGAAGACTCAGGAGTAGCGTTGCTTCAGCCAAGTTATCACTTCAGAAAAAAAGTTTCAGGGATTATTGCTATAGATTAGTTTATTGATATTTTGCTTTGTTCCCTCTGATTTGCATTTCAAAGGCTCGAAGTGGATTATTTCTTTTGAGTTAGCTTTATCTTCTTTGATGCCTTGCTTAGCAGACGGCTTAAGTGGGGAAGTTGAAAATTTTGTAGTTGGGGGATTAATCAGGATTATTTGAAGCTTGGGCTGGAAAAGATAGCTGAAAGAAGATCAGTATTTTGGACAGTCACTGAACAAAAGCCAAATGATGTTTGTGAGAAGTTTTACCAAGGAAGCTTTCCACAGTATGTTTTGTCGTTATGGTCTCGTCTTTGAGCGGTAAGCTTAGATTGTATGGTTAACCACCTGTTCTTAGACATACCTCTGAGATGCTTTTGCTTGCCACTCATAAATCTGGTTGAAGTAAATGAAGTAAGTTTATGGATTCAACAAAAGTTCCAATTGGCATAGTTAAGATTTATCCAAGAGGTTAGGAAGCCTTCTTGTTGGGTTTTGTTGTTTTAGCTGTTAATGGTATTGATACACTGGATACATGTGGTAATGAGTCAACCTAACGGGTCTGAAGATGATAATTTGCAGACCTGCTTTTCTGCTGCCCAAGTAAGACCTTCTCTGCTGAAATCTTTGTAACTAAAATGCTAAATTTAGTTTCTCCCCTTTGCATTCTAATTATGAAGTGATTAAGAAACTTACAGCATTCCAGGTTTACTACTTTTAACTAACTTCCCTATATTCTGTGCAGTTGCATGCATAATTGTATAGTTGGAATTCAACTTGAGAATTTAAGTATATATTAAGGTAATGAATACAAAGTTGAATGCCAAAAGTGCACAAGCAACCAAGAATTGGAAGTGTTGCCTGACAACGTCTCTCTAGCCACTAAGTAGGCAGAATGATGCATCATTAAGGTTTATGGTGTGTGTGTGTGTGGTATTTATTATTTATTTTTTCTAATCGATATACATAAATTATATACAAATTATACACACTCAAACGCATATTCTATATAATTTATACATATATTACATTTTTGCTGACCATTTTTAATTTACTCGATGAATGAACGACTATTTAGATTAATTCTTTGGGGAAGGGGTGTGGAACTTGAAAGTGAGTGGAATATTGAGCTCAAGTTGTGTGACGAAAGAATGCTATTCAACTTAACGAGTTGATATATCAGTATTGATATGTCACCATATATTTTTGGAGGTTTTCACGTTCAACGACAGACAAAAACAACAACCCAGTATATTCGCACAAAGTGGGGTATGGGGGAGGGTAGAGTGTACGCAGTCCATACCACTACCCCTAAAGAGGTAGAGAGGCCGTTTTCGATAGACCCCCGACTCAAGATACAAGGCAATATACAAAAGCATCAAAAGCGTAGAACCTGATAAAATAACATAGGTACGACATCCACAAAACATTGTACATTGCCAAACAAAGAACACCAGCGTCCACCTAATTACTGACTACGACTCATCCACACCCTTAGCCCTCTATCCTAATATTTTTCCTCCATATGTTCCTATTCAGGGTCATGTCCTCAGTCAATTGTAACTTCTCCATGTCACGTTTAATCATTTTTTTCCAGTATTTGTTCGGTCTGCTCCTACCCCGCTTGAAACCTTCCAAGGCCAACCTCTCACACCTACGAACTGGGGCATCTGTACCTCTCCTCATCTCATGACCAAACCATCTCAACCTCACTTCCCGTATTTTATCCTCCACAGATACCACTCCTACCTTCTCCTGAATAATTTCACTCCTAACTCTGTCAGCCCTTGTGAAACCACACATCTAACGCAACATCCTCATTTCCGCCACTTTTAACTTCTGGATATGAGAATTCTTAACCGGCCAACACTTCGCTCCATACAACATAGCAGGTTGGATTGCAATTCTATAGAATTTGCCTTTTAGCTTAGGGGCACCTTCTTATCGCATAAAATTCCTGAAGCGAGCCTCCATTTCATCCAACCAGTCCCAATACGGTGAGAGACATTCTTATCTATCTCTCCATTCCCCTGAATCATAGACCCGAGATACTTAAAACTACCCCTCTTGCGAACCGCCTGAGAATCCAACTTCACTACCACCTCCTCCTCGTGCCTCGAGTCACTAAACTTGCATTTCAAGTGTTCCGTCTTGCTCCTGCTCAACCGGAAACCTTTAGACTCCAAGGTTTGTCTCCAAACCTCCAACTTATCATTAACCCCTTGTCGCGACTCATCAATCAAAACTATATCATCCGCGAAAAGCATACACCAAGGCACCTCGCCTTGTATATTCCGCGTCAACACATCCATCACCTAAGCGAATAAAAACGGACTAAGAGTTGATCCCTGGTGCAACCCTATTAAGACCGAGAAATGCTCAGAATCTCCTCCCACTGTCCTTACCCGAGTTTTCGCCCCCTCATACATGTCCTTAATCGCTCTGATGTACGTCACTGGAACCCCTCTCACCTCCAAGCATCTCCAAAGAACCTCCCTAGGGACTTGTCATATGCCTTTTCCAAGTCAATAAACACCATGTGAAGATCCCTCCTCCTCTCTTTATACTTCTCTACCAGTCTCCGCACAAGGTGAATTGCCTCAGTCGTGGAGCGACCAAGCATAAAACCAAATTGATTCTCCAAAATAGGCACAATTTCCTCAACCTTCGCTCCACCACCCTCTCCCAAATCTTCATCGTATGACTTAACAACTTAGTACCCCGGTAGTTGTTGCAACTCTGAATGTCACCCTTGTTCTTATATATATAAGGAAATCATCGTGCTCCATCTCCACGCCTCAGGCATCTTTGCTGACTTGAAAATATTGTTAAACAAGTTGGTCAGCCACCTCAAACTTGCCCCGCTAGAGAACTTCCAAAAATCCACCGAAATCTCATCGGGCCCCATCGCCCTGCCCCTTCGCATCTTGCGAATAGCCTCACTGACCTCCTCTACCTTAAAACGGCGACAAAAGCCAAAGTCGCGACACTCCCCGGAAAGCTCCAACTCCTCTAACACAACACCTCTGTCCCCCTCATCATTCAAGAGCCTATGGAAATACGACTGCCATCTTTTTTTAATGAGGGCGTCTTCCACCAAAACTCTGCCATCCTCCCCCTTAATGCACTTCACCTGGTCCAGATCATGACCCTTCCGCTCCATAACAGACAAAAAAATTCCTTTTTTTGATATAACTAAAGTCTCGAATTTAAATCGCGTGAATAGGATTATATTTCGTAAAGAGCATTTATTTTTCTAAAATTGACCTCTTGATACAAGACTTCTATCCAACAAGTATCGATTAAGCCTAGTTAAATCATCTGAGTCTTTGACGGATATCTTTTGATTCTCGATTAAATAACTTTGAATCTTTGTTTTGTGTCCTATATTTCCATCCTTGTGAATTTCCCATCAAATTAGACATGTTAAAATGAATTCAGATACCGAGTGAAAAGAAATTAGTTGGATATATACGTTCTAACTGCACAATTTTTTATTTAATTTTTTTAAAATCAAATAGATGAGTACGGATACCTGAGGACATGCTAAGTTATTGGTGATACTCTTTGGACTAATCTCTTACCCCATAGGAAGGTATTTCAACGAGTTAAAAAAAGGGATATGCGGTTGTTTAGAGGGGATTTGAGTTGATTGAGAATGTTGCGTTGGATGTGTGGGCTTACTATAGGGGACAGAGTAAGGAATGAGATTATCCGGGAGAAGGTGGGAGTGGCTTCGGTGGAGGACAAAATGTGGGAAGGAAGGCTGAGATGGTTTGGGCATGTGATGAGTAGGGGCGCGGATGTCCCAGTTCGTAGGTGTGAGAGGCTAGCTTTGGATGGCTTTAGGAGGGGTAGAGGCAGGCCGAAGAAATATTGGAGGGAGGTGATTAGACATGACATGGAGCAGCTTCACCTGACTGAGGACATGACCTTATATAGGAAGGTGTGGAGGACACAGATAAGGGTAGAAGGCTAGTGTGAGTGTGTGGGTTAGCACGCAGTTAGGAGAGATCTTGTGTAGTCGGGAAAGTAACCCTAGGATTGTGTACATAGGTGGGTGCCCTTTTTCTTATGTCTTAGTTCCTATTTGTCTTATTTTGTGTCGCCAATATTTTCTCATATTTCGTATTTCTACGATTACTATTTTTATCATTTCTTATTCCTGATTTTCTTTTATGTCACCCATCCCCCCACCCTCCTTATTTATTATTCTTTATCTTGAGTCGGGGGTCTATCAGAAACAACCTCTCTACTTCTTCGGAGATAGCGGTATGGACTGCGTTCATCTTACCCTCCCCAGACCCCACTTTGTGGGAATACACTGGGTTTGTTGTTGTTGTTGTATATGTAAATATTGAATAAATAGTGTATATGATGTATATACATCTCTGACATACAGTTTTACATCATATGTATATGTAAATATTGTATAAAAATGTATAAGATGCATATACATCTCCGATGCATAATTGTACATCATATAAACGATTATATATTATTTATATAATATCTATTCATTATATATACACATGTGGTTATTTTATTGAATTTTTTTTAGAGAAAATTATCCCTTATAGTATTATTAGATCTAAAATAACAAATTTTAGCAACACTTAGATAATTGCATTAATAGCAATTTAGTTACAAGTTATAGCAACTTATTAAAAGATATATTATTTTAATTGTATTTTCAAAATTCGTTTTTAATTATATAATTTAAAATCAGTTTCATATTTATAGGGTTGTAATCAACATCCCCTTAAATTGTGTATTGATAATTATGCTAAATATATATTATTTTTTATTTAAAAGATTGCACACGTTTATCAGATAACTTTATTGAAAGAAGATTACGTGTAAATCAAATTAATGTTTCGAAAAAGTATCTGAATCACCTCTCTCTCCATTCAAATACTCAACCTTTCAAGACTTTATTGAAAATTGTTTCTCCATTAACTTACTCAGATAATATTCATACTCTTCCCTTGAAAATATAAGATTGAGAAAAAAGTGGGTTTCATATAATATTCATCTTCTTCACTGAAAAAAGTGGGTTATAGATAATAAGCATCTTCTTTTCGAAAAAACACAATGATTTTTCATATTATTTTTACATATTCTTTAAATTATCAATGCACGTACAATTTTTGTTTCATAATAATAGTTATTCTTGTGTGTGTAAAAAATATTTGATTGTTGATTTTTTTAGTTCAAAATCTGTATAAATTATTTATACAAATTGTATGTTTTTTTTTATTTGAGTGTGTTTCCAAAAGATTTGAAGATTTCCTTGATATAGTATGCAATAACATACATTTCCTTGATACATTATGTTATTACTTAAACTATATGTTTGTTGCAACAATCAACAGATCGTCTTCCAACTATCAAAAGTTAAATATTATTGTATTTTTACGTTCTTATTTTTGTATTTGTAAATGTATGTAGGAGCAAAAAACATATAGTCATTGGGCATCGTACATTAAGGTTGATGTTTTCGATGATCTTATGTTAAGATGGAAAAAGGAGCACTTTGAAAGGTTTGAAAATTCTCTGTTCGGGCATTTTTTGAAGATGCAATAGCTTAAAGTGCAGTTTAATCCCGAAAATGTATGAAATTTGAATGATTATAAAGTGCACTTTTTGATGATTTGTATGAAATTTGTATGTGTGCCAGTTTAGTCCCGAAAATGTATCTTATGAATGTTAACAATTAACATACCGTTAACACCAATCAACTTCAACACTTAAACGACCACAATCTTTTTTCTGCAAAACGACCTTAACAATTAACATACCGTTAACATTCCATCTTCCTCCATACATAACAAGAAGTGAATGTACCCTTTCACCGTTCATTAGTTTGATCAACTTTAAACATATAACTGAAGTTGTTTAAGAAGAATAAACGAAAATTTGATAGAAATTGGAATTTCGTAAGATGAGAACAGAAATACGTTTAAGATGGTAATTAGTTATATGAAAACTGTTTATTGAGATATTTAAGGTGCTGAAGATATCTGACAATAACTGACATCCCTATTTTGGGGATATAAAAATCTTTTTTGCTCATATATATAATTGATATATTTTTTTAATTAAAAGGAAAAAAAAATATATATATATTTTTTTATAAGATTTGCTACAACTTGAAAAAATGAAAGTTATGCTATAAGTTGTAATTTCCTATCTAATAATTACTATATACGTTTTTTTTTTTTTTTTTTCACCCTCTACATAATGTAAGAAGCCCATTCCTCTTCGGCCTGTTAAGGCTTAATTGAGTGTCAACAAACAGTTGAAATACCCCGACTTTTTAGAACAAGTTTGAGTCAAATATCAATGGAAAAATCACATAAATATACAATGTTAGAGTCTATATTACAAAATATACCAAAAAATTCTATTTTACAAAATATACAACACAAAACTAACAAAACCTATTAAATAGGAGAAGAGAATTAAATCAGAAAAAGGGACACAAATAGAGAGAGGAAAAAAGAAGAAACGCAGAGAGTGAAGAAATAGTTAGAGGATGGATCGATTTTTAACATCAATTTTGAAAAAAGAAGCTTGTGGATCTGCTGTTGTTTGCCCGTTTCCGATGGGTATCACCGAGAAAACCAAGTTAGGTGCGAGTTTGGGGTTTTTTTGACGGAATTAACAGTGCAGCCAATTCCAGTGAAAATTCGTCGGAAAAACCAAGATTAGCTTGATTTTTAACATCAATTTTGGAATAAGAAGCTTGTGGCGCTGCTGCTGTTCGCCTGTTTTCGGCGGATATCACCGAAAAAAACAAGATTAGGGGCGGGTTTGGGGGGTTTTGATGGGAATTAACAGTGCAGCCAATTCCAGCGAAAATTTGCCGAAAAAAACAAGATTGGCCGACTAAACTGGCGCTTGTCCAATTGATTTCCTCCATTTCTCGTCGTTCTTCACTCTTCTCTCTCCGACCTGTTCCCCTTTCAAATTTTTTTCATTTTTTCTGCGGTGGCGTGTGCGTGGGGTATGTGTGCGTGTTGATGTTCAAATTTCAGAAAGTTCAGATTCTTATTGCCACTATTTAGCATACACTGGTTAAAACTATTCTGTGTGCGTACATTGTTACCGGTGATATTCGATTCGTAGCGACAGAGATCGTGGCTATTATATCTTCTCCGATTATTTATATATTTTTGTAAATGGTATAAAAATAATGTAGAAACTGTTGTTTTTATAAACCTGATATAAATATGGTATAGAAATTGGTGTTTCATAGAGGTTATATATTCTGTAAATGGTATAAAAATAATATAGAAATTGGTATTTGTATAAACCTGATATGTAATGGATATAGAAATTGGTGTCATCTAAAAATTATTTTACTACATACTAAAAATATAATACAACAACAACAACAACAAACCAGTGTATTCCCACCAAGTGGAGTATGGGGAGGGTAAAATGTACTCAGTCCATACCGCTACCATCGAAGAAGTAGAGAGGTTGTTTCCGATAGACTCCCGACTCAAGATACTAAAAATATAATATAAATATGATATAAAAATTAGTGTTTCATAAAGGTTATGTCAAAAACCTTATGACATTTGAATATGATATATTTTTATGAGGTATAATTATCTTCTAAAATAATAATCTAAAAATAATATATAAAATGGTGCTCATGTAAATATAATATAAAATTGATATAGAAATTAGTGTCCTCTAAAGATTATTTAACTATATTAAAAAATTATAATATAAATATGGTATAGAAAGTGGTGTTTGTAAAGGTTATTTCAAAAGAACTATGACAGTTGAATAGTTGATAGATTTTGTAAATAAAAACTACCTTTTGTAAATAAAAAATAATACTGGTAGATGTTATTTCATGTGTATTTCGGGTACACGAATTTGTATATAGATACAACACCAACTTCAACAATAGTTCATGTATAAATAAGAACACCTTTGAAGTTCCTTAACACCTTCAACACAAGATTACTAATAATATATCCAAGAAGTATGTTAGATTTCAGAAAATAGATGAATCAAAATTTAAGGCCAAGTCCCCCGACTTCACGGAGTGTCCTTAAGGAATAATTCTCCTCATTGTACCCGAGGTTATGTAACCTTTCTCCCAGGATAAAATGGCCTACAATCCGAACAATAGCGGTACCTCAAATTATCGGATTCTACGAACTCACTTAACAGCTTAATGATCACACAGAGTTTTTGTTAAGTATAGAAGTGTTTTTGCTGTCAAAATTCATATCCATACCTGAGGAAAATAGTAGGTATTTATAGCCTTAAGTGTATCCTTTTAGAAAGGATGCATTGGTTCAGCAGTTCAGCAGAAAGGCACCTTTCTGTAACAGTCACGTATCTGCGCTGGAACTGCGACAAGACTGCGTTCAAAGTGCGGCCGCAGATGATATTTTGCAGATTCTAGTGAGCATCTGCGTTTGAACTGCGTCCGCAATTTTTGATCTGCGTGCGTAGATCGATCGCATTTTGAAACAGTGTGTCTTTTCATGATGTGTGTTGCGTATGCGTTGGAATTGCGCCCACATTTGGAGAAATTCAGATTTTGGATTAAATTATCACTTGTAAACAAGTTTCAAATAAATTTTCTCTAAAAAAAAATCTCATCGATCGATCATTATCCGAAGCGAAGCCAAAGCCGAAGCCGAAGCCGAGCGAGCGACGACGACGACGGTGCGAGGCATCTCTTATTTCTTGCCTCACTTACCATGTGGAGTTAGTGTTTCTCATTATAAACACTCACAAGTGGGAGAAATGAGTAAACTTTCCAATTTGAGAGTACACTTTCCAAATTGGTGTCTCCCTTCTCTCCACCATTTTCCCTATATTTTTCATTCACATACAACTTGAACCCAACAATCCCCTACATGAATGGGGAATGACTATCTTTTGAAAAATTTACGGACAAGCATGTGATCATTTAGCAAAGACTGATTGCATCTGGATAAGTAGGTTCCCCTTTGAACTTTCCGTAGTGAACATGCATCGGATGCACTCGGTCAATCGGTAGATTTGATATCTTTGAACCGTCGAGATTTAATGTACACCTAGACAACACATGTCACACAACCAACCTTTTACTGTTTATGGTTCTCACAGTTTTGTTCTTTTCAGCCATGAACACGTCCCGGTTTCATGAGAGCTTAGAGAATAGGCCTTTACTAACATTCTCTTTGAAGCGGCTTTCACTTCGCCCTCACATAGGTGATTTTTAAACGTTCAATCCTGTAGATTAAACTATTTGGTCAAATCTGCCAAATTTAGATAATCATTAAAAGATTTTCACTTTAGTTTTATCCTTGTTTACTACACATTATCTACATCATGAGAATAGGTTTGGTAATTGACAATGTTGAACCAGTCAGACACAACTTTATTTGATCTCTTTGAACCTAGCTCTTGGGATCTCCAGTCTGCTAGGTAGAGTTTTCGTCATACTGACTTGTCCTAGGCCTTAAACCCATTCTCTTGGAAGTCCTTTCCACTCCTTCTCTAGATAGACCTTTTGTAAGTGGATCCGACACATTATCCTTTGACTTTACATAGTCAACAATGATAATTCCACTAGAGAGAAGTTCTCTAACGATATTATGTTTTCGTCTTATGTGACGAGATTTACCGTTATACATCATGCTCCCTGCCCTACCTATTGTCGCTTGGCTATCATAGTGTATACATACTGGTGCCACTGGTTTGGGCCAATAAGAAATATTTTTCAAGAAATTCCAGAGCCATTTTTCTTCTTCACCGGCTTTATCTAATGCGATAAATTCAGATTCCATTGTAGAGCGAGCAATACAAGTCTGTTTGGATGATTTTTAAGAGATTGCACCTCCACCGATAGTAAATACATATCCACTTGTGGATTTTACTTCGTTCGATCCGGTGATCTAATTTGCATCACTATATCCTTCAAGTACCGTGGGATATTTATTATAATGCAAGGCATAGTCTTGAGTGTATTTAAGATACTCCAAAACTCTTTTCATTGTTATCCAATGAATGTTGTTGGGATTACTCGTGTACCGACTTAATTTACTAATAACGCATGCTATATCTGGTCGTGTACAGTTCATTATATACATTAAACATCTCAATACTCTTGCATACTCCAATTGTGAGTCACTTTCACCTTCATTCTTTCGAAGTGCAAAGCTCACATCCATTAGAGTCTTGGAAATACCGAATTCCATATACTTGAATTTTTTAAGTACCTTTTCGATATAATGAAACTGTGACAATGTCAACCCTTGTGGAGTTTCTTGGATTCTTATTCCTAAGATCACATCCGCAACTCCAAGGTCTTTCATATCGAACTTACTCTCGAACATTCATTTTATTGCATTTATGTCAGAAATATCTCTACTGATGATCAACATATCATCCACATATAAACAAACAATGACTTGGTGATTCGGAGTGTCTTTAATATAAATACATTTATCACATTCATTTATCTTGAACTCGTTTGCCAACATGGTTTGGTCAAACTTTGCATGCCATTGTTTAGGTGCTTACTTTAGTCCATACAACGACATAATAAGTTTACACACCTTATTCTCCTTTTCTAGAACCACAAAACCCTCAGATTGTTTCATGTAAATTTCTTTCTCCAATTCTCCATTTAGGAATGCGGTTTACACATCCATTTGATGGATTTCAAGACTATATACCGCCGCCAAGGCAATTAACATTCGAATCGATGTTATCCTTGTTACTAGCGAGTATGTATCAAAGTAATCAAGACCTTCTTTTTTTTTAAGCCTTTTACTACAAGTCTTGCCTTGTATTTGTCAATAGTACCATCCGCTTTCATTTTTCTTTTAAAGATCTATTTAGAACCTAAAGATTTGTTTTCTGGAGGAAGGTCAATCAACCCACGTATGGTTGCTTAGGATTGAATCAATCTCACTGTTGATCGCCTCTTTCCAAAAGGATGAGTTCGACGACGACATCGCTTCTTTAAATGTTTGAGGCTCATTTTCTAAGAGAAATGTTACAAAATCTGATCCAAACGAAGTAGACGTTCTTTGACGTGTACTACATCTTGGATTCTCTTCATTATGTACATTCTTACTTGGTTCATCTCGAGGTCATTTAGACCCCCCACTAGACTGTTCATGCCTAGTTTTATACGTGTAAACATTTTCAAAGAATTGAGCATTGTCCGATTCAATTATCGTATTTTCATTTATATCCGGATGTTCGGATTTATAAACCAAAAACCGACATGCTTTACTACTTTTAGCATATCCTATGAACACACAGTCCACGGTCTTAGGTCATATCTTAACCCTTTTAGGCATAGGAACTTGGACCTTTGCTAGACACCCCCACACTTTGAAATATTTCAAGTTGGGCTTCCTTCCTTTCCATTTTTCATAAGGAATTGATTGTGTCTTACTATGGGGAACTCTATTGAGTATACGGTTGGTTGTAAGGATAGCCTCCCCCTACAAGTTTTGCGGTAATCCGGAACTTATAAATAAGGCATTCATTATTTCCTTCAACGTTCGTTTTTTTTTTTCGCAATTCCGATAGATTGAGGTGAATACGGGGCCATAGTTTGATGGAAGATTCCATTCTCTACACATACTTCGGCGAAGGAAGATTCATATTCTCCGCCCGTATTACTTCTTATCATTTTTATCTTTTTCTCTAACTGATTTTCAACTTCAGTTTTGTATTGCCTAAATGCATCTATTGCTTCATCCTTACTATTTAGCAAGCAGACATAACAGTATCTAGTGCAATCGTCAATAAAAGTTATGAAATACTTTTTCCCACCACGTTATGGTGTTGACTTCATATCACAAATATCAGTGTGTATTAAGTCTAAGGGATTGAAATTCCTTTCAACGGACTTATAAGGATGCTTTGCATACTTTGATTCCACACACGTTTGACACTTTGATTTATTGTACTCAAAGTTTGGCAAAACCTCTAAGTTAATCAATTTTCGTAACGTTTTGTAATTAACATGGCCTAAACGTTCATGCCACAAATTATAAGACTCAAGAAAGTAAGAAGAATTTGAATTTTTATTGATTTCAATATTCATTACATTCATCTTATAAAGGCCCTCGGTGAGATAACATTTTCCTACATACACTTCTCCTTTGCTACTTACAATTTTTCCAGAAACGATTACACATTTGAATCCGTTCTTGTCTAGAAGTGAAACAGAAATTAAGTTTCTACGTAACTCCGGAACATACAAGACATTGTTAATTGTCAAGACCTTTCCTGAAGTCATTTTCAAGCCCACTTTTCCTGTTTCTTCTACCTTAGCCGTAGCGGAGTTAGCCATGTAGATCATTTCTTCTACTTGAGCCGGAGCGAATGAAGAAAACAACTCTTTGTTGGCACAAATATGGCGGGTGGCACCAGATCCATCCAACATTCTCGAGGATTCTCCACCAAGTTGCATTCTGAGAACATAGCACACAGATCATCACTTTCTTTGTTGGACTCAACCATATTAGCTTGGTTTTTTTTCTTGCCTTTCTTTGGGGCACGATAATCTTTAGACTTATGGCCAATTTTGCCACAATTGAAGCATTTTCCCTTGAATTTCTTCTTGGGTTGATTGCTTCCTTGTTCAACTTTCTTCCTTTTATTAGAATTGTTTTGGTCATCTTCTACAATATGTGCTTCATTAATTGTAGAATTCCCTTTTGACCTTCTCTCGACAGCCTTATTATCCTCTTTAATACGCAGTCGGACAATAAGATCTTCGACAATCATCTCCTTGCGTTTGTGGTTTAAGTAATTTTTGAAGTCTTTCCACATAGGTGGTAGCTTTTCAATGATCGCTGCTACTTGAAATGTATCATTCACAATCAAACCTACAAAACAGTTTATGTGAGTACTAAGAACATTTTCAATTTGTTCAACTAAGGTATTTTTCAAAGATATACCTTCCGCTAGGAGATCGTGGATGATTACTTGCAATTCCTGTACTTGAGAGACAACCGATTTGCTATTTATCATTTTAAAGCCCGGGAACCTTGCAACAAAGAATTTCTTAATTCCCGCATTCTCTGTCTTGTCTTTTCGTTCTAGTGCCCCCCCCAATTCCTTCGATGTCTTAGTTCCACTGTAAACATTATAGAGATCGTCTTGGAGACCACTCAAGATATAATTCCTGCAAAGGAAGTTCGAGTGTTTCCAAGCCTCTAAAATCATGAAATGCTCTTTGTCCGAGGTTCCCTCGGGCACCTCAGGAGCATCCTTACTAGTGAACCTTTGAAGGCATAGAGCGGTGAGGTAAAAGAACATCTTTTGTTGCCATCCCTTAAAGTCAATGCCCGCAAATTTTCTAGGCTTCTCCACAGGTGCCATTGGTTGCGGAGCATTTGCTCGACTTGTTGAGGCAATACTAGTTGCCCCCACAGTCGTAGCCGCATCTTGCATTTGATTTTCGTTGGTCATTTTTCCTGTCACCACAAGACAATAAAATTTAGTATTTTCAGAATACTACTTATTAACAAGTTGCAATAACTTAAACACCTCTCTTGTTTCTAGTTAACGATGAAGTTTTTATGACTTCCAATCATCAATCGAGTGATTTTCAACTTGTGATGAAGATTTTATGTCTTCAAATCACTAGTTAAATTCAAACGGAGTAGAAAGCTTGAAGCTTTAATCTCCAAAAACAAGCAATACAGATTCTGTAAGATTATTCCTTAAGATTGTTATTTCATGTGTATTTCGGGTACACGAATCTATATATATATACAACACCAACTTCAACAATAGTTCACGTATAAACAAGAACACCTTTGAAGTTCTTTAACACCTTCAACACAAATTACTAATAATCTATCCAAGAAGTGTGTCAGATTTCAGAAAATAGATGAAACAGAATTTAAGGCCAAGTCCCCCGACTTCACGGAGTGTCCTTAAGGAATAATTTCCCTCACTGTACCCGAGGTTATGGAATCTTTCTCCCAGGATAAAATGGCCTACAATCCAAACAATAGCGGTACCTCAAATTGTCGGATTCTACGAACTCACTCAACAGCTTAATGATCACACAGAGTTTTTGTTTAGTATAGAAGTGTTTTTGCTGTCAAAATTCATATCCATACCTGAGGAAAATAGTAGGTATTTATAGCCTTAAGTTTATCCTTTTAGAAAGGATGCATTGGAACTGCGCTAGGACAGCGTTCACAGTGCGGCTGCAGATGACATTTTACAGACTCCAGTGAGCATCTGCGTTTGAACTTCGTCCGCAGTTTTTGATCTGCATGCGCAGATCGATCGCATTTCGAAACAGTGTGCCTTTTTGTGATGTGCGTTGCGTATGCGTTGGAATTGCGCCCACATCTGGAGAAATTCAGATTTTGGAATTTTGGATATCACTTGTAAACAAGTTTCAAATAAATTTTGTCAAAAAAATTAGATCTCATCAATCATTTGACGAATCCAAATCTGAATCCGAGCGAGTGACGACGATGACAGCACGAAGCATCTCTTATTTCTTGCCTCACTTACCATGTGGAGTTAGTGTTTCTCATTATAAACACTCACAAGTTCTCTTCTCCCACCAATGTGGGAGAAATGAGTGAACTTTTCAATTTGAGAGTACACTTTCCGAATTGGTGTCTCCTTTCTTTCCACCATTTTTTCTTCATTTTCCATTCACATACACCTTGAACCCAATAGTAGATTTTGTAATATAGGCTCTAAATTTATATATTTATGTGATTTGCCCGCTAGCAATTAGTCTTGACCTGCCCATTTTAACACTTCCACTACTTTGCACTTCAAGTATTAAGTCTGATTTTGTTTCATCTGTGCAAAAAGGACCTAGCATGCATTTTGTTCCAATTCATGCATCACATTTTTTATTTTAATTTTTTCCTCGATATTTAAAATTCATTTTGACATAACTAATTTACTGGGAAATTTGCAAGGAAAGGATATATAGGGGACAAAATAAAGATCTAAAGTTATTTATCCAATAAGATTGGTATCTCAAAAATCTTCCTTTAGGAGTGAAATGAACAAGACATGTCAAACAACTAAGAGCCCGTTTGGATAGGATTAAAATCTTATTAAATTAGCTTTTAAGCTTTTTATTAACTTTTTTTTTATGTTTGATGAAATTAAAAAGCTTCTCACTTTTTAGATTAAAATTCTTTTAGGTTTGATCAAAATATTTATCTTTTATCCCTTATATTTTCCTCCAATTCCAACACTACCTTGAACTTGTAGCCCTTAAATATATAGTTTTTCTATCTTTTTCTCTTTGTTGCTTCTCTCTGTCTCTTTCCTTCGATTTCCTCTTATCTAATTCTCCTTTGTTTTCAACGAATCCATCATTACATCAGAGGTTTATATATTTTTTAACATAACCAAATTGTTACAAGTTTACAATATTATAATATAATACTATTTTTATATAAAAATATCCTAAAATTTTTATCTTTTAACATTTAAAAATAAAAAAAGTAACTTATATTATAAACTGACCTCACATAATCACTTTACATTGAAAATGTATTTAAATAGAAATTATTTGTGAATTATTAAAATTAAAAATTATAAATAATTCACCTTATTTATGGTGTTAACGACTTTAAGGACAGTTAAGTCATTATGACAACAAAAAGGTGTTTAACATCACTTGTTTGCCAAACACATCAACAATTTTTTCAGGTTCAATACTTCTATCAAAATACTTATATAATTAATTTATAAGCACTTATTTTGAGTTTTTAATCACTTAAGCTAAAAGATATTTTTTTAATCCTATCCAAACGAACTCTAACAAAGGTAAACATATGCATTCCCCTTTTATAACATAGGAGAGAGGTAATAAAAGTTTGAAGGTTATTCCAACAATTGTTGGCAAGAAGGCTTATAGAAAAAAGCCTTATTTTGAGAAAACAAATTTCTTACTAAAAATAATTTCATTTTCAAAATTTGAATTCGAGACATATACAACAACAATATATTGGGGAGAATAAAGTGTCGTAGTCTGCGTCACTACTAAAAGATGAGGTAGAGAGTCTGTTTTCGATAGACCCTCCGTTCAAGACAAATTCACTTCAAAAATCGTTGTAATATACTAGAATTCGAGACTTATAGTTATGTAAAAAAGAATACTCCTGTCACGACCCGAGCCGAGGCCTTGACCGTGACGGGCATCCCGAGCCATCAAGGTCCGATAGACTCCTGTAACGGCCCAACCCACTAGTGATATTGTCCGCTCTGGTTCCAGACCCGCTTGTAAAACGCGTCATTAGGAGTAAGACTTGCTTACTTACATACCCAACTTTCCTTCTGTGTTTTGCCGATGTGAGACTCCTTATCCTAAGTTGGGGTGTTACATACATCCCAACCTATGGACTCAGCGTCCTAGTTGAACCCTCCTGTGTTTTGATGATGTGGGACTCCTTATCCTAAGTTGGGGTGTTACATACATCCCCCTATGGACTCAGCGTCCTCGTTGAAGTTTGCCCCACCGAATGGGATTTGCCTAGCCCCGTTTTATCAGAATTTGGCTAAACTCTGTTTGAACTCTGGCCCACATCGGCAGGGCTGACACAAGAGCAGCTCTGATTCCATTCTTGTCACGATCCGAGTCGTATCAAGGCCCGAGAGACCCCTGTAACAACCCAACCCACTAGTGATATTGTCCGCTCTGGGCGCAGGGCCGTACGACTTTAAAACACGTCACTAGGGAGTAAGACTTGCTTACTTATATACCCAGCATCCCTCTTATGTTTTGCCGATATGGGACTTCTTATCCTAAGTTGGGGTGTTACAACTCTCTTCGTCCCATTTTAGTTAAGCACATTCTATTTTACACGGTGATTAAGAAATAATAAATGAAATGATGAATTTTACCATTTTACCATTTTACCTTTTACCCGTATAAATGATATTTATTGAGCATAGAAATGCACACCGAAATTGCAATTATTCACATTTAATTTATGTTATTAATTATATGGCTAAAATAGAAAAAAAATAATTAATTTTATCCTGATTTAGTAAGTAATCAGCGTGAACATTTATTTTTAGTAAGATGATCAACTAAAATGAGGCTGAGGGAGTATTTATTTGGTTAAAACTTAGATGCACTCGGTGTATATACATCAAGCCAATACATACATGCTATGTGTTTGAATTTAGAGTTCATGTTACTTGATCATGATTAATTAATATATATTTTACTTATTTAATTACTTAACCATAATAAAAAAATATTAATTTAGTGTATACACCGAGTACCTATAAGTTTTTACCTATTTATCATCTGCCAAATTGTTGGTAGTTTAGTTATTCATGAGTCACAGTAATTGGACCTTAAAGAGAGAAAAACAGAAACATGAAAGTTGGCATGCCTAAATGGACCAAACAACAGTTCATAATCAATTACTTGTCTAGACTTGAAAGTGAAAGCCTCCAAAAATATAAGGTGAAATATATCAATATTGATACATCAACTCATTAAGTTGAATTACATTTCTTTGTCATACATAGTACTGCAAGATAAGGCTGCTTAAATGAATTCGTGTGATTCGGTCCTTCTGCAAACTTCACGCATAGCGAGAATTTTAGTGCTTGAGCTTTTTTTTTTTACAACTTAAGCTCAATCATAAACTATTTTATGATTAAATGGTAAATCTAAAAGAGTAAGACAACATTACAAAGTAAAAATAGTTGCAAACCTTCTTATTCTTATTTTTATAATCATTTTATATCCGAAAGGGTCACTGGCTTGACTAATTATTCATATTCGGGTCACTTCTGTTTAAAATGCTTTTAGCTAATAGGAACTTTTTCATTTTTAGAGTTTGAATTTGAGACCTTTAGTTGAATTAAAAAAATCTCATTCATCTCACCACATTCCACGATTGCAGATACAATTGTAATATCCCTCCTGTAAAGATCCTAATATCATATGTGGTGCATACTTTATCTCCATTCTTATTGGATTCTCTACATTTCTTAAATTATATTATTGTTAATTACAACGTACTAGTATATTCCTCTATACAAACAGCATCTCTGTCAGCAAATTAAACAAATTGCTAAAAACAATTAAACATGATAACCTAGTACCAACTATTTTAGAACTAGCCGGCTTACGACGTGCTATGCACGGATCGATGTTGATCCTTAAAATTTTTACGTTATGTATAATCCTATCATTTAATTAAAAGTTTTATTTGTTTGGTTGGTAAATTTTAAGCTAGACATATAATATTATATTTAGATTGATGAAATTTGCATAGCGATATTTTAAGTTGTTCAAACTTTTGTGACATTGATAGTCAATTATATTTTTTAAATAATTTAAGTTCTTAATTATTGTGATTTATAATATTTTTTTCTATTCTTTTAATTAAAAGTGACATAGTAAAATTATTGTAAAAAATACTTGTGAATTTTTTTTAAGTGGTTCCATATAAGACGTCATGTTAATTTAAAACATCAAAAAATAATTTATCATTTTATTTCTATTTTACCATTTTATTAAATATTATTAATTTTTCAATACTTAAATTACTTATAATAATTAAATATGGGTAATTTAGTAAAATTACGATTGAAGTAGTTGAAACAGTCAGGTCATAAATATCTATTTTAGTTCTTTAATTAAATATTATTAATTTTTTAATATGTAAATGACTTATAATAATTACTTAGGGCTAATATAGTAAAATCACAATTGAAACAGCTAAGGCAAGCATGTCGAGCATGAGCAACTTGCTTCAGCTGCTTATTGTGACTTCTTATATAGGATACTAATAATATTTTTTTTTAATGCTTAAATAACCATAATAAGTAATTAGGGATGATATAGTAAAATCACGATTGAAGCCGCAAAGCAGACATATATTAAAAGCGATATAACATAATAACTATAAAAAATTACTTGTGAAATTAACCTGAGTGTGCCTCATATAAAATGTCAAACTACTTTAAAACATCAATAGTTAATTTATTAGATAATTTATAATAATTAATTAGAGGTGATATGGTAAAATTACGGTTGAAGCAGCTGAAGCAGACATGTCAGAAATGTTTATTTTACTTATTTGTATTAAATATTATTATTTTACTAATATGTAAATGATTTATAATAATTAATTAGGGATGATACAGTAAAAGTATGGTTGAAGTAGCTAAAGCAGGCATGTCGACCTGCTGCCTGCTTCAGCACTCAAACTCCCTCTTATATATAAGTAACTAGATACCGAGGGCCCGTGCTAGCACGGGCCCAATATAAATTAATTTTTTGCTTCAATTTATATGCCACAAATAAAATTTAGATAATTAATCATATTTTTAATATGTTTTTAGATATTTTAAGTTGTTAACCATTGTAATTTTTAGTACTTTTTTATGTAATTTTTCAAATAATATATGTTACTCTCCTTGTTCAATCTTTTGTGACATTGATAGTCAATTATATTTTAAAAATAATTTAAGTTTTAAATTTTTGTGATTTATAATAATTTTTCGTTCATTCTACTAATTAGAAGTGACATAGTAAAATTATCATTTTATATCTATTTTTTTACCAAGTATTATTATTTTTTTAAATACTTAGATGACTTATAATAATGAATTATGGATGATATAATAAAATCACGGTTGAAGCAGTTAAAGCAAACATGCCAAAAATATTTATTTTACTTGTTTGTATTAAATATTATTAATTTTTTAATATGTAGATGACTTATATTAATAATTAGCGGCAACTCAGTAAAATTGTGATTGAAGCAGCTGAAACAGGCATGCCGATCTGCTGCCGGCTTCAGTTGATGAACTCCCTTTATCAAAATTACTTTAAGAAATACCCGTGAAAAAAATTTAAGAAGGTCTCATATAAGTCGTCAAGTTAATTTAAAACATCAAGAGTTAATTTTCAGTTTATGTCTATTTTACCTTTTTATTAAATATTATTAATTTTTTAATTCTTAGATGACTTATAATAATTAATTAAGGATGATACAGTAAAATTATGGTTGAAGCAGCTGAAGTAGACATGTCATAAATAACTATTTTATTTTTTCTAATTAAATATTATTAATTTTTTATTATGTAAATGACTTATAAGATTTAATTAGTTTAGGGGTGCTATAATAAAATTACGATTGAAGCAGCTAAAGCAGACACGTCATAAATAGTTATTTTATTTTTTATTAAATATTATTAATTTTCTAATATATAAATGACTTATAATAATTAATTAGGGGTGATATCGTAAAATCACAATTGAAGCAGCTGAAGCAGGCATGTCGACCTCCTGCCTGCTTCAGCTGCTAAACTGCCCCTTATAAATAAGAGACTAGATACCGACACGGGCCCAATATAAATTATTTTTTTGCTTCAATTTATGTGACACAAATAAAATTTAGATAATTTATCATATTTTTAATATTTCTTTAGATATTTTAAGTTATTAACCATTGTAATTTTTAGTATTTTTTTATGTAATTTTCAAATAATATATGTTACTATCTTGTTCAATTTTTTGTGGCATTGATAGTCAATTATATTTTAAAAATAATTTAAGTTTTAAATTATTGTGATTTATAATAATTTCTCGTCCATTTACTAATTAGAAGTGACATAGTAAAATTATCATTTTACATCTATTTTTTAATTAAGTATTATTATTTTTAAATACTTAGATGACTTATAATAATTAATTATGGGTGATATAATAAAATCACAATTGAAGCAGTTAAAGCAAACATGCCAAAAATATTTATTTTACTTGTTTGTATTAAATATTATTAATTTTATAATATGTATATGACTTATAACAATTAATTAGCGGCAATACAGTAAAATTACGATTGAAGCAGCTGAAACAGACATGTCGATCTGCTGCCGGCTTCAGCTGATGAACTCCATTTATCAAAATTACTTTAAAAAAATACTTGTGAAAAAAATTTAAGAAGGTCTCATATAAGTCGTCAAGTTAATTTAAAATATCAAGAGTTAATTTTCAGTTTATGTCTATTTTACCTTTTTATTAAATATTATTAATTTTTTAATGCTTAGATGAATTATAATAATTAATTAAAGGTGATACAGTAAAATTATGATTGAAGCAGCTGAAACAGACATGTCATAAATAACCATTTTATTTTTTAATTAAATATTATTAATTTGTTATAATGTAAATGACTTATAATATTTAATTAGGAATATAATAATTAATTAGCGATGCTATAATAAAATTATGATTGAAGCAGCTAAAACAGACATGTCATAAATATCTATTTTATTTTTTATTAAATATTATTAATTTTTTAATACATAAATAATTTATAATAATTAATTAGAAATAATATCGTAAAATCAGCACCTGAAGAAGAGATATCAATCTCCTGCATGCTACTACACTGCCTCTTATTTATAAGAGAATATTCAACACCACATATTTAAGTCAAACAAAGCAGCTTCCTCTCCCCCCAAAAAAAATTCAGATGGTCCAAATATACCTCAATTATTACATAAATTGACATAATTATTTTTAAAAAAATCAGAAATTAGTTACGAATTTTATTGTTATCATTAAATAGTTTGTAGATAACAAATTTTTGATAATTCTCTGCTAAATAAAATTAGTGATGAAATTCTTTTAAAGGAGTTAGCTTGGATTTCAGTACTCTCATTTAATTTATATATATACACATTTCTCTTTTGTTCATTCTTTCCCTTTGTAACAATATCAAATTATTTCATTTCAGCCTGAACTGTCATTATTTCCTCTTTCTTTGAAAAAAAAAGAAGAAGATAAAAGACGCTATCTGAAATGGCTTTGAACGTAGATTGAAGACTCTTACACAAAAAGCAGTTCTAACATATGTTATAAAAGCACTTACCTAAATTTCCATTTTTGCAAAATAGGATGATAGGCAAGAATCTCAATACCAATCTCCTAACGCAACGAAATACATTAAAAAGAAAAGGAAAATACATGTATGGAGAAAATAAAAATATATTTCATTCCATGTACTCGTATGTTACAAACATGCCAAAAACTATCTAAATTTCTTTTCTCTTTGACCTTTTTTTTTTTTTTTTTCATTTCATTTCGTCTTCTTACAATTCACACTAATCTATCACTTAGTACCATTTTGTGCCAATGCCATTTCCATTTCAGCAGCCTTAGCTTGTTCTCTAAATTTCTCATAAATATCACTCTTATAAAACTTTCTAGTCCTAATCACCAAAATAATTGAAACCAAAGCCCCAAAAATAGTAACTAATGTTATAATAATAAAAGCTAATTTAAAACACACAACTCCATCACAATTCAAATCTTCACCTTTCATCCTTCTCCTTCCCAATGCCTTCAATTGTTTTTCTGCTTCTTTATCATACAAATGACCAGCAACCCTCACATTTAGCAAATATGAACCAATTGGACTTGCCACTGCCCCAAAATTGTACAATGTTGAGTAGTACTTTAGTCCAAATAGCTCAGAAATTATTGCAAAAAGTAGTGGCCATTGTGCCCCAAAGCAAAAACCAATAATTATAGATGCAACATATAGTCCACCAGGGACATTAAAGGCTATGAGAAGGTGGCCTATGCAAGAGACTATTAGTGTTATGGTTAGGGCTAAGGGTCTTGGAAATTTGTATTTTTGCAAGAAATGTTCAGAAAGGAAACCAGACACTACCCTTCCTAAATAATTCCATATGCTCACTAGGGACACAAATGTGCTAATGCTCTTTTTAGGGTAGCCAAGTGAGGTTCCAATTTGTCCCAAGTTGTCTATAGCTGTTAAAGTCCCTCCAACTCCACAAATTGTAGCAAAAAATAGGATTAACATGTCAAGGCTGAAAAGGGCTTGGAGTATTGTGAAGTCTTCACCCCGGTCCGGTGGCCGGAAAATCGTCTTCCAGCAGGAAACTTCTGGATCTTTTGAGTCATCCGTTGTAACAGCTGGCGATTGTGACAGCTGATTATTCTGATCACTTTTTGACTTCTCGAAAGTAGCAGTACTGGTGGCGGTTGACGATGATGGTGGTAGCTGAGGAGCCTCAGTACTAGTTTTCGGCTTCTCAGTTACCACTTTCACCTCAGAAATACTATCCAAGGCGTGTTTCTTGACTTTCCATGAATCAATTTCTTCCTTTATCACCAAACCAAGTGGTAAGGAAAGCAAGACAAGTACAAGGGCTGCACTCAAAACATACTCAACCCTTGTAAAATCAAATTTCTTTTGAAGTATGATCATCACCATGAGGTACCCAGCTAGACCAAGTGACATATACAAAAACTTGTAGAACACTTTGAGTTCATGTGCTATTCTAACAACTTGGATGATCCTAACGGTACGTAGGAAAACAAAGGAAATAACAGCAGGAAGCCAACCAATAAGCAAGATCAGAGACTTAGAATCATTACCATAAATTGCATGATAAATTTGTGTCAAAATTGCACCACTTAGACCAACAAAACCTTTGAGTAGTCCAAGAACGGCGCCACGTGACTCTGGAAAATTCTTGACACATGTCACAAGTGCTCCAGTATTGGCAAATGATTGTGAGTTTGCACCAATGCAAATGTACAAGCACATTAACCAAACTTTAGGTGTGGACACTTTCTTGGTCACAGCCATCCATATCATGAAATAGCCAAAAAAATTTAGGACAGACCCAATTGAAAGGACAACCCATGGTGGTGAAATTTCATTAATTAGGCCAGATAGAATGCCAACATTGGATCCTAGATCTTTGAAGAAACTTAGTAGATTGAGGGTGGTTTGGTCATAACCAAGTGAAGTTTTTATGTCACCGGAATATAGACCGAACATGTAGGTGGCACCGGCTGCCGATAGGATCAACATGGTCGCAAACACCATGAACCACCGGCTCATGAGGACTCGTATAGGTAGGTTCATCGGCATGTTGGCCAAACCAGCGTCGCCAGCTTTGGCTGACACCATATTTGGTGATTTTCTGAAAATCTCTCAGAACAAAATGTGATATAATGTTTTAGACAATTTGATCAAATTGATCTAAGTGAAGCTAGTTGCTGTGGTGATATTTATAAGCACTTATGACTTATAAAAGTTTGGCCACACATATATAGTTGCTTACATGAAATGCTCTCCTCCTAAAACCAAACGTAGGCACGCACCCCACTACTTAAAAATAAATAAATTTCAACACTACCCTACTGAGGGGAGGGGTGGGGTGGGTGGAGTTGGGGGGAGGGGGTTAGCCTAATAAAACATGGACTTCATAGTTGACTTGGGGCAAGTTTCTTGGAAAGAAGGGTGTATAAAGAATACATATACTTTAGAAAAAATCTGTCAAATGATAGACTAAAATAGTAATATTCTATTGGTCATTGTTGAAAATGGGTAATTGAAGAAATACATATTTTATACTGGCTATTTGATTTTATAATCCATTACAAATATTATCCAATTATATAGGATCTTTTTTATATATGGAAGATCAATAATAACTAACGTGTAATATCTTTATAGCGTTATTTTTGTTTCTATGCAAATTATTTTATACATAGAAGATCAATAGTAACGTTTTGGAGTTTGAAAAGGACAAAAATAAAAAAAAATATGACTAATTTATGTTTTATTTTTTTTCTTAAGGGGGGTCAATACCTCAACAATTCAATAATTTTGGAATAGAGAGGGTAATATATAATTAATGTGTAGATATCTTTATAGCGTTGATTTTTTACTGTTCAACTTGTAATTCGGCACGAGAGCCGCCCATCTTATCTATCAATTGATCAACGGTTACTTCTGGTGACATTGCGACAGAATGGTACCAAGAGACCCATTTGAGTAAAACAGTGCGTTCAAGGATCTCTCGTTCACAATCAAACACCAACTCTTCAAGGAAGACCTGTATCTCTTTGGGTTAGAATTTATTTCGGAGAAAATTGACTTTCTTTCCCTTCATATAAGGATTGAGAGGCTTCCCTCTTCCAATTCAAAACTCGATAGGTAGTAGATGTGACCTTTGTGGTTTCGTTGTAGCAGCCTTCAATCGTTCCTAGTGTTTAGACTGAGTCGAGAAAAGGCGTGGACGGACCCTAAAATCAGCTCCCCCAACCTTTATAACATCGATATAGAAATCGAATACTTGGTTGCGAGGGTGCATAGACCTATGGTCGTCCGACAAGATAATAATGCTCTAAGAGAGATCAGAGACACGTTCATTTTGCATGTCCTTGATCCAAAATCTCAATAGCAAACTCGATGGTTAATTTTTAGGAAAAATTACATACATACACAAAGTAACTTTACCTTATTACATAAAATCCATATTGATAAATAAATTACAAAAATCCCAAAGTAATTACTTAAATCCCTACTTTTTTTACTTTCTCTCTCCTATTCCTTATACATCCCAATCCACCTAATTTTGCTCCAACTTTGTATTTCATATTTTCCGCCTAAAACCTTGCTAACGTGATTTGGGGGTTTCAAATTTCTTTAACTTATCAAGCATTAACTGATCAAGTAATTAACTTCATCACTTTTTTCATTTAAATCAAAATTTGTTTCATTTTTTTCTTTGTTGCGTATGTAGTTCTCAAATCCCCCACCCCCCACCCCCACCCACCCACTAGACTAAACTCCCCGCAATACACGATATATTGATCTGTCGGCTCTGCTTCAGATACTAATAAGGTAAACATCGGAAAAAATTAAGTTTGCAAACCAATATCAACCTCATCTTTCTCTTCAGGTTTGTACATCCGTTAATTCAAAATTCCTCCTCCAATTTCGTCTCCTCTTTTCGGCACATAAACTTTGTTGATTTTATGGTCACATTATACTTTAGATATTTACATTATACATTAGAAAGCTTACATTAGATACGATGTTGGTTTTATGGTCACATTATACTTTAGATATTTACATTATGCATTAGAAAGGTATATTTTTATAATACTTTATTTACTTCAGTAAATGTTTCTTATACGTTAATACTTTTTTATAATACTTTAGTTGATATATTTTGATATACGTTGGATACATTATACTTTACAATTGTAACCTTATACAATATAATTATAATACATTTATTTTGACTGTGTTAACCTCATACGTTTATGGTCACATTATACTTTAGATATTTACATTATACATTAGATATTTACATTATACATTAGAAAATTTACATTAGATATTAGTCTTCATGACATCCTTATAATATGTATAAGGTTACATTATACATTTAGAAAGCTTATATTTTACATTCGTTTTCATGATAACATTATACATAGACGTACTATATATAAGGTGTACACATACATGTTGAACTATTGTATAAGGTTATGCTGATATGTTACTCCCTTTTTTTTTTTTTTTGATTTTTTGTTCTAACTTAATTTTTTTGTGATAGTTCTGATAACTTTGCAAATATATATTATTGTCTCAGGACATGAAATATCATATTGACAAAGTTTTGGCTCACCCGTTGCATATTGATAGCTCATGTAACCAAAGATTTAGAGAAGATATGAAGAATTATTTTGGGGAAGAAATTATTGGAGCATTTAGAACAAAAAACGTAATTGCAAGGAAAACAATTGTGGTGATGTTTCAGGAAATTTTTGAATTTGTATTGCAACTCCTATTTTCAAGCCTCCATAAAATCAGCACATTAATTACTGAAGTTAATTGTATGAGAGAATAATGATATCTGATTTTACTTTCATAATTGTAGACAAAATGATTACCTCATACATTATAAACGTATAAGACAAAGAATAATGTATATATATTTTTCTAAAGCCGAAAGAGAAAAAGTACATCCGAGATTCTATGTAATTACTTCAGGATGAGATTTATGTTGTTTATACTAATTTTTATTTGAATGAGTCATGAGATAGACATGACACATTTAAAATATTATGTCGACCAATGAATACTATGTCCTACAAGCTTAACTTCTAGATCTAGTTCTAGTTTCATTATTATAAAATTTGATTTTAAATGATAAAATAAGTTATTTTCTGATTAATTTGTTGTTTGATTTGCTTTTCACTTTCCTTATTTATATTCTTAATTGATAGGAAGTATAAAAGTTATGCTTTATTAATAATTGAGGAACCAAAAGTGTCATTAACTCTTTTACCCTCATGAAATCAAATGTAAAATTTAAAAAAAAAATGATTTACGTCCGAGGTGTATTTTATTAATTTGCTAAGCAAATTTACAACGTGGAATTTTTTTTTCCTTCAAAAGATTGATTGCTCTTCAATTTAACTATAGCTGTTATATATATACTACGTATAATATTATTATATGATGTCTATCATTGATCGATCAAGTGGCTATATCTAAGGTCAACCAACTAGCTTTGATTTGTTGTAAAAAAAGTCGAAAGCTAAACTCTAACAAAGATGATGACAACGACTAATTTGTACGTCATTAATAATAAAAATGTCGAAAACTTACTTCTGAACGAGACTCTTGGAGCAACGGTATAGTTATCTTCGTGTAACCTATATAAGTTACAAAAACAAATCGTGAAATCAGTCACCTACACTTGCATTACCATAGAATGCTTACACTATACTGCAAATGCTAAATGCACTAAAAGACAATGACAGGAAAGAATATATATGACTTTACTATTTATTTTTTATGGGTCGACATTGATTATAAGTTCGAAAGGTAGCTAAGAAAATTAAATCTTGAATTCATCCTATAAATAAATGGTTATTTGAATATATCCTGAAACTGATAATAACAAATATCTTAGAAAGAAACTAATTAGGCGTGTTTGGTTGGAACTTGGAACTTGGAACTTGGAACTTGGAACTTGGAAGGAAGATACTTTTTCATATTTTCTAGAAAAATAAGGGGGGGTTTTATTTACTTTTTTCTGTCATACCTAAGTAAAAAAAATATTACTTTCTTCATATTTTCTAAAAAAATATTACTTTCTTCATATTTTCTAGAAAATAAGTGGGGGTTTTATTTTATTTTTTTGTCATACCTAAGTAAGAAAAAATATTATTTTTTAAATGTTTGTATGTAATCCATACAAATACGATGAAAAGTAGGGCGGGAGAGGGGTGTGGGGTGGTGGGGATGGAGCTATAGAGGTGAAGAAGCGGTGTGTTGACTAGGGCTGTGCAAAAATCGAACCGACCGATAAATCGAACCGATAAAAATATTATTGGGTTATCAGGTTAACGATTTTTTATTAATTTTATAAAAAAAATTATTGGGTAAACGATTCGGTATCGGTTTTAGCTTATTGGGTTATCGGTTAAACTGATAACCCAATAAGGATACACTAAGTTATTATTTTATTCCTATTTATGTTATATATTTAAATCTCTCTCTCTTTATCTATCTATATATGTATATATATATGTGTGTGTGTATGTATATAGATTATATGCACTACTCATTCATAATTCAGTGATTCACAAAATATTAACCTATTCAGGACAGCAGAGGCACAATATAAAGTTCGGTTATTATCGTAATAAAAAACTTGAAGCATTTATAACTTCCAACAGTTAGGATTCAATTTTTTTCCTAACATTCAGTTCAAGTTTGAAGATTCTTGTAAACTAAAATGCATTGCGTAGGATTTGGCGGTAATTAAGATTTCATTAATTTATGTTAGTCATTACTATTTCTATTTTATAAGTATTTTCTTATTGGTTAAACCGAAAACCGAACCGTTAAGGATCAAAAACTGATAAATCGAAACCGATAAGAAAATATCTTATTGGTTTTACATATTTAAAAACCGAAAATCGATAAACCGAACCAATAATACGTAAAACCGAACTGAACCAACCGAAGCACACCCCTAGTGTTGACGGATAGAAAAGACATGTCAATCAATGTGAAACGGTACTTGTGAAACTTATTTTAGTAAATAAGATTTGTCAGTAATCATATTTAGGTACGAACTAATTAGCAATAAGTTAGTGAAGAAATTCACACGATATATGTGAAGTCTTATAACAAGCAAATTAAATGAAACACACCATCGACGTGTTGTTTTCTAAACTTTCTTTGACAAATAAAACTCCTTTTCAATACGCATCATTACTTATATATTCTCCTTTGTATATATTTTTGTCAATATATATAATTCAAATTATTGATATATATTTGACTAAGTAAAGATTAAGTTGATAATCAAAACACGTGCTTCTGATTTGGTTCCTTTAATAGCAAATTATAAATAAAATAGCATATAGGAGGCTCAATTTAGTTAATTAAATGTACAATACATATATTAGATCCAACTCATAAATAACATGACCCATCCAAATTCATTTATAAAATGAGATGGTGTTTTTTTTAGGATCCACCATTATATTATTGAAGGACAAAGAAATTGAGCTGAACTTAGATTTGAAATTTTGATTGAACTTATTTGCATCGATTTTGGACCGAAATCACAGATTAAAAAAAAGAAGATATTGTCGTCTTCTAAATCCAATCATAAAACCTAAAGCATCGAAGGAACAATGCAAATGTTTTCCAGTTGTGTTGGGTTAACTTAACATAGATGAGTCGGGTTATTTATGTTTGGAATCACGTGAACCAATAAATCAATATATACCACCTACTATCTACATATGTTATCTCATAATTTCGAGAAAATGAGGGACATTTTCAATACGCTAGAGGTATTTTTTTAACCATTTCTGTAATTAGTAATTTACATCGTATATTCTTGCAACTTTTCACATATTTCAAAAGTTAAAGTTTTGTTTTATTTGAAGAATTCAACTTTCATGTGATGTTTTAATCAAGGTAAACAAACACTTAACAACTAATCTTTGACTTTTTTTTTTTTTTGAAGCAATTATATGACTGAATATTCAATTGGATAATTCTCCTAAATATCCCAAAAAATCTGGCATACGGCACTTAGATCAAGACAGAATATTACTTTTATCTTTGTATTTTGTTGGCATAATCCCACCTAATTAATTAGATTGATTATTATATGATTATTTTACACATTTAATTTGGTCTTAATTATGACTGGTGATCACGTTCATTATCATGATGACAATTGACAAGGCTTCTTCAAAGTTCAAACTAGGTTGGAATATTCATCCCATAACTATATAGTACATTTTTTGCTTGCCACAAGTCTTGGTGAGGAGTTTAATATAAATTATGTCTTAACTATGTAATAAAATTATTTGCAATTTCTAGACAAATGATCATGTTAGCTTCTGATGGAGGGACTTGCTAGTGAATCATCGTGACTTTAGTATAAGTTATATCGTAATATTAAAATTTAGAAAAATAAATTATCTACGAATCCTGATGAATCACTGATAAAGTTTCTAAAAGATTTCACCATCAAACTATTCAAATTTGATACATATTAATTTAAATTAACTTCAAATTTAATATCCGATTTCTATGGTAATCACTTTATGGATTAGGTTGTCATTTCAAAGCCACTGAGTAGTTTCGTTATGTTTAATTAATTTTTAGCCACATATTTTAAACTCCACTTTGACCTATATGTGTAGACTGCTGGTAGGAAGGAATCCAAATATTTAAATACTTTAATCACTTCAGAATCTCTAACAAATAATGTTGGTAATTAGTATGGTTTTTCTTATACATATACCCAATGCCCCAGTCGTTACGCAACAGTAGTAAATAACAAACAAAAGAATGAGGTAAGTGTTAATAATTGACTTTTAAATTTAATATTTATATATATTTAATAAATCTTTGAATATAAATATGTTATTTTAGTAAAAATTATTGAGTTTGATCGAATTCGTATTCAGATTCTAGCTAATTCCGTCGTGATCTTCGTTACTTTTCTCTTGATCTTAGTGATCAATGTCATGTTTAAGACTATCTTTTTATGACCCTTTGAGTGATACGTTTGAAGATATTTTTTTAAAAAAAAAAGAAAGAAAAAAAAATCCCTTCCCCTCTATATTTTTTGTTGTGATCTTTCAATATTACTACTAGTATTTTAGTATTATCTTACAACACTTAAATTTTCCAATAAAAATCCTTTTATTAAGATTCAAGTTGCTACATTATATTGCTGTGAACCAGTTGTCAATTTGTCATTCAGCTCCCATATGTATACTGTTACTGTATATCCAATGGAGGATCAAGTAGATTAATTAACTAACATTTTTCTATTTTGTTGGGGGAAAACAAATTTCTATTTTTAAAATATAGTCAATTAATTGCTCCTGGAGAAGTTAACTACTTTTCCTAATCAAGTTGTTTACTAATTAGGATTGTTGGATCAAATTGACCATATCTTTATCTACATTTCACTAATAATGACATTTAGGAAGTTGAAAAGATAAGGATGTGGTTGGTCTAGAAAAATGTTTCTCAATCTTTTCATATTCGATTCATCAAATATTTTTTAAAATGCATTTTCTAGGCAAAAAGTTTGATAAAAATAAAGTAAATAATTTCATTAACAAAAATAAAAACAAATTCAATAAATGCTATTTTACACCATTCAGCACCCTCTTAACACACGACTCATCTTTATCCCACCCCGATATAGTCCCTACATATCCCACCACCCCCAACACACTTCATTTTCACCCCACACCCACCCATACACACACCATAGTCCTCATCCCCACTATTCCACTATTCCACTATATCCCTTCCTTCATTACAATTCTATACTTTTAAAATATTTGTCTAAATTATATATAAATAATTATAACATAGTATTTTATGCTCTTACATGGGCAAGTATGCCAAAACAACTTTTTTTTGAAACTATTTTACCAAATACCCAAAAGTTTTAAAACATTGGTCAAATACACACATAATTCCACCTCACCATCAACTTTTTCAACTTAACAATTTCAGCCCCAACTTTTATAATAATTCACTGTAACCCAATACTTTCAACTTAATAAATTCATCCACAAGTTTCTAATAATACACTTCAACCCACTCCATCATCCACCATTATATATACAAAAGTAACTAGGTTTTCCAAAAATATAAAAAAAAAAAAATTCAAAAGCTAAAAATAGAAAGTGGTTATTTTTTCCTCCAAAAAGTTCTGATTTCGACCATTTTTTCAGCGTTTTTTTCCGTCCATCAGCTGCAAATCAGTCTACAAACATCATAAGCTTGTCCATTGCATCCATTGTTACCCCATTTGTTTTCTATCTTCTCAAACACACTTTTCACCATTGTTAAAAAGCTTTAAATCAATCACATTACTCAAAACCACTTTAGAAAGTGCATTACAACATCTAAGGCGACTCCAAGTTGATTTCTCTATTCCATAAACCCAACAATCATTGATTAGAAGCAATATTTGCAATTTGAAGATTTTGTACGGATATCTGCGCAGCCATCGACTCGTCATCGTCAGTCATAGACCGTGCATACAACCCGACATAGATCTCAAGCATAATCTACCGTCGACCAAATCTTAATTCTACGATGTCTATTGCCGAATTTATTCTGGTTTCTGGTGATTTCATGGAAAAATGGGTGGAGACTCCCAAATGTTGAAAATGGAGATCATTTACCAAGGTGACAATTTTCATTCCTGTTTGTCGCAATAGTTCGTACGACGAATTCGTTGCAAGCGTAATGCAGAGCGGGAACCTAGATTGCGCGCCGAGCGACGTGGTTATTAGTTATCTAATGCATTCGAGGAAAAAAGTAAATCCTACGATCATAAATAGCGATGTACGTGTGCTGACGTACATAATAGATGCTGATGCAGATGGCTTTAGGCCTATTTTGAGGATAAATGTGGTTGAGAGGTCCTTTGAAGGACCGTTGAACTCATCAGCACCCCCACCGCGGCATCCGGCAGTCGACGACGATTTGAATGATTACGAGAATGGTGGCGATGACCCAATTAATATGGAAGATGATTCTATGCATATGGAAGACTTTTCATCAGACTCGCAAGATGATGAAAAAGACTGTGGAACGACATCACAACCAGGACACTCCTTCTCGGACGGAACCAATTTCTGTTGTGGTCAAACATTCGTCGATAAGAATGAGCTAAAAATGCAACTAGACGCAGCAGCGGCAAGGCAGTCTTTTGATTATTATATGGAGAAGAGTTGCACGAAATTAATTAAGGCGAAATGTTTATCTAATGGTTGTGGCTGGTTTTTGCGGGCAAAAAAGTACGAGAACTAGGACAGATTTCACATATACAAGTATGTCGGGTTGCACACGTGCGGTGTTGAACACGCCACCCGCAGGCACAAAAAAGTCTCATCCGAATTTATTACTTCAGTATGCGTAAATCACTTTCGTTATGGTAAGGGTCCAAGCATAAGAGAAATTCCAAAGATTGCGTTTAAGGAGTTGCGTTGCAACGCAAGCTATTGGATGTGTCGGAAAGGAAGTGTAATTGCGAAGAACATCATTCGCGGGACACCGGAGCACGGATATGCTTGCTTGCCGGCTTTTTCCCACGTGGTGGAGTTATTGAATTCCGGGTCTTCTTATTCTATCATGGTAAACCGGATGAATGGATCGTTCATTTACTACTTCTTAGCATTCGGAGCTTGCATACGGGGATATGCCCATATGAGAAAGATAATTGTCGTCGATGACACACATTTGTATGGCAAGTACGGGGGCTTTTTGTTGAGTGCCATTGCACAGGACACTGAAAATCATATCTTTTCGATTGTCTTTTGTGTGGTCGATAAAGAGAACGATGCTTCTTCGACCTTCTTCTTCCAGAAGCTGAAGTCCATAGTAGAAGATGAACCAAATCTATGTGTCATCTCCGACAGGCACATTAGTATCGCCAATGCCTTCTCCCGTGTATACAGTTGTGCACATCACGGACTTTGCATGAGGCACATCGCTGAAAATCTTCGCGTAAATCAACACTGCGGAGAACATCTTTATCTATTCTAAACCGCGGCAAAGGCTTATTCCTTTGATGAGTTTAGCGATAATTTTCAGGGATTGAAGAGTAATTTCCCCGAGGCAGCACATGTCCTTGAAAATGTGCTCGGTTTTGAAAAATGAAGTAGAGCACACTTTTCGGGCAATAGGTACGACGTGATGACCACAAACATCGCCGAGTCACTCAACTCGATTTTGATGGATGAACGGGAGTACCCCGTGTCGTACATATTCAATTCAATTGCTAGAAAATTTGGTGAAAAGTTTAGGGAGCGGCATGCCTTTGTCGATGGTAAAGAGAACATATTTGTGCCTTATGCGAAAAGTATCCTAAGGGATAATAAGAGCGCGAGCGATTCCTTGTATGTGAGTAATCCAAACGGGGTTCTCGACTAGTACACGGTGTTCAGGAATGACATTACTGCCAAGGTCAATCTCTTGGAGATGAGTTGTTCTTGTCGAAAATTTTACTTGGTGAAAATATCGTGCAAACATGTGATGGCAGATTTGCGAGCAAAGTATGGCGATGGTGAAGGTTATGGTAACTCCATCTATGACTACTCTTCGCCAATTTATAAAGTTGAAAGTTACCTCCTCGCATACTCGGAAGTAATTAACGTTGTCCCTCCGGAGGCCGAATGGACTGTATCACATGAATTGCTAGACACTAAAATTTCTCCACCCTCCCTATGATCCCAAACTTGGAAGGAAGAAATTCAAACTCACGAAGGGCATCGGTGAGACACTCAGGTCCAAAAGGAGGAATAGGTGTTCAATATGCAAGAAATCCGGGCACAAAAGAACTACGTGTAGAATGGCCATCAAATCATAGATAGGCTTTTTTTTAGCTTCTGTTGTAAAGCTACTGTTTTGGTTGATAAATGTGCATTTCTATAGATTTTAACCTTCAGTTGTAATCGACTTAAATCGTTGTCTACGATAGACTACGTAAAGTCTATGGTTTATATTTCACAAGGTCTATAAGATATTATGTATTAGTTATATTATTGCTCATCTAACACGTTATCTTGTTTATTTTCCCGCCTTATCTCTCCAATCGATGCAATGAATCATTATTTTCCTTCTTTCCCGTTTCCATTTAATAAAAAACTGCACAAAACGTCTGTTCCCGAGAAAAACCTTTGGTATATGCAAACTCTCAAACACGTCGACTGACCATTAGGTGAACACATGAAAGGATGTCATCTATAGGTCTATAAGTACAGGGCCTTTTTCTATGTAACCCTTCACTTGTCCCTAAACCCAATCAGAAAGCCTCTTCTTCTTCTTCACCCAAAACTGAAATCATGTCTGGTCGTAGAATTGCCCTTTGCCTAATCAGACGAGTCCCCCTTCGTACCTATGATTTGCTGCTTCTTCGAAATGACTTTGACCGTCTGTTCCATGGCCTGGGAGAAGATCGACAGTACTTGGAGCGTGAGCTCCGGCGAATTGCTCGTTTCCTTCGAGCAATTCTGGAGCGTCTTGGAATGGACGGCAACGACTATATCACCCCCCCCCCCCCACACCATCCCCATAATTTAGTTTACTTTGTTATTTTAGTTTATGTTTTTAAATTTTTTTTTGTTTGTTTATTACTGAAGAAGCTTTCTTGTAGGATCTTGTTAGAAGAAAACTTCTTCTATTTTGCCCTTTTTGCTATTAATTTTATAATGTAATGCAATGAATAATTTTAATATAACTATGTTTCAATTTCTTTGAACATTACTTTTACCTTCTTTGTTGTGATCCCTGGTTTTTTTATGTGGCGGTTACTCTTCTTTACAGATAAAAACTCGAATCAAATATGTATGTCTTTTCAATTTACAGTATTGTAGCTTGACTAATTTCCTGAAGAGTAAAAAAGTAATATATAGTCTATCATCGATTGTATACACAGTATTCCCTCGACTTTACATATCCTCGATCATAGAGTATATGAATCGATGGGTCATCGGTTAAATTAAAATAAATAATAACAGATTATTAAAAAACAATTTAATTAAAAAAGATTTAAACAGATTATGACTTGTTTTGTGGCTGGTGGGAGTAAATAATTAAATTAAAAATGATTTAAATAGATAATCATACGTTTTATGACATATGGAAGAAAATAATTAAATTAAAATAAATTTAAATAGATAATAACATGTTTTGGGACTGGTGAAAGAGATTAATTAAATATAATATGATTTAAATGGATAATCACATGTTTTGGGGCTGGTGGAAGAAAATAATTTAATAAAAAAAGATTTAAATAGATAATCTTGGAGTGGTGGTGACACTTAACAGACCTTCGTAAATCATGACCTATGTCAGCCACCGATTAGACTGGTCTACCGTAGACTTAGACCTTTAGAAGTGCATCAAATGATATCATGCTTATGCGCAGACCACGATGATCTATGTACACTGTTATAGACCATCACTTGGATGTAGTTAAAAAATGAATAAATAAATTATAAATAAATGTGGTGTGGATTTCTACACATGTGAAGGAGTGTAAACAAGTCACATAATCATATTGGATCTTAAATAAATTAGGGGGGTGAATTAAGGAGTGTGTGGATGGGTAGTGGTTGAATGTTCAATATGCTAAGAGCATTGTTTTCAAAGCACAAGTATGTATTGAGGATGATGATTGTTCTACCACTATAAATTCCAAACACTTTTTTGATTTAGGGGTGGAGATGGAAAGAGTATGTGGAATGTGTAGTCATCAAATACAATACACATCCTCAAAACATACTTGTGCTTTGACAAACATTACTCTTACGATATTGAACATTCAACCACTACCCATCCACACACTCCTTAATTCACCCCCCCCCCTCCCCAATTTATTTAAGCTCTAATATGATTATGTGACTTGTTTACACTCCTTCTCATGTGTAAAAATCCACACCACATTTATTTATAATTTATTTATTTATTTATTTATTTATTTTTTAACTACATCCAACTAATGGTCTATAACAGTGTACATAGATCACCGTGGTCTACGCATAAGCTTGATATCATTCGATGCACTTCTAAAGGTGTAAGTCTATGGTAGACCAGTCTAATCAATGGCTGACATAGTTCATGATCTACGAAGATTTATTAAGTGTCACCACCACTCCAAGATTATCTATTTAAATTTGTTTTTATTAAATTATTTTCTTCCACCAGCCCCAAAACATGTGATTATCCATTTAAATCATATTTAATTAATCTCTTCCACCAGCCCCAAAACATGTTATTATCTATTTAAATTAATTTTTAGTTTATTTGTTCATTTTTAAGTACATCCACATGATGGTCTATAGAAGTGTACACAGATCAACGTAGTCTACGCATAATAAGGATATCAATCGATGCACTACTGCAGGTATAAGTATATGGTAGACCAGGCTAATCGATGGCGGACATAGGTCATGATCTACGACAGTCTATTAAGTATCACCACCAGTTCAAAAAAGAAAAAATTACTTTTCCAACGGTAATAAACGGCTATTTTTGTAAGCCATCAGTGTTAACACTTTATTTTTACTTTATATATAAGGTGTCCATCCCTCATTATTTTATTTCGTTCACTTTGTTTTATTTTTAAAAATTCTACAATGTCGCAAGCATCTCAAACATCCAATTCTAAAAAATACTCTAATTTGTCATTGTGGGAATGTGGTTGTCTTGAGGACATCACACACAGATTCAAATCCTGATCGCAAATTTTATAATTGTGCAATTGCGAAGGTAAGGTGTGTATTTTTTTTAGAAAAAAAGTTAAGTTAATCGTTATGTAATTATTATTTTTTTCCTAGGATAATGGCGCATGCTCGTTTTTTAAATGGCTTGATGAGCTATCACCTCCTACCAGTCCATCACATTGAGTCCGAGACTCGAGACATTAAATTTTCAAGGCTTGGCAAAATTTAATTTACTACAAAGGCTCCAACAATGCGAAGAAAATAAAGATTTTCTCATGACTTTGTTCAAAAAAGCCGAAGAACAGTGGGATCACTTTAAAATATTGCTACATGAAACCCAAATAGAGAGGGATCAACTAAAACAAAAATTGATTTTGGCCGAAGAAAGGGAGAATGTACTAAAAATGATATTATGTGCTATAATGCTAGTATTCGTTCTTTGGAAAACTGTAACATGGATGTAGTGAAAACTGTAAAAATGATAGTTCTATTTTTCTATAATGTTAATACTATTTTTGATAGAATCTTAGTTGATTAAACAACACGTCAACTTAAATTCGACCACTAGGGTAATGATAGACTATGCATACGGTATATGAAATATTAAGTATGCATTCTATGATATCAAGCATACAATGTACCAACTATGACCACACCATGCATATTCAAATTCCATGCCACAAATCAGTTTGACACAAACAGATTCACTGCAGAATCATAACAAGTTTCATAAAATAAAAGAATAATTGTCATATCCTCCACCATATCCTTCAACCTTTATATTTGAGAAATAAAAAAAAAATTCATATCATAACCACCATGATTCAATAACACATTAAACGGCTTAGGATTCAAATATCTTTCTCCCTAAGTTCCTCATCAACACAAGTGTTACTGTTGATTTCATCAATAATGTCCATGACCACATTTTTTTGGTCAGCTTCAGGTTTTTTTTTCTCAACAGTTGCAACTGCTTCTTCATTCTCACCTTCTTCTCCTTTTTTTCTAGCATGTGCAGCAACTGGTGCTTCTTCAGTTTCCTTTTCTTCCACACCTTCTTCTCTTTTTTCACCTACAACAGTTGTTTCTTTTTCAGCTTCTTCTTTTCGTTCACCTGCTGTTTTTTTCTCAACTTCTTCTTTGTCAGCTTTGTCAGCTTCTTCTTCAACAGTTTTTTCTTTTTTCTCGCCTTCTTGTTCATCTATTGCCGCTTCTTCTTCTGCTTCAACAGCTGCTACTTTTTCACCTTCTTCTTGGCTCTTATCTTCTTCATCATCCAACCTTTCTTCTTCATTTTCCTCTTCTGCCACAACAGAGGCCAACTCATCCATTTTTCTCTTTTTTTCTCCTTCTTCATTCCTCTTCGATTCACAAAGGTCCACATGTACTGTATCATCATATTACAAAGTGTTACCGATATTTAAAGCTGAAAATTCATTAACAACATCAATTATTGAATGAAGTTACCTCGCTCGTGTTGTCGCTCATCCATTTCTTTTTTCTTCATTCTTTTCTCTCTGATATTGGCAGCAATATCCAATATCGTTTCCTCGATCACAGCGACACGCTTATGAAGATCCCTGGGGGATGATATTCCCGCTGCATCTTTGGAGGTGCTCGGAGAATCATCATCACCAATGCGTACTCCAATGAGGTTACCACCCAAATCCCCGTCATCATCACTGTCCTCATTTAAAGTAAGGACAGTCACCCCTTCTAATTCTTTCTTCAAGCCATCGAGAACATTATTCTTCACCTCGTCCGTATATGGGTCAAACGTAATCATGTAATCTATTTTCGTCTCACGAATAGTAGGAATAATATACGGGTGCACGTTCTATAAAATATCAATTAACAATTACATAACATTCGATGCACCGGTAGTATTATTTCATAATAGAAAATAAGTTCATACCTCGGTAACTTTTCCTTTATACTTGGTTGGGTCGCCTTCGATTATATTGTCACTTTTTATAGTGTGCCATCTGAGTATGCGGGGAATGGGAAAGGGCTCATCCATCGATTTTCCAGCAAATTCTCCAAGATAAGAAAAGGCCTCATAGATCCAAATCTGTAAGCAGTACAACAGTGAAAAAAATAACTCAGAGTCTATGACAGAATATAAATAAAATGAGAATCTATGATAAACTCACTAAAGGGTTTATGGTAGATACCATGAATGCCTAGGGAAATCCGATTAGAGCATAGGATGTCTTCTGCTTCTTCAGGTTACTTTTCTTCTTTAGATAATCCATGGTCAGTTGAAATGTCTCTTTTCCCCACGGATACTTCTCGAAGAAACTCAACGAATCGACCATTCGAATCAGTTTTATGTCGACAACCTTCGTCGAATCTTTCGCAAGCAACATGGTGTGCAAGAACCAAAGTAGAAAACACTTGAACTTCTGGTCCTCGTTCAGCTTATTCCCTCTGATCAGGTGTAACAAGTTGGTCGCCGTGATATTTTTGTTTTTCGTCACCTTAAAACAAAAATTATCCCCCTTTGCTAACACCTTCTTCATTTTTTATTCACTGGGGTATGATGAGCAGTTCAGCCCCGTGATCAAACAAAACTCTTTCAAGCCAAAACAGGCAGGCTTGTTGTTAACGCAGAACCACATCTCATGACGCATCTTATCGTTCCTAACACGTCGTAACAACAAATAATAGACCAACTGCCCATTGAACTTGAGATGTTCTGGCAGGTTTCTCAGGTGTCCAAAACAGGATCGCTTGAATCTTTTCTTCAATTCTTGGTCGACAAGAACTTGCTTAAATTCTCGATAAGCATTCATTCTTGATCTGACCGATATCTTTGTCGGAAAAGATCCGACCTCGTCAATTATCGTTCGAAGATCATACTGCTCCACGAAAATGCACCTTGAAAGATATGGAACAGACAAGGAATCATTATCCCCATCATCACTATTACTCTCACTTCTCTCGCTCTTTTCACTGTCACCACTGACACTCCGCTTGGCAACATCTTCACTAGAATCGACGTACTCGTGTATCTCCTTTAACTCTGAATCTAATTCGGACACTGATAACGCTCAAACTACAGCTCTCGTAAGAGTGTAAGCGGTCGTCGTCAAATATAGAACCCAACTGGGTTGGGTGTCGAATCCCACAGGGAATACTCGATCACTAAGTATGCAACGATTAGTAGACTTTTGGTGAAAGTTCTGCGGATAAAGGGGGGATTTTATGCGTGAAGTAAAATTATCAAAATAGCAAAGTAAAAACGGAATGTTTAGTAAGATTTTAATCAATGAGAATTGTAAGTTAGGGTTATGTCCACCTTATGAGTTTTACGTATCTATTGGCTATGATTTATGCGGAATTCAGACATGCATGCGCTTATAGAGATTCGTATTCTATGGTAAATCCTAGTGTCTTTCGACCATCAAGGATTATATCACTTTAACTCTTTCGAGCTTAAAACGTATACTAATGGTACAAATTCTCCAAGAGGTTAATCCAGTTACGGCACTAACTTTTAAACAGGGGTTGGTAGCCCTATTTCCTTGTCATTCTCTCTTTTCCAGACATGTAACTTTTCTTTCGAACAAGTTAATGCTATACTGGCGTATTCTATATGTTTGCAACCACAAGAATTCAATTAAGATGAAGAGAGTAATGATATAAGCAGCATACGTATCAAGAATTCACAAACTCATAGCAATAGATAGTGTCTCATAAGGCTTCCATAACCCTAACAGAGAAGTTTAGCTACTCATGAGGGTAACGGAAATCAACGAAGACATCATCATCATACCACAACTATAGCAATCTCACGTTGAAGAGGAATGTGGCGTCACAACAAGATTGACGTTTTCCTCTTGGCCCGTTGCTCTCAAGAGAGTCGTGTCCTCTGTTAGAAATTGTAACGTGAATTAGGAGCAAAAGTCAAATGAAAAAGTCTTGAATTAATGAATGAGTGAATAATATAAAAGCTTCGAATTAATGAATAAGTCCCTCCTAAAAAATTCAGCAAAATAGGGTTTTTATAACATCCTTGTCCTAGTCCTACTGAAATAGGGTTTTTATCCTTGTCCTAGTCCTACTGGGTTACTGCATACTTGTCCTAATCCTACTAAGTTACAGTTGATCCCCCAAGTCTTTAGAAATGCTGTTTTTGCCCGGGACAAGTTCTCCATGCATCACTTTCAGTCCATAAGCTTCCAGAAGCTGCCTTCCTTCTTACGTGAAGTTTCCTTTGGCGTTCAACAGTCCATAAAATGCTGAAATATTCATCATAAATACCTGAAATCTTGCTAATCACGTTGGTTAGCTCACTTACAGGAAAATGGACTAAAAGTGCAGGAATTATATATTTTGTCCTTAAAACTTAGCTAAAATATGGGTAAATTAAGGTGCTTTAGGCGTGTAAATACGCCTAACATCAGACACCGACTCTTGAATTTTCTTTCTTTTAGAGATATTTCCAACTGCCTCAGCTCTTCTTTTTCTACTACTACCAGAGGTACCGATTTTGCGTTTAGGAATGATGTTTTTTTTTACCCATTTTTAACACAATCTACACCTGAAGAACAAATCTCTCATTTTCAGTTCATAGACCACAAGTCTATTAACAGAAATAACTCAATGCTCAAATAAAAAACCCTTAAAAAAGTTAACAAACACCCCACCATTAAACAATTCACTACACAAACATACAATAACTGAACCAAAATCCAGCATGCGAAATCAAAACACAACAATTGCTAAAAATCAAACTAGTACACCTAATCAAACTAATTAGCTATTATGTAAGACCCCGCAAAGTTCCCTCATAGTTTGAGCCTTAGAGTGTGTCGAATGAAGCGTAATTCTGGCTCTAAAAGATGTAGGAGTGACTCCTAAGTGAGTATCGTATTAAGCATATAGAATTTCCCTAATTTTGAATTTTCATCACGTGGAAAATTTGATAAGCTTTTCATTGATATAAGATTCACCCAAATCCGATACCCGGGTAAGAAGTTATGGCTAATTTAAGATCTAGTCATAAAACTGTGTCATTTTAGTGCTTGGCACGTCGCGGAGAGGGTCGATTTGACAATTGTCTAATTTCAGTGGAACTTCGCGATATTGGCGCGTCGCACTGAGGTTTCAGGTTCCAACCAGTGGAAAAATGCGATGGCTCCGCATCGCGGTGACTCCCATATTGCCAATTGTCAATTTCCAGTGAGCCACCGCGATAAGTGGCACGTCACGGTGACCCCTTAAATCGGGTTCCCAGTTTAATTTTTCAGCTTCGTATAGATGTTAAAAAGGGCATTTTGGACTTTTTTCAAGCCTATAAAACCGTGCAAACACCAAATCAAAGTCATTTGCAAGCATCCTATGAGGTTTTTCTCTCATAAAAAAACCCTAAGTATCCAAAACCTCTTTCAAAAATCTCAAGAATTCACCATGGATTTTCTAAATTGAGTCAAGATTCAAGGTTCCCAAGTCAAGGGCCTCAAGAACCCTCATTCACGAGTACGAATAGAGTTCCAAAAGTGAGAGTTCATCCAAAGCTTCTAATTCAAGGTATGTGGGGTTTTGAACAAGGGTAACCCTTTCACCCTTGTGCCCAAAAGGCTTATTTACATCATGAATTTCCTGAAATCTATGAGGTTTTTACATGAATTTGAATTGGGGGTTTTCACCCATTGTTATTGAATGCATTATCTTGATATTCCCCATGAATTAAGAGTCAAATGGCAGGATTTTTGCATGTTTTATTGAGAATTTACAGCTGGGTAGAAAGCCCATCATTTTACTCATTGAGAAGCTAATATTTGCAATGTTGAGATATTGAAGCATATGACTATATTGAGATTTTGAGATAAATTGCTGAAATTCTCAGATTTCCACATGATTTATGAATCTATATGCTATATATTATGCTTTTGATGAGCTTTAACTTGAGATTGGATTATGGGTTAGTAAGCCCTATTTGAGACTTGTGATATTATGAACTCTTGTGCTATAAACACCCATGATTTGAGTAGTTTGAGATGATTGAGAAATGAATTGACCTAATGGTCCGAAAGCTTTGAAATCCACTTCATTATATGAGATTATCGATTTGATTATTGGGTTCGTGGTGAACCATGAGATTATTCTAAAAGTGGATTTTTATGAGATGAGCGCAGATAATCTAAAGGGAGTAGTACTTAGCACCGAGCGGATAAGTCACTACGGTTTATTACCCCAAAACTACGTGCCACCGTAGGTTAGGCCTGAGGCCGAGTTTATGATGATTATGATTGGGCCCGAGGCCGAGTTTCGCTTAGTGATCACTAGACCTAGGCTATACTCCCTGGCAAGAGTATGACGCTCCTCCCCAACGTGGAGTCTCTTCCTTAGGAGGACAAAACGTTAGACTCCATGTAGCTCGCATGGTTTATGTCGGTTACGAGAACCTCCCTTGCCCTTTTTAAACTTCAAAATTTGATACTTATTTTCCCTTCCTATGAGTTATTTTCCTAAATGGTAAAATTGCAAAGTTGTTCCCTAATTAAAGTGCTTCCTTGAGGTGGGTTATTTCCCTAAATGAAAGTATCTTCCCTTGATATGGTACTTTTCATAAAGTTTTGAGATAAGTTATTTCCTTGAGCTAGAATACTTTTCCATTTGAGATAGAATGATTTTCCTAAAGCTTGAAATGAGATATTTTCCTAAGGTGAATGAAATGTCTTCAAATATGTTTCCAATTCATATGATTCCGAATTCCAAGTATATGAGTTCTAAATAATTATGAAATATTGAGCATTGAAGAGGTTTTACTCTCCATGAGACATATGCATGAGTTGAAAGTATTGTTTAAAGTCCCTTAGCCTTTGGATATTGAGAATAAGAGAAGATTTCTGATTTTTAAGGTTAAAGAGCGATGACTCACGAGATTTGTGTTGCATGCCTCATTCGACATGATTTATGAGCTTTATATTTTATACTTGTTCAAGCCATGTGAGTCGTCTCATTTTGCATACATGATTTGATTGAAGAAGATCGGTACTATTTTTATACATATGCATTCACCCCGCATACTCAGTACATTCTAAGTACTGATTCACATATATGTCTATGTGCTACATTGTATCATAATGTAGGTTTAGGTGCTCAGTCCCAGCTTCGCCCGTGATTCTCCGAGTACCTTGCCTACGTTTTCGACAGTGGTGAGTCCTCATGGTTCGAGGGTCGATCTTCAGATATTTACTGTACTTGAGAGACTATGTTTTATCTTCAGTTCATTTCGAGTCAGTTGGGGACCTGTCCCAACGGCTCTCTAGATTTTAATTTGTAGAGGCTTGTTAGACTAGTATCAGACTTGTGATGTGTCGAGGGTTCAGTATTGTGGTTTTGTTGAGATTTTTCTACATTGTGGTCATATGAACCGAGTACCTTTTTCATATTTCCTTTCATGTGAGACGACTATGCGAGTGTTTGAGTCTATCCTTATCTTGAATTGAGTGTCATTGGTAGAAACCGGCTCTAAGGGTTAGCTTGGGGATGCTCGTAGCCTTAAGCACCGTGTGACGTCTCGGGAGACGATTTCGGGTCGTTACATATTAATGTTTCAATTTTCACTATTTCAGCAATCATGTTTTAAAAGAATTTCATGCGTCTCAAAATTGATTTCAATCTAGGGCATTCTCATTTCATAGACCACGGGTCTACGGATAGACCGCGGATCTACGGACAGAAACAGGTCACTGTTCAACTCAAAGTGCCAAAATAACTCTTCAAACAACAATTATCCCACCATTCAACACTTCGTTGCTAAAAAAAACACGACTAAACCAAAATACCAAATTCGAAAAGAAAAAAAAGTCCTACTTCACTACGAATCGATTAGCAAAAAAAAACATTTAAATGGATCTAGAAATGATCGAAACTTCATTTTAACTAACCTTTCGAAACAACAACCACCCTTTAGCAGCTGGAGAAGAAGCCGAAACGACAATGGCGTTTTTTGAAAGAAGTAGTTTCAAAAGCGGGAGTTGGGAATTGAAGAGGAAAGAGAGAGTTTTTTTTTTAAAATATTGGAATAAGTGGAGGGTGTTAGGTGTATTATATTAAATTTGTGAAGTTGTAAAAATGATGAATTGGTCCCCCACGTGTGGGCCCTACTTTTTTCACTTTTTCCCACTTTTTACACCCTAAACCTAAAAAATAAATCAAAAAAAATTAAGTGGGTATTTAGCAAATTAGTTTTGGAGGGTTCCTTCTTTGCCAATTATTCCTCTCTTACATAGACACAAGAAATAAAAACTCACTTTTTAAAACAAAAAAAAATATTTTCTAAAAATACATTTCTCACTAAAAACATTTCCCCTTTACCGAACACACAGTTAGTCATGAGCAGAGCCACCTATATCAAAGGGTGGTTAGGTTCACACCCTTCGTCGGAAAATTATGTTGTGTATATAGGTTAAATATTCGCTATTATGAGTGTATATTTAATTTTGCACACCGGCCTTAACTGAACTGAAAAGAAAATTTACACACTCTTTGTCAAATTCCTGGCTCCGCCACTTCCGTTAGTTTAGATAAAGTCGTAGTATTCTTTTTGTAATTGATCCATAATTACAATAATTAATCAAGTTATGATCTTATGGATTAGGTTTTCATCTGTTTAATTAATTTCCAGCCACATATTTTAAATTTCACTATAACCCATATGCAGACTATTAGTAGCAACGAATCCGAATACTTAAATATCTTGAGTTGGTTTCTTTGACTAATGACTTACAATCTCTAATAAAGTATGATGTATGTATAACTTTTTATTGTAATTATAGTCAATCCCCTACTAGTTACGCAATACTAGTCCAAGTGAAAGAACAAACAAAATGACGATGCAATTTGATATTGAAAATATTTCTCTCATTTAAGTTCGATCACACTTATGTCATCACACATCATCATATGAACAAAAGTAAAAATAAAAAGTAAGTTAATAATAATAATAATAATTTACCTCTTGCTTTTTTTTTTTCCAAGATAAAGATCAATTGCATGGACAAAAAATGAGGCAAAACAATAAAAGCAAATAAAAAAGAAGAACAAGAAGGCCTTGATATCGTGAAGTTTTCGTCAGTGATTCCTTTTTAGAATAATTATTTAGTAAATAATCATCTCTTTCTTTTTGTAATTCATGAGACTTTTAAATCACGATCTAAAGATTTTTTTTAAGCGAACTCATTTTTTCTTAGTATGAGAGAACATAATCTCACATTTTAAAATTTGTAGATTATTATAAAGTTGTTAGAAGATTGTCCGATACAAAGTCGGTAAGATTGATGAATATATGACCAAACATTAGATCTAGGTCTAATTTTGTCCGGATGGATAACTTCTCAAGGTCTATACTTGCATAACTTCTAAAAATAGAGACAAAATCTGAATGATAACCAAAAATAAGGTGATAATTAAGTGTATGGCATAGTGGTCTATTAAAGATTTTTTTTTTTTTTTTTTTTTTTTTTTTTTGTGTGTGTGGGGGGGTCAATATCCTATTATCAAAGAAGCAAAAAGGAACAAATATGAGAGAAAAGGATATAAAGACAAAAGAAAGAAAGAAAACTAAATTTAAGTCAAAACGTATAAAGTTGGAGAAATGCAAATATGTCAAAAAGTTGAAAATCATAATGTAAGAAATTCTACTGCTTATTTCGTATGCATAAAAGGAACTTGGAATAAAGTGGCTTTTGCAGCAATTTTAGAAAATATTCCAAGCTTTATATATTGATATTTCCATTTTTAGGAGGGGAAAATGATGTACTCCTAGAAGAATAATTAGATATAGTTGTGATTTTCCTTTTGGATTTGAAATTTCAAAAGGGGTAAGAACACAAACTTTTATGAAAATCAAAGGCAAATATATTCTAATATTAGGAATTTTCAAAGCAAGAACGTGTATATATATATTGCCTACTTGCATCAATAATCTAGCATTCTGATTACGGATTTGATAGAATTCAATAGTTTTGAATTCAAGGAGATTTAATATATAAAGAAGTAAACAAACGAAGAAGGTTTAACATCTATCATATGTCTACATTAAAAATAATTGTAATCATGTATAAACAATGTAATTATCCGCCAAATTTTTTTAGACAAATCCCTCAGTCCTACTTAGCTCTGCAATAGTAATTAGAACACGAGTTAAGCAAATCAAGCACTGTGTATATAATGTTCTATTTAGACTTGTAAAGATGTTGAGACTTTGATAGTGACTAAGTTCACACTTCAATATGCATATATTCATTTAGTTTACTAGGCAATAGGCATCCATGTGCATCATACCTTTATTTTTAAAATAACACACACTATTATTGTTATTCTTTTCTCACTCAACTCGGTGCTCGTTTAGGACTTGACTAATTCAAATTCTTGCAGAGAAGTATCATTTTTGAGGGTAAAAATCAAAGCTTGAATTTAAAAATTCTAATTGATGATGAAGAGATACTTACCACAACCGAATTAAATGAAAAAACATTATTTTGTAATAGTAAGGAAGTAACAGAAATGAAATGCCTCTTTATGTAAGTGGTAAAATGTCAAATTATTTTTCAAGTCTTGATATTTTTTTTCTTTCATGGAATCTTTTACAGCACGTAACACCTAGTAATTTTTGTCTTATCATTTTTTGTTGAATAATAAATACAAGTACTTAATAGACTAAGCAAGTGTCTAGAAGTGACAGTTGCACATTAATAGTGCTCACATCTATTCTCCCACCCATTTTTATACACTAATATTGACTTTAGTATCAATTTGCGAAAGATCAAATGGTGGCAATATATTATATGGTCCTTGGCACCTAGAATGCATACCACAATATACCTAGTGTAGTTCTACTAAGTCGAATTCGAGAAGGATATAATGCACGCAGACATTATCCCCTAACTTAGAGATAGAGGTTGTTTCAATAGACTCTCGACTCAAGAAAAAAAAATTCAAAAAATAATTAACGAAAGTGAACTCATAACAAAGCAGAACAACAATTACAAATGTAACAATTGAAGTACAAGAAACGACACATAATAACAAGAATCAAATAATAAGAAATACAGAAACCATACTTCGACTATTTGTATGAACGAATACAGAGACAGACAGCACTTGGTAGGCGTTTGAACATAATTTGGTTGAATTTTGAAAAATAAAAATATGTAAATTTTGAACTGGAAAACAATGGCCAGCGATCTTATTTTCTACTCCAAGTCAAATCAAAATCTTTTATCAACTAACGATGGAAAAAATGAACAAAAAGATTATGCTTTGTATAATTTCTTTTTTTTCATCTAAGCCGCCAGCTTTTATATACCTCAATTACCTCAAAATGAAATAATTTTGATTATTTTGCATTCATCGGAAAAAGTGCTCTCCAAAACGAACGCGAAAGTAAATTTTCATCAGAAACTGAATTATAACTCTTACCTTACCAACAAGACTAATGCTCTTCACAGATTTGGTAATTTTATGTTCTACTCCACTTATCATATGTAAGTCGTTAAAATGCAGATGGTTTTTCTAGTAAATATGAACCAAGATATAGTTCCCACAGTTAACACAATCCAACATCTTTACATCTTTAAACAGATCGGTGAACCAAAAGTGCAAGATACTAAAAGAACAGCTAAAGATCAAACATGTTCCAAACACGGATCGACTACATCACAGATTTAGCACACTTCAATAACGGTCAAAGGCGGGCGGACGTCCTCCTCCCCTACGAGGGCGATCATATGGTCCTGGTCTGTCTCTGATGCTTTTTCCCTCATAACGTGCTGGTCCTCCACTCCCATACCTGTCAACATCTCGTGCGCCTACATCCCTGGTGAAACCCCTCTCTTTGCCAGAACCATTCTGAGCATATCGGTCAGAAACCCCATATTTGTTGCCCACAAAGCGATCACCAGCAGGAGGGTGCCTAAATATCATTAAAAACGAATTAGATCTGTAACACTAACACCAAGCAAGAACAGAGAAAAGATTAAGCCGTCACACCTGTCGTTGGCAAATCGATCACGGGTTCCATATCTATCATCTCTGCTATCATAGCGCTCCCTATCAGCATAGTGGCCTCTATCGTAAAGATCATCCGTGTACCGATGGTCACTGCCATAACGATCCCCACGTGTGCTACCACCAGCATACCTTGATCGAGGAGGAGGGGATATTGCACGTGCACCGCGGCCACCGCCTTCTAGATGACAGTCTCTAGCCCAATGTCCTAGGCGGCCACACTTGAAGCACTGGTCTTGCCCTGCTGACCTGTCACTACCACCAAAGCTACCACGGTCACCACCACCATAGCTACCCCGGTCACCGCCACCGTAGCTGCCCCTATCACCACCTCTGTAGCTACCCCTGCCACCACCTCCGTAGCTACCCCTGCCACTGCCTCCATAGCCTCCACCATAGCCATGGTCAGAATCCTCACCGCCCATCCTTGGTTGGGCCTTGTTCACAGATATGACCTTATCGCCAATCTCCCTACCATCCATTTCTCTGATTGCATCTTCCATGGCGCGACGGTCTGCAAATGTTAGAAACCCAAATCCACGAGGACGGCCTGTATCCCTTTCCAGCATAACCTACAGAGCTAACAGTTTAGAAACTAGTACCAGACATATTGATATTTATCAGGAACAAAATCAAATTGATAATGAGAACTAGAACTTCAGATATAAAGCACAATAAAAGAGTTCCTTTTACCTTTACTCTTTTACAAGAAAATTCTCGAGAATTATAAACAGTGAAAACAACAAGTCTAGAATTATTGATGATATCTCAATTAGCAAAATGATAGCAAAGCAAATTAACATTTGACAATGTCCTCCGAGGGAAGATGGAATTATATGGTTCATTCCCAGCTAATTTAATAGCACTCAATCTCATGGCGAACCATCCACCCCAATTCAAGAGAGTCCTGCAATAACCCGGTTACTCCCTATTCAAGTTGCTCGGATGTGAACCATCTTAGGAAGACGTACCAAAGAAACGATCTAAACATGCAAGAGCAATAGTTTAAATCGAGTAGCCAACAATACAAACTCAAAATTTAAGTCCAAAACAAGCAAAAAATACACAAAAACTTCAAAGTTCATAGGAAGGTTCAATCTGGAGCTCCTCACAACAGTATTAAAAGTTAATTCTGAAAACAAAATGGAAGGTACGTTCTTTTCCTTAATGCTGTGGATCATTTCTAGGATCTCTCTGAAACCCCTCCACATTCAACTTGATTGATACTTGATGGCCTTCATTTATTGCAGTGAAGTGTAATGGGAGAAAGTAGTTGGTTTTGGTAAAGCATGAGAAGGTATGCTAAAAATTGTAAGTTACAGACTACCATCATTGCTACATGATAAATATATCATTTTAGAGGTAGATTTCAAGTGGTAATGTATGCACACACACACACACACACACCATAAATCTTAATGATGCATCATTCTGCCTACTTAGTGGCTAGAGAGACGTTGTCAGTCAACACTTCTAATTCTTGGTTGCTTGTGCACTTCTGGCATTCAACTTTGAATTTATTACCTTACTCAATATATACTTAAATTCTCAAGTTGAATTCCAACTATACAATTATGCATGCAACTGCACAGAATATAGGTAAGTTTGTTAAAAGTAGTAAACCTGGAATGCTGTAAGTTTCTTAATCACTTCATTATTAGAATGCAAAGGGTAGAAACTAAATTTAGCATTTTAGTAAAAAAGATTTCGGCAGAGGTCTTACTTGGGCAGCAGAAAAGCAGGTCTGCAGATTATCATCTCCAGACCCGTTAGGTTGACTCATTACCACATGTATCCAGTGTATCAATACCATTAACAGCTAAAACAACAAAACCCAACAAGAAGGCTTCCTAACCTCTTGGATAAATCTTAACTATGCCAATTGGAACTTTTGTTGAATCCATAAACTTCCTTCATTTACTTCAACCAGATTTATGAGTGGCAAGCAAAAGCATCTCAGAGGTATGTCTAAGAACAGGTGGTTAACCATAAAACCAAAGCTTACCGCTCAAAGACTTGCCCATACCGACAACATCCTGTGGAAAGTTTCCTTGGTAAAACTTTTCACAAAAATCATTTGGCTTTTGTTCAGTAACTGTCCAAAATACTGATCTTCTTTCAGCTATCTTTTCCAGCCCAAGCTTCAAATAATCCTGATTAATCCCCCAACTACAAAATTTTCAACTTCCCCACTTAAGCCGTCGGCTAAGCAAGGCATCAAAGAAGATAAAGCTAACTCAAAAGAACTAATCCACTTTGAGCCTTTGAAATGCAAATCAGAGAGAACAAAGCAAAATATCAATAAACTAATCTATAGCAATAATCCATGAAACTTTTTTTCTGAAGCGATAACTTGGCTGAAGCAACGCTACTCCTGAGTCTTCAGAGGCATGCCATCATCTGGTAGTTCACGATTTGGAAGACAATGCAGTTGCACAAGAGAAGAACATCTCATGACAACAAAACGATCATTCAACAACCAAGTAAAACAAAAAAAGCTATCTAGACGGAGAATGAGACAGAAGTGCATCCATACTCTGCATGCAACAGCTTCTAAAGGGCTTCAAAAAGGTCAAGAAATCAAGAATCACATTCAATCTTAACAGTGGCAAACCATCGAGTGAAACAGAATGAGTGATCAAGAGGGAGAATGAGACAGAAGGGCAGCCAGACTCCGTGGACGAACAGCGTCTAAAGGTCAGGAAATCAAGAATCAAGTTCAATCTTGAAAGTGGCACGTGTAGAGGTAGGAGATCAGCTAAGTACCACATAGCTCTCAACCTTTTTCCCTGAACAAAGAATAGGTACCGCCAGATGTCGTCTATTATATATCCACCGTATTTATAAATGGGAAGCTAAAAATTTTAACATCCCCATAATTTTAAAGGGAACACAAGAAAGTTGTTATGTTTCTCACATAAGTTCCAGTACCCAAGATATTATCTTATCTGTTCCACTGACCATTCAAAAGAACTTCTCAATGTTAAAATTACAAGGACCTCAGAGATCATGAATTAGAAACAATGTAGCAAACTGTAGTTGGCAGACTGAAAAAGAAAGTGTTGCTACCATGCAAAAGCACTTGGGGACTCATATATCTTGTGTCTGTTCAACATGACAAAATGACACCCAAATTTTAGTAAAACAAATGATAATAGCCTTCAATCAGATTGGTCCTGCTAGCTTTCAAGACCAACAGGCGCCATTCACAGAAACTGTCAACCAACCTGACTTGAAGAAATGTGGAAACTAGAGTCTGAGCTAAATTGCATATTCAAAATTCATCTCTTAGTTGATCCTCTTATAGCAGAAATTCCACCATTGCTTGCAACTGATACATATATTTTAAGCACCTTAGATCAAGAGCTAACTTGCCTCCTCTGTCCCACATTTGACGAGTCCTTGCATCAAAAGCTAACTTACCTCCCCTATTCCCACATTTGATGTGTTCTTACATCAAGCGCTAGCTTAACTCCTCTATTCCCACATTTGATGCATGTCACTAAAATAAACATAGTTATGGGATAGTAACTGCCACTTATAGCTATCCCTTAAATTTAACTTTGATTGAGGAAAAAGTCTTAAAATTACTGGTGATTCCCCCAAAACAGACCAACTATGACACACTCGGTCCAAATATTCCAATCATCTTCCATGAAGTCCAAAGTCCATAACACAAATCCCACTTGAAATTACTACACCATACAATTAGCTAATGGTTGAACCAGCTCAAGGAACCAGAGCAGATTGTGAATCAGCTGCAATCATCATGGAGACGCATTTCTGAATAAGTCACTGCTGCAATTGAAACCGATAGTGCTTCGTTTGTTAACATGCAGCCGACCTACGCTTTTTCAGATAGTCTAACAATTGAAACCTCAAAATCAAGCTGCTGAAGGAATCAAGAATTTATGTCCAGCGACTTCACATTTCAAAGAACAAAAAACCTTCCTCATACAATTCCATCTAAGGCATCTCAAATCCATTGACTGGCATAACCAGATCCAGAAATATTAAAAGGAAAACTTATTAATAAATGATTAAAATGAAATGAAAAAATTGTAAATAAACATGATTTTAGCACTCAACGTAAAGCAATATAATCAATTTGCAAAGTTAAAGACTAACCAACAAATTGCTCCATAGAGCATAGCACCAAAAGGCATGAAGAGAGAAAGCTGAAACACATAAACATAAGATTCTTCCCACTCCTTAAGTTCATTTATACGCCAGACTTCAGACAAACAAAGTTTGCAATCATTCGTATAAGCTACAAGGAGAATGCAATATCCTCCACCTCAGAATATGCAATAAATGATGATAGCCTGCTTCATATATTTCTTTATCAGTAGAAGTAGCTATATATTATTAGATGGGAAAAAGAAATTATTGAGTACAAATTATTTTTAAAATGAGTTTAATAAAAAAAAACTGAGGAATGGCATTTCAAGTAGACATTTTTTTTTCACCGCAGTTTTTCTTTTTGTTCTCTTAACTTAGTTCTGTTCAAGCTTTACAAAAATGGATTTCTTTTTCCTGAAAAATTATTTTTGAAGTTCTTTTTATGAAAAATAACCCAGGCTTACTACATCAAAAGGTCATAATCTTGATTAGAAAAAAACAAAAGTAATTTATTTTCCCAAACTTGCTCAAAATACAGGAAAAATAGTACAACAACATACCCAGTGAAATCACAAAAGTGGGATCTGAGGCGGGTGGTGTACACTTGTAGCCATAGCCATAAGGTGGTTAGAAAGATTGTTTCCGATTAGACATGAAACAGTATTAAAAACTACAACAAAGTTGAAAAAAATGTGTATGCATGAAAAACATTTTGCCAAAACATCATCAAAGAACTGAGTCAGCCCACTATAATTCTTTTTACAAAGTTGCTAGTTAATAAGAACATACAGTAACAGTACAAATACACACACTAATTCCTTAAAAATGGAACGAAAAAAGGGATAAATTACAACGAAAACTGAATCTTCTGAAAACTACGAACCTGACAATCGATAATTTTACCGTAACGGTCAAAAGCTCCTTCGAGTTGACGGTCGGTAACATCCCATGCTAACCCTCCAACAAATATACGATAATCTTGGTCCTTCCCTGACATTTTTCTGCAAATTGAAAAAAAATTACCAATTAATAACAGCAAAAAGAATAAAACACTACAAACTCCACAAATATACATAATGTTGGTTATTTTCCTAACATTTTCTGAAATTGAACAAAATTTACCAATTTATAACAGCGAAAAAAAGCCCTAAAAATCCCACAAATATACAATAATACTGGTCATTTTCCTTACATTTTTCTGCAAATTGAGCAAAAAATAGTACCAATTCATAACAGCAAAAATAAACAAAACCCTAGAAATCCCACAAATATACGATAACCTTCCTTTACAGACATTTTCTGGAATTGAGAAAAATTTGCCAATTCATAACAGCAAAAAAAAATCCATAAAAATCCCACAAATATACGATATTTACTGAAATTGAACAACAATTTACCAATTTATAACAACAAAAATCAATAAAACCCTAGAAATCCCACAAATATACGATAATCTTCCTTTACAGACATTTTCTGGAATTGAGAAAAATTCGCCAATTCATAACAGCAAAAAAACTCCATAAAAATCCCACAAATATACGATATTTACTGAAATTGAACAACAATTTACCAATTTATAACAACAAAAATCAATAAAACCCTAGAAATCCCAAAATTGTACGATAAAAATCCCACAAATATGCGATAGTTACTAAACTTGAACACAAATTTACCAATTTCTAACAGCAAAATACAAAAATAAAACCCTAAAAATCCCACAAATGTACGATAAAAATCCCACTAATATACGATACTTACTAAAATTGAACAAAAATTTGCCAATTTATAACAGAAATAAAAAAAAAATAATTCCCACAATTATATACAATAATTTTAGTCCATTTCTGACAATTTTCTGAAATTGAACAAAAATAGTACCAATTTTTAACAGCAAAAAACAAAAACAAAAAACGTAGAAATTAATTGAGCTGAAATTAAGATAAAATTGAGCTTCAAATTGACAAATTGAGATGAAATTAATTATATATACCGATTTTCAGTATTGCCGAATGAACTTTTGCTTTAATTTTTTTCGCTATGGGGCTTCTGTACAAAACCCTATTCTTTATTAACTTTGACGGTTCGTTTTATTTTTGTGGGTATATATAGAGAGAGAAATGAGTCCATAGACTCTTCCACGTCTTCAATTAAAATAAGGGGACAAGTGAATCCGCAAACTTATTAAGTTAAAAAAGTTAAGTCTCTTGAACAATTAGGATAGTTATTTGATAATTGTATTAGTTGTCTCAACAACTATACACGATTGTTGAACAACTTTGCACAATTATCAAACAACTTTGATAGTTGTTGAACTTCGTAAAGTTGTTCGACAACTGAGAGAAGTCATTGAAACGAAAAAACTAGAAAAAAAACTCAAAAAAAATTGTTCCTCCCACCTACTTTTAAAAACTTAAAAATCCTCACTTAATTGAAAAACTTGTTTGTCCCTTTTAATCCAAAGTATATATGGGTAGTGGAGAGTCGTCAAAATGGGCTTGGCCGGTGAGCGAGCCCAACTCAATTTGCTATTTTGGTATATTAGCATAGTTACTAAAAATTACACAAAATCACAACTTTAAATTCACTTATTGCAAAAAATCTCATCTTTCCAAATATATTACAAAAATCTCATTTTTCTCTAAAAATACATATATATATATATATATATAGCTTCTATGTATATATCGGTCCTGTTATGTATATGAATCGGCTTTGTTGTGTATATATCGGTCTTGTCATACTTGTTATATGTATGAATCGGCTTTGTTATGTATATGTCGGTCTTGTCATATACAAAGGTTTCTATGTATATGTCGGCCTTATTATGTATATGAATCGGGAGAGAGTAAAATAATTAAGGAAGTGGGAGAGAGTGTAAATAATTCTAATAAGGTTAGGATTTATGTTACTTTTAGTTGTTTAAAATTGAATTAAATTCGATAACCTAAACCGGAAAAAAAGTTTTCAAATAAGTACATAATTTGATATTGGAAAATTCCAATTCAAGAAGATAATAACAACTCGGCAAGAGGAGTTGCTCGGATATGCACTCACCATCTCCAACCTTGAGGTTGTGAATTCGAGTCACCAATTGAAAAAAAAAAAAAAAAAGATAATAACAATCCTACAATTGTTAATCGATTTCTTGTGTTTATTTATCTATACAAGTCTCTTTGGCAATTAATAGTTTTCATTTCTTCTCAAAAACTTATTTGGACATAAATTTGTTAGATGTTTTCGGAATTTGAAAAATTCCAAAAAGTTATTTATACAATTTTCACTTTAAATCACTCGTAAAAATTAAAAAACAAGACATAAATTTGTTAGAAGTTTCGGAATTTGAAAAATTCCAAAAAGTTATTTATACAATTTTCACTTTAAATCACTCGTAAAAATTTAAAAACAACTTTAATTTGTATTCATGTTTAAACATAAATCTGATTTTCAAATACGATCTTCAACTTGAAAACAAGTACTAGAATACCCCTTCTTTTTTTTATTCAAATTCTTATGTCCGCTAAGATGTGATTAAAGGAATTCCATAAATAGTATTACAAAGAGAAAATACATCAAATCATCCTTGAACTTGTCGCCAAAATTTACTTTAGCCATTAAATTTAACCTGTAATTATTTATCCCCCTTATAAACTCTAAAGTGAATTTTTTACCACCCTAAAAAAATTATACCACTCTCACTATGGAGAGTGAAGTACACACGCGCCCACGTCATTGCCAAATCAGTGTCATGTTATTGTCACGTAAGAAATTATAATTTTTTTAAAAAAAATCTCACACACATATTATCTTTATATTTTTTTTTAAAAAGCAAAAAATATAGAGAAAATATATATGTTCTATCTTTCTCTCTCTCTATATATAATATATATATATATATATATATATATACATATACTAGTCAAGTGTACGTGTTTTACACGTGTGTCTCACGACAAATAAAATTACTAAAAAATAGTCACTCACGTTAATAATTTCATATCTATTTAAATCATATAAACTATAATATGTGTCTCAAATACTTGAACATGCAATTGTCTATCAAGAATAGATGATAATTTATTATTATAAACCTCAAGTTTATACTAAAATTTGAGAAAACTTACCTCAAGTCACAAGCAAGTTTATATCTTTAATTATAGATACTATAACAATTATCTATCAAAAATTTATCATTGAAAACCTCAGAAATATACTGAAATTTTTGAAATCTTATCTCAAATAATGAGCAACTAAAGGAGCATACTTTGAGATGAAATTGAGCACCTAAGAACATGGGAAAATTAGTGCTACAGGAATAATTTACTTCATGAAATTAAGAGTATATAGATTCGACCAAAATTATCTTTATTGAATCACGAAAAATATATAATGTACCTTCAAAACAGTGACACTAAGCCAAACAATTGCTCACGGACAAAAATATTATCACAATTCCAATCAAAATAAAACAAAACTGGAAGTTCTGACCAAAAAAAAATTACACATATTGGGCTTTGTTAATTCCAATCAAAATAAAATAAACAACCTTGAAGTTTTGACCAAAAAAAAAAATTACACATAATGGGATTTGTTAATTACACATTATAATGTCATATACACGTGCATATTATGGGAGCAACCACAATAACAAATTAATCAAATTTAAAAAGTGTTACGCAACAAACAATAGAAAGAACAATAACAATAACAAAAATAAAATAATATAATAATTGACAAACAAAAGTTTTCAAAACCTAAAAGAGTTAGCTTTCGACACACAAAAGTTTTTATACACAACTAAAAAGCATTGAAATCTTAAATATCCTACTGACTAAAAAATTAGAATACCTTACATTGAGCATGAAACATCGAGATCATATGTTTCTATTAAGAATTATTTTAACATTAAAAATGAAGAACATATAATATCATATATAATTGCAAAAACAGATACAAAATTGAGTGGAATCTCTAGGCTTAGATTTCTACACATACCATTAGGAAGTGGCTAGTCCACCTAAATCGCATGATGAAGCATACGGTGACATCTCTTTACAAATTAGTAGGCCTAATTAGGTTTTGTATTCCTTTCAAAAGTCGAAATTACAACTCCTAATTAATATAAACTAATACTTCTAATTATGGTATACTATAATCCTTCCGTAAATACTTTATTCATTCCATAAGTTGAAGTTACAATTACTAATTAATATATAATTTGTTAATTTAAAAAATTAATTTTTCTAAGAAAAAAGGTGAAAAGACGATTTTGTGTAAAACAAAGACTTTTAATAAAGGACAAAAAATTCAATTCATTTTTCTAAAGGCCTTCACACTTTTAATATATTATAGATATAGATTATATATATATATATATATATATATATATATAGAGAGAGAGAGAGAGAGAGAGAGAGAGAGAGAGAGAGAACCCCCCACCCCACCCCGTTTTCTTGTTCTTCTCCTTCAACGGCACCCCTCCCCACAACCCGATTCCTTCTTCTTCTTTTCTTTAACAGTCAAATCCCTCATTAACATCATTATTTCAACCTTCAATTTTAGTTTTCTCTATATTTTTAACGGTTAAATCCACCAACTCATTCACCCAATTATACAAAATTAAATTCATCAAATTTGAGAAGTAGATCAATTTAAAATGAATAGTAAATTAGAGAAGACAAAATTCCAAACAAAGCCATTTTCAGTGTGGTTGACCATCTTCGATATGCCTATGATTTCTTTTTGCTCTATTCAACAATCCTTTGATTTCTTTTTGCTCTATTCGACAACCCTTTAGCTCAAAAAATGAAAAAGAAATTATATGTGATATTCCTTTTTTTGCTTGTGCTTCTGTAATGTAGCTATGACAAAATAAGATAGCTATTTTTCAAGAGTTCGAAAGATGGACTGTGTGATGATTTGCTTCAAAAGAAGAAAAAAAAATTCAATACACAAAATATGTAATGTAGATATGACAAAATCGTGATGATTTGATGCTCTTTGAATTTTTTTGGGTGTTGAAATTTAGCAGATTCTTAGAGAACGATAATTGAAAGATTTGATTTCTATGTTTTTTTGAGATTTAATTTATCGATTCTTGATCTTTATAGAAAAATTTATTTGTTGTTGTATTTTATTATTGTGTATTTGATTGAAGATTTTTGGTAGATAGAAATGAAAAAAAGAAAGAAATAAAGGAAGGAGAAGAAATGGGGGTGGTAGGTGTGAGGAAGAAGAAGAAGAAATGAGGGTGATGGGGTATGAGGAAGAAGGGGAAAAAAATTAATGGTTAAAAATATTAACGTGGGCCCTATTTAATTTTTTTTTTTACACTTTTTTCCACTCAAACGCGCTTTTCTTTTTCTTTTTGCCACGTCAGCCGTTAAGGGTGCAAAATAATATATTTTAAAGTTCATAAGGGGGTTAAATAATTACAGGTTAAGTTTAATGACAAAAGTAAGTTTTGGCGACAAGTTCGAAGGTAATTTAATGTATTTTCTCTATTACAAATAAAAATCATCAAATTCTATAATATAGTAAAATGCTATTTGAAGCATTCATGGTTGAAGAAAAAATCTCAAAAGTCACATTAATAATAAAATAGATAAAATGTGATTTAAAACTTTTAAAAGGTGATTTTTGATGAACAAACCAGAGAAAAATGTGATGATAAGGAGACAACAACAAATTGAAAGTTTTGCCATTTCTACTTGATTATTATTGGAGATTTATTTTAATTAGAGAATGTTGTGCGAATTATCTAGGCATGGTTGCAATATAATATATAAGAGTCAAAAGTTATAACTTTTTAATTTTTTTTCTTTATATAGTCATTGTAGTATCTAGTATTGAAAAGATTTTATTAAAGTTACTGTTGAATTTTTCTTCTTTACATTGTAAGTCAAATATTGTCAAATTTTCACTAAAGTCATTTTTTATTTTTCCTTCTTATATGACCATTCAAGTATTGAAAAGATTTCACTAAAGTCACTTATATTTTTTCTTTCTTATATGGCTACTCAAGTGTATTGGAAAGATTTCATTAAAGTCACTTTTGAATTTTTCTTCCTCATTATATGATCATTTAAGTATTGAAAGAGTCCACTGACGTCACTTTTGAATTTTTTAATTCTTTTATATAATAATAATGATGTGTCATATACATTGATAACATAATATACACACGTAACATACATTATCGTATAAGATGTGTAAGTGGAGCTTTTCATCAATCATTTTCCAATGAGGTATCGAGGACTATCATTGGAAAGAAGATTGGAGATTTAAGAAAAACTATTATACAATCAATAAAGATGGAGCATAGAAATTGTATCACAAAATTATTTTAATAATATTATATTTAGGAGTGAGAAAATCACGTAATTATTCAGTTTTAACAGGTGAAGTATTTAATTATAAAATGCTAAATTTTAACAATACGATAAGTATTTGAACACCCAAGTATTTAATTGGGGAATGGATGAAAATGGCCTGTTGGATCAAATAATTGTTGCTCGATAGCTTTTAAAATAGGTCAAATCCATCGGTGGCCCCCTAAACTTGGCACGAACTTTCACTTAGGCACCTCAAGTGAACGTTGTTCACTTTTAACACCTCAAGTAGCCACAAAGTGTGTCACTTTGACACTTTTGCTGAATCAGCAAAGAGAGTGTATTGCACTCGCTGCCAACGTGGACAAAACAACCAATTGGTTTCTGTCAACTCATTTAAATTGCCACATCATTATTTATATTCACAACTAATTTTTTTAAAAAAAGCAAAAGGCCAAAATACATGATTATTAATAATTATCCAACTTATTAATATATATACACACAATTAAATTAAAGGAACCAATTAATTACTGACACATGACATTTTAAAAAATAATTATAAAATTATCAACCCAACCCCCATCCCACCCCACCCCACCATCCCCAAACTCCAAAGTCATCTTCTCCACCACCACTTATCCCCCCAGCACCCCCCCCCCCCAAAGTCATCTTCTCTATATGACAGCCCCCCGCCCGCTATCTTCTCCATTTGCCCTTCCCCACACCCACCCCCACTCCCCAAACTCCAAAGTCATCTTCTTCATTCCCCCCAACCGCCAATCAAGCCAACAACCGCACCTCCACCAAGACAAATTCACTTCTCAACAACAATTTTTGCCAACAACAAATTCAAAACATATAGCACAAATTCACCAAGCCAACAACAGCAAACACCATTGTTCCATCGACGAAAATCATTTTTACCATTTTCTCAACATATGGGCCATTTTTGCCACTTTCTCAAAAACACCACGATAGTCTCATCAAATACCAACATATGAATCATTTTTGCCATTTTTTCAAAAATCAGACAAGAAAATGAAGGGATACAGATGTGTTAAGAAAAAAAAATGGTGGAAAATTAATGGTTGAAAGAAGAAGAACAAGAAGAAGAAGAAGAAGAAGAAGAAGAAGAAGAAGAAGAAGAAGAAGAAGAAGAAGAAATTTACAATCTGCACCAATTTGCATTCTTTCAAATTATTAAAAATCAATTGTATTAAGAAAAAAAAATGGTGGAAAACTAATGGATGAGGGTGGGGGAGGGTGGGGGAAGACGATTTTGGGGTGGGGTGAACTGAGGAAGATGATATAGGGTGGGGTGGGGTGGTTAGGAAGATGATATAAAGTTGGGGTGGAGTTATTAATTCTTTTTTTAATTTAAATTAATTATATAATTTTTTTTTTTATAAAAATGCCAAATGTCCTTTTATAATTGATTCATTTATATGTTATATACCCTAAAACGTGCCTGGCAGCGAGTGCAACACACTCTCTTTGCTGATTCAGCAAAAGGTGTCAAAGTGACACACTTTGTGACTACTTGAGGTGTTAAAAGTGAACAACGTTCACTTAAGATGTCTAAATAAAAGTTCGTGCCAAATTTAGGGGGTTACCAATGGGTTTGACCTTTAAAATAATATTTTCATGTTATAGCCACTTTTGTTGAAGCTTAAGTAAGCTAATGCCAACGTGTCCCCATACATCAGCATTGGAGATAAAAATCATGTGCACCACTTTCCCCTAAGTTTTTTAGGAATCAAAGTATCCCAGAATAATATTTCAATCTTTCTTAGAGAAATCTATAGTACAATTGAGAATTTATTTATAACAAGTGTTAAACATTTATGACTATTATACTGTATAACAACAATAATAGCAATAACATATTTAGCATAGTTTCACAAATAGAGTTTGGGTGAAAATTATTTTCACCCCCTAATTTTGATTAAAAAATCAAACTCCCCCCTCAACATTGAACAATAATCATATTCCCCCATTTATCTTATGCAATGTCCATTTTATTCTTGTAATTTTAATTCTATATTTATGTAATATCTTTTTATATTATTGTCACACCCCTTTTTCATACTCCGAAAGATTCGTTTTAAGGTTCGAAAGGGCTTTTATTATCAAAGTGACAAAAATAAAAATTTATTCCGAAAAAGAATTATGTTTCAAAACTCAGAGTCGCCACTTGGCATAATCCAGTGTGCTAAGTCACCTTTGGACAATCCTTTTCAAAACGGTTTGACTCTTTAAAACTGGTTTGCGAACAGAGATTCTGGCTAAGGAATTCTGTTGACCGAGGGGAAGGTGTTAGGCACCCCTCGATCCCGTGGTTCGACCACGATCGCTTGATGGAGTGTATTGACTATTTTGGCACTACGAATGTATAAACCACACAAAAATCACGTAAAACAAAGAACCAAAATAAAACAAATCCAGAATATAGTGTACAGTCCAATTATAAAGTCCAAAATAAAAATGTGAACATGTAAATCCTATTCTAACCTAGACTAATCTTATACTACGCTCCACTGCTTCACCCGACGCCTCGGGCCCTGATCACGAACATCCTCCGCGTACATGATACGTCGGGGCATTTTCCGGTGAATAAATACAATGTGTCTCGGGGCATTCCCCGGTAAAATAAATACATTTGAATTAAATACGTTTAACTAGAAACAAACATTCACACGCACATTAAACATTCAAATTTTCACAAAAAAACAACAACAGTTAATCCTAAACTTGCCTACCCGAACCTACATTGGCCTATCCATTTCAACCCATCGTAGACCTATTACAGTTCATACAATATTCATGTTTATTCCAAATTAAACAAACAATAATAAACTCAAATTAATCTAATTCGATCATTTTTTATCAAATTCTTAATTCCGCCTCTATTTATTATAAATCTCACAGCTACCCCAATTTCGAGTATTCAATTTCGAGATAAAAATCTAGACAATGATGTCAACATGGCTCAAACAAGCTCACAAACACACCACACAACTAACATCAATATAAAAAAGGTAGAGTTAAAGAGATGGACCTTCAAAGAACCGATTTCGTTGATAAGAAACGAGTTAAAGAAAATCCAAATCCGAAAGCCCGAATAGAGACCTCGACAACGATGAACTCCCGGCTCCGATACAACAGTCCCCAAAATTCCAATCCAAACCCAGGAAACCACAGAGAATACCAAGAAAATAGAAACGACGAGACGTAGATTCAAATGGAATAACTCGATTAAACCAACTTCGAGTCGAGTCTAGGAAGAAGGGATTCGGTGGCGTCATTTTTCTGGCGTATTTCGTCGAAAACAATAATGAGACAACGACAGGAGAGGTTTTTCCGGTGAACCTCCATATTTCCTGAACGAATTCCCCCAGAAATCAAGACGAAAGAGACGATTTAGGGGGTTCCATAGCTGGGTCAGTCGAATAAGTGAATTAGGATTGATCAGATCTTTCTCAACTCCCTTAGTTCCTTCCCCCTCATGATTTCCCTCTCGAATTCTCTGTTAGTGTGTGCAGTCAAAGAGAAAAAGAAAAGAAGAGAAAAATGGAGTCGTCTACTCCATGTTTGTTGTGTTTAAATGTGTGTGAAGTTTGCTCATGGTCAGGAAAGAAAAAGAAAACCTCTATTCATAATGGATTGGAAAAGAGAAAGAAAAAAATGGAGTTCATCAATGGCTTCTCCTGTCCTCCTTCTCCTTTTTTGCTATCCTCCAAAAAAAATGTATAAAGGGCTAAAGGTAGGATATGGGCTAGGGGGTCACGTGGGGGGCAGGGTAGGTAAGGGTAGGGGTATAGGGTAGTGAGGTGTCCTCTTTTAATTGGGTAGGTTGTTAGGATAAGATAAAACTGGCTAGGGGTTGTTATTTTTGTCATTTTATGGAGGGATTATTATATGGTTGAGGGTACACGGTAGGATAAGGTAAAAATGAGTCGAAGTGATATCGGGGAGGGACAAAATTAGGTGTCTACATCATGCCCCCTTTGAATGTAAATACGAAATGTTTTCAGACAAATAAGTAGACAATGAGATCAAATTTTAACCCGATCATTATTTAAGGAAAGAAACAGAAGGAAGAAGAGCAACCGGATCTTGACTTAGGACATCCTACTTACCTAAGTTATGAAGGAATCAATTGACACGCATCTCAAAGGATTGGAAGGAAACCGACTATACCGAGTTGGAGAGTCGAGTGAGGTTTCATCGAAGTTCCGTTCCGCGGCTCTGTCATTACATCAAAAATGAAAATTACAAGTTAAAACATAAATGAAATTACAAAATCCTATCTATACAGCTTCTGTTAGACTCCTGACTTAAGTTTCATCACCCTATTCTTCAGGCGGGCTCCTGACTTGCAGTTTCATCACTTGTTTCTTGGTCTTCAATTGCTTCACTTTGTTGCTTAACTTTCCATTTATTCACCCTGTGCTTAAGGCGGGCTTCTGACTTGCCATTTCATCACCCTATTCTTCAGGCGGGCTCCTGACTTATAATTTCCTCGACTTGTTGACTACTTTAAGTTTCTTCACCCTGTTCTTCAGGCGGACTCCTGACCTTCAATTTTATCACCCTGTTCCTCAGGAGGGCTCCTGACTTTCAATTTCATCACCCTATTCTTCAGGAGGGCTCCTGACTTTCAATTTCATCACTCTATTCTTCAGGAGGGCTCCTGAAACCAAAATCAAAATTAGAACGAAAATTAATCAAAATCAAAACTAAAACTATCCCACACAAAGATTATCATAAGGCAGTATTTCATTTTTGAAAGCGTGGTCGCATTTTTCAGGAGGGACCCGAACAAAAAGTAAAATCCTATTTTTCGGGAGGGTCTTGAGCAGAAAGTAAAATCTCGTTTTTCAAGAGGGTCCTGAACAAAAAGTAAAATCCCATTTTCCAGGAAGGTCCTGAACAAAAAGTAAAATCCCATTTTCCAGGAGGGTCCTGAACCTAAAGTAAAATCCCATTTTTTCGGAGGGCTCTGAACAGAAAGTAAAATCCCATTTTTCAGGAGGGGCCTGAACAGAAAGTAAAATCCCATTTTTCAGGAGTGTCCTGATCAGAAAGCAAAATCCCATTTTTCAGGAGGGTCCTGGACAGAAAGTAAAATCCTATTTTTCAGGAGGGTCCTGAACATAAAGTAAAATCTCATTTTCCAGGAGGGTCCTGAACAGAAAGTAAAATCCCATTTTTCAGGAGGGTCCTAACAGAAAGTAAAATCCCATTTTCCAGGATGATCCTGGATAGAAAGAAAAATCCTATTTTTCAGGAGGGTCCTGGACAGAAAGTAAAATCCATTTTTCAGGAGGGTCCTGAACAGAAAGTAAAATCTCATTTTTCAGGAGGGTCCTGAACATAAAGTAAAATCCTATTTTTCAGGAGGGTCCTGCACCTAAAGTAAAATCCCATTTTCCAGGAGGGTCCTGAACAGAAAGTAAAATCCCATTTTCCAGGAGGGTCCTGAACAGAACGTAAAATCCCATTTTTCAGGAGGGTCCTGAACAGAAAGTAAAATCCCATTTTTCAGGAGGGTCCTGAGCATAAAGTAAAATCTCATTTTCCAGGAGGGTCCTGAACATAAAGTAAAATCTCATTTTTCAGAAGGGTTCTGCACCTAAAGTAAAATCCCATTTTCCAGGAGGGTCCTGAACAGAAAGTAAAATCCCATTTTCCAGAAGGGTCCTGAACAGAACGTAAAATCCCATTTTTCAGGAGGGTCCTGAACAGAAAGTAAAATCCCATTTTTCAGGAGAGTCCTGAACCTAAAGTAAAATCCCATTTTTCAGGAGGGTCCTGAACCTAAAGTAAAATCTCATTTTTCAGGAGGGTCCTGAACATAAAGTAAAATCCCATTTTCCAGGAGGGTCCTGAACAAAAAGTAAAATTCCATTTTTCAGGAGGGTCCTGAACAGAAAGTAAAATCCCACGGATGTGCATTTCCAATGGTAGCTGAGTTAAGTGAAGCAAATTTGCCCCTGTTTCATCAAAGACAATTTCGTTAGTTAAAAACTTAGTGATGATTTGCAACATTTGGCTTTCCAGACATCTATTCCAGCACTCGTTCCTTCCATCTTTGTTTCATATTGTTGACATTTGCCCATGTCTTGCCGCGTCATCAACCCGGATCCAGATCGAGGTAAATGAGTTGTGACTCGAACAATGGGTTTCCATTTTACCATGCCTCTGAGGTGCACCATTTTCCAAATCTGAATGCTTTCACGAATCCAGCAGCCTGTCGGTTGATAGACTTTCTTTGCTTCGTATTGAATTACGATCATATTTCTTACATGTGTTGGTCCTTGGCTTTTCCTCATATAATTGGAAAGACTGGTAGTAAATTTTGAAATCCTTTCTCGCTTGTTTTGACACAGACTTGACTTAAAATGTAAAGAAATGATAGTGACTTTTATTTTGATAAATGACATAAAAAGACAAAAACCATGAATATGTAAATGAAAGAAAAGGGCAATGTCTCTTATTCAAAAAAAAAACTTATCTGAATACGGCAACCAACTCCAATGAGTATGACATGCATTTTGGATTAAGCTGCCTGATCTTCCTATCCAAACTTCCTTTTTGTTGTTGAGTTCGTGCCTTTGCCGCTGAGTCACTTCTTCAAATCTATTGGACTCATACATCACATTCAATTGACGACATCTTAAAAGACTTTCGTCAACAAATCTCTTTCTTTTCACTTTTCACTTTTCTCTTGAACTCGCCATCGCCTTACGTGCCCGTGAGGGTTTTCACCAATAAGACTCTCTCATTTTTATTTCCCTCCACTCACCATCGCCTTATGGTGCCTGTGAGGGTTTTCACCAATAAGACTCTCTTATTTTCAGTTCTCTCAACTCACCATCACCTTATGATGCCCGCGGGAGTTTCACCAATAAGACTCTCTCATTTTGTATTTCTTTCCCGATTTCTTATGCTGAGGGAGACAAGTGGTACCTCACAATGTATCATCATATCCATTGCATGCTTAGCCTTAACATTATCAAAAATTATTCTGAAGGACTTTCTTTGGTTGTAACTTGGCTTTCGAATAAGGTTAGAAAAGGATGGCAAGAGGCTCAAAAGACACTTGAAGTGGGGGTGGGACTTACAACTTTTGGAATCGACTCAAATAACACATTAACTCATGCCTCAGTTTTTGTTGACTGGGTGACTCTAAAATTTTTATTTAGTTAGACCGAGCCCTGAATAGGGCAGCCTACGTATCTCACTCCCAAGAGAGGAGAATCAGGTCGCACGTAGTTCCGTCAGCTTGTTCTTTGTTTTGATTTGATTTTTTTTCTTTTATTTTCGAACTCTTTCTTTTATTCTTATTTTCTTGACATTTATATTTGACTCTATTTTGATTCCAAAAGAGAGATATGAAAGAAAAATAAAACGAAGCTCAAACGGGTAACAAAGGATGACACAATGTTTGGATAGAAGAATAAAATGCCTTCATCATATCAATCTTCAAAAATACAAGTACTAAACATGCAATAAAATCAACAAAGGATAAAATATCATACATAATATCTTTTGACCGCATCAGCATTGATAGCCATTTCTGCCATTTTGCCTTCAATATCTGTCAAATATAAGGCTCCATTGGGCAAAACTTTCTTCACAACGAAGGGACCTTGCCAGTTAGGGGAGAACTTGCCTTTCGCTTCAACCTGGTGAGGAAGGATGCGTTTCAATACCAACTGACTAACTTCAAAATTCCTGGGACGGACCTTTTTGTTATACGCTCGAGCCATTCTCCTCTGATACAACTGGCTATGACACACAGACGTTAGCCTTTTTTCCTCAATTAAACTCAATTGTTCCCGTCGGGTTTTGACCCATTCGTCATCATCAATCTCTGTTTCTACAATGACTCGAAGAGAGAGAATTTCAACTTCTGCGGGGATGACTGCTTCTGTCCCATACACCAGTAAATATGGAGTTGCCCCTGTTGAAGTGCGAACAGTAGTGCGATAACCTAGCAATGCAAACGACAACTTTTTATGCCACTGTCTAGACCCTTGTACCATTTTTTGCAGTATCTTTTTTATATTCTTATTGGTGGCTTCTACAACACCATTGGCCTTTGGGCGATATGGAGTAGAATTTCGATGTGCGATCTTAAACTGTTGACACACTTCTTACATCAAATGACTATTAAGATTGGCAGCATTGTCTGTAATGATCATCTTAGGAATTCCAAACCTACAAATGATGTTGGCATGAACAAAATCTATCACAACCTTCTTTGTCACTGACTTGAAAGTTACTGTTTCTACCCACTTTGTGAAGTAATCAATGGCTACCAAAATGAATCTATGTCCATTTGATGCCTTCGGCTCAATCGGTCCAATCACATCCATTCCCCAAGCCACAAACGGCCATGGAGCGGCCATTGCATGCAACTCAGCAGAAGGAGAACGCATCAGATCACCGTGTACCTAACATTGATGACACTTTCGAACAAATCGAATAGAATCCCTCTCCATAGTAAGCCAGTAATAACCTGTTCGAAGAATTTTCTTTGACAAGACATGACCGTTCATATGCGACCCGTATACTCCAGAGTGTATTTCAACCATAATTGCCGAGGATTCTCTTGCATTTACACACCTCAAAAGTCCCAGATCTGGGGTTCTCTTATATAAGATTCCCTCACTTAAGAAAAATCCACTAGCCAAATGCCTAATAGTCCTCTTTTGATCATTGGTGGCATATGTTGGGTATTTTCCTGACTGAATGTATCGTTTGATATCCAAGAACCAGGGTTCTCCATCGAGCTCTTCTTCAACCGCATTACAGTAAGTATGCTGATCACGACTCTGTATATGCACTGGATCGATGTAGGCTTTATCAGGATGTTGGAGCATTAAAGACAAAGTGGCTAAAGCATCAACAATTTCATTATGAATCCTTGGAATATGCCTAAATTTTACTAACACAAAACATTGACATAGCTCCTGCAAACATTGTCGATACGGGATGAGCTTCAAATCTCGCGTCTCCCAATCGCCTTGGATTTGATGGACGAGCAAATCCGAATCCCCAAACACCAATAATTCCTGGACTCCCATATCAACAGCTAACCTCAAACCAAGAATGCAAGCTTCATACTCTGCCATGTTGTTAGTACAGTAAAATTGAAGTTGTGTTGTTATAGGGAAATGTTGTCCCAATTCAGAGATAAGAACCGAACCTATTCCGACTCCTTTCATATTGACAGCTCTATCAAAGAACAACTTCCAACCTGGATCGACATCTATAATGACCTCATCGACACACGACACTTCTTCATCAGGAAAATATGTCTTTAATGGCTCGTACTCTTCATCGATGGGATTCTCAGCAAGATGATCTTCCAAGGCTTGGGCTTTCATAGCGGTTCGAGTCACATATACAATGTCGAACTCGGTAAGCAATATTTGCCACTTTGCCAATCGACCTGTCGGCATAGGCTTCTGAAAGATATACTTCAAAGGATCCATGCGGGAGATGAGATAAGTAGTATAGGATGAGAGATAATGCTTCAACTTCTGTGCTACCCAAGTTAGGGCACAACACGTCCTTTCAAGACGAGTATACCTGGCCTCATATGCGGTGAACTTCTTGCTAAGATAATAAATAGCCTGCTCCTTTTTGCCTGTGACATCATGTTGACCCAGGACACAACCAAAAGAATTGTCCATGAATGATAAATATAAGATCAAAGGCCTACCAGGCTCCGTTGGTACCAGCACGGGCGGATTTGACAAATATCTTTTGATTCTGTCGAATGCTTCCTGACATTCTTCAGTCCATTTTACCGCGACACTCCTTTTTCAACAACTTGAATATGGGCTCACAAGTGGTTGTGAGTTGAGCAATAAACCTGCTAATGTAGTTCAGTCTACCAAGCAAACTCATCACCTCCGTCCTATTCTTGGGCGGGGGCAAATCCTGAATGGCTTTGATTTTTTAGGGATCCAATTCAATTCCCCGACGGCTGACTACAAACCCCAACAACTTTCCAGACGGAACTCCAAATACACATTTTGCCGGGTTGAGCTTGAGATTATAATTGCGAAGCCTTTCAAAGAACTTTCTTAAATCTTTAACATGGCCGGCCTAACTTTTTGACTTAATAATCACATCGTCCACGTAGACCTCAATCTCCCTATGCATCATATCATGAAACATAGTGGTCATGGCTCTCATGTACGTTGCTCCAGCATTCTTCAAACCGAACGGCATCACTCGATAACAATAGGTCCCCCATGGTGTGATAAAAGACGTCTTCTCTGCGACTTTATCATCCATAATGATCTGGTGATATCCAGCATAGCAATCCACAAAAGAGGCAACCTCGTGTTTAGAACAGTTGTCTAGCAAAATATGGATGTTGGGCAGTGGAAAATCATCTTTCGAACTTGCTTTGTTCAAATTACGTTAATCAACACACACTCGAATTTGCCATCTTTCTTTGGTACGGGAACAACATTGGATAACCACATGGGATAACGAGCCACTCAAATTACTTTGGCTTCAAGTTGTTTCATGATTTCTTCTTTGATTTTAATACTTACATCAATTTTAAACTTCCTCAACTTCTGTTTGACAGGAGGGAATGCGGGATCAGTTGGCAATTTGTGAGCCACTAATTCAGTGCTTAAACCAGGCATAACATCATAAGACCATGCAAAAACATCCTTATAATCAATTAATGCTTGAATCATTCCATCTTTTAGCTGTGGCAAAGCATGTACACTGATTTTAGTTTCCCTAACATCTTCTTGATTCCCTAGATTTATTGGCTCAGTCTCATTCAAATTAGGATTCGGTTTGTGTTCAAACTGTTCCAACTCTTTGCTTATTTCTTCTAGTGCTTCTTCTTCATCATATTCCCCATCCTGCTTCTTTACATCTTGATTAGTTTGGATTTTAAGACCAGGCTGAAAATTCCGCATGCATGTCATGTCATGTCATTAGAATCAGCATAAAGAGAACTGTATATAAAAAAAAGAAAAACAAAATATATTAGACACGAAACAAAAGGGATATTACATTTCATTAAATAAAAAGATAGGAGGGTTTAAACATAGATGCCAACATAACATAAACAAACTAAAATACGAATTACAACCCTGAAATAACTCGGATAAACAGAAAGAAAAACAAAACAAACTACCAAAACTCCCTCCTGACGGGGCGAGGAGTGACTTCCCAATTGTTGATCCGGACAGCTGGACCTATGAATTGCACGTCTTACATACTGGTACCTTCTCCTGCTTCGACAATATCAACTTCAATAAAAAGGTTCTGGCAGTCATCAACTAATTCAACTTCAAATTCCACATGCTTTATAACACCGCTCTTAACAAATGATTCACTGAGTAGTGGCATTGGGCGAGGGAGTGCCCATGTTTTCCTTTTCATTCCCTTGGCTTTCTTCAGATCTTCATCCGTAGGCTCAAATCCTAGACCAAACGTGCCCACGTTCTTACTCGGACATATAGGACGAACTATATCATGCAGAGACGCTCCCAAACCCCTTTCTGGCTCAAATCCGTATTTCAAAAATTCACTCACCATCATGATAGAAGTGGAAGACAATTGTGGTCCCGGTATAACCTGTCATTAAAGGATACGATTCACTGGCACTGTATCAAAAATTTGATAGACGAATGTCTCCTCTACATTATTTGCTTCAATAAGAGACAAGAGAGAATCTTTGTAGGCGGACAAATCTTCTTTACTGTGATTAACCACTTCTTGCCTGTCATGCTCAAACTTAATCATTTGGTGCAGTGTAAATGCAACCGCCTTGTCCTTGTGGATCCACGGCCTTCCCAACAACAGATTGTAAGAGGAGTTTATATTCAATACTTGAAACTCTATGGTGAACTCAACAGGACCTATGATCAACATTAGTTCTATTTCGCCAATGGTGTTTGATTTTGCACCATCGAAAGCCCTGACACCTACATTGTTGGGCCTGATCCTCTCATCACCAATATTCAACTTTTGCAAAGTAGAAATAGGGTAGATATTTGCACCTGAACCTCCGTCAATCATAACATGAGTGATGTAGAAATCTTCGCACTTCACTGTAATGTAAAGGCCCCGGTTATGCCCTGTACCTTCAACAGGCAATTCATCATCAGAAGAGCTGATCCGATTGACCTCAAAGATTTTTCCAACCATTTTCTCAAGCTGATTTACTGTAATTTCCCTAGGAACATATGTTTCATTTAATACCTTTAGTAAAATATCATGATGCTCCTTGGAGTGCAACAACAAAGATAAGAGGGAAATTTGAGAAGGGGTTTTCTTCAACTGGTCTATTATTGAATACTCTGGCAATTTCATCTTTTTCAAAAATTCTTCGGCTTCTTCTTCGGTGATAGGCTTTTTGATAGATGACGGTCCACTCACAATTGACTTGGACTTTCTTAAACTTTCAGGCACGAAGTATCTTCCTAACCGAGTCAAACCCGCTACCTCATCTACATCTTTCACTACTTCCTTCCCGTGATAGGTCATCACAGTCCACCCATAATCCAAGGAACCCTTTTCGTATCAACTATTGGAGGTTGGGTCACCGGTTTGAGGATAATAGGCGCTGCCAGTGCTCCTTTCACCGTCAAGATGGGCTTACTTGGAGCTCCTACCACTGTCAACTTAGGTTTATCCTGACTTAAATCAACATACCGTCTGGCACCTTGCACCGTGATCAGGGGTTTCTTTGTGCTTTTTTGGGCTTTATCTTCTCTCATTCTTTCCTGCCTCAATGACATTGCTTTCAAAGACTCTGTTACATTCACCGATTTCTCCTCAATGGTCTGTATCTTGATAATAGGCTTATAACACCTTGAAGACTCTTTCCCGTCATATATCAATTCTAACATATTGGTTTCATCATGGATTGGCAGCGAATTCTGGTTAATGTTTGGACCCTCCGGGGCCTGGACCAGCATTTGATTTGTGTCAATTAAATCTTGGAAAGCTCTCTTTAAATGCCAGCATTTCTCGATATCATGGCCTGGCATGTCAGAACAGTACGCACACCTTAAAGAATAATCGAGATTCCTCGGCGGTGGATTTGAAAACCTTCCTTGAATTGGGCTTAAGACCTTCAACTTTCTCAACCTATCAAACAAGCTAGCATATGACTCCCCAAGAGGTGTGAATTGATTTTTGACCGCCTTTTCTTTCTTATACTCAGGCTTAGGTTAAAAACTGGGTTTGGAGGGTTTTGGTAATTCGGTGGAGCGGATGGGCGATTTTGTGGAGCTTGCACGCGCCATTGCGGGTAAGAAGGGGTTTGGGCATATGGTTGCGCACTGTATACTGGGTACGGGGGTGGTGGAATGGAATATAAAGGGTTTTGTGGAGGGTAGTAATGGTGGGGAGGAATATATGGAGCTTGGGCGTAGACTTAGGCTTGGGATTGGGGATAGGGGCGAGGTGGTCTTTTGGGATAGGAATGGGTTCCATCTACGACAGTCGCTACGTCCTCTTTCTTTTTTTACCTCCGAATGCGCCAGATCCACCTTGAATCGCTTGTGTGGTGGCTTTCAATACGACAAAACTCACTATTCGTCCGGTCTTGATTCCATCCTCTATCATCTCCCCCATTTTGAGGACTTCAATAAAAGACTTTCCCATTGCCGGAAGTAAATGTTGAAAATAGGTCTCATCCTGTGCCTGAATGAAAACCTCTACCAACTTACTTTTCTTTATTAGAGGCTTTACCCTGGCGGCCTATTCATGCCACCTTATCACGTATTCCCTAAAACCTTCAGTGCTTTTCTTCTTCATGTTGACCAAGGATTTTTCGTCCGGAATCAGGTCGATGTTATACTGAAAATGTTGCACAAACTCAGAAGCTAAGTCATCCCAGCTGTTCCACTTGTCGATATCTTGATCGATAAACCATTCTGAAGCCAGATCAGAAAGACTCTCGCCAAAGAAAGCTATGAGCAAATCTTTCCTTCCTCCTGCAACCCTCAATTGGTTGCAATAACGTCTCAAGTGTTCCACGGGATCACCGTACCCTGCATACTTCTCAAACTTGGGCATTTTAAAACTGAGGGGAAGGTTGATGTCTGGGAATATGCAAAGATCTTTATAGGAAACACTCTTATAACCTTCGATTCCCTGCAAATTCCTCATGGCCTATTCTAAACTTTTCAACTTTCGTGATATGACTTTCTGTTCCTCTGTTGCGACAGGTTTCTCCGTATCAAATGGAAATGCAGGTGACTGAGTGTACCCATACGATTCATTCATTCTCAAAGTAGGCTCCAGGGCATAATACTGACTATCTGGAACCTTCAATACTGGCTCACTGGCAGACCGAGGAAGCCCCATTGTCGGACGCACAACATATGTGGGAGCTTCAGGTGGTGGCGGAGCCACAAATACCGGTGTGATCGGTGGCGCCGGCTGAGCAATGGGTCTTGATTGGGGAGCTACCAAGGGCACACTAGAACTGCTAGGATAATAATGTCGCGGAGTGAATCCTGGCGCGTGCTCAGGTGACTCATTAGGAGCAGAGAATTGCGCCTGAGAGAGCGGTGGGCAATTAGAGATATTCCCAAGACCTTCAGGGAGCGGAGGAGGAGGCATTCCGCTGGCCCATGCTCGGTGCAAATTCATCAATTGTTGCCTGAGCCTTACTACCTCATCATTGTGTTCTGAACTTTCTTCCTTGTGATCCTGATACGGGTTAATGAGCTAATTTTCAATCTCCTTTCTAGCCATGACGAGCTTTGCTTTTGATCTAGTGAAGTACGGGTGACTAGCCAGAGTGCTGCAAACCTACCACTGTTATCTGAAAGAACATGTTCATCAAAGATGACATCCGTTAGGATTAGGGCACACAACAAGCATGGGAATCACATTGGTAAAATTGTCCTAAATTCATGTCCATTTCTACTTGCTTTTGAGGGTAGCGAGGTCATTTTAACATTATCCCGATTTTTATCTTCACTTATTTGCTTCTTTCCTCCAAACACACCTTTTTTTTTTTGCCCTCCTTTCCCTTTTTTTTTCCCGTATCAATCTCAGTTCTTTTCCTTTATTGTCTCATCATCCTTTCTTTCTTTTCTTCTCTCTCTATCTACCTTCATTTTATTATTCTTTATGGCTTTTGTTTTTTCTTTAAAAGAGGAAAAATAATGAAAAACAACGAAACAAAATAATTAGATCGAACCCAAAAGTAGGTTGCCTACGTATCATGTTGTACATGAATCAGATCTTGCGTAGTTCGGGCAGCATATGCATAAACATCACATAATTGAAGTTTTTTTTTTCGCGAAAACAAAAACAAACAAACAAAAGAAAGACGTAACCTCATAATATTTTGATGAAAGAAACAAACAAAACATGCAACGAATTTAGGACCGCTTTAAAAACTAAACAACAAATACAAAATAACATTCTAGACCCCTAAGACGACATACGTGAAATTACTGATAAAGACCTTAATACCAAAAACAACTTGACTCCGACTTAAAACAGACGCCACCCTACAATGACAGAAACATAAAAGACTCAAATTGAATAAAGATAAGAAATGCTCTTTCAGACCGGTGCTCTGCGTGATGACCCTGGCTGAGATGGACCTGTCTGTGAAGTTCTTTTTCTCCCATTCAAACTTTGTAGCATGTCTTGCAAAGACACCCTGATATTGGGGAAGAAGCTTCGGGCCCGTATTCCTGCCTCATTAGGAGTGCAATTAGAAAGATTGTTCTGACACCTTTCTACAATCTTGAACAAATCTGCTAACTGAACTCTCAATGTCTCCACTTTAGACCCCGTACTTTCATCCTGATGGTCGTCAACTATGCATTCTTCCTGTATTCTCCCTCTAAGCTGTGCTGGTAAGGGTTAGCTGATACCCCGAGGGATAGATTAAAGCCATACCCTATATCCTAGAGTGTACCCCAGATTATCCAAACTTTCTTTGAGAGTGTCCACACCTAACTCTGTTGTATGCTTCCAGAATTGCTCGTATCTGCTCTCACCTAAGGCTTGGTCCTTGAAGTACTCAACATCTTTTAGAAGATCCACTACTGGTGGCACGTCCTGCGGCCTACACAACTGGCGCATTACCCTAGAAGGACTGTATGGCCTAGTGCAATTGAGCCCTAACATAACTAGAAGGAGCTGGATCTGACAACCAAACAAGATTATCTTTGGTCGAAGCCACGGATAAGTCCACAAAATGTTATCCTCGGTTCTTGACTCAAGAAATTCAATCCAAGCGTCGACTCCCACAGGTAGCGAGAATTTATCCAAACGCAACCTGAGGTCCATGGCTTTCACTCGATTGGGAATACAACGATCAACCACGTCTGGCCTAACTAAAGAAGGCACATGCAAATGCTCTATTATCCATAACTGCAATATCAGGTTACTGCCCTTAAAAAATCTCATCCCCCCTTTCACTTCGGTTAAAGCCTTATATATTTCTGTTAAGATCATGGGTATGAGAGTGAACCTACCCTTTTGATTAATGGCCTTACCCTTTTGGTTAGTGCCCTTGTCATTTTGATCTTTATGAAATAGAGCCATCACCACAGATTGCAAACGTGTATTAATACGTCTTTCTTCTAACGGAAACACTAAAGTACCTAAAAAAGCAAGGGTGAAGACTTCAAGATGCTTTATCTCCCACTTCTCCTTAGTTATATGAAATTCATCCCAAAAGCAATCAAAACCTCCCGAGGACCCAAATCTAGCGAATAGAAAGTCTAAGGAAATCCATGATTGATTCAGACAACCCAAATGTCCGTTATTACTCTTCAAACCACACCTTTGTAGAAACCTATTGCCCGAGTAATTCCGAGCTCGGATCATACTTTTGTCAATATAAGGCAAATGAAGCAGACTAGATAATTCTGCCAAAGTAGGCGTCATTTCACACTTTCCGAACCTAAACACCAAATTACTAGGATCCCAAAAGGTTAGCACAACATCTATTAGGTCTGGACGGGGTGGGACATGCAAAAGTTCCATAAGATCACCTAATATCTTAATTAGCTCTTGCTGGTCAACGTAGTTGAACGTTCCCCACCACCTGATTAACTTTTTGGGCACTTTGGAAACCATCAAGACTCTAGACCCTGTAAGCTTTATCCTGTAATAAGAAGCCAAACTTACAACTCAAAATTCAAAACATGACAAGGAACTCCCGACCCTCGGGATTTTATCTTAGAAAAATATCGCGTGACATGGAGGGCCAGACCGACATATAACTCAAATCCACCGAACAGTACCGCCGAATGAAATCAGCCTACTTGGCAAGAATTAATTGACAACACTAGATTATGAGAAGGAAAACCCAGGCTAAGACTAAGATAAAGGCCAAAAATAAAAATTACTGGACCCACCGAGGGTTGCCTACGTATCCCGCCCCAAGGGACGGGAATCAGGTACGCGTAGTTCGTCCAGATTGGACAATTAATGATTAAATAATAGGCTAGACCCTGACTTAAGAGATACGACCAAAGACAGACGATGAACCATCTTAATAAAATCTTTTGAGTTTTCATTTTGATACTTCACAGAAAAATGACATCAACAACTATGAAAGAAAAATCTTTTTGGTATTTTCGTTATACGAAATGTAAACAATTTCTAACATCTTTTTTTTTGCATTTTTCTTTTATAAACACATCCTATGAATGAAAAAATCTTTTGAAGTTTTCAAATTTTGAATGCATGCTAAACGAAACAAAGGAAAATCTTTTTGATGTTTTGGAGAAAATGAGTGCGAAAGGTAAAAAAGCCCTTTTGAATTTTGGAATTGTGAAAAATAAAAACCATAAAAAACTCTAAAAACTATGAAACTCTTTTTTTTTCTTGTTTTTTTTTTCATTACCCACACACTTTACTTCTAACACATGTTTTTCCCAAATCAGTCCGTCAAATAACCACGTTATCCTCAAAGATGCAATATTTAGCATGTAGGAATGCTTTAGAGGTGAGTCTCCTACAAAGGACCAAGTGGGCCCCGCTAGGTCTCAATATGATGCACATAAGCATGACCTAAAGGCTGACCTACGTTGGGATTCACTAACAAGGCTGTTCGGGGGAGCGTATGGTCGATCGTGGCTGCGACAACTTTCCACCTACTCCATAACACCGACGGCTCCCCCCCTAAAATAAGGGTGACTCAACTAGAGGTCGTGTACAACACGTGTACTACAGACTTGTTGCAGAAAGAAGGCCGGGGGGTAGACACATGATGCAAGATATAAAAACGGTAACACATAGGATAAATACTGTACACAAAGAGCACGAAAATATTCCATAATGATAAAACAATAACACAAAACAACACAAAAAATGTTTATACACCTATAGTGCCAACCAAAGCCGATACGACTCCAAAATAAGCTCGAATTCTGAATAAGTTCCCCAGCAGAGTCGTCAGTGCTGTCACACCCCTTTTTCATACTCCGAAAGATTCGTTTTAAGGTTCGAAAGGGCTTTTATTATCAGAGTGACAAAAATAAAAATTTGTTCCGAAAAAGAATTATATTTCAAAACTCAAAGTCGCCACTTGGCATAATCCGGTGTGCCTAGTCACCTTTGGACAATCCTTTTCAAAATGGTTTGACTCTTTAAAACTGGTTTGCGAACAAAGATTCTGGTTAAGGAATTCTGTTGACCGAGGGGAAGGTGTTAGGCACCCCTCGATCCGTGGTTCGACCACGATCGCTTGATGGAATGTATTGACTATTTTGGCACTATGAATGTATAAACCACACAAAAATCACGTAAAATAAAGAACCAAAATAAAACAAATCCAGAATATAGTATACAATCCAATTATACAGTCCAAAATAAAAATGTGAAAATGTAAATCCTATTCTAACCTAGACTAATCTTATACTACGCTCCACTGCTTCACCCGACGCCTCGGGCCCTGATCACGAACATCCTCCGCGTACATGATACGTCAGGGCATTCCCCGGTGAATAAATACAATATGTCTCGGGGCATTCCCCGGCAAAATAAATACATTTGAATTAAATACGATAAACTAGAAACAAACATTCACACGCACATTAAACATTCAAATTTTCACAAAAAAACAACAACAGTTAATCCTAAACTTGCCTACCCGAACCTATATTGGCCTATTCATTTCAACCCATCGTAAACCTATTACAGTTCATACAATATTCATGTTTATTCCAAATTAAACAAATAATATTAAACTCAAATTAATCTAATTCGATCATTTTTTATCAAATTCTTAATTCCGCCTCTATTTATTATAAATCTCACAGCTACCCCAATTCCGAGTATTCAATTTCGAGATAAAAATCAAGACAATGATGTCAACATGGCTCAAACAAGCTCACAAACACACCACACAACTAACATCAATATTAAAAAGGTAGAGTTAAAGAGATGGACCTTCAAAGAACCGATTTCGTTGATAAGAAACGAGTTAAAGAAAATCCAAATCCGAAAGCCCGAATAGAGACCTCGACAACGATGAACTCCGGGCTCCGATACAAAAGTCCCCAGAATTCCAATCCAAACCCAGGAAACCACAGAGAATACCAAGCAAATAGAAATGACGAGACATAGATTCAAATGGAATAACTCGATTAAACCAACTTCGAGTCGAGTCTAGGAAGAAGGGATTCGGTGGCATCATTTTTCTGGCGTATTTCGCCGAAAACAGTAACGAGACAACGATGGGAGAGGTTTTTCCGGTGAACCTCCATATTTCCTGAACGAATTCCCCTAGAAATCAAGAAGAAAGAGACGATTTAGGGGGTTCCGTAGCTGGGTCAGTCGAATCAGTGAATTAGGATTGATCAAATCTTTCTCAACTCCCTTAGTTCCTTCCCCCTCGTGATTTCCCTCTCGAACTCTCTGTTAGTGTGTGCAGTCAAAGAGAAAAAGAAAAGAAGAGAAAAATGGAGTCGTCTACTCCATGTTTGCTGTATTTAAATGTGTGTGAAGTCTGCTCATGGTCAGGAAAGAAAAAGAAAACCTCTATTCATAATGGATTGGAAAAGAGAAAGAAAAAAATGGAGTTCATCAATGGCTTCTCCTGTCCTCCTTCTCCTTTTTTGCTATCCTCCAAAAAAAATGTATAAAGGGCTAAAGGTAGGATATGGGCTAGGGGGGTCACGTGGGGGGAAGGGTAGGTAAGGGTAGGGGTATGGGATAGTGAGGTGTCCGCTTTTAATTGGGTAGGTTGTTAGGATAAGATAAAACTAGCTAGGGGTTGTTATTTTTGTCATTTTGTGGAGGAATTATTACATGATTAAGGGTACACAGTAGGATAAGGTAAAAATGAGTAGAAGTGATATCGGGGAGGGACAAAATTAGGTGTCTACAATTATATATAATAAATATTTTTTTAACATGAATATTTGTAGCATTTAATTTAAGTTTATTAACTTTATACGCAAATTAATACTTTTTATAAATTTATCACAAAATTCAATGTTATTTTTTAAGATCGTTATTTTAGTATTATATGTATTAAAGCGTCGTTTGATGTGAGATATAATTATAATAATTCAGAGATAAAGTTCATGATTATTTATCCTGCGTTTAATTAGATGTATTAGGTAGTCTCAAAATTATTTGTCGCACCATTTATACCACAGTGATGACATAAGTGATCACACATACATGTTAGTATAACTTATTTTGTAATAACTAATCCTGGAATAACTTGTTTCCAAACAACCCACCCCTAAGTGTGTATATATACATATGTATGTACATGCATGTGCGTATATTTTCGTGTTTTATCCCTCTCTTCCTAAATTCGTTTCGTATTACTTAACTTTTTATTGATATAACACAATCCTTAAGAAAATTTTACTTAGAGGTATATTTTGCTAAATTAACCTTATTAATGATAATTTGAAACTTTAAATTTGTCTATACTGTTACTTTACATAGTTATTTAACACTAAAGGGTAGAAAAAAATATAATACAATTCTCTTGATTTCACAAATTGAGCAGAAAAATTAAAACATTTATTTTTAGTATGAGGATCAAGTGATAAGAAACAATATTATCTATTGTCTATATCGGTAAATAAGTTGTGATTGACATTCATAAAGTATTACATATTCTATAATTTATATAAATAAATATAATCTTTAAAATTTGACCTTATTTTTATTCGAGAAAAACATCTAGTATCCCCAGACTATGACCAAATTTGCTATGACACACGTCAACTTCACGGGGTCCTATTACCTCTTAAAATAAATTTTAGCATATTTTTGTCAATCTTTTTAACTAACGTGATACCTTTTTTCAATCATTTTAGATGGCATTACACCTTTGATGTGGGCTCCATTTTATGTAATAAAGATGCCACATTAGCACAAAAACATGACAAAAATACGCTAAATTTGAGTTCAAGGGATAATAGGACCCCTGTGAAGTTGGAGTGTGTCGTAACAACTTTGACCATAGTTCGGGGTGGTACTAGAGGCTTATCTCTTTCATTTATTGTTTGTATTTTCTGCATTGAAATATGTTTATAAAATTAGTATTACTTATTATTTTCACTTGTAAAATAAATATTATAGTTTTGATTATTATTAATAAAACTAATTTTCTTATTATGCTAATTTACTTCATAAAGATCATTATTAGCTTATATATTTCTTACTTTTTTCTCCTAGAAGATAATGTTTATGTTTTTATGAAAATTTTGTTATATGAATAATGTTTATGTTTTTATGAAAAATTTGTTATATGATTTTTTTTAAAAATAAAAATATGATGATTTTAGAGAAGTTAAAAAAAAGAATAAAAAAATTGATGATAAAGGGTACAATAGAAATTTAAAAAAGTTAATTAGGATAAAGGGGGGAGTTTGATTATTGTTCAAAGTTGAGGGGGGAGTTTGATTTTTAAGAAAAAGTTGGGGAGGGAAAATGATTTTGACCCAATAGAGTTTAGAAAGAATGGCGGTGGATCTTACTCTTATCTTGCGAAAATAGAAAAGTTGCTTTCAATAGATCCTCGTAACATTAAAGTAGGTAAATTAAAAAGTCATAATTAAAATAACGACTATTATACTGTAATAAGCAAATTATATAGAGAGAAGTATCGATTACCCCCTGAACTTGTCACATTTTATTCATGATACACCTGAACTTTGACTAGTCCTAAGTATCCCCCGAACTTGTTCTTTTAGTATGTCGCATGCCCCTTTTACGCTGATGTGGCAAAATGTTTGAGTTCAATCACCATCACGCGCGTGATGGAGGTATTTTTATGCCAAATAAGCATTTTTAATGATAAAAAAACGAGAAAAATCTATTTTCCTTTAATTTTTTAAAAAAATTCAATTATTCCTCTCCCTATTTATTATCCCCATTCCTCCATTACTTCCAATCTAAAAAAAAATCATCCGTTTATTAATTTTTTAAAACTCCAGTTTATTAATTAGTTTATGAAATAAAAATTTCACCCGTTTATTAATTTAGTAAAGATTTCGTTTATTAATCTAAAAAAAAATATTATCCATTTATTAATTCAATCTAAAACTCCAGTTTCCATTCCTATGAAACTCCTTCAATTTTATAATCTTAATTATATATATCATATAAGTTATTGTAACTAAAAAAATGTACTAAATATCTAAACAAATATTTTATACAATATTAACAAAACAAATACTAAAGAAACTAAGACACATACTTATAATAAATGTAGTTATATTAGTTATCGATTTTTAATCCCTAACGATTTGATTTTCGATTTAACCGATAAGAAAATATTCATAAAATAGAAAAAGTAGTAACTAACATGAAAAGAAACCGAATCTTAGTTGCTACAAAAATCCTATATATATATAAAATAATAATTTAATATAATCTTATTGGGTTATCGGTTTACCCAATAACTTAATAAAAAAATTGAAATTGAATCAATAACCCAATAATTTTTTTTTAATAAAATCATTAAAAGGTTGTTAACCCAATAACGATAAATCAATAACATTTTTATCGGTTCAATTTTTGTACACCCCTAACTTAAATTACAATTTCTTAATCCATTAATTATAATAAAAAACATATTTGTGCATGTGAGTCTCCTCAAAATCCTAATCGAAAACTACTATGAAACACTAACCGATTTATTTTTTCATATTATGAAACACTAATCGAAAAAAAATAATTTCATATTTTTAATACACAAAAAACATGTAAATTTTTAAATAATAGCTTACTTGATCGACGAAAATTGTACCTTTCACTATTTTGGAGTAGAGAAAAATTGACAAATATAATTTTTTTAGAGAGAAATCGGATAATTAAGGGTAGAAATGGGTTATTTTTTTAATATACGATAAATATAAGGAAAGTGAATGGTATTATCCACGTGGACAGCCACATCAGCGTTTTTATCCACGTGTCCGCGCGTGTATTACACGTAGTGGACAGTGGGCCGAAAGGGTGGCGCGACATACTAAAAGAACAAGTTCGGGGGTACTTAGGACTAGTAAAAGTTCAGGTATACCATGAATAAAACGTGACAAGTTCAGGGGGGTAATTGACACTTCTCTCAATTATATAACAATAATACAATTTTTACATGCATCATATGCATATACATATTCTATATAATAATTATACCGTTTCTATACACATTCTATATAACTTTTAGTTGCAATTATTCAGATACATATTTTATACGAATCTATACAATTTTTATACGATTTCTATGCAATCCGTATACCACATTGATGCAGTTTATATATAAAAAAAGCTATGCATATATAGTTCCTATACCATATTAATATTATCCTTATATCTTATTGATACAGTCTCTATACTATATCGATACAACCATTATACTATTTGATACAATCCCTATATCACATTCATTGTTCTCTCTCTCTCTATATCTTGTATACATACATATTTTATACAATAACGATACAGTTTCTATACATATAATATATATAATTTTTATACAACTCTACAATTTTCATACATATTCTATGCAATAATTATATATTTTTTGTACATATTTATTTAATTTATTTTTATAAAAATTGATTGTTTTAGCGCAAAAAATATAACGAAACAAAAAGATAATTCTATCTGATTTTTATACACATTCTATACAATTTCTATACACATTCTATATTGTTTCTTAAATGGTCAGTTGGTGGAATTAAAATAGAAGAGTGGCTACTCTTTGACATTACTTTGAAAATGACCATTTTAGTGGAATTTCTTTGTCTTAATGGATATGGTGTGTCTCTGTAAAAATTTAGTCAAATCCAAAGTGTTTATAGCTTTTAATAGCTAAACGTAAGTTTACAAAAAATAATCATACAACAGCATGACCATATTAGATTTACGTTTATTCGCCTAAAAGCACTTAAAAGATAACATGGCATATGGTAGTCACCATTCAACAGACCCCAAAAAATTAAGTGGAAAGGACAGAAATGACATTTTAAATTAAACTATTTCTACGAAAATGGTCATGGAATTTAAATTCTATTTTCTAGCCATTTCAATTTGTTGGCATGTCCCATACCGTTTCTACACACATTCTATACAGTTTTTATACATACCTTATACATATAAATATTTCATACGGAAATTATACAGTTTTGATACACAATTTATACAATAATTATACTTTTTTTTACACATTTTATACAGTAATTATATAATTTTTATACACTTTCTATATATTTTTTATATATATTTTATACATATACTTATTTGATACATATATCTTATATGGATACATATTCTATATAACAACTATATCATTTTTATATAATTATATTTAATTAATATTTTAAAGAAAAACAAAATATTTTTTCAGTTAAAAAATTTATAGCAAAAAAAAAACTGAAATATTTTTAAAAGGGCCGAATGACCCAAGTTAAAAACCGTATCAATATTGTATATTGACCATATCAATATTGTATATGAACTGTATCTGAACTACGTGGATCAAAATGACCCAAATTAGAAAATGGCTATAAAATGAAAATAATATACCCGACTGACCACTTTTTGGAAAGATATCAAACTTGGGCTATTTATTTTAAAAAGTGCTATAGAGTGTCATTTTTTCAGAAGTTAATTCTCGGACAACAATAAAAATTAGCCACTTTGAATAATAATAAATTCACAATTACATCCTTCTATTGTGTGTAATCAATGTGCATCAAGTGTGCAGGCATGATATATTTAGGATAGACAAACTAAACATTACTTAAACATTGTGCAAATGGTGTATGCTTTATGTACAACTATTATATATTGATTATACAATGATTATATGTCAATTATACACTGATTATATGTTAATATGTCAATTATATATTAATTATACACCGATTATATGTTGAAATATCAATTATACATTCATTATACTTGATTATATATCGATTATACTTTTACTATATACTTATTATATGTCGATTATACACTTTAAAAAGATGCCATCCAATCCCATGATCATCATCATTATTGACCACCATCATTTCTGTTAAAATTTACAAACATTTTCTCAATTTCAAATTCTCAAGAGCGCTGCACAACCTTTCCTATGGCAGATTTGAAATGAACGTGTATGTAACACGATGTGTTATGTCTGTTCCCTCTTTTAATTATTGATTTGGATCCACGTAGGTAGTAGGAAAATTAAATTGTCTAAAAAAAGATTAAACAAATTAACCTTTTTTTTTAAACCATGAAATGAACAATGTTGTTTGTGCTAGTACCGTCTCAGGTGATTTAAAGAAGTAAAAAGAATTTTAATCTTTGTTGGTTGTCATTGGAGCTTTGTTGAAGATGACGAAGAGAAGAAACCAATGCGTTTAGGGTACAAGGAGAAAATGGGTTAGAGAGAGAGACTCCTACTTCTCTTTAACTCCTTTCTTCTTCTTCTTGACCAAAGTCGGCCTCCGATATTCAGAACCCATACCCACTTACGACCTCCGCTGCCCCAATTAACGACGTCCCCATATTGGACAGTAAACCCTCTTACAAAGATGTAATTTCCAATCAAGTACCCTCCACTGATCTGCCCTTGGAATCAACCCTCGGGGAGGAGGAGGATAACCCATTGGAAAGGGATCTAGTCAATCTATTGGTTAAGGAAAGGACCCGCCTCTATGATCCATGGAAATACTCGGTAATCATCAAGCCAGTTCGAAGAAAATTTACCCACCAGTACTTAAAAATAAAGTTAGAAGCTCTGTGAAAACCATCTCGCCCTAGCTGCCTCATTAATTTGGGCTCAGACTTTTACACGATGAAATTTGATGATCCAGAAAGTCAAGCCAAATCCCTACAAGGAGGGCCATGGTTTATAGCGGGAACCTTCATCTCCGTAAGGAAATGGGAACCAAATTTCATTCCAAGTGAAGCACAAATCGACTACACAACGATCTGGGTACGCCTCCCCCAACTCCCAACTGAGTTTTACGATACTCAAATTCTCCAAAGAGTGGAGAGGAAAATTTGGAAACTGGTGAAGATTGATGCATGCACATCGGCTACTCTAAGGGGAAGATATGCTCGATTATACATCCAAATAAAACTAGGCATCCCTGTCATGGCCTCAATCAACATTGGAGGTCACCAACAGAAGATCGTATACGAGGAGGATGGGATACTCTGCACATCGTGTGGTAGACTGGGTCATTCAACCTCAAACAACCACTTCCAAAAGGATTTACCTAACCAGACCCTTCCTACCTTACCAACTACGCCAAATTCTGAATTGGAGTGGCAAACGGTGTCCTTTGCCAAAAAGAAGAAAAAATACCAATCACCTGCTGAACAACCGAAATCCTCACAAAGTCCTTCCAAAGAAGGTAAGTCCATGGAGTCAACGATATGTAAGTCTTCTATCCCTTCTCTTTCAGGCCCTTCATCCACAGCCGGTATCCATGGGGGCGGTGGAAAATTGGGGCAGACCAAGTTTGCTGGTCCTTCTCGGGGCAAGGCTAAAGTGGGAGAACTGTCTGGGCCGCTCCCGTCTGACTTCTTAGGGACAAACCCAAATCACGCTCCACAAGATCAAGTGGCCCCCCTAAGGCCCAAGAGAAAAGGGAGGCAGCTCCATAAATCCCCTCATCAACGAGGCCCACCACTTCTTCTAACCCGTTCAGGACCATCTTGGAAGAGCCTTCTCATATTAGATCTTCCATGATTTTAAACAGTACTTTATCTCTTGCTAAAGAAAAGATTAAAAAAAAGGAGACCCATGGACCCCACCTGAGCCAGCTCAGCTCAATTAATCATGAGCTTGGAGCTGAAAATACTCCCACGCCCGACGGAAACCTTTTTGATTCTCAGGGTGATTTGATGGACACTGCTCATCACGCAGACATAACATTTAATGCTAGTGTCAAAACCTATGAACAAGTTTCTCACCTTCCCCCTCTTGATATATCTACTTCTAACAATATGGAGGTCATGCAAGTTTACAATTACAAACTCTATAAACACCCCTCAGAGCTCCAACATGATCACCCTGGTCACAGAAGCTCTTCCTATGGACCATCATCCAGCTTCTTGGCTGGAAGTTTGTCTCTCCAATAAAACAGTACCACTCCATGCCCAATGGGAGGGGATACAAGTCACTCTCTATATTCAGGACCCCAGGTACATAACTATACTAGCCATGAAATGCTTGCGTCAGGGTCTGTCTAGCTATGGACAAAATGTATGGATGACAACCCTATTTCATGTGATAGGCTCATCTTCCAGGAAGACTTAACTCCGGAGAGCTTGTCGACCATCATGAATTAGATAAGTTCGAGCATACCCTTCTTCCCACCTCCAAATCCTCTTCTTCTGTCCCAAGATCCAACTTTTATGAGTCTACCTAGGGTAAGCCAAACCTCCTCACTACCACTACTAACTACATCTCCATCATAAACCCTCTATCCCTAGAGAGGCTAGAAAGAGGCAAAACTATGGAGGCGCTGAGGGAGAGCAACAGAGAATTGGAAGGGCTACTAGCCTGCTGAGAATCCCCAAAACAGATGTCTTCATGCTGGAAAGACCTGTAAACCTAGAGTTTACGAAACTCATCCATGAGATGGTCATTGTACTGTTGCCCCAAGTACTGACAAAACTAGAGATAAAGCTAAACATGCCAAACCTTATGATAGGGTAACACTTTACCGCCAAGTTATCCCCACTATCAAGGAAAATGAAGGGTCTAGAGTAATGGTGTTGAGTTTAGGAAGCAGTGCAAGTCCATGATCAGCATCCACCAGCCCTGCTTGAAACTAAGATGGTGGACTATAAAAAAACTCTCGGAGGATATTAGTTATCACAACTACATTGAATCTAGTGCCACGGGCAACTCAGGTGGCATTGTCATCATGTAGAAGGATAACAACATCACCATCACCAGTCTCTCCATTTTTCCCAGACTATCCATGCCTCTGTAAAGGTATGCTCTCGCCCTCTGAATTGGGTCTTTAGCTTTATGCAGTACTAATTTTAATTCTAAGAAGCTCTTTTGGGATCAATTAATGTCCTTGGCTGATAACCCCTCTTCTTGGGAAGCAATAGTTGGTTAGTAGGTGGGGACTACAATGAAGTCTTAAGGGTAAGTGAGAAGTTTTGTGGCAATCACATTAGTATCCACAGGTCTTCTCTTTTCTGGGATTGCATCAATCACTGCAACCTAATGGACATTCAGGGGCAGTAAATTTACCTTGTCCAACATGAGATATAGGAACAAGCAAGGCTTGATCCTTGAAAGGCTAGATAAATGCCTTGCCAGTGATCACTGGATCCATCTTTACCTTGAGCCCTCTGCTCTTCACCTTCCAAGAATTTACTCTAACCATCCCCCTCCTCTCCAGTCTAGTTAGAACCCCACATTCCCTCCCCAGACTCTTTCGAGTGGAATCCATGTGGTGCAAACATTCAGATTCCAGTAACCTCATAAAAAACTCCTTCTCTGAGGGAGTTGATTTCACTAATTCTACCATCATGTTTGCTGACATAGAAAAATCCTGGAACAAAGAAACCTTTGGAAATATTTTCAAAAAAAAAAATCACCTTCTATCCAGGCTGACTGGGATTCAAAAATCCCCCCACTATCCTACCGGCCCCTTCCTTTAGGAGCTGGAAGGTTCCCTTACGAAAGAGTTTAACTACATCCTGGACCAGAAAAATGAATCCTGGAAACTCAAATCAAGAATTACCTGGCTCATGGATGGGGATAATAACACTAAATTCTTCCATACTTCTACCCTTAGCAGGAGAAGAAGGAGCACTATGAACTCCCCCCATGATAATGGATGCTGGCTTTATGAACCTGCAGAAATCACAAAAGCCCTTACCTCTTTCTAAAGCTTTTTATACTCTTATGACCACATCTCCTCCCCCCTTAGCTCTTGGGCTTGATAAGATGCTTCCATTCATGTACCAAAAGTATTGGTCCACCATGGCTCCTCTCATCCAAGAGTTCTACAGGGTCACCTTCACCTCCTAGACCATAGACTCTACAACCAACACTACTTACCTGTGCTTAATTTCCAAGCGCAGAGATGCAACCTCGCTGAAAAAATTCAGAACTATAGGTCTCTGTAATACCCAGTACAAGATCATTACCAAAATCATCACTAATAGATTGAAGCCCCTTCTCCAATCCATTATTGGGCACAATCAAACAAGCTTCCTTTAGAAAAAAAAGAGCTTGTGACAATGCTATCATTTTCCAGGAATACTTGGACCACTTCAAAAGAATGAAGGGAAAAAGGGCCAAACATGATCCTAAAGATTGATCTAGAAAAGACCTTTAATAGGTTGGAATGGTATTTCATCAGACAGGTCTTAGCCTTCTTTAACTTTCCCCTGGGTTATCTAAACTCATCCTCTCCTGCATCTCTTCTTCTTTTATCTCTGTTCTTATCAATGGGAACATAAACCCCAACTTCAATCCAACTACGGGGATAAGACAAGGAGACCCCATATCACTTTACCTTCTCATTCTCTCTATGGAGCTTCTATATAAAAGAATAAATCATGAAGTTGATACTGTTCAATGGTCCCCTATTTCCATAAGTAGAAGTGGGCCCTAAATTTCTCACCTCTTATTTGTTGATGATCTCACTCTCTTTGCCAGAGCCAATATCCATAACTGTCATACAATTATCAACACTCTTGACAGTTTTAGTAAGCACTCTGGCCAAAGATTTAACAACAACAAATCTGAAGTTCTTTTTTCCCACAATTGTAGATCTACTTCTAAGCTTAACGTATCCTCTATCTTGGGTATTAAAACCAACAACAATTTTGGGAAATACCTGGGTTTTCCTCCCTTCCACAAGAAGCCTACCTCTGGAGATTTTCAATTCCTTCTTGACAACATGAACTCCAAACTGACAGGCTGAAAAACTAAGTTCCTCAATATGGATGGCAGAACCACCATAGCAAAAGCATGCCTGGGTAGCATGTCAAATCATGTTATGCAATACATTCTCCTCCCCAGTATAATTCATAAGCTAATTGACATATCCCAAAGGAATTTTATGTGGGGTTCTTCTGAAGTCAGGAAAAATACATATTGTAAATTGGGATATCATCATTAGGCCTAAAAAGGAAAGAGGGTTAGGAATCCAGAGGGCTAGCATAAAAAAATAATACCTTTCTCGACAGTCTGTCCTGGAGATTGAACTCTAATCCCTCCACCCTATGGCCACTGTCCTAACACATAAATTCAAGCCCTCCTCTGCAATCAACACCCCTAGCCACTCCAGAACCTAGAGAAACATCCAAAGGGGTTGAAACCTTTGCAGGGAAACCACTTGCTAGTCCGTACACAATGGAAATAAAGTTGATATCTGGAGAGGCTGCTGGATCCCCAACTTCCCCCTCTCAGGAACATCATACAAGGGACAATCCCCTACTAATTCCCCCCTTAACTCTCTCTAGCTTTTGGCCAAATGACAGCTGGAATCTGGAATCCTTACCCTTCAAGGTCCCCCCAACATCCTTCATTCCATCAAAATACCTTTTGTACTAACCAAACGATCAACAAGATACCCCACTGTGGCTCTTGAGTGGATCTGGGATGTTCTCTTACAAGAGTATCTATGAGCACATCCATAGTAGAAGATCCATTTCACCTAACACCTTCAGTTGTTGGGCTTGGATTTGAAAAGCTTTTATCCCTAAGAAACTAAAATTCTTCCTTTGGCTCTTGAACCATAAAATCCTCCCTACAAAAGCAACCCTATTCAATAGAGGCATTAACATCAACCCTGGTTGCCACATTTGTAGCTACCCCCAAGAAGATATCTAACACATCTTCTTTGACTACAATCAGGCTAATAACTTGTGGAGGGAGCTAGTGCAAAATTACCATGGGAAAGCAAACATCACCATCATCAGCTTCTCCCCAACAAACTGGGAAGCTACCTGGAGAGCTCTCAACCATACCAGTTTCGACAATGACTGGCCTACCTTCCTTCCTTTTTGTCTTTGGACCATTTGAAAATCCAGGAACAACGATGTTTTCAACAACAGAGTTTGTCCCCTCTCCTTAAAAAATAGTTACTCATAAGCTGTGGAGTTATTCCACATTAACAAACCCTCCAACAACAAAACCTACATCACTATCTCCATCGGATGGACTCCTCTCTCCAAGAATGCTTACAAACTTAATACTGATGGATCTTTCCTGGGCAATCCAGGTAGGGGGAATTGGGGGAGTGGTGAGAAAGGCTTCAGGTAACTGGGTGGTAGGTTTCATGCAAGGTTTCTACCAAGTTTCCAACAATCTCATAAAGTTCATGGCTCTTAGACAAGGCCTTATACTGGTTATGGAGCACAATTTGTTCCTTGTGGAGATTTATGTTGATTCAGAAGAGGTAATTAACTTGTTAGAGTAGGGTAACCTATTCTATAATCACATTATTGATGAATGCAGGTCTTTGATAAGGAGATTGGGCAGACCTCCCGTTCACCATAGCTACAGGGAGCAAAACAAGGTCGCCGGTGTCATGGCAAGGCAGGAGTAAGGATGAAATACTATGAGAGCTGTAAAGTTTTTGTAACCCCACCCTCTTTTGTAACCCATGATGTATGGACAGATTTAGAAGGAAAATGCTACTTTCAGAATGTTCCTTCTTGCACAAACTGTGTAGGGCAACACCCAACTATTTTGGTAATGGAGACAGATTGAGCTCCCGAACTCTGTAATTTAGGTTATCTGTACTAATTTCATCTTACTTACCAAAAAAAAAAAGAAGACAAAGAGAGAGAAGGAGAAATTTTTTTGCACGTCAATAAGAAAATAAGAAAAGGGGTGTTTGGTTTGGGCTAATAAAAGTAGGGAATTTTTCATAAATAGCAAATTTATAGCTATAATTAGAACTTTTATAGCAACTATTTCATAATTATGAAAAAAAATAAGTTGTATTTTGTATTTTATAAAAATGCTGCTACTAAGATACATATACAACAAGATTTACCGTCTTTCTTTAACTCAAATCAATTGAGTTAAATAAGGATGTAGTAAATTCTTTTTTCATAAATTACTACAGTAGATTCCTTTTCCATAAATTACTCTTATTTCAATTAGTAGATTTCTTTTTCAAATCAAGCTCAAATATGAAAAATTATTATCTTCATGATCTTCAAAAATTCAAAATAAAGCATCATTATTATTTTTTTCTCTCTTTCACTCTCTTATATCTCTAACTTTTTTTTCTTCTTAATTTTTTTTTCATCTTTTTTTTTTTATCGTTTTACTTTTTTTATATCGATTTCTTTTTCTTTCCACTTTATTTCCTCTATTTTACTTCTCTTGTTTTGTTTTCCTTTTTTTTTCTTTTTCGTTTTCTTATTTTTTTCCCTTTCTCATATTTTTTTTCTTTTCCTATTTTCATTTTCTTATTTTTTTTCTATTTTTTTATTTTTTTTATTTTTTTCACTTTTGTTTTTACACTTCTATTTCTAACTTCTATTTTTCTTTCTCGCCCTCCACCTTTCACTTCTTTTTTTTTGTTTTTTTTTGTCTTTTTATATTTTTTTTCGTTTTTTTCACTCTTCTATCTCTATCTTTTATTTTTAAAAGACAAATATCTATATCACATATACATATTCAAAAAATATATAAAATAAATTGACATACAAATTTGCATATGTATTTACAGTACAAAACATATATATATATATATATATATATATATATCTGTATATGTATTTACAGAAATACATATCTAACTCATATGTATATATAAACATATAAGACACAAAATCTCTACATGAAAAAGGACAACTATATACATATACGTAATAAAAAAATAGATGATACGTATTTTAAACTGTAAAAAATACAAATAAGTATATATGTTACCCTCTAAAATGACATAGAACAATTCAAAAACAAATCTAACACTGTACAAAATACATATAAATATGCATTTGTATATACAAAAAGGACAACTAAATACAAATTCATATAGGCAATCAAAAGATACATGATACATATCTTAAATAATAAAAAATACAAATAAGTACATATGTTACCCTCTAAAATGACATAGAACAGTTCAAAGACAAATCCAACACCGTACAAAATACATATAGCTCTGCATATGTGTTTACATAATATACCTGATCCATATGTAAATACATATGTAGAGCTATATATATTTTGTACGGTATTGGATTTGTCTTTGAACTGTTCTATGTCATTTTAGAGGGTAACATATGTACTTATTTGTATTTTTTATTATTTCAGATATGTATCATGTATCTTTTGATTACCTATATGAATATGTATTTAGTTGTCCTTTTTGTATATACAAATGCATATTTTTCCTTTATATTCTAATTATTCTTAGTTTTCTTAGACTTAGTTAAAATCTCTGTTAAGTCGTCAAAATTTGTTTTACATAAATCTTGAAGACAATTTTCCTTAATCGTTTTCTTTTCAAAAAAAATAATTTTCCTTTTTAAAGTTAGTCAAAAAGTTATTTTCAAATAGTACGGATAACCACAAGTTAGCAGATACTCTTGGTGCCTTAACAACCTTCCAAGAGTATTAAGAGAAACCACTTACTCAGAATTTTTAAACTTAAAAGATTTTTTTTGTTTTGAATCTTTTAAGTAATATTTTTAATTTTTCTTGATATTTTCTCAAAAATCAAGTGACAACTCTGTAATTTCTTAAATTGTTCCAAATTTTCTTTAAAGTTTTGGAATAGTTTAAAAGGTCGAAAATAATATTTTCCAAACCTTTTCGGATTAAAAAAAGGAGCAAAACAATAAGCGTTGCTCAAAAGTAATCACAATCATATTATTTCACGTAAAATCATAAGACATCAATCTTGATTTCATACATATTCTTATATACATACATTGTGAAAATCATTTACTCTACACCTCCTACCAAATTGCAGTAGCTTCTCATAGGTGCCGTTACCAATCTTCGCTATTCACAACTCTCATTCATGTTCCGACATAATATCCAAATTCTTTCCTAAATACTTCTATTCAAATTCTCATATTTGACCTTACGACCTTACCCCAATTATTCAATAACTCTTACCCACTTACCTATTCTATCACATATCCTATTACTAAGTCATCTCTTATACTATCCTACCTATTTAATTTTGCTCATACCTGAAACTAAGGGTGTTAAGTGGGCTGGGCTGGGCTGGGTCAACTCGGAACCGACCCGTTAAATTTAATCGGTTTGTGGGCCGGACCGGGTTGGGGTTAAGTGGGCCGGGCTAGTTTCGGGTTAAACAGTAAATTTTTTAAAAACAATCCTGACCCGGCCCACTTAACCCAAGCCGGTCTAACCCACCTAAACCCGGTTAAAAAATTGGTCAAACCCGGTTAATTTTTTTTTTTCAATATACACTATATATACCCGCCTATATACATTTTAAATACGTTAAACAATATATATACACTATATATATAGTATATACTACATTAAAATTTAAAAAATGTATACACATACACAATTACACATATATACGTAACATTCAATATATACAACTATATGTACTACTTTAAATAAAATATATATTACAACATATATATATTACAATATATATAAGTATATATATATATAGAGTTATATACTAATTTATAAAACATATACACATGTATATGTTAAATATATACGTCTATAGAAGATTTATACACACATATACGCATCATTCAATATATATGTACTACTTTAAATAAAACATACTACAATATATATACATTACAATATATATATATATATATATATATATATATATATAGTTATATACTAATTTATAAAACATATACACATGTATACATTAAATATACACGTCTATAGAAGATATATACACATATATACGCTCCATTCAATATATATGTACTATTTTAAATAAAATATACTACAATATATATATATACACTACAATATATATACAATTTATAAAACATATACACATGTATACATTAAAATATACACGTCTATAGAAGATATTACACATATATATGCACCATTCAATGTATATGTACTACTTTAAATAAAATATACTACAATATATATACATTACAATATATATATATATATATATATAGTTATATATATATATAGTTATATATATATAGTTATATATATATATATATATATATAGTTATATACTAATTTATAAAACATATACACATGTATACGTTAAATATACACGTCTATAGAAGATATATACACACATATACGCACCATTCAGTATATGTGTATTACTTTAAATAGAACATATACTACAATATATATATATATATACACTACAATATATATACAATTTATAAAACATATACACATGTATACATTAAATATACACATCTATAGAAGATATATACACAAATATACAAAACATATGCTACTTAATATAATAAATTAATAATATTTGGTAGTAAATTAATAATATATTAGAAGTAAGTTTTTAATTTAAAGTAGAAATTCAATTTAAATCATTAAATTAAAAAAATTACAAAGTAAGGACTAAGGAGTGAATGAATGTTGAATTTTATTGATTGCGAAATGATCCAAAATTTATAATTTACATGAATGAAAAATCTACAAATTATGCATCATTTTTTCCAACTCATTCATGTTAATATTAACGGGAACTTGCATAGGATAGTCAAAGTCAACGGGGGTAAAACCATGCATTGGACTTGATTCAGCTGAGTTCTCCCGTGAAGATATAATTTCTTCAAGTTTCAGCTCATCGTTCAGCTCCGGTTCCATTCCTTGGCTTCTTCTTTCCGCTCTAATCCAATCTCTAAGGCAAGCTAGAACATTCATTGCATTGCTTCCCAATGAGTATCGGTTGTCTCCAAGCTGCTGTCGTCCCTGACTAAAGGCGCTCTCTGATGCAACAATTGACATTAGAACATTCAAGATATCTCTAGCTAATCTTGAAAGCATAGGATATTGTGTTTCATTACTCCTCCACCAATCCAACGTATTGATCCGTCGTTTGCGATCCTTTGGTGGCGACTGAAGATAATATTTTAGCTCTTTCTGATAAGTTGATGTGTAAGCTCTGTCATCAACACTGTTCCAACCAGGTAAATCATAAAAGGAGTCAGGAAAATCACTATGTGCCGGCCTTTTAGAAGATGATGGCTCCTCGGGAGGATGGGGAGCGACAGTTGGAGTGATATTTGTAGGTACGGCTAAATTAAATAAATCAGCGTAGTGATTATATAATTTTTCTATGTATTCATTCGCATCACCCATAGCCGTCCACAAATCAGGTTGTACTTGTTCAGAATCATTGTTAGTATTTATTTCTAAGTTAGCATAAATAATAGTACTAAAGTGGCACATAGTAGTATATTTCATGCACGGATTTAGTATAGCACCAACCAAGTAAATAGGGAGAATCGGGAAAAAATATTTTTTAAATTTAGTAAATATGGCACCAACAACTTCTTTATAACCTTCTTTATTTTTATATTCTTTGAACAAATCAGAAATATCGGCTATATATGCCAAAATATTACAAACAGTAGGATAATAAGCACCAAAAAATTCAACCGTAGCTACATAAATTTTTTCTAAAAACTTTATAAGATCATTAATTACAACCCAATCAGAATCATGTAGCATGCAATCAACAGAATCAACAAATGAACCGTAATGTTGGTTAAAAGCTAGTGTAATAGGAACTCTATATTTATAACAAGTTTTTAAAAAATCATACGTAGAATTCCATCTAATATCAATTTCCTCAGGCATCAATATCGGTGCAAGTTCATTTTCTTGACATTTAGCTTTAAATTCTCTAATTCTTTTTCTTCGATTATTTCCTTGAATAAAACCAACAGCAAGACAGATTTTTTCAATATAAAGGTCAAAAAACTCAAGACCATCTTTTACAATTAAATTATATATATGTCATGCACACTTAATATGAAAAATTTCAGGCAACGACGGAGATAACTTAGATTTTAATTTTTTTATAGCAGTCTTGTTGTTAGAAGCATTATCAAAAGCAATACATAAGATTTTATTTTTGATACCATAAAATCCGTCAGCTTTAACAATAGAATCAACAATATAATCTCCAGTATGTTTACGATCTTCATCGTATAAAAAAGTAAGAATACGTTTTTGCATCACAAAATTACTATCCATCCGGTGACAAGTAACGGTTAAATAATCATTTTTATTTACAGCACGACCAAGATCAGAAGTTAGGGACAATATACATTGAATATTTTTTAACATGTTGATAAATAAAAACAATATTGTGAATGAAGTCTAAAAATATCAGATCGACAAGTACTTCTAGGAACACCATTAAACATAGGATGATAAATTGCTTGAATATAATTAATAAAGGCATCAGAAGAAGGAAAACTAAAAGGCAAACAACCCACAACTACCATTTTAGTTATTTCTTCCCGGTCCCTCAATTTATTATACTTCTTCGTTACCTGATCGGTTGCTGGGTCTATTCTAGTTTGCGTTGGCCCACCAACATCCCCACCACCTCGTGTAATATTTAACTCTCTTTCGTGAGCATCACCTATATGTCTCATTAACATACCCATACCCCCTTGCTTGCCTCCGCTTTTATGCTTATATATTTGTTGACAAATATTGCATTGCACCTCAGTATCTGATATATGTTCAAAAAATTGTCATGCAATACTAGTTATTTTACGAGTTCTTGGGGCACGGGGAGGACGGAAAGGGAGATTAACCGATTCAGATCTAACGTTAGCATTTCCTACTGCGGGTGTTTCACGAATATTTTCATCATCTTCGTCTAAATTAACCGCATCTACTTCATTTTCTTCTTCTATACTGTAATTTTTCTGAGCTTCTACATAATCCATATCGTGAGCACCTACACCTAAAGGTACTCCTACTTCTTCCTCAAAAGGTTGATTAAGCAGTGTCGGAGGCACACGGGTATATCTACTACTTGAACTACCTCTACCGCTAGTAATTCACTTTTTACTACCACTACCGCTTCCGGGATAATTTTTTTTAACACCTTTAGTAGCAAGGTTTCTTAATTTATCCATAATATAAATTAAACTAAAAAAATTCAAAATACAAAAATATAATAAAATAAAATATTCAACAATTAATATACTAGATAAAAAGTAAACGTAAGAGATGAAACGACAATACCAAATTTTGGAAGTATCCGAAGGTTGCAACTTTAGAAACTTCCACTCGTACTTTGTAATCGCAAAATTAAAAAATTAAAGTGAGCACTTTAGGAAATTAAATTTATAGAATATTTGAGAATTGAGAATTGAGAATTGAGAATTGCGAATTGAGAGAGAATGAGATTTGAGAGAATTAAAAATTGTGTGAAAAATGATTTGAAGGTGTAGGATATTTATAGAATTTTTTTTGGGATTAAAAAATAATTTTAAAAATATTTTTTTTTAATTAATGGCCCCAAACTAGCCGTTTGGACCCAAAAACGACTATATAGCAGTTGGGCCAACGACTAGTTTGGCCCAAAATCCCAAAAAAAATAAATAATTAAAATCGGATCGGGTCTGGCCAGTTAAACGATGGGCCCCAACCGGGTTGGGTCCGGGCCGGGTTAACCGGACCCAAAATAAAAAAAACCCGGCCTGGTACCCGATACCTTAAAGCCCTTGGGCTTACCGAACTAGGTCAAATCGGGCCGATTTCATTAAATGGGTCGGTTCGGGCCGGAACTACCCGACCCGTTTGACAGGCTTACTTGAAACTCTCTTAGGTTACTTTTAACCGCTACTCCACATTTACGTTTCGTTAACCTTCCTCAATGCTGGACATAGCTATCCAATTTACTAAGAACACCCTCTATCATACCCTAGCTTACTACACTTCCCTTTTATCAGACCTAACTTAGTCTATACTTACGAACCACAACATTCAATCAATTAATCTAGATTCTCACAAGGTTTCATCCATTCCCCACCATGAATATCACCTCAACGGGGTACAACCAATTTATTCTATCATTAAAGCCTAGTCGTATTTTTATGGTTTTCGTACTTTCAATCATTATGCTCGAAGGCCTAATACATGAGAACTCCAACATTGCTATCAAAGTTATATGAATCTAACCCAAGTCCAATGGCTACAATAGGAAAATCATAACGTACCTCGTAGACAAAATATTTGAGAGGTGATATTTATCCCGTGAGTGCTAAACAACCTCCCATGTCGGGTTTCCACCGGATGTGCCTCAAAACCACGTCCATGAAGCTTGGCCTTTGAAATCTCAAAACTATGGAGGTGGAGTTTATCTGGGTGTTTTTGAAGGGATAGGACGACTGGGAAAGGTTCAATCAAAAGAGGATTTTAAAATATCCCGAGCTAGTTATTCTCAGGTTCCGTTGCAACGGTTAACTTACCGCGGCATTGGTAGCCTGCGTACCAGCCCAATTCCCTTTTGAGCTTTTTGGCCCAAATCACTTTGGACCTCGTTTTTCTCCACAAAATAATTTTTTCGGATTCATTTAGAGCATTTTATTTACTGTAAAATATTTTTGAGGTGTTTTCATATGTAACGAGGTTTTGGATCATTACACCAACAAGGCACACTCTATAGCTAACCTCAATCCTCATTGTAGCTTCTCTCTTCTCCGTAAGCAACAAGGTCAACTTTGTTATTAGATTCTGAAAAAATAATTTTTATATATTTAATGAATCTCTCAATATAAATATAAGATCTATACAAAAGTTATCGATTCCTAAAAATCGCACCGGCCAATACCTTAGATTCACCCTGCCTACATCCATTAATAAATTAAAAAGATAACAATCACATAACTTATTGTAAATTAAACAATGGACTCATTTTGAGCATATAACATCAACTTTATAATTCAATCAAACAAGTAGTAAGTCTACCAATATTTGATGAACTAATCCACTTCAAAGAAACCTTTAACAATTGTAGGCACAAATACAAAGAGAACCAGCCCCCACACAAGACTTAGGAAATGTTGCAGTAGGATATTTCAGCTTGCAACTTTGCACACAATCATTGGCATCCTTGCATTTATCTGGAGACACAATTGCATCAGTGCATTCCTTGAGTTGATGAAATCTAGCAATAGTAGGGTTGAAAACTACAAACAAAAAATAAAAAAATAAATACATTATTAGAAATAGTTAGGTGTTGCTTGGATGGACTCGCCACCTTTAATCTTGAGGTTGTGAATCCGATATTCCGAGTTACCAAGAAAGAAAAAGAAGATAGTAACAACCCTACAATTGTTAATTGATTTCTTATGTTTATTTATCTATAATCCATATAAGTCTTTTTGGCCATAGATAGTTTTCACTTTTTCTCAGAATTTTTATTCTGAAATATTGTTTGGATAAAAGTTGAGCTAAGTTTTCAGAATTTGAAAATTTCCAAAATTTATTTTTACTCCAAAGCACTCACAAAAAATTAAAAGCAACTTCAATTTGTATTCATGTTCAAACACAAATCTAATTTTCAACTTAAAAATAATACTAGAGTATCCTTTTTTTTTTCTTTTCAATTTTCACAATTATTATGTCCAAACGTCCATTAAAGTGATTATAGAAATTACATTAGTAGTAGAACAAATAAAATTTATCAAGTTCTTTTATCAATTAAAATGCTATTTGAAGCGTTCATGATTGAAGGAAAAGATGCTAAGATTCTAAAATCACATTACTATTAAAATAAAGTAGATGAAGTGTAACTAAAAAGTGATTTAAAACTTTTTAAAAGGAGACTTTTGATGAACAAACCGGAGAAAAATGTGATGACAAGAAGGAGACAGAAACAAATTGAAACTTTTGCCATTTCTAATTAGAGACTAGAGAATGTATGTTGTGTTAATTGTCTAGCCATGGTTGCAATATATATAGGAGTTCAAAATTGTAACTGTTAAATGTTTTTCCTTATATAGTCATTCAAGTATTAAAAAGAGTTTTCTAAAGTCACTGTAAGTCAAAATATTGAGAAGTTTTCGCTACAATCATTTTTAAATTTTGTTCCATATATGATTATTTAAATATTGAGAAGTTTTCACTAAAATTGTTTTTTATTTTTTCTTCCTTATATGATCATTCAAGTGTTGGGAAGAAGTCACTTATAATTTTTCTTCCTTATATGATCATTCAAGTGTATTCGAAAGATTTTACTAAAGTTATTTTTGAATTTGTCTTCCTTATTGTTGTCATTTAAGCATTGAAAGATTCCACTAAAGCCCCTTACAGATTTTTCTTCTTTTACTAGTCACCAATAGCCCGTGCAAGACATGAACCCAACAAATATTTTTTTTAAAATTTGTTTTAAATATTGGGATTTATAATATATTTTAAAAATATATAACAATTTTTTAATAGATATTTTAAGTTGTTAACTATTATAATTTATAATACTTTTTATGTAATTTTTCAATAATATATATCGCTCTCGTTGTTCAAACTTTTATGGCATTGATAGTCAATTATATATTTTAAGTAATTTAAATTTCACATTATTGTGATGTATAATATTTTTTCTTCTATTCCAATTTAAGTGTCATGATGCTTAGATGAACATACAAATTAATTATGAGTGATATAGTAAAGTTACGTGTCTTAATGACTCACAACAACTAACTAGAAGTGATATACCAAAATTACTATAAGAAAAACCTGTGAGTTTTTTTTGATTAACTTATTATTTTATATCTATTTTACTTTTTTTATCAAATATTATTAATTGACACAATGCCTAAATGGTCATAATAATTAATTAGGAATGACATAGTAAAATTACGATTGAAACAGTGAAGCAGACACATCTAATTAGAAGTAATATAACAAAATTACTATACAAAAATATTTGTGAATGGTCATAATAATTAATTCTGAATGACATAGTAAAATTATGATTGAAACAGTGAAGCAAACACGTCTAATTAGAAGTGATATAACAAAATTACTATATAAACATATTTGCGAGAAAAAATTAAATGGGCTCATATAAAACGTCAAGTAAATTTAACATTAAATATTATTAATTTTTAATATACTAAATGACTTTATAATAATTTTTAATAATTAATTAGAGATGGTATAATAAAATTACGGAGGAAACAACTGATGAAGTAAGTAGGAGAAACAGGCATGTTGACGGAGAGGTGCCTGCTTCTCCCACCCCATTCCCTCTTATTATATATAACTAGTCAAATATACGTGTTTTGCACGTGTGTTTCATGTCAAGCCATATGTGAAGTATTAATATCTTGATCGTCTCCTACGATGTGAGCCATCACATCACGAATAATAACAAAAATAATAGATAGCAATAGATCAGAAATTACAACAAAACAAATTGATTAAACCTAACATTTACACAAAAATTCCTCAAAATCTGAATATTCATCTACCACGGTAAACTCAACAAAATAATACGATAATCTAGATATCATAACAATACGATTAAACCTTAAGAAAAATCCTTAAAGCTTGGCCAAACGTTAATCTATCACTTGAAAAAACAACAAATAGTAACAGAACAGAAACTACAATATTTGAGAATATTACAACAATATCATCAAACCCAATCTTAATGCAAAATTTTCAAAGTCCAACGAAACATTCATCTACAACATAGACTTGAACATAACAGAAACTACAACAAAATAATACGATAATCGAGATATTAGAATAATACGATTAAACCTAACCTTTTGTGATTGTAGATGACACCTTTAGGGCTCATAAACAAAAACAGTAATCAGAATATCTCTGTCAATAAATTTCACATTGTAAATATTATTATATTATATTATTGTAGAAAAAAAAATTTCCAATACCTTTTTCTACAAAAAAGGATTATATCTAAATATGAAAGATTTTTATTTTTATGTTGCGAAAGGAAAAAAATTTAATTATGGTATCAAATTAATACTACAACACAACCTTAGAAAATTGAAATTTTTTCCTCGAAAACTTAAAGTAACGTGTTTTCGTTTTTTGTCCTTAAAAAATTAAAATAACTTTTTTTTTTTGGAAGTTTAGTATGATTTTTGGTTTTTGTGTTTTTAAAAGGAAAAGTTTTCAAAAGATATATTTTTTAATCATTTATTATAGGAATTCATAATTTTAGATATTATAGTATAATGATATAATAGTTAAGAAAAAATAGTAAAAATACGATTTTGTCTAAAACACAAACTTTTAATGAAGGGTAAAAAGTTCAAATAACTTTTCTTAAGGGTCTTCACAGTTTTAATACATTATAGATATAGATATAGATATAGATTATAGATTATAGATTATAGATAATGTGACAATAATTGGTGGGTGATATACATTGATGTCGTATAAGATCTGTTGGAAGTGGAGCTTTTGTTCAATCTATCATTTTTCATTAGGGTATCGAGGACTATCTTTCGAAAAAGATTGGATATATTTTACAAAGGTACAATGATACAATCATTAAAAGATGGAGAGAAAAAATTGAATCATAAAACTATTTTTTTTCTTGGTAACTAACATAATTTTATTAATCAGCAATGAGACATAAACATAACCTACTAGCCTATCTTAATCATACTAGCAACCTCGTTCTAAAGCAGGACTACAGAGACTAAAACATGAATTTTTCATCACACCAAAAATAATCTTTAGCGGAAACTAATTAATCGTAATAACTTAATTGCCGTCGAATATGTTTCTTTTAGAGACAATTATATGTTAGTACTCTTCGTAAATGCCACTGAAGTCTATAGCGACGTTGAATCCAATGACAATTAACTAATGTCAGTAAACAATTTAGCATTCTTTATTAAAGTGCATATTTATTGCCACTAAAAATGGTTTTGTTATAGTGATTGGACCACATCTTGTAGTTCTATGTCTGCTCAAATATTGCAAGTGTAAGCTATTTCTCTAGCTATGCTATCACATATTGTCCTTTGCTTATGCTAAAAAAGCCTTTGGTTTCTTTCCATCCAAACAATATGCGCACACTTGACAATTAGCAATTAGCATCCATGTTCTCTTGGTCAGTGTTGCAAAGAGGGCTAACATCTACCCGTGTAGACATTAAAATTTTATGGGACTCTACAAGACGAATTCAATTTCTGGTAGAGTTCTTGAGGCTACTTTATTGTACATCTAGTTTGGAGACTACTCTATCATAAACTCTAGATCATACATATATAAACGTATTCCCTTGAAGAGGCATGCCTAATATCCCACAAACTCATGGGATATTCATATAGAGGTCATCCTACATTTAAGAAATGTGCTACTGACAACCAAAAATTAGAGAAAAGAATCAAGAACAAACATAATTGTATTCATATTCTTGATCAAGAAAACTATATTCTTCATATTTTATTTATGATCGCAATTCATTATTCATCATGTTAAAATTTGTTGCAAACACCCCCATTTTCTCAATAAAACTATGTAGGGGGTCGTTTGGTTGGGAAAAAATTATGCTATTTTGAGATAAGTTATCCCACCATGTATACACGATAACTTATCCCATCACTATGCTATAAATGGTGGAATAAATAATCCTTGGACTACCTAATATCTCCAACCATACGTAGGTTAAATAATCTTATATTTTATCCAGGAATTAATAAACCTTATACCTCACAGGCTCACACCAAACGAATAGTATTTTATATATTTGAAGGAGGAGTGCGAAAATCACATAGTTATTCAAGTTTAAGAGGTGAAGTACATTTATTTATTTATAAAATGCCAAATATTAATAAGATAGGTATTTGCCCTGTCGGGGGGTAATTTATAATAACTAATATTGTTCTTGTTTGTTGAATAACAATTTATATTTTGAACTAACTTTATTGTTATACATCCATACATGGTGTATACATTGTATAATAACTATATATCATCACCAATTTGGTAGACGTGAAAAGAAATATGCATTGGGTTGAACACAATATTTCACGTTCTAATGCATGAATGATTGCCAAAGATTTCACGACTCATATAGAACATATTCATACTTAATGCATATATAGAGTGTTAACTGCCTCAGAGTAACTGATAAAATTATTTTTATATGTGATCAGGAGGTCTAGGTTTAAGTCGTGGAAACAACCTCTAGCAGAAATGTGGGTTAAAGGCTGCGTACAATAGACCCTTATGCTTCGACCCTTACCCTGACTCCGCGCATTGGGAAAACTTTAGTGCATCGGACCGCCTTTTTCTTTAATGCATCGAGTTTTAGAATAAACACCCTCAAGTTCAGCTTATAAATAGTTTGAAAGTATTTTTCTCAATTTATAATAAAAGTGTTAGATTTACTTTTCTTCACTATTACTTGTGTGTAACTTGATGATGGATATAAAAAACACTATTGGAGATCTTGGAAAAAATTGAAAAGAAATTGTAAAGGATCGCTTTGATTGAAAGAAAAAAATTCAATCAAATATTTATATAAATTGAATAAAAGCTGTTAAAAACAAGAGCTGAGCCAATTTTTTAAACTCGATGCCCTAGTAATTTTGGGCTGTAATCTCTTTTCTTTTAATTAAAAAATAAAGATTTTGAAGTTTTTTTTTTTTTTTTGAAAACCCTCAACCTCTACTCACTGTGGAAGAGCTCGTAAATCACACAAGAAATGTAAAATGCACTAGGTGAACCCCATGTGTCGAGCTCATGCTTGAGTTTGAGCGACAGACGAAGGCTGAATTTGATCACAGATCTCCCACATCGAAGATTCACCTCCCAACTACTCAACCATGTCCTTGCTGTGAGATTGAAGAATCTGAAAGTCTGGTCTGCCTAGTTTGTACCCGTTTGAAAGATTAAAGTTTACCGTATCGAGATGAGGAACTTTCAAAGGAAAATATAATCTACTTGAATCTAGTTTATGCATCGACAATTAATAGTGATTATAGTAAACCAATATAAATTACAATACACTATTACATCTTAATTATCGCGATAAATCTTATGTAATAAATACATATTATACACGTGCTATATATACATGATATGTATCTTCTTCTTTTAAGAATATATGTCTTATATTTGGAAGCGGATCCAAAATTTAAAATTTATGAGTTTTTAGTGGAGAATTTAGACCTCATTGAGGGATAGTAATGCTTAAGCAGGTTTTGTTTCTGCTTCTGGACCAAGACTTACTTTATTACTGCATTTCCAACAAATAGTTTTTATAGGAATTTCTCAAAATAAATATAGAATCGACGCAAATATTATTGAGTTAATTCTAAACCCCCAACCAATACCCTTAATCCACCCTTGCCTAGTGCCTACATCCATTAATAAGAAGATAACAATAACATGACTTGATGTAAATTAAATGATGGACTCAATTTGACCATAAAACGCATCAAACTTATAATTCAATCAAAGAAATGCTAATTCTCACATTTTGATGAATTGTAGGCACAAATACAAACAGAACCACCCCCCATACAAGACTTAGGAAATGTTGCAGTAGGATATTTCTTCTTGCAAATAGGCACACAATCATTGACATCCTTACATCTTATTAGAGAAATTAGAGCAGTACATTCCTTCAGTTGATGAACTTGAGCAATAATAGGGTTGAAAGCTGAACAAAACACATATAATATTATTATAGAATTAGTTAGAGATAACAATTCCCAAAAAAAAAAAAAAATATAAAAAAATACACCCCTTCAATTATTAATTAATTTCTTTTGTTTATTTATCAATACGCATAAGCTCGTTTGGCCATAGATTATTTTCACTTTTTTTTTCGGAATCTTATATGAAGTATATACTGTTTGAATATAAAATTGTTATAAGCTATAGTTGGAATTTGAAAAACTCAAGACCGTTTTCACAATTTTCTTTTCAAATCACTCACAAAAATTTTAAAAAACAACTTCAATTTGTGTTCATGTTCAAACACAAATCCAATTTTCGAATACCATTTTCAACTTTTAAAAAATAATAATTGAAGTACTTCCTTTTTTTTTCGTTTCACAATTTCATGCCCAAATGCCACTAATTTTTTATTACAAGAACTACATAAGTAGTATTACAAATAATGTTTATCAAACTCTTTAATATACCAAAGTGATTATTTGAAGCATTGATGGTTGAAGAAAAAGATCTAAAATCACATTAATAATAAAATAGACAAAATGTAAACAAAAAATTGATGGTTGAAGAAAAAGATCTAAAATCACATTAATTATAAAATAGACAAAATGTAAACAAAAAATGATTTAAAACTTTAACAAATTAGGAGAATGTTGATGCACAAACCACAGAAATATGTGATGTTAAGAAGGTGATAGAAACAAATTGAAACTTTTGCCATTTCTACTTGATTATTATTTTTCTAGTGGTTTAAAAGAATGTTGTGTGAACTGTCTAGCCATGGTTGCACTATAAATAGGACTCAAAAATTATTATGCTAATCTAGTGATTGTTACACTGATTTATGAGATAAAGACCAAACTTAATTCTACTACACAAGATAATATCTAGTTAGTTACTAATAAATTGGGTGTTAATTAAGATTTACATTTAATCCATTTTATCTATAAGTAGGCCTATTAAATGATTAGGAAAATTACATTAAATTTTTTGACCAAAATTTTTTTTTTGGTCCAATTTATATTTTACTTATCATCAGAATATAAAACCCCTCAAGCCATGGTGACACCCATACCAATCGGGCCAATGATCAACCTCAACAAAAATACCAAGACTTAAAAATATTATAAAGTACATGGGAATAATATAAATTAAAATGACACTAAATCAAATCTAATGGCAACAATAGTTGATACTTCCTCCATTCACTTTTACTTATTATTATTATTTTACTTTTTGAGGTCAATCTTCATGAACTTTAATTAATATTTTAGGATATATAACTTAATATTTAAAATTTTAAATGGTAGAAAATTATACAAAAAATGTTGTCAATTGCAACCCTTCTCATTTGATATGATGAAAAACTAAGGCTGAGCATATTTTGGTTTAAATAGAAAAAATAAAAAAATCAAATCGAAATTTAACTTTGATTTTGATTTTTCGGATCGATTTCGATTTAAAATTTTAGAAATTTGATTAAAAGGTTCGATTTTGATTTTTCAAAAAAAAAAACCCGGTTAATCCGAAAAAATAAAATTATATAAATAATATATATATATAAATTATATTCCGTATAATTGTATAAATATATAATAAGCTAAGTAACCTGTAACTGAAACCCTAAGTATTCATTTCAGATTTTCATTAGAAATGGCGGTGCCTCGAGGAGACGACTGATGAAGTCGAAGTTCACGAATCACGGTTGAACTTTCACCCTAAGTTTTTATATTTGAGAATGAAAAATAGGTTTGAAAAAATTATTTTTCTAAAAAAATCAACAATTTTAAATGCCCAGTCATGCCAAAGAAAGACTCACTACTTTATTCTTTAAAATCAAAATAAAAATTCAAAATAACCGAACCGAATTTGTAGAAATCAAACGAAACCAAATTTATTTTGATTTGGTTACGGTTGTCATTTTCGTCAATTCAAAAACTAAAAAGGCGAACCGATATTAAACAACCAAACTGGACAAACTGAATGCCCACCTCTATGAAAAATACATCTTAAATAATTGATCAAAGTTTACAAGTTGACCTCAAAAAGTGAAATAATGACAAGTAAAAATGAACAAAGAGAACAAACCCCAAAAATCAATATTATTACAAGTCATGCGCTATTAAAAATAATTAGTACAATTCAGAAACTAAAGATGCTAACATTAGCATTACATTTGTCACACCCCTTTTTTACCAAAAAGATAGATTTTAAAGTTTGAAAGAGTTTTTATTATTAAGTGACGAAAGATAATAACTTGTTTCGAAAAGGATTATTTATATTCAAACTCAGAGTCACCACTTGACATAAATCTGGTGTGCCAAGTCACCTTTAGAAACTCCTTTTTCAAAATGATTTGACTCTTTAAAACTAGTTTACGAACAGAGATTCCGGGTAAGAAATTCTGTTGACCGAAGGGAAGGTGTTAGGCACTCTTCGGTCCGGTGGTTCAACCACGATCACTTTGTGGCTTGTATTGGCTAATCTGACACTCTGAAATGTATAAATAAAAAAAAATACATAAAATAAGCAAACAAACAAATCAAGCAAAATTCAAAACCAAAATAATGTTTAGTCCGAATTATACAATCCCAAAAATAGAAAAAAACGGAAATGTAAATCCTATTCTAAACTAATCCTAGACTAAGCTGCACCCGGCGTTCCAGGCCTTGATCACAAACCTCCTTCGAAGACATGATATGTCGGGATATTTTTCGGTGAATAAAATACAATTTTCTTCGGGGCATTCCCTGGCAAATGAATAAAATTTTTAATTTCGTGTGATGAAATAAAAATCATTCAATAGAACATTCAAACATTCAATAAAACACCATTCCTAAATTTTTGCCTACCCGACCTAGCATTTGCCTACTAGTTTCGGCCTAAAACAGGATACTATCAAGTTCGACAAAATTGACGTTCATTTCGATTTAAACAACCAACAACGAATCAACACAAAACCACATTCACTCTTCTCAATTTTTAGTTTTCACCCCAATTTCAACCTAATTCTCAATCGATGGTTACTTAATTTAAGGCGGGAATCAAACGGTCAAAGCCACGAAAATCAATATTACTCAGATACAATAAAAAATGAACCACCCAAATCACAACATCAACTCAATTAAAAATAATAAGAGAGCAAAGTTAAGAGATGGACCTCCGGAGAACTGACTTTCGTTGATAATAGTAAATTAATAAAGCCCGAACTCAGAGTCCTTGAACGAAAAACTTCGAACAACGAATAAAACCAACTTGATATCCAAATCCAAATAAATTTTGGGAAGGAAACTGACTGGTGAACCATCTGTCGATGGGTCTTGTCGGAACAACGATGGTTGGCGACAACAGTATTTGCCAGTAGAGAATCTGGCGTATTTTCGGTGAGAAACTCGCCGCCAACCGTCAAATCCGTCCGCTTCTCTCTCAATATTACTCTCTCTCTTTGATTTTTCTCTCTCAATCTCTCCTCTCTCCATCACTTTCTTCTCTGTGTGTGTGTATAGTATTGTGTGTGTATGAGAGTTGAGTGATGTACGTGCGTGTGTTATTGTGAATGTGAGAATCGTATGTGTGTGAATAAGGTGAATGGAAGAAAAAAAAGAAAGATGATGAGTGTGTGTCGTGTATATTCTGTGTGTGTGGGGAAATTGAAGTGTATTCTGTATTTCTATCTAAGAAAAAAAAGAAAAAATGGTGTTCTAGTAGTATGTGTATTATTGTTGTTTTCTAGTCAAAGAAGAAAAAAGAAAATGGCAGTGTAGTTTTTGTGAGTGTCAGGTAGTGGGTGGGATTAGGTGGGGGTAGGGGATAGGTAGGGGGTAGGGTAGGAAAAGGTAAATAGGTAAAAATTATTTTTGGGAAGGACAAAATTACGTGTCTACATTATGCCCCCTTTGAATGTAAACACAAAGTATTTTCAGACAAAGAAGTAGACAACGAGACAGAATTTTCTCTCGAGCGTTATTCAAAAGAAAGAAACAAAAGGGAGAATGGCAATCGAGCCTTGATTTTGGGCATTCTACCTGTCTCAAGTTATGTGAGAGTCAAGTCATATGTATCTCAAAGGATTGAAAGGAGAAGAACTATACCTGGTTGGAGATTCGAGCGAGGTCCTATCAAGGTTTCGGTCCGTGGCTCTGCTATTACATCAAAGATAAACATTACAAATTAAAAAGATAACTGAAATTACAAAATTCCTATCTATGCAGCTTCTTTTGGACTCTTGACTTGAGTTTCTGATGTTTTCAAAATGTACAAAAAATCTGATCTTCTCTGGGTTGAACTTGAGAATATATACTTTCTCCATTCAAAATTTGATGTTTGGAGATGAACTCACAAATTGACCACGTTCTGTCGGTGGTACTTCTGAACCTTGATTCTGAATTTAAAAATTTTCACCCTATTCTTCAGGCAGGCTCCTGAGTTACAATTTCTTCACCTTGTTGCTTGACTTTCAATCTCTTAACCTTGTTGCTTGACTTTCAATCTCTTAACTTTGTTGCTTGACTTTCAATTTCTTCACGCTGTTCTTCAGACGGGCTCCTGACTTTCAATTTCATCACCCTATTCTTCAGGCGGACTCCTGACTTGCCATTTCATCGCCATGTTCTTCAAGTGGGCTCCTGACTTTCAATTTCATCACCCTGTTCTTCAGGCGGGTTCCTGAAATCAAAATCAAAACTAGAACGAAAATTATCCCTAACAAGGATTATGATAAAGAAAGATTTCATTTTTCTGAAAGTAATGTCCCATTTTCCAAGAGGGTCCTGAACATAAAGTAATGTCACATTTTACAGGAGGGTCCGGAACATGAAGTAAATTCCATTTTCCAGGAGGGTCCTGAACATAAAGTAAATTTTCATTTTTCAGTAGGGTCCTGAACATAAAGTAAATTCCCATTTTCCCAGAGGGTCCTGAATATAAAGTAAATTCCCATTTTCCAGGAGGGTCCTGAACATAAAATAAATTCTCATTCTCCAGGAGGGTCCTGAACATAAAGTAAATTCTCATTTTCTAGAAGGGTCCTGAATAGAAAGTAAATTCCCATTCTCCAGGAGGGTCCTGAACATTAAGTAAATTCTCATTTTCTAGGAGGGTCCTGAACATAAAGTAAATTCTCATTTTTCAGGAGGGTCCTGAACATAAAGTAATGCTCCACAGATGTATTTTTCCAAAGGTATCTAAATTAAGTGAAGCGAATTTTACCCCTGTTTCAACAAAGAAACTTTGTCAGTTAAAAACTTAGTGGTGGCTTGCAGCACTTGGCTTTCCAGGCACCTTGTTCAGTTTTCATTCCCTTCATTTTGTTTCAGATTGCTGGCACTTGTCCCTGCTTTGTCGCGTCATTAACCCAAACCTTGATTAAGGGAAGTGGCTTTGATTCAAGCATTGAATTTTATTTTACCATGTCTACGAGATACACCTTTTGCATCCTTACATTTCCATGAATTCAAAAACCTGTAGGTTGATAAACATCCCATGTTTCTTTCATACGTTGGTCCTGACTTTTCTCTATGCAATTGAGGAGACTGGTAGCAAGTTTTGAGATTCTTTCTCACTTATTTTGACACAGACTTGACTAAAAAATGTAAAGAAATAATGATGATTTTCTTATTTTGATAAATGACATAAAATACAAAGCTTATGAGTATGTAAAAGAAATAAAAAGACAATGTCCATTTTTCAGAAATGACAAAAAAAAACTTATCTGAATACTGCAGCCAACTCTAATGATTATGACATGCATTTTGGATTAAACCGCCTGTTCTTCCCATCCAAACTTTATCACTTGTTATTGAGTTAATGCCCCTGAAACCAAGTTGCTTCTTCAAGACTACAGAACCCATGTACCTCATTCAACTTGTGGCGCCTTGAAAGGTTTTCGCTAATAAGCCTTTGTTTTTAATTCTCTCAACTCACCATTGCCTTACGGTACTCATGAGGATTTTCACCAATAAGACTCTCATTTTTTATTTCTCTCAAGTTACCATCGCCTAACGGTGTCCGCGAGGGTTTTCACCAATAAGACTCTCTCATTTTTTATTTCTCATATCTCCCCATGATAATGCAGAAAATATAGTGGCCAAACCCTGTCATTTATTCACCGCATATTCCACCTTAACATTCTTGAAGATTGATTTGAAGGTCTTTCTTCGGTTGCAACTTAACTTTTGAGGGTTAGAAAGAAAGGATGTCATGAGGCCTAAACGACACTTGAAGCGGGGTGGGACTTACAACTTTTGGAATTGACTCAAATAATAAAAATTAACTCGTGCCCCAAGTTCTTTTGACTGGATAACTCTAGATTGTCTATTTTGGTTGGACCAAGCCCAGAGTAGGGCAACCTCCGTATCTCACTCCCTAGAGAGGAGAATCAGGTCACACATAGTTCCGACAACTTGTTCTTTTTTTTTTTGGGTTGATTTTTTCTTTTTCCTCTTTTATTTTTTTTTACATCTTTTGATTCTTCTTTTCTTGACACTCTTATTTTTTTTGACTCTATTTTTTATTCGAAAAGAGGGATATGAAAGAAAATAAAGACCAAAGCTCAAAAGGGTAAACAAATGATGACACAATATTGGGATATCGAAATAAAATGCCTTCATCATATAAACCTTACAAAAATGCCAATACTAATCATGTAATAGAAATAATCAAGGATAAAGATCATACATAATATCTTTCAACCACATTGGCATTGATAGCCATTTCTGCCACTTTGCCTTCTACATCTATCAAGTATAAAGCTCCATTGGGTAACACTTTCTTCACAATGAAGGGTCCTTGCCAATTTGGAGAAAACTTGCCTTTAGCTTCAATCTGATGAGGGAGGATGCGCTTCAATACCAACTGCCCGACTTCAAAATACCTAAGACACACCTTCCTATTATATGCTCGGGCCATTCTCTTTTGATACAATTGGCTATGATACACTGATGTCAGTCTTTTTTCATCAATCAAGCTCAACTGCTTCAATCGAGTTTTGACCCATTGATCATCATTAACCTTTGCTTCCATAATGACTCGAAGGGATGGAATTTCCACTTCGGCAGGTATGACTGCTTCCATCCCGTACATTAACAAATATGGAGTTGCCCCTGTTGAAGTGCAAACGGTAGTGCGATAACTTAGCAATGAAAAAAGCAACTTCTCATGCAATTTTATGGACCCTTGTACCATTTTCCGCAGGATCTTCTTGATATTTTTGTTGGCAGCTTCAATGGCTCCATTTGCCTTTGGGCGATATGGAGTGGAATTTTGGTGTGCAATCTTAAACTGTTGACACACCTCTTGCATCAAATGGCTATTTAGGTTGGCAACATTATCTGTAATGATCGCCTTTGGAATGCCAAATCTACAGATAATGTTAACATGAACAAAATCCACCACCGCCTACTTTGTTACTGACTTGAAAGTTGCTGCTTCTACCTACTTTGTAAAATAGTCAATGGCTAGCAAAATGAATCTATGTTCGTTCGATGCTTTTGGTTTAATCGACCCAATCACGTCCATCCCCCAAGCTACAAAAGGCCATAGAACAGACATTGTGTATGACTCAGTAGGAGGAGAGTGTATTAGATCACCGTGTACCTGACATTGATGACATTTTTGAATAAAACGAATAGAATCCCTCTCCATAGTAAGCCAATAATAACCTGCTTGAAGTATCTTCTTTGACAAGACATAACCATTCATATGCAGCCCACATACCCCAAAATGTATTTCAACAATGATTGCCGAAGCTTCTTTCACATCTACACACCACAAAAGTCCCAGATCAGGGGTTTTCTTGTACAAGATTCCCCCACTTAAGAACAATCCATTGTCCAAACCCCTAATAGTCATTTTTTGATCATTGGTGGCATGTGTTGGATATTCTCTCCAATGAATATATCATTTGATATCAAAGAACCAAGGCTCTCCGTCAAGATCTTCTTCACCGTATTATAATAAGCATGTTGATCACGACTCTTTATATGCACTGGATCGATGTAAGCCCTATCAGGATGTTGAAGCATCGAAGACAATGTGGCTAGCGCATCAACAATCTCATTGCGAACTCTCAAAATATTCCTAAACTTTACTGATACGAACCGTTGACATAGATCTTGCAAGCATTGTCGATACAGTATGAGCTTTAAATCCCGTATCTCCCATTCGCCTTGAATTTGGTGGACAAACAAGTTTGAGTCCCCAAACACTAATAATTCCTGAACTCCCATGTCAATAGCTAGCCTTAGCCTCAAAATGCAAGCTTCATATTCTGTCATGTTGTTGGTACAATAAAATCAAAGTTGTGCAGTTACCAAAAAATATTGCCCCAATTCAGAGATAAGAATTGCACTTATTCTGACTCCTTTCATGTTCATGACTCCATCAAAGAACAGCTTCCAGCCTGGATCAGTATCTATAGAGACTTCATCAATACTCAACACTTCTTCATCAGGAAAATATATTCTCAACGACTCATACTCCTCATCAATAGGGTTCTCGACAAGATGATCTGTCAATGCTTGAGCTTTCATGGCGGTTCGAGTCAAATACACGATGTCGAACTCAGTAAGCAATATCTGCCATTTTATAAGTCGACTCGTTGGCATAGGCTTTTGAAAGATATACTTTAAAGGATCCATGTGGGAGATGAGTTAAGTAGTGTAGGATGAAAGATAATGCTTCAACTTCTGTGCTACCCAAGTTAGGGCACAACAGGTTCTTTCAAGAAGAGTGTACTTGGCTTAATATATCGTGAATTTCTTGCTAAGATAATAGATAGCTTGCTTCTTTTTCCTCGTGATATCAAATTGACCCAACACACAACCGAAGGAATTATCCATAACTGATAAGTACAAAATCAAGGGCCTACCAGGCTCAGGTAGTACCAACACAGGCGGATTCGACAGATATCCTTTGATTTTGTCGAACGCCTCCTAACTTTTTTTCTGTCCATTCAACAGCGACACTCTTTTTCAACAACTTGAAAATGGGCTTGTAAGTTGAGCAATGAATCTACTGATGTAGTTCAGCCTACCGAGCAAACTCACAGCTCTGTTCTACTCTTAGGTGGTGGAAAATCCTGAATAGCCTTGATCTTTGAAGGATCCAATTCAATACCTCAATGACTGACCACGAAACCTAACAACTTCCCAGATGGAACTCCAAATACACATTTTGCCGAATTGAGTTTGAGATTATACCTACGAAACCTTTCGAAGAACTTTCTTAGATCTTTAACATGATCAGCTTGATTTTTGGACTTAATGATCACATCATCTACATAGACTTCAATTTTCTTATGGATCATATTATAAAAAATAGTGGTCATGTCCCTCATGTATGTTGCTCCAGCGTTCTTCAGACCGAATGATATCACTCTATAACAATAAGTCCCCCACGGCGTGATGAAAGATCTGCATCATCATTATCCATAACTATTTGGTGGTACCCAGCATAACAACCCACAAAAGAAGCAACCTCATTTTTAGCACAATTATCTAACAAAATATGAATGTTGGGTTGTAGAAAATCATCCTTCGAGCTTGCCCTGTTCAAATTACGATAATCGACACACACTCGAACCTTGCTATCTTTCTTTGGGACAATAATGACATTGGATAACCAATTAGGATAACGAGCAACTCGAATGACCTTGGCTTCGATCTGTTTCATGATTTCCTATTTAATTTTCATGCTTACATTGGTTTTGAATTTTCTCAACTTTTGTTTGACAGGGGGGATCGCAGTGTCAGTCGGTAACTTGTGGACCACTAACTCCGTGCTTAAACCTGACATATCATCATAAGACCATGCAAAAAATTCTTTATAATCAATTAATGTTTGTATCATCCCTTCTTTTTATTGAGGCAAAACATGTACACTTATTTTAGTTTCCTTAACCTCTTCCTGATCTCCAAGATTAATTGACTCAGTTTCATTCAAATTAGGACTCGACTTGGCTTCAAATTGTTGCAACTCTTTACTTATTTCTTCCGATGCCTCTTCGTCATCATATTCTACCTCTTGCCATATTATATCTTGATTAGATTGGATTTTAAGATCAGACTGAAAATTCCGTATGCATGTCATATCACTAGAATCAACATAAAGAGAACTTTATAAAAAACAAATGAAACATATTAGAGACAAAACAAAAGGGACATTACATTTCATTACAAGGAAAGACATGAGGGTTTAGACATAAACGACAACAAAAAAATACAAACAAGATAGATCCCAAATTACAACCCTGAAATAACTCGGATAACAGAAAGAAGAACAAAATAAGCTACCAAAACTCCCTCCTGACGGGGAAATGAGTGACATCCCAATTGCTAAGATGGACATCAGGACCTATGAACTGCACGTGTGCCTTACTGGTACCTTATCCCACTTCAACCATATCAGCTTCAAAGAACAGGTTCTATAAATCATCAGCTAACTCAGCTTTCATCTCTTGTATGGGCTTGATAACACTGGTTCTGACAAATAATTCACTGAGTCGTGGCACAGGGCTGGGGAGTGACCATGTTTCCTTCTTTCGCTTCTTGGCCTTTTTCTAATCTTCAAATGTATGTTTGAACCCTAAACCAAAATCACCAAGGTTCTCACTTGGACATATTGGAAGTGTTATACCATGTAAAGATACTCCTAAACCCTTTCCTGGATCAAAGCCATAATTCAATATCTCATTAACCATCATGATAGAAGTAGGTGATAACCATGGCCCTGGTATAATATGTCCTTCCCAGATATGATCCACAAATACTGCATCAAAAGATTGATAAACCAATGTCACCTCTGCATTATTTGCCTCAACAAAGGGCATGGGCGAGTCTATGTAGATGGACAAATCCCCTTCACGGTGAAAGATCACCTCCTACTTGTCGTGTTCAAACTTGATCATCTGGTGCAATGTAGATGCAATGGCCCCAGCCTTATGAACCCATGGTCTGCTCAACAACAAATTGTAAGAGGCTTCAATATTCAACACTTGAAATTCTATGGAAAATTCGATAGGCCCTATAGTCAACATTAACTCTATTTCACTAATGGAATCTGTTTTCGCTCCATCAAAAGCTCTGACACACACATTGTTGGGTCGAATCCTCTCGGTACTGACATTCAACTTTTGAAGAGTAGACAGAGGACAAATATTTGCACCAGAACCTCCATCAATCATGACACGAGTGACATAAAAGTATTCATATTTCACAGTAATATAATGGCCCCGATTATGCCCCGTACCTTCCACAGGCAACTCATCATCCGAAAAGTTAATCCTGTTTACCTCAAAGATCTTTTCAATAATTTTATCCAACTAATTTACCGTAACTTTTCTAGGGACATAAGCTTCATTCAACACCTTTAGCATAGTATTACGATGTTCATCAGAATGCAGCATCAAAGAAAGAAGGGAAATTTGAGTTGGAGTCTTCCTCAATTGATCTATGATTGAGTATTCAGGCAATTTTATATTTTTTAAAAACTCTTTGGCTTCTTCCTCGGTGATGGTTTTTTTGAGAGTCGACTGACCATTCCCCACTGGTTTAGACTTTCTTAAACCCTCCGAAATAAAACACCTTCCTGAATGAGTCAAACCCCAACTTCATTCACCTCACCCACAATTTTCTTCCCTTGATAAGTCATCACAGTCTGCTTATAATTCCAAGGGACTTTTTTTGGGGTCGACCAACGGGAGTTGTGTTACTGACTTAATGATAATAGGCACCACAAGTACCCCTTTCACAGTCAATATAGGCTTGCTTGGGGCTCCCAATACCATTAACTTTGGCTTACCCTGACTCGGACCAATAATTGTTACCACTCCTTTAACATTCAGCATAGGTTTCTTCTCGTTTTCTTGAGTTTCCTTTTCTATCATCTCCTTTGGGATCAAATACATCGCCTTGATTAAATTTGCAATATTCACCGACTTCTCCTTGTTAGTTGGGATCCTAACTATTGGCTTTTGAGACACCATGGACTATTTACCTTTGTATATTAACTCCAACATATTCGTTTAAACATGGGCCGACAATGGATTTTGGTTGATGTTTGGAACCTCCCGGGCTTGTATCATAATCTGATTTGTGTCAATCAGATCCTGAATTGCTCTCTTCAAATACCAATATCTTTCTGTATCATGCCCCAGCATATCAGAATAGTATGCACATCTTAGAGAATAATCAAGATTCCTTGGAAGTGGATTCAAAAGCTTTCCTTCGATTGGGATCAAGACCTTCATATTTATCAGCCTCTGAAACAAACTAGTATACGACTCCCCGAGAGGTGTAAAATCATTCTTGACTGCCTTCTCTTTATTGAACTTGGGACTAGGTTAAAAACTAGATTTGGTAATTTTATGGAGATGAAGGACGATTAAGAGGGATTGGTGCACGCCATTGTGGGTGATAAGGGGTTTAAACATATAGATATGTGCTATATACTGGGTATGAGGATGGTGAAATGGGATACAATGGATCTTGTAGAGGGTAGTAATGATGGGAGAGGGGAATATATGCAACTTGGAAATAGACTTGGGCTTGAGATTGGGGATAAGGGCGAGGTGGTCTTTTCAAATATGCATGTGGCCCAACTACAACAGCCGCTACATTCTCCTTCTTCTTCCTCTCTCCGAAAGTTCCAGAACCACTCTGAATTTCTTGGGTGGTTTCCTTTAATGCGGCAAGGCTCACGATTTGTCCTGCCTTAATTCCCTCTTCTATCATTTCCCCATCTTAAGGACTTCGACAAACGGATTACCTATCGTAGAAAGTAAGTGCCAGAAATAGGTCTCATCTTTTGCCTGAATGAAGATCTCTACCAATTTGTTCTCCTTTATCGGAGGCTTTACCCTGGCGGCCTGTTCACGCCACCTTATCGCATACTCTCTGAATCTTTCAGCACTTGTCTTCTTTATATTAACCAGGGACTTCTCATTGGGAATTAACTCCATATTGTACTAAAATTGCTGCATAAATTTGTTAGCTAGGTCATCCCAGCTATTCCACTTGTCGATATCCTGACCAACTAACCATTTTGAAGCCTGACTGAAAAGACTTTCATCGAAGTAAGCCATGAGTAACTCTTTTTTTCCTCCTGCACCCCTCAGTTGGTTACAATAACATCTCAAAAGCACCACGGGATCACTGTATCCATCATACTTCTCAAACTTCAACGTCTTAAAGCCAAGATGAAGGTTAACGCCTGGGAACATGCATTGATCTTTATAGGAAACACTCTTATAACCCTTGAGTCCCTGTAGGTTTCTCAAGGCCTGTTCCAAACTCTTCAATTTCCGCGATATGCCTTCCTATTCTTCGGTCATAATTGGCTTCTCTATATCAAAGTGAAATGAAGGAGACTGATTGTAACAATATGGATCGTTCATCTTCAAGGTAGGCTCTTGAGCATCTTGCTGATCCTCTGGCATTTTAAACACTGGTTCACTAGTAAACCGGGGGAGTATAATTGTTGGACGCACAATATAAACAGGAGTTTCAGATGGTGGTGGAGTCACGAATATAGGTATTGCAGGTGGTGCGGGCTGAGTAGTGGGCTAGCACATTAGAATTGTCAGGATAATACTGATGTGCAGTGAATCCTGGTGCGTGTTTGGGTGACTTAGCGGGAGCAAAAAATTATGCTTGGGAGAGCAGCGGGCAATTAGAGATGTTCTCAAGATCTTCAAAAATGGGGGAGGAGGTATGCCACTAGCCCATGCTCGGTGCATATCTATCAATTGTTGTCTGAGTCTCAATATCTCATCATTGCATTCTGAACCCTCTTCTCTAGGATCCTAATCTGGGTCAACGAGCGAATTTCGGATCTCCCTATTAGCCATGGAAAGCTTTGCTTTTGATCTAATGAAGTAAGGATGACTAGCCAGAGTGCTACAACCAACCACTTTTATCTGAAAGAACATGCTCATCAAAGACAAAACCCATTAGGATTAGGTCACACAACAAACATGGAAATCACATTGTATATTTATCCTAGATTCATGCGCATTTATACTAACCTTTGAGGGTAATGAGGCCATTTTAACCTCATCCCAATCTCTCCCTTACACTTATTTACTTCTTCTCCTCCCATTATGCCTCATTCTTTTCTACTTTTCGCTCTCGTTTTTCTCTTTTTTGCATTAGTCTCTTTTCTTCCCTTTTCTTCTCTCACTGTTCTTTCTTTCTCTTTTCTTCTCTCACCATTCTTTCTTTCCTTTTATCACCCTTTATGGCTTTTGATTTTCATTAAAAGAGGAAAATTGAGGAAAAACAAAGAAACAAAATGATTAGATCAAACCCAAAAGTAGGTTGCCTAAGTATCATGTTGTACATGAATCAGATCTTACGTGGTTCGGGAAGTATGCACAAAGTTGATGATTTTTGATTGATTTTTTATTTTTTTTAATGGTGAAAAACAAACAAAAGAAAGCACAATGCAACATCATTATATTTTATAAAAGAAACATCTAAAATAGATTTCAAATTTAAGATAGCCTTAATACTAATCAACAAAGACGGAACAACACTCTAGACCCACAGGACAACATGCGTAACACTCTTAATAAAGACTCTAATGTTAAAACAAACTTGACACCGGCTTAACAAAGACACAACAATACAATGACAGAAAAATGAAGGACTCAAAATAAAAGATAGGAAGTGCTCCTTCAAACTGTTGTGCTGATGACCCTGATTGAGATGGACCTGTTTGTGAAGTTCTCGCTTTTCCACTCAGACTTTGCAATATATCCTGCAATGACACTTTCATACTCGGGAGGAAGCTTCTGGCATGTGTTTCTGCCTCTTGGGTAGTACACCTGAAAAGAATTTTCTGATACCCTCTCACAGTTGTGAGAAAACTTGATAACTGAACTCTCAGCGACTCCACTTTGGCCCTCGTATCTTTACCCTCATGGTTATCAACTATGCAAGCTTCCCCTATTCTCCTTCTATGTTGCAATAGTAATGGTCTACTGACACCCTGAGGAATGGATTATAGCCAGATTCCATATCTTTGAGTGTACCCCGGATTGTTTGATCCTTTTTTGAGGGTATTCACACCCTGCCACGTCGCATTATGCCAAAACTGCTCATATTTAATCTCTTCTCTAACTTGATCCCTAAAGTACTCAACATCTTTTTGAAGGTCCATTATCAGGGGAACATCTTGCAATCTACCCAATTGACGCATTACTCTAAGGGGAGTGTATGGTTTGGTACAGTTAAGCCCTATCAAAATAAGAGAAAGTTGCATTTACACCTAACCAAAATTACTTTCGGATGGAGCCATAGATAGGTCCAAAGGACATTTTCATCTGTTCTTGATTCAAGGAATTCAACCTAAGCATCGACTCCCACGGGCAATGAGAACTAATCAAAATGCATTCTTTGTTCGATGGCATCTATTCGATCATTCAAACAACGGTCGACTATATTCAATCTAATCAAAGAAGAAGCGTGTAGATGTTCAATCATCCATAATTGCAACAACAAATTACTTCCCTCGAAAAATCGCATCCCTCCCATTACTTCAGTCAATGCCTTATTCACTTCTGCTAAAATCAAGGGTATGACAGTGTCCTCTTGCCCTTTCTTGAATAAGGCCATTACTACCGATTGTAAATGGGTATTGACACGCCTTTCATCTAACGGGAACACTAAGGTACCCAACAGTTCCAGACAGAAAACCTTAAGACGGCGTTTCTCCCAATTCTTTTTAGGGGTACAAAATTCATCCCAAAAGTGATCAAAGCTTTCCGGAGATTTGAATCTAGCGAACAAATAATCTAAGGAAATCCAGGATTGGTTCAGGCATCCCAGATGTTTGTTAACCTTCAACCCACAGTTCTCGAGGAATCTCTTGCTGGTATGATTTCGGGCTAGGATCATCTTCCTATCGATATAAGGCAACCGAAGAAAACTAGATATCTCTGCTAGGGTAGGCATAGTCTTACAACCTCCGAACCTAAACACCAAACTATCTGAGTCCCAAAAGATCAACACAAAATTTATTAGATCCGGACGGGGTGTGATACGCAGGAGTGACATAAGATTGCCTAAAACTTTCTTTAGCTCATGCTTCTCGGAATAACTGAACACACCCCACCACTTGACTAACTTTTTGGGCACCTTGAAAACCATCCTAACTTTAGACCTTGTGGTTGGATCCATCCTGTAAGAACACACAAGACTTATCACTCAAATTTGATAAAAGAAAAAGAATTTCCAACCTTTCAGGATTTTAACGCGGAGAAGTGTCACGTGACACGACGGGACAGAACGGTTTGCAACTCAAATGCACTTAGATGAAAACTGCTAGGAAAACATAGCCTATTTGGCTATGACCGTTAATGCTACTAGATTAGAAAGGAGAAAGACCCTAACTAGGACTAAGGCAAATAAAAGATTTTCGGACCCACTGAGGGTTGCCTACGTATTCCGTCCAGAGAGACGAGAATCAGGTATTGCGTAGTTCATCCAGATTGGACAATTAAAAATTAAACAACCGGCTGAGCCTTGACTTAAGAGATACAACCAAAGACAAAAGATAAAAAAACGTCAACTTTTTTTTTTGAGTTTTCAATTTGACATTTCACATAAAACTGACACCAAAAACTGTAAAAGAAAAATCTTTTTGGCATTTTCGTTATACGAAATGTACAAAACTTCTATCATTTTTTTAAAAAAATTTCTTTTATAAAAAGCTCCAAATTTTATTTTTTTGGAGTTTTCAAATTGAAAATGCGTACCTATGAAACAAAAGAAAAATCTATTTGATGTTTTATTTTTTGAAAAATGAATTCAAATGGTAAAAATCCTCTTTTTTTGAATTTTTGGATTGTGAAAAACAAAAGGCATAAAAAACTAAAAAAAGAAAACTACGAAACTCTTTTTTTTGACTCACTTTTTTTCCTTTTCTTTTTTTTTTTTCAATATTTTCTTGCCTACACACTTTACTTCTAACACATGATTTCGCCAAATCAGCCCATCAAATGACCCCGTTACCCTAAAAAATGCAACATTTAGCACCCAGGGATGCTTTAGAGGTGAGTCTCCTACAAAGGACCAAGTGGATCCCCTAGGTCTCAATATGATGCAGATAAGCATGTACTTAAGGCTGACCTACGCTGGGGTCCACTAACAAGGCTGTTCGGAAAAACGTATGGTTGATAGTGGCTGCGAGATCTTTCCACCAACTTCATACGTCCGATGGCTCCCCCTCCTAAAATAAGGATGACTCAACTAGAGTTCGTGTGCACGACGTGCACTCCAGGACTTGTTGCAAAAGAAATGACTCGGGTTATGCAAATGATGTCAGATATAAAGCGGTAACAAATAAGAGAAAAATATAAACATGTAGCAAGTAGACACTCAACAATGATAAAACAAATACAAACAATATCACAAATAACGTCTATACACCCATAATGTCAAACTAAACTGATACAACTCCAAAAAATAGGCTCGAATTTTGAAAAGATCCAACAGAGTCGCCAGAGCTGTCACACCCCTTTTTACCAAAAAGATAGATTTTAAAGTTCGAAAGAGTTTTTATTATCAAGTGATGAAAGATAACAACTTGTTTTGAAAAGGATTGTTTATATTCAAACTCAGAGTCGCCACTTGACATAAATCTGGTGTGCCAAGTCACCTTTGAAAACTCTTTTTTTTTCAAAATAATTTGACTCTTTAAAACTGATTTGCGAACATAGATTCTGGGTAAGGAATTTTGTTGACCGAAGGGAAGGTGTTAGGCACCCTTCGGTCCCGTGGTTCAACCACGATCGCTTTGTGGCCTGTATCGGCTAATCTGACACTATAAAATGCATAAACTAAACAAAATACATAAAACAAGCAAACAAACAAATCACAAAAAATTCAAAACCAAAATAATGTCCAGTCCGAATTATACAGTCCCAAAAATAGAAAAATGTGAAAATGTAAATCTTATACTAAACTAATCCTAGACTAAGCTCCACCCGACGTTCCAGTCCTTGATCACGAACCTCGTTTGAGGACATGATACGTCAAGGCATTCCCCGATGAATAAAATATAATTTTGTTCGGACATTTCCCGACAAATGAATACATTTTTTAATTTCATGCAATAAATAAAAATCATTCAATAGAACATTCATACATTCAACAAAACACCATTCCTAATTTTTTGTCTACCCGACCTAGTATTTTCCTACTAGTTTCGGCCTAAAACAGGATACTATCAAATTTGAAAAAATTGACGTTCATTTCGATTTAAACAACCAACAACGAATCAGCACAAACCCACATTCACTCTTACCAATATTTAATTTTCACCCAAATTTCAACCTAATTCTCAATCGATGGTTACTTAATTTAAGGCGGAAATCAAACGGTGAAAGTCACGACAATCAATATTTCTCAGATACAATAAAAAATAAACCACCCAAATCACAACATCAACTCAATTAAAAATAATAAGAGAGAAAAGTTAAGAGATGGACCTCTGGAGAACTGACTTTTGTTGATAATAGTAAATTAATAAAGCCCAAACTCGGAGTCCTCGAACGAAAAACCTCGAACTATGAATAAAACCAACTTGATATTAGAATCTGAATAAATTTTGAGAAGAAAACGGACTGGTGAGCCGTCTGCCGGCGGGTCTTGCCGGAACGGCGACGACAGTGTTTGCCGGTGGCGAATCTGGCGTATTTTCAGCGAGAAACTTGTTGTCAACCGTCAAATCCGTCAGCCTTTCTCTCAATATTACTCTCCCTCTTAATTTTTCTCTCTCGATCTCCCCTCTCTCCGTCACTCTCTTCTCTGTGTGTGTGTGTAGTATTATATGTGTATGAGAGATGAGTGATGTGGGTGCATGTGTTATTGTGAATGTGAGAATCGTGTGTGTGTGAATAAGGTGAATGGAGAAAAAGAAAAGGAAGATGATGAGTGTGCGTCGTGTATATTCTGTGTGAGTGGAGAAATTGGAGTGTATTCTGTATTCCTATCTAGAAAAAAAGAAAAAATGGTGTTCCAGTGGTGTGTGTATTATTGTTGTTTTTTAGTCAAAGAAGAAAAAAGAAAATGACAGTGTAGTTGTTGTGAGTGTCAGGTAGTGGGTAGGATTAGGTGGGGGTAGGGAATAGGTAGGGGGTAGGATAGGGAAAGGAAAAAAGGTAAAAATTATTTTTGGGAGGGACAAAATTATGTTCTACACTAATTAATGATGAAGTTTCAAGGAAAATCTACTTGTATCTAGTTTATACATCAAAGAGCATCAATTTCTTGTAGTGAGAAAAAAATTATAATTAGGGATGGCAAATTCAGTTCAAATCCATTTGACCGCGCAATCCATCAAGTTTTATGGGCATGTCTTATATTAGAAAGAATAGCTAACCAAACATAACTCATGACGTTCTGGCACAACCCATCTTAATCCATGATAAAAGTTAACCCAAAATAATTTATGACGTAGCTCAAATTTAACCCTACTATCACTATCAGACCTTCAACACCTATAATTTGATTCTTTTATAATTATTTCACTCCAATAAAAAAATATGTAATATTATAAAATTAAATTACTTACAACTACAAGTTTAATTTCTATTATTACACGATATCCCAAATCCTAAAATTAATTATAAATATTCTATTTTTATAATTTCTTTCTCTTTAATTCATATACTTAATTCTATCTTTCCATTTGTAAGACTTTTTTCTTAGAAAATGCCTATAATCAAGGTGCCATATTCAAGAGGTTACCAAGTTTGAATTTACAATCATGTTTGGATCAAACTGCTCATCATCATCTTACTACTTACAGACAAACTCCATTAACAATCTTCTTCATTCGAAGAATCTCTTCACTTCAAATTCTCAAAAATCAATCTTCTCAAACTCTATGCTCACAATTTCATTGTTTTAACAAAATCAAAAAATTTCATCTTGGAGCAAAACTCCAGCGGCGGTGGCTTTTGCCTCTCCTCCCCCAAAATTGACACTCCTTCAACCCTCCGATTCACTAAAAAACTCTTTCAAGCTCCATTTTCTTAATTCTCTACACCCTATACTTTCATCATTTTCGTCTCTTTCTCTCCTTTCTTCATTGTATCAATCATCAATTTTGATATAGACAAAAAATTTAAAAATTCCATTTTGGAGCAAATACAGCAACGATCCAACTAAAATGAAGAAGTTGAGGGAAGTTGCTGGTAAAAGCTCAAAATAGGCCATTGGTGAATTTTCAAGGAAGAAAACAAAAAGAAACATCGACCACGTCTTCCCAAGGTAGAGTCTTTGGTGTATGAATCTATTTATTTTTTTTAGTTTTGTATTCATATACATAGCTACTAAACATCAATGTTGTTATTTTAACCCTGATACATATCATAGCTATGCATATGTTTGGGGGCAATCATTTGAGATTTGTTGTTACTTCATCCCATACACATAACATTATTATGTATATGAGCCCATATACTGTAAATTTGTTACGTTCATGTGGTGAAACAAACACTGATGGACTGTTTATTTCAGTATATATACATTACAGAGTTATGTATATGTTATGCATTAATGGTTTTATACATAGCACAATTATGTAAATCAACCCATATACATAATTTTGTTATGTATATGTATTGAAACAGACACTGCTGGATTGTTGTATTTTCAAAATATATACATTACATAGCATTATTATGTATATGAAAGAATATTAGGCATGAATATTAAGCATTGTTTTATGTTTTCAAGTTTTGAAAATTTTTGTTTAAGTTTTGTTGCATGCTAAACTAATATTGGTTTGCAAGACATATTATTACTAGGGATGCAATTCAGATGCAATTGCCGAAATCAACTCGAGATTCCTCAATCTCTAATTCTGATAGTTGAAATTAATTTGGTGTTTTAAAATTTTGAAATTGAAAAGTTGTTACTGAATTTAAGGAATTCATTAATCACAATTTCATAAATATATCGTTAATTATGTTATGTATTTAAAGCAGATGCTTTATTTCCTTAATTATCGTTAAATCAATTAGGTCAGATACATAAGTAGTAATGTATATCGACATTCAATTATGTATATGAATAATTAAAATTTGGGAGACAAAAAAATTAGATAAGAAGATCGAAAGAGAAGGTAATCAAGGAGTAAACTAGTGAGATTTATGTTATTTTTATGTCTAAGTTTCAGTAAAAAAAATTGTTGTGTAATGATGAGTTAAGTTGTGTAGGTTGGATTATTACCTATTGTTTAGTCCATTTTAATCAAACTCATCTTAGCCCATTTATGCTTAGGGCAGAGTTGAACAATGACCCATCTATTGCTTCAGTCCATCCTGACCCGCCAAATTTAGCCCAAACATTTCGTTTATTACTCCTAATTGCAATACGACATTACGTCTTAATTGAAGATTGATTAATATTATGAAATACTTCCTCCGTCTCATTTTACTTATCCCAAATTTTCTAATTTGATTTCTCATTTTGCTTGTCATTTTTCACATATCAAGAGGAGATAATTTTTTTTTTTCATGTTTTACCCTTTGCATTAATTACTTTTTCTTCAAATTAAAATGTAAACACTATTTAATAGGGGTACTATGGTAAACTAATCATGCTATTAATTATTTTTCTTAATCAATGTGCCAAGTTAATTTGGGACAAGTAAAATGAGACAGAGGGAGTAGATATATGCTATGCACTTCCTATAATCCTGTAAGGAAAGAAGCGTGTATTTACGCTATCAAAGAGCGCATAGAGTTTTCGGAGGAGAAGCAACAAACACTTTCTCGAGCATTGTGAAAGAAAAGGAATAATTACGGGTGATATAATTAGCCCATGAAAATATAATATGTCAAGTTGATCACCCATTTACTGGCTTTCCTCATTTTATTCCAGTCTAGTTCAGTTCATCTAAAAATGGGTTATTGACAGTTATGCTCTTATTGTATGTTGGTCTTTAACTTATGCTCCTCGTAACAAAAAAAAAATTAAAGTACCTAAGCAACATAGGTATTTATTTCCATATTATAATATATCCTATGTTCTATCCTATATGACTTCGTATCATACACATGACATTAATCCTTGAGAAGGTGGAAAGATTATGTGGTTGTGGATGATCAATGAGGATGTGATGGAGGTGTGGGTATCACTACTCATAATGATGAAGAGCAATAGGAGATTATATTCAGTGAACATTCACATAATATAATATATTTTATAACATACTCCTTGGATGTCAATTGATAATAGGCCTCGTTAAAATCAAACTAGAAAAAAATTAAGTGAAAAAAAAATTATATTGAAGAAAAAAAAATACACATATTCTGAAATATGTAATATTTGCGACCTCATTAAAAACTTTATCAGAAAAATCTGGTGGAATAAAATTCGATTAAGAGAAAAGAGTACAACACATTTTTTCCTGATGAAAACATCACCTCATTTTTGTGAAGCGACAAATTCGAATCTTCACATCTGAAGAAGAAGTTCGGCCAAATAAACTTTATTTTGTCATTTTCAATATATTTTTCATTCAATTAAGCTATACAAGCAATATCGTCTTCATATAATATTGTAACCTCGTTCTCGAAGATAATTACACATTTCTTACGTGTTAAGTCACTTTCTTTATAAGTTGGTTAATAGTTTGGCTTGACTTGAATACGTATGATAATATGAATGACCTTATATGAAAGTAGATAACACCCGCATGATCGAATGCTATGTAGATTTAGAGCCCGTTTGGATAGGATTAAAATTCGATCAAACCAACTTTTAATCTCTCTTGTAACTTTTTAGGTGTTTGATAAGATCAAAAAGTACTTAAAAAAAGCTAAAAACTGATTAAAAAAAGCAAAAAGTGAAAAGTTAGGTACCCTCAACGTTTTGCTTTTAAATTAAAATTCTTTTAGGTTTGACCAAAACATTTACCTTTTTATCCTTTATATCTCCTCCAGTTCAGTATTTCAAAAAATACTTGGAACTTGTAGCCCTTAAAAATATGATTTTTTCTTTCTTTTTCTCTTTGCCGCTTCTATTCATCTTTCTCCTTTGTTTTCACCGAATCCATCATTATCTTGGAGGTTTGCTCAAAAAATTTATTTTAGAATTACAAATTATAAATAATTCACCTTTTTGATGGTGTTAACAACTTTATGGATATTTAAGTTATTTTTAACAATAAAAAAGTGTTTAACATCACTTGTTTACTAAACACATCAATAATTTTTTTTCAGTTTCAGTACATCTATCCAAACACTTACCTGCTTAATTTATAAGCACTTATTTTAAGCTTTTAATCATTTAAGCTAAAAGCTATTTTTTTAATCCTATCCAATGGGCTCTTAATAATCTCGTACATTTGCATATCCAACAACCTCTTTACTATATGTTTTTTTTATTAAAAAATTATTTTGATAATCTTGGTGTCCGAGTCAACTTGCGCGCACCTCAACTAATTTTGCGGGATAGCTGTCACCTCCCAGCAATAACACAGGTTCCGAATAACTCTGTTTATAAAGGCTAAAATAGATGAAAAGAAAATACCTTATTTGTCTCTATTAGAAATTGAACTTGAATCTTTACAACATGATTAGAAATAATTAATAAATTTACACAAATATTTTGATTACTCAAATATTTGCAAATATAAGTGAAATAATATATTGGTTGCACACTAAGAATATATTGTCTCATGGATAGTAATAGCATGATATGTAAGTGCACTAATTGCACAATCATTTTAATGAGATCAAAATTTATCATTCATTATATCAAGCGATCTCATTGAGAGTATTTAATAGATCAGATAACTTTAAGACCATCTAAATTCTTTAAGGATTTTCATACAACCTTTATTATCTAGTTAGACATAATAACCATTGAAAAAAATCTCATTACACTCACCAAAGAAGAATATATCTTCATATAATAATGCTAGGACTTTTGTGAATTACATTTATGCCTCAAGACACAAATCATACTTTATATCTTGTGAATTTATTTTTGGAACAATAATCCACTTGTACTCCAATGACATTATACCTAAGGGTGTCAAACGGGCCGGGCTGACCCGGCTCGGCCCGGCCCTATTAGCTAACCCGGCCCGGTTTGACCCGGCCCGGTAAGCCCTAGGGCTTAAGGGTTCGGGGTCCCGGGCCATTTTTTTTGTTAAAATGGGCCCGGTTAACCTGGCCCGGACCAAGCCCGGTCCAGGCCCGCCGGTTAACCGGCCCGGCCCGGAATATAAAAAAAAATAAAAAAAAAATGTATTTTGGGCCAACTAGCCGTTGGCCCAACGGCTATATAGCCGTTGTTGGGTCCAAACGGCTAGTTTGGGCCCATTTAATTAAAAAAAAAAAAAAAACTTTAAAAAATATTTTTTAATCCCCAAAAAAAATCTATAAATACCCTACAACTTCAAATCATTTTTCACACAATTTTTCACTCTCTCAAATCTCATTCTCTCTCAAATCTCAATTCTCAATTCTCTAATATTCAATATATTTAATGTCTTAAAGTGTTCACTTTAATTTTTTAATTTTCGTTTACAAAGTACGAGCGAAAGTTTCTAAAGTCGCAATCTTCGGATACTTCCAAAATTTGGTATTGTCGTTCCATCTCTTACGTTTAATTTTTATTTATTGTATTAATTGTTTAATATTTAATTTTATTATATTTGTGTATTTTGAATATTTTTAGTTTAATTTAATTTATATTATGGATAAATTAAAAAACCTCGCTGCTAAAGGTGTTAAAATTTTTTGTCCCGGAAGCGGTAGTGGTAGTAAAAAGCGAATTACTAGCGGTAGAGGTAGTTCAAGTAATAGATATACCCGTGTGCCTTCGCCTCCGGTACCGCTTGGTACACCTTTTGAGGAAGAAATAGGTGTAGGTGCTCACGATATGGATTATGTAGAAGCTCAGGAAAATTATGGTATAGAAGAAGAAAATGAAGTAGATGCAGTTAATTTAGACGAAGATAATGAAAATATTGCTGAAACACCCGCAGTAGGAGATGCTAACGTTAGATCTGAATCAGTTAATCTCCCTTCCCGTCCTCCCAGTGCCCCAAAACCTCGTAAAAGAACTAGTATTGCATGGCAATTTTTTGAACGTATATCAGATATTAAGGTGCAGTGCAATATTTGTCAACAAATATATAAGCATAGAAGTGGAGGCAAGCAAGGGGGTACGGGTACGTTAATGAGACATATAGATGAAGATCACAAAAGAGAGTTAAATATTGCAAAAGGTGGTGGGGATGTTGGTGGGTCAACGCAAACTAGAATGGACCCAACAACCGGTCAAGTAGCGAAAAAGTATAATAAATTGAGGGACAGGGAAGAAATAGCTAAAATGGTAGCTGTGGGTTGTTTGCTTTTTAGTTTTCCTTCTTCTGATGCTTTTATTCGTTATATACAAGCAATTTATAATCCTATGTTTAATGATATTCCTAGAACTACTTGTCGGTCTGATATTTTTAGACTCCATTCACAATATTATTTTTATTTATCAACATTGTTAAAAAATATTCAATGTAGATTGTCCCTAACTTCTGATCTTGGTCGTGCTGTAAATAAAAATGATTATTTAACCGTTACTTGTCATTGGATGGATAGTAATTTCGTGATGCAAAAACGTATTCTTGCTTTTTTATATGATGAAGATCGTAAACATACTGGACAATTTATTGCTGATTCTATTGTTAAAATTGTCGGATACTATGGTATAGAAAATAAAATTTTATGTATTGCTTTTGATAATGCTTCTAACAACAAGACTGCTATAACAAAAATAAAATCTACGCTATCTCCGTCCTTGCCTGAAATTTTTCATATTAAGTGTGCATGTCATATATATAATTTAATTGTAAAAGATGGTCTTGAGTTTTTTGAGCTTTATATTGAAAAAATTCGTCTTGCCGTTGGTTTTATTCAAGGAAATAATCGTAGATCGAGAATTAGAGAATTTAAAGTTAAATGTCAAGGAAATGGACTTACACCGATTTTGATGCCTGAGAAATTGATACTAGATGGAATTCTACGTATGAATTTTTAAAAACTTGTTATAAATATAGAATTCCTATTACACTAGCTTTTAACCAACATTGCGGTTCATTTGCTGATTCTGCTGATTGCATGCTACATAATTCTGATTGAGTTGTAATTAATGATCTTGTTATGTTTTTAGAAAAATTTTATGTAGATACGGTTGAATTTTCCGGTGCTTACTATCCTACTGTTTGTAATATTTTGGCATATATAGCCGATATTTCTGGTTTGCTCCAACAATATAAAAATAAAGAAGGTTATAAAGAAGTTGTTGGCGCCATGTTTACAAAATTTAAAAAATATTTTTTTCCGATTCCCCCTATTTACTTGGTTGGTGCTATGCTAAATCCGTGCATGAAATATAATAATATGTGTCACTTTAGTACTCTTATTTATACTAACTTAGAAATAAATACTAACCATGATTCTGAACAAGTACAACCTGATTTGTGGACGGCTACGGCTGATGCAAAAGATTATATAGAAAAATTATATAATCACTATGCTGATTTATTTGATTCAGCCGTACCTACAAATATCACTCCAACTGTCGCTCCTCATCCACCCGAGGAGCCATCATCTTCTAAAAGGCCGGCACATAGTGGTTTTTCTGATTCGTTTTATGATTTAAATTGTTGGAACAGTGTTGATGAGAGAACTTAGCTGAAATATTATCTTCGGACGGCACCAGAGGATCGCAGACGACGGATCAACACGCTGGATTGGTGGAGGAATAATGAATCACAATATCCTGTGCTTTCAAGATTAGCTAGAGATATCTTGAATGTTCCAATGTCAACCGTTGCATCAGAGAGCGCCTTCAGTCAGGGACGACAGCAGCTTGGAGACAACCGACACTCATTGGGAAGCAATGCAATGAATGTTCTAGTTTGCCTCAGAGATTGGATTAGAGCGGAAAGAAGAAACCAAGGAATGGAACCGAAACCAAGGAATGGAACCGGAGCCGAGCGACGAGCTGAAACTAGAAGAAATTATGACTTCACGGGAGAACTCAGCAGAATCAAGTCCAATGCATGGTTTTGCCCCCGTTGACTTTGATTATCCTATGCAAGTTCCCATTAATATTAACATGAATGAGTTGGAAAAAATGATGCATAATTTATAGATTTTTCATTCATGTAAATTATAAATTTTGGATCATTTTGCAATCAATGAAATTCCCCAAATTCATTTAGTCCTTAGTCGTTGTTTTTTATTTTTTTTGAATAAATTTTGAATATTTGTGCATATATCTTCTATAGAAGTGTATATTTAACGTATACATGTGTATATGTTTTATAAATTAGTATATAAGTATATCTATACATATTGTAATGTATATATAATGTAGTATATTTTATAAGTTGTAGTATATATACATTTAATGGTGCGTATACACGTGTATATATCTTCTATAGAAGTGTATATTTAATGTATACATGTGTATATGTTTTATAAATTAGTATATAACTATACAAATATATATTGTAATGTATATACATTATAGTATATTTCATTTAAAGTATTACATATACATAGAATAGAGTGTATATATGTGAATGGATCTTCTATAGACGTGTATATTTAACGTATACATGTGTATATATTTTATAAATTAGTATATAACTATACAAATATATATTGTAATGTATATATATTGCATATATCTCATTTAAAGTATTTCATATACATAAAATAGAGTGTATATATGTGAATAGATCTTCTATAGACGTGTATATTTAACGTATACATTACTTTATGTTTTATAAATTAGTATATATATTGTAGTATATACTTTTTTTAAAGTAGTACATATATATTGAATGGTGCGTATATATCTTCTATAGACGTATATCTTTAAAGTATACAAGTGTATATGTTTTATAAATTAGTATGTAACTATATATATATACATATTATTGTATATATATATATATATATCACTATATTGTAGTATATATTTTATTTAAAGTAGTACATATATATTGAATGGTGCATATATATGTGTATATATTTTCTAAAGTAGTATATATTTAACGTATACATGTGTATATGTTTTATAAATTAGTATATATATATTGTAGTGTATATATATATATATATATATATTATACTATTATAGCAAATGTTTTATTTAAAGTAGTACGTATAGTCATATATAATTATATATTGAATGGTACGTATATATGTGTAATTGTTTATACTTTATATATTTTTTTAAAAATATATATTGTATATTGGAGTGTATATAGTGTATATTGGATTATTTATTTATTTTTTAAACGGGTTTGACCGGTTTTTAACCGGGTTTGACCGGGTTTGATCGGATTGAGTTTAGTGGGCCGGGTCCGGGTGGGTTTTAATTTTTTTACTGTTTGGCCCGGCCCGGCCCGGTTAATGCCAAACCCGACCCGGAACCGGCCCGAAACCCGGATAAAATGGGAGGGCCGGTTCCGGGTTGGCCCGGCCCGGCCCGTTAGACACCCCTAATTATACCTCAGAAGAGACAAATTTCAAATTAGGATCCTCATTATCATTTATAATGATGGAACTATATTATACCAACGATATCATCAACAATCATTTTAATATTGCTTTTAATATGACATAATTTATTGAGATCACTAATATCTTATGTGTTAGGGTTTTTGCCCTGATTTTCTTACTATATTTAAGTTTTATTTTTTCTTAGAAGGAAAATAAAAGTTACCATAATTACTTTTACTTTTCTTGAAAGAAAAAAATATAATTCTTTTTCATATTTGGCTAACCTCTTTCTTGGAGGAAAGGTTTTGAACATCTATAAATAGAAGACCCCCTTTCTCATACCATAACACAATAGCATCCACAATGTAGTCTTTAAGATTTTCGTTTAGGGAAAGATTTTCTCTCTTATTAGTTTTATGTTTTTAATATTAGGTTTTATATGTAGTAGGCCAATTGGCCAAATCATATAATAAAATTATGTTTTTAGTATTGTTTTTCGTTGTCATCTTATTTATCGTCTAATAGTTTGCAACTAATAGCTTCCGCATGACGCCCTCTCGATTTCGAACCCAACATTATGAAGTTTTATGACATGGTGCTTTTTAAAAGAGCTGGACTCATTGTTATGACCATCTTGAGCATTTGCTCATCTTCTTCTTCAAGAAGTTTTACGTTTGAGACTGATTAATCTATCACGCTTTAGGCATGTCATAGACTTTGTACATCAAGGAATTCTCATTAAAACATTTATAATTGAATTATAACATAGAGTCAGCAAATAAATCTGACAACTGATTTGCAATAATATACAAATAAATTATCTCTTGAACTTCAAGTTCACATTTTTTTTAATTTGCAGTTGTTAATCATCTCCTCCCGCCCCAGCCTCACCCACTATCTAATGTTAGGAAATTTAATTTTTACCCCTAACCTCATTTAGGGAATCATCTTATTTGTGATGGAGCAATTAAATCAGATACCGCACATTCAGTTTTTTTAAATGAAAATTATTTAATTCCTGATCACGAACAATATAGGAAAACCTTATTAGCTTGATGCGTACATTATCGCTACATTTTAAATGGCTAGGTTCAATTCTCACTTAGAATAGACATATCTTAATTCAATGTTTTATTTAGCAATTTTAGCCTAAGAATAATAGAATTCTTTAGCAATATTGTATCCAATATTTGAAAAAAATAGCAGAATCTCTATATGTCTATTTGTTATTCTTAAATATAGTAGAGTAACATTAAAAATTAATATTAGAAATGTATTTTTTTTTTAATTGTGGATGTCCATAACTTTTAGATATAATTGTTTCTTTTAGTGTAGCAATTCTCACATCTCCACTACTTCTTATTTAGTCTTTATCCACTTCCTCATAACCGTTCTCACCTTCTTATGGATTAATACATGTAAATGACATCTCTTAAAGTTTCTCAATTTAATTCTATAAATAGATATTTTGAGAAGACTACTGGATATATTTAAAAGAAAAAAGAAAATTATCTTATATTATTATCTAATTTTATCTTATTTCTCTCGTTCTTTACATTTTTGTTCTTGTTCTAATTAATTTTACAATAAGAAATATATAATTTTATTAACATTTTGCTTCCAGTGGACAAGTACGTTAGTACGGTTCATTATATTGACAAAGTAGTCTGCATTACTTAATAAATTACAGTCCATTAATTCATCCACTGATTCTATAAGCCTTGTTTTGTATTTTTATCTATTATATTGGCATTTCTCGTTAATTAAAATACTACATTTTTCATGTTTTAATTTTATTCTAACAAACTTTACGTTACATAAAATATTTTAACAGATGTTTCTTGCGTGAGTGACATGATTGCTTATATTTTATATGTAATGTAACTCGATTCCATCCTTTCTTTTATTTGTAATAATTACACTCAAAACATGACTCTTCCTTTATATAGATTCACGTTTTGAGTATAATCATTACACTTTTTTTAAAAAAGAAGACAAGACCGAATCACATTCTAAAATGTAATTCAAATACTTTGACATTTAAAAACTTGGTTTTGAAATTTTATGTAAAAAAGTCAAAATTCTCGTACTAGGTCTGTATTTTATGATGATTTGGGCATTATACCTTTGTTTGGTGCAAGTTAAACACTACAGGCTACATTTTACTACCACGAGCAGGACATACAATCATTTCATTGGGCAAGAACCTGTTTATCTTTGGGGATTTTGCTAATCACGAGAGCCTATTAGAAGATATGTTGGTAGTTATTAGTTGGATCATATAACTTATTAACTCTTTTCCTATCAAACAAAACCTAGGGGTGTCAAACGGGCCGGTCCGACCCGGTCCGGCCCGACTCGGCCCGATTATCTAACCTGGCCCGGTTTGATCTGACCCGGTAAGCCCTAGGGCTTTAGGGTTCCGGGTCCCGGGCCGGTTATTTTGTTAAAATGGGCCCGGTTAACCCGGCCCGGCGGTTAACCGGTCCGGAAAATTTAAAAAAAAAAAAATTGGATTTTGGGCCAAACTAGCCGTTGGCCCAACGGCTATATAGCCGTTTTTGGGTCCAAACGGCTAGTTTGGGCCCATTTAGTAAAAAAAAAAAAAAAAAAACTTTAAAAAATATTTTTTAATCCCCAAAAAAAATCTATAAATACCCTACAACTTCAAATCATTTTTCACACAATTTTTCACTCTCTCAAATCTCAATTCTCAAATATTCAATATATTTAATTTCTTAAAGTGTTCACTTTAATTTTTTAATTTTTCGTTTACAAAGTACGAGCGAAAGTTTCTAAAGTCGCAATCTTCGGATACTTCCAAAATTTGGTATTGTCGTTCCATCTCTTACGTTTAATTTTTATTTATTGTATTAATTGTTTAATATTTAATTTTATTATATTTGTGTATTTTGAATATTTTTAGTTTAATTTAATTTATATTATGGATAAATTAAAAAACCTCGCTACTAAAGGTGTTAAATTTTTTTGTCCCGGAAGCGGTAGTGGTAGTAAAAAGCGAATTACTAGCGGTAGAGGTAGTTCAAGTAGTAGATATACCCGTGTGCCTTCGCCTCCGGTACCGCTTGGTACACCTTTTGAGGAAGAAATAGATGTAGGTGCTCACGATATGAATTATGTAGAAGCTCAGAAAAATTACGGTATAGAAGAAGAAAATGAAGTAGATGCGGTTAATTTAGACGAAGATAATGAAAATATTGCTGAAACACCCGCAGTAGGAGATGCTAACGTTAGATCTGAATCAGTTAATCTCCCTTCTCGTCCTCCCAGTGCCCCAAAATCTCGTAAAAGAACTAGTATTGCATGACAATATTTTGAACGTATATCAGATATTGAGGTGCAGTGCAATATTTGTCAACAAATATATAAGCATAGAAGTGGAGGCAAGCAAGGGGGTACGGGTACGTTAATGAGACATATAGCTGAAGATCACAAAAGAGAGTTAAATATTGCAAAAGGTGGTGGGGATGTTGGTGGGTCAACGCAAACTAGAATGGACCCAGCAACCGGTCAAGTAGCGAAAAAGTATAATAAATTGAGGGACAGGGAGGAAATAGCTAAAATGATAGTTGTGGGTTGTTTGCCTTTTAGTTTTCCTTCTTCTGATGCCTTTATTCGTTATATACAAGCAATTTATAATTCTATGTTTAATGGTATTCCTAGAACTACTTGTCGGTCTGATATTTTTAGACTCCATTCACAATATTGTTTTTATTTATCAACATTGTTAAAAAATATTCAATGTAGATTGTCCCTAACTTCTGATCTTGGTCGTGCTGTAAATAAAAATGATTATTTAACCGTTACTTGTCATTGGATGGATAGTAATTTCGTGATGCAAAAACGTATTCTTGCTTTTTTATATGATGAAGATCGTAAACATACTGGACAATTTATTGCTGGTTCTATTGTTAAAATTGTCGGATATTATGGTATAAAAAATAAAATTTTATGTATTGCTTTTGATAATGCTTCTAACAACAAGACTGCTATAACAAAAATAAAATTTACGCTATCTCCGCCCTTGCCTGAAATTTTTCATATTAAGTGTGCATGTCATATATATAATTTAATTGTAAAAGATGGTCTTGAGTTTTTTGAGCTTTATATTGAAAAAATTCGTCTTGCCGTTGGTTTTATTCAAGGAAATAATCGTAGATCGAGAATTAGAGAATTTAAAGTTAAATGTCAAGGAAATGGACTTACACCGATTTTGATGCCTGAGAAATTGATACTAGATGAAATTCTACGTATGAATTTTTAAAAACTTGTTATAAATATAGAATTCCTATTACACTAGCTTTTAACCAACATTGCGGTTCATTTGCTGATTCTGCTGATTGCATGCTACATAATTCTGATTGGGTTGTAATTAATGATCTTGTTAAGTTTTTAGAAAAAATTTATGTAGCTACGGTTGAATTTTCCGATGCTTACTATCCTACTGTTTGTAATATTTTGGCATATATAGTCGATATTTCTGGTTTGCTCCAACAATATAAAAATAAAGAAGGTTATAAAGAAGCTGTTGGCGCCATGTTTACGAAATTTAAAAAATATTTTTCCCTGATTCCCCCTATTTACTTGGTTGGTGCTATGCTAAATCCGTGCATGAAATATAATCATATGTGTCACTTTAGTACTCTTATTTATACTAACTTAGAAATAAATACTAACCATGATTCTGAACAAGTACAACCTGATTTGTGGACGGCTACGGCTGATGCAAAGGATTACATAGAAAAATTATATAATCACTATGCTGATTTATTTGATTCAGCCGTTCCTACAAATATCACTCCAACTGTCGCTCCTCATCCTCCCGAGAAGCCATCATCTTCTAAAAGGCCGGCACATAGTATTTTTTCTGATTCGTTTTATGATTTAAATTGTTGGAACAGTGTTGATGAGAGAACTTACACATCAACTTATCGGGAAGAGCTGAAATATTATCTTCGGACGGCACCAGAGGATCGCAGACGACGGATTAACACGTTGGATTGGTGGAGGAATAATGAATCACAATATCCTGTGCTTTCAAGATTAGCTAGAGATATCTTGAATGTTCTAATGTCAACCGTTGCATCAGAGAGCGCCTTCAGTCAGGGACGACAACAGCTTGGAGACAACCGACACTCATTGGGAAGCAATGCAATGAATGTTCTAGTTTGCCTCAGAGATTGGATTAGAGCGGAAAGAAGAAACCAAGGAATGGAACCTGAGCCGAGCGACGAGATTAAACTTGAAGAAATTATGACTTCACGGGAGAACTCAGCAGAATCAAGTCCAATGCATGGTTTTGCCCCCGTTGACTTCGACTATCCTATGCAAGTTCCCATTAATATTAACATGAATGAGTTGAAAAAAATGATGCATAATTTATAGATTTTTCATTCATGTAAATTATAAATTTTGGATCATTTTGCAATCAATAAAATTCCCCAAATTCATTCAGTCCTTAGTCGTTGTTTTTTATTTTTTTTTATTTAACGATTTAAAATTTTAAATTGAATTTCTAGTTTTCTACTTTAAATTAAAAACTTACTTCTAATATATTATTAATTTACTACCAAATATTATTAATTTATTATATTAAGTAGCATATGTTTTGTATATTTGTGCATATATCTTCTATAGAAGTGTATATTTAACGTATACATGTGTATTGTTTTATAAATTAGTATATAAGTATATCTATACATATTGTAATGTATATATAATGTAGTATATTTTATTAGTAGTATATATACATTGAATGGTGCGTATACACGTGTATATATCTTCTATAGAAGTGTATATTTAATGTATACATGTGTATATGTTTTATAAATTAGTATATAACTATACAAATATATATTGTAATGTATATACATTATAGTATATTTCATTTAAAGTATTACATATACATAAAATAGAGTGAATGGATCTTCTATAGACGTGTATATTTAACGTATACATTACTTTATGTTTTATAAATTAGTATATATATTGTAGTATATACTTTTTTTAAAGTAGTACATATATATTGAATGGTGCGTATATATGTGTATATATCTTCTATAGACGTATATCTTTAAAGTATACGTTATGTATATGTTTTATAAATTAGTATGTAACTATATATATATACATATTGTTGTATATATATATATATGTATATCACTATATTGTAGTATATATTTTATTTAATGTAGTACATATATATTGAATGGTGCATATATATGTGTATATATCTTCTAAAGTAGTGTATATTTAACGTATACATGTGTATATGTTTTATAAATTAGTATATATATATATATTATACTATTATAGCATATGTTTTATTTAAAGTAGTACGTATAGTCATATATAATTATATATTGAATGGTACGTATATATGTGTAATTGTTTATACTTTATATATTTTTTTAAAAATATATATTGTATATTGGAGTGTATATAGTGTATATTGGAGTGTATATAGTGTATATTGAATTATTTATTTATTTTTTAAACGGGTTTGACAGGTTTTTAACCGGGTTTGACCAGATTGGGTTAAGTGGGCCGGATTCGGGTGGGTTTTAATTTTTTTACTGTTCGACCCGACCCGGCCCGGTTAACGCCAAACCCGGCTCGTAACCGGCCCGGAACCCGGGTAAAATGAGAGGGCCGGTTCCAGGTTGGCCCGTTTGACACTCTTAACAAAACCAAACAAATAATGAAATTATTATATCGTGATGACGTTAGCTGTTCCATAAAGTCTCTAGTCCCTCAGATTAAACAATTTGTAGTACTTTTAGTTGAACATTTAAGAAGATCTAAGATAGCAGGTATCAAATTAAAAGCAAAACTGAACGAGATATCCCCTTTCGGCATCCAGCGTAATTGTGGCCTCATCCACCAATAAAATCGTTGGATTCATTAGCAGTGTCTACCTACTGCAATTATCTATTTTCAGCCACCAAAAAGTTTCAATCCACGTTCTTCGACATGGTAATGATATTGTTCAAAAAAATTGGATGTAAATTCATGAGCGTTTTTCATTTTCAATTCAAAACAATCATGAAATAATAGTTAGAATATGGTTCAGCTCATTAAATTTGTGTGGTCCCTCAACATCAATGGAATACTTGTTAATAAAAAATTTATTGTTCTAAGATCATAGTGTTTCTACATTGTTTTGAAATATTTAGCAAGTGTCGATTGGAGGATCTTAGTTAGCATTCATCATTAAGAATTACAAAGCTATCTAAGATTTATATTCAGGAAATATATGCTTATGTTAACCTCTAAACTGAGAGTTTATACGACTCTCTTTGTCTTTTGTTATGATTGTTGTTTATTAAAGAGATACATAATATTCAATTTAGTTTATACTGTTTTATCTTCTAAATGTCCATGAAGTTGTAGTGACATGGAGTAAGGTTATTCACTCATAGTGAAGAGGACCCTTCCACCAGATTCTCAGTAGGTAAGGATTGTTTAAATCCATATCAGAGAAGTGTTCTTGTATTTATAGATGGTTGTGATGAGAACCTTCAACCCTTAAAGGATATGTATTAAACATATAGTCGAATCATTGAATCCTCCAGCTAACCCACATTACTTTCCGTTGACTTTTACTTAGCGGAAGGTTGTTAGGGTTAGTTAGAGAATTTGATGGTTGACCTATATATAAAATACATGTCCTCTAAGGGTTAAAGATTCTCATCACAACCACCAATAAATACAAGAATACCTTTCTATTGTGGATCTAAACAATCCTCAGCTACTGAGAATCTGGGAGAAAGGCCCTCACCAATTAGAATGACCTCATTCCATGCACTAGTAGCTCCATGGACATTCAAAAGATACAATAGTATAAATTCAATTAGATATCATGCATCTCTTTAATACATAACAATTATGACAAACGACATAGAGAGTCGTACAAACTCTTAGTGTAGAGTTTAATATGAGCATATATTTCCTGAATATACAACTTACATAGTTTTTGTAGTTCTCAACGATGAATGCGAACTAAGATCCACCAATTTTCACTTACTAAATGTTTCAAAACAATGTGGAAATAATATGATCTTAGATCAGAATTTTTTTTATTAACAAGTACCCTGTTGATGTTGAGGGGCCATACAAATTTGATGAGTTAAACCAATATTCCAACTATTGTGACATGGTTGTTTTGAACAGAAAGTGGCAAAAACTCATAAATGTATATCCAAATTTCTCGAACAAATTAAACTCATGGCGAAGAATGTGGATTGAAACTTTCTAAGTGATTGGAAATAGAGAATTACAATAGCTAGAACATTGCTAATGAACCCAATAATTTTATTATTGAATCAGGCCACGAGTGCCCTGGATGGTGAAAGTGAATATCTTGTTAAGGTCTGCTTTTATAATTTGATACCTACTATTTTACATATCCTTTAAATGTTCAACTCTTTAAATGTTCAACTAAAAGTACTATAAATTGTCTAATTTGAGGGACTACAGGGTTCATCAAACAACTGAAGTCATCACGATTTAGTTATTTCATTTGTTTGATTTCCTTTGACAGGAAAAGAATTAATAAGTTATATGATTCAACAAATAGCATTCCAATATCAAGAACATAAATGTCATCAAATAAGCTCTAATAACTTGCACAATCCCCAAAAACAAATAAAATTTTGTCCAATAAAATAGTATAGTTGTATGCACAACTTGTAGTGGTAAAATCTGACCTAAAGTTTTCAACTGCACCAAGCAAAGTTATCTATGATAACATGATTCCAACATCGACAAAATGCAGATCTAGTACTAGACAAATAACTATGGTCAATTCTAACTTTTTCTATACAAAACTAGGCAGTGGAATTTTCTTTTACAAGTAGTTACACTGCCTAGCTAGTGTTCAATTCCTAAGAGAACTCCTGTCTATAAAAGTATATCACTGCGTTCTTTGAGAAGGGAACTAACAGAAAATAGAAACATGATCTCTTTATGGTTAGAAAAGAGACTATAACGTGGTACCTAACCAGAATACACCAACAGTAACATATCCAGTAAAATTCCACAAGTGAGGTCTGAGAAGGGTAAGGTATACACAGACCTTACCACTACCTCGAGACAACAGAGAGGTTGTTTTCGAAATATCCTCGGCTCACATGTAGTAAATTCAGGTACAAAGAAAAGCAAAAAACTGAAAATATGAAAACTAACCGGCTACAGAAAACAATAATCAGCTACAGAAAAACAATAATCACCTACTAAATAGTGCGATGATCAAAATACAATGAACAACAACAACGATACATAATCTATGGCTAAATCCTAAGCTACCATACTACGATGTATGACGATACTCACCCGACTAACCTTCTAGTCTAATATGCATCCTCCACATCCCCTATCTAAGGTTATGTCTTTGGTAACCTGAATATCCGTCATGTCCTGTCTAATCATCTCAACCCAATACTTCTTTGACCTAACTCTACCCTCTTTATACCTACAATATCCAACCTTCCGTACCTCCTCAATAAGGTATATGAACCCCACCTCATCACATATTTAAACCATCTTAATTTCACTTTCCTCATGTTTACCACGGAGGCCACTCCTACCTTTTCTCGAATAACCTCATTCCTGATTTTATCACACCTTAGTATGTCTACGCATCCATCTCAACATCCACATCTTTACGACATGCATCTTCTGAACATGAAAGTTTTTGAATGACTAACACTTTGATGTCTTTTATTATCATCATAAACAAACCATCATATTCATATGCCAAAATAATTATTTAAGTATGGTTTAGTTAAATGTAACACCCCAACTTAGTATAAGGAGTTCCACATCGGCAAAACATAGGAGGGATGCTGGGTATATAAGTAAGTATGCCTTACTTTCGAGTGACGCATTTTAAAGCCGTGAGGGTCTAGACCCAGAGCGGACAATATCACTAGTGGGTTGGGCAGTTATAGGGGTCTCTCGGGCCTTAATGTTTCAGGATGCCCGTCGCGGCCAGGGCCCTGACTTGGGTCGTGACAAGATGGCAGCCTTGATAATTCGAAATGCTTGTCGCGGCCAGGGCCCTGACTTGGGGAAAATCTCAGTCCTGAGTCTAGGCAAATTCCATTCGGTTAGGCAAACCTTAGCGAGGATGCTGAGTCCTTAAATGGGGGTGTATCACCCCAACTTAGGATAAGGAGTCCCACATCGGTAAAACACAGGAGGGATGCTGATATATAAGTAAGCAAGTCTTACTCCTTAGTGACGCGACACGTATATAAGTAAGCAAGTCTTACTCCTTAGAGACACGTTTTAAAGCCGTGCGGATCAGACCTAGAGCGGACAATATCACTAGTGGGTTAGGTCCCGTTGAGGCCAGGGCCCCAGCTCGATCGTGACATTAATACACTGTCAACTTAACAACTTTCCTAATTAATATGATTTCTAAGCGAATAATATTTAGCAAAAATTCCTTTTTCGTGCATCAACTAATGTATCGTGCTTCGACAATAAAAAAAATAAAGAGGAGATTAATGTCTTAATACACAGACCTTTTGGAGAGCAGTGAACTAGAGGTATGGTCGATCTCGAATCTTGATTCTCAAACTGTTATTTCAAGCAACCACAAGCAAAAGCGGACAACTTTTCATATGGCTAAATACATATGAAAATATTTCGATGATAAACAACTATAGATTTCATAGTGTTTTTGTGCGTGTAAGAACTTGATTCTTGGTTGAGGATTTAGAGTAGTATTTATAGATGAAGAATTAATGCTAGGGTTTGATTTTGAGTGAGATTTTTAATTTGAAAAAATGAAATTGATCAAAAGAGTGGTTTAAATCCGAACGTTGAAGGGTTTACCTGATTTGATTCAGAGGCTATCCATAATTAATGGTAAAACTTCAACTACAAAGTCTTGATATGGATGCCCCTTGAAGCATGAAATGAGAAAGGGGAGATGAAGACGGACATGAAAATTTCTAGATTTGCACGAAAATGGTGAGGTGAGCATCTATGCATGGTAAAAGAAAGATGAGCTATTCTTCGATCAAATATGGAGAGATGAGCAGCGGCGCTTTGAGAAAAGAAAAGACAAATTTATAGTATGATTTTAGGGCTTGAGGGCATTTAGGAAAATTTAGGAGGGTAAAATGGAGATATTTAGGACAATTCAAGATAATCAGTTTTGAGTTTGTTTTAACCGATCACTATGAGGACGACACATAATGAAGGCGTGTGTAAAGTGTGTGAGATATGAGCTCGAAGTGTGCTTGTGTTGTTGTCACCTTATGTGATGCAAAGGTGGCGTCTACGTGAATTTCACCGTGCATGGAGAGAGAGAATAGAGCCTGGCATATTGGGTTTTCTTTGGGCTAAAGTTTAGTTGAAGTTATGGATCAAAGGTACTTATTTAGAATCATATTCTTTCTATACTCTTTAGGCTCCTTTAATTAGAATGTACTCAAATTAATAAATATGTTATGAAATATAAAAATAAGAACAAAAAAATATAATCAAGAACAGGAATAAATAGGGAGAGAAGAGAGAGCAATTCTTTATTTCTCTTGGGGATCTTGATGTGTGCTTTACAATGAAGAAAACCCTTTTATTTATAGGGAAAATTTACTCCTAGTTTCTTACTAAAAGACAGATACTTCAAATCCTGATAGATATCAACTAGATCTTGATAGACATTTACTATAATGTAAATATATTTATAACACTCCCCCTTGAATGTCTATTTGATAGATAATGTGCCTCGTTAAAATCTTATTAGAAAAAATTCAATGGAAAAAAAAAATTAGTGAAGGAAAAAGAGTACTCATCTCTAACAATACGTATATAGGCTGCCTCATTAAAAACCTTACAAGGAAAACCCAGTGGGATAAAATCTTGTGAGGGAAAAAGAGTACAACGCGTATTAACTCCCCCTAATGAGATCATCCTTGAACCTTTGCATCCCGATCTTGTGCACCATCTTCTTGAAAGTTGTAATTGGAGGAGACTTGGTGAATAAATCAGCCACATTATCACTTGAACGAATCTGTTGCATGTTAATATCACCATTCTTTTGTAGCTTATGTATGTAGAAAAGCTTTGATGAAGAGTGCTTCATTCTATCTCCTTTTATGAATCCTCCATTAAAATGTGCTATACATGCAACATTATCTCTATATAAAACTGTGGGTACATTGTCACATTTCAAACCACATTTTTCTTGAATGAGATGTATCATATACCTTAATCACACACATTCTCGACTTGCTTCATGAATAGTTATTATCTCAACATGATTCGATAAAGTGGCTACGATGGACTGCTTTGTATATCGCCAAGATAAGGTAGTATCCCCACATGTGAACACATTGTATGTTTGAGACTGAGATTTATGCTGATCAGATAAGTACCCAATATCAGCATGACCAATAAGATCAGGACTGCAATCTTTAGAATAAAATAAACTCATGTATTTTATCCCATTTTGATGTCTCCTAGTAGGAGCAGAAATATGCCTTGCTTAATAAATTGACTGAAAATGCTATATCAGGCCTTGTAGTATTTGCAACATACATTAGTGTTGTGCACCAATTGTACTAAGATATGGTACTTCATATTTTTCATTTCAACAAATAATCTTATTGTTTTTAAAAACTCTCCAAGAGTTTCAACAATATTTAGACCATCAATTTATCCCTTATAAGGATAATAAACAAGTTTCTCAGAAACTTTATATACTTCAGGCATTTTGAATCCTTTAGGGATTTTCATATGGATTTTTATCAAGTGACAAAACACTTACCAAGATGCATCCTTTCATGTCACTTGATAAATATTTCTACGTCAGCATGATTAACTAAACGTAGAATTCAGATCCTCGTAACCTTTTACAATATTATACCAATATTGTATCAAAGATATCATCGATGATATATCATTCTATATCGATTCACAACGTGACGTAACATTTTGAGATCTCATCACTTTATTATTCTTAGGTACCTGAACCTCTTATAAGGTTTCATAAAGTGTTATGCCGTAGGCTCTTCAAGAGCACAATGCCTTCTTATTATGATTATTTGCTTCTTATCCTTTTCAAGGATTATTTTATTTGAAATCGATTGATCTACCACGCTTCACGCATGCATAGGATTTGTCCTTCATGGACACAAAATAGGAGCACTTGCAGCTTAATATGAGATGCTTTCGGCATTTGACTTGAATTATCTTTTAAATGAGGATCTGGTGATAATTCCTAACATATTTCATAGCCGCTTATAATCTTTCCCTTACGTTAGGAAAAATAACATACATCCTCCATCTTCTTTGAGGAATCCATCTTTGTGCATCATGGTATATTCATTAATCGTATACCGCACATTAAAATTATTAGATGGAATAGTTGGTTTCTGACCTTGAACCAATTGAGAGGGAAGAAATAATCATAATTTATTGATCTAATGCATACAAGTGCTATGGTATACAACATATCATATTTCAGACCAACACATGAAGCTTTGTTCTCATTAGTAATGGTTTAGGTATTTATCGAAGACACTCAATGCTAAACAATCATTATTAAGATGAATTGTCTTGATTACACAGTCTCAAAGTTATGCTCTTAACTCAATTTTATTGAGAAAGCAACTTTATGAATGTCAAACGCAAGTTAACAATGAATGTACATGTGATCATCTTATTGATGCATCTTTTCAACATATCACATAATAGGTGAACGAGCCCTTTTTCACCTTTTATACTTTTCAGATTTTAAGGGATCCAATCCCAAAATTAGTTGGTCCAACCAACTTATCATGAGAACAAGCAGCCTTAAAAGTAATGAAGAATTTTCTAATTCTTCAATATATGTTCAATACTCAGTATGCACATCTTTGGATGTCGCAATCGTTCATGTCAATTTATGAACTTTTATTCTAGCAAACTCCAAGTTTAACATGATATATACTTTTTTTCTTTAGTAAATTTCATATTTTACTACTTTAGAAGTAGATTTCAAAATAACTTTTCTCAGTTATTCAACCTCTTTCGGAGGTGAGTTATGATACCACACAATCAAGTGCACGTTTGCATTTATATACAGTCACATTCAACCCAGGGTATAGATCTGTATTTATAATAATCAAAATTCTCATTCTCCAAGAATGAAATATAATCGTGCATTAAGCGTATAAAATTATGATGGCTTATAATTTTCTTACGTCATATATTGCTACAACATTCACTTCAAGAATAGAGTAATTTGTCATCTTTCAGACTTATCATATATTGCTACCACATTCACTTCTTAGAATGGAGCATATTCAATGGGACATGTTTTCAGGACTTTTCACAAAAACTACATTATTTTGACTTAGCCATCATTATATCATCAATATGGTGCATTGAGATTCAAACTCAATGTCTTATTCATATAAAGGCGTCTTAGGCATAAATCAACGGAACTTGAACGCAACATATTATCATCCCTTTTGATAATATTGTTCTTGAGGAATAAATTTAAAACATAATGGTTCCAAGCAAATTATTTTTCCTCAAATCAATAATAATTAAATTTAAATATCAATGGTTCCAAACCAATTATTTTTCCTCAAATCCAATAATAATTATATTATTAGTAGCAAAAGACAAATAACATAAGAAATTACTAACTTTGAAATTACTTTAGATTTACAATCTCACCTTGTTTGGCAGAGTCTCGTGCTGATAACATATTATGAAATATAAAAACGAGAACAAGAAAATATAAACAAGAACAGGATTAAATAGGGAGACAAGAGAGAGTAATTCTTTATTTCTCTTGGGGATCTTGATGTGTGTTTTACAATGAAGGAAACCCTTTTATTTATAAGAAAAATTTACTCCTAGTTTCTCACTAAAAGATAGATACTTCAAATCCTGATAGATATCAACTAGATCTTGATAGATCTTGATAGACATTCACTATAATGTAAATAAATTTATAACAAAATAAGAATTGTTTACTATTAAAATATAATTATTAATACTTAAATAAAGTTACATGATATCGCGATAATATTCATAAAGTAGTAAATTAAAGAAATAAATCGTTTGATTAAATAAAATAAAAATAATGCCTTCTTGCGGAAGTTAAAAAAGACCTTGATAATGGTGATGATGATGGTGATATACCGACGATTTTTATTTTATTTAAAAAGATTTAGGGTGTTAATATTACATAAATTTCTAATTACAATAAAAAGAATTTATATGCATCTAAAATTATCAAATTTATTTGTAATGACCCTTCAGGTCATTTTTCATATTTATGTTTATCTTCATCGTTTGAGCTTCTCCATAGCTGCTCCAAGCCATTTATGACTTGCTGGGAATGGCGTTTCGGTTACCGGGCAGTTTGTTTATTTTTTAGAGCCAATTCCCTGTTTTGAAGTCTTCGCTAGTTTCAAATGTCCACTGAGTGAAAACTTTAGTGAAACGATCTCGGATGCAAATTTTGACTGTGCCAGCAGATTCAAAATATTAAATTTAATCTAGATAGACCTTTGGTTTGGGTTCCAATGCACTCGAGCTCCTTTCGACCTATTGGTCAGAAAGTTGGAAAATTGAAATATGTGTGTGGGACCCACATTTGATCGAAACGACCTCAAATTAAAAGTTTGACTTCTCCATCGCGTCCGAAACATTGATTTTAGGATGGGGGACCCTTGTTTCAGGTTTCAAGGCTTCCGAACTTATTTTGGGCTATTGAGCGAATTTTATGAAAAACGAAACTATAGGTGTGGGCCCCACTTTTTGACGAAAAGATCTCGAATGAAAGTTTTGATGATTACAATGAATTTGAAATGTGGTTTACACTCAAATTTCACTATTGGATCATATATTTTGAATTCCGAATGAGTTTTGAGGGTCAAGAATAAGTTTTTAACTTTGCTGGTATCCCAGACAACGACTGCGGTATCTCCAAAGCTGGTAGGGCTATTTAAGCATCTTATAGGCCCCGTTTTCACCATTTTGACTCATTTTTGAGAGCCTAAAACCCTAATGGGTATGATAACTCAAAATTGAGTCTTGTGGGTATCTAGGGAGCTTGGTAAACATCTTTTATCATGATTATCATCCGGATTAAGGTAAGATTTTATCACTTTATTGGTGAATTTCTTAGTTCTTGACCCAAAACTCCAATCTAGCTTAGAGCTTGATTTAGCCCTAAATTTGGTTTGTTTTTATCCATTAATTGAGGATTATGATTCCTTGGTGATGTATGAGCATTGGGTTGACCTCGGAAACGTGATTTCCGTACGTGGGACCCACTTGGGGTTTTTGGTATCATTTTTGGACCCAAAGCACAATAGTGCAATATGGGTATCGTTAGAATCGTATTGATGAGTAAATTATATTTTTGATAGTGTGATGACATTTTGGGAATTGTGAAGTGAAGACGAGCATGTGGTTCTTGAAGTGTGATTTTGCGGTTTAGCCTTGAGGTAGGCTCTTGTCCACTTTCCTTCATAGATGATGTATGCTATGCATTGTGTGTGGATGTTAATGTTAGGATTGATTATGAGTAAGATAGCTTATCCTTGATTATTGATGTTTTGGAAAATTAGATGATGGTCTTGGACTCGTAAGATAGTACGTTTATAACCTTGTGGACTCCTATTGCCTTCTCCCTAGTTTAGATTGAAATGTAACATGAATTTGATACATTTCTAGATTATGGATGTGGTTTTAGTGTTGGAAGCATGATTAGTATATTTGATCTTATTGCTCTAGTGTGGTATTCTTGGAATCGTAATTTGGATAGAATTGACTTAAGTGCCCTTGTTTCTAGCCGAAGTTCCTATCTTAGGCTTATATGTGGCTTACTTGACATCTAGAAGTTGAACTAGATATCTTAGCCTAGTTTGGGACATAGTGTACCTAATTAAGGAAATTGAGATTAAGAAGTGGGATTGTTCGACCTACTTAGGCCTAGACTTGTGTTAGTCATTGTGGAATTAGCTGCAGCTATTAGACATAGTTGAGACTAGTAAACCTTAGTATAAGGTTACTTTTGACTCGGTCTATTGTAATGATGTTCCTCAGATTATGACTTATGAGTTATAGCTATGTTATTTCTTATAGAAATGATGTGATAAAATGGGCCCACGGAGATGTTATTTCCTATTAGACTTGATACTTGGCCCATAGAGATGTTATTTCCTCTAAGACTTGGTACTTGGCCCATAGAGATGTTATTTCCTCTAAGACTTGGTACTTGGCCCATAGAGATGCCATTTCCTCTAAGACTTGATATTTGGCCCATAAAGATGTTATTTCCTCTTAGACATGACGTTGGGTCCTTAGAGATGATTTTTCTCTTAGATGCGATGGTGGGACTATAGAGATGCTACCTCTGTTTAGATATGATAGTTGGCCTAGAGAGGTGATAGTCCTCACTGTCATGATGAATGACCTTTATATATGAAATGACTTATAGTCACGTCATGCTTATTGATATTATGCCTCCTATGTAAGAGATGATTACATGCTTATTGATATTATACCTTATATATGCGAGATGCCTCCTAGATGTGAGATGATTAGAGATATGCTATGACTTATAAATATGATTATAGAGATGAGTTCTGGATATGTATATGGGCCAAAGGAAGTGATTATGAGATTATGATTATTTCGGACATAATATTGGGCCGAGGGTCGATAGATGATATCGACTGGACATTCGGGAAATATTTATCTTTGTTGAGGATGCAGCTACAGTTCATATATATATATATATATGTATGTATGTATGTGCGTATACACATCTCTCCGGTATGGGACGGAGGAAGGTGTGGTATGACGCTTATGATTTCACTGATTGAATATTGGTGATGGCATGCATAGATTTGATACATTCATGATTATTATATCGGTTATTGATGTGATTCTAGCTGAATGTGATCTTATGACTGTTCTTCCTAATTATGGTATAAGTTACGTGGTAACTAGTTGTCTATTAGGTGACTATAGTACTTGATGCTTAGAATTCTAAATACATTAGTTAATGAGCCTTTCTTAGTAATATGGTAGCTAACGACTAGGGTTGATATGTGGCTATGAAGTTGGTTTTATCGATGGTAGTGATATATGGATATTGATAACAAGTTTTAATGCCGATTAGTTGTTAAGTGAGGATAATGTGGTCAATATTTCTAGGTGTTAAGGGATGCTAGTGATAATGATGCCTAGTTACTGATGCTGACTAGCTAATAACGAGGATTAGTTAATAATGAGGATTAGTTGGTAAAAAGTATTAGATATTGATCGGTGTTATTTACTAAAAGATGTTTAGTTGATAAATGATGAATAGTGAATAGATGGCGATTATGGTTTAATGGTGAACCTTGACTAGATGTTAGGTTTGGCTAATTATTGATTAATGGTTAGTTGCCATTCCATGATTAATGATTATGTGAAGAATCGGTTAGATTGATTGTAATACCCCACACTTTTTCCTAGCTCAATTTAGCTCCTAGAATGTCAAGAGTTGGCTTAAAAAATGAATAACCTTTGATACATATAGAATTTTCCAATTCTAGACCCTCCAGTGTGTAGAAAATTGAATTAGCTTTCCAACGATATCGATTTTGCCTCAATCTGGTTGAGAAGTTATGACATTTTTTGTAAAATAGTATGACATTTCGACAAGCACCGTGTCGCGGTGAAGGACGATTTTGCAATTGTCAAATTCCAGTGGAGCACCGTGCTTACGTCACGGTGAAAGTCTAGTTCCCACTCGTCCTTTTTCTAGTGAGGCGACGCGATTTCAGCGCGTTGCGGCAAGGGCCAAAATCGGACATGTCCCTTCTTCATCCCAATGCGATAGCCTCGTGTCACGTTGATGGGCAAAATTGGGCTCGTCTTTTTCCAGTGAGGCACCGCGATAGTGGCGCGTCGCGGTGGGTGGCCAAATTGGGATTTCCAATTTTTTGAGTTAAATTTTAAAAGGGTAGTTTGGTCTTTTCCTAAGCCCCAAACTGTGTAAAACACAAGATTAAGCTCATTCTAAGCATTCCATGCCCATTTTTCCATCAAATCTCTCTCAAGAAAACCCTAGAACCTCAAAACTTAACCTCCAAGAAATCAAATATCCTTCATTCTGTTTCTAAGATAACTCAAGATTTAAGATTCCCAATTCAAGAACTTCAAGAATTCATCTTCAAAAACACAAATAGTAATCCAAAATCAACTGGTCTCATCAATTGCTTAATAAAGGCATGTGGGGTTTATGAATAAGGATATTCTTTCATCCTTGTGCCAAAAACTAGTTTTTAATTACAAATTAACTTAGTTTTTTTTATGAATATACATGAGTTTCAAATTAGGGTTCATACCCGTTATTGTTATTTGCAAGACTATGAGATTTCAAGTGATTTAGAAGTTGAATTGCATGTCTAATTTCGTATTTTCATATGTATTGAAGTAAATTCCAGATTTTGGGTTGAATTGTCAATATTTACATTATCAAGCATCAACATTATAATGTTTTAACATGAATTTGATGCATGGGCCATTAAGCCCTAATTGGATATTGCTATTTCAAGTTTGATTGTGCTATAAGCACCCTATGACTAGATTATTTTTAGATTTTTGATAAATATTTGATCTTTGAATCTCAGCTATATATGAAATCCACTTTACAGTTTCAGATTACAGTTTAACTTAGCAATTATACAGTTGGTTTTTGTAAAAAGCCATTATAATAGATTTTTAAAGTGGATTTTCAATAGAATGAGCATACAGATTAAAGGTAGTATTTAGCACCGAGTTGGGTATGTTCTCATGCCCTAGAACTACGAGCCAACGTAGGTTCAGATTATCCGATTATTCCCATTTCTATATGGATGATAGATACAGATGTGATCACTTAGATTAGGTTATACTCCTTGGCAAAAGTATGACACCTCTCCCCAACATGAGATTTTTCCATAAGGGAACTAGACGTTGGACTCCATGATAGCACACATAATTTATGTCGGTTAGAAGAACCTCCCTAATAGAAAAGATCTTCAGAATGGTTTTTGAAAGAATTTTCCTTACAAATAAGCTTTTGAAGATAAACCTCCCTGCTAGTACAAGTGAATAAACATCTTTCAGTAAATTTTCCTACAAACTACAAATTCAAAACAGAATAATCCTAACATAACAGATATTAGAAACAAAGTTTAAAGACTCACAACTTTACTCAGATATTGCTTTACAAAAAGACATTAGCTACAGACTTCAGCTTTCAGATTTCAGATAGAAAAGTGAGTCCTTTCTACACTTAAACAATATGACTTACAGACAGAGCACTAGTACAACTTTTAGAACTAAATATTATGACTCACTAGATTAATAATGTATGATTTACTACTCATGATTATGATTCTCAGTTTTCAGATATTCCAGCTTATGTGAGTCATTTACATTTGGCATGCATTATTTTATAAATTATGATGACGTTGAGATATTATTTTACTTATGCATTCACCTCCATACACTCAGTACATTCTCAAAGTACTGATCTACACATACGTCTATGTATTACGTTGTCTCATAATGTAGGTTCAGGTGATAGTTCCAGCAGCATGAGTGATTTCTAGCATCTCACTAAACAACCCGACAGTTGGTGAATCCTCATAGTTCGGGGACTTAGTCTTTAAGTTTTTCAACTTATTAGTTTAAATGATTCAAACAGTTCGAGTCAATTGGGGATTTGTCCCAATGACTCTCTAGTTATTAATAGTAGAGGCTTGTCAGATTGCTAGATATGATTTCAGATTATTCAGTATGGATTATTCAGACTATTGAGCCTAATATTTTCAAGAGATTATATTCAGATATTCTCAATTAGAGACAAATTTCTGCATTCTAGTTTTAATATTATATCTATATTCCCCTTTTATGAGATTCAGACTTAGTAGAAGACAGACAGAGTTAGGTTAAGGCTACTCGTAGTCTTGAGCACCGTGTGACGTGTCGGAATTGGGTTTCAAGGCGTTACGTTGATAACTAGAGATCATGTGATGACTAGTAAACTAGCGGTATAATAATGAGTCTTGGCTAGTTAATAATGAGTGTTGACACCTAATTTTTTCCCTCCATAACTAATTTTAATTCTGAGTTTCTTCGATTTTTAATAAGATTACAACATTTATTTTGTCGAATAAAGGAAATTTTTTAAAAGTATTTATCTAGGTAAGTTTGGCATTTTAAGTGACGATTTTATATTATTGTATTCAATTATACAAAATCATATAATTCTGTTACTTAAATATCTATTTTTCATAAAGTATCGGATTTTGATCAAAATTTTCCTCGAGATAAAGTTAAAGGATTAAAATCTTGATTTAAATATAATCTATCATCAAGAAATAATTTATTCGAAAATATTTGTTGAATTTTTATTGGATCGAGAAGCTCGAGATTAAACAAGGTAATAATTCGTATCGAATTTAGTCAATTTACTAAATTTGGACCTTAATTGAAATCAATCCAGCAACAATTGCAATGCAATTGGTTGATTGAGTTTTAATTAGGTTAAATTTTAAATGACATTGTCTAAACTTTTCTATTTAATAAATAGCCCAAATAGCATAATCTACCCTTTCCAATTAAAACCCAATACCTAGACCCCAAAAATAACCCATCCGCCCTAGGACCAACATCAGCAGTTCATTTCTCCTCTTTTAATCACCAGCCCAACAACTCACTCTCCAACCCAATCCCTCAATCAACTGACCCATCCCGTTCCCCTATATCCTCTATCCATTAACAACAAGAACAACAATCCCAAATCATGACTTTATCAACCAAAACCAAACCCTAACCCGACGCTGAACCAACTTTGACCCAGCCCCGTCTGAGTCAACCCGACCCTTCTCCACACGCGTCTCACTCTGTCACGCGTGAATTCGTGCGAAAGGTTCTAGAATCAAATGATTTGTCCCTCTCCAACGGTTTAATACCGCGATTCTCAGATGAGACGGGACGATTTCATACTTATTTGGGTGTTTTTCATTGGTTGAAAAGGGGATTCGATTTTTCCCAATTTTGATTGGTTCACCTATTCCAAATTATCCGGGAGATAATCCAAATTGGTACGTTTGTTTATGAATTCTCAAGCTGGAAGGAGAATTTCAAATTTTAAAATTCCAAAGATCCTCTTTTTCAAATTCCTAAATTACCCCTAATTCGCCTTCTATATAAAGACCCATTGGATCACTGTTTCAAGGGGTTAGAGATTGGAGGGTTTGGAAATTCTTGGATTCTGAATATCGGAGAAAATTTGGAGAGAAAATAGTTTCTTTTAGTGAATTTTTTTCCTTTCGTTCGTCTTTTTAGGAAGTTGGTCGGCAAATCAAAGTCCCCGAGTGGATGATGATGCTTCTCCGGTGGTGGAGCATCTCGATGTTAGCTTGTTCTCCCGTTTTGTTGCTCCGAAGAAGGTAAACACCTTTTTCTACCTTTATTCCTGTCATCGATTGTTGTTTCTCTGCTTCATCTCCTTCTGATGTAATTTTGGTGCCCTTTGTCGGAAATAGCTTTAGAGGCCTTGTTGACTGTAGGATGTGTTTGAATACGTTGTTGTTTGTTGATAATCGCTTGCTGTAGGAGCTCCGAAAAGCAGTAGTTTATTTTTGAGGTGTTTGATATGTTGAATCATTGTCAGTGATAAAATCTGTGTTCCATTACTAGCTTCGTGTTTATGTTCACTTGCCCTGAGTTCACTGTTTCGCATTAAGTATTGTTGAGTAATTATTGACCTATATAATTAGATGTCAACATATGTTGTAGAATTAGTTCATTGTTTGTTTTTGATGAAATCCAGTAGTTTCATTCAATTTGCTATTGATTATCTCAGTTTTTGTCTCAATACATTAACCTTATAATTTCATTTTAATTCTATCTTCAAAATCACTGTAGCATTTCGATTATTGTTATTATGTTGTTATTTTTCCGGAATATTTGGGTTCAATTTGCTATTCATTTAGCCGACTGTTGTCTATTTTAGTCTTGATTTGTTTCCTTAGTTCAATACTATGGGTAGTTTGCCTCGGTTTTGCTCTATCCATCTGTTCCGAATCTTTTGAAATCAAGAGGAAATATTCCCAAAATCCCCATAGATAGATAATCTTCATTTCATTATTCATGTATTTTGGGCCTCGAAGCCAAAGTTGTACTTAATAAAGGTGAAGCAAGCTTGAGCCAAAAGGGCTCGAAAATATAGAATTAGGACAGGTGTAAATTTGTTGAAAGCCCAATTAGACTTGGACATGTCTTATTGATTTGGGCCTAATGGCCTAAATCCCTTACTTTCTCCCCTTCCCCTTTTTCTTTACGCTTGTTTGTTTTATGTGTTTTGTGAACCTAGTTAAATCCTTAGTCAAGTCGCTAAAAAACTGGTTTCGTATAAACACCAAAATATTCCTAAAATTGCTTTCTTTTCAAAAAATTATTTTTTCAAAGTTAGTCAAAAATGATTTTCAAACAGTCCGGATAACCGCAAGTTAGCGGACGTTTTAGGAGCCTAACACTTTCATAAAACGTTAATAGGAACCGCTTATCTAGAATCTCTAACTTAAATGATTTTCCTGTTTTGAATCGTTTGAAGTAACTCTTTAAAGGTTTCTGAATTCCTTTTCAAAATTAAGTGGCAACTCTCAAAAGTAAAAATTTCCGCAAAACAGAAATGACGACTCCACTGGGGATTTGTAACTAGGTTTTAACCAAATGTTTGATTTAGTATTTTGATTATCTGTTTATGTGTTTGTATGTTTCGATTCTGTAAAGTTTTACTATCACATCTCATGTCATATTCCTGCATTATTTAAACTGTTTTGGGGTTTCGTGGATGTCCCGGCCCCTGTTGTTCAATTCCAAAATGTGTTGGAAATACGAATGGTTTATTAGCACGTGAGTCGTCTGATGGATGTTCGTATTTTCAAACTTAAGTTGTCCGCTTGAGAACCAGTGTTCAAACCCACTCTAGACACCTAGGTTAGAACGAAACCAAAACCCTATTTTAGGCATGAGCCTAGGACGACCCATTACCCGAGCGGGGTATTGGGCCCATTAGAAAACCTGCCTTGTGTCTATTGACCCTGAGTCAATTATAGACGAACCATATTTATGTGTCGAAGAAAATATATTCCTGTCTAATTCAATCCATTATCCTTTGGGGGTCGGGAAAAAGCTTGATTTGCTTACTTTTGTAAGAAAATTAAAGCAAGTTAAGCAAGAAATTGATCGATATGGGAGGTTGCATCTAAGACACAGTTTGAACGACAACGTATTTCACCAATATAAGAAATGGTTGAAGCTAAGAAGGCGAAGGCTAAGAGAAGAAGCACTTAGGAGTTAGTATTTTCTATCCTCTGTGTGGGAACGTGTCTCCTTTCATGTTATTTCCCTTTCCCTAAAGATTGTATACCTCTTTTGTTATCCTTTGTAGGAATTTATGCCCCTTTAGTGTCTATAAAAGTTGGGGGATAATGGATTGACCTTAAGCAAGCATATAGTTTTCTTCAAAAATCGTTAGGCCCAAACCCTTGGCTCAAAAGGGTCACCCCAGTTAGGATACACATTATTATAATGTTCTTATGGGATATAATTGTCTTATGTGTTTATGTGCGTTTGTTTGGATCAAAGACAAGTTTATCCACTATGCTCCTATGGATGGATTTGGCTATGACACAAACAACTCTACGTGGCTATTTCTTGTCAAGTATTTTGCATTGCTTATCACATGTGGAAACTAACACATTTGCCTTTGAGTTGTTTTACTTTACAGATAATAGAAAACTACTCCGTGTTGAAATAAGCTGGCAGAACTTCCTTACTTCACCCGGTCAAAAGCGCACAAAATCCCATCCTCTGACCATCATTCAATACTGACTGGAAATGACAAAGAAAATACATTGACCATCAGGGACAATGTAATAGCGGAACAAAGTGAGATGATTGCGGAACTCGCAAGAAAGGTAGAAATGCTTCAGGAGGAAATAAATCACACTCAAGATTTGGCTAACCTAGCCATCACTGTCAATGCTCCCGCTCCAGGAGAACACGGGAATCCACTCGTAATTCCTCCTCTCAGTACGCCTATTCTCGGAATCAGCCGAATAATATATCATCCGTCTCAGCTCCTCTATTTGTCTAAAACACCAATTACAAAAATAACCGATATGTCTATCATCCACAAAATCCATCTCTAACCCCACAAAATCCATCTATGAATCCATTCCCAAATCCCAGAACCCATTTTCAAATCAAAAAAATTCGTTTCCAAATCCATAAGATTCACTCCCAAATCCACAAGATTCACTCCCAAATCCAAAAAATCCATCCCCAAATCTTCATCGAATCTATCCCCAAATCCACCAAACTCGCTTCCAAATCCATAAAATCCTTCTCAGATTCCACCAAAATACTCTCAAATTCCACAAAACCTTTCGAATTTTCAAAACGTCTGCCCCACCCACCAACCAACTTCCTTTCATCCGCAAAATCAAGCCTCCCTTCCAAATCCTCCTCATGCCATCATATCCCCTCATATGTATATTTTCCTTCCTAATCCCGAGGTGGACCATTACAAGGAGAAGGAGAAAGAGTGGAGGACTGAGAATGAAATGAAGTTGCTAGCTATGAATGAAGAGATCATGAGGATCAAGGGATCTCATAGAGCGGGGAACAACGATGGGTTGGGTTACGATTATTTATGTGTTCACCCTGGAGTAGATCTACCAGAAGGGTATAAGGTCCCTAAATTTGAAGTGTTCAATGGCACCAGAAATCCAATGGCCCATCTGAGAAGGTATTGTGATCAAATGGTGGGAGTAGGAAAAAATATGGCATTATTGATGCGCTTATTTAGCCGAAGCTTAAGTGGCGAAGCCTTAGATTGGTTCACGTCTCAAGAACTGAAAAAATGGACTAGTTGGAGGGCATTGGCCAAAAGTTTTCTTAATAGATTTGCATTCAACATTAAAATAGTCCCTGACCGATATTCATTAGATCAGATCAAGCAGAGGAATGATGAGAGTTTCTGAGACTATGCCTTCCATTGGAGAAAAGAAGCTGCCAAAGTATAACCTCCCATGTCTGAGGAAGAAATGGTGTCTGTGTTCTCTCGCGCTCAGGAGGGAGAATATTATACCAGGTTGGTATCCGTGGTCTGAGCAACTTTCGTAGATTTAGTAAAGATTGGGGAATCGTTAGAGGAAGGCATCCGAACTGGTAAAATTGCCAAAACCCCAACATCATCTGAATCTTTTGCATTCTCAAAGAAGAAAAGAGAGGATGTGACTGCGGTCTCTACAGATTTTGTTGATAAATTGAAGAGGAAATTCAATCCTAGGAATATTCTTTCCTCACCACTGTCACCTAATTTTCAGCTTGTATTCTATGCCATCCCCAATATTAAGCTCCAATTTCAAATATTTTACCCCAGTGCCAAATTTCGCAGCCAAATTATCAATCTCATGTTCAAGCTATTCTTCCAAACAATCAAACAAACGTCCAAGTGCCTCCAAACTATCATCAAGTACCTCCCCCTGCTAATCAAAATCAGTATAACTATCCACGTGTAAACCTCGAGAAGAAGCCTCCCAGAAAATTCACTCCATTGGTTGAAAGTCGTACCCATCTCTTCAGAAGATTGATGAAGGCCGGCTATTTACAACCTATTCCACCAAAGACTACCAATCTCAATTCCCGATTCTTTCATGCTGATCAAGTCTGTGCTTATCATTCAGGATCTCCCGGGATAATACTGAAGATTACATCAATCTGAAACATAAAATCCAGGACTTGATTGACCAGAAGATCATCACTCTTCAGGCACCGGTACCAAATGTTGCTAGTAACCCATTGCTTAATCACGAGGGATCCACGATTAGCATGATCAAAATAACAGGCGAATGGGTATCTAGCGAGACATATGCTAATATGGATTCATAAAACTCCAAAAAGACAGAAGGAGTGGAAATAATAGAGAAAGTTGTGGCTATCTTGAGTAAGAATTCAAAAGGAATTATTAAGACTATTATGGTCCCGGAAAGAGCATTTAAGCATGAAGTAGGATACCAACCAAGAAAGGAAGATGAGATCGAAGATAATTCAAAGGAGAGTCTGTTTAGTCCCTTGCCGCTCTTGTACCAGTCATTTCCCATACATGATATGTCAAACGATGATGGTCTTGGGGATGGGATAAGAGATCTGTTCGAAGGATGCAATGATCTACCAGATGATTTCCCAAAGTACAGTGGGGTGAAGAAGATTGCATCAGAGGAGGCCTTGCAAAACTGGACCTCCACTCCACTCATAACCCGTCATCCATCGTGGTAGATGAAAGGAAAATTACTAATAGATTTTAAAATTGGTGATGATCCGGAGGAGGGCCTGTGATCCACCCTTTTACGTCTCAAATTTTCGTTTTGTGTTTTATAACTTTCAAAAAGGCATGGGCCCACATTTGTGTAGGTCATGAGCCATAGTTTGTATTTATTTTCCAAAAGGCCTCCCTTTATTTAAGAAGTTATTTTTTTTAACTATGATTATCTAGCATGGTTTATTTTAGTAACAATAATTTAAAAACCTGCCAATGTCATGTCATGTCAAGGGTTAGACGAACAAAGCGAAGGAAATAATAATGAATAGAAAAGGTGATGAGGAGCAGTTAGTAGTAGATACAGAGGAATGTGAAAATCAAAAGAAGCCCAACCTGGAGCAGCCCTAATCCTACCTGAGATGGATGGTCGAGAGTGGACCAAACCAATCAATTCTGATGTGGTAAAGAGAGATTGTGCTTGAAAGATATTATAGTTTTTATTTCTTGGATTATTTGTAATCGCCTTTATAATAGTATCAATTTTATGATGTGTAATTGCCTAGAACCCCTTCCCTTTATGTACGAACTACGTTTGATCTGAATTCCCCAAAAGGGATACGTAGGCGGACTATGTCGGCTTCGGTCAACCCCTTAAGAAAATTTATCATTTCCTTTTATGTACAAACTACGTTTGACCTGAATTCCCAAAAAAGGGATACGTAGGCAGCCTATGTCGGCTTCGTTCAACCCATTAATTTCTTTCTGGATATCCCTAGCGTAGTCTTGAACTACGTTTGACCTGATTCCTGCTTCAACAAGATATGTAGGCGCCCCAACGGCTCGGTCATATAACCCAGGAAATGGAAACTGGGGAAGAATTTTTGAGAAGGAATCTCAAAAATTCACAAGGAAAGATCGACATCCAACAAGGAGAACGAAGACTAACAAAGACTTTGGATCTTCTCGAGTTGATATCATATCAAACAACTTTAAACTGGGGAAGAAATTTTGAGGGAGGCCTCAAAATTTCCACCAAATACTGGAATATATTTCAAATTCCCCAGCACCAGTGGTTAAAGTTAAGCTTTTGAAGCCACCAACTGCAACAAAGTCTAGGTAGACTCAATTTCTAGCTATCACAAGAACTGCTTGAAGAACCCTCCAACAATGATCATGAATTTTGGAAATCATCCGTTGGATAAAGTCAAAACCACAAGGAAGACGTTAGTTGATCTAGTACATGACATGACTGGCAGAAATTTTCTAAAGCTTTTACAGATACTTTCGAACTATTTGCTAAGGATAAGACTACTTTTGAAAAAAAATCTTTACAAATCTTTTACTTAGTGATTGCCTAGGCGTCTATGGGACCAGGGACCCAGGGTGGAGATACCAATATGACGGAGTGCCTGAAAGATGGTGAGGAGCAAACCGAGCAGACAAGAAAGTCAACACGGAGTAGTTTTATTCAAACTAATCATTTTTCTGTGGATGCAGGGATCGATACACAAAAATGAGCGTTTCTTTCAAAAAATCCCCAAGAAAGTTAGGAGCCATGACAGAGCATATAATGCTTAAGAACGGTACTTTTGGTAGCCCAAAAATGGGCTCAACACCTATTTATCGACGACCTTTTGAATTGTCCATCTCATTTCTTGAGATCATAAAGGACAAACAAAAACGTCTTATTTTCTTTATGAATATTGTATTTAGAATTTTTCTAAAAAGTAGTCGCTAGAAAAAGCAAATTTGTGCCTACTAAATATTTTGAGTGCAGTTATATTCAAGGGAGTTAGCATAATAAATACAATAATCAAAAGATCACTCAATAGGAGGAAGAGCAGAAAGCCGCCCTCAAAATTCACCTTAAGCCAAACAGGGTGAGAGCGACTTTGTGTCTACTAATCGTCTACTTCAAGTACAGGTACATGTAGAAAGCAAGATGCAGACAAACAAACTCAAGTGAAACTATTTTCTAATTACCAAGAGGGCCATTCATATCATTGCCAAGAGGGTCATTTTATATTATTTCATATCATCGTCGAGAGGGCTATTTCATATCATTGCCAAGAGGGCCATTCATATCATTTCCAAGAGGGATATTTCATAGCATTGACGAGAAGGACATTCATATCATTGGCCGAGAGGGCCATTTCATATCTGTTGACACGCAAGACATAAACGTTGGCGTCAAGGATATCATCAGTATTTTATATCATTTGATATGCAAGACATAAATGCTGGTATCGAGCATATCAACCCATTTTATATCTGTTGACACGTAAGACATAAATGCTGGCATCGAGGATATCATCTGCATTTGAAATCTGTTGACACGCGAGACATAAACGCTGGCGTCGAGGATATCATCAACATTTAATATCTATTGACACGCGAGACATAAACGCTGGTGTCGAGGATATCTCATCATTTTATGTATCAGCATCTGAATGCATCAAAAGCACACGATTTGAAGGAATGCCTTTAAGTCGGTATCTAAAGACGGATGATATATGAGATTTCGTAGAAATTGACAATTTGAGGGTCATCTATAAGTCATATTATTTTAAATAGAATAGTATGCAAGATCACCTATGAGTGGATAGCCTGTAGGTCATCTCTAACCCACAACAACATCCTAACCGGATAGTGTGCAAGATCGCCCCAAAAATCGATAGTCTGGAGATTATCCATAATTCGCAACTAAATCCTTATCGGCGAATATGCGAGATTATCAGATTGATACTTCCAAAGGTTCTCTATAAGCCGCGTCATATCCAAGATCGATTATGTGTAAGATTACCCAAGGACTAGCAATTTGAGTGATATCTATAAGTCATATTGTATCCAAGGTTGGATGATGTGCAAGAACACCTAAAAGCTAGCGATTGGAGGGATATCTGTAAGCCATCTCTTATCCAAAGTCGGATAATGTGCAGGATTACCTAAAATCTAGCAATTCAATGGATATCTGTAAGTCGCCTCATATCCAACATCAAATAATGCGCAAGATTAACCAAAGATTGATAATTTAAGAGAAATTTATAAATCGATCATCGGCTATAACTGGAGAGATTATCATTCCACATACAACAAGTGATATAGGTAACCAAAAGGGTTACCACACTAGCACAAGATTACACGGTTGTAGGGACCGTTCTGCATAAAGTATCGCCAATGTCCAAAAGGGCCACCCCACTTTGAAGACATATTCAACCGATAAATGAAATAATTATACAACCAAGAGGGTTGTTATGTTTGTTATTGCCAGTTATTTCATTCCAAATAGGTACACGAAGAGATGATTTCACTTTGTAGGCCACAACTCACGTGGAGATATGGTAAACGACTACATACCTCTTTCGTGAATTATGTTTAGCCCTAACACTTTTTGCTTGAAGAATTGTCGAGAGCATCCGAGAGGATGAAAATCTCAAGTCAAAATCACAGGTGCAGACGACTCCAAAAAGGATGCAGCATAACGTGGAACTCTTTCTTAGCAGCAAAACGGGACATAGTCTTAAGAGGGAGTCAAACTCTTTGGACGCGAGCTAAAGGATGATCTCCACCACCATCCAACCACACCCCTGTTAGAAGGTGTGTGGGAATTCTGGGATATTCTGGTTTCAGTTTCACCTTTGGGATATTCCAAAACTCATACCGAGGGTAAACTTCTCTTTCTTTCAAATCCAAGTACAACACACCTAGAGTTTTGGAAATTATGTCCAGATAAATTCTTACCTATGGATATGAAGATTTCCACGTTCATGGTTAAGAGGTTACAATCTTTTTTCCACAACTCAATCAACTTGTCACTCAGATCAAGCCAAAGATTGTCTGAAATAAAAGACCACCTTTTCTATCGATTGAGTCGAACTACAAGCAGTCTGATACCCTGAGTCTTAGGGATATGTAGGCTGGGCTCTATGTAGAAAACTCGACTGCATTCCAACCTCTCCCCAAATTCCTTTATTCCCCAGCTTCTCGGTTTTATTAAAAACTCTAAAACCGAGATAGCTTGTGAATTTTCTTGAAAATCATGCTTAAAATCAAGATTTATGAACCAAAAGTGGCCTGAATTCTCATGTAACCTGAGATATGCAGGAAACCTGATAACGAGGTCCGACCATAACTCTATAAACTCGTGCAAAAGCCAATCTCTTTCAGATATGAATTTGTGGTCGGACAAAATTAGGAACGTCAACCTCCCTTTGCCCAGGGTTACTTGCGTTCACCCTACCCAAAGGGAGGGGGCAGTTATTGACACCTAATTTTTGTCCTCCATAATTAATTTTAATTCTGAGTTTCTTCGATTTTTAATAAGATTACAACATTTATTTTGTCGAATAAAGGAATTTTTTTTAAAGTATTTATTTGGGTAAGTTTGGTATTTTAAGTGACGATTTTATATTATTGTATTCAATTATACGAAATCATATAATTCTGTTACTTAAATAGCTATTTTTCATAAAGTATCGGATTTTGATCAATGTTTGGCTTCAGATAAAGTTAAAGGATTAAAATCTTGATTCAAATATAATCTATCATCAAAAAATAATTTATTCGAAAATATTTGTTGATTTTTTATTGGATCGAGAAGCTCGAGATTAAACAAGGTAATAATTCGTATCGAATTTTATCAATTTAGTCAATTTACTAATTTGGACCTTAATTGAAATCAATCCGGCCACAATTGCAATGCAATTGGTTGATTGAGTTTTAATTAGGTTAAATTTTAAATGACATTGTCTGAACTTTTCTATTTAATAAATAACCCAAATAGCATAATCTACCCTTTCCAATTAAAACCCAATACCTAGACCCCAAAAACAACCCATCCGCCCCTGGCCCAACATCAGCAGTCCATTTCTCCTCTTTTAATCACCAGCCCAACAACTTACTCTCCAACCCAATCTCTCAATCAGCTGACCCGGACCGTTCCCCTATATCCTCTCTCCATCAACAACAAGAATAGCAATCCCAAATTATGACTTCATCAACCCAAACAAAACCCTAACCCGACACCGAACCAACTTCGACCCAGCCCCGTCTGAGTCAACCCGACCCTTCTCCACATGTGTCTCACTCCGTCACATGTGAATTCGTGCAAGAAAACCCTCAAAGGTTCTAGAATCGGATGATCTGTCCCTCTCCAACGGTTCAATCCCGCGATTCTCGGATGAGATGGGATGATTTCATACTTATTTGGGCATTTTTCATTGGTTGAAAAGGGGATTCGGTTTTTCCCAATTTTGATTGGTCCACCTATTCCGAATTATCCGGGAGATAATCCAAATTGGTACGTTTGTTGATGAATTCTCAAACTGGAAGAGAAATTTTGAATTTCAAAATTCCAAAGATTCTCTTTTTTCAAATCCCTAAATTACCCCTAATTCGTCTTCTATATAAAGACCCATTGGATCACTGTTTCAAGGGGTTAGAGATTGGAGGGTTTGGAAATTCTTGGATTCTGAATATTGGAGAAAATTTGGAGAGAAAACAGTTTCTTTTAGTGAATTTTTTTCCTTTCGTTCATCTTTTTGGGAAGTTGGTCGGCAAATCGAAGTCCCCGAGTGGACGACGATGCTTCTCCGGTGGTGGCGCATCTCGACGTTAGCTCGTTCTCCAGTTTTGTTGCTCCGAAGAAGGTAAACACCTTTTTCTACCTTTATTCCTATCATTGATTGTTGTTTCTCTGCTTCATCTCCTTCTGATGTAATTTTGGTGCCCTTTGCCGGAAATAGCTTTAGAGGCCTTGTTGGCTATAGGATGTGTTTGAATACGTTGTTGTTTGTTGATAATCGCTTGCTGTAGGAGCTCCGGAAAGCAGTAGTTTTTTTTGAGGTGTTTGATACGTTGAATCATTGTCTGTGATAAAATCTGTGTTCCATTACTAGCTTTGTGTTTATGTTCACTTGCCCTGAGTTCACTGTTTCGCATTAAGTATTGTTGAGTAGTTATTGACCTATATGATAGATGTCAACATATGTTGTAGAATTAGTTCATTGTTTGTTTTTGATGAAATCCAATAGTTTCATTCAATTTGCTATTGATTATCTCTGTTTTGGTCTCAATACATTAACCTTATAATTTCATTTTAATTCTATCTTCAAAATCACTGTAGCATTTTGATTATTGTTATTATGTTGTTATTTTTCCGGAATATTTGGGTTCAATTTGCTATTCATTTAGCCGACTGTTGTCTATTTTAGTCTTGATTTGTTGCCTTAGTTCAATACTATGGGTAGTTTGCCTCGGTTTTGCTCTATCCATCTGTTTTGAATCTTTTGAAATCAAGAGGAAATATTCCCAAAATCTCCATAGACAGATAATGTCAAGAAGGGATAAGGGAGATGTTATATTAGTTTAAAATCATTCGGTGACCCACACAAGAATCATTCGGTGTCCCACACAAGAATACATTTTGTAATCGGGTTGTGTTCTTTATCTCGGATTACCTTTTCGAAACTATGTGGAGACTTAGTAATGAATTTTGTCTTGTTAGTAATGCATGATAGGTTGTATGCCCTCGATATAGTAAATTTGGTTATTCTATTGCTGATCTGCTGCTTTATACGTTGCTTTAGATTCTACGATATTAATTTGGAGACCTTGTAGCAGGTTTATACTATCATTAATTATTAATCCCTCTTTAGCGGATTTGTTCGTCAACGAACTTCTAAGAGTCATCCATTTTCCTATTAGCTGCGATTGGGCTATCTTATAGTGAAGATGTGTTATTTGAATATGCATATATTTTCCGCCAAGATCTGGTAATAGGCCTACATGCTATTTGCATCTTATGTAAGAATTGACTTATGCTCCAATAAAGTATAATTTATCATATATCATCTGAGCCTTTAAAAATTGTTCCCTTTTGGTTTGATTTTCAATTTTGGTTGCTCATGCATTAATTTCCATTATTCTTCTTTCTTTGCATGTGAATCTACCTTGGAGTCCAAACGCGCTCTTTTCCCTCACATTTCCTTAATGGGCCAATAAGGCCCGTCTCATTAAGTCAAGTCCGAAGATCTAAGTTTAAAAGCAATCCCGTCGCACATCGAATACAAGGAATTGAGAGAAGAAGATTGGATCGAAATTCATCTTTGAAGCGGCTAAGAGACTCAAAAATCTCATTTGTTATTTTATTCATTTACTTGTTGTTGTCTTTATTTATTTATTTATTTATTTATTTCTTCATTTCATTATTCATGTATTTTGGGCCTCGAAGCCAAAGTTGTACTTAATACAGGTGAAGCATGCTCGAGCCAAAAAGGCTCGAAAACATAGAATTAGGACAGGTGAAAATGGGTCGAAAGCCCAATTAGACTAGGACAAGTCTTAGTGATTTGGGCCTAATGGCCTAAATCCTTTACTTTCTCCCCTTCCTCTTTTTGTTTACGCTTGTTTGTCTTATGTGTTTTGTGAACCTAGTTAAATCCTTAGTCAAGTCGCTAAAAAATTGGTTTCGTATAAACACCAAAATATTCCTAAAATTTCTTTCTTTTCCAAAAAATTAATTTTTTAAAATTAGTCAAAAATGATTTTCAAACAGTCCGGATAACCGCAAGTTAGCGGACGTTTTAGGTGCCTAACACTTTCCTAAAACGTTAATAGGAACCGCTTATCTAGAATCTCTAACTTAAATGATTTTCCTGTTTTTAATCGTTTGAAGTAACTCTCTAAAGGTTTCTTAATTCCTTTTCAAAATTAAGTGGCGACTCTCAAATGTCAAAATTTCCGTAAAACAATGAGCAGAAAGAATATTGTGATAAAATAGTTTTCTTTGCAATATTATGATTATGGTTGCGAGAATATTGGCTCGAGTCTCTACACCTATTATATACCTATATTTTTGCATTGATGACTAGGATGATATATTGATGTCCGATAAGGCCGGAGGATACTTTTATGATATATTGATACCCAGCAAGGCCGGAGGATACTATGATGATATATTGATACCCTATAAGGCTGGAGGATACTATTGTTATGATATTGATACCCGACAAGGATGAAGGATATTGTTGTGATGATGTTGATACCTGGAAAGGCCGGAGGATACTATTATGATGATATTGATACTCGGCAAGGATGGAGGTACTATTAATGATATGTTGATACCCGACAATACCGGAGCTACTATTGATGATGTGTTGATACCCGGCAAGGCCGGAGGTTGATTACAATGATGCTATGGTCCTAATGAGGACAATTATGATGAGTTGCAATATTGATTGTGTACTTTGCATTCATTCTTGCATGTGCATCGCCTATCACCAGTACGCACCTATATTTATCAGCCAGTATGGAACGGTTACATATTTATGGGTGATGAATATGCCTTGTGTTGTTGTGTACTGATTGAACCTTCCGAGTTTGGGGCGGTGAGGGTATGCATAGGCTCGGCTAGATATTTGGTTTTCCGGAGTAGCCGGTTATTTATGATGTTATTGATATTGTAATTACCATTGTTATGATCATTATTATGACTAGCCTATGATAGATTGGTCATTGATCCGGTATTGAGATTGAGGTATGTCTTCGGCCTTTGCTATCTTATTATTGCATTACTATGCATGATTATTCTATGTCTAGCCATATGGATTAGAAATCCTGAGTATGTTAGTATTGAATCCTGATAGTATTATAATAAGGTCTTAAAATGAGAACATGATGATCTAGGTTATGTTTGAGATGACCTCCTGTTTATATGTATTATATATATATAGCTATATGAAGCCATGGTACTATTGGATAATCCTTCCATCGTTGTTCATATTATATAGTCGTTCCTTCGCCTTGTTTATTACAATATATCTTTCTTTCGCTTTATTTATATATTGACCTGGGATATATGGTATAACATTTGTATATATTGAATGTAGCTGGAATAGAATAGTTCACCTTGATTCTTCCTTAGTCTTATTATGTTAGACTCTTGGACATGAATAGGATAGTTGTCCCTTGTTATTCTCATTGACTTATTACATGATTTATAGACTCTTGGGCTTAGTTTCGATCTGTTTATATGCTGTATCTATCTACTTTATCTTTGGAGCTCAGTTGACAGTTGCCTACTGAGTACCATTCGTTTGGTACTCATACTACACCTCTGCCTGCAGATCATAGTACGGGTTATCGCCGTTGATGTGTACATCGTGCGGAGTAGCCCTGATTCAGAGACTTAGAGTGAGCTCCTGACGTTCGGAGTATTACTTATCTCTTTCCTATGTATTAGACTAGCCTCTAAGTTGTATTCAGAGGTAAGTTGAATCAGTGTATTTCTCTTTGATAGATCACTTTTGTACTCTTAGAAGCTCTTGTATTGATACCGCCAGGTTTTGGGATTTGTCTATGTTTTAATCTTTATTTCATATATTCCGCATTCTTTTCCTTATGTTATTGAGTAGTCCGTTACTAGCCGTTTCAGACTACAGGTTGGCTTGCCTACTGATGGGTTATGGTAGGCGCCATCATGACCTGAAAAGTTGGATCGTGACATTATTAGAAGCGCAAAGAGAGATGATTTGAAAGAAAGAATAGACCAAATTGGCTGTCAAAAACAAATATGAGATATAATTAGGAATTTGAATTGGAAGATTTGGGGAGATTGATTAATAATCAAAAAACGCGAGAATAATTATTCAATACCAATATTATAAAGTAGAACTATTTAATGCCAGTTAGATATCTTAAAGGATACCTGATGCCTATCAATTATTAACTCGTTCAATTTCAATCCAACTCATCCATTTGACACCAAGAATCAAGTCATGCGGTCTCTAATACAATCCTTGGCCCGGCTCTTACATTAGATATGCATAAGTATTTTTCTTTATAAGTGCGTACTCTACGTTCACTTAATAAAAAGAGGACAGTAGAAATATAACATAACCATTTGTAAATTAAGTAATGGAATAATCATTTTGATCATAGAACATCAACCTTATAGCTCAATCAAACAAATGATAAGTCTTAACATATTGATGAAAGAAACTTTTAATTTCTACAATTGTAGCCACAAAGACAAATACGAATATTAGGGTCTTCTGGGCTTAATTAATAGACAACCTGCACCAATTAATTTATCTTTATATTTATCTTAGCAACTTGGCATACAATCTTCCTTCACCTTGCAATTTATGTTGGAAATTGGAGCAGTACATTGCAAATCTTTAATTTTTTTCATCTTGGGCAATCTTCAAGTTAAGGACTAAAAAAAAAGAGAAAAAAAGTAATTACTAGTATCAATTAAGGAATCAAACTTAAAAGAATACACAACAATATTATTCGGTATAGCACCAAATTTTAGTGCAAATTTTAATCCCATTTTTATGGGATAAAAATATTATATCCAATAATCAAACCCTTGACTCAAGAAAAATATTTTCACAAAAAGAAATCTAGGTTGATTAGGCAAAATAGATAAAATGAGAACAAAATAATTGGTTATTAATTTCTTTCTTCTACTCATCAGTCTATACAACAACAATAGATGTATCTGATAAATTCTCGACTAAAATAACCCTTTTCCAAAACAAGAAATCTAAATTATTACAAATAATACTTATCAAAATAAAAAAGTATTAAAATGCTTGTGAGAAGCATTCATGATTAAACAAAAAGATAGTACTACTAATGTTTCAAGTAAAATAATATTAATAAGTAATATATAAACAAGAATGATTTAATTTTGTTTGTTTTTAGAAAATGAGTGTGTTAATGTACAAACCTGATGAAAATGTGACGATAAGAAGAAGACAGTAGTAGACTGAAACTTTTTCCATTTTTACTTTTGATTTGAGAGAATGTTGCGAATTATTAGCCACGGTTGTAAATATATATATATATATTGAAAAATGAATAAGATTGTGACAATCCAGTCACTGTAACATAAATTTACGAGATAAGCGCGTTGAACAAACTTTCATTATGAAACAAAATATAGTATTGAGGTTTTGGGCTGTAATATTCTTTTCTTTTAATAAAAAAATAAAGAGCTTGAAGAATTTTATTATTTTTTGGAAAATTCACAATCTCTATCATAGCCTCTACTTTTTGGATGAGCACTTTGTGGTAACCTACTCATTGTGCAAGAGCTTGCAAACCACACAAGAGATGTAAAGCGTCCTAGGCGAATCCGATGTGACGAGCTCTGAGCGACAGGCGGAGGCGGAATCCGATCACAAGTTTCCCACATCGGAGACCCACCTCCCAACCACTCAACCATGTCCTTTCAGCGAGATTGAAGAATTTTTGAAGGTCTGGTTTGCCTAGTTTGCATCGAGATGAGGAACTTTCAAAGGAAAATATAATCTACTTGAATCTAGTGTATGCATCAACAGTTAGTACTGATTACAGTAAAGTAATACTACAATACACCATTACATATTAGTTATCCCGATAAATCTTATGTAATAAATACATATTATACACGTGCTATATACATGATATGTATCTTCTTTTAAGAATATGTATTGAACATTTGGAGACGGATCCAAAATTTAAAATTTATGAATTTTTAATGTACTCAAATTATTACTCTACTATTTTTAATTGTAAGTGCGTAAAGAGAATTTAGACCTCATTGAGGGATAGTAATGCTTAAGCAGGTTTTGTTTCTGCTTCTGGACCAAGGCTTACTTTATTATTGCATTTCCAACAAATAGTTTTTATAGGAATTTCTCAAAATAAATATAGAATCGACGCAAATATTATTGAGTTAATTCTAAACCCCCAACCAATACCCTTAATCCACCCTTGCCTAGTGCCTACATCCATTAATAAGAAGATAACAATAACATGACTTGATGTAAATTAAATGATGGACTCAATTTGACGATAAAACATCAAACTTATAATTCAATCAAAGAAATGCTAATTCTAATTCTCACATTTTGATGAATTGTAGGCACAAATACAAACAGATCCACCCCCCATACAAGACTTAGGAAATGTTGCAGTAGGATATTTCTTCTTGCAAATAGGCACACAATCATTGACATCCTTACATCTTATTCTAATTCTAATTCTCACATTTTGATGAATTGTAGGCACAAATACAAACAGAACCACCCCCCATACAATACTTAGGAAATGTTGCAGTAGTATATTTCTTCTTGCAAATAGGCACACAATCATTGACATCCTTACATCTTATTAGAGAAATTAGAGCAGTACATTCCTTCAGTTGATGAGCTTGAACAGTAGTAGGGTTGAAAACTGCAAAAAAATTAAAAAAAAAAAATTATTATTAAAATTAGTTAGAGATAACAATTCGAAAAAAATAAATTAAAAAAACACCCTTCAATTGTTAATTGATTTCTTATGTTTATTTATCAATCTACATAAGCTCGTTTGGCCACAAATAATTTTCACTTTTTCTCGAATTTTATTTTGGAATATTGTTTGGTCATAATTATAAGTTTTGGAAATTGAAAAACTTCAAAAAAACTGTTTTCACAATTTTCATTCCAAATCACTCACGGAAATTCGAAAACACCTGCAATTTGTGTTAATTTTCAAACACAAATCAAATTTTCAAATACAATTTTCAACTTGAATTTTTTTTTTTCTTGAAGTTCTTCCTTTTTTGGTTTCACAAATTTATGCCCAAAAGCCACTAATTTATGATTATAAGAACTACATAAGTAGTGTTAAAAATAATATTTATCAAATTCTTTTATATATCAAAATGATTGTTTGAAGCATTGATAGTTTAAAAAAATAGACAAGATGTAAACAATAAATGATTTAAAACTTTTAAAAATAGGAGAATATTGATGCACAAACCAGAGAAATATGTGATGATAAGAAGGAGATAGAAACAAATTGAAACTTTTGCCATTTCTACTTGATTATTTTTCTTGTGGTTTAAAAGCATGTTGTGTGAATTGTCTAGCCATGGTTGCAAGTATTTTATAGGAGTAAAAAATTATTATGATAATCTAGTGATTATTACATTGATTTATGAGATAAAAGACCAAACTTAATTCTACTACACAAGATAATATCTAGTTAGTTACTAACAAATTGGGTATTAATTAAGATTTACATTTAATTCATTTTATCAATAAGTCAGCCTATTAAATGATTAGGAAAATTACATTAAATTTTTTGACCAAATATTTTTTTTTGGGTCCGATTTATATTTTACTTATCATCAGAATATAAAACCCTTTAAGCCATGGTGACACCTATCGATTGGCAAATCAAGCTCAACCAAAATATCAAGACTTAAAAATATTATAAAGTACATCAGAATAATATAAATGAAAATGACAGAAAATCGAATACAATGCCAAGAATAGTTGATACTTTCTCCCTTCACTTTTACTTATCATTATTTTGCTTTTTGAGGTCAATTTTCATGAACTTTGATTTGCATTTTAATACCTTCCATCAGAATAATATTATAAAGTACATCAGAATAATATAAATGAAAATGACAGAAAATCGAATACAATGCCAAGAATAGTTGATACTTTCTCCCTTCACTTTTACTTATCATTATTTTGCTTTTTGAGGTCAATTTTCATGAACTTTGATTTGCATTTTAATACCTTCCATTCAGTTCTAAATTAATGAAAAGATATACAACATAAACCATATGAACATTTAAAAACATATTATGTATTCTGCATATGTATTTTTGTGTATTGAAAATTCTTAACACTGCGTATGTATTTAGATGCTCAGTAAAAATGATGTACTCTGCATATGTATTTTTATTGCAAAATACTGGTGTGGTTACAACATATCATAGAATAGGGATTGCATCTTTTTGTAGCAGTTCATTTAACTTTTTCTTTTGATATCAGGTTGTACCAACAACAGAATATGTGTATACGGTACACGACAAACAAAAACACTTCATCGTTTGCCTTAAGGAAAGAAAGTGCTCATGTAATGCATTTCAACTCGATGAGATACCATGTACACATGTGTAACGCCCCGAGTCTGGTACCCTGAACGCTACACGGTTCTCGCAATCCCGAAGGACCACAAGCTAACCCTTAACTGATACCTGTAATTGAGCACTGCATAATACACTATAAAAATACAGAAAATTGGTGGAAACTTGCCATAAGGTTCAAAACAAAAATACAACTGAATAAATTTTAACAGTATCAAAACTAAAACATCTGTCTGAACAACTAGTCTGAAAAATATTATTGTCTGAAAGCCTCTAAACTGTGTGAATAAGGAGTTGATGGGACAATCCCCCAACTAAATCCGTCTACCAAACTACTGAATCTGATGCAATAAAGAAATAAGGGACATCCTCGAATGATGAGTACTTACTGCTAAGTCTACTGCGGCTGGTTAAATCTGAACTACTAAAGATGCTCTGCATCCCGTGCTTCTGAACCTATGGTATAAAACACCATAGTGTAAGAGAAAAGTATGCGTCAGTACATGAGAATGTACTGGTACACTAGATGAGGTAAGGCTAAATGCAAGGGTTTACATGCATGAACAATACTGACTAAAAATAATGAGACTACTGAATGAGGATAGATGCATGAATGCATAAACTATAACTGAAGTCATAGAAATACTAAATACTGAATTCTACTAACTGGACTTCTGATAACTGAGTCTACTGATACTGATATCTGATTGACTGATGTTGAGATCAGTGTTATTTAGCGGGTGATCTCTAAATATACTGATGATAAAAATGATTGACTAAATCTGAGATCAGTCCTATCTAGAGGGTGATCTCTTAATCTACTAATAATGAAGATGATTGATTAAGCCTGAGATCAGTCCTATCTAGCGGGTGATCTCTGAATCTATTGATAATGATACTGATCAACTGTATCTAACAGTCCTGAATCTGTGTTACTGAACTGAATTCTATTACTGAGACTGATTCTGAAGCTGTGACTGTACGAGGTAGTTATCTAACCGACATGCCCCTTGCTAGCTAGTTTGGAGTACAACCTGTAACCCCAGTTGGAAGGGTATCAGTACCGTGCTACGGGTAAAGATAACTTTTGTGGAGTCAGTCCTATCTAACGGGTGACCCCTGAGATCAGTCCTCTCTAACGGGTGATCCCTGAGTATCTCAGTCCTATCTAACGGGTGATATATCGTACCTACACTGGCTATGTAGTTCTGGAACTTAGGGATTGCTTCTAGGGATCTCAGTCCTATCTAACGGGTGAGCCCCCATCCCTAGGCTCGCTCGGTGCTGAATTCTACTCCCAACTGTAAGACTCTGAACTGATTCTTAGACTGTACTAGGCTGAGCTGAATCTGTTACTGATCGTACTGATTAACTGAGCTAAGCCGAGTTCACTAAATTCTGTTGACTGACAAAATACTACTGAGTTCTGAATTGATTACTAGACTGAAGCTGGAATGCTACTGATACTGAGATTACTGAGATTTCCCAAGTTCTATAACTATCTGAGTTCTACTGAGTTTTGTAACTGACTGAAAGTACTATTGATCATGGCATGATTGAGGTTATCATGAAACTGACACTGGCTTTAGACAATCAACTAAGTGGTCGGGTATTAAATACCCCCAGAACTGGTAACATAAATAATACATGACAGGACAACTCGTACATAACATGGCAATAGTCCATTATTCACAATACAATCAATGAGGCATCTCTTCACGCACTTGGAAATCATAACCATGTAATCGTATAGGGAGGCATGCTATTATCTCGTAACTAATTCAATAAGGAATAATAGGAATGCATGTAACATATCATAATTTATTCACTAAGGTTTTTCAACAAACACTTGGCAAGCATGAACTTATACATAATTGGGATTTCTTGTCAACATGCTATAATAACCCTATTTTCTTCACACAAGCATTTTATTAAACATATGGGGAGCATACTTTGGTCATACAACATTCAATACACCTAATTAACATGGTTACATCAATCAACACGCATCTTGTAGGGTTTATTATAAATATCATGAAATTCACCTCATACTAGGACCAAAGTTTGGAACTTTGTAACCAAAACGTGAATTAAAACTCAACAACATCATAAACTTCAATCTCAATTCACATAAATCATGAAAACTCATAAATAACAATCTTTATAATTTAAAAAGGAATTCTTGAACTTCTTGGGTGGAAGGAACCCAAGAATCAACATCTAACATACCTGAAAATCTAGATTCTTGAAGTTCTTGAAGACTCTTAAAGGGATTGTTAAGATTGCTTAGAAACTTGGGGGCTAGGGTTTTCTATCTTTGAGAGAGAATGCTTTTGTTCTTGAGGAATAGTGAAAATAAATGAGCAATTTTGGCTATTAAGGGTTTAAATCCCGTGTATAGATTGATTGGGGCTTTAGGAAAATTACTAAGTGGTCCATGAAATTTAAATAATGGAACCTGAACAAAAATCCCGATTTTTCACGCTAGTGCGACGCGGTGAAATCGCGCCAACTCCCTGGAAACTAGACGACTGGGAAACTGGTTGGTGGCGCGACGCAGTGGAAATCGCGTTGCCACCTTGGTTGAAAACTAGCAAGGCACCGCGACGTGGTGGAATCGCGTTAGTACACTGGAAATTGACAAATCTAAAATGGAGCCTTAGCGAGACACGCCAATATCGCGGAGGCTCACTGGTTTTTTTTACAATTTCCATTTTGGCTGACTCCACGATGCGCTAAAGTACCAGGTGGTACACTATCTTACTGAAATGGATCTAACTCTTCGTGATACAAGACTATATGTGTATCAAATGATTTCAACCAACTCAAGAAGAACAAGATGAACAACAAGTTGCTAGTGAATCGAAATAGGCCTCACACGGTTTCACTAGACTTTTAGTTTGTGTTTTGAACAAGAAAATAAGATGAATAAAAAGGCAACAATGCTAGTGAATCGAAAGATCCCCACACGGCTTCACTAGACTTTTAGATCCAACAACACAAAGTTAACAAGATTACAAAAGAGATAGAAACTTGACATACAATATTCAAAGATCTAAGAACCCTAACAATGAGAAAGGACCCTAAGAGTAGTGAATATCAATACCAAGTTCTTACTTGGACCAAGAGGAACTCAAGAATCCCAAGATCCTAGTTTCTAGCTAAGAGACAACACTAGTATCACTCTACTAGTGAGTTTTCGAAATTGGGGCTTCTCCAATGGAAGAGAGAAGTTTCAAAATATTACAAGTGTTTTGTTGTCTTCCGAAATATGGATGAACTAACTAAAAGACTAGCCCTAATAAATGACTTATATAGTCAATTATAAAGGAGGGACAAAAGACCAAAATACCCTTGACATTAAGTGGGTGGGTTTGGGGTGTTTTGTTGAGCCTCTTCACACTTTAATAAGTATAGGCCCTTAGATGGGCTCACAAGGGCCTCACACACGGCCAAGGATGTGAACAAGGCTTGGAGTCATTGCAACTCATGCGCTTGACTTTGTGTGAAAGGTCTCGAGCTAGGAATTCCCGTATCACTTTGCCCGAGTGTCGGATTTAGGCGAATTTGATATCGATGGAAAGCTTATTCAATTTTCCATATGATAAAAAGTCAAAATCTTGAAAATATCACAGGGAATAAAAGGTATTCATATATTAAGAAAGATCTTTGATGTTCTAGAGATGAATCGAAGCTAGATAATGAATCGAAGCTAGATAGAAATACGGGATATTACAACATGCTTGTGCGGTGTTGGATAACAAGAATTTTCAGAAGGGTCCATACTCTTGTGATTTGTTTAAACCAAAAACTGTGTTGAATACATATGATGTTCCAATCTATCCGTTGCCATACCAAGATCACTGGATAATTCTAGAGAGCGTACTTAGTGAAATAGTATTGCCTCTGAAATTCAAAAGACCTCCAGGAAGACCTGTAAAGAAGGATCATGAAAAATTGGATCGGGATATATTTGAAAAAAAGAACATCAGTTCATACGGTGGTTGTGGTGTTAAGGATCACAATAGACATTCTGGTAGGAAATATCACAAATGATACATTTGTTCTTCCATTTTATTTCTTAAAAGTTTCTTTTTCATTTTTTGTAATAATGAACTATTTTTTTGGGTTAATACATTAAAGCATCATTTGATAACTGAACACAGTTAGACCTAAATACTGCATATGTATATGTTGCAAAAACTGAACATTGCATATGTATTTTGAAGCTACATTTCATATGTATTTTTAACATTTTATATGTAATTTAGGACAAAGTTAGTAAATTTGATTAACCAAAAATGTATTTAGGTCTTAAATGATCAAAGATTTAAATATATATATGACATATTCAGCATATATATAAATTAAATGCTTAATCTTAACTCTGCATATGTATTTTTAAGCAAAATAAGAATGTATTTTGTAACTAAATCTATGAACAAAAAGTAAAATTGCATGAAATACTCAAATTTATCTTTACTTAAAATACTCATTTATATTGCTAATAAACGAACAAAATAAAATACATATTAGGTATGCTCTAGATGTATTTTTGAAAAGCTTAATCTTAACACTGCATATGTTTTTTTAGGCTAAATACAATTAATGAACACTGCATATGTATTTTTAAGCAAGATATGAACATTTTATATGTATTTTGTAAGTAAATCTCGAAGTAAAAAGAAAAACTGAATGAAATACTCAAATTTATCTTTAATTCAAATAGTCATTTATATTGATAATAAATGAACACATATTAAAATATATATTAGTTATGCTGAAGATGTATTTTTGAAATACTTAATCTTAACACTACATATGTATTTTTAGATTAAATACATTTGTTGTATACTGCATATGTATTTTTAAGCATAATATGAACACTTCATATTATTTTTTTAACTAAATCTCACAGGAAAAGGTAGAACTGCATAAAGTACTCAAATTAATCTTTAATTCAATTCAAAATTAGACCCACTTCAAACTGAATTAATTTCATTTAGTTCAAAATAAGTACTATTATAACCTACAATTAGAACCACTTCAAAACATAAAAAATAATTTGTATAATCAGAACCTACATTCATAAACCAATTTCTAAACTATATAAAGTAATCAATCCATCAATCATCATACATCAAAAACTTCAGTGACTCTAGTTATTCTACTTTGCCTCGTAGGCCTCAAGGGTGCTTCGACATCACTATGAGCATTTGTATCTTGTTTTCGAATTTTATAGTCCCTTAAAAGTGCAACATATCTTCTACGGAGTGCGTTGGGGTAGAACTCATTCAAAAAATTTTGTGACCATAAGAAAGACACTCTGCATATGTAACCATATAGAGACCACAATCCCTACAACAAGAAAATAAAATTGATTAATAACTAAAATATATTGTGTACAAACATACAATTTTGGTATATGTATATTAAAATACTTACAAGCTTGCACTCGGTTGTTGAGGCAATTTCTCTTCAAATAATACATCAAACATATCTGAGGAGTCTTTGTCTTTGTATCTTAGATGATTTTGAAGATCAATTCCTTTCTTATCGTAGAAATCACATGCTTGAAGACACAGAGGGATAATCTCAGCTAATTTCTCAATCTCAGCAAAAATAGTCGGATAATGACCAGATGATTCATATTAATCATATAAGAATATGCACCTCTCTGAGAAGGATAAAACTGCTAGCACCCAATGATGTTTTTCCTTTATATTGACTGGAATATAAATGTCTTCCACTATATGTCATGGCACAACAGCATGCATACAGAACCCATTGATGTATTCATTAAGATAGACCTCCTGTCCTCCCGCATTAAGGTTGGGATCATCCACATAATAAACATCATGAACAGACCTAATTATGTTCATAAAGTTGCAATCTACTGTGCTGAATTTGTAAGACCTGTTGGGGTCATACTTTGACTTCTTTCTCAAGTAATAGAAGCAAACATCAATTTGTAGTTGTAATTATCACCAGAAATCTTAGAACATTCAATCAATTTGAATACTAAATTATTATGTGTATATAATATAAAATACATATGTATTTTATAGTTTAATGACTACAAATTATGTATGTATAAATACATTTGTAAACTACACTTATATACAAATCATGCAAGATAAATGAATATTGAACAATATGTGATTTGATAGAAATTCATATGTATATTAATAAGTTATATATGTATTTTTAACACATCATTGGTAAAATAATAAAAAATATAGTAAAAATGCATATGTGTACCTGCATATGTATTTAAACGTAATATAATATGTATTTTAAGTATTGTTACAACTGAAAAGAAAAATTATCAAAATAATATACTAACTGAGTCTGTCCATGAATGGTCAGAGAACCCCATTGTGTAGAACCAATTTTTATGTTCAACTGTCTCAACTCCGAAATACATCATTGGAATGGCTGATTTGTCCTTTTGTAATGATCAACATTTCCCTTCTTGTTTATTTTTATCAGTACATGTTAAATCATGAAAACATAATGAAGTTTTAAGAAATAAAGTTGAAATTGTTCAAAAGAAATACCTTTTTGCATGAACTTTTAGAAGGTCGACAGAAATCCAATCCATGAACTTCTTGACAATCTTCGTATCCACTATCCCATCAATCGGGTGATAAACAAATGGATGTTTCTGGGGGAATATACGTATGTGCCCTGCTGAGCTCCCTATATAGTTACAGACTACAAAAATGTAATTAATAAAAATGTATTTGCATAGCATATTACATTGAAAACTAAATATATAACTTAGTGTACTTACCGGCTGCTGAACCAAACTTAATCGTATATGGTGACTCCTTGAATTTGGATGATCGCCTAATCCTTAACTTTTGAACGAGAGTTTGAAGTTCAAGATTAGAAGAGGGATGGACAATGATGCTTATACTACTGTCGATATTCAGACTAGGAAACAACTCATCAGGGATTGTGTTTTGTGAATCAGGCCAAACTGATTCATCCCTTTGTTCATCAGTGGTTAGTTCTTGTATTTTAGGAGGTATCGTAATTTTCTCCTCCATAACAAGATCAACCTCTACATGCAGCTCTGATTTTGAACTCAATCCAACGTTATCTTTGTTTGTCTTCAAAAAATAAAAAAAAATTTAGTTTGTTCCATCCAAAATAACCCACATAAACACAAAAATTTGTTCATTATACATACTTGATAATGATCTTCAATAACAGACTCAGACTTTTTATCATTCAAATGTTCATCAGTAGGTTCTTCTCGGGTTTCCAATGGAGGTGTGGTGATGCTATCTCTCCGGTAGGCATTTAGACTTGGTAACAACTCATCTGGAATTATAAACTACGAATCAGTCAAATTTGTTTCATCCATTTTATCATCATTGATCTGCAAAAGAAATGAAAAAAATAGATAATTATCCTCTGAATTGTTAGGATTGTTACATCACATAAACTCAAAGTTTAAATCATTATACATACTCGACCATCATGATGAACAATCTTCTCAGAATGTATATAATCTAAATTTATACTTCGGAGAAACTCATCAGGGATTAAAAGTTGAGAATCAATTTCAACGTTTGATTTTTCTGAATGCAAATCAGTGCACCTCTTGCAAACAAGTAAAAAAAATTAGAACAACATCAAACAAAATCTCAATTGTGTATGTTTATATAAGTCTATGTATAAAATAACATATAACTGCTAAACAAACAAAATTACATATGTGCACTCAAATGAAAAAATATATGTTAGTTATTATTTATCTTTGTACCATCCTCATTTTTATCCGAATTCTGATCAACATTCGGACTGAATCGTTGTGGTGATGTTTCAGCACCAGCATAATCCATATGTTGGAGTTCAGAATCTTTATGTTCATATTGTTGCTACAAATATAAGTTCAATATACTATTATCACTTGAGTTCACTGAATATGTATATACCAACCCACTTAAAATATATATTGCTATACAACATCATTCACAAAATACATAATAATATAGAAAATTAAAAATAAACTATTTTACAGATTATAATATTTGCAATCAACCTAAGAATACATAGTCTTATAACAAAATACTCACAAATACATATTTATTTTTAAATACACTACATATGTATTTTTCAAAACACTGGATATGTATTTTTGAATACACAACATATGTATTTTTGAATACACAGTATATGTATTTTTAAATACACAGCATATGTATTTTTGAATACACTGCATATGTATTTTTAAATACTCTGCATATGTATTTTTGAATACTCTGCATATATAATAATAAAATTTTTACCTTGCTTTGTTTAATTGCTTTGAAAATCAGTTTGAACTTTTTTTTCACTAATCTACGAATTTCTTTAGACTCTTGACGAACCTGTTTTCATACAAAATCATTAAAAAAAGATTTTTTAATGTAAAACTAGTATTTGACAAATAACTTACCTCATCGCGAAATTCATCAAAAACATTCTTAGAAATGAAGGCTTCTTTCTCTACAGGAATATCTGGCTTTGACACGGTTTCTACATCTACAGGACTCTCTGGCTTTGACTGTATCGGAGGAAAAATAGCCCTTGTTGTTTTCTTTAATTTCTTCATTTTTGAAGAAGTTTCCTATCTTATTTTAATTGGCTTAAAAACTGGTGTCTTCATACCAGCGGCCTTTGCAGCGCGAGGAGCTGGTGTCCTCTTTTGGTTATGATCGTCAACAATATTGACTGGCTTTTTCCTTGATGGTTTCTTCACAGCTGGGGTTAATGAATCAACCTTTTGTTTCTTTTTTGAACGTTCATTGATATGTTTTGGTGGTGGATCCCGGAAGTCATCATTCGAATCAACTGAATGTTCATCTTTAATTACATCCTTCTATGGTATTTGAAACCGTGCCAATTCCATTTGAGTTATCTCCATGTTCTTAAATACAACCTAGCAATGTAGATATATGTTGAAGAATCTGTTAAAAAAATGTAGATGAAAATGTATATATATACTATAAAAAATATATTAATACATATATATTTATTAACAACAAACCTTGCCATCGTCATTGAACATAACATCCATCAAATACTCAAAACGTGGTCGAGGTGCATTTGTCTTCCAATTTAATAATCGGGAAATTTGATTATCAACCTTCGATGCAATCTTTCGTGGAACATTTGAACAACACTCGTAAAACCACACTTGAATAGCCAGTGGCATTCCCTGAATCAAATAAAATTTACCACCAGTATTCAACCTGTTGTTCAAACTTCTCGCAAGATCGTCAAATGATAAAGTACCCCATGAAAAATTCTTATATTTTCCACTATCTACCAAATCAAAATGTAGTCGGGGTATAACCACAGTATCAACATTAGATAACACAAAAGAATGCAGGAAATACAGAATAACAAACTTCTCAGCATCCTAGTCATTGTTCTCCCCCCCCAAACTTTCTCCGTGAATGCTAGAAACAGTTGCCTTTAATGTATAACTTATGCACCATTGAAATACTTATCAACAATCCTGTTTGGTACACCCTCTCAAAAATAAAGTCGTACCTATTAGACACACAATTCAATCCAGTAACAATGGCAAATTCCCTAGGAGTAAAATTAAGAAAGGTGCCATTAGCCCGAATAAATATTTCAGAAGAAGAACTACCCTTAACCTCAAGCGTCATAACATATCTGCACAACGGTGCTTGAACTACACAGTGCTTTTTCTTCATGAAATATTCAAAAATGGTATTGTCACAAAATTTTTTATACTGTTCCTTGTTTAATATGGAGCGTATGCTTCCATCAATATCATTATCACTATACGAGCACATATGTGGTGCAAATCTTGGAAGTTTTCTGACAATGAATATTTCGTCACGCATCACCTATACAAAGTAAAAGTACAACTTGTTAAACTATAAAAAAAATCAAATCAGCAAAAAAATATATATAACATGCATATGTATTTTCATAAGACCAAAAATGCAACCAATACTGAAAAATACATATCAATTATACTAAAAATACATATAGCCAAAATACTCTTGATGAATAGTTAATATAACAATATATTTTCACAATTATACTATCATCTTCACAAATAAGCTTTCTACTGAATTTTGCCCTCCTAATATCATCAGAACATAAAATACATAGTAACTAGTTGAAAAAAAATATAGATAACTTTCAACTTTGATAAAATATTTACTTAGAGCAAAACAACACTTAACATTCAATAATAAAAAATACATTTACAACAAAAAATAGTAAACCTCTTCCCCACTATATATAACATACATATGTATTTTTATCAGACCAAAAATATAACCAATACTGAAAAATACAAATTAATTATACTAAAAAAACATATAGCAAAAAGACTCTTCATGAGTAGTTAATATAACAGTATATTTTCACAATTATATAATAAGTACAATTTGGATACTAAAGATGCTAACATTAGCATTACTAATTAATGATGAACTTTCAAGGAAAATCTACTTGGATCTAGTTTATACATCAAAGAGCATTAATTCCTTGTAGTGAGAAAAAAATTTATAATTAAGAGTGATAGATTCAGTTCAAATTTATTTGATCGCTCAATCCATCAAATTTTATGAGCATGTCTTATATTAGAAAGAATAGCTATTCACAGTAATCCATGACGTCCTGGCACAACTCATCTTAATCCATGATAAAATCTAACCCAAAGTAATCCATGGCGTAGCTCAAACTTAACCTGACCATCACTATCACACCTTCAACACCTATAATTTGATTCTTTTATAATTATTTCACTCCAATAAAAAAAAAATGTAATACTATAAATCGACCTTCCTAAATTATTTTCCTTATGTCTAAGTTTACTTAAATTAACCTTCCTAAATTATTTTCCTTATGTCTAAGTTTTAATAAAAAAAAATATTGTGTAATGATGCGGATTAAGTTATGCGGGTCGGATTATTACCTATTGTTTAGTCCATCTTGATCAAATTCATCTTAGCCCATTTATGCTACGGACAGAGTTGAGCAATGACCCATCTATTGCTTCTTCCTTCAGTCCATCTTGACTTGCCAAAATTTAACCCAAACCTTTCATTTATTACTTCTAATTGCAGTACAACATTACATATTAATTGATGATGATTAATCTTTTGTAATAGATATATGTTATGCACTTCCTATAATTCTGCAAAGAAAGAAGTGTGCATTTGCTCTATCAAAGAACGCATAGAGGTTCTGGCGGAGAAGCAAGTTGTTCATTACAGGTGATAAAATTAGCCCATAAAAATATAACCTATCAAGTTGATCACCCATTTATTAGTTCTCCCCATTTTAACCCGAACTCGTTCAGCTCACTTAAAAATGGGTTACTGACAGTTATACTCTTATTGTATATTAGTCTTTAATTTATGCTCCTCGTAACAAAAAATTTAAAAATACGTTAGCAACATAACTATATATTTTTGTATCATAATATATTCGATGTTATACCCTACATAACTTCGTATCGTACACATGACATTAACCTTTAAGAAAGTGGAAAAGATTATGTGGTTGTGGATGATCATGAGGAGGTGATGGAGGTGATGGAGGTGAGGGTATCACTACCCATAATGATGAAGAACAATAGAAGATTATATCTAGTGGACATCCACATAATATAATATATTTTATAGCATTCTCCTTAGATGTCCATTGATAATATGCCTCGTTAAAATTATACTAGAAAAAAATTTAGTGAAAAAAATTTGTATAGAAGATAAAAAAGTACACATTCTGAAATATGGAGTATAAAAAAGTACACATTCTGAAATATGGAGTACTTGATACCTCATTAAAAACTTTTCCAGAAAACCTAATGGAACAAAGTTTGGTTAAGAGAAAAGAGCACAATACATATTTTTTTCTGATGAAAACATCATGTCTCGATCCAAAAATCAAGGGCCATGGTGACACTTATCGCGGCGTACCTTGACAAGTAAGTCTATCACCCAAACTGATACACAAAGGAAAAAAAATAGAAATACCCCTAAGGTAAGGCTTCTAGAATGAAGCCGAGGCATACAAGTATAATAAATACGGAAAAAATATAATCAACAACGCAGTCATAACTTCTAAAATTTGGTATCAATAGTATAAGAAGTACTAATATAACCATGAGCCAAAAACATAAGAAATACCCATACAAGGTCAACATCTGTCTTCGAATACAAATAAAAATATAACTACTATAGAAAGATATAGGTAAATTTCAGACGCATGAATGTCTAACCGCTATCTTGAGTAAATCTGAAGGCGCTTCAAATCAACCAATCTAAGGCCCACTCAAGCTAAGACCTACACCAAAAGGGTGAAGTAGGCATGAGTAAGGTCTACTTGTACTCAGTAGGTATCATAGTCTGACCAAGTAAAGTAGTATATAAAGCATACAAAATATACACTAACAACATGTTACCTGCAATCATAAATATTCCACAATGGTAGCCCACACCGCTTGCATTAATAGTTCTATAATATCCACACATAATAATATAACAATACACCAAATAAACAATAACAATAATGATACAAGTCAAATGCCCGCCTTAACTTTCGATGATATCCTTCAAAGTCACTATGTGAAGAATCAAGATTTGGTCGTATGGAGGGAACGAGATCATACTTGGAGGGATCGCTTTGAGCATGTCATTGGAAAAACCTAAGTGTGGAATATTGCTTGGACCTTTGAAGATTTGAGGACTCTCGGGTTGGACCACACTTTGTTGGTTCACGATTTTGGCTCCCTTCATTAAGAGAATTTTTGTCACTTAGCCTTAAGGGAATTTTGGATAATTCATGTTATTTTCCAACACACCAAGGCCTCTCCTTGGTCATTAAGTGTGTCTTGGTCATTTTACCATGTAATAAGCTAGGCTATATATAGTCTCTTTTAGGTCTTCTTTTACTAGTTTATGAATGATGAAATATTGAAACATTGAAAGTCCTCTCTTTAAGAGTAGAACACCTTAGTGTAGTCTTAGTTAGGGCTTGGAATATCCATTATTTTTTAGGGCTTGGAAAAGTCAATATTGACATTTTCTTAGAAACAGTGATCCTTGAGGTGAGTTGATTCCTTTAGGGGTCACCGTAAGAAGATTGGTATTTGATTATTGCGACTTTGAGGGTCTCTTCATTCCATACACGTGTTGGTTCTCATTATTTCATAAGATATTATGTCATCTTGTCTATCCTTTATCTTATTTTACTTTGTATATTTGTATCTTGTCTTCTTTATCTCGTGTGTTTGCGTTGTTGCCGTGACTTGTCTCTATTTTGCTCTCGGTTTCTCCTTGTGTTGTGGACTGTTTTAGCACTTCGTAGATCATTTTCTTATCATTTGGTATCATGTCAAGGATTTATTTCGTTTCCTCGGAATCAATCTTGGGCTTGTTAACTTGAAAAATATAAAAAAAGTGTTGGAAAACTGAAAATCTCAAAAAAAAAATTGTGCCGTTTTTGTATTTTGGCCAAGATTTTGAACTAGGATTTAGGATTTTTTTAGCGTGTTTTGTTTGTTTCTAGTGTTAGGTTCTTGTTTTCTAGCACTAAGTGAGTCTAGATCCGAAGGTTGAGCCATTTCCGAGTTGTTTTTGAACTTTGAAGGTTGCTATTTTTTTTCGAGGATTGGTGGCTTGAAAGTGTATTGTTGATGTTTGTGGTTGACATTTAGTTTTGAAATTGTGGTGTTGTTTTTGTGGAGTTCAATGTGATCTAAAAGAAATAAAAATCATTCAATTTGGAGCTCATTTGGGTTGGTTTTCATTCTTGAATGTTCTTGTTGTTCTTCATGTATTATTGAGCATGAACACTCAAAGAAGTATTGTTTGATCTAAAAGGGTGAAGAAAGGAGTGTGGTCTTGTGTTTGTCTTGAAAGACATAATCTCAAGACATCAAAAAAGTAAAGGGGACAAAAGGGCTTTCAAAAGTCTTATTTACCAAAAGGGAGTAAGAGCTTGTCCCAAGACTAACAAAAGAGAAAAGAGCCAACAACCTTTCAAAAAGGTGTCTTGGCAAAAAGGTGAAAGGAAGTCAAACCTTTTTGAAATTGAAAAAGAGGCTCCAAGTCTTGTTGTTTCCCTCCCAAAGCTAATTTTCATTATTTCAAATTAAAATTTGACCAATCTAAATTGCAAACTACCATGTGAATCAATTGCCACATCACGAAACTGCTACATCATCAAAGTACCATGTCATCACCCTCCAAAAACAAACTTAGGCTCAAATTTCAGATTTCTTTGTTTCTTTTATTGTTTCTTTAGTTTCGTTTGTTGTTCCTAATACTAATTAGCAAACTAGTAATTGTCTACTAGGTTGTAGATTAGTTGTTGAGTCCGTTTCTTTCGTTTCTTCGTTAATTGTGTACTTTTTATCATTTTTAAACTCGTCGTAACTTCTTTGTTTCAAGTTCTTAAGTAATTTTTGTTTTTTGTCTTGAGTCAATCAAACAAGAATCTATTCCGATCGCCAAGTAGAATTGACATCTTATTGACTACCGGAGTATAGGCAACTTTCAATATTCGCCGCTCCAATTGTGAGAATCACAAAGGTGAGTGTATATGAGTGTTGGTAAGGAGGTTTTACTACTAAACTTGTTTGTTGTCTTGTTGTTTGTTGTTGTCTTTTGGTTTAGGTACCATGGCTTTCACTAATCTCGATGCCACATTTGATCACATCAAAGATGATCTTGAAGATATGAAATGGCACGTCGAAAGGCTACGCCAATTGTTACCTAAGTTTTCCCCTCAAAATCCAATTCCTCTTATCCAAATAACCTGCAATGAGAGATTCCCAAAGGAAGTTGCTGCCCAAGTTATTAAAGGACCTTCCCACCGAGGTAAAGACGAACATACTAACGAATTTCAAGGTAAAATAGCTAACTTTTACACTTTTGTGCATGCGAATGATGATCGTGTGGCTAATAAGCCGTTGAGTGTGAGTAGTAGCTTACCTACATGTGAGTATATTGATTCTTTTCCATTTGTGTATGATGTACATGTTGTGCGAGTGGATACACTAGTTGATCCTATAGATGACCGAATTGACTCTTCTTGTAAGGTTGATCCTATTGTGTTGAAGCTATTGTGTTGAATAAAAGTAAATCATCGTGTGAAAATTGTGTTGACCAACTTGTGTGTAAAACTTGTCCACCACTTGAGGTTATGTGTGATGTGATTAATGAATCTCAAGTGAGTAAAGAATTTGAAAATGTTGGTTAAGGAAATAGGAGTGAACCCAAGATCTCTTCTTGGGGTAATCTTGTGCTTAAAACCTTCTTGAAACTCGATATTGATCTTTTTAAGAGTGAGGAACTTGCTTGTTCCAAATCTTCCCGTGGGTTGGATAATGCACTCTATAGGTATAATGTCTTGTTTGAAGATGATATAAATACTTCTACGGAGCCTAGTGGTGAAGATGATGGTATAGCTTGCCTTGGAGGCTATAACCTATATACTAACCCACTATGGTGTGACAACATTCCTCCTAAAGATGGAAATCTCTTCTTGGAGGATGAGAGTACTCTTAAGGGAAAGGAATGCATGGTCTTGGAAGCTACCCCTTCTTCTACTTTGTGTGAGTTTATTGTTGATAGTACTCATGGTGATGGTTGGGAAACTAGTAGTGAGTACACACATGAGGGAACCTTAGTAGAAGTCGATTTGAGTGATAACTTTATCTACTCTATACTTGCTTTAGATTATATGTATGTTATTGTAGATAGTATGCCGTTTAGTTTGGGTGGAGACCACAGGAAAGGAAAGTGTTGTCTGGACCCGTGTCTATAGCCACTCTTCCCGTTTGACCCCGGTTACAAATATAGAAATGATAATGTTGGTGCACCCAACTTATTGCTTGGTCTACATGACAAGAAAAGTGTCGTTCTTGATGAATCCCTTAACCAAATCCTTTGTACATCTTTCATTGAGTTTTTAATATTCCCTTCAAAAGATCCTTGGTTATACTCCAAGTATGTACTTCCTTGGTGTGAAGATGTTTATTATTGTGCTAATCCTAAACCTCATGCCATGAGGATGTTGTGTTTGTTTGTCCTTTCTCTAGTTTTGCAAGGTACAGATTCGAGGTCGAATCCTTTTTAAGAAGCGAGAATGATACAAGTCAAATGGCCGACTTAGCTTTCGATGATATCCTTCAAAGTCACTACATAAAGAATCAAGATTTGGTTGTATGGATGACACGGGATCATACTTGGAGGGGTTGTTTTGAGCATGCCATTGGAAAAACCTGAGTGTGGAAGATTGCTTAGACCTTTGAAGACTTGAGGACTCTCGGGTTGGACCACACTTTGTTGGTTCACGATTTTGGATCCTTTCATTAAGGGCATTTTGGTCACTTAGCCTTAAGGGCATTTGGATAATTCATATTGTTTTCCAACACATCAAGGCCGCCCCTTGGTCATTAAGGGTGTCTTGGTCATTTTGCCATGTAATAAGCTAGGCTATATATAGTCTCTTTTAGATCTTGTTTTACTAGTTTATGAATGATGAAATATTGAAACATTGAAAGTCTTCTCTTTGAGAGTAGAACACCTTAGTGTAGTGTTAGTTAGGGCTTTGAATAGCTATTGTAGTTTAGGGCTTAGAAAATCCAATATTGACATTTGCTTAGAAACGGTGGTTCTTGAGGTGAGTTGATTCCCTTAGCGGTCACCGTAAGAAGATTGATGTTTGATTATTACAACCTTGAGGGTCTCTTCGTTCAATACACGTGTTGGTTCTCATTGTTTTGTAAGATCTTATGTCATCTTGCTTATCCTTTATCTTATTTCACTTTGTATATTTGTATCTTGTCTTCTTTATCTCATGTGTTTGCGTTGTTGCCGTGACTTGTCTCTATCTTGCTCTCGGTTTATCCTTGCGTTGTTGACTATTTGAGCACTCCGTAGATCACTTCCTTATCAAAAAACATACCTAGTGTATTCCCACCTAGTAGGGTCTGGGGACGGTAGAGTAGACGCAGTCCATACCACTATCTCAGGTGAAGTAGAGAGGTTGTTTCCGATAGACCCCCGGGTTAGAATCAATAACAATATAACAGACACAATACATAAATGCATATAAACTTGTACAGTATGTGAAATAAACTAACAACGCTAGCCACAAGATAATACTAAAACTATATATCTGAAACTATAGACAACACACAACACCTACGAACAAGAAACTTCAGACACAAATACAGAACACTCCCCTTCTGTCACCGACGCCCTCCCAGCCCCCTAACCCTCTACCCTAATTCGTATCCTACACACCTTCCTATCAAGGGTCATGTCCTCCATTAGCTGTAACTGCTCCATAGCATGTCTAATCACCTCCCTCCAATATTTCTTCGGCCTACCTTTCCCCCGACTAAAATCATCCATAGCCAGTGTCTCACACCTCCGCACTGGCGCATCATCACCCCTCTTCATCACGTGTCCGAACCAACGTAACCTCACTTCTCGTATTTTGTCCTCCACCGAAGCCACTCCCACCTTTTCCTGAATAATCTTATTCCTCACCCTATCCTTCCTGGTCCGACCACACATCCACTGCAACATCCTTATCTCCACCACCTTTAACTTTTGGACGTAGGATTTCTTAACTGGCCAACACTCCGCTCCATACAATATAGCTGGTCGGACTTTCACTCTGTAGATCTTACATTTAAGATTTGGGAGCACCTTCTTATCACATAAAACTCCCGAAGCAAGCCTCCATTTCAATCACCCTTCCCCAATACGATGCGTGACATTCTCGTTAATCTCACCATCGCCCTGAATCATAGACCCCAGATACTTGAAACTCACCCTCTTATGAATGGAGTGAGAATCTAACTTCACAACCACATCAATCTCCTGTGATACATCACTAAACTTACACACCAGATAAGGATACAAATACACATAATATCACATACAAGTAGAACGAAAGAGAAACATGTATAATTAAGATCATCAAGTACAAAAAAAAGGAAGATAGAACAATCAGATATTAATACGTCAAGATATAGAACAAATAGATAGACGACGAATCAATATGGCAATACAAAAACAACATAAACAAAATAAAGCAAGTACAATGTATATGATGATGATAATGATGATAAAGATGCATGAGGTTGGCACACAGCCTTGGGATTGACACACAACCTCCGCATTTTCAATATTTCAATATTTCTAGTATTTCCAAAGTACATACATAACATAGGACACAAATCAAGTACACATACATGTCATCAAGTAAATATAAAACAATAAAATAAATAAGTGAAATGATGCATATGGTGACATGAGAATGATAATGCAATGTTCACAACCATACAAAATGAGTATTTCCACAATCAATCTACATGGTGTATTTTTCACAATCAATTCATAGGATGTATTTCCACCTCCAATCACAATGTCACTATTCCACAACTATGTGAGCCAATATCTACTCACTATCTCCATTATCCATGATTTTTTCACGTGATTCATATGCCCACAAAGTATGAATATATATATCAATACACTAAAGGCACAACAATAGGCATTTCTAACAACACAATATAATTATTCACATGTATTCCAGGCTATCAACATCACATAAGACCCCACACATATCACTAGATATCTCAGATTCAGTAATTACATCACATTAAAGCCCCTACACGGGCATAAAATATAGATAATCATATTTCATGATTAGTTTTCACCCTTATCATGCATTTTGTACCAACATTTACTACCCAACCTAGTCTGAAAGAGTTAAGCCATAACCTATCACGAATACCGGAATCAGTCCTCTACACTTCGAACCCATGACGTTGCTTCCCACGAACAATCCTGAAATCAATTAAAATCAAGAAATATAAAATCTTTGTGTCAAAATAAAGTCAAAGATACGCATATTGACGGTATTTTTATTAAGAGTCAAAACAGATCCTCGAAACAGATTTTCAAAAAAGAAAGGCAAAATCCTAACTTTACTTCAAAATTGTGTTCCTCATATTTTTAGGAATCTACAACTAAAAATTCAAGTCAAATTGAGTCAAAAACGAGGTTCAAATCGAAGAAAAATTATTTTTAAGCTTTATCGGGTAAACTCTTTGAAATTCATGTTGAAATCAAGAATTCATTTTTTTTTGGAGATTAAATTGATGAAAAATTAGTAATTATAAAATCAAAACATTATTCAAGTGATATATATGTCACACTTACTTTTAAAATGTTTCTATATACACTAGTTAACGTACCCGCGCAATGCGCGGGTGATCTTAAAATTTGTCAATACTAATTTAAGATGTTGATTAATATAAGATTATAAAATCATATTATTAAATAAGTGCTAATTATATTATAAAATGTTGTATGATATAAAATATTTATTAATTCAATATTTATTATTATTAAATTATTTTTAAAAGGATAAAGTAACTGAAATATAAAGATATAGGTCATTTAACTATTATTGTAATAGTTTTTATAATTTTTTTTAAAGATTCATACACTGAAACATTTAATAGTTATTATTATAAATAGAAATGAACACAAATTATATATTATTAAACAATTTATCAAGTATACTACCTTATTTCATTATTTTTTAAATTTGCTTATAATGTAGTATTAATCTTGTATTATATTAATTTTTAAAATAATTTTAAAATAAAAAATTATTTAATAATCAAAAAAATAATTTGAACCCTAATGAAATAACTTATAATCACAAATACATAAATTATATTAGACTATAAATTGTAAAAATACTCATAATTTTTATAAAAATGTGGACTTAAAAAATAGGAAGTACAATTTGCAAAATCTATAGAATTAATAGTAGGAAATATATACTATGTGGCCAAAAATAGGATTGGATAAAGGAGTGGTCCAATAGAAGTAAAGTACAAATCAAAAAAAGAAAAATAAAGAGCTACCTACATTTTAACTCTGGAAACTTCATCTTCACATCTTCTCTACAATTTGCACCTAGTTTTCTTCATTAAAATTTTACAATCCAAAGTTAATATTAGTGATTATACATTTTAAGTTTACTTTTAGTGTAGATATCTGCGCAATGCATTGATGACATTAAAATCTGTATATAATAATTTGATATATCAATTATAATATAAGATTTTAAAATCATATTAAATAAATAAGTGCTAATTATATTATAAAATGTTATATGATTTTAAAATTTTATTAATTCAATATTTGTTAGTGTTCAAACATTTTAAAAAGAGTTAAGTAATTAAAATATATTGGTCCCTTTTTTAAGAATGTTTATAATGTTGTATTTATTTAGTATTATATTAATTATTTTAAAAGTAGGTTTAAAAAGAAAAGTATATTTAGTAACAATAACGCTAAAGTTTTAATTTAACATCTAATGTAATGATTTATAGACACAAAAAGATAAATAAATTATATTAAAATATAAATATTAAATATTCTCATATTTTTTCTTAATTATGGATTTTTTGTAAGAAAAACAGTACACAAATTATTGATAATATTTAATAAAGAATTAATATTTTTATATAAAATGAATGATTGTCAAAAAGTTGATTGGATAACAAATTGGTCCAATAGTAAGTAAAGTACAAGTAAAGCAAAATGAAAGTAAACTACTCTACATGCTGAATCTAGAAATTTCTATGTCTTCTACTTTCCTAAAAACCACCTAGAAATTTCTCTCTCATCAACTTTCTAAAAAATCACCTAGTTTTCTCCGGCAAGGTTTTTATAGCTCAAATGTTCTTACACTAATTAACTCTAGAGAGGGTCATAAAGAAATTCAAGAAAGAGAGATAAGAAGAAAAAAAAAAGATGCTGATATGGGTGTTGTTGTTGGCGTTGACAGGTAAATTATTTAAATTTATGAAAAATAAAAAAAATAAAAAAATTCACATACTAAATTAAAAAAAATGGGAAAAAGAGTTGATGGGGGTGATTTCAATAATTTTGTGTACTCTTCTTTTGCTCATTTTTGTCAACTACTGCTCTTTGACTGATATCTATCTCCTTCAAAGTTAAGGTTTTTATGTTTTGACCCTTTTCAATTCTTGATTTTTTTTGTTTTAATTATGTACCAGCTTTGCTATGTAAGCTTTATGTTTAGTATTTTTAGCTTTTTAATGTGTGTATGATTTTTTTCCTTTTTGATGTTTTTGCTTTTTATGTGTTTTGTAGGTAAGTTGATTTTTGTTGTTTAATGTGAAGATTGTAGGTTTTGATGAGAGTTGCAGCTTGTGTAATGTGTAGTAGTTAATACACGAAATATATCTCGGAGAATTTCAATTTCAATACATGCAAGTGTGAGCTAGATGCAGGGTAGATGTTGCACAGAAATTTGAGAGGTAATTCTTTTGATAGTGTTCTTATCTAAATTCGACTTACTTTAGGCAATTTTGCTTTTTCATAAACAAATCGTCTCTTTCCAAGTGTACAACTTCATTTGATAGAAACAGTTCCAAAGCAAAAGGAGATTATATAAGCTGCAAAGGATGCTTTATGTGTGGAGTCTTAAATAAAGTACTCGAAAATTTACTGACAGAGCATAGTGTTTCAAATCCTTACCTTTCCGTATAGTATGAACAGACTTAGCATTCTAAGTGAGTAACACTATATAAATATGTTATTAGGTGCTATAAAGAATCACACAGATAGAAATAAATAATTGTAAGGTGTCAAGACCTATCCTAGATTTGTCGCCTTGTCATTTTCCATTAATATCTAGCAATGCGGAATTCATTGAAGTGTTGAGAACTATGATTTGCTTTCAAACCTAATCTCTTTTGTTTGTATTGATGTTTTATTTTGTTTACCTGTTATGCAATATACACATGACCATACAAACTGAAAAATAAAATGCGAAACAACAAAATATACTTTTCATTACTTTGTTCAAACATCTAATATAGTTGTTCATAACTGATTGTAAATAGTACATAAAACCTACGTTATAGTATGAAAAAAATAAACTAAAACTAAAACTTGAAGAACAGTTAATATAGTTGACCATGTAGTTCCGACATCATATTTTTTTTCCTTTTGAATCACTTTGCGAAGCTTGCTGTTGACTTGTTTGTCATTATACTCATCATCAAATTCCTGCATAGGTAATTTCTCCACAGATTTACTTCTCTTGGAAGTCTGTTTTTCTGTCATATCAACACTGACACTGACTTCTGTGAGGGATGATCCACAACCCGACAGATTGTTCTTGATGAGAGTCTGTAAAAATTGCACAGTGTAAAGTTGTGTAAAGTAATATGAGTATACATTTAACAATTTTTTATTCTTAAATTTCTTTCTAATATATTATGTTAAAGATAAAACAAAAATTTTAGTAATTATGATTTTATTAAATTGTTTAAATGTTGATATTGAAGAGAAAATAATTAGCAGGATGCAATTATATGATGAAGTTACACAAATTCATTATAAAAGGTATGTAATTGCTTCAACTCAAATTTGTATTATTTGTATAAACGAATTAGGATGATAGACTCATAAATGTAACTTATAATTACCTCGAAAAGCTCATCTCCTCCATAGTTGTGTGCACTTTCAAAAATTGGATCCTAATACATACAGTAAAGTCATCAATAAAGTTTGTTTTATGATTTATGTATAAATTATGTCAAATGTAGAAGATTTTTTATTAGTATCACTTACAATGTCTTTTAGTGAAGGATGACTGTATTCCTTGAAAAGAACATCATCATCAATAAACTTAACAACTTTGTAGACTTCATCATGTTTGGTTATATTTGATTCCTTAACCATGATCTTAAACATGATCTTTCTCTCAATAATATCATCCAACTCACTTGGATATGAACATTCATCATCGGAAATTAATCCTTCCTTTAATTCTTTTGCTGATTTTCCTATAAGTTGCACAGCCTCGCGGTTCCAAAGCAGTAAACTTATAAGACCAGTTTCATCCATTACATGAACTTGTAGCCTATACCTGAAATTCACTCTTTTATCTTTATAAAATATTTTATTTGTTAGATAAATAATTTGATATAGGATTGTAAGAACCTGTGAATAACTTTTGCTTCTGCATTACATTTTGAGCAAACATATGAGTTTTCATTAGGTTCAATCTTTATGAGACACTTGTTGTAAGCCAGATATGACCATCCATGTTCAAGATCCAAACATATAAATTTTACAGCAATCCAATAGCTAGCTTCCTGTTTATGAAAAACAGTTTTGTTAATGATTATTCTAACAGATCGTGTAAAGTCAATATGAACTTAAAAATTTATTCAACTCACTTCAATGCATTGACTCAGATCACTGATATATCTAAAAGGTACAATTCCTTTGGATAACTCATCACTGACAAAATAACTTTGTTGAGAACTTGTCTGACTAAGTCGTTCATAGTTAGAATCGCATGCTGCATTTAATCTGAGTAAAAAATATTATAATTTTATTTATATAATATAAAGGAAATTTAATTGATCAATATTTTTTGAAATAGTTGGTGACAAACCTAGATTTAAACGCAATAGATTGTGGTAGAGATGGATTTATTCATAGCTTAGTTTGATACCAACAACTACGAACAAAATAGACATCTGTGAAAATAATATTTTTTAATCTGAATAATAATCATTCTTTTTGATAAATACGATTTCATTACAATTTTAATTAGTTATACCTCTAAATTTTTGAGCCTTCATTAATTGAAGAACCACAATCAAAGGTTCATCAGTAGATGTAGTCAGATGAGGTTGAATTTGAGCCACAAATTCCCCCCATAAAGTTGTTGAAAGTCTATTCCTCCTGTACAATAGGTTATGCAATTAGTGCATAAATGATGTTTTATTTTCATTTTTTTTTCAATTTGTACTGTAAAATTAAAAAAGAACTTACTTTTCATCTTTCAATACAACATTTATAAAGACACTGTTGTTATTTTCTTGATGGCAGGTATGAACTGATTCATATGTGACAACCTGTCCAACAACATCTATAAATATAAAAGTCAATGAACCTGAAAAAATATATTATTAATAAATTGTTAAGTGAGATGAAAGAGTATTTACCAAAAAGTTCAGTGTCATCAACATTATGTTGAATTGTCAATTGATCAAATGGACGTAAATTAAATATGTCCATATCAAATGAAGGATCAACAATTTTCTCAACAAAAGTCATTTTGATAAAAATCAACCTGTGTTTGTGTGTAGTAGTCTTAAATTTTTTTGAATTTGATGTAACTACAAAGTAGTTCATGGGATATAACTCGAGTTTCTCTATCTTGTTCTTGAAAAACTTTATATCGTACTTGCCAATCGATGCATGAATACGATCACCCTAAATTAACAATGAAAATTATTATGATTGAATTAATTCAAAAAGTTAAAAAATCAATGAAAACAGTAATCTTAAAAGGAAAAGAAAACAATACAAACCTTTGCATCTTGTAAAATCATATCCATTGAATAGGGTATTTCAGGTTTGAATTTATCCGGCACTTGCCACAGCCGAACAACTCTTACTTTCAAATTCCATTGCATTGAGTTGCTTGTAATTTGGGAAATGTTATGAAAATATAGAGCCATTTCTGTATTTGTTAAATTTTTTTTGTAAGAAGAATAAAATCAATGCACAGAAAGTTGAGATGTATTAAACAGAGGCGTAAATGAAAAACTGTTTTAAAGTAGTGGGAGTGTTGTGGGAAACTATCGTGAAATTGTGTTTAACAGTTACTCAGATTTGTTATTTAAATACAATTTTTTTTTTCAAAAATAATAAATGTTGATTTGTTTAATAGTTACTCAGATTTTTTTTTTTTAAAGATAATTTTTTAAAGTTAATTTTTTTATTATTTTTAATTTTAAAAAATAATAAATGCTGATTTTAAGTAGTAGGAGTGTTCTGAAAACTTAGTTTTCAAATGATTAAATTGTATTATTGGTAATTTGTGGCAGTTTTAATGTATTTAAAAGTTGTAATTTTTAGTTTAATTTTGATTTAAAGGAAAATACTAATGACAGTTGTGTAGTGGAAAACTTGTATAGATTATCGTGACATTGTGGGTGACAGTTAGTGAAATTTGGTTTTGATAGCTGTAATTTGAAGTTAAATTTTTTAAATAAAAATAATGAAGACAGTTAAAGCTATATTTAAAATTATAATTTTTATTTAAAAATTAATGATGATTTTTCTTGTGAGGACACCTGTCCTTTTTGCTTCTGTTTTTAAATATAGATAAATAAGGATATATTTATTTAGTTAAACTATAAAAATATCCGTTATAAATGACGATGATCTCTTCTAAGGCGAATTAAACTTGTTTTATCCTATTATATTTGTATGAATTTTCTATTCTAATGCTACATAAAATGCTAACATAGTCAGAAATTCAATTTCAAGATCTCTTATATATGTGTGTATTTCATAAACCAGTTCTTTTAATATCTCTTGTTATTTATCATCCACATTTATTTGGAGGCTCATTATTCCATCATGCACTCCACTAAGTGTGACTGGAAGTTTCGTTCATCTTGAGATAGTAATTAAGACATATCTGACTTTTGCCACTCAGAGGTTCAAACACTTGACACTTGAAAATTTTGGTCTTGAAATGTATATGAAAAAGGTTAAAATTGAGCATAATTATTTTCTAGTACTAGGTCTGTACTTTATGATGATTTGGGCATTATATTTTCATAGATACCTTTGTTTGGTGCAAGTTAAACTCTACCACGAGAAGGGCATACAACCATTTCATTGGGCAAGAAGCTGTTTATCTTTGGAGATTTTGCTAACGTTCTTGATGTTGGTAGTTATTAGCTGGATTATGTAACTTATTAACTCTTTTTCTATCAAACAAAAACAAACAAATAATGAAATTATTATACCATGATGACTTCAGCTGTTTCATAAAGTCTCTAGTACCTCATATTAAATAATTTGTAGTACTTTTAGTTGAACATTTACGATGATCTAAGATAACAAATATCAAATTAAAAGGACAACTAAACAAGATATCTACTTTTAGCATCTAAAGGAATCGTGGCCTCATCCAACAATAAAATCTTTATGTTCATTAGCAATGTTCTAGCTACTGCAATTCTCTATTTCCAACCACTAGAAAATTTCAATCCACGTTGTCCGACATGGGTATGATATTGTTCAAAAAATTTGGATATAATTTCATGAGCGATTTCCATTTTCAATTCAAACTAATCATGCAAAAATAGTTAGAATATTGATTTAGCTCATCAAATTTGAGTGGTGCCTCAACATCAACAGACTTGTTAATAAAAGAAAACTGTTTGAAGATCATACTATTTCTACATTATTTTGAAACATTTATCAAGTGACGATTGGGGGATATTAGTTAGCATTCATCATTGAGAATTACAAAAGCTAAGTAAGATTTATATTCAGAAAATATAAGTTTATGTTAACCTCTAAGCTGAGAGTTTATACGACTCTTTATGCCTTTTGTTATGATTACTGTGTATAAAGAGATACATAATACTCAATTTGGTTTATACTATTGTATCTTCTAAATGTCCATACAATTGTTGGGACATGGAGTAAGGTCATTCCCATTGGTGGGGTACCCTTCCACCAGATTATTAGTAGCTAAGGATTGTTTACATCCACACCAGAGAGGTGTTCTTGTGTTTGTAGGTGGTTGTGATGAGAACCTTCAACCCTTAAAGGCTATGTATTAAACATGTAGGCCAATCATCGAATCCTTCAACTAACCTACATAACTTTCAATTGACTTTTACTTAATGGAAAGTTATTAGGGTTAGCTAGAGAATTCGATGGTTGACCTATATGTATAATACATGTCCTATAAGAGTTAAAAATTCTCATCATAACCACATACGAATACAATAACATCTCTCTATTGTGGATATAAACAATTCTCATCTACTGATAATCTGGTGGAAGGGCCCTCACCAATTAGAATGACCTCATTCCATGTACTAGTAGCTCCATGGACATTCAAAAGATAGAACAGTATAAATTCAATTAGATATCATGTATCTCTTTAATATACAACAATTATCACAAACGACATAGAGAGTCGTACACACTCTTAGTGTAGAGTTTAACAATATATTTCCTGAATATAAATCTTACATAATTTTTGTAGTTCTCAGCGATGAATGCTAACTAAGATCCACCAATTGTCACTTACTAAATGTTTCAAAAAAATGTGAAAATACTACGATCTTATATCATTAAATTTTTTGTTAACAAGTATCTTGTTAATGTTGAGGAACCATACAAATTTGATGAGCTAAACCAATATTCTAACTATTGTGACATGATTGTTTTGAACAGAAAATGGCAAAAGCTCATAAAATATTCAAATTTCTCGAACAAATCAAACTCATGGTGGAGAATGCGGATTGAAACTTTCTAAATGAATAGAAATAGAGAATTGCAATAGCTAGAGCACTGCTAATGAACCCAATAATTTTATTATTGAATGAGGCCACTAGTGCTCTGGAATGTGAAAGTGAATATCTTGTTAAGGTTATAATTTGATACCTACTATTTTATATCTCCTTTAAATTCTCAAATAAAAGTACTATAAATTGTTTAAATTGAGGGACTACAGGCTTCATCGAACTACTGAAGTCATCACGATTTAGTAACTTCATTAGTTTGATTTTCTTTAATAGTAAAGGAAATAACAAGTTATACGATCCAACAAATAGTATACCAATATCAAGAACATAAATTTCATCAAATAAGCTCTAATGATTTGAAAAATCTCCAAAGATAATGTAACGCCTCGAGTCTGTACCCCGGACGTTACACGACGCTCATAATCTCGAAGGACCACAAGCTAATGCATGACTGGTACCTGTTGCAATAACTATGTAATAATACCATAATAATTGTAGAATTTAGGCGAAAACTTGCCATAAGGTTCAAATCTGAAATAACTGCTGATTACAGTATCATAATACCAAAACTGAACAACATTAATAAAATACTAATACAATTTTTTGAAAATACTCTAGTCTGAAAAGCCTCTAAACTGTCTGAACTGTGGAGTTGATGGGACAAGTCCCCAACTAACCCTGACTACTGAAAATAATATTGAAATACTAAAAACGACCATTTCCTCAAACTATAAGGACTCACCACTACCCTGACTGCTGAAAATCTGAACTGCTAAGGGTGCTCTGGAGCCCATGCATCTGAACTTACGATATAAGACATCACAGCGCAAAAGAAAGGCATGCATCAGTACTTTGAATGTACTGGTATGCTCAGTGAGGTAGGCTGAAATACTTGGGTTCATATGCATGAATAATAATAACTGAATAACCTGAGTATGACTGAGTAAGAGTTCATGCATGAATACATATATTGTAACTGAGACCGTGATAATATTGAGTACTAAATCTGAATACTCATTAACTATTATCTAAATATGCTGATACTGTATTACTGACAACTAAATGACTGTATCTGACAGTCCTGATTTTGTGGAACTATATTGAGCTCCGTACTGAGCTGAGTGACTATATCTGATAGTCCTGAATATGTAGAATTGAACTGAGTTCTATTCTGAGACTAAAATTGAAACTGTGGTAGGTAATCATTTAACCGACATTCCCCTCTCTAAATTGATTGGGGTCCAACCTGTAATCCCAGTTGGAAGGGTGTCAATACCGTGCCACGGGTAGAGACAAGTTGTGAGTTAACCCTCTCTGATCGGAAGATTTTCTATCAACCCTCACTGGTAGGAAAACTCAAATGAGATGTATCAACCCTCATAGTATCTGGAAGGAAGATATCTCAACCTACGCTAGCTATATAGTTCTGTAACATAGGGATTGCTACTAAGGGTCAAACCCTCTGCGGAAAGGAATGCCCCCATCCCAGGGTTCGCTCGGTGCTGATTCCTACTCCCAACTGAATAGACACTGAACTAATTTTTAGTCTGTACTAGTATAGAATGAACTGTTACTGATATTACTGTTTAACTAAACAAAATTGAGTTCACTGAGTTCTGTTGACTAATGGAATACTACTAAATTCTATTGACTGGCTGAATTTACTGAGGTTTGAACTGAATACTGAACTGGGCTGGACTGATACAGAGTCTACTGAGTTTTCCTGAGTCCTGTAACTAACTAAGAATACTAATGATCGTGACAGGACTGAGATTATTCTGTATCTAATGCTGGCTTTAGGTAAACAGCTAAATTGTCGGGTATTAAATACCTCCAGGACTCAATAGTATGAAAACTAAAGCATCATATGATCTTGCATAGCATAAAATGCACACTTGTTCATAATGCATCTATAGAGACATTTTGACAAACACTTGCATGGTATAATTTGCACATAAGCTAACATGACATGATTTCTTTCCCTTATTAGTTCACATGAACAATTCATCAAGCACTTGGTGAGCATACATATACACATAACAGTAAACAACAAGTAGACATCATAATTCGAATCCCCATTGACAATTTCAAGGGTTTTACATGGATCCTCATGATATTACATACATATCAATTAACCTCACATGAAACATATCATAAAAAATAGATTAGAATCCCAATTAATCATTATAAACATGAACATAATTAAACTCAACATGGAATTCATGAAATCCATAAACTTAAAGTAAAAAAAATAGTTTCTTGGACTCCAAGGGTGGAAGAGACCCTTGGATGAACACTTCACATACCTTAGTTGATGAATTTCTTAAAGTTAATGGTGAGTTCTTGATTTGAAATTTGAACACCTAGGGTTCTTGTTCTTAAGAAAATTGTGAAAGAATAAATATAATTGCTCTCCAAAGGGTTTAAATTCGTGTTTTGGGGGTTGAAGGGCATAGGAAAAAAACTAATTAACCCAGAGGATGCGACCCTTTAATGTCTGTAAACTATGTTATCGATGCACAGGCCGACACGATAGCCCATCCGTGTCGAGTCCATATTGGTTCATTGGAATTTGCACTGAAGCTGGAAAAAACTATATTATCAATGCAATGGTTGATGTGATTCATTGATATATCGTCGACCCACTATTTTGGGCACTCAAACATGGTCTAAACGAGGTCTGAAAACCCAAAACTTATCCGGGAACCTCTACTAACATTCCTGATCATGAATTAACTCAAATATCGACTTTTAAAGGACGTAAAGGTTATGAAATAAGATTGCCAACTTTTAAAGGCTAAAATGGCACTAAGTCTGAATACTTAGTTACTATATTCTAAGTTTGGTACCCCTTAACAAGCTTAAAGGACTGAATTAAGTTAAAAATTTTATGGGGTCTTACATTATCTCCCCCTTGGGAATATTCATCCTCGAATGAGACTGACAAAGTAAAGTATACTGGTAGACTGAACTTACTTACTGAACATGTACATTTGAAACAAGATTATCTGATTGACATTACTGACATACTGAATTTAATACTGAACATGCATATCTGATGCATGAATACATGGCTGAACTGACTCATGAACATATGACTGAATATGCAATGGTAACTGAATATCAAGTTTGTAATGGAAAATCTGAGCATGAAACTGAATAAGCTTAAGGAAAACTATTTCCTTGAACTGAGTCTGGATTAGTGGAGGAGAGGTAAGGATACTTGGTCCGCATATTTGCTTCTGCTTCCTAAGTAGCTCCCTCAACAGATTGATTCCACCAAAGAACTTTGACTAGAGGAACTTTTTTGTTCCTCGGTGTGCGAATCTAATAATCAAGGATTTCAACTAGGATCTCTTCATAAGAGAGGCTGTTTTGAATATCTATGCCCCCTACAGGGACTACGACTGCTGGATCACATATGCATTTCTTTAGCAAGGAGATGTGAAACACTGGATGAACTGAGGATAGATCTGAAGGTAACTCAAGCTCGTAAGCTACCTTTCTAAAACGGCTGAGAAATTTGTGAGGGTTGACATATCGGGGACTGAACTTCCCCTCCTTGCCAAACCTCTTTACCCCCTTCATGGGAGAGACTTTTAAGAATATGAAATTACTGATCGCAAACTCGAGTTCGTTTACTGAACACACATTAAAGAGAACATGAGAACATAAATGAGCCTGAAATATGATACATGAACTGAATATCGTGAACTGAACTGAGCCCTCTTGAATACATGGCTTACGATTGGGGTTAGAAATTGAGGGTCCACTCATGACTACCCACTACTCCAAACTGGATTTGTTACATGAAGAGAAACTGAGAGGTGTATGACATAAAAGCTCAGGGGTTATGTTGCATCTCCTCCTTGGGACATTATGTCCCTCGAAGAATGCTGACTTGGCTGAGATACTAAGAAAAAACTGGGATGATGCTCAGGACACCCACGAACTGAGTTGTGACTGAATATCTGGGATCTAAAACTGAGACATGATACATGAACTGAGCTGAAAAATCACCACCTGGTTGCTTCATCTTGGAATAATTACATTCATGAGATATTCGGATAGAGAGACTAGATGGCAAGATGGGAAACCAAACCTTATGAACTGGTCTGCCTGACTGCTAAAATGATTTATTGGATTTACATACTAACTCATGCTAAAAACTAATACTCGACTAGAGCATTTCCTTGAAACTCTCTCAACTATACTCTCCACCTCATCATGACACTTTTCCTAGGACTACTGAAAAATATTCACATGGGCACTGCGCACGATTGCATAGGCATACTAACTGATCTGATTATCTGAATGGTTGATATCTAAATACTTGGTTATGGAATATTGAATTGTCCTTAGTCTGAATAACTGGACTGGAACTGTAGTATATCATGCCTATGAGGTAAGGACTGACTGAGTAACATGGGATAACTGAGCATAAATTCATGAAAACTCTATTATTTGAGAATGCAAGACCAAACATATAACATGATTCTAAAATAGTATGTAAGATGAGGTACTGAAATATTGATAACTGAATAACTGATAGCTACATGTTATGGTCAAGAAAATATGAAACTGAACTGAGTTACTGATTTGATTGCTGGACTGGGACTGGACTGTAACTAAGGCGGTAACTGAGACTGTAATTGAGACTCATACTAGAACTGGATATTGAGTTCTGATAACTGAGTAAATGATATCTAAGATTGTAACTGAAGTACTAAATTTTGATGGCTAAGTAATTGATAACTGATAGCCATGGTTCTATAGATCTATTTGAGTTCTTTACTGAATTCTGAGACTAAATACTGGTTATTGAGTACTGAGTGCTTAACCGACACTGTAACTGGGGCCTGAGGGATTGAATATCAACACCATGGGTTCACCAAGAGGTCTAAATCGAGAATATACGTGAAATAATTTGAGTTTGGCTGATTCATTAGGCACGGAGCAGAGGTTATATGAAATGAACATACTGTAAAGCATGACATGGGCACATGAGTCATAAGCTGCATGACCTGAGTCTAGAGTTTCGGTATTCATGGAACATTATTCGTGACACTGAGTAAACTAGAACCCTTTATACTAGAAAATGTAAGCGTGCATGATTTTTTGCTGACGTGCACGAATATGGGCTATGATCATAGCGCAAACATGTAAGACATGATAGATATCATGATAACTACTGGGTTTGCTATAGACAAGAATGTCATTGATGAAGACTATAACGAACTAGTTCGAGTGCTGCTTGAACACACGGTTCATCAAGTCTATGAAAACTGCTGGGGCATTGGTAAGACCAAAGGACATGACTCAAAATTTAAAGTGACCATACCGAGTTCTGAAGGCTGTCTTCGAGATGTCACATTCTCTGACTCTGAGCTGATGATAGCCTGATCTGAGGTCTATCTTAGAGAAATATCTAGAACCCTGAAGTTGGTCAAACAAGTCATCGATTCTGGGAAGTGGATACTCTTTCTTGACCGTGACTTTATTTAGCTGATGGTAATCTATACACATTCTGAGAGAACCATCTTTCTTATGCACGAATAACACTGGTGCGCCCCACGGGGACACACTGGGTCTAATAAATCCTTTATCTAAGAGATCTTTTAACTGTTCCTTCAATTCCTTGAGTTCTGCTGGAGCCATTCTGTATGGCGGGATAGATATGGGTTGATTATCTTGGAGAAGATCGATCCCAAAATCAATTTCCCTTTCGGGAGGAACTTCGGGAAGATCTTCTGGAAACACATCTGGGAATTCACATGCTACCGCTACTGATTCAAGAGTAGGGGTTTCTGAACTAGAGTCCTGGACTCAAATGAGATGGTAGACACATCCCTTAGATATCATTTTTCTCTACTTCGGAGGTAAGAGACAAGCTAACCCCTAAGTGCTGAAGTACTACCCCTCCACTCTAGGATGGGTTCATTCGGAAATTGAAACTGGACAATTCTATTTTTACAGTCGAATGAGGCATAGCAGGAATTAAGTCAATCCATGCCGAGAATGACATCAAAATCAGTCATCTCTAATTCGACTAAGTCTGCTGAAGTGACTTTCTGAGATATCATAACCAGACAGTTCCTGTATACCCGCCTAGCTATGATGGATTTACCTACTAGGGAAAAGACTGAGAAAGGCTCTGCTAGAATTTTAGGACTGACTCAGAAATCAACTACTATATATGGAATAACAAAGGACTAAGAAGCTCCTGGATCTAGCAAAGCATAAACATGCAAAAGATAAACTTGTAATGTACCAGTGACCACATCAGGAGAACTTTCCTGATTCTACCGGTACTGAAGAGCATATAGTCTATTTGGACGTTGCCCACTGGTGGTATTGGAAGAGGCACCTTGCTGATTTGGGTGATCAGACTGAGCTGGGGGACAGGTATGCTGACTCTGCGAACTCACCTGAGGACACTGTCTGACTCGGTGGCCTGGCTTGCCACATCTGAAGCACACATCACTGCCAGCTCTACATAAACCTTGATAGTTTCTGCCACACTGCTGGTAAGGAGGATTTGTTTGGCTACTTTTTGGCCTAGATATTCTGGCAATCTTATTCTTTCTTCCTTCTTTCCTATGCCTCTTCTCCCCACTCCACAGAGCATAAGCCATAAGCTTTGATAGGATAATGGTCAACTTATTGTTCTGAGAAGCTAATGAATAAGCTAAGGCGGTGAAAGCAGCTCTAAATTTAGAGTAAGAGACATGCTCATTCAGGGGATCTGCTTGAATGAGCGGAGGGGCTGACTAATTTGCATTACTTCTTTCGTTAGCTTCTCTGGAAGTCATATTTTGGAAGCATAAGGAAGGGATGAATTAGACTGAGAGTTTAACTTGATCTTGTGCCCACTTGCACGACATGATTACTGAAAGAAGGAAACTTTTTCCTAAAACATCTCATAGCCTCCTGTCCATAAGTATGGTGTGCAACACACCCATGTACAAGACTCTACTAAATATGACTTTCAGACTTCCTAGGCTACTATTGAACCTTATGCTCTGATACCAAGTTTGTAATTCCCTGAGTCTGTATCCTGGATGCTACACGGTGCTCATAATCCTGAAGGACCACAAGCTAACCCATGACTGGTACCTGTTGCAATAACTATGTAATAATACTGTAATAATTGCAAAATTTAGGCAAAAACTTTCCATAAGGTTCAAATCTAAAATAACTGCTGATTACGGCATCATAATACCAAAACTGAACAACAATACTAAAATACTAATACAACTGTCTGAAAATACTCTTGTCTGAAAATCCTCTAAACTGTCTGAACTGTGGAGTTGATGGGACAAGTCCCCAACTAACTCTGACTATTGAAAATAATACCGAAATACCGAAAACAACCATGTCCTCTAACTATGAGGTCTCACCACTACTCTGACTGCTGAAAATCTAAAATGCTAAGGGTGTTGTGGAGCTCGTGCGTCTGAACCTATGATATAAGACATCATAGTGCAAAAAAATGCATGCATTAGTACTTTGAATGTACTGGTATGCTCAGTGAGGTAGGCTGAAATACATGGGTTCATATGTATGAACAATAATAACTGAATAACATAAGTTTGATTAAGTAAGAGTACATGCATGAATATGTATACTGTAATTGATATCATGATAATACTAAGTACTGAATCTGAATACTCATTAACTGTTATCTAAGTATGCTAATACTGAATTACTGATAACAAAATGACTGTATTTAACAGTCCTAATTTTGTGGAACTATACTGAATTCCGTACTAAGCTGAGTGACTATATGTGATAGTCCTAAATTTGTAGAACTGAACTAAGTTTTATTCTGAGACTGAAACTGAGATTGTGAGAGGTAATTATCTAACCGATATTCCCCTCTCTGAACGGATTGGGGTCTAACCTATAACCCCAATTGGAAGGGTGTCAATACCGTGCCAAGGGAAGAGACAAGTTGTGAGTTAACCCTATCTGATAGGAAGCTCTTTCGTCAACCCTCGCTGGTAGGAAAACTCAAATGAGATGTATCAACCCTCATAGTATCTGGCAGGAAGATATCTCAACCTACGCTGGCTACGGAGTTCTGTAGCACAGATATTGCTACTAAGGGTCAAACCCTCTGCTGACAGGAATGCCCCCATTCCTGGGTTCGCTTGGTGCTGAATCCTACTCCCAACTGAATGGACACTGAACTGATTTGTAGTTTGTACTAGAATGGACTGAACTATTACTGATATTACTGTTTGACTAAACTGAACTGAGTTCACTGAGTTTCATTGACTGATGAAATACTACTGAATTCTGTTAACTAGCTGAATTTACTGAGGTTTGAACTGAATACTGAACTGGACTGGACTGATACAGATTCTACTGAGTTTTCCTGAGTCATGTAACTGACTGAGAATACTAGTGATTGTGACATGACTGAGATTATTCTGTATCTGACGCTGGCTCTAGGTAAACAACTAAATTGTCGGGTATTAAATACCTCCAGGACTCTATAACATGAAAAGTAAAGCATCACATGATCTTGCATAGCATAAAATGCACACTTGTTCATAATGCATCTATAAAGACATTTTGTCAAACACTTGCATGGTATAATTTGAACATAAGTTAACATGACATAATTTCTTTCACTTATTAGTTCACATGAACAATTCATCAAGCACTTGGTGATCATACATATGCACATAACACTAAACAACAAGTAGACATCATAATTCGAATCCCCATTGACAATTTCAAGGGCTTTACATGGATCCTCATGATATTACATACATATCAATTAACCTCACATGAAACATATCATAAAACATGGATTAGAATACCAATTAATCATTATAAACATGAACATAATTAAACTCAACATGGAATTCATGAAATCTATAAAATTAAAGTTGAGAAAATAGTTTCTTGGACTCCAAGGGTGGAAGGGACCCTTGGATGAACACTTCACATACCTTAGTTGATGAATTTCTGAAAGTTAATGGCGAGTTCTTAATTTGAAATTTGAACACCTAGGTTCTTGTTCTTGAGGAATTTGTGAAAGAATGAATATAATTGCTCTCCAAAGGGTTTAATTTCGTGTTTTGGGAGCTAAAGGGCGTGGAAAAAGACCTAATTAACCCTGAGGATTGCTCTCCAAAGGGTTTAATTTCGTGTTTTGGTAGCTAAAGGGCATGGAAAAAGACCTAATTAACCCTGAGGACGCGACCCTTTAATGCCTGTAAACTGTGTTACCGATGCGCAGGTCCACACACCGCGTTGTTTGTATCGACGCAATAGCCAACACACCACGTCGAGTTCGGTCGGTTCACTGGAATTTGCACTGAAGCTGGGAAAAAACTATTTTATCGATGTGATGGTCGATGTGATGCGTCGAGATCGCATCGACCCACTATTTTGGGCACTCAAAGATGGTCTAAATAAGGTCCGAAGGAACCTCTACTGACATTCCTGATCATGAATTAACTCAAATATCGACTTTTAAAGGATGTAAATGTCATGAAATAAGATTGCCAACTTTTGAAGGCTAAAATAACACTAAGTCTGAATACTTAGTTACTATATTCTAAGTCTGGGACCCCTTAACAAGCTTAAATGACTGAATTAAGCTAGAAATTTTGCGGGGTCTTCTAGACAAATAAAATTTTGTCCAATAAAATAGTTGTATGCATACCTTATTAGTGGTAAAATCTAGCCTATAGTGTTCAACTGCACCAAGCAAAGGTATCTATGAAAACATGTTTCCAATATCGACAAAATGCAGATATAGTACTAGACAAATAACTATGGTCAATTCTAACTTTTTCTACATAAAACTTCAAGATGAAGAGATCTGTCAGAAAAAAAACCTAGATGTTCCTTGACCACCTATGATAATAATTTCACCTTAGAAGAGATCATTTTCTCAATTACTGATTTCCTCTTAGAATAATTCTATTAGGCAGCGGAATTTTCTTTTACAAGTAGTTACACTGCCTAGCTAATGTTCAATTCCTAAGAGAACTCATGTCTATAAATGCATATCACTTTGTTCTTTGAGAAAGGAACTAGCAAAAAATAGAAACATGATCTCTTTATGGTTAGAAAGGAAACTATAATGTGGTACCTAACCAGAACACAACAACAACAACATACCCAGTAAAAATTCACAAGTTAGGTCTGAGAAGGGTAAGGTGTAATAGACCTTACCACCACCTCGAGAAGGTAGAAAGGTTGTTTTGAAAAACACTCGGTTCAAGTGTAGCAAATCCATGTACAAAGAAGAGTAAAATAGTAAAGAAAAATATGTCAAATAATCAGCTAGAGAAAATAATAATTAGCCTTGGAAAAATAATAATCACTCACAATAGTGTGATTGATATAGATCTCCCTATGAAAGATGAAAACTGTCCTAAAGAATCAAGACAAACCTGAAATCAAGAGAACATGAAGTAAAACATCAAACCAATGCAATAAAGTAATGATAGTAACTTGACATAAGAATCCACAAAGAAACAAGAATCTAAGGGTGTATCAAACCCTAAGACCCCTAAGTTTCGTAGAAACAAACACCCAGCTCTTACGTGAATCCAAGAGAGAAATCAATTCACCTCAAGAACCCCCGTTTCTAAGCTAAAGTTCAATATAAGTGATTCCACACTTGCCCAAGTTACTCTCTCATAAGTAACTTTTTTATGAACTGAAATTTAATTATACTTTTAAACTGAAATTTTTAATATACTTTTTTTAATTATATAATATATATAATATAATAATATATATTCCTATCTAATTGTCGGCCATTTGTCCTGCATCAAGACAATTTCCACACAAAGCAATGTACTACTATTTTAGATATTTTATTCAAATTATCTGGAGATTTGGTATATATGGGCTACTTTCATTTTTTAAAACAAATATCATGTATAAACTATACCATGATGAGTTTTTTTATTTTTGTTGTTATATATAGTATTGTAATTAAATTGATAGAGTTTAGATTCTTATATGCTAATGTGCATATAATTATGTGTATATTGTAATATTGATCTTGTGAAAGCCAGATAGTGATCTCAAGTCATATGGAACATAGTTGTAGGCTAACTGGCTAAGAGTATCCCTTTTGATTATTCCAGAAGTAAGTATCCCTTTTGAGTTTTGAGAGTCTTGCCTTTTTTTTCCAGTGTAAAAGTATCTGTAGGCTATATATATTACTCCAGTTTTTATCATAGTGAAAAACTTTGGTATATTTTGTAGCATCATGTGCTTTTTTATTTGAAAGAAGATAAGACCGAAAAATTGAAATTATTAAACTGAAATAAAATCGAACCAAAATTTATATAAACCGAACCGAACAAATTCGGTTCGCTTTTCGGTTCGTATAATTTCAAAACTGAAAAAACTGAAATGAAAAAAACCAAACCCGAACCGAAGTACCGAACGCCCACCCCTATAGATGAGTGTCAGACGGCTTTGAGGAAATTTTTGTGTAAAAGTTAGATTTAATTATATTATTTTGATGTTTCTATCATCATATTATTTTGTTGCAGTTCATAGGTGGTAAATAAATGTCAATCGACTTTGACAATTTTTTTTGGTAAATGTTAGGTTTAATTAAGTAAATCTCCAAAAGATGTTGAATTTAATTATTGTATTCCTTTATTACTGAAACAAATATCCTATTTAGTGCAACGTTTGAACTCAATAAAGTGAGGTACATGCACGAGGTACGTACACCTAAACTAGTATATTGAAAAATGAATAAGATTGTGATAATCCAGTCAATGTAACATTAATTTACGAGATAAGGGCGTTGAACAAACTTTCGTTATGAAACAAACTATAGTATTGAGGTTTGGACTGTAATTTTCTCTTTTCTTTTAATAAAAATATAAAAAGTTTGAAGATTTTTATTTTATTTTTTTGGAAAATCTATAATCTCTATCATAGCCTCTACCTTTCGAATGAGAGCTTTGTGGTAAGCTACTCACTATGCAAGAGCTCGCAAACCACACAAGAGATGCATGTAAAACGCTCTAGGCGAACTCGATGTGTCGAGCTCATGCTTGAGCAACAGACGGAGGCTGAATTCGATCACAAGTTTCCCTCATCGAAGACCCACCTTCCAACCACTCAACCATGCACTTGCGAGATTGAAGAATTTTTGAAGGTCTGGTTTGCCTAGTTTGCATCGAGATGAGGAACTTTCAAAGGAAAATATAATCTACTTGAATCTAGTTTATGCATCAACAATTTGTAGTCATTATAGTAAAATAATATAAATTACAATACACCATTACATAGTAATTATCGCAATAAATCTTATGTAATAAATACATATTATACACGTGCTATATCCATGATATATATCTTCTTCTTTTAAAGAGTATATGTCTTGTATTTGGAAGCGGATCCAAAATTTAAAGTTTATGAGTTCTTGGTATAAGTACCTAAGGAGAATTTAGCCCTCATTGAGGGGATAGTAAAGCTTAAGCGGGTTTTATTTCTGCTTCTGGACCAAGAGCTTACTTTGTTACTGAATGTCCAACAAATAATTTTTACACGAATTTTCAAAAATAAATAGGGAAAATGCTCTGTGATATTGCATTTTAATATTATTTAATATTATTATACATGATTAATTAAAAGCTTTGCAGCATTATAGACATTACAGTTGTTGTGACTTTGCATTGCAATTATCTTCATTTTAATGCCATTATTTGGCATAATTCTCACGTTGCATGACTGTTTCTTTGAGCTTTTAACCTCCTTTCATTTGAGTTTATTTGTGTCTTTAATCACAATATTTAGTGAGATATAATATGGGCATAAGTTTTATGTAATTCTTATAACATCTACCATTATTTTACCTCTTTATTTTTGTAATCATTGTAACTCTTGTAACTCATGAAACCTCTAAGTCATTGATCTTCCCTTTTTACTACCATCTTTCATTCTTATATTCATTGCATGGAAGACTTCTTCTCCTATAAATAGAGGTGGTCTTGCATGGGTTTGTTATACACAAGATATTATAGAGTTCACAACAAAATTAGTAAAAAAGAGAGTTTATTAGTTGAAGGGAGGTGTTCTTTTTATGGAGCTTGAACTCAACTCTTGTCCAGAGTTGTTGAGTTATTCTTTGTGAGAAGGCTGTTGTATCTTGAAGGGGACAAGTCAAGAAGATTACTGCTACACCGGTGAAATATTTTGCTGCTGTGGGCTTGAATCTCCTTAAAGAGAGCGAGATATTGCTCCTCAGCTGAAGAAAAAGAAGAAGACATTTTTTTTTCTTTTTTCTTCACTTGTAAGTTTATTGTAACTTCACCAACAATTTTAAGGAGATTCAATGGCAACAACTGAAAAATCCACGGATGTCAAGATGGGAGATCTTAACAAGTCATTCCTGTTCAACGGTACTCACTTTAATAGGTGGAAGGGTAAAGTACTATTCTACTTAAGTTTTCTTAACGTTTCTTATGTGTTAACTGAGAAGAATTCAATCAAAGTAGATGACTCTTCCATGAGTGATGAAGAACTCATTTCTCTTCAAGAGAAAGTTGAAAAATACGATGGTGATTCCTATAAGTGTTAGTATTTTCTTCTTAATTGTTTATCTGATAATTTTTATGATTATTATGATAAAACTTACTCTAGTGCAAAGAAAATTTGAAAATCCTTGCAGAGTAAGCATGACACTTAGGAGGCGGGAGCGAAAAAAATATGCGACGAGTAGATTTTTCCGTTACCAAATGATGGACAACAAATCAGTGGTAGACCAAGCTCAGGATTTCATAATGATTGTTGGTGAGCTCAGGTCCAAAGAAGTCAAAATTGGAGATAACCTTATTGTTTGTGGCATAATTGATAAACTTCCACCACCGTGAAAGAAATTTTTAAAAATTATGCGCCACAAGTAAAAGAAAACTTTTCTTGAGACTTTGATAATGAGAATCCGCATGGAAGAAGAAGCAAGGGGCCAAGATGCACTTTTGCAAATAGAAGAGAACAACATCACATTGAAGGTAAATTTAACTTCTTCAAATAATGCTACCCCTGAAACTAACAAATATACTACTTTGAAGCCTAAGAAGAAAAAATTCAAGAAAAATGATAGTAGACATCCCAAGGACAATAATTGTGGAAATAACCAAGCAAAAAATCAATATGTACAACAAAAAAGTGTGTTTTGTCTGCGGCAAGAGTGGGTATATTGCTCGATTTTGCAGATTTTGAAAACGTGAGCCTAAACCCCAGACAAGCATACCCGACGAACCATTTGCGGCGATGATAACAGAAATAAACATGGTGAAGAATGTTGATGGATGGTGGGATGACTCTGGTGCAAACCGTCATGTCTGTTATGACAAAGACTGGTTTAAAAAATATACTAATTTTGAGGAGCCTAATTGTGTTGAGGAGACTAGAATAAAAAAATATACTAATCGTGAGATTCACATACCACTCAAGTGCTTGGAATGAGAGATGTCGAATTGAGTTATACTTCTGGAAGGGTATTGATATTAAAAGATGTACTTTATACTCCTTCTATGAGAAAAAAATTTAATGTCTAGTTTTCTTCTTAATAAAGAAGGCTTTAACAGATTATTGAATCTGATCAGTATGTAATTGTTAAAAATAATATTTTTGTAGGAAAAGGGTATGCCTGTGATGGTATGTTCAAGTTGAATGTTGAGATAAATAAAACATCTATTTCTGTTTTTATGCTTTCTTCTACTAATTTTTGGCATGCTCGTTTGTGTCATATAAATAATCGTTATGTGGGAATCATGAGTAGTTTAGGATTAATTCCATTAATAAAAAAAACTTTAAAAAAAGTGAGGCTTGTAGTAAAGCCAAAATCACAAAAAGGCCTCATTTTCAAGTTGTAAGAAAAACTGAATTGTTAGAATTAATTCATACTGATATCTGTACACTTGGTGGAATTTTAACTCGTGGAGGAAATAGATATTTTATCACTTTCATTGATGATTTTTCTAAGTTTACATATGTTTACTTAATGAAAAATAAAAGTGATGCATTTGAGAATTTTAAAACTTTTCTCCATGAAGTTGAAAATCAGTTTAATAGAAAAATAAAAAGAATAAGAAGTCGTAGAGGTCGTGAATATGAGTCACATGAGTTCAATTTTTTTTTATATCATTGAGTATAATTCATGAAACTACTCCTCATTATTCTTCTGCATCCAACGGTGTAGCGGAAATGAAGAATAGAACTTTGGTTGAGTTAACTAATGCCATGTTAATTGAGCCTTGGGCACCTTTAAGTTTTTGAAGTGAAGCTCTTTTGACTGCTTGTTATGTGTTGAATCTTGTGCCTCATAAAAAGACCAAACTAACACCTTTTGAGTTGTGGAAAGGTCATAAGCCAAATTTGGGATATCTAAGAGTTTGGGATTGCTTAGCCTATGTAAGGTTAATGAATCTTAAAATCTCTAAGTTGGGTAAAAAAGTTACTACTTGTATTTTTCTTGGTTATGCTTCAAATAGTATGGCCTATAGATTTTTTAATCTTTAAGATAGTGTGATAATAGAATCAAGTGATGCTATTTTTCATGAAAATAATTTATTTATTTTTCTAAATATAGTGGGGGTCATAGGACTGAAAAAATATTTTGTCACCACCTAGTTCTTCTACTTCTACTTTGAAAAATAAAGAAAATGATGATTTTGAGTTAAGAAGAAGTAAACGAGTTAGAGTAGAAAAAGATTTGGTCCTGATTATTATGTTTTTAACATTGGAGATGACCCTATCACTTTAAAAGAAGCTTTGTCTTCACATGATGTCATTTTTCGAAAAGAGGTTGTGAATGATGAAATGGAATCACTAATTTCCAATAAAACTTGGAAGCTAGTTGATTTACCACCGGGTTGTAAAACAATTGGATGTAAATAGGTCTTAGATAAAAAATTAAAATCGGATGGATCTGTTGATAAATACAAAGCTAGGCTAGTGGCTAAAGGTTTTAAACAACTAAAAGACCTAGAATTATTTGATACTTTTTCACCGGTAACAAGAATTACATCCATTAGACTTTTAGTTGCTATTGCGGCTATTTTTGAATTACAAATTCATCAAATGGATGTAAAAACTGCCTTTTTAAATGGAGACCTAAATGAGGAGATTTACATGGAACAACCCGAATGTTTTGTTGAAGCTAGCCAAGAAAGCAAAGTGTGTAAACTTAATAAATCCCTATATGGCTTGAAACAAGCACCAAAGCAATGGCATAAAAAATTTGATTCCTGCATGATTGATAATGGGTTTAAAACAAATGAGTGTGATAAGTGCATATATCATAAATCATAGAATAATTCACATGTTATTATTTGCCTATATGTTGATGATTTATTGATCTTTGACTCTAACATGAAGAATTGGTGAAACAAAAATATTCTTAGAAGTCATTTTGACATGAAAGATCTTGGTGAGGCAAATTTTATTCTAGGAATAAAAATTACTAGAACATGCGGTGGAATATTCCTTGATCAGTCACATTATGTTGACAAAATATTGAAAAAATATAATCTCCTTTATTGCAAGCATGTTGTAACTCCATTTAATTCTAGTATTCACTTGTTTCCTGTTGAAAGTGAAAATGATGTAATAAATCAAAAAGAATATGCTAGAATAGTTGGAAGTTTGAGATATGTGACTGATTGGACTAAGTCTGATATTGCATATGCAATAGGAGTACTTAACAAGTTTACTAGCAAACCAGGTAATGAACATTGGCATGCAATAACGAGAGTAATGTGATATTTAATTGGAACCAAAAATTGTGGTTTGTTCTATAAAAAGATATCCTGTTGTACTTGAAGTCTTTTGTGATGCGGATTGAAATACTTCATCAGGTGATTCCTTATCCACTACTGGTTATGTTTTTACTTTGGTTGGTGGTGATATTTGTTGGAAGTCTAAAAAAAGAAACAATTATTGCTAACTCTACCATGGAGGTTGAACTAATTGCTTTAGCTTCAGCTAGTGAGGAAGCGAATTGGTTGAGAGATTTGTTATTTCAAATACCTTATTTTGAAAAACTAATTACTCTTATATTAATTCATTGTGATAGCACCGCTGAAATTGGTAGAGTTCAAAACCATTATTATAATGGTAAATCTATACCTATTAGGAGAAAACACAGTAATGTGAGATCATATTTGACAAATGGTATCATTAATATTGATTATGTCAAATCTTGTGATAATCTTGTGGATCCATTGACTAAGGCCTTAGCAAGAGAAAAGGTATGGAGCACATCGAGGGGGATGGGACTGGAGCCTATTGAATCTTGAGTCATATGTGATGAAATCCAACCTGGGGACTAGAGATCCTCTAACTAGATTCAATGAAAAAAATGAATCACATGATGACTTATTGCGAAACATATACTATCTTTTTTACCCCCCTATGGTGTGAGTGTATTTGTCTGTAATGATTGTGAGATTGAGTTTATAAAACTCTTAATAAAAATTTGTAGCTCTTATCAGTGGAGTGCTAAATTATAGGAGCACTCTTGACAGATTTCACCTATGTGAGTGTGGAGGTAGGCCTCTTCCTATGAGAATTAGGCTCGATCACAAAAACACTCATGAAATTGGGATAGCACAAGACCGTAACGTGCAGGCTATAAAGCTCATGTCAACACCTTGACTATTATGTATAAGCAATAACTTTTTTATTTTCCTTAAGCAGTCATAGTTCGAGTCTGAGACCATTACGACTCTAGAGTAAAAATTACTATTTTACTAAGTGGAGGTTCAATGCAGAGCACACCTTAATTATTCATGGTAGTCTTCCTTCAACTGATAGACTCTCTCTTGTTAATATGAAAATGAGTGGGAGATTGATGTTGCATTTTAATATTATTTAATATTATTATGCATGATTAATTAAAAGTTTTACAGCATTATAGACATTACAGTTGTTGTAACTTTGCATGGCAGTTACCTTCATTTTAATGCCATTATTTGGCATAATTCTCACATTGCATGATTGTTTCTTTGAGATTTTAACCTCCATTCATTTGAGTTTATTTGTGTCTTTAATCACAATATTTAGTGGAATAGAATATGGGCATAAGTTTCATCTAACTCTTATAACATCTACCATTATTTTACCTTTTTATTTTTGTAATCATTGTAACTCTTTTAACTCATGAAACCTCTAAGTCATTGATCTTCCCACTTTACTACCATCATTCATTCTTATATTCATTGCATGGAAGACTTCCTCTCCTATAAATAGAGGTGGTCTTGCATGGGTTTGTTATACACAAGATATTATAGAGTTCACAAAAAAATTAGTAAAAAAGATTGTTTATTGGTTGAAGGGAGGTGTTCTTTTTGTGGAGCTTTGAACTCAACTCTTGTCCAGAGTTTTTGAGTTATTCTTTGGGAGAAGGTTGTTGTATCCTGGAGGGTGTTGACACCTAATTTTTACCCTCCATAACTAAGTTTAATTCGGAGTTCTTTGATTTTCAAATAAAATTACAACATTTATTTTATCCGAATAAAGGATTTTCAAAGCAATTTATTTGGGTAAATTGGTCATTTTAAGTAGCAATTATATATTATAGTGTTCAATTATATGAAATTTTATAATTTTATTACTTAAAAATTTATTTTACAAAATATTGGATTTTAGTCAAGGCTTATCTTGAAAATAAATTCAAATGATTAAAATCTTGATTTAAATATAATTTTCTCTAAAAAATAATTTATTCGGATAAATATTTGTTTAATTTTATCGAATCAAGAAGCTCAAGATTAAACAAGGTGTTAATTCGTATCGAATTTCGATTTGATTTAGTCAATTTATTAAATTTGACTCTAATTGAAATCAAATTGGACCCAATTGTAATACAATTGACCAATTGGTATTCAAATTGGCTAGAATTTAAAGTTAATTGCCTAAATTGTAATCCAAAATCCTAACCCTAATTCTATAAACCCTTCATCCTAATTTAACCCAATTAAAACCGCCCCAGGCCCAAACCTTATTCAACCCAACACATCCAATTAAAACACAAATCAGCTGCTCCTGCCCATTTTCACACCTAATAACCCGGCCTACCAAATGTTTTCTTCTTCATCAAAACAATGACCTCAACAACACAACACCATCAACATCAGGAAACTGACCAGCCCCGATAACCCAAACCCGTCTTCAACCCGCGTCCAACGGCAAAACCCGACCCCAACCCATTTATCTTTCATCATCGTCATGCGTTCCACGCGGGTTCGTATGAGCAAAGGCCTAAAGGCTTCCAGAATAAGTCTAGGTGTTCTCTCAACGTCTCAATTCCGCGAATCTCTGGTATGAGAGCACAATTTCGTACATGTATGTCACAATTTCATTTGCTCATGGTGAAAATTCATTTTTCCCAAATCTCATTGGTCCACCAATTTTAATATTGGTATAACTGATTGATGAAACCCCAAGCTGTGAGGGGATTTTTGAATTTCAAAATTCAAAACATCCTTCTTTGTCAAATCCCTAGATGACCCCCGAATTCGTGTCCTATATAAGGACCCATTGGGTCACTATGAAAGGGGAATTTTTTCACTGGCCTCTCCTTTCCTTTCTGGGTTCAAAATCTTAGAGACAAAGTGATTCAAAAATTGGGAGGGTTGGAAAATTTCGTTGAAGTCTTGGGGTTGGAGATTCTAGAGTTGAAAATTAGGATTCGAAAATTTTTGGGTTCGAACTAAAATCTTTCCTACACAGTAAAATATTTTCTCCTTTCTTTTCTTTTTGAAAATTGGTCGATTAAGCGGAGGTTTGCGAGTTGATATCGCTGAATATTGGTGGTGGTGGATCCCGACATCATCTTGTTTGTTCCGCTTTGCTCTTCTCGAACAGGTAATATTTCGCTCCCATTTAAACTTTCGACTATTTCTGCTCTATCTCATCATTTTGTAGTGAAAAATGTTATTCTAACGATCTTGTGCTGGGTGTCTTCTATAGAGGCCTTAAAGGTCATAGGTTTCTCTTCTCTTTAGTAAAGACAATATTTGGTGTTATTGTTATGTTAATCTAATCTTTGTCGTAGTTGTCTAATATGCGATTTCTGCTAGTTTCGCCTCAACTCTGAAACCCATCATTTAATCGTGATGTCATTGACAAATTTGTGACCTAATTCCTCATTCTGTGTGGTGCTTATGGTTTGGATAATTGTATTCTTGGCTAAAGATTGGATGTTTTGATTTTGCTTAATAGTTTTCAACCTCAAGCTGCTTTGTTCGTAGTTACTTCATCATAATCTTGAGTATTGGGGTTTGTTTGCCGTGGAGGCTATGAAAGCCCCAGGTTTCACATAGTAAATTATGAATTTCTAAACTTGGTTGTTGTATCCGCATTTAGGATATATCGATTTTAAAACTTCTGACTTTGTTCCTTTTGCTTCTAATTAGCCCAGGAACGCATTTGCCTTCTGTTTATGTGATGTTCGACGAAATTTCCCTCGAACTCGGCCTCGTGTATGCTGTTAGCCTAAATTTTACCAATACCCTATTCTAAAAAAGGTCGCTGAGTCAATTTGTTTTCTTGCAAATGATTGAAGAAAAGTGTTAGATTCTATGCTCTTTTGGTGTTTTCGTGATGAGCGATGTAAAGTCCCTGTGAGCATTATTTTACATAAAAAAGCTTAATTGCCTTATCTGGTGGTTTGTAGGTACTTTTAACTAATCAGTTACACCCAGCTTAGTAGATCAACTAACTTTTTTCTTTCGAGAAATTCTAGTTTGTTGTAATGTTCGGACAAATGCAAATCTTCATTTAATCAAAATTAATTTCTGCTTTTTAAGTTTTATCATACTTTTCTTTTACGTGCTATGAGCCCTCCATGACTTCTTTGACTATAAATCTTCATAGTTTGTAAAAGAGAAGGCGAGGAGGAGCAAGAAAGATTTTTTTTAGTTTTAAAAGAGTTTTACCATATGTCTGCATACTTATGATTTTGCTTATCGATCATGTTCTGATTTAATGGATTATAGAGATGTCAATATTCACGTGTTGTGTTTAGGTGGGATACATCCTTGGGAATTTTGATTTTTTTTGTTTTGATTTCGTTCAAACTATTGCTATTTCCATTTCTGATTTAGGTATTTCCAGCTTATTCTCTCCCTGCATTCCTCTGTATCCTCCTTCTCTTTAAAATGGTCAAGTTAGAGGCTGAATCATTGTGTGGATGACGAGTCCTTATAGTATGTTATGAATATTTATGGTGTTATTGACCAAACCATGGCTACATTCTTGCAACAATTTTCTTTTAGTTGTTTTGTCTACTTGATTTGTTCCCCATTTAGTTTGAGTTCTTTAAAAAGGACGCATATTTGTCTTAGTGTGAATTGGGTCTTTCGGAAATAACTCTAAAGGGGATTACACTTTGACAATTGCAACCATTTGAACCACAAATCTTGACTTCTGATATGCTTTCTTAAAAGAATGATTTGAGTGGGAGTAAGTCCCAAGTTATGCATGTCCTTCTTTTTCATTAATTACTTTAAGTTTTAAATGGCTAGTTTGAGTAGCTAATTTCAGATTAATGTTATTTCATCTCCTTTTAATTTAGGAATTTCTTTGGTTGATACATGTTTTTCTCCAAATTTATGAATCATGTTACATCTCGCATGTTGGTTGTATATTTGGAATGGGAATTATTTCTTTTTATTTTCCTTTGCATGAACCCCCTTGGGAGTCCAAATGGACTCTTCCCTTCACATATCTATCATGGGCCAATGAGGCCTATCCTTCGAGTCAGCCCCAAAGAGTCTAAAATGAATTGCATGGCATACGGATGCAAGGAGTTCAAGGAAGAGGCACGGATTAAAGTCCCATATTTGAAGTGGCTAAGAGACTTAAAAGTCTCATTTATTTGCTTAGATATTTATCGTTGTCTTTTTGTATTCATTTCTTTGTTGTCTTATTTCTTTATTTTATTCATTTGGGCCACGAAGCCAAAGTTGTATTTAATACAGGTGGAGCAAGGTTCGAGCCAAAGGCTCGAAAATTAGATTAGGTCAGGCGAAATGGGTCGAAGGCCTAATTAGACTAGGACAGGTTTGGTTGGTTTGGGCCCATGGCCTAAATCCCTTACTTCCTCCCCTTCCCCCTATTCTTTATGTTTGTTTTCCTTATGTGCTCTGCGAACCTAGTTAAATCCTTAGTTAAGTCGCTAAAAAACTAGTTTTGCATAAACATCAAAATACTTCTAAAATTGCTTTCTTTTCAAAAAATCAACTTTTCCTTTTTCAAAGTTAATCAAAGACGATTTTCAAACAGTCCAGATAACCGCAAGTTAGCGGTCGTTTTACGTGCCTAACACCTTCCTAACCGCTTATTCAGAATCTCTTAACTTAAAATGATTTCCCTGTTTTGAATTGTTTTAAGTACTTTATAAAGGTTTCTTAATTCCTTTTCAAAATTAAGTGGCGACTCTTCAAAAAGTCAAAATTTTTGGCAAAATAGAAATGACGATTTTGCTGGGGATTTTAAACTAGGTTCTAACCAAATGTTTGATTTTGTCTTTTGATTAACTATTTATGTGTTTCGATTTTGTAAAGTTTAATTATCACATCTCATGGAATATTCTTGCATTATTTAAACTGTTTTAGGGTTTCGTGGATGTCCCGGCCCCTGTTGTTCAATTTCATAATGTGTTGGAAATACGAACGGCTTATTAGCACGTGAGTCGTCTGATGGTTATTCATATTTTCAAACTCAAGTTGTCCACTTTAGAACTAGTGTTCAAACCCACTCTAGACACCTAGGATAGAACGAAACCAAAACCCTATTTTAGGCATGAGCGTAGGACGACCCAATACCCGAGCGGGGTATTGGGCCCATTAGAAAATCTGCCCTGCGTCTTTGACCCCGAGTCAATTATAGACGAACCATATTTATGTGTTGAAGAAAATGTATGCCTGTCTAATTTAATCCATTATTCTTTGGGGGTCAGGAAAAATCTTGATTTACTTACTTTCGTAAGAAGAATTGAAGCAAGTTAAGCAAGAAATTGATCGATTTAGAAGGTTGCATCTAAGGCACAGTTTGAACGTCAATGGATGTCACCAATATAAGAAATGGACGAAGCTAAGAAGGCGAAGGCTGATAGAAGAAGAACTCAGGAATTAGTATATTCTATCCCCTGTGTGGGAACGTGTCTTCTTTCATGTTATTTCCCTTTCCCTAAAGATTGTATCCCTCTTTTGTTATATTTTGTTGGCATTTATGCCCTTTTAGTGTTTGTAAAAGTTGGGGGATAATGGATTGACCTCAAGCAAGCATATATTTTTCTTCAAAAATCGTTAGGCCTAAACCCTTGGCTCAAAAGGGTCACCCCAATTAAGATACGCATTATTATAATATTTTTATGTGATATAACTGTCTTATGTGTTTATGTACGTTTGTTTGGATCAAAGGCAAGTTTATCCACTATGCTCCTATGGATGAATTTGGCTATGACACAAACAACTCTACGTGGCTATTTCTTGTCAAGTATTTTGCATTGCTTATCACATGTGGAAACTAACACATTTGCCTTTGAGTTGTTTTACTTTACAGCTAATAGAAAACTACTCCGTGTTGAAAAGAGCTGGAAGAACATCCATACTTCACCCGGTCAAAAGCGCACAAAATCTCATCCTCTGACCATCATTCAATAATGACTGGAACTGACAAAGAAAACACATTGACCATCAGGGACAATGTAATAGCGGAACAGAGTGTGATGATTGCGGAACTCGCAAGAAAGTTAGAAATGCTTCAGGAGAAAATAAATCGTACTCGGTATTTGGCTAACCTGGCTATCACTGTCAATGCTCCCGCTCCAGGAGGACACGGGACTCCACTTCAAATCCCTCCCCTTAGTACGCCTATTCTTTAGGATCATCTAAACAGCATATCGTCCGTCTCCGCGCCTCAAATTGTCCAAAACACCAATTGCGAAAGTAACCCAGATGTCTACCATCCATAAAATTCATCTCTAACCCCACAAAACCCATTTTTGAATCCATTCCCAAATTCCCAAAACCCATTTGCAAATCAACAAAATTCATTCCCAAATCCACAAGATTCACTCCTAAATCCAAAAAATCCATCCCCAAATCATCCATCAAATCTATCCCCGAATCCACCAAATTCGTTTCCAAATTCGCAAAATCTTTCTTAGATGCCACCAAACTACTCTCAATTTCCACAAAACCTTTCTAATTTTCAAAACGTCTGCCCCACCTACCAACCAACTTCCTTTCATCCTCAAAATCAATCCTCCCTTCCAAATCCTCCTCATGCCATCATATCCCCTGACATCTATAATCCCCTTCCTAATTCCGAGATGGACCATTATGAGGAGAAAGAGAAAGAGTGGAGGACCGAGCATGAAATGAAGTTGCTAGCTATGAATGAAGAGATCATGAGGATCAAGGAATCTCATGGAGCGGAGAACAACGACGGGTTAGGTTATGATGATTTATGTGTTCACCCTGGAGTAGATCTACCAGAAGGGTATAAGGTCCCTAAATTTAAAGTGTTCGATGGCACTGGAAATCCAATGACCCATTTGAGAAGGTATTGTGATCAAATGGTGGGGGTAGGAAAAAATGAGGCATTATTGATGCGTTTGTTCAGTCGGAGCTTAAGTAGCGAAGCCTTAGATTAGTTCACGTCTCAGGAACTAAAAAGGTTGATTGGTTGGAGGGCATTGGCCAAGGGTTTCCTTGACAGGTTCGAGTTTAGTATTGAAATAGTCCCTGCCCGATATTCACTAGACCGGATCAAACAGAAGAGTGATGAGTGTTTTCGAGACTATGTTTTTCGTTGGAGGAGAGAAGCTACCAAAGTACAACCTCCCATGTTTGAGGAGAAGATGGTGTCTGTGTTCTCTCGTGCTCAAGATGGAGAATATTATACCAGGATGGTGTCTTCTATCAGGGTGACTTTTGCAGATTTGGTGAAAATTGGGGAATCACTAGAAGAAGGTATTTAGACAGGAAAAATTGCCAAAACCCCAACATCGTCCGGGACTGCTATGTTCTCGAAGAAGAAAAAAGAGGATGTAGTTGCGGTCTCTGCTGATTCTATTGTAAAGATGAAAAAGAGGTTAAATCCTAGGAATATTCTCTCCTCTCCGCCGTCATCAAATTTTCAGCACGTGTACTATACCTAACCCTAATACCAAGCTCCAATTCCAAATATTTTACCCAGTGCCAAGTTCCACAGCCAAATTATCAGCCTCATACTCAAACTACTCTTCCAAATAACCAAATAAACGTCCAAACGTCTCCAAACTATCATCAAGTACTTTCTCCTGCTAATCAAAATCAGTATAACCACCCACGTGTAAACCTTGAAAAGAAGCCTCCTAGAAAATTCACTCCATTAGTTGAAAGTCGTACCCATCTCTTCGGAAGATTGATAAAAGTTGGTTATTTGCAACCGATCCAGCCAAAGCCTATTAATCTCAACTCCTGATTTTACTATGCCGATCAATATTGTGCCTATCATTCAGGAGTAGCGAGGCACAGTGCCGAGGATTGTATTAACTTGAAACATAAGATCCAAGATTTGATTGATCAGAAGGTCATCACGCTCCAGTAGCCTACACCAAATGTTAACAGTAATCCATTGCCTAATCACGGGGGACCTACAGTTAACATGATTGAAATAGAGGGTGAATGGGTATTTAGCAAGGCTATCACTAAGGTAAATTCAGAAGGACTCAAAAGAACAAAAGAGGTGGAGAAGATAGATAAAGTTGTGGCCGCCTTAGGTAAGTATTTGGAAGGAATTATTGAGCCTGTTATGGTCCCAGAAAAAGCATTTAAGCATGGAATAGAGTACCAACCAAGAAAGGAAAATGAGATCGAAGATAATTCAAAGGAGAGTCTGTTTAGGCCTTTGCCGCTCTTGTACCAGTCATTTTCCGTACATGAGATATTAAATGATAATGGTCTTGGGGATGGGATAAGAGATCTGTTCAAAGGATGCAATGCTCTACCAGATGATTTCCCAAAGTCTGGCGGGGTGAAGAAGATTGCACCAGGGGAGGCCTTGCAAAACCGGACCTCCACTTCACTCATAACCCGTCACCCATCATGGTAGATGAAAGGGCGATTACTAATAGTTTTTAAAATTAGTGATGATCCGGAGGAGGCCCCGTGATCCACCCTTTTATGTCTCAAATTTTCATTTCGTGTTTTACAACTTTTAAAAAGGCATGGGCCCATATTTGTGTGGGTCATGAGCTATAATTTTTATTTATTTTCCAAAAGGCCTCCCTTTATTTAAGAAGTTTTTTTTTTAAATATGATTATCTAGCATGGTTTATTTTGGTAGCAATAATTTAAAAACCTGTCAATGTCATGTCATGTCAAGGGTTAGACGAAAAAAATGAAGGAAATAATGATGAACAAAAAAAAGGTGATGAGGAGCAGTTAGTAGTAGATATAGAGGAATATGAAAATCAAAAGAAGCCCAACCTGGAGGAGCCCTAATCCTACCTGAGATGGTCAAGAGTGGATCAAACCAATCAATTCTGATGTGGTAAAGAGATATTGTGCTTGAAAGATGTTATAGTTTTTGTTTCTTGGCTTATTTGTAATCGCCTTTATAATAGTATCAATTTTATGATGTGTAATCTCTTAGAATCCTTTCCTTTTATGTACGAACTACGTTTGAACTGAATTCCCAAAAAGGGATATGTAGGCGGCCTATGTCGGCTTCGGTCAACCCCTTAGGAAATTTTATCCTTTCCTTTTATGTACGAACTACGTTTGACCTGAATTCCCAAGAAAGGGATACATAGGCGGCCTATGTTGGCTTTGTTCAACCCATTAATTTCTTTCTGTATATCCCTAGCGTAGTCCTGAACTACGTCTGACTTGATTCCTGCTTCAACGGGATACGTAGGCGCCCCAACGGCTCGATCATATAACCCCAGAAAATAGAAACTGGGGAAGAATTTTTGAGAAGGAATCTCAAAAATTTACAAGAGAAGATCACCATCCAACAAAGAGAATGAAGATCAACAAAGACTTCAGATCCACTCGAAATGATATCATCTCAGACTACTTTAAACTGGGGAAGAAATTTTAAGGGAGGCCTCAAAATTTCCACCAAATACTGGAATATATTTCAAATTCCCCGGCACCAGAGGTTAAAGCCAAGCTTTTGAAGCCACCAACTGCGACAAATTCTAGGTAGACTCAATTTTTGGCTATGATAGAACTATTTGAAGAACCCTCCGACAATGATCATGAGTCCTGAAAATCATCCATCAGATATAGTCAAAGCCACGAGGAAGACGTTCGTTGATCTAGTACATGACATGACTGACAGATATTTTCCAAAGCTTTTACAGATACTTTCGAAACTATTTGCTAAAAATAAGACTACTTTTGAAAAAAAAAAATCTTTTCAAATCTTTTACTTAGTGATTGCCTAGGCGTCTATGGGAACAGGGACCCAGGGTGGAGGTACCAATGTGACGGGGCACCTAAAAGATGGCGAAGAGAAAATCAAGGGTCGAAGAAGGTCGACACAGAGTAGTTTTATTCAAACTAATCATTTCTCTATGGATGCAGGGATCGATACACAAAAATGAGTGTTTCTTTTGAAAAATTTCCAAGCAAGTCGGGATCCATACCAGAGCATATAATGCTTAAGAACGGTACTTTTGGTAGCCCAAAAATGGGCTCAACACCCATTCATCGACGACCTTTTGAATTGTCCATCTTATTTCTTGAGATCATGGAAGACAAACAAAGACGTCTTCCTTTCTTTACAAGCATTGTATTTAGAATTTTTCTCAAAAAATCGTCGTTAGCAAAAGCGACTTTGTTTCTACTAATTGGCTATCTTGAGTACAGGTACATGTAGAAAGAAAGACGCAGACAAACGAACTCAGGTAAAACTATTTTCAAATCACCAAGAGGGTCATTCATATCATTGCCAAGAGGGTCATTGCATTTCATTGCCAAGAGGGCCATTTCATATCATTTCCAAGAGGACCATTTCATATCATTGCCAAGAACGCCATTTCATATCATTGCCAAGAGGTCCATTTCATATCATTGACAAGAGGGTCATTGCATATCATTTCCAAGAGGTCCATTTCATATCATTGCCAAGAGGGCCATTCATATCATTTCCAAGAATGCCATTTCATATCATTTCCAAGAGGGCCATTTCATATCATTTCCAAGAAGGCCATTTCATATCATTTCCAAAAGGGCCATTTCATATCATTGCCAAGAGGGCCATTGCATATCATTGCCAAGAGGGCCATTTCATATCATTGTCAAGAGGGTCATTTCATATCATTGCCAAGAGGGTCATTGCATATCATTTCTAAGAGGGCCATTTCATATCATTGCCAAGAGGGCCATTCATATCATCGCCGAGAGGGACATTGCATATTATTGCCAAGAGGGCCATTCAATATTTGTTGAAACGCAAGACATAAAATGCTAGCGTCGAGGATATCATCAGTATTTTATATCTGTTGACACGTAAAACATAAATGCTGGCATCGAGGATATAATCATCATTTAATATCTGTTGACACGCTAGACACAAATGCTGGCATCGAGGATATCTCATCTTTTTATGAATCATCATCTGCATGAATCAAGAGCACGTGATTTGAAGGGACGCCTTTAAGTCGCTATCTGAAGACGAGCGATTAATGGGATTTCCTAGAAATTGATAATTTGAGGGTCATCTATAAGTCATATTATTTGAAATAGGATAGTGTGCAAGATCACCTATGAATTGATAGCATGTAGGTCATCCGTAAGCCACAACAACATCCTAACTGAATAGTGTGAAAGGTCACCCAAAAATCTATAGTTTAAAGGTTATTCATAAGTCGCAACTAAATCCTTACCGGAGAATATGCGAGATTATCAAATTGATACGTCCAAGGGTTCTCTATAAGCCTCATCAAATCCAAGATTGATTATGTACAAGATTACCTAAGGACCAATAATTTGAGAGATATCTATAAGTCATATTAATTGATGAAACCCCAAGCTGTGAAGGGATTTTTGAATTTCAAAATTCAAAACATCCTTCTTTTTCAAATCCCTAGATGACCCCCGAATTCGTCTCCTATATAAGGACCCATTGGGTCACTGTGAAAGGGGATATTTTTCACTGGCCTGTCCTTTCCTTTCTGGGTTCAAAATCTTAGAGGCAAAGGGATTCAAAAATTGGGGGGGGGGGGGGGGGGGGTTGGAAAATTTCGTTGAAATCTTGGGGTTGGAGATTCTAGAGTTGAAAATTAGGGTTCGAAAATTTTTGGGTTCGAACTAAAATCTTTCCTACACAGTAAAATATTTTCTCCTTTCTTTTCTTTTTGAAAATTGGTCGATTATGCGGAGGTTTGCGAGTTGATATCACTGATTGTTGGTGGTGGTGGATCCCGATGTCATCTCGTTTGTTCCGCTTTGCTTCTCTCGAATAGGTAACATTTCGCTTCCATTTAAGCTTTCGACTCTTTCTGCTTCATCTCATCATTCTGTAGTGAAAAATATTATTCTAACGATCTTGTCCTGGGTGTCTGCTGTAGAGGCCTTAAAGGTCATAGGTTTCTCTTCTCTTTAGTAAAGACAATATTTGGTGTTATTGTTATGTTAATCTAATCTTTGTCGTAATTGTCTAAATATGCGATTTCTTCTAGTTTCACCTCAACTCTGAAACCCATCATTTAATCGTGATGTCATTGACAAATTTGTGAGCTAATTCCTCATTCTGTGTGCTGCTTGTGATTTGGATAATTGGATTCTTGGCTAAAGATTGGATGTTTTGATTTTTCTTAATAGTTTTCAACCTCAAGCTGCTTTGTTCGTAGTTACTTCATCATAGTCTTGAGTATTGGGGTTTTTTTTTGCCGTGGAGGCTATGAAAGACCCAGGTTTCACATAGTAAATTATGAATTTCTAAACTTGGTTGTTGTATCCGCATTTAGGATATATCGATTTTAAAACTTCTGACTTTGTTCCTTTTGCTTCTAATTAGCCCGGGAACGCATTTGCCTTCTGTTTATGTGATGTTCGACGAAATTTCCCTCGAACTCGGCCTCGTGTATGCTGTTAGCCTAATGTTGCCAATACCCTGTTCTAAAAAAGGTGTCGATGAGTCAATTTTTTTTCTTGCAAATGATTGAAGAAAATTGTTAGATTTTATGCTCTTTTGGTGTTTTCATGAAGAGCGATGTAAAGTCCCTGTGAGCATTATTTTACACAAAACAACTTAATTGCCTTATCTGGTGGTTTGTAGGTACTTTTAACTAATCAATTACACCCATCTTAGTAGATCAGCTGACTGTTTTCTTTCGAGAAATTCTAGTTTGTGGTTATTTTCGGACAAATGCAAATCTTCATTTAATCAAATTTAATTTCTGCTTTCTAAGTTTTATCAGAATTTTCTTTTACGTTCTATGATCCCTCCATGACTTCTTTGACTATAAACTTCATAGTTTGTAAAAGAGAAGGCGAGGAGGAGCAAGAAAGATTTTTTTAGTTTTAAAAAAGTTTTACCATATGTATGCATACTTATGATTTTGCTTATCGATCATGTTCTGATTTAATGGATTATAGAGATGTCGATATTCATGTGCTGTGTTTAGGTGGGATACATCCTTGGGAATTTTGATTTTTTTTTTATTTTGATTTCGTTCAAACTGTTGCTATTTCCATCTCTGATTTAGGTATTTCCAGCTTATTCTCTCCCTGCATTCCTTTGTATCCTCCTTCTCTTTAAAATGGTCAAGTTAGAGGCTGATCATTGTGTGGATGACGAGTCCTTATAGTATGTTACGGATCTTTATGGTGTTATTGACCAAAATATGGCTACATTCTTGCAACAATTTTCTTTTAGTTGCTTTGTCTGCTTGGTTTGTTCCCCATTTAGTTTGAGTTCTTTAAAAAGGACGCATATTTGTCTTAGTGTAAACGAATAGGCCTTGATAACTAATTTAGACTCCCTGATGATTGAATGAATTGGGTCTTTCGGAAATAACTCTAAAGGGGATTACGCTTTGACAATTGCAACCCTTTGAACCACAAATCTTGACTTCTGATATGCTTTCTGAAAAGAATGATTTGAGTGGGAGTAAGTCCCAAGTTATGCATGTCCTTCTTTTTCATTAATTTCTTTAAGTGTTAAATGACTAGTTTGAGTAGCTAATTTCAGATTAATATTAGTTCATCTCCTTTTAATTTTGGAATTTCTTTGGTTGATACATGTTTTTCTCCAAATTTATGAATCATGTTACATCTCGCATGTTGGTTGTATATTAGGAATGGGAATTAATTCTTTTTATCTTTTCTTTGCATGAACCCGCTTGGGAGTCCAAATGGACTCTTCCCTTCACATATCTATCATGGGCCAATGAGGCCTATCATTCGAGTCAGCCCCAAAGAGTCTAAAACGAATTGCATGGCATACGGATGCAAGGAGTTCAAGGAAGAAGCACGGATTAAAGTCCCGTATTTGAAGTGGCTAAGAGACTTAAAAGTCTCATTTATTTTCTTAGTTATTTATCGTTGTCTTTATGTATTCATTTCTTTGTTGTCTTATTTCTTTATTTTATTCATTCGGGCCACGAATCCAAAGTTGTATTTAATACAGGTGGAGCAAGGTTCGAGCCAAAGGCTCGAAAATTAGATTAGGACAGGCGAAATGGGTCGAAGGCCTAATTAGACTAGGACAGGTTTCGTTGGTTTGGGCCAATGGCCTAAATCCCTTACTTCCTCCCCTTCCCCTTGTTCTTTATGTTTGTTTTCCTTATGTGTTTTGCGAACCTAGTTAAATCCTTAGTTAAGTCACTAAAAAATTAGTTTTGCATAAACATCAAAATACTTCTAAAATTGCTTTCTTTTCAAAAAATCAACTTTTCCTTTTTCAAAGTTAATCAAAGACGATTTTCAAACAGTCCGGATAACCGCAAGTTAGCGGACGTTTTAGGTGCCTAACACCTTCCTAAAACGTTAATAGGAACCTCTTATTCAGAATCTCTTAAGTCAAAACGATTTTCCTATTTTGAATCGTTTGAAGTACTTTATAAAGGTTTCTTAATTCCTTTTCAAAATTAAGTGGCGACTCTTCAAAAATTTAAAATTTTCGGCAAAACAGAGGGGATAAGCCAAGAAGATTACTGCTGAACCGGTGAAATATTTTGTTGCAGTGGGCTTGAATCTCCTTAAAGAGAGCGAGATATCCGCGCCTCAGCCAAAGAAGAAGAAGAAAATATTTTTTTTCTTTTTTCTTCACTTGTAATATTTTCAATTCTAAGTTTATTGTAATTTCATCAACACTCTGTCTCCACCCTGAACTATACACAAAATTGCTAAGACACACCCAAACTTTAGGAAGGTCCTATTACCCCCTAGACTAATTAAAATCGTACTTTTGGCAACCTTAGTGCCTACGTGGCACATCAGTGAATCAACACACTGAAGGTCCCGTAGTCACACGTATGTTCCACGTAGGCACTAAGGTTGCCAAAAATACGATATTAATTAATCCAGGGGTACTAGGACCCTCCTAAAGCTCGGGTGTGTCTCAGCAATTTCATGTATAGTTTAGGATGGAAACATTGCATTTTCTCAAATAAATATAGAATCTAATGCGCAAATATTATAGAGTTAATTAATTCTAAACCCGCAACCAATATCCATAATCCACTCTTGTCTAGTGCCTACATCCACTAATAAGAAGATAACAATATAACATGGTTTAATGTAAATTAAATGATGGACTCAATTTGGCCATAAAACATCAAACATATAACTCAATCAAACAAATGCTAATTCTCACATTTTGATGAATTGTAGGCATACAAGACTTAGGAAATGTTGCAGTAGGGTATTTCTTCTTGCAAATAGGGACACAATCATTGGCATTCTTGCATCTTATTAAAGAAATTGGAGCAGTACATTCCTTCAGTTGATGAGCTTGAACAATAGTAGGGTTGAAAACTGCAAAAAAAGAAAAAGCATTTATATATTACTAGAATAAATTAGAGATAAAAATTCAAAGAAACCTTTTAATTGTTAATTGATTTCTTTTGTTTATTTATCAATCTACATAAGCTCGTTTTGGCCACAAATAATTTTCACCTTTTCTCGGAATCTTATTTGGACATAATTATAAGTTTTTGGAATTTGAAAAACTTCAAAAAAACTATTTTCACAGTTTTCATTTCATTTCACTCACAGAAATTCAAAAACCAACTTCAATTCATGTTCATGTTCAAATAAAAATTCAATTTTTCAAATACCATTTTCAACCTGAAAAAAATAATTATTGAAGTACTTTTTTTTTCACAATTTCATAGCCCACAAGTTCTTAAATTTACACTTTGATCCAAATACTTACCTAATAAAATGGAAAACGGAGGAAAAAATGGTGTCTTTCTCTCTCTTCTCATCCATTGTTGTTTTCTCTCTCTTAGCGATTTTTGTTGTTCATTGTTGCTGCTCCTTTATTCATCATCTTCTGCTTCATTATCATCATCTTCTACTTCATTATCATCTTCATCTTCCTCTTGTTGACCATTGTCGTTGTTGTTGTTGTTGTTACCGCTACTGTTGCTATTTGACCAATTTATTTAGGTCAAATCTTGTTTCGTACATCACTTTCCACTTTGACATTACTTCATAGGAGACTTTGGTAAGTCAAATTATGATTTTTAATTGAATTTTTCATCAGGTAACTGTTATTGTACTGTTTTTCCAACAATGGATAGAACATAATCATGAATCCAACATAAGATCCATCTGTTTAAACAGATAAATCATTTGTTGCGACAGATAAGACATCTGTTTCAATGGAAGATTGATATGTTGGATTCATGTTTATGGTTCTATAGGCCATAACATGAATCGAACAGATGGGTCACCTTTTGCAACAGATGATTTATCTGCTTAAACAAATTAGTTATATGGTGCAATAAATTATTAACCTATTGCAACAGAACCTGAACTCGATTCCAACAGACGTGTTGTCTGTTGCAACAGGGTAAATATCTACTTCAACAGATTATTAATCTGTTGCAATAGAACCCGAACTCAATTCCAACAGACGGTAAATATCTGTTGCAACATATTAGTAACCTGTTGTGATAGAACCTGACCTCGATTCCAACAGATCGTAGTCTGTTGCAACAGGTAAGTCTTATGTCGCAACAGGTTAATTATCTGTTGGAACATGTCACTCATCTATTGGAATCAGCTTCAAAGGTGCCTTAGTACTGTAATTTCAATCCCAACAGATATATAGTCTGTTGCAACATATAATTCAGTTGTTACAAAAGATGACTAGTATGTTGAAATCAACTTCAGGAGCGTAATTATCTGTTGGAATATGTCACTCATATGTTGGAATCAGCTTTAAAGGTTCCTCAGTACTGTAACATCAATCCCAACAGATATATAGTCTGTTGCAACATATGATTCACCTATTACAACAGATGACTAGTCTGTTAAAATTAGCTTCAGGAGCGTAACAGGAATCCCAATAGGTAAGTAATCTGTTGCAAATGATTATACATCTGTTGGGATTCATTTACGGCACTATCAAATCACTATTAACTTTTTTTTAACAAATGACTTCATTTAGGTACCACTAATAGAGGGATCAATAACAATAGGGGTGGATTGTCATGGTCAATGGATCGAGAAGAGCAATCGATATGTATGGCATTGGAATGAGGGTAAAATACTAGAGATGATAGATATGACAGTCCAAAGTGATGTTTCGTATGATGATTTTGTGAACTTAATCATCAGTTGTTGTGGACTGAATTGTCAATCGGAAGAACTCGTCATAAGCTACATGCACAGCTCCTTTGAAAATCAGAGGGTACTGCCTTTCAAGATAACCAATCAGATTCGATTGCGCGCTTATCTTAGTGATTCATCTAGGCCGGTGTTAAGGGCATATGTGGTTGAAAAGACGAGAGAGAATATGAACTAGAACGTAGAAGAAGAACAAAAACAATACATCTTTGATGATAGGTTGGATGATCTAGACATTAATAGTCCAGTTAATGATCAAACACCTACGCCCGTTGATGCGACCAATACGATGTGCAGTTCTTCTCAATTGATACAGTCTGGAAATATTCAAGAAGATGGGACCGACTTTTTTATTGGAATCTCATTCAAGGACAAGAATGAACTATCTACCACTTTGTTTATTTCTTGCTTGAAAAAGGATTTCAGGATAAAGAAGGTGATTAATTCGAGCAGTGTCTTTTGCTTCAAATGTGCTAATTTGAACTGCAAGTGATGGTTGAGAGCGATGAAGTACACAAGTTCTGACAGATTCATCATTCATAAACATAAAAAACATCACACATGTGGTTTGGAGCATATCTCGGGCCAAAATTCTCATGCTACGGCAAAGGTCCTCAGTGAATATTTCAGGAGTAGTTTCCCCGATGGCAAAGGCCCTTCAACAAGGGTTATGGCCAATCAACTCCTTACAGAATTGGGTATCCTGTCAGTTATTGGAAGATATATACGGCTATGGAAGTCGCCAAGGACTTGGTTAGGGGGACACTCGAGCATGGGTATGCAGTCCTGGATGTCTACCGTTACATGATTGAGTCTACAAATCTCAAAAGTAAGACAGCAATGCATTTTGATGAAAATGGAAGGTTTAAGTACTTTTCTGTATCCTATGGCGCTTGGATTCAAGGTTTTCAACATTTGAAAAAAGGCATAGCCTTCGATGGTACCTTCTTGAGGAGAAAGTATAATAGAGTTCTGCTAGTAGCGGTGGCTCAGGATGCATAGAATCACATCTTTTCTGTCGCTTTTTTGTGTAGCGAACAAGGAACGTGATGCCTCTTATGGATTTTTTTTAACAACTGCGAAGAAGCGTCGAAGATACCAAAGAGTTGTGTTTTGTATCGGATAGGCATCCAAGTATTCCAAAGATGGGTTCACATTTCTTCCTTTCAGTTTACTTTGGTTGTTGCATCAGGCATCTTGGAGAGAACATTCGGACCAGCTATCACAATAAAAGGGTCGTGACCCTTTTTATAGAGCAGCTAAAACATATATTAGAGAGGAGTTTTTAGACCATTTCAATCAAATAACGGATGTGAATCCCAAGGTAATAGAATTTCTCGTACGTGTCGATTTCGAGATTTGGATCCGGGCATTCTGTCTGGCAAATAGGTACATAAATTTCAATGTCTTGTTTGAGTTACAAGTTTAGTATGATGTCGTACTAAATGATTATTTTGTATAGGTAAAATATTATGACATCAAACATAGCTGAATCGGTGAATTCATTGTTTGGCGATAAAAGAAAATTTCCCACCAAGGCTATGTTTGAAAAAATATGCTAGAAGTATGGCGAATTTTTTAACGAAAGGCATGAGCAATTCAAGTGCCCAAAAACAAGAACCCGATTTTTTCTCGAAATCAAAAAAATAATATCAATGAATGTTAGTTTGGGGAATAGGTTATTACCTCATAAAATAGCAGATTATAAATTCAGTATCACCGGTCATGGTGATGTTGCCACGGTCAATCTTCAAATAAGATCTTGTACATGTAGAGTTTCTGACTTGGACAAAATACCCTGTCCATATGCTATGGCAGCGCTTCGAGCTCAATACGGTCGTAAATATGGAACTAAAGTTTACGAGCACTCCTCTCAATATTATTCGGTGGAAAAATATGAAATGACATATAGTGGGCATATTACTCTGGTGCCTCCCGAAGAATCTTGAGTTGTTCCTGCAGAGCTTATTGGGAGATTAATACCTCCTCCATTTATGGACCCAAGCACTATCAAATCGGGAAGAAATTTATATAAGAGGAGGCGTGGAGTTGGAGAATCATTTTCATCAAGAAGAAACAAGTGCTCCATATGTAAGCGCTCTAGTCACAAAAGAACTGCATGCCCGGATCGTAATCCACCATGACCATTGTAATTGCAGGAACTTGCATAGTTTTTTGTTGTAGACCTTTACATATTTAACTCATTGTTGTGAATGTAATGTTATCATTTATTATATATAAAATAGATTTTTAATAACTTGTGTATCAATAAAAAGATGCAAAACATGAACTAAACAATACAACAGACCACAAGTATTTTCAACAGATTACCCATCTGTGGCAACAGATGGACATTAGCTGGAAGAACCCAACACAGTTAGTTCCATAAAACTGGAATATTTTCCTCCAACAGATGATAAATCTATCGTAATAGATGGCTAATCATGGATAGAAATCCAACAGATGGCCAATCTGTTCCAACACATGGTCCATCTGTTGAAAGAACTCAAAAGCCAAAATTGATATTGCTACTGGATTCAAAATTGCTCCTTACCTCCAACAGTTGACACATTAACATGTAAAATGTTTAGAAGAAGAAATAGACAGAATGAAAATTGTATAAGAATTAAAAAGCCAAAATCGACTAAAAATAAAATTTTCATTAAACGAAAAATAAAATACATTAGGTATATATCCGATATATAAAAATTAAAATACATAATCTAAAAGAAAAAAACATTCTAATTATTATTATTATATTATCATCATCATCATCATTAATGACAGCTGACCAATCAACTCGCAGCAGCAGGGCCCTCATCAGCCTCTACATCTCTCTGAACATCGTCACTCTCACGGCAACCAACTCTCTCTGCAGTTCATTAACCTGCCTCTAAAGTTTCACACTATGTTGCACAGAATATCGTCATTCAAACTGGTGGCATTTTATTTTCTATGAAAAGTCGTGACTTTTTTGTTTACATTAATACTCCGCACCTCTTTAAAAAAGTTTTGAGAAGACTTGATAACAGCCATTATTATTGAGTTGTTGCAACTGATCGTCCATTTGCCACAACAGATTTACCATCTGTTGCAACATATAGATTATTTGTTGCGATAGATGGACCATATGTTGGGGATGTTTTGATTTCTTCTACCAGCTGATTCATCAATTGCAACAGATAAAGAATTCGATTCATCATCTATTTTGAATGTGTTAGATTAAAAGTCACGACTCTTCACCTCTTTTTAATAGTCATCACATGCATGCAGATGAACAAATAATGTCTGGTCTGTCGCAACAGATTAACAATATGTTGCAACATATAGATTATTTGTTGCGACAGATGGACCATATGTTGGAAGAGATGTTTTGATTTCTTCAAACAGTTAATTCATCAGTTGCAACAGATGGATTTTTCGATTCATAAGCTTTTTTGAATGTGTTAAAAAAAGTCACGAATCTTCACACCTCTTTTTTAAAAGTTATCACATGCGTGCAGATGAATAAACAACACAGTAGTGTCTTTGATGGGGTAGGAAGAATAAGGTGCATACAATGGATCCACTTTCATGCGTGGTAGTTATGTATTATTGATCAGTCTACCGCAACAGACACACATAAAGTGCAATAATTTTGTGAATGTAGTTTTTTACCGAGTAGACACTGATCCTTCAAATAAGATCCTGCATTGTACGGTTGAGTTTAATAGGTGCAAACTGATAAGGACGAAGGGTACAATGGTGTCGATACCCTATTACAATTTAATGATGGTCTATGCTCATGTTTTTCTGTCAATATTGGGGAAGGGTTCAAGTTTTTGGCGGCAGCGTAAATATCCAATAGTGATTGGACAAATTTTAATGGCTCAATGGACTTCTTGAAAGGCCGCCGAAGACTCGCACTATAGCAAACAACGATGGAACCAATAAAAATTCCCCTATTATAAATTTATATGGATGGATTGTTAGAGGAGACTTTTATACAACAGAAGGTGCTTGGTAGAATACCTGTGCGGGAAGGGAGAAGTGGAGAAGGCCATATAACAGAGGAAACACAGGGAGAAAGAAAGGAAATTTTAGCGAATCTGGCCAATGAAATTGACATGAGAAACAAAAAAACTGGATGACCTTCAAATGTGGAAGTGTATCCAAAAATAAAAATTCATCAGTCATTGAAAAAAAAGAAAAATGGTCAACAGGACTGGAGCTTGACACTTTGCTCGAGAATGCAACTAGCGAGCGTGGCCTCAATGAAAACTCTCACAAAGTGCAGGACCAGAACTCTAAGGAAGAAGTTTTGCGAGCACACAAAATTGATACGATTGTCGGTCAGAATTGAAACCTGAACCAACTACTCCTAAATTAAAAATATGGGATCAAGCCAAGGTGGAAATTTCTCAAGTTAGACTTGTATTCCATGCCTTCTGTTTGTGGCTATGATCAGGTTGATGGCAGTAGAAACAAAAAGGCCTGAAGTTGGGAAGAAATCCCAAGCCTTTTGGTTTCCACTTCTTTTGACCTGAACAGAGCCATAAAAAGGAGGCATGGGATGTAAGTTTAACTTGAGAAATTTCCACCTTGGCATGATCCCCGTATTTTTAATTTAGGAGTAGTTGGTTCAGGTTTTAATTCTGACCGACAATCGTATCAATTTCGTGTGCTCGCGAAAATTCTTCCTTAGAGTTCTGGTCCTGCACTTTGTGGGTCTTCATTGAGGCCACGCTCACTAGTTGCTATCTCTAGCAAAGTAACCAACTCCATTCCTCCTAACCATTCTTATTTTACTTTAACGACTGATGGATTTTCATTTTTGGATACGCTTTCACATTCGCAGCTCATCCAATTTTTAAATTTTTCATGTCAATTTCATCAGCCAATTTCGCTACACTTTTCTTTCTACCCTATATTTCATCTTAGACAAGGTATGAGATGATATATGGCCTTCTCAACCTCCCCCTTCCCGTACAGGTATTCTCCCAAGCACCTACGACTGTATAATAGTCTCCTCCAGCAACCTATCCATATAAATTTGGACTAAGGGAATTTCTATTGGTTGCATCGGTGTTTGCTGCAGTGCGAGGATTCGAAGGACTTTCAAGAAGTATATTAAGACTTTAAAATTGGTCCAATCACTATTAAATATTTACACTACCGCCAAAAACTTGAACCCTTCCCCAAACTTGACACAAAAACATGAGCATAAATGGTCATTAAATTATAACAGGGTATCGACACCACCTACTTGGCCCCTCAGCCTTACCAGTTCGAACCTAACAATCTTAACTATAAAATGCCATATCTTATTTGAAGAATTAACGCCTAATAGGTAAAGAACAAACATTTACAAAATCATTGTACTAGATGTGTGTTTTCACGATAGGTTGATCAATAATACATACCCTACGAACCTATCTTTACTCTAGACTTTAATGTTGGTCGGGAAAAAATGGATCCAGTTTCACTTTCTTTTATCTACAAACAAGAGAAATACATTTGATGTCAAACAAGAGAAAAAGAAAAAGAACATTACAAAAGGGTAACACAAAATTGAGTGAATCAATAGATAACCAATCTGATGCAACAGATTGCCCATCTACTCAACTGGAGGCATTTGTTCCAACAGATGGATGACATGTTGCAACAGATGAGTCATCTGTTGGAATAAATCAAACCAGCCTTGCTATTGGTTTGGTTTCTTCAAACAGTTTCTCCGTCTGTACAAAAGGGTAACACAAAATTGAGTGAATCAACTGATGACCAATCTGATGCAACAAATTACCCATCTGTTCAATCGATGGGGCATTTTGCAACATATATAAAAACAATGGTTCGTTAATTCAAGGCTTAAAAGTCACCTTTCCTGCAATTTTCTTAATAAATAGGAAACTGATAAATGGGTAAAATCATCAATAGCAATAGATGTAAATATCTAATTTAAAGGACATACAAAGAAGAAGATGAGATAGAAAGACCAATAGTGAACCATACCTGCAATGTGAAAAAGCAAGGGGATCAAAACATCCAGTTCAGTCGAGAAAAGATATTGATCGGTTGAGATCTGAAAGGATCCTCATCTGAAAGAAGAGAGAGAAAAATAGGCAAAAAGAAAAGAAAGAGATAAAGATGAAAGAGTGATAGATGAGTTGAGTTGAGCCTTGAGTCTTACTTATGTTATGGATGAAGAAGAGAGTATTCTTCTAGATATGGGTTTTAAATATTCATTAATAACGTTTGACTTTTGAGGGGCACGAGGAGACAGTGACATTGAAAAGACCAGATAAGACTACTCACTCAGGAGATTTCTGGTTATCCAAGTATATTTTTTACCGCCTTAGTATTTTAAATTTTTTTATATCTGATAGGAAATACCTAAATTTATTTTTAAAAAAAGGGTCTTAAAACATCTAAGTGCAACAAATAATAATTTCTGTTTGAAAATATCCAAAGCTCGGTACAAAATATTGAAGTGTGTATTAGTAATATAGTAATACACTCTATTTCCTATGTATTAGTAATACAAAGACTTTAAACACATGCATTAACTTATTAAATGACCTTAATACCTCTCAATTTCCTTCTCAAAATATTTCACCAATCCTTTTCCCGCCATTTTAATTTGCACTAGTGAATCTTTTCAAAACATTTCACAATTTCTTTTCCCACTATTTGAATAAAAAACAATGAATGGTTGATTTAATAACTATAACATAACATATTTTTTCTTTGCCTCGAGAGTCTTTAAAAAGATTTGAAAAAAAATTGAGACTATTTTTTTTATTTTACGTCTTGTATTTTATTTTTGTTTTGACTATGTTAATCCGTCAGCGTAACATTTTTGTGCAAAGATGAAGGTATTGCAATTAATCCTAAACCTCTATATAATAGTTCAACTATATTAATTATGTTTGAAATAACAAAAGAACTTTGTTGCAAAAAAGTGTACAAAATCAAAGAAGGGTATTTTTGCAAACAAAAATTTCTTTTATAGAAATTATGTAAGATGTATTATTTCCTATACATCAAACCAAACAATGTATAAGAAATAAATAATACAAGTATTACTAATGCAAGCATTACTAATACGGTATATTTTGCATTGTTCTTATACACTTTACCAAACGACCCCTGATCGATTAATCTAGGACAAAGGGTAAGTTCTCATAGGGTCAACTACAACTTTAATTGAGTCTTGGGCAATTGAAATGATGAGACGGTATTGCGTTTCTCCCAACCAGAGTCGTCGATCGAATCGATTCTTACTACCTCATATGTTAGACAAATACCTCAATTGATTAATCTATGACCAGGGGTAAGTTCTCATGGGGTCAACTACAACTTCAATTGAGTCTTTAGAAAATTGAAATGATGAGACGGTATGGTGTTTCTCCCAACCAGAGTCGTTGATCGAACCGATTCTTACTACCTCATATGTTAGACCAATACCTCAATTGATTAATCTAGGACCAGGGGTGAGTTCTCATAAGGTCAACTATAACTTTAATTGAGTCTTTGGGAAATTGAATGATAAGACGGTATTGCGTTTCTCCCGACCAGAGTCGTGGATTCAACCGATTCTTACTACCTCATATGTTAGACCAATACCTTAATTGATTAATATAGGACCAGGGGTGAGTTCTCATAGGGTCAACTACAACTTTAATTGAGTCTTTGAGAAATTGAATGATGAGATGGCATTGCGTTCCTCCTGACCAGAGTCATCGATAGAACCGATTCTTACTACCTCATATGTTAGAACAATACCTCAATTGATTAATCTAGGATCAGGGGTGAGTTATCATAGGGTCAACTACAACTTCAATTGAGTCTTTGGGTAATTGAATGATAAGACGATATTGCATTTCTCCCAACTAGAATCATCGATCAAACCGATTCTTACTACCTCATATGTTAGATCAATACCTCAATTGATTAATCTAGGACCAGGGGTGAGTTCTCATAGGGTCAACTACAACTTCAATTGAGTCTTTGGGAAATTGAATGATGAGACGGTATTGCGTTCCTCCTGACCAGAGACATCGATCGAATTGATTCTTACTATCTCATATGTTAGACCAAAACCTTAATTGATTAATCTAGGACCAGGGGTGAGTTCTCATAGGGTCAACTAGAACTTCAATTGAGTCTTTGGGCAATTGAAATAATGAGATGGTATTGCGTTCTTCCCGACAAGAATCGTCGATCGAACCGATTCTTACTACCTCATATGTTAAACCAATACCTCAATTGATTAATCTAGGATCAGGGGTGAGTTCTCATAGGGTTAACTACAACTTCAATTGAGACTTTGGGTAATTGAATGATGAGATGGTATTATGTTTCTCCCAACCAGAGTCGTCGATCGAACCGATTCTTACTGCCTCATATGTTAGACAATTTCCTCAATTGATTAATCTAGGACCAGGGGTGAGTTCTCATAGGGTAAACTATAACTTCAATTAAGTCTTTGGGCAATTGAGTGATGAGATGGTATTGTGTTCCTCCCAACTAGAATCATCGATCGAACCAATTCTTACTACCTCATATGTTAGACCAATACCTCAATTGATTAATCTAGGACCAGGGGTGAGTTCTCATAGGGTCAACTACAACTTCAATTGAGTCTTTGAGCAATTGAATGATGAGACGGTATTGTGTTCCTCCAGACTAGAGTAGTCGATCGAACTAATTCTTACTACCTCATATGTTAGACCAATACCTCAATTGATTAATCTAGGAGCAGGGGTGAGTTCTCATAGGGTAAACTATAATTTCAATTGAGTCTTTGGACAATTGAAATAATGAGACGGTATTGCGTTCCTCCTAACCAGAGTCATCGATCGAACTGATTCTTACTATCTCATATGTTAGACCAAAACCTTAATTGATTAATCTAGGACCAGGGGTGAGTTCTCATAAGGTCAACTATAACTTCAATTGAGTCTTTGGGCAATTGAATGATGAGACGGTATTGCGTTCCTCCTGATCAGAGTCGTCAATCGAACCGATTCTTACTACCTCATATGTTAGACCAATACCTCAATTACTTAATCTAGGACCAGGGGTGAGTTCTCATAGGGTTAACTATAACTTTAATTAAGTCTTTGGGCAATTGAATGATGAGACGGTATTGCGTTCCTCCTGACTAGAATCGTCGATCGAACTGAATCTTACTACCTCATATGTTAGACCAATGCCTCAATTGATTAATCTAGGAACAAGGGTGAGTTCTCATAGGTTCAACTACAACTTCAATTAAGTCTTTGGGAAATTGAATGATGAGACGATATTGCGTTCCTCCCGACCAGAGTCATCGATCGAACTGATTTTTACTACCTCATATGTTAGACCAATACCTCAATTGATAAATCTAGGATCAGGGGTGAGTTCTCATTGGGTCAACTACAACTTCAATGGAGTCTTTGGGCAATTGAAATGTGAGACGGTATTGCGTTCCTCCCGACAAGAGTCGTCGATCGAACCGATTCTTACTACCTCCTATGTTAGACCAATACCTCATTTGATTAATCTATCACCAGGGGTGAGTTCTAATAATAGATGGGTAATCTGTTGCAACATATGACAATCCATTTGATAATTTACAGCAAATGGGTAATCTGTCGCAACAGATTACTTAATCTGTTCGATAATTTACAACAGATTAGTATCTGATGCAATAGGTTGAATATTTATTTTTATACAATTTCAATTGAGTTTATATGCCTAAATTGATTAAACTAGGACTAGGGGTGGGTGAATTAATAGGGTCCACTACTACTTCAATTTAGTCTTTTGGCAATTGCATGATGAGAGGGTTAACTATCACGCATACCTTTTATAATTATAAAATATAATTAAGATCAATTCTGACCAAATTAACATTTTCAAAACTTGTCATTCTTTTCCAAAATACAAATCAATCCATAAAAATCATCCATTTGCGAGAAAAATATTTCATCATTTCAAATCTCGAGTTCTTGCTCTTTTCTCTTTCTCACTCAATTATACAGTACAAACAACAACTACAACTACTCAAAAAATTTCTCTACTCTTCACAACAAATCGATTTTCTTCTCATTTTCGACCACATAGGTGTTATTTTTGACTTTATTCTTGCTTGTATTAGTCATTTTCTCTGTCTTCATAGGTAACAGAGTTTGAGAAGAGTTCTATATTTATTATTTTTTTCTAAAAAATAAGGGCTTTTAAGTTAATGATGAAAAATAAAACTTTTAGCTGTATTATCTTTGAGAATGGATTTACAATTTTGAGTTTTGATGGTAAAATCGTAGAAAGAACTCGAGAAAACTCTAGTTTCTATTGCAGTGTTCCATTGACTGTCGTGGTATTGTTGGATGGTGTTTGTGGTGGTAGTGGTGGTCGTCGTCGTCGTCGTGGCACTGGTGGTGGCTTTTGGTGGCATTGGTTGGTTGGTTGTTGTTTGTGGTGGCTGTCGGCGGTGTCAGTATTCATGGTGTTTGTGGCATTGGTTGGGGGTGTTTGTGGTTTTGGTGGTTGTTGGTGTGTCGTTATTGTTGGTGTTTGTAATGTATTTTTTAAAATTTATGCATACATTAATTGTAATGTATTTTTTTGTTTTTCTATTTTTATAGGTAAACCATGTCTTCCAAAAGAAAAGAAAGTGAAAGTGGATTATCGTCTGACCACCCCCAAAAAAGAAGCTACAGTACAGAGGGATTCAGAGGAGCTTTCTGAACAATCTCAGTCAGGGAAACAAAGTGAAACTGAGGAGAGATATGAAAATATTGAGAGAGGTGGACAAGGGTCTGTAGTCGGTGATGAAGAAAATAAAAGTGAGAAAGAGGAGGAATTAGAGAGTGAGAAAGAGAAAGACTAAAAGGATGATCATCAACATGAAGATAATGGATCACCAATGGGGGATGAATTAATATCGATATCCCAGCATGATCCTGTCAAAACTTTTAGTATTGACAAGTTTCAAGTTGCAATGCCGATAAATGACTAAAAAGCAAAAGAAGAACTAACTGGTCAAATTGTACTTAAATGTTAGATGAGGAGGAATTTACTGATTTTAGGAAAATTATGAAGGACGAAAACATAGACGAACTTTTTAAGAAGAGATGATTTGGATGCTTTCTTCAGATGGCTGAGGATGACCCTGCCTGTTTTCCAATGAGGATGGTATATGGTCTTCTCAAGCGCAGGATCAAGTACGTGGGGGGCAACAAAAAGATGGATGAAATCTGGATCAACTACTGTGGCATGCCGGTTTGTTTTGGCTTGTATGAGTTTTCCATAGTGACGGGTTTGAGATGCCATCATCCAGAAGAACTACCTATCACCAAGGAAACACCCCGCAAAAGATCCAAAGCAAGAAAACGCAAGGAAAAAATAGATGGGTTGTTTGACAATGCTCGACGTGGCTACAAAGCATCGAATTTGTTGACAAATCTCATGGATAAAACCATACCTAAGTAGTACAGGGAGAAATTGTGCTTAGTTTGGTTTGCCCATTCGGTTATATTGGCAAGAGACGTCAACAAGGTCATAGAAGATGATTTGTTGGCGCGTGATGAGGATTTTGATAAATTCAACAATTATCCCTGGGGATATAATAGCTTCTACTTGACTGTCCCATATTTACTGAAAAAGCTAACCTTAGGGATGACCACATTATACGGCTTTCCTTGGGATTTCACGATAAAATTAATCACTATATCAACTCATCCATAAGTTATATTGAATATAGTTATTATGACTTTTTTTTGCTTGCTTCCTGTTTACATTTTTTAGGCTTGGGCAAGTCATTCCTCCCCTCCGAAAGCAGGTTATGGATTATCCGGATGAGGTTTATCATCCAAGAATGTTTAGGTGGTTGGCTACAAAGAACAACACCAAAATTAAGGAGGTTGGTCTCTTTAACCCTCCGGATGATGCAGTACGTCTTCTTCAAGTAAATTAATTTTACTCAATGAAAGATATTGAATAGATGTTATATCTGGTGCAACATATATTATATCCGATGCACAAAATAGGATATCTGTTGCGACAGATTACCCGTCCTATGCCAACCGGTGTAACAGATGGATAATTTGATGCGACAGATGATTGATATCTTGCATCAGATTACCCATTTGTTGCTTTGGTTCTCTAAACCCAACTCCTAACAGATTAACCATCTACTGCAAATTATATAACAGGTGTGTAATCTGATGTAACATATTATTAATACATATACAGATCATCTGTTGTATAACATGTAACCCAACAGATTGCTCAGCTTATGCAACTGGTTCAACAGATTGGTAATCTGTTGCGACATATGATTGATATTTTGCATCAAATTATCCATGTGTTTCTCTGGTTCTCTGAACCTAACTCAAATGGATTTTAACCATCTACTACAAACTATGCAACAGAGGTATAAGCTGATGCAACATATTGTTAATATGTTGCAGAAGTTGACTGTTAAAATATTTACACAACTGTGAAAATTATTATATTATATGATTTAAATGTATTTATCTTTTTTTTCTAGGTTGTGCATCCATGGATCGTGCCTACTGAGGAGGAGTCATTGATGACTTCTTATATTATTCTAGGTCATGTTGATACTATAGTAAACCCAGCGGTGGAGTTAATAAGGAAGGAATCGGCTGGAGCAACAACCATAAGAAGAGCAGTTAGGCAAGGTCAGCCTAATGTTGAGGCTCTTCATGACCAACCTACTAAGGCAGATCCGGGTGCTTCTTCTGGTGGAGTTGTTGGTGTTGGTGGCAGGCATGCTAATTCTGCTACCACTCGTGATGATGAGCATGTTGATGCTCAAGAAAAAATAAATATGTTTGAAAACACCCATTTTCACCCTTACACAGGTCCCTCTCACCCCTCTTCACCCTCGTGTTCCCGTTGTGAATACGAAAAGTGCAAGGACAGCGAGGATAAACTCTTTGAAAAAGTAGAGGCTATCTCTAAAGTTGTCGAGGAATTCAAATCCAAGAGGGGTGTCATACCATCCAAGAAGTTGAGGGAGCGATACACTGCTACATTGTTGGTTAGGAGGAAGAAAAGAGCAATAACCGACGTACTCTCATATCGGAAATAAAAAATAATTGCAACTCTTCCCTCTCAAAAAGTTGTTGAAGTTTAGAGGTCATTCAAGAAGAAGGTGGATATATACGCAGAACTTGGCGCCAAAGAGAAGAGGGATCTGCGACAGGCCAAGAATGCCAAGCCAGTCGCACCAGATAACCCTAGATTTTCTCTAGTTAGTTACTAATAATTGGGTATTAATTAAGATTTACATTTAATCCATTTTATCAATAAGCCGGCCTATTAAAAGATTAGGAAAATTACATTATTTTTTTTGACCAAATATTTTTTTTTTGGTCCGATTTATATTTTACTTATCATCAGAATATAAAACCCTTTAAGCCATGGTAACACCTATCAATTGGAGAATCAAGCTCAACCAAAATATCAAGACTTAAAAATATTATAAAGTACATTGGAATAATATAAATGAAAATGACAGTAAATCGAATACAATGCCAAGAATAGTTGATACTTTCTCCATTCACTTTTACTTATCATTATTTTGCTTTTTGAGGTCAGTTTTCATGAACTTTAATTTGCATTTTAATATGTATAACTTAATATTTTAAATTTAAAATTTAGATGGTGGAAAACTATATGAAAAATGCTATCAATTGCAATTCATCTCGTATTAATATGATGAAAAATATATCTTAAAATATTAGACAAAACTTATGCAGATTGACCTCAAAAAGCAAAATAATAATAAGTAAAAGTCAATAGGCGAGTACAATCCCCAAAAATCAATATTACAAGTCGTGACCTATTAAATATAATAAGTACAATTCGGATACTAAAGATGCTAACATTAGCATTACTAATTAATGATGAACTTTCAAGGAAAATCTACTTGGATCTAGTTTATACATCAAAGATCATTAGTTTCTTGTAGTGAGAAAAAAAATTATAATTAAGGGTGATAAATTCAGTTCAAATTCATTTGATCACTCAATCCATCAAGTTTTATGGGCATGTCTTATATTAGAAAGAATAGCTAACCCAATCCATCTTAATCCATGATAAAAGCTAACCCAAAGTAATTCATGACGTAGCTCAAACTTTACTTGACCATCACTATCAGACCTTCAACACCTATAATTTGATTCTTTTATAATTATTTCACTCCAATAAAAAAATAGGTAATACCATAAATCGACCTTCCTAAATTATTTTCCTTATGTCTAACTTTTACTTAAATCAACCTTCCTAAATTATTCTCTTTATGTCTAAGTTTCATTAAAATAATTCTTGTATAATGATGGACTAAGTTGTTTGGGTCGGATTATTAACTATTGTTTAGTCCATCTTGATCAAATTCATCTTAGCCTATTTATGTTATGGACAGAGTTGAGCAATGACCCATCTATTGCTTCAGCCTTCAGTCCATCTTGATCCGCCAAAATTTAACCCAAACCTTCCCATTTATTATACTCCTAATTTCAATACAACATTACATATTAATTGATCATGATTAATCTTATGTAATAGATATATGTTATGCATTTCCTATAATCCTGCAAGGAAAGAAGCATGCATTTGCTCTATCAAAGAGCGGGTAGAGGTTCCGGAGGAGAAGCAAGTTGATCATTACAGGTGATAAAATTAGCCTATGAAATATAACCTATCAAGTTGATCACCCATTTATTAGTTCTCCCCATTTTAACCCGGACTAGTTCAATTCATCTAAAAATGGATAACTGAGAGTTATGCTCTTATTATATATTAGTCTTTAATTTATGCTCCTCATAACAAAAATTTAAAAATATGTTACCAACATAACTATATATTTTCATATCATAATATATCTGATGTTATGCCCTGCATGACTTCGTATCATACACATGACATTAACCCTTAAGAAGGTGGGAAAGATTATGTGGTTGTGGATAATCTATGAGGATGTGATAGAGGTGTGAGTATCACTACCCTTAATGATGAAGAACAATGGGAGATTACATCTAGTGGACATCCATATAATATAATATATTTTATAGCATTCTCCTTGGATGTCCATTGATAATATGCCTCGTTAAAATCATACTAAAAAAAATTCAGCGAAAAAAAATTATATAGAAGATAAAAAGTACACATTCTGAAATATGTAGCATTTGTTACCTCATTAAAAACTTTGATAGAAAAAACTAATGGAACAAAATTTGGTTAAGAGAAAGGAGCACAACATATATTTTTTTCTGATGAAAACATCATGTCACAACCCAAAAATCAAGGGTCATGATGGCACTTGTTGCAGCGTACCTTGACAAGTAAGTCAATCACTCAAACTGATATACAAAGAGGAAAAGAAATAAATACCCCCAAGGTAAGGCTTCTAGAATGAAGCCAAGCCACATAAGTATGATAAATGCAGAAGGAATATAATCACCAACGCAATCATAATTCCTAAAATCTGGTATCAATAGTATAAGAACTTCTAATATAACTATGAGTCAAATACATAAGAAATACCCACAAAGGATCAACATTTGTCTCCGAATACAAATAAAAATATAACTATTATAGAAAGATAGAGGTGAACACCCGACGCATGAATGTCCAACCACTACCTTGAGTAAATCTGAAGGCGCTCGAAATCAATCAATTTGAGTCGCACTCGATCTAGGACCTACGCCAAAAGGGAGCATTAGGTATGAGTACGATCTACTTGTACTCAGTAGGTATCATAGATCGACCAAGCAAAGTAGTAAATAAATCATCCAAAACATACACTAAGGGCACGTCACCTGCAATCAAAAAATGTTCCACAACGATAGCCCATACCACTTGTACTAATTGTTCTACAATATTCATACATAATAATACAATAACACGCCAAATAGGGATATAAATACACATAATATCACATACAAATAGAACGAAAAAGGAGCATGTATAATCAAGATCATCAAGTACAAATAAAGAAAGATTGAACAATCACATATTAATAAGTCAAGATATAGAACAAATAGATAGATGACGAGTCAATATGGAAATAAAAGCACAATATAAACACAATAAAGCAAGTGCAATGTATATGATGACGATAAGGATGCATGCGGTTGGCACACAACTTTGAGTTTGACACACAACCTTGGGATGAGTACACAACTTCTGTATTTCTAGTATTTCAATATTTATAGTATTTTCAAAGAACATACATAACATAGGACACAAATCAAGTATACATACATGACAACAAGTAAATATAAAGAAATAAAACAAACAAGTGAAATGATGCGTATGATGACATGAGAATGACAATGCAATGTTCGCAATCATACAAAATGAGTATTTTCAAAATCAATCTACATGGTGTATTTTCCACAACGAATTCATATGATGTATTTTCACCACCAATGTTACTATTTGACAACCACGTGAGCCAACATTCACTCACTATTTCCACAATTCATGAATTTTTCACGTGATTCATATGCCCACAAAGTATGAATATATATATATATATATATATATATATAGTTGAAGGGTTTTTTCAATTAAAGTGATGGTTTTGAATAGAGATTATTTTTATCATTTTTAGAGTCGTCACTTGAAATTGAGTTATAGTGTTTCAAGTCACCTTTTTGAATCTCTGGTCAAAAAGAAATGACTCATTATTATGGTCTACAAAAACAGAAGACCGGGTAAGGAATTCTATTGACCGAGGGGAAGGTGTGAGGCACCCCTCGAGTCCCGTGGTTCTAGCACGGTCGTTTTTATTAACTTATCTTGACTTGAACTATTTTGATAAATTATGTTAGGGCGTAGATTCGCTCATTTTTAACTATACCAAATATATCTATTTATACCTCTTGTATTAAATTAGTGAAAAATAATTTTAGAAAATCCTTGACAAAAAGGTGCATTATTGCATCGTTGAATTATTTTTAAATGTTTCAAAAGATATGTATGCTGCATTCTTAAACAAAATAAGATTTAATTATTTTATACTTGCCTAATATTTAAAAGCATTGCCTACTCGAAGTGCTACCTAACTTTAAGACAATACTTATTTAGTGCAATTAATTAATTTAACAATAATTATCAAACTTTATTAATGGCAGTGAATAAAAAAAATAAACATTAAAAAAATCCTTATCATGGCCTTCAAACTGATCTCTTTAAATTAATACAAATGCAAATCTACCTATTTGTGGCTGGTTGCGTTTGATGGACTCCCCAAAATGGGGTTCCATGACTGGCCGCGGCGGAGCTAGATGAAGCGGTGGCTGAAGAAAAGGGAGACGACTACTGATCGGCATCGGTAATGAAACCTCACTGGAATTGACACAAAAATCGATCGGCCATCGGTATTGTTGTCGCTGTCAGATCCGGCAAGATTCGGCAACAACTCTGGCCACTGGGATAGTGAGACGGCGGTAGTAGAATGTATAGTTGGTCGCCGATTTTGGGGTTTTCCGGCGAAATTTGTCGGAGAGATTAAAATGGAATGGCCGTTTCCGTATGTGTGTGTGTTTTCACTATGTATGTGCATGTGTGTTTGTGAGGTGAGTGTGTGTGTGTGAATTCTCTTGGCGCGTGTAGCGTATGCATATTCTCCTGTCCCTTTTTTTCTTGAAGCTGTGTATATATATATGAATTTCAATGGGTGTGTGTATTGTTATAGTTAGTGAGTGTTGTGAGGTCATAGTGGGTAAATTGTGAGGTGTGTGCTTTGTGAATGTAACAAAATGGAGTTTGTGAGTGTATATTGTTCTGTGGAATGTGTGTTGCTATTAGTGGGTGTATTAGTGTGTTTGATGAATAAAAAAAATATGGATTTTGTGAGCATGAATATGAGGCTTTCTCAGCGTGCAATGTGTGTCTTTGTATGTCTATTTTTCATTTTTCTTCTTTTCTTTTCAAGTTTTTTTCTATGAAAACCAAATCACCGTATATATTCTAGAGGAATATCTCAACATTCTGGATCAATTTCAATGAATAATTAAGAAAATACAGACACTGATTCAAATAATTGTACAAACAAAACATGATACTACAACAATCATATGTATTAAATAATTCATAAAATCACTTGAACATTTTTTATTCATGTTTTTCCACAGTAAACTTATAACATAAATAGTACAGGACCGCATAAGAACCTATGATGAATTAAACCGAGTAAGAATAGAAATATTATTGTCGAAAACTGGAGATCTTGACCTCCACTTTTTCTTTCCCTTTTTTTCTTTTCTCTACCGCCTTTTTCCCCCTCACTATTTGATGTTCACCCTCCGTAACTTTTTTGGGGGTGTAGGGAGTTATATGCTGAAAAAGGGGATGTGAGAGGGCAGTTGAGAGAGAGTGGGAGTGTGCCAGATGGCGTGGGGCAGTTGGGTGGTTTAGGATGAGATTTTTATTTTTTATTTTTTGTTATATTATTTGTTTTATTTTTTAAAAACTATAAATTAAAATAAATAATAAAAAAAATATTAACTAATTAATTTTTATATTTTAAGAAAATACAATAAATGTTTATAAATAATCTAAAGTAAATATAATTAAGATAATACTAAAACTAGTAGCCTATTTATTAAAATTAAAAGGAAAATATATTTTTGAATTTTTTGTTTTCTTTTAAAAATAAAATTAAAATTAAATATCACAAAATGTAACTTTAATTATTTATTTATTTCAACTAAAACTTATTAAAAATGAAATAAGAGCTAAAATAGATATTGGACAAAAATATAAATATTTAATGCCGAAAAATAGGGTAAAACTCGGGGAGGGTCAAAAATCACGTGTCTACATTTTATCCCTCGTTGTTTGAAATCTCGAAGAGTTTTCATAAAAAGAAGCAGACAATCAGATGAATTTTGACTCTCCAATAGTTCGAACGGGTAGGATAAAGAAAATGTGATGTAACTGAGTCCTGTTTTTGGACCGCCTACATATCTCGTGTGATAAGGAAATCAGGTCACGTGTAGTTTAAAGAGGTAAAATGGTGAGACATGAGTTAGAGGTCAAGTCAGTTTCCCTGGAGTCTCCGATACATGACATTCTACTTTTACATTAAAATGAATAACAAAAAATAAAATGAAGATAAAAGTGAAAGATCCTATCTATGCTGTTTTTCTGGAATCTTGACTTGAATCTTCATGACTTCTCAAATGGTGAGATATTCGTTATTTTGAATTGAATTTGAAGCATGAAATGTTCCTTCATGTTGATTCTTGGCATTGGAGAGAACTTGAAAATTGACTTAATCTGCAGACTTTTGTTCTGACTTGAACTTGAAAATCTTCACCTTATTCTTCAGGCGGACTCCTGAACTTGCAACTGATAATCATCACTCTATTCTCCAAACGTATTCCTGAACTCAAAGTAAAAGGTAAACTAAAAAAAAATAGTACCATTATCCAGGAGGGTCCTGAGCTGAAAGTAAATTCCTATTTTCCAGAAGGGTCCTGAGCTGAAAGTAAATTTCCATTTTCTAGGAGGGTCCTGAGCAGAAAGTAAATTCCCATTTTCCAGGAGGGTCCTGAGCATGAAATAAAATTTCATTTTTCAGGAGGTTCCTGAATAGAAAGTAAATTCCCATTTTCCAGGATGGTCCTGAACAGAAAGAAAATTCTCATTTTCCAGGAGAGTTCTGAGAAAAAAGTAAAAATCCCATTTTTCAGGAGGGTCCTGAGCAGAAAGTAAAATCCAATTTTTCAGGAGGGTACTGAGCAGAAAGTAAAATCTCATTTTCTATGAGGGTCTTAAGCAGAAAGTAAAATCTCATTTTTCAGGAGGGTCCTGAGCAGAAAATAAAATTCCATTATTCAGGAGGGTCCTGAGCAGAAAGTAAAGTCCCATTATCCAAGAGGGTCCTGAGCAGAAAATAAAGTTTTATTATCCAAGAGGATCCTGAGCAGGAAGTAAAATCCCATTATCCAGGACGGTCCTGAGCTGAAAGTAAAGTCTCATTATCTAGGAGGGTCTTGAGTAGAATGTAAAATCCCATATAACACACATAATAATTTTTTTGCCCCAGTTTGTACTAGGAAAATTTGTGAGTGTCACCGAATCTTAAATTTTTTAAATACAATAAAAATGATGAATCAAGGCCTGGAATAGCCCTGTTAAGTAAATCTCGTAAAGAATAAAATTTACTATGACTGTGATCAAGCATCCTATGTTGTAACATTGCTTCTTGCGTTGACAGAAGGGTGGAATTGCACCCTCTATTTGAAAACTTTAGAATGAAAATGACATTCCATCTCTGTTTCAAACAAAGAAAAATTGTGAGTTTAAAAATGTGGTAGTTGGCTTGTGGCATTTGCCTAGTGAGGCGACCACTCTTGGACTTGTCATACTCCGCTCCATATCAATCATTGATAAGTATCGTTGACTTGTACTTTTGACCCCCCAAATTCTGTCTACTGAATTTTTTGACTTAAATCATATTTCTCTTGCATGATGCCTCTGGATTTAATTTCAAATTCACCTTCTATACTTCTATGAGTCCAAAAACTATCAGATGAAAAGCACTCTTGAGTACCTTGCTTTATTTTTGAAACGTGTGGCCTTTTGTCTCTCTTTTTACAATTGAAGGAGTTGGTAGCAAGTTTTGAAGTCCTTTCTCACTTGTCTTGATATGAATTTGACTCAAAATATGTGAAAGATGACGATAGTGATTTTCCAGTCGACAACAAAGACATAAAAATCAAAAATCAAAATAAAAATAATAAAAAGAAAAAAAAAGACAATGGACATCTTTTTTCTAAAACGATAAAAAAAACTTATCTGAGTGTGGTAGTCGATTCCAATGATTATGACATGCATTTTGAATTAAACAACCTGAACTACCCAGACTAATCATTATCAACTTTTACCCACTCATTGAATTTGAAATAGAGCCATTCTTGAACTTGTTCTCTCTGGATTTCAATTCTCCTTAGGCTAGTGGAACCTCAATGGGTTTTTCCCAACGAGCCTCTTCCATTTTACTTTTATCTCAACTCATTGTCGCCTTATGGTGCCCATGAGGGTTTTTACTAATAAGACTCTCTCATTTTTATTGTTCTCACAACTCACTGTTGCTTATGGTGCCCGGGAGGGTTTTCACCAATAAGACTCTCATTTCATCTTTTTTAATCCTGATAAAGGAAAGTGGTTTCCAAAATATAAAACATCATATACCCGTAACATCTTTAGCCTTGACATTCTCAAAGATTGATCTGAAGGTCTTTCTTTGGTTGTCACTTGGCTTTTGGATAAGGTTACAAATAGAAGGCGGCATAAGGCTCAAAATATATAACATGGGGTGAGATTTACAACTTTTCTAATCGAGTCATAAAGAAAATAGCTTTTTCCCCAGTTTTATTTTATCCTAGGTAACTTGAATTTTCACTTGGTTAGACCAAACCCCAGAGTAGGGCTGCCTATGTATCTTATCGTAGCAAGAATCAGGTCAAACGTAGTTTAGTAAAGTCATTATTTTGCTTGATTTTGATTTTCAATGATTTTTTTTCATCGTCCTCAATTCCATTTTTTCAACATTCTAACAATAATTTGATTCCAAAAGAGGGGTACGAAAGAAAGATAAAATCAAAGCACAAGGGGGTAAGCAAAGGTTGATATAATATTTGGACAGCAGAACAAAATGCCTTCTCATTTCAATCTTTAAAAATGCAAGTACAAAACATAGATAACATAGTTGTACATGAATATCATACATAATATCTCTTAACTGCATAAGCATTGACAGACATTTCTTCTATTTTGCCCTCTACATCAGTCAAATATAATGCACCATTAGGTAACACTCTCTTCACCAAGAACGTACCTTGCCAATTAGGGGAAAACTTTCCTTTGGCTTCGATTAAATGGGGAAGGATGTGTCTTAGTACTAATTGACCGGCTTCAAAATGTCTAGGACGCATCTTTATGTTATATTCCCATGTTATTGCTTTCTGGTATAGTTGTCCATAACATACTGACATCAATCGTTTTTCATCAATCAGGCTTAATTGCTCCAATTGAGTTTTGACCCATTGATCATCATCAATTTTGTCATCCACAACTACTCAAAGAGATGGAATCTCAATCTTTGCAAGTATAATTACTTCAATTCTGTGTACCAATGAGTAAGGGATTATGCACTATAGTACGATAACCCAATAAAGCAAAAGGTAACTTTTCATGTCATTGTCGGGATCCTTGAACCATCTTGTGGAGTATTTTCTTTAGGTTCTTATTTGCAGCTTCTATAACCCCATTCACCTTTGGGTGATAAGAAGTTGAATTTTGATGCATAATCTTAAATTCCTGACATACTTCTTGCATCAAACAACTATTGAGATTTGCAGCATTATATGTGATAGTTATCTTTTGAACGCTGAACCGACAAATGATATTAGAGTGAACAAAATTAATCACTACTTTCTTAGTCTATGACTTGAAAGTCGTTGCTTCCACCCACTTTGTGAAATATTAAATGTCCACCAAGATGAATCTATGTCCATTCAACGCTTTTGATTTAATTGGTCCAATTACGTCCATTCCCCAGGCCACGAAGTGCCATGGAGCAGTCATTGGATGAAACTCAGATGGAGGGGAATGTATCAAGTCCCCATGTACGTGGCATTCATGAAACTTACAAATGAAATGAATTGAATCTCTCTCCATGGTAAGCCAATAGTAACCTGCTCGAAGTATTTTCTTCACTAAAACATACCTATTCATATGCGGTCCACAAATCTCAGAATGTAGTTCAGTCATGATATTTGAAGCTTCTTTTGTATCTATACATCTTAGAAGTTCCAAATTTAGAGTCCTCTTATACAAGATTCCCCCACTCAAGAAAAATCCACTAGCCAGTTGTCGAATGGTTCTCTTTTGGTAACCATCGACATGTATTGGATATTTTCCAGCCTAAATATATTCTTTGATATCATGGAACAAAGGCTCACCATCAAGTTATTCCTCAACCACATTTCAATATGCATATTGATCATGGATCTGTATATGCAAGGGGTCGATATGAGTCTAGTCGGGATGTTGGAGCATCAAAGATAAAGTTAACAAAGCATCAACAATCTCATTATGAACTCTGGGAATATGTTTGAACTTTACTGATACAAATTATTGATAAAGATCTTGCAAACAACCTCGATACGATATAAGCTTTGAGTCATGAGTCTCCCAATATCCTTGGATATGGTGGACTAGTAAGTCTAAGTCTCCTAACGCCAACATTTCTTGGATTCCCATGTCAACATCTAGTCTCAAACCTAGAATACAAGCTTTGTATTTTACCATATTATTGGTACATTAGAATCGAAGTTGGGTTGTTACAGTATAATATTTTCCCGATTCAGAAATAAGAACTGCTCCTATCCCTACTCCTTTTATATTAGCAGCTCCATCAAATAACAACTTTCAATCTGAGTAGCAATAATCAGAAATAACCTTATCAACATACAATACCTCTTCATCTGGAAAATATGTCTTCAGTGGTTTATATCCCTAATCAATAGGATTCTCATCCAAATGATCTGCTAACGCTCGAGCTTTCATTGCATTCGTGTCACATAAACAATATTAAATTATGTGAACAACATCTTCCATTTCTCGAGTCGGCCTATGGGCATAGGCTTCTGAAAAATATACTTTAAGGGATCTAAACAAAAAATGAGGTAAGTAGTATAAGATGAGAGGTAATGCTTCAACTTTTGTGCCACCCAAGTTAATGCGTAACATGTCTTTTAATAAAGAGTGTACTTAGCTTCGTAAGTGGTAAAATTTTTGCTAAGGTAGTAGATGGATTGTTTTTTTACCCGTGACATCATATTGAACCAATACACACCTGAAAGAGTTTTCTAAAACAGACATGTACAATATCAAAGGTCTACCTAGCTCTGGTGAAACCACAACAGGTGGATTCGACAAGTATCTCTTGACTTTGTCAAATGCCTCTTGACATTCTTCAGTCCATTCGACTTTAGCACTCTTTTTCACCGACTTGAAGATTGGCTCATAGGTTTTCATGAGTTGGGCAATGAATCTACTGATATAATTCAACCTTCTGAGTAGGCTCATTATCTCCATTTTGTTCTTTGGTGGAGGCAGTTCTTGAATAGCTTTTATCTTTGAAGGATCTAACTCAATACCACACCGACTGACTTTAAATCGCAGGAGCTTTCTAGACGGGACTCCAAATACACATTTTGTTGGATTAAGTTTGACATTATACCTGCAAAGCCTTTCAAAGAATTTCTTCAGATCTTTGATATAGTCAGATTGCTCTTTTGACTTAATGATCACATCATCAACATAAACTTTAATCTCCTTATGCATCATGTCATATAACCTAGTGGACATTGCCATTATGTAAGTTGTCAAAGCATTCTTTAGTACAAATGGCATGACTTGATAACAATATGTCCTCCATGATATAATAAATGATATTTTTTCTGCATTTTCTTGGTCCATAATGATCTGGTGATACCCCGCGTAACAATTCACAAAATATTCAAACTCATGTTTTGCACAATTTTCCAACAAATATAGATATTGGGAAGTGGAAAATCGTCTTTTGGACTTGCTTTATTTAGATCACGATAATCAACACACATTAAAAATTTGACATCTTTCTTGGGAGCAAGGACAATATTTGCTAACCAAATAGGATATTGTGCCACTCGAATGACTTTAGCCTCAAGTTGCTTTGTGATTTTCTCTTTGATTTTTACACTCATGTCAGTTTTAATCTTTCTTAACTTTTGTTTGACAAAAGAAAAAGCGGAATCAGTTAGCAACTTATGAACTACCAAATCAGTGCACAAACCAGGCATATCCTCGTAAGACCATGCAAAGATATCCTTGCAATCAAAGAAGGCTTCAATTATATCTTCTTTTGTTGTGGTCGAGCATGTATATTATCTTAGTCTCCCTAATATTTTCATGATCCCCTAGATTAATTGCCTCAGTTTCATCCATATATTGGTTTGACTTATTCTCAAACTATTTGAAATCTTTGCTTACTTCCACGAATGCTTCCTCTTCATCCTATTCAACCTTTTTATTCATTATTTCATAATTAGATTGAGTTTAAAAATCTGGTTGACAATTCTTCATGTATGTCATTTCACTAGAATTGGCATAGAAAGAACTGTATAATTAGTAAACATTAGACTCAACATAAAACAAAGGGAAACTATATTTTATTAAAATCAAATATAAAAGAGTTTTAACCTAAAAACAACAAGATAAAGATCTAAATTAAAATCCTAAAATGATTCAAATTATAGAAAGAAAACAAACAAACTACCAAGACTCTTTCAAAGTAGGGAGGGGAGTGGCCTCCTAATTTTTGAGCTAAACATCAGGGCCAATAAACTGCACATCTGCATTGCTGGTACCTTTCCCAATTTCAACAATATCATCTTCAATAAACATATTTTGGAAGAGGCCGATTAACTCTGTATGATCATCATTCATTGACCCTACGACAGGTAATATAGAGGACCCAATAGCATCGAGTCTGACGAACGACTTTTTAAGTAGCGGTATTGGCTTGGTAAGTGATCATGAATCTTTCTTATGCTCCTTAGCCTTCTTTATGTCCTCAAAAGAGGGCTTATATCCCAAACCAAAAGTATCAAAGCTTTCACAGAGATATACTGGATGAGCCCTGCCTTGTAAAGACTTCCCTAGACCTTTCCCTAGTTCAAAACCATGCTTTAACATTTTGTTCACTACCATAACAGATGTAAAGGACAATTGTGGTCTTGCAATGAGATTATCCTCGAGGATATGCTCAACAGCCACTTCCTCAAAAGCTTGATAAATTGACACTCTATCTACATTGTCAGCCTAAATGGATGAAATTGAATAATCTTTATACATGGACAAATCTCCTTCACCATGAACAACTATTTCTTGTCTGTCATTTTCAAATTTGACAATTTGGTGTAACATAGATGCGACTGCCCCAGACCTATGAACCCATGGCCTACCCAAAACATATTATATGAAGCATCAATGTTCAGCACTTGGAAATCCACAGCAAAATTCATAGGCCCTATTATTAGTATAAGCTCTATCTCACTAATGGCATTCGTTTTTGCTCCAGCAAAACCTTTGATGCATACATTGTTATGTCGGATCTTTTCCACGTTAACATTTTACTTTTGCAAAGTTGATATAGGACAAATATTAGCACTAGAACCTCCATCAATCAATACTTGAGTGATGTAGGAATGCTCACACTTCATAGTAATATATAAGCCTCGATTATGTCCAGTACCTTCTGTGGGTACTTCATCATCTGAGAAAGTGATCCTATTTACCTCAAAGATTCTACCAATAATTTACTCCAATTGGTTCACCTTAATCTCACTGGGCATGCGTGCCTCATTCAAAATCTTCATTATAGCTTTGCGATGATCATCTGAGTGTATTAGTAAAGACAACAAAGAAATTTGGGCTGGTATCTTCCTCAATTGTTCCACAAAAGAATATTCCGACAATTTCATCTTTTTCAGGAATTCTTCAGCCTCTTCTTTAGTAACTAATTTCTTGACTAGAATTTGGTCTTCATTGCTTTGTTTAGCTTTTCTTAACTCATCTGGGGCATAACACCTCCCCGAATGGATTAATCCTCTTACTCCATCCCCTTCTTCAACAACTTTTTTCCCTGTATATGTCACCATAATGGGATTGTAGTTCTAAGGACTGTCTTGGCATTAACCATAGGAAATTGTGACACTGGTTTAATAATAATTGGGTTATGGGAGCTTCTTTTACAATTAAGAGAGGCTTGGTGGGCCTTCCGAGAATAATTAACTTTGGTTTCATCTGACCTGACCCAACACTTTCTGAAGTTTCTTTCCCCATAACCAAAGAAGTATGCGACAGTTTGGGTTTTGTTACTACCTCCTCTATTTCTGCAGGTTTTACCTTCGTCAAATCCATAACATTTGCTAACTTTTCCATACCATTTTTTATCTTAATGATGGGATTGAAGGAAACTACATCCTCTTCACCACTAGGTATCAACTCTAGCATATTTATTTCAGTATGAGTCGGCATGGACTCTGGTTAATGTTTGGAGCGTCTAGATTTTTCACCATAATTTGTTATGTGTCTATCAGCTCTTGAATTGCTCTTTTAAGTACCAACATTTTTTTATGTCTTGCTTGGGGAATCAAAATAGTATGCACATCTTCTAGAATAATCTAAGTTTTTCGGAGGAGGATTTGGTATCCTTCTCTCAATTGGTCTTAGAACATTCATGTCCCTCAGTCTCTAAAACAAGTTGGCATAACATATTTCAATAGGAGTGGAATTATCTTTACCTATGTTAGTTATCTTGTAATCTGCTCTGTGTCAGAAATTTGAATTATGGGGGCCTTGTTGAACTTGTGGGATTGGAGGATGATTCTGAATGCTTGTGCACGCCATTGTGGGTAAGAAGGAGCTCGAACATATGGTTATGCATTATAGATAGGATACTAAGGGAATGAAATGAAATATAATGGATTTTGGGGAGGAGCATAGTCGTGGATGATTATATGGGTCTTGGACATAAATTTGAGATTGAGATTGTGTGTATGGTTGACATGATCCTCTTAAATTTTATCGTGGACCTAGCATAACTGTAGCTACATCCCCCTTTATTTTTTTCCCACAAAAACTTCCCGGACAATTTTGAATTGTTTGCATTGTTGCATTCAAAGCAGCTTGACTTATGATTTTTCTAGACTTAATTCTATTTTCAATATTACTCCGACTTTAATGATCTCAGCAAATGTACTTCCAATAGTAGAAAGCAAATAATGGAAATAGTCAGGTTCCGGCATCTGTAGAAAAATATTAATCATCTCAAACTCCTTTATTGATGGCCTAACTCTTGCAGCTTTCTCCCTCCATCTAACAATATATTTTCGAAAAGTTTCAGCTAAGTTTTTCCTCATGTAGGCAAGTGTGGTGCGATCTAGCACTATATCAATATTATATTAAAATTGCTGGACAAAATCCTGAGCCATGTCATTCCAAATGTGTCAATAAGAAATATCTTGGTCAATGAACCATTCTGAAGTTATCCCCGCTAGACTTTCTCCAAAGTAAGCCATCAACCGTTCTTCTTTTCCCCCTTACTCCTCTCAATTGATTACAAAACCAGATTAACATCTATTTCTTTGTTCTATTACGGATTTAAGATGAGATTTCATCCTTTCTTACTCTAATTCCTTGATTTATTTCTCAAAACCCCAAAAATCTTAGGTCTTGATTTTAAATCCGATTTCACTTGAATAGTTTTTAAATTTTATAATCACTAGTTTTACATCAATTACCTTCAAAACAACTTCGATTCTGATTTAACAGGAATTTCAAAGATTTTACTCGATAAAGCTCAAAAATAATTTTTCTTCGATTTGAAACTCATTTTTGACTCGATTTGACTTGAATTTTTAGTTGTAGATTCCTAAAAATATGGGAAACATAATTTTGAAGTAAAGTTATAATTTTTTCTTTTTTTTTCGAAAACCTATTTCGAGAATCCGTTTTGCCCCGAATAAAAAATAGTCAATATAGATATGGTCGGCTTTATTTTGACACGTAGATTCTATATTTCTTGATTTTAACTGATTTTTGGATCGTTCGTGGAAAGTAAGGTCATGAATTCAAAGTGTAGCGGACTGATTCCGACATTCGAGGTAGGTTATGGCTTAACTCTTTCAGACTTGATTGGTTAGTAAATATTGATACAAAATGCATGTTAAGGTTAGAAACTAATCATGAAATATGGTTATCTATATGTTGTTCCCCTGTAGGGGCCTGAATGTGATGTAATTGTTGAATTTGAGATATCTTGTGATATGTGTGACCGTGCGGAGTCTTATATGATGTAAAATGGGATGCAAAAGAATTCAAACAAGACAATAAGATAAGATTCAAGAATATAATTAAGAGTGGTCACTCTTCCATACTACACTTTTGGAATAAATTTTACTTGTTGCTTCTACTTTGGGATTGTTGGTTCTTGTTTGCTCGTACGACTGTTTATCTACTTTTGAAAGTTCAATTCTATTTTGTTATTGTTTTGTTAATAGGTTGGTTCTCTCGAATGATGCATTAGTTTTTGTTATGTTATTCTACATGCCTATGAACTCACTTCGATTTACTTACTTTAAACGTTTTAAATGTTCGATGACATGAGCCTTCTATTCATTTTTTGTGCAATTATTTCGTGACTTATTAGGGTGGTCATGTTATTTTCTTTTGGTCAATATGACATGTTTTCTCTTGATGTTAAATGTTTTCCCCACTAAAATATTTGTTTGCAAATTTGAAATAATCTTTGCGCGTCACATAACCCTTTTGGCGTGAGCCTTCCTGGGATCCCGGAGATCCTTAGGATTTCGACAGCGCCAAGGGTTGGTTATGTGTTGCCAAAGGTATATTTTGGATTTGGGGTGTGTTTTGGTGCTTCTTTGTGTTTACAGATTAAAGACGAGCTGTTAGATGAGATAGAGTTGTCATGGATTTGGGAGTCGCTAAGGCTTATCCAATCTACCCTTCTTAATTTCTCTTTTATTTGTTTTATTATTGACCTGTAAGAATTATTGTACAAGCGCTAATGATGTAATGATAATTTATGGGACTGCATGGGAAGCGGGGAATCTATGTGCTTTACGTGATATGTGACCACTTAGGAAAACCTTAATATAGAATTAACAACAAATTTCTTTTGTCACCTAGAATCTTATCTTTAGGAGCTCTAAATACTATTTTGACATGTTAATTTAGACGACGGCGAAAAATTAGCATTGAACGGTTGCGTTTATTTTTACAGCATGCCTTCACATTATTTTTTAGCCTTCAAAATCAATTTCCAACAAGTGAAACACAGTTTTCATCATAAAAAAAATACTTTTCAGCAATTAACACAATTTCTAGCATCCTTTTATGAATTTTTGGCAATTAAATTCTTTTTGGCAATTAACACATGTTCTAGCATCCCTTATGAAATTTCAGCAATTAAATTCTATTTCCAGTCTGTTGAAACAAATTTTCATCAATTAAACATTTTTCAGTTCAATAAAACAGTTTTTAACATCTTTCATGAATTTCCAACGATACAAAATTATCTTTTAGGCAGTTAAATGATTTCAGCGTATTAAAATTAATTTTCCCCGCATTAATAAAAATTTCAACATTTTAAAAAGTAATATCCAGCATATTAAATCACTTTTTAACATACAAAGTCATTTTTTTCTAACACTCTAAAATTAATTTCCAGCATTTTTTTACTAATTTACAGTATGTTTAGTTATCTTTTACATGATAAATTAACGGTTATCATTCCTTAACGTTTTCTTAACTTTGACAAGCTTTTATTTTAACAATTTTACAACACATTATTTTGACATGAACAACAGTTATATTTTGTCATACTCAGCCATTGTTTAATGCATAGATATCATCCCTATAGCTTAACTACATCAAAAAATAATAATTATTTGTCTTTGCATGTTAATCATTATCCAACTCTTAATTAACGAAGAGGCTAACTTGGGATCATTATATACTATGTGATGTCCTATTTGTTTCGCACTTTGAGTCCTAGAAAACATAGTTTTATTTGTCTAGACCACAAATTCAAATTAGCAAAGTTCAATGCCTCTTGGTTGAAAGTGGGACGATAGACATTTCTAGAGGCGTTAGTTTTATTCTTTTTTAAGTGCGCCTTTAGGTTGACAATCAGCCTAGACGGGGTAGGATGGGTGGTCATTCACAAATCCAAATAGATCCAAATAGAAATAACATGTTTGTTTATTAATTATTTTATCACTTAGTTAACATTAAGTTAATAATGAAACAAGAGACCTTTATGTGATCACATAGAATCCCCACGTAAAGTACGAATTCTGCCAGGAACCATCTTTGTGGACCTCGAAAGGTGTCTAACACCTTCCTTATGAGGTAATTTGAACTCTTACCCGAATTTCTGATGAACTAAGACTAAATAACAAAATAGGTTCGTAGTTGGCCTAGACCGGTGCCCTAACGCACCTTAATACGTTAGGTGGTGACTCTTCACATCCCTTAAACAAATTCAAAATAGAGTGGTCATGCCGAATCCCATTTTCGCGAGAAAAATGAGGCGCGACAATCCTCAAACTCATTAATTCACACATCATTAGTTGGCAACAATTTAAGCTCACAAGAATCAACGAGTTTGCTCTCATACTTTAATTCAGCTAGTGGAGTAAAGTCAAAATGCAATAAATAATCACTACCTTCAACAAGACAAACATTACCACCAACATCATGGATTTCATCACAAAGAAATAATTCATTTTGCTCAAAATAAGAATGACTTTCATCTAAATAAAAATTTCTTTTAAGCTCACTTAAAGAAAATATATCATTAGAGTTAGCCATTTTACTTTGAAATTCTCCTACACTTCCTTCTTTACCTTTGTCTTTATCATTCAAGCTCACTTGAACACTAGTAGAAGTAGTAGGTTTCTCCACCAACTCTTGAATCTTCAATGATGTAAGGCTCTTCATTATTGTTTGCTTCATAGCTTCATTTTCAAACATATCTACAAAAGAGATATTACAACTAAGAAAAGAAGAATTAACATTAAAGTTAGAACAAGAAGAAAGCTCTCTCAAATTCTCTTTTTCTTCAACTCTTCTCAATTTTGTTTTCATTATTTTCATTTTGAAATATTTCTCTCTCTTTTTTTAGGCAAGTTCACTATCCTCAACTCAAGCACACGCATACGCACACAGTGAACTAAGGGAGAGAGAGAGAGAGAGAGAGAGAGAGAGCAAAATTGAGATTAAGGGAGATTAAGAGAATTCAGAGAGGAATTAGAGAGGAGAAAGTCATAGCCTCCACTCTTAAGCTCGCTGGAGCTCCGGAGAGACAACAACAGTCACCGGACAACCCCAATGGTAGAAAAACCTACAACCGGCACCGCCCTTTCACCAGAAAACACAAAATAGCTCCACCCATCCCAAAATCCGATGAAACCTTATCTGAGTTTTGGGTTTGCAAAGTAGATATAGGCTTACATCTGTTTTATTTTGGAATCAACATTTTGGGGAATTCGTGCATGGTCGATTTGAGCTTGTTCGAGGTTCTGCGGTCCTGGTAAATCATTCTATGTGGTTTGTAATCCAAATTAAACTCAAAAGGTCCAATTCTTATCTCTTATTAGATTTTTTTGTGAATATTTGCATGGTTTAGGTGTTTCCCTGGTTTCAGTTGATTCTAATTGTAATTTATTCCTTCGATTTCACTTAAAGCAATTTTAATTATCGTTATGTCATTGTTAATTTCCTATTGAAATTTTGTTAATCATGTGAATGGGAATTTAATTTGATTTAAGATCTGAGTTAATGAATTAATAGTTTTAAAAAGGGGAGAAAGGAAATTGGAAATTGTTAAATCTGTAATCCGTAGATTTATTTCGTAATGTTATAATTAGGAGTTTATTTTCATTTGATAATATCATGTTTAAGTTGAAATTAGTAGGCAAATGATAGGTTAAGTAAGCTAATTTTAGGAATTGTGAATTGTTGAATGTTTTGAATGTTGTTGAACAGTTTTGTTTTATTCCATTTGAATTCATTGTATTCATTTGGACGGGGAATGCCCCGAGAAAAATTATATTCATTCTCCATGGAATGCCCCGACGTATCATGTAAGCAAAGGAGGTTCGTGATCAAGGCCCGAAGCATCGGATAAAGCATAGTTAGGGTAATTAGAATAGTCTAGATTTTCATTTCAACATTTCTTATTTTGGTTTGTAATAAATTGGATTGGACATTATTTTTGATCATTTTGGTTGTTTGTTTTCTTTCTTGTATGTTTTGTGTGGTTTATGCATTTCATAGTGTCATACTAGTTGATATAGTTCACGATGTGATCGTGGTCGAACCACGGGACCGAGGGGTGTCTAACACCTTTTCCTCGGTCAACAGAATTTCTTAACCAGAATCTTTATTCGTGGATCAGTATTTAGAGTCAAACCATTTTTGAAAAGAATTTTCAAAGGTGACTTGGCACACCCGATTTATGCCAAGTGGCGACTCTAAGTTTAAACGTAACAATTCTTTTTTAAGATAAATTTTATCTTTTGTCACTTAATAATAAAACCCATTTCGAACTTAAAATGAATAATTTTTTATTAAAAAAGTGGTGTGACAATAAGAATCACCATACTTACATTCTTCAGCATAAGATTCATAATTTTCATTTTCTCCACAATCTTCGTCACAATAATTTTCATCATCCTCACAATCATAGTCTTCAAAATTATCATCACAAGGATCACCCGAAGCTATGGAAGACATGCTTGCAATCAAAAGAAGGTAAAAACAAAGTCAAAGTACCTCACATATTCTCTCCCTCACATGTATCACTCAACACTAGTGTATACACTCAAGGTCAAGGCTTTAAGACCTCACTCAATTAATCACATCAACTCTTGCCTTTCTTCTCTCAAGAAAATTTCCTCAAATCTCTTCAAGAACCAACAACGCAATCAACTCAAAGTAAGCATCAAAGTATCAATTCTAAGCGGAGTTTATGTATATCAAGAAAGGATAATAAAAATTAAAGGACATGAAATAAATCAAAATATAACAAAATAAAAAGAGCACAAAATAAAGTGACACATATAAAATAAGCAGATAAAAACTAGTTTAACATTAAGTAGGAATTGATACTCAAAGTAAACTAGCTAGAATTAACAACAAACAAAAGAGAAAACAAGTTGGAAGGCTATATATTAAATAGAGGAAGATTCGGCCATTTTTGAAATTTTCAAATTCATCTTCTTCTCCAAGAAACTCTAATTTTTTTAACCAATTCCCTCAATACTCAATCAAATAAGCTCAAATTTGAAATACAACCTCCCCACAACTCTATCAACAACTTCCCACCAATAATTTCTTCAAACAAATACTAAATCAACAAAACTCATTTTCAAGCTTCTTCAAAGCTTCAAATCTCAACCATGGCTTTCAATTTTTTTAAGCCATCAATTATTTGACTTTCAACTACGAAACAACACTATGTAGTTCAAGTAACAATATCCACCACCTTCAAATCAATTTTTTTTTTATTTACAAAAAAAATACAAGCCAAGAATTAAGAATTGTAGGAACAATTCTTTAGTCTTGCTCTGATACCAATTGATGTAAAATGGAATGCAAGAAAAGATAAACAAGACAATAAGATAAGATATAAGAATATAATTAAGATCTAGAAAGAAAGGGAGAAGAGATCTAGAAGAAAAGAAGGAATAATCTAATAATTAAAATACATTAATCATTAGATTCAATCCAAGGGAGAAGAGAAATTGAACACATACAAAGATTACTTACTCAATTAATCAAGGGGTTCAATGAAGAGATAAGAGGATTCAACCCTAAGCTCACAAAGAAAACACAAAATATTCAAAAACTATCTAACCTAATATGAAAGACTTATGACTATTTATACTAGTCTTGTAAAAATAGTCAAATTACAAATATGACAAAATTACAAAATGATAGCCACTTGAGTCCTTAATGACCTTCTTGGTTGTCACCACTTCTCTTATAGATCCATTTGAGCGTGTTGTGGACTTTAAAACATCTTTTGATGATCCTTTCAAGGCACTTTAAATTCTTTGTGGGTGATTGAATGCTTCCGTATTCAAGATAGTTCACTTCGTCACGTTTGCTATCAATCTCGCTATCTCAATTTGCACCATTATGTGATTTTGATAGCCTGGATTACATGTGAACAATTGTATTGTGTTGTTAAAAATGCATATTGTGGTTCCTTTAGTGTATTGTGATATATATATATCTATATCTATAATATATTAAAAGTGTGAAGAGCCTTAGAAATATTGTTTGAACTTTTTGCCCTTCATTAAAAGTTTTTGCTTTAGACAAAATCGTCTTTTCACTAATTTTTTCCTAATATTTAAAATTTAAAAATTAATTAAATAAATTTATAATAAAACTTTTTCTTATTAGAAGTCATCAAAACTAATGACAACTAATACTTCATCTTTTCCCTAATTTTTTCCTAATATTTAAAAGTAAAAATTAATTAAATAAATTTATGATAAAATCTTTTCTTATTAGAAGTCATTAGAACTAATGATAACTAATACTTTTTCTATTAGTTTAAGAATTCTAAATCAACTAAATTTGATTTTAAGAAGATTTAAGATCACTACTTTTGGAACAAATCAACGAAAAGTAAGACACTTAAATTAGAAAGGAATGAGTAATATTTATTTTAGCAAGTAGTTACTCTTTTTTTTTTCACAAGTTACCGGATGAACACAAATTGGCATGAAAAAAACCAATGCTTTGAGACGACATAAATTAATATGACCATCACATATATAAAAAAAATTAAATGGCCCTAAGAAATCTTCAATTAAAACTTTTATCATAATAGTTGGGATATACAAATAAAGTTGGTTCACAAACCCCACTCTTTCTATTTTCTGTTTCAATTCACCGAAGCATAAAATTTACCATAATTGTATGACTTTTTGATTGAGACAAAGACAGGTATCGATGCATAACCTTGGTAATTTTCTTAATTTAGTTTAAAGTTATTTTTAATGTTTTTATATAGTGTTTAATGAATATATTAACTTTATGTTTAAGTGTTTTGTTATAATTAATAAGATTATCAATTTATTTATTAGTCCATGCATTTCTTAAAAATAGTATCGAAGTGAATTCACTGAAGTGAGATACACGAGCGTAGTGCATATTTTAGACTAGTAGATATAAATAGAGATAGACACATGATTTTTTATCCTCCCGAGTTTTAATCTATTTTTCGTCATTAAATATTTATATTTTTGTCCAATATCTATTTTAGCTCTTATTTTATTTTTAATAAGTTTTAATTGAAAATAATAAAAAATTAAAAATATATTTTGAGATATTTTTATTTTAAAATAATACGAAAAAATTTAAAAATATATTTCCATTTTAATTTTAATAAATAGACTACTAGTTTTAGTATTATCTTAATTATATTTAATTTAAATTATTTATAAACTTTTATTGTATTTTATTAAAATATAAAATTAATTAGTTAATATTTTTTTATTTTAAGTATTTATTTTAATTTATTATTTTAAAAAAATAAAAAATATTAATATAATAAAAAATATAAATCTTATCCTAAACTATCCAACTGCCCCAACCCATCAGACACCCCCCCACTCTCCTTCAACAGCCCTCCCACATCTCTTTTTTCAGCATATAACTCCCTCAACTCCCCCAAAAAGTTATGGAGGGTGAACATTAGACAAAGAGGGAAAAAAAGAAAGGCAGTAGAGAAAAAAAAAAAAGAGAGAGAGAGAGAGAAAGAAAAAGTTGAGGTCAGGATCTCTGTTTGATTTTTCGGCGCCAATATTTCTATTCTTACTCGGTTTAATTCATCACTAGTTCTTATTCGATCCTGTACTATTTATGTTATAAGTTTACTGTGAAAAAGCATGAATAAAAAATGTTCAAGTGATTTTATGAATTATTTAGTACAGGTGATTGTTGTAGTATCAATGTTTTGTTTGTACAGTTATTTAAATCAATATCTGTCTTTTCTTAATTATTCGTTGAAATTGATCCGGAATGTTGAGATATTCCTTTGGAATATATATGATGATTTGGTCTTCATAGAAAAGAAATTGAAAAGAAAATAAGAAAAATGAAAAATAGACATACACAGACACACACTACATGCAGAGAAAGCCTCATATTCATGCTCACAGAATTCATATTTTTTTTTATTCATCAAACACACTAATACACCCAATAATAGCAACACGCACATTCCGCAAAACAATTCACACTCGCAGACTCCATTTTGTTATATTCACAAAGCACACACCTCATAATTTACACACTATGACTTCACAACACTCACTAACTGATTAACAATACACACACCCATTCGAATTCATATACATACACAGCTTCACAGAGAAAAGGATAGGAGAATATGCATACGCTACACGCGCCGAGAGAATTCACTGGAAAATTCACACACATACACTCACCTCACAAAAACACACAAATTCACACACACACAGACACTTACCTCACAAACACACACACACACTCACATAGTGAAAACACACACATATGAAAACGGCCATTCCGTTTTAATCTCTTCGAAAAATTTTGTAAGAAAACCCCAAAATCGACGACCAAACATACATTCTACTACCGCCGTTTTATTATTTCAGTGGTCGAATTTGACAGCGATAACAGTGCCCATAGCCGATTATTTTTTGCATCAATTCCGCTGAGGTTTCGCTGGAATAGTGCCACCACCATCACCGACGCTGATCAATAGCCATCTCCCTTTTCTTCATCCGCCGCTCCATCTGACTCCGCTGCCGCCAGTCACAAAATCCCATTTCGGGGAGTCCATCAAATGCAACCAGCCACCAAACCCCTTCCCCCGTCTCAATTTCCGGCTAGACCAACTGAAAAGGAACCAAAACAGACCCATAACATGGAATTTAGGTGCGGGTTATCCTTATTTCGTGATTTTGGGGTTGGGTTGTTGAAAAAATACAAATAGGTAGATTTGGATTGTATTAATTTAAATATAAATAACATAAATATCAATCCTCTCTTTCACTTTTTTAGTTACTTTACTCTCTCTTCCTATTAATATACATAACACAATCAATATATACATAGCATTCTGTGTATATATTGGGATTTTTGTAATATATTTAGCGAGTTGAGATTTTTTGTAATATTAGAAACATAAGTTGTGTATTTGTGTAATTTTTAGTTAATTTAAAGAGATCAGATTTGAAGGCCATGATAAGGATTTTTTTTTCTTTAATGTGTAGTTTGGGTATGTTTTTATTTATTCACTGCCACTAATAAAGTTTGATAATTATTGTTAAATTAATTGATTGCATTAAATAAATAGTGCTTAAATAAATATTGCCTTAAAGTTAGGTAGCACTTAGAGTAGGCAAAACTTTTAAATGTTAGCCAAGTATAAAATAATTAAATCTTGTTTCGATTAAGAATGTGATATACATATCTTTTAAGACGTTTAAAAATAATTCAAGGATGCAATAATGCACCTTGTCAAAGGCAAGGATTTTCTAAAATTAATTTTCAATAATTTAATACAAGAGGTATAGACAGATATCTTTGGTATAGTAAAAAATGAGCAAATCTTGGCACTAACATAATTTATCAAAATAGTTTAAGTCAAGATAAGTTAATAAAAGTGACCGTGCTAGAACTACGGGACTCGAGGGGTGTCTCACACCCTCCCCTCGGTCAAGAGAATTCCTCACGGCCTTCTATTTTCGCAAACCATAATAAAGAGTCATTTCTTTTTAACTAGGAATTCAAAAAGGTGAATTGGAACACCATAACTCAATTCCAAATGGCATCTCTAATAATAATAAGAATAATTCGCTTCCCAAGCTCCCACAAATTTCACTTGCCTTCACACTATTTTAAGGTTTAACTTTCAAAGGAAAGGTGAAAGAATGTGCAAAATGGGCCAAAAATGGCTATTTTTAAACATTGCACCAACTTTTTCTTTAAAAAAAATCAGATTTTTTTCTTTTTAAGTCCAACCCGGACTTCAATGGGATGTCCGGGATTCGTTTGGAGTCCGATATATGCAAACGAATTATGCAACCACACTAAATTCGATGCTTTGGACTCAATGGTGATATCATATTTTCAAAAAAAAAAAAATCTTTCACTGAGTTGATCCCCGAAATCCAATATCAGAATTTTTCAAATCGAGGATCAAAATGAGATTTAAAAACCATAAAACCCAACCAAATATGTTACCACCCTAAAATCGATATTCCGAATGAGTTGGCAAAGTCGATTTTTTTCATTCGAGATTATTTCGACCAAATATGGATCCACACTCATACTTTCAATTATTTTATCTTTCCAACCAACAGGTCGAAATGAGTTCGGGTGCATTGGGACCTGAACCAAGGGTCTACCTAGCCTAAAATCAATATTCCGAAGTTGTTGGTGCATTCCATTCATCCATCCATCGCACTGATCAAAAGATAACCACATAGGTCTGTAGACACGTGATTTTTGACTCTCCCCAAGTTTAATATATATATATATATTTTCGATATTAAATATTTATATTTGGTCTAATATTATTTAAATTTTTATTTTATTTTAATAAATTTTTAGTTAAAAAATAAAGTTAATTTTGAGATGTTTTGTTTTATTTTATTCTAATTCAAAAAAATAACAATACAAAAATTAAAAAAAAACTTTTTAATTTTAAACAAATAAGTTAGTAGTTTTAGTACTATCTTAATTATATTTATTTTAACTATTTTTAAACTTTCATTGTATTTTTTTAATATTAAAATTAATTAGTTATTATTATTTTATTTTTATTATTATTGTTATTTTATTTATTTGTTATTTTATTTGTTATTATCATTATCTTCTTTTAAAAAATTAAAATTTGAAATTTCTATCTAATCCTAAACTACCCCAACCACCCCCACTTTTTCCTCTAACTCCCTCAACTTCCCCCCTCCTACATCTCTATATAACATTACACACATGGATAGACAACACATGGGATAGACACACGGACAAAAAATAAAAGAGGAGAACATTTTGTGAAAGAAAAAAAAGGTAGTGAAAACATTCAAGAGAAGGGAAAACAGTAGAAAGAAACAAAAGGACAAAAAAAAAGAGAGAACGTATATCAATTCTGGAGAAAATAATATTTGGAGAAGACAAAAAAAAGAAGGCTAAAACAAAAGTTGGAAAGAAACAAAAGAAGAAGAAAAAAAAAACAGAAAGGGAAAAATAAAGCCAAAAAGAAGGGTTAGGGTTTGAGTTTGGGATCTTGTTCGAGTTTTCGATGACGACGTTCTTGCATCGATATTTGATTTAATTTATAATACAGGTTTCATCTCATCTTGTATTATATTTCATAAGTTTATCATAAATCAAAGCATGAATGAAGTTGTTCCAACGACTTGTTATATTATTTAGCGTGTATAATTTATTATTTTTATATAGTTCGCTCTATGTCTTTGTCTATCACTCATTTATTGGCTTGGAATAATGTTGGTTAGATTAGTTTGAATTTTGAATGATATATTTTTTAAAAAGTTAATAATATTAAAGGATTGTAAAGTTATGTATAGTTTATGAATAATTAGAAAGTAGTTAGGATAAATCTTACTATGTGATCCATGCATGCATGCAAAAAAATAAAAAATGCACATATGCATACTGGTCTTTGAAGTTACTTACTACTACTTATGCTGAAAGTTCTTTTCATATTATTATTATTATTATTAGGAATTTTAGTATTACTAGTATTGTTCTCCGCATTAATCTGTAAAATAGTTATATTTAAATTTTGTTTTCTGATTTTTATTGATATACTTGGAATGGTTTAAGATTAGATTAAAAATTTAAATGTTGCATTTTTTTTAAAAAAAATATTGACATGTATTAATTAAAACATAATAAAAATAATAAAAAATGTTATCATGTGTAATTTAAGTGTGTATCTTCAGTTATTGTTAGAAAATATTTCTATGGTCTTTATAAGTTAAATTTAAAAAAAAAATAAAAATGTGTTCACTAAAGATTAAAAGCCGGTGTGTAATTTTGGATAATACAACTTTCATTTTCTTTGATGGATTTATATATTGTTTATTTAATTATATTTAAATTATTAAATGTAGGGTATTTGTTTGTTTTCTTGTTTACATTACGTTAGGTCATAAGAAATTAACTGAGATAAAATAAGAGGATAAAAAATCAATAAAAATAGTCTTGATTTTTACTTATCAACGCCTTTAATGTTTAGCAAATATTTAGACACGTTTTAAAATATTTGTCTCTATTGAGAATGCGGCATACGCATCTTTATGAGATGTTTAAAAATAATTCGAGGATGCAACGTTGCACCTCAACAAAGATTCTCCTTAAAAATTAATTTTCACCAATTTAATACATGAGGTATAGACGGACATTTTTGGTATAATTAAAAATGAGCGAACTTAGGCCTAAACATAATTTATCAAAATAGTTTAAGTCTAGTTAAGTCAATAAAAGCGACTGTGCTAGAACTACGGGACTCGAGGGTGCCTCACACCTTCCCCTCAGTCAATAGAATTCCTTACCCGGTCTTCTATTTTCGCAGACCAAATAAGAGTCATTTCCTTTTGATTAGGGATTCAAAAAAAGGTGACTTGGAACACCATAACTCAATTCCAAGTGGTGACTCTGTTAATAAACTAATCCCTATTCAATACCGTCACTTTAATTGGAAAAACCCTTCGACCTCGGTTCCTCAGGCGAAAAAAGGGTGTGACAAGGTCCATAATAAGGCTCTCGAAGCCACTAAAAATCACAATATCACACAAATGGTACCAAAATGCGTTGAAAATTATGCCAAACACCCTCACACTACAGAAATACCACAATACAACCCAGATAGGGGTAAAATAGTCAAATCACTTAAAATCACATATCAAAAGGCTGGTCGTTACACATCACCTCATTTCTGTGAGATGACATATTCCAATCTTATATATTTTTATTATAGCTCACGTCTGAAGATGAACTTTGGACAAATAAACTTGATTCTGTCATTTTCAATAGATTTTTCATTCAATTGAGCTATGCAAGCAAATATCATCTTCAAATAATATTGTAACCTCATTCTCGAAGAAAATTACACAACTCCTGCATGTTAAGTCACATTCTTTATAAGTTGCTAATAATTTGACTTGACTTGAATAAGTAATTAAGCGTCAATGACTGATTTTATTGTAGAATATGATAATATGAATGACCTCACATGCAAATAGATAACATCCGTATGATCGAATGCTATGTAGATTTAATAATCTCCTACATTTGCATATCCAACTATCTCTTTACAATATTTTTTTAATTTTAAAATTATTATTTTGATAACCTTTATGTCTAGATCAGCTTGCGCGCACCTTGACTAAATTTACGAAATATATGTCACCTTCCAGCAACAACGGGTATCAAATAACTCTGTCTACAAATGCTAGAATAGATAAAAAGAAATCAACTTATATGTCTATGTTGGTAATTGAACCTGAGTCGTTGCGACATGGTTAAAAATAATAAATTTACACAAGTACTTTGATCACTCAAATATTTGCACATATTAGTGAAATAATATATTGGTATCACATTAAGAAAATATAATCTCGTGGATAGTAATAGCAGAAAACTAAAAGTGTACCAATTGCATAATCATTTTCATGAAATCAAAATTTATCATCCATTATATTGAGAGGTTTCATTGGGAATATTCAATAGATCAAATCGCTTTAAAACCTTTTAAATTCTTCAAGAATTTCAATACAACCATTATTATTACTTAGACATAACAATCTTTCTTATATATACATTCAAGTTTTTTTCATCTATTGTCAGATTGAAAAAAAATCTCATTACATTTACCAAAGAAGAATACAACTCCATATAATAATGCTAGGACTTTTGTGAATAATCTTTGTGCCTCAAGGCACAAGTCGTACTTTATATCTTATGGTTTGATTTTACTTTTGGCACAATAGTTCACTTATACTCCAATGACATTATACCTTACAATAGCCATATCTGTCCACACTCTTTTATAAATTTCAAATTAGGATCCTCATTACCATTTATAATGATGAGAGCTATATTATACCAAAGCTATCATCGACATTCATTTTGATATTGCTTCTAATATGACATAATTTATCGAAATCTATAATATTTTTTGAAGTGCTATTACATGGTGCTTTTTTAAAGCATTTGACTCATTGTCATGATCATCTTGAGCATCTGTTCATCTTCTTCTTCAAGAAGTTTTACGTTTGAAACTGATTGATCTATCACGCTTCAGGCATTTCATAGACACTATCCATCAAGGACTTCTCATTGAAACATTTACCGCTGAATTATAACATAAAGTCAACAAATACATCTGACAATCGATTTGCAATACTATACAAATAAATTATCTCTTGAACTTCAAGCTCACATTTTTTTTACGAGAATAATAGATAGTTGATCAGCACAAATTTTTCAGCCGCCAATCATCTCCCCCCTCCCCCCCTCCACCCACTAATGTTAGAAAATCTATTTCTTACCCCAGCCTCATTTGGGGATTCATCTTATTTGTGGTGGAGAAATTAAATTGAATCCCACACATTCAATTTTTTTTAATAAAAATTGTTTAATTTCTGATTGTGAACCAATCAGGAGAACCTTATTATCTTGATGCATGCGTACAATTCTGCTACATTTTAAATGGATAGGTACAATTCTCACACAGAATAGACATATTTTAATTCAATATTTTATTTAGCAATTTTAGCCTACAAATAATAACATTCTTTAGCCCTATTATATCCAATATTTCAAAAAATAGGAGAATCTCTATACGCCTATTTGTTGCTCTTAAATATAGTAGCGTAACATTAAAAATTAATATTAGAAATGTAACTCATCTTTTAGTGTAATAATTATCACACATCCACTACTTCTTATTTGATCTTCCACTTCCTCTTAACTTTTCTCACCTTTTTATGGATTAATGCATGTATATGACACCTCTTGAAGTTCCTCAATTTAATTCTATAAATAGAGGTTTTGAGAAGGTTGTTGGATATACGTAAGGGAAAAAAATTATCTTATATTATTTCTCTTGTTTTTTACATTGCTATTCTTGTTCTTAATTTTATAATAAGAAATATATAATTTTATTATGTATGTATGTATATGTATATATGAACTGACATTTATATATATGTCACACTTAATTTTAAAATGTTGCTATATACACAAGGATATGTTTGTTTAGTTAAACTATAAAAATATCCGTTATAAAAGAAGATAATCTCTTCTAAGGTGAATTAAACTTGTTCTTATCCTATTATATTTGTATGAATTTTCTTTTCTAATGCTACATAAAATCCTAATATAGTAAGAAATTCAATTTCAAGATCTCTTATATATGTGTGTATTTCATAAACAAATTCTTTTAATATTTTTTATTATTTATCATCGACATTTATTTGGAGACTCATTATGCCATCATGCACTCCACTAAGTGTGACTGGAAGTTTCGTTCATCTTGAGATAGTAATTAAGACATATCTGACTTTTGCCACTCAGAGATTCAAACACTTGACACTTGAAAATTTTGGTCTTGAAATGTATATGAAAAAGGTTAAAATTGAGCATAATTATTTTCTAGTACTAGGTCTGTACTTTATGATGATTTGGGCATTATATTTTCATAGATACCTTTGTTTGGTGCAAGTTAAACTCTACCACGAGAAGGGCATACAACTATTTCATTGGGCAAGAAGCTGTTTATCTTTGGAGATTTTGCTAACGTTCTTGATGTTGGTAGTTATTAGCTGGATTATGTAACTTATTAACTCTTTTTCTATCAAACAAAAACAAACAAATAATGAAATTATTATACCATGATGACTTTAGTTGTTCCATAAAGTCTCTAGTCCCTCGTATTAAACAATTTGTAGTACTTTTAGTTGAACATTTAAGATGATCTAAGATAACAAGTATCAAATTAAAAGCAAAACTAAACAAGATATCCAATTTCAGCATCCAGAGCAATCGTGGCCTCATCCAACAATAAAATCATTGTGTTCATTAGCAGTGTTCTAGCTACTGCAATTCTCTATTTCCAACCACTAGAAAGTTTCAATCCACATTGTCCGACATGGGTATGATATTGTTCAAAAAAATTGGATATAAATTCATGAGAGATTTCCATTTTCAATTCAAAATAATCATGCGACACTAGTTAGAATATTGAATTAGCTCATCAAATTTATTTTTATGTGGTCCCTCAACATCAACGGACATGTTAATAAAAGATTTATTCTTCGAAGATCATACTATTTCTACATTATTTTGAAGCATTTATTAAGTGATGATTGAGGGATCTTAGTTAGCATTCATCATTGAGAATTACAAAAGCTAAGTAAAATTTATATTCAGGAAATATATGCTTATGTTAACCTCTAAACTAAGAGTTTATACGATTCTCTATGCCTTTTGTTATTATTATTGTGTATTAAAGAGATGCATAATATTCAATTTAGTTTATATTGTTGTATCTTCTAAATATCCATGCAGTTGTTGGGACATGGAGTAAGGTCATTCCCATTGGTGGGAACCCTTCCACCAGATTCTCTCAGTAGCTGAGCATTGTTTACATCCACACCAGAGAGGTGTTCTTGTATTTGTAGGTAGTTGTTATGAGAACCTTCAACCCTTAAAGGCTATGTATTAAACATGTAGGTCAATCATCGAATCCTTCAAGTAACCCACATAACTTTCAATTGACTTTTACTTAATGGAAAGTTATTAGGGTTAGCTAGAGAATTCGATGGTTGACCTATATGTATAATACATGCCGTCTAAGGGTTAAAGATTCTCATCATAACCACATACGAATACAAAAACACCTCTCTGTTGTGGATCTAAACAATTCTCAGCTAGTGAGAATCTGGTGGAAGGGCCCTCACCAATTGGAATGACCTCAATCCATGTACAAGTAGCTCCATGGACACTCAAACGATAGTACAGTATAAATTCAATTAGATATCATGTATCTCTTTAATACACAACAACTATGACAAACGGCATAGAGAGTCGTACAATCTCTTAGTGTAGAGTTTAACATGAGCATATATTTCCTGAATATAAATCTTACATAGTTATTGTAGTTCTCAACGATGAATGCTAACTAAGATCCACCAATTGTCACTTACTAAATGTTTCAAAACAATGTGGAAATACTATGATCTTAGATCAGTAAATTTTTGTCAACAAGTATCCTGTTGATGTTGATGGACCATACAAATTAGATGAGCTAAACCAATATTTTACTATTGTGACATGATTGTTTTGGACAGAAAATGCCAAAAACTCATAAATTTATATCCAAATTTCTCGAACAAATCAAACCCATGGCGGAGAATATCGATTAAAACTTTCTAAGTGATTAAAAATAGAGAATCACAATAACTAGAGCACTGCTAATGAACCCAATAGTTTTATTATTGAATGAGTCACGAGAGCTCTGAGGCTGAAAGTGAAAATCTTGTTAAGGTCTACTTTTATAATTTGATACCTACTATTTTACATCTTCTTTAAATGCTCAACTAAAAGTACTATAAATTGTTTCATTTGAGGGACTACAGGCTTCATCGAACTGCTGAAGTTATCACGATTTAGTAATTTCATTTGTTTGATTTCCTTTGATAGGAAAGGAATTAACAAGTTAGACAATCCAAAAAAATAATATACCTATATCAAGAACATAAATTTCATCAAATAAGCCCTAATGATTTGCAAAATCTCCAAAGACAGATAAAATTTTGTCCAATAAAATAGTTTTATGCATACCTTAGTAGTGGTAAAATCTGGCCTATAGTGTTTAACTTCACCAAGCAAAGGTATCTATGAAAACATGATTCCAACATCGACAAAATGCAGATCTAGTACTAGACGAATACCTATGATCAGTTCTAACTTTTTCTAGATAAAACTTCAAGACGAAAAGATCTGTCAGAAAAAAAAATCAGATGTGCCTTGACCACCTATGATAATGATTTCACTTTAGAAGAGATCATCTTCTCAATTACTGATTTCCTCTTAGAATAAGTGTTATTAGGCAGTTGAATTTTCTTATACAAGTAGTTACACTGCCTAGCTAGTGTTCAATTCCTAAGAGAACTCATGTCTATATAAACGTATATCACTTTGTTCTTTGAGAAAGGAACTAGCAGAAAATAGAAACATGATCTCTTTATGGTTAGAAAAGAAACTATAACGTGGTACCTAACAAGAATAAAACAACAACATACCCAGTAAAATTTCACAAGTTAGGTCTGAGAAGGGTAAGGTGTAGGAGACCTTACCACTACCTCAAGAAGGTAGAGAGGTGGTTTCGAAAAATCCTCGACTCAAGTGTAGCAAATTCACATACAAAGAAGAGTAAACAGTGAACAAAATATGACAACTAATCATCTAGAGAAAACAATAATCAGCCACAGAAAAATAATAATCACTCACAAAATAGTGTGATAATCAAAATACAATAAACAACAACAATGATATATAATCTACGGCTAAATCCTAAGCTTCCATACTACGATGTATGACAATACTCTAACCTGATTAACCTTCTACCCTAATATGCACATCCTACACATCCTCCTATCTAAAGTCATGTCTCCGATAACTCCTAAATATGTGTCATGTCCTGTCTAATCATCTCAATTCAATACTTCTTCAGCCTAACTCTACCCTTCTTTGTACCTACAATATCCAACCTCTTGCACCTCCTCACTAAGGTGTCTGAACCTCGCCTAATTACATGTCCATACCTTATCAATTTCACTTTCCTCATCTTATTCACCACGGAGACTACTCCTACCTTAGCTCGAATAACCTCATTTTTATTCTATCACATCTAGTATGTCCACACATCTATCTCAACATCCTCATCTCTATGACATGCATCTTCTGAACATGGAAGTTTTTGATTGGCCAACACTTTGATGCCTTTTCTTATCATCATAAACAAAACATCATGTACATACGCTAAAACAAGTATTTATCAAGTATGGTTTAATTAATACACTGTCAACTTAACAACTTTCCTAATAACATGATTTCTAAGCAAATAACGTTTAGCAACAATTCTTTTTTCGTGAATCAACTAATGAATCGTGCTTGGACAATAAAATAAAGAGGAGATTTAATGTCCTGATACACTGACCTTTTGGAGAGCAGTGAACTAGGGGCATGATCGATCTCAGATCTCGATTCTCAAACTGTACTTCAAGTAGCCACAAGTGACAACGGCCAACTTTTCCTATGGCTAAAATACCTATGAAAATATTCAGATGATAGACAACTATAGCTTTCATGGTGTTTTTGTAAGTGTAAGAACTTGATTCGTGGTTGAGGATTTAGAGTAGTATTTATAGACGAAGAATTCAGGCTAGGGTTTGATTTTAACGAGATTTTAAATTTGAAAATTGTAATTGGTCAAAAGAATGGTTCAAATCCGAACGTTAAAGGGTTTACATGATTTGATTCAGAAGCTATCCATAAATGGTAAATCTTCCACTGCAAAGTCTTGATATAGACGTCCCTTGAAGCGTGAAATGAGAAAGGGATGATGAAGATGCACATGAAACTTTCTTGATTCGCACGAAAATGGGGAGGTGAGCGTCTAACCATGGTAAAAGAAAGATGAGTTCTTCTCCAATTTAAATATGGAGAGATGAGCAGCGGCGCTTTGAGAAAAGAAAAGACAAATTAATAATATAATTTTAGGGCTTGAAGGCATTTAGGAAAATTTAGGTGGGTAAAATGGGGATGTTTAGGACAATTTAGTATACTCAATTTTGAGTAGGATTTGACCGGTCACTATAAGAACGACATGTAATGAAGGAGTGTGTAAGGGTCGTTTGGTACAGTGTATAACCTTAATGCTGAATAAGGTATATTAGTAATGCTGAATAAGGTATATTAGTAATGCTTGCATTATTAATGTAAGTATTAATAATATTGGTATTAGTTATACATACATTATTTTTTACACAATATTTGATTTGATGTGTTAAAGATAATATATATTTATATAATTTTTATAAAAATATGTTTGTTTATCAAATTATCCTTAGTCCTTCCTTAAATTTTTCCTTGTACATTGTATTTTCAACCGTGCAAGAGCAGCAGTTACATTGGAGAAATGAAAAATCCTCTTTCCATCTCTTCTATGAATTCAAAAATTCCGGCAATGAAAATAATAAGAACAAACCAAGAAAAAGGCACCAAAAGTCCAAAATTCAATGAGCAGAACAACTACTCAATCTTGAAGACAAATCCAAGAACTCAGCATAAAACTCCTCTGCACACAAAATCAATCTACAATCTTACAAAAAAAAAAAATTCTTTATCCCATAAACAACTAGAGAGAACCAAGAGAAGTGTACCAAACATGCAATGAAGATGTAGAAAAATGGACAAAAAAAAAAGAAAAACTATAGTTGTTGTAGTAGAAATAAATGGGTCAACCTATGGTCTTTGTCGCAATTGTTATCTCATTTGCCAATATTTGGATCCAAACTGTTGTAATATAGTGGAAAAGAACGCGGTAGAATAATTTAAGGGATAATAATGTCATTTAATAGGTTACTACATGTGTTAAAAGCTTTGTATTATTAATACATGAAAAATGATGTGTATTGGCAATACACACTTTAATACATAAAAGTGTGCATAACTAATACTTAATTATGCATAATCTAAAAAAAGATATTAAACATGGTACTATTAATACACAAATCATAATACATATATTATATTTTTAATACACTCTATCAAACGACCCTAAGTGTGTTGAGATGTGTGCTTGTGTCGTTGTCACCTTATGTGCTGCAAAAGTGGCGTCTACGTGGATTCCACCTTCATGGGGAGAGAGAATAGAGCCTCGCATATTGGGTTTTCTTTGGGCTAAAGTTTAGTTGAAGTTATGGATCAAATCAAAGGCACTTATTTAGAATATTTTCTTTCTATACTCTTTGGGATTCTTTTATTAGAATGTACCCAAATTAATAAATAAGAATTATATAAATATTAGAATATAATTATTGATACTTAAATAAAGTTACATGATATCACGGTAATATTCATAAAGTAGTAAATTAAAGAAATACTTCTTTGATTAAATAAAATAAAAATTATGCCTTCTTGCAGAAGTTTAAATTGATGATGATGATGATGATGATGATGACGATGATGATATATCGACGATTTTTATTTTATTTTAGGAAAAAGTTATCAAATACATCTTGACCTTATCCTAAAAAGTTGATGACACACTTAAACTATTATGACGATCAATTACACACCTATACTGTTTTGAACTGAATTTCTATAACAACCCCAAAAACATGTTCCGAGACGTCACAAGACGTCACACGGTGCTCAGGACTACTAGTAGCCCCAAGCTAATCCTTTGAGCCTGCTACTAATTCTGAAACTCATAACAAAGGTAACTTAGGCATGTGAACCTACTGAAATACTGCATTTAATGTCTTAACTGAACTGAATTTAAATGAATATAATGTCTGAAATGATTAGCTTAAAAATTTAATCAACCAACACTGAAAATTTGAAATATTTCTAACATTCTAACAAGCCTCTACTTCTAATAACTAGAGAGTCGCTGGGACAGACCCCCAGCTGACTCGAACTGAATTGAAAACAACTGAGAAAATACTGCATAAAGTTGAAAGTCTAAATAAATGGGTCCTCGAACCATGAGGACTCACCAACTAACGGAAAGTAGATAGAGATGCATGTGATCAATTACGTTGATGGAACTGAGCACATGAATCTACATTATTAAATAATGTAGCACACAAACATATATGTGGATCAGTACTTTTGGAATGTACTGAGCATATGGGGATTAATACGTAAGTAAAACCATAATGTAATAATTAAGCAAAATCTTTCAAAGAATGCTTGCTGAGTGTAAATGACTCACCTTGAAATTGAATAAAATATGTATTACGAAATAACCAAACATGAATATGTAAAGCATAGATAAACTTTGTGAGTCAAAATGCTTAGTTCTAAAAGTTGCACTTTTGCTCTTTCAATTTGGGAGATTCTTCTAACCGACATAAACTATGTGAGCTGTCTAAAGTTCAATGTCTTGCCCACGTTGGGGAGAGTTGTTCTACCCTTGCCATCAAAATAGAGCCTTATCTTAAGTGATCACTATATTAGCCCACTATGGGTGAATCTTAAACCTACAGTGGCGCATAGTTCTGGAGCATGAGACCTTTCGAATCATACCCAACTCGGTGCTAAATACTACTCCCATACTTATCGCTCAGACCTTTAGAAAACCTACCTTAAAACAGCACAAGGGTTTATAATGAAAATCAATTATGCTTCTCTTTCTTAAAATCTCAAATTATATGAACAATGTGGATTCCTTACCTTAGCTTAGGATCAAAAGATCAATTTCTTTCTTAAATTTTGGTAAACAACTTATAAAAGAGGCTTAAAATCATAATCTTCTTGAAATATCAATACTTAGGCTTAGGGCTTAAAATCCATGCTTTAAACTCATGCAAATTCATAGCAAAACATTGTGCTCGATATACTTTTTGAAATACTTCAATAATACCACGATAATGAAATCACGAATCAAAATATCATGCTTAAAACTCAATGAGGAATCTGAAAAATCATGTCACACGCATAAAGACGTGAAAGTAGACATGCAATTTAACATATAAATCACTTGTAACACTATAATCTTCAAAAAATGATAATTAGGTATGAACCCTAATTTGCAAAATATGAAATCTTAAATAGATATCAAGTTTTGGGCACAAGAATAAAAGAAGTATCCTTGTTCATAACCCCGCATACCTTGTTTGGCTTGATTCGATGAAACAAGTTGAATTTGGAAGCCTTAAGAGCGTTCTTGAAGGCTTTTCTTGAAGTTCTTGTCTTAGGAACCTTAAGTGCTTGATTATCTTGATAAGAACGTAATGGAAATCTTGAAATTTTTGGGAGATGACCTCAAAGAGAAACCCTAATCTTGTTCTTGAGGATAAAGAGGATTAAGGTTTTTTAAAACTTGTTTATGATGGTTAAGTACGTGTTTTTGGTAATTTATGTCATGGGGGTGAGGGAAAAGACCAAAATACCTCTCCAAAACTGTTTAAGGGTGAGATTGATCAATTCTAGTCATGGGTGATGACTTGGGCTGATAAGTTGTCACTTAAGTGACGACTTATCACTTTAAGTCGTCACTTTGGGGATAAAATTATCACATACTGCTTATGGGTGATGACTTGGGCTGATAAGCCGTCACAGTCGTCACTTAGGTGACGGCTTATCAGCCCAAGTCATCACTTGGAAGTTGGTTGGGATGACGACTTGGGATGATAACTCGTCACTTAGTTGACGGCTTATCAACTCAGGTCGTCACTTAGTTGATAGAAGGACATACTGAAGTAAAATGAGTATCATTGTACATTTCTATATCGGATTAAGGTGAAACCAAATGTGTTGGAAATAAGACTCAAAGATCTTTCTTTTGATATATAGTAGGCTACGTAATTCATTATGTACAAGGAGTAATGGTCATTTAAAGTTGACCCAAGATGAAATATTCACTAAAACTTAATCAATAGAAGCGTTCTCAACTCGTCTTTGAGTTAGGAGATTTCTGTGACCTCGACTGATATAAAAGGACATTTCACACTATATAATTAATCATCACACATATATAAGCATAGAATCATTGGGTTACAGTCTTCATACTTAATAACAACAGTTTACATTCTAGTCCGAACATAGGGGGTGTTACATTATCTCTCCCTTGGAAACATTTGTCCTCAAATGAGGTCGATTAGCTGAGAAACTAGGAGATCTGAGAGTATATACAGAACATGCATGACTGGGAACATGATTACATAACTAAAACTGAGAACTGTAGAGAATCAATCTGAGGAGAATTGATACCTTAGGTTGAATCTAAACTTGTGGAGAAAAGATGGGGGTACTTGGTTCGTATATCTGCTTCTGCTTCCCAAGTGGCACCCTCAACGGACTGATTCCGCCAAAGGACTTTGAACAAGGAAACTTCTTTATTCTTTATCCTACGAATTTGGTAATCAAGGATCTCGACTGGGACTTCTTCATAAGAGAGACTATCCTGAATTTTGGTGATTTCCAAAGAAACTGTTACGGCTGGGTCACCAATACACTTCTTTAACACGGAGACATAAAACACTGAGTGAACGGATGAAAATTCTGCAGAAAACTCAAGCTCATAAGCTACCTTCCCAACACAACTCAATATTATGTAAGGTCCGAGATATTGGGGTCATCGACTTCAAACTCAAGGTTCCTTCTTCTCACTGCATAAGATTTCTGACGACTCTGAGCTATTTTAAGCCTCTTTCTAATAAGCTAAAAATTTTCCATAGCTTCAAACACCACATCCAGTCCTACTAAAGCGGCCTCACCCACTTCGAACCAGCCAGCTGGTGATCTACACCTTCTCTCATAGAGAGCCTCAAACGAAGATATCTAGATACTAGAATGATAATTGTTGTCGTAGGAAAACTCAATCAAAGGCAAGTGTCATCCCAACTCCTCTTAAAATCAAAAACACACGCCCTCAACATGTCCTCTAGGGTATGAATGGTCCTCTCTACCTGACCATCTGTCTGAGGGTGAAAAGCTGAACTGAGATGGACTTGGGTACCAAGACCCTTTTGGAAGGACTTCTAAAAGTGAGAGGTAAACTGAGTACCTTTATCAGAAATGATGGACAATGTAACTCCATGCAACCTGACCAACTCTCTAATATACATATTAGCATAATCCTCGGCTGAGTAGGATGTATGAACTGGTAAAAATAGGCTGATTTGGTCAATCTGTCTACAATAACCCAAATTGAATTATATTGACGACGCGAACAAGGTAACCCTGTCACAAAGTCCATGTTCACCTCCTCCCACTTTCAAGTGGGAATACTAAACTCCTATAAGGTTCCACCAGGCCTTTGGTGCTCTACTTTAACCTGTTGGCAATTAGAACACTTAGCCACAAACTCTACAATATATTTCTTCATACAACTCCACCAATAAACTTCCTGCAAGTCTGGTACATCTTAGTGACTCTTGGATAAATGGAGTAACGTGCACCATGCGTTTCTGCCATAATCTGCTACCTCAAACCATCAACGCACGGCACACATAGTCTTCCCTAGTATCTCAACACACCGTCTCCCCCTTGGGAGAAAACTTTTACCTTCTGATATCTAAATGACTTCTTCAACCTGACCAAACTGGAGTCCTTATCTTGCTTCTCCTTCACTTCGGAAACTAAAGAAGACTCTGAACTACTCTGGACCCAAACATTCCCCTCAGCTGAGTCAACCAACCGCACACCTAACCTAGCCAACCGATGAACTTCCCGAACTAACTTTTTCTTATCATTCTCCATATGAGCAACAATACTCATAGACAGTCTACTAAGGGCATTTTCCACAACATTGGCCTTGCCCGGATGATACAAGATACTTATGTCATAGTCTTTTAACAATTCTAACCACCTTCTCTAACAAAGATTTAACTTTCTTTACGAAAACACATACTGCAAAATTTTGTGGTCCGTGAACACATCAATATGAACCCCATAAAGATAGTGCCTCCATATTTTCAAGGAAAATACAACAGAAGCTAACTCAAGATCGTGGGTAGGGTAGCTCTTTTCGTAAGGCTTAAGATATCTAGAGGCATAGGCTATGACCTTACCTCTCTGCATCAAAACACAACCCAGACCAACTCTAGAAGAATCACAATAAACAATAAATCTATTTGTACCATCAGGTAACGTCAAAACTAGGGCTGAAGTGAACGGAGACTTCAACTCCTGAAACTCTTCTCACAGGAATCTGACCACTAAAACTTAACTTTCTTTTGAGTCAATCTTGACATGGGGGTCGCAATATACGAAAACCTCTCAACAACCATCGGTAATAGCGAGTTAAACCCAAGAAACTCCTGATGTCTGATAGAGAGATGGATGTAGGCTAGTTTCTTACTGCTTCGGTCTTTTGAGGATCAACTCTAATGCCATCACCGAAAATAATATAATCTAGAAAAGCTACTGACCTTAGCCAAAATTCACACTTGCTGAATTTGGCGAAAAATTGGTGATCTCTAAAGGTTTGTAACATGATTCTAAGATGGTCTATATGGTCATCCTCACTACGGGAATAAACAAGGATATAATCAATAAAGACTATGATGAACATGTCTAGGTACTGTTTGAACACTCGGTTCATCAGGTCCATAAAGGTTGTTGGGGTATTTGTTAGCCCGAAGGACATAACTAGAAACTCAAAGTGACCATAACAGGTTCTGAAAGCTCTCTTTGGAATATCACATTCCCTTATTTTAAGCTGGTGATAGCCTGATCTAAGGTCTATCTAAGAGAAGTAACTTGAACCTTGGATTTGGTCAAATAATTCATCAATCCTAGGAAGAGGATATTTGTTCTTGATTGTGACTTTATTCAACTGACGATAGTCGATGAACATTCAGAGAGAACCATCTTTCTTACGCACGAATAGGATGAGAGGGGCCCATGGAGAGACACTAGGCCTTATGAAACCTTTATCTAAGAGGTCTTTAAGTTATTTTTTAAAATATTTAAGCTCGGCTGGATCTATACTATAAGAAGGAATAGAGATGGGTTGAGTATCTGAAAGAAGGTCAATATCGAATTTTATTTCTCTAACAGGTGGTACCCCTGGCAGATCTTTGGGAAAGACTTTAGGAAACTCATTAACTACACGGACTGACTGAACTATTCGGGCCTCGGACTTAATGTCTTTGACTCAAACTAAATGACAAATTCACCCTTTTGATATCAACTTTCTGGCCTTAAGATAGGATATGAAATGACTCTTGGGAGATACTGAATTACCTTCCCACTCAAAAGCTGGCTCGTCAGGAAACTGAAATTTCATTACTCGAGTGCAACAATCTATAGATGCATAGCAGGAATGGAGTCAATTTATGCCCAGAATGATGTTAAAATCGACCATGTTTAACTCTATTAAGTCTGCTAATATGATTTTATGAAGGATAGTGATAGGACACTTTCTACATACTCGTTCATCAACAACTGACTCGCCCACTAGAGTGGAAACTAAGAAGGCTTAGAGAACTGTTCAGTACCTACTTCAAAATTCACTGTAACTGACGGGGTCACATAAGAGAGACTTAACCCGAGATATAACAGCACATAAACATTAAGATGAAAGACACAAAGCATACCAGTAATAACATATGGTGAACTCTTTTTCTCCTGATGGGACGGTAAGGCATAAAACTAATTCTGGCACTGACCACCACCAGTACTGGATGACGCACCCTGAGAAGGGGCTAGGCAACTTGGTAGAGCTGGTGCGCTAACAGCCTGATTCTGGGGATGAACATACATATTTTCTTTCTTAGAATACGAAAACTCTTTGATTTCATGACCCAACGTACCATAACCGTAGCAACCCTTTATTCCCCTTAAACACTCACCAGGATGAGCTTTACCATACTTAACACATGTCAAATAATTGGACCTTCCACTCACACTATTCTTAGACCTAGACATAGAAGTTCTACCTCACAGCTCCTGCTTAGTTCTGGGTGCAGGGGAACTAGCTGAAGATAGCGCTGGCATATATGAGTGAACCTAAAACTTCGAACGATTTCCCCCTCCAAAGCTTCCTTGGCCATGCTCAAACTGTTTGGTCCTAGCCTTCTTATTTACTTTCTTTTTTGCCTTCAACTTCTCTACCTATATATGTTGATCTTGAATCATCAGCCTAGCAAGATCCCTGTCCCCAATAAGCATGGCAGTCCTACACTTCTTGATTACCAAACTAGATACTCCAGTAATAAACTTACTCATACTAGACCTACAGTCAGCTATCAAATCTGGAGCATACTTAGACAATTGATTGAACTTAAGACAATACTCTTTCACTATCATCGAGCCCTGCCTCGGGTTCATGAACTCCTCTATCTTAGCTTTCCTTATTTCACGCAGAAAGAAACTGTCTAGGAACGCATCTTGAAATACCTGCCAATTTATAGGAGCTGCATTCTCACCTCTACCATTCTTCCACATAACCACCCAATCATAAGCAACATTCTTTAGCCTGTATGATGCCAATTCTACACTCTCCTCCTCAGTAATATGCATAATTTGGGTGATCTTTTTCACCTCATCAAGATAGAGTTGTGGGTCTTCACCTACTTTTGACCTAAATAATTCAGGCGGATTCATTCTCATGAAGTCATGAATCCTGGCTGTAGCTAAATCACCATTTTGCTGAAGTGGGATTACAGCCTAATAGTTGTCATGAACATTGGCAGTCACAGCTTAGGCCAGCGCCTGAAAGGCAGCACGAAATTCAGCATGGGATACATTCTCATTCAGAGGGTCAAAGGGCTGAGGTGGCTAGTTATAATTTCTACGTGCATTAGCTCGACGAGGAGGCATATTCTGTCATGTAAGAACACGAGTTAAAAAAGATAGAGACATTGTAAGCACAATAGATCATGATAGAAAAAATGATTTCCTAAAACATCTCGTAGCCTCTTGCTCATAAATATGGCGTGTTTCACATCCATGATCAAGACTCTACGTAACGCGGATTGTCTGACTCCCTGGGACTCTTTAAACCTTAGGCTGATACCAAGTTTGTAACGCCCCAAAAATATGTCCCGAGAAATCACATGGTGCTCAGGACTACTAGTCGCCCCAAGCTAACCCTTTGAGCCTGCTAGTAATTCTGAAACTCATAACAAAGGTAACTTAGGCATGTGAACCTACTAAAATACTGCATTTACTATCTTAACTGAACTGAATTTAAATGAATATAATGTCTAAAAGTGCTTAGCTTAAAAATCTAATCAACCAACACTGGAAATTTGAAATATTTCTAACAATCTAACAAACCTCTACTTCTAATATCTAGAGAGTCGCTGGGACAGAGCCCAGCTGACTCGAACTGAATTGAAAACAACTGAGCAAATACTACATAATGCTAAAAATCTAAATAAATAGGTCCTCGAACCATAAGGACTCACCAACTGAAGGGATGTAGATAGAGATGTCCATGATCAATTACGTTGTTGGGACTGAGCACCTGAACCTACATTATTAAACAATGTAGCACACAAACATATATATAGATCAGTACTTTTGGAATGTACTGAGCATATGGGGGTTAATGCATAAGTAATACCACAATGTAATAATTAATCAAAATCTTTCAAAGGATACATACTAAGTGTAAATGATTACCTTGAAATTGAATAAAATATGTATTACGAAATAACAAAACATGAATATGTAAAGCATAGATAAACTTTGTGAGTCATAACGCTTAGTTCTAAAAGTTGCACTTTTGTTCTTTCTATTTAGGAGTTTCTTATAACCAACATAAATCATGTGAGCTGTCATGGAATCCAACATCTTACCCACGTTGGGGAGAGTTGTTCTACCCTTACCATGAACCTTATCTTAAGTGGTCACTATCTTAGCGCACTACGGGCAAATCTTAAACCTACAGTGGTGCATAGTTTTGGGGAATGAGGCCTTTGAAATCATACCCAACTTGGTGCTAAATACTACTCTCATACCTATCGCTCAGAACTTTAGAAAATCCACCTTAAAACAACACAAGGGTTTATAATGAAAACAAATTATGTTTCTCTTTCTTAAAATCTCAAACTATATGAACAATGTGGATTCCTTACCTTAGCTTAGGATCAAAAGATCAATATCTTTCTTAAATCTTGGTAAACAACTTACAAAAGAGGCTTAAAATCATAATCTTCTTGAAATATCAATACTTTAGCTTAGGTCTTAAATTCATGCTTTAAATTCATGCAAATTCATAGTAAAACGTCGTTCTCAAGGAGTATAACTTTACGCTTCAATATCGGATTATGGTGACAGACGGACATGCTGAAGTAAAATGAGTATAACTTTACGCTCCGATATAAGATTACGGCGAAACTAAATGCGTTGGAAAGAAGACTCAAAGATATTTCTTTTTATATATAGTAGGTTACGTAATTCATTATGTACAAGGAGTAATGGTCGTTTAAAGTTTACTCAAGCTGAAACGTTCACTAAAACTTAATCAATAGAAGCATTGTCAACTCGTCTTTGAGTTAGGAGATTTTTGTGACCTCGAATGATGTAAAAGGACATTTTCACACTATACAATTGATCATCACACATATATAGACATAGAATCATTGGGTTACAGTCTGCATACTTAGTAACAATAGTTTAAATTCTAGACCGAACATGGGGGGTGTTACAATTTCTTTCCACCCTAGCACATGTATAACCAATCACATTATGGGAGGTTGTATGACACTCATGCCACATCGTTACAATATCACTGGCACGTCATATGATTTGTCATATTTCAAGTTTTTTCTCTCAATATCACCTAATTGTTTCTTCTTCATTCTACACCACAAAGCAACCATAAAACCACCATTATTGCCATCATACCATCACTAAATTCATATATTTCACCATCAAAAATAAAATAATCACCACAAATTTCATCCCCCACAAGAAATCACCATCGAAATTACACCATCACTATTGTCACCACAAAAAAAACAAAGAAACGCCACAAAATTCAACACCCATAATCAATCTATCCTTGAAATAACTCTCATCGCCGTCAAAAGTCACTTTCGATTTCTTCTTCTTCACCACCCAACAGTTACAACAACACCATCACAAAATTGTCATCAGTGTTTACTTGTCTTTAGTACCTTATTTTTTTTTAGATCTACGTTTTTTTTATCGAAATTTCACACATCCAAAGAAATTGTATCAACGATACAGAGGCAATCGATCATGAAATTGATGAAAATTACTTCGTTGAATTGGGTATGCCAAAAAAATCGTTGAACTAAGACCGCCAAAAAAATAAAATTCACACTAAAGAACCTCCGAAAAATTTATACTTTTTCAATGAAACAACAATTCTCCATCACCAAAAGCTATATTTTCTTGTCCCATAATTCATTAATTATTTTAGTTTGTTTCATTTTTTTTTAGTGAAATTGATGTATAAAATTTCTTTTAAAAAATATTAAGAATGAAGATGGAATATTAATGATAAAGTATATATCAGAATTTGAAACAATATTAAAATAAAAGGAGTGAAGAAATGAAGTTTTTCGAAGCTTTAAATGTTGAAAATGGTGGTTCATGAGTGTTGAAGAAGAGTGAGAAAGTGATATGAAGATAATTGGAGAAAGAGAAAATATAAAACTGTTTGGAATTAAAAAAAACAAAAACAAAGAACACAAATAAATTTTAATAAACACGCTTGTTTTTTATTTATTTTTTGTTTTTGTGTCACATCATCTTTTACGGTGAAAATAAATTTACTTTCAAGTACTATAGGCGTGTAATAGATCGTAACAATAGTTTAAGTGTGTCAGCGACTTTTTGAAACAAATTCAAGGTGTATTTAATGTCTTTCCCCTTTATTTTAAAAGATTAAGGATGATAATATTACATAAACTTATAATTATAATAAAAATATTTTATATGCATTTTAAGTTATCAAAATTATTAGAAGCACAAAAAGAGATAACTTGGGTGCCAAAAATAAATAAGAGATATAATTAGGAATTTGAATAGAGAGATTTGAGGAGATTGATTAATAATCAAAAAATGGAAGAGGTATTATTCAATACCAATATTATGAAGTAGAACTATTTAATGCCAGTTAGATCTCTTAAAGGATACCTAATGCCTATCAATTTCACTCATTTGACACCCCTAAAAATCGAGTCATGTGGTCTTTAATGCAATCCTTGATCCCGCGATTACATTAGATATATATACAGGGGCGGATCTACGGTAGTCGGTGGAGGTTCTCGGGAACCTCCACCCACTACCGTAAGGCTTATAATTACATTAGAAAAATTCTCAATCGGTTTAAATATTAACAGGTAGGAACCCATAACAAAGTAATGGAATAACTTAGTGGTAGGAGTCTTAGACTTGAGATGCATGCCATGTTGCTCTTGATCATGAGTTCAAACCTCTATGGAGTTTTTTTTTTTTTTTTTGTTTAATTTTTTTCAGTTTTATTTATTTTATCGGGAACCCACAAGTATGAAATTCTGGATCCGCCTCTGTATACATAAATATTTTTCTTTTTAAGTGCATATTCTACATTCACTTAATAAAATGAGCACAATAGCAATATAGCATAACCATTTGTATAACCATTTGTAAATTAAGTAATGGAATACTCACTTTGACCATAGAACATCAACCCTATAACTCTATCAAACAAATGATAAAGTCTTAACATTTTGATAAAGAAACTTTTAATTTCTACATTTGTAGCCACAAACACAAATACGAATATCTTCTGGGCTTAATATACAACCTCCACCAAGAAATTTATCTTTATATTTATCCTCGCAACTTGGCGTACAATCCTCCTTCACCTTGCAACTTATGTTGGGAATTGGAGCAGCACATTGCAAATCTCTAATTTTTTCATCTTGGGCAATCGTCAAGTTAAGGACTAAAATAAAAAAGGAAAAAAAAAGTAATTATTATCAATTAAAGAATCCAACTTTAGAGAATACACAATAATATTATTCAGTATAACATCACAAATGGAATCGGAAGAGGATGGGATGTTACAAATTTTAATCCATGTAAAAGGGTGAGGTGTATGCAGATTTATATTCATTTCAAACACAAATTAATTTTTCAGATACCATTTTCAACTTGAAAAAAATTTACTAATTGAAGTACCTCCTTTTCTTGTTTCACAATTTTATGTCCAAATGTGACTAATTTGTGATTATAAGAACTACATAATTAGTATTACAAATAATATTTATCAAAGTCTTTTATATATCAAAATGCTTATTTGAAGCATTAATGATTGAAGAAAAAGATTCAAAAATCACACTAATAATAAACCAAATGTAAACAAAAAATGATTTAAGATTTTAAAAAAATTAGGAGAATGTTGATGCACAAACCAGAGAAATATGTGATGATAAGAAGGAGATAGAAACAAATTGAAACTTTTGTCATTTCTACTTGATTATTTTTCTTGTGGTTTAAAAGAATGTTGTGTGAAGTGTCTAGCCATGGTTGCAAGTATTTATAGAAGTCAAAAATTATTATGATAATGTAGTGATTATTACATTAATTTATGAGATAAAGACCAAACTTAATTCTACTACACAAGATAATATCTAGTTAGCACTAATAATTGGGTATTAATTAAGATTTACATTTAATCCATTTTATCAATAAGTCAGCCTATTAAATGATTAGGAAAATTACATTATATTTTTTGACCAAATATTTTTTTTTGGTCCTATTTTATATTTTACTTATCATCAGAATATAAAACCCTTTAAGGCTCCATTTGTTTTTTGTTTTTTTTAAGATTCAGACGTCTGAATCTGAATGTACATCTGAATGATTAAGATATTGTCTTTAGATCTGAAAACTGAATGATTAAGACTGTTTGTTTTTCAACATCTGAATGTGTAAAAAAAAATTATTTGTATACATAATAAAATAAAAAATAAAATTTAAATAAAAAAATAATTATATATTAAAAAGTATGTAATTTAATACAATAAAATTATTAGTATTTAATTGAGAAAAAACATTTATGTTTGTTAGTGATAGTGGAGATGGCGGCTTATAATGGTGGTTGCTGTGAGAATGATTGATGTTAGAGATTAATATTGGTGGTGGTGATAACTGTGATGGTTGGTATTGTAGTGATTGTTATGATGGTGGCGATTGATGGTGGTGGTTGTTGTTGTGATGTGACGTTGCTTGATGTTAGTAGTTTAAGGTGTTGATTGTGTTGGTTGAAACATGAATGCATGATGATTGACGATATGTTGGTGCTAGTTGGAGATGTTATTTGTTGTGATGGTGAAGATGGTTATTAGTAGAGATAAATTTTAGCGATGGTACTGGTTGAAGTAGTGGTAGAGGTGGCATTACTAGTGACAATAGTGGTGGAGGCCAAAGAATGTGTAGAAGTTGTGATGTATTAGTGGTGGTGCTAGTTGTGATAGATGAGTTGGTTGGTAGTAGGGATTGGCCACTAGTGGTTGCTGATTGTGGTGTTGTTGACGGCAGTGGTGGTGGTGAATATAATTAGAATAAAAGAGGTAGTAGGTGTAGTAGCGGTTGACAATTGTGGTTGGTAGCGGTATTTTTTGTCGATGGTGGTTGTGATGGTGGAGGTGGTTGGTGGTGGTTGACAATGGAGACGGTGACAGAGGTGGTTAGTGATGGTAACTGCTGATTATGAATAGAGTGGTGAATATTATCCAACACCAGAATATCCTTTCAGACCTATTAAGACTTGATTCTAGATCTGAATGATTAAGACCTATTCAGACCTATTAAGAGTTAAAACCTTAATAAAAACAAATACACTTAATGGTCTGAAGTCTGAACCATTCAGATTCAGACCTCCATTAAGTGCAAACAACTGAGGCCTAAGTCATGGTGACACCTATCGATTGGAGAATCAATTTCAACCAAAATACCAAGAATTAAAAATATTATAAAGTACATCGGAATAATATAAATGAAAATGACAGTAAATCGAATACAATGCCAAGAATAGTTGATACTTCCTCCGTTCACTTTTACTTATTATTATTCTGTTTTTTGAGGTTAATTTTCATGAACTTTGATTAGCATTTTAATGTGTATAACTTAATATTTTAAATTTTAAATTTAGATGGTGGAAAATTATACTAAAATACTATCAATTGTAATCCATCTCATATTAATATGATGAAAAATACATCTTAAAATATTAGTCAAAACTTATGCAGATTAACCTCAAAAAGCATAATAATGATAATAAAAGTCAACAGGCGAGTATAATCCCCAAAAATCAATATTACAAGTTGTGACCTATTAAATATAATAAGTACAATTCGGATACTAAAGATGCTAACATTGGCATTACTAATTAATGATGAACTTTCAAGGAAAATCTACTTAGATTCAGTAGCAGATCTAGCATATATTCAAGGGTTCATCGAATTTCCTTCGGTGAAAAATTACATTATTTATAAACGATTAAAATTATTTTTTATGTATATATTGTATATGTTGAACCCCCTTCAGCTAGTTTGTATATGCACTTTCGAACTCCCTTAATGAACTTCTTGACTCCGCCACTACTTGGATCTAGTTTATACATCAAAGAGCATTAATTTCTTGTAGTGAGAAAAAAAATTATGATTAAGGGTGATAAATTCAGTTCAAATTCATTTGATCGCCAGATCCGTCAATTTTTATGGGCTTGTATTATATTAGAAAGAATAGCTATTCAAAGTAATTCATGACAACCCTGGGCACAGCCCATCTTAATCCATGATAAAAGCTAACCCAAAGTAATCCATGGCGTAGCTCAAACTTAACCCGACCATCACTATCACACCTTCAACACCTATAATTTGATTCTTATTATAAAACAAGAAAGAATAAAGAAGAAGAGTAGAGAGAATAGAGAAAGTAATTGTTATTTCTTCTCTTGAGGCATGATTTACAATGAAGGAAGCCCTTCTATTTATAGGGGGAATTTGCCCTAGTTTCACACTAAAAGACAAATACATCAAATCCTAATAGACATCAAATAAATCTTGATAGACATTCACTATAATTGATATATATCATAGCACTCCCACTTGAATGTCTAACAATACACATATAGGCTGCCTCATTAAAAATCTTACAAGGAAAATCCAGTGGGATAAAACCTCGTAAGGGAAAAAGAGTACAGCGCGTATTAGCTCACCCTAGTAAGAACATCCTTGAACCTTTGCATTCCGATCTTGTGCACCATCTTCTTGAAAGATGCAGTTGGAAGAGACTTGGTTAATAAATCAGCCACATTGTCACTTGAACGAATCTGTTGTACATCAATATCACCATTCTTTTGGAGCTCATGTGTATAGAAGAGTTTTGGCAAAATGTGCTTGGTTCTATCTCTTTTTATGAATCCACCTTTCAGTTGTGCTATGCATGCTGCATTATCTTCATATAAAATTATGGGTACTTTGTCACATTTCAAGCCACATTTTTCTCGAATGAGATGTATTATGGACCTCAACCACACACACTTTTGGCTTGCTTCATGAATAGCTATAATCTCAGCGTGATTCGATGAAGTGGCTACGATAGACTGCTTTGTTAATCTCCAAGATATGACAGTACCCCCACATATGAATACATAACCTGTTTGAGATTGAGCTTTATGCGGGTCGGATAAGTATCCAGCATCAGCATAACCAACAAGATCTGAATTGCAATCTTTAGAATAAAATAAGCCCATATCGGTAGTCCCCTTTAGATACCGTAATATGTGTTTGATCCCATTCCAATGTCTCCTAGTAGGAGCAGAACTATACATTGCTAGCAAATTTACTGAAAAGGCAATATCAGGCCTTGTAGTATTTGCAAGATACATTAGTGCACCAATTGCACTAAGATATGGTATTTCAGGACCAAGGAGTTCCTCATTCTTTTCTTGAGGTCGAAATGGATCCTTATTCACATCAAGTGATCGAACAACCATCGGAGTACTTAATGGATGTGCTCCATCCATATAGAATCATTTCAACTCCTTTTCTGTGTAGGCAGATTGATGGACAAAGATACCGTTTGTCAAATGCTCAATTTGCAAACCAAGGCATAACTTTATCTTTCTGAGATCTTTCAACTCAAACTCTTTCTTTAGGTAATCAATTGCCTTTTGAATCTCTATTGACGTTCCAATAAGGTTTATGTCATCGACATAGACAGCAAGTATAATAAACTCCAATGTTGTTTCCTTTATGAAAACACATGGGCAAATTTTATCATTCGTATAACCTTCTTTAGATAAATATTCACTAAGACGGTTATACCACATGCGTCCAGATTGCTTCAAACCATACAATGATCTTTGCAATCTAATGGAATACATTTCCCAAGTCTTTGAACTATATGCTTTCGGCATTTTAAATCCTTTGGGAATTTTCATGTATATCTCATTATCAAGTGATCCACATAGATAGGTTGTTACAACATCCATCAAATGCATTTCAAGTCTCTCATGGATAGTGAAACTAATAACATAACTCAATGTTATTGCATCCATAACTGGTGAATATGTCTCATCATAATCGACACCAGGCCGTTGTGAAAATCTTTGTGCAACAAGGCGTGCTTTATATTTTTGTATTTTATTTTTTTTATTTCTTTTTCGCACAAAGACCCATTTATAGCCAACAGGCTTAACACCATTAGGTGTTTGAGCTATGGTTCCAAAAACTTCACGTTTGGCGAGCAAATTCATTTCAGATTGAATTGCTTCTTGCCATTTTGGCCAGTCATTTCTTTATCGATATTCTGTGACAGATCGAGGTTCAAGATCCTCGCTATCTTGCATGATTTTTGTTGCAACATTATATGCAAAGACATGATCCACTACTATTCCAGATCGATTCTGATTAGTTTCAACATCACTTGAATTTATGGATAGTTCCTCATTTTCTTGAGTCTCAGGATCATTGATTCCTTTAGGGATATCAACATTTCTCAAATCTTGAACTTCCGTATGTGGATCTTTCGTAGTGTTATCTTGACCATTTGTTTTCATTTTTCTGTGATTTCGATCCTTAGAACCTAATGGTCTGCCACGTTTCAAGCGTGCTTTAGATTCATTAGCTATGACACTAGTGGATGGTCCTTTAGGGACATCAATTCTAATTGGGACATTCTCTGCAGGAATATGTGATTTAGTGGTCCTTTTCAAATCTGTAAATGCGTCCAGCATTTGATTTGCAATTCTCTGCAGATGAATAATCTTTTGTACTTCTTACTCACAACTAGAAGCACGTGGATCAAAATGAGACAGTGATGAATTTTTTCACAAAATTTCTCTTTTGATGTCATTATCTTTTCCCCCTAATTTTGGAAAAAGTATCTCATTAAACCGACAATCTGCAAATTGAGCAGTGAACATATCTCTCGTTAATGGTTCAAGATAGCGAATAATGGAGGGTGATTCAAACCCAACATTTCCTAACCTTCTTTGGGGGCCCATCTTGGTGCGGTTTGGTGGTGCTATTGGCACATAAACACCTCACCTAAAAATTCTCAGATGAGATATATTAGGCTCTTAACCCAGAACCAATTTCAACGGAGAAAATTTATGATAATTTGTCGGTCTAAGACGAATAAGTGTTGCAACATGCAAAATTGTATGACCCCAAACAGAAGTGGGCAACTTAGTTTTCATTAGTAATGGTCTTGCTATCAACTACAGACGTCTAATTAATAACTCAGCAAGGCCATTTTGAGTATGAACATGGGGTACAGGGTGTTCCACTCTTATCTTGATCGATAAGTAATAGTCATTAAATGCTTGGGATGAAAATTCTGCAGCATTATCAAGGCGAATAGACTTGATTTGATTATCAGGAAATTGTGCCCGTAATCGTATTATTTGTGCCAACAATTTTACAAATGCCAAGTTGCGAGATGACAAAAGGTACACATAAGACCATCTAGAAGAAGCATCTATTAGGACCATGAAGTATCTAAACGACCCACTTGGTCGGTGAATTGATCCACAAATGTCCCCATGTATGCGTTCCAAGAACGCGGGGGACTCAATCCCAAATTTTGTTGGCGACGGTCTCACAATCAACTTGCTTTGATAACAAGCATTACATGAAAATTCACCATTCGAAAGAAACTTCAAGTTCTTTAATGGATACCCATTTGAATTTTCTATTATTCGTCTCATCATTATTGATCCTGGATGTCCCAGACGATCATGCCAAAGTACGAAAGTATTGGAATCAGTAAACTTCCGGTTTACTATGGAATGTGCCTCAATTGCACATATCTTTGTCCAATACAGGCCAGAAGATAAAGCAGGAAACTTTTCAACAACACATGTCTGCCCAGAGACATTCTTGGTGATACCAAGATATTCAAGATTCATCTCATCAAATGTCTTGATATGATAATCATTTTCACGGATATCTTTAAAACTCATCAAGTTTCTCCGAGACTTGGGAGAGAACATAGCATTATTTATGATGAGCTTAGTTCCCTTGGGTAAGATTATAATGGCTTTTCCGAAGCCTTCAATCAAATTAGCACTACCATAAATTGTAGTAACATTAATCTAGCCCATGTTTAGATGAGAGAAATATTTCTCGTCTTTGAATATCGTATGTGTAGTGCCATAATCAATCAAACATATATCTTCATGAAAATTATCCATATCTTTAAATAAAATAACATGTACCAAATAAAATATATATTAAATCTTTGTACAAAGTAAAAATCATTAATAAATAATTAATTACCTTTTAGTTAAGCAATTAGTTACATAAGAATACAATAATATAAGTAACTAAATTATTAATGCCAAAAAAGATAGAAAGAACGACGAGTTTCATAACAACAAAATAAAGTGCCATTGTCCTTCTTTTACTTTATTGAAATCAGTATATTAAAATAGGAAAAAAAAAAAAAGGGAGCAACGATTTCAAATTAGAATCAGCTAGGCATTATAAAAAAAAAAGGTATGAATGATAGCAATATAATGTATTGTCCGTTAATATACTGATTTCAAAAAATGGTGCCAACAGCCTACCTTGCTTTTTATTAATGCATCCTTATAGATAGTATTTTCAATGTAATATTACTATTATATTAAGTCTCATATGAAAACAAAACAATCAATCTTTTTTCCTTCTTTTGCAGCGCCTACCAATTAGTTTAATTAAGGTATCGTTCTTCTTCTTTTTGACAATAGACGTGGTGATAAAAAAAATTATTATAATGATCATATAATAAAGTCTTTCATCATCGAAATAAAATAAAATTCAACTTAATTATTTAATGAACTACGATAATACAAAAGCAAACAATACTATTTAAAAACTAATACTCATGCAAACAACTACTTTTACATGATTCTTTATTCACTAACTATTATCAATAAAAATAAAACAAAATTAAAAATCATTCATTCTTTCATGTTTACAGAACCATCACCAATCAAGTGATCAATCTTTCCTTCAGGGTGCTCAAAAAAGTCTGCTACATCCAAATATGTGATGTCAACATTATTTTCAGAGAGAAAGTTAGCCTCGGGATTTCTCTCTTTCTTCTTTAGTGATGCTTGATAAAGATCAATCAAGTGCTTAAGAGCACGACAATCACGTGAATAATGTCCTTTTCCGCCACATAAAAAATAAGTAACTGCTTTACGTTTCTCATCTTTTCTCTTTTTGTTTGATGAATTATTAACACCTGGAACAGGGTTTCTTTCTTGATCATTACGACCACGACCATTTCCACGACCAGGGCGACGGCCTTTCCCACGCCTAGTATGGTGAGCGTGCACATCATTCACCTCAGGGAATGGTGAAGATCCAGTTGGTCGGTTCTCGTGATTTTTCATCAACAAATTATTATTTTGATCAACCACGAGAAGATGAGAACTAAGTTCAGTATACTTCTTGAAATCTTTTTCTTGATATTGTTGTTGTAAGAGAACATTCGAGGCATGAAAAGTGGAGAGCGTCTTTTTCATCATATCATTATCATTGACCGTCTCTCCACAAAGTTTCAATTGAGAAGAAATTCTGAACATGGCAGAATTGTATTCATGAACAAACTTGTAGTCTTGAAATCTTAGATGCATCCACTCATATAGTGCTTTCGGGAGGATGACCATCTTTAAGTGGTCAAACCTTTCTTTTAGGCTATTCCACAATACGAGTGGATCCTTAGTAGTAAGGTACTCAATTTTTAGAACTTCGTCAAGATGATGATGTAAGAAAATCATAGCCTTAGCACGATTTTGACTAGATGCTGTATTTTTATTCTTTATGGCGTCTCCAAGACCCATAGCATCTAGGTGGATTTCAGCTTCCAACACCCATGAAATATAGTTCTTGCCCGAACTTTGAAGGGAAACGAACTCACACTTCGTAAGATTGTTAGCCATATAGAAAAAGGAAGAAATAAAAAAAATAATACCTTAGCCTTAGCCTTCAAATTTGAGACGGTAGAGTCTCGTGCTGATAACGTGTTATAAAACAAGAAATAATAAATAAGAAGAGTAGAGAGAATAGAGAGAGTAATTGTTATTTTGTTCTTTTGAGGGATGATTTACAATGAAGGAAGCCCTTCTATTTATAGGGGGAATTTGTCCTAGTTTCACACTAAAAGACAAATACATCAAATCCTGATAGACATCAAATAGATCTTGATAGATCTTGATAGACATTCACTATAATTGATATATATCATAACAATTCTTTTATAATTATTTCACTCCAATAAAAAAATATGTAATACTATAAATCGACCTTCCTAAATTATTTTCCTTATGTCTAAGTTTTACTTAAATCAACCTTCCTAAATTGTTTTCCTTATGTCTAAGTTTCAATTAAAAAGTTGTTGTGTAATGATGGATTAAGTTGTGCGGGTCGGATTATTACCTATTGTTTAGTCCATCTTGATTAAATTCATCTTCGACCATTTATGCTATGGACAGAGTTGAGCAATAACCCATCTATTGCTTCAGCCTTCAATCCATCTTGACCCTCCAAAATTTAATCCAAACCTTCCATTTATTACTTCTAATTGCAATACTACATTACATATTAATTGATCATTATTAATCTTATGTAATAGATACATGTTATGCACTTCCTATAATCCTCCAAGGAAAGAGGCATGCATTAGCTCTACCAAAGAACACGTAGAGGTTCTGGAGGAGAAGCAAGTTGATCATTACTAGGGGTGGCAATTTCAGCCCATATTTATGAAAAGAGTCCATTTAACCCATATTTATTGAATTGGATCACTCATATTTCAAATGAGTAAATATGGACTTCAACTCATTTTAAAAACTCATACAAATATGGATAAAATGGGTAAAATATGGATACCCATTTAAACACAGAGATCACCCACCTATGCTTTAAATTTCATTTTTTTTTCTTTTCTAGTTTCTTCTTCTTCTTTTTTTGTTTTTTCTTTCTTTTTTCCTTTAATTTACTTTTTTTCTTTTGCATTTTGTTTTTTCATTTTTTACTCATTTCTTATAATTTCTTTTTTTCTTTCTCATCTTTTCATCTATTTTTTTTCATTTTTTTTTTATTTTCTCCTTTCTCATTCTTATTTCATCATTTGTATTCGCTTGAGACCTACATAGGTTAATAAATATAAACTTCTAATTATCCCATTTAGCCTATACAATTCATAGCATCTCTTATAAATTAAATATAATCTATATATAGTCTCTCCCTTTTATTAGTATTTTTTTCTATCTTTTATTTCTCTTTTTTTTTCTTTCTCTTTTCCTTTAATTTACTATTTTTTTCTTTTTTTTTTCCTTTAATTTACTATTTGTTTTTTCACTTATTTTTTCCTCGTTTCTTACAATTTTTTTCTTTCTTATTTTTCATCAATTTTTTTCTTTTTCAATTTTATTTATTTTTTCTTCGCATTCTTTTTTTTGTATTTCCATTTCCACCTTTTTCATTTTTGGTTCATCATTTTTGTCATTTTTCTTCTTTTTTTTATATTCTTTTCCTCATCTTTTTTTGGTCATTGCATTTTATATTTTATATTTTTTTTACTTTAAATTTATTTGTATCATACTATGTATTTTAAATAAATTTATTATTTGTATTGTTCAATTTATATCAACAAAATATAATCTGTATCAATATATATAAAATATAAGTGTGAATCATATAAAATATATATGATGGTGCAAACTATAAAATACAAATATGAGTTTGAAGTCTAAAAAATAAATACAAATATACAATTGTATTAAGTAAGCTCGGTCCATCTTTATTCCATTTCATATATGGCTGAGGATCCACATAGCCTTCGATTTATGGGAAAGTCCAGCTTCAAATCCGATTTCTAACTCCCTCATCTTAGAGTTCTCGTTAGAGCAAAAGTAAGGCACGAAGCGAGGAGCTCAAGGTAAGGCAAGGCAGGAAGTACATAGAAACCTTGATTTGTGTACTTCTGCGACTGCTAAAGATATTTGGTTTGACGAATGTAATTCCAAGATCTTTCTAGATACTATCTCTGTATCTGTTCATTAGGTGGAGTCCACTTGAGTATACTTACAAAAATTATAAATGTTGGGCGAATATAAACCAATATGTGATTATGGTATTTTCGTTATCATAAAAAAAAAACAAAAAAAAACAATAAAGAAAAAAAAAAGAAAGAGAGGTAGAAGTTAGAGATAGAAGAGAGAGAAAAATTGTAAAGAAAAAATTGAAGAAAGAAATACAAAAAAAATCAGAAAGAAAAAAATAATGAAAAAGGAAAAAGAAAAAAAATGATGATGAATATAAATATTCTGAATGGTTATGATATCTCAATCATCATTCATAATTTGTACTCGACTTAAACATGTTCTTCGAAAATAAAAAAAATATAAAATATAAAATAAAACCAAAAAAGAAAAAAAGAAGAAGAAAGAAGTAAAAATAAAAATAAAAATAAAATGAGAAAAAAAGGAGACTAAAAAGGAAAAAAGAAAGAGAAGCAAAGGGTAGAAATAGAAGAGAGAAAAAAAAGAAAAAGAAAAGAAAACTAGAGGCTATATATAGAAGAGAGAGAGAGAGAAAAAAAACTAAAAAGAAAAAAACTTAAAAAAAAAAAAGAAACGGGGAAAAAGTCAAATTGATATGATATAAAAGTTTTAAGTTTTTGATTTTAGGAGATAAAGTGGGTTGGAACCATTTTTATCCAATCCATATTTGACCAAATCCATATTTACCCATATTTATATGGGCGGATTGCAATCCAAACCATTTTTGCTCGATCCATATTTAACCCATCCAAGTCCAATCCAATCCGCCCATTTGTCACCCCTAATCATTACTGGTGAAAAAATTAGCCCATGAAAATATAATCTATCAAGTTGATCACCCATTTACTAGTGCTCCCCATTTTAACCCGGACTAGTTCAGCTCATCTAAAAATGGGTTACTGACAGTTGTGCTCTTATTGTATATTAGTCTTTAATTTATGCTCCTCGTAAAAAAAAATTAAAAATACGTTAGCAACATAACTATATATTTTCGTATCATAACATATCCGATGTTATACCCTGCATGACTTCGTATCATACACATGACATTAACCCTTAAGAAGGTGGGAAAGATTATGTGGTTGTGGATGATCAATGAGGATGTGATGCAGGTGTGAGTATCACTACCCATAATGATGAAGAACAATGGGAGATTATTACACATAGTGGACATCAACATAATATAATGTATTTTATAGCAATCTCCTTGAATATCCATCGATGACTTGCCTCATTAAATTGATACTAGCAAAAAATTCAGCGAAAAAAAATTGTATAGAAGATAAAAAAGTACACATTCTGTAATGTAACGCCCCGAAAATACACTTTAGACGTCACATGGTGCTCAAGACTACAAATAGTCTCAAGCTAACCCTTTAAGCCTTCTAACAATTTTGGAACCCATAATAAAGATAAAACTGACATATGAAATCTTGAAATACTGAATCAATGTAATAACTGAAAGTCTTAAACTTCGAAATCTTAAAAAAACACTATGGATCCAAAATAGACTCGAATTAAACTGAAATCAAATGACCAAAACACTTTATCAATATCAAAGCCTAATAAGAACAGGTCCTCGAACTATGAGGACTCACCAAAGTCGGGATGTAGGTGGAGATGATCGAAGTCAATCATGCTGCAGGAACTGAGCACCAGGACCTACATTATAAGACAATGTAGCACATAGACATATATGTGGATCAGTACTTCTGGAATGTACTGAGCATGTGGGGGTGAATGCATAAGTAAAAATAATAACTCGTTGTTCACATAAACCTGTAAAGAATGCATGCTAAGTGTAAATGACTCACCTTGATCTTGAATAAAACAAAGATGTAAAATCAAAAACATGAGTAGTAAAGCATGATGATAAACTTTGTGAGCCACAACACTTAGTTCTAAAAGATTTTCTTTTCATTCTTTCTTAGGGAGGTTCTTCTAACCGATGTAAATCATATAAGCTTCCATGAAGTCCAACGTCTTACCCACATAGGAAAAAGCTCACATTGGGGAAAGTCGTCCTACCATTGCCATCAGAATAGGACCTAATCTAAATTGATCACTATCTGTAACTTCATCCATATTGAGAATAAGCTTAACTACGTTGGCTCGTATCTCTTGGGAATGTGACATTAGATACAAACCCAACTCAGTGCAAAATACTCCTACCTTGTTACTTAGTTCTCATACTGCAGGAAATCTGCCTTAAAACTAGCATACGGATTTATAATGAAAATCAGTTATGCTTCTCTTTACTGTAAGCTATGTTCAAATAACAATTGTGGACTTCATATCTTAGTTGAGGATCAAAGATCAATTCTTGCTTTAAATTTGAATATAAGCTTGTCATAGAATGCTTACAAGCATAATCTTCTTGAAATTTCAATACTTAAACTTAGGGCTTAAAACCCATGCTTTAAATTCATGTCAATTCAAAATAATACTTCAGGCCCAATAACAATCTTGAAATACTTCAACAATAACAAGTAAAGATAGTGCAATACCATTCACAATATAAATTTAAAACATAAACATAAGCACTTCTTGATATACTTAAAACTTTAAATCTCATGAAAATCACGTACTTCAAGACTATACATACCTGGGTATGAACCCTACTTCAAAACAATTAAATAAAATCTTAGAACATGCAATTTGGGCACGAGGGTGAAAGGATACCCTTTCTCATAACGCCATATACCTTAATTAATAAATTAGTAAAAGTTCTTGGTTGCTTTCTTGAAGTTTGAACTTGAAGTTTGATAAGGCTAGGGTTTGTTCTTAAGAAAGAATTACTTTCTTGGAGAGAAATTATGAATAATGGGAAAAATAATGCTCTTTCAGGGCTTTAATCCTATGTTTTGGATGGATTTGGGTGAGGGAAAATGACCCAATTTCCCTTAAATTCACGGAAACAGAAGCTAGAAAAATAAGGGGTGTGCGATGGAGCATGCATCGAGGGCTAAATCGCGGGCTCCCCTAGCTGTGAAATAGAACACGCAATGCGGGCATATCGTGTGGTACTACTATTTTGGAAGTCCAAACACATCCTTATGATGGTCCGAAAATTCTGAAACTCACCCGAGATGTACTGTTGACTACCCCAATTATGAATCAACTTTAAAATTAACGTTTCTACGTCGGAAAGGTCAAAAATAAAATCATCAAAGTTTAGGGTCTTTAGAAATGACTAAGCCCTAATACTTAGTGAAATTTTCTAAGTCTTGGACCCCTTTGACATGCAATAGTGAGCTGAATTATGCTAGGATCTTATGGGGTCTTACAATATCCCCCCCTTGGAAATATTCGTCCTCGAATGAAACTAACTAAACTGAGAATATTGAGGGACTGAGACTTCAAACTAAAAATGCATAACTGGAAGATGATTACATGACTGAATTGATTCATGAAGGCATGAAATGACACCAACATGATGATATAAAGATGGAACTGAGAATGGAAAAGAGATAATCTAAGGAAAACTTGTTACCTTAAGCTGAGTCTGAACTTGCGGAGAAAATATAAGGGTACTTGGTTCGCATATCCACTTCTTCTTACCAAGTGGCTCCCTCAACGGACTGATTCCACCAAAGAACTTTGACCAAGTAAACGTTTTTGTTCCTTAGTCTACGAATCTGGGGTTCAAGAATCTCAACTGGGATTTCTTCATAAGAAAGGCTTTCCTGAATTTCGGTGTTTTCCAAAGGAACTACAACAGTTGGATCACTAACACACTTATTCAATAAGGAGACATGAAACACTGGATTAACGGATGACAAATCTGCAGCTACTCAAGCTCATATGCTACCTTCCCAACATGAATCAATATTCTGTATGGGACAACATATCAGGGACTGAGCTTTCCTTTCTTGCCAAACATCTCCACCCCCTTCATGGGCGAAATCTTCAAATAAACTAAGTCACCAACCTCAAACTCAAGATCCCTTCTCATATCTGTATAAGATTTTTGATGACTCTAAGTTGTCTTAAGCCTCTCTCGAATCAACTGAACTTTTTTCATAGCTTCAAACACCACATCTGGCCCTATCAATGCAGCCTCACCTACCTCAAACCAACCAATAGGTGACCTACACATCTTTCCATAAAGAGCCTCAAATAGAGCCATCTGGATACTGGAATGATAATTGTTATTGTAGGAGAACTTGATCAACAACAAGTGTTCATCCCAACTAACCTTGAAGTCAATAACACATGCTCTCAACATGTCCTCTAGGGTGTGTATGGTCCTATCTGCCTGGCCATCTGTCTGAGGATGAAAAGCAGTACTAAGATGAACCTGGGTGTTGACACCTAATTTCTGCCCTCCAAGACTAAATTTAATCCTGACTTTTCTTTGATTTTCAAATAAAATCACAACATTTATGTTAGCTGAATAAAAATCTTTTCAAAATATTTATTTGGGTGAATTTGTTATTTTAAGTAGCGATTATATATTATCGTACTCAATTATACAAAATTTTATAATTTTGTTACTTAAATATTTATTTCACAAAATATCAGATTTTAATCAAGGATTATCTTGAAAATAAATTTCAATGATTAAAATCTTGATTTAAATGTAATTTGTTCTTAAAAATAAGTTATTTGGAGAAATACTTGTTTGATTTTATTAAATCAAGAAGCACGGGACTAAAAGAAGAAATTAATTCGTATCGAATTTCAATTCAATTTAATCAATCTATTAAACTTGACCATAATTGAAACTAAATTGACCACAATTTCAATGCAGTTGGCCAATTAACTTTTAATTTGGTCAAATTTAAATAAAATAGGCTAAATTTTAATTGAAATTATTTTGAAGAACTTTTAGTCTAATTGAGGTTATTTTTCTAAATAATTTAAAAATTACCAAATTTTTAATTTAATTGGGGTTATTTAAACCCTAATTAAATCTAATTGGGGTTATCAAATAACCCCAATCTTAACCAATTCTTCAAGCCCAACATAACAACAACTTAAATAGGACGAAACAACCTCCATAATACACCATCCCAAAACCAGCTCTGGCCCGACCCGTTTTCTCTACCCTTTTCCCCTTTACACTCTGTTTGGATGATGTTTTGTCATGATTTTATAATATATGGTATGGTATTGTACTGTATGGTATAATACAATACAATGTTTGGATGGATTGTATCATTCACTGTTGTTTAATAACAGTTTTATTGTTTGGTTTGATGGTATGGTACTGTATCATAACTGATAAATTTACCAAAATTCCCCTAATTATTATAAATTTTAAATTTATAAAAAAAATATTAATAAATAAAATAGTTTTCTTTCTCTTATTGATGGATCAATCAACTCCAATATTCTTCCTTCTTTTGAGCTTGTAGATTGGCTCTCTAAATGATGACACAAAACTGTTGTTAATTGTAATCTGCATAAATAAATAGGGAATCAAGAATAAGATTTGTAAGAGTGACAAATTACCACTGGAGACTTCAAATTTACCTGGGCATGATGAAGGTCTGGTTCAATATGCTTCCTGAACAGAGGGAAAATACCGTCGATTAGGCAAATCATAAGCACCACCAGCTACTACCTATAGAAACAATGATCATCAAAACACAGATATAAAAATGACTAGTAAACAAATAGTAAGCATTCTCACCACTCCTAATGCATTACATTTTATTGCTTTGGTACCGATACTTCTTCTTCCTTGGAAATAAAACACTAGGATAAATGTATCACGACCATTTATCAAGTCCTAACCAAAAAGGAGCAAACTTTAAAGTGATCAGATAAAAAAACACAACACAATTTTAAAGAGATTAAATTATTGTAAAATATCAGGCCAATTGAGCAATTTGAAAGGTATGGTATGGTATGGTATGGTATGGTATGGTATGGTATGGTACTAGTCCCGACCCAGCAAAAACCCAACTTTAACCCATCTATTTCCCCACTTTTCACACGCAGCATGACCCCCACGCGATGATACCGTAGAAGGTTCGAGGACCTTCTAGAAATTGGGTACGTGTCCTCCCCCAACGTTCAGTTTTGGTTATTTCGAATAGGAGTAGTACGAATTCATACATACTCGTATGAATTTCATTAGTTTTTAGAGAATATTGCTCTTTCCTCAATTTCTATTGGCTCACCCATTTCAAATTTCTTGGGAAGAGTCCAAAAGCAGTACAAGATTGGGCAAAATTCTGTTATTATCCCAAAAAATCCAAAAATATCCCTTAAAAATTTTCCCAAAATTACCCCCAAATGGATGTTCCCACATTGGTGGGAGCTCAAAATTGAGCCTCCAATTTCTTTCTATATAAATCCCCCCTTTGTGAGCTAAAGGGGCAAGTCTTGAAGGTTGAAGAAAACTTTTGAGCAAAAGGTCATTTTTTTAGTAAAAAATTTTCACCGTGAGAAAGTTGACGTGTTCTCAGAGTAGTAGAAATCTTACGGTAGTGGTGCGGAGATTCTGACGATGACTCGAGTCCCGTTTTGCTTCTCCAAAACAGGTAACATTCTGTTTCATTTAGTTTCTATTAGTTCTACTTCGTCTCGCTATTCTGTAGTTATGTTTTGATGATGTTGTTTGTTGGGAGTAGCTGTAGATGGCCTTGAAGGCCCTAGGTTTATTTGTTAAAGATGATAGCTTTTAAGGAATTGATAGGTCTGGAGTGTTAGTTAGGTTCCTACGTGTTTTTCTCTTACCGTTTTGATGCTCCATTGATGATTTAGCTTCTCGCTTTGTTTAAGATTCAAATGTTATTCCAAGTATTTATTTCAGGATGAATATTCTGCATTTAATCTTTAATTAGTGCTATAATATGTTGCGCCTGTCGTCCCTTTTGTTTGAATATGTATTGACGTCTCAGTTTGTTGATTTGTTGAGAAAAGATAGCATAGGCCTTAAATGACAAAATCTGGTGTTTACGATGCTCTTTTTACTTAGCATGTTCTATTTTTGTTTAAGGAAAATCGTCTAAGCGTGTTTGAATGTAGCAGCTATGTAACTGCCCTCAAGCTGTTCTATTTTTCCTTTGTAAAATTTTCAGCTTCTCTTGTTTTGGGAACTCGCATATGGTAAAAAAAGTCTAGCGTGCTTAAATTTGTAGTACAAACTGGTTCCTGCTAGTTAAAAGATGCATTTTTAGATGTGCCATGTAGGATGTATTGAAGTCTTTGTTTAATATAACACTTTTTTTTCTTACAAATCAAAATCTTATTCATATCTAGTGACTTACTTCCCTAATCTATTTGTTAGAACTGTTATCTAATAACATGAAATCCTTTTGCTATGATACTTCTTTGCTTATGTATGAATATGCTGCCTGGACTTCGCTTTTTCTTTGTATAAATACCCATTTTTCTCAGTTTATCTTTTAAAAGAAATTGGACTTAAAGATTCAAGTTACCTAGCTTATGGATTCATATTGAGTTGATTAGTTAAATAAATGACGTATTGACGCATCTAATTTGTATTTTCTTTAATTTTGATCGCTAACGTTTGAGATATGAAAGAAATTATTCTTGAAATTTTCCAGTGGTCTATGTCTGTGTTTGTGGTTGTAGAAGTTTTGCATGGAACATTTAAGCTATCGTGGTAGTGAATAGTTCTCTGTCTCAATTCTCTGAAGGATCTTGATTTGCTCTTGTTTAGTTTAAATCTCCACTTTCTTTGTTATGTATGATCAGGTTCTTTGACAATCTTGTCTTTATAGACCATATTGATATTGCTAGGTGTATTGTGTATGTATCTTAGATAAAATCGCCCGTCACTCTCTTTTTTCTTCAATAATAATTGCATTTAAGCTACCCACATTGATCTGTTGTAGGTCACATGTGTTACTCTTTGTTAGCATGTTGTGAGACGCATGTAGTTTTTTTTTTTTTTAATGTGTGGACTGTTTCGATTGGACTAGCATCGTTTTATCTCGTAAGAGATGAGAATTTCCTCGGTTTTAATAGCTCAACAACATCCTAGAATTAAGTCGAGGCTGATAAGATTCTCATGGTTGTTTGGATTATGTGCTTGGTATGAAATCCCCATTTGTGGTGTCTTATTTTCTATCAAATTTGGTTAGCTTTCGGGTGTACTCTAGAAATTGCATGATCTACTCTTCTTTTTAGTTAATAACTTTAAAGATTATATTATATAAATTATGATTAAATCATCCATAACTAACAATAAAATTTTCTCTTTTGATAATTTCTCATGTTTCTCTTTCAATAGGAAATTTTTAATCGGAAATTAAAAGAAATAACCATGTCGCCACCGAGTAAAGTGGTCAAAAATATCAAAGGTTTATCTCTTTTCTTTTTTTCTTCCTTTATTTAACTGTGACTTTGTTTTGATTATGTTATTTAACTATTTCGTTCGTATTATACTTGAATTATTAATTAAACTTATTGGTTCAGTTCTAAATATAAGCTTATAATAAGTGTTGAATCTTGATATGCATAACTTTTGTTTGAATGGTGAACATATAAATTTAGGATTATAGCCGACTCTTTCAATTTTGGGTTTACTAATTAAGTTTGAAGGCAGATCAAGTATATTATTCGTTGTAAATTGAGTTAATCTATCTACCTACTATAATAAAATCCTAACTATAAATGTTAGTTGACAAAAATATTTTTTGAGGAATCTTCCCAACATATTGAATATCATACATCATCCAATGAAGTTAAGAAATTAATTGGGTTGAACAGATTAGTTGAGGAATCTCTTGAAGAAGCTAACAAGCCTAAAGAATTCAAATAAAATAATAATTGTGTTGATATGAAATTAAAGAAATTGAAAAGAGGGATTGAGAGGATTAAAGAAAGAGATAAGAGCTAAGGAGAATGGCTCAAGGGAGGACTAAAGAGAATATACTCTTCTTTGTAAATTTTCTTATGTTTAAATTAAGATACTTGCTTCTCGGTTGGCTAATTTCTACTTTTTTCATAGAAGTGAATAATAGCTGAAAGCAGTCGTAATATGAAGATGCTAACAAACAAAAAAAGTAATACATATTTTGAAAAATGCAATAACATTTTGAAAAATCATTATCTTGAATGATTTTATAAAATTGAATTCATTAAACTAAGATAAACGCACGAAGCGCATACACCTAAACTAGTATGTAAAAGTGAGTAGAGGACTATAGAAAATTTTGTAAATATTATTAGATAATAGGTTTAAATTATAAGTTATATATTAAGTCTGTTATGATATATATCAACTATAGTGAATGTCTATCAAGATCTATTTGATGTCTATCAGGATTTGATGTATTTGTCTTTTAGTGTGAAACTAGGGGTAAATTCCCTCTATAAATAGAAGGGTTTCCTTCATTGAAAATCATCCCTCAAGAAAAGAAATAAGAATCACTCTCTCTATTCTCTCTACTCTTCTTCTTGTTCTTTATTATTTTATAACACGTTATCAGCACGAGACTCTACCGTCTCAAATTTGAAGGTTAAGGCTAAGATATGGATAATTTTTAAAGTAATCTGTCAAATTGTGAAGATATATGTTTGATTGATTCTGGCACTACACATACGATATTCAAATACGAGAAATATTTCTCTCATCTAAACATGGGCAAGATTAATGTCACTATAATTTCTGGTAGTGCTAATTTGATTAAAGGCTTCGGAAAAGCCATTATAATCTTGCCCAAGGGAACTAAACTCATCATAAATAATGTCATATTTTCTCTTAAGTCTCGGAGAAACTTGATGAGTTTTAAAGATATCCGTGAAAATGGTCATCATATCAAGACAATTGATGAGATGAATCTTGAATATCTTGGTATCACCAAGAATGTCTCTGGGCAGACATGTATTACTGAAAAGTTCCCTGCTTTATCTTCTGGCCTGTATTGGACAAAGATTTGTGCAATTGAGGCACATTCTATAGTAAATCCGAAGTTTACTGATTCCAATACTTTCGTATTTTGGCATGATCGTCTGGGACATCCAGGATCAATAATGAAGAGACGAATCATAGAAAATTCAAATGGGTATCCATTAAAGAACTTGAAGGTTCTTTCAAATGGTGAACTTTCATGCAATACTTGTTATCAAAGCAAGCTGATTGTGAGGCCATCGCCAACAAAAGTTGGGATTGAGTCTCTCGCGTTCTTGGAAAGCATACATGGGGATATTTTTGGACCCATTCACCCACCTAGTAGGTTATTTAGATACTTTATGGTCCTAATAGATGCTTCATCTAGATGGTCTCATGTGTGACTTTTGTCATCTAGCAACTTAGCATTTGCAAAATTATTGGCACAAATAATACGACTACAAGCACAATTTTCAGATAATCAAATTAAGTCTATTCGCCTTGATAATGTTGCAGAATTTTCATCCCAAGTATTTAATGACTATTGCTTATCGATTGGGATAAGAATGGAACATCCTGTACCCCATGTTCAAACTCAAAATGGCCTTGCTGAGTCATTAATTAAACGTATGCAGTTGATAGCAAGACCATTGCTTATGAAAACTAAGTTGCCCACTTCTGTTTGGGGCCATGAAATTTTGCATGCTGCAACACTTGTTTATCTTAGACCGACAAATTATCATAAATTTTCTCCGTTGCAATTGGTTTTGGGTCAAGAGCCTAATATACCTCATTTGAGAATTTTTAGGTGCGGTGTTTATGTGCCTATAGCACCACCAAACCACACCAAGATGGGCCTCCAAAGAAGGTTAGAAATTTATGTTGGGTTTGAATCACCCTCCATTGTTCGCTATCTTGAACCATTAACGGGATATATGTTCACTGCTCGATTGCAGATTGTTGGTTTGATGAGATAGTTTTCCCAAAATTAGGGGGAGAAGATAGTGACATCAAAAGAGAAATTTTGTGAAAAAATCCATCACTATCTCATCTTGATCCACGTGCTTCTATTTGTGAGCAAGAAGTACAAAAGATTATTCATCTGCAGAGAATTGCAAATCAAATGTCGAACGCATTTACAGATTTTAAAAGGATCACTAAATCACATATTCCTGCAGAGAATGTTCCAATTTGAATTGACGTCCCTAAAGGACCATCCACTAGTGTCATAGCTAATGAATCTAAAGCACGCTTGAAATGTGGCAGACCATTAGGTTCTAAGGATCGAAATTCTAGAAAAAGAAAAACAAATGGTCAAGATGACACTACGAAAGATCCTCATATGGAAGTTCAAGATTTGAGCAATGTTAATATTCCTGAAGGAATTAATGAGCCTGAGACTCAAGAAAATGAGGAACTATCCATAAATTCAAGTGATGTTGAAACTAATTTGAATCGATCTGAAATAGTAGTGGATTATATCTTTGCATATAATGTTGCAACGAAAATCATGCAAAATAGTGAGGATCTTGAACTTCGATCTATCACAGAATGTCGACAAAAGAAATGACTGGCCAAAATGGCAAGAAGCAATTCAATCTGAATTGAATTCACTTTCCAAACGTGAAGTTTTTGGACCCATAGCTCAAACACCTAATGGTGTTAAGCCTGTTGTTATAAATGGGTCTTTGTGCGAAAAAGAAATGAGAAAAATAAAATACAAAGATATAAAGCACGCCTTGTTGCACAAGGATTTTCACAACGGCCTGGTGTCGATTATGACGAGACATATTCACCAGTTATGGACGCAATAACATTGTGTTATCTTATTAGTTTTACTGTCCATGAGAGACTTGAAATGCATTTGATGGATGTGGTAACAGCCTATCTAGATGGATCACTTGATAATGAGATATACATGAAAATTCCTGAAGGATTTAAAATGCCGAAAGCATATAGTTCAAAGCCAAGGGAAATGTATTCCATTAGATTGCAAAGATCATTGTATGGTTTGAAGCAATCTGGACGCATGTGGTATAACTGTCTTAGTGGATATTTATCTAAGGAAGGTTATACAAATGATGAAATTTCCCATGTGTTTTCACAAAGAAAACAACGTCGGAGTTTGTTATACTTGCTGTCTATGTTGATGACATAAACCTTATTGGAACGCCAATAGAGATTCAAAAGGAAATTGATTACCTAAAGAAAGAATTTGAGATAAAAGATCTCGGAAAGACAAAGTTATGCCTTGGTTTGCAAATTGAGCATTTGACAAATGGTATCTTTGTTCATTAATTTGCCTACACAGAAAAGGTATTGAAATGATTCTATATGGATGAAGCACATCCATTAAGTACTCCGATGATTGTTCGATCACTTGATGTGAATAAGGATCCATTCCGACCTCAAGAAAAGAATGAGGAACTCCTTGGTCCTGAAATACCATATCTTAGTGAAATTGGTGCACTATTGTATCTTGCAAAGACTACAAGACCTGATATAGCCTTTTCAGTTAATTTGTTAGCAAGATATAGTTTTTCTCATACTAAGAGACATTGGAATGGGATCAAACACATATTACGTTAGCTAAAAGGGACTATCGATATGGGCTTATTTTATTCTAAAGATTGCAGTTCCGATCGTGTTGGTTATGCTGATGCTGGGTACTTATCTGACCCGCATAAAGCTCGGTATCAAACAGGCTATGTATTCATATGTGGAGGTACTTCCATATCTTGGAGATCAACAAAGAAGTCTATCGTAGCCACTTCATCGAATCACGCTGAGATTATAGCTATTCATGAAGCAAGCCGAAAGTGTGTGTGGTTGAGGTCCATAATATATCTCATTCGAGAAAAATGTGGCTTGAAATGTGACAAAGTACCCACAATTTTATATGAAGATAATGCAGTATGCATAGCACAACTGAAAGGTGGATTCATAAAATGAGATAGAAAAAACACATTTCGCCAAAGCTCTTCTATACACATGAGCTCCAAAAGAATGGTGATATTGACGTACAACAGATTTGTTCAAGTGACAATGTGGCTGATTTATTCACCAAGTCTCTTCAAACTGCAACTTTCAGGAAGATGGTGCACAAGATCAGAATGCAAAGATTCAAGGATGTTCTTATTAGGGGGAGTTAATACGGGTTGTACTCTTTTTTCCTTACGAGGTTTTATCCCACTGGGTTTTCCTTGTAAGGTTTTTAATGAAGCAACCTATATGTGTATTGTTAGACATTCAATGGGGAGTGTTATGATATATATCAATTATAGTGAATGTCTATTCAGATTTATCAAGATTTATTTGATGTCTATCGGGGTTTGATATATTTGTCTTTTAGTGTGAAACTAGGGACAAATTTCCCCTATAAATAGAAGGGTTTCCTTCATTGTAAACCATCCCTCAAGAGAAGGAATAAGAATCACTCTTTATTCTCTCTACTCTTCTTCTTGTTCTTTATTGTTTTATAACAAAGTCAATATTATAAAAATAATTTAATCTATACAAAATAGGGGAAGTTATTAGGTTTTGAAATTAAGGCAAGAATTAAAAAATTATTAAAATTGACTATATTTAAAAGGTATGATTATGATCATCCATGAATATTTATTATTTATCATTGTTTATATTTGAAAAGGTATTCCTTACCAAAATACTATAATTGAAAAGGTATATTTACCTTCTGAAAATAATGAATATAAAAGATTTGGTACACTTAAGTCCTAAACATAATGTCATAAATAAATATCTATTTTTAAATGGTAAGAGCGTATGCCATATTTGCATCTCGGGTCAATCAATAAAATTATATACAAAAAAATAAAATTATTAGAAAGTGTTAATTAACTTTAAAATAAATGATTTTGCTAGAAGACTCTAACTTTGGATTATATACAATTAAAAAAAAATAATAGAAAGGAGTTATGTCTCAATTTTGAACTACTATTTAATTTGAATGAAAAAACATGCTTGCAATTTGCAAAGCATCATCTATTAAGAAAGATAATTATTTAAATTGATAAAAGAAATTAAAATTACCTCTAAAAATACTGTTTGATCATACTTTATACATGTGATAACCATTAGAGCTTGTAAATGAAACACAACAAATAAAGTTTATTAGCAAACATAATGATGATATGCCAGTTCTCATGATTTCGTCATAATTAAAATAAGTGTGTATAATTAAAATCTAAAAGAGAATTCATCTAACGAAGAAGGCTAAAAACTCTAGAGATGAATGCAAGGAGAAAACTTCAATTAATCACCAATAATTAAAATCAAAATAAAATAAGAACAAAACGTAAAATTAGAAGAATCACATGTATTTTTATAAGTAAAATTTGATCAAAATACAACTTAAATAGAATTATAGATATCTTTTTTTTATATAAGGTAAAATTCTATATGATTTAGATTTTTATATAAGGTAAAATTCTAATTACTTTAAAAGTGTCAAATAATATGATTTCTTACATGAATCAAATAAATTTTTTCCTTTTCATAATTTGAATTTTTTTAAAGAAAATCTATATTTTGATTAGTAAGATTTTATCCTTAAAAGTTGTCAAACGTGTTTCTTTTTTCAATAAATATAAATTTGGTTCTTAATTTTTTTCCCCTCTTTCCATCGTTTTTCTCCTAAAAATTTGCATAGACTCCCACTAAAACTTTTCACACGTTACATTTAATTTATTTTAGGTGTGGGATTCTTTCCTTTTTTCTAATCCTAAACATTTAAATAATAATTAATTAATAATTTTTTTAAAAAATAGTAAATGACGATTTTGTCTATTATGAAGCGTTTTAATGAAGGGCAAAAAGTTCAAATCACTTTTTTAGGGTCTTCATACTTTTAATATATTATAGATATAAATTATAGATATAGATATAGATTATAGATATAGATTATAGATATAGATATAGATTATAGATAGATACAGATTATAGATATAATTATTTTACTTTTTATCTTTAAAAAATAAAAATGATAGTCTTTAATGTTTATTTCCTTAAATATAATGATTTACTTTTTGTCTTTAAAAATGATGGTCTTTAATTTATCTCTAATACTCTTTCAATGATTTTTTTGTGGACCAAAATATGGTCGCTCATCATAAGTTTCGTAATATTTCTATTACCTAATTCGCACGACATTATTTTATAGAACTTTATAACTTTTATAGGAATTAAATTATGGATAACTTACATAAATTCATGAATGTTTAAGTGTTATTATATTTTATCCCAACTATTTGATTAATTACATCATATTTCGGTTTTTTCAAAATTGTGATACATCTGTTTTAACGTGATACATATAAAAAGTGATGCATTTAAAACTAACTAGATATTTATTTAAGAAAGTCACTGGTTCTCTTTTATTCCGCGGAGCAAATCATGCACAATCAGTTACACAGTTAATTAATGAGATTCACAAAATCAACAATATCCCCAATCAACTTTCAAATTTCAAGCGAACAATCGAGTCAAATTGAGTTTCTTCCTACTTCCATGCGATTCCTTTGATAAAAGTTCTTCCTTGTAACCTTAGATATCTATTTTTGGCTTGTAAGCACGTGCAGTGGTAACAGCAAAATAGTTTATCAAAGCAAAAAGTTTTGGCGAACACAAATAAAGAATCTATGGTTGTTTTGGAAGTCATTTCCTGATTAGTGTTGATGGAAAAGTAATTTGCTGGAGCAAACCTTTTAGAATTTTTTTAGTGAACGACTTCATCCACATACATGAGAATTTTGACTGTTGCAACTACCATATGCGCCACACACTTTGTAAACATCACAGCTGTCTGTAGGTATTGCGAGGTAAGGGATCCAATTCTGTACACGGTCACCCCAAGTTCAGCGCTGTAACGCACTATTCTATTCTGACTTTGAATTTAGAGAATAATTTGAGGGTTTATGCACAGTTCTCTGCTCATGTCCAGACTAGTACGACGTCGTCGACGGAAGTGAATGAAGAAGAGAAGGAGGAGAAAAGGAATTATTATTTGAATACGTGATACATCTAAAATCTGAAAATATTATTTGAATTATTATTTAGCGGCGAAGGATTACTATGTGATACATCTGAAAAATGTGTTACATTTGATTGTATTTCTATGATTTTTTTTTTTCAAAATTAGATATTCAATATATATGATACATTTAGCATACTTGACATATAAGTTGGAGTTTGAAATTTCTGATTTATATTTAAAGAGTATGAGTTTGAAATTTATATGATTCATATTAAATGTTTATAAAAGTTCTGTGATTCATATTAATATTGTCTGCATTAGTTTTAAGAGGTTATCTGTTATATTAGTGATACATTTTTATAGTTGAAATAAATGTGTCGAGAAAAACACAATTTAAAAGATGATTCATTTATTCATATGTTAAATGTATCCATCATTTATAAATGAATCAAAAAATATAATAGATGTAGAAATATTTAGGACATATGTATCACCAATAATCTGACCGCAAATATATCACTCATACATTGTTGGTAAAATGTATCTCCAATAATCTAACAACAAAATTTATCAGTTATACATTGTCAACAAATGAATCACCCATACACCGATAACAAAAGTATCATTCATATGAATCATCGTTACTCTATGAAAATACTATATATCCAGAAAATTAATATTTTTATATATGTATCAAGCAGATTAACAAAATTCATGCACAACTTGTAGCTGTGTTGGAATAACGAAAATTAATATTTTTATATATGTATCTGTGTTGTTTAATATTAACTTAAAATCCATTTAAACAATTAACTCACCTTTTTGAAATAACTGGAAAAATATATAATTTAATATAGTACATTGACAATTTGAAGAAGATGGAGTAATGGAGATGGAAGATGTTTTAACTGATGATAATTTGGGAGAGATTTAAGAGAAGTAAATCTTTGGAGAAAAAAAAATGGCTTGGAGATAAAAGATGTTTTAATTGTTGATAATTAGGGAGAGATTTTAGGAAAGGAATTTTTTTAAAAAAAAATAGCTTGCATGAGTTAATGGTGGAGTAAAAATAGGATGTGGGATTTTGTTGATATGTATCAAGAGTAAAGTTGAAAACCTAGATTTTATATAAATTTTAAAAAAGTAAAAGATATTGTGTAATATAATCTCTTAAGTTTAAAATTTGTGTAATTTATCCTTAAATTATGCCTCTTATGATATGAAACTCTGAACTGAACATTTGTCTCTTATGACATAAATACTGCAGAAACTAAATTATAAAATATTTATACACTTGTTATACCTTATACAACATAACTCATGGTATATTATGATATGAAAATATAAATTTATGTTGATAAAAAATTATTTAATTTGTTATTTCAGAGTCATGAGTATTCTTAACCACTTACTTTTTTTGCCTAAAGTGCTAAAGAGCCAAAAAAGAAAAAACACAAATAGTGTTATAAATATATTATCATATATTGTAAATATCTACTTTACCATATATAGTGAATGTCTACTTTATTATATACAGTGAATGTAAATTTATGGAAAAGTTAGAAACTTCAAAGTTAATTTTCCCCTATAAATAAAAGGGTCTTCCTTCATTGTAATTAACCCCATCAAGAAACTCTCAAGAGAAATAATAATCACTCTTTCTCTCTTCACTTTTCTTCTTCTTTGTTTATATTTCGTTATCAGCACGAGACTCTACTGTGAATCAAAATACTCTTTGAAGATAAACATATAGATAATACTATTAAAAGTAGGGGTGTGCATCGGTCGGTTCGGTTCGGTTCGGTTTTACATATTACCAGTTCGATTTATCGATTTTTGATTTTTAAATATTCTAAACCAATAACCAAACTAATAAGATATTTTTTATCAGTTTTTGGTTTATCGATTTTTAGTCCTTAACGGTTCGATTTTCGGTTTAACCGATAAGAAAATACTCATAAAATATAAATAGTAGTAACTAACTTGAAAAATAATCGAATCTTAGTTACAAACCAAAATCCTACATAATGTGTTTTAATTTACAAGAATCTTCAAGTTTGATCTAAATGTTGTTAGGAGAAATTAAGAGTTTGTATAATTGAAATAATAGGTTTGTTAATTTGTAGAGATTAAAGAGAAATTAAGAGAAATATCTAATAAGTCATTCATATATATATATATATATATTGGGTTATCGGTTTACCCAATAAGAAAAAATCGAACTGAACCAATAACCCAATAATTATTTTTATAAAACCATTAAGAAATCGTTAACCCAATAATAATAAATCAATAATATTTTTATCGGTTCAGTTTATCGATCGGTTCGATTTTTGCGCAACCCTAATTAAAAGGTAATATGTTGCATCTGTCCGTAGAAGCTTTCCTGAAGGCTTTGAGTCCTAAGTCAACAAAGACGGGTTATGAAATTATATATTTTTTTTGGTTTTCCAAGGTATCCCCCAGCCCGACAGGCCAAAGAAATTATATATTACTTTGGAGTGTTTGCTATATTTTTGTTTTAACCTCTATTGTTGATGAATTATTTTTTTATTGAGGAGAAAAGTCATCAGTTAGTATTGATTAATGGCTATTTAAATATGATTGATACTATCTAAAAGATAATTTATTAAAAAATTTAAGTTTTCACAACGTAATAATTGGGTACCTTTTATGGAAGAATTGCTAAATTGTATCATAACTTACAAGTCTAAACTATTTTCAATGACTTATTATGAGTAAATATGGTGATGGTCAGTCACCACTAAAGGTAGTATTATTTTAAAAGGCTCGAGGATAAGATTTAAAGGTGAATTTAAATTTCATCGCACCAAAAACATAAGTTATTAGTTAGAAGCTGATGCACTATAATGATAAGCTATTGGGTTCAAGTCTCATTGATTTATGCCTAATACGTGTTTATATGGATAAGACATTGAGTTTGAATCTCAATGCACCATATTGATGATATTACGATGACGAAGGCAAAATAATGGTTATTTGGTGAAAAGCTATGAGACATGTCCCATTGAAAATGCTTCATTCTCTGTAGTGAATGTGGTAGCATTACATAATATGTCTGAAAAAAAATAAGTGATTGAATGCACAAATATACGTGTGGAGGGACAATATGATAATGATCATAAAAAATAATGATATTTTCACACGCTTATTATGATCATAAGATATGTTAGAGAAAAATTCTCTACATCATATGTATGTCTCGATTTGCTCCTGAAGTAGAAATATCTTGAAAGAGGTTCTAAGCTATCATAATTTGATAGACTTAAGGTACAAATATATTTAATTCCTGGGGAATGAGAACCTAATTAATGCAAACATGCACTTGATTGTGATAGTATCACAACTCACCTCTAAAAGAGGCAGAATAATTCAGAGGAGTTATTCTGAAATCTACTTTCCAAAAAGTAAATCTAAATTTTTTTCATATCATAGTAAATCTAAAATTTACTAAAGAAAAAAGTATATGTCATGATAAACTTGGAGTTTACTAGTATAAAAGTTCATAAGTTGACATGAACGATTGCGACATCCCAAAGATGTGCATATTAAGTATTAAATACATATTGAAGAATTCAAAATTTCTTCATGAGATTTTTATGTTGATTGTTCTCATGATAAGTTGGTTGGACCAACTAATGTTGAGGTTGGACCGTTGGATTTCCTAAATTCTGAAAAGTATAAAAGGTGAATATGGGCCCGTTCACCCGTCATGTGATCTGTTAAGATGCATCGATATAAGATGATCACTTGTACGTTTATTGTCAACCTGCAGTTTGACATTCATAAAGTTGATTGCTCAATGAAATTGAGTTAAGAGCATAATTTTCAGATTGTGTAATTAAGATAATTCATCATGATGATGGTTTAGCATCAAATGCCTTCAATAAATAGTTAAACCACTGCTAATGAAAACAAAAACTTAATGAGCTGATTTGAAATATTATATACAAAAGTAATTGTATGCATCAAACCAATAAATTATGATTAATTTTCCTTCAAGGTTGGTTCTAAGTCAGGAATCACACGTTGTCCATCTAATAGTTTTGATGTGTTGTAATTAATAACTATGTCATGATACACAAAGATGAATTCCTCAAAGAATATGTAGGATGTATGTTAGTTTTCCTAACATAAGGGGGAGATTATAAACGGCTATGAAATATGTTAGGAATTATCATCAGATCCTCATTCAAAAGATAATTCAAGTCAAATGCCGAAAGCATCTCATATTTAAGCTGCAAGTGCTCCTATTTTGTGTTCCTAAAGGGCAAAGTCTATGCATATATGAAGCGTAGTAGACCAATCGGTTTCAAATAAAATAATTTTTTTAAAAAATAAGGAACAAATGATCATAATAAGAAGACAATGTTCTCTTGAAGAGCCTACGACATAACACTTCATGAAACCTTGTGAGAGGTTCAAGTACCTGAAAAAAATGAAGTGATGAGATCTCAAAATGTTATGTCGCATTGTGAACCAATATGAAATGATATATCATCAATATCTTTGATACAATATTGACGTAATATTGTGAAAGATCACGAGGATTTGAATCTTACGTTTATTTAAGCATACTGGCGTAGAAACATCTATCAAGTGACATGAAAGGATGCATCTTGGTAAGCATAAAACTTATTTGATTTGCAGTCCAAACATTTGAAGATGTCATACATAAAATGTTGAATATTGTCACTTGACAAAATTTATGTGAAAACTTTTTGAGGATTCAAAATGTTTGAAGAATATAAAAGTTTCTAGGAAACTTATTTATAATCCTTATATTGTATAAGCTTATAGCTCGAAAATTATTGAAACTCTGGGAGAGTTTTCAATTTTGCTCATATTAGGAGACATCGAAATGAGATCAAACATATGTGCTTAGTTTAAAGAATGCAGTGCCGATGTTATTGGTCATGCTGATGTTGGATACTTATCTGACCCGTATAAAGCTCGGTCTCAAATAGGCTATGTGTTTGTATGTGGGGATATTGTCATATCTTGGGGATATTGTAGCCACTTCATCGAACCATGTTGAGATAATAGTTATTCATGAAGCAAGCTAAGAGTGTGTGTGGTCGAGGTCCATGATACATCTCATTTTGCGAAAGATGTGTTTTGAAATATGATAAAGTATTTATAATTTTTATGAAGATAATATAATATGCACAACACAACTTAAGGGAGGACTCAAGGAGATAGAACAATACACATTTCGTTAAAGCTTTTCTATACACATGAGCTACAAATGAATGGTGATATTAACGTGCAACAGATTCATTCAAGTGATAATGTACCTAATTTATTCACAAAGTCTCCTCCAATTTCAACTTTCAAGAAGATGGTGCACAAGATCGGGATGTCAAGGTTCAAGGATGTTCTCATTAGGGGGAGTTAATACGCGTTGTACTCTTTTTTCCTTACGGGGTTTTGTCCCACTGAGTTTAATTTTCTTGTAAGGTTTTTAATGAGGCAGCCTATATGCATATTGTTAGAGATGCGTACTTTTTTCCCTTCACTACATTTTTTCTCACTGGGTTTTTTCGATTAAGCTTTTAACGGGGCATATTATCTATCAATTGGACATTCAAGGGGAGTGTTATAAATATATTACCATATATTGTGAATGTCTACTTTACCATATATAGTGAATGTATATCTATATCTATAATATATTAAAAGTGTGAAGACCCTTAGAAAAGTGATTTAAACTTGTTGTCCTTCATTAAAAGACTCTACAATAGACAAAACTATCTTTTCATTATTTTTCTAATATTTAAAACTTAAAATTCATTTAAATTTAGTTATTAAACCTTTCCTTTTTTTATTTATATACCTTAAATTTTAGACTTTTAAATTAATGAAAATATTACCTTAACTAAATCTTTAAAAGAAAGTCAATTAGTTGAAAATTCTACAATGGCCAATTACGTGAGCAATTAATAGTGTGGTACAACTTACGTAAAATACCATTGTTTTAAAGTATACCAAAAATAATCTATATATGATCTATATATAATCTCTCTCTTTCTCTCTCTCTCTCTCTCTCTATATATATATATATATATATATATATATATATATATATATATATAAATATTATATAATATTATAAAAGTGTGAAAACCTTAGAAAAGTGATTTGAACTTTTACCTTTCATTAAAACACTCTCCTTTAAACAAAATCATCTTTTTTATATTTTTTTAAATTATAATTATACACAAATACAAATAATATATATTTTTGGAAAAATAAAAAATCACCATTATTAAAAGAGTCCTAATTATAGTACCTTATATTTGGCAAATAAATATAAATTTGCCAAATTTGAAATAGAATTCAGCATATACACTAACATAATAAATTTGTCCTTTTTTGGACAGTTTCTTTATTTTTGAAAAAAAAGGTCTAAAAATGTGTATAAATGATTTTAAACTTGAATTCAATGTGTGTGTGTATATGTGTATATAAATCTATATAGTTTTTTCTACTTTTACTATATTTTCTTATTTTATTTTCATTCAAGTCAGCCTTTAGGATCAAAATTTCCTCTCAACAAAAATTGAAAGGTTAGTTTTAATTACATTATTTTGATATCTTTATTATCATATTATTTTATTTTAATTTACAGATAGTAGATGAATGTCGATCGACTTTGAAGATTTTTTTGGGGTAAAGGTTGGGTTTAACTATATTATTTTAATATCTCTATTAGTGTATTATTTTGTGATAGTTTACAGGTTGTAGATGATAGTTTACAGGTCATAGATGAATGTCGATCAACTTTGAGAAATTTTTGTGTGTAAATGTTAGGTTTAATTGTATTATTTTGATATTTCTTTTATCGTATTGTTTTGTTATAGTTTACAGGTAGAAGATAAATGTCAACTGACTTTGAATATTTTTTTTAAGGTAAAGATTAGATTTGATTGTATTGTTTTGATATCTCTGATTTGAGAATTTTTTTTGTTAAGTCTAGATGTATTGTTTTGATATCGCTATTTTCATATTATTTTGTTGTAGTTTACAGGTGGCTGATGAATGTCTGTCGGCTTTGAAGAATTTTTTTTGTAAAAGTTAGATTTAATTGTATTATTTTTATATATCTTTATCATCGTGTTGTTTTGTTGTAGTTTATAAGTGGTAGATGAATGTCGATCGGCTTTGATAATTTTTTGGTAAAGGTTAGGTTTAATTAAATAAATTCTCCATCTTTACATATTTAAAAGATGTTGAATTTAATTATTATACTCATCTTTATCAATTTAAATAAATATCCTATTTAGTGTAACATTTGAATTTCATTAAAATGAGATGCGCTTCACCTAAACTAGTTTATAGAAAAATTAGAAACCCCAAAGTTAATTTTCCCTTCACTTTTTTTTTATTGTAATTAACCCCATCAAAAACCTTTGAAGAGAACTAATAATCACTCTTTCTCTTTTCTCTTTTTTTCTATTTTCAGGAAATTATAACATATACATGGAAGCATAAATTAATTACCAATCACGTCATTAAAAATGTTAACTTCCATTGCGGATTCTAATATACAAATGATTAGTTGCTGAATATAATTGATTGAAATGCTTTTCTTTTTTCCCTAATATACAAAGAATCAATTGTGACATTTAAATTTCTTCTCCATTAACTTTCACAGCAAATTCTAACATACATCTTTTACTTGGATATATTACCGTTAACTTTCACAGCAAATTCTAACATACATTATCTTTTACTTGGATATATTACCTTTGTGACTCTTAATTTCTTTTATTTTCTACATTAATTTCACCACAAATTTGCTTTTATTTTTGTCGAAGTATTTCATTTAGCTGAAGATCATTGTACATCCCACCCTTGCTAAACTTATGGGTGTCAAGTGGGCCGATCCGGCCCGGCCCTAGTAACTAAACCGGCCCGGTTTGACCCGGCCCGGTAAGCCCTGGGGATTTAGGGTTCCGGGTCCCGGGCCGGTTATTTTTTTAAAATTGAACCGGCTAACCCGGCCCGGACCAAACCCGATCCAGGCCCGCCGGTTAACCAGCCCGGCCCGGATATCATTATTTTAAAAAAACAAAAAAAAAATTTGGGCCAAACTAAGCCGTTGGCCCAACGGCTATATAGTCGTTTTTGGGTCCAAACGGCTAGTTTGGGCCCATTTATTAAAAAAAGAAAAAAAAACTTTAAAAAATATTTTTTAATCCTAAAACAAATTCTATAAATACCCTACAACTTCAAATCATTTTTCACACAATTTTTCACTCTCTCAATTCTCAATTCTCAATTCTCAATTCTCAATTCTCAATTCTCAATTCTCAATTCTCAATTCTCAATTCTCAAATATTAAATATATTTAATTTCTTAAAGTGTTCACTTTAATTTTTTAATTTTTCATTTACAAAGTACGAGCGGAAGTTTCTAAAGTCGCAATCTTCGGATACTTCCAAAATTTGGTATTGTCGTTCCATCTCTTACGTTTAATTTTTATTTATTGTATTAATTTTTTAATATTTAATTTTATTATATTTGTGTATTTTGATTATTTTTAGTTTAATTTAATTTATATTATGGATAAATTAAGAAACCTCGCTACTAAAGGTGTTAAAATTTTTTGTCCCGGAAGCGGTAGTGGTAGTAAAAAGCGAATTACTAGCGGTAGAGGTAGTTCAAGTAGTAGATATACTCGTGTGCCTTCGCCTCCGGTACCGCTTGGTACACCTTTTGAGGAAGAAATAGGTATAGGTGCTCACGATATGGATTATGTAGAAGCTCAGGAAAATTACGATATAGAAGAAGAAAATGAAGTAGATGCGGTTAATTTAGACGAAGATAATGAAAATATTGCTGAGACACCCGCAGTAGGAGATGCTAACGTTAGATCTAAATCGGTTAATCTCCCTCCCTGTGCTCCCAGTGCCCCAAGACCTCGTAAAAGAACTAGTATTGCATGATAATTTTTTGAACGTATATCAGATATTGAGGTGCAATGCAATATTTGTCAACAAATATATAAGCATAGAAGTGGAGGCAAGCAAGGGGGTACGGGTACGTTAATGAGACATGTAGCTGAAGATCACAAAAGAGAGTTAAATATTGCAAAAGGTGGTGGGGATGTTGGTGGCCAACGCAAACTAGAATGGACCCAACAACTGGTCACGTAGCGAAGAAGTATAATAAATTGAGGGACCGGGAAGAAATAGCTAAAATGGTAGTTGTGGGTTGTTTGCCTTTTAATTTTCCTTCTTCTAATGTCTTTATTCGTTATATACAAGCAATTTATAATCCTATGTTTAACGGTATTCCTAGAACCACTTGTCGGTCTAATATTTTTAGACTTCATTCACAATATTGTTTTTATTTATCAACATTGTTAAAAAATATTCAATGTAGATTGTCCTTAACTTCTGATCTTGGTCGTGCTGTAAATAAAAATGATTATTTAACCGTTACTTGTCATTGGATGGATAGTAATTTCGTGATGCAAAAACGTATTCTTGCTTTTTTATATGATGAAGATCGTAAACATACTGGACAATTTATTGTTGATTCTATTGTTAAAATTATCGGATATTATGGTATCGAAAATAAAATTTTATGTATTGCTTTTGATAATGCTTCTAACAACAACACTGCCATAAAAAAAATTAAAATCTACGCTATCTCCGCCCTTGCCTGCAATTTTTCATATTAAGTGTGCATGTCATATATATAATTTAATTGTAAAAGATGGTCTTGAGTTTTTTGAGTTTTATATTGAAAAAATTCGCCTTGCTGTTGGTTTTATTCAAGGAAATAATCGCAGATCGAGAATTAGAGAATTTAAAGTTAAATGTCAAGAAAATGGACTTACACCGATTTTGATGCCTGAGGAAATTGATACTAGATGGAATTCTACGTATGAATTTTTAAAAACTTGTTATAAATATAGAATTCCTATTACACTAGCTTTTAACCAACATTGCGGTTCATTTGCTGATTCTGTTGATTGCATGCTACATAATTCTGATTGGGTTGTAATTAATGATCTTGTTAAGTTTTTAGAAAAAATTTATGTAGCTACGGTTGAATTTTTCGGTGCTTATTATCCTACTGTTTGTAATATTTTGGCATATATAGCCGATATTTCTGGTTTGCTCAAAGAATATAAAAATAAAGAAGGTTATAAAGAAGCTGTTGGCGCCATGTTTACGAAATTTAAAAAATATTTTTTCCCGATTTCCCCTATTTACTTGGTTGGTGCTATGCTAAATCCGTGCATGAAATATAATAATATGTGTCACTTTAGTACTCTTATTTATACTAACTTAGAAATGAATACTAACCATGATTCTGAACAAGAACAACCTGATTTGTGGACGGCTACGGCTGATGCAAAGGATTACATAGAAAAATTATATAATCACTATGCTGATTTATTTGATTTAGCCGTACCTACAAATATCACTCCAACTGTCGCTCCTCATCCTCCTGAGGAGCCATCATCTTCTAAAAGGTCGGCACATAGTAGTTTTTTTTATTCGTTTTATGATTTAAATTGTTGGAACAGTGTTGATGAGAGAACTTACACATCAACTTATCGGGAAGAGCTGAAATATTATCTTCGAACGGCACTAGAGGATCGCAGACGACGGATCAACACGTTGGATTGGTGGAGGAGTAATGAAACACAATATCCTGTGCTTTCAAGATTAGCTAGAGATATCTTGAATGTTCCAATGTCAACCGTTGCATCAGAGAGCGCCTTTAGTCAGGGACGACAGCAGCTTGGAGACAACTGACACTCATTGGGAAGCAATGCAATGAATGTTCTAGTTTGCCTCAGAGATTGGATTAGAGCGGAAAGAAGAAACCAAGGAATGGAACCGGAGCCGAGCGACGAACTGAAACTTGAAGAAATTATGACTTCACGGGAGAACTCAGCAGAATCAAGTCCAATGCATGATTTTGCCCCCGTTGACTTCGACTATCCTATGCAAGTTCCCATTAATATTAACATGAATGAGTTGGAAAAAATGATGCATAATTTATAGATTTTTCATTCATGTAAATTATAAATTTTGGATCATTTTGCAATCAATAAAATTCCCCAAATTCATTCACTCCTTAGTCCTTGCTTTTTATATTTTTTCATTTAACGATTTAAAATTTTAAATTGAATTTCTAGTTTTCTACTTTAAATTAAAAACTTACTTCTAATATGTTATTAATTTACTACCAAATATTATTAATTTATTATATTAAGTAGCATATGTTTTGTATATTTGTGTATATATCTTCTATAGAAGTGTATATTTAACGTATACATGTGTATATGTTTTATAAATTAGTATATAAGTATATCTATATATATTGTAATGTATATATAATATAGTATATTTTATAAGTAGTAGTATATATACATTGAATGGTGCGTATACACGTGTATATATCTTCTATAGAAGTGTCTATTTAACTTATACATGTGTATATGTTTTATAAATTAGTATATAAGTATATCTATATATATTGCAATGTATATATAATGTAGTATATTTTATAAGTAGTTGTATATATACATTGAATGGTGCGTATACACGTGTATATATCTTCTATAGAAGTGTATATTTAACGTATACATGTGTATATGTTTTATAAATTAGTATATAAATGTATATATATATATATATATATATATATATATATATATATATTGTAGTGTATATATATATTGTAGTATATATATATATAATATACTATTATAGCATATGTTTTATTTAAAGTAGTACGTATAGTCATATATAATTATATAATGAATGGTACGTATATATGTGTAATTGTTTATATATTTTTTTAAAAATATATATTGTATATTGGAGTGTATATAGTGTATATTGGATTTTTTATTTATTTTTTAAACGGGTTTGACCGGTTTTTAACTGGGTTTGACCGAGTTTTGGTGGGTTTGACCGGGTTGGGTTAGTGGGCCAGGTTAGAATGGGTTTTAATTTTTTTACTGTTTGACCCAGCCCGGCCTGGATAGCCTCCAAACCGGCCCTCAACCCGGTTAAAAAGAAAGGGCCGGTTCCAGGTTAGCCCGGCCCGACCCGTTTGACACCCATAGCTAAACTTCACCACAAAGCACAAATGTTGGCCGAACATTTGAATCTAGAATCTTTTAATTTTACAAAATAAAATTATATGTGTTAGAGAATTATGTAAAAGATACCATATAAGTTACCATAATTAATAATTAAAATATGCAAAAAAAACTTATAAAAATTTATAAAGGTAATAAATCCTAACCTAACATACATTGGGAGTTAGGGAGAAAGTAGGAAAAGGAAAAAAGAAAATCAATAACTATATAAATACACTACTCCGCCACACCCCTCAACTTATTCTGCCTTTTTGAGTTTTTCTTCCAAAACAATATCAATGGCATCATCATCGAAAACCGAACAGAAAAAGATGTTAATCCTAAAATCGTCTGAAGAAGAGGAATTTGAGATTGAAGAATCCATGGCGGTTCAATCTGGAACAATTAAAAACATGGTGGAAGACGATTTCACCTTCATCCCACTCCCAAATGTCGATACAGAAACCCTAATCAAAATTATCGAGTACATGAAGAAGCATGGAGAGAAGACAAAGTCAAACGAAAAAGAAATGGAAGAATTTGACAAGGAATTCGTGAAGAAGAGCCTCACAGAACTAAAGGAACTTGTATTGGCTGCAAATTATCTTCACATTACTAGTTTGATCGATCTATTATGTCAAGCATTTGCCGATAGAATTAAGAACAAGTCAGTCAAGGCGATTCGACAGATATTCGGTATCCCAAACGACTACACACAGGAGGAAGAAGCAAAGGTTTATGAGGAACATAAGTGGGCACATGAAGAAGGAAAAGAACATATTGATGAATCTGCTGATTAGGTTAATTTAATTTCTCTTTTTTTTTAGCTTTAATTTAGGTTTTCTAATTGTGGTTTTCTTTTTTGTCTTTAATTTTATGCAGTTAAGGATTTTGGATTTTGAGTTTTACACAGATAGCAATTCTAATTCTATTCTGCTTTTAGCCTTTTTTTCTTTTGTTTACTACACCATATATAATCCTTGATATAATAATGCTTCCTTTCTGGATACTCCTCAATGTCCCGGCTATAACGTATGATTAATCGTCTGCTTCCAAAAGAAATCAAAGAATTTCTTGGGAATTCTACAAGATTAGTTCATTCTTTTTTCTCTATAGATGGTTAGAACTTTATCTGGGTTCGAATCCTACCAAGAGGTCCACTAGAGATCATAAATTATTGAAGTTAACTTAGTACACACCTAAACATGTATAAAATTGAAGATACGCGCGTTCTCTGGGGATTACAATGTGGGGAATCGACCCTCACCTACAAGGGAAGTTCAGGTAGCCAATTATACAAGTTAACTAACACATTTATATATTATGCGTATCGACTATGGTGACTCGTGACTGTTTAATAGTTAAGTTAAATAAGTACATAATTAATTTATCGTGCACGATTAATACTATTAGTTAAGTACATAGCAGAATATGATCAAAATAATAGCACTAGGTCATATAATTCCTCTCTACCAAAATGTGGAAAGAACGAACATGGTTATTAATTAACCAAATACATAAACAAACAATTGGAATTAATATTAACTTCATATAAATAATTTAACTATGTTAATGACTAATGTCAAAATCACAGCCAACAACTGTCACTGGCGTTATAACTTATAAGTACAATCAGTCCATTCAGAATTTCCAATGCACAAATATTTTCTATGTAGCTATCGTTGTTAAAAATCTATTCAAACTTTTACCTGTGATATTAACTCATGTTAGTTTGAATTTTGACCTAGATTTTTCCGGATTAAGGATCAACAAATCAAGAACTGACGGCCCTTCCACTCGACAGCGTCGGATCACTAAGGCCAACTTTTAACCCTGCTCGACGGGTGGATCTTGTAGTCAAGTTCCCTTCTGTTTTGCACTCGAGGGTCAATCTCCATCTGGCCTGAGGAAACCTTTACACGCCTTCATTACCTTTTGGCTTTGGGAGGTCTACACCCCATAAAAACTGTCTATCCGATATTGTCAGAATGGAAAGGTGAATATAAAAAAATAACAAATATTTTCGATCTACCAGCACGTCCCTATACTCTTGAACAAAATGGAATAGTCGAAAGGAAAATTCTACATTTTATCGTCTTTAAGTTTTTGAAAAAGAGAAATTGAAGCAAAGTGCTATATATGTTGATCAATGTTTTACCTAGCAATGTTCTTAAGCAATAAGCATAAAATTTAGTACAAATTATTACTTTCAAAAGGAGTCAAATTTCCTTGCTTTTAAACCGTACTTTAATTGATTGTGCAGTATTTTCACTAAATTTCATTAAATGATTTCATCATTATTTTGTTCTCCTATAATCAATTTGTCATTCCAAAATAATTTGTCCACCAACCAAAGTAAAATAGTGAAATCATAAATCAAATTTTTGTTTGTAAAGGTTTGGGAAAATAAAATATAAAGTTTACTCGACCAAGATAAAATAAAATAAAAATTATTCTATTTTCAGAAGCTTCTAGAAGTGTGAAAGAAAACAAAAAAAGAATTTTTTTCCCTTTTCTAGGATCTCTTTTATAAATTAGCAAAGACTAGGAATAGTGAAGAAAAATATCAATCACTATAAATACACTACTACACCCTACCTCTCAACATATTATTCTCTATTTTGGAGTTTTTCTTCAAAAAAATTTATTCCCCAAAAATATCAATGGCATCATCATCATCATCATCAGAAACCAAATCATCATCATCGAAAACCGAACAGAAAAAGATGATAACCTTGCAATCATCAGACAAAGATGTGTTTGAGATTGAACAATCGATCCTGATTCAATCAGGAACCATAAAAAACATGGTGGAGGACGGTTTCACTTTTATCCCACTACCAAACGTTGATACAGAAACCCTAATCAAAATTATCGAGTATATGAAGAAGCATGCAGACAAGACAGATTCAAAGGAAGAAGATATCAAAGAATTCGACAAGGATTTCGTGAAGAAGACGTTGAATGAACTATTTGCTCTTGTATTTGCTGCAAATTACCTTCACATTAGCAGTTTATTGGAGCTGTTATATCCGTCAATTGCTGATAGAATTAAGGACAAAACAACAACAGAGGCTATTCGACAGATATTTAGTATCCCATGTGATTTCACACCAGAGGAAGTAAGAAGGATTATTAAGGATAATAAGTGGGCACATGAAGGGACAGAAATTGAAGGAACTCTTGATTAGATTTATTTATGTTTCTTTCGGTTTAATTTGATTTAGGGTTTTCGTTTTTGGTCGTTAGTTTTTTGTTTAAGGGTTTTTTGGTCTTTAGATTTTTGTTTAGGGTTTTTTTTTTTGGTCTTTTGATTTTTGTTTAGGGTTTTTTTTTTTGGTCTTTTGATTTTTGTTTAGGGTCTTTTTGGTCTTTAGATTTTTGGTTTAGGGTTTTTAATTAGATTTTTCTTTAGGGTTTTTTTGATCTTTCGATTTTTGTTTATGGTTTTGAGTTTTACTGCTTAAAGATTTTAGGTATTCTGAATACTTATTTGTTCAAATATAGAGTTTGATATACATTAAAATTCTAGTTTATATACCATGGGTTTTACTCTAATGTCTCCTTTTGAAAATCAAAGAGTAATACTGCCAGTCTGCCATTAACAATAAAAAAATCTCCACCTTTATTGTAATATTGTAATAAGGTTTAATACATCAACCTGAATGTTCGATTGTTTTAATTGAGCACCTAAACACAAATAATAATGTGAAAAACTGTGTGTGTTGTTAAGTTTTTATTAGATAATTAAGTTAAATACTTTAATTGTATAAATCAACTCAGCTCAAATAGTCTGAAATTTAATAATTTTATTGAGGTTAAGGTGCATAATTAAGGAGTGTGACATAGTTTATGTTATTATGAAATTCAGATGCAAATTTTAGGTATTGGTGATGCATTGTTGTCCATTAATGCAATGCAAGTCATTACTTCTTATTAGCAAACACAATCGTCAAATCATTAGTCCATAGCTGATTCTTCCAACATTTTTCCGTACCTGTATTTAAATCAAATCAATTATGACATATTCTTAAATATCTAATATATCATTATTCCTTAATCGCAGTTAATTAATATATATTATTGATGTGCTTATGAAAACGAAGACTGTTGATGTCTTTTTGTTGTTCTTTTGAAGTCATAATTGGTTGTGGTACTATGAGAGATGGGCTTTACTACATGGATAGTTTCAGCCTTGGAATTGGCTGGGCAAGTATCGTGGGACTGGTGAAAAAGAGCAACAAATTTAGTTGCGACATCGTTGACTTAAATACTTCTTTTTTTACCTAAGGTGTTTGCTTCCAAGTCTATTTTTTGACATATATGAATCTGATTACAAGTGAGAACCTTGCATCATGACCAAGAGTCATCGTATTTCTTATCCAATAAGCTCAAAAAGATGTGAGTCACTGTTATAAACTAAACGGGAGAGAGTCCAATCCAAAAGACTACCCTGATGGGTGGGAGAACCCATTAGCATTTCTCTATTTTTTTCCAATGTGGGACATTTAGTTCATAACAATCGTCTCCGCCTGAGAACCAACGACCTCGTTGGTCACTACTGGCACCCCTCTTAGGTCCAGGCCACCACTCCGAGTCATGGCTCCATGCGTAGATCGATCCTCGTTGGTCACGTCTGGGTCCGAGAGAGCCCACCCTAAAAGACTACCCTGATAAGTGGGAGAACCCATTAGCATTTCTCTATTTTTCCCAATGCAGGACAATTGGTTCATAACAATCGTCTCCGCTTGAGAACCACGACCTCGTTGGTCATGGCTGGCACCCCTCTTAGGTCCCCGCTACCACTCCGAGTTGCGGCTTAATGCGTAGATCGAACCTCGTTGGTCATGGCTGGACCCTCTCGGTCCAGGCCACCACTTAGAGTCACTGCCCCACGCGCAGGGGCAGACCTATGCATAATTTTTGGGTGCTCCGACACCCATCAAACTCGACGCGAAATCGGTATAATTACATTAAAATATACGGAAAAATGTATAAATTAAATAAAAGCACCCACTAAACAAGAAGTTGGTTAGGTGCAGCCTCTCCATTGGTAGATGTGCTCGGGTTCAAACCTGGTTGAGGTAATTTTTTATTTTTCTCCTATAGTAAGCACTCACACTTCTTAAATCCTAGGTCCGCCACTGCCCACGCGCGAGACTCTCAATGAAAGCATCAATGTTATAAACCAAACGGGAGAGACCAACTCAAAAAACTAGCCTGACAAGTGCGAGAACCCATTTGACCTATAAACTCATTAGCATTTCTCTATTTTTTTCAATGTGGGACAATTGATTCATAAGAGATACACCTTTTTGTTGATTTACTCGAATACTAGGGACCAGTTTCTACATTGATTTCTTCAGGATATATAAACAACGGTTTATAATCTTTGTAGATGATTGTACGTATGAGTTGGCTCTATTTGATTAAAACTAAAATAAGAATATGATGATCAAGATTCAGTTCTTCTCTAAACCACAAATTCTTCGATACAATAAGGTGGAGAATATGACAATAATGAGCTAGGACAATATTTCCAAAAACAAATGACATGAATCATATGCATGAAACTACTTGCTCTCAAACGCCACATCAAAATGGTGTTGCAACGCATTGAAATAGACATATTCTTGAAACAAATCAAGCCCTCTTAAGAGAAGCACATTTACCGCAACATTATTGGAACGATTCGGTTGTTGTTGTTTATTTGTTGAATCAAATGTCATCTGAGCATTGAACTTTGAAAACTCCATTACAATCATTTGCTCATCATGTACGTGCCATTGTCGATTCCTTCATATGACGATGGATATCATATTTCCTTTACATGTCCTAATACTCATTTGATTATGTTTAAAAGTGACAAGGACTCACAAATAATGTAATCAAATAATTTTATAATGTTTGAATGATTTTAATTCCCCTTAATTTAATTTTATTTCTCTTTTATTTAGTCATAATATTGCTTTTCTATATAATCAATTGATCAATTGTAAACTTCTACAACACTCATGAATAGATAAACAAGTCTAATATATTATAGACGTTACGATTTATTAGTGGTATATGAATTTTACATCGTCTTTTTCAAACGTTCAATTTTGAGCTTGTCAATTCAATTTTCACTCCTTTAAGGAATATCCATATCCATTGCATGATCACACATGTCCTTGTATTTCGTTAAATTATCATCGACTATCGGGGGTTGGGTGGGGCAGATGTCAAAGCCTATTTTCGAGACCTTTCGACTATAGTTAGTCTCAAAATAGGCCTAGAACCATCGAGGCCAATAACAAGCATGTAGAATTTCATTTGTCGATCATCCTTTATGAACGTTGGATGTACTTTTCTCCTCTCATTCATCAAGTGATGACCAAGTCTCTTGGATCTCAACTTAAGTCATCGTTCTCCATTATGCTTGCGACCATGTCGTCATATGAATCGTTGCGACAATGGGAAATGAGAACTGTCTTCTTTCTCACAGATTTTCAGATCCAACATTTGGGAGCCTCCTCCCATTGACCCGTGAATTCAACACCACCAACAACAATTTCTGTAATAGACATTGTAGAAGAATAAACTAACTTAGTGGTTTATGATCAAACGATGACTAAACTTTCTAGACTATACTCGTCGAGGACTGACGAGATCTTCGTACAATAATGGAAAGATTGTACCTGATTGTTTTCCAGATGACAAACAAAATGATGAAATAAATTATAACTTTGAAAGAACAGACTACCAGAAAATGGGCCCTATGAGAACATACTTGTTGATAATCATTTCACGCCGTTGCTATAACTAGTCTAGAGCAACGGTTATGACTGTTGCCAAAAGATTAACATGCATTTCATCAATTCATTAATCCTCCACATTTCCCTCTATGTTTTTCCTCAATAATTTTTAACTCCCAACAATCCTATTTATATATTGTGAACCAAAATAGAAGACAAGAAGAAAGTAAATATATCCCTAAAACTTGGTAAAGCCAGTACATAAGCGTCTAGTACAACAACAGTACAGAATAAAATTTGAATAAATATAAGCAAAGTCATCCTTTAAATACAAATAGAGATCAATCCAACAATAAGAGGGAGAACAGGAACACTCCGGACATCAGGAGCTCACCCTTCTTCTCTGACCCATGGCTGCTCCGCACGATGCACACATCAACGATGAGAAATCGCACTATGATCTGTAGGCTGCAGAAATGTAGTATGAGTACAAAACATGTGGTACTCGGATCAATGGGCTTAGCTCCAAATACAATTAAGTATAAATTACATATAAAGAAGATACAAACAATAGACAACTATTTAGGCGACAAAACATAATAATGCTAATGGAAAAGTATCTGATATGCTAATGGAATTGGCATATCCAGAAGCTGTGCTGCTGGTTGATCCTGTGGAGCCAGAATTTAAAGGAGAAGTATATATGAAACTCTGTTCAGTGTGAAAATGTGCTGCTTCTTTGATATGTATAATCAGTCAGTACGTAATGACATTTATGCGTTCCTTCCAATGAGTAGGTTGAGTTCATTTGCTTAGATCCTCCAGTAGGATTCTGGCAAATTACGCCAAGCAATGAGTTCAGAACTGGCCGCGGATCTATCAAACAGGATCTTACTTCCCATGTTAATCCAAAAACTCTGGCTGTTAGTAGCTTATAACCTTTCGAATTTTTACTCATTAAACATGCAAAGTACTTTAAGGTTTTATTGATCGAAATGGTTGTTTAGATGTTCGTGAGCACTCATTATGGAGGGCAGTATTTGGTGGTTCAATTTGGAATAGGTGAACCATGGAAGAAAGTTTTTGGACCCGTATTTATATATCTCAATTCTGTAGCAGACAAGAATGATACACTTTCCCTTGGGAGGATGCAAAAGAACGGGGCATACTATCAAAGGATCAAAGCCTATTTTTGCACATATGTATAATGATCCTCTCGTGAACTCATTGTCCTTTTATGTGTATGTGTTAATTTAGACGCACAAAGAAGTCAGTTGTTGGCCTTTTAGTTTCCCAAGTTCAGAAGATTTTCCAAAAGCTGACCAACGGGGTGCCATCCGAGGTAGATTAGTAGTCAATTACAGGTAGAAATTCAATAAATTTTCTTTCTCAGTGACTATTTAAAGAACAGATGCTCAATTCAATCATGAAAAATGAAATAAATGAACTAGTCCTTGCATTTAGCTTCAAATTTAGAGATCAAGCATAATCCTCTTATCGTTAAACATGTTCCGCATAAGCAGGCACCGCTGGTGAGGCTGGTGCAGATGATGATGCTATGGTAAACTGTAAATTGTATTGAACAGGACTGCAAGTTGTGTTGCTCGCAGTGCTGCAGCTGAGCACGAGTTTTTCGATCAGTAAAAACTAAATAAACATGCACATCTCTCTTTCTTGAAAACAATTCATTGATGCAGGACCAGCAAAACTAACACCCACCTCTCTGTCTGATCTGCTGCAAAGTGCTGATAGCAAAGAAAGCCAACTGCCTGAAACAAGAAAACCTGTAGATGTACACTCAATTAGATCCACCATTAAGTAGAAAAAACTCCTATATGAGACATAGACAGATGGAAACCATATAGGTGCATAGCCAACTTACCGAAGCAATTATATCTTCATCTCCATCCGTATCTGTCAACTGTCAACAATTGTGGGCAGAGTGGGGAAGGGAGGAAAGAACTATACAGTATACAAAGATGGTCCATATCATATGCAACATACCGAGTGTAATCTCACAAGTGGAAGTCTGGGGAGCGTAAGATGTATGCGGACTTCTCTACCTTTGTGGGGTAGAGAAGTTTCCGATAGACCCTCAGCTCAAAAGTGAAGTCACTCTTAAAAGATCTACAAGAAAAAAAAATGACAGCAAATATCAAGCTACAGAGCAAAAAAGAACTATAGATAGCAAAATACATTAAAGAAAAAGAACTATGCGATCGCTAGCCTCTGCCTCTCGCCGCTAACAGGCGACCACTCGGCTATCTACAAACCTTCTAGCCTAATCCTCGACCTTTATGTCCATCCTCGGGCTGAAGTTGTGTTATGTCATGTCTAATTACCTCCCTCCAATAAGATGGTCCATATAATTGAAAATAAACAAGCTATGGTCGCAAATCCTGGACATAAATATACATGAGAGAATCAATATCCTACATGAGAGAACAAGCTATTGGTATCTCTTCAGGTATAATATCTTTCAGGTATATAAAAGCTTGAACAAGCTATTGCAGTCGGCATTTTGATTGGTATCTCTTCACCTTTCTTTTTCAAAACCAATTAAAAAGCTAAAAGTTGAAATCCGGAAATAAAAAAAAAACATTTAAGCATAGTGGGGAAAAGAAACATTTGTATCTGTAAAAACATTTTTTGTTCTTGCTCATAACTTGGTAAACCCTGAATTGGATCAGTGTATTCTTTTGACTGAAGGGGAACCAAAAAGTGAAAGAGTTGATGACACAAATGCTAAGTAAACAGGCTCACAGTGACTGAAATTAAAGCAGCAGATCAGCAGAATGCCGCACCACTTATTTTGTAGAATCGTTATCCTCATATTCAGCTTCCAGGAATTGGCATTCAGCCTCTGCAATTGCCCGAGGGTTATGTAAATCCAAAAGAGTACAAGAGATTGGCAAGATTTCCCATCCTCCCCTGCACCAAAATATGATGCACCCTTATGTGGCCTAGTGATCAATGAAGTGGGGGAGAGTCACGAGAAAGCTCTATAATTCAAATTCAGCTGAGACAAAAAGAACACTAGGTTATTTCTTTCATCTGCCCGAAACCCTTGACAGACAAAATTATCTCTGTTGTTGGGAGGTAGCAGGTATTTAGTGGAATTAGTCAAGGTAGGCATAAGCTGCTCGGGCACCGACATTATAAAAAGAATGTAAAGCGCATGATCAAATTGGCTTGTCTGAAATGAGAAAAGATAACCATTAAAAAGAGAACTTTCAAACAAATTACTGAATTTCACAAATGAATGGTTCACCTTAATCAATAATTGTCTCCTGAGCCACATTTAAGAGGAGGAACAGTGTAACCACGCTGGTATTGCTGCATATTGTAATTGAAAATGAAATTTATCAGCAAAAACAGTGATTTCTATAATATTGTCCGAAAAGCTTTTAAGTATATTCTGAGCAAATAGACGACAAACCAAACCCTGATCCGAGAATCTGACTCCCAACCCAACACGAACTTTGAACTTGACCGACTCAGGATCGGATATGACCTCGAACGAGGACCCCGACTCTCGACCCCTGATCTGAGACGTGACTTTTGACCCCCAACCCAGGATATAACTCTTGGCCCCTGTCCCAGGATTAGCCTGAACCCCCCCCCCCCCCCCCCCCGCCCCCCCCGGCTCAGCTCGAGCCCGGAACCCCGCCCCCCCGGTCCCAGGCTCAGCTTGAGCCCGGAACCGCCCCCTCCCCATCACTCAGGATCCCCTTCCCCCACCCTCCCGGTCCCAAGCTCAGCTCGATCCCGAACCGCCCCCTCCCTCTCGGTCCTAGGCTCCGCTCGAGCCCAAACCGTCTGCTCCCCCTCGTCCCCGGGCCCAGGCTCCACTCAAGTCCGGACCACTCCCTCTGGCCCCCGGTCCCGAGCTCGACGGAGCCTGGGACAACCGCCCTCCCCCCCATCCCCCGATCCCAGGCTCCGCCCGAGACCGCCCCTTCCCCTGATCCCAGGCTCCGCCCGAGACCTCCCCCTCCCCCTTCGATCCTAGGCCCCGCCCAAGCATGGGACCTTCGCCTCCCTCCCCCTCCGCCCCAATCCAAGGCTCCGGCCGAGCCCGGGACCACCCTCGCCCCTCGGTCCCGCCCAAGCATGGGACCTCCAATCCCCCTCCCCCCGCCCCCTTTCCCTTCCCCCTCGATCCCAAGCCCCGCCCGAGCCTAGAACCTCCGCCCCCTCCCTCCCCCCTTCCCAATCCCAAGCTCCGCCCGAGCCCGGGATTGGACCGGCCCCCTACCCAGGTCCCAGCCTCCACCCGAGCCTGGGACCGCTCCCCTTTCCCCTTCCCTCCCCAAGTCAAATGGCCACTTAGCTTTTGATGACTTCTTTGGAGGCGAACACCTAAAGGCTCAAGATTTGGTCACCCCGAGGGCACAAGAATATGCAAGAAAGACCCGTTTTAAGCAAGACATAAAGCAATCCCGTGTGTGGAAAGTTGCTTGGATGCTTGCCTTGATGCTAACCCACTATAGTGTGACAAGATTCCTCCTAAAGATGGAAATCTCTTCTTAGAAGATGAGAGTACTCTTAAGGGTAAAGAATGTGTAGTCTTGGAAGCTACTTGTTCTTCTACTTTGTATGACTTTATTGTTGAGAGTACTAATGGTGAAGATTGGGAAACTAGTAGTGAGTACACACATGAGGGCACCTTAGTAGAAGTTGACTTGAGTGATACCTTTCTCTACTCTCGATTTACCTTAGATTATATATATGCTATTGTAGAGAGTATACCATTTAGTTTGGGTGGAGACCACGGGAAAGGAAAGTGTTGTCTAGACCCGTATCTATGGCCACTCTTCCCGTTTGACCCAGGTGCCAAATATAGAATTGATGATGTTGGTGCACCCAACTTGTTGCTTGGTCTACATGACAAGCAAAGTATCACTTTTGGTGAATCCCATAACCAAATCCTTTGTGCATCTTTCATTGAACTTTTAATATTTAATTCAAAGGATCCTTGGTTATATTGCAAATAGTGTAACCTTGGCATGTTGAGATGATTTGTTGTGCTAACCCTAACCCTCATGTCATGAGGAGTTTGTATTTGTTTGTCCTCTCTTCGGTTTTGCAAGGTTTGGATTCGATCTCGAATCCTTTTCAAGAAGGGGAGGATGATATAAGTCAAATGGCTATCTTAGCTTTTAATGAATTCTTTGGAGGCGAACACCTAAAGGCTCAAGATTTGGTCACCCCGAGGGCACAAGAATATGCAAGGAAGGCCCGTTTTGAGCAAGACATAAAGCAATCCTGTTTGTGGAAGGTTGCTTGGATGCTTGCCTTGATGCTAACCCGAGGACCATAAGCCTTGAAGAATGAACCATCCTCGGTTTTGAGAGCATAAAAGAGGCGTCATTCATCAAGTCCAAACATACAAGGCACCATTTATGAAGATGGAGGCTCGTGAGAGTATGTGGCATTCATCCAAGGGAGTGCACTCTCTGATATGTGAAGAGGGACGTTGAATATACTCCAAGGCAGCCTTGGATACACTCCAAAGGCGCCTATGGTCTTTTGAGACTCCTCTTTTACTCTCCAAAGGAGCACCCTTCATTAAGAGTATTTTAGTCTTTGTTTGTAATAAGTATAAATAGACAATTAGTCTTCTATTTTCCTTAGTTTGGGATGAATTGATTGAGTATTACTCAAATTGTATTTTCTTTCCTTAATGGAGGGCTTGGAAAAGCTATCTTAGTGTAGGACTTGGAAAAGACATTGAAACTAGGGTTAGCATAGAGTGTGGAATCACTCTTGTTGACATTTTGGCAAGAAAGGTGGGTGCTTGAGGTCATTGATCCCTTTGTGTCCACCTAAGAGTGTGGTGTTATCCATCATTGGTGTTGTGTGTCTTGGTGTTTGATACACACTTTGGTGCTATTCATTGGTGTTGGTGTATGTCTCACTATCTATCCTTTACTTAATGCAATTTTCCCTTTTGTTTTGTTTGAATCCGTGTTTCTCTTCTTCATCTTCTCTTCTTTAGTTGCTGATTTTTGGTTTCTTAGTGCGTTTTCACATTTTTGTTCAAGTTCTAGGTTAGATCTTGTATCACCCTCCCCCCTCCCTTGGTCCCAGGCTTCGCCCGAGCCCGGGACCACCCCTCTCCTCCTCCCCTCGGTCCCAAGCCCCGCCCGAGCATGGGACCTCCGCCCCTCGATCCCAAGTCCCGCCTGAGCCCGAGACTGCTCCCCTTTCCCCCGCCCCTCGGTCCCAAGCCCCGCCTGAGCCCGAGACTGCTCCCCTTTCCCCCGCCCCTCGGTCCCAAGCCTCGCCCGAGCCTGGGACCTCCCACGATCCCAGGTTCCGCTAGAGCCCGGGAACGCCCCCCTCCCCCTCCCCCTCCCCCTCCCCCGGTCCTAGGCTCCGCCCAAACCCGGGATCTTCCCCCCTCCCACGATCCCAGGCTCCGCCTGATCCCGGGACCTCCCCCCTCCCCGGTCCCAAGCTCCGCCCGAGCCCGGGACCGGTCTCAGTTACTCAAGCACTCATGTGTCACCTCAGCATGAAATATTAAAAGAAAACACATTTTTGTCAAGTTCAAGTATCGATTTAATCACTAGTTAAGTTTAAGTGCCTTAAGAAATTTACAGAATTAATTATGTTCACTAATATAGTAGCACTTTGATAGTTAGACGTCACAAGATCTTAAATCTCACGGCAAAAACAATACTATATGCTACAATCCTCCCAACAAAGGGAACCACTGGCAATTTGTCACTCCATTCTTTTCGTCATGTAAACATTTTTTCATATAACCATAAAATGATCAGATTCTCCTGTAAGTACAATCAAGGGAGGAAAAACATGCACCTTGAAACTTCCGCTGCAAGCACACGGACTCTCCAAGGACCTTCACCTGGCAAATCTTCACTCTGCTCTACCAATTAGTGGCACCCCCTCATCACCCTTCTCATCTACAATTATTGTGAAAGAAGATTTCACTTCTGCTCCATTAGGCTTCGCAAGCCGATTTATGTGCACCACCAAACAGTCTCATTCTAAAATCAGATAAAATGAAACAATTCCTACACCAAATTTTCAAATAATCACTATCAAAATTCAAAAATAAAAACATCCCACCTCCGAAATATCCAATATTTCAAGATTTCAACTCAACTGGATCTTAAAACTAAATACACAACAAAATTAAGATCATTCTTCAACAACAAGAACAACAACTATTACTACCTCAATTCAAACTAGTCAGTTCGGTATATATATCTTCTATACCGTTGCCCTCTATTCAAGTTCCTTCCTTTCAAGAATAACCAAAATTCCTACACTAAATTACCATTAATCACTTCCAAAATTTAAAAAACAAAAACATTTCAAGATTTTCAACTTAACTGGATCCTAAACCTGAAATGCATAACAAAGTTAAGATCATTTCAGCAACAAGTACTACCGCTCAATGTTGAAAAAACCAAAGGAAATTTCAAGAACCAAAAAATGACCAAATTCCTACACAAAATTTAATCACTTCCAAAATTCAAAATAATTACACCCTAACTCCCAATTCAACAACAACAACAACAACAACAACAACAAACCCAGTATAATCCCACATCGTGGGGTCTGAGGAGGGTAGAATGTACGCAGTCCATACCACTACCTCTAAAGAAGTAGAGAGGCTGTTTCCGATAGACCCCCGGCTCAAGACAAAGGACAGTGTACAAAAAACATCAAAGCATGGGACATGATAAAATAACATAGGCACACATCCACAAAAATATTGTACATTGCCAAACAAAGGACACCAAAGCCCTCCCAACTACAGCCCTCCCAACCACCATCTCAGTTGTATTCGAACCACATGTCCATTCTTCTTCACCTTCCTCCATTTTTCTCTCTATATAAATCTCTCACCCTTTTCGCTTCTCCATTGCCCATTTTCCCCCAAATCTTGCCCCAAATTCAAGAATCACACATAAAATCAAAAAAATTCAAGACAACATTACATTACCTACTTCAATTCAAGTCAAACCCCACCTCTAATTCAAATAGTTGGTCTCATCTCGCCCATCACTGCCACACCACCACATTGTTAACCACCAAAATCCTACTTTTATTTTTTTCTTCATCACAAGTCAAATAATGTCGGACCATTTAGTAATTCACTCCACTCGATTCTATTTGATGATACAGATTTGGTTTGAGAATGGAGATGAGTACTATCCGATGACGACATAGAACACAAAATTGTTCGTACTGAACTTGTTGCTTCTACGTTTCTCTCTTAGCATTGGACTTGATTCAAGAATGTTGATGTTTTGTTGGGTAAGAAGATGACAAATTTGATTTTTAGGAGAAAAAATATAACTGGGTTTGGAGAAGTCAAAATGGTTGAAGATAAGGGGTAAAGAATTAAAAAATAAATAAATTTTCAGTGTCAAACCTGCGTGGATTTTACTGATTAGTATGGTTGTGGTTATGACGTTTTAAGGATGTAATAATTTCATTTTAAAAATGTTCAGGGGTGATAGGACTTTCGTGAAGTTCGAGTATGTAGTTGAGCTTCCGGATAAAGGTTGGGGGTGTTTTAGACTATTTTCTCAAACTGAAAAGGAATAAATATATGATAAATGGTATCTACACCCTCCCTCATACTTAGAGACATATGTGTATCCAAAGTATGAAGAAAAATATATACGTACCATTTATTATAGTTCGGAGTATATTTGTTCCATTTTCGTTTTTAAAATGATAAAATCCTTTTAATTTCTCAAAAACTTTGATAAAGATTATAAATATTTCCTTTGTTTCAATTTATGTGACACTTTTAGATTCTTGAGAGTCGAACAATTTAAGTTTGACCATACATTTTATATGCACTAATGTTAATTTAGACTTCCAACAAGTACATTTTATTAATTCAAGAGAAAATTAAACGAGGGTACAACGGTACATTACTTAACTTCTTAATGGGTGTGAAACATAAAAAGGTCACATCTAATTAGAAATGGAGGGAGTATAAGAAATTTATGGTCAAAGATAGATTGGTTTGAATCTCGAAATCTGAAAAGTGCAACATACATTGGGACAAAAGAAATATACACTATCAAAATTAAAAGCACACCACCAAATACTTATTCAGTCCCTCCGTTAACTTATACTTGTCACGTTTCATTTTTCGAGAGTCAAATTACATGACTTTCGTCAATATTTTAAGATGTAATTTGTCATCATATTAATATGAGATTATAACAGTTTTTATATAATTTTCAAACATCTTATTTTTAAATTTTAAAATATTAAATTAATGTACTTCAATTTAGATTTGAAGTTTAATCAAAATGACTTTCGTAAAGCGAACGTGACAAGTAAAAGTAAATTGAATGGAGTAACATGTAAGAAACAAAAAATTTCCAACTACGTGAAATGTGAAAACTTCAGTTATTCACATAGTAATTTTGAATCTTTTTCTATTAGAAAATAGTAATAAAATAATTATTTATTTCATGATTTTATGCGAGAAATGGGATGAGGAAAAAGAGGTCATTGTGTAGTTTCAGATTTCACATACTCACCACCTTCTCTCCCTATAAATCGATTTGGTTCAATCAATAAATCAGTTGTGTTAAAAATTATTAACACTATTATTTCACCCATGGAGCAAAACAGAGATTAACCGTTCGAGATGATCCATCTTCAAGATCATTCTTGTAAAGACAGGTCTTTACGGTTATTTTTTTATACATATAAAGCAAAACTCAAAGACAAAAATACAAGCAATGGGACTATGTCTTGCTTACCAATCCTATTAAGACCTAAATAGGATTATGTAATGTCTAAATCTGTATATCAAATTTGTGCTAAAAACACGTAACGTCTAGCCCTAAAAGTAATTAAGATAATTTCGTCTTCCTCCCATTCACGTTATGAAGACCCATCAATGTTGCTTTAATGATATAGTAATGGAGATCTTAACATATCTCCCTGTTAAGTCGCTTATGTGATTTAAGTGTCTTTTTAAAGCATGGAATACTTTGATAAAACACCTCACCTTTATTCAATCGCACAATGTTCATCCTAAAGACCGCCCCTCAGCCACCCGAATTTTGTTTCAACTCCTCAAAACAAATCCTAATATTGATGAACAATATCGTGATGCAGAAACACATGAATAAAAAAAAAATAAAAAATCGTTACAGCTTGATATTTTTGTAAAGCTCAGGTGATGGCTATTTGCACAAATCATTGCAACCTTGGATGCTTGTATAGCTTTAAAGATAGTCAAATTTATTTATTCAATGTCAGAACAAGAGAGATAAAAGCTTTGGCACTACAAATATACCATCAAGAAATATGGTATATTTTAATAATTATCAAATAGCGGTTCTCTTTGTTATGATCAGATTTCTCGACATAGGTAGTACTAATTTAATATGTGAATATGCAGAGGATTAACATACGTTGGACCACACATTTTGGATAGTAATTATGTCGCTCAAGTTCGTATTGAGGTTATAGTTGACATTTTGAGCTTATTACACAATTTGTCATGTAGCCTATTGTTATAAGCATCTCTACTACACTTTCTGATTGTCAAAATTGAAATATATTACCTTTAACAATTAAAAGAACCATGAACAACACTTTCTGAAGTATCATACATATTAATTTTAAGAAGAATCAGTTCATAGAAGTATTTTGAAATCTTTTATGTTGTACCTCTATTGCACGTACAACAGAAAGTGTAGCCAATCTTTTATGAAGTATTTTATGTTGTAGCCAATGTTGTTGTTGTTGTCGACAAAACTGCTAACAAATCTTAAACAACAAGCAAGGACTTGAGGAGGTAGGCAGAGAAGTCGGGGCACTAACCACACTTGCTATTGCTGAATATATTTATATTGCATGCATTTATTTTCGTTGAATGTATTATATATCTCGACAGTCTCAAAATCGAAAAAAATATATCAGGAGCTAATTATGTATCTTTACAAAGGAAAACATGTATCTTCATTGGATGTATCGGGAGTTAATTATGTATCTCGATAGGCCAAAATCGAAAAAAATGTATCGGGAGCTATTTGTGTATCTTTATATAAAGAAAAAAATATATCTTTTCTAGATGTATCCGAAGCTAAATCTGTATCTCGACAGACCCAAAATTGAGATTTTCATTAATTATGCAAAATGTCGAAATTTTCTATAATTAAGCTCTAAATTGTCGGAATTTATGTTGTTTGGCCTTTCATAGACCGTTGGTTAATAGATGGCCTATTTTGGTAATATAACTTATAGTTTATGGTTTTTTTTAGACAATATACTAAAAATTATTCGAATAAATTAAAAAAAACTTATGAATTTTTTTTTTGAGAACGGACAAAAATTTCATAAGTTATTATAAGTTGTTAAACAAGACAAGACTCTAGCGATTTGTTTATAAGATTGAATAATAGATGTTTAAATATTAGATGAAATTTGACGTTATCAAGAAGAATAATTTTGTGAACACTACATGTGCAGTATTTTCAAATGGGAGAAGTTTAAATAATGACCTAAGAGGAATATGTGCGAAAGTCATCTTCGAGAAATTTATTACTTGTTTGAATTAAATTAACCTTGTATGTTTTTATAGAGAGGTTTAGAATTATAAAACAACAAGATCAAGGGTGGAAATAAAAGTGTGAATACGATTTTAACTGAATTCGATACATTTTAATAAATTAGTTTAGTGTACGTGCAATGCACGTGTATATCACTTTAAAAAATAAATAATGTATTATTTTTACTTATCACAGGTTTTTGCACTTAAAATATACATAAAACAATCGTGAGAACTGAATTTTACATGCCCTTTAAAATTCAATTAATAAGAGTAGATGATTTGCACGTGTGCATTAGACAATTAATATTACATGATAAGATGATCACTTCATTTAAACATAACTATTAATGTTATACTAAATGCAATACTCCAATTTATTTACGTAATGAAAAAAGAATATTATTTTATTAATACCAATTGTACGTAATTTGCATGTGTGTCTCACGACAGATAAAATTATTAAAAAATATTCACTCACGTTAAATTTTTTATGTCTATTTAAATCAAATAAACTAATGTGTATCTCAAGTTCTTGGACATGCAATTGTCTATCAAGAATAAATGATAATTATTATTGTAGACTTCAAAGTTTATATTAAATTTTAAGAAAACTTACTTCAGGCCACAAGTAAATTTATCTCTTTAATCAAAGATACTATAACAATTGTCTATCAAGAATTTATTATCGAAAACTTTAGGAATATATTAAAATTTTAGAAAACTTACCTCAAATCATAAGCAAATTATCTCTTTAATCATAAATATTACCGTGAAACCCGTGACAAAATAAAAATCTAAAATTAAAAATACTTTTTATGTAGAAGTAGAGGATTCATAAATCAAATTACTATTATTTTAGAAGTATTTCATATATTTATATATTTTAATAATTGTTTTTCATGAAAATAATTTTCCTACATTAAAAAATTAACCTTTCCCATAGATTTAAGAAAATTCAATCTACGTTAAAAAATTAATAATTTTTATAAATGTAGGATAACACGTACAAAACATTAAGAACACAAACCTTATCCCATAAAAATAGAAAAATTTAGCAAACTTTACACCTAAAACTTCTTTTCTATTTATTTTTAATATATTTATTATAGTCAATATTCAATATTATAAAATATATAATAATATAATAATTGAAGTAAAAAAGTGAAAGACAATTTTATCTATTACGAAGACTTTTACAAGAAGGACAAAAAGTTCATTACTAAGTAAACACATGCTTTAAAACACTCAAGCTAAACCAAATTCAACGTTTTACTTGCTTACTACATACTTGAATCGTCCAAACGATTCTTTATTACATGGATGATTTTTTTAAGAATTACCAAATTAATGCACACTCTAAACACTCATGCTTAACCAAATTCCACGGTTTACTTGCTTATTACATATTTGTAACGTGATAGCTTATTTCTATTATATAGTGTAGCTGTTAAATATTTTATATAGATGTAATAAAATATAGATAGTATCTATTTCTAAGTCGTCACCATAAATATAAGCCTAAAAATTACTATTAATTGATATAGAAATATAATAATTTTTTCGTGAAAAACCTCCTTGTTTAATATCAATTCCCTTAATAAGTATTTTGATTTTATATATATAAAAAAAAGTAATAACAAAGAACTATAAACATAAAGTCTATCAGACAAATAACACTGACATAAATTAGGCTTACTTCGAGAGAATTTACACGCTGAAATTTTAGATCTAACTATAACTTGAATTTACACGCTGAAATTTTAGAACTATAACTTGAGAAGTAATCAGGCTTTATTTTGAGAAGAATCTACATGCTGAAAAAATAAATTGTAAACACATGTTAGTTTAATCACAATACAATCCCTATCTTCAGATTTTGGCATGAACGTTCAAAAACATCAAATACACTTTATGAGATGTAAATAATTGCAGAAAGAATTAACCAAATTGATTTAACATCTTTAGAAATAATTGTTTAACAATTTCACATCAAAAAGAGATGAAAATTACACGTATATATTTTTTATATTAATAATTACACAAGACAAAAACAAACAAATAGATATGAAATTTTTTATCAAGCTTGAATTTTTTTTTTTAGTACTTTTTGTAGTCAAATCACTGCTAATAAACATATGTTTTATATTATTAGGTCCTTTTATAGATAGGTTTTCTAACCTAAACAGGTTTACTTTATTTTGATTTGAAAATTACGATTTTAATTCACTCTAATGGCCTAAATAAAAGGAAATAATTTAAGGAGGTGCTACCTAAAAGGAAATAGTATATAATTCTAGTTAGGTTTTAACTTTAATGTCCTAAATAAAAAGATTTAGTAAAGAATCTTTACATAATATTTTTTTTTTTTAAATATTGAACAATTAATATTGAAATAATTATTATTTGATAAAAATAGTGAAAAGACAATTTTGTCTAATGTAGAATTTTTTAACGAAGGGTAAAAAGTTCAAATCACTTTTCTAATAGTCTTCACACTTTTAATATATTATAGATTATAGATATAAATTATAGATAGATTATAGATATAGATATAAATTATAAATATAGATTATAGATATAGATTTAAAATTCAATTTTTTCACTTGAAATCATCATTTTAAAATTCAACAATCATAAATACAAATTCTACCCCGCACCAAATATTGACGGACTGATTGACCTGAACCAAAGTACAGTAGTCCAATGCCTCTCCTGATAACTAGCCCATATCATGAAGTTGGGGAATTTAATTCAATTGTCACTGGTCCTGATAAATGTGCCTAATGGTGTAGTTTAGAAATCAATAAAATGAAACATATCGCAGGAGACAAGTATTCAATTCTCGATAAAAATAAGCAATGTCAGTTAGACATACAAGTTCTTTACAAATTACATTTTAGACATAATCGTGGTAAGCTACCAAAGCGTTACTTACCGGATTATGAGAAAAAGTGAGGCAAAATATCCAGTTGCTAATAATTCTTGTACCAAAAGGACATCAAAATCCCTCAAAAGTATTTGTACATAAATTATCTTCAATGTACATTCCAAGTACAACAGGAAAGGCATTGAATGACTCGTAATGGATCCAATGAATACAAAAGAATGATACATAAAAGCTTATGCCATAACCCTCTCTAAGGAAAGAAAGTAAAATGTAAATGGCTGTTCTCCATTAAATACCAGATAGATATACCAGTCATATGGTATAGTGATACAAGATCGACAAGAAAGGCATCAACACACACAAAAACAGTCCATGATTTGAAGAACCAAGGACCTCTTTTGGTGACCCCTCTCGGATTCACTACACAATAACAATACAAGCACGATAACAACAAGATTCTAAGGTGTTCAACACCTATAATCAGCGAGCCACAAACTAAGATTACAACACAATAACAAGAAAAAAAAGGACACAACAAGGTCTCGGGTTTGGACACCCAAAACCAAGAATGAACACAACAACAATAATAAGATAGAATGATAGATAACTTGACACACAATGCACAAACACTATGAACCAAAGTGTATATTGAACACTAAGACCCAAGAATTCATACAAATAACATCAAGTTCTTACGGTGACCTCAAGGGAACGGAATTCCCAAGCAACCAACGTTTCAAAACAAGCAACCAACACAAGTGATTCCACACTTGTCACAGGTGATATCCACACTTGTATGAACACTCTCAAAGAGCTCTCAAAATATCATCTAAGTTATGAGAAAATGACCTAATATGTTCTATTTATAGCCTAGGTTACAACTTATTACAAAATGACTAAAATGCCCTTAATGAGCCAACACTCCAAAGCTTGTTCCATTAGTTGGCCAGTCACCCGAGCACGAGTTCTTTACGTATTGATCCACAATCACGATTGTACTCGTATCATATAGACAACCATATTGATACATTTTTATCATAGTTGTAGACACGTAAAATTTATTAAGTCAAATTCATATAAAAAATGGATTTGACCTATATTTTATTGGTCTAAAATCATTTTGGGCTATAAAATTAATAAGCCCATTTTATTCCTCATCAAGGACTTCAAGATCCATCTCACCTTGAGGCCCAAACTTATGCCACGTGTCAAGTGACGTGGCATCCCAGACAATTTAAAGACCAACGAAGCAAGACCACACACATCAAATGATGTGGCAATCCAAGTCAAGTTCAAGAGCCAATAAAACATTGCCAAGTGTCCCAAATGACATGTTTTTGGCCAATCACAAGCAACCTTGTCACATAACATTTGTGATAAGCTTGAAAATTGAATTGACCAATCAAAATGAGGCAAAAGAGGTTATTTACACTTGGACTGCCTACCCCCTACAACTATAAATAGGCGGGTAATACAATTTTCTGAGGTCATTCTGCAAGCATTGGAGGAAGTTTCTGCATTGACTACACAACTCTTCAAAGAATTAACTTACGGAGTTCTGTCCGGAGATCAACTCGACAAAACAAAGTGTTGTCTGACATTCTTGGAGATCCAAACGCATTTCTAGGAGCCTCAAATCATTCAAAAGTTTGAGAATTACGCTACAAAAGGCCCTCGAATTACGAAAAAGCTTAGGAGAGAAGAATTGAGAGAATAGCGAAATTGTACTCACTAGATTACTTTAAATAAAATTATTCTTTTTTTAATTTTATTTTTGCTTGCAGTTAATTTTCAACTTTACGAAAATTTATTGTGAACAAATTTTGGCATGCCTAGTGGGACCAGTTCTACTCTCCATCTCTTCTTCCTCTGAAATCAAATTCAACCACTGTTATGAACTTCGAAAATACTAAAGTTGTCTCATGCAATAACTCTTCTACTGCCACATCTGATTAGCTTAGCAATGTTGGTCCACTCACTCGGCGCAAATTAAAGACTAGTGGTTGGGACGGATCTGAATACTTCACTTCTTTGAAGAAGGTAAAAAAGAACAAATCTCATATGACGGCTGGAATCGCAACTCCTGGGGGCAACTTGACATCCTTGCTATGTGATGAACTCTCTCAGACTGGCGTCAATTTTAATGGATTTGAAGATTTGACTAATTCTCCAGTTTCAACAAAGGTCAACGCCTTGATGGCTGACGCAATTGATATGGATGAAAAGTTCGCAATAATGGAACAAACCATTGAAGTTTTAAAGAAATCTATTGAGGATAAAGATCTTCAAATCGCTCAACTAATGAACAAGCTGGAGTCCTTTGCCCCTGGATAATCGAGCCACGACCTTGCTTATCCACCCGACTTTACTCTGTAAAATAAGAGTGTCGAAGAGTCACTTAGCAAGACTAAATCTCAAAAAGAGAAATAGTCTACTTCGATTGGAGCTTTATCTATTCAGCAGTTGCAAGACATGATAACTAACTCTATCAGGGCTCAATATGGCAGAGCACCATAAAGTTTGTTGTATTACTCCAACCCTTTCACAAGGAAAATTGTCTATCTATCCATGCCAAAGAACTATCAACCACCAAAGTTGCAGTAATTTGATGGCAAGGGAAACCCGAGGCAACACATCACCCACTTTGTCAAAAATTATAGCAATGCTGGAACAAACGACAATCTCCTGGTGAAACAGCTTGTCCATTTGTTAAAAGAGAATGCATTCGACTGGTATATCAACTTGGAGCATGAGTCAATTTCTCAATCTATTTTACAGCACTCGATGAACTGTGAGTATGATAGAGTTGACTGGCACTAAGCAAAGAAAGGATGAGCCTGGGGTGGATTATATCAATCGTTGGAGGTCATTGAGTTTGGACTGTAAATATCGCCTTTCTGAAATATTCGTTGTAGAAATATGCACTCAAGGAATACATTAGGGCCTTCTATACATACTGCAAGGAATTAAACCGCGAATATTTGAAGAACTTGCTACACGAGCACATGACATGGAGTTAAGCATCGCAAGTCATGTGAAAGCGTCTTCTTTTATTGATCTTACTAAAGAAAAAAAAGGAGTTCAAGAAGGGTACGACCCCAAAGATCCACACTAAAAAATCCATGACGGTGAAAGCAACTTTAGTAAAGGTCACGACGAAGGAAAAAGTAAAGGGAGACGAAACCTCCAAGCAACAGCCGAGGGAGGAAAACGTCGCCCAACTTTGAAAGAGTTGGAAGCAAAAGTTTACCCATTTCCAGATTCAGATGTACCTACGATCCTTGATGAATTGTTGGCCAAAAAATCCATTGATCTTCAGGTATCAAAGAGGCCTGAGGAAATTAATAGGGTTAATGATCCCAAGTACTGTAAGTTTCATCGTGTCATTGGCCACCCGACGGGGAAATGCTTCGTGTTGAAGGAGAAAATAATAACACTAGTAAGTGAAGGGAAAATCATCATCGACACGGATGAAACCATGGATGTAAATCATGATAGTGTTGTCGATCGACAAAAATGATCCATGCCGCAGACTATGCGAAGCACCATCTTATTACAATTTGGGAGCTTCAGGCCGGTTGAAGTTGATGCTGTAATGCCCCGTAAAATCCTCTTCCAGTCTGAGCCTTAGAGCGTATTTGGTAAAGCAAAAAATCCTAGTCTAAATGTTTTAGAAATATCTTCCTAAGTATGAAATACTTTGAATCATATGGGAATCTATTTGAGCATGAATTAACATCATAGAGGTCCCCTAACTCAAGGATGAGTTGAAAGCTTTCCTATCATTCAAGTTTTAGTGAGCGTCAAAACTTGGGTCAATTTCAATCAACCATAACTCCTTGTATATATCGAATTAGAGGATCTACTATATATCAAATGAAATCTCTTTGAATTATATTTCCAACGATACTAATTTTTTCAAAAACCAATATTGGATCAAGGAGTTATGCCCATTTTACTCCAGCATGTCAGGCTAGGAAACTGAGTGAAGACATTCGTGATAAGCCGTCACGCCCGTGACGACCTATCACCAATGTCGTCATCCCTGGGCAGATTTCTACCTCTGGTGATGACATTTGGTGACAAGCCATCACGCCCGTGATGGCCTATCACCAATGTCGTCAACCTTAACTAGAAGTTCAAAGTTTCACCCTTTTGTGACGACAATTCGTGAAGACCTATCACCAACTTGACGGCTTGTCACGAATGTCGTCAGCTATTTTTTCCAGTAATTTAAGGACGTTTTTGCAAGGGTATTTTGGTCTTTTCCCACCTTTTAGAGGTCTCTATAAATATGAGGAACCCCATCCAAACCCTAATTCCTTCATCTACTCTTCCAATTCTCTTAAGAGAAAATATCTAGGGTTTCAATTCAAGAACCCTAATCTTCTAAAAATCATCCATAAATTCTTTAAGATTTCTTCAAAAATCAAGTTCCTCATAGTGTGGTCTTCGAGAATTATTTATTACAAGTGCGGATAGAGTCTCAAGCATTATAATTTATCCAAGTTCAAAGATTAAGGTATGTAGATGTTGATTCTTGGGTCCCTTTCATCCAAGAAGCTCAAGAACCCTTTTTAAAATATGAAGATTTTATGTTTGTGAGATTCCATGATTTGTATGAGTTGAAATTGATGTTACATGTGTTGTTGAGTTTTGATTCATGTTTGTTTACAAGATTCATGAGCCTTGACCCTAGTAGGTGGAATCCATGTGATATGATATTTGTGATGAATCTTTCTTATGTTGTTTTCTATGTGATGTGTTCATGTCAAATAGGTGTAGAAATGGTTGAATAAGCGAAACATGTTCCCCCTAGATTTGATAAAGAGCCTAGGTGAAGCATAAGGGCTATTGTAGCATGTTGAAGATGAAACCCCAAATTGTGAGTTAGTTTATACATGCCTAGTGTTTGATAAAATGCCCAAGTGAATGAATTATTCTATGGTAGTAGGAAATCACCAAATAAGTGTGAACCCGTGCATGTCTAGTATTTGTTGAAGGACCTTAGTGAATAAGTGGAGATGTGATAGTAGTAAATTCTCCAATTATGTGCTCTTGATATATGCTAAGTTTTTAATACATGCCAAGTGGTTAGCAAGTAAGTTATGACATGATAGTATGAAGTTTTCCCAAGCCATGTGATATCCAAACATATGTCAAGACTGATTAGGTATTAAATAGTTGAGGTAAAACCTTGTTGAATGGAGTACGATCTAGTAGCATATTTCCCCTACGTTATTATATGATTGTGATTCAGAGATGCTTAAAGTGACCCTTTGGCGATTGTGATGATGAATAGATGTTTGTGATCCTTAAATGCTTGAGGTGATGCTTTAATGATTGTGAAGATTCTTTAATAATTGTGATGATGAATGAATGTTTGTGATGATGAACGAATGCTTGTGATGATGAATGAATGATTGTGGTGATGACTAGTCAAGAATGATTATGCTGTACTTTTATGCTATCGAGTCCTGGGGGTATTTATACCCGACAATAGAGCTGTTGTCTAGATCCCGTGTCAGTTTCTTGATAATTCCAGTCGAGCCATGATTCTCAGAACTCAGTGAACTATAGAACTCTGTATCCTCAGACAAGTGCAGAACTTAAGAAAGCTCAGTAATCTTAGTTATCTTTGTAATCTCTATATCTCTAGTAATCTAGCCTTAGTCCTGTAATCATCTCAGATCTAATAGTATTTAAGTGATTCAATTCTAATCTCAGAAGCGATTCGAGTAATCTATTCAAGCTCTGTATCGTCAGTCAGATACCATGATTTGATACCTTTTCCGTCAGATACGAAACTAAGTAATCTCAGCATAACTCAGCTAGATCTTTTGAGAAACATGATCAGTATCAAATTCAGTTCAGTTGTGTTCAGTTAAGATTTTAGCTCAGAGTCTTTCAGTTGGGAGTAGAAACTAGCACCAAGTGAGGGAAGGGATGACGGCTCCCCGTCAGAGAGGCTAAGTCGTTAGGAGCAATCCCTGAACTCCAGAACTGCATAGCCAGCGTAGGATGCAGGAGTCCCCATCAGTAGAGACTGTCACCGTCAGAGAGGTTTGACTATTATATTGCCTCAGGCCGACTTCCTGCGAGGGTCATCCCGTCAGAGAGGCTTGACCAGAGAGGTCTTTACCCGTGACACGGTATTGATACCCTTCTAGCTGGGGTTACAGGTTAGACACCACCTTTGGTAGGTTGGGGCATGTCGGTTAAGTAGCTACTTCCCACAGTTGCAGTTTTAGTATCAATCTTCAGAAATTAGGACTGTGTGGTATAGTCGTCTATCTTAGTGAGGAACTCAGATAGTTCCATTAATTCATGGACCATCCCATCAGATAGGCTTGGTCTCATATACAGATTCTTATTATCATATCTAGAGATCTCCCATCAGAGAGGCTTGATCTCAGTATCAAATTCTGTTGAGTATTTTTATTATCATATCTAGAGATCTCTCATCAGATAGGCTTGATCTCCATCTCAGATTCTGTTGAGTATTCTTGTTGTAAGATTCGGAAATGATCATACTTCTTATCATTGATAATCACTTCCGGAATAATCTATTAGAAAAGTTGATCTCTAATTTGGTCAGTCGAAAGCAGTAAGCTCAGAATTCAGTCCTTGATATAAGTACATCCAGACTCTCAGTTATCAGTATCAGATGAGTTAGTGATTTAGTATCTCAGTGTCAGTAGTGAGTTCAGTCTTTTGTAAAGTGGTATCCAAGTTTCAGTAGCTAGAGTTGCGGTGATTGTGTTCATGGTCTGTGCATTCATGTATGTGTTCTCATGCGGCATCTTCATGATTATTCAATTTAGATATTGTGCATGCATGATCCCCTGCATTATCCTACCTCGTCTACATACTCGGTACATTCCTGTACTAATGCATTTGCGTTATGGTGTTTTATTTGACACCATAGGTTCAGAGGCACAAGATCCAGAGTATCCTCAGCAGTTCAGTCCCAGTCAGCAGCAGTAGCAGTGAGTCCTATTCTTTCGAGGACGAATTTTAATTTACTATTATTGCTTCAGTCTTTGTTTATTTTCAGTTGACGGAGTTAGTTGGGGACCTGTCCCATCAACTCCGCAGTTCAGATAGTTTAGAGGTTTTTCAGATGGATATATTAGTATTCAGTTTTCTGTATTATGAGTATTCATAGATGTGTTGAACCTTATGGCTAGTTTCCACATATATTTCAGATATTATGCAGTGTACAGGTACAAATATCAGAAAAGGGTTAGCTTGTGGTCCTTCGGGGTCATAAAAACCATGTGACCTCTTGGGATGGGATCTCGGGGCATTACAGATGACCCAAGAAGAACTTCTGAAGCGCAATAGAGGTAGACGACAATTCTAAAAATGATGAGAATGACGGTTTGACTCTGGTTTCTCATAAGAAAAGAAGACATCGAGCGGTTCCAAGGATACGACTTCCTGAGCTGAAAGTGACGGGGCATAATGTGGATCAGCTACGACCATAAAAAAATGTCAAGTTTAATGCTAACAAGAGGACTAGTGGTTTCTTGTCACAGAGGGCCCGAAGACCTGTCACGTTGCATGAATTTTTTCTGCAAAAATTCCATCAAGATAGCCAAGTCAGGGTGACACATGTAATTTCCAATATAAAAGAACCCAAGGAAAACAAACAAGAGCATCATCTAACAATAGCACAAGAATGTCATGTTAAGCTAGCAGTTGCACAGTGCTTTGCTGTAATTTCCTTCACTGATAATGACCTGTTGTTAGGGTCCAAACTGCATAACAGGCCTTTGTTTGTCGTAGGATCTATTCGAGAACAACATCTTAATCGTATATTGATCGATGATGGTTCAATGGTTAATATCATGCCAAGGACAGTGCTTAAAAGGCTTGGAATCTCTATTGATGAGCTGTCCAAAAGCAATATAACAATCCAAGGCTTTAATCAAGGAGGACAACGAGCCATGGGAAAAATCTTCGTAGAATTATCCATTGGCAATATGAAATCAAACACTTTGATTCACGTCATAGATACCAAGACATCATAAAACTTGCTGCTTGGACGCCCCTGGTTGCATGAAAATAGAGTGGTGACATCTACTTTGTATCAATGCATGAAGTATATGAAGGATGGTGAGGTAGTCAAAGTTGATGCAGATATTAATTCTTTCACAGAGATAGAGTCATACTTTGCAGATGTGAAATTCTACTTGGACTCTTGTGAGTTAGATGTGAAGAAGCCAAAACCCTCCAACCCAATCGGGGTCAATTCAAAAGAAGAGATAGGAGTGCAAACAGGTGTTGCTGAAGGAATCGTCATTAAGTTCTTATCATCTGAAGGAGACATGAAAGTAAAGACAGATAATGAGCATTTAGTCTTTTGCTACATTCCACGTGAGCGTCGAAGAGATGGACAACCCTTGCTAGAGGCATGTACTCAACAAGTTCTCCATCCAAGAAAAGAAATGAGCCACAAAATATTATAAGATTTGAAGAAGAGTATGACTGTACCAGTCGTACAAATTCAACCTATTACTCCTGACTCCTCAAGAAATGATACCTTAGTTGAAAAGATAAAAGGTCACTTTGATCAAAAGGCTTTCATATTACTTGTAAAATCAGGTTATGACTTCTCCAATCCGACAAGACTAGGAGAGCTCAAAGATGAAGTCACTGGCAAAAAAATACACGGCCTTACAGCATCCCAAATGAAGTTGAGAAAGAAAGGACATTACGTCGTCACTCCTAAGTTCGGGCTAGGATTCAAATTTCCAGAGCCTTTTCGAATTTCAGCTAGGAAGGTGAAGGAAATGACTTTATCTCACCACATCTCAGTATAAGGGGAAAAGAAGGGTGAGGACGAGAAAACACCACAACGGACCTCAGTGTTTAATCGTATAGGAAAATCAACATCTTGTGTCTCTGTATTTGATAGATTAGGAGGCAAAGATGGAAGTGGAGCTTCTAACTGTGTAGAAGGATGTGTCACCACCGCGAATGCCTCTGTTTTTCTTCACTTGGGAACCACAGAAAATCCATCATCTAGAAAGACGTTTTTGGGGCACGAACAACAATATTTCTCTGAGGACATTGATGACAAGGAAATTCATAGTGCTTTCCCATCATGCATGAAAAGAAAGTCTATTTTGTCAATTACTACAGATGGCCCGCTGAAGGTAAGAAAAAGAACTATTATTTTTACCAACTAATATCTTGGAGAAACAAAAGAGGATCCATAGGAAGCTAGTGCATCATATCATATAATGGTGGAGGACAATCAGTGCCATGATGAAATGGATGATGATTGTCGCGCCCAATTTTGAATCGGTTGAAACAACACACGATGTATGGTGGCTACGTGTTTAATGTGACTCTTGGGATTTGAAAAATTATTTTTTTTAGAGTTGCCACCTAACTTTTTAGGAAAATTAGGAAAAAACCATTTTTTATGGTAAAAACTCCGTTTTAGTCTATCAAAAATATTTTGAGATTCTGAGTAAGGATTTTGGTTACTCGAGGGGAAGATGTTAGGCACCCCTCAGAGCCTATCCAAAGATAGTCCTTACGCTTAGTTTAGGAAAAATCATTGCTTTATTTATTTGCGAAAATAGTGAAAAGAAAACTTTCCTCATTATTTTCTACTTGTTATTTTATATGAAAGAAAAAAACTTAAGGTATGACAAACGTGATGGTACCATGTACAAGGAAGTAATGCAATCATCATATATATATATATATATATATATATATATATGTATGTATGTTTCATGAATATCTTATAATATGAAAATAACTTTTTTTTTTATTTTTTTTTATGATTTGGATAAAATAAAGGGAAAACTTCACTGTCTTTACATGTATAAAATTGAGTAGGTAAATAAAATTTATAAAAATATTTTAAGGCATGGAATAATTTAAGACAAAATGTGAATATAGATAAATTTGAAAATGCGAAAACATGTAAAGGTTTACTTAATTTAAAAAAAGAAAAGATTTAGATTATGAGTATGCAAAAAGAAAAATGTGATGATATAATATATAAGCATAGCAAAATTGAGATAATAACAATAATGAGAATAATAGTAGTATTAATAAAGTTAATAATAATATTAATAATAATAATAGTAATAATATTAATAATTGAAACAGTGATAAATACTATGGTGTAAATAATAATGGTAATAGTAGATATGATGTAAGATAGTTGTTATGAAAGTAATGCGATGTACTTTGTACGTGGTAGCGAAAGAATGTACAATACCTCGTATTTTCTAATCTTTCGAGAATCTATAAACCCAAACGAATATTAAAAATATAAAATATAGCTTGACCATTAGAGTTATGTACTCAAAAAAGGGTTAAAGTTGATGAATAAACTCCTTTGGAAAAATCTCAAGTTTTGATAACTTTCTCGATTAAGTTAAAATTGAAAATCTATTTATTTTGTCTTTTGTTATAGTTTAAAGAGAAATGTGAAGATTGCTATGCTAATCTCATTTAAGATATCGGTAAAGAGTTTTCCAAAAGAATTAGCCGATTATGGAAAGAATATTTTCCGTGGCGATAGCCGCATGTTATTTGCGAAAGTCAAAATGTTAAAACTACTTCTAAAGGATCGACAATAAATTTAATAATTAAGTAAAGTTAACTAAAAATTTCAATAACAAGAGTATCGTTCTAAAACTCAACATGACAAATATAAATTAAATTCAAAGAAGATAAGAGATACTAGACTCCATTTATGAGTTGGGCTTCTAATTTTCTCGACTCCAAAACTCTGCGATCCTAGTAGTGTTTGACCCGAAGCTTGGGTCAAAATGAGTTCCGTTGTGGAAATCCAACTCCCGGGGTTCACATGTAAAAATAAAGGATAAGGATTAGAAAAACATCAAAAAGAGAATAAGTTGAAAATATTAAGGTAAAATCATATAAAAAATGCGTTAACAAAAAGACACAAAACAGGGAATCTGGGCAGGTAAACTTGTTTTAAAATATTCTAACTTCTCAAAATGTTTACTCACTGGAAAAAAAAGCCGTAAGTAACGATAAAATCCAAAGGTAAATGCTTGCCCAAATGGATTGAATCTTCTAAAATTTTCAAACTAAAAATAAAACTTTACACCATATTAATCTAGAAGGGACTTGTTTTGGTAAATAAGAGAAATACTTATTCCCAAACAAATGTTGAACTACCTTGAAGGAAATTGTTATCCGGTAAGTTTAGTTAGACGATGATACAAGAAGCACAAGAGAAACATTAAACAAACACCAAAACAGTCCACAAATTTGAAGAACCGAGGACCCCTTTGGTGACCACTCTCGGATTCACTACAACAACAACGAAAATACAATAACAACAAGATATTGAAGGTGTAAATACACCAAAACAGAAACAATATGGCGAGATGGACAACAATAACAAGCTAGGAACAACACACGGTTTTACTAACAAGAGATAGAAACAGTTACAAGAACACAAACTACTACAAGATTACAATAAAAGTAAAGGGATAGTTAGATGGACTTAGTTAGATGGACTTAATGAAGGTATAATCTTAAGAACCCAAGAGCATATTCCACTCTTGGATCCTTAACACTACACACAATTTTCACCTATCTCTTACGAAGACACAAGGTTGGAATCCACCTCCCAAGCATCACGTTTCCAAGCCATGAGATCAACAAGAGTGATTCCACACTCTATATGCCTAATTTCGGTTTTGGTGCCTCAAGGAGAGAGGACTTGTGTTTCTTTGTGTTTCAAGACTTACAACATCATGAATAATCTAAGTCTAAAAGCCCTACAATGTTCTATTTATATTAAGTTACAAATAAAATACAAAATTTTCAAAATGCCCTTTTAAGAGCTAGACTCCCTTCAAGTGTATTTAGGGGCTGCCTTCTTGTGTTCTAAGACTCCTCTTTACACTCCAAGTGTGAGATTAGGGTCGGTTTGGAGCGTTTTAAGTCCTTCACTCTCACACTCCAAGCCCCGGGTTCATTACATTCTCACATGAGTCCATCTTCATGGTCGTACTTGTATCATCCTCCCCTCCTTAAAAAGAATTCGACCTCGAATCCATGCCTTGCAAAATCAAAGAGAGACAAACAACCACATTTCCTCATGGCATGAGGGTTAGGATTAACAAAAATAAACAATAATGGTATGTACTCAAAACACTCAAAACAGCCTACCCCCCAAAAAAAAAGAAATCGAGGACCCTTTGAGTTCAAGTCTCGGCCAACAACAAGTCTCGATATGCCAAGGTGGTTCATATTTGACATATAACCAAGAGTCCTTAGTGTTAAACATTATGAAGCCATCGATAAATTCACCAAGGACTTGTCTATGATAAGCACCCAAAAGAAACTCACCTAAGCCGAGAGTAAATCTTCCCCACCCTAAGATGGCACCGGGATCAAATGGGAAGAGTGGCCATAAACACGGGTCTAAAAAACACACCCATTTTCCATAGTATTTATCACAACCACACGACCTACTCTCTACATTAGAATACATATCATCACAAGTAAAGAGAGAGTAGAGAAAGGTGGCATTCAATTCTATTTCTACTGTGGTGTCCTCGAAAAAGCCACACAAAGTAGAAGAATAAGTAGTTTTCAAGACTACACATTCCTTACCCTTAAGAGTACTCTCAGCTTCCCAAGAAGAGATTTATATCTTTAGGAGGAATGTTGTTACACCATAGTGGGTTAGCATATAGGTTATAGCTTCCAAGGCAAGCTATACCATCATTTTCACCACTAGATCTATTAGGAGTGTTTAAACAATCTTCAAACAAGACATTGTACCTAAAGAGTGAATGATCTAACCCGCAGACTGATTTGGAACTTTCACTCTCTAAGGAATCATTATCAAGTTTCAAAGATATATCAAGAACACAATTAACTCTATGAGCCAAGCAAACATTAGAGTCTTTACAACAACATAGGCTCATGGGTTCACTCCTTTTTTCTTGACCAACATTTTCAAATTCTTCACTCACTTGAGACTCATTAATCACATCACACATATTCTTAAGTGGTGGGCTAGTTTTACACACAAGTTGGTCAACACAAATTTCACTCAACGATGTACTTTCATTCAACACAATAGCTTCAAAACTAGGTGGACACAAATCGATCTTACTAGAAGAGTCGATTCGTTCATCTATAGGATCAACTTGTGTATCCACTCATACAACATGTACATCATCCAAAAGTGGTAAGGAATCAATATACTCATACGTAGGTAAGCTACTACTCACACTCAATGTCTTATTAGTCACACGTTCATCATCCACATGTACCAAAGTGTAAGAGATAGCTATTTTACCTTGACGTCCATGAGTACGTTCGTTTTTACCTTGGTGTGAAAGTCCTTCACAAGTTTGGGTAGCAACTTCCTTCGGGAAGCTCTCACCGCAAGGTGTTTGGACCTTAGGTTTTCGATTTGTTAGGATAAGTGTGGATACCAATTGGCGTAGCCTTTTAACATGCTATTTTATGTACTCAATATTGTCGGTGATGCGGTCAAATGTGGCATCGAGATTGATGGCAGCCATGGTACCTAAGAAAAGACAACAACGAATAACAAAACAAACAAACTTGTTAGCTCAAAATGCCTCACCACACTCTCACTCTCAATTTTTACCTCACACTTGGTTTCACAAGTGTTGAAAGCCGGCTTGTACTTCGTGAGTGATTGAGGGAGGAGTCCACCTTGGTCCGGAATAGATTTTCGTTCGAGTTGACTCAAAGAAAATTTGCTTACAAACTTGAACCAACAAGATACAACGAATTCACAAAAGAGAAAAAAGCACAAAAGAAACGTAGACACGAACAATGGATTCAAGAACTAAGTGACAACCTAGTAGAAGTTTACTAGCTTGTTAATTAGTGCTATGATCAATTAAACGAAAATAAGAGACAACAAAATGAAAGTAAGAAATCTAAAGTTTTGAGCTCAAAAATATTGCGTGAACAGTAGCAGTGATGACGTGGAAGCCACGTATTGGTTCGGTTTTATCAAATGGTTATTCTCAAATGTTCAAATCTCGGTCAAAAATTAATTTGGATTGGTGGAATTTGTTTTAGGAGAGAAAATAAGTCTTGGAGCCTTTTTCAATTTTCAAGACTTGACCTGTTCTTGTACTTCTCCTTAAAACATGGGTCCTTAAATCATGGAAAAGTGGTAGAGAAGTGATATAAAGTCTTTTGGTGGTTGGGGATCTTTCAAGACTAACAAGTACATACACTTTTTTCCTTCACCTTTTAGGATCTAGAATTCACTTTATGTTCTAACAATATATGAAGGAAGGTAAAGAACTTCAAGAACAACAACAACCACGCCAAGAACAATAACAACAATCTTCAACAACAACAACAATTCCAAGGGCCAACTCCAATCCACAACAACAAACGACCAAGTCTCTTTAGTGTTGTGTCTTCAGTTTTAACAAGAGATGAAGGTTGTGAAGAACTTCAATAACAACAAAAACATTCACCAAGAACAACAACAACAACACTCCTTTCAACAACAACAATTACACACATGGCTAAGTTAAGTTTCTCAGCTACAATGTCTACCACACGATCTTACTTGTTCACGACAACAAATCTCAAACTTAGTTATGGACTCAAGTGTTAGTGAAGAACAAATCTAACACTAGAAACACTCAAGACAAACAAAAATCTCAGCCAAGACAAAACAAGAACGCAATTCTCGGCCAAGAACACAACACAAACAGATTGCACTTTTTCTGGAATTTTCATTTTTTCAACAATTTTTTTTTTCAACTAACAAGCCCAAGATTGATCTTGTGGGATACAATAAGCACAAGGGAAACACTAAACAAACACCAAAACAGTCCACAAGTTTGAAGAACCGAGGACCCCTTTGGTGACCACTCTCGGATTCACTACAACAACAACAAAAACACAATAACAACAAGATATTGAAGGTGTAAATACACCAAAACAGCAACAATATGGCGAGATGGACAACAATAACAAGATAGGAACAACACACGGTTTTACTAACAAGAGATAGAAATGGTTACAAGAACACAAACTACTATAAGATTACAATAAAAGTAAAGGGATAGTTAGATAGACTTAATGAAGGTATAATCTTAAGAACCCAAGAGCATATTACACTCTTGGATCCTTAACACTACACACAACGTTCACCTATCTCTTACAAAGACACAAGGTCGGAATCCACCTCCCAAGCATCACATTTCCAATCCATGAGATCAACAAGAGTGATTCCATACTCTATATGCCTAATTTCAGTTTTGGTGCCTCAAGGAGAGAGGACTTGTGTTTCTTTGTGTTTCAAGACTTACAACATCATGAATAATCTAAGTCTAAAAGCCCTACAATGTTCTATTTATATTAAGTTACAAATAAAATACAAAATTTCCAAAATGCCCTTTTAAGAGCTAGGCTCCCTTCAAGTGTATTTAGGGGTTGTCTTCTTATGTTCCAAGGCTCCTCTTTACACTCCAAGTGTGAGATTAGGGTCGGTTTGGAGTGTTTTAAGTCCTTCACTCTCACACACCAAGCCCCGGGTTCATTACATTCTCATATGCGTCGTACTTGTATCAGCGAGAACGTTATAAGCTAACATATTATCAAGACAAGGAAAATTACTCCAGTGAACATATGATGGTTTGTATAGAATATAATATAGTTACATTAGTCATCTCTAAATCCACTGCCAAGCAAAGGGAGATTATTATGTAACTAAGTAGACATAGTCCACCTGGAATGCTTTGGTCCTCAAGATAAGCATACAGTCTTTTTGCGCACATATTTTCGGCCAAGAAATATGATGCCCTCATACTTTCATATTGGTTAGTATACAATATCACTCTTTATATATCCTAACACTCTTAACAACCCTTTTCTGTAAAGTATGTTCTGGGAACCACCAAATACTTTCATAGATTATATTACACCCTGTATGTAGTATCTAGCTGCTCAATTACATTGTAAGTGCCTATATACGATTCTAACCTAGGGAATTAACCTAAGACTACATTTGGACTTTGACATAACGTAGCTAATGAAACTTCGACTCATGGAACTGGGTCACTACGCTAGTACTAGTAACAACAAATAATAACAAAGACACTAGATAAGGTAGTAAAAAAATTGAATGACGATTAATTGACAGCTACGGTTTGCAAGACCGCAAAGAATTTGTTCTAAAAGGTAAGATTTTTTTAATTAGGACAATTTTCATCACATAATCAAATGCATAAGAGGTTAATAAAATTGATTTATTTTGATCAAAATATTATAAAGTGTCTATTAAAAGAAATCTGAAAGTTTACTAGTTACTAGTATGAAGGCGTGGGCAAAGGTATACTTCGGATGATTGATTAAAATGAGAGCATCTATCTATCAAAATTCCATCAACTTTTGAAAAGCCAAATAAGAATTTTAACAACATAAGACACACAGAACTTTGAACAATTAAAAGGATGATCGTATCTCATGCAGTGTTAAGATCAAAGCATAACCTTTAAAAGCGAGAAGAGGGACGCAGAACAAGCACCAGAACTGCGAGACACATATTTTTCAAGAAAACACCCAAAACAAAGGACTGATTTAAGCGGGAAAGATAATTATAGTCTCAATTTCATTTGGCAAAAGAGAAAGTACAGGGGATGCCACATGATAAAATATCTCTTAGAGTCTGAAGACATTAAACCTTAAACTGGTGGGAAGACAAAACAAAATTCCGACACGAGCGGACCTTGGGGTAATGCTGAATATCGTTCAAATATACACCCTTATCCAAACTTAGATTTAAAGAAAAAGTGAAAGGGGAAGGAACGATGAGAAACAAAACGACGGTAATTCCATGTTCGATTAACAAACTTGCAGCTATGGAACGCCCATTGGGACACCTATTCATACACTTAAATTGAATATTCAATACGGAACAACATCACTAAGTTAGAATTTTACCTCTTGCCAGTAAGGTCGGCAGAAAGCAATAATAGCAAAAATTATGGCCAGAACAAATCACAAATTTGCGGAACTAAAATAGGATAAAAGATATGAAGATGAAGACAGACGAGAAAGGATAGATTTAAAACAACATCATTTGACCCAATTTCAGTTAAAGTCCAAACGATATCCTCCAAAATACATAAATTTTGCAAACCGCAAAAGGAAGTAGAGCAAAAATGATTACTAATCTCGAAAATCTAAATGCTGACCGCATATTAATGCGTATCCTAATCAAGCGCTAAGTTAGAACCCCAAACACCAGGATTTAGCCACTTTTATAACTCAAAAACAGTAAAGGCCTTTCAGTGTTAGACAACAAGTTGAAACTTCCTATTCAAACGCACATCACATCCTAGATACGTCAACCACGATTGTTGCCACATTCGAGCATTCCAACAAAAGTTACAAGATTTTGGGACGGATAGCCGAGCACACATAAAGTTTTCAGTATTTTGGAACTTTTTCATGCTAAACTGGAGGATGGCTGCTAAAGCCTTGTAAATACACAGTTGGGTAAGAGAAAAATAGAGCAGCCATCACCAAGTTTGAAACGTCCAAACCAACACAACAAATGATCTTACAGTAAGCGATCGACCAAACAACGACATTGTGTACCACAGAGAACTTGTTCAAGCAACTCCACAATTGTAAATATTTTGTAAACACTCAATCAGGACTACGCAAAAATCGAACAACCAAAGACTATTTTATTTTATGTTCTCATATTCATAATAAGTCATCTAGACAGCTAATGCATAAACCAAACATTACCAATGAATCACAAGGCTAAACTAAGAATTATGTAATTACCGTGGATAGATTTTACCTTGTGTAGGGCAGCGAACTGGGGTTGACGTCGAACTTTCCGACGATAAAATTGACTCTGAGGACTTCCAATTTAGACTAATATTGAAAGAAATCTATCAAATTTTGAGACCCTCTCTTTTCTCTGTTATCACTTGTTCCTCCACTGCCCTTTCTTACAATTTCTCAACTTGTCTTCTAGGGTTGAAGAACATCCTATTTATAGGCTAAATTCGGACTCAAAAGTTCAGATTTGAAGCCAAAATTAAAGAAAATTGAGATAGAATTTTGAAATTCAAATCCAAGTCTCCATTTCTCCACAACTATCATGATGGAATGCAAGATTTTTCAACTCTTATCCTCGATTTTGTGCTGATTTTCACTATTGCACAGATTTTTGGGGTGCAGGAGACGGTCGTGCAGTGGTAGCTGAAGGTTTGTCGGCTATGGTTTGCTAGGGTGGTGGTGGAGGAGAAGAGAGAAGAAAAGAGGGGAGAAGAGAGGGGCCATTATTGTTGTTGTGTTCTGAATTGAAAAGATAGCAGAGATGGGAGATGGTCACTGTAGGCGTGAGGAAAAAAGCCGTATTATCGGCTAATTTTGCTGACTAAAATATGAGTCGTCCGATCGTTTGATCGGACGGTCTAAATTTAATAAATAAATAAAAAATAATAATAAATAAATTATATATATATAAAAATAAGTAAATAATTAGAATTTTTGAGATCATTGGACATGAAATTTTGACGGACTCGATTAATTCGTGTTAGCTGGGTGATTTTGGATTGGTTTTGATTCGTTCGATATTTTGATCGGATGATCCTGAAGAGATTACCCCTTAAAAAATAAAATAAAATGGAAAATGTATGTATACACAGACAAATATATGAAAGATTGATTTGAAATGACTATTTTTCTGATTCGCTCGATACTTGATCAGACGGTTCGAATTTAATTTAAAGAGAAGAGAAAAGGGAGAAAATAAATACTCACCTCGATAAATTAATAATGTTGGGACCATAGGTATTAATTAATCGTATAAATTAATAATTATTAATTTATAAATTATATACTTTTTGGGTCCATATTATGAATGTACCTAGGTGTACGTGAAAACTAATTGCTACATTGACTATTAATTATGCATACTTAACCAAATTCATGTATTTTTGCTGATACATTTTCAATATTCTATGTATATCTTAATAAAATATATAAATCTACTTAATTATTAATGTAGTTACATGTACCTACATTCATTAAAATGTATAAATCCACTCAATTATTAATGTAGTTACACGTACATACATTAACTAAGTTACTATATAAATAGATTTATTATGCAAGTCTTCAAATCAAAAAACAAAAAAAATGGCTTCTCATCTCAAAGGTGTTAAAAAATCAACCATGACTAATGGTATACGTAGAGAACTGTGTGAGTATAAACAACAAAATCTAGCATGCACTCAAAAACAATTGCAACAATGGGTGTTAGAGAAGTTTAATTTGCAAGTGAGTCAAGCCACAATATCAAACACGATCAAGAGGTCAGCAGAGTATCTATCAGCAGCCGACATTCCAAAAGATGAGGCTAAAAGACATAAAGCTGCCAAATTTCCAGAATTAGAGAAGGCTCTGTTCGAGTGGTTTATTCATTACCAAGAGCGTGTTAATATGAATGGGGAACTAATTGTAACGAAGGGAAAAGAGCTTCTAAAAAAGATGTATCCCATCGATACACTTGATTTTCATTTTTCTCAAGGCTGGCTAGAGCGTTTCAAATCAAGACACGGTATCAAGCAATATCGTCGTTTTGGAGAAAGTGGATCAGTTAATATGGAGGCCATGGAGAGCAATTTACAATCCATCAGAGAGAAACTTGATCAGTTTGCTAAGAAAGATGTTTTCAATATGGATGAAACTGGATTGTTCTTTAGGCTACAACCAGATCATTCTCTTGCAACGAAGCAACTTGAAGGTAAGAAACAAGATAAAGAAAGACTTACAGTTGTTATTTGCTGTAATGAGGATGGTTCTGAGAAAATTCCTTTATGGATCATTGGGAAGTATTTAAAACCACGTTGTTTCAAGAATGTGAATTTGGGAAGCATGGATTGTGAATATCGAGCCAATAAAAGAGCATGGATGACTGGGATTCTATTCCAAGAATATGTTCAACAACTTGATGCAAAAATGGACGGCAGGAAAATTCTTTTAATTGTTGATAATTGTCCTGCTCATCCAAAAAATGTCGAAGGTTTGAGAAATGTTGAATTGTTTTTTTTACCACCTAACACAACATCAAAGATTCAGCCTTGTGATGCAGGGATCATAAGAGCTTTTAAGATGCATTATCGTAGGCGATTTTATCGAAATCTTTTGGAGGGTTATGAAATTGGGATCTCAAATCCAGAAAAGATTAATGTTTTAGATGCAATGAATCTTGCAATCTCGGCATGGAAAATGGATGTCAACTCAAGTACAATTGCAAATTGTTTTAAGAATTGTAAACTTAGGTTGTTAGATGATGAATCCTCGGAAAATCAAGAACAGTTGAATAATGATGGCTTACAACAATTGCAGAATCTAATCAATGGATTGAAGTATCAAAATGCAATGAATGCTGAAGATGTTTTGAATTATCCGGGAGAAAATGATACGAGTTTTGAGCTACCTATGGATGAACAAATAATTGAGAGTGTTATGGAAACACATAAAGAAGATGAAGTGGAAGATGATAGTGTGGAATTAGAACAAGTTTCGCGCAAAGATGCTCTGAAAGCAGCAATCACCTTACATCACTTCCTTTTGCAATATGAGAAGACTACACCTGATATTCTTAATGCGGTAAGAAGGGTTAGAGATGAGATTCAAGGTGATATTGATTTCAAGAAGAAACAAACAACATTAGATTCATATTTTCAGAAACCTGTTTAGTTTACTTATGTATTATGTATGAAATATTTTGATACAGATGAATTATTAATTTATATATCAAATGGGACCTATATGAATTTTTTTTTGTATTATCTTATAAATTTAGCGAATTATTAATTTACCACGTTGATCCCGACTCGGGACCGAAGAAAATTATTATTTTAGCGAGGTTATTAATTTATCGAGTATTAATTTATCGAGGTTATACTGATATAGATAATAAAAAATAAAATATATATAAAAATAACTAAAAAATTTCAGGATCCTTTGAATTTAAAATAAATCAACGCATCAGATTAAATTGTATCGGTTGAAGTGGAATGACAGAGCGGGCATATAAATTATACTGAGTTTCCGGCTAATTTTCAGACTTTTGGCTGAAACTTATAGAATAAGGGTTGGGTTCGGATGAAATAAAAATTAAAGTTGGATTATTGTTGGTTCGAATACACTTTTCCTACCGAAATTAATTTTATCGATGCTTCTTGTTATCCTAAAATTATTTTTTGGTTCTTACATTCATAAATTACAAACATAATTTGAATACGTGTCTAATTTAATATATTTATTTTATTTTTAGATTTATTTAATATTAAAAAAACATACTTGTATATATGTTTGTAGCAATAAGAATATAAATAAATATATCTGAAATAAAAATATAATAAAAAATATATTTATCTTATATAACAAAATATACATATGTATGTGGTCACAATATAGTCTTAAAAGAAATAAAAGATGCGAATGCTATTACCAAAAGATTTTTTTTGTGATTTTGATGTTAAAATATTTAATTATATTTGATTAAAATATTTTATTTATAATAAATAATAAATTCCCTTTATTCTAAAAATTTGTAGAAATAGAGAGAAAAAATACGAATCTTATTTCTTATTTAATTTTTTTGAAAATTAGTTAGGGACAAGAACATCAATGAAATTAATTAGAGGGAAAGAACGAGCCAAAATTGGGTGTCAACAATGATGTTTAAGAAGCACCCCCTCAACTAGAGGATGGAGTACAATCGACTATAGATGAACTCAAGTAGATAAACCTAGGTACATTGGACAATCCGCGCCCAACCTTTGTTAGTACACTTCTTACACTGCAAGAAGAGAGGGACTACTTCAAGTTATTAGTCGAGTACAAAGATGTCTTTGCTTGGTCATACAAAGAAATGTCTGGCCTTAGTCCTAAGGTAGCTATTCATCATTTGGGGATCAAAAAGGGGGCACGTCCTGTAAAGCAATCACAATGAATGTTTTTCCCTGAGTTAGTACACAAATTGAAGTGGAGGTCAATAAGCTCATCGAAGCTGGATTTGTTCGAGAGGTGAAATATCCATCATGGATCTCAAATACTGTACCTGTCAAAAAGAAGAATGGCCAAATACGTATGTGTGTTGATTTTTGAGACTTGAACAAGACGTGTCCGTAACATGAGTTTTCGATACCAATAATAGAGCTCATGGTTGATGCGACAACTGGACATGAAGCTATCTCATTTATGGATGGTTCTTTTGGATATAACCAAATCAGAATGTCTCCAAGAAACGAAGAATGTACGGCTTTCCAAACTCCAAAAGGGATATATTGCTACAAGGTGATGCCTTTTGGTCTAAAGAATATGGGTGCTACCTACCAACGTGCAATGCAAAACATTTTTGATGACATGTTTCATAAGAGGGTGGAATGCTATGTCGACGACTTGGTGGTGAAGACAAAGTGTAGAGACGGACATCTGGATGACTGTCATATTGTTTTTGAGAGGTTAAGAAAATTTGACTTGAAAATAAATCCACTCAAATGCGCATTTGGAGTTACTTCGGGAAAGTTTCTTGGCTTTATCGTGCTTTATCGCGGAATTGAAGTTGATCCCACAAATATTGATGCCATTCAGAAAATGTCGAAGCCAAGGAACTTGAGAGACCTCCGCAGTCTGCAAGGAAATTTGGCATTTATTCGGAGGTTCATCTCTAACTTGGCTGGACAGTGTCAACCTTTTAGCCATCTAATGAAGAAAGATATCCCTTTCCACTAGGATCAATCATGTTGAAATGCTTTAGAAAGCATCAAAAGATACTTGTTGAATCTACCTGTATTGGGGGCACCAACTTCTTGGAGGCCATTAATACTCTACATTGCATCATAAGAGCTATCACTTGGAGCACTTCTGGCTCAAGATAATGAAGCTAAGAGAGAACAATAATTGTACTATCTAAGTTGAACTTTGATAGGAGTTGAGTTAAATTATACGCCCATTTAAAAGATGTGTTTGGCTTTGCTTTACGCGATAAAAAAATTAAGTCATTATTTTGAAGCATACACCATCAAGCTAATTTCCTGAGATGATCTTGTGAAGTTTGTGATGACTCGGCCAGTTCTCTCAGGACGTCTAGACAGATGGTCTATATTGTTTAACCAATATGAGTTCATATACATGCCTCAAAAGGTTATGAAAGGGAAAGCATTTGCTAATTTCCTTACTGATCACCCCCTGCCAGCAGAATGGGATATTTCAGATGAGTTTCCTGATGAAGATGCATTATTTACTGAAGAAATGCCTATATGGACAATGTTCTTCGATGGATCAACACGTCAAGATGGTGCAGGGGCAGATGTCGTGTTGATGTCACCAGAAAGATTAATCTTGCCATTTTCATTTGTTTTGGGTGAAACATGTTCCAATAATGCTGCAGAGTACCAAGCTTTAATTATTGGACTTGAAATGGCATCCGATATGAAGATTCCATAATTGGATATCTATGGTGACTCTAAGTTGATCATAAATCAACTCTTAGGTAGTTACGAGGTAAAGAAGGAAGATCTTATACCATATCATCGATACACTACTTGTTTGCTTGAAAGGTTTGATCAGGTGTTCTTAAAACACGTCCCAAGAGAATAAAATCTCATGGTGGATGCTCTGACGAACTTAGCTACGACGATGGCATTCGGAGAAAATGAGTCAACAAAGGTGCAAGTGAGTCATCGGTGGGTTTTTCCCGGTTGCCTTGTTCTTCAATTAGACGAAACCCTCCATACATCTGTTCGATTCGTTGAAGAAGAAGATTGGAGAAAACCACTATTTGAGTATCTCGAACATGGAAGGCAGCCCGAGGAACCGCAGAAAAGAGCAGACATTAGGAGAAGGGCACCACGATTCATCTTCCATGAGGGGATTTTATTTCGTCGTTCTTACGAGGGGTTACTCTTGTGGTGTCCTAAAATAGAAGAAGCTCAACAAACAATGGAGGAAGCACATTCTGGCACATGTGGAGCATACCAATCAGGGCCTAAACTTCATTTTCGCATCAAAAGAATGGGTTACTACTGACCAACAATGGTGATGGACTGTCTAGAGCATGCCAAAAGGTGTCAAACATGTCAATTTCATGCTAATTATATACATCAGGATCCAAAGCATCTTCATCCAACTATAGAATCATGGCCTTTCGATGCATGGGGACTTGATGTTGTTGAACCCCTCCCAAAGTCGTCAAACGGGCAAATGTACATCTTAGCTGCTACCGATTATTTCTTGAGATGGCTTAAGTCGTGCCACTAAAAAAGGTGAAAAATAAAAATATCGTTGATTTTATCAAGTCAAACATCATCATTAGGTATGGCATACCAAGATACATAGTTACTGATAATGAGAAACCCTTCAACAATAAGCTCATGAGGACTTTGTGCGAGAAGTTCAAATTTAAGCAGCATAAGTCTTCAATGTGCAATGAACCTGCCAATGGTTTTGCCGAAGCTTTTAATAAAACAATTGGTAACCTATTGAAGAAAATGGTTGCGAAAAATAAAAGAGACTGACATGAGAAGATCGGTGAAGCTTTGTGGGTATATCGTACGACCTGCAGAACTGTTATCCAAGCGACTCCGTATTCATTGGTGTATGGCGTAGAAGCAATCCTTCCACTAGAACAACAAATTCCATTGCTACGAATGGAAATCCAAGAAGGTCTTACAACTGAAAGTAATGTTCAACTTCCTCTGGCAGAGTTAGAGGCATTGGACTAGAAGAGATTAGAAGCACAACAGAAGTTGGAGTGTTGCTAGAGATTTCAACAAGAAAGATCGACCGTGATCATTTCAAGTAGGAGACTTGGTCTTAGCAGTTTGAAGACCCATAATCCTCAAAAAACTCATCGGTGACAAGTTTATATCTAAGTGGGATGGGCCATATGTCGTGAAAGAAGCATATTCAAGTGGCGTTTATAAGATCGTCGATCAAGATGGTGTAAGAGTTGGTCCCATCAATGGCAAGTTCCTGAAGCAGTACTTTCAATGAAGGTCTGATACGATAAAATAATGGAAACACGAAACAAACACCAAAACAGTCCACTAGTTTGAAGAACCGGTGGACCTATTTGGTGACCACACTCGGATTCACTACAACAACAACAAGAATGAGATAAAATGGTGTGTTTCAACACCAAAACATCCACCCAAATTAAGTTACAACAACACAAGATGAAGATCAAAAACAATATGAGAACAACAACAAGAAACGACTTCACTAGAAATAAGAAGAAATGGTTACAAGTTACAAACACTAACAAGATTACAATAAAAAGTAAAGAAATAGATAGATAGACAATTGAGGGTATAATCTTAAAAACTCAAGATCTTATTCCACTCTTGGAACTTTAACGCCACACACAACAAAAACCTATCTCTTACGTGACACTAGATCGGATTCCACTTCTCCACATCGGCGTTTCCAAGCAAACTCAATCACTAGTGAATCCACACTAGTTCTTGACCTAGTTTCGGTTGGTGGCTTTTCCAAGCCCTAACTATGGTGTTTCAAGTCTTACAAATATCATCCAAAACTAATCAAAGAAACCCTACATGGTTCTATTTAAATCTTATTACAAATAAAAGGCATAAAGGATCAAAAGGCCCCTTAAAGACTTAGGTGCCCATCAAGTGTAATATGTTGGCTGATTTTTAGTGCATTTAGGTCCCCTTTTGCACTTTAATTGCACACACCAAGTCTCGGACCCAACATGTACTCCCATAAGTCCATATCCTTGATTATTCTCGTATCATCCTCTCCATCTTGAGAGGAATTTACCCACAAATTCACGGCTTCACCTCGTTTAATCAGCCACTTTAAAAGAAACCACTCAAAACAGCCCAAAAAACATGAGATGGCACAAAAATAGTTCGCAAAAATCATGAGATGACACAAAAATTTCCCGCGAAATCATGAGGTGCCCAAGAGTACATTAACACAAGTCTCGTCCAACATCTTTATTTTGAATCTCGGCTTCTTCTCCATCTTGATCCTTGTCTTCAATCACATCCGAAATAAGTCACCTACCATCATACAAGCATCGTCGTAGACTCTAAATACATCATTTTTATTTCTACCATTCTTCTCTACATGGACATGCCGGCTTTGGTGAAGTAGAGTTTCGGTTGAGAGGATTGATTTGGTAAAGTGGAGCTTCAGTTGTGGAGCTTGAACGGGAGGGATTTGGATTCCAAGTCCTTTTTGTTGGACTTGATCGAATGAAGGAGGGATTGACCTATGTAGGTCTCGGGTTGGAGGACATTTGGTGGCTTGGATTATGTCTATGTCATTTGGTGGTGGTCTTGGAGGATTGACCGTGTGAGGTAAAGTTCGAAAGTAAAATCACGAGAATTCCTTCGACTCTCCACTCGATACAACCTCTCAAGTATAGTAGACATATCCAAGCCTAATTTGTCAAGACCCGTATTCACCTTAGCTATTTCTCGTGCAATAACATCAAGGTGGACCAAAATGGTGTCCATTGTGGCAAAGGAGTTACCTACAAAATAGAAAACACGTTAGTTATACAAAACATCCTTTCTCTCTCTTTTAATTCGTGTCTCTTGGATCCCTTACACTCAATCTCACAAGTATTGTAAGCTTGCTAGTACTCCGAGGGGTGTTGAAAGGATAATCCAACGTTGACAACGACTCTAAAGAGTAATAAAAAAACACAAAGACGTTATAATGAATCAACGGATTAAGACACAAAGGAAAGTTAACACAAAGAACGGTTTCAAAACTAACTTACAATCTAGTGTTAGCTAGTAAGTTAGTAATGGAATCAACAAACGAGACTAAATAACAACAAATTGTAACTAGAATATCAAAATTTGAGCTTAAAAATTATCGGTTAACAGTAAAAACATGATGTGGAAGCCACGTATTGGTTGCGGTTGTTATCAAATTTTATTTTTCAATTCAAGTCTTGGTCCAATTGTAATTTGGAATTGTTAGGAATTGGTTAAGGAGGGAAAACAAGTCTTGAAATCCTCTATCAAATTTAAAAAGCAATACTTCACTTTTCTCCTTAAAACATGGCCCTTGTTTCATGGAAAGTGGTTGAGAAGTGATTGATATATCTTTGGTGGTTGTAAAGTCTTCAAGACCAACAAGTCTTACACCTTGTTCCTTCACTTTTAGGATCTAACACTTCACTTTATGTTTTATAATTTATGAAATAGGTGAAGAACACAATAACAATAACAACATTCACCAAGAACAACAACAATCCCGAAGAACAACCAACAACAAATCCACCAACAAACGGCCAAGTCTCCTTAGTGTTGTATTTTTGGTTTTAACAAGGGATGAAGGTTGTGATGAGCTTCAACAACACTACAACAACCTTTCAAGAACAAAAAAAACACCAAAAACTTCCAACCAAAGCCACAACAACAAGTCCACACGGCCAAGAACAACAACAACAACGCAGGCCCACACCTTGTTCCCAACAACAACTTTCAACAAGTTCAAGCTAAAGTTTTGGATCTAAACTCAAAGTGCTAGTGAAAAAAAAATCAACACTTAGAAACAACTAAAAACAATAAAATACACCAAGATATATATGAGAAAACAAGAAAAATCTCGGCCAAGACACAACAAGAACACATTTTCGGCTAAGACACAAAATAGCCAGATTTGCTCCTTTTTGGAATTTTCAGTTTTGAACACTTTTTTTTTCAACTCTCAAGCCCAAGATTGATCTTGTTAGAAAAAAATCAAAGATGGATCTGACACCAAATGATATGATAAAATAATGGAAACACGAAACAAATACTAAAATAGTCCACTAGTTTAAAGAACCCATGGACCTATTTGGTGACCACACTCGGATTCACTACAACAACAACAAGAATGAGATAAAATAGTGTGTTTCAACACCAAAGCAGCCACCTAAACTAAGTTACAACAACACAAGATGAATATCAACAATAATATGAGAACAACAACAAGAAGCGGCTTCACTAGAAACAAGAAAAAACTATTACAAGTTACAAACACTAACAAAATTACAATAAAAAGTAAAGGGATAGATACATAGACAATTGAGGGTATAATCTTAAAAACCCAATAGCTTATTCCACTCTTGGACCTTTAACACCACACACAATAAAAACCTATCTATTACGTGACACTAGATCGGATTCCACCTCTCCGGCGTCGACGTTTCCAAGAAAACTCAATCACTAGTGAATCCACACTAGTTCTTAACCTAGTTTCAGTTGGTGGCTTTTCCAAGACCTAACTATGATGTTTGAAGTCTTACAAATATCATCCAAAACTAATTAAATAAACCCTACATGGTTCTATTTATATCCTATTACAAATAAATGGCAAAAAAGACCAAAAGGCCTCTTAAAGACTTAGGTGCCCATCAAGTGTAATATGTTGGCTAATTTTTAGTGCATTTAGGTCCCCTTTTGCACTTCAATTGCACACACCAAGTCTCGGATCCAACATTCACTCCCATAAGTCCTTATCCGTGATTATTCTCGTATCAAGGTCGTCTACACTCCTTAAGGCACGAGTATAAACTGCATGTCTACTCCTAGCCCGCATGAGTCTAAACTGTGAACGACTCTAAAAAAATAAAAAAATAAATAAAAAATAAAAAAAGAAAAACAATTTTTTTTTAACACATCATCCTGAACTACGTTATGACTTGATCCTCCTGAGGTACGTCTGCAGCTTAGAGTATGCTTTTACTCTAAGTTCAGTCATATGAGTTAAAAAAAAAAAAAGAGAAAACAAAAAGGATGTGTCATTACTTGATCACGGCAATAATACTTTGAAGTGACATATATATCGCAAGAATTAGATGTTTCTTCGCTTAGTTTACCACGGACGTGCAAAGGTAAAGAAACAAGTAAAGTAAAGCGGACTTCGATGGTATATCTAGATAAATCCGTATAGGATATGGTCTTGATTTTTACATATATTGTATCTCTTGGTGTTATATTTGCAACATAAAAGATAGATCATAATTCAAAGACTTCTGCGTCAAGTTATGAAGTTTCTACCATAGCCGCTCAAAGCTGAGAAAGAGACCCTAACGTTTCGAACTGAGCTGACTTCAATGACGAATCTGTACAAATCCGTAAAGGATATGGTCTTGATTTTTATATATGTTGTATCTATTGGTGTTAACCTTTAAAAAAAATACGGCTTATGATTCCAAGACTTCTGTGTCAAGTTATGAATTTTCTACCATAGCCACTCAAAGTCGCGAAAGAGACCCTCATGTTTCAAACTGAGCTAACTTCAATAACGAATCTGTATAAATCCGTAAAGGATATGTTCTTGATTTTTACATATGTTGTTTTAATTGGTGTTATATTTTCAACAAAAAATATGGCTCGTAATTCAAAGACTTCTACGTCAAGTTATGAATTTTCTACCATAGCCACTCAAAGCTGCTAAGAGACCCTCATGTTTCGAACTGAGCTAACTTCAATGAAGAATCTGTACAAATCTGTAAAGTATATGGTATTGATTTTTACATATGTGGTATATCTTGTTGTTATATTTGCAACAAAAAAGGCGGCTTGTAATTCAAATACTTCTGCATCAAGTTATGAAGTTTCCACCATAGCCGCTCAAAGCTGAGAAAGAGACCCTCATGTTTCAAACTGAGCTGACTTCAATGACGAATATGTACAAATCCGTAAAGGATATGGACTTGATTTTTACATATATTATATCTCTTTGTGTTATCTTTGTAGTAAAAAAGATGGTTTATAATTCAAAAACTTGTACGTTGAGTTATGAATTTTCTACCCTAGCCGCGCAAAACAATGAAATTGGACAGATTCATGGTTAACTTCAAAAAATTAATTCCGGTTAATTGGAAAGAAGTTTGATTTTGATACATGTTGTCAACAGAGCTCAAAGTTTATTCGTTATTGGGGGTAAATTCATCCAGCTTGATCATTTAAAAAAGAAAACAAACGCAACGATATTTAAATGAAAGCGAAAGGTCACTTTATTGCACCAAAGGCAAAAATGTCACTACATCATAATAAGCAATAAAAAAAAATTCTAAGCAAGTATCTAAACTATGGAAAAGGTTGAAATTCCAGAATTTGTTGAGGACTCGCCTCAACTGCCTCTTTTAGTTTGGATAGTGTCTCCACTTCGTCTTCAGATAATGGATATTTCTCTCTAATTGCATGAAGCTCGCCCTCGAAAGTGATAATTTTACTTGGCTTTTAGACAACGTTCTTTCTACTCTTTTATGCATGAAATGGTCTTCTCCCTCTTCGTAGATAAGAGCTTCAGTTCTTCATCAAAATTAGCAAGATTTGATAGGAGATCCTCCATGCGCACTCACTCCTTGGTGTTTTCCTCTTTTGCATTAACAAGGTTTTGTTGCACATCAGAGAATAATTTTTGATGGATCTCTTTAGTTATTTTCCAGGATGAATATGATTTCATAGCGTCATACTCCTCATATGTTTTTATAAAATCATTAATAGAGTCCTCTAGAATAGACGTATTGATGGAGTTAATCCCTTTGAGGTCCTCCATAAGCATGTTCATACCATTTTTCAACTTTGAGAAGTCGTCCGAAGATTTAACGGAGAACATGGTTATCCATTCAAGCAATGCACCACACATCTGAAGAATGTAAGACTTCTTAAAAGTAGAGATCTTCTCTTGTGGTTCAAAAATTGGAGCAACAAATGACGATAAGCACAATGAAGGCTCATGAACTTTGGGCAACTTAGAATGGGAAGCCACAACCTCTATGTTATTTATCAATGCTTCTGTGACAGGAGGAGAATATGTATCAAGACAACTTGGACTCGTAACGCCATAAAAAATCCCATTAAGCGTATCAGTAGAAATGCCTTGGAGATCTTGCTTAAAAAAAAAGGAGAAAGATTAGCAAGGTATTATTATTATTATTTTCTTTTTTACAAAGAAAAAAAAGAAAGAAAGTAATCTTACTTGTTCTGCGAGTTCAGGCAATGGCATAATGGAGCTAGGGTCATTAACAGAAAATGCGTCACTATCTATAGTAGCAATGTCCAAATCAAAAAACTCGCTAGATTGGTCTTTTGCCTTCTTTATTTTGCGCTTCCAATGTTGGTCTTGATTTCCTTCCATTATGCTAGTGTCACCATTAGAATCTACAACTTCATTAACTATGCGGATTGGCAGAATCTTATCTTCGAGTGGCATTTTGGTTGGCATCTTTCCACTATTAATCTCAAGCAAAGAAGAATCATTGTTTCACTTGTGAGTCTTGTTCGAAGCCACAGAAGGAGTGCCATTCAATTTTAATGAAGGACGACTTGATCCTTTTCCAGTTTTCACCAACTTACTCCTTGAAGGTGAAGACTTAGAATACAACGGGCTCGTCTTTGACTTAACAAAATAGGAAGTGGAAGACTTACCTTGTTCTGATGGACGAATGGGAACTTTTAAGATAATTTTATTCGGCCCAACAAGGTTTGTTCGACCAATATACCACCAATTTGCACACCTATTGGTCGCTAGAGGCCTTTCGGAACGTGGATGGTTGAAGAACTACTAAGATGGGTGCAAGAGTTCCAAAGTTGTACCAATTCTTTTAGTGTGATGTCATATGGTCATTTGATGAAGTTTCCAGGTAGGTCTTGACTAAATCCAAACTGTCGACTGAATCTATGGGGACTATATGGCTCCATGACAAAGTGATCATAACACCGGAGGGTAACATAGCTCGAACAAAGACTAATGAAATAATCATTCCAAGAACTAGACAATTCTCCGTTGTCTGCTATAAACAACTCCTTGGGTTTTAGCATGGCCAAGGTGGGGAAACTGCAAATATCGACATTCTGAAATAACCGTCTTGCACCATAAAGATCAAAGTTTCTAGCCATCCTTTCACCAGTAATCCTACACATACGAGCACCATTGTAATGACGTGCTTGATCGTAGAAGTTAAAATAAGCACCAATCCATCCATAGACATATTGTATGGGAAAAATTATGTCGCTTTCCCCTAAGTTTGTTGAAGTTGTGATCTCTGTCAAGCCTCTGTAGATACTAGCCAAAATGGGAATCGCTAGTGCAAACCTCTCCCCATGAGCCATTAGACTTGCAACCTTAAAGAAACTAGGACGGATGGGTGATAAAAATTTATAAAAAAGAGAGTTTTGAGTCAAGTTGAATTTCTTCGTCGGAATCCTTGACGTAGCTAGGGATGCTTGACATTCCGCTAGCTTGCCCCAGTTTTCTGCTAAGAGGGTAGTTCCACGTTGTATTGCATGTTCCTGCAAAACAGGTAAAAGGGGTGAAAAGTACCTATTTGTTCAAAAGTTGTAAGTTGAAATTGTAATGTAAAGAGTGGAGTTCAGATATTCAAACTAGTATTGTCTCCGTTTGTGGAGGCCTTCGACTGGTGGGGAAATAACTGAAATGTAAATAACCTCCGTCGGCTGAGTAGTCGCTTGAAAGTAAAAGCCTCCGTCGGCTGAGCAGTAACTGAAATGTAAATAGCCTCCGTCGTCTGAAATATAAATAGCCTCCGTCAGCTAAGCAACTGCTGAAATGTAAATAGCCTTCGTCGGCTGAGTAGGAACTAAAATTTAAATAGCCTCCATCGGTTGAAACATAAATAGCCTCCGTCAGCTAAAATATAAATAGCCTCCATTGGCTGAAATGTAAATAGCCTATGACGACGGGATATTTTCCCAAAGGAAAACTGCTTCGTATTTGTCAAAGCGACCCACAGTCTGAACTAGATGATGGTATTTTTGTTGGAACTTGATGTTGTTGTGATAGTGGCTTTCTTGAGTGCTTGCTATGGTGTGGGCCTCTGATTGGTAGGCTGTGCTTTGTTTGCTGAAATGCAATTCTCCGATATGGCAGAGTGTTGTTTTGCTTATACACATTCTTTGATTTGTGGCGGGGCGTCCCCCTTGTTGGTGCAAAATTACCGATATACTGGAGAGTTGTATTGCTCATTTGCATCTTATGATATGGCAGAGGATCGCTTTACTTGCTTATGTACAGTCTTCGAAATATGGAACTCGACTTTGTTTTCTTATATACAGTCCTCAAAATACAAAAGCTCGACTTTGTTTGCTTATATACAGTCCTTTGGAATGCATAGCTTGACTTTGTTTTCTTATATACAGTCCTTTCCCCACAGAATCTTGACTTTATTGAAGTTAGATGACACTCTTCGATTTGCGGAGTTTGTTGAGAGAAGTAAATAGCCTAGTCTTCCTATGAGGACCCTTTTTTCTTAGTTTCTGACCCGGGTCTTCAAAATGTACCTGTAAAAGAATTCGAACAAAACTTTTAGAGCTTGTGAGGACTAGTATAAATGTATGTATATAGAATAAATTAAGGGAAGAATATTTGGCTTATGTCATAGTGTTAAGCCGCATGATGCCCCTGATCCTATCCCAAAGCCTGACTTGATGTAGTCTTCCAATTCCTGTTTTCCTGCGCTCAAAGAAAAATTCTTAGTTGGGAGAGGGTGTTGATTTGTGTCGACTTGGGAATCCTGGCTTTGTTTATAGAATTCTCTAACACTCCTTCGGTTGCTCGATCAATACCAAGATTAGAGTCTCAGTAGGTGGGAAAGTTGGAAAGTATAGTGAAAAATACATATAGATATATATGTTTTTTGCAAATATATTACGTATATATTAAGTATATGTAGTAATCCTTTATTGTTTTTTAGATTATGACACGTTCGAAAATCCATTAAGCCTCCATTTATTGATCCCAACCCTTGTAACCTTATTCTTTGAGCGGAGCTTCTCTGACTGTCGAAGCTACGACGATTCTGGCAGCGAGATCTCTTTTATTATGAGGCTATATCATGAGCAGAGAGGATTTTCCTAAGTGAGACCGAACCTTTTAGGTTGCCTACATATCCTTAAAATAGGAATTAGGTCTGCACATAGTTCGAGGGTGGTGAAGAAAAATAAAATACAGCGACCGAGACTGACTCAGACTGCCTACTTATCTAAGTGGAATCAGGTCATGACGTAGTTCAAATACAATAAGAGAACTGAAAATATGAAATACAGTGACCGACACTGACTCAGGTTGCCCATATATCCAAGTGGAATCAGGTCAGGCTGTAGTTCAGTACAATGAAAAGGTAAAAAAATGAAGGGACCGAATTCGATGTGGATTGCCTACGTATCCCTCCATGGGAAGTCAGGTCGGGCGTAGTTCTAAATACATTAAAGGATGATGTTTTGGGTTTTGTAAGGGAAACCGAACCCTATGTGGGTTGCCTACATATCCCGCCGTGGGAAGTCAGGCTAATACGTAGTTCTGTTACATTAGAGAAAATGCAAAAGTACAAAGAGATAACTACTATCCCTAATGTCTTCAAATGTAGTACTTCTTGATGGCGTCTGAATTGATTGGCTTCGTACTTACTATGCCGTTTATCTCTGCAAGTATTACTGCTCTTCCTGAAAGTACTCGGTGGACTATATAGGGACCTTGCCAATTTGGCACAAATTTCCCTTTGGCTTCATCTTGGTGAGGGAATATCTTCTTCAATACCAATTGTCCTGGTGTAAATCGATGAGGTTTGACCTTCTTGTTGAATGCCTTGATCATTCTATTTTGATATAGTTGACCATGAAATACCGCATCCAATCTCTTCTCGTCAATGAGCATCAACTGCTCGATCCTTCTACAAATCCATTCCGCATCATCTAGAACGACCTTCTGGATGACTCTTAATGAGGGTATCTCCACTTCTGCAGGTATCACTGATTTCGATCCATAAACCAACATGTAGGGAGTTTCCCCAGTGGATGTTCTGGTCATGGTGCGATAGCCGAGCAAAGCATATGGTAGCTTCTCATGCCATTCCCTATTACCATCCACTATCTTCCTTAAGACCCTCTTGATGTTTTTGTTTGCAGCCTCAACTGCTCCATTCATTTGTGGTCGATATGCCGAGGAATTTTGATAAGATATCTTAAACCTTTCACAAATGTCTCTTATTAGGTCGCTATTGAGATTATCCACGTTATCTGTTATGATTGACTCTAGAATTCCAAATCGACAGACTAAGTTGTTGTGAACAAAATCTGCCACCACCTTCTTGGTTACAACCTTATGTGTTGAGGCCTCAACCCACTTTGTGAAGTAATCGATAGCGACCAAGATAAAATGGTGTCCATTAGATGCAGGAGGCTCTATAGGCCCAATAACATCCATGTCCCAAGTGGCAAACGGCTAAGGAGAACCCATCACATTGAGATCATTTGGCAAAACTCGTATAAAGTCTTCGTGAACTTGACATTGGTGACACTTCTGCACGTATCGAATGCTATCCCTCTCCATGGTCATCCAAAAGTATCCAGCTCTCAAGATTTTCTTTGCAAGCATGAAACCGTTCATGTGAGGTCCACATATCCCTGCATGTATATCCTCAAACAATCTTGTGGCCTCCGTGGCATCGACGCATCGTAGCAATCCTAGGTCTGGAGTCCCCTATATAGGATTTCCCTGTTGAGAAAGAAGTGATTGGCCATCCTTCTTAAAGTCCTCTTCTATTTGCCAGTAACGCCTTCTGGATATCCTCCTTCTCCAAGTAACCTCTTAATGTCGTAGTACCATGGCTTTCCATTTGGATCTTCATCTACATGGAAACAATAGGCTTGTTCATCGTGTATCTCCACTTTGATAGAATCGATGTAATTCTTATTTGGATGCTGAATCATTAAAGATGGTGTCGCCAAGGCATCATCGAACTCATTTTGAATTTGAGGGACATGGTTGAATTCTATCTTCGTAAACCTTTTGCTCAATTCCTTAACACATTGCACATAGGGAAGGCTTTTGACATTCTTGGTGGTCCATTCTTCTTGCACCTGATGGATCAACAAATTTGAATCTCCTATCACTAATAGCTCTTTAATGTTCATGTCTATTGCTATCCTAAGCCCGAGAATGCAAACCTCATATTATGCCATGTTATTCGTGCAAGAAAACCTAATCTTCGCTGAGATTGGGTAATGTTGACCTGTTTCTAAAACTAGGATTGCTCCAATTATGACTCCTTTGAAGTTCGCTGCTCTGTCAAAGAACATCCTCCATCCATCATATGGTTCTGAGATGTACTCTCCTACAGAAAATACCTCTTCATCAGGAAAGTAGGTATTGAGCGGTGTGTAATCTTGATCCACTAGATTTTTTGTGAGGTAATCAGCCAAAGCTTGTCCTTTGATGGCTTTTTGTGTGACGTACATAATTTCAAACTCACTCAACAAGATCTGCCATTTTGCCAGCTTTCCAGTAGGCATTGGCTTCTGAAATATGTACTCGAGTGGATCCATTCTCGAAATTAAGTACGTGGTATACGCGGACAGGTAGTGCCTTAACTTTTGCACAACCCAGATCAATGTGCAATAGGTTCGTTCCAACAATGTATACCTAGCTTCATACGGTGTGAATTTCCTACTCAGGTAGTAAATGGCTTGCTCTTTCCTCCCCGTATCATCATGCTACCCTAACACACATCCAAAGGAATTATCCATAACAAATAGATATAACAACAGCGACTTTCCTGGTTCTAGTGGAACCAATACTGATGGGTTAGACAAATTTTCCTTGATTTTGTCAAAAACCTTTTGACATTCTTCATCCCATCTGGTGGTGGCATCTTTCTTTAACAACTTGAATATTGGTTCACAAATTATTGTGGACTAAGCTATGAACTGACTAATGTAATTGAGTCTTCCGAAGAAGCTCATTACATCCTTTTTGGTCTTAGAAGGTGGTAAGTCTTGGATTGCTTTTATCTTAGATGGGTCCAACTCTATACCTCTCCTACTAAAAATGAATCCCAATAACTTTCTCGCGGGAACTCCAAAGGCGCACTTGGCTGGATTTAACTTTAGGTTGTACCTTCGCAGCCTTTCGAAGAACTTTCGTAAGTCATCTAGGTGATCCGAACTCCTTGTGGACTTGATAACGACATCGTCCATATACACCTTGATATCTTTATGGATCATATCATGAAAAAGGGTGGTCATGGCCCTCATAGATGCTGCACCGGCATTCTTGAGTCCAAATGGAATTACCCTGTAGCAGTATACTCCCCATGGAGTGATAAAAGTTGTCTTTTCTGCATTATTCTCGTCCATCAAAATTTGATGATATCTCAAAAAACAATCAACAAACGATTGCAACTCATGTTTCGCACAATTATTAATGAGAATATGAATATTTGGGAGAGGTAAATCATCTTTTGGACTAGCCTTGTTGAGATCCCAATAATCTACACATATTCTTATTTTCCCATCTTTCTTTAGTACGACCACGATGTTGGCCATCCAGGTGGGATAAGTTGTGACCCTCAAGATGTTGGCTTCTATCTGCTTGGTCACCTCCTCCTTTATTCTCAAACTCAAATCGGGATTGAATTTCCTCGTCTTTTGCTTCACCGGTGGACATACGGGGTTGGTCAGCAATCGATGCAACACGATATCAGTGCTTAAACCAGGCATGTCGTCGTAAGACCAAGCAAATACATCAATGTATTGCTTGAGAAAACTTATCAATTCCTGTTTTCTTTCAGCCTCCAAGTGTAAGCTGACTCATGTTTCCTTTGCCGTTTCTTCATCACCGAAATCGATGACTTCAGTTTCGTCCATATTAGGATTCTTCTGACTCTCAAGTTGCTTGATCTCTTGAGGCAGGTTTTCAGGCATCATGCTCTCATCGTACTCCTCATAATCTTGTTCATAACTTGCATTTTTCTCAACGGATTTGTTACATATCATAATCGTAGAACGAGGATTTTTATTAACATTTGTGTAATACTCCTGATGAAATAGGGATGGGCTGGTGGTCCAGTTCTGCAAGGCTTCTCCAGGCTCGGCATCACGGATGGTGAGCTTCTTGAAAGCTATCTCCGATTCTTCTTCGATCATGGCCACAAACAAATTTCCTATTCCTTCTGTGATATCTTCATCATCTGTTTGTTCTGAAACCAGGACTTGGGCTGGCATAAATATCATCATTCCAAATCCCTTACTGCAGGATACTCCAAAAATAGGCTCATATCCAAGCCCTGTAGTACCCTTCTGTTGCTTTAATTGGATTGGCTCAACTATACCATCAGCTCTGGATCCAAGTCCTATCTTGGGCAGATACCTATATTTCAACATCTCCGACGCAACCATCTTTTCAGCATTCGATATTTTTGCTTCAGCTGGCATTACTTCCTCATTGATCTTTGTTGTTTGCATGATCTCCAGAGTATGGAAAGTGGCTCCATATAACTCCTCGGTGACTGGGACTGAATTGACAGAATAAATGGGATGACTAAGTTCTTTATGGATAGTAATTTCTTTGTGACCCCATTCAAACTTCACGCACTGATAGAGAGTAGAAGGAATGGCTTTTGCCATGTGGACCCATGGCATCCCCAATAACAGGTTGTAGCTAGATGACACATCTATGACCTAAATAGGATAGGAAATTCTGCTGGTCCTATCTGCAGTGTTAAGTAAATTTCCCCGATGACACTCCTTTGCGACCCATCAAAGGCTCTAACCTTAACCTGACTCTCCCTTATATTTTCTATATTCACACTCAAATCCCTTGGAGTGGAGAACGGACAGATATTGCAACCCAAACCACCATCGATCAAGACCCTGTTCATAATCTTGTCATGATATCTGATCGCAATATGGAGCGCTTTGTTGTATGTAACCCCTTATGACGGTAACTCATCATCATGGAAAAAGACCTTATTTGCCTCTACCACTCGCCCGATTGTTGCGAACAAAGTTTCACTAGTTGTCTCCTTTGGTATGCTAATCCCAGATAACACTTCCATTAAAGCATTTCTATGAGCTTCAGAACTCATAAGCAAGGACATGACGGATATGTGGGCCGGTGTCTTCTTGAGTTGATCTTCGACTGAATAGTCCTTGGCCTGAATCTTTTTCCAAAATTCTACAGCTTCAGCATCTGTGATATTTCTCCTCGTGTTTTGATCTTTCTCGAGAACTCCATGATTTGGTTCCTCTAGCACATAACACCTTCCTGACCTGGTCATCCCTTGAGCCGCAGCAACGTCTATCATTTTTCCCTTGGCTTCATCTCGATAGTCCTATGGGACTACCTTAGTGTCATATTCGGTCCTCCAAATGGCTAAATTGGTCACTACGACTCTCGGCAGATAGGTCTAAACAGTTATAGGCTCTCTCAACTGAACTGTGATAAATGGTTGTGATGGGGATGTAGTGGTGATTTCTTCTACATTCCATTTGGTCACAATAGTTTCTTCCAAATCATACTCTTCCTCTAGAGTAATCATATTAACTTCCCAATTTCCATGATTTGGCAAGGGGTTATTGTTCATATTAGGAGCTGCGGCGGTGCATTTGATGATACCCCTTCTTATCAGAGACTCAATTTGATTCTTCAAGCTGTAACAGTCTTCCGTGTCGTGCCCTTGGACTCCTGAGTGGTAGGCGCACCGCTTTCTACCGTCAAAGTTTCGAGAGGTTGGATCAGGGGCCTTTCCCTCAATTGGATGCAATAAACTGACAGCCCTCAACCTTTCAAATAATTGGGCTAAAGGTTCTGCAATCAGTGTGTAGGTGCGGGTATTTCTGGTTTCAAAGTTTGGACGTGGTCTGGTGCATAGGCTGGTCTATTTTGGTAAGTTGGGGCTTGGATAGGGGTGTATGGTCTTGGTGGATTTTGGTATGCTGGAGCTCGAGGTGGATTATAATGCGGTTGAGTATTGTACACTGGGACGTGTGCAATAATTTGGGGGTTGTTAGGGTAATGGTGGGAAGAATTTCCAGGTCGGTAATACAGTATGATGGCTGAGATGTCTTCCCTCTTTTTCTTGTTACCATTAATGGAACCAGTCTGCATGGCCTTACTCGCAACTTGCAATTCATCCATAGATTGGACCTTCCCTAACTTGATGCCTTCTTCTATGAAATCTCCCATTTTGACTAATTCTGCAAACTTTTGTCCCTTCATTGACATCATCTTATCAAAGTAAACACCTTCTTGTGCTCGGATAAAATATTTAGAGAGCTTACTTTTATCCAGTAGAGGCTGGATCCTTGCAGCCTCGGTCCTCCAATGCCATGAGTATTCTTGAAATGACTCTGATGGCTTCTTCTGTATGTTAGCCAATGAAAACCTATCTGGGGCAATCTCAGTGTTAAACCTGAAGTGACTCATAAAGTCCTCAGATATTTCTCGCCAGTCATGCCACTTACGGGGGTCTTGTCGGGTGTACCAACTCAAAGTTTCTCCTGACAAGCTCCGAATGAACAACTTTATTCTCAACTTCTCGTTCCTTCCCACACCGACCAACTTATCACAGTAAGCCCTGAGATGTGCAAGCGGGTCACCCTTTTCGTCAAACATATCGAACTTTGGTGGTTTGTACCCCATCGACATGTCGATGTCTGGATGAATGCATAAGTCATCGCAGTCCAGGCTTTCAGTCCCTCTGTTGACTTGTATGTTTCTAAATGCCCTCTTGAGGCTTTCGAGTTGGGCTGCTATCGACCCTTCTTTACTTGATTGGACATCTTTTCCCAATCTTGTATGCCGATCAACCTCATGTGGAACCTTAAGAGTCGCAGATGTTACGAAGGCAGGAGCTTCGGTAGCATATATAGGTGGGGCAGGTATCTTACAAGTGACATGTGCCTCAGGTATATGCTGCATCTCTGGATGTATGGGGATTGTAAAGTTTTGAGTAGGAAACAAATAAGCAGGCACTGTCCCGGCAGTGGGTTGAAGAGCTACTGCGGCTTGAGCATATGGTATATTTGCTTAGTTAGTGGGAGCGCCTGGAGGTAATTCAATACTTGGAGCTTGTAACTGAGCGGGAAAGATAGCTATTGTAAGCTTGGTTAAATCCTGCATTTGACGTAGCTCTTCATTTAATACTTCAATTTCTTGCGCCATATTGGCCATTTGCTCGTCGTTTTGAGTTTCTGTGAGCTTTCGTCTTCATCTACGGTTATCATCGCGGACTTCTTATTGTTGGTCATTTTGTTTTTAGATCGAAGGTTGTACTGAGATTCCGCCAGTTTTCCAATTGACACAAATCAACTTTCTTTTTCTTTTATTTGGGGAATTAATAAACAAAAGGAAAGATAGAAAGAAAAAGGAAACTATGTTAGTTTGGGCAATAATGAAAATGTAACAAGTAAGTAACATATATATATGCCAAGTTGATGACATCCAAAAGCGTCCTAATATAGAGACTCTTTTTTGCCAAAGGTAGGCCTACATTTCAATCAATTTGATGATAAATGGTCTATTTAAACACATTTGGATTTGACAATAATCACAACTTTCATTGAACAATGGTGTTTCAAAAGGTTACATCAAAACAGATCATTGACAGCTTGAAAAAAAGTGAAGGGATGGCCGTAAGGCCTTACAACGGGGTGGGCCATGTGGCTCTTTTTCGGGAATATAAAAAGTACAATAGGAAAGGAAGTCTAAGGCCAAGTGGGTCCGTCGTCATTATCATCTCCTGGGCACAGAAAATAGTTCATGAAATCTTGATTATTTACCAGCCACTCTGGGTAGTCTGAATTATCCTCATTCCTCACGGATTGGTCGCCTAGTTCCCCGTTTGTGCCTTCCCTAACATCATCATTATTGTCTGGAGGAATCATGTCATCTACCGATACCGGAACTACCTGTCGGTACATGGAGGTGGTAAGATACATGTGAGGTAGTATTTCCCTCGCCACCTGACACACCATGTCGTAGTCCACTAACCCAGGAATCCTTTCCCAGCTTGGTCGTGTTATTGGACCTCTTTCTACTTTCCATGCATAATACCCTGAGGTGCACCAAGTTGTTTGTCCAATTTCTGCAGAAAGTATGTTCATCCACATTTCCTGCAGCTTCGTAATTCTGTCCCAAGGCACTTGTTTTTCATAAGTAATTTCCACTAGACCTATGGGCGACCATAAAGAGATGTTTTGTTCTATGTTTAATTGACGTAGAACTCTAAGTGGAGCGTATGGTTGTATTCCTTCCAACCCAATCAACTCAATAAAATAACTGGTGTACCTTTTCAACGGTGCTCTCCCCGTGATCCCAGGAAGCTTCCATTGGATGGTATCTTCCGTGAGGTACGTTAGATAAGCCCGCCATGCTTCTAGACCTAGTGGTGCCTCCCAAAATCGCAACCTTTGTTCATGGTTTTGTATCATGTTGGGGACGTCCTCTAAGTTGTCTCCGATTGGCGCCCGTTGATAAAAGTGTTCAACGGCTCAGACTTGAAGTAGCAAGTTACATCTACTAAAGAAATCATTCCCTCTCGAGCAAGCAGACAAAGCTCGAAATAATTCTGCCAGCAGCATTGGCACAAACGTCAGTCTCTCAAAACCGGTGAACATGGTAAAAACCAAAGGCATCAAATTGATGTTGATATGGACCCTTCTTCGAGGAAAAACTAGAATTCCCAGTAAGGCAAGTGCGGAATCCATGGGGAGAACACTCTCCCACCTAGTTCTGCTACAAGCGAAGTCCTCTCGGTGATGGTCGTAGCTTATTTGATATCCAAATCTTTGAAATAGGTAACCCAAGTTAACCCAACCGTATCTGATGCTCCTCGGTGCACGGTTTTCCTGTAAACCCAAAGTATGCAGAAAACCATTGCCGATCATGGCCGACAGGACTAACGGCAGACTCCCTTCAAGAGGAAAATCTGTGAGGCTACTGATGTCTTCCAAAGTTGGAGTGATTTCGAAGTCTGTAAACTGAAATGTCGCGGTGGACGGATCCCAAAATTCAACCAATAGTTTCAAGAGCGCTTCGTTGTCCTGAATATCCATGAAGAGCACCAAAGAGCCTAAGTGTTCTCTGACTTCGGCCCCATGCACGGCTTGAATGTTTTGCCACTAGGTTTGTAAGTTTTGGGGGACTGAGGCAATCATTTGGATGTTTAGTATGGTTTGGTTGGTATCCATCTGAAATAAAGGGTAAATGATATGATAAGTCATTTATCTCAAATCCATTATGTGTTTTAGTTTAGACCGTTAACATCAATTATCACACAAAATATGTCGACAGGTTTGTAACCTTTGACACAAGGGTGGTTTCTTAATTGCGATGACGATGCCTTGGACCGTCACGCCTAAGGTTTATGCGACATGACCTATTTCTAGAATAAGATTTTTCCCTAAATGTTTGAGAGTGGGACTGAATAGCTGCGAGAAGGTGCACTAACCTAATTGCACCAACTCTGAAACAAAGAAATCCAAAGAAGATTTGGGGGAGTGTACATACACCCCCCGCATGAACCACGGTGTGTGAGTTGTGTACGGCCAAATACTCGATAGGAAAATGCAAGTGATAAAGCGGTAACAAGTAGTGTTGTTCAAACAAATAAGGAACACAAGTTGGATTTGGCTTGCGTCTTTTAACACAGAGCATGATATAAAGATACGTAAAGCAAATAACGTAATAAAGCATAAAAATCCTAAACTAAGCATGTTAAGGCTAAACCTAATTTCAAAATGTCCCCAGCAGACTCGTCATTCTGTCGCACCCAATTTCTAACCGATTGAAATAGCACACGACGTGTGGTGGCTACGTATTTAATGTGACTCTTGGGATTTGAATAATTATTATTTTTTTAGAGTCGCCACCTAACTTTTTAGGAAAATTAGGAAAAAACCATTTTTTATGGTAAAAACTTCGTTTTAGTCTATCGAAAATATTTTGAGATTCTGAGTAAGGGTTTTGGTTACTCGAGGGGAAGGTGTTAGGCACCCCCAAAGCCTATCCGAAGATAGTCCTTATGCTTAGTTTAGAAAAAATCATTGCTTTATTTATTTGCGAAAATGGTGAAAAGAAAACTTTCCTCATTCTTTTCTACTTGTTATTTTATATAAAAGAAAGAAAACTTAAGGTAAGACAAACGTGATGCTACCATGTACAAGGAAGTAATGCAATCATCGCATATATGTATGTATGTTTCATGAATATCTTATAATATGAAAATAGCTTTTTATTTTTATTTTTTTTATGATTTGGATAAAATCAAGAGAAAACTTCACTGTCTTTACATGTATAAAATTGAGTAGGTAAATACAATTTATAAAAATATTTTAAGGCATGGAATAATTTAAGACAAAATGCGAATATAGATATATTTGAAAATGCGAAAAGATGCAAAGTTTTACTTAATTTAAAAAAAGAAAAGATTTAGATTATGAATAAGCGAAAAGAAAAATGTGATGATATAATATATAAGCATAGCAAAATTGAGATAATGACAATAATAACAATAATGGGAATAACAGTAGTATTAATAAAGTTAATAATACTAATAATAATAATAATAATAATAATAATAGTAATAATATTAATAATTGAAACAGTGATAAATACTATGGTGTAAATAATAATGGTAATTATAGATATGATGTAAGATAGTTGTCATGAAAGTAATGAGATGTACTTTGTACGTGGTAGCGAAAGAATGTACAATACCTCGTATTTTCTAATCTTTCGAGAATCTGAAAACCCAAACGAACATTAAAAATATAAAATATATAGATTGACCATTAGAGTTATGTACTAAAAAAAAGGGTTAAAGTTGATGAATAAACTCCTTTGGGAAAATCTCAAGTTTTGATAACTTTCTCGATTAAGTTAAAATTGAAAATCTATTTATTTGTCATTTGAAATTTAAAGAAAAATGTGAAGATTGCTATGCTAATCTCATTTAAGATATCGGTAAAGAGTTTTCCAAAGGAATTAGACGATTATGAAAAGAATATTTTCCGTAGCGATAGCCGCATGTTATTTGCGAAAGTCGAAATGTTAAAACTACTTCTAAAGGATCGACAAATAACAAGATAACATAAATTTAATAATTAAGTAAAGTTAACTAAAAATTTCAATAACAAGAGTATCGTTCTAAAATTCAACATGACAAATATAAATTAAATTCAAAGAAGATAAGAGATACTAGACTCCATTTATGAGTTGGGCTTCTAATTTGCTGGACTCCAAAACTCTGCGATCCTAGTAGTGTTTGACCCGAAGCTTGGGTCAAAATGAGTTCCGTTGTGGAACTCCAACTCCCGGGGTTCACATGTAAAAATAAAGGATAAGGATTAGAAAAACATCAAAAAGAGAATAAGTTGAAAATATTAAGGTAAAATCATATAAACAAATTTGTTAACAAAAAGACACAAAACAGGAATCTGGCCATGTAAACTTGTTTTAAAATATTCCAACTTCTCAAAATGTGTACTCACTGGGAAAAAAACCCGTAAGTAACGATAAAACCCAAAGGTAAATTCTTACCCAAATGGATTGAATCTTCTAAAATTTTCAAACTAAAAATAAAACTTTACACCATATTAATCTAGAAGGGACGTTTTGGTAAATAAGAGAAATACTTATTCCCAAACAAATTTTAAACTACCTTGAGGAAATTGCTTCCGGTAAGTTTAGTTTGACGAGAACGTTATAAGCTAACATATTATCAAGAAAAGGAAAATTACTCCGGTGAACATATGATGGTTTGTATAGAAACTAATATAGTTACATTAGTCATCGCTAAATCCACTGCCAAGCAAAGGGAGATTATTATGTAACTAAGTAGACACAACCCACCTGGAATGCTTTGGTCCTCAAGATAAGCATACAGTCTTCTTGCGTACATATTTTAGGCCAAGAAATATGATGCCCTCATACTTTCATATTGGTTAGTATAAAATATCACTCTTTATATATCCTAACACTCTTAACAACCCTTTTCTGTAAAGTATGTTCTGGGAACCACCAAATACTTTCATAGATTATATTTCACCCTGTATGTAGTATATAGCTCCTCAGTGACATTGTAAGTGCCTATATATGATTCTAACCTAGGGAATTAACCTAAGACTACATTTGGACTTTGACATAACGTAGCTAGTGACACTTCGACTCATGGAACTGGGTCACTCAGCTAGTACTAGTAACAACAAATAATAACAAAGACACCAGATAAGGTAGTAAATAAATTGAATGATGATTAATTGACAGCTATGATTTACAAGACCGCAAAGAATCTGTTCTAAAAGTTAAGATTTTTTTAATTAGGACAGTTTTCATCACATAATCAAATGCATAACAGGTTAATAGAATTGATTTGTTTTGATCAAAATATTATAAAGTGTCTATTAAAAGAAATCTGAAAGTTTACTAGTTACTAGTATGAAGGCGTGGGCAAAGGTATACTTCGGATGATTGATTAAAATGAGAGCATCTATCTGTCAAAATTCCATCAACTTTTGAAAAGCCAAATGAGAATTTTAACAACATAAGACACAAAACATTGAACAATTAAAAGGATGATCGTATCTCATGCAGTGTTAAGATCAAAGCATAACCTTTAAAAGTGAGAAGAGGGACGCAGGACAAGCACCAGAACTACGAGACACATATTTTTCAAGAAAACACCCAAAACAAAGGACTGATTCAAGCGGGAAAGATAATTACAGTCTCAATTTCATTTGGCAAAAGAGAAATTACAGGGGATGCAACATGATAAAAGATCTCTTAGAGTCCGAAAACGTTAAACCTTAAACTGGCGGGAAGACAAAACAAGATTCCAACACGAGCGGCCCTTGGGGTAATGCTGAATACCGTTCAAATATACAGCCTTATCCAAACTTAGATTTAGATAAAAAGTGAAAGGGGAAGGAACGATGAGAAACAAAACGACGATAATTACATGTTCAATTAACAAACTTGAAGGTATGGAACGCCCATTGGGATACCTATTCATATGCTTAAATTGAATATTCAATACGGAACAACATCACTAAGTTAGAATTACCTCTTGCCAGTAAGGTCGGCGGAAAGCAATAATAGCAAAAATTAGGGCCAGAACAAATCACATATTCACGGAACTAAAATAGGATAAAATATATGAAGATGAAGATGGACGAGAAAGGATAGATTTCAAACAACATCATTTGGCCCTTTTTCAGTTAAAGGCCAAACGATATCCTCCAAAATACAACAATTTTTCAAACCGCGAAAGGAAGTTGAGCAAAAATTATTACTAATCTCGAAAAGTTAAATGTTGACCGCATATTAACGCGTATCCTAATCAAGCGCTGAGTTAGAACCCCAAACATCAGGATTTAGCCACTTTTAGAATTCAAAAACAGTAAAGGCCTTTCAGTGTTAGAAAACAAGCTGAAACTTCCTATTCAAACACACATCACATCCTAGATACGTCAAACCATGATTGTTTCCACATTCGAGCATTCCAACAAAAGTTACAAGATTTTGGGACGGATAGTCGAGCACACATAAAGTTTTCAGTATTTTAGAGCTTTTTCGTGCTAAACTGGAGGTTGGCTGCTAAAGCCTTGTAAATACACAGTTGGGTAAGAGGGAAATAGAGCAACCATCACCAAGTTTGAAATGTCCAAACCAACACAACAAATGATCTTACAGTAAGCCATCGACCAGACCGTACATTGTGTACCACAGAGAACTTGTTCAAGCAAGTCCACAAGTTGTAAATATTTTGTAAACACTCAATTAGGACTACGCAAAAACCGAACAAACAAAGACTATTTTATTTCATGTTCTCATATTCATAATAAGTCATCTAGACAGCTAATGCCTAAACCAAACATTACCAATGAATCACAAGGCTAAACTAAGAATTATGTAATTACTGCCGGATAGATTTTACCTTGTGTAGGGCAGCAAAAATGGGGTTGACGTTGAACTTTCCGACAATAAAATCGACTCTGAGGACTTCAAATTTAGACTATTATTGAAAGAAATCTATCAAATTTTGAGACCCTCCCTTTTCTCTGTTATCACTTGTTCCTCCACTGCCCTTTCTCCCAATTTTTCAACTTGTTGTCTAGGGTTGAAGAACACCCTATTTATAAGCTAAATTCGGACTCAAAAGTTTGGATTTGAAGCAAAAATTAAAGAAAATTAAGATAGGATTTTGAAATTCAAATCCAAGTCTCCATTTTTCCACAACTATCATGATGGAATGCAAGATTTTTCAACTCTTATCCCCGATTTTGTGCTGATTATCACTGTTGCATGAATTTTTGGGGTGCAGGAGACGGTTGTGCAGTGGTAGCTGGAGGTTTGTCGGCTATGGTTTGATAGGGTGATGGTGGAGGAGAAGAGAGAAGAAAGAAGAGGAGAGGAGAGAAGAGGAGAGAGGGGCCATTGTTGCTGTTGTGTTCTGAATTGAAAATATAGAAGAGATGGGAGATGGTCACTGTAGGCGTGAGGAAAAAGCTGTATTATCGGCTGATTTGGCTAACTAAAATATGAGTCGTCCGATCATTTGATTGGATGGTCTAAATTTAATAAATAAATAAAAAATAATAATAAATAAATTATATATATATATATATATATATATATAAGTAAATAATTAAAAATTTTGAGATCATTGGACATGAAATTTTGACGGACTCGATTAATTCGTGTTAGTTGGGTGATTTTGGACTGGTTTTGATTCGTTCGATAATTTGATCGGATGAACCTGAAGAGATTACCCCTTAAAAAAATAAAATAAAAGGGAAAATGTTTGTATACACAGACAAATATATGAAAGATTCATTTGAAACGACTATTTTTCTGATTCGCTCGATACTTGATCGGACGGTTCGAATTTAATTTAAAGAGAAGAGAAAAGGGAGAAAATAAATATATAGATAATAAAAAATAAAATATATAAAAAAATAACTAAAAAATTTTAGGATCCTTTGAATTTAAAATAAATCGACAAATCAGATTAATTGTATCGGTTGAAGTGGAATGGCAGAGCGGGCATAGAAATTATACTGAGTTTTCGGCTAATTTTCAGACTTTTGGCTGAAACTTATAGAATAAGGGTTGGGTTCGGATGAAATAAAAATCAAAGTTGGATTATTGTTGGTTCGAATACTCTTTTCCTACATAAATTAATTTTATCGATGCTTCTTGTTATCCTAAAATTATTTTTTGGTTCGTACATTCATAAATTACAGACATAATTTGAATACGTGTCTAATTTAATATATTTATTTTATTTTTATATTTATTTAATATTAACAAAACATGTATATATGTGTGTAGCAATAAGAATATAAATAAATATATCTGAAATAAGAATATAATAAAAAATATATTTATCTTATATAACAAAATATACATATGTATGTGGTCACAATATAGCCTTAAAAAAATAAAAGATGCGAATGCGATTACCAAAAGATATTTTTTTGTGATTTTGAAGTTAAAATATTTAATTATATTTGATTAAATATTTTATTTATAATAAAAAATAAATTCCCTTTATTTTAAAATTTTGTAGAAATAGAGAAAGAAAAAATACGAATCTTAGTTCTTATTTAATTTTTTGAAAATTAGTTAGGGACAAGAACATCGATGAAATTAATTAGAGGGAAAGAACGAGCCAAAATTGGGTGTCAACAATGATGTTTAAGAAGCACCCCCTCAACTAGAGGATGGAGTACAATCGACTGTAGATGAACTCAAGTAGATAAACCTAGGTACATTGGAGAATCCGCGCCCAACCTTTGTTAGCACACTTCTTACACCGCAAGAAGAGAGGGACTACTTCAAGTTATTAGTCGAGTACAAAGATGTCTTTGCTTGGTCATACAAAGAAATGCCTGGCCTTAGTCCTAAGGTAGTTATTCATCATTTGGGGATCAAAAAGGGGGCACGTCCTGTAAACCAATCACAATTAATGTTTCGCCCTGAGTTAGTAACACAAATTGAAGTTGAGATCAATAAGCTCATCGAAGCTGGGTTTATTCGAGAGGTGAAATACCCATCATGGATCTCAAATATTGTACCTGTCAAAAAGAAGAATGGCCAAATACGTGTGTGTGTTGATTTTTGAGACTTGAACAGGCGTGTCCGAAAGATGATTTTCCGATACCAATAATAGAGCTCATGGTTGATGCGACGACTGGACATAAAGCTATCTCATTTATGGATGGTTCTTCTGGATATAACCAAATCAGAATGTCTTCAAGAGATGAAGAATGTACGGCTTTTCGAACTCTAAATGGGATATATTGCTACAAGGTGATGCCTTTTGGTCTAAAAAATGTGGGTGCCACCTACCAACGTGCAATGCAAAATATTTTTGATGACATGTTGCATAAGAGGGTGGAATGCTATGTCGACGACTTGGTGGTGATGACAAAGTGTAGAGACGGCCATCTGGATGATCGTCATATTGTTTTTGAAAGGTTAAGAAAAATTAACTTGAAAATAAATCCACTCAAATGCGCATTTGGAGTTACTTCGGGAAAGTTTCTTGGCTTTATTGTGCGTCACCGCAGAATTGAAGTTGATCCTACAAATATTGATGCCATTCAGAAAATGTCGGAGCCAAGGAACTTGAGAGACCTCCGCAGTCTGCAAGGAAATTTGGCATTCATTCGGAGGTTCATCTCTAACTTGGCTAGACAGTATCAACTCTTCAGCCATCTAATGAAGAAAGATGCCCCTTTCCACTAGGATCAATCATGTCAAAATACTTTTGAAAGCATCAAAAGATACTTGTTGAATCCACCTGTATTGGGGGAACCAACTCCTTGAAGGCCATTGATACTCTACATTGCTTCACAAGAACGATCACTTGGAGCACTTCTGGCTCAAGATAATGAAGCTAAGAGAGAACAAGCATTGTAATATCTAAGTCGAACTTTGATAGGAGTTGAGTTAAATTATACGCCCATTGAAAAGATGTGTTTGGCTTTGCTTTACGTGATAAAAAAATTAAGGAATTATTTTAAAGCATACACCATCAAGCTAATTTCCCGCGCTGATCCCGTGAAGTTTGTGATGACTCGGCCAGTTCTCTCGGGACGTCTAGCCAGATTGTCTATATTGTTTAACCAATATGAGATCATATACATGCCTCAAAAGGTTGTGAAAGGGCAAGCACATGTTAATTTCCTTACTGATCACCCCCTGCCATTCAGATGAGTTTTCTTATGAAGATGCATTATTTACTGAAGAAATACCAACATGGACAATGTTCTTCGATGAATCAGCACGTCAAGATGGTGCAGGGGCAGGCGTCGTGTTGATGTCACCAGAAAAATTAATCTTGCCATTTTCATTTTTCTGGGTGAAACATGTTCCAATAACGCTGCAGAGTACCAAGCTTTAATTATTGAACTTGAAATGGCATCCGATATGAAGATTCCACGATTGTATATCTATTGTGACTCTAAGTTGATCATAAATCAAATCTTAGGTAGTTACGAGGTGAAGAAGAAAGATCTTATACCATATCATCGATACACTACTTGTTTGATTGAAAGGTTTGATCAAGTGTTCTTAAACCACGTCCCAAGAGAAGAAAATCTCATGGCGGATGCTCTGACGAACTTAGCTACGGCGATGGAATTTGGAGAAAATAAGTCAACAAACGTGCAAGTGAGTCATCGGTGGGTTATTCCCGGTTGCCTTGATCTTTAATTAGACGAAAGCCTCCATACATCTGTTCGAGTCATTGAAGAAGAAGATTGTAGAAAACCACTAATTTAGTATCTTGAACATGGAAGGCTGCCCGAGGAACCGCAGAAAAGAGCAGACATTAGGAGAAGGGCACTACAATTCTTCCATGAGGGGATTTTACTTCGTCTTTCTTACGAGGGGTTACTCTTGCGGTGTCTTAACAAATAAGAAGCTCAACAAACAATGGAGGAAGTACATTCTGGCATATGTGGATCACACCAATCAGGGCCTAAACTTCATTTTCACATCAAAAGGATGGGTTACTACTGGCCAACAATGGTGATGGACTGTCTAGAGCATGCCACAAGATGTCAAGCATGTCAATTTCATGCTAATTATATACATCAGGATCCAGAGCATCTTCATCCAACTATAGAATCATGTCCTTTCGATGCGTGAGGACTTGATGTTGTTGGACCCCTCCCAAAGTCGTCAAACGGGAAAATGTACATCTTAGCTGCTACCGATTATTTCTCAAGATGGGCTGAAGTTGTGCCACTAAAAGAGGTGAAAAATGAAAATATCATTGATTTTATCAAGTCAAACATCATCATTAAGTATGGCATACCAAGATACATAGTTACTGATAATGGGACACCCTTCAACAATAAGCTCATGAGGACTTTGTGCGAGAAGTTCAAATTTAAGTAGCATAAGTCTTCAATGTACAATGCACCTACCAATGGTCTTGCCGAAGCTTTTAATAAAACAATTGGTAACCTATTGAAGAAAGTGGTTGCGAAAAATAAAAGAGACTGACATGAGAAGATCGGTGAAGCTTTGTGGGAATATCGTACGACCTTCAGAACTGCTACCCAAGCGACTCTGTATTCGTTGGTGTATGGCGTAGAAGTAGTCCTTTCACTAGAACAACAAATTCCATCGCTACGAATGGCGATCCAAGAAGGTCTTACAACAGAAAGTAATGCTCAACTTTGTCTGGCAGAGTTAGAGGCATTGGACGAGAAAAGATTAGAAGCAAAACAAAAGTTGGAGTGTTTTCAAGCTCGACTTGCTAGAGCTTTCCACAAAAAAGTGCGACCGTGATTATTTCAAGATAGAGACTTGGTCTTAGAAGTTTGAAAACCCATAATCCTCAACAAACTCATCGGTGACAAGTTTATATCTAAGTGGGATGGGCTATATGTTGTGAAAAAATAATATTCAAGTGGCACTTATAATATCATCGATCAAGATGATGTAAGAGTTGGTCCCATCAATGGAAAGTTCCTGATGCAGTTGATGATAGGCGGATTTACACGCCTATATCAATATATTTTGCCCATATTTTAGCCTAGTTTTGAGAACAAATTATATATTTCATGCACTTTTAGTCCTTTTTCCTGTAAGAGAGCTAACGAACATGATTAGTAAAGTTTCAGGTATAAATGATGCATAATTCAGCATTTTATGGCTTACTTGACGCTAAAGAAAGCTCACGAAGGAAGGAAAGGGAGTTTGGACGCCTAAGGACCAAAACTGCTGCATGGAAAATCTGTCCCGGGCTAAAACAACAATTCTGAAGACTTTGGGGACTTACAGACACAAAGCTGGATTTTGACAATGATACATTAACCTAGTACAATTAGGTTATGTATTTCATTATTTTATGAGGATTATGATAATGTTACCTTAACCTAGTACATTTGGGTTAAGGATTTCATTAGTCTAGTAGGATTTGGTTATTTATTTCATTAGCTTAGTAGGATTAGGATACGGGTATTATAAATACCCTATCATGCTAGAGATTTTAGAACATCTTCTCACATCTTCTACTCCTCTCTTATTCTACACTACAAACAATTCTACAACTCTTCTAATCTTTCCATTAATTCTAGTTTTCTTCTTCTATTCATCTATTCTTAATTTCCGCAACAAGAGAATCGTTACCTTGCTAAGGAATTCACGCCTCACGCCTATCACTTGATCTACACACCATTACTCAATATCGTGATATAATAACAATGTCAATCGTGATTTCCTTCGCATTCATGGGTAACTAAACTTCTCTGTTGGGGTTATGGAAGCCGAATGAGTTACTATCTATTGTTGTGAGTTTGTGAGTTCGAGGCACGTATATTGCTTATATCATTATTCTCTTCATCTTAATCTACATTCTTTGCGGTTGCAAACGCAAGAATACGCCAGTCTAACATTTAACTTGTTCGAGAGAAAAGTTATTTGTCTGGAAAAGAGATAATGTCAAGGTAGTAGGACGCCCTTTCCTATTAAAAAGCTAGTGTCGTAACTAGACTAACCTCTTGGAGAATTCGTACCGTTAGATACGCTTTAAGCTCGAGAGAGTTAAAGTGAAATAGTCCTTGTTTAGGTCGAGAGACGCTTGGATTTACCATCGACTACAATTCTCTATAAGCAATTGCATGACAGAATTCTACACACTCATAGCCAATAGAGACGTATACCTCAGAAGGTGGACATAACCCCAACGCCTCAATTCTCATTGTTTACAACTTACGTAACAATCTTTCTCTTTTACTTTGCTAATTTCAGTTTTTATTTAATTGTTTTGGTGACACATTACAATCCCCCCTTTTTACGAGACTTGCACCAAAAGTTTAGTAATCTTGCTTACTTGTTGGCCAAGCTATTCCCTGTGGGATCGACACCCAACCCAGGTTGGGTTCTATATTTGCTAACGACCTCTTTACACTCAAACGAGAGTTGTAGATTGAGCGTTATCAAAAATTGGCGCCGTTGCCGGGGAATACAAGTGTCAATTAAGTTCGTAATAATTACTAGACCCTTTGGTCGAAGACTCTCGTACTTTTACTTTTAGTTTTTGTTTTTGTTTACTGCAGGTTTTTGTTCAGTGCATCAATGGATGTACAACGTGAGATACCGTTCAACGATGATGATGATGATCTTGTTGGTGCCGGAGCCACTGGAGCTATAATTCCACCACCATTAGCGCCCGGAGCCAAGTTCAACATCACAAGCACCATGATTCAGTTATTGCAACTCAAGGGATTGTTTGGTGGACTAGCAGGCGATGATCCGAATATGCATCTCATCAACTTTATTTCTACATGCAAGTCTTTTGACAATCCTGGTGTTGGTCAGAATGCAATTCGATTACGTCTATTTCCATTGTCTCTGTCTGGGGAGGCAACACTATGGTTGAATGGGCTGACTCCTGATTCAATTACAAATTGGAGGCAATTGAGAGACGCTTTCCTAGAAAGATTCTTTCCGCCTTCCAAAAGGGCACAATTGAGAGATGAAATCAGCAACTTTCGTCAGCTTCCCACTGAAGTTCTTCATGAAACATGGGAGAGGTTCAAGAAAAAGCTAGCGAGATGCCCAAACCATCACATGACTAATGTTCACCTCATGGAGATATTGTATAGAGCCTTGAATTCAATAACTAAGCCAGTGGTGGATAACGCAGCTGGAGGATCTTTTATGGACCTCACCTTTGGTCAAGCAAGCCCCACTTTATCTATAGGCATGACTGCAGACCAAAGAAGAAGACAAGAAGAACGTGATCAAGATTTAGCGCACATGAAAACGCAAGTGGATCTTTTGACAAAGCATTTATTATCAGGGAAGACCAAAAAAATGAAAGCTGTGGCGCTAAAAGGAAGAGACGAATCTGATTTGGAGGAAGAAGCCAACTACTTGAGTAATCAGGGGGGTTTCCGAGGCAATGCCCAAGGAAACCAAGGTCGGAAATACTATGAGAAATTTGGAAACAAGGACCAAGGTAGTTGGAAGAACAAGAATGACAATAGTGGTTTGTACGTTCCCCCTGGTAGACGTGATACCACCACATCTAATTCTGGAAGTATGGAAGACATGATGGCTAAATTATTGAAAGGAGTGGAAGCAACAAGCGCGGGAGTTACTAAGGTAATAAATGATTTGTCCTCTATGAAGCAATTAGTTGATTCCCATTCCACTTCAATCAGGCAAATAGAGCAGCAATTGAGCCAACTTTCAGCAGCACTCAATCAAAGAAAGGCTGGCACTTTACCTAGCGATACTGTGCAAAACCCAAGGAATGATGGGTCATGCATGGCCATCACTACCAGAAACGGTAAGGTGCTGGAAACTTCAGAAAAAGGCAAGCAAGTGGTGGACGAAGAAGCGGAAATTGATGATAAGGAGAAAGGGGAAGATGCCGCAGCAGCCGATCCTAACGTCCTTAACGTCACTCCTCACGACGTGCAACCTGAAAAAGCTGAAAAACGGAAGCAAGAGGAGAAGAAAGCCGTGGAGAGAACAATTCCATACCCACCACCACCTTTTCCCCAAAGATTGAAGAAGGTGGCGGATGATACAAAGTTCAGCAAATTCATGACTATGTTAAAGCAGCTGACCATTAATGTTCCATTGGTGGAAGCACTTGAACAAATGCCTGGGTATGCAAAATTCATGAAGGACCTGTTGACAAAGAAGCGGGCAGTAAGCTATGATCCGACAGATAATATTCATCATTGTAGTACAATTTCCACAAGGTCCTTAGTACAGAAGAAGGCAGACCCTGGTGCTTTCACTATTCCTTGCACGGTTGGATCTATGAATTTTGCTAAGGCATTGTGCGATCTGGGTGCTAGCATCAATTTGATGCCACTATCCGTCTACAAGAAGTTGGGGTTAGGCGATCCGACACCAACCAATATGAGGCTCGTGATGGCTGATAGGTCGGTAAAACAACCTGTGGGTATCTTGAATGATGTGTTGGTGAAGGTTTCTTCCTTCATCTTTCCTGCAGACTTTGTGATTTTGGATTGCGAGGTGGATTCTGAAGTTCCCATAATCTTGGGACGTCCTTTCCTTGCAACAGGAAGTGTGCTTATTGACATGAGAGATAATGAGCTTTTATTTCGAATGAATGACGAAGTGATTCATTTTGATTTGTGCAAAGCGATGAAGCAGTCAAGAGATATGGATGTGTTCTCTGTAGCTGATGTTCATTATGAAGGTAAGAAAGCATTATCTGTAGAGAAACAGCCTACTGTTGAGCCATTATCTGCTACGCTGCTGAATGTTGAGCATGAGGATGCTAAAGAATATGAAGAACTTATGGGTGCTCTAACAGAAATAGAGTCCTATTCCCATACTCCTAAGCAACCGGACCGTGATCTTAAGAATCAACCGTCACCAACAGCGAAGACTTTCCTTGAAGAGCCACCAATGCTAGAATCGAAAGAGCTCCCCAATTATCTAAGGTATGTGTTCTTGGAAAGTATAAATATACTTCCAGTGAGTGCGGATGATTTAAGTGAACAGCACGTAGAAGCTCTCATCTCTGCTCTGAAGAGATACAAGAGAGCTATGGGTTGGACTATTGATGATATAATTGGTGAAGAAGATCGCATGCCCACAGGTAAGCCTCATGGGAGGCAACCCATCGTACTAATTGTTTTCATTTTTTTGAGCGAATATAGGTGCAAGAAGTAGTCAACGAGGAGATTGATTTCAATTGACGATTTGGACGCATTGTATGGTAAAGTTGGTAAGTTAGGAAGGGTGATGCATAAGGCTATGGATTGAGCCTTTCTCACGCCAAAATAGGCTTCGAGGAAGGCTAGGCCTTGGTAAAACTAGGCCACGAACGATGCACAACCTATCCTATAGCCTAAGGTCTCGGAATCTAGTGTGCTATACACTATGCGCCGCCTATTCCTAGGTATGCTTTTGACTATGCGCCGCCTATGCTATGGCATTTGGTCTCAGTATCTCATATGCCATAGACTATGCGGCGCATATGTCTACAAATGCCATAGACTATGCGGCGCATATGTCCCATTATGCCATAGACAATGCGCCGCATATGTCATATCTATGCCAAGCATTATGCGCCGCATATGTGGGATTTTTGTCTCCAAAACCGATTGTAAATGGGACATAACCCGACCCATTCTCTTCCTATATAAAGGGGACTTAGTTTTATAACACAACACATTGCAAAGTGACCTAAAGGTGCCGCATATTCATCCAAATCCTCTCAAAATTTTCTTTTTTGCTCTTCCAATTCACAAAACCACCTCCAAAAGCTTCAAGCAAGTAAGTACTCTCTTATTCTTCATTTATTTCTCGTAAGTACTACGTTGCTATGTCTATTATAAATTTCTACATATTGAAAGATTGTTGGTGAAGTTCATGTGTTTGGAATGTTAATGCAAAATCATGTGAGTGAACGTATACGTTAGAATCATCTTGACTTGTTTCCGACTTGAATTTGGTTTTAATAGCATTGTTATACTATTTTCGGAATTGCTATAGTCTTGAACATTGTTTAAAATTGCTACTTGGATACTTACATGTTAGGCTATCCCGTTCATCGGGATAAAACTTATAGTGCCTGCCGACATAGGAGGTTGTGATTGTTGAAAGTAACTATATTATGTGGTAACCCCTATGTAGTAGTGTTGTTATATCTAACATGAAAGTAATGCAATGGCTGCAAGTAGTGATACATCACTGATTTTCTTGCCGGAATACAACTCCTAAAACGTATGTCGACGAAATCTGAGTAATCGACCACTTTCACTTCACTGATTTGTGTCAACAAAACTAAGTGTGGGGTGGTACCCCTACTGCTTGTGCATAGATTGTATCCATTGATATTGTGCTTCCACTAACACTATTTCTAGTCTCAGGTACAATGGCACCTAAAGCGAGACAAGGCAAGGAGAAGGCTACCACCTCCCAAAAGGGCAAAAAGAGAAGTCGCAAGGACCAAGGAGAACCCTCCTCGCTGCAAATACCTCGACTCACGCTTGGAATTAAGTGGGATACTTATGAGGAACTTCTGAGGATGATGACTCTGATGATGATTCCAATGCAAGGGGTATGACCCCAGACATAGAGGATAAGTCCGACCAACCAGGTTCCTCGTATTTATTTTCCACTGAGGACAGTGTCCCGACTAAGTGTGGGGTGGTGGTATTGCATGCTATACTTCTCTATTCGCATCTATGTTAGTTTGCTTTTGTTTCATTTTTGTTTCGTTTTGTTTTTTTTAGTAGTTAAAATTTTTTTTTTAGCTTCGCATGAAATTATTTTGATAGGCAGCATGAGATTATAACAAGAGTATGTGCTACAATTGTGACTATTGAGACGTTTAGGCTCTAGTTGTGACTCAATATGTGATATTGTGTGATTCAATTCCTTCACTTGTTGGGTCGAGAGTCTATATTACTTCCAATCAAGTCGACCATGTGCCTTGTGTGTGTGAGATAATAGTATATTCTATGTATGTGGCTGATGCTAGAACTTGCCTGGTATGTATGCAAAGCGAAAATAAGGAGTGTAAGTTTAGGATATGATTTAGGCATTTCTTTGACAACCTATACATGTTTACCTTCAGTTTTACCTACCCATGGACATCATCCTAGTTAACCCTTTTGAGCCTTTAGCCTATTTCTTTGACAACCTTGTATGTAAGCCTAATCCATTTCTTTCAAGACCGTAATTTGATCCCAAAACCCCTAAGTGCTTTAAAGTGAAAAAGTCATGTGACAACATAAAAGTAAATTGGGTGAGTATAATGCTATAAATTGGAATGGTTCTTGAATGTGTTATGAAAAAAAAATGCTATCATAAGAGGTATGTTGTGAAAAGAAAAAGGAAAAGAAAGCTGAAAAGTGAGTTGTGCTTAAAATTGAAAAAAAAAGGAGAACAAGGGTGGTAGAAAAAAAAAGAAAGAAGAAAGGTTGAAAGAAAAAAGTGTCAATGATACAAAGTGATGTATTAAAGCGCTTAGGAACCTAGTCACTATTCTTGGCCAAAATAGTCCTACCCGTCCCTTAGCCTACATTACAACCATCAAAAGACCTACTTGATCCTAATCTTAACATTCCAACATTTAGTAGAGTATTACATTAAGGGCAAGCCTATGGTCATCAGTCGCTACATATGAATTCTTTGTGAGAGTGAGAGCAAGGACATTTTGATACCCATGTTTGAAAAATATGCTATATTTGTGAGTGATTATGGGTACTATATGGTGAGACACACATGGTTGATGAGTTTTGGGTAGTTATATATGACTCCTTGTACCTTAACGTTTGCATGCGAGTTGATCACCATCACGAGTCTATACTTGAGGTTAAATTGTTTCTACTTATAATCGGAAAGCTACTCTTTGTTGATAATTGTTGTGCTTGTCTTGAAGAATGTTTTGTGTTGTTGCTGTAAAAACCCTAAGTTGATGTTTAGAAGGACATGATATGTTGTTCGAGGACGAACAAAGCTCTAAGTGTGGGGTGTTGATGATAGGCGGATTTACACGCCTATATCAATATATTTTGCCCATATTTTAGCCTAGTTTTGAGAACAAATTATATATTTCATGCACTTTTAGTCCTTTTTCCTGTAAGAGAGCTAACGAACATGATTAGTAAAGTTTCAAGTATAAATGATGCATAATTCAGCATTTTATGGCTTACTTGACGCTAAAGAAAGCTCACGAAGGAAGGAAAGGGAGTTTGGACGCCTAAGGACCAAAACTGCTGCATGGAAAATCTGTCCCGGGCTAAAACAGCAATTCTGAAGACTTTGGGGACTTACAGACACAAAGCTGGATTTTGACAATGATACATTAACCTAGTACAATTAGGTTATGTATTTCATTATTTTATGAGGATTATGATAATGTTACCTTAACCTAGTACATTTGGGTTAAGGATTTCATTAGTCTAGTAGGATTTGGTTATTTATTTCATTAGCTTAGTAGGATTAGGATACGGGTATTATAAATACCCTATCATGCTAGAGATTTTAGAACATCTTCTCACATCTTCTACTCCTCTCTTATTCTACACTACAAACAATTCTACAACTCTTCTAATCTTTCCATTAATTCTAGTTTTCTTCTTCTATTCATCTATTCTTAATTTCCGCAACAAGAGAATCGTTACCTTGCTAAGGAATTCACGCCTCACGCCTATCACTTGATCTACACGCCATTACTCAATATCGTGATATAATAACAATGTCAATCGTGATTTCCTTCGCATTCATGGGTAACTAAACTTCTCTGTTGGGGTTATGGAAGCCAAATGAGTTACTATCTATTGCTGTGAGTTTGTGAGTTCGAGGCACGTATATTGCTTATATCATTATTCTCTTCATCTTAATCTACATTCTTTGCGGTTGCAAACGCAAGAATACGCCAGTCTAACATTTAACTTGTTCGAGAGAAAAGTTATTTGTCTGGAAAAGAGATAATGTCAAGGTAGTAGGACGCCCTTTCCTATTAAAAAGCTAGTGCCGTAACTGGACTAACCTCTTGGAGAATTCGTACCGTTAGATACGCTTTAAGCTCGAGAGAGTTAAAGTGAAATAGTCCTTGTTTAGGTCGAGAGACGCTTGGATTTACCATCGACTACAATTCTCTATAAGCAATTGCATGACAGAATTCTACACACTCATAGCCAATAGAGACGTATACCTCAGAAGGTGGACATAACCCCAACGCCTCAATTCTCATTGTTTACAACTTACGTAACAATCTTTCTCTTTTACTTTGCTAATTTCAGCTTTTATTTAATTGTTTTGGTGACACATTACAATCCCCCCTTTTTACGAGACTTGCACCAAAAGTTTAGTAATCTTGCTTACTTGTTGGCCAAGCTATTCCCTGTGGGATCGACACCCAACCCAGGTTGGGTTCTATATTTGCTAACGACCGCTTTACACTCAAACGAGAGCTGTAGATTGAGAGTTATCAGCAGTACTTTCAATGAAGGTTTGGTACGATAAAATAATGGAAACACGAAACAAACACCAAAACAGTTCACTAGTTTGAAGAACCCGTGGACCTATTTGGTGACCACACTCGGATTCACTACAACAACAAGAATGAGATAAAATGGTGTGTTTCAACACCAAAACAGCCACCCAGAATAAGTTACAACAACACAAGATGAAGATCAAAAACAATATGAGAACAACAACAAGAAACGGCTTCACTAGAAACAAGAAGAAATGGTTACAAGTTACAAACCCTAACAAGATTACAATAAAAAGTAAAGGAATAGATAGATAGACAATTGAGGGTATAATCTTAAAAACTCAAGAGCTTATTCCACTCTTGGACCTTTAATGCCACACACAACAAAAATCTATCTCTTACGTGACACTAGATCGGATTCCACTTCTCCACATCGGCGTTTCCAAGCAAACTCAATCACTAGTGAATCCACACTAGTTCTTGACCTAGTTTCGGTTGGTGGATTTTCTAAGACCTAACTATGGTGTTTCAAGTTTTACAAATATCATTCAAAACTAATCAAAGAAACCCTACATGGTTCTATTTATATCCTATTACAAATAAAAGGCAAAAAGGACCAAAAGGCCCCTTATAGACTTAGGTGCCCATCAAGTGTAATATGTTGGCTGATTTTTAGTGCATTTAGGTCCCCTTTTGCACTTTAATTGCACACACCAAGTCTCGGACCCAACATACACTCCCATAAGTCCATATCTGTGATTATTCTGGTATCATCCTCTCCATCTTGAGAGGAATTTGACCACAAATTCACAGCTTCACCTCGTTCAATCGGCCACTTAAAAAGAAACCACTCAAAACAGCACGCAAAACATGAGATGGCATAAAAATAGTCCGCAAAAATCATGAGATGACACAAAAATATCCCGCAAAATCATGAGGAGCCCGAGAGTACATTAACACAAGTCTCGGCCAGCATCTTCATTTTGAATCTCGTCTTCCTCTCCATCTTGAGCCTTGTCTTCAATATCATCCGAAATAAGTCACCTACCATCATACAAGCATCGTCGTAGACTCTATATCCATCATGTTCCTTTCTACCATTGTCCACTACATGGACTTGTCGGCTTTGGTGAAGTGGAGTTTTGGTTGAGAGGATTGACTTGGTAAAGTGGAGCTTCGGTTGTGGAGTTTAAACTGGAGGGACTTGGCTTTCAAGTCCTTTTTGTTGGACTTGATCGAATGGAGGAGGGATTGACCTATGTAGGTCTCGGGTTGGAGGACATTTGGTGGCTAGGCTTATGTCTATGTCATTTGGTGGTGGTCTTGGAGGATTGACTGTGTGAGGTAAAGCTTTGAAAGAAAAATCACGAGAATTCCTTAGACTCTCCACTCGATACAACCTCTCAAGTATAGTAGACACATCCAAGCCCAAATTTTCAAGACCCGTATTCACCTTAGATATTTCTCATGCAAGAACATCAAGGTGGGCCAAAATGGTGTCCATTGTGGAAAAGGAGTTACCTACAAAATATAAAACACGTTAGTTATACAAAACATCCTCACTCTCTCATTTAATTCGTATCTCTCGGATCCCTTACACTCAATCTCACAAGTATTGTAAGATTACTTATACTACGAGGGGTGTTGAAAGGAGAATCCAACGTTGACAACGACTCTAAAGAGTAAGAAAAAAAACACAAAGACGTTACAATGAATCAACGGATTAATATACACAAAGAAATGTTAACATGAAGAACGGTTTCAAAACTAACTTACAATCTAGTGTTAGCTTGTAAGTTCGTAATGGAATCAACAAACGAGACTAAAGAACAAAAAATTGAAACTAGAAGATCAAAATTTGAGCTTAAAAATTATCGGTTAACAGTAAAAACATGATGTGGCAGCCACGTATTGGTTGCGGTTGTTATCAAATTTTATTTTTCAATTCGAGTCTTGGTCCAATTGTAATTTGGAATTGGTTAAGTAGGGAAAACAAGTCTTGAAATCCTCTTTCAAATTCTAAAAGCAAGATTTGACTTTTCTCCTTAAAACATGGGCCTTGTTTCATGAAAAGTGGTTGAGAAGTGATTGATATGTCTTTGGTGGTTGTAAAGTCTTCAAGACCAACAAGTCTTACACCTTGTTCCTTCACTTTTAGGATCTAGCACTTCACTTTATGTTTTATAATTTATGAAAGAGGTGAAGAACACAATAACAATAACAATAACAACATTCACCAAGAACAACAACAATCCCTAAGAACAACCAACAACAAATCCACCAACAAACGGCCAAGTCTCCTTAGTGTTGTATTTTTGGTTTTAACAAGGGATGAAGGTTGTGATGAGCTTCAACAACACTACAACAACCTTTCAAGAACAACAACAATACCAAAAATGTCAAACCAAATCCACAACAACAAGTCCACACGGCCAAGAACAACAACAACAAGGCAGGCTCACACCTTGTTCACAACAACAACTTTCAACAAGTTCAAGCTCAAGTTTTGGATCTAAACTCAAAGTGCAAGTGAACCAAAAACCAACACTTAGAAACAAATAAAAATAATAAAAGACACCAAGATCTATACGAGAAAACAAGAAAACTCTCTGCCAAGACACAATAATAACACATATTCGGCCAAGACACAAAATGGACAGATTTACTCCTTTTTGGAATTTTCAGTTTTGAACACTATTTTTTTCAACTCTCAAGCCCAAGATTGATCTTGTTAGAACAAAATCAAAGATGGCTCTAATACCAAATGATACGATAAAATAATGAAAACACGAAACAAATACTAAACAGTCCACTAGTTTGAAGAACCCATGGACCTATTTGGTGACCACACTCGGATTCACTACAACAACAACAAGAATGAGATAAAATAGTGTGTTTCAACACCAAAACAGCCACCCAAACTAAGTTACAACAACACAAGATAAAGATCAACAATAATATGAGAACAACAACAAGAAACGGCTTCACTAGAAACAAGAAAAAATAGTTACAAGTTATAAACACTAACAAAATTACAATAAAAAGTAAAGGGATAGATAGATAGACAATTGAGGGTATAATCTTAAAAACCCAATAGCTTATTCCACTCTTGGATCTTTAACACCACACACAATAAAAATCTATCTCTTACATGACACTAGTTTGGATTCCACCTCTCTGGCGTCGACGTTTCCAAGCAAACTCAATCACTAGTGAATCCGCACTAGTTCTTGACCTAGTTTCAGTTGGTGGCTTTTCCAATCCCTAACTATGGTGTTTCAAGTCTTACAAATATCATCCAAAACTAATCAAAGAAACCCTACATGGTTCTATTTATATCATATTACAAATAAATGGCAAAAAGGACCAAAAGTTCCCTTAAAGACTTAGGTGCCCATCAAGTGTAATATGTTGGCTGATTTTTAGTGCATTTAGGTCCCCTTTTGCACTTCAGTTGCACACACCAAGTCTCGGACCCAACATGCACTCCAATACGTCCATATCCGTGATTATTCTCGTATTAAGGTCGTCTACACTCCTTAAGGCACGAGTATAAACTGCATGTCTACTCCTAACCCGCATGAGTCTAAACTGTGAACAGCGTTAAAAAATAAAAAATAAAAAATTTAACTCATCATCCTGAACTATGTTATGACTTGATCCTCCTGAGGTACGTCGGCAGCTTAGAGTATGCTTTTACTCTAAGTTTAGTCATATGAGTTGAAAAAAAAAAAAAAGGATGTGTCATTACTTGAGCACGGAAATAATACTTTAGAGTGACATAGATATCGCATGAATTAGATGTTTCTTCGCTTAGTTTACCACGTACGTGCAAAGGTAAAGAAACAAGTAAAGTAAAGCGGACTTCGATGGTATATCTAGATAAATCCGTATAGGATATGGTCTTGATTTTTACATATGTTGTAGATCTTAGTGTTATATTTGCAACAAAAAAGATAGATCATAATTCAAAGACTTCTGCGTCAAGTTATGAAGTTTCTACCATAGCCACTCAAAGCTGAGAAAGAGACCCTAACGTTTTGAACTGAGCTGATTTCAATGATGAATCTGTACAAATCCGTTAAGGATATGGTCTTGATTTTTATATATGTTGTATATATTGGTGTTATCATTGCATCAAAAAAGACGGCTTGTGATTCAAAGACTTCTGCGTCAAGTTATGAATTTTCTACCATAGCCACTCAAAGTCGCGAAAGAAACCCTCATGTTTCAAACTGAGCTAACTTCAATAACGAATCTGTATAAATCCGTACAGGATATGGTCTTGATTTTTACATATGTTGTATTACTTGGTGTTATATTTGCAACAAAAAAGATGGCTCATAATTCAAAAACTTCTACGTCAAGTTATGAATTTTCTACCATAGCTACTCAAAGCTGCGAAAGAGACCCTCACGTTTCGAACTGAGCTAACTTCAATGATGAATCTATACAAATACGTAAAGGATATGGTCTTGATTTTTACATATGTTGTATATATTGGTTTTATATTTTCAACAAAAAAAGCGTCTCGTAATTCAAAGACTTCTGTGTCAAGTTATGAAGTTTCTACCATAGCCGCTCAAAGCTGAGAAAGAGACACTCACGTTTCAAACTGAGCTGACTTCAATGACGAATTTGTACAAATCCGTAAAGGATATGGACTTGATTTTTACATATATTATAGCTCTTTGTGTTATATTTGTAATAAAAAAGACTGTTTATAATTCAAAGACTTGTACGTTGAGTTATGAATTTTCTACCTTAGCCGCGCAAAACTATGAAATTGGACAGATTCATGGTTAACTTCGAAAAAATTAATTCCGGTTAATTAGAAAGAAGTTTGATTTTGATACATGTTGTCAACAGATCTCAAAGTTTATTCGTTATTGGGGAAAAATTCTTCTAGCTTGATCATTTAAAAAAAAAACAGACGTAACGATATTTAAATGAAAGCTAAAGGTCACTTTTATTGCACCAAATGCAAAAATGTCACTACATCATAATAAGCAATAAAAAAAAATTCTAAGCAAATATCTAAACTATAGAAAAGGTTGAAATTCCAGAATTTGCTGACGACTCGCCTCAACCGCCTTTTTTAGTTTGGATAGTGTCTCCACTTCGTCTTCAGATAATGGATATTTCTCTCTAATTGCATGAAGCTCGCCCTTGAAAGTGATAATCTTCTCTTGGCTTTTAGACGGAAGCCAAGAGTTCTTTCTGCTCTTTTATGCATGAAATGGTCTTCTCCCTCTTCGTAGCTAAGAGCTTCAGTTCTTCATCAAAATTAGCAATATTTGATTGGAGATCCTCCATGCGCACTCGCTCCTTGGTGTTTTCCTCTTTTGCATTAACAAGGCTTTGTTGCACATCAGGGAGCAATTTTTGATAGTTCTCTTTAGTTATTTTCCGGGATGAAGATGATTTCATAGCGTCATACTCCTCATATGTTTTTATAAAAGCATTAACAGAGTCCTCTAGAATAGAGGTATTGATGGCGTTAATCCCTTTGAGGTACTCCATAAGCATGTTCACACCATTTTTCAACTTTGAGAAGTCGTCCGAAGATTCAACGGAGAACATGGTTAGCCATTCATGCAATGCACCACACATCTGAAGAATGTAAGACTTCTTAAAAGTAGAGATCGTCTCTTGTGGTTCAAAATTTGGAGCAACAAATGACGATAAACACAATGAAGGCTCATGAACTTTGGGCAACTTAGCTTGGGCAGCCACAACCTCTATGTTATTTATCAAAGCTTCTGTGGCAGGAGGAGAAGATGTATCAAGGCAACTTGGACTTGTAACGCCATTAAAAATGCCATTAAGCATATCAGTAGAAATGCCTTGGAGATCCAGCTTAAAAAAAAAGGAGAAATGATACCAGACAAACAACGGAACACCAAAATCAGTCCAAAAACAGTCCACAAATTAGAAGAAATCCATGAGCCCTTTTGGAACTAGTTTTGGCCAACAACAAAAACACAAAAATACAAGATATAATGGTGTATTTATACACCAAAACAGAAAAAATATGTGAAGAACAAGATGAACACAAAGGCAAAAGATTCGGAGTTAACAACAACAACAAGAACACAAGGTTACAACGCAAACACCAAACACAATTACAAGAAAAGTAAAAGGATAGATAGATAGACCACATGAAGGTATAATCTTAAGAACCCAAGAATGGAAAATCTTGGATCCTTAACACTACACACAACAATAAACCAATCTCTTACAATGATACAAGTTCGGATTCCACCTCCCAAGAATCAATGTTTCCAAGCAAAGCAAACAACAAAAGAGAATCCACCCTTTTGATGTACCTAGTTACAATTTCGGGTTTGGGTGCCTCAAAGGAGAGAGGACTTGATGTTCCTTGTGTCTTACAAGACTTACAACATACAAAATCTGCCAATGAAACCCTAGAAATGTTTCTTATATATTACAATAGAATTAGAAGTTAAAATGACCAAAAGGGCCCTTCAAGAATGGGCCTCCCCTCTAGTGTATGTAGCGGGCTGTTTTGGTGTGTATTTGGGCCCTTAATTACACTTCTCTTGCACACACACTTGGACAACTTCAATACACACCCACATGATTCCATCTACGTGATCGCACTCATATCATCCTCTCCATCTTGAGAGGAATTTTCCCACAAATTCACGGTTTCACCTCATTCAATTGGCCACTTCATAAGCGATCACTCAAAATAGTCCGCAAAACATGAAGAACCCTAGAGTTCAATAAAACTTGGAACGCATCAAAAATGACTCCAAAAATAGTCCACCAAAAAGATGGACCCGAAAGCAACACAAACACAATTCGAGGCTAACATCTTCATTTTGAACCTCGACTTCCTCTCCATCTTGAGTTTTGGCTTCAATCTTATCCGACTCAAGTATCCCTCCATCATATAAGCATTGTCGTAGACTCCATATCCTTCATGTACCTCTTTACCATGTTCCTCTTCTTGGATGTGTAAGCTTTGATAAAGCAGAGTTTCGATTGAGAGGATTGATTTGGTAAAGTGGACTGTTTTGGTAATGTGGAGCTTCAGCTGTGGAGATTGGATGGGAGGAAATTGGAATACAAGTCCTTCTTGTTAGACTTGATCAACTAGCGGGGGAAGGGGTGTACCTTGTTCTTGGTTTTGTGGGTAATTTGTAGCTTGGCTTATGGCATTTTGTGGTGAACTTGGAGGATTGGCTTTTGTAGGTAAAGTTTCGGGAGTAAAAGCACGAGAGTTCCTTTGTCTCTCTATTTGATCCAACCTCTCACTCATAGTTACCACATCTGAGTGAATGTTTTCAAGACCCACATTTTCCCTACCAAGGTCTCGGGACAAAGCATCAAGGAGGGCCAAAATGGTTTCCATTAGGGTCAAAAGTTACCTACAAAACAACAAACAAGTTAGTTGTACAAGAATGGTCCTCACACTCCCTCTCTATTGTTTTGTCTCTCAGATTTTTCACACTTTGATCTCACAAGTGTCGTAACCTCACTTGTAATCCATGAGGGATTGAGAGGTGGACCAAGTATCACAATGAGTCAAAAGAATAAGACACACAAAGGAACGTATACACGAAGAACGATTTCAAAACTAACTTACAATCCAGTACTAGCTTGTAAGTTAGTAATGAAATCAACAAACGAAACTAAAGAAACAATAAAATGAAACTAAGATATCTAAAATTTGAGCCAAAAGTGTTACATGAACAGTAAAAATGATGATGTGGCAGTCACGTATTGGTTACGGTTTCTCAATTTTATATTTCAATTTCAAGTCTTGGTCCCATTGTAATTTGGAATTGGTTAGAGAGGGAAATAAAAGTCTTTGGAGCTCTTTTTCAATTCAAGTTTCAAGACTTTGACTTTCTTGTACTCCTCCTTAAAACATGGACCCTTGTATCATGGAAAGTTGTTGGAAAAGGGTTGATAAAGTCTTTGGTGGTTGGGGGTCTTTCAAGACTAACAATTCTTCACCTTTTTCCTTCAACCTATAAGATCAACAACCACCTTTTCTTCAACAACATATAGAGATGGTGAAGAACACCAAGAACACAAACTTTGAGTCTTGAAGTTCTAAGGTTCAAGTTGGACCCTCCAAAAAAAACAACACCAACTTTTCAAGATTAAAATCCACAACACAATTCCTACAATACACGTTCAAAACTTGACCCAACAACAACAATCCCAACAATAATAAGCAACACTTTGGATTCACAACAACAACATCAACTTTTAAAGCTCAAACTTATATTTAGACTCCTTTAGTATTAGGGATGAAGAAGCTGACACTACTAACAATATAACACACAAAAAGGACTCTTAGATCTAAGTTTAAAAGACACAAATCTCGGCCAAGACACAACAAGACAGAATTTTCGGCCAAGAACACACAAGTGGACAGATTGCTATTTTCTGGAAATTTCAGTTTTCAGTTTTTTTTTTATTTTCAACTAAGAGAGCCCAAGATTGATAGTGTGAGAACACGACCAGCCTTTGCTATGATACCAAATGATACCAGAAAAACAACGGAACACCAAAATCAGTCCAAAAATAGTCCACAAATTAGAAGAAATCCATGAGCCCTTTTGGAACTAGTTTCGGCCAACAACAAAAACACAAAAATACAAGATATAATGGTGTATTTATACACCAAAACAAAAACAATATGTGAAGAACAAGATGAACACAAAGGCAAAAGATTCGGAGTTAACAACAACAACAAAAACACAAGGTTACAACACAAACACCAAACACAATTACACGAAAAGTAAAAGGATAGATAGATAGACCACATGAAGGTATAATCTTAAGAACCCAAGAATGGACAATATTGGACCCTTAACACTACACACAACAATAAATCAATCTCTTACAATGATACAAGTTCTAATTCCACCTCCCAAGAATCAATGTTTCCAAGCAAAGCAAACAACAAAAGAGAATCCACCCTTTTGATGTACCTAGTTACAATTTCGGGTTTGGGTGCCTCAAAGGAGAGAGGACTTGATGTTCCTTGTGTCTTACAAGACTTACAACATACAAAATCTGCCAATGAAACCCTAGAAATGTTTCTTATATATTACAATAGAATTAGAAGTTAAAATGACCAAAAGGGCCCTTCAAGAATAGGCCTCCCCTCTAGTGTATGTAGCGGGCTGTTTTGGTGTGTATTTGGGTCCTTAATTACACTTCTCTTGCAGACACACTTGGAAAACTTCAATACACACCCACATGAGTCCATCTACGTGATCGCACTCGTATCAAGAAAGATTAGCAGGGTATTATTATTATTATTTTTTTACAAAGAAAAAAAGAAAGAAAGTAATCTTACTTGTTCTACGAGTTCAGGAAATAGCATAATGGAGCTAGGGTTATTAACAGAAAATGCGTCGCTATCTATAGTAGCAATGTCCAAATAAACAAACTCACTAGATTGGTCTTTTGCCTTCTTTCTTTTGCGCTTCCAATGTTGGTCATGATCTCCTTCCGTTATGCTAGTGTCACCATTAGCATCTACAACTTCATTAACTATGCAGATAGGCGGAATCTTATCTTCGAGTGGCATTTTAGTTGGCATCTTTCCACTATTAATCTCAAGCAAAGAAGAATCATTATTTCGCTTGCGAGTCTTGTTCAAAGCCACATAAGGAGTGTCATTCAATTTTAATGAAGGACGACTTGATCCTTTTCTAGTTTTCACCAACTTACCCCTTGAAGGTGAAGACTTAGAGGACAACGGGCTCGTCTTTGACTTAACAAGGGAGGAAGTGGAAGACTTACCTTGTTCCGATGGACGAATAGGAACTTTTAAGATAATTTTATTCTGCCTAACAAGGTTTGTTCGACCAATATACCACCAATTTGCATACCTATTGGTCGCTAGAGGCCTTTCAGGACGTGGATGGTTGAAGAACTACTAAGACGGGTGCAAGAGTCCCAAAGTTGTACCAATTCTTTTAGTATAACGTTATATGGTCATTTGATGAAGTTTCTAGGCAGGTCTTGAACAAATCCAAATGTCGACTGAATATATGGGGACTATATGGCTCCATGACAAAGTGATCATAACACCGGAGGGTAACGTAGCTCGAACGAAGACTAATGAAATAATCATTCCAAGAACTAGACAATTCTGCGTTGTCTGCTATAAACAAGTCCTTGGTTTGTAGCATGGCCAAGGTGGGGAAACTGCAAATATCGACATTCTGAAATAACCGTCTTGCACCATAAAGATCAAAGTTTCTAGCCATCCTTTCGCCAGCAATCCTACATATACGAGCACCATTGTAATGACGTGCTTGATAGTAGGAGTTAAAAAAAGCACCAATCCATCCATAGACATATTGTATGGGAAAAATTATGTCGCTTGCCCCTAAGTTTGTTGAAGTTGTGATCTCTGTCAAGCCTCTGTAGATACTAGCCAAAACGGGAATCGCTAGCGCAAACCTCTCCCCATGAGCCATTAGACTTGCAACCTTAAAGACGCTAGAACGGATGTGGTCAAGTTTCTTAATTGGAAGAACGAACTTGCAAATCCAGCAAGCAAGAAAAACAGCTATGTTCGTCTCTTCTCTAAGAGACCCGTCCACACCTAACTCGACGAAAGGGATGTTTTCTTCTTTCGTTCGCGGTAAAAATGACATATCAATGTAGCCATTGGGATTGTGATTTGACTTTGGTTTATCTTGTTGTTTAGGGCCTCGTGGTGGAGGCTCCTTGTATTGCTCTGGTCCTTTGAACCAAAAATTCACCCAATCACGAACAGAAACCTCCTTAGACGCACCATTTGAAAGACGATAGAAGGCTGAAAATAAGTAAGCACAAGTTTTAGGGGAAAACGGCTTCCCTTGCTGATCTGTTTGTGACAATTCTTTGGCCGAAGGGATGAATTCATCAAAGAAAGTTACGTGTACTGGAAGGCCACAATCATATGCATATCCCACAATGAAATAGAAAGCTCACCAATGCCAACACATATTGTATTAGTCGAGGAATGCCAAAGTTCACAAAAGGCTTGCAAAATATTCTCGTTGACGTCGTACGTGAATAAAGAGGCGAAAACAACATCATAAATCTTAGTCCGTTCCAGCACCTCCTTGCTACGGCTAAGGACATCCTCTACCCACTCCCAATAGCAAGTAACATAACGAAACTCACCAAAGCCTGATTGCGGATAATTCCATGTAGCAAGGCCTTTATTCGAGCCTTTGGGGTATGTAGCAGCAGATTCTTTGTCATGTGTAGATGAATGCAGTACAAAAGAAGTAGTATTAATGACCTTATTGAAGTCAAGGACATCAATTTCTTTTTTTGTCGACCATTTTTCTAGATGAAGGGACATGTCGGGCGATCTTCTGTCAAGCAGGAAGACACCTATTACCGGAGGATAAACTTTCAAGGTAAGGACGCTAGCAGGAGAATATCGTTCATAGTTTGCTATTTCAAGTAGAGGATATGGTGATGTTGGGTCACGGAAGTTCACCATATTTCAAAGAACTGAAGATATCCTCTCTGTTTTTGAAGACCTACCAAAAAAATTAAATTAAATGGTAAGTCAGCTAAAGGAAAAAGGAGTATCTCAAGATTTAGGCTGTAACTTCAAAAATTTTCCTAAGAAAATATAGAAGTTTTATGCTGATAGATTTCATGTCTAAAGTAGATCTACGAGTCTACTTTCCAATACAAAAAACGGCACCTGATTCCGATACTTCCGCGTCGAGAAATGGAATTTGTCGTGACGCTGCACAAAGTTGAAATAACTAGCGAATCAAGATTAGAAGGCCATTTTTAGAGTGATATCTGGGACGATTCAGATGCAATTTAATGCTGATTTCCGCAAGAGATGTAGATCTACGAGTCTCGTTTCCAACGCAAAAAATGAATCCTAGTTTTGATGTTCCTATGTCAAGATATGAGAGTTTTCGTGAGACTGCGCAAAACAAGTAAAAAGTGATGAAATAGAACTGAAGGTTTGATTTTGAAACGATACCTGGACAGATCTGGAGATAAATTGAGTTTGCGTAGAACGTAGCCTCGCGAGTCTACTTTCCAACACTACAAGCCATTCGTGATTCAGACACCTCCATGATGCGTTATGAAGCTTCTTCCACAGATGCTCCAAAGTGTCCGAAAGCTCAATTGTGAAAAAAGAGCAAAAAGGGGAGAAGAACGGGAGTTGAATTTCTGCTCAGGCTGAATTACAATGACTTAATGGGGCGATGATTCTACAAGCATTGGAGGAAGCTTCTGCAACGACTACACAACTCTTCAAAGAATTGACTTACTGTAACACCCCGTATTCAAGTACATGTATTGGCGTATTCAAGTACGTGTATTGGTCTTATTTATATGGAATTAATTTTTTTTATTTTATTTATACCGGAATTTGCCCGTCGATGGTTCCATACGAAGGTTATTGAATAAGCTTTCCAACGATATAAAGATTTCCAAAAACGGATAAGTTTCGGATATAATCGAGCACGTTCGAAACTATAAAACGGTGGCCGGGATATGGTGAATAGTAAATGTGCAGGAAAATTTCCTGCACACAAACTACTGAGGCCTGCCAGTTTTTTGGGTCAACTTTGAACGATCATAACTCCCTTAATATAATGAACTGGGAGAGCTACGACCTATCAAAAGAAATATCATTGAGTCTTCTTTCCAATGCAATTGGTTTCATCCAAATCCAACGTCTGAGTAAGGAGTTATACTCGTTTTATTTTAGCCTCTCAAAACAGATTTTTAGGGTCAACTTCAAACGATCATAACTCCTTGTACAGGACGAACTGGGTGGCCTACTTTATATGAAATGAAATACCTTTAAATTATCTTTCCAACGATACCAATTTCACCCAAATACGATATCGGAGAAAAGAGTTATGGTCGATCTTCTTTAGCTTGTCAAAACAGTCCACCATGGACAGATTCGGATTTACTTAAAATTTTAAGGGCAATATGGTCATTTTCCATCACCTCATGAACGAAAATTGGTCATTATATACATATACTTAGCCTCATATCTATTATTTATCATCCATTATTGAAGAATAAGAAACCCTAGTCAAATTTCAACTCCAATTATCTTGTGATTCAACCGTAGAAAATCCAAATTGATTCCGTAGTTGTGTTCACCGTCTCGAGGGCTTCGAGAAGCACCCCTTATTTGTGCCAACAGGACTTCGAAATCAAAAGGATCATTTTATGGTAAGGATGTAAATTATGTTGGTGTTATTTATATGGATATGTATATATATGCATGTAAGCATAAGAAGTGTGTTATTTGATTGTTGTTGAAAGATGATTGGAAATGATGTTGGATTATTCTTGTGCATGGTTGGATTATGTTGAATTGTGAAGGGATTTGGTGTGATGATGTGGTATTGAAATGATGATTATATATATATATATATATATACACATAAACCTATTGTTCAAGTTGGTTTTTGGAATGCTATGCAAATATTGGTTGTATGGAATTATGGAAGAGAATTGTGGTGTTGGGTTGCTAATACTAGATGCCAAACATTTCATTGTAGATAAGTGATTTGTAAAGGCGGGAAGTTGTGTTGAATTGGTATCCGAATCTACGACGAGGTATGTAAAGCATACTCTAACAATGTTCTTTGGCATGAAAACACCAATGTTCCATCAAGTAAGATTCCGAGGTTGTCCAAAAACATGTATTGTTCTACGTTACCAACGAAGTTGTTTCCATCCTATAAAGTGTCAAAATGTTTCATTGATATACCAAAAGGCTCCTATTTCATTGTTGTGATATTGATGATTCTGAAACACATTGTTGATGTACCAATGAGTCTTTATTACATCTTTATTGTATAGAAGGTCTATTACTTGGTTCCTATTGATGTATCAGTGTTTCAAAGTATCAAAAATGTGCTGGCGACCGAAATAACAATCTCAAAGATTAATTGAACTAAGTGATGGAAGTTCTCTCTTATCGGGTGGTATCCCAGGGGCATAAGTCTAGCATGGGTCGATCCCTATTTACGTGTTTATGGGTGGTATCCCAGGGGCATAAGCCTAGCATGGGTCGATCCCAGTTGATATGTACTGGAGGCAGCCTAATGGTCACAGTACAGTACATTAATGATTACAAAGATGTTAAGAATGAAGGTAAAGTGATTGAATAAATTCAATGTACAGGTTGTCACAAGTTCTAGTAAGTGTGGTCCACTCCTATTACGATTTATTCACTTGTTTCGGATTTCTATTGAGCTCCTATATCATATGTGATTATCTACAGCTTTACATACTCAGTACATATTTCGTACTGACGTCCCCCACGGGGACCTGCATTTCATGCTGCAGGCACAGGTACCTCAGCTCATACACCGCACAAGTAGGAGCCAGGTCATACAGCTATTGTTGGTGAGCTCCAGTTTGCTTCGGAGCTTTCCGAGTCGGTTCCTTATGTTTTGTTATTGTACAGGAGTCATGTGTGGGCGGGGGTTTGTCCCGACCCTAGTTATGTCATGTATATCCTAGAGGCTTTGTAGACATAAGGAAGGGTAAAGTCATGGAAGTTTATATAGTGATGTTATATCTGTATATGTGGTGGCCCCGACTGCCAAGTATTATATATATATATATTTGTGTGTGTTGTGCTGATACAGGTAATTAGATCCTTCTATATGCAACGAAGTGCTGTCCAAATTTTTGGTGACATGTAAGGAAAAGTACAGGTATTTGAACGGGTTCTCCCGGGCCTTCTCGGCTTCGGGTGCCAGTCCGGCCCGATGGGATTTTGGGGCGTGACACTTACGGAGTTTTGCCCGAAGATCAACTCGACAAAACGAAGTGTTGTCTGACGTTCCTGGAGATCCAAACGCATTTCTAGGAGTCTCAAATCATCTGGAAGTTTGAGAATTACGCTACAAAAGGCCCTCGAATTACGGAAAAGCTTAAGAGAGAAGAATCGAGAGAATAACGGAATTGTACTCACTAGATTACTTTAAATAAAATTATTCTTTTTGTTATTTTATTTTTTCTTGTAGTTAATTTTCAGCTTTACGAAAATTTGTTGCGAACAATAGCAAAATTGAATACGATTAGAGTATTATTGTCTTTTGCAGCAAATATTGATTAACTCACTAAATCAGTTTGATCTAAAGAATAACCTTGTAGAAGAAGCATGCATGAATATTCCATAGTGTGCATCACAAAGTGGAGTTATATGCAAACTGTAGAAGTACTATATAGGTTAAAACGATCATCGAGAAAGTGAATAAAACGATTTAGCTTGGCTATGACTTTTTTGGCTATTGAAGTAGCTCAGTCAAGTCAATACATGACTTTTCTTTCACAAAAGAAAAATGTTTGCTAGCTAAAATCGGAATGCTTGAATGTAAGCCTGTAAATACTCTAGTTCAAACCATGGATTAAGGGTGTCAAACGGGCCGGCCCGACCCGACCCGACCCGACCCGGCAAGCCCTAAGGCTTAAGGATTCCGGGTTCCGGGCCGGTTTTTTTGTTAAAATGAGCCCGGTTAACCCGGCCCGGATCAAGCCCGGTCCAGGCCCGCCGGTTAACCGGACCGGCCCGGCCCGGCCCGAAAATTAAAAAAAAAATAAAAAAAATTGGATTTTGGGCCAACTAGCCGTTGGCCCAACGGCTATATAGCCGTTTTTGGGTCCAAACGGCTAGTTTGGGCCCATTTAATTAAAAAAAAAAAAAACTTTAAAAAATATTTTTTAATCCCCAAAAAAAATCTATAAATACCCTACAACTTCAAATCATTTTTCACACAATTTTTCACTCTCTCAAATCTCATTCTCTCTCAAATCTCAATTCTCAATTCTCTAATATTCAATATATTTAATTTCTTAAAGTGTTCACTTTAATTTTTTAATTTTCGTTTACAAAGTACGAGCGGAAGTTTCTAAAGTCGCAATCTTCGGATACTTCCAAAATTTGGTATTGTCGTTCCATCTCTTACGTTTAATTTTTATTTATTGTATTAATTGTTTAATATTTAATTTTATTATATTTGTGTATTTTGAATATTTTTAGTTTAATTTAATTTATATTATGGATAAATTAAAAAACCTCGCTGCTAAAGGTGTTAAAAAATTTTGTCCCGGAAGCGGTAGTGGTAGTAAAAAGCGAATTACTAGCGGTAGAGGTAGTTCAAGTAATAGATATACCCGTGTGCCTTCGCCTCCGGTACCGCTTGGTACACCTTTTGAGGAAGAAATAGGTGTAGGTGCTCACGATATGGATTATGTAGAAGCTCAGGAAAATTATGGTATAGAAGAAGAAAATGAAGTAGATGCAGTTAATTTAGACGAAGATAATGAAAATATTGCTGAAACACCCGCAGTAGGAGATGCTAACGTTAGATCTGAATCAGTTAATCTCCCTTCCCGTCCTCCCAGTGCCCCAAAACCTCGTAAAAGAACTAGTATTGCATGACAATTTTTTGAACGTATATCAGATATTGAGGTGCAGTGCAATATTTGTCAACAAATATATAAGCATAGAAGTGGAGGCAAGCAAGGGGGTACGGGTACGTTAATGAGACATATAGATGAAGATCACAAAAGAGAGTTAAATATTGCAAAAGGTGGTGGGGATGTTGGTGGGTCAACGCAAACTAGAATGGACCCAATAACCGGTCAAGTAGCGAAAAAGTATAATAAATTGAGGGACAGGGAAGAAATAGCTAAAATGGTAGTTGTGGGTTGTTTGCCTTTTAGTTTTCCTTCTTCTGATGCTTTTATTCGTTATATACAAGCAATTTATAATCCTATGTTTAATGGTATTCCTAGAACTACTTGTCGGTATGATATTTTTAGACTCCATTCACAATATTATTTTTATTTATCAACATTGTTAAAAAATATTCAATGTAGATTGTCCCTAACTTCTGATCTTGGTTGTGCTGTAAATAAAAATGATTATTTAACCGTTACTTGTCATTGGATGGATAGTAATTTCGTGATGCAAAAACGTATTCTTACTTTTTTATATGATGAAGATCGTAAACATACTGGACAATTTATTGCTGATTCTATTGTTAAAATTGTCGGATACTATGGTATAGAAAATAAAATTTTATGTATTGCTTTTGATAATGCTTCTAACAACAATACTGCTATAACAAAAATAAAATCTACGCTATCTCCGTCCTTGCCTGAAATTTTTCATATTAAGTGTGAATGTCATATATATAATTTAATTGTAAAAGATGGTCTTGAGTTTTTTTAGCTTTATATTGAAAAAATTCGTCTTGCCGTTGGTTTTATTCAAGGAAATAATTGTAGATCGAGAATTAGAGAATTTAAAGTTAAATGTCAAGAAAATGGACTTACACCGATTTTGATGCCTGAGGAAATTGATACTAGATGGAATTCTACGTATGAATTTTTAAAAACTTGTTATAAATATAGAATTCCTATTACACTAGCTTTTAACCAACATTGCGGTTCATTTGTTGATTCTGCTGATTGCATGCTACATAATTCTGATTGGGTTGTAATTAATGATCTTGTTAAGTTTTTAGAAAAATTTTATGTAGCTACGGTTGAATTTTCCGGTGCTTACTATCCTACTGTTTGTAATATTTTGGCATATATAGCCGATATTTCTGGTTTGCTCCAACAATATAAAAATAAAGAAGGTTATAAAGAAGCTGTTGGCGCCATGTTTACAAAATTTAAAAAATATTTTTTCCCGATTCCCCCTATTTACTTGGTTGGTGCTATGCTAAATCCGTGCATGAAATATAATAATATGTGTCACTTTAGTACTCTTATTTATATTAACTTAGAAATAAATACTAACCATGATTCTGAACAAGTACAGCCTGATTTGTGGACGGCTATGGCTGATGCAAAAGATTATATAGAAAAATTATATAATCACTATGCTGATTTATTTGATTCAGCCGTACCTACAAATATCACTCCAACTGTCGCTCCTCATCCTCCCGAGGAGCCATCATCTTCTAAAAGGCCGGCACATAGTGGTTTTTCTGATTCGTTTTATGATTTAAATTGTTGGAATAGTGTTGATGAGAGAACTTACACATCAACTTATCGGGAAGAGCTGAAATATTATCTTCGGACGGCACCAGAGGATCGCAGACGACGGATCAACACGCTGGATTGGTGGAGGAATAATGAATCACAATATCCTGTGCTTTCAAGATTAGCTAGAGATATCTTGAATGTTCCAATGTCAACCGTTGCATCAGAGAGCGCCTTCAGTCAGGGACGACAGCAGCTTGGAGACAACCGACACTCATTGGGAAGCAATGCAATGAATGTTCTAGTTTGCCTCAGAGATTGGATTAGAGCGGAAAGAAGAAACCAAGGAATGGAACCGGAGCCGAGCGACGAGCTGAAACTAGAAGAAATTATGACTTCACGGGAGAACTCAGCAGAATCAAGTCCAATGCATGGTTTTGCCCTCGTTGACTTTGATTATCCTATGCAAGTTCCCATTAATATTAACATGAATGAGTTGGAAAAAATGATGCATAATTTATAGATTTTTCATTCATGTAAATTATAAATTTTGGATCATTTTGCAATCAATAAAATTCCCCAAATTCATTCAGTCCTTAGTCGTTGTTTTTTATTTTTTTTGGAATAAATTTTGTATATTTGTGCATATATCTTCTATAGAAGTGTATATTTAACGTATACATGTGTATATGTTTTATAAATTAGTATATAAGTATATCTATACATATTGTAATGTATATATAATGTAGTATATTTTATAAGTAGTAGTATATATACATTTAATGGTGCGTATACACGTGTATATATCTTCTATAGAAGTGTATATTTAATGTATACATGTGTATATGTTTTATAAATTAGTATATAACTATACAAATATATATTGTAATGTATATACATTATAGTATATTTCATTTAAAGTATTACATATACATAGAATAGAGTGTATATATGTGAATGGATCTTCTATAGACGTGTATATTTAACGTATACATGTGTATATATTTTATAAATTAGTATATAACTATACAAATATATATTGTAATGTATATATATTGCATATATCTCATTTAAAGTATTACATATACATAGAATAGAGTGTATATATGTGAATAGATCTTCTATAGACGTGTATATTTAACGTATACATTACTTTATGTTTTATAAATTAGTATATATATTGTAGTATATACTTTTTTTAAAGTAGTACATATATATTGAATGGTGCGTATATATGTGTATATATCTTCTATAGACGTATATCTTTAAAGTATACAAGTGTATATGTTTTATAAATTAATATGTAACTATATATATATACATATTATTGTATATATATATATGTATATCACTATATTGTATTATATATTTTATTTAAAGTAGTACATATATATTGAATGGTGCATATATATGTGTATATATCTTCTAAAGTAGTATATATTTAACGTATACATGTGTATATGTTTTATAAATTAGTATATATATATATTGTAGTGTATATATATATATATATATTATACTATTATAGCAAATGTTTTATTTAAAGTAGTACGTATAGTCATATATAATTATATATTGAATGGTACGTATATATGTGTAATTGTTTATACTTTATATATTTTTTTAAAAATATATATATTGTATATTGGAGTGTATATAGTGTATATTGGATTTTTTATTTATTTTTTAAATGGATTTGACCGGTTTTTAACCGGGTTTGATCGGGTCTTGGTGGGTTTGATCGGATTGGGTTTAGTGAGCCGGGTCCGGGTGGGTTTTGATTTTTTTACTGTTTGGCCCGGCCCGGTTAACGCCAAACCCGGCCCGAAACCCGGGTAAAATGGGAGGGCTGGTTCCGAGTTGGCCCGGCCCGGCCCGTTAGACACCCCTACCATGGATTGAGAGAATATTCAAATCAAATACCTACAAACAGAGAAAGGTATCAACAACTTGTAAAACATCGATTTGTATATCTCATAATGATTAAATAGATAATAGGATCATATAAGTCTATTTTCATCCCTTATTAATTTTTTTCGAAGAGTTAAGCAAAATTTATATATATCAACTATTTAAAAATTGAAAGAATAAATTTAAATAATTTTATGACTTTATGAAAAAAAGGGGTGAAATTTAAAAAAAAATAAAAAATTAAAAAGTAATTTTCGCTTAAGCGAAAGGTAATTAGTATGATCAAATGTAGTTATTTTCATTATAAATACACTACTCCATTTCCCACTTCACATGTTGGGATTTTTTTCTAGGTTTTTCCCTTATCTCGTTTCCCCCAAAATCAATGGCCTCTTCCTCGTCGGCGCCACCGCCCTCCGTCACCATTCCGTCCTTGAAATCCACTGCCGTCGAAGCCTTATCTTCATCTGCACCACCGCAATCCGCCGTCAATGCGGCTTCATCAGCAGCAGCACCGCCGCCAGTGACCATTCCGACCTTGAAATCCACCGCCGGCGAAGCCTCATTATTATCAGTTCCACCGCAGGTAAAAATACTGACACTGAAATCCTCAGAAGAATACGAATTCCAAGTTGAAGAATCCATCGCTATTCAATCTGGTACTATCAAAAACATGGTGGAAGCCGGATACACAGTTATCCCACTCTTAAACGTAGAATCCAAGGCCCTAATCAAAATCCTGGACTACATGATCCATCACGCAGCTGAAGAAGATGCTACTAACAAACAACAACTCGAAGAATTCGACAAGGAATTCGTAAAAATTAGCTTCAAAATGATGTCGCAACTTGTATTTGCTGCGAACTACCTTCACATTCCAGGGTTAATGTCTCTGTTGTGCCAGACAATTGCTGATAAGATTAAGAACAAATCTATCAAAGCTGTTAGGAGGATTTTCAATATTACTAATGATTATACGTCAGAGGAAGAAGCCGAGGCGCGTCGTGAACATGAGTGGGCACATAATGGAGAGTTTGATGATACTTTTGATGATCTCATCATACCAAATGAGGAAGAGAGTGATGATAGTGATGATGATGATGAGGACGAGAACGACGATGGCACGCCAGAGGAAGGAGAATAAAAAGAGGTTCGTGGTGTAAATGTGGGAGAGATTGAAGAAATTAATGAGTAATTAGTTTGTTTTTATGGTTTATGAGCTTTTCAATTAATGGGTAATTAGGGGGTTCAGTTAAGTATTTGGAAATTTGGAAGATTAGTATAGATTGACTCGTCGTGGATTTTTGAGGTTTATGGTAGTAGTATATTTTGCGGAATGCAGGTAGTTGTTATGGAGTCTATGGAACTTTATATTCGTACTGATTAATATATGGATGAGTTTTGGGGCTTATGATTTGTTTCTTTTGATTTTTCAATTGGAATTGGATAATCTCTGAAATTGTTTGTCGCTTATGGGGGAAGGTCTATCGGGAATGGCCTCTTTACCTATGAAATAGGGGTAAGGTTTGCGTACATTGCGTGCATTGCATCCTCCCTAGATACCGCTTTCTTTGTGGAATTATACAGGGTATGTTGTTGTTGTTGTTGTTGTTTGTTTGTTGCTTATGACGGAGGGCCTATCGGGAATAGCCTCTCTACCTATGAAGTAGGGGTAAGGTTTGCGTACATTGTATCCTCCCTAGATACCACTTTCTTTGTGGAAGTATACAGGGTATATTGTTGTTGTTATTGTTGTTTGTTGCGTATGGAGTATAAGGATTGGTTGACAAAGAGTTGGATAATCTCTTAAATTTATTGTGAATTTGCTGTGCTTGCATAGAGTGTCGTATGACTCGTGGTCGTGTTGACTCATGGTTGTTTGACCTCCTTTGACTTGCGGTCTTGTTGACACGCGGTCGTGTGATCTCCTTTGACTTGTGGTTGTGTGACCTCCTTTGTCTGTTGTAAACAGAAAACTCGACTCTACAAGCCCAATAGAAGGCCCCACCGAAATGGTGGAGTGTAAACAATTAATAGTGCTAGTTCCATCTTTTAGGTGGTTACGCCTCTTAAGAGTGTAGGGCTAATGGCTTATGAAGTAGTAGTATAATTGCAGAATGTAGCTAGTTGTTATGGAATCTTGGAAACTTATTGGTATTGTTTAATTTATTGATGAGTTGGGGTTTATGATTTGTTTCTTTTGGTTTTTCAATTGGAATTGGATTATTTGTTTGTTGCTTCTGGAAGAGGGTCTATTGGGAATAGCCTCTCTACCTATGAAGTAGGGTAAGGTTTGCATACATTGTATCCTCCCTAGATACCACTTTCTTTGTGGAAGTGTACAATATGTTGTTCTTGTTGTTGTTTGTTGCTTATGGAGTACAAGGATTGGGTAAATAAGAGTTGGATAATCTCTTAACTTTATTATGAATTTGTTGTGCTTGCAATTTGCAAAGTGTGGTATGAATCGTGGTCGTGTAACTTCCTTGGCTTGTGGCCATGTTGGTTCATGGTAGTGTGACCTCCTTTGACTTGTGCCCGTGTTGGCTCATGGTAGTGTGACTTCTTTTGACTTGTGGTCGTGTTAACTCGTGGTAGTGTAACCTCCTTGGACTTGTGGTCATGTTGACTCATGGTAGTGTGACCTCTTTTGACTTGTGGTCATGTTGACTCGTGGTCGTGAGACCTCCTTTGTGTGTAAACGGGGAACTTGACTCTCCTAGTCCGATAGACAGCCCCAAAGTGGAGTGTAAGACCAGAGCATAAAGGGAGTCACATTGACTTCTAGTGAATTGTCCAGTGAATGAGAATCAAACATTATCTGTCAAGGAGTGGTGAATCCTTGTTTCTTTGGGCTACTAATTTAATATTTAATCAAGTGTATCATTTAGATTTCTTTGGAACATGTATGCCAATTAATAATATCAGATCAATTCTAAAAAGGTATGGACATAAAATATTTAGCTTGATGAAAACCTCACTGATTCACATGCACCATAAACTAGGCTATAAATTTTAGCCCCTGTGTGCAAACAAGTTAACTAATTATGTTAGGGAAATTGTTGAATTAGTTCCAAACAAGCCAAACTGATTGATTGGTTTCCCCTACATGGAGGAAAAATAAAACTTGACATTAACGGCAGTGTCTAACACAGTTTGGAGTTGTCCAACTTTGGAGGAATATTTAGAGATGATCACGAAAAATAGTTGCAGGGATATTCAGATAAGGTGAAACCTACGACGAGCCTCACAACAAAATTGTGGAACATAAAGAGAGGGCTCACTGAAGTAGACTAATGGGATACCAAGAAGTAGAAGGGTGAAGTTACTGTCAAGGTAATTAAGAATGAAGAAATACAACATCACTATCAGTGAAGACCGTAATTTTTTTATGAATATCAGCAAGGCCTCTATTAAAAACATCTGGAAAGAGGCGAATTGATGTGTGAACTTTCTGGTAAAGGAAGGGTACAACATCATGAAGATTTGACAATATGAGAAATGAGCTCAAGAATATGAAGTTTCTCTTGGCAGACTTAAGTGGCATTGCTTTTACAAGACTATAATCCTTTTTAATCTTTGCTGCGTACCAAAACAAAAAAAGGGGCGCGGGTAGGGTGGGTGCAATGGGCAAATATAACCCCAACTTTGCGATTTAGAGCGAAAAGTGCATACATTCAATTGGCATGTACAATTGTATTTAAAATAGTAAAATGAAACTCTTAACAAAGAGCACAAAAATAAAACAAGTGGAAGATTTCATTTTTTCCTTCTCTCTCTCTTTTTTTTTTTGGAAAAGAACCATTAATTCTAGTCCTAGCACACAACTTTCTTCTCTCTCAACTTCAGTAGTCTTTTCTTTGATCCTTTTTTTTTTTTGGAGGGGGAAGTGGAATATTGTGGGATTCGAACCCCCATTACTAGATGAAGATGTGAACAACTCTCCCACTGAGCTACATTCCGTTTGTGTAGCCTTTTCTTTGTTATTTTTCTTCTCATCAGTAATAAATTGGATTTACTATCAAGAACTGTGATGGGATATATACGATCCGTACATTCTTAACTACGAAGCCTGTGGTTCGAGTTCAGTGGGGTATCGAACAACAGGTGAAAAGCGAAAATAAATAAATTGAACTCAAAAGAAAAAGGTAACAGTAAAACAACAAGGAATAGTTTCAGTTTGCATGTTTACTAAGGACAAGTCAATAGGACTATTTATCAAAGGTCCAGATTTAATATTGTGGCAATGTACAACAAAAAGAAAAAACTAATCACTTCCATATGCTTATAACTTTGTACAAAGAACAAACATCACAAATTAACGAAGCTTTCAGAAAAAAAAAAATCTTCTCCTTTCTCTCCACACACACAAAAAACATGGCAATGAACAATATGGTTCAATTTTCCACTGGACAACACGAACATGGTGATGGTGATGGTGCAAGAATGTTACGCGAACCTGGTATTCCCCCTTTCATAACAAAGACATACGATATAGTGGAGGATCCGAATACCAACTCTATAATCTGTTGGAATCCATGTGGTACTAGTTTTGTTATTTGGGATCATAATAGATTTAGTTTTGAAATCCTACCAAAATATTTTAGGCATACTAATATGTCAAGCTTCGTATATCAGCTCAATAACTATGTAAGTTATCATGTTTCTTGATATCATTATGTACATTTTTTCAATACGTGAGTGATTGAATCTTATTGATTCTAATTGTACACTTATTCGTGATTCATCAGGGATTCAAGAAGATCGGACTTCAGAAATGGGAGTACGGACATTATTGGTTTCAAGCGGGGAAAAAACACTTGCTCACTAACATAAAAAGGCGAGGCAAAAATGTGAATGTCCAAAAGGATTTTCATCAAGAAATGTATTATCACGGTGTAGAGGAAGAGTTAAGGAACCAGAGAGATATCAATGATACGTTGGTGTCAGAACTCGAGAAGCTGAAGCAAAGACAAGAGGATATGGTTAATGGAATCGCGTCTTTGAAAGAATACTTGGAGAAATCAGAGGCAGAGTCCAGGAAAATCATCTGTTTCCTTGCAAAAGCAGTTAAACAAGTTGCAATGAAACGTGGTATGAAGCGTACTGATGTGGAAGTTAGAGATGTAACTATGAGTAAACGTAGAGTGGAGGATGCAACGGAGAGTAGCAAAAGCTCGGGCAAGAAGAATATGAATGATTTTTCAGCAATAAAACGAGCACATGATATCGCACAGAAGCCTAAGATTGAGAAAGGAAGTGGATGATTTCATGTTCTTTACTTTCAAGATCTCCATGAAGGTATTCTTGTCCTTCTGTAATTGTGTTTCCACAGTATTGCTATGTTTAATTTAGAGCTAATGGTCAAAAACACATCTAAACTATCACTTTTTCACGCATACCTCAAATATTCATTGTTCTCTTTGTGTTAAAACACACCTCGATGCTGAGTTGGTCAGATATTTGTTCCCAATCGACAACGGGCGTGTGTAGGCTAACTCAGCATCGAGGTGTATTTTCAATACAAAGGTGTGATAGTTGAAGAATGACATTCGCAAAAAGGTGATAATTTAGGTCGGCAAATAGAATAATGGATAACTACGGTATGAAATTCGCGAAATAGTTTAGGTGTTTTTTTTTACCATTAACTCTTTAATTTACTACGTTAATGTAGTAATAATATCTAAATTTTGTGTTTCTTGTGTATCCGGTAGAAGAATTGAAGACAGAAGAATGCAGCAACGAACATAAATTGCCTTTCTGGAAAGTCACTTTTTTATTTTCCTTTTTTTACCTTTGTTGTTTGGTTTGTCTCAAGATTCAACTTGTGGGAATACACTGATTATGTTATTGTTATTGCGTTGTTGTTTGGTTTTAGGTAGTTAATGTTGCTATATGTTTATTTTATGTAAGTACTGAACTTCTATCAACAACTCTAAGTGCTGAACTTTTATCAACAACTCTATATATATGTATGTGTGTTTGTGTTGGTTAAATAGTTCTAATGACTCAAAAAATTTCTGTAAGTTGGAATTCCTTTAGGACTTTGAATTAGTAGTTGTTATTGAAGTGTTCATCTAACCTATATTGATAAACGTTGTCACACTCGTATCGGATCCTTAAATAACACACCACTTTTGAAGGATCCAATAGGCACACAACAACATCTTTAAAGATTCCGAACAACATCACTTCTAATACACAACCAAACCACAGTTTCTAGTCGATGTTAAATCCCTCTAGCTTTTTCGTATATTTTATTTCTTTATATTATGAATCCCTTTAGTGAAAATTTTGATTCCGCCACGTTATTAGAGATATATACATATATAATCTTCAATGTCATAGGCTAACAATGCTTACTAACAAGAACATCAAAATAAAAACACAAACACAAACCAATTAGAGCCAAAGAAGCTAATAACTCAATTATTTAACAGTGCAAAATACACTAAAACATCAAAAATAACATGTAGAGTAAAAAAGGGCAGTCCGGTGCACTAAAGCTCCCGTTATGTGCAGGGTCGGGGGAAGGGTCCTACCACAAGGGTGTACTATACGCAGTTTTACCCTACATTTCTATCAAAAGCTGTTTTCAAGACTTGAACCCGTGACCGAAGGTCACATGAATAACATGCATAGTAAAAGAACTATAATGAACTCTTACATCTGAAAAATCCATAAACCTTCTGTTATCTTCCACAATACGGGTACGTAGAATCTGTATAACAGAACAACAACTTCAACTCGAGTTCAAGTATGAACAAGAACACAATGAAGTACTAAATACCCTCAACACAAGATCAAAAAGACCTTTCCAAGAGGTGTATTTATTTTTCAGAAAATAAAGATGAAACAGAAATGATAAAGGCCAAGTCGTCCGAATTCACGGACTTTCCTTAAGGAATAATTCCCCTCACTGTACCCGAGGTTATGAAATCTTCCTCCCATGATAAAATGGCCTTCAATCCGACTATAGCAGTACCTCAAATAGGCGGATTCTTCGAACACACTCACGGTTTGAATGATCACACTTAGAGTATTTTTAAGACAAGAAGAAGAAGTTTGTAATCTGAAAATTTCTGTACCAAAACCTGTGAATAAAAGCAGGTTTTTATAGCCAAATGATGCCTCTTCTGAAAAGAGACAAAGGTTCATCTAAAAGGTACTACCTTTTCTGAAAATTCATGTCCATTCGGTCAAACAGTGTGACTGTTCTTGAACAGGCATGTCATTTCGTGAATAAGTATGTCAGTTCAATGAAGTGTTACAGCAATTCGTGAAGCAGTGCAACTGTTCACGTAAAACAGTGCAACTGTTCACGGAACAGTGCTACTGTTCACGTAACAGTGCTACTGTTCACGTTCCTGCTGATTACTGCATTACTGTATATATATTTAAATGGAGTTTCAAACACTTTTCGAATTTTATTTCTATCAAATAAAATTTGTCCAAAAAGAAAGATCTCATCGATCGATCATTTGACCGAATCCGAGGCCGAGCCGAGCGAGCGATGACGACGACGGCGCGAGGCATCACCTAGTTCTTCCCTCACTATCCATGTGGAGTTAGTGTTCATTAATATAAACACTACAAAGTTCTCTTCTCCCACCAATGTGGGAGAAGTAGTGAACTTTCTAATTTCGGGAGTACTCTTTCCAAATTGGTATCTCCTCTTCTCCACCATTTTTCTCTCCATTTTTTCCATTCACACTTCATTCATATACTATGAACCCAACAATAACCCACATGAATGGGGAATGACTATTTTTTGTAAAAGTTTTATGGACAAGTATGTGATCATCAAGCAAAGACTGATTGCATCTGGATAAGTGGGTTTTCCTTTGAACTTTTCATAGTAAACATGCATCGGATGCCTCGATCAATCGGTAGATTTGATATCTTTGAAACGTCGAGCTTTAATGTACACCTAGATAACACATGTCACATAATCAGCCTTTTACCATTTATGGTTCTTACGGTTTTATTCTTTTCAGCCATGAACACGTCCCGGTTTTCATGAGGTCTTAGAGAATAGGCCTTTACTAACATTCTCTTTGAAGCGGCTTCCACTTCGCCCACACATAGGTGATTTCTAAATGTTCAATCCTATAGATTAAACTATTTGGTCAAATCTGCCAAATTTAGATAATCATTAAAAGACTTTTCACCTTAAGTCTTATCCTTGTTTACTATACATTGTCTACATCATGAGAATGGGTTGGGTATTTGACAATGTTGAACCTGTCAGACACAACTTTGTTTGATCTCCTTGAACCTAGCTTTTGGGATCTCCAGTCTGCTAGGTAGAGTTACCGCCATGCTGACTTGTCCTAGGCCTTAAACCCATTTCCTTGGATGTCATTTCTACTCCTTCTCTAGATAGGCCTTTTGTAAGTGGATCCGACACATTATCCTTTGACTTTACATAGTCTACAGTGATAATTCCACTAGAGAGAAGTTCTCTAACGGTATTATGTTTTCTTCTTATATGACGAGATTTACCGTTATACATCATGCTCCCTGTCCTACCTATTGCCTCTTGTCTATCATCGTGTATACATACTGGTGCCACTGGCTTGGGCCAATACGGAATATCTTCCAAGAAATTTCGGAGCCATTCTGCTTCTTCACCGGCTTTATCTAATGCGATAAATTCAGATTCCATTGTAGAACGAGCAATACAAGTTTGTTTGGATGATTTCCAAGAGACTGCTCCTCCACCGATAGTGAATACATATCCACTTGTGGATTTTACTTCATTCGATTCGGTGATCCAATTTGCATCACTATATCCTTCAAGTACCGCAGGATATTTATTGTAGTGCAAAGCATAATTTTAAGTGTATTTAAGATACCCCAAAACTCTTTTCATTGCCATCCAGTGAGTTTTGTTGGGATTACTCGTGTACCGACTCAACTTACTGATAGCGCATGCTATGTCTGGTCGTGTACAGTTCATTATATACATTAAACATCCCAATACTCTTGTGTACTCCAATTGTGAGTCACTTTCACCTTCATTCTTTCGAAGTGCAAAACTCGCATCCAACGGAGTCTTGGCAATACCGAATTCCATATACTTGAACTTGTCAAGTACTTTTTTGATATAATGAGACTGTGACAATGCTAACCTTTGTGGAGTTCGATGGATTCTTATACCTAAGATCACATCTGCAACTCCAAGGTCTTTCATATCAAACTTGCTTTTGAGCATTCGTTTGGTTGCATTTATGTCACAAATATCTCTGCTGATGATCAACATATCATCCACATATAAGCAAAAAATGACTTGGTGATTTGGAGTGTCTTTAATATAAACACATTTATCACATTCATTTATTTTGAATCCGTTTGCCAACATGATTTGGTCAAACTTTGCATGCCATTGTTTAGGTGCTTGTTTTAGTCCATAAAGTGATTTAACAAGTTTACACCTTATTTTCTTTTCCTGGAACCACAAAACTCTCAGGTTGTTCCATATAAATTTCTTCCTCCAAATCTCCATTTAGGAATGCGGTTTTCACATCCATTTGATGGATTTGAAGATCATATACCGCCGCCAAGGCAATTAACATTTGAATCGAGGTTATCCTTGTTACTGGAGAGTATGTATCAAAGTAATCAAGGCCTTCCTTCTGTTTGAAGCCTTTTACTACAAGTCTTGCCTTGTATTTGTCAATAGTACCATCCGTCTTCATTTTCCTTTTGAAGATCCATTTAGAACCTAAAGGTTTATTTCCGGGAGGAAGGTCAACCAATTCCCATGTATGGTTGTTTAAGATTGAATCTATCTCACTATTGACTGTCTCTTTCCAAAAAGAAGAGTCTGACGACGACATCGCTTTTTTAAATATTTGAGGCTCAAGAGAAATATTACAAAATCCGATCCAAATGAAGTTGACGCTCTTTGACGTGTACTACGTCTTGGATTTTCTTCATTATGTACATTCTCACTTGGTTCATCTCGAGGTCGTTTAGATCCTCCACTAGACTACTCATGTCTAATTTTGTACGGGTAAATATTTTTAAAGAATTTAGCATTATCTGATTCAATTACCGTATTTTTATTTATATCCAGATGTTTGGATTTATGAATCAAAAATCGACATGCTTTACTGCTTTTAACATATCCTATGAACACGCAGTCCACCGTTTTAGGTCCTATCTTAACCCTTTTAGGTATAGGAACTTGAACCTTCGCTAGACACCGCCACACTTTGAAATATTTCAAGTTAGGTTTCCTTCTTTTCCATTTTTCGTAAGGAATTGATTGTGTCTTACTATGGAGAACTCTGTTGAGTATACGATTGGCTGTAAGGATAGCCTCCCCCCATAAGTTTTGCGGTAAGCCAGAACTTATAAGTCAGACATTTATCATTTCCTTCAAAGTTCGGTTTTCCCTTTCCGCAATTCCATTAGATTGAGGTGAATACGGGGCCGTAGTTTGATGGATGATTTCATTCTCTACACATATTTGCGCAAAGGGAGATTCATATTCTCCGCCCCTATCACTTCTTATCATTTTGATCTTTTTGTCTAACTGATTTTCAACTTCAGTTTTATATTGCCTAAACGCATCTATTGTTTCATCCTTACTATTTAACAAGTAGACATAACAGTATCTAGTGCAATCATCAATAAAAGTTATGAAATATTTTTTCCCACCACGAGATGGTGTTGACTTCATATCACAAATGTCAGTGTGTATTAATTCTAAGGGATTGGAATTCCTTTCAACGGACTTATAAGGATGCTTCGCATACTTCGATTCCACACACGTATGACACGTAGATTTATTGCACTCAAAGTTTGGCAAAACTTCTAAGTTCATCAGTTTTCGTAACATTTTATAATTAACATGGCCTAAACGTTCATGCCATAAATCATAAGACTCAAGAAAATAAGACGAATTTGAACTTTTATTCATTTCAACAGTCATTACATTCATCTTATAAAGGCCCTCCGTGAGATAGCCTTTTCCTACATACATTTCTCCTTTGCTAACTACAATTTTTTCCAGAAACAGTTACACATTTGAATCCGTTCTTATCTAGGAGTGAAACAAAAATTAAGTTCCTACGTAACTCCGGAACATATAGCACATTGTTCAGTGTCAAGACCTTGTCGGAAGTCATCTTTAGTTAAATTTTTCCTGTTCCCTCCACCTTAGCAGTAGCGGAGTTAGCCATGTAAAGCATTTCTTCTTCTTGAGCTGGAGCAAATGACGAGAAAAACTCTTTGTTTGTGCAAACATGGCGTGTGGCACCAGAATCCATCCACCATTCGTGTGGATTCCTGTAATACCCCAGAAAAATTTTCATTGAAATTTTGTGCGTAAACGTTTTGGGTTCTATCTTCTAGAATGAATTATAAATTTTTCGTGTGGAATGTCTTAGATTATGACCCACCATTGCGTAGAGTATCGAATAAGCTTTCCAACGATATGTGGATCATCCAAAACGGACACTCGAGCGACGAGTTATGAACATTCCGATCGAACCGTGAATAGTAGTGAACAGTAAAACGTGCAGGAAAAAAAGTACTGAGGCCTGACGTATTTTTTCTCCAACTTTAAACGATCATAACTCATTGTACATAATGATCTGGATGATCTACTATATATCAAAGGAAAGCTCTGCGAGTCCTCTTTCCGATGAAATTGGTTTCATCCAACTTTTCTATCGGAACAAAAAGTTATGGTCGATCTACTTCATCCTATCAAAAGTGAATTTTTGAGTCAACTTCAAACGATCATAACTTATTGTACACAATGATATGGGTGAGATACTATATATCAATGGAAAGATATGAGAGTCCTCTTTCTAATGAAATTGGTTTCATCCAATTTGGATATTGGAGTAAAACGTTATGGTTGATCTACTTCAGACTATCAAAACATTCCACCAAACAGATGCGAGAATTATTTGATTTTTAGGGGTGTTTTGGTCATTCCCCCTTACCCAAAATCCATCCAAACCCTATATTAAAGCCTATTAGAAGCATTATATGTTATATTTCATCAAATTCCCTCAAAAAGAAAATCCTAAGCTCCTACATCCAACTTCAAGAACCTCCAAAGTTCACCATTAATTCTGCAAATTTATTCAAGATTCCAAGTTCCTAGTTCAAGAACTCCAAGAACCACCATTCAAAGGCACGATTAACATCTCGAAAATGAGTATCGATCTAAAGTTCATCATTCAAGGTATATGGGGTTTTTCAACAAGAACTCTCTTTCGTTCTTGTGCCCAAAAGTAATTTTCCTTACAAAGGCATGATTTTTATTTGATTTTTTTTTATGAATTTGAAGCATGAACCCATATCTTATGATGATTATTATGAAATCTTGATGTTTATGATTTTGAAAGATGAATTTACATATGTGGTGATATAAAGCATGAATCTTGAACGATATTTATCATGATTTTGATATTTGGGTCGCAAACCCCATTTGAAATTGTGTTTTTGAGAAAATGTGTGTTATAAGCACGTTGATGTTGAATATTTGAGATGTTTTGAATGATTTGACCTTTTGGTCGTGAATGAGTTATTTTGAACTCGACTGTGAAAGAAATCCACATTTTTATTGATTATGATAAAAGGGTAGCAAATTGGCTCCCGATGAAAATTGTTGAAGTGTTTATTGTGGATTTTCTTTAATGTGAGCCTGAGGCTGATTTAAATTTCTGAGCTAGGTCCGGGAGTAATCTTTAGAACCGAGTGGGAGGTATAAAGTGGCCTTACTTCCCTAGAACTACGTGCTCCCGTAGGATGTGAGCCTGAAGCTGATTTATATAGTGATCACTAGTGTTTTTGAATTGATACTAGAAGTCCTACTCCGATGGCAAGGATAGGACGGCTCTCCCCAACGTGGGTTGTACGTTGGACTCCATGTAGCTCACATGGTTTTTGTCGGTTAGAGGATCTCCCAATGTGTGTGTGCGTACTCTTCTATCTGAGATGAAAACATATTTGCTTAAAAGGCTGAGTTTGAGAAAGTCATTATTCTTAAAAGATTTAAGGAATATATTCTAATGAGAATTGACATGAGATTTGATTGTTTTGATGATTTGAAATTGAGATGAAAGTGAATTGAGAACGTATTGTAATGACTTACTTGTTTTACTTTACATGTATTATTCATCCATGATTTTGATGATTTAATTCGAGCTAAGTGAGTCATCTATATCAGCATGCATAATTTTATAAACATTGATGATATTAAGATATTATTTTATATATGCATTGCACCCCCATATGCTCGGTATCTTTCCATGGTACTGACCCACATATTCGTATGTGGGCTACATTTCTCGGAATGTAGGTACAAGGTATAGTTGCACCTTCGGATCCAGTCAGTTCGTGGTATCCAGTCAGCAAGTGATAAGTCCTTTTGATTCAAGGGCTTGGGTTAGTTATGCAGAGTTATAGTGTTGTATTTTCTTTATTCAGTCGTATTGAGTTGGGATAGTCGGGAGTCATGACCCGGCTACCTACAGTCAGTACTAGTAGAGGCTTCATAGACAGTCAGTAGAAGTTGATGTATTTTGTTTCAATTTTGGTTGTAAAGGCAGAATTGTAATCCTGTAAAATTCTATTTTTGTATCGATCAGATTCAGAAATGAGTTAATTTCTGCTGATTTGTATGGATTTGTAGTTTTATTCAGTTACTTATGAGTTATGCCAGTAGAAGGGTTAGCTTGGGGTCACTTGTGACCCTAAGCACCATGTGACATCTCAGGACCCGATTTCGGGGCGTTACAAACTTGGTATCAGAGCACAGAGTTCAAGTGTCTTAGGGTGTCTGTGAAGTCGTGTCTTGTAGATTCTGGCGGAACGGTATGGAGACGTCTGTACTTTTCTTCGAGAGGATACAGGGCATTTAGGAAATGTTTCCCTTCTTTCAAGTCTAAGATCGTGCTATAAAAAGGTTCTCCAAGAAGCTTATATAGATTCTCATCTTACTCTATTCTGGCCAACTCTGCCTCATTTTCAAGTTATCAAAAATAGTTAAGCTTAATTCTCCGTAGATAGTTATAGGATTGTAAGAGAGCTAGAAAGTATCATGTCAGTGCTTTTGAGTTCCAAAGATTGAAGTACTTTATTCTTGTTCATAAAAGTCATGAACTAAGCCTAGGTTAGATGTGCTTTCAGATTCCTCCTCAGAATCTACAATGTTAATCTATACTTCTCCCTCTATGTATTATTTTTTAGATAACATGATTCGCAAGCTCCAGTTCTTCCCCAGGTAATGCTTCTATATTTTCTAGAAGAAATTTTAAAAGTTACACAAAGGGCTTGAGAGGAGCTCTCTAGTGTGTTAAGTTCCTTAAGTTAAAAGTTATGCCCTCATTCTTATGAGTTATTTAATTAAGACAGAGTAAGGTGTATTCTTAGATCGTTGAATGTTGTGTGTCAAGTTTCTATCTCTTGTATTATGTAATCTTGTTATCATTATGTTTGTGAAAAATCAAAGTCTAGTGAAACCGTGTGGGGCTCTTTCGATTCACTAGCATAGCTTCTTTGTTATTCATCTCATTTTCTTGTTCAAAATACAAACCAAAGTTTAGTGAAGCCGTGTGGAGCCTATTTTGATTCACTAGCATAGTTACTTTGTTATTCATTTAACTTTCTTGATCAAAACACAAAACCAAAGTCTAGTGAAGCCGTGTGAGGCCTATTTCGATCCACTAGCAACTTGTAGTTCATCTTGTTCCTTGTGCTGGCTGAAAATGTGGGATGTGGAGGTGTAGTAGTAAGAAGGATGGTAAGTGTGATTTGTTGAGCATAATTATAGCGGAATCTCTTTTTGCATGCAATTGGGTAATAGGAAGTGATATAGTTTGTTCGAGGTATGAAACGGGTGTTGACGGTATTTGTATGACAGAGAGTATAGGTTAGTGATAGAAGTACTCAGTGGGTAAGTGTTGTTAATCTAGGCGCTCTCCAGATTGCAAGAGGAAGTTAAGTTAAGACGTAGAAAGCTATGAACTATGTTAAGTTGTGTATGAAGGATAGATAGTAGTGACGGGTGAAAGAAGGATGTGTTAATGGATTGTGAATAAGATTGGCTATATAATTAGGACCAATTATTATTGTTATAAAGTTTAAGTGGGCTAGTGTTCATGGATGTGTTGTTTTATAATCTTCACGTGGGAGTTATGCGTGAGATGGAGTTGTAAATTATGTGAAGTGTGAGACCTTAAGTTTGAACGATTGGTGATCATGAAGCTGAATGTGACGGTTTTCGGATTAATGGTATTAGTTGCCAGAAGTGACCTAATAGGCTTGAACAGTGTACACAAGAGTTTAAGTGTAGTTGACTTGTAATTAAGTTTAATATTATATTATGATGAGAAAGTTCACCTAAGATATTATGGGACTGCTTTAATTTCGAGGATTAGTGTATGTGGTGTAGTGAGTCATGCCATGGGATTGTTAGATGGATAAATACTAGTTAGACGATGGATGATGTTTTGATGGCTAAGTTAAGGTGAGGCGTATGATTGGAAATGTTGAGCCTCTTAAGTGTGATTTTGATTCTTAAGGGTTAGAAACATAAGTTCATAGGCATGGTATTAGAGGGAGAAGATAGAAGTAGCATGGTCTATCAAAAGGTTAGAAAGTATTCAAGTTGAGCTAATAGAAATAAGAGTTGAAGCACTAGATGGTGTACATTCCGGCGATAGAGATGTTCGTGGAGATTCGAAATTAGTAAGTATTTGAGAATTTGAGTGGTGGCTTAAAGCTAACGGGGGAGATGATAGAACAAGTAGTCAAGTCAAGATTTTACATTTTAGTAGAAGTACCAGTGAGTTGTAAATTTGATGTGAGAAATATCGGTGCTTGACCCAATGTTATTTCAGTATTTTCAGCTATCCCAAAACCTACTCATGCTTTACATTTCAGTTCCATGATCTTAATTCATGTCCATACACGTGATGGAGAATTACATACTCTTCTAGTTTTCAAAAATGAGAAACTCCAATTCTTTTAGCAGTTGGAATCACATTCCATAAGTTATGAGCTCTAAATTCAGGGCATGCCGCCCATGACTCATATACTCAAGTTTTACAGTATGTTCAGTTCCAGTACTCAGGCAATACTCTTGTTGATCAATGAGATTCAGTTTTCGTTATGGGTGTCTTCAGTTTTGATACCTTAATGAACCCATTGTATTTGATATTTTATTCCTAAGGCCTCAATAGAGAGAGTCAAGTTATTTACATTATCCCTTCATGTTTCAGGTCTTCATGTTTTAAAATTTTGTGACCTTTTTATTAAGTCAAGCTAATGGTGTTGACCAGTTGTCTAAAAGGGAGAGAAAATACTTCCTTATCTATGATAGAAGGAGGTGTGCTCACGGCGGTGAAGTGAAGTTAGATTGAGGCTAAGTCCTTGATACATGCCGTGGTTAGTTGAAGTTTTCAATGTTTATTTGGAAAGATTGTTGTGCGTTGGTTTTATGCACTTCTATGAGGTTGTAGGAATAGTAATACAGAGTTTTTGTGTATAGTTCAATTGGTTGAGAAAATGTTATGTGTGTCGTTTAAAGAATTGACCAGTATGTGTGAATGATGTAGTTGATGGAAATTTAGAGAAAGCGAGAAAGATGTTTTATGAGTGTTCGTTTAGAAGTGCATGTGCGAAGTGCGTATGTGGTTATGAGTATAGGCTTGAATGTTATGGTTGTATATCTAAAAGAATGCACCTCAAGTTAGCGGATCCCTGGTATAAGATTGTATGTGGTTGTTGGAGTAGCAATAAGAGTTATGTTTGAAGTGAGGAGTTGTGAGGCTCAGTGTGTATTGAGGTTCATGATATAGATTAATATTATAGTGTTATGTGGCGTATCTCATGAGTACTTAGAGTTAGGCTTGAACATAGTCGAGGGAGTAGTTGGGAAGTGTTGCTAAGTTTAGAAGCAAGGAGTTATGTTTCCCAAGACCTAGAAATTCCTATCTTAATTTATGCCATATGGGTCCTTGTTCCCATACGATAGGATTTTATCAAATTATGGTTCATTTTCTCCCCGAACAATGTCATTTGAATCTTTTGGAGGGAGTGTTGAGGGACGTTTCATTTGGGCACAAGTGGTCCTTCTTTTGATGATATCCCCTTCGAGACCTTTGATTCTCAGTCTCTGAATAAACCAAAGATATCGATTCCTTAAAATCAGTCTCCTTTGTTTAAGATCCAACTATGTGACCATTCTCATTATGAATCGCATGTTCTATGAAGTATTCGAAAGTTTGGAGTGAAGTAAGTGGATTGACTTCGTTATCCCAGCCTTTTGTCCTCATTTTCATGGTATTCTGTACTTATTCATCGACATTCGAGGACGAATGTTTCCAAGGGGGAGATGATGTAATACCCCGGGAAATTTTTCGTTGAAATTTTGTGTGTAAACGTTTTGGGTTCTATCTTCTAGAATGAATTATAAATTTTCCACGTGGAATGTCTTAGATTATGACCCACCATTGCGTAGAGTATCGAATAAGCTTTCCAACGATATGTGGATCATCCAAAACGGACACCCGAGCGACGAGTTATGAACATTCCGATCGAATCGTGAATAGTAGTGAACAGTAAAACGTGCAGGAAAAAAAGTACTGAGGCCTGGCGTATTTTTGCTCCAAATTTAAACGATCATAACTCCTTGTACATAATGATCTGGATAATCTACTATATATCAACGGAAATCTCTGCGAGTCCTCTTTCCGATGAAATTGGTTTCATCCAATTTGTCTATCGGAGCAAAAAGTTATGGTCGATTTACTTAATCCTATCAAAACTTAATTTTTAGATCAAATTCAAACAATCATAACTCATCGTACACAATGATCTGGGTGAGATACTATATATCAACGGAAAGATATGAGAGTCCTCTTTCTAATGTAATTGGTTTCATCTAATTTGGATATCGGAGTAAAACGTTATGGTTGATCTACTTCAGACTATCAAAACATTCCACCAAACAGATGCGAGAATTATTTGATTTTTAGGGGTGTTTTGGTCATTCTCCCTCACCCAAAATCCATCCAAACCCTATATTAAAGCCTATTAGAAGCATTATATGTTATATTTCATCAAATTCCCTCAAAAAGAACTCTAAAGTTCATCATTCAAGGTATATGGGGTTTTTCAACAAGAACTCTCTTTCGTTCTTGTGCCCAAAAGTAATTTTCCTTACAAAGGCATGATTTTTATTTAATTTTTTTTATGAATTTGAAGCATGAACCCATATCTTATGATGATTATTATGAAATCTTGATGTTTATGATTTTGAAAGATGAATTTACATGTGTGGTGATATAAAGCATGAATCTTGAACGATATTTATCATGATTTTGATATTTGGATCGCAAACCCCATTTGAAATTGTGTTTTTGAGGAAATATGTGTTATAAGCACGTTGATGTTGAATATTTGAGATGTTTTGAATGATTTGACCTTTTGGTCGTGAATGAGTTATTTTGAACTCGACTGTGAAAGAAATTCACGTTTTTATTGATTATGATAAAAGGATAGCAAATTGGCTCCCGATGAAAATTGTTGAAGTGTTTATTGTGAATTTTCTTTAATGTGAGCCTGAAGCTGATTTAAATTTCTGAGCTAAGTCCGGGAGTAATCTTTAGCACCGAGTGGGAGGTATAAAGTGACCTTACTTCCCTAGAACTGTTGATTTATATAGTGATTACTAGTGTTTTTGAATTGATACTGGAAGTCCTACTCCGATGGCAAGGATAGGACGGCTCTCCCCAATGTGGCTTGTACGTTGGACTCCATGTAGCTCACATGGTTTTTGTCGGTTATAGGATCTCCCAATGTGTGTGTGTACTCTTCTATCTGAGATGAAAACATATTTGCTTAAAAGGCTGAGTTTGAGAAAGTCATTATTCTTAAAAGATTTAAGGAATATATTCTAATGAGAATTGACATGAGATTTGATTGTTTTGATGATTTGAAATTGAGATGAAAGTGAATTGAGAACGTATTGTAATGACTCACTTGTTTTACTTTACATGTATTATTCATCCATGATTTTGATGATTTAATTCGAGCTAAGTGAGTCATCTATATCAGCATGCATAATTTTATAAACTGTGATGATATTAAGATATTATTTTATATATGCATTGCACCCCCATATGTTCGGTATCTTTCCATGGTACTGACTCACATATTCGTATGTGGGCTACATTTTCTCGGAATGTAGGTACAAGGTATAGTTGCACCTTCGGATCTAGTCAGTTCGTGGTATCCAGTCAACAGGTGATGAGTCCTTTTGATTTAAGGGCTTGGGTTAGTTATGCAGAGTTATAGTGTTGTATTTTCTTTATTCAGTCGTATTGAGTTGGGGTAGTCGGGAGTCATGACCCGGCTACCTACAGTCAGTACTAGTAGAGGCTTCATAGACAGTCAGTAGAAGTTGATGTATTTTGTTTCAATTTTGGTTGTAAAGGCAAAATTGTAATCCTGTAAAATTCCATTTTGTATCGATCAGATTCAGAAAGGAGTTAATTTCTGTTGATTTGTATGGATTTGTATTTTTATTCAGTTGCTTATGAGTTATGCCAATAGAAGGGTTAGCTTGGGGTCACTTGTGACCCTAAGCACTGTTTGACGTCTCGGGACCCAATTTCGGGGAGTTACAATTCCCCACCAAGTTGCATTCCGTGAACATAGCACACAAATCATCATATTCTTTGTTGGACTTAATCATATTCACTTGGTCCTTTTTCTTTCCTTTCTTCGGGGCTCGACAATCTGTGGACTTGTGGCCAATTTTGCCACAATTGAAGCATTTTCCCTTGAACTTTTTCTTGGGTTTATTGTTTCCATGTTCAACGATTACTTTCATGTTCAACTTTCTTTCTTTTCTTCGAGTTGTTTTGGCCATCTTCTACAATATGTGCTCCATTCATTGTAGAATTTCCCTTTGACCTTCTTTCGGCAGCTTTATTGTCCTCTTCAATACGAAGTCAGACAATAAGATCTTCAACGGTCATCTCCTTGCGTTTATGCTTTAAGTAGTTTTTGAAGTCTTTCCACAAAGGTGGTAGCTTCTCAACTATCGCTGCTACTTGGAAAGCATCATTCACAATTAAACCTTCTGCTAAGAGATCATGTATGATAACTTGCAACTCCTGTACTTGAGAGACAACAGATTTTCTATCAATCATTTTAAAGTCCAGAAACCGTGCAACAAGGAATTTCTTAATTCCCGCATCCTCCGTTTTATATTTTCGTTCAAGTGCCCCCCCCCAGTTCTTTTGATGTCTTGGTTCCACTATAGACATTATAGAGGTCGTCTTGGAGACCACTCAGAATATAGTTCCTGCAAAGGAAATCCGAATGTTTCCAAGCTTCTACAATAATGAAGTGGTCTTTGTCCGAGGTTCCCTCGGGCACCTCAGGAGTGTCTTCGCTAGTGAACCGTTGCAGACATAAAGTGGTGAGGTAAAAGAACATCTTTTGCTGCCACCGCTTGAAGTCAATGCCAGAAAATTTTCCGGGCTTCTCCATCGGTGCCATCGTTGGCGGAGCATTTGTGTGACTTGATGTGGCAATATTGTTTGCCCACACAGACGTTGTCGCATCCATCATTTGACTTTCAGTTTTCATTTTTTCTGTCACCACAAGACAGAAAACTTAGTATTTTTCAGAATACTATTTATAAAGTTTAACTTGAAATTCTTCTTCTTCTTTCTAGTTAACGATGAAATTTTTATTACTTTGAATCGTCAACTGAGTGAACCTTAACTTGTGATGAAGATTTTATGTCTTCTAATCACTAGTTAAATTCAAGCAGAGTAGAAAGCGTAAGCTTTAATCTCCAAAAACAAGCAATACAGATTCTTGTTAAATTATTCCTTAAGATTGTTATCTTCCACAATACGGGTACGTAGAATCTGTATAACAGAACAACAACTTCAACTCGAGTTCAAGTATGAACAAGAACACAATGAAGTATTAAATACCCTCAACATAAGATCAAAAAGACCTTTCCAAGAGGTGTATTTATTTTTCAGAAAATAAAGATGAAACAGAAATGATTAAGGTCAAGTCGTCCGAATTCACGGACTTTCCTTAAGGAATAATTCCCCTCACTGTACCCGAGGTTATGGAATCTTCCTCCCAGGATAAAATGGCCTTCAATCCGACTATAGCGGTACCTCAAATAGGCGGATTCTTCGAACACACTCACGGTTTGAATGATCACACTTAGAGTATTTTTAAGACAAGAAGAAGAAGTTTGTAATCTGAAAATTTCTGTACCAAAACCTGTGAATGAAAGCAGGTTTTTATAGCCAAATGATGCCTCTTCTGAAAAGAGACAAAGGTTCATCTAAAAGGTACTACAAAGGTACTACCTTTTCTGAAAATTCATGTCCATTCGGCCAAATAGTGTGACTGTTCTTGAACAGGCATGTCATTTCGTGAATAAGTGAGTCAGTGTCACTTCAATGAAGTGTTGCTGATTACTGCATATATATTTAAATAGAGTTTCAAACACTTTTCGGATTTTATTTCTGTCAAATAAAATTTGTCCAAAAGAAAAGATCTCATCGATCATTTGGCCGAGGCCGAGGCCGAGCGACCAACGACGACAACGGCGCGAGGCATCACCCAATTCTTGCCTCACTATACATGTGGAGTTAGTGTTCATTAATATAAACACTACAAAGTTCTCTTCTCCCACCAATGTGGGAGAATTAGTGAACTTTCTAATTTTGGGAGTATTCTTTCCAAATTGGTATCTCCTCTTCTCCACCATTTTTCTCTCCATTTTTTCCATTCACACTTCATTCATATACTATGAACCCAACACCTTCAGCCACTTATTATTAGTTTTTCTTTGATAACCGTAGTGTCGGGATCAGCTTGTACGTACCTCGACTACCTACTACTTATTAATAAACGATACAATTACTATAACCTAGTTAACGGTATCATCAATCTCAGGACCTTCAAATACTCATGGGACATCATATATAAATGATCTCCTTGCCTTCTTCTTCCGTGAAAATCCTAGATTCGTCGCTGTTCCATGATATATACGTATAATCCTCGATGCCGCAGACTAAAATTGCATATTAAAATGACCATCAAAATAAAAACAACATAAACACAAACGAATAAGAGCCAAAGAAACAAATAACTCAATTATTCAACAGTGCAAAATACACTAAAACACCATGAATAACATGCAGAATAAAAAAATGAAAAATCCATAGACCTTCAGCCACTATTTATTAATTTTTCTTTGATAACCATAGTGTCGGGACCAGCTTGCATGCAACCTCGACTACCTACTATTTATTAATAAACGATACGATTCCCATAACCTAGTTAACGGTATCATCAATCTCAGGACCTTCAAATGCCCATGGAGCATCATTGATAATCTCTTGCTCTTCTTCTTCAGTAAGATCATTAGTAATCTTTAACATCTCACGAACAGCTCTAACACTCTTGTTCTTCAGTCTATCAGCTGCAGATTGGCAACATAGTTCCATCAACTCATGAATATTCAAATAATTCGCGGCCATTATGACATCGAAGAGCTCTTCCCAACCCATGTTCACAAATTGTTCATCAAATTCCTTGAGATCGTCTTCCTCACCTGCGCAAGAGGTGGCAAAATTAGTCCATGTATTTGCAAGTCGTTCAACTCGCTCAAGTTTAAACTGGTTGAGTTATGACACATTTGTTGACTTGACCTAACGGGGATGTTCATCTCAATTTTGATTAGTTTCAAGATCCTCTATTTTCGATCTATCTTATAAATGGCTTAATGAAGGTAATATGATATACCATTCCTTTCCTAAATTCCACAATCCTTTCGGAACCAAATAAAAGAGAGCGGACACTGCTCTCAACCAATCGTAACAACAAAATAACCGATCAAAATAAGGGTCAAATTGGTCAAAATAAATAGTCTGAAAAGTCAAAATCCAACCAAAGCTCAAGTATACAAAATCAATTTTTAAAATAAAAGAAAAATTGGTAAGTTAAATTAATTTAAAAAATTTACGTCAAAAAGCCAAAAAAGAAAAAGTAATAGAGATCTAATTTGAACGAGTTGAGTTATGATCCATTATTTTATCCAACCAATATTGATCCAAACAAATCTTTTGAAATTTCATTAGTAGAATCTGAAACTCCGTTAGTCAATAAAATCGTAAAACTATACTATTTGTCATAAAAAGGATATATAGTTAGTGTTTTCTGTATAACATGATTATTAGTTACTGGTCAAATTTCTTTACATTTTTCACTAAGACGGTGATTGTTTTCAATTATTAGATGAAAAGTAACTATTTGTAAACTTTACCCGTTTTTACTTGTCCTAATTTAACCGGACACACCCATTTACCATCTCATACTCACCTGTTTCCGCGGCCTTTCCCTTATCTTTCTTCTCGTCCTTCTCCCCATCCTCCTCCTCCTCGTCCTCTTCGTTACTAATATGCTTGTTCAAATACTCAATTACCTTGCTTAGAGTTTTGCTATCAATATTTGGAAGTGGAATAACACTAGTAGCACATCCATCTTCAATCATATTCTTAATCATTTCTGATTGAATAACTGCTGCTTCTTCAACTTCAAATTCTTTATCATCATTCGATTTTAATTTCACCATTTTCTTGGCGTTACCTTCTGATTCTGCCATGATGAATAAATAAATAAATAAATAAATAAATAAAAATGAAATTGTGTGTTTTGAGTATGTGGATTTGTTTTTTTAATATAGGGGGTATATATGGGGGTAAAATGGTCCCTTAAAAAATGGATCAATGTTAGAATTTGAGAATAAAAATGTAACGAATTTCCGAAAAGACTAATTCTTATATGGTTTGAAAAAAGTGGTTTGACATTTTTTTTCGTTCACTTAGGGACAGAATGGATCGTAAAAAGCGGGTAAAAGAGGTCTCCTCTTTTTCTTTCTTTTGTTACTGCTTTATTAAATTTATAATGAATAATAAGAAACATTAATTATCAATTCATATTGTTTAATTAGTTTGAAAATTGAAACCAAATTATGACGAAACGTGTCTTCTGCTTTTGACCATAAAACTCAGAAATCTCAAGTCAAACTATCAATTTCTATAAATACTAGACAAGCATGACCCGTGTCAACACGGGCCCAACATTAAGATATTTATTTATCTTTTCAACCTTAATATATTTAAATAAAAAATTTTAATAAAAGGATTGCATATGTTTTCTATGATTCATCCGGAATCTAGCATGAGTTCAACATATGTTATTTTAATATGTATTTAGATAATTTAAGTTGTTAACTATTGTAATTTATAATATTTTTTATGTATTTTTCAAATTAATATACGTTACTTTTCTTGTCCAAATTTTTGTGGCATTGATAGTCAATTATATTTTAAAAATAATTTAAGTTTTTAATTATTGTGATTTATAATACTTTTCTTCTATTTCAATTTCAGTGACACTAATATAATTTCAAGAGCCGACCAAATATTTTATATCTTTTAAATTTTTTAAGTTGTTGATTATTGTGATTTCTAGTATTTTTCATGTAATTTTTTTGAAATATATAACATATTATTTTTTTTAGATATTTTAAGTTGTTTACAATTGTAATTTATAATACTTTTTATGTAATTTTTGAATAATATATGTTACTCTCCTTGTCCAGAGTTTTGTGTCGACAATAGCCAATTATATTTTTTAAATAATTTAAATTTTTTCTCATTGTGATTCATAATATTTTTTCTATCTCAACTTATGTGGCACAATGTTTAAATGACCATAATAATTAATTAGGGGTAATATAGTAAAATCACGACTGAAGCAGCTGAAGCAGAAATCAGTCAATTTTTTTAAAATAAATTGTTAATTATTGTTATTTACAGTACTTTTTATTTCATTTTCAAATAATATATGTTGTTTTATATCTTCTTCTGCCCCGTCCCAATTTATGTGGCACTAATATAATTTTGATAGTAAATCAAATATTTTTTGTTGGCATATCATTTTGTTATTCTTATTTTTCTAATACATAAATGACTTATAATAAGAAGTCATATAGTAAAATCATCGTTCGAAAGACGAAAATTTAATTTAAAACATTAAGAGTTAATTTCGCATTTTATGTCTATTTTATTTTTCATGAAATATTATTTATTTTCTTAATACCTAGATGACTCATAATAATTAATTAAGAGCGACTGATTATGTTATTACTATAAAAATTAATATAATTTTATCATATCCAATAGTAATCATCTATAATTCACCGAAATAATATATTAATTAAATACGGGATGCTATATTTGCATATGCAAAATATAGTATTATTAAACATTATTGGATAGTGCATTATATTTATCTTTCAGAATGATAAAATTTTACTATATATTTTTTTTGTAACTTGATACATATTGAACCAACACAAATTCTAAGAAAATATTCATTAGAAATTTATTTTATTAAATTAAATTTATTATTTTTTTACTGTAAAAATTTAAAGTTAAGTTTAAATATTAGTATTTCTATATAAGAAAAAATAATTTTAAAATTTAAATTTACTAAAATAAATAAATAAATAAATAAATATAAAGATTAATTTTCTATATAAAAGTCAATTAAAATAATAAAATTGATTTACTTCAAATATTTAGTTGCAATTAATTAAGATAATTTTTTATTTTGTAATGATTTATGTTGCACAGATAAAATTTTGAGAGTTGAATAGAAATTTTATCTATTTTTAAAAAAGTATTTTAACTTGTTAATTATTGTGATTTATAATAATTTTTACGTAATTATCAAATAATATATTTACTCCTTGTGTCCCAATTTATGTGGCTTCGATACAATTTTGAGAGTCAACTAAAATTTTTATATATCTTTTAAATATTTTAAGTTGTTAATTATTATGATTTGCAGTACTTTTTTGTTATCTCAATTTATGTGGCATTGCTAAAATAATGAGAGCCAATAAAATTTCTATATGTGGTAACAAATTATTGTGATTTGTGGTAACAAATTAGTTTTGAACATGATAGCTAATTAAATAAATAAATTTTTTTTACTTCCAATATGTAGTTATAGTTAATTAATATGAATTAATAGAATATATTAAATATTTAAATTATTATGATGAAACAATGAAATTATTATTTATTGGGGCACGGTATGTAATTACGTGGGAGTAGAGGGTTTTTTTGGTAGAGTCAATAAAATTTTTGTATGTCTTTTAAATATTTTAAGTTATTAATTATTGTGATTTGTGGTAACAAATTAGTTTTGAACATGATAGACAATTAAATAAATAAAAATAATTATTGTCAATATGTAGTTATAGTTAATTAATATAAATTAATAGAATATATTAAATATTTAAACCATTGTAATGAAATAATAAAATTATTATATATTGGGGCATTATATGTAATTAAGTGGAAGTAGTTGGTTTTTTGGTAATTGCAAGAGGTGGTCGAAACCACCTCTTCTATATAATAGAAATAAAATGAAGGAAATAACACAAATAAAAGAAATTTAATCATTGTAAATCAATATCCAATATAAATTTACTATCCACGTACTAGTAAGAATCATGACTTGGCGTCACGATCCAGACTAACGGGTCGTGCGAGTGACTATGCTATTCTAAGTAGGTAGGAGAATCTTTATTATCCAACTAAAAATATGCGGAATACTTTTGTTTTTAAGGAAATATAAATTAAATTAAATACTAATAAACAAGCTTTTTACAAATACTTCTTACAAATGTCCTTCACTATCTCAAGACTTGGTCAAACATGTACAAGAGCTACATATTACAACATAAACTGACAATGAAATAAATAATACAAAGACTTTAACATCTGTCAAGAAGAAAGTGCAGAAGTTAGTGCTGAATATCATCATCCATCTAGTAACTGCAACTAACCAGCATCCAGTCTACACTCCAAGAAGGAATGTAGAAGAGTAAGGTCAATACAACCACACGTACTGGTAGGCATCATCGTCCGACCGTGTTAGCTCATATAATCATAAAATAGAATTAAGAAAAATAAATCATGACATCTTTAATAGAATATAATTCAACTAAGGTTGTAATAATATTATTACTTTACCTATATAAGTTACAACATCCAACTACTCTTTCAACTCCATCAATATTATATTCGCTACTAACATACTCTAGCCTCATTAGTTCACACCATCAACCACAATTCAACGCTAATACACCAATATTCCTCTTTATTCACATTATCTTACATCACTATTCCTCTTTATTCACCTTATCTTTTTCATTACTCATATTCACAGGAACAAACCCGTAATCATACACAACCCACACTAAATTGTCGGGCTAGCATCCAAATGCTCTATTATAATATTAAAGAATGATAACTAGCCATTCTGGTAAGCTACGATTAAAACACGTATGAATGAAGCAAGTCAACCAACATATAAGTAAGTACAAAGTTTCACTTTTTCAAATACATATCACACAATCAAATACCCAATGAATCAACAATACAACAATAACAAATCAAACAGTGCTCACAAATAAGTCACATAACCAGCAAGAGTATTAACCATATTGTAAACATCCACAGACTCAACACAATATGTACACATATGCTATGGGACTTATTTTTACCTAAATAGTCATGACCTGCAGGGAACAATCTACGTTCATGTACCGTACCGACGTGGTACCCTATCCAACATATACATATCCGTACCGGCGTGGTACCCGATCCAATATATATATATATCTGTACCGGTGTGGTACCCGATCCAACATATACAAATCCGTACCGGCGTGGTACATGATCCAACATATACATATCCGTACCGGTATGGTACCCGATCCAACATATACACATCCGTACCGGCGTGGTACTCGATCCAACATATACACATCCGTACCGGCGTGGTATCCAATCCAACATATATATATCTGTACCGGTGTGGTACCCGATCCAACATAAACAAGTATTATCAATGCCAAATTTACACAACCTTACAACATACAACACAATGTACCAAGTTTACAAGTACACTTAAAGTCATAAGATAATTCCATCAAGTAAATTTTCAATAATCCTTTATACACGCATTAACAATCCAAACATCAACAATATCAAGTATGTCCGAATACCAATCAACAAGTATTCATATCATTACTTTAAGGAGTTATCATTATCAAACAAGCCACTCATAGGCACAATTCAATAAACCATCATTATCACCAATTTAGCCTCTCATGGGCATCAAATAGATATAGTATTTTTATCAATATCAAAACAAGAATATCATAACATAAATCACTATTTAATTCTTACGCATACAAGTCACTATTAGAGCCTTAATTACTCATGAATTATTAAAAGTATCATTACCTTCTTAAATACCGCAACTTGGGTTCTAACCTCACCATCTATAACTAGCACATTCACGTGTATCATTATCCTCTGCCTCTTTTCACATAATACAATCGTCACGCTACTTCAAGTCATCTATTCTCCTCATCAAATTTTTGCACAATACATACAACTAAATACCATTAAAAATCAACTAGTTTCGTCACTAGAACAATTAAAAAAAACCATCATGTTAATATATTACATTTACAACAATCTACTTTCGGGCACATAACACATAATATCATAAATATCACATAATTATGATTTTTGGGATTAAAGTTAAGTACTCGTGTCTTTATCCACCTCAACTCCATGCCCGCGGGCCTAGACATGTTTTCTCCCATCAATCCTAAATTATGAAAATATAAATTAACACAATCTTCTACTCATTAAACCTAGCCAACCTGGACGCCAAGTTTTTGGAAGAAACCAAACCAGCTGCAACAAAGATATTCTTTCCTTTCCTTTATGCCTTGAAATAATCAATCATCTAAAAATCAAGCAATTATAAGAGTAATAAGTAATTACTCTTCAATCAAATATCTTGGGGATTCAAACTCACTAATTTTGCCCTTAATTCTAGGTCTATATCATCCTCCAAATTCAATTAATCATTAATTAGCTCTTTCAAGCTTAACCCATCTCCATTAATGGAGTTTTTATACTAAAGGTGTCATCTTTACGAAATTTAAGATTCCTAACCATCAAAATTCATAATCTAGTTTATGAAATTCATGTTATGAATCTTTAATTTATAGTTAAGAATCAGCTCTAGGTCATATTAAAAACACTCATGAGTATTCCCCAAAAAAATTCCACCATTAAAGGTCTTTCTAAGGATTATAAGAAATTAAAGGATTAAAAGACGAAGACAATAAGATTAAAAGATTAAAAGACAAAGAAAATAATGGAAAAAATTACCTCCACAAAGGAATTTCACCTTAAACTTTGGAAAATCACCTCTCTAGGGTTGGGGAATAAAATTTGGGATTTTTAGGCCTCAAAAACGGCTGAAATTGGTTTAAATATAATCAGAATTTTTGCTACAGCGAAATCCCGTTTCAGTTCTAACAGTGCTCAGTAAAACAGTCATAACTTTTTACCCCGAATTTGGATCGAGGAACGGTTTAGTGCGTTGGAAATAAGACTCAGAGATCTTTAATTTGATAGGTTATGGATTTTGTAACACCTTATATTCTAAGAGATATGATCATTTAAAGTTGGCCCTAATAGAAATCCATACCAAAACTGTATCGAAAAGAAAGTTTTATACTTAACTTTGTGTTAGGGATATTGTACAACCTTAATTCACACCTAAAGAAATTTCAAACTAAAGTATTAATATTATCACTTATGAATAATTAAATTCATCGGGCTTGAGTCTATCTAAACACATCCGAAGGCTAAAATCTTCGTCGAAAAGTTTAAGGTGACACAATAAATAAAATATTGGCTAATGAGGAATGAATTTATTACGAATAATTTAGTAACGGTGAAATGGGTCATTACACTTGGGTTTGAATACGGCGGAGTTAGAGTGTCAGTTATGGGTTTGGCTGAATTCAGTAGTTTTGATTCAAATTATGTATCTATCTTATAAATTCATTGAATATGTATAAATTACTAAATAATTTAGAACCTCATAGCTTAGAATGATTAGAATTCAGAACCCAATAAGATTTAGGGCTCATTTTTTTGCACTTAATTAGGGGTGTACAGACCAAACCGTCAAGTCAAACCGAACCGATGAACCAAATCAAACAGAGAAAAAAAATCGACTTATGGTTTGGTTTGATTGGTTTGGCGTTAGAAAAAAAAACCGACCATTCTTGATTTGGTTTGGTGTTAACAAAAAAAAAGTCAAACCGAGACAATATATATATATATAATATTTGAACTTTTTTATACATAAAATATTAATTATAATCTACTTTTTAAATACTTTTTCAACTAGTTTTAGTAATTTTCAATAATTTGAAAGTAGATGTAGATATATATTTAGATTTGGGCCTTTAAGTTGTAATATTTGTCCATTAATTGCTAATTAAATGATTGAAAACCCAATATAAACTTAAAACCTAAACTTTTCACTCTTCATCTCACTTTTTTGTTCCAAGAGAGTTTTCCGTTCCTCATTTTTTCATAATTATAATTTTTCATTAGCACATGAGTGAAAATATATTTGATCTAATCTTCGATCACAATATAATTGTAAAAACTAAAGATTATAAAAATAAAAAAAAATCAAAAAATTCGAAAAAACTGACTAAAACCTAAATCGAAAAAAATAATTTTATGTTGGTTTGATTTGGTTTATAGTTTTAATAAACCGACATGATTGGTTTTTTTTTTTAACAAAAACCGAACCAACCCGACCTATGTACACCCCTACACTTAATAGAGGTCTGAATCTGAATGGTTCAGACTTCAGACCATTAAGTGCATTTGTTTTTTATTAAAATTTAGATCTTAATAGGTCTGAATGGGTCTTAATCCTTCAGACATAGAATCAAGTCTTAATAGGTTTGAAGAGGTATTCTGGTGTTGGATAATATTCATCGCCACTGTATTCATAATCATCAACCACCACCTCTGCTACCGCCATCATTGTCAACCACTACCAACCACCTCCACCACCACAACCACCATCGACAACAAATATTGCTACCAACCACTATTGACAACCTCTACCACACGTACTACCTCTATTATTCTAATTATATTTAACGCCACCATCGCCGTCAACAACAACACCATCATCAACCACTACATCCCTACTATTGACCAACTCATTTATCACAACTAGCATCACCGCTAACTACCACTATCAAACAAACATAAATATATCACTAACAAACATAAATATTTTTTTTCAATCAAATAATAATTTTGTTGTATTAAATTACATACTTTTCTGATATATAATTAGTTTTTTATTTTATTATATATACAAATAAATTTTTTTTGTGCATTTATATGTTGAAAAACAAACAGTCTTAATTATTCAGTTTTCATATCTAGAGACAACATCTTAATCATTCAGACGTGCATTCAAATTCAGACATCTGAATCTTAAAAAAAACAAATGCAGCCTTAAATCTTGACTCCATTTCTGACTTTAAACCGACTCAACTGATCTTGGACAAGCTTTTTTTAATCAGAGGTGGACCTACATATGGATTAGGGGGTGCACGTGCACCCGCTAGCCTTGAGAAAAACTCTGTATATATTGTGTGTATAGCTGTATATATATGAGTAAATTTAAATAAATATAGGTCGTGCACCCTCTAGGATAATAGATTGGGTAGGTGAGATGGTTGAAGTTGTTGCCAAAAATCTCCTTTTGGGTGGGATGACTTGGGTTCGAAACCCACCAGCAACAATTGTTTAATTGCTCCTTTACTAAAATACATTTTGGCATTATTGTTGTTTTCTCCCCCCTTCAAACAACATTGACAACATTATATTATAAAATTTTCATCTATTATCTATATAGAGAGAGAGACACATTATCTTAAATGCAAGCTTCCCTCAAACACTAGATTACCCCCATCTTATACTACATAATGTTTATTTTATTTTTATCTTTTAATCATTGACTTATTTTTAATTTAAAAATTAGCAATTTAAAGTTTGAAATAGGCTTAATTCTAACATTTTCTCGTAAAAATCATCTAGCAAGCGAATCTCTTGGATTTTCTATTTTTCGAAAACTTTCTTGAAAATATAAAAGTACATCGAATTCAAGTACGGTGAATAGCACACTTTTGTCATATTAAACCAAATTAATGATATTCAATAATATTAGATTTTAAAAGAACTGTTTATCGAACTTTGACACTATTAATTATTATGTTTAAATATAGAGGTGCACCCATCAATCTCAAATCCTGGGTTCGCCTCTGATTTTAACTCCAAATCTTGTATGAATTTGATCATATGCTTACTGATCGAAATGTTTTATCTTGTTTATCTTGATATCTCAGTATATTATTTTATTATATATATATATATTCATGCAACGAAGCAAAAGAATCGCTGTATTTCAACTTTTACGTAGAAGTCATGTGACTATGTACAAGAAGATGACTATACCTTATTTTAATTTCTAGTAATAGACAAAATAAAAATGAATTCCATCTTAAGACATATGTAGGGTTAATTATAAAGAGCTTCATATCGACCTTTTAAGGAATGAGTTGTCTAATTAATATGACTTAACCATCAACACGTATCTGTTAATTAATCTAGCTTTTATGATTAACTTAAGCTCAAAATCTATTCTTTAATAATGCTAACCATGATATGATGATAACCAATTAATCTCATGATAATCAAATAATGCTTTTAGAGCATATGATAAGAATTGAAAGATCTGAAAAGCTCATGTTATAGTAAATATATTTTTCATTAAAACTTTAAAAATTAAAAGAAACAACCAGCCAATATGGACATAGTTAATGGCTTCAACCAACAAGGGTTGTGCGAAGATAAATATGATCAATTTATCTTTAATTAAAAATCTTAAATTCGGGTTTTGAATATTAAAAAGATTATGTCAGGAATCTTTCCTCTTCAAATGGACCTTATGTGATTTGAATCCAAATTATTTAGAATTATAAAACTGATAGCAGACACCATAAAATTGAAAGAAAAAATGTTAATGCTTTCACAATAAGGCAATCTACCATTATATTTCTATTATTTAGACTTTTTCAAAGAGTTTTAGAAAGAGAAAAGAAACACAAAAGAAAAAAGAAAAAAAAGGTTGAATCCTTCTCTTTTGCCAATTGGTCATACTTCAATTGGCCAATTAAAAAAATATATTTTTTGCACTAAGAAAAAATGGTATATGGTTGAATTATCTAATACTTACTCCATATCATCATTTAATTGAACAAGAAACTCAAAAAATGAAATAAAATACTATGAGTACTATATCATATTATTGTGGAAGAAAGTAGTTATCAATTATCATGTAATATAATATTCCCTCACTTTCAGTTTGCATGAACATGTTTGACTGTGTATAAAATTTAAGTAAGAAATTGTTGTTAGAAGAAAAACTTAGACTTAATATAAACAAAAGAAATAATAAAATGGGAAGTTTGAACAAGAAAAATGTCAAATACAGTGTAATCCTCTCTATACTCCATTCCCAATAAATTCATAATCAAATAAATAGGAGTATTTATGAATTTGTTTTAATCTTTTAATCTTTTTTCTTTAAAAAAATATATTTCCAATCAAATATTGTCACTTAAATTAGACCAGGAAGAATATCAAATATGCGATGTTCCCAAATCTAAAAGTTTCTTGAAATATTATTTATATCTTGTTATAAATATTATTTTAATTGTATGAACACAAAGCATTGATAAACAAACACCGAAAAATCTTTAGAGTGTATGCAGATCTTTACCTTTACCTCTTAGAGGTAGAGAGTATGTTTCCGAAAGACCTTAATTCAAGAAAAGCAAATCAAAATCGTAATAAAAGTAAAAACAATAATATAAAAAAATATGATAGCTAATATAAAAGCGATGTAAAATATATATTTGAAAAAAGTCATAATATCTAACTAGTTGGGATCATTTAAATATAACAAACAACACATGATAACGAAAATAGAGGATGGAATATATACGGAATAACCATTATGTTCATTGAGTAAAGAAATTATTTTGAATATTATAATATTATCAGTATTAATGACAATAACACAACAACAATAATAAGTAATCAAAGGCAATAAGAATGCCGGCAAACACGTCAATAGAAAAAAAAATGCAAACTGTCTAAAACACGTCATGTTTCATGCACCCTTTTGACCCATTCTCCCAAGACCCTCTTTGCTAAGTCAGCCTAGGGGCGGAAGGAGTTCATATGATATTTTTTTAACGTAACATACTCAGTGAAATTACATAAGTGATGTTTAGAGAGGCAGGAGCGGAATTAAGGTAAAAAATGTGGTGCTCCGACGTTCGTTAAACCCAATGCAGAATAGGTATAATTATATATATAAGAAATCGTATAAGATGAAAAAAAAGTGTCGATGAAATAGATAGTTGGACGCTTTGATTTCCAAGTGGAATCTTAAAGCTTTGGGTGTTAATATGTGCGTTTGAACCTCCTGAACACCCACGACCCTTAAATCTTGAATCCGCCACGGTAGAGAGAATAAATTGTATGCAGATCTTACATCCTCCTTTTGGAGGTAAAGCGTTTGTTTCTGAAAGACCTTGGATCAAGTTAAGCAAATCAAAATAGTAATGGAAAGAAAAATAAAATAATTATAAAGAAAAATATCACAACGGATAGAAAAGCATTGTAAAAATTATATATTACACTATATTTATATAAGATTATGTTAATTTGTAAGAATACATTAAAAATTAAGATACTTTTTTTTACTGAATTTCTGATCTTATAAACATATCATAGATTTTTGATACAAGCATACCACTTTCTGTTGAGAAGCAAACACAATTCCACATTGAAAAAAATAGAGGGAACATGTCCAATATTTAAAGTGTCACTCAACTTCACTAGTATGAGGCCTTTTGGGAGGTGCCCAAAAATAAATCCGTGAGGTCTTGGCCCAAAGAGGACAATATCATACTAGTGCGGAGTTATACGCGATCCCAACAAAGTGGTATCAGAGCGTTGGGTGTTATTTATTGTTGATTTGAATGAAGGAGGCAAATATGAGCATTGTTATTGATTGTTGATTTGAATGAAGGAGGCAAATATGAGCAAGATGGTGTGTTTGAATGGTAGTAACTATCATTCTTGAAAAGGCAAGATGAAAGATCTTCTATTTGTCAAGAAAATGCATCTACCTGTGATGCATCTACCTGTGTTTGCGTCTACTAAACCTCAATTCATGACAGATGAGGATTGAGAATTTGATTTGCGTCTACTAAACCTCAATTCGCGTCTACTAAACCTCAATTCATGACAGATGAGGATTGGAAATTTGAGCACTTACAGGTTTGTGGTTATATCAGACAATGGGTTGAAGATAATATGAGAAATCATATTATGAATGAAACACATGCCAGAAGTTTGTGGGACAAGCTCGAGACACTTTATGCTTCGAAGACTGGCAATAACAAGTTGTTCCTATTTAAGCAATTGATGAATATCAGGTATAAAGAGGGCAGTCACAGATGAGGATTGGGAATTTAAGCACTTACAGGTTTGTGTTTATATCAGACAATGGGTTGAAGATAATGTTAGAAATCATATTGTGAATGAGACACATGCCAGAAGTTTGTGGGACAAGCTCGAGACACTTTATGCTTCGAAGACAGGCAATAACAAGTTGTTCCTGCTTAAGCAATTGATGAATATCAAGTATAAAGAGGGCAGTCCTATTTCTGATCATATAAATAATTTGTTCCTGCTTAAGCAATTGATGAATATCAGGTATAAAGAGGAAAGTCCTATTTTTGATCATATAAATAATTTTTAGGGTGTCCTTGACCAGCTGTCTGGAATAGGTGTAAAGTTCGATGAAGAAATTCAGGGACTTTGGCTTCTTAATACTCTGCCAGACTCTTGGGAGATTCTTTGAGTTTCTTTGACTAATTCTGCTCCCGGTGGTGTTGTAACTATGGAATATGTTAAGAGTGGTGTCTTGAATGAAGAGATGAGAAGAAGATCTCAGGCCCCATCTTCTTCATCTTCACACTCTGATGTTTTGGTTACTGAAGAGAGGAGGAGAAACAAGTCCAGAGGTCCGAATGATAGAGATAAAACTAGAAGCAAGTTGAGGTCCAAATTGAAGAATGTTACATGTGACTATTGCAATAAAAAAGAGCATATCGTGAAATATTATTACAAGCATAAGAGAGATATGAGACGGCAAAAAAATGAAGGTGATAATGAAAATCATGTTACAGTTGTTGCTAATGATGATCTTCTTGTAGCTTGTGGTGAGAATGCCATCAATCTTGTTCGTGATGAGTCTAGCTGGTTTGTGGATTCTGGTGCTACTTCTCATGTTACGCCAAAGAAGGAATTATTTTCTTCTTATACTCCAGGTAATTTTGGAATATTGAATATGGGCAATAATGATGAAGTTAATGTACTTGGCATTGGCACTGTTTGTTTGAAAAGTAACAATGGTTCCAAACTAGTTCTCAATAATGTCAAGCATGCTCCAGATATTCGCTTGAATTTGATTTCTGTAGGGAACCTTGATGATGAGGGTTATGTTAACACCCTTGGTGCTGGCCAGTGAAAGATTACTAGAGGTTCGATGATTGTGGCTCGAGGTGACAAGTTGTCTAACTTGTACGTAGTTCAAAGCTCTACTTCTAGAGTCTTGATAAACTTGGTGAAGAATGATACTTCATAGAAGGTTGAGTCATATGGCTAAGAAAAATTTTCTTTCTGGAGTGAAACAAGCAAAGTTGAAGAAGTGTGTTCATTGCTTAGTCGGTAAACAGAAAAGAGTTTCTTTTCAGAGTCATCCGCCTTCAAGAAAGCTTGATTTACTGGAGTTGGTGCATTCTGATTTGTGTGGTCCTTTTAAAGTAAGGTCTCATGGTGGTGCACTTTACTTTGTGACTTTTATTGATGATCATTCTCACAAACTCTGGGTATTTCCTTTAAAGTCCAAGGATCAAGTACTTGATGTGTTCAAAGATTTTCAGGTCTTGGTTGAGAGATAGACAGGGAAGAAATTAAAATACATCCGTTCAGATAATGGTGGTGAGTATATTGGTCCTTTTGATAGATATTGCAGAGAACATGGTATTCGGCATCAAAAAACTCCTCAGTTGAATGGTTTAGCAGAGAGGATGAACAGAACTCTAGTTGAGAAGGTTAGATGTATGTTTTCAGATGCTAAGCTGCCAGATTCCTTTTGGGCAGAAGCACTTAATACTGTTGCTTATGTTATCAATTTATCTCCTACTGTTGCTTTGGATGATGATGTCCCTGACAGAGTTTGGTCTGGTAAGAATGTTTCTTATGATCATCTTAGAGTCTTTGGGTGTAAAGCTTTTGTGCATGTTCCTAAGGATGAAAGGTCAAAGTTGGATGTTAAAACTAGGCAGTGTATCTTCATTGGTTATGGTCAAGATGAATTTGGCTATCGTTGCTATGATCCAGTTGAGAAGAAACTTGTTAGAAGCCCTGATGTTGTGTTCTTTGAAGACCAAACAATTGAAGATTTTGACAAAGCTGAGAAGGTTGATTCTCAGAGTAGTGAGAGTCTAGTTGATGTTGATCTAGTTTCTTTGACTACTACTCCAGAAGAAAATCTTCATGATGATGAAAATCAAGTTGATAATGAAGATGATGATCATGTTCAGAATGACCAGCATAATGTTGTTGATGCTTCAGTGCAAGTTGATATAGTTGATTAGCTACCAGTTGTTGATGTTTCAGAGAGTTCTCTCAGATGATCTACTAGAGAGAGAAAACCTTCATCTCGTTATGCTCCCAATGAGTATGTACTCTTGACTGACGGGGGAGAACCTTAGAGTCTTGATGAGGCCATGGAAAGTAGAAAAAAAAGTGGTTTGATGCTATGGAAGATGAAATTAAATCTTTGCATGATAATTATATCTTTGATTTGGTTAAACTGCCTAAAGACAGAAAAGCTTTGAAAAACAAGTGGGTTTTTCGGGTGAAGCATGAAGATGGTAACCCAGTTCCACGGTACAAGGCTAGATTGGTTGTGAAGGGATTTAACCAGAAAAAAGAAGTTGATTTTGATGAGATATTTTCTCTAGTTGTGAAGATGTCATCCATTCGTATGGTTCTAGGCTTAGCTGCAAGTCTAGATTTAGAGGTTCAACAAATGGATGTTAAAACTACTTTTCTCCCTGGTGACTTAAATGAAGAAATTTATATGGAGCAACCCGAAGGTTTTAAAATCAAGGAAAAAGAGAATTATGTTTGCAAATTGAAGAAGAGCTTGTATAGTTTGAAACAAGCTCCTAGGCAGTGGTACAGAAAGTTTGGTTCCTTTATGAGTCAGCAGGGCTTCAAGAAGACTACTTCAGACCATTGTGTTTTTTTGCAAAAATTCTCTGATGGTTACTTTATTATTGTGTTGCTTTATGTTGATGACATGCTTGTTGTTGGTCATAATGCTTGCATGATTCAAAAGTTGAAGCAAGAGTTGAGTAAGTTTTTTTCTATGAAAGACTTAGGACCAGCAAAACAGATTCTTGGCATGCAGATTGTCTGTGACAGAAAGGCCAAAAAGTTGTGATTATCACAAGAGAAGTACATTCAGAAAGTACTTCGAAGGTTTAACATGGACAAGGCTAAGGTTGTCAGTACACCTTTAGCTATGCTCTTCAAGTTGAGCACGAAGCAGTATCCTTCCAGTGATGATGAGAAGGAAGATATGAAGAAAGTTCCTTATGCTTCAGCTGTTGGTGGTTTGATGTATGTAATGGTTTGCACAAGACCAGATATTATTCATGTTGTTGGTGTTGTTAGTCATTTTCTTTTTAATCCGAGAAGAGTAAACATTGGAATGCTGTGAAGTGGATTATGAGATATCTCTATGGCACTTCTAGTCTGAGTTTGTGTTTTGGTACAAGAAAGCCTATTCTTTGTGGTTATACTAATTCATATATGGCTGGTGATGTTGATACTCGCAAGTCTACTTCAGGGTATTTGGTTACTTTTGCAGGGGGAACTGTGTCTTGGCAATCTAGGTTGAAAAAATGTGTTGCTCTATCTACTACAGAAGCTGACCTTATTGTTGCCGTTGAAGCTTGTAAAGAATTGCTTTGGATGAAGAGATTCTTAGGGGAACTTGGTTGTGCTCAAGAGAGGTATGTGTTTCTTTGCGACAATTAAAGTACCATACATCTTGGAAAGAATTCTACATTTCATGGTCGGTCTAAACACATTGATGTGAGATACCATTGGATTCGAGATGTGTTGGATTCTAAGTTGCTTAAACTTGAGAAGATTCATACGGATGATAATGATTCCGACATGAGGACTAGAGCTTTGCCAAGAGGAAAGTTTGAAGATTGTTGCATGATCATCGGGATGACGGTCTCCTCCACATAGTTGGGAGGGGGAGAATTATTGGGTTATTGGGTCTTTTTTCTTTCCTATGTGGATAAATGAAGCCCAAGTTAGACCAATCCACTTTTGCCCATAGGCCCATTACTATGGGGCATATATATTGATCTTTTTAGGTCTTATTCACCATCACAAAAAAAAAGAGTTTTCAGCAGCCAAAGAGAGAAAAACAAAGTTGATTTTCGCACCTAAATTCCAGCCACAACTGACAACTTCAAATTGCTATTCCCGCTTCGTTTCTTGTCCGATTGAGCTAATTTTTGGACTTTTTGTTCCTCTCATCCCAATCTTTGATTAGGAACTGACGGAGCTTGATTTGGTGGTCTGTAGCTCCTGTTCTTCATTTTCAAACAGTAGCTGCATTTTTTGTGCTTTCACTCCTTTATTTCTCTAGTGTTTGGTGTTGTGGTTTATGTATTGTTTCTTGTTGTTTTACACTTGTTTTGTGGTCATTTTGGAGAACAATATTATAACTATTTGGTGATTATAGTGGAGTTTTGGTCCCGTGATTTTTTACTCTTCACACTGGAGGGTTTTTCACGTAAATTTGGTGTTTTGTGTGATTGTCTTTATTCTTGCCCTATCGCATTTGTGTGGTAATTCATTTGCTGTCATATTACTTTGTTTTGCTTGGTTTGCTTATCTCCTCTTAGTTCAAATTAGAAGAGAAAGTTTAGACTTGGGTATATTTCCGTTGCTAGCCTGTCAGGCTCTTTCATGGTGCCTCTGTCTTTCCCAACACTTTCATCTGATTAGGCAAAACTAGTTGATGTATGACATGCAATTTACATAGCTCTATCACTTAATCATATAAACACTGAATGCAATTACATATAATTATGTACATAATTAATTTTAGAGTGCATCAAAATTGAAAATTTTAATCAAATTATTATCAACTATATTATTTTCGAACAAACTTAATTGACCAACATAATTTATGTGTGGCATTTGGATCGTAATGCCCAACAGCTCAGAAAATTTATATTTGTCGTATTGATGATGTCACATAGAGCACGAAAAATAGTTTCAATTAAGGAATAAAAATAAACATATATGAAACATATTATGTATTTATCGGCATGACGTCAAATTAAAGATGTTGGTGGCAGTCGGTCCAAAGATGTTCTTTATTATAACTTGATGTGATGTTGTCCAATTTGGGTATGTCAAGTCCGCACGTTTTTTCTCAAAAGATTTTATACCATTAAAAAATTTATACCTTATATGTAGTTTCTCAATCCTTACTATTAATATGAGGCTTTTATTCGCACATCAACAAAAGATATGAATCATGAAATAGCTATGTTATTGTTATGTCATGCACATTAACTTCCAAGTTCATTTTCTATCTTGAGAAGTGTAATAAATTTGACTAAATCATGAAATAATATGTTAAATTCGATATTCAACTAACAATATTGACTTATAACTTCACAATCAACATTGATGAAATGGAAACAACCTACTTTCTGTTTTCGATTCGTAAGGCAGCGATAAAATTGTATATACATCACTTGCCTCAGATCTCAGTTGTGTGATTATACTGAGTGAATATGTTATTATTGTAAGCTGCAAAAGGTTATTGTTACAAATTGCTTTGATAAAACATTAAGCTTGAGTGTTTTTTTTTTGTTTTTTTTTTGCAATTTCTTAACAAAAATAATTGTATTTACTTAAAAAAAAAAATTTAATCAAGTGGCTGAATGTCGAATTATTAAGTCATCTCCTTGTGAAACTAAGATATATGAACCTATTCCACAATCCAACATGTCTCTTTAATTAATTTATTGGTGTTGTAAAAGTCCCCCTACTTTCTTATTTAGGAGTAGAAGTAGAACTAATTAAGTTTGAGCTAAAGAAGAAATATTTATGAATGGAGTTAATGAGACAAAATTTCAACTCTCTAAGTTTTTTGATTTTAAAATAATGATTACAAAAGGTAACAGCTAAATTCTAAATTCAATCTCACACTATTTTAGCAAAACTACTAGCTAGCTAGGTTCGATTGAATTTGAAGCCGTATTTGGGGTTTTAACTAAGTTCAATGAAACCAAGTTCAATGAACCTACGTTATCTAGGATTGTGATGGATCAATATAATTTCTTCATCTTTAATCAGAAGTCTCGAGTTTAATATTGAAGAAGGAAAAAAACTCTCGCCATGAAGCACTTTTTGCTTCCCCTTTAATGTGGCTTATGTGGCACACATTTTGATCAGTCGAGGCCTCAAAACAGATATGAATCCAGGTGGAAAAAAGAAAAGAAAAACTATATTAGTAATTGATCATTACACCACCACCTATAACTTCACAAGATTATTTTAATCCTTTTGTATATGTCACAAGAATATTATCAATTTATTGTTAGTTGAGAATAACTTATATTTATCATCATTTCCAAATTGGACTTCTTCTTTGCTACAATAATTATTTAATTTTGTTATTATAATTTTTTTGAGAGAGTCAACAAATGATGCACCAGTGTTATGAATGTGTAATGTTTTTCTTTTTGTGTTAAGCATAATCAAGCGAAATGTTTTTGATATTAGTTGTATCCTAATCGTTGTCAAATTTGTGAACAAGCATCTTCCTTACAAACAAATAGTACATGATACTGTTTTTATTTTAAAAAATCATGATCCATTTTGATAATTATAAAAATTGACCAAAATGTTTTGTTGTTGTTTGCTTGTCATATCATAAGCTTTTTGCATCACCACAAGAGGATGAACCTTTTTAAAAAAGAAAAAAAAAATATATCAAGATAAGAACTAGTCGATCACTTTACTTCTTTACCGCGCCGTCCCCTCATCCTCAAGTCACGACATAATGCAAGTCTTTTTTATCCTTTTAGAGCTAGCATAACAGTTGATATGGAATAGTAGCCTGGAGCCTAGAACAAAGTCCGATCTATGATACGTCATAACTAGGGGTGTACATAAGTCGGGTTGGTTTGGTTTTCTATTTAAAAAAAAAAAAATTAATTATATCGGTTTATTAAAACTATAAACCAAATCAAACCAACATAAAATCGGTTTTTTCGGTTTAGGTTTTAATCGGTTCTTTTGATTTTTTCGGGATTTTTTTTATAATCTTTATTTTTTACAATTATATTGTGATTGAAGTTTAAATCAAGTATGTTTTCACTCATGTGCTAATGAAAAATCACAATTATGAAAAATTGAGGAGCGAAAAACTCTTTTGAAACTAAAAAATAAGATAAAGAGTGAAAAGTTTCGATTTTAAGTTTATATTGAATTTTGGATCATTTTATTAGATTTTAATGGATAAATATTACAACTTAAAGGCCCAAATATGAATATATATATATATATATACACATATCTACTTTTTAAATATTAAAAATTAATAAAACTAATTGAAAAAGTATTTAAAAAGTAGATTATAATTAATATTTTATGAATAAAAAGTTAAATTATATATGCATATATATATATATATATATATATATATATATATATATATATATATATATATATATATATATTATGTCGGTTTGACTTTTTTTTTGTTAACACCAAACCAAACTAAGAATGGTCGGATTTTTTTTTCAAACGCCAAACCAACCAAACCAAACCATAAGTCGATTTTTTTTCTCGGTTTGATTTGGTTCTTTGGTTTGATTTGACTTGACGATTTGGTCTGTACACCCCTAGTCATAACCATCCATCCGTTCCGAGCCTTGTTTGCTAAGCGGGCTTATAGTCCAAGCCTCTTGGTTCGAGGAAGGGGATCCCCATCATGATGACTTGCCATGGAAGGACGACTACCCAAAAATTCTTTTTTGCAGCTTGATCCTCGTAATTAAGCTCAATGTTTATGACTTTACTCAACATTGCCGCTCTTGTTACTATGTCTAAAATGGGACCAAATCGACAACCCACCATTGAAATTGCTTTGTTTTCGCTCTGCTCACTCGAAAAACCATCCCAAAATCAGCGAGTTGCCTAAAACCTCCCTTGTTGTCTTGCTCCTATACTAGTTAAACACAATAGGTTGTCCCTTAACTGTTTTTGCCTCTAAATCATCCTTCTCCCTTAATTGTTTTTGCCTCTAAATCAGCCCACTTGTTAATTAAAACCAATAATGATCAAACAGCTTATGAAACTTTGAAGAAGAAAATGCTAATAGTAATCTAGATTTAATCGCGCGCTTGAAATACTAACTTTAAAATTACATAAATTTAAGTTAATTAACCGCAATAATTTCTTTATCTTGAGTTGGGGGTCTATCAGCCTTTCTACTTCTCCGTAGGTAGTGGTATGGATTACGTACATTTTACCCTCCTCAGACCCCACTATGTGAGAATACACTGAGTTTGTTGTTGTTGTAACCGCAATAATTTGATCCGTTAGTGAGTAAATATTACTATATATATGTAACTCAAATTTAAGTTTCGTATTTTATTTGTATCAGATAATATTGAATTTACTCATAAATCTTCTATTCCTATAGTCAATTGTCTACATATGATCAAATTCACTTTACTTAATTTTGTCTATACCACCAAAAATAAAGTAGAAGATTGTCTACATATGATCAAAAGTTCACTTTCCTTAATTTTGGTACAAAAAGCAGATCAAAGAATATTCATAGGCACTACATATAAAAAGTAACAAAGTTAGGGTCTATTAATTATTAAAAAAACATAGTAGTATCTCAATTAATTTATGTTAGGGTCTATTAAACATAGTAGGCTACAACTAGATACTGTAGCTCGTGTCAGTACGGTCCTAATATATGTTATTTACGTTATCTCAATTTATATAGCACAAATAGCATTTGGAGTGTCAATCAAATTTTTATTAATATAAATTTTTAAATAATTTAAGTTGCTAATCATTGTGATTTATAGTATCTTTTATGTAATTTAATAATTTATGTTACTGGCTTTGTCTCAATTTTAGAATTTAGTGAGTCAGTCAATTTTTTTTTACTAATATATTTTTTAAAATATTTTAAGTGGTTAATCTTTGTGATTTTAGTATCTTTTAATGTAATTTCAAATAATTTATGTTACTTGCTTTATCGCAACTTATGTGACACTATTAGAATTTCAAAAGTCAATCATATTTTCTACTATATATTTTTAAAATATTATAAGATGTTAATAGTTATGACTTATAATTATTTTTTTACATAATTTTTAAATATATAACATTTTACCAAAATAAAGTAAATAAATTAAAATAAATAGAGTACTAAATTTTTAAAATATGTTAAATTCGAAAACATCATTTGGATCAACAAATTACTAAATTAAAATAATAAAACATGCAAATTATAAAATGTCAAAACTATCCCGAATTTACGTGACACAAATATAATTTAGATAATCAATCAGATTCTTAATATGTTTTTAAATATTTTAAATTGTTAGCTATTGTAATTTATAATATTTTTATGTAATTTTCAAATAATATATGTTACTCTCCTTATTCAAATTTTTGTGGCATTGATAGTCAATTATATTCTTAAAATAATTTAAGTTTTTAATTATTATGATTTATAATACTTTTTCTTCCATTCCAATTTAAGTAACATTGAAATAAATTCTAGAGTCGACGAAATTTTATGATTGAAGCAGCGAAGTGGATATGTCCTAAATAACTTATAATACCTATTTAGAAGTGATATAGCAAAATTACTATGAGAAAATATTTGTGAAAAAAAATTAAATGAGTCTCATATAAGATGTCATGTTAATTTAAAACATCAAGAATTAATTTATCATTTTGTGTTGACCAAGCTTGGTCGGCCTAGTGGTTAGCTCACTAGGTCGCTTAAGCAAGTGTCGGGGGTTCGATTCCCGCCTTGTGCATGCAGCAACCAATTGGCCAGCGGCAAGCCCTTAAATAGAGCTCAGATCCGCTGAGGATTAGTCCTTGGCCTCTCGGGCTGGGGGATACCTTGGGAAACCAAAAAAAATTAAATAAAAAATTTATCATTTTGTGTCAATTTTATTTTTATTAAATATTATTAAATTTTTAATACCTAAATGACTTATAATAATTAATTAGGGGTGATATAGTAAAATTACGGTTGAAGCAACTGAAATAGACATGTCAGAAATGTCTATTTTATCTTTTTTTTTATTAAATATTATTAATTTTCTTATATGTAAATGTTTTACAATAGTTAATTAGGGGTAATATAGTAAAATCATGGAGCAAACATAATTGTGAATTTTCTTAAATAAGTCTCATATAAGATGTCCTATTAATTTAAAACATCAAGAATTGATTTATCATTTATATCTATTTTATTATTTATTAAATATTATTAATTTTTTAATACCTAGATGACTTATAATAGTTAATTTGAGATGATATAATAAAACTACGATTGAAGCAGCTGAAACAGACATGTAATAAATGTCTATTTTAGCTTTTTTTAGGGAAAAGTCTCAAATATGCCACTGGACTATCAGAAATGGCTCAGTTATGCCATCCGTTAAAAGTTGGGCTCATTCATGCCATCGCTGTTACAAAACTGGCTCATCCATGCCATTACTTTTAACATCTGGTTTTTAGAAAATAGCTTTGCCACGTGGCAGCATATTAGAGGTCCACATCATTTTATTTATTTATTTTATTTAAAAAAAAAATTAATTTTTTTATGCATTAAAAAGAATCCACCCAACTTTATATTAATTCTCATTTTATTTGAGTGATATTTTTTATCATTGGTCTTTTATTAACGGTAAAACTGAATATCCATGCTATAATTTGAACTTAGTAAATATCATTCAGGTTTATGGTAGAAAAGAAAAAATGAACTATTAAAATTACAAGTGTAGTATCTAATATTGATGATATTGCAGGAGCCTAACAAGAAGAAGAAAATATCAAGGAATTGTGTAAATATTGATGACTGCTTCAATAAGCTATCTGGTGGCATTTCTTTGAATAGATGGAAAGAAATTGCAACACACCTTCTGATCATCCGTGCTTGTCAGGTCTGTTAGTAGATGAATGTATGTATTGGTTGACTCTATGTTAACCTTATTCCCATACTAATCGGATTATTTCACTTGACTTTGAAAAGGAAAAATTCACAACTGTACAACCCCCATCGCCTTTTAGAAGTATTTTTGGCCTGGGTCTAATGGATTTGAAAGGGATGCTTTGCGTGCCAGACGCACGTCGCTTTCGTAGGAGTTCAATTCTAGACTTGTGGATACTTAAGGATAAAATAAGTTGCACTTGGGTAAAGGAATATAGCATCGATTTGGTCAACTATGGGTCTAATTAGAAGATCACGTCTTTCTTCAAGACATGGAATGAAGAAATAATATTTATGCATTTGGATATGGTCGTGATCTATCACTTGGAAAGAAAATGTTTCAGACTAGTGAAGAGTGTTGTGTTTAATCGTTGTTATGGAATTTACTCGAAAAGCTTGTTTTCTTTAGGAAGCACCATATAGGATGTCCTTCCCTCTATGGCTCTATGTATTCATCCCGCGTTTATTTTATGTTACATGGCAAAGAATTCATGTTCACGATATTACTTACTTTAGTATAACATTGTTTATGTTTCAACAATACTTATTTGCATATTATTGGTCTGAGCTTTAACTTTCAACATTAAAATAATAATGGGTGTTCGGCATGAAATTTAGGGTTTCCATCAGTACAATTTTTGAGTAAAATTCTACTTTTTTTTCATTGAATTAAACAGTTTGGGGTTGTTTAAAAGTTTCTTGAGTTGTTAGTACAATTTCTTGGTGTTTAACTGTTTATATGATGTTTTTTCTTGAAGTGTAACAATAATGTTATCTCTTTTATGATGTTGGTGTTGTTGAACATATGCATTGTTTAAGATGTGATCTTTTTGCAAGATTCTAGGTTGTAAATCTCTTTATTTGGCATGAAATTTATAGTTAATCTTAATCGTCTGTCTATTTTTAAAAATTTAACATTAGAGAACCTCATTTTCCTACCAATTTTAAAATGCATCAAAATAAAAAAATAAAAAAATTCTTTTTTTAATGACGTGGACCTCTAATATGCTGCCACGTGACAAAGCTATTTTTTAAAAATCGGCTATTAAAAGTAATGGCATGGATGAGCCAGTTTTGTAACGGCGATGGCATGAATGAACCCAACTTTTAACGGATGGCATTAATGAGTCATTTCTGATAATTCAGTGGCATATTTGAGCCTTTTTCCCTTTTTTTAATTAAGTATTATTAATTTTCTTATATATAAAGGACTTAAAATAATTAATTAGAGATAATATAGTAAAATAATATAGTAAAATCACGGAGTAGCTGAAGCATGTTGACGAAGAGTTGTTTGCTTCTTCACTCTTATTAATAGTAGTAACTAGATGTCGAAGGCCCGTGCCAGCACGGGCCCAATATATTTTATTTTTTAGTTTCAATTTATGTGACACAAATTGAATTTAGATAATCAATTATATTTTAATATGCTTTAGTTATTTTAAGTTGTTAATTGTCATAATTTATAATATTTTTATTTAATTTTTAAATAATACATGTTACTCGGAGGTTTGGGCCACAGGTGACAAAAGAGTTTTAAAATGAGGTGTAGGTGACACAACTCTTAATTATTAGTTGGAGGTGACAATTACTTTATTATGGATTAAGAAAGTTGGAGGAGTTTGAAAATAACCCACATGTTTTTAAATTTACACTTTGATCCCAATGTATACCTAAAATAATGGAAAACGGAGGAAAAAAGGCGCCTTTCTCTCTCTTCTAATCCATTATTATTTTCTCTCTCTTAGCGATTTTTGTTGTTCATTGTTTCTGTTTCTGCTGTTTTATTCATCATCTTCTGCTTTATTATCATCATCTTCTACTTCGTTATCATCCTCATCTTCTTCTTGTCGACCATTTGTTATTGGTGTTGGTGTTGTTGGTACAACGCTACTGCTGCGATCTGACCAATTTCTTAGGTCAAATTTTATTTACTACATCACTTTTCACTTTGGCATTACTTCATAGGTGACTTTGGTAAGTAAAATTATAATTTTTATTCGTATTTGTCATCTGGGTACACTTTTGTTTTTCCAACAATGGATAGAATCTCGATTATGAATCTAGCATAAGTGCCCACAATTTAAACAGATCAATCATATGGTGCATCGAATGAGTAATCTGTTGTATCAAGAGATTTATATGTTGCATCAGACTGTTTATCTGTTGCATCAGGCGTATTATCTGTTGCATCAGACTATTTATCTGTTGTATCAGGATGTTTATCTGTCATAGGTGACTTTGACAAGTAAAATTATGATTTTTATTCGTATTTATCATCTGGGTACACTTCTGTTTTTCCAATAATGGATAGAACCCCGATCATGAATCCAGCATAAGTGCCCACAATTTAAACAGATCAATCATCTGGTGCATCAGATGAGTAATCTGTTGCATCAGAAGATTTATCTGTTACATCAGATTGTTTATCTGTTGCATCAGACGTATTATCTGTTGCATCAGATATATTAGCTGTTGTATCAGGATATTTATCTGTTGCACCAGACTAATTATCTGTTGCATCAGAATGTTTATCTGTTGCACCAAACTAATTATCTGTTTCAACGAATAATTAATTTGTTTGAAACAACACAAATCAACCCCTGCCACAAACCCAACAGATAACCAACATGTTTCGACTCTTGCTATTGCTACTGGATTCAAAATTATTTCTTACGTCTAATTACCCGTCCCAAATTTCCTAATTCGATTTCTCATTTTACTTGTCTTTTTCATTAATCAAGAAAAGATTAAAAAAATCCATGTTTTACCCTTTGCATTAATCACTTTTTCTTCAAATTAAAATGAAAACATCATTTAATAGGGGGATTATACGCCGACCGACGTTAAAAGCTTTCTTCTCTTATGAAATTTTGATTGAATAACAAACAATGGTTATTTCAAACACGTCTACTGTCCCACCAACTGATCATTGGGTTATGGTAAACTAGACATGTTATTAATTATTATTTTTAATCAATATGGTATCTCAATTTGGGACGGGTAATTTGAGACGGAGGGAGTACGAATTAAAACGTCAGAGCCAAGCAAAGCAACAAACTAGTCATCTGTTGAAACAGACTATTTATCTGTTGCATCAGACTTCTTATCTGTTGCAACATGAGTAATCTGTTTTGAACAACACATCAACCCCTGCCACAAACCTAACAGATAAATCTTGCTATTGCTACTGGATTCTAAATTATTTCTTTTTACGTCAAATCGTCGACATGTTTGTTGAGAAGATAATAGACAAAATGAAAATTAAATATGGATTAAAACGTCAAAGATCAAATATAATTTATTTATTAAACAAAAATAAATAAAAATACATATAATAGACTAAAAGAAAAATAATAATGTAATTATTATTATTATTATCATCATCATCATTGCCAGCCGGCCAATCTTCAACCGGAAGTAGAAAGGCCCTCCTCAGCCTGCGTATCTCGCGGAGCATTCTTGCTCTAACTCCTCCCAGTTCCCTTGCAGGTCACAAACTTGATTTCGAAGTTCATTCACGGCGTCTTGCAGAAAAGCAACGTCCCACACTGGGTCAGCCATAATCTTATCTTCTAGAGTGTAATATGAAAAACGAGATGCAATAAATAAATAGAGTGTAGTTGAATGAACAATTGAGTAAGGAGAGACATATTTATATAGCATTGAATTTGAATGAGAGGCAAAAAGGCGCGACTATTCATCTCCATACATTAATTACATTTTTGATTAAATTAAAAAAATAAATATTGTGATATAAGTCATGACTTTTCAGATTATTATTATTAATTAGTTCTTTCGAAGAACCGTTTTTATTGAATTGTGGCAACAGATTCTATATCTGTTGCATCAGATAACACATTTGTGACAACAGATATATTATCTGTTGCAACAAATATAAAATATGTTGCATCAGATAGCTTATTTGTTGCAACATATAATCTAACTGTTCACCTCCATTTATTAATTACATTTTTGATTAATGTGAAAAGTAATGACTTAATTAAATTAAAAAATATTGTGATAAGTTATAACTTTTCAGCTTATTATTATTAATTAGCTCTTCCCAAGAACCATTTTTATTTAGTTGTGACGACAGATTCGATATCGGTTGCATCAGATAAATCATCTGTGACAACAGATGATATATCTGTTGCAAAATAGTGAACCTGTTGCATCAGATAATTTATTTGTTGCAACATATAATCTACTTTTTTAAAAAAAAATAACTATCATCATATCATTAATCCAAATTTGCTTACTTTTTATTTTATAAATAAAAAAAAACACCTTTTCAAATTCCTTAATAAAATAATAACCATTTTATTATATAATAAATAAATTTAAAAAATAATTTTAAAAACAAAAATGGAGAAAAGTCACGATCAATTATTAAAATTGTGGTTATAAATTGTGTTTATCATTTATTTCCTTATTATTTATTTACAAAACATTTTTCATGTTGAATAATCGGAAAGTCATGTCTTTTTCTTTTCACCCTCTCAATAACAACAATAATCCCTTTTTATTAATAACCGCCAGGTGCAACATATGATCGATCTATCGTAGCAGATTAACCTCTGTAGACACAAATTATTGCCCAATCCCTACCACCAACCGTCGGCATGTTGAGAACAAGGAATAAACAGAATGATTATTAGTAAATACTAAATAAGAATTAAAAATTCAAAGTAGACAACAAAATAAAATAAATGTTCATAGATTTTTGAAACCCTTGGGTAGATCCGATATACAAAAGGAGAAAAATACATACATGCGCTAAAATAAATAACATTACCTAATTATTATTACTACTATTATTATTATTATCAATCAAACATTTTTCATCCGACAACCTTGCTCCAAAGTCAGTCAAATCTCTCTGGAGTTCATCAAACTGCCTTTGAAGTTCACGCAAGGACTCGATATGAATATTCTTGTACAAATCTGGATCATCCATATTTGTAAGGAGGGACCTATTTATAAATTATTGTATCTCGAAAAGAAAAGATAATTTCTTTAAAATAAATCTAACAGATGGGTAATCTGTTGCAAAATATATTCTTTCTATTAGACAACATATGAAAATCTTTTACAACAGATGTATATATCTGTTTGATTTCTGCAGTAGGTTGTTCAATTGTCGTAACAGATGTCTCCAATTGTTTGACAATATAAACAGATGTGCCATCTACTGCAACTAGCTAGTCATCTGTTTATTCAATTTAAGTCATAGATGGACTAGGAAGAATAAGGTGCATGCAGATGGATCCACTATCATATGTGTGGGAGTTAAGTATGTATTACTGATTAGGTCACCGGGACAACACACAAAGTACAATGTTTTTGTGAATTCAGTTTTTAACCGATTAGGCATTGATCATTCAAACAAGATCCTGCATTGTACCGTTAAGTTTGATGGGTTCGAAATTGATAAGGCTGAGGACCTTATGAAGATGGTGCAGATACCCTGTTACGAATTACTGACGGTTGTTGCTCGTGTTTATGCGTGTCAAGTTTTGAGAAGGGATCAATATTTGTCGTCATTGTTGAGAACCAATAGCGATTGGACTTAACTTTAAGTGTGCATTGGACCCTTAGAGGTCCCTCGAAGCCTCGCACTGCATCAAACAAGAATGGAAAACCAATATAGTTATTGCCCTGGCTAAAATTTATATGGTTGGGTTACTCGCTCGGGGTGATGATTATATGCCAGAAGGTGCGGTTGGAGAATACTTTCGAGGGAAAAAGGGTGGTTGATGGAAGACTATATCATTTGAGAGCTAATTTAAGAAGAGACATACGGTAGAAAGTAACTTCTAACAAATCTGGTTGATGGAATTATCTTAACAGATGCGAAATCTGAATCAAGTACAAATATGAAAGTGTATCCGGTAATGTAATTTCGTCTGTTATGTCTCTGAAAGAAAAATAATGCAGATGGATACTTTGCTAGGGAACTGCGTGGTCGGGATTATCACCTAGGTAAAAAATAGAAGAAGACCAACAAAGCAGCCTCACGGGTATCGAGGGTTGAAATGATGTTCAGCGAGTCTAGAAAACTTACGCCAATAACAACTGCAGTTAAAATAAGGAAACTAAGCGAAGGCGGCAATTTCTGAATTTTAAATTTCATCCCATGCCTTCTTGTTTGTGTTTCTGATCAGGTCCACTATTCGTTGACCTGATTGAAACCACAAACGAGATTGAAAGGCAAATATAGTATCATTGTTTCAATAGCAATATGGTTATAATTGATTGTATTTTCTTGTCTTACATACTTTCAACATTCCTTGGAGAAGATCAAATGCTTGTTGTAGTATGTGAATCCCGATAATTTTTAAGCTTGCCTCCAGCTTGCTGATTCTGTATTCAAACTAGTCATTGCCGTCTTCGAAGTTGGTAAGGAGTTCCTCGTCTCTTGTGAGTTCGATCAGGAACTCTATCTTCAAAGTTGTGGAATTCTAGAAGCCCTTCAGTACACATTCTTCAAAAGCTTTAAAGGATATATGAAGGGTCGTTGTGTTTGTTTTAGGTCAAAATATGTTGATGCACGTTGAAGATATGGTCCCAACAGTTAAACAACACACTTTTATCGAGCGTTGCTCCATGCATCTTGCTCAATCAATTTGATAAATTAGTAATCATGGAGTTACATAGCGTATGATCTAAACCGGCTCTACCAAGCCTATCAAGGGTTATGTAACTCTGAGCTCATTACCCAATCAAAAAAATATGACCGAGTTAGTGTACAAATCGAACGAGCTCAATCTCTCAGCCTTTCTGCTGATCGCTCTTCTCCAATATAAATGAAAAGATATCTACTATTCAAAAGTCTACACCATCGCCAGAAATACTTGCCTGGGAGCAATTTTTCAGAACACATTAATAGATAACTTTAGAAGAATCGCTCCCAGGCAAGCATGTCTGGCGACGGTGTAGACTTTTGAATAGCAGATATTATGTCATCTATATTTGAGAAGAGCGATCAGCAGAAAGGCTGAGAGATTGAGTTCTTTCGATTTGTACACTAACTCGGTTATATTTTTTTGATAGGGTAATGAGCTCGGAGTTACGTAACGTTTGATCGGCTTGGTAGAGCCGGTTTAGATCACACGCTACATAAATTTATGATTACTAATTTATCAAATTGGTTGAGCAAGATGCATAGAGCAACGCTTGATAAAAGTGTGTTGTTCAACTGTTGGGACCATATTTTCAACGTGCATCAACACATTTTGAACTAAAACAAACACAACGACCCTCCATGCATCCTTTAAGGCTTCTGAAGAAAGTGTTATGAAGGGCTTCCAGAATGCCACAACTTTGAAGGTAGTGTTCCTGATCGAGCTAACAAGAGACGAGGAACTCCTTACCAACTTCGAAGACGGCAACAACCAACTTGAATACAGAATCAGCAAGCTGGAGGCAAGCTTAAAAATTATCGAAATTTACATACTACAGCAAACATCTAATCTTCTCCAAGGAATGTTGAAAGCATGTCAAGGCAAGAAAACACAATCAATTATAACCATATTGCTATGGAAGCAATGATACTCTATTTGCCTTTCAATCTCGTTTGTGGTTCCGACCAGGTCAACGAACAGTGGACCTGATCGAAAATATAAACAAGAAGACATGGGATGAAATTTAAAATTCAGAAATTGCCGCCTTCGCTTGGATTCCTTATTTTTACTGCAGTTGTTATTGGCGTAAGTTTTCTAGACTTGTTGAACATCATTTCAACCCTCGATGCCCGTGAGGCTACTTTGTTGGTCTTCTCCTATTTTCTACCTAGGTGATAATCCCAACCACGCAGCTCCTTAGCAAAGTGTCCATCTGCATTATTTTTCTTTCAGAGACACAACAGACGAAATTACATTACCGGATACACTTTCATATTTGCACTTGATTCAGATTTCGCATCTGTTAAGATAATTCCATCGGCCATATTCTCTAAAAGTTACTTTCTACCTTATGTCTCTAATTCAATTAGCTCTCAGATGATATAGTCTTCCATCAACCACCCATTTTCCCTCAAGGTATTCTCCTACCGCACCTTCTGGTATATAATCATCACCCCGAGTGAGCAAACCAACCATATAAATTTTGGCCAGGGCAATAACTATATTGGTTTTCCGTTCTTGTTAGATGCAGTGCTAAATAACTATATTGTTTTTCTGTTCTTGTTAGATGCAGTGCTAAGCTTCGGAGGCCCTCTAAGGGTCCAATGCACCCTAAAAGTTAGTCCAATAGCTATTGAATCTTTTTACAATGACACCAAAACTAGATCCCTTCACAATGCTTGACAAATAAACATGAGCAACAACCGACATTAAATCTTAATAGGGTATCAGAACCATATTCATGGTCCCTCAGCCTTATCAGTTTGGACCTACTAATCTTAACTGTAAAATTGCAGACATCTTGTTTGAACGATCTATGACTAATCAGTAAAAATAATATTCACAAAATCAGTGCACTTTATGTGTGTTTCCACGATAAAATTATCAGTAATACATACATCCCACATATAAAGTGGTTCCATCTGCAAGTAGTTTATTCCTCCGAACCCATCTTTACTTCAGCCTCTTGAGATAGTCCGGCAAAATTTGATCAACTGTTAGTTCGTTATATCTACAAAGAAGAGGAAAAAATTAAGGTCACAAAAAGAACATTATCCATCTGTTGCATCAAATGTGGAGTTTGTTGCAACAGATGTTAAGTCTGTTGCAACAAATGTGGAGTCTGTTGCAACAGATATAGAATCAGATGGAATACATCAAACCAGCCTTTCTGGTGGTTTGATTTGTTTCAACAGTTTCTCCATCTGTTGCAACATCAACAACAACATAAACATCAATAATAAAGAAACAACAATATTTGTTCCAACAACATCATCAACAACAAAGAAGCAATATTCATTGTTCCAGAACCATCAACAACAACACACCACAAGTTCCAATAATACCAACCCCACCAACAATATCAATAACTACATCAACAATAAAGAAATAAATAAAATACATACAAAAAATGATACTGCCAACAAGGCTTTTAAACTTCACCCAACAGATGACTTTTTTCGCATATTGTAATAAAAATTCTTAGTTTGTTTATTCAACACTTTAAAGTTTCTTCAAAAAAATTTAATAAATATGATATGGGTAAATAGTAATTAAATAAAAAAAATAGATATAAATAACTTGCAAAGAAGAAGACGAGAATGAAAGAGCAATAATGAACCATACCTTAATATCAAAAAGGGGATCAAAACAAAAATTTTAGTCGAGGAAAGATATGGATCGGTTTAGATCCGAAAAGATCTTTATGAGAAGAGAAGAGAAAAGAGAGAAAAAAGATTGTGATCCTAAAGAGGAGAGAAAGAAAAGGATGAGAGAGTTGAATAAAATAAACTGCAGCTGAAGAAAGATTTCTATAGATGTATTGTGTACGTAGACGTGGGGGTTTTCACTATTCATTAATTAATATTAATTAATTTTATTAATAATTTGAGGGGCATGAGGAAGACTAAGACTAGTGACATTGAAAAGACAAGACAAAAATGCTCAATGAACTCACTTTTGAGATATCCAAGAAATATTTTTTACCGCCTTTAGTAGTAAGTACTACTACTTGATATTATCTACTCGGACCAAAAGCTTGCTTTAAAATTAAAAGAGAAAAAAAGATTTTTAAACAGATATGTCATATGTTGTAACATATATAACTATCTGTTTAAAAATTCGAACAGCTCAGTCATCTGTTACAACAGATATAAATATCTGTTTAAAAATTCCAACAACTCGGTCATCTATGACAACAAATGAAAATATCCATTTGATAATTAATTAAATCAGATATGTCATCTGCTACAACAGATATAAATATATGTTTGAAAATTTCCAACAGCTCACTCATCTGTCAAAACAGATGCAAATGTCTATTTGATAATTAAATCAGATATGTCATCTGTTGCAATAAATATGAATACCTGTTTGAAAATTTTCAATAGCTCAGTTGTTTGTTGCAACTGATTTCATTGCAATTGATTTAGGTGGAACTAGGGATGAATGAATGAGCTCGCAGGGTCAACTACAAATCCAATCGAGTCTTTGCAATTACATGGCGTTGGTATTCCATTCATCCCGACCTGAGTCATCGATCGATCACTCTGAGTTGAAATGAGTTCTCATCAACTCAATGTTAGGATAGTGATAGTACCTAAGTTGATTTAGGTGGAACTAGGGATGAATGAATGAGCTTGCAGGGTCAACTTCAAATCCAATCGATTCATTGCAATTGCATGGCGTTGGTATTGGGTTCATCTTGACTCAAGTCATCGATCTATCACTCTGAGTTGAAATGAGTTCTCATCAACTCAATGTTAGAATACTAATAGTACCTAAGTTGATGAATGAATGAGCTCGCAGGGTCAACTACAAATCCAATCGAGTTTTTGCAATTGCATGCCGTTGGTATTGCGTTCATCCCAACCCGAGTTATAGATCGATCACTCTGAGTTGAAATGAGTTCTTATCAACTCAATGTAAGGATAGTGATAGTACCTAAGTTGATTTAGGTGGAACTAGGGATGAATGAATGAGCTCACAGGGTCAACTACAAACTCCAATCGAGTTTTTGCAATTGCATGGCGTTGGTATTGCGTTCATCCTGACCCGAGTTATCGATCGATCACTCTGAGTTGAAATGAGTTCTCATCAAGTCAATATTAGGATAGTGATAGTACCTAAGTTGATTTAGGTGGAACTAGGGATGAATGAATGAGCTCGCAGGGTCAACTACAAATCCAATCGAGTCTTTGCAATTGCATAGCGTTAGTATTACGTTCATCCCGACCTAAGTCATCGATCGATCACTCTGAGTTGAAATAAGTTCTCATCAACTCAATTTTAGGAGAGTGATAGTATATAAGTTGATTTAGGTGGAGCTAGGGATGAATGAATGAACTCGCAGGGTCAACTACAAATCCAATCGAGTCTTTGCAATTTCATGGCGTTGGTATTGCGTTCATCCCGATCTGAGTCGTCGATCGATCACTCTGAGTTGAAATGAGTTCTCATTAACTCAATGTTTTATAAACTATATCTTTTAAATTTTTTAAAATTAATTAAGATCAATTCAGACCAAATTAGCAATTTCAAAACTTGTCATTCTTTTCCAAAATTACAAATCAACCCATACAAATCATCCATTTGCGCGAAAAACTTTTCATTTCAAATCTTAAGTTCTCGTTCTTCTCTCTCTCTCTCGGGGTCTCCTCTCCCTCTCAATAATACAAATAACAACTACTCAACATATTGCTCAACCCTTTAAAATAGATCGATTTTTTTCCCATTTACGACTACATATAGTTGTTGTTTTTTAATTCATTCCCGCTTGTATCTGTCGTTTTCTCTGTCTTCGCAGGTAACAAAGTTTGAGAAGAGTTCTACATTTGTTCTTTATTTTAAAAAATAGGGCTTTTTAGTTAATAATGAAAAAGAAGACTTTTAGTTGTAATATTTTCGAGAATGGGTTAACGATTTTGAGTTTTGATGCTAAAAAAGTAGGAAGCACCCGAGAAAACCTTAGTGTTTCTCTCAGTGTTTTGTTGACTATCATGGTATTGTTGGATAATATTTGTGGTGGTGTTGGTGCCTGTTGTTAGTGGTGTTGGTATTTGTGTTTTTTGGCGGTGGTGGCGCTGGTGTTGGTGTTAGTATTGGTGGCATTGTTTGTGGTGGTGGTGGTTCATCTGTTGCAACGGGTGGAAGATCTGTTGGGAGATATTACATAGGTCTTCAAACAGATTCCCCATTTGTTCTAACTGATGGGTTATCCGTTGGAGTATTTTCTTGTAATGTGGCGTAGAATAATTTATTGAAATTTGTCCACTTGTTGCAACAGGTGGAATATCTGTTGGGAGATATTAAATTGGTCTTCAAACAGATTCGGGTTCCCCATCTGTTCCAACTGATGGGTTGTCCGTTGGAGTATTTTTTTTTGTTATGTGGTAAGAATAATTTATTGAAATTTGTCTCACCTTTTTTAAAAAAATTATGCAGACATCAAATGCAATGTATTTTTTTATTTTTCTTTTGTTTGTAGTTAAAAGATGTCTCCCAAAAGAAAAGAAACTGAAAGTGGAGAAAGTGGATCAACTTTCGATCACCAAACAAAAAAGGCTATAGTATAGATAGATTCGGAGGAACTTCCAGAACAATCTCAGTCAGGGCAAAATGAAGCCGAGGAAAGTGATAACTCCTCCTCACCAATGGGGCGTGAAATAATATTGAAATTCCAGCGTGATTCTGTCAAAATCATTAGTATTGACAAGTTTTGAGTTGTGATACCGATGAATAGCCCTAAAGCAGTATTTGGTGATCTTGTACTTAAATGTCAGTTGGGGAAATATTTTGATGAACTTAGGAGCATTATGAAGAAGGAAAACATAGATAGACTTTTTAAGAAGAGCTGCTTTGCACACTTTCTTGAGCTGTCTGGGCCCCGTTCTCTCTGTTTCCCAATGATCATGGTATATGGCCTTCTCAAGCGCAGGATCAAGTATGTGGGGGATAATGGAGGTTCGAAGGAGGGCAAAAAAAGTTAGATGAAGTTTGGATCAACTACTGTAGCATACCGGTTTGTTTTGGATTGAAAGAGTTTGCCATTGTGACGGGCTTGAGATGCGATCGTCCAGAAGAACCTCCCATAAAGAAAACACCCCACAAAGGGTCCAACAAACGCAAGGTAAAAAAAGATGGGTTGTTGGGCATTGTTGGACCTAGCTACAAAGTGGAGGATTTGATGGAGGATCTCAAGAAGAAAGACATACCAAAGCACTACAGGGAGAAATTGTGCTTAGTTTGGTTTGTCCATTCCGTTTTATTGGCAAGAGTCGTCAGAAAAGTTATAGAACATGATTTGTTGGCGTTTGCTGATGATTTTGGAAAATTCAATGATTATCCCTGGGGATACGACAGCTACTACTTGACTGTCAAATATTTACTGAAAGAGCTAAAGCCAAAGACGATCATATTATATGGCTTTCCTTGGACTTTCATGGTAAAATTGATCACTATTTTTACTCATTAATTAATTTATATTGAATATACTTGTGACTTTTTTTTGCTTGCTTCCTGTTTACAATTTTTAGGCTTGGGCATGTGAAGTCGCTCCTCTCCTCCAAAAGCATTTCAAGGATTACCCGGATAAGGTTTCTCATCCAAGAATCCTTAGGTGGTTGGCTGCAGTAGAGAGAAGCAAAAAAAATATTAACGAGGCCGATCTCTTTAATCCTCCAGATGATGCAGTACGTCTTCTTTCAACTAAAATAATTTGCCTCAAAGAAATATATTAAAACAGATGTTCCAACTGTTGCGACAGATGGGTCATCTGTTGCAACAGATAGGTCGTCTGTTGCAACAGATTACCCATCAACTGCAACTAGTGCAACAGATGGGTAATCTGTTGTGACGGACGATCCATATTTCACAACAGATTAACCATATATTGCTCTGGTCTCTGAACCCTACTTAATAGATTACCCATCTACTGTAAATTATGCAATAGATGGGTAATCTAATGCAACATATTATCAATCTGTTTCAACATACAGATCAGCTGTTGCGCTATATAGATCTTCTGTTGCATAAGTTAGTTGTGTTAACATAACTCGAGCCCCATGTAACCCAACTGACTGCAAATTATTATTATATGATTTAAATTCTTCCTGTTTTTTTTATAGGTTGTGCATCCTTGGATCGTGCCTACCATTGATGAGCTGGGGATGACTTCTTTTCTTACTCTGGGTCTTGTTGATACAAAAGAAGACCCAACGGTGGAGTTAATAAAGAAGGAATTGGATGGATCAACAACCATAAGAAGAGCAGTTAGGCAAGGTCAGCCTAATGTTGAAGCTCTTCACAACCAACCTCAAACTGCAACAGATCCGGGTGTTTCTTCTGGGGGTGTTGCTGGTGGAGTTGTTTATGATGGTGGCATGGTGGAGTTGTTTATGATGGTGGCAGCCATCCTGCTGTTGCTTCTGCTGCCAGTCGTGATTTTGAGTGTGTTTGTGCTCAGTAAAAAATAAATATGTTTGAAAATACACCATGCACAGGTCCTCCCTCTCACCCCTACACCGGTCCCTCCCACCCTTACAGTGGTCCCTCTCACCCCTCCTCACCCTCATGTTCTCATTGTAAATACAAAGTGTGCAAGGACAGGGAGGATAAACTCCTTGAAAAGCTAGAGGCTATTGCTGAAGCTACCAAGGAGTTGAAATCCAGGAGGGGTGTCATACCATCTAACGAGGTGAGGGAGCCATGCACTCCTACAGTAGAGATTAGGAGGAAGAGAACAAAAATTAGACAAATTCTCTCCGTTCTGAAATCAGCAAAAATTGTAACTCCCCCGACTCCAATAGTTGTTGAAGTTCAGGGGCCGCCGAAGAAGGTGGACATATTCGTGGCGCTTGGCAAGGAGAATAAGAAGGAGCTGGAAGAATTCATCAAAATGAAGGTTCAAAAAGAATACACCATGCATTCATTTGCCGCCAAAGACTTCTCGAATATGACAAATATGTGTGTGTGGTACGAGGACAAGGTAAGTTTACTTTTGCTAACCTACCCTTCCAATCTACTTCATGAAGAGGAATCTACGCAGCAGATGTGTAATCTGTTGCAAAAACTTGGTATTCTGTTGCAACATAATACACATCTGTTGCATAAGTTGCGTTGGCTGGGTAATCTGTGAACTGATTTAGAGAACCCTCTGCATCGAATTCTTTTGACTGTGTTTTTATTCCTTACAATTACTAGCCTATTTAAAAATTATCTTCTTATACCACAGTATGTTGATGAAATTCTCTGCCTCATGAGGGGCAGGCAATTAGTGTACCCGAATATTTATGATGCTGCCGATAGGATAATGGACCTCAACTTCTACAATAATTTCAAGGATAGGTACGCTAAACTCTGTAAGATAGTTGATTTCGGTGGCCCGGGATTTGATCAGTTAGTTTCTACATTCCAATGGGATGAAGAAGCGATTAAATATGTTAGAGGGAAGAGGTCATATCCACACGGCAAGAGTTGGAACAAGGCAAAGAGAATCCTTGCAGTCATGAACGTAGATATCATACATTTTCTCACTGTTGAGATACTACTATATGAGGGAAAGATTAAGGTTTATGACTGCAACTTACCTATCTTCAGCGAGAAGATGTTTTTAACCTACATGAAGCCACTCTTGAAGTTGTTGACACAGAGTAAGCAAATGGATCACTTGCCGGCTGAAGTCTTGGCGAAGGAATCATGAGATTTTGATGGTCAAAATAAGAACATCCAGCTCCCAAGAAATACAACTGGTGCAGCGTGCGGGCCGTAATCGCTTGCATACATCGAGTGTTTGCTGATCGGCACATAAATGACTGGTGTGTGCGATACCGTTTTGGGAAAGATGCAATGGGTATGGGCATATGGGTTACTAACTAAATGGTTGGAGCCCGTGTATAAAAAAGAACATGTACAAAAACAGAGGAGAACACGATAACAAATTTTCATTTCAAGCCAATTCACTTTACATGTAGTGGCAATAATTTTTATGTCTAGCTAAGTTGAATTTTTATAATGCAACAAATTTTATATCTATCATAACAGATATAGTACCTGTTGTGACAGATTGATTATTTGTTGGAATAGGTTGGTCATCTATTGCGTTATGCAGATGTTCCCTGTCTGTCTGTCGCAACAGATATACGATCTGTTGTAGCATATAACTTATCTGATGCAACTGATCGGTAATCTGTTAGAGCAAATAAAAAAAGTAGGAAGACCTGTTATATAATTTCCAGCAGATGACCTACGTGTTGCATCTCATGTTGCAATATATGTCTAAATCTGTCTGATAAGATATGTCGTCTGTTGCAGCAGATGTATTATCTGTTGCGATATTTGAATCTAGTACTTTATTTCAATTAACATGTTCAAAACTAAGGATTAATTATATTCATAGACAGAATAAAATAAACTGAAGCCTTCGAAAATTACGTGAAATAACTCAACAAATAAATAAAATGTAAGAAAAATCATAATGGGTACAAACGATCTACTCTACAAATAAATCAACAAGTTAAACCAATGAGGATAGGTTATTACATTGACGGACTCAAGCTATAAAGATCTAGTCAATATGGACAAGTTGTTCTTCATCCAGTGCTACGGAATTCGGCTTTGGTCGTCCTGGATCTTTAACGTCGGTTGCGTACGGCTTCTGAGCTTTTGCTTCTCCGTATATCCATAAAAGAGAAGCATATATTTTGTGGAGTAATCCGGCATCAAGTCCATTATTTGGTACTTGTAATGCATCGCTCAAATACTCGGTATAGACGGCAACAAAAGGACCACAATCCCTGCGTTATAAAAAAATAGATAATCCATATCTTGCAGTTCATGCAAGCGTTGTGAAATTTGTGAAATGAAACTAAATCATGACACTTAAACTTACAGGCTACCAATGATTTGTTGAGCAATTCCGTCAACATATTGTACATCAAATGGATTAGCCATTTTACCCCGGTATGCTTCAATCGTCGAACAATCAGTACGAACCTTTAGTCCAGAAAAACACTTATATCAAGGTAAGTAGGCAATATTTTGGTCAGCTTTTGTATCTCAGACGATGGCCCGAAATGTCTCCTTCGCGACATCGAGTCATAAACTCGGATGCACCTCTCTTTTAGAACGACGAAAGCCAACACCCAATGGAATTCATCACCACAATTGATTGAGATGTACACTTCATCGACCAAATGCCAAGGTAACCCAGCCGGAATGCTAAAACCTTTGATGATGTTGATTAAACATTTCTCATTTCGAGAAACTTCCGGCTGCTGTTGACAATACCTATCATAGGCATTATTAATGTAAACTTTGTACAAACAATTGTCTGTTGTTTATCTGTATTGTTCTTGTGTTGGCAACTTGGCCTTCTTTCGAAGGTAGTAAAAAATGACATCGATGTGCTGCACATATTATCAAATATTTTGGATTACGTGATGAAAAAATCAATACGCAGATGCAATTAAATAAAGTATTAATTAATAGTATTATGTGTGACATTTAAACCTCATCATTCCAGCAAGTTTGGAGCTGTGAAATCAAATAGAATCAATTCTTCGTTCTGGGATGTGCAACAAAAAAGTCGAACAGATCAAAACCAGGACTCGATTCGTTCACTTTGTAGCGCTCGTCATTTTGTTTTCTACATGATGATTTATATGTGTTAATGTCAGGTTCTTACAACAAGAATTGTATAAACCAATATCCATAAAATTAATTTATGTACCTGCCGGCATGATGCTTTAACAGCCCATCGGTAATTCATTCTGAATAGTCGTTGATCAACTATGTTAGTTTTTTTAGAGCCTTGTCCGAGATGTTGAACCCTTCAAACGGATAATTCTTCCGTTCTCCCAAACTGACAGGCTCCACTTTTTGTTCATCTTTGGAAGCAGTTGATGGATTATCAACTGTGATATTATGCTCTTCGGCAGTAACTGTGACATCCACCTGGAAAGCCAGAATTGTCAATGCTTAGTAGAGATATACAACAGATTTTTCATTTATTACAACAGATGAGTCTTATGTTGCATCAGATGGATTATCTGTTGGGACAAATTTGAACAGGTAAATCAGAGCAGTACGATAATTTTGAATAGATGACCCAACTATTGCAACATAAGACTCATTTGTTGAAATAGATAATGAATCTGATGCAATAAGTTAGACAACATTTGCAACAAATGTATATATCTGTTTGATAATTTTCAACAGATGTATCATCTGTTGAAACAGATATGTGCCTGTTTGTTTTTTGGAACAGATGATGTACATTCACCTTCTTCAGCTCATGCTGCTCTTCTGTGGCCCTTGCACACTGGACATCGGTGCTAGACAAAGAAAGAGGCGTTGCAATCTTACTTTTTTTTATGATTGATGATGCCTTGAAAGTGTTTTTCCTTCTCCTCTTAGCCGCCTTTGATCTCTAGTGGAGTGTCTGGATATGAAATTCTCTTTGATGGAATGACCCCCCTCTTAGATGTCATTTCCTTTACAGAAGCAGTTAGTGCATTAATAACATTAATCACTCCATCGTGTTTCGCCTTGCAGTCTCGATATTTGCATGAAGAACATTCACTAGATGCGGCAAAATCTGGAAAAAATCTGTACAACCATTATGATCATAATCATAATGGCTTGTTGTTTCAAAAACCGTAAGAGGAGCATCATTAGCCCCGCCCTCTAAAATTATTTTTCTTATGATGACTATTGCTCCAAACAATTCTATTTTTATTCCATCAACGACCTTAGGGTCCGATAAAGTTTGCCCAGATCGTAAAGTAAGAAAAAATGACATTTTTACTCTCGGTTGGTAGGAACAAGCTACGGATGGACAATCTAAAATAAATCGGTACATTTATTAAGAATGATGATGAAATCATTTAATCATTAATTAAAACAAAAACTTGATTAGAATTGGACTTACTGCTTCCTTGGGGGATTGAAAAAATCAAGAAATTTTGCATTTTTATCGGTTATGGCCAACAACCATCTCAGAATTCTGGACAGGAAACTTCTTCCTGGTAGTTTACTTGTTGTCTCAAATAAGAAATGACTTCAAATGCCCAAGCCTATAACATAACGCCAATAAATTAAAAGCATTATTGAATAAAAAAATGATGAATCATATCATGATAAAAGAAATATTTACCATGAAGGCCCATGAAAAGCCATATAAGTTGACTGTTTTTGGCGTTAATGGAGTCAACAAATATTCGACATTCATTTTGAAGCTTTCATAACCCCAAAGATAGCTATTAAATGCCTCAAGATCCTTAGAGAGATTTATTAAACCGAGGCTTATGTTGTTGTTAACGTCTCTCGCTCAAAGAACATTATGTACAAACCAAATCAAGCACAATGATTGATTGTGCTTCTTTGAAAGTCCTTTACCTTTCGACGCTTCTATCATATTTTTATTTTTGAAGCTTGGACCAACAATGGACACCAGGTTATCACGATCACTCGACTTGCCTTTTCTTTTGTTGGGTGTGCGGGGTGTTTTTTTTGGGTCAGAGTAGGTATAACTTGAGAAGGAGAAAGAGGATAACATTTTAGTCCGATAACTATGGCAAACTCCTTCCAACCAAAACAAATAGGCATGCCACAGTAATTTATCCACACCTCATCCATGTTATCTTTGTTTTCATACATAAACCTGCGTTTGAGAAGATCATATACCATTTTCATCTGGAAACGAGCATTGTTGTCCTCCGGCCAATCAAGATATTTCCCAAAGCAGCTTTCCCTGAAATAAGAATCCAATTTTTGTTATCAAAGTATTTTTATGAAGGCGTCGAAAGATTTTCCCATGACTGACTTAACCACGAGATCACCCGTTAAATCTGTGGCACCATCGCACTGCATTCTCACAGGATAATGATCAATGCTGAAGGTTTTAACCAACTCTTCGGCGGAAGGGCTATTAATATTTGGATAATCTCTTTTGAAAGATTCCTCCTCCCCGTGTTCATTATCTTCTGCTCCTGATTGAGATAACACTTGTAAACCAAGCTCATAGAGTGGTGGATGTAGCTAAGCTGCTGCACTTGTTCCTTTACTTGGACTTGATTCGATCTCTTTTCTTTTGGGAGCCATGTTATCTTAAATTAACAGGAACATAACATAGATTATAATTTATTAATGCATAACAGTAATATAACAGTTCCAATAGACAACTAATCTGTTGCGCCAGGTATGTTATCTATTGCAACATATAACCAACCTGTTGCAACGGATGAGTAATCTGTGGGAACCATAAAAACAGTACTAATCTGTTGCACCTGGTATTTTATCTGATGCAACATATAACTGACCCGTTGTAATGGATGAGTAATCCGTTGGAAACCATAAAAACATATCACTAATATGTTGCACCAGGTATTTTATCTGTTGCAACATATAAGACCTGTTGCAACAGATGAGTAAATCGTTGAAAAGAATAAAAACAGATCACTAATCTGTTGCACCAGGTATGTTATCTGTTGCAACATATAACCGACCTGTTGCAATGGATAAGTAAACTATTGGAAAGAATAAAACAGTCCTAATCTGTTGCAAAATGAAGAGTAAACCATTGGAAAGAATAAAAATAGATCACTAATCAGTTATCTGTTGGATCAATATTGTTTAGATTTCTTCCAAACAAAAGAGTCATCTGTCGCAACAGATAAATGATCTATTAGATTGTTCACCTGTTGCATCGAATTTTCATCTGTTGCATCAGATTTTCATATCTTGCATCAGATTTTCATCTATTGCATCATATATTTCATCTGTTACATCAGATGTTTCATCTGTTGCAATACAATTTTTACCAAGACAAACAACAAATCAACCCAGCAACACCAACACATCACACACACACGCACACAAACTAAGAACATCAACTGTGACCAAAAATCACCAATAAATTTGAATCAACAGTACGACAACAAGAAGAAGAAATACCAGAAATTAGGGTTCTATTTAGTCCACATTTCAATACTAGAAGAGTAGTTGGCTCAAGTTCCTCTGTTTCTTCATAATTTTTTACCTGTGAAAAGGAAATGGGACGACGAAGAACTCGAAGTTGCTGTCGTCGGAGAATTCTTCACGTCGATTGATGGTTGAAAGTCGAAAACGAACTCACCCGACTATTTATCGCCGGAGGTTGAAGGAAGAAATTTTGCAGAACTGTTGGTTAGGAGAGAGTTGAGAGAAGCTGGAGAGAGAGAGCGGTTAATTTGGATTGAAGAGGGGTGTGGGTTGAGTTGATTTGATTTGTATTTTTGAAAAGATTAGAAAGCTTTGAAAATATTAATCAAGTCCACAATTAACTTAATCAAGTTTCCTAATGATGTTTGACCCTATTTGTTGGTCAATGTCACCAATCATTCATTCAAGACTTAGAAGACACCTTTCCTTCAATTTTCTCATGTTACTCTCCTTGTTTAAATTTTGTGACTTTGATAGTCAGTTATATTTTTTAAATAATTTAAATTTTTTATTACTGAGATTTATAATACCTCTTCTCTATTCCTATTTAAGTGACACTGATATAATTTTGAAAGTCAACCAAATATTTTATGTGTAAAAAAATTTAAATTGTTAATTATTGTGATATTATAGTACTTTTTTTTTATTCTATATATAATAGAATGTATTTTTTTAAAGATATTTTAAGCTATTAACTACTGTAATTATAGTACTTTTTATGTCCTTTTCAAATAATACATGTTACTCTCTTTTATTCAAACTTTTGTGGCATAGTAAATTATACTTTTAGTTATTACAATTTAAGTGGCACTGATATAATTTCGAGAGTCAACCAAATATTTTAGATCTTTTAAACTTTTTAAGTTGTTAATTATTGTGATTTATAATATTTTTAAATATATAACTGGTTAATTTTTTTTAGATATTTTAAGCTATTAAATATTATAATTTATAATACTTTTTATATATTTTTCAAATAATATGCTACTCTCATTTTCCAAACTTTTGTGGCATTGTTACATTTTAAAAATAATTTAAGTTTTTAATTATTGTTATTTATAATACTCTTTCTTCTATTTCAATTTAAATGTTACTGATATAGTTTCAAGAGTCAGCCAAATATTTTATACCTTTAAAAAATTTTAAGTTATTAATTAATATGATTTATAGAAAAAAATTCATATTTTTTTCGAAATATATACCAGATAAACAAAATAAGACAAGCAAATTAAAATTGATGAAAAAAATAAAAGCAAGGGAAAGGACTAATGAAGTTGTGTCAAAGCAGACAGATTGACCTTTAAATTTTTAAAGTTGTTAATTATTATGATTTATAGTAATTTTTTGAAATATATAACAGAGTAAATTTTTTGTTTTTTTAGATATTTTAAGTTGTTAACTATTGTAATTTATAATATTTTTTTATGTAATTTTTCAAATAATATATGTTACTCTCTTTGTGCAAAATTTTGTGTCATTGATAGTTAATTATATTTTTAAAATAATCTAACTTTTTAATTATTATAATTTATAATACTTTTTCTTCTATTTCTATTTAAATGACACAATGTTTAGATGACCATAATAATTAATTAGGGGGTGATATAGTAAAACCATGATTGAAGCAGCGAATTAGACATGCCTTAAATAACTTATAATAACTAATCAAAAGTGATATAACAAAATTATTATAGAAAATATTTGTGGAAAAAGATTAAGTGAATCACATATATGACGTCAAGTTAATTTAATATTAAATATTATTAATTTTTTAATACTTAAATAACTTTATAATAATTTTTTAATACTTAAATGACTTATAATAATTAAACAGGGGTAACATAATAAAATTAAAGTTGAAGCAGTTAAAACAGACATATCATAAATATCTATTTTATTATTTTTATTAAATATTATTAATTTTTTAATATATAAATAATATATAATACTCCCCCGTTTAAAAAAAAATGACATATTTTGACTTGACACAAAGTTTAAGAAAATAAAGAAGACTTTTGAATCTTGTGGCTTTAAATTAAAGTAATGTCAAATGTACCAAAATGCTCTTTAATCTTGTGGTCATAAATATGTCATGTGAAAAGTTGAAATTAAAGTATTGCCAAAAAAGGAAAGAGGTCATTTTTTATGAAATGGACTAAAAAGGAAAGTAGGTCATTCTTTTTTAAACGGGGGGAGTAATTAATTAAGGATGATATAATACAATCACGGAGCAAGCTGTTGAACGGTCGACAAGCAGCATGACCCTGAGAGCATATAAAATCACAAAGCAAGCAGCTGAACGGTCGACAAGCAGCACGACCCTAAGCTGCTCTCATTCACTCTAATATTATAGAGTAATTTGTGGAAAAAGATTAAGAGAATCACATATATGACGTCAAGTTAATTTAAAATTAAATATTATTAATTTTTTACTACTTAAACGATTTTATAATAATTTTTTAATACTTAGATGACTTATAATAATTAATCAGAGTAATATAATAAAGTTACAGTTAAAGCATTTAAAACAAACATATTATAAATATCTATTTTATTTTTTATTAAATATTATGAATTTTTTAATATATAAATAATATATAATAATTAATTAAAAATAATATAGTAAAATCACGGAGCAACCAGCTGAACGGTGGGCATAAGCTGCTCTCATTCACTCTTATATTATAGAAGAGTAAAATATATATTAACATAACATAATATATACATACAACACTTGATTTTGGTTTAATGTGATGTGGACCTATTCTAACATATTCCCAATTATAAATTCAACTTCTTATCACCCAAGAAAAGACTCAAATAAAATGAAAAAAAAAAAAAAGAGACTATAATTCATATTAGAAGGGCATTATTTTCCAAAACAGCCAGCTAGAAATTTATTTCATGTTGAAATTGACTATACAATATGCAAACATTTTCCCTCTTTGTACCCCACTTCTTGAATTACCAGTTCACACATAACAGTAATCTACTGTATTCTATAAATTTTCAGTAATAACATCTTTTTTTTTTGGTTTTCATCCGGTTTTCGATGGCTGCATTGGAACTTCAACTAATCTGAATCGCGCGTTGCAGGGCCCATTAAGGTGACAACGTTCCCAACAGAGTTTTCTCCATACTCAGGGTCGAACTCTTGATCTCTAATTAAGGGTGGAGCAGTCACATCACTGCACCACAATCCATGTTGATAGTAATAATACCTTAATACCATTATTCACAAATATTTATGAGCATCAATTGGTTATACCAAATCAAATAAATTAATCTTAAAATTAAAAGATATATGTTACTTTGTTAATCATATTCAAGTAATGCATGAAGGTATTATGTATTTATTGATCTAGTCAACATCTATCTACATCTATAATATATTAAAATTGTAAAGATTTTAAAAATTGATTCAAATTTTTTATCCTTCATTAATAGTCTCCATAGACAAAATTGTTTTTCAATATTTTTCTAAAACTATAATTATACATAAACACTAATAAAAACTTACCTTAATTTAGGCAAACAAAATTGTAGTAGGAATTCTAATAAAACTACCAATTTTTTTAGACTTCTAAGAGTCCTAACAAAACCACCCATTTTTTTGGCTGAACAAAAAAATTATCTTAAATATTTTTTGTAAACTAACACTAGTGTAGGAATTATATTTTTGGCAAAATAAAAATTATTTTTTTGCAAAACAGAAACAACCATATGGGTATTATTAACTATTGTAAGCAAAAGAGTCAACATGGAGGTATCCTAATATAAATTATATATATTTTAATATAAATTATATAGGAGATCAAAAATTCAAATTCTTTTTTATTATCAATACTCCTTTTATAAGGAGTTGCTTTTCATGTGATTAAATTATTACGAGAAATAACTCATACGAGATGGATTAGGCATTTGTATGGAAGGAGATGATCCTATAGGCTTACTAGGAGATGCAGATCAAATTTTCTTCACCTACCTTTAATTTTCTGTTTTAAAAAATAAGAAAAATCTTAATAGCTTAATTGATTAGTTAATTGAATTTTTATTTTATTTTTTATTTTAAAAAGTAAAAAAAAAAAACTTAATAATTTAATTGGTTAATTAATTAAATTTTCACCTTGTCGATGAGAATTTGATTCTCCATATAATAATTACGTTCTCCTACCCCCAATTTTTTCAATTTTTTATTTTTCAATAAAAAGCAAAACACCTTGGTGTATTATTATCATTATTAATCTTCATAATCTTTACCTTTTTCTTTTTATTTTTAGTAAACTTCATAATCATCACTAAATCTGTCAAATCTACCCCTCCTAAAAAAAAATAATATTATTTCCTCCATTTCAAAATACTTGATATTCTTTTTAAAAATATCTATTTTAATTTAATTTATAAAATTAGAAGAATTTTATTATATATTCTTTTAATATCATCTCTAAATGACTAAATAAAATATACTATATTTAAATTTATATTTTAAAATATAATTAATAAAATTAGTTTGATAAAATAAATCTTAAAGTGACACGGAGGGCAAACTATTTTGAAAGGTAGAATTAATCATGATTAAATCTGTCAAATCTACCCTAAAAATAAAATAATTAAGGCAAACTCCTTTAAAAATGGCTAAAACCAATCAATATTTCCACACATACAGAGCTTTGAATTTACTCTCTTGAAATCACCTCACAAAACCAAAAGCCTCATGGTTTTTTTCATGTGAAGATCACTAGTGATTTTCCCGGTCAACTCATCAACCACCCACCAACCCAGCAAGGTTTCGCCAAATCATTGCTGTTTTCCAACTCGGTCTCTCCCAATTTGGTTAAATATTCCATTTTTCTCAGTTGGGTTTCGCTTAATTTTATCGAAAAATACCATTTTCTCAACTGGTTTTTGCTCAATTTCATCGGAAAATCCATTTTGGTTTTGCCCAATTTGATTAAAGAATCCATTTTCCTAACTGGGTTTTGCTCAATTTGATCGAAAATTCCATTTTCCCAACCGGGTTTCGTCCAATTTGATCGTAAAATTCCAATTTCTCAACAGGGTTTTGCTCAACTTGATTAAAGAATTCATTTTTCCAACTGGGTTTTGCTCAATTTCCAATTCAGTATCTCTCAATTTGATCCAGTGTACCACTTTTCCAACTGCGTTTTGCTTAATTTGATTAAAGAGTCCATTTTGCTAACTGGGTTTTGCTCGATTTCAACTGCGTGTATCTCAATTTGATTGAGAATTCCATTTTCCCAACTGGGTTTTGCCCCAATTTGTTTAAAGAACCCATTTTTCTACACATGGATCATCACAAAGAGGACTTAATGAACCAATTAACGGAGTTAATCGACGGTATTTCTGGTTTACCAGAGTGTCGATCGGTATCTAAGAGGATGTACAGTAATTTGGTGAGAAGGGTAAAGCTTTTGAGCCCTTTAGTTGAGGATTTGAAAGATAGTGATGTTGTTGAAGTTGAAGATGATGTAGTTCATGGGCTTGAATTGTTGAATGTTTCTCTTAATTCAGTTATGGAACTTCTCAAATCTGTAAATGAAGGCAGTAAGATTCTTCAGGTATTGTTTTGTACTGTGTTCTTTTATAGACTGTTTTTGTCTTTGAGCCGGGGGGGGTCTATTGGAACCTCACCTCTGAGTTAGTGGTAATGACTGTGTACACTTACCCTCCCCGGACCCCACTTTGTGGGAATATACTGCATATGTTGTTGTTATAAGATTCTTCAGGTACTGTTTTGCTAGTTTAATCTCTGTTGGCTTTTTATTTACTTTTTGTCACTGTTGAATGACTTATGGCAATTGCTTAGGAGATATAAAGCTTGGGTGGTGTAGGAACAACTAGTTGTGTCTTACTATATGTTTTGCTGATTTTGTGGAGAGTGGAGGGTCAAAACACACCTAAAGTATCCAGGTTTTTCGAGTTTCATACCTGGACTATCAGGTGTGCGAGTTTCCTACTTGAACTAGCACCAACTGTTTATCAAAACAAGCTCAAATATCAGTTGTTCTCTTTTCCTACTCTTTTCCTATCTGACTGAACACTGGTGATATTGTTCAGTTAGGAAAAAGGAACAATTGATAGTTGAGATGTGTTTTGATAAATAGTTGGTGAACGTTTAAACTCGCGATCCAGATTGTTCAAGTATGAAACTCAAAAAATTGGGATATTTTAGGTGTGTTTTGACCATTAACTCTTTTGTTGTTGATGGGAAGATTATGTGATATTCAACTCTTTTTTTCCTGCTGTTATGAAATTTATATAATCTTTAGTTGGAGGTGAGCTACATGTTTATCGTCCAAGGAAACACAAATTGAACCATGTATTTGAGCTATTTAGCGGAAATCAGATTAAGTAATCCTGAAAGGCGGGAAAATCTAGAAATTTTGAGGAAGATGGCAAGTTCATTAGGCAGTAATATGGACTTCAAAACCATTACCTAGTAATTTTTTGGGCTACTTCCTGTCTTCATATGGTTGTGTTTCCAATCGTTCTGCTAAATCACCGGGACAGTGATGGCTTGAAACTTTTTATTCTTTCTTGTAAGTTGGAAGCTTTGTAGATCCTATGAGATTTTTAGGGCAAGTGTGTGTGTGTGTGTATATATATATATGTACTTCCATAATTGAGATTTGAGCGGTCATATGAATCTTTTGTGGTTGCTCTGTGCTCTGGCTTTACACTCTGCATGGAGGATGACTTTTGTACGGTACCATCAAGCTCGTTATGTCTCTATGCTGAAAATTATCCTCACGAATGACATTGCCTCTTGCTTTTTCTTTCCTATGGGTCACCTGTGTTTTTTGTCTTGCAGGCTTTACAGATCGACGACATATCATTAAAGTTCATAAATGTAACAGAGCAAATTGAAGATGCACTAAACCACATTCCTTACAATAAGCTTGATATATCTGAGGAAGTTCGAGAACAAGTACATCATCTAGCAAATACTTTTAATGGTTATACCCGATTTCCATTCTGTTTTACTGAAAATCTTTACATTGTTGGGTTTTTCCTAGATTGAACTTGTGCATGCTCAATTTAAAAGAGCAAAAGGAAAGATGGAGTCACCTGATGTGCAACTGGTAATGGATTTAGCTAGGGCACAAAGAGAACAAGATCCTGACTCCATGATTTTTAAAAGGCTGTCTGAGAAGCTGCACCTCAGGACCATAAATGATCTAAAGAAGGAATCGCTTGCCATCCATGACATGGTCATTTCTAGTGGTGGAGATCCCGAAGAGTGTTTTGAAACAATAGCATACCTCCTAAGAAAGCTAAAGGACTGTGCAATGACGGAGAATCCTGAAATGGATGCCCTTGAGGGTGACAAGAGTTTGATTAAGCACAGATCTCCTGTCATTCCAGATGACTTCCGCTGTCCAATATCACTTGAGTTGATGAAAGATCCTGTTATTGTATCTACCGGACAGGTTTAGTGTCTTTGTTTACCTGATAGTTCATTTTACCTTGGTCGCTCCTTGTATTAGTTATTACTGGCTTAAATTAATTGCTGTCTGCTTTTCTTTCATGTGCAGACCTATGAAAGGTCGTGCATCCAAAAATGGCTGGATGCAGGTCACAAGACCTGCCCTAAGACTCAGCAGACACTGTTGCACACTGCATTGACTCCAAACTATGTTTTGAAGAGTCTGATTGCCTTGTGGTGTGAAAACAATGGTGTCGAGCTGCCTAAAAACCAAGGAACTTGTAGGAATAAAAGATCTGGAGCTGGTGGTTCGGACTGTGATCGTGCTGCTATAGATGCGTTGCTACAAAAACTTGCTAATGGTAATCCGGAGCAGCAAAGAGCAGCTGCTGGTGAGCTCCGTTTGCTGGCGAAAAGAAATGATGATAACAGAGTCTGCATTGCTGAAGCTGGGGCAATTCCTCTGCTCGTTGAACTGCTATCGTCACCAGATACACGTACTCAGGAGCATGCTGTCACTGCACTTCTTAACCTATCCATAAATGAAGGTAACAAGGGAACTATCGTAAATGCTGGTGCTATACCTGATATAGTAGATGTACTAAGAAATGGAAGCATGGAAGCAAGGGAAAATGCAGCTGCTACCCTTTTCAGTTTATCAGTAGTTGATGAAAACAAAGTGGCAATAGGAGCGGCCGGTGCTATACCAGCGCTTATTGATTTGCTCTGTCAGGGAACTCCTAGGGGAAAGAAGGATGCTGCCACTGCTATATTTAATCTCTCAATCTATCAAGGAAACAAGGTGAGGGCAGTACGGGCCGGAATTGTGCCACCACTAGTGAGGTTGCTCAAGGATCCAGGGGGTGGAATGATGGATGAAGCACTTGCTATATTGGCAATACTTGCTAGTCATCAGGAGGGTAAGGCAGCTATTGGTCAATCTGAGCCAATCCCCATCTTAGTTGAGGTAATTAGGACCGGTTCTCCTCGGAACCGAGAAAATGCTGCAGCTATTTTGTGGTCTCTGTGTACAGGTGATGTACAGAACTTAAAGGTCGCTAGGGATCTCGGAGCAGAAGAGGTACTGAAGGAACTGTCGGAGAATGGCACAGATAGAGCCAAAAGAAAAGCCGGAAGTGTTTTGGAACTTCTCCAGCGAGTCGATGCAGTTGATTCATGACACTAAATTAATCAGTGATGAGATTTTCTTTGCTACTATCAAGAGGAATATGTCTACTGAAGTAAATGTCTGAATCTTGAAGCCGTAATTCTACCTGAGAACTTCGTGGAGGTCGGACAATCCGGTTAACTTATGTGCATCTCTATGCATGTACAAAAGAAATGGAACGGTACTACACTTAGGCACGCGGATGTCGACAATCTTTTTCTCTATTTTTATGTTCACTTCTTTTTGACAGCTTGGTCCAAATCAGTGTTTATCGACTGTAATGTTGTTTATACTTTCCTCTTAGTGTTTGATTATGGAAGCAGTGTAACTTCCACTTTTGATGATGAGAATTGAGAAATGAAGAAAAAACTGTGTTCTTCTAAGTGTTCAATCCATTACAAGAGTTGCACATTATTAACATTTGCTGCTAAGGATTGTCGGAATCAGAAACAAGGTTTGACACCTTGTTACCGGCTCCGATCCTTGTTTTTTCTTTTAGTTTTAACGTTTGTGTATTTATGTGTGTTACTCTAGCTAAGGGTCTCCCAAAAACAACCTCTCTATCTGCTGGATGTAGGGGTAAGGTTTTCTAGGAATTGTTGGAATCAGAAAGGAAGCTTTGACACCCAATTACCGACTCCAATCGTTGTTGTTTTGTCAGTTTTAACTTTTGTGCACCGATATGTGTTACTCGAGCTGAGGGATATCCCAAAACAATCTCTATATCTCCGAGGAAGGGGTAAGGTTCGCTAAGGATTGTTACAATCAGAAAAGAAGCTTTAACTCCTGATTACTGGCTTCGATTCTTGTTTGTTTTTTTGAGTTTTTTCTTTCTGTGCACTGATGTGTGTTCCTCGAGCTGTGGTTTTTCTGAAAACAACCTCTCTATCTTCTCGAGCTAAGGGTAAGGTTTGCGTTTCATTCTTCGTCATAACTTCTGTGGACTGATTGTACAACCTTTTCCACATCAGGTTAAGATTACTTACTACAATAGGTACAGAAAATGAGGTAACTAGTTATAACGTCAAATACACTCCTCACTGTATAAAATTCTTTTCACTGACTGCATATAAATTCTTTATACTATCAGTATATATAAGTTAAATCTTTTTCTTCCGTTATGAGTTAAATCTTTTTCTTCCGTTACGGCAGTTAGTGGTTTTTTTTTTTTGGGGGGAGGGGGGGGCGGCGGCGGGGGCTGTTAGGTGAGTGATAGAGAAATGTACTGGCAGTGTTTGCAGTAGAGAAGTAGCACTAGACCAACAGCCAAGAGTCACAGGCGTAGGAATTCAAAAGTTCCAGCTGACTGCCATGTGCTGAACATCTATCTATTTGGACTTTGAATTTTGAAACCAACAAGAACAAATGAGCAAATTGTTGTCTGGCCCCTCTAACATCATTACTTTATTTAAAATAAGATTTAAATATCACATTCACAAAATATTAGAGAAAATCAAAATAAATATGATGTTGAAAAATTATTTGTTTGATGAACGCTCCATAGGGAGATGACAATAATAATAGTAAAAATAATATAAATCTCAATCTTATTAGAATTATTTATAGGAAAAATTACATAAGTCAACACCTTAACTTTTCTATATTATTTTAAATATCATCTTACTAAATATATTTCAAAAAATCCTTCTAACTCATAAAACCCTAATATTTGCTGATACATTATAACTCATCCTATTTTTATATCTCCTGCTCCTTAAAACTCGTCCAAAATCATGGTAAAATATCCGACAAATTTATCAATTCAACAATTACAATCGTGTTATCAACTTATCATCCACTACTTCAACATATTCAAATTTCAACTTCCAATTACAACCTCCATTAACTTTTTTCCTCAAATTTATTTGGAGGTTAATTTGTTTTCATAACTTTTATTACAAATTTGTTAATTTGTTTTCAAATTTACAATTGTAATTAACTTTTTTCAAATTCTCCATTAACAATTGTGTTAATTTGTTTTCAAAAATTTTCATTAACTTTTTTCTTCAAATTTATCCGAATATGTAGTCATAAAGTCTATTGTTGTACCTACAGAGTAGAAAAGAAAGCAAGTTACAAAAAGAAACCATTTATCAAAGGTATGAATTGCATGTTTTGAAGTGAATCCAATACATAAGTTTAATGCACTGAGACATTGCATGCTTTCCAATACATATTGAAATTTATATGTGATTTAGGTTCTTTTTTAATATCTGATACATTCACGTTACTGAGTTTGATACATAGTTCTAAGGTTTTTGATACATAAGAGGCTTTGCAGGCTTTCTGATACATACTAATATTTATATGTGTTTTGGTTCTTGTAAACCTGATACATTAATATGCCGAGTACATATATCTGATTTTAACGGCATATTGCATTATTTTATGATACATAATAAAAAATTACATGTAATTTGGGTTAGTTTACACCTAATACATTCAACATACTTATTATGATGCATAAATCAATTTTTAAGAGATATATCATTATATCTGATACATACTAAATTTTGAAATTGTTATGAATTATTTTGCAACTGATATATTCAAAATATTGGGTACAACTGATACATATGTATTGTATTTATAGTTCATCTAAAACTACACGGTGTATCTTATGTGTCATCATCAATTATATGTTTTGGATTAGGTACGTATAAGTTTTTCTGACATTTTTTGTTGATTTAGTTTTGCATTTTGTGCACATTTTGATTTTTGAGCTTTTGGGAGAATTATGATTGGAGAATGTTAATTATGGTGATTCAAATTTTAATTATGAAGTTATTACTAATTTTTAGGGATTCAAGAGACATATCTCAATCAAAATTCCATTAATTGCTCCATCATTTAGTTCCATATCATTATTTTCCTTTTTTATAGAAAATTAGTTTGGTAGTTATGTATCTGTCGGTTATGTATCCGGACCAAACTTATGTATCATATCCGGGATATTAAGTAATTAATATAAAAGTTGGGAGAGAGTAATTACGTACAAAAGTGTTGGTATTTATGTTGTTTACCCTTATTTATACCCTCTCTCACTTCCTTAATTACTTTATTCTCTCTTCCGATTCATATACATAATAAGACCGACATATACATAGAAACATTTGTATATGACAAGGCCGACATATACACAACAAGGCCGATTCATATACATAACAAGTATGACAAGGTCGAAATATACATAACAGGACCGATATATACATAGAAAGCTATGTATATGTATTTTTAGAGAAAAATGAGATTTTTATAATATATTTGGAGAGATGAGATTTTTTATAATAAGTGAAACTTAAATTGTGGGTTTATGTAATTTTTAGATAATAATATCTGGTGTGATTTTAGTAAAGTGATTGCTAATAATAGAGGTTGATATTGGTGGCTGATCGTGATGGTTAGTCATAATGTTAATAAGTTGTGCAATGGTTATTATTATGATGGTTGTATACGGTGGCTAGCAATGATGATGACGGTGAAATACAGTATACTTAATAGTAATAAATCAAACACATATTATGAGCAAATTACAGATTATATGTAACCAAAAACAAACACGTTTAATGAATTGAAATATGAGCAATTCAGATTTTCATTCAATGGAAACATAAGAAATCAAATTAAACATAAGAAAGTTCAACAAGAATACATCTTTTCAAAGGAAATCCATCCACCTTACAACATCATCATATTCAGTGTAGTCCTATAAAGTGAGGTATGAGGAGAATAAGGTGTATGGGACTCTACCTCAAGTTGAACAAAAGAAAAAGTCGTAAAGAAAGTACAACGACAATAGATAGTAACAAAAACAACATATAGCAACAGAATAGTTCTACAACAAACTAATACTACAAAGGAACTATATGAAATAATAAATAATAGCAGAAATTGAAGAACAAGAAACTACAAGAGTAGTCCTATGGGTACATCCACGAGGGGTCGAGCTAGCATACGAACTATGGATTCGGTCGAACCCAGTAACTTTGTTCAAAACTCTATATTTGTCTCAAAAAATCTCTTGAATAAGTATAAATTATTAATTTAAAATCCAGTAATTCAAATAAACTAAAATTTCAAATCCATAAACTTCAAATCCGAGCTCCGTCTCTGCCATCCACCATACATAAAACAATCCTTTTTTTATATTAAAAAAAAAAAATGAAGAAATTGAAATAAGTACAAGTTTGAATGAAACAAGAAATTGAAGGATCACAAGATACTTGAGGTGGGGGGCGGAAAGGCATTAGTGGAAATTACGAGGTTGAAAAGTTCAAAAACATAGTAAAGTAAAACAGTTAGCATTAAGTTAGTTATTATAACTACTTAAAAAGTTAGGTGTGGAATCGCAGAAAATTCATTAAGATAAGCCAATACAAATACGTAACTCCTTTCTAAGTGTCCTCAGTATCCGGATCCCGTTTGATTAGGATTAAAAAATAATTTTTTTAGTTTATATGCTTAAAAATTAAAAATAAGTATTTACAAATCAAAAAAATTAATATTTGAATAGAGCACTGAAACTAAAAAGAAATTATCAATGTATTTAATAAATAAGTATCATTAAGCACTTTTTAGTTGTCAAATAATTTTTAATTCTAATAATTCGAAAATAAAGGGAAAAGGTGAAAAGGAAACTAGAGGGAGGATATGGAGAGAAGAGGCAAAGAAAAAAAAGAAAGAAAAATAATATATTTAAAGACTAAAAATTCAGGGTATTGCTGGAATTGAAGAAAAATATAAGGAATCTAAAGGTAAATTTTTTGTTAAACTTAAAAGAAATTTAATCTAAAAAGTAAAAAATTGAGAATACCGATCTTTTCACTTTTTATTTTTCGTAATCAATTTTTGACTTTTTAAAATATTTTTTTATTTTATCAAATACTTACAAAAATTAAAAAATTATATTAAAAATTAATTTGATCCAAATTAATTTGATCCTCACAGTCCATTAGGAAGGCAATTGCTATAAGGGTTGTTTGCCTTTATACAATTCAATTTCAACTTTTTTTTTTTTGGTTAAAAGGATTAAAAGTAGATAGTCACAATTTACAAGTTAGCCGATTAGTCCGGCTCAAAAATAGCATGATCCGCACTCAAGTTCGTGTTGTTAGCTTTTACAGATCTATTAAAATAAGTTCCTAAAATGTCTGCCCAAACATGTTCTAGCGCAAACACAGGAGGAACTTCCAAAATATGCTTTGTTCCAAAAATTCGTCTACGTGCTCCTTCCTTTGCAAGTGAGTCTACTACTTGATTTTGTTCTCTAAAGCAGTGTTATACTGCTGGACGCCCCACTCTTGTCAGCATGGACCTGCAAAGATCAATAATAGGGTCATAATGCATGTTTCCATGTTTTAGCATGTATATAACCTGTTGCGAATCAATATTGATCTCAATAGGGTGAAGGTTATTTTCCTCCACAATTTTTAGGCCTTCCAGCAAAGCTAAAGGTTCTATTTGGTTATTAGTAACCTTTGGCTAGCCTTTGTAGTAGCCCATGATCTATTCCCCATTGTTATTTCTGATTACACCGCCTATACCCCCAACCCCAGGGTTTCCCAAGCTGGAACCATCAGTGTTCAGTTTATAGTAATTCCGAGGTGGAGGGGACCATTTAACCGAGATGGTTACAGGAGGTTGCTGCTGAGTATGAGGATGGTTGGTCAGGTAAGTTTATTCAACAGCTGGTGCATAAGTATTATCAAAGATCGGAATGTAATTAGAGTTGTTAAAAACATTTTCATTTCTACACTTCCAGATTTTCCAGAGGCAGAAGACAAATAGGACATCAAGACTTATGTTGGCGTCAAAGGTTTTGTTGCGAACCCAATTTTTGACAACATCAAGCATGTTGTCGTCAGTCATGCCATCCAGGTTAGGAGGGTTGCATCCCCGTCTGTTGAAGATCTTGCTTCATAGTTGTGATGTTTTGGGACAGTTACAGAAGATGTGCGAAATATCTTCTTGGGTGGTGTTACAGCAGTAGCAGTAGGGAGTGATGGGGACACCCCTTCTTGCAAGAATGGGGTTACAAGGAAGTCTTTTATGATTAAGGAGCCAGAGAAAGTGCTTCATGGGAACTTTCATATTCCAGAACCAAGTGAAGTTTTTGGTGTTGCTGGAAGGGAGGGTTTTGGAATTGATGAGCTTGTAAGCAGTACTACTCTTGAATTGACCATTACCAATGAGTCCCCATATAAGGTAGTCTGTGGGACTTTTAGTAGTATGGAAGAAAGTAGACTGGATATTGTGAGTGATAGTAGGAGGGAGTGAGAAGGAAAAAGAGGTGAGATCCCAAATCCCATTCTTCCAAAAGTCGGAAATGTAGGCCTGATGCAGGTTTCTTGTAGGAGGCCCTTAGATGGTGTTACAAAGGGCATCAGAGTTGGGGAGCTACCTGTCAGTTCAAAATTTGGTTTGATCTCCTTTATGGATGATCCACAGAGAGGCTTCTCTACAAATAGCTTTGCCCTTGGTGATACATTTCCAGGTTTTGGAGAGGCTTTGATTGGAGTTGGACATGTTGTATTTGGAGAGGAGGATTCTGGACCAAAGAGATTGAAGGTTCTTAGTTAGTCTCCAAGATAGGGCACAATGCATAGTATCATTCTTGATACTAAATTTTTGGATACCCAAGCCACCCAAATATTTGGGTTGAGTTATGACCTCCCATTTGATCATGTGCATCTTTCTCCTCCCATCAGTGGTGCCCCAAATGAAATCTCTTTGAATTTTGTCAATTTGTTGGGAAATCTTGTGGGGTAACTGAATGTATTGCATGACATGGGTTGGGATACTATTAAGAGAAGCTCTGGTGAGGGTGGTTCTGCCAGCTTGATTGAGAAACTTGGTTTTCCGGCCAGCTAGCTTAGCTTTCATGTTATCAATGATGAATTGGAAGTCAGCCATGGTGGGGGCTTTATGGAAGATTGTGAAGCCAAGATACTTCCTAAAGCTATTCCTGTGCTGAATGTTTAGAATGGAGGAAAAGTAAGTACAATTATCCATGAAGCAGTTTTTTGAGAAGAGAACCTTTGACTTGGTTCTATTAATTTTCTGCCCAGAAAAAATACTAAATGATTCAAGAGTCCTCTTGATAGTTTGACAATTTTCTTTGGTGGCTTTGGCAAACAGGGTTAGGTCATCAACAAAGAAAAGGTGGGAGATTTTGGGACCTCTTCTGCTGATGGAGATAGGAGACCAGTTGAGTAGGTCAACCTCGTGATCGATCCTTCTAAAAAGAAGTTCCATGGTTAGGATGAAAAGATACGGAGAAATGGGATCTCCCTGTCTTATTCCCTTAGTTGGTTGAAAGTACTGAGTGCTAGTACCATTAGTAAGGATGGAGATAAAGGAGGTTGAGATGCAAGACATGATCAAGTTCAAAAGCTTATTAGGAAAATTAAAGTAGTGGAGGGCTTTCATAATGAAGGACCACTCAAGTCTATCAAAGGATTTCTCAAGATCAATTTTGATAATCATGTTGCCCTTGGTACCCTTCATTTTGTTGAAGTGGCTTATGTATTCCTGAACAAGGATAGCATTATCAGAGGCCCTTCTGTTGTCTAGGAAACTGGACTGGGTAGGGCCAATAATATTAGCCAAGAAGGGCTTGATTCTGTTGGTTACTATCTTAGTAATAATTTTATATTGGGTATTGCAAAGACCAATGGGTCTGAAGTTTCTTAAAGAGACTGCATTTTTACATTTTGGGATAAGACAAATGTAGGTTGAGTTAGCCTGATCCTTCATTTTGCCAGTAGAAAAAATAGTGCTACAGATAGAGATAAGTTGAGGAATGATGGTATCCCAGTATCTCTGAAAGAAAAGAGGATGCAGGCCATCAGGGCCTGGGGCTTTGGTAGCTTTAAAATTGAATACAGATTTCCTGATTTCATTGACAGTTGGGATACTATCAAGCATCTCATGAGCCTGTTCTGGAATGGATCCCCTGGAGGATGGGTTCTTCTGACAATTGAGAAAGAAAAGGGTATGGTCAGTACAATAAAGGTAGAAAGAAAAGGATAGCATGGTTTATGTCTTCAGGGTCAGAAAGCCAACTACCATTATCCAGTTTTAGGGAGTTGATTCTATTCTTTCTTCTCCTATTGAGGGTGACAGTGTGAAAGAATTTAGTATTTACATCCCCCTCAGTGAGCCAATTAATCCTGGATTTGGTTTTCCAAAAATCATGTTCTTGTTTGAGGGTATCACCGTACTCTTTAAGTAGGGTGGATTCAAGGTTCTGAAGGAAAGAGCTGGAGGGATAGTGGGTACTTTTTTTAATGCCCGCAATCCTTGCTAAAATCCTTCTATTTCTGGAGAAAATATTTCCAAAAACTTCTTTGTTCCAAGAGGTTGCAATGGTTTTGAAAGAGATGATGGAATCAGTGAGGTTGCTATCAGAAGGGAAAGCTTGGTTAATGAGAGAAGGAAACTCTGGGTGGGAGCACCACATAGGCTCCATTCTAAAAGGCTTTGCCCTGATGGGGTATTGGTTGGTAAGACTAACCAAGAAAGGACAGTGGTCAGAGTGGGTCCTACGAAGATGTGTTACAGTAGTTTCAGGATAAAGGTGGATCCAGCTATCAGTAGCAAAGCATCTGTCAAGTCTTTCAAGAATCAGATTATTTCTATCCCTATATGTTTTATTAGTCCAAGTGTATTTGCTGCCTTTAAAACCTAAGTCTACAAGACAGCATTGGTTAACACATCTCCAAAAACTATTGGTCTTACTGTTGCTAATGGGGTTACCCTCATATTTTATAGTAGCTTGGAGGACTTCATTAAAGTTACCACTCACCAACCAACTAGCATTACTGCTACCATTAATGGTATTAGCAATAGTAGTTAACTGGTCTCAAAGAATATTTCTATTATTAAGGTTAGTACTTGCATAAATAATACTCAGAAACCAGGAGAGAGAGGAAAATTTTACCTTAACTGCAACATGGATGCTTTGGGTAGTGATCGAGATGTCATTGATGTTGTAGTGATCTTCTTTCCACATCAGGACAATTCCACCTGATAGTCCAACTACCCCACATTGGACAAGACAATCATACCCAGGATCCTAAGTCAGAGTATGGTGGTTCGCCATTCTAGTCTCTAGGAGGGACAACATGGATGGTTTGTGCAGTTCGACCATAGCAACACAGTGTCTCTTGGACTCTGCATTGTTGGCTCATCTAGCATTCCAAACAATGATATTCATAAATATTTTTTATTAAGGTTGCTACTGGTCCACTACCACTGTCTTCCCCTTACTTAATGAAGCATGGGGAGATTGTGGGATGTTCACATCTATCATTGATTTTAGTGGGTTCAGAGTAGTCCTGAACACCCTTCCTGTTAGTACACTCTGCTGCCTGATCTCCAAGGTAAATTTGGTTAGGTGTTGAGGTATCAGGATTATCCACACCTCGCTGACTAACTCTCCGAACCTTAAAGTTATTATTTTGTCTAGGGTGGTTACCTCTGTGATTGGGACTGTCATGGTTGCTAGAATAGCTTCCATTTCTCTGTTGCTTGTTCTTAACATATCCAGAGTTTTTTTGCTTTCCCAAGTCTGTGGAAGAAAAGATGTTTGTGGGGGCGCACCCACTAAAGAAGGTGTATTCTCCAGTTGGAGTAGCTTTGGTCCATTCAAAAGAAGAAACAGGTTTGGGGGTGGAAAGAAGGGGAGGGTCTGCGCTATAAGGCTTATTGATCCCGCTAATGTTTTCGGTGTTAGGGGTTCTGGTTGGTTCAGGCCTCCTAATGACATTAGTGTTGACATCCATACATTGTTCCCATAAGTTACTAGGCCCTGATTGAGAACCTCCTTCACTACCAGAGCTAGGTAAGGTGGATGGTTCAAAGTTATTTCTACTTGTTTTCTTTCTAATTCCCCTTTCATGGCTAGTGATAAGTTTTGAATTCCCATCTCTAACCACGATTGGGGTGCATGATCCAGAAGGGGTGCTTCTGTGACGAGAGATAATTTCCCCCTGTCCATCGTTAGTCTGATGACTTTCAGAGGTAGGTTTGTGGGAGGAAGGAGAAGGAGAGAGAGTATTTGTTTCCCCTTTACTAAGTATGGGAGTTGGAGAGTTCCCATTTTTAGAAGTACCAGTAGACTGTTGGATCAGAGTTGGAAGCCGAGCTCCTTGGGTGATTTGACCATTAGTGGTCAAGTTAGCAGTGAGATGATTGCCCTGTGACTGACTGACTGAAAAGATGGGGGTTGACATAAAATCTCCCCCATTTTGCTCATGGGCTTTTTTGAAGCCTTCTTTTATTTTTTAGGCCTCAGGAGAACGGTTGAGATTATTTGACGATGGCCTAACTTGGGTTTGGGCCTGCTTTATTGGGCCCAATCCTTGGGGAGTAGACTTATTGATGGATTCGCAATTCAGTTGCCCAGAGAAGTTTGGTCTAAACGAGATGAGCTGTTGTCCTCTTTCCGTTTCCCCTTGTTAGGGGTTCTGCCGTCCTGAGACGCCAGCGGTGCTAGGGGGTAGCTGAAAGAGGGTCAACAAACTTACCTGTAGCGGCATTATATTCCTTCACTAAGATAATGGAGATGTTCCGGTTATTTGTACCTGACCCGGACTGATTTTTTTGTGATTTTACCTTCTGCTGTGTATTTTTCTTTCTGAAGGGGACGGTTTTCCACTCGCTACCCTGAACGGATTCTTGGGAGGTCTGTTCTGTTGCTTTGGGTTGCTCTTCTTGATGGTTTTCCTTAACTTTGAAGTCGCAGTGCCTTAACACATGCCCCAATCGCCCATATCCCGTACACAATATCCCTACGTCTTCATATCAGCTCGGTTGTGAATGTGTACCAATGAGGATAGAGGTGCATACTGGGGTGTCCATTGGGATTTGGACACAGATTCGTGCAAACCTACCCCTAAGAGTTGCAAAATATACAAGTATCAATCTTTAGCAGGCTACCGATTTGCTTCCCGATCCTTTCAAGTATCAATCTATCATAGAACTCTGTTGGTAGGAATGAGAGTCTTAGCCAGATCGCAGTCAATGGGATTTTCGATAGGTAGGGAACAAAATTCGGCTCCCATTTTGTGGTGGATATATAGGATCCCGCTACGAACCAAGGACCTAGATGAAGGATTTTCTTTTGACTTTCCTTGAGTCCTAATTTCACTATAAAAAACTCATCCCCAAGGTCGATTAGTGTGAATTTCTCTTCAAGCTTCCAGAGATCTGTAAGCTTGGTTTTGAGATAGTTGTGGTTAAATTTCTTCTCCACACACTTGATGATTACTGAATGTTTCCATGGAGAGTGGATTCTATGTTTTTCTTCCTTTGAGAGGGATATGGATGCTTTTGTATCCACATTTATCGTTCTCTCCGCCTCAGTAGTGAAGTCCTCTTCGTAGCAAGTTGAACGTTCTTGAGATTGGTCAGCTACAACTTCCTTATAGGAAGGTTTATGGGGGATGTCTTCTTCCATATGATTGACATTAGGATCTGGTAGATCCGGTGGCGGAGGGTTATTGAATGAGACCGTCGATTGGGTCATGATGGGGATTTTTGGAGAGAGGAAAGTCGTTCTCTCTCTAGTGTTTTTTAAACACTAATTGAAATTATTGTTAATTTCAACTTCACTATTGCCTTTAATAATCGACGATATTTTTGTCATTCCTGCATTATTTTTAGTTAGAACTAGAAATTTCACTTGAAGTAAGCAAGTTTAATTTATCATATTGAATTAAATTTTATATTTAATTTTAATTATTAATTACTCCTTTCGTTTAAAAAAGAATGACCTACTTTGACTTGACACAAAATTTAAGAAAATAAAGAAGACTTTTGAATCTTGTGACCTTAAATTAAAGTAGTGTCAAATGTACCAAAATGTTCTTTAATCTTGTGGTCATAAACATGTCATGTGAAAAATTGAAATTAAAGTATTGCCAAAAAAATAAAATTATTTTTTTTTAAACGAACTAAAAAGAAAAGTAAATCATTCTTTTTAAAATGAAGCGAACATTAAATTATCCAAAATCAAACTTTAAAATATCAAATCTCATGCAAAACGTCACTCTTACTCCTACTAAAAAAAAGTAGTGTGTGGGCGTGTCACGAGCCCATGCTTGTTCAGCGCGGCAGCAGTGGAAAGTATTGACGCACTAATGTTCCATCCTCCTCCAATCATCTAATTTAAATTACTTTTATGTCCTTATTACTAATGACAAAATTGCTCCATCGTAAAGAATATTTGTTGGTTTTTCTTTTTTTAATTTTATCATCATATAAAGCAATTGATGAAATATTTAGAAAGGATTATGGGGAGGTATTAAAAGATATTTGACAATATGTACTTTCCAAAATAAGAAGATTTCGAAAATTTAATCAAACAAGTCATGAGTGTCAAACTCAAATTATAGAATTCTAATCAGAGACGGATCCAGAATTTCAAACTTGTGGGTTCCAATGGCTCCTTTTCTACCACTAAGCTATCCCTTGGTTTAGTTATGGGTTCCCACCTATTAATATTTATAACTTTTGACGATTTTTCTATATAATTTTAAGCCTTACGATAGCGGATGTGGGTTCCCATTCTACATCCGCCACTGATTCTAATAGATTGCTTGTAAATATATTCATTAACAAGTTTAACATACAAAATGAGTAAGATTTATAATATGATAAATACATGTGTGTCAAAAGAAAATGAAAAATATGTAGAAATTTTATAGATTAATAAGAATATGTGTTTTTGATATTTTTCATAATATATTTATACAATCAAATTATTTATATAAGCATGTAAACAATAGTTAATTTTAATTATAACAATGCAACTTATCTGATTCGTTTATTGCTATAGTGATATGATTATAGAAAACATACATAACATTAAAAATGGGTTAAAGAAAAAATTGATGTATAAATAAAAAATATATTAATCAAAATAAAGGTTACATCTTGTCGTTTATAATTGAAATTTATCCATGACAAAATATTGATATTCCCTTCATTTAAAAATAATGATATAATTTCTTTTTTGGTTTGTTAAAAAAAATTCTTTTTTTTCTTTTTTGATAAAACTTTAGTTCCATCTCTATAAAAAGAATGTTTACATTTATAATTTCTACATTTAAGAGGATGCACGTAACATTTTTACACAAAAGGGTATTTTAGTCATTTGATAGAGTACACACATACCATATTTTTCCAATTCCCAATGCAACCATTTAAATACAGAAAGCAATTCAATCTTCAAAAATCACACTTCCTCCATCTTCCCATTTCATAAATGGCTACCTCAATTTACCTCCGTCGTCTCGGCGCAATCGCCTCCGTAACCGTCGGATCATACGCAATTCTCCGGCAACCTTCCTTCTCTTCCAACGACCGCGGCGGCGACTCCGCACTCGACAATTTTCGCCGGAAAATCGCTGATCCATTCGCCGTCGTACCACGGCGGGAGACTCAGGAAGCGGCGTTGATCGGTTCTAGTTTGTCTAATCCGCTTGATATACTTGTTGTAGGCGGCGGTGCGACGGGATGCGGTGTCGCACTTGATGCTGTAACACGTGGATTACGAGTTGGATTGGTAGAACGAGAGGATTTCTCTTCTGGCACTTCTTCTAGGTCTACTAAGCTTATTCATGGAGGTTAGTCAGTTTTGTTATGTACGTATTTACTCTGTTCCAAAATAGTTGTCTTTTAGGCTCTATTAGATTAGACTAATTTATATATTTGACTAAATTTCGAAGCTATCATTCGCGGAGGTTAGTTAGTTAGCCTTTAATTTTTTCATCTGTTTCAAATAAAATTACATATCAGTTTTTGTTATGTACTTACTCTGTACATTCTAAAATAGTTGTCTGGATTTGCTTTTCGAAAGTTGATTTGAATAATTTTCAGTAATAGTTGTCACGTTTAGCTTTGTGAGAGTTGATTTGAATAATTTTCAGGAGTAGTTGTCACGTTTAGTTTTCCGAGATTTGATTTGAATAATTTTCCGGAGTAGTTGTCATGTTTAGCTTTTCGAGAGTTGAATTGAGTAATTTTTCGGAGTAGCTGTCTCGTTTAGCTTTTTTTTAGAGTTAGAATTGAATAATTTTCAGGAGTAGTTGTCACGTTTAGCTTTTCGAGAGTTGAATTGAATAATTTTCAGGAGTAGTTGTTACATTTCGCTTTTTGTGAGTCGATTTGACTAATTTTGAAGGTAACTTAAATTAGATTAGTTCGATATATTTTTAAAATTAAAATCCAAGCTAATTCATTGAGGTTATTTAGCCTTTGAATTCTTATCACTTCTAAAAAAATATAAGTTTTGTTATGTACTTAAATTGTACATGCGAAAAAAGTTGGGATGTTTTGCTTTTCGAGAATCAATTTGACTAATTTTTGTAGCTAAATTAGATTAGATTAATTTGATATTTTTAAAAATTCTAAATTAGATTAGATTAATTTGATATTTTAAAAAATTAAAATCTAAGCTAATTCATGGAGGTTAGATTGCCTTTAAATTTTTCATCAATTTGACTAATTTTTCAAGCTAAATTAGATTAGATTAATTCTTATTTTGAAATTAAAATCTAGATTAACTCATCAAACTATCGGCTTTTGTCTTCTGTAAGGCCACTTCTACGTTTTTTTTTTTTTTAAATTCTTTATACTACCTTAAATGATTAGATGGAGCTTTATTTGACCCTTCAGTTAATGTGAACAACTGCACTGAGACATTTTGGAGGGTCCCTTTTGATTTTTCATTGAGGCATCTCTTAATTAATAATTAGATATTTGCATGAAGTTTTCCTTCATTTGTCATAGTTCGTTTATCTAAGATGTGCAGACTGCTTATCCTCAGCTCTCTTTTTCAGGAGTTCGCTATTTGGAGAAAGCAGTTTTCAACTTAGATTATGGGCAGTTAAAGCTAGTTTTCCATGCTCTGGCAGAGCGTAAACAGGTCATTGACAATTGTCCACACCTTTGTCATGCTTTACCATGCATGACTCCTTGCTTTGATTGGTTTGACGCGATCTACTACTGGGCCGGCCTGAAAATGTATGATCTGGTCGCTGGGCGACACTTGCTGCATTTATCTAGGTATTATTCTGCACAAGAGTCTGTTGAATTGTTTCCTACCCTTGCTCGAAATGGTAAAGATAAAACTCTGAAGGGAACTGTGGTATATTATGATGGACAAATGAACGACTCGCGCCTCAATGTTGCATTAGCATGCTCTGCTGCTTTGTCTGGTGCAGCCGTGCTTAACCATGCAGAAGTTGTTTCCCTTCTCAAAGATGAGGCTGATGGGAGAATAATTGGTGCTCGTATACGGAATAACTTGTCAGGTGCTTCATGAATTTTATTGTAGAATTTGTTTTCCTACTCAGTTCCATGGTTATAATTAGCTTGTAAGCTTGTTAAAGGATTAAGGTTGATAAATATAGTTCCAATATCAGGTTAGGCTCTGACACTAAAACTTCCCATTTCCTTGGACCTGGACTAGATTTGTAGTTAAACATAGCAGAAAGTTAGTCAAGACAACAAACAGGGGAGGGGGGTGCCCATAAAAGATATCATATATGGTATCACTTGTTCCTTGAAGTCCCTCTATATATCTCCATGTATGTACAATTATCCTTCATCGTTGTCTTTGAACCTTCGCCATTTTCTTGGAAATGTTTGTCAATGACATACGGGATCATCGTGATGCTATTGATCTCTTTCTCCTGTTGTTTAAGTGTAGTGATTTCCGAGATTTGAAAATTTCGAACTTTCTCTTAAAATATTTTTGGTTTTGTCCATGGCTGGATTCATAATGAAGAGGCTGCTCTAGTACCAATGATTGGTAATTAATTACCAACCGCACAACCAGATGCTTTGGACATAATTTTTACAAGTAGCTTGGCTCAGAGTTATGTTTCAAAAGATGTACTATCTGGTCATATCTCCATGGGATATTGAATGCTCTTTCCATATTCTAGTTGAGTCGAAATATTTATGTGTAGAGATGTCACTGACAAACATTTCCGTAAAATGGCAAAAATCTATTTAGAGTTGTGTGGGAATATCAATTTAAATTACCATTTGATCCAACAAAGACAAGTCACTTTGGCATGAATCACTGTTCAACTTCTAGACGATTAGAAATGCTTTAGTATTATTTAGTAATTTGAGCTTTAGTGTTTTGCTCCTTTTGTTCGTGTACGACACTTGTCTCTTAATTTCTCACTCTAGGTTAAAGTTTACAGGAAAGGAGTTTGATGCATATGCAAAAGTAGTTGTTAATGCTGCTGGGCCTTTCTGTGATTCTGTACGGACGTTGGCTGATAAAGATGCAAAACCCATGATTTGTCCCAGTAGCGGCGTACATGTTGTACTTCCTGATTACTATTCTCCAGACGGAATGGGCTTGATTGTCCCTAAAACTAAGGATGGTCGAGTGGTCTTTATGCTTCCATGGTTGGGTAGAACAGTAGCTGGTACCACTGATTCAAACACCAGCATCACGATGCTTCCAGAACCTCATGAGGATGAGATCGAATTCATTTTGGATGCCATCTCTGATTACCTTAATATTAAGGTGTGATGATTACGGTGATGTCACAGCAATCCTGATTTTTATTCTCTTCTCTTAATATCATAGAGTGCCTCTAATCTGAATCCCTGGTAGTCAATTATATATATAATTATTATTCTTCATTAGGCATCTGAAACAAAGGTGGTCTACATTGTGACCTCTTGCCTCTTGATCTCTGTTTTGGCTTGATTTCAAATTCAAATGTTACTTTCTTAATTAATAGCATATTTCCTTATCACTTTCACAGAACAAACTATTATCCCGTCATTGGTTTCATGCTTTTTCACTGAACAGAGTCAATGTAAAGAAGCTGAAGTTTCTTTTGTTTTTTGGATGAAGCTGAAATTTTTTAAGCTATTCTAGTAAATGTTTAGTATACCATCTTTTAGCCATTTAGTAGCTTACAGGTTATATCTTGGATTATTGACTAAACGATCAGTTAACTCAGAGTTTGATGTAAATTGTTAATAATATTATTTACCTTATAAAAAGAAGTCAAGAGTTTGTTGTATATTATATTAAATCCATGAATAGATGATGCACCATTTTCTATAAGGGGTCTAGTATTGCATCATTGCTATCCAACGTGTTCGATGTCGACTTCTTTTAACTGTACATGTTTTATTTAGATTATGTAATAGTGTTGAAAAATCTTCTTGTTATCTAAATTATATTGCATAAAGAATTAACTGCCAAATTCATATTTGATAAAACAAATATATGTTCTCTTTCCTATGTGAGGCAAATTGCTAATCCCACAAGTAGATTGCAGTACTACTGTGAGATGGTAGTAATAGTACTGCTGTGGTCGAGCTGCACTTGTGCACATCCAGTGAAGCATGTCAACTTACAACAGTGGATGATGGTGTCTCTTGATTTTGTTGTTAGATTTCAAAACTTACAATAGGCTGGTGATTCATATTTTTTTGAGTTAAAAGATTGTATTGACAAATGATGAAAGCTTAGTTACTAATATCAGCAACTTCAGTTATATAGTAGCCAACAAATTGTGCGAGGACCCAAATGTTAGAGGAAAATGTTTGACCCTAGGAAAATATTGAGAGATATGGGACAGAGAAAGGTCAAAACAAAATAAGGAAAAGAAAAAGGCCTTTGTGAATAGCATGAATCTAAAAGTCATATCATGAACTACCTGGCAGTTAATCCCTCTCCATCCTTTTGTTTATGAGTCATAGGATCTTCACTGGTGGACCTGTTAGTAGTTATGTAGGTGGTGGCATTCTTGATGATGAGCGGATACATTTCCTATGTTCACAGGCATGCTCGATATTTTCATGGAGGCAACCAAAACTCCAGTTTGGATGGGCTTTCTTGTTTTATGTGTCACCTATTGTGTTGTTCTTGCTTATGGAGAATGATGTTAGATTTCAAATTTAGGTACGACGTATTGATGTCCTATCTGCTTGGAGTGGTATCCGCCCTCTAGCAATTGATCCCAAGGCAAAGAGTACGGCAAGCATCTCCAGAGATCATGTTGTAACTGAAGATCATCCTGGTTTGGTAACAATTACTGGTGGTAAATGGACTACGTATAGAAGGTAACTTATATTATCTGAACTAATGATTTTACTGTTAGCTGTCTTGTGAGATGAGGATCCATTTCAATATGGAAAGTAACCTATTTGTTTAGAAAGTAGCCCCAAGTTGTTTTTGTAGAGGTGTGCAGTTCTGTTGAATATTGGAAACGTAGGCTTGTTTGGATTAACAGACAGCGTAGCTGTTTATGGAAACCAGCTTGGGCTACTTTTTATACAGAGAGGGTGCTTTTTATTCGAAAAATAGTGGTCCAGTCTTTATTTGGGCGCCATCTTTTCAGCTTTTGCAACTCGAAATTTGTTTTTTCTTCTTTAAAATATACTACTATGAGATACATTTTGTAACATCTGAAGAGTTTTAGTTGGTTAATAAACTTCTTACAGAATATAATAGTGTTTTGCACCTTCTTGGTTTGAATTGTGAAATCACTGATGTAAATTTGATTTGATATAAAAAAATTTCACCCGTATGAAAGCCTCAAAAAATGTTTTGGTAGGTATAGTTATTCTTTCTAAAAGAAAAAACCAAAAGCATTTACTCAAAAAACTGAAACTGAGCACTCTTTAACTGTTTTTAGAAAAAAAGCAAATAGAATCCATTAATTGCAAAGCCAAGAAAAAAGTTCTAAATCCAAACACAATTTAGAATAGAACATCTCCTAATCTTTCTCTTCAAGGAAGACTGACTAGGCTAGTGGTTTTAGTCTTTCATACTCTTTAGTCTTTATCATAGGAGCTTTCCTTTAAACGTCTTAATGCATAGATCAATGTGCAAGGTTATAAGGTCAAGTCATTCCAAGATCTGGTTATATTTTGGATGTCTTATCTCATAAGTTTTTTTTCCCTTTATTAAGGTTTTATAATTTAACCCTTTTCAGCATGGCAGAAGATGCGGTTGATGCAGCTATAAAATATGGAAAATTGAGCCCAGCGAATAAATGCTTGACTTACAACCTACAACTTATAGGTGCAGATGGATGGGATCCTTCATCTTTTACAGTACTTGCTCAACAATATGTCCGCATGAAAAGGTCACATGCAGGGAAGGTTGTTCCAGGAGCAATGGACACAGCTGCTGCTAAACATCTATCTCATGCTTATGGTGTGTTGGCTGAACGAGTGGCTGCTATTGCTCAGGTTTGCTTTTTTCTTAGTTCCAGTTGTTCTTTTTTCTTCTTGTTCGTTGGCTATATGCCTTTAATACTAAATTTTGATGCATTTTATGTTAAAGTACTTCTTTAAGGTAGCTCATTGTCATGCAATCTACTCTATAATACATGGTGGACAAAAGTAAACATTAAAGGGTGTTTGCCAGAACATGCTTGCTGATTTAGATACTAGTTTGAATTGTTTTTTGCAGTTTCTGGTATCTGAACAGGTTCTTATTTCTTTCTTTTTCTTATTTATGATAAGATTGCATGAAAATGTCAGGTCTAAGGTTTCTGGGAATAAATAGAGAGCTAAGTATTTCTATTGTCATTGACTGATCCGTACACAGGTCTCCAAGACTTGAATAGAATCAGGGTTGTGTCTATTCATGAATTGGATATTAAGGAGGAATGTCTGATTCAATGGACTTCTCTCGGAGGCTTGAAATTCATTCCTTTTGGAAGAGCATATCAAATATGAACCGTTGCAAATAAATTTCAAAAAATTGTTTTTTAATAATGTGCTTTGAGTGCTTACCTTTTCCAAAAAAGAAAAGATACGTGGTTTGAGTGTCTTTCAAAAAGAAGTTCCTTTTCTACACTCAAAACTCTCAGCACTCTTCAAAAAGCTCTTGTTTCTTTTTGCACAGCTCTTTTGCCAGAACGAGTTTTTCCCAAGTACTTTATCGTAAAGTTGTTCAATCAGCTCCTTAATGTTTCGCTTGAAAGTCGTTTAGTGAGGGAGCTATTTTCTGGCATTTTCATGTCTACTTCTATGAGATTCTAGCTTAATTTGATTATACCAATTGTAGAACGAAAATCTGGGAAAACGATTGGCTCATGGACACCCTTTCCTGGAAGCTGAGGTTGCATACTGTGCTCGGGAAGAATACTGTGAATCTGCTGTAGATTTTGTAGCTAGAAGGTGTCGTCTTGCCTTCCTTGACACTGATGCTGCACAGCGAGCACTGCCACGTATAATAGAGATACTGGCTGCCGAGCACAAATGGGACAAGTCTAGGCAGAAGCAAGAACTGCAGAAGGGAAAAGAATTTTTAGAAACTTTCAAGTCATCAAAAAATGCACAATTCCATGACGGAAAGCACTAGTAAGTTATTCAATCACATATGAAACATGTTCTTTTAGAGTCGTATTTCCTGTTTCTGACATATACCCAATCACTGTTCTAGGTACGTAAAGCTGTATATCAATCTTCATGGCGTGGAGTTCTGCTTTTACATTCTTCCAAGTTAACTTACAACTCTGGTTACAAGGAGTGACAAAAATACCACATACCTTTTTGCTGGACACATTTTATATGGCTTAAAGCTGCCGAACGCCTTATTTTGTCAAAGTTTTTAAGTTTATTAGAAGCAGTTCATTTTTGCTTTTGATCAGTTACAACCATTTACAAGATCATTTCTCTTGATCATCTAATAATAGTTCTTGAATTATGTCTAGGGCGGCAAATTTGACCCCTAGGATGTAATAATTTCTAATTTGATTTAGTATAGATTAATGTTATTTCTGCCGACCTCAACTTGTTTGGGGCTGAGTCACGGAGGCGTAGTTGTTCTTTCTCCACTCTGTTAACTCTATGGCCGTCAACTTTCATGCATACGGAGGGAACTCCAATATTGTTGATTCATTTGTTTACTCTCCATGGGAGTATTAATGTGATTCATTTATTCTTTTTGGGTACTTTTGTTTTGACTGTGTGTAGGTGAAATGGATCAAATTCCATTATAGCTTAAAATACGTACCAAGCTTCATAAAAATGATTCAGCTTGAAGGGGTGTGCATCGGTTCGGTTTTATATATTATCGGTTTGGTTTATCGGTTTTTGATTTTTAAATATGCTAAATCAATAACCAAACCAATAAGATATTGTTTATCGATTTTCTTATTGGGTTATCAGTTTTACCCAATAAGAAAAAATCAAACCGAATTAATAATCCAATAATTTTTTTTTATAAAATCATTAAGAAATCGTTAACCCAATAACAATAAATCAATAATATTTTTATCGATTCGGTTTATCGATCGGTTCGATTTTTGCACACCTCTGACTTAAATACATATATCTTGCAGGATGAAATTGTTTTTACAGAGCGTGATTTTTTCAAAGTTACTTATCTGATGTTTTCTTAAGCAAGGTGGAGGCGCTTTTGTTGCATATAAATAAACTGGCCGACTGACGCGGTGCTACGCACGGTAGCACGATCCATTGTTGATTCTTAAAATTTTTATGTTATATATAATTCTATCATTTAATTAAAAGCTTTATTTGTTTGGTTGATAAATTCTAAGTTAGACATATAATATTATATTTAGATTGATGAAATTTGCATAACGATATTTGAAGTTGTTCAAACTTTTGTGACATTGATACTCAATTGTATTTTAAAAATAATTTAAGTTCTTAATTATTGCGATTTATAATATTTTTTTTCTATTCTACTAATTAGAAGTGACATAGTAAAATTATTATAAAAAATACTTGTGATTTTTTTTTTAATGGCCCCAATAAGATGTCATGTTAATTTAAAATATCAAAAATTAATTTATCATTTTATGTCTATTTTATTTTTTTATTAAATATTATTAATTTTTTAATACTTAAATGACTTATAATAATTAAATATGGATAATTTAGTAAAATTACGATTGAAGTAGTTGAAACAGTCATGTCATAAATATCTATTTTAATTTTTTATTAAATATTATTAATTTTTTAATACATAGATGACTTATAATAATTACTTAGGGGGTAATATAGTAAAATCACGATTGAAACAGCTGAGAAAGACATGTCGAACATGAGCAGCCTGCTTCAGTTACTTATTGCGACTTTTTATATAGGATACTAATAATATTATTTTTTAATGCTTAAATAACCGTAATAAGTAATTAGGGATGATATAGTAAAATCATGATCAAAGCCGCGAAGCTGACATGTATTAAAAGCGATATAGCATAATAACTATAAAAAACTACTTGTGAAAATAATCTAAGTGAGCCTCATATAAGACGTCAAGCTAATTTAAAAAATCAAGAGTTAATTTATTATTTTATGTGTATTTCATCTTTTTTATTAAAAATTATTAATTTTTTAATACTTAGATGACTTATAAGAATTAATTAGGGGTGATATGGTAAAATTATGATTGAAGCAGCTAAAGCAGACAGGTCAGAAATATATATTTTACTTATTGATATTAAATATTATTAATTTTCTAATACGTAAATAACTTATAATAATTAATTAAAGATAATACAGTAAAAACACATTTGTAGCCGCTGAAGCAGACAGCTGAAAAAGGCATGCCGACCTGTTGCCTGCTTCAGCATGAAACTGCCTCTTATATATAACTATTCAATTTAAGATGCACAGTACTTAGATGACCATAATAATTAATAAAGGGTGATATAATAAAATTGTGATTGAAGCAGCGAAGTAGAAATATATTGAATGAATTATAATAACTAATTAGAAGTGATATAACAAAATTAATATAAAAAATACTTTTGAAAAAAATTAAGTGGATCTAATATAAGACGTCAAGTTAATTTATTCTTAAATATTATTAATTTTTTAAAACTCAGATAACTTTATAATAGTTTTTTAATATTAATTTTTAATACTTTGATGATTCATAATAATTAATTAGGGTGATATAGTAAAATTACGTCGAACCAACCGAAGTAGACATGTCAAAAATATTTATCTTTTTTAAAATTAAATATTATTAATTTTTAATACGTAAATGACTTATAATAATTAATTAAAAGTGATACGTTAAAATTACGATTGAAGAAGCTAAATTTTTTTTTTCAAATAATAATAAGTGAAACTTTGAGGAACTTAGTAGTCATTTTGAAAACTATCCTTTTATTAAATATTATTAATATTATAATACTTAAATGAAATAATTTATAATAATTAATAATTAATTAGGGGTAGTATAGTAAAATTATGTTTGAAGCAACTTATGAAGCAGGTAGCTGGAGCAGCCAGGACGACCCTAAGCAGCTCAAGATTGCCGCTTCTATTATCCTAAGTGAGCCTCATATAAGACGTCAAACTAATTTAAAACAACAAGAATTAATTTATTATTTTATGTCTATTTCATCTTTTTTATTAAATATTATTAACTTTTTAATACTTAGATGACTTATAAGAATTAAGTAGGGGTGATATGGTAAAATTATGGTTGAAGCAGCTAAAGCAGACAGGTCAGAAATGTATATTTTACTTATTTGTATTAAATATTATTAATTTTCTAACACGTAAATAATTTATAATAATTAATTAAAGATGATACAGTAAAAACACGTTTGTAGCAGCTGAAGCAGGCAGCTGAAACAGGCATGCCGACCTGCTGCCTGCTTCAGTATGAAACTCCCTCTTATATATAACTATTCAATTTAAGTGGCACAGTGCTTAGATGACCATAATAATTAATAAGGGGTGATATAATAAAATCGTGATTGAAGAAGCGAAGTAGACATGTATTGAATGAATTATAATAACTAATTAGAAGTGATATAACAAAATTAATATAAAAATGTACTTTTAAAAAAAATTAAGTGGATCTAATATAAGACGTCAAGTTAATTTATTATTTAATATTATTAATTTTTTAAAACTTAGATAACTTTATAATAATTTTTAACATTAATTTTTAGTACTTAGATGGCTCATAATAATTAATTAGGGTGATATAGTAAAATTACGTCGAACCAACCGAAGCAGACATGTCAAAAATATTTATCTTTTTTTAATTAAATATTATTAATTTTTAATACGTAAATGACTTATAATAATTAATTAAAGGTGATACATTAAAATTACGATTGAAGCAGTTAAAAAAAAAATTTCAAATAATAATAAGTGGAACTTTGAGAAACTTAGTAGTCATTTGAAAACTATCCTTTTATTAAATATTATTAATATTATAATACTTAAATGAAATAATTCATAATAATTAATAATTAATTAGGGGTAATATAATAAAATTACGTTTGAAGCAGTTGATAAAGCAGGCAGCTGAAGCAACCAGGACGATCCTAAGCTGCTCAAGATTGCCGCTTCTATTATAGAGTAAAATAGCCACATTTTGTTGGGCGGTGAGGTTCCATTTATTAAATAAGAGGTTTCCAGGTAAATAATGTCCTTATAAGTTTAGTTTGTTACATAAAGTTACAAGTTTATTGTACTAAATTAGAAAAGATGAGGTTTAGATAAGAATATGATCCTAAAAGGTTGAATATCATGCATAAAGGAATTGCATGAAAGTAACATCTGTTAATTTTGTTATCCAAGAGAGTCATGTATGATAAGGGATTGAGAAAAGACTTGGATAAAAAAATAAGAGTTATAGTGGAGTGGTAAGTACTTCTTCATCCTTAATCAGAGGACTCGGATTTGAGTATTCTTAGGTGCTGAATCGCCTTTGTTAGGGAGTCTCTTACCTCCCAATATGAGGCTCTCCGATGCAAATTCAGACTTAGTCGGGCTTAAAATGTTGGTAATAATAAGCACCAGTTGGAAATTAAAAAAATAAAAGACTTAAATATGTTACTCAAAAAAGGATGAGGGCTAATATGTAATGAGTGGTTTAAATAACGTCACATAGCAAAATCTCTGAGTGGTTTAAATAACGTCACATAGCAAAATCTGATAGTAGTATGTCTCCATTAGTGGTTACTGACACGAATAAACCAAATTTGTCATGATGATAGCACCAATAAGCCTAACTATTTGTGAATGACATAATTAAACTATTTCTGAAAGTTCGATAACGTATTTGAACTTTTAAGGAAGATGGATTGCAAGGAAAATGATATATAGTATTATTTTCTTTTGGCTAGTATTAATTACGATAAATTATGAAAATATTTTTCACTGATAGTGTATTAACTATGCGTTTTCCCATAAATAAATAGAACCTTATAAATAAGCCCAACATCCAACTTATATCAATACAAAAGTCGCGGCCGAAGAAGAGTTAGGAGATCGATTTGAGATCAAAAGAGCTTTGAATCAAGCGAGAAACCCTAGCATTCAAATCGAAGATTCAAAGATGGTAAAGCACCAACGGAAGAACAAATCTGTACTTTCCAATCAAATTCCTAAAGGTATTAGCTTCTCTATGCTATGCAATTGTCTTTTTTGACAACAGTGGTATTTGAACCAATTTCATACAATTTTAATAAACTCAATATTCGAATCCTAGCGATACAAAAGAAGAAAAATCCTAACATTCAAATCGAAGCTCCAAAGATGAGAGATCACCAGCAGAAGAAGAATAAATCAGTACTTTCCAATCAAATTCTTAAAGGTACCTGTTTCTTTTTATCATGTGCTTTAATTTCTTAACAACGAAGGCATTTGAGATGATTTCATACAATTTTAAATGCAGGACAAACAATTGTGGAGCCGTCAAAGAAAGCAAAGCTGATGGATATTGTTGAACTGGATCAGGTGAGTTCATGGTGCACTAATTTATTAGTAAACTTAAATAATTCTCCACTCCTTCTCTATAATTTGTTAAAAACTTTCACTAGTTCTCACAATAAAATAGTTGCAAATCTATATTTATAATAGTGCAAAATCGAATTTGATTAGGACCATTAAAAATCTACATATTTCTATATTAATTTTGATAAAAAAAAATCTTATTTGGACATGAATCGAATAAACAACAAATTCTAAACAAATTTAACTTTCCACTCAAACTTTGAATTATTATTCCAACATTCACCTGTGATTCAAAGTGATATGCTCTTACTTTTTTTTTGTCGTCATTATTGTTGTATTGGAACTTCCCTTCAATCTTTAATTTCGTATTTGCTTTTGGGTTCAGCCATCCCAATGCACTCTTACGTGGTACTTCTCTTCAATTTTTAATTTTTTATTTGCTTTTGGGTTCAGCCATCCCAATGCACTCTAGCATGGTACTTCTCTTCAATCTTTAATTTCGTATTTGCTTTTGGGTTCAACCAGTCCAAATGCATACGATTTCTTCAAAAAGGCCTCACACCATTAACAGACCGGCCTCACACCATTAAGAGATTCTACACCTTATATTTTGCAATCCTTCTAGTCACCAATGCGGGTCTTTTTTCCATACACGAACAATCTCTCCCTCAAGTTCGACGTGGCCTATCATCATGATCCATGGGTCACCAAGATTCATTGTGTGCACCAACACCGTATGAGTGTTTTATAGCAACTGACGCCCACAACTAGCTTCTTCATGTGTGTGCATCTCTATGCTCGTAAGGATAAACAAATCAAGTCTCATGCTTCATCATTTCACCATACTTCCGTACTCATTCCGCTGAACCTGGACTCTGATACTAGTTGTTGGGCTCAATCAACCCAAAAATACTTTTACATGGCGTGATATTGTCTGCTTTGGACCAAACCCACACGATTTTCCCCAAAAGTCCTCACACCATTAGGAGATTATACACCTTATATGTAATTTCCCAATTCTTTCAGTTATCAATGTGGGACTTTGGATCACACACCAAACATTTGTGTTAGAGCACTTTTCTCCAATCTTATCTTGTTGATGTACTTCTCATCAAGCTTCAATTATTGAGGCATTTCTCTTCATCCTTCAATTGTTGAACTACTTCTCTCCAACTCCTGTTATTATTTCTTTCGGTTGTGTTGGAGCATTTCTGTCACGACCCGAGACTACCCCTAGTCGTAATATGGTGCTTAAGGACATGAGTGACCCCAAGCTAACCCATGATCTGTCACAAGCTATAATTACTGAAGGAGGACAAAAAAATACTGTGCGGAAGTCATTTAATAAATATTTAAATAGTCAAGTCAATAACAAAGGAGTCTGAAGCACATCACTGAAAACATAACTAATTGTCCGATTGTTCGAAAGCCTCTAAACATGATGAGTTGTTGGGACAGGTCCCCAACTACCTCTGACTATTGAAATAAATATGAACTGAAATACCGAAAAACATGATAATTAATAGGAAAAACCTATCGGCAGACACTTAAACTTTGCACGATCTTTCACTTTGAAACCTAAAATAGACAATGTTCATTTTAGACAACTAAATCAACCATCAACTGTGTCATTTTGACACTTTTCGCTGACATGACATGGCGAGTGTGTAACACTCGTTATTAGCGCGTGAAACTTCTTGTTTATTCGAAAGAAAAAATAAATTATGCTTCTTAATTTTTTTTTGACCCTTCTTCATTATCATTTTTGATATATATTTCAAGCATTGAAAGTTTTTTTTTTTTGGTCATCAATGGCGAAATCATTGGCAAGGTAGAGATGGGCAACCACCCTTTACAGAAAATCCCAATTTCTCCGACGCCTCATTCTTCAAAGCTAAAAATTTCAATGCAAACCTGTAATGAATGTCTCGACCCAAATTGGTTATTGAAGGGTAATGCTGCAGACACTTTCCACAAACCCTATTTATGAGTATGTTGTTGCTGCAATAATGGATTATTGAGGGCTCAGATTTGTTGTATTTTGAACAAAGCAAAAGAGAAAAGCGACGCCACCATGATGATTTTGCTATTGCATTCACTTATGACCATTAAGAAAGCTGAAGAAATTTTGAAGAAAGTTAAATCTGCAACAACAATATATTGTTAGCAATTCTTCAAAATTCTTTAACATTGCTTTTTGCTGCAACAATATATGATTAAGGGGGAGGGGAAAGGAGCATTGCAACAACAATAATTTGGGGGTGTGATATTGAAAAAAATGATTTTTTTTTTTGGGGAGGGGGGGGACTGCATCACTGCAACATTAATTTTTGTGTGTGTGTGGGGGTTGCTGCAGCAAAGGGTGGGGTACTTAGAGAAGATAATCTTAGCGTGGGGTATTTGGAAAAGATGATGTTTGGGGTGGGGTGGGGTGGGGTGGGGGTGGAGTTAATTATTTATTATTTTTTTTATTTAAAATTTAAGTTAACTATTTAAAAATTAACTTTTTAAATTTTAATTTATTTAAAATTATTATTTTACACAAGAATGCCACATGTCTTTTTTTAATTGGTCGTATGCCATGTCAGCAACGTGTATATTACACACACTTTATAATATCAAATGATTGTAAAAAAAGTGTCAAAACGACACAGTTAATAGTTGGTTTAGGTGTTTAAAATGAACAACGTCCACTTGAGGTGCCTAAGTAAAAGATGACGTTAAGTTGAGGGGCCTGCGATGGGTTTGGCCTAATTAATATAATTAGTCCTCGACTTATGAGGACTCACCAATGATGCAGCTGAGTGACACACGAACTATCTAAGTATGATTGAGGAACTAAGCGTCCGAACCTATGTTATAAGACAACATAACGCAAAAGAGAGTATACGATTAGTACTTTGAATGTACTGATATATGAGACGAGGACAAACTGATATACACGTAAACAGAGCATGAATGCATGAACATGAAAATAGAATGCAAGACTAAGCATAAACATGTAGTAAAAAATCTAAATAATTGGATAACTGATATGTGGGCACTTGGTCATGCAAACCTGAAAGGGAGCTAACATTTAACCAATATGTCCCAATCTGAGAAAATCGGGGTCCAACCTATAAATTCAGTCGAAAGGGTGTCAGTACCTTGCCATGGGTACTAACACTGACTGTATAGATCCCACTAAAATGATGTCCCGAAGGACTAGAGTGTCACCCTAAACTGGCAGGTGCCCCTAAGAGAATATCAATCCTATACTGGCAGGAACATCTCTCATAACCTACGCTGGCTATGTAGTTCTAGAACTTAGGAACTGCTACTAAAGGTCTCACCCTAAACTGTCACGTAAGCCTTGATCCCTAGGTTCGCTTGGTGCTAAGTTCTACTCCCAATTGAACTGACACTGGTACTATAATTACTTAACATGATTCAATACTGATATTTCTCAACATAACAATGTCATAAACTTTATGGTATAACCATGGTATAATTAACTTGAAATCTTGAAAATGGCAACATGCAAGATCAACTAGGTATCGAGTGTTCATAATCCACCAGCATAAAAAATAATATAATTAAATATGATGATTTCAAGGTAATGACATGATAGAAAATTTCATGACTTAAACTCAAGAAGCCAAAATTTCATCAATATTTTAAGTTATCATGATAAGAGTAAGGAAGAATACTTGGAGTTATGAGGAAACACTATTTCATGGTTGAATTCAAGAATTTCATGGAGGAATCATGAAATTTATACTTTTCATGGAATCCTAATCCAAGAGGGAATTAAATTGGAGAATTTTGAGAAACCTTGGAACTTAATGGGTGAAATGAGCATATTGATGAATATCCACGTACCTAAATGTAGAAGCTTGGATGGATCTTCTTGGGATTTGGACCTGCTTGATGAACCCTAATTGCTTCTTGGGAGAAGAGAAAATCGTCTCTTTTTGATTTTTCTGAGTTAAATGATGATAAATGATGAAATTGGAGGTTTTAAGTCTTTTATACCCTTCTTTGCAAAGCCTAAACGATGTGGGTTAGGATTTAAAAGGAGTGAGAAAAGACTTAAAAGTTCCTGAAAAAATGTTCTGAAAACTGAGTTTCCACTCCTTACGACTCACCCTACTAGTCTTTGGGACTGACTACGAGTCGTAGTTTGGGTCGTAAGCTAGAATCTAGTGTCGAGGTCCTTTTCTGGTTTGACTACGATTTCCCCCTTTCGACTCGTCGTGACTGACTATGAGTCATAAGATGGAGTCGTATTCTGAAGCTTGAGTCTTGGATCCTTTACTGGTCAGGCTACGAGTCCCTCCCTATTAGCCATAGTCACTGGTTACGAGCTGTAAGGTCTAGTTGTAGACACCGGGATCAAACTTAGGGCCTTCACTGGAGTGACTATGACTCACTCGTGATGAATTGTCACGAGTGGTAATGATTCGTTACTCGAGTCATCGTCACGGCATTGTGTCAGGCTCGTAAGGAAAAATTTCCACAACTTTTTGCCACAATATTGGATTGACGGGAGACTTGAAGTGTTGGAAAGTTAACTTAGTGGTCTATCTCTTGAGGGAGGTCTAGAGCTTGAAAACTCGGGGTATTATAATTTCTCTCCAACTGTAAATAGTTGATGCACTTCTCATCAACACCCGTTGTTTCTTTCTTAATTGTGTTGGAGCACTTCTCTCCAACTTTTAGTACTCAAAGCACTTCCATTCAATATTCTATTGTTGGAGTACTTCTCTCGAATTCTTGTTGATGCACTTTGTCTCCCACGCCCAATTTGCTAACACTATAATTGGCCAGACAAGCAACACATATGAATTATAGCCATCCGCCGGCAACCGAAGCTTTTTGATTCTCCATCAAGATCGTAGAAATTTTAATACCAATTTGACAAAAAATTCTTTATTCGTAAACTCACATAATTCTCCGCTACTACTCTACAATTTATTACAATTTCTCAGTTCTTACTAGAAAGTAGCTACCAACATCCCTATCTATAATAGTGCAAAACCTAATTTAATTAGGTCTAGAAAACCTATTACTATATTAATTTAGACTAAAAATCCTATTTAATTATAAATTGGATAAATATCAAATTGTAGACCAATTTAATTTCTTACTCTATTGCTTTTCAGCTTTGAATAACAGAGAAAGACTTGGAGAGAAAAATACTGCAATTGTATTGTCAAAAGAAATTATTTTATTAGTAACTCAAAGTCATATATTTATAGCTAAATTTCTAATTAGAAAATATAAAAATAAGCAACTAAATTTAAATTCAAATAACAAAGAGATAACTAATTCCTAAGTTTAAGCCACACAAAACTCTAATAATTTAAAAATGCTAATAATTATCTACTTTATTTATGAGACATACTTTCAACACTCCTCCTTGAATCAAAAACTGTAGATTGCAGTCTCGGCTGAATGTGACCTCTTGAATAAATCTTCTAATTCATCTTTGGTCTTGCAAGACTTATATACATCTTCTGTTGGATTAAATAAGTAACTTTTTCCTCTCATTTCAACTTGCAAATCTCATGATTAGTGGAATCAAAGATTTGACAATATTTGTCTCCAAATAATAATTTAAATCTTTCTTCCATTAGCTGGCCAACACTTAACAAACTTTTATCAATACCAGGCACGTAAAGGGCATTTGAAATTATTTTTATGCCTGAAATTGTTTTGTTTACAACATTCCATTTTTCTTCTGCAGGAATATAGTTATTATTCTCAATTCTGACTTTCTTATTTTTTAAAGGCAGAAACTCTTTAAAAAGTGTTTTGTCATATGTCATGTGGTTTGTACAACTACTACCAATCATTCAAAAATCAAATTTCTTAGCTGAAAAATATGTTGCCACAAATAAGTGTTCTTCTTCTTATTCTTTGGTGACTTGGGCATCTGCTTCAATTTTTGAAATTTGTTTTTGCAAATCACAGCTTCATGACCAAAGTGATTGCAGATCTTGCATTGTGCATCTGGTCTCTTCCAGTATTTAACTGGAGGATGACCTATTTTGCCATTGTGCTGGCAAGGTGGGTAGTTTTTTCTTGAATTATTACCCTTGCTTTGAGTCTTTTAGTTGGATGCCAAAACTTCTTCAACCATACTATTCTTCCTCATAACCCTCCTTTGCTCTTGTACTTGCAATGTATTTAACAATTCTGCCAAGGTAATCTTGGCCAGGTCTTTTGTGTTTTTCAATGTAATTATTGATACTTCGTATCTTTCAGGCACTGTAACAAAAATTTTTTTGTACAATTTTTGAATCTTAAATTTTGTGCCAAACAATCTTCCCTTGTAAACAATGCCAAGAAGTCGGTCTGAGTACTTTTTTACGGTCTCAGATTCCTTCATCTTTTGCAATTCAAATTTTCTTATTAGATTTAACACCTTCATGTCTCGTATTATTTCATCTCCTATATATCCTTCCTTCAGATAATTCAAAATTTCTTTTACTGATTTAGGGGCCATAATTCTTGTGAAAAGTGTTGGAGACACACTAGCAAACAAAGTTGCTTTTGCCTTTGATTTTATGATTTTCTTTTCCTTATGACTTTTGATCTGGGCCATTGTGGGATTATTGGGCAGAGAAAGAGCATCATAATCCTCCTCCCAGTCTCCCAAAGATCTAAAAGCCTCAAGATAAGTCTCCATTCTTACTGCCCAAAGTTGGTAATTCTCACCATCAAAGACAGGAGGAGCTATTTGAGAAAAGTTATTTCCAAAATTCATCTCACTCATAGATCCCTTAAGAAAATGGCTCTAGATACCAATTGTGGGGTTTTTGCTTTGAAATTGTTAAAGATGTAAGTGTATTTCACTTCATGCTTAAAATGATAGATTACACGAACAATATATACACAATGCTAGCCACAGAAGGTCAAGAGCAATCCTTGAGATCATGCCTTCTACCTATAATAATTGACTATATATCTGACGCACAATCTGAAAATAGATATACTTCTCTGACTATATCTTGACATCTATGTATTATCTAACAATATCTTGACACTCCCCCTCAAGCTGGAGCATACTTGTCATATGCTCCAAGCTTGCCGCAAATGTATTCAATCTGAGCTCCTCTAAGGGATTTAGTAAGAATATCTGCCAATTGGTTATTTGAACGGACGAAGCTGGTGGCAATGCACCCGGACTCAATCTTCTGCCTATTAAAATAATAATCCACCTTTATATGTTTTGTTCTTTCATGGAAAACTGGATTTGAGGCAATATGTAGGGCAACTTGATTGTCACGCATAAGCTTTATTTGATTGAACTCAACACATTTTAACTCTTGAAGAAGTTGTTTTAATCAAATAAGCTCGCATGTAGCAAGGGTCATAGCTCGATATTCACCTTCTGCACTAGATATGGTAACAACATCTTGCTTTTTACTTTTCTAGGAATTTAAATTGCCTCCAATTATGATGCAATACCCAGAAGTGGAGCGTCTATCAGACGGAGAACCTGCCTAACCCACATCAAAATATCCAACAATGTCTGTGTGACCTTTATCTTCATATAACAATCCTTGTCCTGGAACTTCTTTAATATACCTGAGGATGAGAATCACTACGTCCCAATGGTCTTTACGTGGAGCTTGGAGAATCTGCCTAGCCACGCTTACTGCAAATGAAATATCTGGGCGTGAAATAGTGAGATAATTTAATTTATCGACCAATCTTTTATATCTACCAGGATATTTCAATGGCTCCCCCTGTCCAGGGACGAGTTTTTTGTTTGGATCCATAGGAGTGTCAATTGTTTTGCAATTTAACATGCATGACTCCTCTAATATGTCCAAATCATATTTTCTTTGTGAGATGGCAATACTTGTCTTGGATTGTGCTACCTCAATTCCCCAAAAATACTTTAACTTCCAAAAATCTTTGGTTTGAAAGTGACTGAACAAATGTTTCTTTAGGTGAGATATTCCTTCTGGATCATTTCCATATATGACAATGTCGTCAACATAAACGACCAGAAAAGTGTTCTTGCTGGACCATTTTGTCGATAGAAAATACAGTGATCTGCTTTACTTTGAGACATCCCAAACTGTTGAACAATAGAACTAAATATGCCAAACCATGTTCTCGGAGATTGCTTGAGGCCATATAAAGAGCGTTTGAGATGAAAAACTAAGACTGACTCCTCATGAGCAACAAATCTAAGAGGTTGATCCATATAAACTTCCTCAACAAGTTAGCCATGCAAAAAGGCATTCTTAATGTCTAATTGATGAAGCGAAAAATGATGCATTGCTGCCAAGGATATAAGCACTCAGACAAATGCAATTTTGGCAACAGAAGAGAACGTGTCACCATAGTAAAGACCACAAATCTGGGTGTATCCTTTGGCAACAAGGCGAGATTTTATTTGATCAACTGTTCCATCTAAATCCACTTTCACTGTACAGATCCATTGACTTCCAACAGTAGATTTCCCCTTCGGTAACTGGACTAGTTCCCAGGTGTTATTGGTTTGTAAAGCATTCATTTCTTCAATCATAGAATTTCTCCACCCTAGATGTTCTAATGTTTCGCTAAAACATTAGATAAGGTAGATACAAAGTTATAATATAATGGGGACAACTGATGATAACTTACATAGTTATATCTCTCTGGTTGTTAATTTTGAGTAGTGCTTATACCTTTACGTATGGAAATTGATGGGGTCACTGCATCTGATAAAGGCATGAATGGAGCAGGTGACGAAGGAGCATGAGATGAGTCATCAGGAGCTACCAGTGTATCTGGACTAGGAGTAGTACTATCACTATTATTGTTAAGAGGACGAGCACGTCGTGTGTATACTTGAAGAAGAGGTGAAGTACCGGCTTTAGGGTTGTCTAGAAGATTGATTTGTTGCAGAAGAAGTATGGGTACTGACAAAATTTGAGGAATTAAACTTCTGCTTGTAGTGCTTGGTGTAAAATAGGGAGATATTTGAATAAAATGTCAGATTTGTAATGATAAAATATTTATTCAATTTTGGATCATAACATTTGTAACCTTTTTGGTGGTGAGAGTATCCTAGAAAGACATACTTAATTGATTTCGGTTGGAGTTTTTCATTTCTAGTACTTTGATCGTGGACAAAGCAAGTACATCTGAATAGTCTCAAAGGTAGATGATAAGGATTTTGACCAGGAAAGACAATTGGGTAAGGACTTTGTTGTCGCAACACAGTGGAGGATATTCTATTTATCAAATAATAAGCAGTGAGAACAATATCCTCCTAAAAATAAAGAGGAACGTGATGGTGTATAATTAAAGCTCGAGCAATCTCGATAAGATGTCTATGTTTACGTTCGAATCCATTTTGTTGAGGAGTATATGCACAAGAAGTCTGATGAGTGATTCCCTAAGACGATGTGAAACTGGCAAAGGGAGAAGATAAGTATTTCTTGGCATTATCACTGCGTAATGCCTTAATTGAAATGCCAAATTTATTGTTACAGAATTTTTGAAAAAAAAAAGAATACTTCAGAATGATTTTTCATTAAAAGTATCCACGTGCAATGAGAAAAATCATCAATAAAGGTAACAAAATACTGAAATCCTAAACTTGAAACATCATGACTAGGACCCCATACATCTGAGTGAACAATGTCAAACACATATGTGGCCCTTTTGGGAAAAGAAGTGTGACTATGTTTCCTAAGTTGACATAACTGACATTCAAAAGAAGACAAAATGGAAAGACTAGGAATTGATTTCTGAAGCTTTGCTAGACTCGGGTGACCAAGATGGCTATGGAGAAGATCAGTTGAGGCAACAGAAGTGAAGGCAACGGGTGGTGGTGATTTTGACATGTGATACAGTCCTTGTGACTCATATCCAGTTCCAATCGTCTCCTTGTTCTCCAGTCCTGTACAACAACAGAGTCAGCCAAAAAAGTGACACCATAATTTAAGTGTTTGGTTAATTTGCTAACAGAAATCAAATTAAATGGACATTCATGAGCAAATAAAACTTAGTTTAAGAAAATAGAGGGAAGAAGTTGCATGTCCAATATTCCTTTTACTGCAGTTCCTGATCCATTAGCAAGGGTAATTGAGGTGAGGATTGTAGAATGAATAAAATTTGAGAAATGATTCTGATTACCAGAGATATAGTCAGATGCACCAGAATCCAATATCTATTGGCAAGAGGGTGAAGACGTGTAAGACAAGCAAAAAAATTACCAGTTTTTAGTGTCTTTACGGGTCCGAACCACATGAGATATACTACAATTGTTAGTACGTGGTGGTCGACCATGCAATTTCCAACAAGTTTGTCAAGTATGTCCTGGCTTGTTTCAATAGGTGCAATAGGGTCTAGAGTTTCTACTGTTCTCCCTTTGCTGGACATTTTGATCTTGTGGATTTGCATTTTTCGCAGCTAATATAGATGTCTCGACGTTATTGGTATCATTTGTTTCTGAACCAATACACAATAATTAAGCTGAAACATCGACTAAGGAAGGAATTGATGAACTTGCCAAGATTTGATCCCTTATAGGAATCAGATCAGATTGAAGTCCTTTAATTGCTAGAACCATAAAGAACTTATCTCTTTGTTGCTCCTGTGTGCTGACACATTCAGAAAGTGGCATGAGAGATTCAAATTGATCTTTCAAGGTTTGTATCTGTCCTAAATAGCTTCATTGAACATCAAACATGTTAGAAATGCTTAAAGCACTTGGCTCAGTTGTTGTTCTCTCTTGTTGCCACTGCCAAGGGCCTAGGATTTTTTTGTCCAGTTGGAATTTTCTATATTTTATTGCTCAATTTGTTTGCTAAAAGTATATAGATAGAAATGTAGAATTCCATGATTATCTTTTCTAAACTATTGGTTGATTGTATAACATTTAAATACTTAAAAAATAAGTATCTGATAGTACTTTCATTGATCTATTAGGCCATGGAAGTTTACTTAGAAGAGGAAATACTTACGGACATCCTAAACAGGTTGCCTGTTCGATCTCTTCTTTGCTTCAGATGCGTTTCAAAGTAATGGGAAACATTGACCAGTGAGCCGTTATTTAAAGTGAAACATCTCAATCATGCTAAAACTGACCGAAATTCCCAAAAATTTCTCTTTTACCAACGCCCCAATGGAATCTGTATTTTCTATTCATTCTCGTTCTTTATCATCAACTCAACTAGTTGAGGATGTACGGAAACTGGGTTTCCCTTCCAATGTTGAACCACGGTGTTGCCAAGTCTATTGTTGTTGTGATGGCTTGTCTATTATCAGGGTTGATGAAAGTAATGATGAAAGCCACATACTTTTGCTATGTAATCCATCCACGGGAGAATCAATAGTCCTTCCCACTCTAGAATTTCCAGTGGAGGGATTTTCTTGTTTAGGAATGAGTTTCGACTCAAATAGTGGTGACTATAAGATCCTCAACCCCAGGATGGAAATGAACGTCGAAAAGTACCTGGCGAAATTCTCGCACTGAAAAGTGGTTCTTGGTGAAAAATTGATGAACATCCTGGTGTCGTTCGATATATGCTGCTTGGTATGCATTCTTTGGAATATATACATGGGACATTTCATTGGGTTGTTTTTTCATGAAATTATTTTGTGGTTTCATTCAATATATCCCATGAAGTGTATGGAGAGATTCCATTGCCAGAGCAAATAAGCATGAGCTACATTGATATTGGCCTTTCAGAATTGGAAGGAATGCTTTGTGCTTATTCTAATGTGCATCATCAGGGGAAGAACTCTTTTAAGTTATAACGTAATCTTTCATCACCCATAACTTAAAAGTGTTCTTCCTGTGATGATGCTCATTAGAATAAGCACGGAGCATTCCTTCCAATTCTGAAAGGCGAATATCAATGTAGCTCATGATTATTTGCTCTGGCAATGGTATCTCTCCATACACTTCATGGGATATATTGAATGAAACCACAAAATAATTTCATGAAAAACCAACCCAATGAAATGCCCCATGTATATATGCCAAAGAATGCATCCCAAGCAGAATATATCGAACGACACCAGGATGTTCATCAAATTTTCTCCAAGAACCACTTTTAAGCGCCAATATTTCACCTCATGCTTTGTGACTTTGGTTTTCATCCTCGAGAATCCTAAGGATCTTATAATCTCCAGTATTTGTGTCAAAACTCATTCCCAAACAAGATTTCCCCTTCAATGATAATTTTGGAGTGGGAAGTACAATGGATTCTCGCGTGGAGGGATGCCATAGAAAAAGTTTGTGGCGTTCAGCTAAATTATCACACACCTTGATCATAACCAAGCCATCACGACAACAATAAACTTGACAAAAAGGTGGTTCAACATTTGAAGGGAAATTCAGTTCTCGTACATCCTCAGCAAGTGTAGCCGATGACAAAGGACAACAATAAATGGAAAATAGAGCTTCCATTGGGCACAGTTGGTAAAAGAGAAAATTTTGGGAACTTTTGTCATTCTGGGCATGATTGAGATGCTTCATCCTAAAATACGGTTCATCGATCAATGTTTTCCAAAATTTAGAAACACATTTGAACCGAAGAAGAGACCGCACAGGTAACCTACTGAGTATGTTCGTAAGTATGTCCTATTGAAAGTAAACTGGCATGGCCTAGTAGGACAAGAATGTGTGTTAGAAACCTTTTTTTTTTGAAGTATGTTCTACCAACAACAAATGTTAGTAAATGAAATCAATTGGTACACCCTAACTCACTTGATTTAGTTGATCAACAATCTCCATCAACTTTGTTTTTTTCGACGACACCACGTACAATCTTTGTCCTGCATATAAAATTGTACGAAATCGGCTCAATCAGTTGTTGTTAATGAAAATTAAAACATACATAGCAGCAAGAAACATATACCTTTAGGAATTTGATTGGAAAATACTGATTTCTTTTTCTGCCGGTAATGCTTGTATACTGAGTTTATTTATAAGTTGGTTCTATTTATTTTTGGAAAAAAACATAAATGCAATGCCAATTAAAGAGACTTTCATAATCTATCCTAATTAGCGCCATCCAAAAAAAAAAATAACACTATATATTATTTTCCTTAAAATCCATCTATTTATTTTTGGGAACAAAACATAATTACACTACCAATAGAGTGATTTTCATAATCTATCCTAATTATATTAGCACTATCCAACAAAACATAACACTATATATTATTTTTTCTTAATATCCATCTTCTAGTTATTTTTATTTTTTTAATAAGTTGACTCTATTTATTTTTGGGGAAATCATAAATACACTTTCAATAAAAGATATTCTCATAATTTATCCTAATTAGTTGTAACACCCCTCTTTTTCGGGCTAAGATTTGACCCGTCTTTCCTACGTATACAGACCCAAACTCAATGGTTTCTAGTTAGAAATAAGTGTGAATAACAATGCTTTAGTGCAAGAACATCTTTGGAGATGAGTATACATCAAAAAATATTCTCCTAGCTCAAAGTTAAGTTGAGCACTTTCTTACTGGTTGAGTTTTTGTTGTTGATTTTTCTTGGGTCAACTTTCAACGAAGATTAATACTAGAATATAAGGAGTTATGTGTTCCATTGAATATCAAATTAAAGCTCTTTGAGTCTTCTTTCCAAAGCCACTGACCGTTCATCAATCCGAGTTTGGAGTCAAAAGTTATGAGTGTTTTAGTAAGACACTGTCTCAGGTCCGCTTTGGCCTTGCGCCGCAAACTCTGAGGTTTTCTTTGGCCTTGCGCCGCAAACCCTGTGGTTTGCTTTGGCCTTATGCTACCAAGTTTTTCCCAAGTGTCAAAAGGTGTTTCGTTTTGAGTTATTTTAAGGGCAAAAGGGTCTTTTCACATTCCCAAACCGTTCCAGACTCTCTTTGTTAATCACCTCCGTTGGTTGATAGTGATGCTCCTTATATCTTTGTACCATTGAACACCCTTTTTTTCAACCCATTGGATACCAAATCTACAATGCGGCACTTGAAGAGTTGACATGGCAGTAGGGTTCGCCTCCGAAGATTGCCCGGTTCGTGACATTTTTTGACCTTGATGGGAGCTAGATGCCACTCCCTTGCCTTTGTTGACCTTTGGAGCCATGGTTCTTGCAATAATCATGAACACCAAACATTTGTCAAACACAATGCATCAAACTACAATTAAGAGAAGAGTGGTAGAATGACCACCCCACACTTAATTTGATAGCATAACCCACTTAAGTGATACTATCGGGTAGTCAGACTTCACCGATGTACACTTAGAAAGAGTGCACCACCATTCTTTATAATATCATTAGCATATCGTTGGTAGCCTCAACTAACTCAATATCATTCTACAGTTAACACCATCATTCCATAAACCATATAAATTTCGCAACAATTATTTCAAATTAACCATGCCCTAACACCATTGACTAGAACAACAACTATGCCTTAACAACACACCATCATTCCACAAAATCATGCCTTAACGCCTCAAACATGTCAACAAATACAACACACCATTAACTAGAACAATTTAAGAAACATGATGTTTCATGATAACTTGGCAAGTGAACTAATGGCAACAACACCAAATTATGCTAATTATGAAAATTTAAAACTCAACCACAAACTTTATCAATTACAACCATGGTGTTCACCCTCATAAAATAACCAATAAATCAATTATGTCTAGCTATGGTGTGTATTCCCCCACAATCCACAAGAAACTATGTAAATACTAACACAAAGTAATAAAAACAAGAGAATAAGAAGAGAAAACAAACCTTAAAGTGATGTACTAGAAGAAAAAGAGAGGAAAAGTCTTGTGGATTGATTTTGGGGTGCAACTTTAACAAGAGGTTATGCAGCGCGGATGGGTCTCAAAATAGAAGAAGAATAAGGATTTAGGGTGTTGGATACTTTTATATGAGAGAACCTGGTCGGGTTGACCTGGTTTTACGTTGGAATTGAATTGGGAATTTAGTGGGTTTGCGGTGCGGATGGAAAGAGGTCTGAGGGTTTTGCACCGTGGATGTGGATACAGAGGTTAGGAAGTAAGGGTACGCGGGGCATGTTGCACCGCATAGGCAACACAGACTGGGAGCTTCGCGCCACAATGTCCATCACGGACTGGAGGATCTACGGTGCTGTGCTGTGCGCGATTTTGGACCAGTAACTGTTTGCTATGTGAAGTGCGGTGCAAATAAAAAGCAAAGCTACGAATTTGCGACGCGAAGTTGGTTTGGGATGAAAATTTCACAACACAAACTTACCTATAAGGCTCCATTAAGTCCAAAGACCTACCACATTTTATTTAACTCACTTTAAGCCTAATCTCCACCAAGCACCTTAGTTTCAGTCGTGGCTCGACTCTTGTTTTTGTATTTTTGTGTTTCTGATTGTTATTTTGTTTTCATGTTATTTTACCATACTACAACCATGGGTTGCCTCCCATGAATCACCTGATTTAACGTCGCATCAGGATTCGATTATCTTTACTACTCAGACTTCATTAAGATACATCGTTGATACAATTTATACCTCATCTATTGGACCAATGTAATGCTTGATCCTTTGTCCATTCACCTTGAATATACTCTCATCTCAGTTGTCAAGTTCAATCATACCTGATGAAAAGACCTTGGTTATTTTGAATGGTCCCGACCACTTCGACTTCAACTTTCGAGGGAAAATCTTAAATCACGAGTTAAATAACCACCCAATCATCCACTTGAAATTATCTCTTTTCTATCCTTTAGTCGTGATACCTCTTTATCCTTTCCTTGTGCTGGTCAGCCCTATCATATGAGCGGAGACGGAACTCATTAAGTTGATAACCTCAAATTAGCTGCTTGTTTCCAACTTAAGTTCAACCTCTTAAGTGACCACAATGCCTTGTGTTCAAGCTCCACTGGTAGATGACAAGCTTTACCAAAAACCAACTGGTAAGGAGACATTCTGATGGTCGTCTTGAAAACTGTTTGATACGCCCAAAGGGCATCATCAAGTTTTCTTGACTAATCACTTCTGTTTGAATTTACGGTCTTGGCTAAGACAGACTTGATCTCCCTGTTTGACACTTCCATTTACCCACTAGTTTGTGGGTGATAAGGTGTGGCTACCTTGTGTTGTTTCACCTTATATTTCATCAATGCAACTCGAAACATCTTATTGCAGAAGTGCAAACCTTCATCACTTATGATGGTTCATGGAACACCAAAACAAGAGAAGATATTCTTTCTCAAGAATGCAACTACTCTTTTGCCTTCATTATCTGCCAAATCAACAACTTCCACCCACTTGGACACGTAATCTGCCAAATCAACAACTTCCACCCACTTGGACACGTAGTCCACAACAACCAAGATATATTTGTGACCATAAGAGATTAAAAATGGTCCTATGAAATCTATGCCCTAGACATCAAACAACTCCACCTCCAACATATTAGTTATTGACATTTCATGATGTCTAGAGATAGATCCCTGTCGTTGACATTGATCACAAGCCCTTACAAAATCATAAGCATTTTTGTGAATTGAGGCCAATAGTAACCACTTTGTAAAATCTTCCTTGCAGTTCGATCACCTGTATGATGTCCTCCAACGGGAGATGAATGGAATGCCTCCAAGATACTCAACATTTCTAACTTTGGTATACATCTTCTGATGATGTTATCAGCACAACATCTAAACAAATAAGGCTCGTCCCAAAAATACCTGGTCACATCATGTAGAAACTTCTTCTTCTGTGAAACATAAGATTATCTGGAATGATGTCACTAACAACAAAGTTTGCAAAATCTGCATACCATGAAACCAAATCAAGAGTAAAAGCAAGAACTTGCTCATTCGGAAAAGAATCATCAATTTTCGGCTCTTCCATGCTCTTGTGTTCATTCTCTAACCGAGAAAGATGGTCTGGTACTTGATTTTTTGATACCAAACGGTATCTAAATGAGCATAAAACAGCCCACAATCTTCGCAAAACAGACCACACGATAAGCACCAAACGGAAACAACAAATACAAACTTAAACGAAAAAGAAGATAGGTAACTTGACACAAAGAGAACAAATAATGTAGCAACTAAAGAGTAAATTAAACTCTAAAACCTCTACAAAATACGTTAACAAGCACCAAGTTCTTACGGTGACCACCAAGGGAATCAACTCACCTCAAGATCCACCGTTTCCAAGCAAAGAACAATATTGGCTTTTCCAAGCCCTAAGCTATAATGGCTAGTCCAAGTGCTAACTAAGAACTACACTAAGGTGGTCTACTCTTAAGAGAGAGGATTTTCAATGTCTCATATTTTCATCATTAAACAACTAAAGAGAAAAGACCTAATAAGAGACTATATGTAGCCTAGCTTATTACTTAGTATAATGGACCAAAATACCCTTAATGAAAGGGGAGGTCATGTGTTTTTTCTCTAACATGTGTAATCCCCAAAATACCCTTAATGAAGGGTGCTTCTTCAATGCTCCAAAACTATGGGGTCATACTTCAAAACTTGTAGTCTCGAATTGGCATCAAATGTAAGCCCCCATGCAATCTTCCAGACACGGGTTTGTTTAATGGCATGCTCAAAATGGGTCCTCCATGCATGTTCTCATATCCTCGAGGTGACCAAGTCTTGAGCCTCTATGTGTTGGACTCTAAAGATGTCATCAAAAGATAAGATGACCATTTGTCCCGTATCATCCTCCCCCTTTTGAAAAGGATTCGACCTTAAATCCAAACCTTGCAAAACCGAAGAGAGGACAAACAAATACAAACTCCTCATGGCATGAGGGTTAGGGTTAACACAACAAATCATCTCAATATGCCAAGGTTGCACATATTTGCAATATAACCAAGGATCCTTTGTATGAAATATTAAAAACTCAATGAAAGATGTACGAAGGATTTGGTTATGGGATTCACCAAGAGTGACACTTTTCTTGTCATGTAGACCAAGCAACAAGTTGGGTGCACCAACATCACCATTTCCATATTTGGCACCGGGGTCAAACTGGAGGAGTGGCCATAGACACGGGTCTAGACAACATTCTCCTTTCCTGTGGTCTCCACCCAAACTAAATGACATACTCTCTACAATAACATACATATCATCGAAAGAAAACAGAGAGTAGAGAAAAGTATCACTCAAGTCGACTTCTACTAAGGTTCCCTCATGTGTGTACTCACTACTAGTTTCCCAATCATCACCATGAGTACTCTCAACAATAAAGTTACACAAAGTAGAAGAAGGAGTAACTTCCAAAACTACACATTCCTTACCCTTAAGAGTACTCTCATCTTCCAAGAAGAGATTTTCATCTTTAGGAGGAATGTTGTCACACCATAGTAGGTTAACATATAGACTATAGCCTCCAAGGTAAACTATACTATCTTTTTCACCACTAGGCTCATTAGGAGTGTTTATATCATTTTCAAACAAGACATTATACCTAAAGGGTGCATGATTCAACCCACAGGCAGATTTGGAACAAGCAAGTTCCTCACTCTCTAAGAGATCAATATCAAGTTTCAAAGCAGTTTCAAGCATAAGATTGACCCAAGAATAGCTCTCGGGTTCACTCCCCTTTTGTTGACTAACTTTTTCAAATACTTCACTCACTTGAGTTTGATTAATCACATCACACACATGCTCAAGTGGTGGACAATTTTCACAAATAGGTTGATCAACACCAATTACACAAGACGATGTACTTCCGTTCAACATATAGGCTTCAACACTAGGTGGACATAAATTCATCTTACATGAAGAGTCAATTTGGTCATCAATAGGATCAACTAGTGTATACACACTCACAACATTTACATCATCAACAAAAGGTAAAGAATCATTAGACTCACAAGTAAGTCAGCTACTACTCACACTCAATGGGCTACTAGCCACACAATTATCATTCACATGCATAAAAGTGTAAGAGTTAGCTATTTTACCTTAAAGTTCTTGAGTCGACTCTCCTTATCCGCGTTTGAAGGACCTCCACCAGCTTGGGCAGCAACTTCACTTCGGCATTGCTCTCATTTACTTGACATGTCGGTACCTACACAAATGTCCTTAGAAATAGATGGACAAACAATGTTAGCTCGATTTGGTGGAAATTCCCTCACTTTGCTCCACACAACCTCTCCTTTTTCCACTCTCGGAGTACCATATTGCATACCTTTACTCCTCTCAATATTTTGTCTCTCATAAGCATTCAAATTGGAGTAAGTATTCACTTCTCTTTGCGGCTCGAGCAGCATGTATGTCATGAGGTTATTTCCCCATTGATCTCTTACAATATTTGGCTAATTTTGCACATTTCGAACTCTATGTTGTGCAAGCCAATCGACACTTAAGCATACATGACCGTATGTCAATGGAAGAATATCGCACCACACCTCCTCATGGTATTCAAATTGGGAGAAGACAACTTTGACCCTCTCGGTAACTTTAAACCCGTCCAAGAAGTATGGAACAAGTAAAGGCTCGCAAACAACCCCAAGTAGTCAACCATGGATGGAACGATGTAGTTTCTATTGTACGTATCATTTAACATAACGAGGCAGCCCGATATCCCACAAATGGTCACCTTTCCGGAGTGTACACTTCTTCTCGGATCAATATTGTAAAGCACACGAATACCCCTCGATTTTGGAGATGCATACCCTCTTCTTCTCATTGGACAACCTCCACTAGAGCTAGTATAACCATTCACACTATATCGACCTTGATAAGAAGTACTACAAGGTGGAGAATATGAATCTTCACACTCCTCATGTGTACTCTCATCATAGCTCTCATAAGCTTTGCGAACGAAAGGGTTATACCTAACTCCAAATCTAGGTTCGGAGTGAGAAGTGTAAGACTCCTCACATGCCCCAACGTCATCATAAGATCCATCACGAGGTCCTACATCATCTCCAAATTCACCATAAGAACTAGACACTTCATTCACCTCATTTTCCCCCTCAAAACCGTAACTCTCAAATCTGCCCAAGTTTTGATCATGGCTATTTTCATAGCCTCCGGAATCTCCCTCAACTTTGTAGCCATAAAACCCCTCACTACAATCATAGTCTCCCATGTTGTAGTCTCATTAATCCCCGGCTATCGAAGATATATTCCCCTTATACCACCTTTGTACCTACATAATGAACAAACACAATTAGTAGTAAAAGCTCCTCACCAACACTCGTATACACCCACCTTTGTGATTCTCACAATAGGAGCGGCGAATATTGAAAGTTGCTTATACTCCAGTATTCAATAGGATGTCAATTCTACTTGGCGGCCGGAATGAATTCTTGTTTGATCGACTCAAGACACAAAAATTTTTTTACTTACGTACTTGAAGCAAAGAAAATACTACGAATTATAAACGAGAAAAGCACACAATACAACGCTTAACATGAAAGAAAACGTACTAAAAAACTAATCTACAATCTAGTAGGTATTTACTAGTTTGCTAATTAGTATGAGAACCAACAAAATGTAAACCAATAGAATCAAAAAAGTGAAACTAGGAATTCCAACGTTCTTGAGCTATTGATGATGTGGTAATCGACTATTGGTCGATGGACAAAAAATATTGTTGAAGTTGAAAAATTTTGTTCCACAATTTTGGTTGTTCAAATTTTACAAAGATGGGGGAATTTCGGTTTTGGTAGGTTAACAAATAAGACTTTTAAGTACTTTTTTTCAAAATTTAAACCTTGACCAACTTTCACCTTTTTGGAAAGACAACCTTTTAGAGGTCTTGTCCCCCTTTCCTTTTTTGGCTTGTCTAGAAAAATGAACTTACTCCCTTTTGGTATGAAGAATTTTGGGAGGTATTTCGTTCCTTTTCCCCTTTGGTAATGTCTTGAAAGTTGTTTCAAGACTAACAATAACCCACACTCTCTTCCTTTTGAATTTGGATCAAACAACAACCTTTTACAAGACTTCTTCAACACAACACAAGAACTTCAACAACAACAACAACAAAACCATCCACTCTTCCCACAACAACTTGCAATTTTTTTTTGCTCAAGAACTTGGGTTAGACTCAAGTAGTTTTAGAGAGAAAGAAAACCAACACAATAAACAACAAAGACAATCAAAACAACACCTAAATCTAGACACAAATTCGGCTAAACAACAACAACACTTCGGCCAAGACACCAAACCCGTAGAATAACTTCTTTTTGTGAGCTTTTCGACCTTGGACACCTCTTCTAAAACACACAAAACACACAAAAATCACAAGAAAACTAGGCTTCAAATTTTGGCCTAAACACAAAAACGTGGACAGATTACTATTTTTAAGTTTTTCAGCTTTTCAACACTTTTTTCTTATTTTTGAGTGAACAAACCCAAGATTGATCTCGTGGGAAGGAAATCAATGATGGATCTAATACCAAATGATACCAAACGGTATCTAAATAAGCACAAAACAGTCCACAATCTTCGCAAAACAGTCCACACGACAAGACACCAAACGAAAACAACAAACACAAACTTAAACAAAAAAGAAGATAGGTAACTTGACTCAAAGGGAACAAATAATGTAGCAACTAAAGAGTAAATTAAACTCTAAAGCCTCTACAAAATACATTAACAAGCACCAAGTTCTTACGGTGACCGCCAAGGGAATCAACTCACCTCAAGATCCACCGTTTCCAAGCAAAGAACAATATTGGCTTTTCCAAGCCATAAGACACAATGGATAGTCCAAGCCCTAAATAAGAACTATACTAAGGTGGTCTACTCTTAAGAGAGGATTTTCAATATCTCATATTTTCATCATTAAACAACTAAAGGGAAAAGACCTAATAAGAGACTATATGTAGCCTAGCATATTACATAGTATAATGAACCAAAATACCCTTAATGGAAGGGGAGGTCATGGATTGTTTCTTTAATTTGTGTAATCCCCAAAATAGCCTTAATGAAGGATGCTTCTTCAATGCTCCAAAACCACGTGGCCACACTTCAAAACTTGTAGTCTCGAATTGGCATCAAATGTAAGCCCCCACGCAATCTTCCACACATGGGTTTGTTTAATGGCATGCTCAAAATGGGTCCTCCATGCATGTTCTCATACCCTCGAGGTGACCAAGTCTTGAGCCTCTATGTGTTGATCTCTAAAGATGTCATCAAAAGATAAGATGACCATTTGTCCCGTATCAATTTTCACACCCTTTTTGGTCTTTGACTTCAAAGTCAAACTCCTGAAGTAACAATACCCATCTTATTAGCCGCGGTTTAGTGTCTTTCTTTTCCATAAGGTATCTCAGTACTGCATGATCAGTGTGAACCACCACCTTGTTTCCCAATAAATATGCTTGAAACTTTTCAAATGCATACACCACAACTACAAGCTCTTGTTCCATAATAGTGTAACTCTTCTGCACCCTATTTAAAGCTTTACCGACATAATAAATGGGGTGATAAAGCTTTTCCTTCTTTTGACCAAGAACAACTCCGAGTGCAACCCCTCTCGCATCACACATTACTTTAAATGGTTTGGACCAATGTGGAACAATAATTATGAGAGAAACCACTAATTTATCCTTAAGGCATTGGAAAGCCTTCATGCAACCATCATCAAACACAAACTTGATTTCCTTCTCTCATAATTTGCAAAGTGAGTTTGCAATTTTGGGAAAATCCTTTATGAACCTATGATAAAATCCAGCATGGCCAAGGAAACTGCACACTCCTTTCACCGATATAAGAAGATGTAGTTTTCTATGACTTCAATATTGGCTTGATCAACCTTAATTCCTTTGGCTAAGATTTTATGTCTCAATACTATGCCCCCCTTCACCATGTAGTGGCATTTTCCCCAGTTTAGGACAAGATTGAACTCCTCACAACACTGTAATGCATTGCCCAAGTTCACCAAGCAACTCTCAAATGAATCACCAACCATGGAGAAATCATCCATGAATACTTTCAATGTGTCTTCTACTATGTCTGAAAAGATGGACATTATACACCCTTGGAAAGTGGCTGGTGCATTACACACCCAAACAATATTCTCTTAAAAGAAAATGTTTCGTATGGACAAGTAAATGTCATTTTTCTTGATTTTTAGATGCAATCGGTATTTGATTGTAGCCCGAGTATCCATCTATAAAGAAATACCAACCCCTTCCTGCCAAATGGTCATGTATTTGGTTCATGGAGGGCGTTGGAAAGTGATCTTTCAATGTCCACAAATTCAGTTTCCTGTAATCCATACATACCCACCAACCAGTCATTGGCCTGAGTGGAGTTAGCTTATTCTTATCATTTCCTACAACCATCATGCCTCCTTTCTTGGGAACACGCTGCACTGGGCTTACCCATTTACTTTCAGAAATTGGGTAAACCACCCCAACATCTAGCCACTTAATTATCTCCATTTTCAACTCTTCTTACATCAGTGGATTTAGCCTACGCTGATGCTAAATGCTTGAAGTATAGTCTTATTCCAACTAGATTTTATGAGTATAGATGTCCGGTGGAATGCCTATGATGGTGGCGATCGTCCGCCCAATGGCCCTTTTATAGCATCTCAATACATAAATAAGGGCCTCAATCAGATGCTCTACCAAATCCAATACGATAATCACCGGTAAAGTATTTCCATCACCTAGAAACACATACCGCAGATGGCCTAGCAACTCCTTCGACTCTAACACCGGTGGCTTTTGAATAGAAGGCTTGATAGGCGGTGTTGGACATTTTTTTAAGTCCAAATCCAGCTTCTTAGGAGCATATGAGTGTGACCCCATGACATTCGATGCACACACAATCTCATCATACTCATCAATTCCTTTGCTGTCAAAATTCATCAATTCTACAGCTAAGGTTTCCACTACAAACCTTTCCTTAATTAACATAATTAAATCAGCTTCATTAATGACATTAATAACTGAGACCACACTCATCTCTCCTGGTTGCTTCATAGATTGACAGACGTCAAAGCTAACTTCCTCATCATTAAGCCTAAATTTTAACTTATTCAGCTCCAGATCAACTAACATTCTCCCTATTGCTAAGAACGACCTACCCAAATTATGGTTATTTCAAAATCCACTTCGCAATCAAGAATTACGAATTCCACGAGAAATATAAAGCTATCCACCTTCACAAGTACATCATATAGAAGCCCCACTAGTCTCTTCACCGACCTGTCTGCCATCAATAGTCATATAGTATTTGGTTTAAGATCCCCTAAAACCAATTGTTTGAAGATCGCTAATGGCATATGGTTGATTCTTGCACCAATATCAAAAAGCGCTTTAGCAAAGCTAAACACTCTAATTGTATACGGGACAGTTAATGCTCCCAGATCAGCTTTCTTCTGCACTAATGATCTAGTAGAAATAGCACTACAATGATGAAGGTTATCCACACTGTCCTTTTCTTAGTCATGAGGTCCTTCATAAATTTAGCATATCCCAGTATTTGATCTAATGCCTCAACTAAAAGCACATTCATCATCAACTACTTTAGCATAGCCATGAATTTACTAAACTTTCCCTCATCTGCTTTCTTCTTTAGTCTATATGGAAATGGAGGTCGTGGCTTTGGTATTCTTGCTGGAGTAGCCTCTACCTCTTTTCCTTTGCTTTGATTCATATCATTAACCTGCTTTGACTTAGATGATTGTTCTACCTCTGCACTCTTCTTTTCTAAATTTTTAGTTTCTCAGGCTCCACTGGATATTCATCATTTACCTCCTCTTCCAACTCTACCTCATCACTATGAGAAGGTGCTCCCGAACATAGACCAAGTAACATCTTACCACTCCTAGTGGTAATAACCATACACGATCCATCATTCCTGGAGTTCTGAACAGTATCACTTGGTAAAGTTTTGCTTTTTCTTTGGTTGAATACTGCTGATAATTGGCTCATCTACTACTCTAATTGTTTAATAGATGTGGAGTGTGAGTCAACTAAATGACTCATGGTCAACAAGTTACACTTCACTTCCCTAACTCTAGCATCTGTTGATTCCACTCCTTTTAATAATTTAGCCATCATATCCTCCATCGACATCTTCATAGAATTATTTGTAGCATTGTCTCGACTCCCAGGTGGTACATTTAATCCACTCCCGTTATTCTTGTTCTTACAACTTCCTTGGTCATGATATCTATAACCATCCTTATTATAATATTTCCAACCTTGATTTCCTTGGCCACTGGCCCAGAACCCCCTGGTTATTTAAATAGTTTGCCTTTTTCTTAGAATCAAATTCAGCTCCCCTATTATGTGACCCCACAACTTTGACTTTTTTACCTTCCCTGAGAGCAAATGTTTTGTAAGCAATTCCATTTGTTTCTTCATGTGAACCATATCTTGATCGCATTCCTTTTCTCTCCGACACTGCTCTGCCGATATCCAACTAAAATAAGTATTGCTTGCTACCTCAGAATACCAATATGATAAGCTCTACTTGTCTTAGTCATTTCATCCAATATCTCTGAAGCCTCAGTAAAAGTGTGATCCATGAAAGCTCCTCCCGCTGCATTATCCACAATTGGCTTTGTAATGGAATTCAAAGACCCATAAAATGTCTCCATTAGATGCTCTTCTGTCAGCTTGTGTTTGGACACTACATTAATTTCTTCTTAAATCTTATCTATGTTTCATGAAAGGCCTTATTAGGCAGTTGCCAAAAGTTTTTAATCTCATCCCTCAACTGTAACATCTTAGAAGATAGAAAGAACCTTTCTAGGAAAGCCCCTCCAGTTTGTTATAGAATCGGGTGTCACCTTATTCAACCATAGAGTTGCCTCCACAGATAGAGACAGTGGAAATAATCTCAGACGAAGGGAATTTTATACCACTTCAGTATTTTCAAATGACTTACAAATGTTGATGACATTCACCAAATACAGATTCGGATCATCCCCAAGTAATCCACCAAATAGCCCTTTCAAGTTGAGCAGTTGGATCATCGTGCCTGTGCAATTAAGTTTCACCCCAAGAGCCAATGGTGGTAGGATGATTTCTCCTGTATCTCCAGCTCCATCCAAATCAGCGTCATCCTCATCATCTAAATCAAACTGCACCATAGGCTGTTGGTGCACTCTACCTCTTGCTTGCCGATTTCAATTTGATGGTTCGACATTTTTAGCACGTCGCCTATTCAGAGGATCAACTAACTCGTCATCACCTAAGTCCTCATCATCCATATTAGGTACACATCTTGATAATCTAGCATTCTATTGGTTAACCTGTGCATTCACCAAAGCGGCTAGTCTTGCTCCTCTTGTTGTTTAACTATGCTCCCAATTCTTTGAGGTTCTGGGTTGAAAGGTAATAAAGGCCTTCCCGACCTTCGGCTTTGTGACATGCACAATAGATAGCCTGCAAGTATCAAAAATAACAAATAAAAGTAAAAGTAGGAACCTTGACTAAGAGTCAACTAATGCAAATATACTTAATTGGCAACCGTATTCCCCGATAATGGTGTCAAAATTTAACACGCTCAAATTATACCTCTCTTAAGAGATCATAAGCAGTCGTTGTAAAATATATAATCCAACTAGGTTGGGGTCGAATCCCACAGGGAATAAGGTGATAATTAAGTTGTATGCAAATTATTTGACTTTTAATCATATGTTTTCGCAAAATAAAAAGGGGGGTTTGATTCAAATAACAATTTAAGGGTTTCAATTTTAAAACAATGAGACACATCTTGTAATATTTGAATATAGAGAAATAATAAACTAGGGTTATGTTCACCTTGTTATTTTAATACTTTCAGACTATGGGTAGTATGAATTCATAAATATATTGTACTTATAGAGAAACGTATTTAGAAGTTCAATCCAAGTGTTTATCAACCTTCAAGGAAAGATTCACTTTAGTTCTCTCAAACCAAAAGTGATGAAAGCAATTATACGTGATAACCAAAAGTGATGAAAGAAATTATACGTGATCTCCAAGACATTAATTTGATTAAGGCATTAACTTATAAGCTAGAGGTTAAAAACTCTAACTCCTTGTCACTACTCTTTTTTCCAAATGATACAAGTACGACCACGAGGGATGGACGTGTGAAAGCGTAATGAATCCGAGGCTTGGAGTGTGCAATAAAAATGCAAAAGAGGGCCTAAAACACACACTAAAACCGAACCTACACTACACTCCATGGGCTGTATTTTGAGGCTTTTCATTAAAGCCTTTTGGTCTTTTTGTATTCTAGTTGTAACCTAGTATAAATAGAACATTGTAGATCATTTTGTCTTAGAACTTGATGATATTTGTAATTTGTATAACCCTTTGAAAGACAAGTCCTCTCTTCTCTTTAGGAGGCAACCCGAAATTAAGGTGATACTAGTGTGAAATCACTAGTGTTGCATTCATGGAGTGATACGTTGGTGTTTAGAGGAGGTAAAGTCCCTTTTGTGTCAACGTAGGAGTTAGGTTAACCGTTGCGTGTAGTGTTAAGAGTCCAAGAGTATCACATGTTTTTGGGTTCTTAAGATTATACCAACCAAGGTCTAACTATCTATCCTTTGTTTATTGTAATCTTGTAACCATTTGTGTATCTTGTTATCTTCAATCCGTGAGTTGTTGTCTCTTGTTGTTATTGTTCTTATCATATTGTTGTCTACCTTGTTGGGTTGTTACGGTTTTGGTATGGTTATACACGTTATTATCTCATCATTGTATAGCATTCTTGGTTTTGGACTTGTTTCCAACTTATCTCGGTTTTGTATTGTGTTTGTAGACTATTTTTGTGGCTGTTTTGGTACAATCCATGTTGGTAGTGTATCATTTGGTATCAGAGCCATCTTTGATTTTGTTTTAACAAGATCAATCTTGGGCTTGAAAGTTGAAAAATAATAATAAAAAAGAAGTGAAGTGTTCTTGAGATTATTCTTGGCCGAAAGTTGGGTCTTGTTGTTATCTTGGACAAGACATGTTTCTTTGTGACTAGATCTTGTAGTCTGTTTTTCTTAGATTATTTCTAGTGTTGGTTTATTTCTCACCAACACTAAAGTGTCTAGATCTAAAGTTTTGAGCTTATGTTGTTGACCTTGGTGTTGTAAATTTGAAGTTGACCATGTGTTGATTGACTTGATCTTGGCCGTGTGTTGCAATTTATTGTGAACTTGGAGGTGAATGTTGGTGGTGGTTTTGTTGTTATTGAGAAATTGTTGTGCTTCACCTCTTGACATCTTTTGACCAATATAAAGTATGACATAGATCCAAAAAAGTGTAAGATAAAGTTGAAAAGTTTTGTTGGTGAAGAGACTTGCACACATCACCTCAAAGACTTGTCAACCACTTTTCCATATTACAAGGACCTTGTTTTGTGGGAATAGTATAAGTTAAATCTCACCTTTTTGAGTTGAATTTGAAAAAGTTTCAAACACTTGAATTTTTCCACCAAAACACAAATTCTTCCATTCCAAATTATATCAAGACAAAGGCTTCAAGTTGGTGATTAAAAATTGTGTGGGACCGTGACCAATTACGTGGATGCCACATCATTGCATTTGACTGTTCACGCAACATAATTAAGCTCAAATTTTAGATTTCTTAGTTTCTAATCTTTGTTTCTTAGTTGCATTTAGTTGATCCTAGAACTAATTTACAAACTGGTAAACTCCTACTAGATTGTCAATTAATCCTTTGAATCCATTGTTCGTGTCTATGTTTTTTTTGTTCTTTTGTCATTTTTAAAATCATAGTACTTCTTGGTTCAAGGTCAGACATTAATTTCCTTGAGTCTTCAAACAAAGAATTCATTCCGACCAAGGAGTAGACTCACCCTTTGACTCATCACGAACTACGAGCCGACTTGCAACACTTGTGAATCCAAGTGTGAGACAATCAAGTGTGTGAGAGTGTGGTGAGGTTGTTTCGAACTAACTTGTGTTTTGCTTTGTAGGCTTGTTCTTTTCTTTTCTTTTTTAGGTACAATTACAAGGGAACCCGCGGCTTCAACCTTTCAACCCATGGACAACAATGCCCCCAATGTCATTTTGTCCTACCTTGACACTATGTCCCGAGACCTAGCTATGACAAATGAAAGGTTGGATCGTATGGTAGGTCAAAGGGGGCAAGTGGGTTGCCCGGACACACGTCAAGAGGAAGGCTATGCTATTCCCTACACTCTTATGAACTTAAAATGTTGTGTTGTGGCTAGTAGGAGCCAAGTAGGTGTAGTTGCGGCTTTGCCTAGGGTAGAGGTGCTCGAGTCTCCTTTTTGTGATGCTCTCGGTATTGTTAGGTCGCATGAGAACCAAACTCTTGTTGTAGATACGCAAGAACTAGTTGATCCTTTAGATGAAGAAATTGATTCTCCCCGTGAGAATGATTTGTGTCCATCTAGTGCTAGTACTTATAACTTGACTAAGCTTACATTACCAAGTGACGAGAGTATTCACACATTAGTTGACCCTTGTGAAAATCAAGGCGGGCCTACGTTGGTATATAAGCTGCCAACAACTAGTGAGGTTGTGGACAATAATCAATCGGGTGGAAATGACCTTGACGTGATTGATTGTTTAGGAAACCCGAATTGTGGTTGTCTTGGTAAAAATGGTTTTGCTTGTGATCCTTTTGCTGCCCATGATAGTTTATGTCTATGTAGGGACTAATCTCTTGAAAGAGAAGGTGTTGCATGCTTAGAAATTCCATCTACTTCTTCTTTATGTGTTTACTATGTTAAGCCTACTAGTATTGTTGGACTTGAAACTAGTGAGTACATGCATAAAGAGACCATAGTTGGAGTTGACTCGTGTGACACCTCTCTTTATCATCTTTGTGCTTATGATATTTTCCATAGGGATATAGAGGGTATGCCTAATTTTGAAGACGACACCTTAGGGGAAAGTGAGAGTGGCCGAGGCCTAAGTACTTGGTTACTCCACCCATTTGATCCCGGTACCATCTTAGGGTGGGAAAGAATTACTCTTGGCCTATTTTCCTTTTGTCTTGATAGTTGCCTGATCTACCTCCTTTGTAGCATTTGTACTAATCTTTTCATGATTAAAACAAAGGACCCGTGGCTATACTTTAAGTTTGTTCTGCCTTGGCATGGCATGTTGATGTGTTATTTTTTTGCTAACCCTAACCCCTCAGTCATGAGGATGTGTGCTTGTTTGTCTTCTCTTGATTTTGCAAGGTACGGATTCAAGGTCGAATCCTTTTCAAGAAGGGGAGGATGATACAAGTACGACCACGAGGATGGATGTGTGAAAGTGTAATGAACCCAAGGCTTGGAGTGTTCAAGAAAAATGCAAAAGAGGGCCTAAAACACACACCAAAAACAAACGTACACTACATTCCATGGGCTGCATTTTGAGGCTGTTCATTAAAGGGCCTTTTGGTCATTTTGTATTCTAGTTGTAACCTAGTATAAATAGAACATTGTAGGTCATTTTGTCTTAGACTTTGATGATATTTTTAAGTTGTATAAAACTTTGAAAGAAAAGTCCTCTCTTCTCTTTAGGAGGCAACCCGAAATTAGGGTGATACAAGCGTGGAATCACTAGTGTTGCATTCATGGCTTGAGACGGTGTTTAGAGGAGGTAAATTCCCTCTTGTGTCAATGTAGGAGTTAGGTTAACTATTGCGTGTAGTGTTAAGGGTCCAAGAGTATCACATGTTCTTGGGTTCTTAAGATTATACCAACCAAGGTCTAACTATTTATCCTTTGTTCATTATAATCTTGTAACCATTTGTATATCTTGTAATCTTCAATCCGTGAGTTGTTGTCTCTTGTTTTTATTATTTTTATCATATTGTTGTCCACTTTGTTGTGATGTTATGGTTTTGGTGTGGTTATACACGTTATTATCTCATCATTGTATAGCATTCTTGGTTTTGGACTTGTTTCCAACTTGTCTCGATTTTGTATTGTGTTTGTAGACTATTTTTGTGGATGTTTTGGTACAATCCATGTTGGTAGTATATCACCAAACAAAAACTTCTCTGTTCAAGCAAGCTGTGTTTTATGGCACACTCTCAATGTTTGCAACCATGAGAATTCATTATAATTCAAGAGAATAGAATATAAGAAACAATTGTAATATAGACTCAAAAACCCATAGTGTATATTGTTGATTACAAGGATGCCATAACCCTAGCTAAACACCTTATCCACTCATGAATAGAAATATCATAAAATAAATCAAACTAATCATACCAAAATCCAAGGTTGTTTTGAGATTGTTTGGATATTACATGACTCTGATGAAAATGTCTTAGCTGCCATTTCTATAATTCAAAAGATATGGAAATAATCTTTCAAACTGAGCTTGGGGTGTTTTGAATAGTCTTTGTAATTACCCCCAAGTCCATAGACTTAATTTATATGAATAGGTTTCCTCGGGTTAAAGCTTTGTGGTGCACACACTGCCTCCAGCATGCTATTTTGCTTGTGTCTTGTGCTATGTGCATTCCATGATCTCTTTATGTCTCCATTTACTTTCTTTACTCCTGAAATGGTACTAACCATGTAGGTTAGCTCATTTACATCAAAATAAGGATAAAAACATATGAATTAAGGCACTTTGCTCTCAAAACTTAGCTAATATATGGGTAAATTATGGTGCTTAGGTGTACAAATACACCCAAGATCACCTTTTGAAATTTTTTTAAAAAATGAGAGGTAAACTGGATACCTTTATCAGAAATAATGGTCAAAGGGACTCCATGTAATTTCACCAACTCCCTAAGATAGAGTTTAGAATAGTCTTCGACTGAATCTGAAGTGTTAACTAGAAAGAAGTGTGATGACTTAGTCATTCGGTCCATGATAACCCAAATAGAATCTTGTTGTCGACGAGTATGAGACAACTCTATGATGAAGTCCATATTCACCACTTCCCATTTCTATGTAGGAATGTTGATTTCCTAAAGAGTACCACTAAGTTTCTGGTTATCAACCTTAACCTGCTGGCAATTTGGACACTTAGCCACAAATTCTACAATATCTTTTTTCATGCCATTCCACCAATTGATTTCCCGTAAATCTCAGTATATCTTAGTGGATCCTGGGTGAATAGAATATCAAGAACCATGAGCTTTTTCTAGTATCCACTGTATCAAGTCATCTATATACAGAACACATAGTCTGCCGTGACAATGAAGGACACCATCTCACCCTTGGAAGAAAACCTCAACCTTTTGACTTTGGACGACTTCTTTCAACCTAAGCAAAATAGAATCACTATATTGCTTTTCCTTCAGCTCAGCTATCTACGAAGATTCTGAACCATTCTAAACCAAGATATCACCTTCGGTTGAATCAACCAACCAAACTCCCAACCTAGCAAGCTGGTGAACCTTATGAATTAACTCTTTCTTCTTATCCTTATGATAATTTGCTAATAATGTCATCCACAACATTGGCTTTTCCCGATGGTACAAGACACTCATATCATAATCCTTCAATAACTCTATCCACTTTCTCTGACAAAGATTTAGATCTTTTTGGTTGAACACATATCAAAGACTGTTGTGATAAGTGAACACAACAATATGAACCCCATAAGATGATGCCTTCAAATATTTAAGGCAAAAACAACTACTGCCAACTAACGATCATGAGTTGGGTAATTCTTCTCATGTGGTTTGAGTTGTCTAGAGGCATATGCTATAACCTTGACCCACTACATTAACACACAACCAAGTCCAACTCTTAAAGCATCACAATAAACCACAAAACCATATGAACCCTCTGGCAAAGTCAAAACTGAAGCGGAGGTGAGTCGAGTCTTAAACTACTAAAAAATCTTCTCGCAATAATTATACCGCTGGAATTTGACTTTCTTTTGAGTTAGTCTAGACATGGGATAAGAAATAGAGAAAAATCCTTCAACAAATCATCTGTATTAACCAGCTAAAACTAAGAAACTCCTGATATCTGATGGAGAGATGGGTTTAGGCCAATTTTTCATTGCTTCAAAAGATCAACTCGAATGAATTCACTAGAAATGATATGACCTAGGAACGCTACTAATTTCAGCCAAAATTCACACTTGTTGAACTTAGCAAATAACTGGTGATCTTTGAGAGTCTGCAAGATAATCCTCTAATGATTTGCATGTTTATCCTTACTACGAGAATAAATGAGGATGTCACCTATGAAGACTATAATGAACATGTCCAAGTACTGCTTGAACACTCTATTCATTAAGTCCTTAAAAGCCACAAGATCATTCATTAGTCCAAAAGATATAACAACAAATTCGTAGTGACCACACCCAGTTTTAAAGGCTGTCTTTGAAATGCCACATTCTCTGACTCCAAGATAATGATAGACAAATATGACGTCTATCTTAGAGAAATAATTAACTCCCTGAAGTTGGTTGAACATGTCATCAATCCTTGGAATGAGATACTTATTCTTGACTGTTACTTTTTTCAACTGACGGTAGTTGATGCACATTCTGCGAGAACTGTCTTTCTTGCACATAAAAAGAACTGAAGCACCTAATAGAGAGATACTAGGCTTGATAAAACCCTTGTCTAGGAGATATTTCAATTGTTGTTTAATTTCTTAAGCTTGGCCAGAGCCATACTATAAGGTGGAATTAAAATAGGCTGGGTATCTGAAAGGAGATCTATTCCGAAGCCAATTTCCCATTTGGGAGGAACTCTAGGCAGATCTTCAGGAAATACTTTTGGAAATTCCTTTATCACAGGAACTGCCTCAAGACTTGGGGTTTTGGACCTTGAATCCTGACTTGAACAAGATGATAGATGCACCCCTTGGATATTATTTTTATTGCCTTAAGGAAAGAGACAAATTGACTTATAGGCACTGAGGTACTACCCTTCCACTTTAAAAATAGATCATTTGCAAACTAAAATTAAACTACTCTGTTTCTACAATCAACAGAGGCATAGCCAGAGTAGAGCCAATTCATGCCAAGAATAACATCAAAATCTGTCACGTCTAACTCTATAAGGTCGATTAAGGTGACTTTCTGGGATAATGTGACTGAGCAATTTCTGTATAATATCATCCAGCTATGATTGAACTATCGACTAGAGTAGAAACTGAGAAGGGTTCTGCGAGGGTTTCGGGATTGACACCAAAGTCTACTGCTGTATAGGGAGTCACAAAGAAAAGTGTGGCTCCAGGGTATAATAATGCATAAACATGAATATGAAAGACTTGCAATGTACCAGTTACCACATCAGGAGAATCCTCCTAATACTACCGAGTTTGAAGGACATAGAACCTATTGTGACGATCTCCACCATCTGTACTAGATGTGGTACCCTGTTGAGTCAGATGACCTATTGGAGCTGCTGAAGAGTTAAATTGACTTTGCTGATGAGCATCCTTACCTCTCCGTGAAGCCATTAGACAATCTCTCAATCTGTGGCCTGACTTTCCATACCCAAAACAAGCATCACTACCCGCTATACACTCACCCTTATGGTTCCTATCATATTTCTTGCAAACTAGGTTAGTACGAATACTATTTATACTACCATGAGACTTAGAACATGGCTCTCTATCTAGAGTATCCTGTCTAAACTTGGGTACTGGAGAACTAGTAGAATATGGGGCTACAACTGGAGATTTCTGGCAAAACTGGGAACGATTACCACCATCTAACCTCTGCCGAGAGAAATTAAAACTATTAGTTTTGGTCCTAATACTCTCCCTTTCCTTTTCCTTGATTTTCTCCTCTTCAATCTTTTGAGCATGAACCATCGATTTGGAGATGTCCTTATACTTAACCAATATAGCTGTTCTACACTCTTTGACCACGTCCTCAAAAACATCCGACATAAATTTACTTGTTTGGGCCTTAGAGTCACAACCATAATTGGAGCATACCTTGCCAACGAGTAAACTTAAGTGAATACTCTTTCACGCTCATGTTACCCTGCTTCAGGTTTATGAATTCCTGAACCTTGTCTTTCCTTAACTCAAGTGGGAAGAACCTGTCCAAAAATGCAGTAATGAACTCATCCCGCTCCATCAATCCTGCATTAGGACCTCTATTATTCTTCTATTGCTTGAACTATGTGTAAACCACTATTTGCAATTGATAAGTAGCCAAATCAACACTTTTAGTTGAAGTGACACCCATGATTTTAGTAACTTTCTAAATACTATCCAAGAACTCTTATGGATCCTCTTCATACTTAGACCCAAAGAATACCAAAGGATTCATTAGAATGAAGTCTTAGACTCTAGTTGCTGTCGTATTGATACATGGGTTGGTTGGTACAACAACCTGTTGGTTATTTTAGGTGGTCATGAACTAGGGTAATGTTGTAAAAACAACCCTAAACTCAGCATGGGAGGCTTGTTCTTTCAGAGGGTTTGTTGGGGCTGGTGGTGGTGCTTACTGATTCCTATTCCCCCTTTCGTTAGTTCTCTTAAGAGGCATTTTTCTTTAAATGTTTAAAGGATGAGTTAGAAGAGGTTTTAGTAGAGTTCACACTATCACACGACCTGAATCATGAAAAAAATAAAACTTTTCCTAAGATGTTTCATAGCCTCTCACTCATAAGTGTGGCGCGCTTCACACCCATGAATAAGACCATACTTAACATGGCTTTCAGAAACCCTAGAAAACTAAACCTAATGCTCTGATACCAAATTTGTCATGACTTGAGACTACCCCCTAGTTGCAGCACGGTGCTTAGAGTCACAAGTGACCCCAAGCGCACCCATGGCTTGGCAAGCAGTAAGAGTAGTAAGAGTACTGAGGAAAATATTGAGATACTGAGTGAAAATCAAATTAAAATGTCTTGATTATAATAAAATTAGAGATACTATTTGACATAATCAACAAATAAAAAATATAACTATTTGTCTGAAAGCCTCTAAATCATATGAGTTGTTGGGACAAGCCCCCAACTAACTCCAACTGTCTAAAAGTAGAAAAAAATACCAAAAAAATGCTGATAATTGGCCGTCTCATGATGAGGACTCACCAAATACTACTGATGATATGGTGCAAAATCATATTAAGTGCGATCTAAATCCTGAGTGTCAGAACCTATATTATAAGACAATTTAACACAAAGAAAGTAAGCGATCAGTACTTTGAATGTACCGAGTATGTGAGATGGGAAATAAATGATATAGGCTGAACATGTTGCATGTAACATGGTAAACTGATAAAAAACTAAGCAATAAACATGCACTATGATAAGATGAACAACTGAATACAACGTCATGCGAAAATCTAATTTGAACTATGAATTGTGGACTGTGGGAGCTACCATTAACTGGCATACCCCAATCTTAGCTAACTGGGGTCCAACCTGTAACCCAGTTGGATGGACGTTCAGTACTATTGACTAACGTGGATTCACTAAACTAATATCCAAAAGGACTAACGTGTCAATCTTGGTCTAACGGGTGACCATTTAGAACCTCAGTGGCGCTATAGTTCTGAAACTTAGGGACTTCTACTAAATGAATTGGCCTAACTGACAGGTGAGCCTCCATCCCTGCGCTCGCTCGGTGCTAAGTACTACTCCCAACTAAATGACACTGACAACTAAAACTGCTCAATAATAATAATATTCTAAAAATCGACAATAAATGTATAATCTGAAAGTATTCAATAACATGTAAATAGGAGAACCTAGCATTCGTAAGTATATGCATGAAATCCTAGGTCATCGGGTGTTCATAACCCACCGTTTCTGAAGAATGCAACTAGTTATGACAATATTAAAATCTGAACATAATAAGTAATTTCATAACTCAAACCCAAAAATCAAGAATTTATCAATATAATGAGATTTTGATAATAACCCAACTGGGTTCTGGTAAAGTTGCTGCCATGTGACCAGGAGGTCACAGGTTCAAGCCTTGAAAACAGCCTCTGGCATAAATGCAAGGTAAGACTGCATACGATACACCCTTGTGGTGAGGCCCTTCCCTGGACACCGCGCATAGCGGTAGCTTTAGTGCACCGGGCTGCCCTTTCTTTTATCAATATAATGAGATTTTATAATTCTAAGTATGGAAAAATGCTCAAATTTATGGGAATATATATCCATGATTTTTTTAAAGAAATAAATTGAAACTTAAGAAATTCACACTTTTCATATAAACCTAAGCTTGAAGGGTGAATTAAACTTGGAAAATTGAGTTAATCCTTGGGACTCAATGGGTGAAAGAAAATTCATTGATAAAATCCCACACACCCGAGGTTTAAAATCTTGAAGAAATCTTTTGATTTGAAGTCGAAAGTTGAAAAACCCTATTTCTTGCTTGGAGGGGGAAAATCAATTCTTTTTCTCTCTAAATTTGTAAGTGTTGTGAATGAATTTTGAGGAATGGGGGACTTATGAGTGTTTTAGTATAATGATTCAACCCTTGGAGGTCTTAAACGACGTAGTTTGAGTGTTAAAATGGTGAGAAAAGACCAAACAACCCCTCAAAAATCGTTTGAAAAACTCCTGGAAGTAGTCCCGATGACTTAGGCTACGAATCGTAGGATCTGGATATGAGTATTAGCCTCAATCTTAGCCAAAGGATCAAAATTTTGATCCCTACTATCGTGACAAAAAGTCACCTGACGACTCGTAGTGTCCTGACGACGAGTCGTCGTCACTGACAGTTTTGACAGTGCTTCAGTAAATTGGGCATAACTTTTTCCTTCGATATCGAATTAAGACGAAACTGGTGAAATTGGAAAGATATTCAATTATATACCTTTTGGTGTGTCTTGAGATAAAAAACACTTAGTAATTTAAAAGTTATGCTCGTTTGAATTTAACTATAACAATATTTTTCACAAGAATTCAATTAGTAAGTGATATTTTGACTTGTCCATAAGCTAAGAGTTATTTGAGGCCTTAATATATGTCTAAATCACTTATAAAACTACCAAAACATGATGTTTGATTTTTGCATGAACTGGAAGCATGTTTCTAATATTAGCTTGGATTTTCAGGGGTGTTACATGGAGCATTTCTCTTCAACAATAAATAGTTGATGCATTTCTCATCAACACCCATTGTTTTTTCTTGATTGTCTACTTCTCTCCTACTTCCAGTAGTTAAGGCACACTTCCTTCAATATTCTATTGTTGGAGTACTTCTCTCCAACTCTTGTTGATGTACTTTGTCTCCCATGCCCAATTTTATTGATTCGCTCGTAATCAACTTCCAAATTTTTATGTCCATCTCTCTCCAATTTTAAAAAGGAATTTCTTCACTTGTGCATGTTTCCTTGAACTTTTTTACACCTGTAATATTTTTATCAGTCCTTCTTAACATGACTGTTCTTCATGCATAAATTATTGGACCGCTTTTGCTAAAATTATCATTGGCTAGACGGGCAACACATATGAATTATATCCATCCGCCGGCAACCAAAGCTTTTTGATTCTTTGGCAGGATCGTAGAAATTCTTATACCAATTTGATCGAAAATATTTCATTTGTAAACTTAAATAATTCTCCACTACTTCTCCACAATTTGTTACAGTTGCTCAGTTCTTAGTAGAAAATAGCTACCAACATTCCTGTTTATAATAGTGCAAAACCTAATTTAATTAGTTTTAGAAAACCTATTACAATATTAATTTAGACTAAAAATCCTATTTAATTATGAATTGAATAAATACCAAATTCTAAACAAATTCAATCACTTACTCCAATGTTAACTATTATATTAACACAAATTGAGTTTATTTATTGGGGTTTGTTATTGGTTGGACTTATATTCTCTGTGTGTTCTTTCCTTTCTTTGTGTCCTTCTTTGATGCACTCCCATTTTTCGTGCAAGGACCAAATGCTCTTTAATTACCTCTGATGACAGTGACACAAGGTTGAGAAAACAAATATATAAAGGCCAAGACAAAATATTTTCTAGGAAAATATTTTTCTTTATGCTTCCTCCGTTAAGAATTACTTGTCACATATTTCTTAATTGAATTTCCATTTTTATTTGTTATTTTTGACATATCAAGGATGTTTAACTTTTTCCTTTTTTTCTATTTTACCCTTAGCATTGATTGTTTATTCTCCAAATTAATTTCAAGATACAATAGTAACCATCATTTAATAGGGGTACTATAATGAAATAGTCATGTTAATAACTGTTTCTTTAGTGAGTGTGTCAAGTTAAAATGTGATAAGTAAAAATGAATGAAGTACCATAGCTGAACTAGGGTGCATCTGTACCAAGTATCAATAGTTTTAAATTTCAATTATAAATTTATTCTTTTTAAATTAGTTGTATGCCTTCACTGAACATCAAACATGTTAGAAATGCTTAAAGCACTTGGCTCAGTTGTTGTTCTCTCTTGTTTCCATTGCCAAGGGGCTAGATTTCTTTTTTCCACTTGGGATTTTCTAAATTTTATTTCTCAATTTGTTTGTTAAAAGAATATAGATAGAAATATAAAATTCCATGATTATCTTTTCTAAACATTTAAATACTTAAAAAATAAGTATCTGATAGTACTTTCATTGATCTATTAGGCCATGGAAGTTTACTTTGAAGAGGACATACTTATGAACATCCTCAGCAGGTTACCTGTGCGGTCTCTTCTTCGGTTCAAATGTGTTGCAAAATTTTGGAAAACATTGGTTGATGACCCATATTTCAGGATGAAGCATCTAAATCATACCAAGAATGATAAAAATTTCCAAAAATTTCTCTTTTATCAATTGAGCCCTATGAAGGATATATTTTCCATTCATTCTTGTTCTTTATCATCGGCTCAAGTTGAGGATGTACGGAAACTGGATTTCCCTTCCAATGTTGAACCACAGTGTTGCCAAGTCTATTGTTGTTGTGATGGATTGGCTATTATCAGGGTTGATGAAAGTAATGATGAAAGTCACATACTTTTGCTATGGAATCCATCCACGGGAGAATCAATAGTCCTTCCCACTCCAGAATTTTCAGTGGAGGGATATTGTTGTTTGGGAATGAGTTTCGACTCAAATAGTGATGACTATAAGATCCTCAAGATTCCTCAGTACGGAAATGAAGGTCGAAACGTATCTGGTGAAATTCTCGCACTGAAAAGTGGTTCCTGGAGAAAAATTGATGAACATCCTGGTGTCATTTTCAATATGCTTTATGTTATGCATTCCTTGGCATGTATACATGGGGCATTTCATTGGGTTGGGTTTTCAAGAAACTATTTTGTAGTTTCACTTAATATTTCCGATGAAGAGTATGGAGAGATACCATTGCCTGATGGAATATGCTTGAGGGACAGTACTGATATTGGCATTTCGGAATTGGAAGGAATGCTTTGTGCTTATTCTAATGCGTATCTTCATGGGAACCACCCTTTTAAGTTATGGGTGATGAAAGATTATGGTCTCAAAGAATCTTGGATTGCTTTATTTTCCATTGCAAATCCCTATATTAGTATGCCCATGCCGAAATATAGGTTTGCAGATGGGACAGTGTTATTCTGGTATATTAATTTTCGACGCATGACAAATGCATATGGGACACAGAGAGGACCCTTTACATTATTGCCTCCAGGTCTAGCTCAGAATGGATTCGCTTTTACAGAGAGCTTGATCTGTCCAAAATTACTTATGTAGTATCTGGTTATGTACGATCGAGACCCTTTTTCATTTCTCAGTTATCATGTTACAAACCTCTAATGTTTATTAGTTTATCTATCGCTCGCAAACTTTTTGGATTTAAATTGATTTACCAGATATTTCTTATTTCATGTTCTCAAGGAAAGCATGAACCATTTCTTTTCTATGAAAGAAGTGACAATCCCACCCCTACCCTCCTCTCTTTTACCTGTTTTTGCTTGTCTATTTTTTTTTAAATACTAATTGTTGCAAGTAATACACTGTTTATTACTCAGCTATAAATCACAGTGGAACAGTTCTTAGTCTGGATTGATAATTAATATTCTGAATTAATTAACTCAAAATTGGTCTTTTAAGTTGTGAGTTTTGTTTTAGTGCAATGATATCTTTTAAGGTTAACAGCATGTTCACATGTAGTAACAATATTTACAGAAGGGAAAAAGTTCAATTCAATACTGAGGACATTTTGCCTTTCTTTGCTATCTTTCTCTTGTTTATGTTATTATATGGTGTGTTAATATCTATTATTGCTTGTTCCTTTACTATTTCTTTTCTAGTCTGTTTTTGTCTTGAGCAGGGGCAGGGCGGAGCCACCTTCAGCAAAGGGTGGTCAGACGTACACCCGAAAATCATGTGGTGAATATAGGTTAAATATTAGCCATTATGAGTTTATATTTAATTTTGCACACCTTTAACATAGCCTCTAACTCACCTCTAGGGTAGCGGTATGGACTGCATACCGTTGCTATCTTTCTCCAGTGTTGTGGATTTTTTCTTGCTCTCTTTATCGAGTATTCAAGTTCCACTGCCTCCTTCAATGCACTACACCGTTCACATCCATCTTCTCTCTTCTATTTACTCTGTGTAACTCCTCACTTAAATCAACCATCTTTTAGCTTTGTGAATGCTCACACATTCACATCCATAATTTCTGGTAGCTGTAAGTATATACCAGTTCGAGAATTTTAAAAGAATATCGATTGCCCCATTAGATTATATGGTTTCAAGCTGTAGAATGACTTATTTGGTCAAAGTTTGTATGTTTATTAGGAGCAGTTCACTTTTGCTTTTGATCAGTTGCAACCATCTACAAGATCATTTCTCTTGATCATCTTATGGTTATTGGATTATGTCTAGAGCAGCAAATTTGGCCCCTCCGATGTAATAATTTCTATTTTGATTTAGTATAGATTACTGTTATTTAGGCCGATCTCAACTTGTTTGGGGCTGAGTCACGGAGGCGTAGTTGTTCTTTCTCCACTCTGTTAACTCTATGGCCGTCAACTTTCATGCTTACGGAGGGAACTCCAATATTGTTGATTCATTTGTTTACGATGGTATGGGAGTTTTAATGTGATTCATTTTCTCTCCATCTTTTCTCTTTTTTTTTTTCTTTTGGTTTGAATGTGTGTAGGTGAAATGGAACAAATTCCTTTTATAGCTTAAAATACGTACCAAACTTCATAAAATGATTCAATTTGAGTACATAGAATCATAGATCGTGCAGGATGAAATTGTTTTTACAGAGCTTGATTTTTTCAAAATTATTTATCTAATATTTTCTAATATTTATATTTCTTATTATAAATCTAAATAGCCACATTTTGTTGGGCGGTAAGGTTCCATTAAATTAAATAAGAGGTTTCCATGTAAATAATATCCTTACATAAGAATATGATCCTAGAAGGTTGAATAGCATGCATAAAGGAAAAGAACGAAAGTAACATATGTTAATTTTGTTATTCAAGAGAGTCATGTATGAAAAGAGACTGAGAAAAGACTTTGATATAACAATAAGGATTGAGGTGGAGTGGTAAGTACTCCTTCATCCTTAATCAGAGGTCTCAGATTTCAGTCTTCCTGGGTGCAGAGTCGCCTTTGTTAGAGAGCCTTTTACCTTCCAATTTGGAGCTTTCTAGTGTGAATTCGAATGTAGTCGGGCTCAAATGTTGGTACTAAACAACAGGTGGGAAACCAAAAAAAATAAAATAAAATAAAAGACTTAGATATGTCATCTGTGAAAAAGGGTGAGGACTAGTAAGTAATGAGTGGTTTAAATAACGCCACATAGCAAAATCTGATAGTAGTTTGTATATCTCCATTAGTGGTTTACTGGCACGAATAAACCAAATTTGTCATGATGATAGCACCAAAAATCCTAACTATTTGTGAATGACATAATTGGACCATTTTTGAAAGTTCGATAATGTATTTGAACTTTTAAGGAAGATGGATTGTAAGGAAAATGATATATAGAATTGTTTTTTTGTTGGATAGTACTAATTAGGATAGATTATGAGAATTCTTTTCACTGATAGTGTATTAATTATGCATTTTCCATAAATAAATTGACCCATGTAACTCTCCAATCCACTAGTGATATTGTTCGATTTGGGCCCAGGCCGCACTGCTTTAAAACATGTCATTAGGGAGTAAGGCTTGCTTACTTATATACCCAGCATCCCTCCTGTGTTTTGTCGATGTGGGACTCCTTATCCTAAGTTGGGATGTTACGTAGCAATACAGAAGTCGCGACTGAAGAAGAGTCAGGGGATCGATTCGAGATCAAAAGAGCCTTGAATCAAGTTGAATTGATCAAGATTAAATAGCAAAACAATCGCTTGGCAAGAAACCCTAGCGTTCAAATCGAAGATTCAAAGATGGTAAAGCATCAACAGAAGAACAAATCTGTACTTTTCAAACAAATTCCTAAAGGTATTTGATTCTCTATGCTATGCAATTTTTTTTGACAACAGTGGTATTTGAACTAATTTCATACAATTTTTTAATAAACTCAACATTCGAATCCGAGCGATACAAAAGAAGAAAAATCCTAACATTCAAATTGAAGCTCTAAAGATGGGAGATCGCCAACAGAAGAAGAATAAATCAGTACTTTTCAATCAAATTCTCAAAGGTACATGTTTCTTTCTACTATGTGCTTTAATTTCTTAACAATGAAGGCATTTGAGACGATTTCATACAATTTTAAATGCAGGACAAACAGTTGTGGAACCGTCAAAGAAAGCAAAGTTGATGAATATTGTTGATATGGATCAGGTGAGTTCATGGTGCACCAATTTAATGAAATATTTTATTCGTAAACTTAAATAATTCTCCACTACTCTATAATTTGTTAAAATTTTTCACTAGTTCTCACAATAAAATTGTAACGACACGAGACTACCCCTAGTTGTCACGCGGTGCTTAGGACCACACGTGATCCCAAGCTTACCCTTGTACTGGCATAACTCATGAGCAACTGAATGGATACATAAGTATGAAAGAATAATGCGGAAGATAAATCTTTTCTGAATATGATCATTACAAACTATATTAAAAATAATTACAATTCTGATTATACAAAACAAACTGAAATCAAATACATCAACTTCTACTGATTGTCTTTGAAGCCTCTACTAGTATTGTCTGTAGGTAGATGGGACATGACCCCAAGCTATCCCGAAACAATACGACTGAATGAAGAAAATAAAATACTACACAAAATCTGACTGACTCGAGCCCCTGAATCAAAAGGACTCATCACCTGCTGACTAGAAGCTGCAATTGTCTGAATCTGATATGCACACTACAACTTGTACCTACTTATGAGACAATGTAGCACATAGACATATATGTGGACCAGTACTTTTGAAATATACTGAGCATGTGGGGGTGAATGCATAAGTAAAATAATATCTCAATATTTATATAAACTTGTAAAAGGATGCATGCTAAGTGTAAGTGTAAATGACTCACATTGGCTTGAATAACTGAAAGCTGAAAATCATAAATCATGAATAACAAAGCATACTATATAAATCTTGTGAGCCACAACACTTAGTTCTAAAAGCTGTACTTTTACTCTTTCTATTAGTAGAATAAGTAGGACTGAAGTCAAGTCTGTTTTCAAATCATGCAGGCTAAGTGTAAAAAGGACTCACCTTTATATTTGTAAACTGAAAACTGAAATCTAATAACTGATGTGCTATGTAAGATAATATGAGAGTAAAATTGTGAGTCTTTACACCTAGTTTCTAAAAGATTTTCTGTTATTATTTACTATTAGGGAGGTTCTTCTAATCGATATAAACCATGTGAGCTATCATGGAGTCCAACGTCTTGTTTCCCTAAGGGAAAAACCTCACGTTTGGGAGAGGTGTCATACTCTTGCCAGGGAGTATAACCTGAGCGAAGTGATCACATATGTAACTGTCATCCATATAGAAATGGGAATACTGAATCTGTACCTACGTTGGCTTGTAGTTCTAGGAAAGTAGGATACGCTAAACCCATGCTAAATATTACTCCCTTAATTATATGCTCATTCTGTAGGAAATCCACTTTAAAAAATCATAATGTTTCATACTGAAAGCTAACTGTGCATCTGTTCATTCAAAACTGAATTTAAGCTGTAAAGTGGATTCCATATCTTAGCTAAAGATCAAAATATCAAATCTTTATTCAAAGTTGTCTATAAACATATCATGGGATGCTTAAAAACATAATCATTCTTGAAATAACAATATTCAACTAGGGCTTGGTAACCCATGCTTTAAATTCATGTCAAAACATCATAATGTTCATTCTTGATAATGTAAATATTCATAATTCAACTCAAAATCTGAAAAATATAATCATACGCATCAATTTACGAAAGTAGACATGTAATTCAACATCAAAAACACTTAAAGCATCATAATCTTCAAATAGCAGTAAATGGGTATGATCCCTAAATTGAAATTCATGTAAAATCATGTAAATTTGTAATTTAAAACTAGTTTTGGGCACAATGATGGAAGATTTATCCTTGTTCAAAATCCCACATACCTTATTTTTCTTGATCTGATGTAATATCTTGACTTTGAACCCTTTGGAGATGATCTTGAAAACATTCTTGAAGTTCTTGGATTAGGAACCCTAAATTCTTGATCTTTTTGTTGAAGAGAAGAAGAGGGAATTGATGATTCTTGAGGGAATTGATTAGGGTTTGTTCTTGAGGGAAAATTGGAGAATGAGGGCAAATAATGCCCCAATTAAAGCCTTAGATCGTGTTTTTACGACCTGGGTTGAGGTGGAAAAAGACCCCATTGTCCTTCCATTAGTTAAACTAAAAATTCGTAACCCGAATTGCCATTTGAAGGGCCACCGCGATGCGGTAATCCTCACATTGCTATACTCACTGCGACACGACGCAATCGCGGTGAGTCATGGAAATTGACAATTGCCTTTTCACACTCCACCGCGATGCGTTGGACCTCTTGGTGCTATACTCACCGCGACGCGATGGAATTGCAGTGAGCTACTGGAATTCCAACCCAAAAATAATCCAAACCTAGTCTAAAAATCTGAAATCTTTTGAGACTCTATTCCTAACTCCCCTGATCATGAATCAACTCAAGAACCATTGTTTCGGAGTACGGAAGGTCAACTTAAATTCCTCAAAGTTAGAAAGTCTTAAAAAATGGCTAAGTCCTCAACACATAGCTAAATCTTCAAGCATTTAGCCTCTTATGCAAGCACTAGGAGCTGAACTGAACTAAGAAAAGTATGGGGTATTACAAAAATAGTTACCAACATCTATATTTATAATAGTGTAAAACCTAATTTAACTAGGACCATTGCAAATCTACATATTTCTATATTAATTTAGATAAAAAAAATCTTATTTAGACATGAATTGAATAAATATAAACTTCTAAACAAATTTAGTTTTTCACTCAAACTATGAATTATTATTCCAACATTCAATCATGATTCAAAGTTTTATGCTCTTACTTTTTTCTTGTCGTCAGTATTGTTGTATTTGAATATGTAATACCCCATATTTTTGGGCTAGTCTTTTGATACCAGATCAGCCAAGAACACACAAAACACACACTCAAAACAGTCCACAAGTTCAAGAGAATCGAGGACCCTTTGAGTGACCCCTCTCGAATTCAAGATCAACAACAAGAACTCAATGTAATGTGGTGTTTAAAATCAATTTCCAGCCAACATCTAGACTAAATTAACAACACAAGACAAGAACAACAATGTAACAACAAGAAAGCTACGGGTTCATTAACAACAACAAGAAACCAACGGATTCAACAAGATACAAGATAAATAGTTAGACCAAATGAAGGGAAAATCTTAAGAACCCAAGAATTGTTACAATCTTAGACCCTTAACACTATCCTCAACAAATACCTAACTCTACGTTGACACAAGAGGGCCTTTACCTCCTCTAAAAACCAACGTTCCAAGCCAATGTGCAAACACAAGTGAATCCACACTTGTATCTACCCTAGTTTCGGTTAGAACTCACTCTCACAAGACTAGAGAGAGAACTTTAAGTGTTACAAGTTTCAAGTCTTAAAAATAATCAACTAAGTTACAAAAACCCTAAGTTGTTCCTTATATAGTGTATTACAAATAGGAGTCAAAATGTCCCTCAAGTGAGTGGTACCCCTCTATTGCAATATAGTTGCTGATTTTGGTGTGTTAGGTCCCTTAATTACACTTCTCTTTCTCACACACTTGGCCGAATTTATTACACACCCATATAAGTCCATTTACGAGATCACACTTGTATCATCTTTGAACCGCCGTTCTTACGTGTATAAGTTATAATCCAAGTGATTCTCATGTGAATATAAGTTTCATGATATTTATACTAGTGTGTGAAATGCTCAAGAGGTTAAAAATGTTCATAGAAATCATTTAGAGCCAAGTTGAGCTAAGATCCTTTGATTCGTCCAAAGTTTGGTATTCAATTCTATAAGGGTGTACTTTAAATGTGTATAAATTTTGATACATGTAGAATTTTTCATCTCAAGACTCACCAAATTGTATATAATTAAGTTATCTTTCCAACTATATCATTTTTTTCCTAAATTCGATACCCGAGTGAAAAGTTATGCCATTTTATGTGTGAGGCAGTAAGGGGTCGCGATAGCCCCACGACGCGAGGGATGCTTGACCCAAATAGGGGTCACGTCGTGAGGGATGCTTGACCCAACTAAGGTTCGCGACGTGAGGGATATTCCCCCATAGTTTTAGATTCTTAAGGGTCAAAGGGAACTTTGGTCCTTTCCCCTCAACCCCATATGTCCAAGGGATGATTTATAGCATCCAAAATGGGCATTACTTGCCTATGTTCCTCAATATTTCTCATGTAAAAACACTTTTTTTTTTCAAGATCAATGATATAAGCTTTTCCTATCAAGAACACAAGGATTCAAGCTTCAAATTCATGATTTCTTCAAGAATCCATTGAATTAAGGTATGTGGGAGTTCATCCATGGGTTCCCTTTCACCTATGGAGCCTAAGAGCCCTTTTTGAATTTAAAGTTATGAGTTTTACATGTTTCAAGTCCAAAGTTTTGATCTTTACATGTTAATATGAATTATATCAATGAAACTCCTATGAAATTAGACTATGTATCATGTTTACGAAGGGTCTTCGTTGAAATTGCCATGATATGCTCGAATGGTGATTTTCACATGTTAAATCATTAACCCATGTTTTTAATATTGAAATTTATGTGATTTTCATCGTTTAGCTACTCCTATGTTTTATCTCATGATCCTCATGTGTTTGATTTCGAGTGGAATGAGCCAATACATATTTTGAATGTTATGATCTTCATATCAAATCCCTAAGTGTGAATAGATTTGTGTAGCCATGATATTTTCGCATGCTTGCTCATTTCCATGCACAAGTTTAGGGAATCCACATGTTTCATGAAATTCCCATATCATGTTCAACTAGTTTCAAGATAGATCCCCAAGATATAAATTTTTTCATGTAACTCTAATGTTCCCCCATGTTTAAAACATCCTTTCTCCTAACATCTGCATATGATTTTTGTCGGCTCTAGGCAGCCTTAAGTCTTTCTCTGATCAACTGAACCTTCTCTAACACATCAAACACCAAGTCAGGCCCTACAACTGTAGTCTCACCTACTTCAAACCAACCAATTAGAGATCTACATATCCTACCATAGAGAGACTCAAATGGAGCCATACGGATACTGGAATGATAGCTGTTATTATATGAGAATTCAATCAAATGCAAATGGTCATCCTAACTACCTTTAAAATCAACTAAGCATGCTCTCAACATATCTTCTAGAGTCTGAATGGTCCGTTCTGCTTGACCATCTGTTTGAGGGTGGAAAGCTGTACTGAGATGGACTTGGGTACCAAGACCCTTTTGGAATGCTTTTCAGAAGTGAGAGGTAAACTGGGTACCTCTATCTGAGATCATGGATAAGAGAATACCTTGCAACCTGACCAACTCTCTGAGATAGAGTTTGGCATAGTTCTTGGCTGAATAAGAGGTATGAACTGGCAAGAAATGTGCTGAATTAGTCATCCTGTCTATGACAACCCAAATAGAATCATGCTGATGACGGGTACACAACAAACCTGTCACAAAATCCATGTTCACTTTCTCCCACTTCAAAGTGATAATACTAAACTCCTACACGGACCCACTAGGTTTTTGATGCTCAATCTTAACTTCCTGGCATGTAGAGCACTTAGCTATAAATTCTACAATATCTCTCTTCATCCCACTCCACCAATAGATCTCCCTTAAATTGCGGTACATCTTAGTGGCCCCTAGATGAATAGAGTAACGTGCACCATGCGCTTCTTCCAGAATTCATTGCCTCAAGTCATCTACACTAGGCACATATAATCTACCCTGACAACGCAACACACCTTCTCCCCCTTGGGAGAAAACCTCCACTCTTTGATCTTTGACTGATTCTTTCAACTCAACTAGACTGGTATCTTTATCCTGCTTTTCTTTCACCTCAGAAACTAGAGATGATTCCAAACTAATCTACACCCAAACACTACCTTTTGCTGAATCGACTAAGCGGACACTTAGTCGGGCAAGCTGGTGAACTTCCTGAGCTAATTTCTTCTTACCATTCTCAACATGAGCAACACTAACCATAGACAACCTACTGAGAGCATCAACCATACATTGGCCTTGCCTGGATAATACAAAACACTCATGTCATAATCCTTTAATAACTCTAACCACCTTCTCTGACACAAATTCAAATTTTTCTGAGAGAATACATACTGGAGGATTTTGTGATTTGTGAACACATCTATATGCACCCCATACAAATAGTGCCTCCAAATATTTAAGGAAAACGGCTGCTAGCTCAGGATCATGAGTTGGATAATTCTTCTTATGGGGTTTAAGTTGTCTGGAGGCGTAGGCTATGACCTTACCTTTCTGCATAAGGACACAACCCAAACCTACGCTGGACGTATCACAGTACACAACAAACCTATCTGAACCATCTGGTAGAGTAAGAACTGGGGCCGAGGTGAGTTTAGTCTTCAACTCCTGAAAACTCTTCTCGCAGGAATCTGACCATTGGACTTAACTTTTTTCTGAGTCAATTTGGATATGAGGGATCCAATAGAAGAAAACCCTTCAACAAACCGATGGTAATAGCCATCTAAACTCAAGAAACTCCTGAAGTTTGATGGAGAAATGGGTCTAGGGAAGTTTCTCACTATCTCAATCTTATGAGGATCAACTCTATTGCCCTCACCGAAAATAATATGGCCAAGGAAAGCTATTGATCTTAGCCAGAATTCACACTTATTGAATTTAGAGAATAATTGGTGAGCTCTAAGAGTTTTTTAACACTATTCTGAGATGGTCTGCATGATCAATTTCATTACGGAAGTAAACAAGAATGTCATCAATGAAGACTATGATGAACATGTCCAAGTACTGCTTGAAAACTCAGTTCATCAAGTCCATGAATATTGTTGGGGCATTCGTGAGACCAAAGAACATGACTAGAAATTTGAAGTAACCATACCGTGCTTGGAAAGATATTTTCGGAATGTCACATTCCATGACTCTAAGCTGATGATAGCCTGATCTGAGGTCTATCTTTGAAAAACAGCTGGCACCCTGAAGTTGATTAAATAAGTCATCGATTCTAGGAAGTGGATATTTGTTCTTGACTGTGACCTTGTTCAAGTGGTGGTAGTCAATACACATTCTGAGAGAATCGTCTTTATTACATACGAATAGAATAGGTGTGACCCATGGGGAGATACTAGGTCTAATGAATCCCTTATCTAGGAGATCCTTTAACTGTTCTTTTAACTCTTTGAGTTTGGCTGGAGCTATTCTATATGGCGGAATAGATATAGGATGAGTATCTGGAAGAAGGTCTATTCTGAAGTCGACTTTCCTTTTAGGAGGAACTCCAGGAAGATCTTCAGGAAATACATCTGAGAATTCATTTACTACTAAAACTGATTCAAGAGTTTAAGTTTTCGAGTTAGAGTCTTTGACTCACACAAGATGGTAAATACACCCCTTTGATATCATCTGTCTCGCTCTAAGGTACGAAATCAACTGACCCCTAAGAGCTGTGGTACTACCCCTCCATTCAAGGATTGGTTCATTTGGGAATTGAAAATGAACTATTCTGTTTCTACAATCAATTGAGCCATAACATGAGTGGAGCCAATCCATGTCAAGAATGACGTCAAAATCCGTCATCTCTAACTTTACAAGATCAACTGAAGTAACTTTCTGAGGTATTGTGACCGAACAGTTCCTGTATACTTGTCTGGCTACAATGGAAACACCTACTAGGGTAGACACTAAAAAAGGCTCTACAAGAGTTTCGGACTGACTCCGAAATTGACGGCTATGTATGGAGTTACAAAAGAAAGAGAAGCTCCAAGGTCTAGTAAGGCATAAACATGCAAGTGAAAGATTTACAATATACCAGTAACTATGTTGGGAGAATTTTCCTGATCTTGGTGGGACTGAAGAGCATATAATCTGTTTGTACGCTGACCACTGGTAGTACTAGAAGTGACACCTTGCTGTGTTGGGCAATTGGATGGAACTAACGACTGATGGGACTGGCCCTGTTGGCGTACATACCTACCTTTATGAGAAACTACCCTACACTCCCAAATCTGATGTCCTGGCTTGCCATACCCAAAGAACACATCACTACCTGCTCTACACTCACCCTGATGGTGTCTTCCATATTTCTGACATAGATGATTTGTACGAGCACTGCTAAAACTAACCTGGGACTTAGAGACTACTTCCCTATATCTATTGTCGTTTCTAAATTTGGGTACATGAACACTGGCTGAAGAGGGTGCTGGGGATGAAGACCTCTGATGAAATTGAAGATGGTTACCACCCTCTGACTTTGGCTGACTGAAGTAAAAACTACCTGTCCTAGCACTATTATTTCCTTTCTCCCTCTCCTTAATATTCTATTCCTCTATCTATTAATCATGGACCATCAGCCTAGACAAGTCCATCTTACTAATCAGCATTGTGGTCTTGCACTCCTTAACCACACTATGAGATACGCCAGACACAAACTTACTCATCTTGGACCTGTTATCAGCTACCACATGAGGAGCATATCTAGATAACTGAATAAACTTGAGGGAATACTCCCTCTCGCTTATGCTACCGTGCCTCAAGTTAATAAACTCTAACACCTTGGCATCCCTTAACTCCAATAGGAAGAATCTGTCTAAGAAAGTTGTGGCAAACTCTTCCCATTCTACAGGCCCTACATCTACACCTCTATTAACCTTCCACTACTTAACCTAAGTATGGGCTACATCCTGCAATTGATATGCAACCAACTCAGCACTCTGACTATATATCACCCTCATAGCATCCGTTACCTTCTGAACCATATCTAAGAATTCCTGTGGATCCTCTTCAGACTTGGATCCCCTGAAAGAAGGAGGATTCATTCGGGTGACATCCCAAATTCTAGCTGCAGCAGTATTGTCTACTAGGTTGGCCGAAATAATGGTTGGCCGAACAGTGGTTGGACGTTCATTCTAAGCTGCTATGGAGTTCGCTAGAGTAGTGAACGCATTTCTGAATTCTATGTGAGAGACATGCTCTTCTAGATGATCTGCCTAGATGAGCTCAGGGGTTGGATGGTTTTCTATTCTTCTTCTGTTCTTCTTGGGAGGCATGTTTTATAATGCTTACTCGCATGACATAAATACAGAAAGAAGGGAAACTTTTCCTAAACGCCTTGTAACCTCTCATCCATAAGTGTAGCGCGCTACACATCCATGCACAAGACTCTACTCGACGTGACTTTCAGACTTACTAGGATATTTTAAAACCTTAGGCTCTGATACCAAGTTTGTAACGCCCCGAGAGTACACCCTAGGCATCACATGGTGTTATAGTCCTGAGGGACCACAAGCTAATCCATGAGCTGGTACCTGCTATGAACACTGGATAACATAATCATAAATGCAGAAGAATACTGACATGCTATAAGGTTTTAATAACTGAATTCAAAATTAAATTATATATTTATAGAAAACAACGCCTGAATCTAAGAGAAATACTGATAAACTGAATAAATAACTGATTGTAGTGTCTGAAAAGCCTCTAAAACTGAATGACTGTGAGTTGATGGTACATTCCAGAACTAACTCCACTACTACTGAACTAAAACATGAAGTAAAGTAAACCTGTCCTCAAAGTATAAGGACTCACCACTGTTACTGCTGAGAATCTGATAAATCTAATCGCGGGCCGGGAACTGAGCATCAGCACCTATGATATAATACATCATAGCGCAAAAGAAAAGGTATGCGATCAGTACTTTGAATGTACTGGTATTCTAAATAAGGTAGGTTGATATGCAAGGTTTCATGAACAGGAATAATAAACCATCTGAATATACATGTAATGCATGGAATAATGAATAGAGAACATTGTAAATACTATGTATGCATGAGAGTCTATAAATACTGAAAATATGTGAAAATTTATAAACACTGAGGATGCATGACCAAACATATAACATGGACTGAGTAAATTCTGTAAACTAAAATATTGAAGTAACTGATATCTGTATGCTTTGGTCAAACAACTGAAAATGAATAACTAGACTGGGACTGTAACTGAGACTGTGGGAGATATTATCTAACCAACATGCCCCAATCTGAGCTAATCGGGGTCCAACCTGTAACCCCAGTTGGAAGGGTGTTAATACCGTGCCACGGGTACTAACGCTGGCTGTGTAGATCCACTAAATTGATATAATGTCTAAAGGACTAAGGGTGTCAAGCCTGAATTGATGGGTGACCCCTGCGAGATAGTCAAGCCTAATCTGATGGGTGACTTCTCATATCTTACGCTGGCTACATAGTTCTAGAGTATAGGGACTGCTACTAACGACTCTACCTATCTGATGGGGGAGCCGTCATCCCTGCACTCGCTCGATGCTAAATCCTACTCCCAACTGAATGACACTAAATTACTAGACTGTTCTGAGTTTAACTGACTGATATCTGACCATTCTTTTAATGCTCATAGTATGTTCTGAAGACTATTCTATAATGCACTGAGACTAGACTAAATGAAGCACTATGATTTTCAAGTATTCAATACCCCCAGGACTCAAAAACAACAATAGTAAAGTGACACTAAAACTTGAAAGACATAACATGAAGACTTTTATTAAATCAATCACTCTTGTAGGCATTTTATCAAACACTTGTAGTTCATGGTTTAAAACAATCATTGGAATGTCATGAAACTTATAGAAATAGCATGAATTCATCATAATAGCATTGATTCATGGTTTAACTCAATAAATAATAGTATTAAAACATGGAGGATTGAATAATAACAATAATCTCATGGTAACATGGTATAAAATCAATAGTACACGAATATTCATGGATGAAATCATAATTTAAGATCAAATAAATTGAAAAGATTATAACTTTGTAATTTGAATGGGTTACTTGGGGTCCATGGATGAGCATCTAACATACCTGAAATAATGAATTTCTTGAAGTTCTTAGGGAATTCTTGAGGATTGGTCTTGAATTTGAGAGTTAGGGTTCTTGTTCTTGAAAAGGGGATCTTTGATTGTGAGAGAAATTGAAATAATAATTACTTAGGGTGTTTAGGAGTTAAATTTCATGTTTTAGGTTAATTAGGTTCGTGGAAAAAAACCTAAATACCCTTGAACAAATTTAAGAACGGAAGCTGAAAACTGAAGATCCCAATTTTTTGGCCTTGGCGCGACGCATCACTATCCCACCAAGCCACTGGAAAAGGGACAATCGAAACCTGAACAAACACCGCGACGCGGAACTATCGGTGTTAATCCTTTGAAGTGCCAATTTGGCCACCTCCGCGATGCGCCAACATTGCGAAGGCCCACTGGAAATTGCCAAACAGGAAATTGGCCTGCTCTGCGATGCGCCATGATCGCTAAGTCACACTAAAAATTTACAATTATCATTTGGACTTTCTCCGCGGCGCGCTAAGGGTTAAATAGATGATGTTTAACTACTGAAACTTAAAATAACCATAACTTCTTACCCAGTTATCGGATTTCGGCAAATTTTATATTGTTGGAAAAATAATTCAATATCCTATGCAATGGAAGGCTCTAAACAAAAAAATAATGAGTGTTTCGAAAATTTTATATACGAATACTCATGCATTGGGACTTAGATTATGCTTGGAAAAATACGGGGTGTTACAAAGCTGTTACATACAAGTAAAGAAACAGAACTCATTGGTTCTCACATATACTGCATATTGAAGTTGATGCAAGGCTAACAAGGCGTTAAGACAAAAGTGGATAAGTAAGGAAGCTCAAAATTGTTATTAATGCTTATCACATACAACAAAAATATTGAAGAGAAGATAAGTGCAACACTTAGAGTTTGAATTGATCAAGGAGCCCAGCTAGACTAAGAGATTAAGTAAAAGAGTCCTATTTAGTCAAGGTGACAGACGGCAGCACAAGAGAGTGAAACTACCTGAGATTCCTATTGAAGATAGAAGAGTGTATCAACTAAAGGACAATCAAAAGTTATCTTAACTACCACAAATAATATTCAAGTGGTTCACTCATGCACTGACAAGATAATCAACAATCATCAAAACAGTTCACTTACTTGAAGAAGAACCTGGTCCCTTACTTTGCAAGTAGTAGATTTTGTAATAGGCAGGTTCTTTGAGTTGTAATGAGTCTTTTGTTCTAGTCTCGGTAAAGTATAAACTGAGTTAGGAGTTGTGTCTTCAAGTTGGGGAACTCGAAGACTTGGAAACACTTATCTTGGGAAGATTTATGTTTTTATAGAAATAGGAGTTAAAAGTTTTAATTCCTAGTTTACAAGAAGACTTGTAATTTGTTGATTATTGAGGATCAAGAGTAATAGTGGAATTGATGTTAAATCCTGTAGAGGTACAGGTCATGTTTTTTTACACCTTTGTTGAGCCAGGTGTTTTCCACGTAAAAATACTGTGTTCAACTTTTACTTCAGTGAACCACGTTAGCTTACTTGTTCCACAGATAGGAAACCAGTAGAGTATAATAGTAAAATTAGTAGGTCACGCACTCTAACATTTTGAATTACCAATGATTAATTTCTTTGGATAATCAGGTTCGCTTCTCAATTCATTTGGAATTGCTCCTTGTTCAAGTTGATCATTCAAAAGTAGTAGGCTAGATGATTTCAGCTCTAGTTGACTTGGAGGAAGAGTCATCCTTAGAGAAAGGAGGCTTGTTAGCTTATATCTGTTCAATTTCATCATCTACAGAACTAACATTCTTCACATAATGATTAGTATCATTAAAAACAACATGAAAAAATTCTACAATGCAAAGAGTGTATTTATTAACAATTCTATATGATATTCTAGAGTTAGAGTACCCCATAAAAATACCTTCATCACTTTGTGGATCAAACTTACCAATATTGTCCTTGCCATTATTATGAACAAAGCATTTTGAGCCAAATGCATGGAAGTACCCAATTTTAGGTCTTTTGTTGTTTCAAATATCATATGGAGTTTCTTTCAAAATAGGTCTAATGAGACACCTATTTAAAATATAACATGCAGTACTAACAGCTTCTGCCAAAAATTTATGAGGTAGAGTGTAACAACCCGGGACTACCCCCTAGTTGCTATACGGTGCTTACGACCCCGAAGGACCATAAGCTAAACCATGACTGATATCTGCTGTGAGCACTGAACAATAATATGGAAATAAATGTAGAATAAAAGGTTAAAATGTCATAAGGTTCAAAATCTAAAATACTAATAATGATTAACAACATCCGAATCTAAAATACTATCTAAAAACTAGTTTGAATACCTCTAATCTGACTATTTGAAAGTGGAGTTGATAGGAAAATCCCCCAACTAACTCCATCTACTAAAAATATAAAATAATAGAATATCCTGAAAGATGAGGACTCACTGCTAAATCTACTGCTGCTGGCAGAATCTGAATCTACTATGTGTGGTCGGGAACCTGAGCATCCGAACCTATGATATGAAACATCATAGTGCAGAAAGTATACGTCAGTACGTGGGAATGTACTAGTATGCTAGATGAGGCAAGGCTGAATGCAAGGGTTATTATGCATGAGGATGTAACTGACTGAGTGAAAGTAACTGAACATGAGAGTACATGGGGAATCTGAGACTACTGTAAATACTGAGAATGCAATCTGTGAATATACATAAATATATAAATTGAGCTTTTCTGAAGCTAAGTATTGAATTCTGTTATCTGATTAACTAATTCTGATTGACTGTATCTGATAGTCCTGATTCTATAAAACTAAGCTGAGTTCTAACCTGAAGACTTAAACTAAAACTGTGGGAGGTATCATCTAACCTACATGCCCCAATCTGAACTAATAGGTTTCCAATCTATAACCCCAATTGGAATGGTATCAGTACCGTGCCACGGGTAAAGACAACTATTGTGGAGTCAGTCGTAACTAATGGGTGACTCCTGAGATCAATCCTAAACTAGCGCTCCTATTTAATGGGTGACATCTCACAACCTACATTGGCTACGTAGTTCTAGAACTTAGGGATTGCTTCTCGGGACCCAGTCCTAATTAACGGGTGTGCCCCCATCCATAGGTTCACTCGGTGCTGAATTCTACTCCCAACTGAAAGACACTGAACTGAGTATACTGAACTGGACTGGACTGATACTGAGATTACTAAGTTTTTCTAAGTTCTGTAACTGACTGAATTCTACTGAGTTCTGTAACGAACTGAGAGTACAAATGATCATGACATGACTGATACTATTCTGTAACTTACACTGGCTCTAGATAAACAACTAAATTATCAGGTATTAAATACCTCCAGGACTCGATAGCATGGAAAGTAAAGCAAAGCATAATCTTGAATAACATATAAATGTTCACTTGGCCATAATTCATTCATAGAGACATTCCATCAAACACTTGTAATGCATTAACTTGTACATGAATGGGGAATACATGTTAGCATGCTATAATGGCATTATCTCACTCTCATAGACAATTTATCAAACACATGGAAAGCATACTTGGTTTATTAAATCATAAGCACTTAGGGTTAACATGGTTACCACAATCAACTTGCAATTTGAAGGGTTTATCATGAATATCATTTAAATCAACACATACTAGGAACAATTCTTGGGAGCTTGGAATCTAAATCATGGATAACACATAATCATGGCAATTACAATGCCCAAACTTGCAAATTCATGAATTATAACATGGGGATTACTCAATTCAATATACATGCTATTCAACTTCATGGAATCTACCATTAATCATGAATTGAAAGTCAATAAATGTCAAAATATAAACATAATCCAATTTCATACATGTAAATCATAATTCTTGAAGTTTTAAAAATGGATTCTTTGACTCTATGGGTGAAAGGGACCCATAGATGAACACCTAACATACCTTAAAGATTTAATCTTAAAAGAGAATTAACGTTTCTTGAACGTTCTTGGATTGGGAAACACAAATCTTGATGTTTTCTTGATGGTTCTTGAACTTTAAAAACTTGAATTTCTTAGTTTCTTGAAGAAGGGTTTGAATCTTGTTCTTGGGGAATGATCTTGAAAAAAAACCATAATTTTGATGTTAAGGATGAATGAGGAGTTATGTTCTTTAATTTGATGGAATTAGGGGTTAAGAAGGGTGGAAAAATACCCAAAAATCCCTTTAAAAACGTCTTTAAATTGCTAAACGGAGGTGGTTGACAGTTTGGACAACGGACCGTCACTATGGTGACTAACCATCACTCAAACCATTATTTTTTGGCCATAAAATGGGCTTACTGCCTCATTTGCGATGGTTTGGTTGACGGGCCATCGCTGGCTTGACGGTTAATCAGCCTGGCCGTCGCACCTCGACAGGTTGACAACTCTCTAGTAAAATGGGCATAACTTTTTACTCCAATACCGGATTTTGGAAAAATTGATATTGTTGAAACGATAATTCAATTATCTATCTGTTGGTGGGTCATGAGCTCAAAAATTTATTGTATAAACAAATATATGCTCATTTGAAGTTGACTATAGCAATATCCTTCTCAAGAATTCAATCGATAAGGGATGTTTTGATTTGCCTAATATTTAGGACGTATTTGAGGCCTTAATACACATAAAACTTGATCATAAAACTATCAAATCACTAAAATTTATTTCTCATGAGCTTTAAGCATGGTTCTACTATCGGTTGGGATTCTCGGGGTATTACATAGAGAGTGTTCATTGATCATAGTTCGAGCCATGTCTTGAAGAGTTTTATTTTTTTGTTCAACCACACTATTTTATTGAGAGGATCATGAAGAAGAGAAGTTATAAGTATATCCATGAGTATTTCAAAAGATTTCAAAATCTTTATTTTCAAACTCTCCCCCGTGATCACTTCTAATGGCAGAAATATAGTAACCCTTGTAACTTTGAATCTTTTCACAGAAAACTTCAAAATTCTTTAAGGTATCATCTTTTCTAGCTAAAAACATGACACAAGTAAATTGAGAATAATCATCAATAATCACAAAAATATACCTTTTAGCACCAACGCTACCAGTTTTAATTGGACCAAATAAATTCATATGAAGTAGCTGCAAAGGTTTAGTTGCGGAAATAATATCTTTAACATGAAATAAATTTCTAGTTTTCTTATCAAGCTATCAGTCATCACAACTATGAGTTTTTTTGAAATCAAGATTTGAAAGTCTAGTCACAAGTTCATGCTTGACTAATTTTTCAGTATGCCTCATGCTTGCATGACCAAGTTTTCCATGCCAAATCCAGGAATCATCAGAGATTGAGGCAAGACATATATGTCCTTCTGTCCTTTTGATGGAGTCTAAAACATACACATTTCTATGTCTGTTTTCAGCAAGAATCTGCCTTTCATATTTTTCAATTATGCTCTCTTCCTTTTTAAACCTTACCTCCAATCCAGCATCACACAGATGATTGATGCTTAGCAGGTTGTACTTCGTGTCTCTAATTAAATATACATTAATAATATCATATGAATTATTAAAAGAGATAGTACTAATACCTATTACTTTGCCTTGGAGTTATCTCCAAAGTTTATGACACCCCATTAAAATCAGTTATTGTCTCAAATAAATTTTTTCTTTCAGTCATGTGATTTGAACATCCACCATCAAGATACCATTTTTCTTTAGATTTTAAGTGGAGTTCCTGCAAAACAAATCTTTTACTTATTTTTAGGTACCCAAGCATTCTGGCTGGATTCTCCAATTGCCATGAAACAACAGTCTCCAGTGTTATCATTTTCATGTTTTGATTGTTCATCATCACCTCAGCAGTTGAATAACTTTTGATTTTCTTTGAATGTCCTCTTCTAGCTTCTGGAAAATCATAAGCAACATGACCATATCTACCACAATTATAGCACTTACCTTTATTTCCATTCTAATCAGCATGTTGTTTTCCCAGTGAGTACTTTAATTTTCCCCTTCTTTGATTCTTGGATCTTATGTAATTTTCAACAACTGTCCTTGTGATCAGAGCAAGCTCATCTTCATCTAGGGTATCATCCTCTTCTTTATTAGTGGCTTTGAAGGCCACAGTTTTCTTCTTTCTTTCTGTTATTGGTCCTTCTTATTTAGGTGGGCCTTTTCCAAGGCAATGAGGTCTCCTCTGACTTCATCATAGGTCATGTTATTCAAGTTCATGCTTTTAAGAGACACTACCTTGGAAAGTCACTGAGGAGGCAACTTCTAAGAATCCTTGTAATCTGACCCACATGATAGCTTTTTCCAGTAGCTTTGAGTTCCCCAACAAGTTCGCCAAACCTTAGAAATGTTTATTCAATGGATTCAACATCTTTCATCTTGAAAAGTTCATAGTCATAGACTAATAAACTTACAAGAGTTTGTTTGATCTTCTCAGTTCCTTCATATGCCACTTTCAATTTATCCCATATTTCTTTGGCAATTTCACACCAGGAGATCTTTTCATATTCTTCACCACAGATTGCATTATACAGAACATTCTTTACCTTAGAGTTGATCTGATTGTTCTCTATACCTGGAATCTAGTAATAGTTGTTGGGCTTAACCAGCCCAAAGATACTCTTACATGGTGTGATATTGTCTGCTTTGAATCAAGCCCACACGATTTTTTTCAAAAGTCCTCACACCTTTAAGAGATGATACACCTTATATGTAATTTTTTAATTCTTTCAGTTATCAATGTGGGACTTTGGATCACACACCAAACATTTGTGTTAGAGCACTTTTCTCCAATCTTCACTTGTTGATGCACTTCTCATCAAGCTTTAATTGTTGAGGCATTTCTCTTCAACCTTCAATTGTTGAACTACTTCTCTCCAACTTTTGTTATTATCTTTTTTATTGTGTTGGAGCATTTCTCTCCAACTATAAATATATAGTTGATGCACTTCTCATCAACACTCGTTGTTTTTTTCTTGATTGTGTTGGAGCACTTCTCTCAAACTTCCAGTAGTTAAAGCACTTCCCTTCAAAATTCTATTGTTGGAGTACTTCTCTCCAAATCTTGTCGTTGATGCACTTTGTCTTCCACGCCCAATTTTGTTGATCCACTTTTAATCAACTTTCAATTTTTATGTCCACCTCTATCCAATTTTAAAAAGAAATTTCTTCACTTGTGCATGTTTCCTTGAACTTTTTTATACCTGTAATATTTTTGTCAGTCCTTCTTAGCATGACTGTTTTTCATGCATATATTATTGAATCACTTTTGCTAATATTATCATTGGCTAGACAGGCAACACATGTGAATTATAGCCATTCGCCGGTGATAGAAGCTTTTTGATTCTCTATCAGGATCGTAGAAATTCTGATACCAACTTGATGGAGTACACTTTATTTGTAAATTCACATAATTTTCCACTACTCTACAATTTGTTACAATTTCTCAGTTCTTACTAGAAAATAGCTACCAACATCCCTGTTTATAATAGTGCAAAACCTAATTTAATTAGGTCTAGAAAACATATTACTATATTAATTTAGACTAAAAATCCTATTTAATTATGAATAGAATAACTATCAAATTCTAAACATATTTAATTTCATGCTCCAATTTTATATTATTATTTTAACACAAATTTAGTTTATTCATTGGGGTTTGTTATTAGTTGGACTTAGATTTTATGTGTGTTTTGTTGCTATGACCAAAAGTTGTCTTTCCTTCTTTGTGTCCTATCATTTAGCGAAGTATATTGAGATGCATTCCCTCTGATGACTGTGACAGAAGGTTGAGAAAACAAATACATAAGACCCAAGACAAATATTTTCCTTTATGCTTTATCTGTTCAAAATTATTTGTCACGTATTTCTTATTTGTATTTTTATTTTTGCTTGTTATTTTTAACATGTCAAGAAGAATAACTTTTTTCTTTCTTTCTATTTTACTTTTAGCATTCCTTATTTATTCTCCAAATTTATTTTATGGCACAGTAGTAACCATCAATTAACAGGAGTACTATGATAGATAATAATATTAAGAGAAAATGTTCTATTTCACCCTTGAATTATATTCAAAACGGCTGAGACACACCTCAACTTAAAGGGGTCCTATTACCCCTGAACTAATTAAACGTGTAATTTTGACACCCTTAATGCCTACGTGGCACATACGTGGCAGAACACACTGAAGGGTCCATGTAGGCACACGTGTGTGCCACGTAGGCACTAAGGGTGTCAAAATTACACTTTTAATTAGTTTAGGGGTAATAGAACTCCCGTTAAGTTGAGGTGTGTCTCAACCGTTTTGGTATAGTTCAAGGGTGAAATAGGGTATTTTTTCTAATATTAACAACTGTTTTCTTAATAAGAGTGTGAAGTCAACATTTGACACGTAAAAATGAACTGGAAAATTTTAGCTGAACTAGGGTGCTCTATACCAAGTATCAATAGTTTCAAATTTCAATTATAAATTTATTCCTTTTACATTAGTTGTATGCCTTCACTGAACATCAAACATGTTAGAAATGCTTAAAGTACTTGGCTCAATTGTTGTTCTCTCTTGTTGCCAGTGCCAAAGGCCTAGGATTTATTTTTTCCAATTGGAATTTTCTAAATTTTATTGCTCAATTTGTTTGTTAAAAGTATATCGATAGAAATATAAAATTCCATGATTATCTTTTCTAAACATTTAAATACTTAAAAAATAAGTATCTGATAGTGCTTTCATTGATCTATTAGGCCATGGAAGTTTACTTTGAAGAGGAGGTACTTACGAACATCCTCAGTAGGTTACCTGTGCAGTTTCTTCTTCGGTTCAAATGCGTTGCAAATTTTTGAAAAACATTGGTTGATGAACCGTTTTTCAGGATGAAGCATTTACATCAAACCAAGAATGACAAAAATATCCAAAAATTTCTCTTGTATCAACTGCGCCCTATGGAGACTATATTTTCCATTCATTCTTGTTCTTTATCATCGGCTCAACTAGTTGAGGATGTCCGGAAACTGGATTTCCCTTCCAATGTTGAACCACGGTGTTGCCAAGTCTATTGTTGTTGTGATGGATTGGATATTATCAGGGTTGCTCAAAGTAATGATGAAAGTCACATACTTTTGCTATGGAATCCATCCACGGAAGAATCAATAGTCCTTCTTGTCACCCCCCTTTTTAAATCAAAAAGATTAAAATTTTGAAGTTCGAAAGAATTTTTATTAGTAAAGTGACAAAATAAAGTTTTGTCTCGAAAAAGGATTCATGGTGTTTCAATTAAATTTAGAGTCGCCACTTGATACAAGATCGACAAGGAATACACAAACAACACCAAAATCAGTCCACAAGTTGAAAGAACCGTGGACCCTTTTGATGACCACTCTCGGATTCGCTACCAACAACAAAAATACAAGATTTCGTGGTGTATTTGACACCAAATCAGATACCCAAACTAATAATAACAACAATTTATGAAGAACAAGATGGACAAAAACAATGTAATAATAACAACACACGGGTTACAAGAGAAACAATACACCACACGGCTACACGATTACAACAAAGGAAATGATAGAGAGTGTGACATACACTACTACAAAGACCAAGAACCTAAGTGTATTCAAGAACAAAGACCCTTGATAAAGATAGTAGAAACACCTACACTATGCGGTGGACACAAGAGAGGAGCTCAATCCGTCTAGCACCCAACGATCCAAGCAAACAAACAACAAAAGTGATTCCACACCTAAGTTGTTTCCTAGTTTCAGCCAAGTCTCTATGGAAGAGAGAACTTGTGTTTTTCAAGTGTGTTATAAAATCTTCAATATAAAAAAACTAAGTAAAGTAACCCTAAAATGTTTCTTATATAGTGTATTACAAATAGGAGGCAAAAAGTCCAAAATGCCCCTTAGAGATTAGGTGCCCCTCTAGTGTGAATTAGTGGCTGTTTTGATATGTTTTAAGCCCTTAATTCCACTTCTCTTGCACACACACATGGGCGAATTCAATACACATACTCATAAGTCCATCTACGTGATCGCACTTGTATCATCTTCTCCATCTTGAGAGGAATTTGTCCACAAATTCAAGCAATCATCATCCGCAAGCTCTCCTCTATAAATCATCTTTTCAATGTTCCTCCCAAGGTTAGGATGTTCAACCAAGGGTTACATGAGGTCATAAAGCTTTCTACTTGGACTTAAATGTTCTTTAACCTGCACATAAGAAGAAAGGATGCCAGGCAAAGTGCTAGCATCTTGGTTAGTAGGAAACAAAGGGTCTTTGTGGGCAAGTCCTACAGTCCTAACTCTCGGCTTCTCTTCTTCACCCTCCTCACTCTAGTCTTCTTCTTTCACAACCTCACTAAGCATGATTATCCTTGCCATATACATAGGCACATCACACTTTCCATCCACCGGCCAAATATCTTCCCCACCTTCATCAATTTCCACCTCGGCCTCAAGCTCTCCATCTTGAGCTTTTTCATCACCCTCATTCAATTCAAGTCCTACCTCCTTACCAAGGTAATAAAATTTTCCCTCCCTAAGGATTACATTCCTTCGGTTTGGGCAATCACTAGCCTTGTGGCCCCACCCTTGACATTTACAACATTGAAATCCCTTAGGACGAGAAGTAGAATTTGGTTTACCTTTATTTCTTGGAGGATACTTTTGGGAAGCCTTGATTTCGGTTTGTAAAACGTTGTTCTCGGTTTTTTTGGCATTGGATGAATGATCTTGATGTTGGTTCCACTCCGAGGAAGGTCCTTGGTGATTCTTGGGTTTGGAGGCCGAGAGCTCCCTTTCAATTTCCAAGGCCGCTTGGAAAATGCCATCGATTGTGTCAAACTTGTGGAGGGTCATCCGATAAGCTATGTACCTATTCAACCCAACTTTGAATCGTATAATATCATGGCTCACTTGTTCTCCTCTATGGTCAAGCTTCAACATCAATTGTTGATACTCGTCATAGTATGCCATGACACTTTTGTTTCCTTGACTCAAGTTGTACAACTTGAAAAGAAGTTCTTATTTGTAGCCCTCGGGTAAGTACCTTTGACTCATAAGGTACCTCAATCTAAACCATGGAGGTGGCCTCCTGGAAATCAATACATCACCAAACCTCTTCACATACAACCACCAAGTGTTTGCATACCCTTCAAAGTGAGCGATTGCATAAAGACCCTTCTTCTTTTCAGTTAGATCATTCACTTGGAATATCCTATCACAAGATGACTCTCAAGAAATATATGCATCAGGATCACTCTCACCCTTGAAGATCAAAAGACTAACTTTGATGGAATTGAGGCCAAGCTCTTGAGTTTGGTTACCACCCCTCACTACTCAGCCTAAATCACCTTGCCTACCCCTCTCCCCTTCTTCCCTCAAGTAAGCATAACCATAACCTCCATAACCCTCATGTTGTTGCTCCCTACCATAACCCTCAAAACGATTTGATGGATTTGTATTAAGTGGATTCAAATTTGGAGGATAGTAAGGCCTTTGGTTCAATGGAGTTTGGATTGGAAAGTGAGGTCTTTAGATAAGTGAAGGGTTCGGGTTTGGTGGCATTTGGGTTCCAAATCCGTCATGTTGGACCTGGTGAAGTGGATGGAGGGTTGCTCTATCATACTCACGATTTTGGGGAACATTTGGTGGTTGGCTCGGTGACTTGTTCATTTGGTGCAAGGCCTTGGGAGTAATGGTTGGGGAAATATTTTAAGGGGTGGAAGGTCGACTCCTTTGACTTTCCACATGTTCTAATCTCCCACTCATTGATGCCACATCCGTATCTAATTTCTCAAGACCCACATTCAACCTAGCCACATCTCGAGACATAGTTTCAAGGTGTGCCAAAATGAGATTGATGGCATTATTGTCCATTGTTTGAGAATTTGAAGCCTCGGGTTCCATTAAGGTTGTACCGAAAATAACCCTTCAAGTTTCTTCAAACTCAAGCTCAACAATGGTGGATGACTCAAATTACCTCCAATTTAGCTCAAATTCGAACACTATACTCCTATAGTGTTATTGAACACAAATCTAACACTAAAAACACAAGAAAAACATAAAATCAAAAACTCAAAATTTGACCTAGGGTCAAAAACGGGTTTAGTATTTTTTTTTTGGGGGATTTTTGATTTTGACACTTCTTTTTTGTTGGGATTTTCAATTTCTAGACTCTAATAGTGTTAGGGAACAAGGATCTAACACTAGAAAACACAAAAATCAAGTTTTTTTGAAAAATCCTAATAACGTGAACAATAACTTTTTTCTTTTTTCTTCTTTATCACTTTTTTTTTATTTTCAAGATAACAATCCCAAGATTGATTTTGTTGGAACAAAATCAAACCTTGATTTGATACCAAATGATACAAGATCGATAAGGAACACACAAACAACACCAAAATCAGTCCACAAGTTGAAAGAATCGTGGACCATTTTGATGACCACTCTCGGATTCGCTACCAACAACAAGAATACAAGATTTCGTGGTGTATTTGACACCAAATCAGAGACCCAAACTAATGTTAACAACAATTTATGAAGAACAAGATGGACAAAAATAATGTAATAATAACTACACACGGGTTACAAGAGAAACAATACGCCACACGGCTACAAGATTACAATAAAGGAAATGATAGAGAGTGTGACATACACTACTACAAAGATCAAGAACCTAAGTGTATTCAAGAACAAAGACTCTTGATAAATATAGTTGAAACACATACACTATGCGGTGGACACAAGACAGAACCTCAATCCATCTAGCACGCAACGATCCAAGCAAACAAACAACAAAAGTGATTCCACACCTATGTTGTTTCCTAGTTTCAGCCAAGTCTCTATGGAAGAGAGAACTTGTGTTTTTCAAGTGTGTTATACAATCTTCAATATAAAAAAACTAAGTAAAGTAACCCTAAAATGTTTCTTATATAGTGTATTACAAATAGAAGGCAAAAAGTCCAAAATGCCCCTTAGAGATTAGGTGCCCCTCTAGTGTGAATTAGTGACTGTTTTGATATGTTTTAAGCCCTTAATTCCACTTCTCTTGCACACACACATGGAAGAATTCAATACAAATCCTCATAAGTCCATCTACGTGATCGTACTTGTATCACCACTTGACATAATCCGATGTGCCAAGTCACCTTTGGAAAGTCTTTTTTCAAAATGATTTTGACTATTTTAAACTGATCCGCGAACAGAGATTCTGGTTAAGAAATTCTGTTGACTGAGGGGAAGGTTTTAGGCACCCCTCGATCCTGTGGTTCGACCACAGTCGTTTGGTGGAGCATATCGACTAATTTGACATTATGAATATATAAACCACACAAAAACACACAAACCAATCAATCAATCAAACAACAACAACAACAAAAAAAAACAGTGTATTCCAAAATTATAGTGTCCAATTCAATTATTACAACCCGAAATAAAAAAAGGTACTGAAAAGTAAACCTGCACTAATCCTAAACTACGCTCCAATGCTTTACCCGATGCCTCGGGCCTTTATCGCGAACGTCCTCCGAGTACATGATACCTTGGGGTATTCCTCGGTGAATAAGTACATAAGACCTCGGGGCATTCCACGGTAAAATAAATACATTTTCTCAATTTTGTGTATTAAAATAGAAATAACCATTCAACAAACATTCACACATTCAACAAATCACCATATCTATTTCTACAATTTTTCTACCCACTTAATGATCTAAAACATGAGACTATCAATTTCAACAATATCCAACAATGAATAAAAAATAATCAACGATCACCTTATTCGGTTCTTAACTCCTCCCCAAAATTTCATTCTTAATTAATGATTACTTAATTCTTCATTTAACAATTCAATTTTGTCTCTTCAACATCTTAAATCACATCAACCATACACATGATGAAGATTCAAACATGGTAAGCACACAAAAGAATTCACATTCACAACAATAATCAAAACTCGAGATAAAAATAGAGAATAAGAGAAGAAATGGACCTTCAAAGCTTTCGATTGACTTAAGATGAGAAATAAGAGACGTCCCAAGATCCTCAACGGATGCCAACTCTTAACTATGAACCAGCTCAACCGCAAAATTCCCCAAAATTGGTCCAAACACAAATTCACGAGATCAAACTCGCGACCCAAAGCAAAGACCACAAAATTCGAAAACACGTACGCAATTTTTAGGGATATCAACCCAAATAACCAATTTATAGATAGTTTGATGGCCGATTTGGGTTTTTCCAAGGATGGGTCGAGCTGTTGACCTTGTTTTTGCCTCACCGAAGCTCCGGTGAGCTCAACGATGGTAAAGATCGAAGAAAATGGGTTGGATTTCGAGATCCCCTGTCGAACCTGTTCTCTCCCTCTCTCCCCGTCGATCCCTATTTCATCTATTTTTGATCACTCTCCCTTTGTTTTTCAATCAAATTCCTTCTCCCTTTTGAAATCTCGATCTCTCTCTTTCTTACTGTTCAACCTCTCTCCATTTTCAATTTTGTGTATGTAGGTGTTGTTGTTCAACTGTGGGTCTGCCTAAAATTCGTATGTGGTGGTGTATTCTATTTTCAGTGTATTCAAGCCATGAGAGTCCCCTCTCCTCCCTTAATTCTCTGTATATCCAAAAAATGGGGAGTCCCATACAGTGGTAAGTGTCTATGGGTATTGGTGTCTGAGAATTGAGAGAGAGTAATTATTAGAGAGGTGTGTATATATATAATGTGTGTGTGCCCGTGAGTGTGTATCATGGTGAATTTCTCTGAGTAGAATTGTGTATGGGTCTCTTCCTTTTCTATTTTTGTGTGTTTATCCGATGCCCTCCCCATTCTATTGAAAGAAAGAGAAAAACATGAATAAAGAGGTAGGGGAAGGGGGTAGGGGGCCACATGGGGTAGGGTGAGGGGGTGTGGGTAAGGGTAGTAAGGTGGGTGAGTTAGTTAGGATAGGGTTGTTAGTTTGTTATGGAGTTTGTTATTTTGTCATTTTGCAGAGGGATAATTACACAGGGTAGGGTACGTGGTAAAATGAGGGTAAAAAATTGGATAAATTGGATTTTTGGGGGACAAAATTAGGTGTCAACACTTTCTACTCCAGAATTTCCAGTGGAGAGATTTTCTTGTCGGGGAATGAGTTTCGACTCAAATAGTGGTGACTATAAGATCCTCAAGATTCCCCAGGACAAAATTGAAGGTCGAAAAGTACCTGGTGAAATTCTCACACTGAAAAGTGGTTTCTGGAGAAAAATTGATGAACATCCTGGTGTCAGTCACAATATGCTTTATGTTATGCATTCATTGGCATGTGTACATAGGGCATTTCATTGGGTTGGTTTTCAAGAAATTATTTTATAGTTTCACTTAATATTCCCGATGAAGAGTATGGAGAGATACCATTATCAGATCGAATACGCTTGAGCGACCATATTGGTATTTCGGAATTGGAAAGAATGCTCTGTGCTTACTCTAATGCGTATCATGGGAACCATACTTTTAAGTTATGGGTGATGAAATATTATGGTCTCACAGTCTTGGAATGCTTTATTTTCCATACCAAATCCCAATAATAGTACGCCCGTACTAATCCTGTCAAACGGGTCGGGTTGACCTAGCCTACTAAGCAAATCCGGCCCGGTATGACCCAGCTCGGTCAGCCCACAGGCTGTAGGATATCAGGTCCTGGGCTGTATTAATTTTTTTTGGACCCGGTTAACCCGGCCAGGACCAAAACCGGTCCAGGCCCGCCGATTAACCGGCCCGACCCGGATAACAATTTTTTTTAAATCAAATTTTTATGTTTTATAAATTAGTATATATATCATTATATTGTAGCATATTTTATTTAAAGTAGTACGTATATATTGAATGGTACATAAATATGTGTATATATCTTCTATAGACTCTAAAGTAGTATATATTTAACGTATACACGTGTATATGCTTTATAAATTAGTATATATATCATTATATTGTAGTATATTTTATTTAAAGTAGTATATATATATATATATCATTATATTGCAGATGGACAGTGTTATTCTGGTGCTTTAATTTTCGTCACGCAGAAAATGCATTTTGGACGCAGAGAGGACACTTTACATTATTGCCTCCAGGTCTAGCTCTGAATGGATTCGCTTTTACAGAGAGCTTGATCTCTCCAAAATTACTTATTTAGTATCTGCTTTTGTATGATCGAGACACTTTTTCATTTTTGAATTATCATGTTACAAACCTCTAATGTTTATTAGTATATCTATCGCTAACAAACTTTTTGGATTTAAATCCAATTTAACTCTGAGGACATTTTGCCTCTCTTTGCTATCTTTCTCCTGTTTATGTTATTATTTAGTGTGTTAATATCTATTATTTCTTGTTCCTTTACTGTATCTTTTCTAGTCTCTTTTTGTCTTGAGCAGGTGTCTATTGGAAACAGCCTCTCCATCTCATATCTGAGGTACTGATATGAACTACATACACTTATCCTCCCCAGAACCCACTTTGTGGGAATATATTGAATATGTTGTTGTTGTTGCTATCTTTCTTAAGTGTTGTAGATTTCTTCTCGCTCTCTTTATCGAGTATTCAAGTTCCACTGCGTCCTTCAACGCTTGCTACACCGTTCACATCCATCTTCTCTCTTCTATTTACTCTGTGTGACTCCTCCCTTAATCAACCATCTTTTGGCCTTGTGAATACTCACATATTCAAATTTATAATTTTTGGTATATTTATGGTAACGGTAAGTACATACCAGTATGAGAATTTTAAAACCATATCGATTGCATCATAAGATTATAAAAATCTTTAAATTATTTCAGTAAAGTTGGAATCAAATAATCTAGAAAACCAAATTTAAGGTATGGCAATAAACAGATTAGGAAGAAGCCTTTAAAGATAATTTTCTGTATTTTAGTGTTTTGAAGATTCATAAAGAGAACTTTGGTTATCCAGGGAACTATGTTGGTCCAGCAGAAAGAATGAGGATTTCAATTGATCCTTTTCGGAGAATAATTAAATGGTCTTCCTGAACATGCCTTTTAGTTGATAGGTAATATAGATGAACCTATGAACTTAGAAGTGGAGAGAGATTCGAAGAAATGATCTTAAGTCTTAGGGGTCGTTTGGTAGAGTGTATAAGAATAATATTGAATAAGGTGTATTAGTAATATTTGCATTATTAATGTAAGTCTTAGTTATGCTGGTATTAGTTATGCAAACATTATTTTTTATACAGTTTTTGGTTTGATGTATTAAAAATAATATATATTTATATAATTTTTATAAAAAAGATGTTTATTTATCAAAATATCCTTCTTTGTATCCTCTCTTTCAAGGGATAAGTAGCAACAACTACTGTAAAGAGGGAAAGTTGGAAATCCAAAGACGTTCTCTACATTAACCTTAAATTGGCAGATAATGCCATCTTCCCAAATAGCTGATGATGCATTTTGATGAGAATTGACAAATACCCACCGGTCCAATAATCTTCCCAATCACCCACTGATCCAGTAATCTTCATGCCATCAAAGCTGCCTAATGTTCAACAATCAAAGATGGAAATGGAATAACAGGTTCGTAATGATTCCTTGCGTACCCAAATTGGTAAATATGGAAAAGAAATCGCAATATTTGATTGCTAAAAGCAGCAATGTTGAATTAGTGAAAAAAAGGTAGCAGGCTAGCAGAAAAGATAAAATAAAGGGGCAAATTTATCATTTAACAAGTTAATACATGTATTCAAAGCCTTTGTATTATTAATACATGGAAAATAGTGTGTATTACTAATACACATCTCAATACACAATAGAGTGTATAATTAATGCAAGCATTAGTTATACATACTCTAAAAAATGAACCAAACAAAGTACTAGTAATACACATTAACTAATGTATACATTGGTTTTTTCAATACACTCTAGCAAACAACCCCTTAGTCTATTAACCCCTGATGATAATTGTTACTCAAAAGTATATCAAGTGATGCATAGAATTAGATGGATATGCTAGCTTACATACAATGTATATGTTAGTGTACATACTGTTAGAACATGCACAGCGGAAACAATAATTCTACAGGATCAATAACTTACATATAATCAAGATAATATAATCAAAACGACAATTAGAAAACTTACCTCTTGAAGCTTTCACAAATATCGTTCAATGCCTTGGCCTTCAGTTCTGCAGTCTTCTACTACTACCTGACTTAACCTTTGCTTATCAAATTTGTGTGGGCAAATCTTTTTGGACTCAAAGAAAAGATGGAATTCACTTTATCTTCTTCTGAACCCTAAACCCTATTTATTCTTGTTTTCTGATAAATAAGGGAAAATCAAGAGGCAAACGTTTTTAGGCCTCTTTAGTTGTCCAAAACGTTTTAGGCCTCTTTAGTTGTCCAAAACGTTTTCAACCATTTAAAGTCAGAAGATATTATTTTCCTTCCAGAAGACCAGTAAATAATATTACTTCTTCTAGTAAGTTCCTTTTTCTTTTCCAAAATTGATTAGATAATCAGGTATAACAGGGACCACAGATTTATTAAGAGAGGCTTCCAATTATGATATTAATTCGGTGATGAAAGAATTATCATATCATAATAAATTACAAATTATTCCACTAAAAATCTGTAATTGCACTCCTCGATTTAATTTTGAAATCTCCCATTACATCTTATTTAACTCCCCATGTTAGAATTACCGACACCAATCAATTAAATTAAATTCTCCAAAAAATTTAACTTATTAATTAATTTAATCCTTTATTTATAATGCTTAACTTATTTCACATGACGGATACAAAATCTATATGCATGGTTTTCACGTGAAAACTTATAAGCAACCATAAAGGGGTGTCTTCTATCTCAAGTTCGAGACATGAATCTATCAACTAATTAACATTTCACTAAGTGATTAGTCATCATCCAACCTATCAGGAATATGTTGACTCACAAAAGAGTCTCACCTTTTAATAGATTAAAACGACAAAACAAACCACATAGATCATAATAATTATATCAAGATTAAGAGTATAAGTACATGTAATAGACTAGAGAAATCGTTTATTAATATTCAAAACATAAACGAATATCTCTAATAGGTCCGTTCAATACATACAAAATGTACTAGCACAAGAAGTTGAAATATTATCACTCCCATAATTAAGATCAAATTATATTTAGTCTTGTGCTACAATCATCAAGATGTTTGTTCTACCTCATCTTCAATTGTGAACGTTAATTTATTACTTATAAGAACCGACAATATTAATTTTCCGTGCATGAGTTAAAATATTCCATACACAAAATTGTCTACTATATAAGTAAAGGACACACATGTTAACACAATGATCTATTCAAACAAAGATTTTATTAATACAATAAATAGTCTTTACATGAGATGAAAATATAATACTATAACACAAATTACATGGTTAATAGTATATCCTAACAATCTCCCACTTAGACTCATAACCATGAATGCACAACTTTAACACTCATTTCTTCTATATGCTTATCAAAAACCTTCTGGATTAAGCCCTTTGTACATGGGTCCGCCAAATTATTCTTCGACTCAATCTTCAAAACTCTCACATCACCCCTTTGAGTTATATGCCGAATCAACTGATATTTTCTCTCAATATGCTCACTTCTTTTATGGTTTCGTGGTTCTTTCGAGTTCGCAATTGCACCACTATTGTCACAATAAAGTGGTAGTGGTATTTGAACCGAAGGAACAACTCCAAACTCTTTCATAAAGTTACCAAGTCAAACAACCTCTTTAGCCACCTCAGAGGCATCTACATATTCGGCTTCCATGGTGGAATCAGCAACACATGATTGCTTGATACTCCTCCAAACAATGACTCCACTTCCTAAAGTGAACACATATCCTTAGGTAGATTTTCTAGAATCTTTATCCTACTGAAATCCCGAATCAGTATACCCAATAGGTACAAGATCCCCGGAGTGAAAAACAAACATGTAATCCCTAGTCCTTTTAAGGTACTTGATTATATGGTTAACCGCAGTCCAATGTGCTTGCCCTTTGCTAACCATGCCAACAATAAATAAGATATCTGGTCTAGTGCATAGCATAGCATACATGAGGCTCCTTACAACAGAAGCATAAGAGACCACCTTCATTCTCACTATCTCATCGGATGTTTTGGGCGACTGGTCTTTTGATAGAGTAATTCCTTGCCTAAAAGGAAGGAATTCCTTTTTGGAATTTTGCATGCTAAATCTTGCAAGAATAGTATCAATATAAAGTGTTTGAGATAATCCTAATATCCTTTGCTTACGATCTCGCATAAGCTTGATCCCAAGGATATGAGTCGCTTCTCCTAAGTCTTTCATATCAAAATGCGAGGACAACCACTCCTTAACAAAATTCAACATGCTTACATTATTTCCTATGAGAAAAATGTCATCTACGTACAGAATCAAAAAATGCTACTCTGTCTCCATCCCATTTTTTATAAACACATGACTCATTTTCACATTGATTAAAACCAAAAGTCTTAATCGAATTATCAAAACAAGTATTCCATGTTCTAGATGCTTGTTTCAAACCATAAATGGATTTCTTAAATTTACAAAACTTATGTTCATTACCACTTTTCATGAAACCTTCTGGTTGTGCCATATAAATGTACTCATCAAGACTTCCATTTAGGAAAGCCGTCTTGACATCCATTTGCCAAATCTCATAATCATAATGATCAGCAAAGGATAAGAGAATCCTAATGGATTTAAGCATAGCTACCGGCGAAAAAGTTTCCTCATAATCAATTCCTTCTTTTTGAGTAAACCCTTTCGCAACAAACCTAGCCTTAAAAATTTGCACTTTTCCATCTACACCTCTCTTTTTCTTATAGATCCATCTACATGCAATGGGTTTGACTCCCGTAGGTGGTTCTACAAGTTCCCAAACTTGATTGGAATACATAGACTCCATTTCAGATCTCATAGAAGCAATCCACATTTTAGCATCTTTATCATGTAGTGCTTCAGCGTAATTAAGAGGTTCCGTATTAGGCTCCTCAGGGATTCTATCATACGATTCTCCCAAGAGTGCAAACCATAAAGGTTTTCTAATAATTCTCCCACTACTACGACAAGTCACTACAAGAACTGCTACATTTGGAACTAAATTTTGAACACCGTCAATGTCTTCCTATACTATGACAGGTTCCTCGACATTATCCTGAACATTTTCCTCCACAATTGCAGGCTGCTCGACTTTACTCCTACTACTTTAAGGTATTTTAATGTCAAGTATTTGCTCTTGTGCAACCTCTTGCCTTTTGACATTTCTCCCACTACGTGGATGCAATGGTATGTCAATAATAGTTTTTGGAATTTGTTCTTGTGTTTCATTATTCGTTATTCTATTGCTCAATTCTTGTAAAACAATTTTACTTCTAGGAACGTGGTTCATTAAATAATCCTCTTCAAGAAATCTAGCATTTGTCGAAACAATTACCTTTTGTTCCTTAGGCCAATAAAATAAACCCCCTTTTGTTCCTTTTGGATATCTAATAAAAGCGCACACCTCTGTCCTAGATTCTAACTTATCAGTTTTTCTTTTAGTACATGTGTTGGACAACCCCAAACCCAAATATGTCGTAGGCTAGGCTTGCACCCACTCCATAATTCAGATGGGGTTAAAGGTACTGATTTTTAAGGAACCAAGTTCAGAATATACTTTGTAGTTTCTAATGCATAACCCCAAAAAGAAAAGGGCAAATCTGAATAACTTAACATTGATCTAACCATTTCCATAAGAGTTCTATTTTGGCGTTCTGCCACACCATTTTGTTGTGGTGTTCTCGGAGCAGAATTATGAGATGTAATTCCTGATTTTGATAAGTATTTAATGAATTCCACAGAAAGGTATTCACCACCACGATCAGATCGTAATGTATGGATATGTTTGTTATGTCGCTTTTCTGTTTCCATCTTAAATTCCTTGAATTTTTCAAAGCATTCAGATTTATGGCACAACAAATAAATGTATCCATATTTTGAGTAATCATCTGTGAAAATCATAAAATACTCAAAACCACCTCTTGTTTGTATATTCATTAGACTACACAAATCAGTATGAATTAATGCTAACTTATTACCGGCTCTATTTCCTTTGAAAGGAAAATATCTCTTGGTCATTTTACCTTCTAAACAAGATTCACAAGTTGAAAGTGCCTTCACTTTCAATGAGCTCAAAGATCCATCAGAAACCAACCGTGAGATCCTATTTAAGTTGATATGACCTAGACGTAAGTGCCATAAGTATGTTTCACTCAATTCTGAAATACGTTTTCTTTTATGTGATTGATCAACACTATTAAGTTTTATTTTTTGTAGCATATCATGGGAAACATCAAATACAAACAAATCATGTATTCTAGGAGCAGAAATAATAAAATGTTTATCAAACTTAATAATTGCACAATTATTAGTAAAATAAACATTGTAACCAGTATCCATTATACTTGAAACTGAAAGTAAATTCCTTCTTATAGAAGGTACGTAAATAACCTTATTCAGTCTTAAAACTCTAGGACTACTAAACAAAATAGAAATATTTCCTATAGCTAAGGCTGGTGCTGGTTCCCATTTGCTTGAAACACGTTCAGTTCATTTTCACTCAGGCACCATGTTTCCTGAAACCCCTGGAAAGATGTGAAGATATGATTAGCGGCTCCCAAATATATAGCCCAAAATTGGGTAGAAACAGCCGCTAAAAATATTTCAACGACATATGAAAAAGATGTACCTTATTTTTGCATCTTAGCTATGTAGCCGGGACACTGCTTCTTATAATGACCAGGTTACTTGCAATGATAGCATTTTCCCTTAGGCTTAGCCACACCACCATTAGCACCTGAAACCTTACGAGGATTCTTCTTCTTTTTCTTTTCCCCTTTCGGCTTAGAAGTCAAAGATGAAGGTTTGTCAACAATCAACGCCGCAGGAGGAGCTTGTTGCTTAATTATAGATTCTGCCACTTGCAGCTTATTCAGTAGTTTTGCAAGAGATAAGTTCATCTTATTCATGTTATAATTCAAGGGAAACCACTGAAAACTGTCTGGCAGAGTCTGTAGGACCATCTCAACCTGAGACTCCTTATCAATAACCGTACCAAGAATTTCCAACTCGTTTAATAGACTCATTATTTTGAGAACATGTTCCCTTACCGAAGTTCCTTCAACTATTTTCGTGGTCAAAAGAGCTTTCATGGCCGTCTGCTTTACAACATGATTTTACTCTTCGAACATCTCTTTGAGAGATTCAAGCATATCATAAGCAGTAGTCATGGACTGATGTTAATGCTGCAACACATTTGTCATAGAGGCAAGAATGTAGAATCTTGCCAACTCGCCTGCCTTAACCCACTTATCGTCGGCTTTAGTCTCATCATCAATGGGTTCATCACAGGACATTCCTTAACCAGCACAAATTTAAAGCCCTCGGCAGTAAGAACAATATCCAAATTACGTTTTCAGTTCATATAGTTAGGACCTTCTAATTTATTTTGATTCAGGATAGAAGTTAAGGGATTGAATGAAGACATGGTTTATCTGTTATATAATCAAATTAAAAACAGATTATTAGACATGTTGCAGAATAATAAAATTCTTCAAAAACATCACACATATAACCATGCACATAAACAGTTAGAATCGTTAGGAAAACTTAATCATTTAAGCAAATATATATGTAATGTCAGATATTTTATCTCTTAAATGAAATAGAACCAACTCAGTTGGAGATTCAACTGTTGATTCAATTTAGATAAATATCACATTTTATAAGTCTCTGTACCATTGAACCAACATGTAACTTAGTTGAAAAGTTAATACAAGTCATCAAAAACAAGAGACTATAAAACAGTATTACAATATACAAGTTTATCCGATAGGGAAGATGATCGATGTCAACATGTAAACTCACATTATGTACTGTTATTAACCACTATAAATCATAAGGAATGATCTCTATCACCACTGGTTTGCAAAAAATAAGTTTTTCAGAATTTTTAATTTTTTCGAAAACATAAAAATGCCCAAAAACTCATCAAAACGACCCCGGAGGGCCAAAACACGTTCTGGATCATAGTATATTATGAGTATTGTTCAGTGGGTCATTTCTAATAAACGTACCAAATTTTAGGTCATCCGGAGTTCGTCAAAAAACTGAAAAACTCCAAAACCGACCAAATCGGCAATTATTGGCCGAGCTGTTGTGAGGGACAACAGGGCTTCCTGCACTGCATGGCCTTACTTCTACTATTCATACAGTGAGTAACGACTATAGTTGGTCGTAGTCGAGACTCATCATCATTTTGCACTTAATCTACAAAATTAATCTTTACAAAACTATGGAAAATTCATTTTATGCTTTCTTGATGATAAACTTAAATTCTCTAGGAATCAATAACATCATCAAAATCATGAAAAATAGCCAACAACAACATGATTTATACAATTATTATTCGAATACAACAAATCATGTAATTTCTTTTACATTATCTAGCATATGTACGAAGACTACTGATACCAATTGTTAGAACATGCACAACGAAAGCAATAATTCTACAAGATCAATAACTTACATATAATCTAGATAACATAATCAAAACGACAATTAGAAAATTTACCTCTTGAAACTTTCACAAATATCGTTTAATGCCTTGGCCTTCAGTTCTGCAGTCTTCTACTACTGCCTGACTTAACCTTTGCTTATCAAACTTGTGTGGACAAGTCTTTTTGGACTCAAAGAAAAGATGGAATTCACTTTATCTTTTGAACCCTAAACCCTATTTATTCTTGTTTTCTCATAAATAAGGGAAAATCAAGAGACAAACATTTTTAGGCCTCTTTAGTTGTCCAAAACGTTTTAGACCTCTTTAGTTGTCCAAAACGTTTTCAACCATTTAAAGTCGGAAGGTATTATTTTCCTTCCAGAAGACCAGTAAATAATATTACTTCTTCTAGTAAGTTCCTTTTTCTTTTCCAAAATTGATTAGTTAATCAGGTATTGCAGGGACCGCAGATTTATTAAGAGAGGATTCCAATTATGATATTAATTCGGTGATGAAAGAATTATCATATCATAATAAATTATAAATTATTCCACTAAAAATCTGTAATTGCACTCCTCGATTTAATTTTGAAATCTACCATTACATCTTATTTAACTACCCATGTTAGAATTACCGACACCAATTAATTAAATTAAATTCTCTGGAAAAGTTAACTCATTAATTAATTTAATTCTTTATTTATAATGCTTAACTTATTTCACATGACGGATACAAAATCCACCTGCATGGTTTTCACGTGAAAACTTATAAGCAACCATAAAGGGGTGTCTTCTATCTCAAGTTCGAGACATGATTCTATCAACTAATTAATATTTCACTAAGTAATTCATCATCATCCAAACTATCAGGAATATGTTGACTCACAAAAGAGTCTCACCTTTTAATAGATTAAAATGACAAAACAAACCACATAGATCATAATAATTATATCAAGATTAAGAGTATAAGTACATGTAATGGACTAGAGAAATCGTTTATTAATATTCAGAACATAAACAAATATCTCTAATAGGTCCGTTCAATACATACGAAATGTACTAGCACAAGAAGTTGGAATATTACCACTCCCATAATTAAGATCAAATTATATTCAATCTTGTGCTACAATCATCAAGATGTTTATCCTACCTCATCTTTGATTGTGAACGTTAATTTATTACTTATAAGAACCGAAAATATTAATCTTCCGTGCATGCGTTAAAATACTCCATACACAAAATTGTCTACTATATAAGTAAAGGACACACATGTTAACACAAAAATCTATTCAAACAAAGATTTTATTAATATAATAAATAGTCTTTACATGAGATGAAACAATAATACTATAACACAAATTACATGGTTAATAATATATCCTAACACATACAGTGTATATGACTTAGATATGTCACTCGTGAAAAAGGGTGAGGGCTAGTAAGTAATGAGTGATGTAAATAATGTCACATAGCAAAATCTGATAGTATTATGTCTCCATTAGTGCTTACTGGCACGAATAAACCAAATTTGTCATGATGATAGCACCAATAAGCCTAACTATTTGTGAATGTCATAATTGAATCATTTTGAAAGAGAAAATACATCAAAACCCCCCTAAACTTGTCGCCAAAATTTACTTTAGACCCTAAACTAATCGAGCAATTATTTACCCCCCTTAGCATCTTTCAAGTGAATTAAATTCAACCCTTACGACTGACATGGTAAAAAGAAAAAAAACGCGTGAGTTTTATTTTTTTTTTAAAAGGGCCCACTTTATTATTATTATTATTATTGTTATTATTATTATTATTATATATATATATATATATATAATTAAAAAAAAGAAAACAAAAACCAACTTCATCTTCTTCCTAACACTCCCTTCCCCCATCCCTACCCCCACCCCACCCCGCAATACCCCATTTCTTCACCTTCTTCACTGAAAAGATTGCAACAATGGTGTGATTACATTTGCGTTTTAATTTTACAGACGGGTGGTTCAAGCAAGCAGCAAAAAGAGCACAGAAAGAGTTCATGCCATTAGCAGCAAAGAGATCCAAGGTAGCAAGATCTAACATCGAGAAAAAGAGGAAGCAGCAGCACGACGACAAACAATTTCGAAGGAGAAAAGCTTGGAAGTAAAGTGAAGAATAGTTTTCTTCTTTCCAATTTTGTCAAAAGGAAAAAAAACAGAGAAGGAAAAATGCACCACGCTGCTTTATTATTGCTTTTATTTTTTTATATCGGATTGTGCAATTTTGTTTGTGTTTTGAATTTGAAATTTTGTGTATTGGTGTATTTTTGTGATCATGTATTTGTATTTAGTCTAGTGTTAAATTTGCTCAAGTTAATTTAAGTCAATTTTTCATTTGATGAATAAAAAAAACTCATTGAAAAGCTTGCAACAATGGAGAAAGGAAGAGAAAAAGGAGTGCGGCTATCTGAAGAAGAAGAAGAAGAAAAGGGGGGGGGGGGGGCTGCTGTCTGCTGCAGAAGAAGAAGAAAGAATTGGGGTGGGGTGGGGGGCTATGAAGAAGAAGAAGAAGAAACGGGGGGAAGGGGTGTGTGTGTGTGTGTGTGTGTATATATATATATATATATATATATAAATATATTTAAAATAGTATATTTTATATTTATATATATATATATATATATATTTTAAAAAATATTTTTTTTTATATATATAAAAATAGTATATATATACATATATTTTTTAAAAAATTATATAAAAAGTATGTGTGTAGGATTATTCCTTCTAAAAAAAATTATAATTTCTTACGTGGCAATGACATGACACTGATGTGGCACTGATTTGGCAATGACATGACGCGTATGTTGTGCACTCTCCGTTGTGAGAGTAGGATTTTGATTTTGAGGTTGAAATTAATTCACTTGAAAGTTGTTAAAGGGACAAATAATTGTCTGATTAGTTTAGGGTCTAAAGTAAGTTTTGGCGACAAGTTCAGGAGGGTTTTGATGTATTTTCTCTTTTTGAAAGTTCGATAATGTATTTGAACTTTTAAGGAAGATGGATTGTAAGGAAAATGATATGTAGAATTTTTTTTTTTGTTGGATAGTACTAATTAGGATAGATTATGAAAATTCTTTTCACTGATAGTGTATTAATTATCTGTTTTCCCATAAATAAATAGAACCTCATAAATACGCCCAGCATCCAACTTATAGCAATACAGAAGTTGCGACTGAAGAAGAGTCAGGGGATCGATTGTTCGAGATCAAATGAGCCTTGAATCAAGTCGAATTGATCAAGATTAAATAACAAAATGATCTCTTGGCAAGAAACCCTAGCGTTCAAATCAAAGATTCAAAGATGGTAAAGCATCAACAGAAGAACAAATCTGTACTTTCCAATCAAATTCCTAAAGGTATTTGTTTCTCTATGCTATGCAATGTTTTTTGACAATAGTGGTATTTGAACCAATTTCATACAGTTTTTTAATAAACTCAGCATTCGAATCCTAGTGATACAAAAGAAGAAAAATCCTAACATTAAAATCGAAGCTCCAATGATGGGAGATCACCTACAGAAGAAGAATAAATCAATACTTTCCAATCAATTTCTTAAAGGTATATGTTTCTTTCTATTATGTACTTTAATTTCTTAACAACGAAGGCATTTGTGACAATTTCATACAATTTTAAATGTAGGACAAATTAAATAGTTGCGGGGCCGTCAAAGAAAGCAAAACTGATGGATATTGTTGATCTGAAGTGAGTTGATGGTGCACCAATTTAATGAAATATTTTATTCGTAAACTTAAATAATTCTCACTACTCTATAACTTGTTAAAATTTTCCACTAATTCTCACAATAAAATAGTTACCAACATCTATATTTATAATAGTGCAAAGCCTAATTTAACTAGGACCATAGAAAATCTATATGTTTCTATATTAATTTAGATAAAAGAATCTTATTTAGACATGAATTGAATAAATATAAAATTCTAAACAAAATTAATTTTCCACTCAAACTTTGAATTATTATTCCAACATTCACCCGTGATTCACAGTTTTATGCTCTTACCTTCTTCTTATCGTCATTATTGTTGTATACTTGTATTAGAGTACTTTTCTTCAATCTTCAATTTTGAATGTAGTAAGGGGGAAGGGATGAATTACTCCTTTTTCGACCAGACAATCGACTTCCTTCAATAGATAGTTGACTATTGATTACAGTAATGAAAACTTCAGAAAATAAAATGCTAAAGGTAAATAACACAAGATGTTTTATACTGGTTGAGACCTCTAATAGGTCTTACTCTAATCCCCTTAAGTTGCAAGAGATTCTACTAGTTCTTTTGTGTATAAAATTAAAGTACAAGACTGAGTCAAGATTTTTGACTTTGACTCACACTCTCTTCTTTCTTTCGCACTTTGATACAATGCCTCACCAATTATGTGTTTCTCTCCTCTCTTTTTAAGTACACAGTAAACCTTTAAGAGAATATAACACTTGAGTAAAGATGAGCAAAGAACTAAAGAAAGTTGAGACAAGTATATATCTCTTCCTTTTAACTTTCAATGCTTATATAATAGTGATTGGACTAAAACTAGCCATTGGAAGCTAGATATAGAAGGAAAACCAAAGGATTTTATTCTTAACAAAAATGAATAATGAATATTTAATTTCCAAGAATAAGTAAAGACTAAAAAAACCTAACTAAACAAAATTTATACAAAAGAGCGAGGGGTACGAAAATCCCTTGATATAAGCAACCCTTAAATGTAGCATTTTCCTCCTACTTTTATGGAATGATTACTGAGGAGATTATCTTCCTTTTTGAGCAGTGATTGAGGATCATAATTGATCCTGAATCTCTCTTAATATATTTCATGCATCCCGTGATTTATGCACTGCAACAATTAACAATCTCTGTAACGCCCCGTTTATCTGAACCGGAATGTTACACGGTGCTCATGACCCCGAAGGACCACAAGCTAACCCATGACTGATATCTGTACCTATACACTGCATAATATGACATGAAAATGCGGAAACATACACTGAGAGGCCGTAAGGTTCACAACTGAACATAATTGAATAATAACAATAATGTCTGACATGGGGTGGTATCTCGATACCAAAACAAAACTGAAATACTGAAGTCTGAAAAACATGAAAAATACGGTGGTCGTCTGAAAGCCTCTAACTGTCTGACTAAGGAGTTGATGGGACATGTCCTCAACTAACTCCGTCAACTGAAAAATGAACTGATATGATAAAATAAGATCACGTCCTCGGAGAATGAGGACTTACTGCTAAAACTCTGAACCCTGGAATGCTACTGTTGATCTGGGTGTCGTGTCTCTGAACCTATGGTGTAACATAAAAATAAAATACCATAGCGCAAATGCGTCAGTACAAAAGAATGTACTGAGTATACCTGTGAGGTAGGCTGAATACATAGGGCTTACATGCATGAATGACAATAACTAACTGACTAATATGAACATGAGAGTGCACACATGAGTACATAGTAAGTGAGATCGTGAGAACATGATAACCGAATCTATATGCTGATGACATGAATTTATTGATATCTAGCATGACTGATACTGGAGTTTCAATAACTGAAATAACTGATAACATGAGTGACTGTGTCTGACAGACCTAAATCTGATGGAACTATCTGAGTTCCATACTATGACTGAGTTGACTGTATCTGACAGTCCTGAAATTTGAAGAACTATCTGAGTTCTTTTACTGAGACTGATACTGAAACTGTGGGAACAGTTATTTAATTGACATGCCCCAAATCTGCTAGAACAGCTGAGCTGGGGTCCAATCTGTTCCCTGATTGGAAGGGTGTCAATATCGCACCACTGGTAAGGACAATTACGGGTACCCTCATATGACAGTATCCCCAAAAGAGAACGATGGGGCCCTCATCTGACAGTGCTTATCCACCTCATCAACCCTCATCTGACAGTGTTGATGTCTCAACCTATGCTGGCTACATAGTTCTAGAACACAAGGTTGACTACTAAGAATCACACCCTCATCTGACAGTGTGTGTTCCCACCCTTGGGTTCACTCGGTGCTAATTTTTACTCCCATCTGAAGAGACTGAACCTGATTGACTGACTGTACATGGAATGAGTTTACTGAATTCCGTCGACTGACAGAATACTATTGATATCTGATAACTGACTGAGTTCATGAGATTACTGATCTTACTGAGTACTGAGTTCATGAGATTTCTGAGATTTCCTGAGTCACATGACTGACTAATTTCTATGGAACATGGCTTAACTGAGAGTATCATGAAAACATGACATGGCTCTAGGCACACAACTATATTTTTTGGGTACAAGTACCCCCAGGACTCGATAGAAGGAAACTGACAAGGCATGACATTCCTGAATACATGGCCAACACCAACAATCCATAATACTTCTTGATCATAGGAATAGAGTTCATAATTCATAATGCCATAAATAAGGGGTTTCATGCTTCACATGGTTATCGTAGTCTTGATCATGGAAGGGAATGCATATAACATGTACATACTTGAATGATTTCAATATCATGAACGTTGCATAACACAACAGTCAATATACAACAAGAGCATGGAAATTGTATTGCATCATAAGGGTTAGCATGGACTTGTCATTTAGATACTATTGAGTCATAAGAAGCATAATTCTATCATTCGAGACATTTTATCAAACACCTTACATGCACACTTTATAGCATAGGTGAAATCATCAATTTAAGAATCTAAAACTACCCAAACTCATAGTCTTTCAATCAACAAACTCACATACTTTATGGAAAGTCATCAAGACACCATCTTGAAACATAAATAACAACTATCAACATGAACATGATCAAATCACAACAAGCAAATCACAATAGGTTATTTAAAACATGATTCTTGGACTCCACAAATGAAAGGGATCCGTGGATGAACACTACGCATATCTTTGTTCGTGATTTCGTGAAGATTGACGAGGAATTCCCTTGGAATTAAACCTTCTATGAAAATCCTAGGGCTTGTTCTTGAGAGTTTTTCAGAGTAATTGAGTATAAGTTGCTGAATTATGGCCAAATCTCATGTTATAAGGCTTATATAGGGTGGAAAAATTGACCCTTTTAACCCTAGGACACATCTTTAATTTTTGAGAAAATTTCTTGATTTTCATCCTTGGCGTGACGCGCCACTATCGCGCCAAGTCATTGGAAAGTGACAAATAGGAAATTGCACGGGGGCGCGATGCGGAGCTATCGCGTTGCCACCTTGTCTGCGACCTGGAAGTTTGGAGCGATGCGCCACTATCGTGGAGCAACACTGAAAATTAAAAATTGCCATTTGAGCTATCTCCGCGATGTGCTGGAGGCTCAGGTGATATACTGTCTCACTAAAAAGGCTCTAACTCTTCGCCCGGGTGTCAGTTTTGGGCAAATTTTATATCAATGGAAAGCTTATTGAATTTTCCACATGAAAAAAGGTGAAAATCTTGAAAATTCCTCATGGAATAATCATCATTCACTTTAGTAGAAAATACTAGGCATTCTTGGGACGAAATTTGCTAGGAAGAAAATTTGGGGTATTACAATATCTCCTCCTTGGGAGAATTCGTCCTCGAATGAGACTGGCTGATAGGGGAACAATAAGATGAACATGAACTGAACATGGATAACTGGAACATGTTCTCATGACTGACAAGCTGAACATAACATACTGAACATGCATATCTGATGTATGTGTAACTGATTCATGAATGCATAACTGAGTGCTCTGATGAACTTAATTTTCTTACAATGAGAATGCATGTCTGATGCATAATTATATAACTGAGCTAGTACATGAATGCATGACCGAATATGCAATGGAACTTGATACCAAGTTTTTGATGACACATGAGCATGAAACTGAATACCAAGTTTTCACTGAATACTAAACGTGAAGTTGAATAAACTTAAGGAGAACTGTTACCTTGAGCTTGATCTAGATTGGCGGAAAAGAGGTGAGGATACTTGTCACGCATGTATGCTTCTGCTTCCCAAGTATCTCCCTCGACGGATTGATTTTGCCAAAGAACTTTGACTAGAGGGACTTCTTTGTTCCTTAATCTACGAGTCTGATAGTCTAAGATTTTGACTGGAATCTCTTCATTAGAGATGTTGTTCTGAACAACAATGCTCTGAATAGGGACTACGAATGATGGGTCACCTACGCACTTCTTGAGCAAAGAGACATGAAAGACTGGATGAACTGAGGCTAGATCTGAAGGCAAATCGAGCTCATAAGCTACCTTGCCGAAGCGACTGAGAATCTTGAAGGGACTGACATATCAGGGACTGAGCTTTCCCTTCTTGTCGAACCTATTCACTCCCTTCATGGGAGAGATAGTTAGGTAGACATGACCATTAATCTCAAACTCGAGATATTTTCTATGCACATCTACATAAGACTTTTGTTGGCTCTGAGCAGCCCGGAGTCTTTCTTTGATCAACTGGACTTTATCTAAGGCATCAAACACTAAGTCAGGACCTATGACTGAGGCCTCACTAACTTTGAACCAACCGATTGGAGATCTACATCTCCTACCATAGAGAGCTTTGAATGGAGCCATCTGAATACTGGAATGATAGTTGTTGTTGTATGCAAACTTAATCAAAGGTAAGTGGTCATCCCAAATTTCCTTGAAATCGATTGCACACTCCCTTAGCATATCTTCTAAAGTCTGAATGGTCCTTTCTGCTTGACCATCTGTCTGAGAATGAAAAATTATACTAAGATGAACTTAGGTACTACGACTCTTTTGGAATGCTTTCCAGAAATGAGAGGTGAAATGGGTACCTCTGTATGAGATAATAGATAGAGGAACACCATGCAATCTGACCAACTCCTTGATGTAGAGTTTGGCATAATCCTTGGCTGAATAAGAGGTATGAACTGGAAGGAAATAAGCTGATTTGGTCATTCGGTCTACTATGACCTAAACTGAATCATGCTGATGACGAGTTTGAGGCAAACCCATCACGAAGTCCATGTTCATAACTTCCCACTTCCAAGTAGGAATTCTAAACTCCTGCATGGACCCACTAGGCTTTTGATGCTCTATCTTAACTAGCTGACATGTAGAGCACTTAGCCACAAACTCTGCAATGTCTCTCTTCATCCCACTCCACCAATAGATTTCGCTCAAGTCGTGGTACATCTTTGTGGCCCCTGCATGAATAGATTAGCGCGCACCATGCGCTTTTACAATAATTCGTTGCCTTAAGTCATATATACCTGGAGCACAAAGACGACCCTAACAACGAAGAACACCATCTCCCCCTTGGGACAAAACCTCTATTTTCTGATCCTGAACTAATTCTTTCAACTTGACTAGGCTGGGATCTCTATCTTGTTTTTCTTTCACCTCAGAAATTAGAGATGATTCTGAACTACTCCAAACACATATACCACCCTTTGAAGAATCGACTAAGCGAATGCCTAGTCTGGCAAGTTGATGGACTTCTTGAGTTAACTTTTTCTTACTATCCTCCACATGAGAAACACTACCCATGGATAGCCTACTGAGAGTGTCGTCCACTATGTTGGGTTTGCCTAAATGATAGAGGACACTCATGTCGTAATCTTTCAAGAACTCTAACCACCTTTTCTAACGAAGATTGATATCTTTCTGAGAAAAGACATACTGAAGGCTCTTATGGTCTGTGAACACATCTACATGAACTCCATAGAGATAATGCCTCCAAATCTTTAAGGCAAATACTACGGCTGCTAACTCAAGATCATGAGTAGGATAATTCTTATTATGGGGCTTTAACTGTCGAGAGATGTAGGCTATGACCTTACCATGTTCCATGAGAACACAACCCAAACCTACTCTAGATGCATCACAATACACTACGAACCCATCTGAACCATCTGGAAGATCTAAGATTGAAGCTGAGGTGAGTCGAGTCTTTAATTCCTAAAAACTCTTCTCGCAAGGATCTAACCACTGAAACTTAACTTTCTTTTGAGTCAATCTGGACATAGGGGATGTAATAGAAGAAAATCCCTCAACAAACCATCTTTAATAGCCGGCCAAACCTAAGAAAATCCTGATACCTGATGGAGAGATAGGGGGGGCTAGTTTCTTACTGCTTTGGTCTTTTGAGGATAAACTCTAATGCCATCACCAGAAATTATTTGACCAAGGAATGCTAATGACCTTAGCCAAAATTCGCACTTACTGAATTTAGAGAATAGCTAATGATCTTTGAGAGTCTGAAGTACTATTCTGAGATGGTTTGCAAGATCGCGCTCTGTGCGGGAATAGACCAGAATATCATCTATAATGACTATGACAAACATGTCCAAGTAATGCTTAAACACATGGTTCATTAAGTCCATGAAAGCGGCTGGGGCGTTGGTAAGACCAAATGACATGACTAGAAATTCGAAGTGACCATACCAAGTTCAGAAAGCTATTTTCGGAATGTCACATTCCCTAACTCTGAGTTGATGGTAGCCTGATATGAGGTCTATCTTAGAGAAATAACTGGCACCCTAAAGTTGGTCAAACAAGTCATCGATTCTGGGAAGACGATACTTGTTCTTGACCGTGACTTTATTGAGTTGACAATAATCTATGCATATTCTGAGGTAGCCGTCTTTATTATGCACGAATAAGACTGGTACGCCCCACGGGGAAATGCTGGGTCTGATGAATCCCTTATCTAAGTGATCTTTCAACTTTTCTTTCAGTTTTTAGAGTTCTTCTGGTGCCATTCTGTATGGTGAAATAGAGATACGATGAGTACCTGGAAGAAGGTCTATGTCGAAGTCTATTTCCCTTTCGGGAGGAATGCCTGGAAGATCTTCAGGAAAGACATCTGAATACTCATTAACCACTGGGACTGATTTAAGACTGGGAGATTTAGAACTAGAGTCCTTAACATGCACGAGATGATAAACACACCCCTTAGATATTATTTTCCTTGCCCGAAGGTAGGAAATAAGATGACCTCTGAACGCTGAAGTATTACCCTTCCACTCTAGGATGGGTTCATTTGGAAACTGAACTATTCTGTTTCTGCAGTTGACTATGGCATAACAAGAATGAAGCCAATCCATGGCGAGAATGACATCAAAATCAGTCATCTCTAACTCGACTAAATCTGTTTACGTGACTTTTTAAAATATCATAACCAGGCAATTCCTGTATACCCGCCGAGCTATGATGGTTTTACCCACTGGGGTAGAGATTGAAAAGGGCTCTGCTAGAATTTCAGGACTAACTCCAAAATTTCTTGCTAAATAAGGAGTAACAAAAGACAAGGATGCACTTGGATCTAGCAAAGCGTAAACGTGAAAATAAAAGATCTGTAACGTACCAGTAACAACATCAGGAGAATTTTTCTGATCCTATTAGGTCTGAAGATCATAGAGACGATTTGGGTGTTGCCCATTAGTAGCACTGGAAGTGGCACCCTACTGGTTTGGGCGATCGGACTGAGTTGCATAATGGTTTTGCTGACCCTGATAACCTGACTAGGGACAATCTCTGACTCTGTGGCCTGGCTTGCCACAACCGAAGCAGACATCGCTACCATCTCTGCAAGCACCCTTGTGGTTCTTACCACAAGTTTGACATAGGGTATTAGTTCGGGTATTGCTGACATTGCCCTGAGACTTAGAGCCTGGCGCTCTATCTTTGTTACCCTCTCTAAACTTAAGAACTGGAGCATTGGTTGTAGAAGGAGCTGGAACTGATGACTTAGGATAAAACTGGGAACGGTTTCCTCCTTCTGATTTAGGCTGTCTAAGATTGAAGCTACCTGTCCTAGCTTTCTTATTTTGCTTTTCCCTCTACTTAATTTTTTGCTCCTCTATCTGCTGAGCATGAGTCATGAGTCAAGCTAAAGTCATGTCACTATTTAGCATGGCATATCTACACTCGTTAACCATTCTATCATTTACCCCTGAAGCAAACTTGCTCATCTTAGCTCAGTTGTCTTCAACCATATGAGGGGCATATCTGGATAATTAAGTAAACCTGAGAGAATACTCTTTCACCGTCATATTACCCTGCCTGAGGTTGATGAACTCTAGAACCTTCGCCTCCCTTAGATCCTGGAGAAAGAATCTATCTAAGAAAGCCGTGACAAACCCTTCCAACTCTATAGGACCTGCACCATATACCCTTTCGGACTTCCACTGCTTGTATCAAGTATGAGCCATATCTTGCAACTGGTATGCGGCTAACTCAGCACTCTCAACAGTATTCACCCCCATGATGTCTGTCACTTTCTGAACTTGATCAATGAATTCCTGAGGGTCTTCATCTACCTTAGACCTGAGGAATGTTACAGGATTCATTCAGGTGAAGTTCCGAATCCTAGCTGCGGCTGAGTTGGCCACTGGGTTGGCCGGAATAACTGTTGGCCGCTCATTATGGGAAGCTACTGAATGAGCAAGAGTGGTAAATGCGGTTCTAAATTCTGCATGAGAAACATGCTCGCCCAAAGGATCTTCGGGCTGAGAAGTTGATTGGTTTTTTCTCTTTGGAGGCATGTTTTGAAATCAAGAGGAGAAACGAATTAGACAAAGAGATTGACTTGTGATTATGCTCACAGGCATGACATGAATACTGAAAGAAGGGAAACTGTTTCTTAAAACATCTCATAGCCTCCTGCACATAAATGTGGCGTGCAACACATCCATGTACAAGACTCTACTAGATGTGGCTTTCAGACTTCCTAGGACTCTATTGAACCTTAGGCTCTGATACTAAGTTTGTAATGCCTAGATTATCTGAACCGGAATGCTACACGATGCTCATGACCCCGAAGGACCACAAGCTAACCCATGACTGATATTTGTACATGTACACTGCATAATATGACATGAAAAAATGAAAACATGCACTAAGAGGCCGTAAGGTTCAATACTAAACATAATTGAATAATAACAATAACGCCTGACATAGAGTGGTATCTCGATACCAAAACAAAACTGAAATACTGAAGTCTAAAAAACATGAAAAATATTATAGTCGTTTAAAAGCCTCTAACTGTCTGACTAAGGAGTTGATGGGACATGTCCCCAACTAACTCTGTCAACTGAAAAGTGAACAGATATGATAAAATAAGATCACGTCCTTAGAGAATAAGGACTTACTGCTAAAACTCTGAACCCTGGAATGCTACTGCTGCTGCTGATCTGGGAGTCGTGTCTCTGAACCTATGGTGTAACATAAAAACAAAACACCATAGCGCAAGGCGTCAATACAAAAGAATGTACTTTGTATACGTGTGAGGTAGGCTGAATACATAGGGCTTACATGCATAATGACAATAACTGACTGACTAATATGAATGTGAGAGTGCACATATGAATACATAGTAACTGAGATCGTGAGAATATGACAACTGAATCTATATACTGATGACATGAATTTACAAATATCTAGCATGACTGATACTAGAGTTCTGATAACTGAAATAACTGATAACATGAGTGACTGTGTCTGACAGTCCTAAATCTGATGGAACTATCTGAGTTTCGTACTATGACTGAGCTGACTATATCTGACAGTCCTAAAATCTGAATAACTATCTGAGTACTTTTACTGAGACTGATACTGAAATAGTGGGAATAGTTATTTAACCGACATGCCCCAAATGAGCTAGAACAGCTGAGCTGGGGTCCAATCTGTGCCCTGATTGGAAGGGTGTTAATATTGCGCCACTGGTAAGGACAACGTGGGTACCCTCATCTGACAGTGTCCCCAAAATAAAACGGTGGGCCCCTCATCTAATAGTGCTTATCCACCTCATCAGCCCTCATCTGACAATGTTGATGTCTCAATCTATGCTGGCTACATAGTTCTGGAACACAAGGTTGACTACTAAGAATCACACCCTCATCTGACAGTGTGTGTTCCCACCCTTGGGTCCAATCGGTGCTAATTTTTACTCCCATCTGAAGAGAATGAACCTGATTGACTGACTATACATGGACTGAGCTTACTGAATTCCATCGACTGACAGAATACTATTGATATCTGATAGCTGACTGAGTTCATGAGATTACTGATCTTACTGAGTACTGAGTTCATGAGATTTCTGAGATTTCCTGAGTCACATGACTGACTGACTTCTATGGAACATGGCTTGACTGAGAGTATCGTGAAAACATGACATGGCTCTAGGCATACAGCTATATTTTTTGGATGCAAGTACCCCCAGGACTCGATAGAAGGAAACTGACAAGGCATGACATTCCTGAATATATGACCAACAACAATAATCCATAATACTTCTTGATCATAGGAATAGAGTTCATAATTCATAATGCCATAAATAAGGGATTTCATGCTTCACATGGTTATCATAGTCTTGATCATGGAAGGGAATGCATATAACATGTACATACTTGCATGATTTCAAAATCATGAACGTTGCATAACACAACAGTCAATACACAACAAGAGCATGGAAATTGTATTGCATCATAAGGGTTAGCATGGACTTGTCATTTAGATACTATTGAGTCATAAGGAACATGATTCTATCATTCTAGGCATTTTATCAAACACCTTACATGCACACTTTATAGCATAGGTGAAATCATCAATTTAAGAATCAAAAACTACCCAAACTCATAGGCTTTCAATCAACATACTCACATACTTCATGGAAAGTCATCAAGACACCATCTTGAAAGATAAATAACAACTATCAACATGAACATGATCAAACCACAACAAGCAAATCACAATAGGTTATTTAAAACATGATTCTTGGACTCCATGAATGAAAGGGATCCGTGGATGACCACTACGCATACCTTTGTTCGTGATTTCATGAAGATTGACGATGAATTCCCTTGGAATTAAACCTTCTATGAAAACCCTAGGTCTTGTTCTTAAGAGTTTTTGAGAGTAATTGAGTATAAGTTGCTTAATTATGGACAAATCTCATGTTATAAGGCTTATATAGGGTGGGGAAATTGACCCTTTTAATCCTAGGATACTTCTTTAATTTCTGAGAAAATTTCTCAATTTTCATCCTTGGCGCGACGCGCCACTATCGCGCCAAGTCACTGGAAAGTGACAAATGGGAAATTGCACGGGGGCGCGATACAAAGCTATCGCGTTGCCACCTTATCTGCGGCCTGAAAGTTTGGCGCTACATGCCACTATCGTGGAGCAACACTGAAAATTAACAATTGCCATTTGAGCTATCTCTGCGACACGCTAGAGGCTCAGTGATACACTGTCTCACTAAAAAGGCTCTAACTCTTCGACCGGGTGTCGGATTTTGGTGAATTTTATATTGATGGAAAGCTTATTGAATTTTTCACATGAAAAAAAATGAAAATATTGAAAAATTTTCATGAAATAATCATCATTCACTTTAGAATCTAATACTAGGCAATCTTGGGAAGAAATTAGCTAGGAAGAAAATTCGGGGTATTACAATCTCCCTTGAGATGCTCCTTTCTTTTTTAGTGTTTGCAGAGAGATCCTTTTGAATATTATTTTTTCTAAATTCCTTCAATCAACCTTAAGGATCATTCATCAAAACTTAACATTATCAATCTCCTTTTTTTATAGATGACAAAAATTAGATTACTTCCCTGTTTGAGTTCTCCACCCAAATGAGTGACTTCCCTTTCCCTGCATGATTAGATTAAATACACCATTCCACCCCCCCCCCCCCCCGACATCAATCAAAAAGGAAGAAGGGAATAACCAAAAAATAATAATATGAAGGAATAAAATAATGTAGGTGTAAAAAAATAAGCAACTCCAATAAAATAGTTGGTTAAAAAGGGTTTAGCAATTTTGTCAAGAGATTTTCTTAGAGAACAATTTTTTTTTTCCAGTAAAGGTTTAGTAAAAAATTTAACTAATTCAGTGCTCACAAAAGATAATTCAATATCAACTTTTGAAATATGATCTCTAATAAAATGATGCTTAGCATCAAGATGTTTTGCTCTAGAGTGATGCATCGAATATTTAGATAATTAGATGGCACTACAGTTATCAAATAATATTTTGATAAGTTTAAAACACAGATCATAATCACTGAGTTGATGAGAAATTCAAAGAATTTGAGCACAACACAACCCAATAGCAGTATATTTAGATTTAGAGGTGGATAGAGAAATACAATTTTGCTTCTTGCTATTCCATGAGACAAAGGATTTTCTCATGAATTGGTTAGTATTACTGGTGTTTTTTCTATCCACTTTTTCACCTGTGTAATATGCATCAGGTTGACTGGATGTGAGATATAAGACCGAGCCAATAATACCACGATAGTTAGTCTCGTCAACATTCTTGCCATTTTCAAATGGCTCCAGAACACATGTAGAACTCATAAGAGTATTGGATGGTTTGACATTTTTCATCCCAAATTTTTGAATGAGATCTTTGGTGTACTTACCTTTAGAGATAAATGTTCCTTTCGAGGGTTGGTCGATTTATAATCCTAAAAATAACGTTAGTTCTTTCATCATGCTCATTTAAAAATAACTTTATATTAACCCAGAGAAATTCTTGCACAAAGCAGTATTAGTACTTTCAAAAATAATATCGTCAATATAAATTTGAATGACCAAATTTCCAGAAGATCTTCGTGTGATAAACAAATTACTGTAATTTTTTTCTCTTGTAAAATTATGTTCAATTAGAAAACTGCTTTATCTATCATACAAGCTCGAGGAACTTGTTTTAGGCCATAGAGAGCCTTTGAGAGTTTAAAAATATGATAAGGAAGGTTTGGATTTTCAAAACCTGGAGGTTGTTTCACAAGAACTTTTTAATTAGTAAAATCATTTAAGAAAGAATTTTTCACATCCATTTGAAATCATTTGGACCCTTTATAAGAGGCATAAGCAAGTAAAATTCTAATGAATTTTAACCTTGCAACAGGTGTGACGGTCTCATCATAATCGACTCCCTCTTATTGTGAGTAGCCTTATGCGACTAAACGAGCTTTATTTCACATAACTTTATCTAATTTATTCATTTTATTCCTGAACACCTATTTGGTACCAATAATATAGACATTTTTTAATTTTGGAACAAAAGTCCATACATTATTTCGGTCAAACTACTAAGCTCTTCTTTCATGGCCTTTACCCAATTATCATCTTCTAAATCTTCATTGACCTTCTTTGACTCAAGTTGAGATATGAGGGCTATGGTTGAAGTTCTTCTACTGAAACCCCTTGTTTGCAGTCCTTCTTTTGAATCATCAATGATGAATTTCTTTGGATAATCAAGTTTGCTTCTCCATTCATTTTAAATTTCTTCTTGGTCAAGTTAATCATTCAAAACAACAGTAGGATGGATGGTTTCAACACTAGTTGACTTGGAGGAAGAGTCATACTTAGAGGAAGGAGGCTTTTTAACTTGTACTTGTTCAATTTATCATCTACAGAACTAACATTCTTCATATAATGATTAGTATCATAAAAAACAACATGCACGGATTCTTCCATGCAAAGAGTGCATTTATTGGAAATTCTATATGATTTGATAGAGTTAGAGTACCCCATAAATATACCTTCATCGCTTTGTGGATCAAACTTACCAATGTTTTCCTTGCCATTATTGTGAACAAAATATTTTGAGCCAAATGCATAAAAGTATTCAATGTTGGGTTTTTTGTTGTTCCAAAGCTCATATTGATTTTTCTTCAAAATAGGTCTAATGAGACACCTGTTTAAAATGTGACATACAGTACTAACAACTTCTGCCCAAAATTTATGAGATAAAGAGTGTTCACAGATCATAGTTTGAGCTATATCGTGAGAGTTCTATTTTTTCATTCAACCACGCCATTTTATTGAGGAAATCTTAGAGCAGAGAAGTTATGAGTATATCCATGAGTATCACAAAAGATTTTAAAATCTTTATTCTCAAACTCTCCCCATGATTACTTCTAATGGCAGAAATGTAGTAACCCTTATCTCTTTAAACCTTTTCATAGAAAACTTTAAAATTCTTTAAAGTATCATTTTTGTTAGATAAAACATGACCTAAGTAAGTCAAAAACAACCATTAATAATCACAAAAGCATACCTTTTACCACCAATGCTAGCAGTTCTAATTGAACCAAATAAATTCATATGAAGTAGCTACAAAGATTTAGTTGTGAAACAATGTATTTAACGTGAAAAGAATTTCTAGTTTGCTTACCATGCTGAAAGGCATCACAAATCCATTTGGAAGTTCATTCACAAGTTCATGCTTGACTAATTTTTAAATATGCCTGATGCTTGCAAGACCAAGTTTTATGTGCCAAATCCAGGAATCATCAGAGATGGAGGCAAGACATATATGTCTTTCTAACCTTTTTATTGAGTCTAAAACATACACATTTTTGTGTCTGTTTCTAGAAAGAATCTGCCTTCCATGTTTTTCAATTATGCATCCTTTCTTTTTAAACCTTACCTCCAGTCTAGCATCACATAACTGATTGATGCTTAGAAGGTTGTACTTCAAGTTTCTAATCAAATATACATTAGTAATATCACATAAATTATTTAAGGAGATAGTACCAATACCTATTACTTTGCCTTTGAAGTTATCTCCAAAGCTGATGTCACCTCTATTAAAATTAGTTATTATTCCAAATAAACTTTTGCTTTCAGTCACGTGATTTGAACATCCACTATCTAGATATCATTTTCCATTAGATTTTGAGTGGAGTTTATCCAAAATAAATGTATTACTTATTTCTATGTATCCAAACATTCTTGCTAGATTCTTCAATTTCCATGAAACAAAGTCTCTAATGTTATCATTTTCATTGTCTGATTTCACCTCATCAGCTGAATGTGTTTTGATTTCCTTTTGAAGATCCTATTCTAGCCTCTAGATAGTCATAAGCAACATGACCATGTCTGCCATAATTATAGCACTTACCTTTATTCCTGTTCTGATTATCATGTTGTTTTTCCTGGGAGTAATTTGGTTTTCTCCTTGTTTGATTCCTGAATATTTTGTAATTTTTAATAACTATCCTTGTGATGAGAGCAATCTCATCTTTCTTCATTCGTGACTTTGAAGGCTACAATTTTCTTCTTTTCCTCATTTTGCTCCTTCTTATTTAGGTAGGCCTCTTCAAAGGCAGTGAGGTCTCTTCAGACTTTATTATAGGCCATACTATTCAAGTTCATGCTTTAAAAAACAAAGACCTTAGAAAGCCACTGAAAAGGCAAACTTCTAAGAATCCGTGTAATCTGATCTACTCTACAGCTTTGAGTTCCCCAATAATTTTGCCAAACCTGGTAAATATTTCTTCAATGGATTTACCATCTTACATCTTGAAAAAGTTTATATCATAGATTAATAAATTTACAAGAGTTTATTTGACCTTCTTAGTTCCTCTATGTATCCCTTTCAATTTATCCTACATTTCTTTCACAGTTTTACAGCAGGAGATCTTCTCATATTTTTCACCACTAACTCCATTATACAGAAAATTCTTTGCTTTAGAGTTGATTTGAATGATCTTCATTTGTTCATTAGTGTAATCTTCCAAGGATGAAATGCTTTTAGTAGATTTTTCATCATTTTCTAGTGTTTTTTCATTTTTATCTTTATTTGTAGAGACAAGTGGAAGTTCGTCAGTTTGATTACTCTCCAAACCTTGACATCATAGAACTTGATGAAGGTCTCCATCCTTATTTTTCAATAAGAAAAGTATTTTTCATTGAAGTAAGGAGGTCTAGTTTAGGATGTTCCTCTAGAGAACAAAGCTCCAACAACAGTTTGTTCCATGATATTTTCTCACTTGTTGTTAGTCAAATGCTTGTGAGTCCTTGCTCTGATACCAATTTAAAGTAGTAAAGGGGAGGGTGAATTACTCCTTTTTCAACCAGACAGTCGATTTCCTTCAACAAACAATTGACTATTAATTGCAGTAATGAAAACTTCAGAAAATAAAATGCTAAAGGTAAATAACATCATATGTTTTATACTGGTTGAGACCTCTAATAGGTCTTACTCAAGTCTCCTTGGGTTGTAAGGAATTCTACTAGTTTTTTTGTGAATAAAATCAAAGTACAAGATAGAATCAAGGTTTTTGTCTTTGACTCACGTTCTCTTCTTTTTTTCGCACTTTGATGCAATGCCTCACCAATTATGTATTTCCTTACTCTCTTTTTAAGTACACAGTAAACCTTTAAGAGAATACAATGCTTGAGTAAAGTATAGTAAAGAACTAAAGAAGGATGAGACAAGTGTAGATCTCTTTTTTTTTAACTTTCAATGCTTATATAGTAGTGATTGAACTACTACTAGTTGTTGGAAGCTAGATATAGAAGGCAATCCAAAATATTTTTCTTCTTAGGAAAACGAATAAGATATATACAATTTTCAAGAATAAGTAAAGATTAAAATAAAAAAAATTAAGTAAAATTTATACAAAGAAGAGAGGGGCGCGAAAATCTCTTGATATAAGAAACCCATTAAATGCAATAATTTCCTCCTTTTATGGAATATTTTCCGAGGAGATTATCTTCCCTTTAGAGCAGTGGTTGAGGATCACATCTAATCTTGAATCTCTCTAGTTATATTTCGTGCATGCCATGATTAAGCACTACAGCAATCAGCAATCCCCCTTAAGATATTTCTTCCTTTTTGAGTGTTTGAAGAGAGATTCTTTTGAATATTCTTGCTGCTAAATTTTTGCAATCAACCTTAAGGATCATTCATCGGAACTTTACATTATCAAATTTCATATTTGTTTTTGGGTTCAGCCAGCCAAAATGCACTCTTACATGATATGATAATGTCCGCTTTAAGTAAAACCTCCAAAACCGTCAAGAGATCCTACACCTTATATGTAGCTTTACAATCCTTCTAGATACCAATGTAGGACTTTTATCCATACACCAACAATCTCTCCCTCAAATTAAGTTCCATGTGGGCTCATCACCATGATCCGCTTGTCACCAAGATTCGTTCTGTGCCACCAACACCGTTTGAGTATTTTATAGCAACTAAATCCCACAACTATCTTCTTCTTATGTGTGCATCTCCATGCTCGCAAGGGTAAGAAAATCCAGTTTCATGCCTTATCATTTTACTATATTTTAATATTCATTTTCCTGAACCTGGACTCTTTGGATCAATCCCACATGATTTTTCTCAAAAATCCTCACAACATTAAGAGATCACACGCCTTATATGTAGTTTCTCAATTTTTTCAATTATCAATGTGGGACTTTGGATCACACCCAAACATTTGTGTAAGAGCACTTTTCCCCAATCTTCACTTGTTGATGCACTTCTCATCAAGCTTTAATTGTTGAGGCATTTCTCTTCAACCTTCAATTGTTGAACTACTTCTCTCCAACTCTTGTTATTATTTTTTTGGTTGTGTTGGAGCATTTCTCTCTAACTATAAATAGTTGATGAACTTATCATCAACACCCATTATTTTTTCATGATTGTGTTGGAGAACTTCTCTCAAACTTCTAGGAGATAGAGCACTTCCCTTCAATATTCTATTGTTGGAGTACTTCTCTCCAACTCTCATTGATGCACCAATTTAATACCAATTAGTATACGTACCTACATGATGCGTGGAAAGAGTTGAAAGAGATTATAACTAGGTTATTATGAATCATATATGATATACTGCGGATTTTATATCCTCATTTTTTCATTGCAATCCCGTACTAACATTTTTATGATATATGTAACTATAGTTACTTCATTACTGTCCATGTAAGGGCTATTATTCATTGTCTAGTTAATATGCTCATGAAAAGCCTTTTTAAATATATGATATCTATCAACTTGTGAATATAGTCCAGATAAAAAAAATAAAGTTTTTAGCAGATTCTGACTTTGAGAATATAATTAGCCAAGTCATCATAGTACTAAGATAAATAATATTAGACATAAAAGCATTATGTGTAGCAATAAATGACATCTTATTACGTTAAACGTTTGTTAGAAGGTATGATCCTCGAAATTCTTTCCAATATAAGTGACCAAATTGGAGCTAATTCATTTGCAGCAAATATAAGAGCAAAAAAAAAGAATAAAGTGTCCCTTGCCCATAAATATAATGCTTTATTACTGGCAGAAGTTATGAAAATTGCATATTCTTTTGAAAGTGTGAAAGTAAAGAATTATACAATCATTTATTAAGAAAATAATGATCGATATTTGTTGAAGTATGTAATGCGGATAAGCTTTTCTCACAGCACATGTCTCACTTAAAAACTAACTGAATTTGTTTCATTGGTAATACCTGAGCTTTTCTTTCAAAACTAATTGCAAAAAAATTTTATTTCTTGAAATTCTTGTAAACACTTTGTAATATGGGTGATTTTTTCTGCAGTTTCATTATCCATTTTTCTGGTGTATCAAATTGGCAACAATTTGTAATTGCGTTGAAGAGCTGTTACTTGAATATACATCTTATAAACCTGCCAATGAATTATACTTATAGTTAGAAAGCTGAAGTAACATTAAATATGTAAGATTACAATAAATATGTTGCATACCTGTATTCGAAATAGCAAATAAAAATTAAAAGATGATTTATACTTCAATATCGAGCTTAGAACATTTGACACCAAGATTAATAGGACATGGATAAGGAAAGCAATGATAGTGTCACATTATGCTAAGGGATGCCAATTGACACCCTTTCATCGAAAAATAACACTAATTAGCTAATACAAGAAAGCAATGGAAACACAAAACACACTCCAAAACAGTCCACTAATTGAAGAGATTCTTGGACCAATTTGGAGACCACACTCAAATTCACAAACAAGAACAACAATACAAAGTGTTTAACACCTATTGCAGCGGACAACAAACTAGATTAAAAACACAAGAATGAAGAACATGAAGAACGATAACAATATTATAACAACAACACACGGATTACACGAGAAACAATACACAACACAGTTACAAGAATATAATGAACTAAGGGACAGATAGATAGACTAAGTGAAGGAATAATCTTAAGAACCCAAGAGCATATTCCACTCTTGGACCCTTAACACTACTCACGGCAATTCACCTATCTTTTACGTTGGCACAAGAGTGACCTCGATCTCCCAAGCATCCAATGTTTCCAAGCTTGAATCCAACTCAAGTGAATCCACTCTCAATGTTGAAAACCCTAGTTACAAGTTTCGGCCATGGGGGCCTTTCTCTCAAGAGAAATATTTTTAAGTGTTACAACTTCAATTTTCAACAAAAATTAAGTAGTAAATGACCTAACATATTCTATTTATAGTAGGTTATAAAAACAGTGTGAAATGTACAAAAGACCCCTTTGTCAAATGCTTCACTTTAGGCGCCCTTGGAGTGTAGAATGTGGACTATTTTGGAGACTATTTAGGCCCCCCTTTGTACTTCATTTGCACACTCCAAGTCTCGGGTTCAATACATCTCACATATGTCCACCTTTATGGTCATACTCGTATCATCCTCCCTTTCTTAAAAAGGATTCGACCTCAAATCCATACCTTGTAAAATCAAAGAGAAAACAAACAAACACACATCCTCATGGCATGAGGGTTAGAGTTAGCAAAATAAACAATTAGCATCATGCCGCGATGGTATATACTTGAAGTACAACCAAGGATCCTTTATGTTAATTATGAAAAGCCTTTGTACAACATTACAAAGGAAAGGGCTCGGATGAACATTAAGAAATAAGGAACAAAAACCAAAACTACGTCTCTCATACGATGTCCAACAACATCATGAATATCATCATATGCATATAGGTAGTGAAGAAAGGCCCCAAAAACACAATTCTCATACAAGATGTATTCACAAGTAGGAACACACAAAGAGAGAAAGGGACATTGCAAACAAGGGACATTGCAAACACGTAGGACCTTTCTCTTTCCAACCACTTCCCGAGGGAAGGCATTCTATCAAGGGAGTCATACCAATAGGGAGAATAGGGAAACTACCATGCAACAATCCAATCCAAGAAAAGTAGTTAGCCCAAGAACTCGATTTTCGTCAATAAATGATGTTAAGTACGCTCCCAAGGGTCCCGTAAGATACTTCAATTTGTCCAACCTCATGAAGGTAACAAGAAGCCTTTAACATCCTTGAACCCTTCCACAAACAAGAATACAACTTGGCATCCACAAGTTGTGGTTCACATAACTTAAATACAAGTGTGTCAAACAAGGATGCACGGATATGAGTAACACCCCAAAGAGACAATGACACATTTTCCCTAGGGTCCTCCAGTAGACACAAACCACCATTAATATCAAAGGGATCACAATTCAAGTCACCATATTTGTCAAGCATATGATTAACCCTATGAGCCAAGAAAACATTAGAATCTTTACAACAACATAGGCTCACGGGTTCACTCCCTTTTCCTTGACCAACATCTTTAATTTCTTCACTCACTCAAGGTTCATTAATCACATCATACATATTCTCAAGTGGTGGGCAAGTTTTACACACAAGTTGGTCAATACAATTTTCACACGATGATGTACTTTCATTCAACACAATAGCTTCAACACTAGGTGGACACAAATCGATCTTACTAGAAGAGTCGATTCGGTCATCTATAGGATCAACTAGTGTATCCACTCGCACAACATATACATCATCCACAAGTGGTAAGGAATCAATATACTCATATGTAGGTAAGCTACTACTCACACTCAACAACTTATTAGTCACACATTCATTATTCACATGCACCAAAGTGTAAGAGTTAGCTATTTTACCTTGACGTTCATGAGTATGTTCGTCTTTACCTCGGAGTGAAAGTCCTTCACAAGTTTGGGAAGCAACTTTCTTCGGGAAGCTCTCACCTCAAGGTGTTTGAACCTTATGTTTTGGATCTGTTGGGTTTGTCGGTGATGCGGTCAAACGTGGCATCGAGATTGTTGGCAGCCATGGTACCCAAAAGAAAAGACAACCACGAACAACAAAATAAATAACTTGTTAGCTCAAAAATGCTTCACCACACTCTCAGTCTCGATTTTTACCTCACACTTGGTTTCACAAGTGTTGAAAGCCGGCTTGTACTTCGCGAGTGATTGAGGGTCGAGTCTACTCTTGTCCGGAATAGATTTCCATTTGAGTTGACTCAAAAAAAATTTATTTACGGACTTGAACCAACAAGATACAACGAATTCACAAAAGAGAAAAGCACACAACAAACGCTTAACACGAATGAACGAACACAAAGACTAACTAACAATCTAGTAGATGAGTACTAGTTTGTCAATTAGTATTGGAACCAACGAAATTAAAACTAAGGAACAACAAAAGAAAATTAATAATTCTGAAATTTGAGCTTAATATGTTGCGTGAACAGTAAAACGTGATGACATGGCAGCCACGTATTGATCTCGGTCCCACATAATTTTTTTATTGTCCAATTTCAAGTCTTGGTCAATTTTTCAATTTGGACTTTGGTGGAATTTGTTTAAGGAGGGAAATTCAAACAAGTCTTGGAGCCCTTTTCAATTTCAAGTTTTCAAGACTTGACTTTCTTGTACTTCTCCTTAAAACATGAATCCTTAAATCGTGGAAAAGTGTTGGAAAGTGGTTGAGACTTGATTGATAGGCCTTTGTCGGTTGTAGTGTCTTTCAAGACTAACAAATAATACACCATTTTTCTTCAACTTTTTGGATTTACCATTCATTTTATCTTCAATAATATATGAAGGTGGTGATGAACATCAAGAACAACAACAACAACACCAAGAACTACAACAATAATCTCCAAGAACACCAATAATTTTCACATGGCCACTCCCAAATTCCACAATAATAATATCTTCAACACTAGGCCAAGACAACTACAACTTCAACAAAATGGTTCTCAAGCCATCAATTAACAACAATATCATGTGGTCAAGCTTAGAACATCAAGGAGAAACCACACAGCCAAAACAGTCCACTCAACAATGTTCAACAACAAATCAGCCAAGCCCAAGTTCACGTCTAGAACTTCAACAAATACAAGCTCAAACTTAGATTTAGACTCAAGAGTGTTAGAGATGAAGAAAACTAACACTAGAAACAACTAAATAAATAAAAATCTTGGCCAAGACACAACAATAACACCATTTCGGCCAAGAACACAAACACGGACAAATTTGCTTCTTTTTTATTTTTCAATTTTCTAACACTTTTTTTCATTTTTCTAACAAGCAAGCCCAAGAATGATCTTGTAGGAACAAGATCTAGCCATGCTCTGATACCAAATGATACAAGAAAGCAATGAAAACACGAAACACACCCCAAAATAGTCCACTAATCAAAGGAATTCTTGGACCGATTTGGAGACCACACTCGGATTCACAAACAAGAACAATAATATGAGGTGTTTAACACCTATTGCAGTGGACAAAAAACTAGATTAACAACACAAGAATGGAGAACATGAACAATAATAACAATATTATAACAACAACACACGGATTACACGAGAAATAATACACAACACGGTTACAAGATTACAATGAACAAAGGGATAGATAGATAGATAGATAGATAGACTACGTGAAGGAATAATCTGAAGAACCCAAGAGCATATTCAACTCTTGGACCCTTAACACTTCTCACGATAATTTACCTATCTCTTATGTTGGCACAAGAGTGACCTCGATCTCCCAAGCATCCAATATTTTCAAGCTTGAATCCAACCCGAGTGAGTCCACACTCAATGTTGAAAACCCTAGTTACAAGTTTCATCCATGGGGGCCTTTCTCTCAAGAGAAATGTTTCTAAGTGTTACAACTTCAATTTTCAATAAAAACTAAGTAGTAAATGATCTAACATATTCTATTTATAGTAGGTTACAAAAATAGTGTGAAATGTCCAAAAGACCCCTTAGTCAAATGCTTCACTTTAGGCGCCCTTGGAGTGTAGAATGTGGACTATTTTAGAGCCTATTTAGGCCCTCCTTTGCACTTCATTTTCACACTCCAAGTCTCGGGTTCAATACATCTCATATATGTATACCTTAGTGGTTGTACTCGTATCATTAACTAGGCAGAAATTTTAGTTTATTTAATGTACAAATGTTATTTGTTGTCTCCTCTTATTTTTTTACGTGTCTATTTTTTTTATATTTTGATAATTTTTGATAAATTTTCAATGAAGTTAAAAGAAAAGATTCCTGATCAATATATCCAATTCATAAAAAAATTATCAAAATATAAAATATGCATAGAACCAAATACAATTTACAGTTGCATATAATGTGAAAGTTGATATGATTTTTCTGGACAGCAACTTTACTCTAGTTGGTAAAATGCTTGCGCTATAGGCATCCAAAATTGAAAGTAGCTTATTTGGGCGTCAGGTCTTGTATATTCTTGTGTCACGTTGCTGATAACTGAAATTCTCTTAAAAGATTTCTCTCTGGGTCTTGACAAAACAAATTAATCTTCACAATTCGACTCTATTAAGAAAAATAAAAATAAAAGTAAATGCAACATGCTAGCATCTATTTTACAAGACAACCAAATCTATAATTCTTACAATCACGTTCCACTGCCTCAAGCAATTGCTCCTTCCATATATGTTCATTTTCGTGTATATGATGCTAACAGGTCACATAATTAGGTTGAATTATAAATTATTTCTTTAATTTTAAAGAATAAAATTAATTAGCATATACTACACAAATATATGAAAGCAATTTCTCCTTCCATATATGTTCATCATCTCCATGTATATGGTGTTAACGGGTCACATATTTAGGTTGGACTATAAATTATGTCTATAATTTTGAAGAATAAAATTAATTAGCATATACTATACAAATATTTAACAAAGAAAAATGAAGCAGGCATATAACATCTTCAAGTAGTTGTCCAAATTCATTCTTGGATTTCAACAAACTAGGAATTTGAAACAGATAACAAAATTGTTGTTTAAAAAATATTTTCAAAAGAACTGTACTTTTATTTCAACTCTAAATTTATGACATTCCTGATTTGTTTTTACCTCAAGAAGTTATTACTTCTCAAAATATGAGTGTGTCATTCATAATCATGAAAAAATTTAAGTATTATTTATGTTAAATCAGATTATAATGTATTATTTAAGTATGTTAAATCAAATTAGCTATTAAATAAGTGTTATTACCACATTATTTCTGAATGAAACTTTCCTCGTCCATCCCCAACCAATCCTTAACCAAATTGATATCACAAAAAGTGAAATTCTTGTTTAATATATTTCTTACTCCAAGTGGAAAGAGTGATGAGAACTAATAATTGTTAATATGTGGGAAATAATTGTTAAAAAGTGATGAGAATAAATAATTGTTTAAATGGAACTAACAGCCATAAAAAGGTGAAATTCTTGCTAAATATAATTCTAATTCACTCTAGCTAACTCCAAGTAAAAAGAATGATGAGAAATAATAATTGATAATTTGTGTGTAAGAACATTGTGTTTTATTTTGTAAATATTTTATTCTATTTTTTTATTCATTCTTAATACATAGTAACATTTTGTATGATATATATTATCTATTAAATAATTTTATTTTGTTCAAACACTAATTGTTTATATTTAAGGGAAGAGTAAGTGAATACGAAGATATAGCTCAAATTTAATAATTATTTTAAATGTATTCTCAATAGTTAATTATTGAAAAGTAATATTTTATTTTATTTTGGAAATGAAATTGAACACAAATTGTATAATTTTCTTTGAAGCAACCCACCAATTGTATACTCTACCTCTCATCACCATTTTGCTAACTTCATTTTCCATTTATTTATAAAATTAAGTTTGGCCTATTATATTGTATTCACTTTATTTAAATAATATGACACACTTTCTTTTTTAATAAGTACAAAAAAAGAGTGATGTATTCAAATTTTTAGTAACAGTAACTATTAAATGTTAATTTAACCCCTAAATAAAATAATTTGTAACCACAAAAAATACATATAAATTAAGCTGGACCACAAATATTTAAAATTTTCATATATTTTTAAATTGTGAACCCATTTAAAATATCTTATATAAATTGGTGAGGAGGGAATAAAATTTAAAGAAAATATTTTATTAAAATTTAAACTTTAAATATGTACATGAATCATTTGTGACATATTATTTTGGTTTTGTTAGATCATATATCATTGATTTTAAGATGAAACTAGTTATGTTAAAAGATCTATATTTTTGTTGTCTAGGATAGATGTTTACGTAGATATACACGTGCATGAAAAATTATTTATTATTAAATAAAATTACAAAGAAATTAAGTATATACAGTATATTTTTGTTTGCCTTTCCATTTTGTAAGACCCAAATAATAAGATGAATATGTATCTTTTCATTCTTAAAATTCTAACAAAGCAAAATAATTACTCTTTTAATATATTGTCTTCAATTTATATCCTACCTAACAAAATATTAGGTTTAGTATGAAAATTGGCATTGTATGTATTGTTATTACATTTTAGAATTTACTATAATTGCACCATAACCATTATCAAGTTTCATTACGTCTACATATGAAAATTCACTTTACTTGAGAGATGAAATCATTCTTTATATTTATGTTAAGATTATACCTCACTAACAAAAAAAAGTATAGAATTTTTTACTATTTATTTATTTACTTAAAGAAATTTGGAGATATTCAAACTAAAAAAAAGAAAAAAAAATCCAAAAAACATATGTTTGCAATTTTAAATTGAAAAAAAAAAGTCAAGAAACGGACCTAATGAATTTTTCTTTCAAAGCATAAAGTGTACAAAAATTGTATTTGAATAATCCATATTTAAAATCAGAAAATTAAATATACTTTACGCATTTTAATTAGACATGGTTTAAATTTTATGTTTGAGTTTAAAAATCAATGCAATCCATTATCCATCTGCGTTATCTTTTTTTTGCTATAAACGTGGAAAGTTAGTTCAAATACTTTTATTTAAAAAAGAAATTGATAACTTTCGAGGAAAAAAGAGGACTCCTAAATGTACTTAATACATGTCATTTCACTCTTTGAAGCCATATTACATGCAATTTTACTCTTGAAGTCATAATACATGCAATTTTCTTAATTCCATAATTTATATTATTGTAGAAGAAGTAATCAAGGTGTTTATGCAGGTGCTCCCAATTAAGCTATCATGTTTTCTGAGTCAAAAAATGCAAAATATTTAAGAACGAATTTTCCGCATCAAAAAATATTAAAAAAAAAATATTTAGGCATGAGAAACGTTATTTTTTAAATAATTTGACAAAATCAAACTAAAGAGTATATTTCATACTGAAAATGAAATATACAGAATATATATTCACGAAAAATGTATATTAGTTTCGAAAAAATCTAACTTAAATGCATAGTTTATCTTTCAATTCAATAATTGTATCTAATAGAATTTAGTATAGAAACCTTTGAATTATATACTTATTGAAATTTTTTGGTCTTTTTATCATTTCTTTAAATATGCTAACAACATTTATCGACAAAAATACGTATCACTCTTTCTAGAGGTAAGTTAAAAATACTGTTAATATTGTCCAAGAAATGCAGATAATATCCCAACTAAAATCAAAGGAAAAAAAATGTAACCTTTAAACATTAAGAAAGAAAAATCATCAAATTAACTTCACCTTAAGGGAAATACTTTTCGTTTGAGTGACATTATTTTCACTTTTCTTACTAATATTGCATAATCGAAACTGATTATTTTGAAAAAAAGAAGAAGAAGATAACCTATAATTTGTCAATCATCAAAATTAAGAACTTAACAAAAAATATATGCTACAAAACTTACAGAGAATTACTGAAATGGGGTAGATGGTAACAGCAACAACAAACAACAACATGATGAAAGAGCCGGTGACTATTTGACTGAGAGGCGAAACTATTTGTGAGAAGCAGCCAAATAAGTATTTATGATATTATTTTCCAAACGATTTTTAAGAGGTTGATGTAGTGACCTAAAATTCATGATGTATTGTGGGCAGTTTCAGGGGCGGCTCAATACTTTTTGTGGTCTAAAGCTGCACTTCAACAAGAGACCCTTAATGTTTTTCTTAAAATTTATTTTCCTAATTTCTTCAGATACAAAGTTATGAATAATTATTTTACAATCGATTTTATTTAGTAATTCTTTTTCAATTGATAATATACTTGATTAATTGAATAGCTGGGTTCATATTAAAAAATAGTGCTTACTATGTCACATCTTTTCATAAATTTTGAGCATATGTTTTGGTCAAATCAAAATTTAAAAATTATTTTTACTTTTATAGTATTATTTTTTATTCCTTTTACAAAAACCACCTAATTATAATTATACAAAATGAGGCCCCAAAAATTGGAGGCCTAAAGCCTAGGCTTTATAGGCTTTAACCCAAAGCCGGCTCTAGGTAGTTTAAAAAATGTGAAAGACTTTTAACTGGTCCTAATAATAGGAAAAATTCCGGTTGTTCTTATCAAAAAGACTAAACAAAATAGGATTTAAATTCAAATTTAAAAGTCATACCAAATAATAAGTGATAAGGATTAGAATTTAATTTTTTAAAATAAATAAATAAATAAAAGATATGAATTGAATATCATACTTATTATTATATTATATTATAAATGTACTATTTTATTTATTGAATTAATTTGTTTAGGAATTAAAAAATAAATCAAAATCCATCTTGTGTGATTGTTTAGATTTATTAAAATAATAAGTTTCTTTCAAATTTTAAACTTTTAATAATGGCAGTTCATACTTTTTAAAAAATTATTTTAATTTTTAATAATGGCAGTTAATGCCTTTTAAAATGTTATTTAAATTTTTTATTTTTAATTTATTTTAAAAATTTTAGTACCTTTTTTTTTGTGTTGACATGTGGCAGTTCTGCCTTGTTATTAGATATAGATAGATTTAATGGAAAATACTTTCTTTATAAACTCACATAATTCTCCACTACTTCTCTTCAATTTGTTACAATTTATCAATTTTTACTAGAAAATAGCTACCAACATTCCTATTTATAATAGTGCAAAACCTAATTTAATCAGGTCTAGAAAACATATATATTACTATATTAATTTGGACTAAAGATCCTATTTAATTATGAATTGAATAAATATCAAATGGGCAAAATTCACAAATAACATACTTAAGATCATAATTATTAGTTTCTTAGCAACACTTTAATAATTACTTAGGATAGCAACTTGTATTTTGTATTTTAAGAAACTATTGCTATAAAAATACATATACAAATCATTTTACTGTACTTATTTAACTGAAAGTAGTTGAGGTAAATATGGTATAATTACCCATGAATTAAATGTGTAGATTCCTTTTCCATTAAAACCTCTTAAATCATGTGATTTCTGTTATATGTTAACAACATTAAGCAAAATTTAAATTTCAGTATTTTCATTAACATGTTCATCCAAAAAAAAAAAGCAAAAAAAAAAAAAACTGAACCTTTTTCTGTTCAAAATTGTTCGAATTCAACCATTAGTCTGAAATTCAAGCATTATTGTTTTTGAATCAAATTTGACTGAAATTTCTTCAAATTCAACATAAGTTACAAAGCGGAGCATTAATATTGTTGAATCAAATTCAATTGTAGCTTTTTCAGTTCAATTTGTTCGAATTCAACAAACGATTGCAAATTCAACCATTACTGTTGTTGAAGGTACTTAATCATTATTGTTTTTCGATTTAAATTTTTTTTGTCAACCATTACTAATGCTCCGTTCAATTTTTTGTTATCGTCGTTAATTTATTTTTATAAATGAATTTCGAGTTAAAAATAATGCAACAGTAAATTGAACAGATAGAACAAAATAGTGATCGAAATCAATTTTTTATGTTGCTCAAATTTAATTTTTTGGAGGTTTGATTCTCGAAATTTAAGACTATTTCTGTATTTCTGATAATTTTGATTATGTTTATTTTGGTTGTGTTCGATTATGGAGGTTATGGCTTTGTCTGTATTTAACGTTGAATAAATAATTTATTATTATATTTTCTGCTGGAATTTTAATTGTGTTTGTAATTTATGTTTAACGAACTTGTTGCAATTGTATTTTCTGCCGGAGTTCTTGGCTATGTAAGTATATGTTGTTTATGTTTATAACTGTAGAAGTTTGTTTGTATTTTTATTTTGTAATTGTATATTATAACTATTGATGTCTTACAGATATATTTTTTGTGTAGTTTAGTTGAAATACGTTAGCAATGGGGAGCATCTCGGTTCTCGTGAAGCACTCCGAAAGGTGGACGTATGAAAAATATTATGAAGAGTACATTACTGATGTAATATTGATGAGCTCGACAGCTTCATACAATAACTACACAATCTTTTAGCATCTCACATTAATGTGGATTTGAGCAGCACACATATTCAAATTGAATATCAAATCACTTAAAATGCTGGGCAAATACAAATACATAATGATATGAGTTTAAAGGTGTTTATTATGCAAAAGAAAGAGATACAAGACATGAATTGTCTTTCTTTATATGTAAGCATTTTGGAGAAAGATGTTGTGAGCACCTTTGGAAGTTCATTTGTATGTATTGTTGAAAGAAGAGACGTCCAAAATAATTTGCATCAAGTGTTAAATACATCTTCTGAAGGTGTTAAAATTGAGCAGAAATATGTTTGAAAAGAAGAACATCAACTCATGTTGTAGTTGTGGGTCTAAGGGTCACAATAGGCGTTTGTGTAGGAAATATCGTAAATGATACATTTGTTCTTCCGTATTCTTTTGTTACAATTTCTTTTGCACTTTTCATAATAATGAACTCATTTGTGTGTTTTAAGACCTTTATCAACTATTTGCTACAATATGTTATAAATAACAATTAGTAATACAGTTATGTATTACTAAATTTGTCAGAAAAATACATATTCTTTTTATTTGAAAAATACTATGTTTTAGGCTATATGTATTTGATAATTGAGATATTTTTCAAATATGATCACTTATATGTATTTGTACTATGAAAGTATTTTAAAGTATTTGAAAGAAAATGAACAAAGTTAAATCTGAATACTGCATATATATATATTGCAAAATCTGAACACTGCATATTTATTTTTAAGTTAAATCTCACTGTAACAAATAAAACATGAATACTGAAATAAAACACAGAGTACAAAATTATTGAAAACATATTAAACATAAAAGACTAAAATAAATTACTTTCATTCACTTCAAAATTAGTAAGTTTGATTCACTTCATATGTATTTTGAAAGTAAATGAACAAAGATTAAAATACATATGATGTTAACAGCATATGTATATTTAAGTTAAATCTGAATACTGCATATGTATATATTGCAAAATCAAAACATTGCATATGTATTTTGAAGCTAAATCACACTGTAACAAATACAACTAAACACTGAAATAAAACATAGACTACAAAATTATTGAAAACATATTCAACATAAAAGACTAAAATGAATTACTTTCGTTCAGTTCAAAATTAGTAACTTTGATTCACTTCATATATATTTGAAAGAAAATGAACCAAGAGTAAAATACATACGATATTAACTGCATATGTATTTTTAATTTAAATATGAATAATGCATATATATATATATATATATATATATATATTGCAAAATCTGAACCCTGTATATGTATTTTGAAGCTAAATTTCACTTTAACAAATAAAATTGAACAGTGGAATAAAACATAGACTACAAAATTATTGAAAACATATTCAACATAAAAGACCAAAGTGAATTACTTTCATTCACTTCAAAATAAGTAACTTTGATTCACTTCAAAACATAAAATAAGTTTCTACATTTAATACCAACATCCAGTTAAATCTTGCCATTTACACAATGTAATAAAATCATCAACCATCACACTTCTAATACTTCTGCGACACTAGTTATCTAGCTTTCCCTAATAGGCCTCAATGGCGTTTTCTCGTCACTTTGAGCTTTTGCTTCTTGTTTTCTTATGCCGTAATTTCACTATAGTGAAGCATATCTTGTACGAAGTACGTTGGGATTGAACTCAATCGAAGGAACGTCTTGACCCTAAGAAAGGCACTCTGCGTATGTAACCATATATAAACCACAATCCCTACAAAAAAATATTGAATAATAATTAAAATATATTTCGTACAAACTTACAAATTTGGTATATGTATATTAAAATACTTACAAACTTTCACTTGGTTGTTGAGGCAAATTCTTTACAAATAACACATCAATATTTCACATCAATATGGCCTGTAAACTTTTCTCAATATTATTATCACTGTAGCAGCACATATGTGGTGCAAATCTTGAAAGTTTTCTTACAATGAATATTTCATCACGTGGCACCTATACAAAGTAAAACTACACCTTATTAAACTATAAAAAAAAAAAAACACAATCAACACATCAAAAAATACATATAAATATGCATATGTTTATTGAACAAAACAAAATACAAAACCATCACTAAAGCAAAATATATATGAAATTTGATATGTATGTATAAAAATAAAATGTTTCCCTATACCTTAAAATGAATATTGAACCTAACAAAAATACAAATGAAAGTGCATATATGTATTTATAAAACATACAAACTACTAACATATACCTTAAATGTATATTTAGTCAGTCATTTGTATATATGGCAAACCTACATAAATTGTATTAAAAAATTATTTTAAAATGTATTTGTATTTCAACAAATACAAATACATCCATAACCACAAATGTATTTGTATAATTCAATATTTCAATATACTAAAAATACATATCAATTATAATAAAAATACATATAGCCAAATACCTCTTCATGGGTAGTTCATATATAAATGTATTTTTTCATACATGCAACTTAGCAAATTCATTTAACATACAAATACAACTAAAAATAGCAGCTGTACAAAAAATACAAATAAAAATATGTTAACCCAAAATATATATTTAACCTATCATCTTCACAAATCAGCTTTACTGAAATCCCTAAATACATATCAGCTGATCAGTAAATACATATTAGCTTCACAAAAAAATACATATTACCCCAAATTGATAACAACTTTACTGAAATCCCTAAATACATAACAACAAATAAAAATACATATACAACGAAAAATACCTCTTCCTCCATGTATTTTTCAACAACAAATCAACCTAAAATCATCTATAATATTCATTCAACTCCGATTATGCTCCATTAATCGCACCAAAATAAAACCCAATTTCAATTCTCATCCAAAATTTAATTTTTTCAACTATATCAACTCATAAAACATCAAATTTCACTAAAAAACAAACAAAAAAAAACTATCAACAAAAAATCAACCCAAAATTATCTACAATATCCATTCAACTCTGATTATCCTTCATTAATCGCAACAAAATAAAATTCAGTTTCAATTCTCATCCAAAATTCAACTTTTTCAACTGTATGAACTCATAAAATATCAAATTTCACTGAAAAATAAATAAATAAAATTCAGCAAATTCGATCACCTTGATTCTCCGTTAAAAACTACAAAAATCAAAACATTAAAAACGAATTGGAGAAATTATTTACAATACAAAATTTCAAAAAAAAATTGAGAAATTAAGAACATGCAATAACTGAATTAGTTAATTATCTGAAATTGTGGAACAATTTTCTTATCAGATCGTGCAAAAGACGTTAAGAAGGGAAATTTTTTTAAAGAGAAAATCTGAGAAAAAACATGAAAAATGGTAAAGTAAAAAAATAATTAAAGGAAAGAGAAAGATTTTAAGCGTGAAAAATGAAACCTCAAACACGGTAACTTCTAAGAGGCGGTAAGTGTGATCCGCCACTTAAAATAATGTTAGATTTGCTAGACAAGGTAATTTGATTAAAGTGTAGCTATTTTTTATAATTTAAGTGTTAAGTATGTTACTCCCTGTAGTTTTTTCAAATCAAATTCTAAACAAATTTAGTTTCTTACTCTAATTTTAATTTATTATTTTAACACAAATTTAGTTTATTTATTGGGAAAATTTCAGAAATGGCAATTGTAGAGTCTTAATTGTAATTTTTATAGCAACAGTTTCATAATTATGAAAAATAGCAAATTATATTTTGTATTTAAGTAAATTGTTGCTATACAAATACACATACAACAAGATTTACTGCCCTTGTTTTACTCAAATTAGTTGAGTTAAATAAGGAATAATTATTCCATCTAATTAAATTCGATGGGATTACTCTTATTTAAATGGAAAAATTTCAGAAATAACAACTATAAAGCCTTAATTGTAACTTTTATAGCAACAATTTCATAATTTCAAAAAATAGCAAATTGTATTTTGTATTTGAGTAAACTGTTGCTATACAAAAACATGTACAACAAAATTTGCTGCCCTTGTTTTACTCAAATTAGTTGAGTTAAATAAGGAATAATTATCCTATCTAATTAAATTTCCATAAATTACTCTTATTTATATTAGTAGATTCTTTTTCTAAATCAAACTCAAATATGAAGATTATTATTTTCATGATCTTCAAAATTTCAAAATATCATTCTCTTATATCTCTAGTTATTTTTTCTTGTTAGTTTTTCATTTTTTTTTTTATCTTTTTTTTTTAATTTTAATTTCTTTTTTTTTTCTTTACACTTTATTTTCTCTCTTCTACTTCTCTTTTTTTTTTTTCCGTTTTCCTTTTTTACTTTTTTTCGTTTTCTATTTTTTTTTCCTTTTCTCATATTTTTTTTCGTTTTCTTCTTTTTCTTTTTTTTTTAAATTTTTTTTTTCTCTTTTGTTTTTACACTTCTATTTCTAGTTTCTATTTCTCTTTCTTCCTTTTTTTATTTTTTTTTATTTTGAGTTTTTGTTTTTTTTATTTTTTTTGTTTTATTTTTACTCTTCTATCTCTATCTTTTATTTTTAAAAGATAAATATCTATATCATATATACATATTCAAAAAATATATAAAATAAATAGACATATAGATCTGCATATGTATTTACGGTAAAAAACATACATATATTTCTGCATATGTATTTACAAAAATACATATCTGACTCACATGTATATATAAACATATAAGACAAAATCTCTATAACAAAAATGACAACTATATATATATATATGTACATATAGGTAATAAACAAATACATGATACATATCTTAAACAGTAAAAGAAAACAAATAAGTGCATATGTTACCCTTTAAAATAACATAGTATGTACAGTTCAAAGACAAATCCAACACCGTATAAAATACATATAGCTCTGTATATGTATTTACAAAATACATACCTGGTCCATATGTATATTCTTATTTTATATGAGTCACCTTTGTATTTCACAAATTAATATGAAGATATGTAGTATATATAGTTATGTGTGTTACTGTTTAATATGAATATGATATGTATTTCATAAATATATATATATATATATATATATATATATATATGTTTTGTACCGTAAATACATATTCAGATCTGTACGGCTATGTATTTTGTATGTTTTTTGAATATGTGTATGTGATATACATATTTTTTTTTTTTAAAGTTAGAGATAGAAGAATAAAAAAAGGAAAAAAGATAAAAATATAAAAAGAAAAAAACGAAAAAAGAGAAGTGAAAAAGAAAAAAAAAAAAGGAAGAAAGAGAAGTAAAAATAATAATAAAAAAATAAACAAAATAAAATAAAAAAAAGAAGAAGAAAACGAAAATAGTAAAAGAAAAAAAAGACATGAGAAAGGAAAAAAAAGAAAACGAAAAAGGAAAAAAAAAGAGAAATAGAAGAGAGAAAATAAAGTGGAAAGAAAAAACTGAAAAAGAAAAAAAAAGAAATCAAAATAAAAAATAAAATGATAAAAAAATAAGATGAAGAAAAACTAATAAGAAAAAAAGGTAGAGATATAAGAGAGTGAAAGACAGTAATGATGTTTTATGTTGAAATCATGAAGATCGTGGAGATAATTATCTTCAAATATGTAAAAGAAAAAAAAAAGAAAACAGAAAATTAAAAAAACGAAAAAGGAAAAAAAAGAAGAGAGAAAATAAAGTGGAAATAAAAAAATAAAATTAAATGTTAAAAAAAAAAGATGAAAAAAAAAATAGTAAAAGATATAGCTATATTTGGGGGAGGTAAAATAGTGGAGTGAAAATAGAAAAATGTAAAGTAGTGAGAGTAAAACATGCACTTGCCTAGTTAATGAGTAAAATAATGTTACTCTTGCTATAAATTATAATTTTACAAAAGTGCTGCTATTTATTGTAATTATAGTCTTAAGTGTGCTACTTTTTGTATTTTTTCCAATATATTAGTATATTCTTTTTCTAAATCAAACTCAAATATGAAGATTATTATTTCCATGATCTTCAAAATTTTAAAATATCATTCACTTATATCTCTAACTATTTTTTCTTGTTAGTTTTTTCATTTTTTTAATTTTAATATTTTTTTTTCATTTTTTGTTTTCTACTTTATTTTCTCTCTTCTACTTCTTTTTTATTTCCTTTTTCCTTTTTTCTTTTTTCATTTTTTTCCTTTTCTTATATTTTTTTTCGTTTTCTTCTTCTTCTTTTTTTAAATTTTTTTTTCGCTTTTGTTTTTACACTTCTATTTCTAATTTCTATTTATCTTTCTTCTTTTTTTTTTTTGAATTTTTATTTTTCGTTTTTATTTTTTTATTTTTTTTACTCTTCTATCTCTTATCTTTTATTTTTAAAAGACAAATATCTATATCATATATACATATTCAAAGAATATATAAAATAAATAGAAACAAAGATCTGCATATGTATTTACGGTAAAAAAACATACATATATATTTACAGAAATACATAACTGACTCACATGTATATATAAACATATAAAACACAAAATCTCTATAACGAAAATGACAATTATATACATATACATATAGGTAACAAAAAAATACATATACATATCTTAAAACAGTAAAAATAAATAAATAAGTACATATGTTATCCTCTAAATTGACATAGTATGTACAGCTCTGCATATGTATTTACAGAATACATATCCGATCCATATGTATATTCTTATTTTATATGAGTCACCTTTGTATTTTGCAAATACGAAGATATATAGTGTAGTTATGTTTGTTACTGTTTAATATGAATAACATATGTATTTCGTAAATATATATGTATGTTTTGCACTGTAAATATATAACCAGATTTGTATGACTAGGTATTTTATATAATTTTTGAACATGTGTATGTGACATACATATTTGTCTTTTCAAAAATAAAAGTTAGCGATAAAAGAGTAAAAACACAAAAAAAACAAAAATATAAAAAAAACGAAAAAAGAGAAGTAAAAAAGAAAAAAAAGGAAGAAAGAGGAATAGAAGTGTAAAAATAAAAGAAAAAAGAAACAAAATAAAACAGAAAAAAGAAGAAGAAAGCGAAAATAGAAAAAGAAAGAAAATATAGAGAAAGAAAAAAAAAGAAAATGAAAAAAAAGAGAAATAGAAGAGAGAAAATAAATTTGAAATAAAAAAAAATGAAAAAAAAAAATCAAAATAAGAAAATAAGATGAAAAAAAACTAACAAGCAAAAAAGGTAGAGATATAAGAGAGTGAAACACAGTAATGATGTTTTATTTTGAAATTTTGAAGATAATGGGAATAATTATCTTCAAATATGAAAAATAAAAAAAAAGAAAAAATAAAAAAACGAAAAAGAAAAAAAAAAAGAAATAGAAGAGAGAAAATAAAGTGGAAATAAAAAAATGAAAATGAAAATAAAATAAAAAAATAAAATGATAAAAAAATAAGATGAAAAAAGAAAAGTAAAATATATGACTATATTTAGGAGAGTTGAAATAGTGAAGTCAAAATAAGAAAATATAAAGTAGTGAGAGTAAAACATGCACTTACCTAGTTAAAGAGTAAAATAATGTTATTCTTACTATAAACTGTAATTTTACTAAAATATTGCTATTTATTGTAATTATAATTTTAAGTATGTTACTTTGTGTAATTTTTCTTTAATTTATTGGGGTTTGTTATTGGTTGGACTTGATTTTATGTGTGTTTTGTTGTTATGACCAAAAGTTGTCTTTCCTTCTTTGTGTCGTATCATTTCGCAAAGCATATTGAGATGCGTTCCTATTTTCCGTGGAAGGACCAAATACTACTGTTTATTTACGTGCCACAAGGTTGAGAATATATAAGGCCCAAGACAAATATTTCCTAGGAAAATTTTTCCAATATGCTACTTTCATTAAAAATTATTTGTCACATATTTTTGGATATTCATTTTACTTGTAAATTTTAATATATCAAAAAAGATACCTTTTTTCTTTCTTTTAATTTTATTCTTAACATTAATTGTTTATTTTTCAAATTAATTTTAAGATACGATAGTAACCATCAAGTAATAAGGGTACTATGGTAAAATAATGATGTTGATAACTGTTTTCTTAATGAGAGTGTCAAGTTAAAATATGACAAGTAAAAATGAACAAAGAAAGTACCATAGCTGAACTAGGTTGCATCTATACCAAGTATCAATAGTTTCGAATTTCAATTATAAATTTATTCCTTTTATATTAGTTGTATGCCTTCACTGAACATCAAACATAATAGAAATGCTTAATTGTTGCTCTCTCTTGTTTCCATTGCCAAGGGCCTAGGATTTTTTTTTTCCACTTCGAATTTTCTAAATTCTATTGCTCAATTTGTTTGTTAAAAGTATATAGATAGAAATATAAAAGTCCATGGTTATCTTTTCTAAACATTAAAATACTTAAAAAAAAAGTATCTGATAGTACTTTTATTGATATATTAGGCCATGGAAGTTTACTTTCAAGAGGAAATACTTACAGATATCCTCAGCAAGTTACTTGTTCGGTTTCTTCTTCGGTTCAAATGCATTTCAAAGTTATGGGAAATATTGATCAACGAGCTGTTATTTAAGGTTAAACATCTCAATATTGCTAAGAATGACCAAAATTCCCAAAATTTTCTCTTTTACCAATGGCGCCCTATGGAATCTGTATTTTCCATTCGTTCTTGTTCTTTTTCATCAGCTCAACTAGTTGAGGATGTACGGAAACTGGATTTCCCTTCCAATGTTGAACCGTGGTGTTGCAAAGTCTATTGTTGTTGTGATGGCTTGGCTATTATCAGGGTTGATTAAAGTAATGATGAAAGCCACATACTTTTGCTATGGAATCCATCCACGGGAGAATCTTCGCAAGCAAGATAATGTGTGTTAGAAACCTTTTTTTTTTTTTTTTTGAAGTACGTCCTACCAACAACAAATGTTAGTAAATGAAATCAATTGGCACACCCTGAACTCACTTGATTTAGTTGAACAACAATCTCCATCAACTTTGTTTTTTCGACGACACCACGTACAATCTTTGTCCTGCATATAAAATTGTATGAAATCGGCTCAATCAGTTGTTGTTAATGAAAATTAAAACATGAGTACATAGCATAAAGAAGCATATACCTTTAGGAATTTGATTGCAAAATACTGATTTCTTTTTCTGCCGGTGATTTGAATGCTTGTATGGTGAATTTATTTATAAGTTGATTTTATTTATTTTTGGAAAGAAAACATAAATTCAATGTCTATTAAAGAGACTTTCATAATTTTTCTTAATTAGCACCATCCAACCAAAAATAACACTGTATATTATTTTCCTTAAAATCCATCTTCTATTTATTTTTACCAATAAGAGTGATTTCATAATCTATCCTAATTATATTAGCACTATCCAACAAAACATAACACTATATATTATTTTTTCTTAATATCCGTCTTCTATTTCTATTTATTTTTTTATAAGTTGACTCTGTTTATTTTTGGGGAAAACATAAATACACTTCCAATAAAAGATATTTTCATAATTTATCCTAATTAGTACTATCCAACAAAATATAACACTATATTATTTTCCTTAAAATCTGCCTTTGATATAAAAAATCATAGTATTTAATACTAAAACAGAATATTTACTTTGAAACTATAGTATTCAATTCAAGAATATGATATCTAGTTCAAAACTACATGAACTATAGAATTTAGTTCCAAAATAAAATATCAAACTAAAAAATATATTATGAAGACCAAAATTGTCGTAATTAGTTAAAATTTACGGTCTTATTTTTGTAGTGGCTGAAAACTCTCTTTTCTTGTTGTGTTATGTTAAGCACCAACTCTTTATTTTGAAAATCTTGAAACCTTAACTTTTAAATTACACATTTTCAAACAAAATAAACTTTATCTTAAACTTAACTTGAACGAAGAAAGGTCTAAAAGGACAAAGATCGAGGGAAAAGAACAGTAAAGGATTCCTTTCCTTTGTGCAACGCAAACTTATGTATACTCTCAATTTTTATTTTCATTTTTTAAACTGAAAAATTTCCGAGGACCAATGAAACAGACTCTTCAAAAATCAACGAATAATTGATAAGTTTGGTATGTCTCGCTCAGACATTAAGTTTGGTGTACATGTTTGATTATCCTTCAATATACATACCCGCAATGTAAACAAACTTCAGTAAGAGTAGCGAACAACGACGGTGCCTATTTTAGGGACGGGCATCAAATATTAAAATTTAAGACCTCATGAAAGGGAGAAAGGGAAAAAGGAATAAGAAAGAAACGAAAACAAAAATAATAAGGAACTGAATACATTCATTCCGTATTAAGTTATTGACAATATTGTAAATATTTCATTGTTTTAGCTGAAAATAAGGAGTTGGGATATGTACGGTTGAGTAACAATACCATTAGGGGTTGGTAGACTAAGATTTAAGGTCATTTATTCAAATTGTTCTCCACTTCTAAGTTTGTAACTTCATGGTAGCTTCACCAATATTATCTACCAAATAAAAGATTTGTTTCTTGTCATAACTTAAATTTTAGTTTCCTAGATCATTTCCTTCAAACTTTACTGAAGTATATTTAAAGATTTTTAAAATCTGATATGCTTTTAAAATTCTAGGAACTGGCCTATACTTAGCGCTACCATAAATATACCAAAATAGATCAAACTTTCAAAGTCAGTCAATAAAATTGCAATCCTGAAAATACATAAATTGGTGACACATTAAAACCTATGAAATAAAAATCACAATATGAAATCAGGCCTAAACAGATTATTTACGAGAAATTAAAGGGGGGGGGGGGGGGAAGAGAACTAGACCATACCCCAAGTATATATCATAGAGTGCAAGCAATCAGGCAAAAAAGAATGCTTAGCTCCCCTGCTAAAAACTATCCATGGTAACTAAAAAAGTTGACCATATCATATCTGATCCTACAATTACACATTTGAGATTTTTACAGAAAAGTAAGGACCTTTAGCACCCCTGGAATTTGATCAAAGCTATCATAGACAACTGGAGCATCTATGCGTGAAGCCCATTTAGTGAGATTGCCTGGTGAATCTAAAAAATAGATCCAAATTGGGGTGACTTTCAAATTTTAGCCACAAATAAAAAAGTTTCCTTAAAATAGCCTATACCTATTAACTAATATTTTTTTGGACAAAATTGCCCCTGATCAGTGAAATAAATTACATAAATGATCTTCATAATGGATAACAACTTCATATTTATATCTTACAATTTTATTTTTTTTCTCTTTTTAATTTTACTTTGATTTTTCTTTTTTCTTTTTAATTTTCTCAACCCTTACTTTTTTCCTTTTTTTCCTCTCAACTTCTTTTTTTTCTTTTATATTATTTTTATTTTTATTTTTTCTTTCCTTTTTTTTTTTGTTCTTTTTAGTTTTTCTCAACCCTTACTTCTTTTTCTTTACACCTTTCAACGTCTACTTTTATAAAAAACAAAAAACTTTTTTTATTTTCCTTTGATTTTTTTTTAAAATCTTTCTCGACCTTTATTTTTATTTAATCCTTTTTTTATCAACCTTTATTTTTTTCCTATTCTCTGCCAATTTCTACATTTTCTTTGATTTTTGTTTTTTTAATATTTTTCTTCATTTTCTTCTTTTTTCGCAGTTTTTATTATTTTTGTTCTTTTCTTCGATTTCTTCCATTCAAGTTACATCTCATGAGCAAGAGTTGACACTATCACATTACAAAGGCAAGACTTATGACTTTTAAACTATAAGCTACGTTTCATGGGAAAGAGTTGACACTACTACATTGTATAGACAAGACTTATGACTTTCAAACAACAAGTTATGTTTCATAGGCAAGAGTCGACACTATCACATTGTATTTTGATTTATGAGATGTTTTAAAACTCTTACCTTAGAGGGAAAACTTAGCTCAGCGATTTTCAAATAACAAATTGTACCCCACGGGCAAGAGTTGACTCTACCACGTTATGTTTTCATTTACGAGATGTTCTACAACTATTGCCTTAGAGGCAAGACTTAGCTCAAGAACTTTCAAACAACAAGTTATGTTTCATGGGCAAGAGTCGATACTATCACATTGTATTTTAATTTATGAGATATTCTACAACTATTATCTTAGAGGCAAGACTTAGCTCAAAGACTTTCAAACAACAAATTATGCCCCACGGACAAGAGTTGACTCTACCACGTTATGTTTTCATTTATGAGATATTCTATAACTATTGCCTTAGAGGCAAGACTTAGCTCAAGGACTTTCAAACAACAAATTATGCCCCACGGGCAAGAGTTGACTCTACCACGTTATATTTTCATTTATGAGATGTTCTACAACTATTGCCTTAGAGTCAAGACTTAACTCAAGGACTTTCAAACAACAAATTATGCCCCACGGGCAAGAGTTGACTCTACCATATTATGTTTTCATTTATGAGATGTTCTACAACTCTTGCCTTAGAGGCAAAACTTGACTCAAGGACTTTCAAACTACAAATTATGCCCCACGGGCAAGAGTTGACTTTACCACGTTATGTTTTCATTCATGAGATGTTCTACAACTATTACCTTAGAGGCAGGACTTAATTAGCTCAAGGACTTTCAAACTACAAATTATACCCCACGGGCAAGAGTTGACTCTACCACGTTATGTTTTCATTTATGAGATGTTCTACAACTATTGCCTTATAGGCAAGACTTAGCTTAAGAACTTTCAAACTACAAATTATGCCCCGCAGGCAAAAGTTGACACTACCACGTTATGTCTTCATTTATGAGATGTTCTACAACTCTTGCCTTAGAGGCAAGACTTAGCTTAAAAGCTTTCAAACTACAAATTATGCCCCACGGATAAGAGTTGACACTACCACGTTATGTCTTCATTTATGGGATGCTCTTCAACTCTTGCCTTAGAGGCAAGACTTAGCTCAAGGACTTTCAAATAATAAATTATGCCACACGGGCAAGAGTTGACACTACCACATTATGTCTTTATTTATGAGATATTCTACAGCTCTCGCCTTAGAGACACGACTTATCTCAAGAATTTTTAAAGAACTTCGTAACAACAATTCATGCCCTTAAATTTGCTTTGATGTTAAAAAAAGAAGATATATTTGCGGATTATCTAATTTTTTATTTATTAGCAAAATATAATAGAAGTTGAGAAAAAAAAAACGATCAAACGAAATAGAGAAATAAAAAAAATATTGAGAAAAAAAGGAAAGAAAAAAATAAAGATCAAGAAAAACGCGAAGAATTAAAAAAATTGAGAAAAATAAAAATGAGAGGAAAAATAAAAATAAAGTTTGAGAAAAATGAGGAAAAAAAAGAGAACTGAAAAAAGAAAAAAACGATCAAACAAAATAGAGAAATAAAAAAAACGAGTGAGAAAAAAAAGGCAAGAAAAAAATAAAGATTAAAAAAAAGCAAAGAATTAAAAAAATTGAGAAAATAAAAAATGAGAGGAAAAATAAAAATTGAGAAAAATGAGGAAAAAAAGAGAATTGATAAAAACAAAAAATAAGAAAAATAAAGGTTAAAGACAAATGAATTAAAAAAAGAAAAAAAAAAGAAATAGATAATGCTGGAGAAAAAAGAAAAAATAGAAAAAAAATAAAGGTTGAGACAATGAATTAAAACATGAAAATAAAATTAAAGAAAAAAAAACTGAAATAATAAAAAATAGAATAATAAATTAAAAAATAAAAAAAATAAAAAATAGAATAATAAAATTAAAGAAAAAATAAAATGTGAAAATAATAAAAAATAAAATTTGAGAGACAAATAAGTATGGAAAGTTTAAAAAATATATTTGAGGTGTAGAGGAACAAAATATATAAGTAAGGAAGGTTATTCTTTAAAGACATTTTCTATTGGAGTCAAATATCTAAAACCACCCATATTTGGGTCTAGGGCATGCAATTTTCTGGAGATTGCTCGCAACAGTATTGGCTTCTCTAAAACAGTGTGAGAAGTTGAAATCAGCACTATCAATAAGATTAGTAGTCTTCTCAGTTGTCGTCCTCAAATTGAGATTATGAGAGGTCTTGCTTGTCAACATGTCTACTACTATCTTGGAGTTCATTTCGACAACGTTTCTCATATCCCTTTTCCTTTAAAATCTGAATCGCAAATTGGGAAGCCATAGCTTCTTCAATATTATGGTCTTTACTCTGGACAAGTGATGCAAAGGCAAATAAAAATCTCCATCTCTGTTTCGTGCAATGCCACCAATGCCTACTGTTGGTATTTGTCTAGACTTTCTTACCATAATTGGATTTTCCTTTAGGTATCATAATTGAGTTTCCTTTTAAGGAAAGGAAAACATATTCTCCATATTTGGCTACTCCTTATTCTTGTAGGAAAAAGTTATAAACTCTATAAATAGAAACTCCTTTCTTCTAGTTTTATAGCATCCACAATGTAGTCCTACGGGTTTGAGAGTTTCGTTTGGGGAGAGACTTTGTGAGATACAAGTGTTGCGGGATCACTTGTGTGAGCCTTTTTTATTTTGAGTAAATTGTGTGAGGTTGTCTCTCTTGACACTTTGTACTCTCTTTTATATAGTAGATTGCTCATCTCCTTTTGTGGATGTAGGTCGATTGACCAAACCACGTTAAATTATTGTGTCTCTTGTATTTCTTATTTGTCTTCTTACTTGGCATCTTTCGAGGTTTGCTTTACTAGATTCCACATGACACCTAATTATTTTGGTACTAACAAGTGATATCAGAGCGAGGTTAAAATTGGGTGTTCGTCTTGGCAGATTCAGTTCTAGTCGCAACCTATTTGATGATAATGAAGATTTTTTTCTCAAATTTTATCAGAGTGTTACTCTGTGTAGAGGCAAGATTTAATGGAGGAGATTTTGGAGATGGATATTGAACTTGTTGAAGACTACATAAATAAGGTGGAGTAAATTTATTTTATCAGAAGTTCAGGCCAAGGGGGAGAATTGTTGGTGTTTGTCCAGTCTTCCTTGCAATAATTGAGTTTTCCTTTAGGTACCATAATTGAGTTTTCTTTTCAGGAAAGGAAAACATATTCTCCATATTTGGCTAATCCTTATTCTTGTAGGGAAAGGTTATAGACTCTATAAATAGAAACTCCTTTCTTCTAGTTTTGTAGCATCCGCAATGTAGTCCTATGGGTTTGATAGTTTCGTTTGGGGGGAAACTTTGTGAGATGCGAATGTTGCGATGGATGTGTGGACATACCAGAAAAGATAGGGTGAGGAATGAGATTATTCGGGAGAAGGTGGGAGTTTCCTGGGTAGAGGATAAGTTTCGAGAAGTGAGACTGCGTTGGTTCGGGCATGTGATGAGGAGGGGCCCTGATGCTCCAGTGCGGAGGTGTGAGACTCTGGCTAGGGATGGTTTTAGGCGGGCTAGAGGTAAACCAAAGAAATATTGGAGGAAGGTGATTAGGCATGATATGGAGAAATTACAGCTTACAGAGGACATGACCTTTGATAGGAAGGTGTGGAGGACGCGGATTAGGGTAGAGGGTTAGGGGGTGGGAGCGCGGAGGTAGTAATAGGGGAGTGCTCCTTTGGGTCTGGAGTTTCTGGTTCGTAGTGTTGTGGCTGTAGTTTGGGGCTAGTGGTGTTGGATTTTTTGCATCCCGTACTAGTTTATTATGCACTTATCTTTTGTGTTTGTTATACAGTTAGTTTGTTTTGTGTACCATACTAGTTTATATGCGCCTACTTTTTGTATTTGTTATACTGTTATTGGTCCTAAGCTGGGGGTCTATCGGAAACAACCTCTCTACTTCTCTTGAGGCAGTGGTATGGTCTGCGTACACTCTACCCTCCCCAAACCCCACTAGGTGGGAATACAACGGGTATGTTGTTGTTGTTGTTGTTGAATTGTGTGAGATTGTCTCTCTTGACAGTTTGTACTCTCTTTTATATAGTGGATTGCTCATCACTTTTTGTGGATATAGGTCGATTGACTAAATCACGTTAAATTATTGTGTCTCTTTTGGTGTATTTCTCGTTTGTCTTCTTATTTGGCGTCTTTCAAGGTTTGCTTTACTAGATTCCGCATGATACCTAATTATTTTGGTCCTAACACCTACCTTACCCCGGTGCTCCATAAAACTCTGATTAGTGTTAAGTTTGACCCTTCAATGTTAAGTGTGGAAATATGTGAAATGCAAGCAATTTATTCCAAGTATGCATACTTTTTCTGCACTTATCAATGGTAATGCGACGATGCTGATGCCTCTGGTGCCTGTGCATCTTTTTATAAAAGAGAAGATAGAGAAAGGAATGCGCCGTCCTGGTAGGATGACATCTGGAAATTTAAGGAATATATATATATATATATATATATATATTAAGAAACCAAATTAAAACTAAATAAAACTAACTTGGAAAGAAGGGACGATGACATGGAATAAAGTGGGTATTTGGTAAAATTTTCAAGACTTGTGTCTAAATTACAAAAAAAGTTTTAAAAGTGGGTATTTGGCAAACTTTCCCTACTTTAAGTCTTCTTCTTCTCCCATTAACAACCGTGTGGAAGAACTTAGGTTTCCTTTCTCTATCCTTGAACCATTCCATGCCAGTTTTCTGTTTTTAGAATTCCTCTTCTCTGTGTACGTACATGTTCAATCTAGCTTGAGCCTCATACAACTTCTCCTTATTAGCTCCAGTGTATTTGTAAGCAAATCCACTAGGCGAGATGCTTAGGGATAGTTTTTATATATATATATATGTGTGTGTGTGTGTATGTATGTATTAGAAGCAAAACTCAAAAGAAAAAGTACAAGCAAGGGGGGCTATGTCTTGCCTTATTAATCCTATTGAGTCATAACAAAACCTCTTCTAATTAACATGCATGTAAAAAATAAGAAGAATAAAGAACTAAATATTCTATGATCATTACAGAGCTAATAACCAACTCTATGATGATATTACAAATGATAATACTTAAGTAGTGAAAGATTAAAATAAGCAAGAGTGTGGAATCCGATCCATATATTTTTTAAAATTGAAAATCTTCAAGAAGATGTAGACTTATAAAGATTCAATTCTTTACCTTGTCTTCTTCCTCTAATCAGTCTAACATATCTTCATATTTCATCAATTCTCCTTGGTCTATTGAATCTTGTTGATATAATTGAACCCTGTTTCCTTCTGCTTTGCCACCCTCATTAGTAATTGTCTTAGAATAACCTCTTCAAACACTTTACCATCCCAACTATGTTTTCTTTCACGAGTCTTCTTTTTCTTAAATCCTTTTCTTTGTTTCCTAGGTGAAAGATCTCCATCCCTAGTCACTTTAGCAAAGCATTGATCCAATACTTCATCCTCATCTTCTTGGTCAAATATTTCAACACCTAAATCACCCTCAAACGCTTTCACTGGATCATCTACCAAATCTACTGGCTCATACCTCTTGGCCTGGAACCCTTTGGTAGGATATCTATAGCATTCAAAGGTGCACTTGTTTGATCCAAAAGTTTGTAACGACCCAGGACTACCCCCTAGTCGTCACACGATTCTTACAACCCCGAAGGACCACAATCTAACTAATGAATGATATCTGTTGTGAGCACTGAATAATAATACTGTAATTAATGCAGAAAAATGGGCTGAAATGCCATAAGGTTCAAAACATCTGAAATACTGATAAAATATAACATTTGTAAAACTGAATACTGTCTGAAAATCCTCTAACTGAATCTTTCTGAAAGTGGAGTTGATGGGATAAGCCCCTAACTAACTCCGACTACTGAGCTACTGCTAAACTGAAATACTAAAATAAAAAGCATATCCTCGATAGATGAGGACTCACTGCTAAATCTGCTACCGCTGGTTGAATCTGGCTAAGCGTGGTTAGGAACCCGAGCATCCAAACCTATGATATGAAATATCATAGCGCAAGAAACGGGTATGCGATCAGTACGTGGGAATATACTGATATGCTAAATGAGGTAAGGATGAATGCAAGGGTTCATATGCATGAACAATAACTGACAAAATGATATAGAGTAACTGAGTATAAGAGCACGTGTATACTATAACTTAACTTTTATGACGCTAAGTACTGAGTTTTGATAACTGTATAACTGTTAGCTGAAGTTACTGATAACTGATTTACTGATACTGATTGACTTTGTCTGACAGTCCCGATCCTGTAGAACTGAATTGAGTTCTAGACTAAAGACTGAAACTGAAACTGTGGGAGGTAATCATCTAATCGACATGCCCCAAATAAGATAAGGTAACTGAGTTGGATACCAATCTGTAACCCTAATTGGAAGGGTGTCAGTACCGTGCCACGGGTAAAGATAACTGCTGTGGCGTCAGTCCTGACTAATGGGTGACCCCTGAGATCAATCCTAAACTAGGGGGTGATCCCTAAGTATGCCAGTCCTATCTAACGGGTGACATCTCATAACCTATGCTGGCTATATAGTTCTAGAACTTAGGGATTGCTTCATCAAACACTTGTAATGCATTAACTTGTACATGGATGGGGAATACATGTTAGCAGGCTATAATGACATTATTTCATTCTCATAGACAATTTATCAAACATATAAGAAACATACTTGGTTCATTAAATCATAAACATTTAGGGTTAACATGGTTACAACAATCAACTTGCAAATTGAAGGGTTTATCATGACTATCATGTAATGCAACACATACTGGAATCAATTCTTGGAACTTGTAATCTAAATCATGAATTAAAACTCAAACAACACCATGAACATGAATTCAATCTAATTCAAACATGGAAATCATAAATCATAAATCTTGTATTTTGAAAAAAGATTCTTGGGCTCCATGGAAGGTAAGGATCCGTGGATGAACATCTAACATACCTTGGAAGATTCTTTCTTGAAGGTTCTTGGAGGAAATCCTTAGACTTGTTCTTGATTTCTTGAACTAGGGTTTTTGCCTCTTTTAGAGAGAATGCTTTTTAGTTTGGGGATGAATTGAATAATGAGTAGCTAAGGACGTTTTTAGGGATTAAATCCCGTATCTGGGCATAATAAAATCGTGGGAAATGACTGTTTTAACCTTGGGCATCCTTTTAATTTCTCGTGAAAATTTTCCAAATTGAGAACCTGGCGCGACGCGCCACTATCGCGTTGTGCCACTGAAAAGTGGACAACTAGGAAATTGCATGGTGGCGCAACGCGGTAATATCGTATTGCCACTTTGATTGAGATCTGAAAGTTCACCGCGATGCGGTGGTATCGCGTTGGAACATTGGAAAAGGACACTTCTGAAATTGAGCCTTGGTGTGAAGCGCCAATATCGAGGAGGCTCACTGGTTTTTGACAATTTCCATTTTGCCTGGCTCCGCGACGCGCTGATGGCTCAGGTGGTACACAGTCTTACTAAAATGGCCATAATTCTTCACCCGGGTGTCAGATTTGGGCGAATTTTATATCGATGGAAAGCTTATTAAATTTCCCACACAATGAAAGGTCAAAATCTTGAAAATTCCACATGTATAGAAGTTTATTCATCTTTAAATCAAGTCTTTGACATTTTTAGGATGAATTTAAGCTAGGTAAAAGTACGGGGTGTTACAAAGCTATTCTGCAGCTAAAGATGGAAGAAACATTGCATAACTTGGCACAAATTATGAGGCTGCTGGACTCAACTTGCTATATGTTGGAGGGGATGAGGTTTGCTTCTCCTCCTCTGCCATATCTTCCTAACTCTTTATATTTTTACCACTTTTTTGGTCACTCTTGGCTTCAACCTTGTTGTTTGAATGCGTCACAATTAAGACCACTACCCCATCCACATCTTGTTAATTCCCCTTGAACAATATTTATGTACAAAGTCATCCCATTTCTCACTAATTGACTCCATAGATGGAGAAGGGATCTCACATGCTGAAGCATCCAATGTAACCATCAACGGCTTCAAGACAATTACGGGACAAATCAAGCTTGCAACGTGTTGTTGCATTAGCATATTTATCACTTCTGGAAGTGAAATTTGATATTTAGGACTGCCCGAATCAGATTGGAGCTCATTTTTATCTAAAAGAACCTCAAAGGTGTTAGGATCCACAACATCCTTTGTTGCAACGATTGTTTCTTTGCCACATTAAGTTCTTTGCTAATTTAAGGGCTAATAGATTGTTTACGTGAAACCACTATCCATCCCTCATATCTAGCATTGTTCAACTCCATATACTACTTAGAAACCATTAAACTCTTAGTCCCGTCACTTGTATCCACAATACTAGGTAGATTTTGAAGAGCTTTCTTTTCAACCTGTTCTTTTTCTGATAAGTTTTTGGACACCCTACCCAAAGTTTGATCAATTGAAATATCCCCCATGTTAACTCTATTTTGTTGTTTCTTCTTAATATTTAGAAAATCACGTGTATCTCTTTCACGACCCAAACTGAGGCCCAGGCCGCAACTAGCATCCCAAACCATGAAAGCCCGAGAGCCCTTTCTAACTAACATTCATAAGCATAATTCATCTATTATAATGAATTGTGGAAAAGATAACAAAACGGAAACATGGTCATTATCTTACTTTAACTAAACAATACGAAATTTAATTCATAAACATTTGAAAACACATGACACCAGTCTGTGAAATCTCTAACAATATGAAACCAACATCAGTGTGAAAACTGGGTCAAGGCCCCACCTGGACCATAAAATAAAATAAATAAAATAATAATGTCCCTTAAACAAGGCCTTCCAAAATGGCTCACCAACTGCAAACTTTTGACAGACCAATCTACGGCTTAGCGGGACCCCCGAGATTGTGCCTCAGGTCCTGAAATATAGGGGTCAATACAGATGTACTGGTAAGAAGAGTAATCCAAAATAACATATTTTTATACAACATAAGTGAGAGCAATTCATAAATTATTTTACATACGATGTAGGAAAACACATGGGCATAATTTGATAAATTTCAAAACACTTTCTTGAAATCACGACTCTATTCTTTATTTTATTTATGAGCTAGATGGTACATCCTACAATCTATATCTCCACAGGCTATATAGAATCCTCCCTTGACTCAGCAGCCGAGCCCCCAATCCAATTTTTTCGCAAGGATTGAAGTATCAATAAGGGGGACACACAATATCACACAACAGGGTACCAAAATCTCCAATCAAATCAACATGTGATGATGGTGCACAAGATTACAAAGCAGGTTTCCTAACCATAGTCCAAATTTGGGATGACATGAATCAAGGTACACAAGATCACAAAGCAGGGTACCATAATCCCGTGTCGGCAAATCACGGTTTCTAGCATAGAGTCTTTCAACTCGTACTTTCTTCGGGCAACCATCTAACTCTCTTTAATCTCATTTTTAATTCTCTTATAACAAAATATGAATCATACTTCCAAACCACTCTTTTCTTACTCTGTTAAGGTTAATTCACAATGGGGTATCGTCATACCCTGATTTGCAAGTCATTTGTATCGTATCATTCCACAACCCTTCTCATTTAAATCATTTATAATGTTCTGCTTTAGTTTTTTCAATCGACTCAATCACTTGACCACCAAAAATATTTAAACAATGCAAGGGAGTCGTTATTTCAAAACACGTGCAAACTTATGCTTAGATTCTCCCTTTTTAACATTTCAACACAGGATGGTCAAGTCCTTTATAACAACTCATGAAACTCTTTCAATTATCACATTGAACATTTATAAGCAAGAAAACTCCATCTCTTCAATTCATAATCAATATCAAGTCCAAAGCAATAGTAAAATACTTATTTCATGCTTCAAAACATACAATTGAACAACCCATCATATGTGGATTCAAGAGGTATCATAACAAGAGAGGGGTTTCATCATTCATGCTCTCAATTTAATCTTTGCAAAACTGAAAATGCATATGTATACATGATTATAGTTCAATTCTACAAAAAAATGGCTCAAGACAAACGTTTACTTTCATCAAACAAGTTCATAATACATAATATTCAAAACTATGTCAAAAACCCTCTTTGCAAATATGATTGTATATCTTTAAACTTGATAAAAACCATAAAACTTATGCCCAAATATTTTAGGATAACCCCACGTACATTAAGTTTCTTATCTTGAAGGATAAAACCCTAATCTTGATACTTTCTTGAGACTCGTGAACTTGAAAGGCTTGAATTCAAGATTTCTTGGAGGAGAAGAGTTGAATTTTGTTCTTGGGGAAAGAGGACGGTTTCTATGTGAGTTGATTTAAGGAAAATAGGCAAATAATGCCCCTTTTTGAGTTATAATTCGTGTTTGGATGGCTGGGGTTGAGGGAAATGGATTAAATTGCCCCTTGACTTTTTTTCCCATGGAAATGATCATCGTGGTGCAAACCCTAGTTGGGTTAAGCATCCCTCGCGATGCGACCCTAGTCGGGTTGAATAGCCATAGCAGTGTGGGCCTATCGTGACCCCTTACTGCCTCACATGAAAAATGACATAACTTTTCACTCGGGTATCTGATTAAGGAGAAATTGGTATCGTTGGAAAACTAACTCAATTATATATCATTTGGTGGATCTTGAGAGGAAAAATTCTATATATATCAAAAGTTATACGTGTTCAAAGTATACCCTTGTAGAATAAAATACCAAACTTTGGACGAGTCAAAGGCTCATAGCTCAACTTTGCTCTATGTTATTCCTATGAACATTTATCACCTCGAAAGCACTTCAAACATGAGGATGAATATCATGAAACATGAATTAAAAATCAAATCATGGGATTAGAGTTTACACATATCGGAATGACGGTTTAATTTCTATCTAAAAAATGTAGGGTGTTACAATCTCCTTGCAATTTTTCAACCGAAGCTCTCTCAATCTCCATTGTCGCGTTATCTTCTTTTTGGAGCACTACTTTTTTTCCAATTAACAATCGACACTTCTTTTAATTATGACCCTGGTGCTTACAATGGGTGCAATATTAAGGTAAATTATCATACACCACCACCTGAAACTCCTCAATAATTCTGCCCATAACTTTGTCCACACTTTGAAGTCGAATACGATCCAAATGCTCATCCATTATGTCAAGGGTGACTTTAACCATAGCTATGATCGGACTTGATCTCACTTGTGTGGTGATACAATAAACACAAGGGAAGCACGAAACACACACCAAAATTATTCCACAAGTTCAATAAAACCGTGGACCTCTTTGGTGACCACTCTCGGATTCAAGAACACAACAAGAGTGCAAGATACTAAGGTGTTTTTACACCTATGGAAGCCAACAACCCAAACTATATTAAACATAATAAAAATTAACAACAATATTACAACAACAAGAAGTCACGGGTTACATTAATAATGACAAAAACCAATAATTACAATGAATAAAAGATAGAAAGATAGACCAATGGTTGGTATAATCTTAAGAACCCAAGAGCATGTTCCACTCTTGTACCCTTAACACCACACTCAACAAATACCTAAATTTTACACTTGAAACAAGAGAGGCGTCCACCACCCAAGCACCAAGGTATCAAGCTAAATGCAACACACAAGTGATTCCACACTTGTATATGGCCCTAGTTACGGTTGGACTCTCTCTCACTCTAAGACATGGTTCTTTCTTTAACATTCAACAACTAAAGAACTAGAAATCATATAATATTTCATTTATATTATATTACAAAATAAGAGACAAAAGACTAAAGTACCCTTTCATTAATGGGCTCCAAACCGCCCATTAAGTGCACTTTCGGGGCGGGTTTGGGCCTTCTTCACACTTGAGCTTGTGCACACTTTTAGGTGATCTTCAAAATACTCAAAAAATGTCCAAGGTCATGATCGTACTCGTGTCATACTATCCATCTTGAGAGGAATTTTCCCACAAATTCACGACCTCACCTCTTTTACAAAGTAACTTCACAATCTCCTTCACACGGCCACACATCTTCTACATCTTCCTCACCTTGCATTTTAACCTCTTCTTGCTCTCCATATTGAGGCTTTCCATAAACCTTAGCTGATTAAATTACTACTTCTTACCCAAGATAGTACAATTTTCCCTCCCTTAGGATCACGTTCCTCCGGTTTGGGCACTCACTAGCCTTGTGCCCCCCCTTGGCATTTGAAGCATTGAAATCCCTTGGAATTGGAAGTGGAAATTTATTTACCTTCATACCTAGTAGACTATTTTGGGGCAGCCTTGGTGCTCTCGGTTTGGACAACCATGAATGAGATCTCTTTGAGCTCCCTTTTAACCTCCAATGCCCTTGGAAGATGCCATCAATGGTGTCAAACTTATGAAGTGTCATGCGAGTGGAGATATTCTTGTTCAACCTAAATTTGAAGCACATGATGTCATGACTCACTTGTTCTCCCCGGTGATCTAGTTTCAACATTAATTGTTTAAATTCGTCATAGTAAGCCATGACACTCTTGCTCTCTTGCCTCAAATTGTACAATTTGGCAAGGAGCTCATGTCTATAAGTCTCGGGCAAGTATCTTTTCCGCATAAGGTTCTTCAACCGAACCAAGGAGGAGGTTTCCCCCAATCATCTCATTCCCAAACCATTTAACATACTCCCACCATGTATTAACATACCCTTCGAAGTGAGCTATAACATAGCAAATTTTATTTTATTTGGTGAGATCATTAAGTTGGAAGATCTTGTCATAACCCATGCAAGGTAGGCTTCGGGATCACTCTTACCTTTGAAAACGGGAAGGCTCACTTTGATGGAATTGAGACCTATATCTCTATTTGGATGACCATCTCTCACCTCTCGGCCTAACTCCCCATGTCTACCACTCATTCTTTCTTTCCTCAAGTAAACATCATCATACGACCCATTACCATCATGTTGTCCTCCCATACCATAGCCCTCAACATGGATTTGTCTATTTGGGTTAAGTGGAGCTTGTGGTGGCGGGATTGGATTTGGATAGTAAGGTCTTTGGTCAAGTGGAGTTTGGATGAGAGGGTTCGGATTTGGTGGTGGTATTTGGGTTCCAATCCATTCTTGTTGGACTTGGTGGAGTGGAGGATGGTTTGGTCTATCTTGTTCTCGGCTTCGGGAGTAAAGATTGGTTGGATTTGTGGCAATTGGTGGATATAGCATTTGGTGCAATGTCTCGGGATTCTTAGTTAGGGAATTGTTTTGAGGGGTGGAAGGTTGACTCCTTTGGATTTCCACACGTTCTAATCTGCACTCATTGATGCCACATCCATATCTAATTTCTCAAGACCCACATTCAACCTAGACACATTGGGACATAGTTTAAAGGCGAGCCAAAATGAGATTGATGGAATTATTGTCCATTGTTTGAGCATTTGAAGCCTCGGGTTCCATTTTGGTTGTACCAAAAATAACCCTTCAAGTTATGGTCCAACAAGACACCCAATCAGTCCACAACGTCACACACAATAATACAATACAAATCCTACAAAATAAAACACACGTTAGTTCAAAACAACCTCCCACAATGAGATACCACCTTCAAGCTTCTTCAAACTCAAGCTCAACATTGGTGGACGGCTCAAATAACCTCCAATGTATCTCAAATTTGAACCCTATACTCCTATAGTGTTAGAGAACACAAATCTAACACTAAAAACACAAAATCAAAAACTCAAAATTTGACCTTGGGTCAAAAACGAATTTAGTATTTTTTTTGGGGATTTTGGATTTTGACACTTCTTTTTTGTTGAGATTTTCAATTTATAGACTCTAATAGTGTTAGGGAACAAGGATCTAACACTAGAAACACACAAAAATCAAGTTTTTTTGAAAAAACCTAAAAATGTGAACAGTAACTTTTTTATTTTTTTTCACATTTTTTTTTATTTTCAAGATAACAATCCCAAGATTAATTTTGTTGGAACAAAATCAAACTTTTATTTGATACTAAATGATACAAGAAACACAAGAAAAGCACACAACACACCAAAATCAGTCCACAAGTTCAAGAAAACTGTGGACCTCTTTGATGACCACTCTCGGATTCAAGAACATAACAAGAATGCAAGATACTAAGTTGTTTTTACACATATGGCAACCAACAACCCAAACTATATTAACCACAATAAAAATGAACAACAAGATTACAACAACAAGAAGTCACGGGTTACATTAATAATGACAAGAACCAATGATTACAATGAACAAAAGATAGAAAGATAGACCAATGGTTGGTATAATATTTAGAACCCAAGAGCATATTCCACTCTTGGACCCTTAACACCATACTCAACAAAGACCTAACTCTTACACTTGACACAGGAGAGGCGTCCACCACCCAAGAACCAAGGTATCAAGCTAAATGCAATACACAAGTGATTCCACACTTATATATGGCCCTAGTTTCAGTTGGACTCTCTCTCACTCTAAGAGATGGTTCTTTCTTTAAAATTCAACAACTAAAGAACTAGAAACCCTATAATGTTTCATTTATATTACATTACAAAATAAGAGACAAAAGACTAAAGGACCCTTTCATTAATGGGCTCCGAACCGCCCATTAAGTGCACTTTGGGGGCGGGTTTGGGTATTCTTCACACTTGGACTTGTTCACCCTTTTAGGTGATCTTCAAAATACTCAAAAAGTTTCCAAGGTCATGATTGTACTCGTTTCATGTGGCCTTATCCACAACAATAGGTTTTCCAACTGCTGAAGCAATGGAAAGCTAAGATCTCTTAGCAAACAAATCCGTCGACAGGCTTGGAAACAAAATCCATACTGCCGCACGTGAGGTCTCCTCCTTAGAGTTGAATCCAATAGTCCAAAGAAAAATCCTAAACTGATGATTTTTGCCATTGTGCATTAAATAATTCATATCTCTTGGTAATGCAGCCACAAAATTATCATATTGATCCATACAAATAAGAAGTTGCCTTTGAGCAAGCAACCCGACAAGACAATATCCCTTAATGCCGAGAAACTTAGGCAAATTCGATCTTAAAATTGATAAATCTGGTGATCCCATGGATAATTTGACCACTATTGATTGATGAAGTTCCTCCTCTTTAGAAAAATATTGTCGTTCATCCAACGTAAATTTTAATGTTGGAATTCCATGAACAACTTGGTGTTTGTAGGTTTATTTGTAGGGTTTTAGAGAAGCTCTCCCACAGCTAAAGGATGGGGAGAGATGGTGGCAGCCATAGCTTCCCTAGTTACCCATGTCACCAAGAGAGAGATAAGGAGAGGCTAGGGTTTTGTTTTTTTATTAGCTTTAGTGGGATCTACGTCAAACTGAATTTCTGCCACTTTTATTACCTCCTCCAATGTTGCTATTTCCTGAAAAATGTTGCCAAATATTTCCTTGCTCCATTGAGTAAGCGCTTTCTTCAATCCTTTCATTTTGTAATAAAACAGACTAAAGGGATTTGCAGAAAAATCTGCTTTCCAATGTTGTTTCACTACCTCCATAAAACTTTCCTCCTTTAGCCAAAAGTTTAAAAATCTAAAACTTTTAACTATATCTTCATTGATAGTAATTAAGGAAAGTAATAATGGAGCATGTTCAGATCCACTTCTTATCAAATGCTCCACTTCTATTATTGAAATTATACTTTGAATCCTGTCATTACAAAGTATTCTATCCAATCTTTTGAAAATATAATCTTCATCAGTTCTTTTATTTCACCATGTATATTTACTCCCCTTAAATCCTTCCTCCAATAGGCATATATTAATACAATGATTAAAGTCCATAAACTCTGATTCTGTAACTGGGAGTCTACCTAACATCTCTTCTTCATTGGTAATGACATTAAAATCACCTCCAACTATCCAAGAAGTTTGTGTAGCTTGAGAGATTTCATGCAATGACTCCCATAAATGAAGTATTTCCTCTTGATTACACTTAGCATACACTAATGTAACCATAACTTTCATCCCATGTTCTTGATTCTGCAATCTTAGAGTAAGTTATTTCTCTTAATCCATTATGATCTCCACTTTCATAAATTCATCTATGAATTCCCAAATTTTCCCATTGATATTTGACATAGCATGCTTCAGTCCCATCTTCCTTCTATACACCTCTAATAATTCTTTGTCCTGAAATGGTTTCATAAGCCACACAAAGTAGAATTGATGTTGTTTTTTCAAATTACCTAATATAGTGAATGGTTTTTGAGTGTTCACTGATCTTATATTCCATATAAGTGCCTTCATTGAAACTTGAGAGGTTTTGGTTCTCTTTGACTGCCTTGAGTTTGCTTGAATTGATGTTGTATTCCCTAATCCTTTCTTCTTTTATTTTGTATGCTGCTCTATCAACTTTTTCACATGTTTAGGAGACAAATCATTATTCTTTGAGATATCTTCTATAATAGCTCTTTAATTTTCACATCACCATTAATTCCAGATTTTATGGCTAGAGGTCATGCTTCTACAGTCTCCTCTTCATATACTACCATAGATCCCTCCATGTTGTTCTGATCATCAATTTGATCCTCCTTTCAATCTTCTTCAATTTGTTCTTCCTACTTGTTCTACTCTTTTTGTTTGTTATTTTTTCACTCTTCATTAATTTTTGCCTCTTTGCCTTTTTTTCTTTTGTTCCGACATTATTTTTTCAATGATTTCCGCTTCTTTGGCTTCTTCATTTTGTTCATGCATTATCTTCTCTTTTCCAAAAACCTATTTAACCCACTCATTGGTTTGCATTTTTCCCCGAGATTCTGTTTTCTCATTCTGCACCCCTTCTTATTCTTCTCTGAGGGCCCCAAAGGAATTTTCATCCTTATACTTAATTTCACCTTCTATAGGCCCATAATTTTATTTCTTATATTTGTTCCTCCTTGTCATCCATTCCTACTTTTATTGGTTATTATATCTTCCCCTACCCGCAGTCAGGTTGTATGTTGCTCCTTTATCTTTTTCTTCTTCCTTTTCCTTGTCATTTTTCTCTTTTTTTACTTCAAACAATTCTGGATGAATTGACCATTATGTTTCCTCATCATGTCCCTGTAAGCAATATTCTTTACAGTACTTTGACATATAGTCATATTGTATCTGTATCCATTTAGATTTAATTTCACCTGTTTCATTCCCCTCATTAATTTTTACCCTTTATGGTAACTTAGCCACCAAATCCACTTCAATCTTTACTTTGGCACAAGTGGGTCTTGTTTGATTCTTTGTTTCCATGTCAACCATTAAAGGTTTTCCCATAGCCGATGCTATAGAAAAAATAGCTTCTTGAGTAAAAACATTTGGTGGAAAGTCAGAAAGCAATATCCACGCTACGCCAATAGTAGTTTCAACGTCAGGCTCAAACCATGGATTCCACTTGAGAGTCCTCATATTTCAGTAGCTATCTCTTGATTTTATGTAAAAAGTCATTGTGGATAACATCTGAACATAATTCTCTAGACTAGTTAATCGAATTAATACATGCCTGGTATCCAATGCTCCTATCATACATTTATGCTTAATCCCATATTGCCCAGGAATAGTTTTCCTCAAAGTATTAATGTCTGGTTTTCCATATGAAAACTTTCCAATGATAGTGTATTGCAGATTTTCTTGGATAATGAGGGTTTTAACCTCTGATGATTTCCAAGTAATGTTAGGTTCTCCATGCAACATAACGTCTGATTTGGCTGGAACTCTTGGTGTAGCCTCAATGTGTTATTTTGGCTTTAGGATATTTGCATATTGTATCTGATCTTTATGGCTTGTATGATTTGTTTGTATAGTCGTTAAGGATGGTTGGGTGCTTTGGCGTGGAAGCGGAGGGAATTCCACCAACGGAATTACCCCACCGGTGGAGATATTTGCCATATTTGACGTCAGAGATAGGTTTAGGGTTTTTCCTCCTATAATTTTTTCTTTTTAAACATTGGCTTGTTATAGCACTGCAAAAATACTTGGAAAGGACAATATATAAAGTTTCACTTGTTTGAGAATGTGTAATTTACAAGTTAGGATTTCAAGATTTTCGAAATAAAGAGTTGGTGCATAACACTTCAAAAAAAAAAGGAGAATTTTGAGCCAGTACAAAAATAAAAATGTAAATTTTAACTAATTACAACAGTTTTGGTCGTAGTATTATATTTTTGACTTCAGTATTTTATTTTGAACTAAATTCTAGAATTGTTGTAGTTCTGAACTAGATATCATATTCTTGAATTGAGTATTTTAATTTTGAAGTGAATATAGTGTTTTAAAATTAAATACTGTAATTTTTAATACCGAAGATGGATTTAAGGAAAATAATGTATAGTGTTATTTTTTGTTCGTTAGTACTAATTAGGATAAATTGTGAAAACCTCTCTTATTGATAGTGTATTTATGTTTTTACCAAAAATAAATAGAATCAACTTATAAAAAAGAAAAATAAATAAAAGATGAATTTTAACGAAAATAATATATATTGATACTTTTTACTGGACGGTGCTAATTAGGATAGCTTATGAAAATCTCTCTTATTGGAAGTATATTTATGTTTTCCCCCAAAATAAATAGAGTCAACTTATGAAAAAGAAAAATAAACTTTTAAGGAAAAATAATATATAGTGTTACATTTTGTTGGATTGTGCTAATTAAGATAGATTACGAAAATCTCTCTTATTAGTAGTGTATTTATGTTTTTTCCCCGAAAGTAAATTGAAGATGGATTTTAAGGAAAATATATAGTTTTATTTTTTGTTGGATGGTGCTAATTAGGATAGATTATGAAAGTCTCTTTAATTGACACTGTATTTATGTTTTTTTTTTCCAAAAATAAATAAAATCAACTTATAAATAAATTCAGCATACAAGCATTCAAATCACCAACAAAAGAAGAAATCAGTACTTTCCAATCACATTTCCAAAGGTATATGTTTCTTTCTGCTATGTATGTTTTAATTTTCTTTAACAATAACAATGTTTGAGCCGATTCCATACAATTTTATATGCAGGATAAAGATTGTACGTGGCGTTGTTAGAAAAATCAATGTTGATGGAGATTGTTGATCAACTAAATCAGGTAAGTTCACAATGTACCAATTGATTTCATTTACTAACATTTGTTGTTGGTTGTACTTAGATTCTATGTATGTTTTGTTGCTATGGATAAAAGGTGTTTTCCCCCTATTGATTTACTTCAATTGTTTAAGGTGCTTTAGAGCTAAGGTATGTTTAGTCGTAGGAATAACGTCTTCATGAAAAATAAGTGTTTTTTTCTACTTATTTTTCAGTATTTAGTAGGAAAATAAAATAAAATATTACCTCAATTTACATGTAATCTTGCAAATATATAACTCATGCATCTTGAAAAAGTATATAAAGGTATTAGACAAAATATTTGCTAGCCTCATCACATTATCTTGGTTAAATTGAGATGGGACCATTTGTGATGTCTCCGTAGTAAGCAATTTATCAACCCGATCGTAGATTTCTTTTAAGAGTCATCATCACTTACTTTCTTCCTCAACTTCTTTTTTTGGAAAATATTTCTAGAATTGTGTCATATTGCGAAAATCATCATCATGCCAAAAATTGTTTTAGCGTAACTATTGAATTGTGTCCTTTAATCTTGCGAAAGATATTGAGTTTCTACCATAAAAAAGTTAAAGTCGCATAAGAAAACAAGTCAAATACTAAAACATCAAACATCGTCTGTTGCTCTCTCTTGTTGCCACTGCCCTGGGCCTAGGATCTTTGGTCCACTAGAAATTTTCTAAATTTTATCTTTTTTATCTCCATGTTTATCTTTTTTAAGCTCTAAGTTGAAATTGTATAATATTTGAATAATTAAAAAAAAAATATCTTTTTGACACATATTCTTGTCCTACTAGGCCATGCCAGTTCACTTTCAAGAGGATATACTTGCAAACATACTCTGTAGGTTACCTGTGCGGTCTCTTCTTCGATTCAAATGTGTTTCTAAATTATGGAAAACATTGATCGATGAACCGCATTTTAGGATGACGCATCTCAATCATGCCAAGAATGACAAAAATTCCCAAAATTTTCTCTTTTACCAACTGCGCCCAATGGAAGCTATATTTTCCATTTATTGTTGTCCTTTGTCATCGGCTACACTTGCTGAGGATGTACGGGAACTGGATTTCCCTTTAATTGTTGAACCACGGTTTTGCCAAGTCTATTGTTGTTGTGATGGCTTGGTTATTATCACGGTGTATGATAATTTAGCTGAATGCCACAGACTTTTGCTATGGAATCCTTCCACGCGAGAATCCATTGTACTTCCCACTCCAAAATTATCATTGAATGGGATTTGTTGTTTGGGAATGAGTTTCGACTCAAATACTGGTGATTATAAGATCCTTAGGATTCTTGAGGACCGAAACCAAGGTCGCAAAGCACGAGGTGAAATACTAGCGCTTAAAAGTGGTTCCTGGAGAAAAATTGATGAACATCCTGATGTCTTTCAATATATTCTGCTTGGCATGCATTCTTTGGCATATATACAAGGGGCATTTCATTGGGTTGGTTTTTCAAGAAATTATTTTGTGGTTTCATTCAATATATCTCATGAAGTGTATGGAGAGATACCATTGCCAGAGCAAATAAGCATGAGCTATATTGATATTGGTGTTTCAGAATTGGAAGGAATGCTTTGTGCTTATTCTAATGTGCATCATCAGGGGAAGAACACTTTTAAGTTATGGATGATGAAAGATTATGGTATCCAAGAATCTTGGAATGTATTATTCTGCATAACAGATCCCAATATTGATATACCTGTACCGAAATATGTGTTTGCAAATGGGGAAGTGTTATTCTGGTGCATATATTATGGACGCGCAGAGAATGCATATTGGACACAGAATGGTCCCTTTACATTATTGCCCCGAGGTCTACGTCAGAATGGATTTGTTTTTATAGAGAGCTTGATCTCTCCAAGATTGCTTACTTAGTATTTGATTTTATATGATCGAGGCACTTCTTCATTTTCTGTTGTCATGTTAAAAACCTCTGATTTTATTAGTTTATCTATCGCTTGAAATCTTTATGGTTTCAGATTGTATTTACCAGAGCTTTGTTATTTCATGTATTCAGAGAAAGAACATGAGCCATTTCTTGTTTAATTTTCTGTACACATTGTTGCGGGTAATGCTCTATTTATTACTCAGATATATCTTAGAGATTTGTAGCATGTTCACATGTAGTAACTGGAGTATGTTTTAGACATGTAGTATGTTTACTTCGCTCCAATGCTTTTATATGAATCTTTTGGCCCTATCAAATATTTATAAGACAATTAGCAAACGGAGCGAACCTACAATGCTATTTTTACTATTATATGGAGACATACAGAATCCTCATTAACCATATTATGGTAGCTGATAAGAGTATACCAGTCCGAGAATTCTTAAATCATATTGATTGCCCCATAAAATAAGATTTTTAAAATCTTTACTTCATTAAAGTTTGAATCAAATGATCTGGTAAACTAAATTTTAGATATGGCAAGAAACAGATTAGAAAGAAGCTTTTAAAGCTGACTTTCTGAACTTTTTTGTCATTGGTGAACTTTTTTTATCTTAGTGTTTTGAAGAACACACAGATTTTACGTGAAAAACCCTTGACGGGGAAAACCACGGGCAGGGGAGGAGGAAATTCACTTTAATGACAGGAGTACAAGGAAGAGACGGAAGTCTCAATGATGTGTTAAAAAAAACAACCAAAAAATAACCCACTAAATCACACTTATATAATACGTGCGTACAAATAACTCCTAAGACCAAAACATATAGGTCCATACCGCGGGGGCTTCGCTACGCTACCACCACAGACCCTCCAAAAAATCTCAAACATGGGTCGCACCGTGAACTTTTCTGGGACGGATCAACAAAATTTTGGTCACAAACTCTAACAATCTCCACCTTGACACGAATTCTAATTCAGAACTCAAATCTATTTCGAGAAAACTCTCCACCTCTTCCACAAAAGCCCTTAAGGGCACTACTTAACTGCTAACACCTACCAGGTCCAAGCAATTCTCAAACTTGGCACTTGGTAGTGTGTTGGTCATCATATCAGCGGGGTTATCATACATACTTGTCACGACCCGAGCTGAGTCCCTGGCCATGGCGGGCATCTCGAACCATGGAGGCCTGAGAGCCCTTCTCTAACTGGCAATCATATACATAACTCATATATAATAAGGAAATGCGAAAAACATAGCTAAAACGGAAACATGGCCATTCTCTTACTTCAACTTAATAATTCGAATAAAAGTTCATAAACATTTGAAAAAATACATGACACCAGTCTGCGAAATCTCTAACCACATGAAAACAACTTTTGTCTGAAAACTGGGACAAGGTCCTCAGTTGGACCATGAACTAAAAATCAAATAACAATATCTCATAGTAAGGCCTTTCGAAATAAGGGACGCTCACCACTGCAAACTTCTGACAGAACGAATCTACTGCTTAGCGGGACCCTGGGACTGTGCCTCAGATCCTGAAATATAGGGGGTCAATACAATTGTACTGGTACGCAGAGCAATCCAAAATAATGTACTTTTATACAACATAAGTGAGAGCAATTCATAAAAACAGTTTATATACGATATAGGAAAAACGCATGGGCATACTTTAAAGACTTTGAAACATTTTTTTGAAATCAGGAACAACTCTTTATGTTACTTCTTAGCTAGATGGTACACCCTATAATCTATAATTCCACGGGATATATAGAATTCGCCCTTGACTCGACGGCCAGGCCTCCAATCCAAGATTGCCACAAGGATTGAAGTACCAGTAAGGGGGGACACGCAAGACCACACAGCATGGTGCCATGATCCCCAATTGGAACGACTTAAATCAAGGTAAACAAAACTCCACAGCATGGTACCATAACCCTGGGTCGGCAAATCACGATTTCTAGCGTTGAGTTTTTCAACTCGTACTTTCTTTGGGTAACCATCTAACTCTCTTTAAGCCTATTTTTAACCTTTTCTAAACATGCATCTTTCTAAATTCAATGCATCTTTCTGAATTCAAAATATGAGTAAAATCAGTATTGTTAGTCTGTTCTGAATCTGCTATGGCATTCATCTGTTTGGTATCATCATACCCAGATTTGCAAGTCATATCTCTAAGACATAAAATACCATGTTACAACTATTTAATTCAAAATAATGGTTAGACCACCAAATCATTCAAACAGTACAAGAGGATGTGTGTATCGAAATTCATGAAAACTTATGCAAAGATTCTCTCTTTCAATTCACAAACATGTGGTGGTCAATATTGTAACAAACTAGGAAACTCTTTTAAATCATCACTTCTTATTTATATAAAAAATAAAACACCCTCTCTTCACTTCATAACCAAAATCAAGTCTTAAACCATAATAACGACATTTGTATCATGTTTATATGCAATCGAATAATTCATAATATATGAAAACAAGAGGCTTTAGAACAAGAAAGGGATTATAGTTGTTCATGCTCTCAATTTAACATTCAAACACAAAACACATACATACTTATATACGAGTACAAATCAAATTTAGGGAAAGGCCTCAAGACCAAAACATTTTCATCAATGGGTTCAAAATGCATAATTGTGTATGTAAATTCAAAACCCTTTTGTAAATACATGTTTTCTCAACATTCAAAATCTAAATCAAAACAATTTCACCATGCCAATTTAGTTTAGGAAAACTCCATGTACCTTAGACGATCTAATTCGAAGGAGAGAACTCGATTCTTTATTCGGTTTCTTGGAAATCTTGACCTATGAGCTTGATTCTTGATCTTTGAAGGTTTAGGGTTTCTTGAAGAGGAAGAGTTAATAATGATGTAACAAAAGCTCTTTGAGGGATTAAATCATGTGCTTTGAACGGTTTTGGGTGAGGGGAAAGGACTAAAATTCCCCTGAAAAAACGTGATTGGAAGCTGAAAACCTCAGGGGTGAAATGGAGCGTGCGTCGCATGCTAATCACGTGCAACTACTGCCTCTCTCACAAAAATGGCTATAAATTTTTGCTCGGGTATCATATTAAGGCAAAATTGGTATCGTTGGAAAGCTGACTCAATTATCTACAATTTGGTGGGTCTTGAGATACAAAATTCTAATTGTATTAAAGGTTATACGTGTTCAAAGTATACCCTTGTAAGAGAACCAACGACACTAGAGTATGGAACTCGAGACATATAGTCATGCTCATCATCTATCTTTGGAGATAACGTGGCTGAGTGTTTGAAATGAGCTGCCAATGGAGTACTAACAGGTTTGGCATTTTGCATATTGTATCTGTGAAGCAATTTCTCAATATACCTTTTCTGACTCATGTATAACTTACACTTCTCTCTATCCCTAAGAATTTCAATGCCAAAGATCTTCTTTGCTGTTTCTAGATCATTCATATCAAACTCCTTACTGAAATGGGCTTTGACTTTTATTATCTCACTCATATCCTTTGCTTCTATCAACATATCATCAATATACAAGAGAAGATACACGAATAAACCATCACTTATCTCCTTGAAATAGACACAACTATCATAACTACTACTCCTAAATATATGAGAAGTCATAAAAGAGTCAAACCTCTTATACCACTGTCTGGGAAACTATTTTAAGCCATAAAGGGACTTTATCAACAAGCATACATTGTCCTCCTTAGACTACAAAACCCTCTAGTTGTTGCATATAGATGTACTCCTCAAGTTCTGTTGAGTCCAATGTGAGTGTGTGTGAATGGAAAATGGAGGAAAAAATGGTGGAGGGAAAGAGAAACACTAATTTAGAAAGTGTACTCTCAAAATGGAAAGTTCACTAATTCTTCCACAATGGTGGGAGAAGGGAACTTTGGAGTGTTTTTAATAAGAAACACTAACTCCTCATGGATAGTGAGGCAAGAACAAGGTGGTGCCTCGAGCCGTCGTCGTCGTCGCTCGCTCGACTTTGGATTTTGATTTGGATTCCGATTTGATATGATTATTTTTCTCTAAGTGCGGGCGCAATTTTGACGCCATGAAAACGTATACGCAATGCATCACGAAGGGATACAACCCATCGAGGGAAAAGGCATACTGTTTTGTGCTGTAGGGTGACCGGCGGGCGGAGATGCAACGCAGATACACGATCTATGGGCGCAGATATAGCACAGAAGCTATTGGCATTTGTAAAACATTACCTGCAACCGCAGATCAGGCACAGGTCCAGCACAGACTGGGCGCAGGGACGTGACTGCTACTGAAAAAGTGCCTTTCTGCTGAACTAATGCATCCTTTCTGAAAGGACACATTAAAGGCTATACCTGATATATTCCTCAGGTATTGGAATTATTTTTTACAGTAAAATTATTTTTTACAGCATCCTTATTAGTCCATTGAAAGGAATTCCAATCCCTTAGACTTAATACCACAGACATTCGTGATGTGAAGTCAACACCATCACGTGGTGGGAAAAAGTATTTCATAACTTTTATTGACGATTGCACGAGATATTATTATGTCTATTTGCTAAATAGTTAGGATGAAGCAATAGATGCGTTTAGGCAATACAAAACTAAAGTTGAAAATCAGTTAGAGACAGAGATAGAAATGATAAGAAGTGATAGGGGCGGAGAATATGAATTTCCCTTCACTGAAATATGTGTAGAGAATAGAATTGTCCATCAAACTACGACCCGTATTCACCTCAATCTAATGGAATTGTAGAAAGGAAAAATCAAACTTTGAAGGAAATGATGAATGCCTTACTTATAAGTTCAGGTTTACCGCAAAGCTTGTGGGGGGAGGCTATCCTTATAGCCAACCGAATACTCAATAGAGTTCCCCATAGTAAGACACAATCAATTCCTTATGAAAATTGGAAAGAAAGGAAACCCAACTTGAAATATTTCAAAGTGTGGGGGTGTCTAGCAAAGTTCCAAGTTCCTATGCCTAAAAGGGTTAAAATAGGACCTAAGACGGTGGATTGCGAGTTCATAGGTTATGCTAAAAGCAGTAAAGTATGTCAATTTTTGGTTCATAAGGATACATCCGGATATTAATGAAAATATGATAATTGAATCAGATAATACTGAATTCTTCGAAAACATTTACTCGTATAACACTAGACATGAACAGTCTAGTGGAGGTTCTAAACGACCTCGAGATGAACCAACTGAGAATGTACATAATGATGAGAATCCAAGACACTGTACATGTCAAAGAATGTTAACTTTGTTTGGATCGGATTTTGTAACGTTTCTCTTAGAAAATGAGCCTCAAATATTTAAGGAAGCGTTGGCGTCTTTGGACTCATCCTTTTGGAAAGAGGCAATCAATAGTGAGATTGATTCAATCTTAATAAACCATACATGGGAGTTAGTTGATCTTCCTCCAGGAAATAAACCTTTAGGTTCTAAATGGATCTTCAAATGGAAAATAAAAACTAATGGTACTATTGATAAGTACAACACAAGACTTGTTGTAAAAGGCTTCAAACAAAAGGAAGACCTTAATTACATTGATACATACTTTCCAGTAACGAGGATAATGTCAATTTGGATGTTAATTTCCTTGGCGGAAGTATATGGTCTTGAAATCCATCAAATGGATACGAAAACAACATTCCTAAAATGAGAATTAGAGGAAGAAATCTACATGGAATAGCCTGAGGGTTTTGTGGTTCTAGGAAAGGAAAATAAGGCGTGTAAACTTTTTAATTCACTTTATGGACTAAAACAAGAACCTAAATAATGGCATGCAAAGTTTGACCAAACCATGTTGGCAAACGGGTTCAAGATAAATGAATGTGATAAATATGTTTACCTTAAAGACACACCAAATCACCAAGTCATTGTGTGTTTGTATGTGGATGATATGTCTATCATCAGTAGAAACATTTCGGACATAAATGCAACAAAATGAATGCTTGAGAGCAAGTTTGATATGAAAGACCTTGGAGTTGCAGATATGATCTTAGGAATGAGAATCCATAGAACTCTACAAGCATTGGCATTGTCATAATCTCATTATATCAAAAAGGTACTTGATAAATTCAAGTATATGAAATTCGGTATTGCTAAGACTCCATTGGACGTGAGCTTTGCACTTCAAAAGAATGAAGGTGAAAGTGACTCACAATTGGAGTACACAAGAGTATTGGGATCTTTAATGTATATAATAAACTGTACATGACCAGACATAGCATGCGATATAAGTAAGTTGAGTCGGTACACGAGTAATCCTAATAAAACTCATTGGATGGCAATGAAAGAGTTTTGGGGTCTCTTAAATACACTCAAGACTACACTTTGCATTATAATAAATGTCCTATGGTACTTGAAAGGTATAATGATGCAAATTGGATCACCGGATCGAAGGAAGTAAAATCCATGAGTGGATATGAATTTACTATCGATGGAGGAGCGGTCTCTTGGAAATCATCCAAACAGACTTATATTGCTCGCTCTACAATGGAATCTGAATTTATCATATTGGATAAAGTTGGTGAAGAAGCAGAATGGCTCTGGAATTTCTCAGAAGATATTCCTTATTGGCCTAAACTAGTGGCACCAGTATGTATACACTGTGATAGCCAAGAGGCAATAGGTAGGACAGGGAGCATGATGTACAATGGTAAATCTCATCACATAAGACGGAGACATAATACCATTAGAGAACTTCTCTCTAGTGGAATTATCACTGTTGACTATGTAAAGTTAAAGGATAATATGTCGGATCGACTTACAAAAGGCCTATCTATAGAAGGAGTTGAGAAGACATCTAAGGGAATGGGTTTAAGGCCTAGGACAAGTCAGCACGACGGTAACTCTATCTAGCAGAATGAAGATCCCAAGAGCTAAGTTTAAAGAGATCAAACAAAGTTGTGTCTGACAGGTTCAACATTGTCAATACCCAACCCATTCTCATGAGGTAGACAATATTTAATAAACAAAGAGAAGATTTAAGGTGAAAAGTCTTTTAATGATTATCTAAATTTGGTAGATTTGATCAAATAGTTCAATCTATAGGATTGAACGTTTATAAATCACCCATGTGAGGGAGAAGTGGAAGCCGCTTCAAAGGGAATGTTAGTAAAGGACTATTCTCTAAGAGCTCATGAAACCGGGATGTGTTCATGGCTAAAAAGAACAAAATCGTGAGAACCATAAATAGTAAAAGGCTGGTTGTGTGACATGTGTTGTCTAGGTATACATTAAAGCTCGACGGTTTAATGATACCAAATCTACTGATTGATGGAGTGCATCAGATGCATGTTCACTACGGCAAGTTCAAAGGGAAATCTACTTATCCAAATGCAATTAGCCTTTGCTAAATGATCACATGCTTGTCCGTAAATTTCTTCAAAAATATAGCCATTCCCTATTCATGTGGGGGATTATTGAGTTCAATGTATGTGTGTGTAAATGGAAAATAGAGGGGAAAATGGTGAAGGGAAAGAGAGATACCAGTTTAGAAAGTGTACTCTCAAAATAAAAAGTTCACTAATTCTCCCACATTGGTGGGAGAAAGGAACTTTGGAGTGTTTTTAATGAGAAATACTAACTCAACATGGATAGTGAGGAAAGAACAAGGTGGTGCCTCGTGTTGTCGTCATCGTCACTCGCTTGGCTTCGGCTTTAGATTTGGATTTGTCAAATGATCGATTGATGACATCTAATTTTTTAGACAAATTTTATTTGAAACTTGTTTACAAGTGAAAATTTTTGATCCAAAATATGATATAATTATTTTTCTCCAAGTGCGGGCGTAATTTTGACTCCATGCAAACGCATACGCAATGCCTTATGAAGGGATGCGACCCTTTGAGGGAAAAGGCACACTATTTTGCACTATAGGGTGACCTGTGGGCGCAGATGTAGTGGAGAAGCTACTGGAATTTTCCAAACCTCACCTGCGGCCGCAGATCAGGCACATGTCCAACACAGACTGGGCGCAGGGATATGGCTGCTACTGAAAAGATGCCTTTCTGCTGAACCAATGCATCCTTTATGAAAAGATACATTAAAGGCTATACATACCTGATATATTCCTCAGTATTGACATGATTTTTGACAGCAAAAACACTCTTCTTCTATAAAAAACTCTGTGTGATGATTAAGTTATTGAATGAGTTCGTTGAATCCAATAATTTGAGGTACCGCTATTGTTTGGATTGAAGTCCATTTTATCCTGGGAGGAAGATTCTATAACCTCAGGTACAATGAGGGGAATTATTCCTTAAGGATACTTCATGAAGTTGGGGGACTTGCCCTTATAGTTCTATTTCATTTTTTCTGAAAAAATAACATACTTCTTGGATAGATTACTTATAATCTTGTGTTGAAGGTGTTAAATAACTTCATAATTGTTCTTGTCATAGACTTGAACTTGGGTTGAAGTTGTTATTGCATTTATACAGATTCTTGTACCCGAAATGCTGTAAATAATAATTTTTTCATGTAAGAATGCAATCTTGATATTCAACTGCTCATGCTTAAGATTGTGCATGGCCACAATACCAAGTAAGGCTCGAATCCAACTATGCTTTACAACTGGAGAAAACACATCTATGAAGTCAACACCGGGAAGCTAACTGTAACCTTTAGCAACTAGTTTTGCTTTATACCTAGTATTCTCAACTCCCAATGTTCCTTCTTTCTATTTAAATACCCACTTGCAGCGGAAAACTTTCTTATCTTTAGGAAATATCACCAAATCACATGTTCCATTCTTATGAAGTGATTCCATCTCATCCTGCATAGCAATCATCCATCATCCGAAATCATCACAACTAACTGCCTCTGAGTAAGAAGAAGGTTCTTCACTGAAATCAATATATTCTACTACATTTAATGCATAAGCCACCAATTCAGCTTCACCATACTTCTGTGGAGGTCTAATATCTCTCCTAGGCCTATCTTTAGCAATAGAATATTGTGGCACCACTAGTAATGAAGAAGAAATAGTATCATACTCTATCTCCAAGCTAAACTGAGAAGTAGTCACTTGTAACACTCCGTAGCATTCTCTACTTAACACCACTATTAGTAGCTTGCATAGAGAGATTACAACCTGAAATTTTTCTAAGTGTTAAAAGACTTAGTCATATTTTTGAGTCCTTAACTTTAGTGATTTTTAAATTGATCTTTCCGACCCTGAGACATAGATTTTTGAGTTGATTTATGTTCATGGGTATAAAAGAGGATGTCTCGGGGAAGTTTTGGATTTTTTGGATGAGGAATGAGATGTGTTTGGATTTCGAAAATAGTGGGCCACCATGATTGCACAGCATCGCGGTGCCTATAGTGATGAGGCCTCTGGTGCATCGTGGTGAGTCCCAAAAAAGGGTTTCAGTTGTGAATTTAAATTTCAAGGGGCAACCTTGTCTTTTACCTATAGCCCCAAATCATGATAACAATATATTAAGAAGTCATTAGGGAATTATATGCTCAAAATTACTCAATTTCTCTCAAAAAATTAAACCCTAACTCTTTCTCAAAGATCAAGAACCTAACCCCTAAGTTCAAGATTTTCAAGAAAGTAGTCAAGGCTAGGGTTCCAATCTTCAAACTAAGTGATATAAGGTACCTGGGGCTTTTCTAAACTTCATGGGCATATCGTAATCATTTTGAGTAAGTTTTAGAGTTAAGAAATCATATATTTATGAAGGATTTTTGAACTTACATTAACAAGTATGAATTGTGAACCCATTTTGATAATAATGTTTTGGTCTTGATCACCTTCCTTTAAATTTGATTTTTTCTTGTATATATGTATGTATGCATTTTGAGTTTGAAAGTTGAATTGAGAGCATGAATATTTATACCCCCTCTCTTGTTATGGCACCCCTTGATTTCACATGTTATAAATTTATGAATTTCATATTTACAAGTATGGTATAAATGTTTTTTTGGCTATTATTAAATTATTTGAGATTGATTGTGAATTGAAAATAAGGTGTTTTCTTATTTGTAAATGTTTAAGATGATTATTGAAAGAATTACATGGTTTGCTACAAAGTAAATGACCACCACATGTTTAAGAATTGAAAGAGAGAATCTTTGCATAAGTTCATGTATTTTGATAGACAAATTCTATTGTACTGTTTGAATGATTTGGTGGTCCAAACATTTTGTTTGAATGAAAAGACTGTAATATGATATTGCATATCTTAGATATATGACTTGCAAGTCTTGGTATACGATACCAAACAGACGAATGCCATAACAAAATAAGATTTTTCAGATTTTAATTAAAAAAGAGATGCATGTCTTAAAGATGTTAAAAATGGATTTAAAGAAAGTTAGGTGGTTATCTGAAGAAGACATTCGAGTGTATGGGCTCATTGCTGGAAACCATGTTTTGTCGATACGGGCTTATGATGTCCCAAGATAGGGATTTTACGTTGGCCTTGTGCCCTTTGGCGTATTTGTTAGAGTCGTGACCCGAATTTTGTTGATACGGACTAGAAAGTTTCGCAGTGCGACCCATATTGGTGATTTTCAATAGGGTCTGCGGTAGTAGCGTAGAGATTGGGCCAAAAATTCACATATTATAAAAGTGCATTTAGTGGGTTGTTTTGGGTATTCCAAAAATTTAGTCTTTTCCATATTGTACTCTCTCTCCATTATAGTGAAACCTCTTTTTCTTCTGCTCGTGATTTTTCTCGCAAGGGTTTCACGTAAATCTGTGCGTTATTCTTGATTTATTTTACTTGTGGTTTTCTTATTCTAGCCAAATCATATCAAACTGGTATCAGAGCCTGTATGATTATTTTCTCGAGGATGGAAGCCATGAAGTATGATATTCCGCTGTTGGATTGCAATACCAAATTTTTATTATGGCAGGTTAAAATGCGGGTTATGCTTACACAGATGGATTTAGATGGTTCTTTATTAGGGTTTGATAAGATGACCTCATCATGGACGGACGAGGACAAACAACGTAAGGATCGGAAGGCTCTATCTCAGATCCACCTTCATTTATCCAATCAGATTCTACAGGATATTTTGAAGGAGACCACTGCCACTTCGTTGTGGTTGAAATTGGAATCGATGTGTATGATGAAGATCCTAACAAGTAAGTTGTATCTCAAACAACGACTTTATTGCCATCGTATATCCAAGGGTGCATCCCTGGAGGATCACCTATCTATATTTAAGGAAATCATCTCTGATTTAGAGACTCTGGAGGTTAGGTACGATGAGGAAGTTCTAAGATTAATTTTGTTGTGTTCTATGGTGCATCATACACGACCTTTAGGGATACACTTTTATTATTTGTGATACCCTGATCATAGATAAAGTCTATGATGCATTTTTCTCTAAGGAGAAGATGAAACATTTAGTAAATGGGTCAGAGACTCAAGGAGATGGTCTCATTGTTCGAGGAAAGAATTATGAGAGGAAATATGGGGTGATTATAGAAATAGATCAAAATCCAGAAACAATAATAAAACCTGTAATTACTGCAAGAAGAAGGGCCACATCAAATCCGAGTGTTGGAAGTTACAGAATAGATAGAAAAGAGAAGCTCCAAAACTAAAGGGAAACCAACCAGAGAAGCCCAGGGAAGCTAGTTTTGTTGAAGATGGCGGTAGTGATGGAGAACTCTTGGTTGTTTCTAATGGTAACTCCAAACCTATAAGGATTGGATTCTTGATTTAGCTTGCACATTTCATATGTGTCACAATCGAGATTGGTTTACAACATATGAAGCAGTCTCAAAAGGTGCTGTGTTGATGGGAAATAACACACCTTGCAAGATAATTGGTATTGGAATAATCAGAATTAAGATGTTTGATGGGGTTATGAGGACACTTGGTGATGTGTGGTATGTCTCAGTCCTGAAGAGAAATCTTATTTCCTTGAGTACTCTTGATTCGAACGGATATAGCTACACTAGTGAAAGTGGTGTCCTGAAGGTTATTAAAGATGCTCTTGTTATGATGAAGGGACAGAAAGTCTGCAAATTTGTATGTCTTGCAAGGCTCTACAGTTATAGGTGATGCATCTATTTCTACCTCCTCTCTATTAGAAAGTAACGTTGCTAAACTTTGGCATATGCGCTTGGGAATATGAGTGAAAATGGTATGACTGAAATAAGCAGGAGAGGACTTCTTGATGGGCAGAGTATTACCAAACTGGAGTCTGTGAGCATTGCATTTTTGGGAAGCAGAAAAGAGTCAGATTTACAAAAGACATCCACTCAACTAAAGGCACACTTGATTACATTCATTTTGATTTCTGGGGTCCTTCTAGAGTACCTTCTAGAGGAGGTACGAATTATTTTTTGACTATTATTGATGACTATTCCAGAAAAGTTTAGGTGTCTTCTTGAAGCAAAAGAATGATGTGTTGCCTACTTTCAAAGAGTGAAAGATTATGATTGCCAAGAAAATAAGAAAACAAGTAAAATACCTTTGAACTGATAATGGTTTAGAGTTCCGTTCTAATGAATTTAATGCTCTGTGTAAGTCAGAAGGAATTGTGAGGCACTTGACAGTTCGTCATACTCCGCAGTAGAATGGTGTGGCTGAACGAATGAATAAGACTATAATGAAGAAGGTGCATTGTATGGTCTCTAATACTGGTTTACCCAAGTTTTTTTGGGCTAAAGCTGCTTTCATAGCTTGTCTTCTTATTAACCGCTCTCCCTCAGTCGTGATTGATAAAAAGACTCCACAAGAGGTATGGTATGGTACTCCTGCTAGTTATTATGATTTGAGGATATTTGAATGTCCTATGTATGCTCATGTTGATAATAGAAAGTTGGATTCTAGATCTCTCAAGTGCTTATTTATGGGTTATAAGTCTGGTGTTAAAGGTTATAAGCTTTGGAGTCGAGAAAGCAGAAAGGTTATAATTAGCAGGGATGTTTTGTTTGATGAAACTACCATTCTTCAGGATCCCTCCGAATTTAGTGCTTCACCTCCAGATGATCTTAGTGACATGAATCAACATAAGTCATTCACCCACGTTGAAATGCAAATTAGAGAAGCATCTACACCAGTGCCTACTTCTCAATCTAGCCTGGAGATACAGAGTGGTACTATTTCTTCTTCACTACCAGTGATGCCACAATATTCTATTGCCAAAGATAGGCCTAGAAGAGATATTAGACCTCCTCAGAAGTATACTGAAGCTGATTTGGTTGCTTATCATTAAATGTAGTAAAAGGTATTGATTCCGGTGAAGAACCTTCTTCTTACTCAGAGGCAGTTAGTTATGATAATTTCGCCCGATGGATGATTTCTATGTAGGAGGATATGGAATCACTTTATAAGAATGGCACATGAGATTTGGTGAGATTGCCTAAAGATAAGAAATCTGTCTATTGCAAGTGGGTATTCAAAAAGAAAAAAGGAACATCGGGAGTTGAAGATGCTAGGTACAAAGAAAGACTAGTTGCTAAAGGTTACAATCAGGTTCCAGGTGTTGACTTCATAGATGTGTTTTCTCCAGTTGTAAAACATAGTACGATTCGAGCCTTGCTTTGTATTGTGGCTATGCATGATATTGAGCTTGAGCAGTTGGATGTCAAAACTGCATTCTTACATGGAGAACTTGAGGAGGATATCCATATGTAGAAATCGGAGTGTTTTATAGTTTCAGGAAAGGAGGACTATGTATGCTTGCTGAAAAAGTCTCTTTATGGCTTAAAACAGTCTATCAGGCTGTGGTATAAGATATTTGACTCTTTTATGACCTCTCATATATTTTGGAGGAGTAGTTATGATAGTTGTTTATACTTCAAGGAGGTAAGTGATGTTTCGTTCATGTATCTTCTCTTGTATATTGATGATATGTTGATTGCAGCAAAGGATATGAGAGAGATAATAAAAGTCAAAGCCCAACTCAGCAAGAAGTTCTAGATAAAGGATCTAGGAGCAACAAAGAAGATTCTTGGCTTGGAAATTATGAGGGATAGAGAGAAGTATAAGTTATACTTGAGTAAGAAAAGGTATATTCATAAAGTGCTTCTCAGGTTCAATATGCAAAATGCCAAACCTATAAGTACTCCATTGGCAACTTATTCAAACTCTTGGTCACTTTATCTCCAAAGATAGATGATGAGAAAGACTATATGTCTTGAGTTCCATACTCTAGTGCCGTTGGGTCTCTTATGTATGCGGTGGTGTGTTCTCGACCAGATTTATCTTATACCATCAGTGCAATTAGCAGATATATGGAAAATCCTGGCAAATATCATTGGAAAGCAGTTTTGTGGATTTTCAGATACTTGTATGGATCTGCTGATGTTTGTTTATAGTTTGGGAAAAATAGAGATGGAGTAATCGGGTATGTTAAATCTGATTTTGCAGGAGATCATGATAAAAGGAGGTCCCTTATAGGCTATGTTTTCACCATTGGTGGTTGTGCTATTAGTTGTAAAGCTACCATACATACTATGGTTGCTTTGTCAACTACTGAGGCAGAGTATATGGCTATTACAAAGGCTTTCTAGGAAGCTATTTGGTTAAAGGGTCTGTTTGGTGAACTTAGTAAAGACATACTAATTACTATGATTTTTTGTGATAGTCAGAGTGCTATCTTCCTTATAAAAGATCAGATGTTTCACAAGAGGACAAAGCACATCGATGTTCGGTATTATTTTGTGCATGAAATTATTGCTCGTGGTGATATTGTGGTGAGCAAGATTAGTACTCCTGATAATCCTACTAATATGATGACCAAGAAATTACCAAGTGCCAAGTTTGAGCATTGCTTGAACTTGGTTAGTGTTAGCTGTTAAGATGTACCGTTAGGGGCTTTTATGGAAGAGGTGGAGAGTTTGTCTTGAAATGGATTTGAGTTACGAATTAGAATTCATGTCAAGGTAGAGATTGTTAGAGTTGTGACCCAAATTTTGTTTATTCGGACCAGAAAGTTTTGCGGTGCGATCCATGTTGGCGATTTTCAATGGGGTCTGTCGTAGTAGCGTAGGGATCAGGCCGACAGGCCCGATATGGCCTTTATGTTTTTGGGCCTAGGACTTATTTGTATGCACATATTATAGAAGTGCATTTAGTTGGTTGTTTTGGGTATTCAGAAAATTCAACCTTCTCCACATTGTACTTTCTCTCCATTATAGTGAAACCTCCTTTGCCTCTGCCCGTGGTTTTTCTAGCAAGGGTTTCCACGTAAATATGTACGTTGTTCTTGATTTCTTTTACCGGTGGTTTGCTTATTCTGTTCGAATCATAATAGTATTAGATATAGAGACTCCGACCCTTGCAGTAAACTTGGGTTGGGGGATTCGCCGCTGAGTTAAGGGAGGATTACATATAGCCCGTGGGCTTGTAGAGATGTAAGGTGTACCACCTAGCTCAGAAGTAAGACAAAGAGTCGAGTTGAGATTCATACATATGTTTTGAAACCTATTGATTATGCCCATGTGTTTTCAAATGTTTTATGCTGGCATGTTTTATGAAATGCTCTCACCTATATTATATAAAATTGTATTCCATTTTTGGATTGTTATACATACCAATACATTTGTATTGACCTACTATATTTCAGGATTTGAGACTCAGTCCCATGGTCCCGGTAAGCAGTAGATTGATTTATCAGAAGTATGCAGTTGGTGAGCCTCTCTTATTTCTGAAGGCCTTGTTTATGGAATATTGTTATTTGATTTTTAGTTCATGGTCCGACTGGGACCTTGTCCCATTTTTAGACAGATGCCGTTCTCATATTATTAGAGATTTCACAGACTGATGTTAAATGTTTTTGAATGTTTATGAACTTATATTCGTAATGATTAGATTGGATTAAGAGAATGGCCATGTTTCTATTTTGCTATGTTATTCCACAGTTCTTTAGAGTATATAACTGCCAGTTGGAATAGGGCGCTTGGTCCTTAATGTTTTGGGATGCTTGTTGCGGCCAGGGTCTCAGCTCGGGTCGTGACAACACTGGTGTGGACTCTTCTCTAATATGAAATTCAACATGGGTTCTTGACTTTTGCTGATTCATGTTACTAGGCTCATCTGGGGGAGAACACTAGATTCTTTAAAGGAGGAAGAACGAAGCATGGCAGTTTCATCGAACACAACATCCTTGCTAATTATAACTTTTCTAGTTTCTGGACACCAAAGCTTATATCCTTTAAAACCAGGCTTATAACCCATCAATAAGCACTTGAAAGATCTCGGTTCCAACTTTCCATTTTCAACATGAGCATAAGAAGGACATCCAAATGTCTTCAAATTAGGGCAACTGGAAAGAGTATCTGACCATTCCTCTTGTGGAGTCTTTTTATCAATAGCGACTAGAGGATAGAGTTTAATAAGAAGACAACCTATGGAAGCAGCTTCAGCCCAAAAAGACTTGGGTAAACTAGAATTATAGAGCATACAATGTACCTTCTCTATTATAGTTCAATTAATTTATTCAGCCGTACCATTCTGCTGCAGAGTATGACGAACTATTAAGTGCCTCATGATTCCTTCTGACTTACACAGAAGATTAAATTTATTAGAACAAAACTCTAAACCATTATCAGTCCGAAGGCATTTAACCTGCTTCCCTATTTGCTTTTCAATCATAGTATTCCACTTCTTGAAAATAGGCAACACATCATTCTTTTGCTTCAGGAAAAACAGTCAAAATTTTCTGGAATAGTCATTAATAATGGTCAACATGTAATTCACACCTCCTCAAGAAGGTACTCTATAAGGACCCAAGAGATTAGAATGAATGTAATCAAGTGTGACTTTAGTTGAGTGGATGTCTTTAGTGAATCTAACTCTCTTCTGCTTCACAAAACAAAGTGCTCACAAAACTCGAATTTGGTAATACTCTAGCCATCAAAAAGTCCTCTCCTACTTAGTTCAGCCATCTTTTTTTCACTCATATGTCCCAGGAGCATATGCCAAAGTTTAGCAACATCACTATCTGATAGAGAGAAAGTAGAAACAACTACATCACCTGTAACCGTAGATCCTTGCAAGACATTCAAATTAGTAGCCTTTCTCTGTACCTTCATCACAACAAGAGCACCTTTACAAACCTTCAGGACTCTACCTTCACTAGTGTACTTATATCCGTTCGAATCAAGGTTACTAAAGGAAATAATGTTTCTCTTTAGGTCTGGGACATTCCGCAAATCACCAAGTGCCCTCACAACCTCATCAGACATCTTAATCCTGATTGTTCTAATACGAGCTATCTTACAGGGTTTGTTATTTCCCATCAACACAACATCTTTAGAGACCGTTTCATATGTTGTAAACCAATCCCAATTGCAACACATATGAAACGTGCAAGACGAATCAAAAATCCAATCCTCACGGGGTTTGGAGTTACCATCAGAGACTACTAAGAGTTCTCCATCACTAGCGCTATCTTCAACAACACTAGTTTCATCGAACTTCTCTAGTTGGTTTCCTTTCTGCTTTTTAGCTTCCCTTTTATTTTTTCTCTGTAACTTATAACACTCAGATTTGATATGACCCTTCTTCTTGTAGGTTTTTAGATTTTCACCTATTCCTATCATCACCTCCTGAGTTTCTGTCATGAGTCCTTCCTCAAATAATGAGACCATCTCCTTGAGTCTCCAACCCATTCACAAGATGATTTATTTTCTCCTTAGAGAACAATGCATCTTAAACTTCATCTAGGGTTATCATGACTATATAAAATTGTATCCCTAAAGGTCGAGTATGATGCAGGCAGCGAACACAACAAAATCAACCCTAGATTTTCCTCATCGTACTTAACCTCTAGAGTCTTTAAATCAGAGATGATTTCCTTAAAGACAATTAGTGATCCTCCAAAGACACACCCTCAAACATGCGATGGGAATAAGGTCGTTGTTTGAGATGCAACATACTAGTTAGAATCTTTGTCATACATAATGATTCCAGTTTCAACCACAATGCAGTGGCAGTGGTCTCATTCGAAATATCCTATAAAATCTGATAGGATAAATGAAGGTGGATCTGAGATAAAGCCTTTTGATCCTTACGATATTTATCCTCCTCTGTCCACGATGAGGGCATCTTATCAAACCCTAATAGAGCATCGTCCAAATCCATTTGTGCGAGCACAACCCGTATCTTAACCTTCTATAACGAAAATCTAGTGTTGCGATCAAATAGCAAAATATCTTACTTCATGGTTGCCATCCTCGAGAAAACAATCGATCACTCTAATACCAGTTTGTTATAGAATGGACAAGAATAAGCAATACCATAACAAAAGAAAAACAAGAAGAACACACAGGTTTACGTGGAAACCTTTGACAGGAAAAACCATGGGCTGAGGAGGAGGAAATTCACTATTATAAGAGGAGTATAAGGCGGAGACGAAAGTCTCAATGACGTGTGTTAAAAAAACACCAAAAAACAACCCACAAAATCGCACTTATATAATACATGCGTATAAATAAATCCTAAGCCCAAAACATACATGTCCATATGGCATGAGCTTCTCTACCCTACCACCACAGACCCCCAAAAAAATCTCAAACATGAGTCGCACCGTGAACTTTTCAGGGCCGAATCAACAAAATTCAGGTCACAAACACTAACACGAGAATTATTTTTGTCTAGCAGAAAATATTTTAGGATTTTAATTGATCCTTTCCAGAGAATTAGATGGTCTTCAGCAACATGCTTTTTATTTAGTTGGTAATGTAGATAAAGCTACCATATGTGAAGTTATGAACTTTAAAATGAAGAGCAATTTGACGAAATATCAATAACTTAATACTGAGTAATGGATGTATTTAATTCCTTGCTATTTTATTTTTTTACCATATCCCTTTCGTGAAGACTTAAATTTGAACATCTGGTGTTCCTCCAAAAAATAGGCATCTAACTTGTTCGCTACTCTCTGTGGAGCTGTTTATATTGTAGGTGTGTAATTTTGAAAGAAATCATACATATGAATACTAAACCTAATGTTTGAGACGAGACATATCAAACTTTATATGTTATCCATCGAGTTTTGATGAGTTTGTTCTATTTCATTCATCCTTGGAAACTTCCAGTTATTAAAAAAAATGAAAACTGAAAGTATACAACAGTTATTTTTGAGCAAGGTAAAGGGAACCCTCCATCTTATAATTCTCTACATGACCTCATCCTACATAAGAGCTTCCCTTATTATATATGCTTAAAATTCCAACTAGGAATATTTTTTGGACAGTCCACTAAAGTTGAGCACTGGCAGGCGTTCCTTTGTTAGGGTTCAATGGATTAAAGGGCTCCCCGTGACATATCCCTGAACTAAGCAGACAAACCTAAAGAAGCAGAATAAGCAGTGAAAAATCAGAAGAGAGTTGTAATACCCCGCATTTTTTAGCTAGAAATCAAACCGTCATTCCTACATGTGCAAACTCAAATCCCATGATTCATATTTTAATTCATGTTCCATGATCTTTATCCTAGTTTATAAAGTTCCCTCGAAGTGAAATATGTTCATAGAATTTACTGAGAACAAAGTTGAGCTAAGAATCTTTGATTCGTCCAAAGTTTGATATTTGATTCTACAAGGTTCTACTTTGAACGTGTATAAATTTTGATATACGTGGAAATTTTTCAGCTCAAGACCCACCAAATTGTAGAGAATTGAATCATCATCCAACCAATACTAATTCCCCTAAATCTGATACCCGAGTTAAAAGTTATAGCATTTTTCGTCTAAGGCAGTAAGCTGCTGTGATTACACTGCTCGGCGGTGCCTATAGTGGTGGAACCAATAGCGCTCAGTGGTCAGCCTCAAAATTGGGATTTTCCAAAATAGTAGGTCCCCGCTATTACACTGCTCGGCGGTGAATATAGCGGTGTCACAAATAGCGCTCAGCAGTGAGCCTCAAAATTGGAATTTTTGCTGAAACTTTTAATTTTGAGGGGCAATCTTGTCTTTTCCCTACCAACCCAAGTCGTGTAAACAATGAATTAAAATATTTTTTGGGTGTAATATGCCGAAATTCACTCAAACTTATTAAGAACAAAATCCTAACCTCCCTCCCAAAGATCAAGAATCAATACTTTAAGTTCAAGATTTCCAAGGAATAAAAATCAAGATTCGGATCTTATTCTTCGAACTAAGTAGTCTAAGGTATGTGGGACTATTTTAAACTCCATGGGCATAAGATTTACTATTTTATCAAGTTTAAAGATCTCCAATAATGTTAATAAAGAAAAGTTTTTATATTGTTGCAAAAAGTATGTATCATGGAATTGTTTTGGTGAAATTATATATTGTCTTGAACCATTTTTCATGAAATTTAAATTGTAACTATATATGTATGTTTTTGTTTGCAATGAAGAATTTGTTTGAGAGCATGATTGATAAAAACTCCCTCCCCTTTAATGATGTCTTTGGTTTCAAGTGTTGTGGATTGTTTAAATTGCATGAACTTTCTTAAATAAAACAAAAGGGTAAATGCTTTTTTAATGATCATAGATTGATATTGTTTATGACATGTTGAGAGGGTGCCTTTCGCATGATAAATGTTCATTATGTCAAATTAACAGTTTTCATGGGTTTTGAGTAATGCAAATATGATATTGCCACCTCATGATTGTACTATTGAGAGAAGAGTGTTTTTGATGTAAACTTTAATGAAAATATATTGCATGAATCTGATGTAATACCCCGGGAAATTTTTCGTTGAAATTTTGTGCGTAAACGTGTTGGGTTCTATCTTCTAGAATGAATTATAAATTTTCCATGCGGAATGTCTTAGATTATGACCCACCATTACGTAGAGTATCGAATAAAATTTCCAACGATATGTGGATCATCCAAAACGGACACCCGAGCAGCGAGTTATGAACATTTCGATCGAACCGTGAATAGTAGCGAACAGTAAAACATGCAGGAAAAAAAAACTGAGGCCTGGAGTATTTTTCTCTCCAACTTTAAACGATCATAAATCCTTGTACATAATGATCTGCGTGATCTACTATATATCAACGGAAAGCTATGCAAGTCCTCTTTCCGATGAAATTGGTTTTATCCAATTTGTCTATCGGAGAAAAAAGTTATGGTCGATCTACTTCAGCCTATCAAAAGTGAATTTTTGGGTCAACTTCAAACGATCATAAATCCTCGTACACAATGATCTGGGTGAGATACAATATATCAACGGAAATAAATGAGAGTACTCTTTCTAATGAAATTGGTTTCATCCAATTTGGATATCGGAGTAAAACGTTATGGTTGATCTACTTCAGACTATCAAAACAGTCCACCAAAGGACAGATTCGAGAATTATTTGATTTTTAGGGGCGTTTTGGTCATTTTCCCTCACCCAAAATCCGTCCAAACCCTATATTAAAGCCTATTATAAGCATTATTTGTTATATTTCATCAAATTCCCTCAAAAAGAAAATCCTAAGCTCCTACATCCAACTTCAAGAACCTCCAAAGTTCACCATTAATTCTGCAAATTTATTCAAGATTCCAAGTTCCTAGTTCAAGAACTCCAAGAACCATCATTCAAAGGCACGATTAACATTTCAAAAACGAGTATCGATCTAAAGTTCATCATTCAAGGTATGTGGGGTTTTTCAACAAGAACTCTCTTTCATTCTTGTGCCCAAAAGTAATTTTCTTTACAAAGGCATGATTTTTATTTGATTTTTATGAATTTGAAGCATGAACCCATATCTTATGATGATTATTATGAAATATTGATGTTTATGATTTTGAAAGATGAATTTACATGTGTGGTGATATAAAACATGAATCTTGAACGATATTTATCATGATTTTGATATTTGGGTCGTGAATCCCCATTGGAAATTGTGTTTTTTTGAGAAAGTGTGTGTTATAAGCATGTTGATGTTGAATATTTGAGATATTTTGAATGATTTGACCTTTTGGTCTTAATGGAGTTGTTTTGAACTCGAGTGTGAAAGAAATCCACAACGTGGTTGATTTTGATAGATGGGAAGCATGATGGCTCCCGATGTATATTTAAATATTACTGAAATTGTTTTGTTATGGATTGTCTTTGAAATGATCTGAGCTAAGTCCAGGAGAAATCTTTAGCACCGAGTGGGAGGTATAAAGCGACCTTACTTCCCTAGAACAACGTGCCCCCATAGGAGTGAGCCTGAGGCTGATTTATATAGTGATCACTAGTTTGTGTAGATTTGATATAGATAGTCCTACTTCTATGGCAAGGATAGAAAGGCTCTCCCCAACGTGGGTTGTACATTGGACTCCATGTAGCTCACATAGTTTATGTCGGTTATAGGATCTCCCAGTGTGTGTACGTTTCCTTGTGTCTATGGTGAATGGTGAAGTGATTTGAAAGTGGAATTGTGAAAGTTATTCTTCCGAAAGATTTAAATGATATTTATATTATGAGAATTGATATTCTTGATGAACTGAAAGTGATTGACAAATTATATGATGACTCACATATGTTATTATACTTATTTCATCCTCGCTTGATTATGAAGATTTTCTTCGGGCTATGTGAGTCTTTCATACATACTGCATATTTCTTATAAATATTTATGATTATGATGTTTATACAACTGCATACACCCCATATACTCGGTTCCTTTCCATGGTACTGACCCACATCTTTGGATGTGGGTTGCATTTTCTCGGAATGTAGGTTCAGGTGCTCAGTTCCAGGTTCGACAGTGATTCTTCATGCACGCTGTTCTACATCCTCTGTTGTGGTGAGTCCTCATGTTCCGAGGACGTGATGTCTGATGCTGGTTTCACAGAAATATTTACATTTGATAACTGAGTATGAGTCAGTTCGGGCATGTCTCAATGGCTCGCTGGTTTTATTGATTTTCTTAGTGGCTTTTCAGACTAGTATAGATGTTGGGAGTTGACTAATAAGTCGTATTTTGTTATCTTTCTGAAATTCTTTTATTCTTGGATGATGATTACTCGGTTGATATTTGAGGGTTATTTATGGAAACCCTGTTGATTTGTGTTGAACTGAATAAAAATGGCTCAAAGGGTTAGCTTGGGGCTACTCGTAGCCTCAAGCATCGTGTGACGCTCCGGGACCTGTTTTCGGGGCGTTATAAACTTGGTATCAGAGCCTAAGGTTTTAAGGTGTCCTAGGAAATCTGACAAGCCACGTTATGTAGAGTCTTGATCATCGGTGTGTAGTGCACCACATCTATGAGCAAGAGGCTACAAGACATTTTAGGAAAAAGTGTGATTCTTTCTTTCAGAAGTCTATCGTGCTTAAAGTGTCTCTCTCTGCTATTGATTCGTGCTCTTCTCTTTCAGAAATATGCCTCCACGTCGAGCAAGAAGAAATAATAATGGTGAGCAACCTCAACCCGCTGACCCATTGAATGAAAACGTGTCTCATGCTGAATTTCGGGCAGCCTTTCAGGCGCTGGCCCAAGCTGTTACTGCAAATGTTCAGGCCAACCCGGCCCCGACTCCACAACAGCAGGGAAGTTATTCAACTTCTTCCAGGATCCGTGACTTCATGCGGATGAATCCGCCGGAATTCTATGGGTCCAAGTCTATGAGGATCCACGGTTGTGTTTAGAGGAGGTGCAAAAGATTACTCAGGTTATGCATGTATCTGAGGAACATAGTGTGGAGTTGGCTGCGTATAGGTTGAAAGACCTTGCTTATGACTGGGTTGTTGCTTGGAGGAAAGGTAGAGGTGAGGGAGCTGTCCCTACGACTTGGCAACAGTTCCAGGATGCATTCCTGGATAAGTTTTTCCCTTTGGAGATGAGGGAGGCAAAGGTGGAAGAGTTTATGAACCTACGACAGGGCTCTATGACTGTTAGGGAGTACTGTCTAAAGTTCAATCAGTTGGCCAAGTATGCTCCTGACTTAGTGGCTGATAATCGGGCTAGTATGAGTAAGTTTGTGACTGGAGTGTCTAGTTATGTGGTTAAGGAGTGTAGGTCTGCTATGCTGAATAGTGAGATGAATCTTTCTAGGCTGATGACTCATGCCCAACAGATTGAGGCAGACAAGATTAAGGAGAGAGATAGAATGAGAGGGAATAAGAGAGCTAGGTCCGAGCAGCACGGACAGGGTCAGACTAGATCGCAGGGAGGGAGTCTCCCTCAGTATCAGGATCGTTCGTCTATGCCAGCACTGTCATCTGCTAGTGCTCCCGTTCCTAGAGGTAGGCAGGAGTAAGGTAGCAGGTCATATGCATCCAGGTCCCAGTACAGTGCTGGCAGTAAGCCAAATCATCCCCTGTGTCCTAAGTGTGGTGGGGCTCATTCGGGTGAGTGTTGGGGGTAAGAAGAGGGGTTATTTCTGGTGTGGTGACATGGGTCACAGAGTTAGAGATTGTCCACAGGATGGACAAGGGCGTCGTGACTATCGCCCTCAGACCCAGACTCAGACTATTAGTGCTCCAGTTCCAGCGACTCGCCCAGCCCCAGCTCAGGGCACCTCTTCTAGCAATGCTGGCGGGCAACATCAGAATAGATTCTATGCTTTACCATCCCGCCAAGAACAGGAGGACTCTCCCGATGTTGTTACTGGTATGCTTCATATATTTCAATTTGATATGTATGCTTTGTTGGATCCTGGATCCAGTTTCTCATATGTTACACCTTTGATTGTTGTGAATTTTGAAATGAGTCCTGAGATTATTCCTGATCCTATCCTAGTTTCTACCCCAGTGGGTGATTCGATTGTTGCCCAGAAAGTGTATAAAAAATGTCCTGTTACCATTCTTCATAGAGTCTTGTAGGCTGATCTAATTGAGTTAGACATGGTAGATTTTGATGTGATTCTGGGTATGGACTGGTTGTATTCTTCTTATGCCTCTATTGATTGTCGGACCCGAATGGTCAAGTTTCAATTTCTGGGTGCATCCGTGTTTGAGTGGTCTAGGAATTCTGTGTCACCCAAGAGTCATTTTATCTCTTACCTCAAAGCTAGAAAGCTTATTTCCAAGGGGTGTATTTACCATTTGGTCAGAGTCAAAGACACTAAGTTTGAGACTCCAACTCTCCAGTCTGTTAACGTCGTCAATGAGTTTTCTGATGTCTTTCCGGATGATCTCCTAGGGATACTTCCTGATAGAGACATAAAGTTCGGGATTGATCTTCTTCTCGATACTCAGCCCATTTCTATTCCTCCTTACCGTATGGCCCCTGCAGAACTTAAGGAGTTGAAAGAGCAACTCAAAGATCTACTAGATAAGGGTTTCATAAGGCCCAGTGTTTCTCCTTGGGGTGCTCCTGTGTTGTTTGTGAGAAAGAAAAATGGCTCTTTGCGTAAGTGCATTGATTACCGCCAACTGAATAAAGTCACCATAAAAATAAGTACCCCCTTCCGAGAATAGATGATTTTTTTGACCAATTTCAAGGTGCAAGTTATTTCTCAAAGATAGACCTTCGTTCCGGCTATCATCAACTCAAAGTTAGGGAGTGTGACATCCGGAAAACCTCTTTCTGAACTCGTTATGGCCATTTTGAGTTTCTTGTTATGTCTTTCGGGCTAACTAATGCCCCAACAGCTTTTATGGACCTCATGAATTGAGTGTTCAGACCATATCTGGGTATGTTTGTCATAGTGTTCATCGATGATATACTGGTGTACTCCCGTAGTGAGGATGAACATTCTGATCATCTTCGAACGGTCTTGCAAACCCTTAGAGATCACAAGTTGTTTGCCAAGTTCAGTAAGTGTGAGTTTTGGCTAAGGTCAGTTGCTTTTCTGGGTCATATCATTTCTTCCGAGGGTATTAGAGTTGATCCCCAAAAGACCGAAGCTATTAGAAATTGGCCTAGACCTATTTCTCCGACTGATATCCAAAGTTTCTTGGGTTTAGCTGGCTATTACCGTCGTTTTGTTGAGGGTTTCTCCTCTATAGCTTCTCCTATGACTTGGTTGACCCAAAAGAAAGTGAAATTCTTGTGGTCCGAATCTTGTGAGAAGAGTTTTCAGCCCCTGTTTTGACTTTGCCTCATGGTGTTGATGGTTTTGTGGTGTACTGTGATGCTTCGAGAGTTGGGTTGGGTTGCGTATTGATACAGAAGGGTAAGGTGATAGCTTATGCTTCTAGACAGTTGAAACCCCATGAGAAAAATTACCCCACCTATGACCTTGAGTTGGCTGCTGTTGTGTTTGCTTTGAAAATATGTAGACACTGTTTGTATGGTGTCCATGTTGATGTTTTCACTGATCATAAGAGTTTGCAGTATGAGTTTACCCAGAGAGAATTGAGTCTTAGGCAGAGACGATGGTTAGAATTGTTAAAGGACTATGCTATGAGTGTGCTGTACCATCCGGGCAAGGCCAATGTTGTGGCGGATGCCCTAAGTAGAGTGTCCATGGGTAATGTTTCGCATCTGGTAGAAGGTAAGAAAGAGTTGGCTCGTGATGTACATCGTTTGGCTAGATTGGGGGTTAGGTTGTTTGACTCTGCTGAAGGTAGTATAGGGGTTTAGAGTAGTTCTGAATCCTCCTTGGTTTCGGAAGTGAAGGAAAATCAATACTTAGATGCTAGTTTGGTCAGACTGAAGGAGTAAGTCAAGGACCAAAAAGTAGAGGTTTTCTCCTAAGGGGGAGATGGTGTGCTGAGATTGCAGGGTAGATTGTGTGTCCCAAATGTTGATGATCTGAGACAGAGGATTATGGCTGAAGCTTATGGGGCGCGATATTCTATTCATCCTGGTGCCACCAAGATGTACCGAGACTTGCGAGAAATCTATTGGTAGAGTGGTATGAAGAAAGATATAGCAGCGTTTGTAGCTAAGTGTGCAACATGCCAACAAGTTAAGGTTGAATACCAAAGACCTGGTGGTATGATGCAAGAGTTTAGTATTCCCACCTGGAAGTGGGAAGAGATAAATATGGACTTCGTGATTGGTTTACCTCCTTCCCGACACTATCATGATTCCATTTGGGTTGTGGTTGATAGATTGACTAAGTCTGCTCATTTCTTGCCCGTTCATACTTCATATACTGCTGAGGATTACGCTAGATTGTATATCCAAGAGCTAGTCAGACTGCATGGAGTTCCCTTGTCTATCATTTCGGATAGGGGTACTCAGTTCACTTCACAATTTTGGAAAGTTTTTCAGAAGGGTCTTGGTACCCAAGTGCTTTTGAGTTCTTCTTTTCATCCGCAGACCGATAGTCAGGCTGAGCGGACCATCCATACCTTAGAGGATATGTTGAGAGCTTGTGCACTTGACTTTAAGGGAAGTTGGGATGATCACTTACCGTTGATAGAGTTTGCTTACAATAACAGTTTCCACTCTAGTATTGGCATGGCTCCGTTTGAAACCTTATATGGGAGGAAGTGTAGATCACCCATAGGTTGGTTCGAGGTGGGTGAAACTGCTGTGAGTGGTCCTGATTCGGTATTTGAGGCTATGGAAAAAGTTAAGTTGATTAGGGAAAGATTGAAAACTGCGCAGAGTCATCAGAAGTCATATGCGGACGTTAGAAGGAGAGACCTTGAGTTTGAAGTTGGTGACCTAGTGTATTTGAAAATTTCACCCATGAGGGGGGTGAAGAGATTTGGAAAGAAGGGGAAGCTTAGTCCCCGTTATGTTGGTCCTTACAAAATTCTTAGCCGTGTTGGTAAGGTAGCTTATGAGGTCGAGTTGCCTTCTGAGTTGTACTCTGTTCATCCAATATTCCATGTCTCCATGCTTAGAAAGCATATTAGCGATGCTGTGGTAGTGGATTCCTCTGTGAGTGCTGACATTCAAGAAAATCTTTCTTTTGATGAGATTCCTGTTGAGATTCTTGATTTCAGTGTCCGAAGACTAAGGAACAACGAAGTTTCCTTGGTCAAGGTGTTGTGGAGAAACCAATCTGTTAGGGTGCAACTTGGGAAGCTGAGGCGGATATGCGATCCAAGTGCCCGCACCTATTTTCCGTGAACTCCGATCAAGCCGAAGGTACCGTTCTTTCCTAAATCATGCACTTTTGATAAAAGTTGCAGCAGTTCAGCTATCATTTATTATGTGTTCAGCTGTAGTTTCTTGAATTTATGCATTCTATGTTGCATTCGGAGTGAGAAACGATGCGGTGATGAGTCTAACGAATGGTTTCAGCTGTATGCTCTATTCCCTATCTAATCTTTTCATGTCTAGCGTCATTCGAGGATGAATGTTTCCAAGGGGGGATGATGTAATACCCCGGGAAATTTTTCGTTGAAATTTTGTGCGTAAACGTGTTGGGTTCTATCTTCTAGAATGAATTATAAATTTTCCGTGTGGGAATGTCTTAGATTATGACCCACCATTGCGTATATTATTGAATAAGATTTCCAACGATATATGGATCATCCAAAACGGACACCCGAGCGGCGAGTTATGAACATTCCGATCGAACCGTGAATAGTAGTGAACAGTAAAACGTGCAGGAAAAAAATACTGAGGCCTGGCATATTTTTTCTCCAAATTTAAATGATCATAACTCCTTGTACATAATGATCTGGATGATCTATTGTATATCAATGGAAATATCTGTGAGTCCTCTTTCCGATGAAATTGGTTTCATCCAATTTGTCTATCGGAGCAAAAAGTTATGGTCGATCTACTTCAGCCTATCAAAAGTAAATTTTGGGTCAACTTCAAACGATCATAACACCTTGTACACAATGATCTAGGTGAGATACTATATATAAACAGAAAGATATGAGAGTCCTCTTTCTAATGAAATTGGTTTCATCCAATTTGGATATCGGAGTAAAACGTTATGGTTGATCTACTTCAGACTATCAAAACAGTCCACCAAAGGACAAATTTGAGAATTAGTTGATTTTTAGGGGCGTTTTGGTCATTTTCCCTCACCCAAAATCCGTCCAAACCCTATATTAAAGCCTATTAGAAGCATTATATGTTATATTTCATCAAATTCCCTCAAAAAGAAAACCCTAAGCTCCTACATCCAACTTCAAGAACCTTCAAAGTTCACCATTAATTCTGCAAATTTATTCAAGATTCCAAGTTCCTAGTTCAAGAACTCCAAGAACCATCATTCAAAGGCACGATTAATATCTCAAAAATGAGTATCGATCTAAAGTTCATCATTAAAGGTATGTGGGGTTTTTCAACAAGAACTCTCTTTCGTTCTTGTGCCCAAAAGTAATTTTCTTTACAAAGGCATGATTTTTATTTGATTTTTATGAATTTGAAGCATGAACCCATATCTTATGATGATTATTATGAAATCTTGATGTTTATCATTTTGAAAGATGAATTTACATGTGTGGTGATATAAATCATGAATCTTGAACGATATTTATCATGATTTTGATATTTGGGTCGTGAATCCCCATTGGAAATTATGTTTTTTTGAGAAAGTGTGTGTTATAAGCACGTTGATGTTGAATATTTGAGATATTTTGAATGATTTGACCTTTTGGTCTTAATGGAGTTGTTTTGAACTCGAGTGTGAAAGAAATTCACAATGTGATTGATTTTGATAGATGGGAAGCATGATGGCTCCCGATGTATATTTATATATTACTGAAATTGTTTTGTTGTGGATTGTCTTTGAAATGATCTGAGCTAAGTCCGGGTGAAATCTTTAGCACCGAGTGGGAGGTATAAAGCGACCTTACTTCCCTAGAACTACGTGCCTCCGTAGGAGTGAGCCTGAGACTAATTTATGTAGTGATCACTAGTTTGTGTGGATTTGATATCGATAGTCCTACTCCGATGGCACGGATAGGACGGCTCTCCCCAACGTGGGTTGTACGTTGGACTCCATGTAGCTCACATGGTTTATGCCGGTTATAGGATCTCCCAGTGTGTGTGTGTTTCCTTGTGTCTATGGTGAATGGTGAGGTGATTTGAAAGTGGAATTGTGAAAGTTATTCTTTCAAAAGATTTAAATGATATTTACGTTATGAGAATTGATATTCTTGATGAACTGAAAGTGATTGACAAATTATATGATGACTCACATGTGTTATTATATTTATTTCATCCTCTCTTGATTATGATGATTTTCTTCGGGCTATGTGAGTCTTTCATACATCCTGCATATTTCTTATAAATATTTATGATGATGATATTTATACAACTGCATACACCCCCATATACTCGGTTCCTTTCCATGGTACTGACCCACATCTTCGGATGTGGGATGCATTTTCTCGGAATATAGGTTCAGGTGCTCAGTTCCAGGTTCGACAGTGATTTTTCGTGCACGCTGTTCTACATCCTCTGTTGTGGTGAGTCCTCATGTTTCGAGGACGTGATGTCTGATATTGTTTTAGTGGAATTGTTTACATTTGATAACTGAGTATGAGTCAGTTGGGGCATGTCTCAATGGCTCGCTAGTTTTATTGATTTTTTTGAGGTTTGTTAGACTAGTATAGATGTTGGGAGTTGACTAATAAGTCGTATTTTGTTTTCTTTCTGAAATTCTTTTATTCTTGGATGATGATTACTCTGTTGATATTTGAGGGTTATTTATGGAAACCCCGTTGATTTGTGTTGAACTGAATGAAAATGACTCAAAGGGTTAGCTTGGGGCTACCCGTAGCCTCAAGCACCGTGTGACACTCCGGGACCCGTTTTTGGGACGTTACACTCTCACTTGATGTTTCAGAACTATGGGTGGTCGTTAACGTGAGGATAAGTGAAAAGGGCTTCAAATATGTTATGGTGTGACATGAATGACTTGCGAGTTGGGGTATGATGATACCCGATGATAGTATGCCCTTAACAGAACAAGTGTTGAATGTTTTGAATGTATGAAGAATGGTTTTAAAGAACTAAAAGTTGGGCTTTAGAGATTTAGATGGTTACCCTAGGAAAGCACGAGTCGAGAGACTCAATGCTCGAAACTGTGGTTTACTGACTCTGGATTTTGGCACCATGCTGCAAGGTCTTGTGTGCCTTAAATTATGTCATCCCGACCTCAGACTATGGTTATGATACATGCTTCTTTGTCTTGTTCCCTACATGACATATTATTATGATTGGGAATTTTGTCACCCTGCTTTGTTGACTGGCGTGTCTTCCATATAAATACTCTAACTCTTGCGGAAAGCTTGGTTGGGGGCTCGTCCTTCGAGTCAAGGATGGATCCCATATAACCCGTGGGATGATCAGAATTATAGGGTGTACCATCTAGCTCAGGAGAAAATAGAAAGTTAGTCATGATTTCCAAGAGTTGTTGAAATTCATTTCAGTATGCCCACGTGTTTTCGCTTATGCATTATGTTTATTGTTTTATAAAATTCTCTCATTATGATATATAAAAACATGTTAGTTTGAGTTGTTTTACATACCAGTACATTTTGTATTGACCCCCTATATTTCAGGTTCTAAGGCCCGGTCTAGGGGTCCTTCTAAACAGTAGATTGTTTTCAGACATTAAGAGTTGGTGAGCCTCCCTTACTTCGGAAGGGGTCTTGTTTACTTATGTTGATCTCATTGTTTTTAGTTCATGGTCCGACTGAGGGCTTTTTCTTTGTTTCAAACAGATTGTTGTTTTCAGTTATAGGAGAGATTTCGCAGATGTGTATTAGATGATTTGAGTTTTACTGAACTTATGTCTTTATTACTCAGTTGAGATATTAAAGTGACCATATTTCCATTGATTTTCCATATTTTCTTATAGTATATGAATTGTGTATATGATTGCCAGTTAGAGAAGGGTTCTTGAGCCTTTATGGTTTGGGATGATCGTCCTGGCCTGGACCTCGGTTTGAGTTATGACAAACTTTGTACCAGAGCACGGTTTATGGTCCCAAGGTGTCTGTGAAATTGCATCGGGTAGAGTCCTGTTTATGGGTGTGTAGCACGCCACACTTATAAGGAGGAGGCTACAAGGTGTTTAGGAATGTCTCTCTTCTTTTCATGATTTGGTTCATGCCATATAGTCTGAATGTCCTCTAATCAATGATTTCCTATATTTCAGAAAAAATTATCATGCCTCCCCATAGATCCAAAGAATAGAATGCCCAAACTGAGGATGTCCATCCTACTCATGGGATGTGGAACCATAATATAGCTCGCACACCTTAGTTCGTTGATACTTCAAGAGTTTCTCTAGTTTTGACTAGTCCACCTCGGGCTTCACGGATCGGTGTTAACCGTCCCCAGCCTTCTCAGAGAAAAGTTTCGCATACTAAATTTCGACAGTCCATCTATATAATTGCTTAGTTGGTGGACTGTCATACCCGTTGGTACAAAGATTTGGGTTCTATGTCAGGTTTATCTGAGGTTACATTGGTTGGTCAATTAGGAGGCTAAACCCACCTACCTTTACTGGCACAAAGGTTGAGGAGGATCCTCAAGTGTTCATTGATGAACTGAAGAAAATTTTCAGTCATGCATGCAAATGAGGTTTGGGGGTTGTGTTGGCAGCCTATCAGTTGAAGGATGTGGACAATCAATGGTATAATGAATGGGGCAATTCGAAGGGTAGTGATACTGAGCCTTCTTTGTGGGGTGAGTTTATAGAGGCCTTCATAGATCATTTTTTCCCCAAGAATTGAGGGAAGCAAAGGATGAAGAATTTGTGAATTTCAAGTAAGAGAAGATGAGTGTAAAAGAGTATACATTGAAGTTCACCCACCTATCTCGTTATGCTCCAGAATTAGCTAGTAGCATGAGATCTTGCATGAGGAAGTTTGCATCCAGTCTCTTGGATGATCTGGTGTCGGAATGCAAAGGAACAATGCTGAATAGAGATATGGATTTCTCCAGGTTGTCCATTCATATGTAGCAGGTAGAAGAGCAAATGAAGAGGATGGATGAGGTAAGGGGAAAAGAAAGATAAACTAAGAGAGCTAGGTCCACAGATCAAAATAAAAGTCAACACTAAGGTGGTAATTGGGGAAATAAGTGGTCTAAAATGAACTTTTAGAGCAATGCTCAGTCATCAGCAAGTGCACCTGAGCCCAGGCCTTCGAGTGAAAAGCGTTTTCAATCAAGAGATTGGCTTGAAGCTTAAGGCACCCAGTCCCAGGGGAGTATGACTCAGCCTTTTAGGTCACACCCTCGCTGTAGCAATTGTGGGAGGAATTATCTGGGGAAGTGTTATTCTGAGATTCAGACGTGTTATTCGTGTGGCCAAGTGGGAAATTTTTAGAGGGACTTCGCTCGATTGGAGGGAATATAGGTGGAGATATGTCCCAAGCTCCTCCTAAGGGTACTACTTCAGGTATCGGTGGTGATCACAATCGGTTATATGCCATATTTAACTGCCAAGATGCGGAGACCTCACTAGATATTGTTATGGGTATGTTATATATTTTGTCCTGTGATGGGTATGTATTTGGCATGCTTCACATGATTGGTGTTGTTAGACAATATGTTGTGGAGTGTAGTGGTGAAAATAGTAGATTAAGATTGTTAATGTGTGTCTTGTGGAAAGGAATTAGTGGTCTTGATGCAATATTTGGAATAACCTAGGTTGGCAACTTATGGAATATGGAGTGGGTAATTATGATATATATATATATATATATATATATATATATATACGTATATACATGACATTAGTGTTATAACAATGAAATGTGGTTGAGTCATTAAGCGGATAAGAGCGTGGGTAAAGGAGAATAAGTTGAACCCCAAGGTAGTATGTTGTTAGATTAAGGTTTATGTTTATAAGTGTTTTGAGCACTTAGTTCCTGTTCTTGAATTTTGGTAGTATACAGAAAACTAAGGATTTGTTGTGTGATGTTCTTTAGAGCTGAATTGAGGGAATATAGATAGATGGTATGTGCCTTTGGGATAGTTTTACAAAATTTTATTATGTTGTAGGTTATGTGATTAGTGGTCTAATGTTAGAATGTTAAGTAGTGGAGAGTGGATTTTCATGTAATAAGGAGTGAGGATGGGTATGCTCATAAGATTATGAGTTGTAGGTTGATGGATATAGAGGATAAAAATTAAGAGTAGCGTTCTTGGAAAGCAATGCCCCTAAAATATAGTTAAAAAGAAGGAGTTTAGAATTTATGTGCATGGTGATACCCCATTGTGTTGAGAGTTATGGTTATTGATTTGATGAGGGGATATGTTTGCAAGTCTAGGATCGTGACTTTGGCCTAAAGGGGAGATGAGGAATTAAGGTAGTTCCTAAATTTTGTCCCATTCATGATGCTTATGCTCGGGTCCCTCAATGACCCTCCGTATGTTAGTAGGATGGTGGTTGTGGAAGCGTAGTAATGTTTTAGGTAGGGAAGTAGATGTTCTTTATTTTGAAAAGTTTGATGTGATTCCTTTAGATAAAGTTATAGGTGAAGGGGGAAAGAAGGAGATGGACTTTCATTACGTGAAATAGTTAGGAAGGAGATATGTGGCGAAAAGCTTTGTGAGAATGATTGAATTTGTTGGCTTTAGTGGAGAGAGCCATTAAGTGGGTGTAGTAATGATAGTCTTGAATGTTGTGATTGGTGAAAACACAAACCAATGATCCATATGTTTATTACTCCTTGAATTAAGACTTGAGGTTGTTGGGTTATAGTGATGAGGTGAGGTGATTTCTTAATGTGATGTAGAGTACAAGGTCCCATAGTTTAAGTTAACATCCTTTTTAACTTCGGGTTAGGCTTCAACATCGAAGTACTATGTAGTGGGACTCAAACTCTTGTGGTTAGATGTGTTGTGAGAGAATCGTAACTGGTAAATGATGAAGTATGTTATTTATTGTTTGGGCATGGTTGAGTAGTCTCTCTAAGTTTTAGGTCTATTTGTGTATCTTGTAAGGTAGAGAATGCTTCTAATTCCTTTCTTCCGCGAAATCTAATTTCATGATTGTACCGATATAATCAGGTCTATTATCACCAAATAAACTCATGCCTTAGTTGTGATGATCATGAATCATGTGCAAGGCCATCTCTATGTCATTCCTTATCATCTCACGCTTTGTGCATATATGATTCACTAGGAGGTTATCATGAAGCTCTTTTGAAGCCTTTGCATATTCTGTTGAGGAAAAAAAATATTAAATGCGAGGTTACATTCCTCACTTCATACTTTAAAAGCTTCAACAAGATCCTACCCATCATTCAGGGACGAATGATCCCAAGGGGGAGATAATGTAACACCCCGCATTTTCAGGCTAAAAATTAAACCGTCGTTCCTATGTGTGCAAACTCAAATCCCATGATTCATCTTTATCCTAGTTTACGAAGTTCTCTCGAAGTGAAAAATGTTCATAGAATTTACTGAGAGCAAAGTTGAGCTAAGAATCTTTGATTCGTCCAAAGTTTGGTATTTGATTCTACAAAAGTCTACTTTGAACGTGTATAACTTTTGATATACGTGGAAAATTTTCAGCTCAAAATCCACCAAATTGTAGATAATTGAATCAACTTTCCAACGATACCAATTCGCCTAAATCCGATACCCGAGTGAAGAGTTATAGCATTTTTCGTGTGAGGCAGTAAGTGCCGCTATTACACCGCTTGGCGGCGCCTATAGCGGTGGAACCAATAGCTCTAAACGGTAAGCCTCAAAATTAGGATTGCCCAAAATAGTAGGTCACCGCAATTACACCACTCGGCAGTGCCTATAGCGGCGGTACCAATAGCGCTCAGCAAGTGAGCCTCAAAATCGGGATTTCGGCTGAAACTTTTAATTCTAAGGGGAAATCTTGTCTTTTCCCTACAAACCCATGTCGTGTAAACTTTGAATTAAAACGTCTTTTGGGCATAATATTCCCAAATTCACTCAAACTTATCAAGAACAAAATCCTAACCTCCCTCCCAAAGATCAAGAATCCATAATTTAAGTTTAAGATTTCTGTAATACCCCATATTTCTATCTAGCTAAAATTCGTCCCAAAGATGTCAAAGACTTGTTTTAAAGATGAATATACTTTTATACATGTGGTATTTTCAAGATTTTCACTTTTTTCATGTGGAAAATTCAATAATCTTTCCATCAATATAAGATTCGCCTAAATCCGATAATCGGGTAAGAAGTTATGACTATTTTAAGTTTTAGTCGTAAAACACCGTTATTTTAGTCAGTGGTGCGTCGCGTCATAAGCCAAAATGACATTCGTCAATTTACAGTAAGACTCCATAATTTCACCGCGTCGCGGAGGGCTCCCAAATCCCAATTGTCAAAATCCAGTGAAGTTCCGCGATATCCCCGCATCGCGTCGTTGTCCAATTTCCCAGTTGTCAAATTCCAGTGACACGGCGTGATAGCGCCGCATCGCGCCAGGGGTCTAGGTCGGGAAATTTTCACAAATTTAAAACACGCGTCCAAGGGTTAAAAGGGTGAATTTCCCACCCCTATTTAAACCCAATAACACGTGATTCAGCCATTCTTCACCCAAAATATAGTATTTCTCTCAAGTTTTTCTCAAGACAAGCTAGGGTTTTCAATTGAGGACTCAAGTTCAACACTCAAATTCAAGAGTCTCTCTGTCAATTTTTGCTAAATCAAGAACTAAGGTATGCATAGTGTTCATTCATGGACTCCTTTCGTCCATGAAGCCCAAGAATCTTTTTTCAAAGTTCAAGTATATGAATTTTTATGATTTCCATGTTGGGTTTGTTTTTATTCATGTTGATAATGACCAATTGAATTCTAATCCATATTTGGTGATAAATTTTATGTGGAATTAGTTATTATATGTGTAGATTCATGTGAACCCATGTTTTAAACCCTTGAATTATGAAACTAGAATTGAATCATGGTTTTTACTTGTTGTGCAATGTAGCTTACATATACTATGCTCACTATGTGTTTGATTAAATGCCTATGGGAAGGAAAAGTGCCATACTAGTATGATAATATGAAATCCCCATTCATATACAAGTTCATGCATGTCAAGTGTTTGATGAAATGTCTTAGTCAATGGATTATAGATATGTGAGTAGCCATTGTTGTGCTTTAGAATTTATGCCATGAATTACTTTTATGATATCAAGTCCTGGGCGTATTTAATACCTGACAAATTAGCTGTGTGCCTAGAGCCTATGTCATGTTTTCATGATATTCTCAGTCAAGCCATGTCCAGTAGAATTCAGCTAGTCATTTAACTCAAGAAAACTTTGTGAATTCAGTATTAGTCCAGAAATCTCAGAAATTCCAGTAAATCTCAGTAATCCAGTAATCTCCAAAATCTCAGAAAGTTATCAAATCTCACTAGCAATTCCGTTAGTCCATAGAATTTATTTAACTCAGTCTAGTCCAAATCAGTTAATCATGTTCAGTGTCTATTCAGATGGGAGTAGGAATTAGCACCGAGTGAACCTGAGGATGGAAACACACCTGTTATATGAGGGTGTGATTCTTAAAAGCAATCCTTGCGTTCCCGAACTACGTATCCAGCGTAGGTTGAGAAATCATAGCCTATTATATGAGGGTAGATGAGGTGTCTTAACCTGTTATATAAGGGTTCCTACCATTCTCACTAGAGTTACCTGTTATATGAGGGTTACTCACAGATTTTCCTTACCAGTGGCGCGGTATTTACACCCTTCCAATTGGGGTTACAGATTGGATCCCAACACAACTATAATAGCTTATTAGGGGAATATCAGTTAGATGATTACTTCCCACAGTTTTAGTTACAAAATCAGGACTGTCAGATACAGTCATTCAGTCTCAGTAATAGAACTTAGATAGTTCTATAGAATTCAGGACTGTCAGATACAGTCAACTCAAAACAGTACGGAACTCAGCTAGTTCTATCAGAACCTAGACTGTCAGATACAGTCGCTCAGTATCAGTTTTACAGTTATCAATATCCCATGCTATCAGTACTCAATCTCATAAATCATGTTATCACGAACTCAGTTATAGTTATTATGTAATCATGCATGCATTCTCATGTTCATGTTATCCAGTCAGTTAGTATAGTTCATGCGTTTGAACCCTTTGCATTTAGCCTACCTCACATGCATACAAGTATATTCAAACGTACTGACGCATTTTCACTATGGTGTTTTATACCATAGGTTCAGAAGCACGAGTTCCAGAGCATCAGTAGCACTCCAGATTTTAGCAGCCAGATTTAGCCGTGAGTCCTTATCTTTCGAGGACATGACCATTAATTTATTTCATCATTACTTAGTCTATTACAGTAGTTGGAGTTAGTTGGGAACATGTCCCATCAACTTCTTATTCGGAAAGTTAGAGGCTTTCCAGACTATCATGTTTCAGACAGTTTATTTTAGTTATTTTGGGTATTCATACCCCATCCAAATGTTATGTATGTTTTATCAGTTTTGAAACTTACGGCCTTACAACCTTTATTTCCGTATTATACAGTATATTAAGAAGTGTTCAGATATCAGTCATGGGTTAGCTTGTGGTCCTCCGGGGTCATGAGCACCGTATAGCGTTCCGGGTACCAGATTCGAGGCGTTACAATTTCCAAGAAACAAAATCAAGATTTGGATCCTATTCTTCAACTAAGTAGTCTAAGGTATGTGGGACTACTCTAAACTCCATGGGCATAAGATTTACTATTTTATCAAGTTTAAAGATCCCCAATCATGTTTATAAAGATGAGTTTTGATATTGTTGCGAAAAGTATGTATCATGGAGTTGTTTTGGTGAAATTATATGTTGTCTTGAACTATTTTTCACGAAATTTAAATTGTGACTATATATGTATGTTTTCTTTTGCAATGAAGAGTTTGATTGAGAGCACGATTAATAAATCTCCCTCTCTTTTTATGATGTCGGTGGTTTCAAGTGTTGTGGATTGTTCAAATTGCATGAACTTTCTTAAAGAAAACAAAAGGGTGAATGATTTTTAAATGATCATGGATTGATATTATTTATGACATGTTTAGAGGGTGTCTTTCACATAATAAACGTTCATTGTGTCAAATTAACAATTTCCATGGGTTTTGAATAATACAAATATGATATTGCCAACTTATGATTGTACTATTGAGAGAAGAGTATATTTGATGTAAACTCAAATGAAAATCTATTTCATGACTCTCTCTCACTTGATGTTTAAAAACTATGGGCGGTCGTTAACATGAGGGTAAGTGAAAAAAGGGCTACAGATATGTTATGGTGTGACATGAATGACATGCAAGTCGGGGTATGACGAGATCCGGTTATAGAATTCCCATAATAGAACAAGTGTTGAATGTTTTGAATGTATGAAGAATGATTTTAAAGAACTAAAAGTAGGGCTTAAGAGAGTTATATGGTTACACGAAAAAATCTCGAGTCGAGAGACTCAATGCTGGATATCTGTCACAACCTGAGCCGAGACCTTGGCCTCGAAGGGAATCTCAAACCATGAAGGACTGAGTTCCCCTATTCTATCTGGAAATCATACACAATGTTCATGTAATGTAAAGAAATGGGGAATATTAATAAACGGAAACATGGTCACTTTTTAAATTCAACTGGACAATACGAAATGAAGTTCATAACATTCAAAGTACATGACTCTGATCTGCGAAATCTCTACTAACCGAAAATATCATCTGTCTGAACTTTGGGAGAAGGTCCCCAGTTGGATCATGAATCAAAATAACATAACCATGACAAGTTTTGTAACTAGGTCTTCCGAAGTTAGGTAGGCTCACCAGATGTAACTTCTGTCAAGTCAACCTACTGCTAAAGGGACCCCGGGACTGAGCCTCAGATCCTAAAATATAGGGGTCAATACAATTGTACCGGAACACAGAGAAATCCAAAATAATGTATCTATATTTAACATAAGTGAGAGAAATTCATAAAACATTTTAGATATAATATATGAAAACACATGGGCGTACTTTAAAAGACTTTGAACAATTCTTTGAAATCATAACTCATTCTTTGTCTTACTTCTAATCTAGGTGGTAGATCCTACAATCTGTAATCCATGAGCTAGATGGAATCCGCCCTTGACTCGGTGGACAAGCCCCCAATCCAAGTTTGCCACACGGATTAGAGATCAATAAGGGGGACATACAAGATCACACAACAGGGTGCCAAAATCCCCAATCAAATTAACATGTCATGGTAGTGCACAAGATCACAAAGCAGGGCTCCTAACCATAGTCCCAATTTGGGATGACATGAATCAAGGTACACAAGATCAAAAAGCATGGTACCATAACCCCGTGTCGGCAAATCACGGTTTCTACCATTCAGTTTTTCAACTCGTACTTTCTTCGGGTAACCACCTAACTCTCTTTAAGCCCATTTTTAGTCTGTTCTAAATATGCATCTTTCTAAAATCAAATTCTGAAAATCTGAGTAAAATCTATATTTTAGTCTGTTCTGAATTTGCTATGGCATTCATCTTCTTTGGTATCATCATACCAAGACTTGCAAGTCGTATCTCTAAGCCATACATTATCATGTTACAGTCTTCTCTTTAAAAACCTTGTGTTCAGACCATCAAACCATTAAAACAATATATGAGGATGCGTATAGTGAAATTCATGAAAACTTAGGCAAAGATTCTCAATTTTTATTCACAAACACGTGGTGGTCAAGTAATAAACCATGAAATATATTTAAATTCTCTTTCATTTATGTGATTAAGAAAATGCCCTCTCTTCAAGTTATCATCAAAATTAAGCCAACAAATAATAGTAAAGACATTTATATCATACTACTCGACATGCAATCAAATAATTCATAACTAGAGAGGGAGTATAAATCTTCATGCTCTCGATTCAAGTATCAAAACACAAACACCATGTATATATATACATATATATATATATATGTATATATATATATATATGAACGAAAATTGAACTTAAGGGGGAGGCCTCAAGACCAAATCATTATCATAAAAAAATTTCACAATGCATATTTGTTATTGTAAGTTCAAACCCCTCGAAAATATATGAATTATTAACATTCAAAACATTATTAAAAAGGTTTCACCATGACCTTGTAGTTTAGGAAACCCCCACGTACCTTAATCGATGAAGAATTCGCGGAAAAGTTGATCCCTTGAGCTTGAATGTTTAGCCCTAAGTTTTTTTTTTCTCTTATGTAGTTCTTGGATATGGATTAGGGATTTTAAGAGACTTAAAACATTTCTAATAACCTTAATTTTGTTTAAGGATGATCAGGGATGTTTTGGAAGGTAAAAAGACTTGGTTGCCCTTAAAATGACTTTAAAAATGAAGTATTTACGCCGTTGGGCAATAGGGCATGCGAGGCATTACCTATATCCTAAGTTAGGTTGTGCCGTGCATTTTGCATCTCCTAAAATAGTCTTGGTGTAGCATTTCCCATTACCTAAGCTATGTTGGGAGACACATTGTCATGGCACAACATTTTCAGTAGCCTTAGGCGATTGTTAGGCGTCGCACTCCAATTCGCAAAGTCATAACTTTTTGCTCGGGTATTAGATTGAGGCGAAAGTGGCATAGTTTGAAAGAAGACTCAAAGAAATTTTATTTGATATATAGTAGGACCTCTAACTCTTCATATTCTAGGAGTAATAGTCAATGGAACTTGACCCACGCCGAAACATTCACTAAAATTTAAACGATAGAAATGTTTTCAACTCGTCTTAGAGTTAGAGGATTCTTGTGACCTCAAGTCATATTCAAAGGTATTACCATACTATAGGAGTGATCATCAAACATATATTAACACAGAATCATTTAGTTCGGGTCTATGCGCGTAGGAATGACAACCTAAATTCTAGAGCTAAAGTACGGGGTGTTACAATATCGTGGTTTGCTGACTTGAGATTTTGGCACCAAGATATGTGGTCTTGTGTGCGTTGATTTATGTCTTTACATGTTGGGACCATGGTTAGGATCCATGTTTTGTGGTCTTATGCCATACCATGACATATTATTATGATTGGGAATTTTGGCGCCATGCTTACGAATAGATAATACACAGGTACGTTGGTGGTTAACAAAGAAAATACAAAATTCAGTTACAACGAAAAAGATTCAGAGACTAGTATTAAATATATTAAATTTTACATTTACAATTGAAGTAATCAAAATTAACAAGAATGTCATTGCAGATTACATATCAAGACAAAGCTACACAGACTGATATAATAGAAGATGATGCTTTAGAAAAGATACTCAAAACCCTAACTACACTTTCAATGAAAGTGGACAGTATGGGTAATGAAATAGAAAAACTAAAGACTAATAAAGTTAAACTGAAGTCTAAAGCTATGAATCAGATAACTCAGCAGTATGCAGAGTTATGTCGATCGGAAGACATCAAAATTCCACAGCGAAAAGGAGACGTTGGGACACCCTATAAAACCCATAACGTTTATCAATCTACAATTGCAGGTACAAGCAAAGGAGTTAGTGGACAAAGATATCAGAACATGAACATGAATAAGATATTTGAAAAATCATTTATACCAAAAATACAATTACCCAAGTTATCCACACCCCCTATAATTGGTATCAAAACTATTTTATTTTAAAAACATACAAGTAGATATGTGTTAATTAGTTATGTGAGAAAAATTACAAAAGTTAATTTAGTCATATTTATTAATTATGAGCTATTATTATTTACGTTGTTATTTATTTGTTAAAAATGAGAAGACCATTTAAAAATATAGAAGTTTTTAGAAAAATTAAAGAAACTTTAACTAGTTACTACCCAGAATATACGAACTTAAATAAAACAAAAGAAAATTCCAACAGATTAGCTTACTTAATTACCTTAATATCTAGCAATGAGAAAAAATTAATAATCCATTTAAAATCTAGAAGAATGAGATACATACCACCTAATTATGATAAAATCAGATTTCGGTATCCACCAAAATATTATAAATATTGTAGAGATGAATAACATAACAAAATTCCAAAAATATAAAGAACTAAAACAAATAATATCTGAAAAATGGAGAGAATTAAAAATAAGAAAAGAAACACTACAATATAACATGATTGTAGGAGTATGTCAAAAATCAATAAAAATACAAAAAGAAGAAATATCATATTTAGAATCACAAATAGATAGTCTAGAATACATCTATCAACATGATGTATATACTATCAAGTAGATAAAATGAACAAAGAAGAATTTATATAGATGAAAAAACATATTTAAACCATGAAGGGTTAAAAATAAGAATAGTATTTTCCAATTTAGGAAGAAGATATAAGAAAATAGGTGAACATTTATATTTAATGTTAGAGAAAGAAGAATTAAAATTAGAAGATAAATTAATAGCTATGGTAAGAATAGCAAAAGAAAATGAAGAAATAGATAGGAAAAAAGAAATAGATAAAATAAAACAACAGACTAGAGAAGAAATACAAAAAATAGAGGAAACTAAAAATAGTAGGATTGCTGAATTAGAAAAAGAATTACAAATGCTAAAAGATTTGTATGAAAAAAGACAGAAAGAAAAAGAAGAAAAGGATAAAGAACAAAAATTATTAATTGAGATAAATCAATTTAAAGAAAAATTAGAAGAAGAAAATAAAAAATTAAAAACTAATGAAATAGAAATAAACTCAACAGATACTGAAGAAACAGATAATTATGATTCGGAAGATAGTGAAACATATACAGAAATCTTAACAAATATAGAAAAATTAGAAATTAATGAAAAACAAGAAGTAATTAATAAAGAAAACTTAGAAAATACAAACACGAAAATATACTCTTGATAAAGAAGACGATGAAAATATAATACCTAGTACATTAGAAATAAGAAAACCTACATATTATTATAAAGATAAGTTTAGAAAATATTACCTAAAAAATGAATATAACAAATGGACACCAAAATAAATAATTAATAAAAATTATAACTTCTTAGACTTAGACTGTGTAATAGATATAGATAAAACGATACAATTATGGATAGGATATATAGCAAAATAATTCTTAGACAATGGTATAAATGCAATAGATACACCAGAATATATAGAAAGAACACTAATAGGAACAACAAAATTATGGTTTTTAAATTTAACTGAAAGTAGTAAAAAGGTATTAAGGAATGATAAAGAAACAGAAAGAACAACAGTAACGAAACTAACACCTATAGACATATTGAAAAAATATGAAATGACTATAAGTGATGAATTTAGCAGTATGGCAACAGAAGAAGAACAAAACAAAGAAAAAGATACAAATAGAAATTTAATGTTAAAACTAGCAATATGTAATATGTGCTATATAGATAAATATACATGTGCATTTAAAGAATACTACTATAAAGGAGCATATAATGCAGAAGAAAGTAAAGAAGTGAGAAGATTATATTTTAGTAAATTACCTGAACCATTTTGTTTAAAAATAATAAAGAGTTGGGATGAAGCAAACATAGTAGATACTCTAGGAGCAAGAATAAATTTCTACAACAATGGTATAGAAATTTATGTGAAAAATACAGAGAAGAAATGAAAATGGAAAAAACATTAATAAAAAATTTAGCATGTTGCAAAGATAAAATAGCACCTCAATTTGGATGAGAAGAAAGATATTATAAGAAAAGAAAAAGACATAAGAAATATAAGAAATACAAAAAATCAAAATATAAGTATAAGAAACCAAGGAAAAGATATTATGTAAAAAATTATAAACATAAAAGATCATATAGGAAAAAGAAATCTATAAAAGAATGTACTTGTTATAATTGTGGGAAATAGGACATTTAGCTAGAGATTATAAAATGCCTAAAGATCCCAAAAAGAAACAAATATCAGAAATAAAGATAGAAAATGCAAAATATTTGCAAATAGATTATATAGATTACGAATTAGAAAGTGAAGATAGTATATATTAAATTTCAGAAAATGAAACAGATAATGAAATAGATGAATCAAATAACTGAAGAAGATATAAAAATAATAACAAAGAAAGAATATTTAAATGAAGAAGGAACTGACCAAAAAGTAATATTTGACAGTAATATATTTGAAGAAATAAAAGGAAAAGAGTTAGACCTAAGTGTAGAAAAATATTTAAAATACTAACAATAAAAAATATATTTAGTAGAAGAAAAGAGGAATACTATGTAGTAAGCCAAAATGAGCATGTAATAGATTGTAAATATGCAAGAGGTAAAGCCAGTATACCACTAGTAACAAAAAGAATAATTAATAAAGAAATAAACGATATAAAAAGTAAAGACCCAATAAAATATGTACACCTTGGAGGAACAGAGATATTAATAAAAACATGTTTTAGAGAAGGAATAGATACACAAATAGAACTAAATTTAGTAGATGATAGGATAGTAAAACCTATAGAAAAAAGCATAATTAGTGCCATAAAAAAAAATTTAATATACCAAAAATTCAAATTTATAATAAGTGCAAATTATTCAGTACCAATAACGGATAAAAATATAGATAATTCATTAGTATTATATTGGAAAATATCAGGAATAGAACTAACCCCAGGAAGTAAAATATTTACAGCAAGATGTAAAAATCTATATGTATTAACAACAAAATATAGAATAACTGGAAAGAATAAAATTAATAAAATACACATAGAAAGTCCTTTTGAACAATTCGTAAAAACAATTGATAATAATGATTATAGTTACAAAGATATAGACATAGAAGAAGATTTAAAAATAATAAATGATAGAATAAGTACAACAAAAAGAATAGCTTATGAAAAACTAGAATCATCAAGCTCATCAAAAAGAACAAATTATGAAACAACTTGAATAGTTAATTTAACTCAATGTTACATAACAGAAACAATAAATGAAAAAGAATATTTAATACTCTTAAACACAGGACAAGAAGAAAATTATATAGCAAAATATCTAGTAAAAAGTGAAGAAATAAAATCTAATAGTAATATATGCCCAGATCTACCAAGAGTCTAATAAACACTAAGGATACGACAGAAAAAATAATAATAATAATAGGAGTTAGAAAAATAAAAATAGAATTTGAAATAAAGGAAGACATGCAAAAAGCAGACAAAATATTAGGAATAAAATGGTTAGAACAAGTAAAACCATAAAATATAGAACATACACAATTATCTATAACATATAATAAAGAAAAATTATTAATAAAAAGAGCTTTGACATGATATGAAAATATATGTACTTGTAAAAATAATAGTAGAAGGATATTATAATAGGTATTATACACCTATGATAGATACAGGAGAAGAAGCAAACTTATGTAGATACAACTGTTTACCAGAAGGTAAATGGGATAAGCTAAAAATACCAATAGTAGTCAAAGGATTTAATAATGAAGGAAGTTTAATTACATATAAAACTAAAAATGTAAAAATATAGATATGGGATAAAATAATAACAATAGAAGAAATCTATAATTATGAACTAACATCAAAAGATATGCTTTTAGGAATGTCATATTTAGATAAATTATACCCACATCTAATAACTAAAATAGATTGGTGGTTTACAACACCATGTAAACAAAAAGTAAGAGCAAAAAGAGTTATCAATAAATTAAGAAAGAAAACTGATTGGATAAAAGGAAGTGAAAAATTACACAAAAGTTAGAAAATGTAAAAATACAAAAGAAATAATAGAACTAGTCGTACTAGTCGTATTTTTGATAAATAAAAAAGAAATAACTATATTTTCAGTAGATAAGATAGAATTAATAAAGAAAAGATTAAGACAATTATACAGTGAAGATCCATTAAAAGGATGGAAAAAACATAAACTACTGTAAAAATTGAGCTAATAGATAAAAATAGCATAATAACCCAGAAACCATTAACATATAACTTTGATGATTTAAAAGAATTTAAAATGCATATAGATGAATTATCAAAAAAACAATATATACAAAAAAGTAATAGTAACCACAATATTCCAGCATTTATAGTAAATAAACATAGTGAACAAAAAAGAGGAAAAAGTAGAAAGGTCATTGACTATAGAAATCTAAATGCAAAAACTATGACATATAATTATCCAATACCAAATAAGATATTAAAAATAAGACAAATACAAGGATATAATTACTTTAGTAAATTTGACTGTAAATTAGGATTTTACCATTTAAAGTTAGAAGAAGAATCTAAAAAATTAATTGCATTTACAGTACCACAAGGATTTTACAAATGGAATGTGCTACCATTTGGATACAAAAGTGCACCAGGTAGATATCAACACTTTATGGATAGTTATTTTAAATAATTACCTAATTGTATAGTATACATAGATGATATACTACTATATACTAAAACTAAAGAGGAACATTTAAAATTATTAGAACAATTTACAGATATAATAGAAAAGAATTATGTTCATTATATAAATGTTTATTAGCATTTGCGCCATATATTGTATATAACAAGTTTATTGTACGAACAGATAATACACAGGTACGTTGGTGGTTAACAAAGAAAATACAAAATTCAGTTACAACAAAGAAAATTCGGAGACTAGTATTAAATATATTAAATTTTACATTTACAGTTGAAGTAATCAAAACTAGCAAGAATGTCATTGCAGATTACATATCAAGACAAAGCTACATAGACTTATATAATAGAAGATGATGCTTTAGAAAAGATACTCAAAACCCTAACTACGCTTTTAATGAAAGTGGACAGTATGAGTAATGAAATAGAAAAGCTAAAGACTAATGAATTTAAACTGAAGTCTAAAGCTATGAATCAGCTAACTCAGCAGTGTGCAGAGCTATATCGATCAGAAGACAACAAAATTCCAGAGCTAAAAGGAGACGTTGGGACACTCCATAAAATCCATAACGTTTATCAATCTACAATTGCAGGTACAAGCAAAGGAGTTAGTGGACAAAGATATCAGAACATAAACATGAACAAGATATTTGAAAAACCATTTATACCAAAAATACAAAAAGACTCATTGTTCATACCCCCACAAACTACCACATATCGAGAAAGTTTAAACCAAGATAGAAAAGCCTATAACCACATAACCCGAGCATACATAGAAAATATCCACAAAATACAGACTTATCTAAACCTTAAACCCAGAGCCACAGATATCCAAGAACCAAACACAAACTATATAACCCAAAGATTAAAAGGTTACAACAAGTTAATAGCACTACCGAAAACCAACCCTAGCTTCGTTAAAATTTGTTTCAGTTATGGATTATTAAATACCGTATACACCCATGAAGGAAATGAACTAACAGATATACCAGAATTATATAGAGCATTCACCACTTATAAAAGAATAACCAAAGGAAATCTATTTTTTTATAAAGTTTTATACTGCACCAGCAGAGATATTATATGACGAAATCAAACTAGTTATACAAATTGTAAAAATAGGATTAACCAAAGATATGATTATACTGGATGATATTGTTCAACAACCAGAAATTTCTAAAGTTGAGATGCCTGATTTTTATGCAAATAAACAAATTATTAAAATATCTTCAATTGTCCATGAATTAGCAAATAACTACCCAAATGGGAACTCAATATGGAGTTATTATTTAAGAGATCATCAAATGATTTATTCAAATTCAAGGGAACTACGACAGTCAGATATGGACGAAGCTAGACAATGGATTTTGACACTACTTAATCCAGAAAAAAAACCAACTGCAAGAGCAATTAGGAAGGGATTTATTTCATAAGAATTATTAACAAGATATTGCAAGTTAATTGGACAAAAATATCCATACCATTTATGTTCGAGATGTAATGGAGAAGATAATATTATCCCAGAAGTTCAACTGGAATAGAAGAAGATAAGGATGACAACTGGAAGATACACGATAAAAGATAGAAAGACACGGAGTAATAATAGAAAGATAATAAGACAAAGCATTGAAATATGAAAATGACATATGGAGAATAAGATAACTTTGAGGAATGTGAAATACGTAAATTATGTAAACATTTACTATTCTTATTATGTAGGCTAGACTAGCCTTTTTGACTTTTCTTGTTTTTTGGCACTTGCCATTTTATTTTTTTTGACAAGTGTAAAGTCGTAGGACCTAGGACCATTATTAATCTTTTAATTTTTGACAGATGTAAAGTTAGGAATAGTAAGTAGTTCTTTTCCTCCTATAAATATGTAAGACTTCGGGATAAGTTAAAGGCAAGACTTCATGCATTGAAGCAAGCCTCCTCTTGTACACAAATAATTTTGAATATTTAATAAAAACACATATATTTCTAAGGAAAAGCTATGGATGAACAAAGCCCAGAATTATCAAACCTACCAGAACAGGTATATTTATTTATGATTATGAACAGCTAAATTCATAAATTTCTGACAATCATGATATGATAAAATAAGTTCATGTTAGTTACTAAATAATAGAATTATTCGAAGAATAATATGTTACACAGTTTATTAGCAAAGAGGAAAAGGAGAAAAATTCCTAAGGACTATGCCATCCTAAAGGTGAAACCAGTGAGACAAGAAAGCCGTGATAGGAGAGTAGCCAGAGTAGAGGCACTGCTTAAGAGAAAAGTATCCAGACTACCATGCTAATAGTGACAGAGTAACATAATTATTTAAGAATAATCTAGTACATAGTAATCTAAAATGCTCATATTTTTTTATGTAGATGATTGAAGGGAATATTTTAAAATAGCATCATATGAAAAATGAATAATTATTTATCTGATGAAATGGTAGATATGAATATTTATCTGGCTTTTCTCCAGTATTTTGAATTTATCTATCATTTATCGGATATGTAGGTAGTCATTTTATTTCATATGATGCTATTTCAAAATATTTCTTTCAACCATATACATAACAAAATATGATTATCTTAGATCACTATATACTAGATTATTCTTAAATAACATGTTGTTCGGTCACTATTAGCATGGTAATCTAGATATTTTTTCCCTAAACAGCGCCTCTACTGAGGTTACTCCCCTATCACGGCTTTTTTGCCTCACCGGTTTCACCTTTAGGATGGCATAGTTCTTGGGAATTTTCTCTGTAATACCCCAAAAAATCGCGTGTCAAATTCAGCTCGTAAAGCTCCATGAAAGATGCCAAGACTTATAAAATTTTCCTAAGTGTTCACGATTATACACTTAGTCTTATTTTAGACCTCCAAACTTCGGGGATTTATTTGGCGACCTTCCCAACATTAATTTTTCAATTTTGAAGTTGTGTTACGATCGGGAAAGCTCGTAGTATATCCCGAGTGAGTTTTGGAATTTTTGGAGTAGCGTAAGGGCATGTTTGGGTGCCCAAAACAGAAGCCCCGGGCGATTAGCCCGCGCCGCCTGCTAACTCCAGTGCTTGCCCAATTTTTTTCCAGCATTTTAGGGTCAACTTCAAATGATCATAACTCCCTGTATATAATGAACTATGAGATCTGATATATATCAAATGAAATCTATGAGAGTATTCTTTTCAATGCAATTGGTTTCATCAAATTTGGGCATCTGAGTAAAAAGTTATGATCAATTTACTTCAGCCTGTCAGACAGTCAACAGAGGGACAACTGCGTCTTTTTCTCTTTTCTTAAGGGCATTCTGGTCATCTCCCACCCCATATATACCCATAAACACAGAATCAACCCCATTTTCAACCAAAATACACTCTTTTCTTCCATTTTCTCTCAAGAACAAGAAGATGGTTTTCAATTGGGGATTTAATTTCAAGAATATTTCCATCAATCTTCCAAGAATCACGAACTAGGGTATGCGTGTGTTGATTTATGTATTCCTTTCATCCATAAAGCTCAAAAAAATCATCTTCTAAATTATGTATTATGATATTTATGATGTTAATGGTTGGTGATCATGTTGTTGAAATTTGATGATGCCCAAGATGGGATCTTAGTATGTTTGTATGAAACTATAGTGGTATATGATGTATAAACATGTGAAATTGGTGGTTGAATACTTATAATCTTGATAAATTCACCTATGCTAAAGATTTGCATGTAAGGTGTTTGTGAAAATACCTAAGAGACTAGAAATCATGCTTTTATGACATAATAGGTCCTAAATGACTAGTCAATGTTCTATGCTTATGTTCAACATGATTTCAATGCAAATTGTTACGCATTGTTGTTGTAATATGGAATGCTCATGAAATTGAATTTATGCAAGTATTTACATGTTATATGCATTCCCTTTTCATGATCAAGAATATGATAGCCATGTGTAGTATGAAATCCCCTACTTATGATATTGTGAATTGTGGATTCTATTCTTATGATCAAGTCAGTCATGTGTGTCAGTTTCCTTCCATCAAGTCCTGAGTGTACTTGTACCCGAAAAATATAGTTATGTGCCTAGCGCCATGCCGTGTTGTCATGATATCCCTAGTCAAGCCATGCTCAGTAGGATGTAGTCAGTCATGTGACTCAGGAAATCTCATGAACTCAGTTAGTTACCAGACATCAGTAGTAATTCCGTCAGTCAATGGAAATTCAGCAAACTCAGTACCAGTCCAGTTCTACTCAGTACTCAGTAACTTCAGTTCTCTCAGTCAGTCCTCAGATCTAAGTAGTATTCCGTCAGTCAACGGAACTCATTAAATTTAGCTTAGCTCATCTAAGCAACACTATCAGTCCAGTTAATCAGTTCAGTTAATTAGTTCAGTCAGTCATGATCAGTGTCTATTCAGATGGGAGTAGAAGTTAGCACTGAGTGAACCCAAGGATGGGAAAACACACTGTCAGATGAGGGTGTGATTCTTAGCAGTCATCCTTGCGTTCCAGAAATATATAGCCAGTATAGGTTGAGACATCAACACTGCCATCTTGAGGGTTGATGAGGCTGACATCCGCCGTTCTCTTTTGGGGACACTGCCAGATTTGAGGGTCACTTATAGCTTATCTTTACCCGCGGCACAGTATTGACACCCTTCCAATCAGGGCAAAGATTGGACCCCAGTTCAGCTACATTAGCATATATGGGGCATGTCGGTTAAACTACTACCTCCCATAGTTTCAGTCATTCAGTCTCAATAAAAGAACTCAGATAGTTCTTTAGAATATCAGGACTGTCAGATATAGTCAACTCAGATATAGTACGGAACTCAGATAGTTTCATCAGATTTAGGGCTGTCAGCTACAGTCACCCATGTTATCAGTATCCAGTATCAAGGCTATCAGATATAGTCACTTATGTTATCATCTATATCAGCTATCAGAAATTATTTTCTAGTCATATTAGATTTCAGTAAACTCATGTTATCAATACTCAGTTTCAGGACTGTCAGATACAGTCAATTAGACCAATCCTTCATAATCAGGACTGCCAGAAACAATCATTTCTTTATCAGTAATACAGTATCAGTCTCCTAGTATTCAGTAATATAGTATCAGTTCCTTACTTATTAGTGATTCACAAATCAATATCAGTAAACGCAGTCATTTAGTATCTCAGAACTGGTAAACTCATGTTGTCAGTATTAAGAATCAGTAGTCAGTATCATCACGAGTTCAGTAGTAGTTACTTATGTATGTATATGTTCTCATGTTTATATCAGTCAGCATTGTTCATACATACAAACCCTTTGCATTTAGCCTACCTCACTCGTATACTCAGTACTCTTAGTTGTACTGAAGCATTCGTGCTATGGTGCTTTCTTTTATGTTACACCATAGGTTCAGATACATGATTTCCAAACCAGCAGTAGCAGTAGCATCTCCGCTATCAGAGTTCCAGCAGTGAGTCCTCGTCTTTCGAGGGCATGATCATTACTTATGTTATGGTTTATTTCAGTTTAGTTTTGCTAGTCGGAGTTAGTTGGGGATATGTCCCATCAACTCCCTATTCAGACAGTCATGTTAGAGGCTTTTCAGACTAGTATGTTCAGACTTCAGATAGCATTACAGTTGTTTTGGGTATTCTATACCCCATTCTCATGTTATGATTATTCCATTTTGAACCTTATGGCCTTACAGTATTATGTATTCCACATTTATGTTTTATATTATGCGGTGTACAGGTACAGATATCAGCCATGGGTTAGCTTGTGGTCCCTCGGGGTCATGGGAACAATGTAGCATTCCGGTTTAGAAAATTAGGGCGTTACAAACTTGGTATCAGAGCCTAAGGTTCAACAGTGTCCTATGAAGTCTGAAATCCACATCTAGTAGAGTCTTGTACATGTGTGTGTTGTACACCACACTTATGTGCAGGAGGATATAAGGTGTTTAAGAAATAGTTTCCCTTCTTTCATGTCTCAGATCGTGCTAAGGAAAGGTTTTCTAAGAAAACTCATGTAGATTCTCATCATGCTCCACGCATGTCAACTCCACCTTACTTTCAAGGTAACAGTAACAGTGAACTCAAGGTCCTAAAGATAGGGCTTTCTCAGGCAGTCCCTACCGTCAGTTATGGGATTGGCTACAGACTCGGCAATGCCCTATCAGTCCAGTTCTGTTCCAAAGTTATACAGATTTCCTTCATGATCAATAGAACTCCTTCTCGCACCCAAATCTACATATTCCATCAGATCCCTTCTCAGAATTCTATGATAGCATAGACCTAGAGTTAGAAGCTTGAACTCAGAAGCTTAGTAGTAGTAGAGTTGGGATAGTATTATTCAGATCTATCAGATCATGTATTCATAGGGATAGTTATACCAATCAGTAGGCTTGAATAGTGCAAGCAAGAATGTAAGTCTATTGACTTGAAATTAGGTATAAAAGTGTGGATGTGATGTTAGTAGTATATGAGGACCCGCAGCAGATGATGTGTTTAGTTAGACAGGTAGGTGTCGAACAGAATGTAAGTATGTGATAGTAGATCAAGTAACCAAGTCAAGCTCACAAATTCTAGTGATAGTGCCAATATGAATAAAAAGTAGTAAGGGAAGACGATTCCAGACCCATTCTCATCTCAGTGCAGAGTTTTGCACCTCAACTATCATGAAACCCACTCAGGAGTTGCATGTCAACTCTATGGTCACGAACCATGCTCATTTATTTTTTCCCCATAAATCATGTATGATTTCCAATCCCAACATAAGGAGTCCTAGTTTACTCCGCAGTACGAATTATGTTTCATGAACACAACTTACTTTCACACACTTTCCACGGGATTATGTGCACCTTCAGTTCCCAGCATAAGGGGTTCAGTTCCAGCTCCCTCAGTGTTATGAATCATGTCCCACGAATGCAGAAACTCCAAACTCATGTCATGCAGATCATGACTCATGTACACATGTCACGCTTTATAGTATACTCAATTTCCATGACTCATGCTTTGCCCCTATAGATCAGATAAATTAAGATTATGTCATGCATACTCTCAGTTCATACCTTCTTGGTAAAAAAAACATGTTGATATTCTATTTCTCAAAGTTTCAGTCATGTTTCAAGATCAGCTAGTATCCATTCATACTTCAGGTCCTCCTGATTTAATCCTTCAGAAACCTCTCCTTGTGAAATAGTGTAGTGATGAGTAGTTGTTTAGATGAAGGAGAGTAAATGTTTCATGTTAAGAAAAGATTGTTGCATACTTGTTTTACATGAGGGTGTAGTTATGCAGATAGGCTGGAACGTCATGTTCGTATTAAAGAAATTGGCTAACAAGGGGTTGTACTTAGAAGTTGTGAAAGTGCAGAGTATGATTGTACGTTCAGATCCTTGACTTATGTCAGGACCCCTCACGTAACTATCAACAATTCAGTTACCAGTTACTCAGCTATCAGTGCTTCAGTATCTTAGTCTATAGAATGCTTAGTCCTCGTGATCCATGTTACGCTCCTAAGGATCACATAAATTCATAATGTGTCATGCATACTCTCAGTTTAGATTCCTCGGTGAATCCATGGGTTCGATGTTCCATCCCCCAGTTCTCAGATACAACGTCAGCTCAGTAATCAATATTCAGTAAAGGACTCAGACGGTCCTACAAGACTATGACTATCAGTAATAATTTACTCAGCCATCAAGATTCAGTACTTCAGTATCAGTCTAAACTTCAGTTATCAGTATTCAATTATTCGAACTAAGCACCAGTAAGGGTTCCAGTTATAGCATTAGTTAGGATGTCAGCTTTAGATAAGTACTAAGCTCAGAAACTCAGTTTGGTTTCAAACTTGCTTGACCACAACGTACAATTATTAGTGACTCAGTTATAGGTATTTCCATACCTCAGTCTATGGAATGTTTCCAACTCATGTAATGCGCTTGGTCCTGCATTTTCAAACAATCTAGCTTTCAAGAAATCTATGTTCAGTTACCTCATGTTACTCCGTCAGTCCCTTCTTATACCTATGATACTCTATGGCCTCAGCCTAGCTATTCAGATTAAGTACAATTTAGTCTTCCATACCCAGTATTCAACTATCAGTCCTTCAGTTAATCAGATAAGTTAGTGTATTTATGCACTCGTGTTCAGCTCAATTCATGCATCATGTCTCATTTTCAGATATCAGATATTCAGTCATGACTCAATTCGTAAGTGCCTTGTGCATCGCCTTAGTTTTCCTCAGTCTCTCAATCAAGTCAGCATTATTTAAGGGACATAGTATCCCAAGGGGGATATACACTATAGCCCCCGAGCTTTCATGATTTAAGCATGTCATTTTCTTTGATAAATCTATCTTGGAGGAAGGGTTACTTATGAGACGACCTTCTAACTCCAAAACTCAGTAGTAAGCCATGTACTCAATGGCTCATTTTAATCCACGATATGATACTCCATCCATGTCATGCATTATAGACTCAGTTCAGTTCATGTATCATGTTTCGGGCTTAGTTACGTCCTCATGTTCCCGCTCTTGCATATTAAGTAATTGATCTCAGACTCATCGGTAGTTTCAATTCAAGGTAATAGTATTTCTTGAACTTACTCATTCTCATGTTCAGACTATAGTACCAAACTTGGTATTTAGTTCCATGCCCGGTTTTTAGTTCAAACTTGGTATCTTTTACCATTGCATGTTCAATCGCATGTTCACGAGCCAGTTCAGTCATACATTCACTTATCAGATATGCATGATCATCTTATCAGTGCTTTCATTCATGCATTCACGTATCATGTCGAATATATAATCATGCATCAGATATGCATGGATTCAGCTTGTCAGTTATGCATCAGATATGCATTCTCAGTTTGAGAAACTCAGTTCATCAGAGCACACAGTCCTTCATTCATAAACCAGTATAATATGCTTAGTTTTCAGTCATGCCAGTCATGAACTCATGTCTCAGTAGTGAATGTCTTGTACATACTACAATTTATTATTTTTCCCCTCTCAGTCAGTCTCATTCGAGGACGAATGTTCCCAAGGGGGAGATATTGTAATACCCCACAAAATCGCGTGTCAAATTCAGTTCGTAAAGCTCCATGAAAGATCCCAAGACTTAGAAAATTTTTGCGAAGTGTTCAAGATTCAACACTTAGTCTTATTTTAGACCTCCAAACTTCGGGGATTTATTTGGCGACCTTCCCGACATTCGTTTTTCAATTTTCAAGTTGCATTACGATCGGGAAAGCTCGTAGTATATCCCGGGTGAGTTTTGAAATTTTTGGAGTAGCGTAAGGAAATATTTGGGTGCCCAAAATAGAAGCCCCGGGCGATTAGCCCGCGCCGCCTGCTAACTCCAGTGCTTGCCTAATTTTTTTTCAGCATTTCAGGGTCAACTTCAAATGATCATAACTCACTGTATATAATAAACTGTGAGAGATTCTATATATCAAATGAAATCTATGAGAGTATTATTTCCAATGCAGTTTGTTTCATCAAATTTGAGCATATGAGTAAAAAGTTATGATCAATTTACTTTAGCCTGTCAGACAATCAACAGAGGGACAACTGCGTCTTTTTCTTTTTTTTTAAGGGCATTTTGGTCACCTACCACCCCATATATACCCATAAACATGGAATCAATCCCATTTTCAACCAAAATACACTCTTTTCTTCCATTTTCTCTCAAGAACAAGAAGATGGTTTTCAATTGGAGATTTAATTTTAAGAATCTTTCCATCAATCTTCCAAGCATCACGAACTAAGGTATGTGTGTGTTGATTTATGGATTCCTTTCATCCATAAAGCTCAAAAAAATTATCTTCTAAATGATGTGTTATGATATTTATGATGTTGATGGTTGGTGATCATGTTGTTGAAATTTGATGATGCCCAAGATGGGATCTTAGTATGTTTGTATGAAACTATGGTGGTATATGATGTATAAACATGTGAAATTGGTGGTTGAATACTTATAATCTTGATGAATCCACCTATGCTAAAGATTTGCATGTAAGGTGTTTGTGAAAATACCTAAGAGACTAGAAATCATGCTTTTATGACATAACAGGTCCTAAATAACTAGTCAATGTTCTATGCTTATGTTCAACATGATTTCCATACAAATTGTTACGCATTGTTTTTGTAATATGGAATGCCCATGAAATTGAATTTATGCAAGTATTTACATGTTATATGCATTTCCTTTTCATGATTAAGAATATGATAGCCATGTGTAGTATGAAATCCGCTACTTATGATATTGTGAATTGTGGACTCTATTCTTATGATCAAGTCAGTCATGTGTGTCAGTTTCCTTCCATCGAGTCCTAGGGGTACTTGTACCCAAAAAATATAGCTTTGTGCCTAGAGCCATGTCATGTTGTTAGGATATCCTCAGTCAAGCCATGCTCAATAGGATTCAGTCAGTCATGTGACTCAAGAAATCTCAGTAATCCCATGAACTCAGTCAGTTACCAGACATCAGTAGTAATTCCGTCAGTCAATGGAAATTCAGCAAACTCAGTACCAGTCCAGTTCTACTCAGTTCTCAGTAACTTCAGTTCTCTCAGTCAGTTCTCAGATCTCAGTAGTATTCTGTCAGTCAATGGAACTCATTAAATTTAGCTTAGCTCATCTAAGCAACACTATCAGTCCAGTTAATCAGTTCAGTCAGTCATGCTCAATGTCTATTCAGATGGGAGTAGAAGTTAGCACCAAGTGAACTCAAGGATGGGAACACACACTGTCAGATGAGGGTGTGATTCTTAGCAGTCATCCTTACGTTCCAGAACTATGTAGCCAGCAAAGGTTGAGACATCAACACTACCAGCTTGAGGGTTGATGAGGCAGACATCCGCCGTTCTCTTTTGGGGACACTGCCAGATTTCAGGGTCACTTACAGCTTATCTTTACCCGTGGCACGGTATTGACACCCTTCCAATCAGGGCAAGGATTGGACCCCAGTTCATCTACATTAGCATACATGGGGCATGTCGGTTAAACTACTACCTCCCACAGTTTCAGTCATTCAGTCTCAGTAAAAAAACTCAGATAGTTCTTCAGAATATTAGGACTTTCAGATATAGTCAACTCAGATATAGTACGAAACTCAGATAGTTCTATCAAATTTAGGGCTGTCAGCTACTGTCACCCAGGTTATCAGAATCCAGTATCAAGGCTATCAGATATAGTCACTCATGTTATCAGCTATATCAGCTATCAAAAATTTTTTGCCAGTCATATTAGATTTCAGTAAACTCATGCTATCTGTACTCAGTTTCAGGACTGTCAGATATAGTCAATAAAACCAGTCCTTCATAATCAGGACTACCAGAAATAATCATTCCTTTATCAGTAATAAAGTATCAGTCTCCTAGTATTCAGTAATACAGTATCAGTTCCTCACTTATTAGTGATTCACAGATCAATATCAGTAAATGCAGTCATTTAGTATCTCAGAATCGGTAAACTCATGTTGTCAGTATTCAGACTCAGTAGTCAGTATCTTCACGAGTTCAGTAGCAGTTACTTATGTATGTATGTATTCTCACGTTCATATCAGTCAGCATTGTTCATGCATACAAACCCTTTGCATTTAGCCTACCTCACTCATATACTCAGTACTCTCAGTTGTACTGACGCATTCGCGCTATGGTGCTTTCTTTTGTGTTACACCATAGGTTCAGATACACGATTTCCAGACCAGCAGTAGCAGTAGCATCTACGCTGTTAGATTTCCAGCAGTGACTCCTCATCTCTCGAAGGGATTATCATTACTTATGTTATGGTTTATTTCAGTTCAGTTTTGCTAGTCGGAGTTAGTTGGAGACATGTCCCATCAACTCCCTATTCATAAAGTCATGTTAGAGGCTTTTTAGACTAGTATGTTCAGACTTCAGATAGTATTACAGTTGTTTTGGGTATTCTATACCCCACTCTCATGTTATGATTATTTCATTTTGAACCTTATGGCCTTACAGTATTATGTATTCTGCATTTATGTTCTATATTATGCATTGTACAGGTACAAATATCATCCATGGGTTAGCTTGTGGTCCCTCGGGGTCATGGGCACCGTGTAGCATTCCGGTTCAGCAAATCGGGGCGTTACATTCTCCTTTTCCACTTTGCTAATAAACTTCTTAACATGCTATTCTTCAAATAATTCTACTATAAAGTAACTAACATGAGCTTATTTTATTATATCATGATTGGCAAGAATTTTTGAATTTTGCTATTCATAATTATAAATGAAAATACATATTCTGGTAGATTTGATAAATCTGTGCTTTGCTCATCCATAGTTTTTTCTTAGAAATATATCTGTTTTTATTAAATATTCAAACTTTTCTGTGTACAAGAGAGAAGACTTTCTTTCAACACATGAAAGTCTTGCCTTAAGAGCCGGATGGCTTACATATTTATAATCTCTAAAAAGGTGAAAAACGTGTAAACTATTTACTATCCCTACTTTACTCATAAACTATATACTATTCCTACTTTTGCACAAAGTTTTCCTTTTCAAAAGAAGAAAAGGACTAGACTTAAGCTAAACTAGACTAGACTAGACTTAAAGTATAGAAAGACAAAACTTTAATAATGGAACTTGCCAAAAAATTCTAACCTAATAAAGCTATACAATATCTTTACGTAAAGTCAAGAAAACTATTCACATGTTGCTTTCTATCTTGTCTTCTTTGTCTTTATTTTTTCATTATTGCTCTGTTGCTTTCTATCTTCGTTCTATCTTCCAGCAGTCCTTCTTCATTCTTATCTTCATTTATTCTAGTTGAACTTCTGGGATAATATTATCTTCTCCATTACATCTCGAACATAAATGGTCTGGATATTTGTGTACTATCATTTTTCAATATATTGTGAATAATTCTTCTAAAATAAATCCCTTCTTAATTGCTCTTGCAGTTGGTTGTTTTTCTGCATTGAGTAGTGTCAAAATCCATTAACTAGCTTCTTCCATATCTGACTGTCGTAGTTTCCTTGAATTTGAATAAATCATTTGATGATCTCTTGAATAATAACTCCATATAGGATTTCCATTTAGGTAGTTATTTGCTAATTCTTGAACAATTGAAGATATTTCAATAATTCGTTTATTAGCATAAAAATTAGGTATCTCAACTTTATGTATTTATGGCTGTTGAACAATATCTTCTGGTATAATCATATCTCTGGTTAATCCTATTTTTACAACTTGTATAACTGATTTGATCTCGTCATATAATATCTCTGCTGGTGCGGTATAAAACTTTATAAAAAATAGATTCCCTTTGGTTATTTTTTTATAAATGGCGAATGCTCTATATAATTCTGGTATAGCTGTTAGTTCATCTCCATCTTGTATATATACTGTATTTAATAATCCATAACTAAAATAAGTTTTAACTAAACTTGGGATGGTTTTCGGTAATGCGATTAACTTGTTGTAACCTTGTAATTTTTGGGTTATATAGTTTGTGTTTGGTTCTTGGATATTTGTAGCTCTGGGGTTAAGGTTTAGATAAGTCTGTATTTTGTGGATATTTTCTATGTATGCTCGAGTTATATGGTTATAGGATTTTCTATCTTGGTTTAAACTTTCTCGATATGTGGTAGTTTGTGGGGGTATGAATAAGGGGTCTTTCTGTATTTTTGGTATAAATGGTTTTTCAAATATCTTATTCATGTTCATGTTCTGATATCTTTGTCCACTAACTCCTTTGCTTGTACTTGCAATTGTAGATTGATAAACGTTATGGATTTTTTGGAGTTTCCCAACGTCTCCTTTTAGCTCTGGAATTTTGATGTATTCCGATCGACATAGCTCTGCACACTGCTGAGTTATCTGATTCATAGCTTCAGACTTCAGTTTAACTTCATTAGTCTTTAGCTTTTCTATTTCATTACCCATACTGTCCACTTTCATTGAAAACATAGTTAGGGTTTTGAGTATCTTTTCTAAAGCATCATCTTCTATTATATCAGTCGGTGTAGCTTTGTCTTGATATGTAATATGAAATGACATTCTTGTTAGTTTTGATTACTTCAATTGTAAATGTAAAATTTAATATATTTAATATTATTCTCCGAATTTCCTTTGTTGTAATTGAATTTTGTATTTTCTTTGTTAACCACCAATGTACCTGTGTATTATCTATTCGTACAATAAACTTGTTATATACAATATATGACTCAAATGCTAATAAACATTTATATAATGAGCATAATTCTTTTCTATTTATTTTCCATTTTATTTCTGTTTCATTAAACGTATCTGAGTAGTATCTACAATGATGTTCTAATTTTTCTTCTTCATATTTATATTTAAGTACTCCTCCGTAACTATATTCACTTGCACCTGCTTCTACTATATATGTAAATTTTTTATTTTCATTTGGAAATTGTAATTTTGGTAATTCTTTACAAAGTATTTTTATTTTCTGAACTTGTTTTTTATCTTCTTTGTTGTAATTATATTCTACATCCTTTTTTAATTTTTTCTGTAATGGTTTTAGGTTTTCTGCTAATTTTTGTATATATTCTCTAACTTGGTTTACTAATCCTAAAAATGATTGTAATTTCTTTTTTGTATCTAATTCTTCTTTTGAATTTATTATTTTTTGTACTATATGTTGTTGCATTTTTACTCCACTTTTATCTATTTGTATTCCTAAAAACTCTTTCTGATTTTTCATATTTTCGACTTTCTTTTCAGTTAAACTTATTCCTGAATTTTCTATTATACCTACAAATTGTTCTAGTAATTTTAAATGTTCCTCTTTAGTTTTTGTATATAATAGTATATCATCTATGTATACTATACAATTAGGTAGTTGTTTAAAATAACTATCCATAAAGTGTTGGTATCTACCTGGTGCATTTTTATATCCAAATGGTATCACATTCCATTCATAAAATCCTTGTGGTACCGTGAATGCAGTTAATTCCTTAGAATCTTCATCTAGCTTTAAATGGTAAAATCCCGATTTACAATCAAATTTACTAAAGTAATTATATCCTTATATTTGTCTTATTTTTAATATCTTATTTGGTATTGGATAATTATATGTCATAGTTTTTGCATTTAGGTTTCTATAATCAATAACCATTCTACTTTTTCCTATTTTTTGTTCACTATGTTCACAAAAAATAGTCAAACATTTATAGTAAATAAACACAGTGAACAAAAAAGAGGAAAAAGTAGAATGGTTATTGATTATAGAAACCTAAATGCAAAAACTATGACATATAATTATCCAATACCAAATAAGATATTAAAAATAAGAGAAATACAAGGATATAATTACTTTAGTAAATTTGATTGTAAATCAGGATTTTACCATTTAAAGCTAGATGAAGATTCTAAGGAATTAACTGCATTCACGGTACCACAAGGATTTTATGAATGGAATGTGTTACCATTTCGATATAAAAATGCACCAGGTAGATACCAACACTGTAATACCCCGGGAAATTTTTCGTTGAAATTTTGTGCGTAAACGTGTTGGGTTCTATCTTCTAGAATGAATAATAAATTCTCCATGCGGAATTTCTTATATTATGACCCACCATTGAGTTGAGTATCGAATAAGATTTTCAAAGATATGTGGATCATCCAAAACGGACACCCGAACTACGAGTTATGAACATTCCGATCGAACCGTGAATAGTAGTGAACAGTAAAACATGCAGGAAAAAAAGTACTGAGGCCTGGCGTATTTTTGGTCCAAATTTAAATGATCATAACTCCTTGTACATAATGATCTGGGTGATCTACTATATATGAACGAAAATATCTATGAGTCCTCTTTCCAATGAAATTGGTTTCATCCAATTTTTCTAGCGGAGCAAAAAGTTATGGTCGATCTACTTCAGCCTATCAAAGGTGAATTTTTGGGTCAACTTCAAACAATCATAACTCCTCTTACACAATGATCTGGGTGATATACTATATATCAACGGAAATATATGACAGTCCTCTTTCTAATGAAATTGGTTTCATCCAATTTGGATATCAGAGTAAAACGTTATGGTTGATCTACTTCAGACTATCAAAACAGTCCACCAAAGGACAGATTCGAGGATTATTTAATTTTTAGGGGCGTTTTGGTCATTCCCCCTCACCCAAAATCCGTCCAAACCCTATATTAAAGCCTATTAGAAGCATTATATGTTATATTTCATCAAATTCCCTCAAAAATAAAACCCTAAGCTCCTACATCCAACTTCAAGAACCTCCAAAGTTCACCATTAATTCTGCAAATTTATTCAAGATTCCAAGTTCCTAGTTCAAGAACTTCAAGAACCTCCAAAGTTCACCATTAATTCTGCAAATTTATTCAAGATTCCAAATTCCTAGTTCAAGACCTCCAAGAACCATCATTCAAAGGCACGATTAACATCTCAAAAACGAGTATCGATCTAAAGTTCATCATTCAAGGTATGTGGGGGTTTTTAAACAAGAACTCTCTTTCGTTCTTGTGCCCAAAAGTAATTTTCTTTACAAAGGCATGATTTTTATTTGATTTTTATGAATTTGAAGCATGAACCCATATCTTATGATGATTATTATGAAGTCTTGATGTTTATGATTTTGAAAGATGAATATACATGTGTGGTGATATAAAGCATGAATCGTGAACGATATTTATCATGATTTTGATATTTGGGTCATGAATCCCCATTTGAAATTGTGTCTTTGAGAAAATGTGTGCTATATGCACGTTGATGTTGAATATTTGAGATGTTTTGAATGATTTGACCTTTTGGTCGTGAATGAGTTATTTTAAACTCGGCTGTGAAAGAAATCCACGTTTTTATTGATTATGATAAAGGGGTAGCAAATTGGCTCCCGATGAAAATTGTTAAAGTGTTTATTGTGGATTTTCTTTCATGTGAGCCTGAGGCTGATTTAAATTTCTGAGCTAAGTCCGGGAGTAATCTTTAGCACCGAGTGGGAGGTATAAAGTGACCTTACTTCCCTTGAACTACGTGCCCCCATAGGATGTGAGCCTGAGGCTGATTTATATAGTGATCACTAGTGTTTTTGGATTGATATTGGAAGTCCTACTCCGATGGCAAGGATAGGATGGCTCTCCCCAATGTGGGTTGGACGTTGGACTCCATGTGTCTCACATGGTTTATATCGGTTATAGGATCTCCCAATGTGTGTGTGTGTACTCTTCTATCTGAGATGAAAACATATTTGCTTAAAAGGCTGAGTTTGAGAAAGTCATTATTCTTATAAGATTTAAGGAATATATTATAATGAGAATTGACATGAGATTTGATTGTTTTGATGATTTGAAATTGAGATGAAAGTGAATTGAGAACGTATTGTAATGACTCACTTGTTTTACTTTACATGTATTATTCATCCATGATTTTGATGATTTAATTCGAGCTAAGTGAGTCATCTATATCAACATGCATAATTTTATAAACTGTGATGATATTAAGATATTATTTTATATATGCATTGCACCCCCATATGCTCGGTATTTTTCCACAGTGCTGACCCACATATTCGTATGTGGGCTACATTTTCTCGGAATGTAGGTACAAGGTATAGTTGCACCTTCGGATCCAGTCAGTTCGTGGTATCCAGTCAGCAGGTGATGAGTCCTTTTGATTCAAGGGCTTGGGTTAGTTATGCAGAGTTATAGTGTTGTATTTTATTTATTCAGTCGTATTGAGTTGGGGTAGTCGGGAGTCATGACCCGGCTACCTACAGTCAGTACTAGTAGAGGCTTCATAGACAATCAGTAGAAGTTGATGTATTTTGTTTCAATTTTGGTTGTAAAGGCAGAATTGTAATCCTGTAAAATTCCATTTTTGTATCGATCAGATTCAGAAAAGTGTAAATTTCTGTTAATTTGTATGGATTTGTATTTTTATTCAGTTGCTTATGAGTTATGCCAGTAGAAGGGTTAGCTTGGGATCACTTGTGACCCTAAGCACCGTGTGACGTCTCGGGACCCGATTTTGGGGCGTTACAAACTTGGTATCAGAGCACAGAGTTCAAGTGTCCTAGGGTGTCTATGAAGTCCGGTCTAGTAGATTCTTGCGGAACGGTACGGAGACATCTGTACTTTTCTTCGAGAGGCTACAGGGCATTTAGGAAATGTTTTCCTTCTTTCAAGTCTAAGATCGTGCTATAAAAAGGTTCTCCAAGAAACTTATATAGATTCTCATCTTACTCTATTCTGGCCAACTCTGCCTCATTTTCAAGGTATCAAAAACAGTTAAGCTTAATTCTCCTTAGATAGTTATGGGATTGTAAGAGAGCTAGAAAGTATCTTGTCAGTGCTTTTGAGTTCCAAAGATTGAAGTACTTTATTCATGTTCATAAAAGTCGTGAACTAAGCCTAGGTTAGATGTGCTTTCAGATTCCTCCTCAGAATCTACAATGTTAATCTATACTTCTCCCTCTATGTATTATTTTTGAGATAACATGATTCGCAAGCTCCAGTTCTTCCCCAGGTAATGCTTCTATATTTTCTAGAAGAAATTTCAAAAGTTACACAAAGGGCTTTTCGAGGAGCTCTCTAGTGTGTTAAGTTCCTTAAGTTGAAATTTATGCCCTCATTCTTATGAGTTATTTAATTAAGATAGAGTAAGGTGTATTCTTAGATCGTTGAATGCTGTGTGTCAAGTTTCTATCTCTTGTATTATGTAATCTTGTTATCATTATGTTTGTGAAAAATCAAAGTCTAGTGAAGCCGTGTGGGTCTCTTTCGATTCACTAGCATAGCTTCTTTGTTATTCATCTCATTTTCTTGTTCAAAATACAAACCAAAGTCTAGTGAAGCCGTGTGGGGCCTATTTTGATTCACTAGCATAGTTACTTTGTTATTCATATAACTTTCTTGATCAAAACACAAAACCAAAGTCTAGTGAAGCCGTGTGAGGCCTATTTCGATTCACTAGCAACTTGTTATTTATCTTGTCGTTCCTGTGTTAGTTGAAAGTGTGGGATTAGAAGTGTAGTGACAATAAAGGTGGTAAGAGCGATTTATTGAATATGTATATCTGAATTTTTGCTTATGATTGAATTAGTAATGAAGTGATATACCCTTGTTTGTTAGTTTAGTGAAAGTTAGATGAGGAGTTATTAGTTAAGGTGGATTGTTGTTTTCTTAGGGTAAGGAAAGACTTATTGATGGTAATTGTGGTGTTAGAAAAGTATAGGTTATTGATGAAAGTACTTAGTGGGTAAGTGTTGTTAATCTAGGCGCTCTCCAGATTGCAAGAGGAAGTTAAGTTAAGACGTAGAGAGCTATGAACTATGTTAAGTTGTGTATGAAGGATAGATAGTAGTGACGAGTGAAAGAAGGATGTGTTAATGGATTGTGAATAAGATAGGCTATATGATTAGGACCAATTATTATTGTTATGAAGTTTAAGTGTGCTAGTGTTCATGGATGTGTTGTTTTATAATCTTCACGTGGGAGTTATGCGTGAGATGGAGTTGTAAATTATGTGAAGTGTGAGACCTTAAGTTTGAACGATTGGTGATCATGAAGCCGAATGTGACGGTTTCCAGATTAATGGTATTAGTTGCCGGAAGTGACCTAATAGGCTTGAATAGTGTACACAAGAGTTTAAGTGTAGTTGACTTGTAATTAAGTTTAATATTATATTATGACGAGAAAGTTCACCCAAGCTATTATGGGACTGCTTTAATTTCGAGGATTAGTGTATGTGGTGTAGTGAGTCGTGCCATGGGATTGTTAGATGGATAAATACTAGTTAGACGATAGATGATGTTTTGATGGCTAAGTTAAGGCGAGGTGTATGATTGGAAATGTTGAGCCTCTTAAGTGTGATTTTGATTCTTATGGGTTATAAACATAAGTTCATAGTCATGGTATTAGAGGGAGAAGACAGAAGTAGTATGGTCTATCAAAAGGTTAGAAAGTATTCAAGTTGAGCTAATAGAAATAAGAGTTGAAGCACTAGATGGTGTACATTCCGGCGATAGAGATGTTCGTGGAGATTCGAAATTAGTAAGCATTTGAGAATTTGAGTGGTGGCTTAAAGCTAAGGGGGAGATGATAGAACAAGTAGTCAAGTCAAGCTTTTACATTTTAGTAGAAGTACCAGTAAGTTGTAAATTTGCTGTGAGAAAGATCGGTGCTTGACCCAATGTTATTTCAGTATTTTCAGCTGTCCCAAAACCTACTCATGCTTTACATTTTAGTTTCATGATCTTAATTCATGTTCATACACATGATGGAGAATTACATACTCTTCTAGTTTCCAAAAATAAGAAATTCCAGTTCTTCTAGCAGTTGGAATCACATTCCATAAGTTATGAGCTCTAAATTCAGGGCATGCCACCCATGACTCATATACTCAAGTTTTACAGTATGTTCAGTTCCAGTACTCAGGCAATACTCTTATTGATCAGTGAGATTCAGTTTCCGTTATGGGTGTCTTCAGTTTTGATACCTTAATGAACCCATTGTATTTGATATTTTATTCCTAAGGCCTCAATAGAGAGAGTCAAGTTATTTACATTATCCCTTCATGTTTCAGATCTTCATGTTTTAAAATTTTGTGCCCTTTTCATTAAGTCAAGCTAATGGTGTTGAGCAGTTGTCTAGAAGGGAGAGAAGATACTTCCTTATCTATGATAGAAGGTGGTGTGCTCACGGCGGTGAAGTGAAGTTAGATTGAGGCTAAGTCCTTGATACATGTCGTGGTTAGTTGAAGTTTTAAATGTTTATTTGGAAAGATTGTTGTGCGTTGGTTTTATGCACTTCTATGAGGTTGTAGGAATAGTAATACAAAGTTTTTGTGTATAGTTCAATTGGTTGAGAAAATGTTATGTGTAACGTTTAAAGAATTGACCAGTATGTGTGAATGATGTAGTTGATGGAATCTTAGAGAAAGCAAGAAAGATGCTTTATGAGTGTTCGTTTAGAGGTGCATGTGCGAAGTGCGTATGTGGTTATGAGTATAGGCTTGAATGTTATGGTTGTATATCTAAAAGAATGCATCGCATGTTAGCGGATTCCTAGTATAAGATTGTATGTGGTTGTTGGAGTAGCAGTAAGAGTTATGTTTGAAGTGAGGAGTTGTGAGGCTCAGTGTGTATTGAGGTTCATGATATAGATTAATATTATAGTGTTATGTGGCGTATCTCATGAGTACTTGGATTTAGGCTTGAACATAGTCGAGGGAGTAGTTGGGAGGTGTTGCTAAGTTTGGAAGCAAGGAGTTATGTTTCCCAAGACATAGAAATTCCTATCTTAATTTATGCCATATGGGTCCTTGTTCCCATACGATAGGATTGTATCAAATTATGGTTCATTTTCTCCCCGAACAATGTCATTTGAATCTTTTGGAAGGAGTGTTGAGGGACGTTTTATTTGGGCGCAAGTGGTCCTTCTTTTGATGAGATCCCCTTCGAGACCTTTGATTCTCAGTCTCTGAATAAACCAAAGATATCGATTCCTTAAAATCAGTCTCCTTTGTTTAAGATCCAACTATGTGACCATTCTCATTATGAATCGCATGTTCTATGAAGTATTCGAAAGTTTGGAGTGAAGTATGTGGATTGATTTCGTTATCCCAGCCTTTTGTCCTTATTTCCATGGTATTCTGTACTTATTCATCGACATTCGAGGATGAATATTTCCAAGGGGGAGATGATGTAATACCCCAGGAAATTTTTCGTTGAAATTTTGTGTGTAAACGTGTTGGGTTCTATCTTCTAGAATAAATTATAAATTCTCTGTGCGAAATGTCTTAGATTATGAACAACCATTGCGTAGAGTATCGAATAAGCTTTCCAACGATATGTGGATCATCCAAAACGGACACCCGAGCGACGAGTTATGAACATTCCGATCGAACCGTGAATAGTAGTGAACAGTAAAACGTGCAGGAAAAAAAGTACTGAGGCCTGGCGTATTTTTGCTCCAACTTTAAACAATCATAACTCCTTGTACATAATGATATGGGTGATCTACTATCTATCAACGAAAATCTCTGCGAGTCCGCTTTCCGATGAAATTGGTTTCATCCATACACAATGATCAACTTCAAATGATCATAACTCCTCATACACAATGATCTGGGTGAGATACTATATATCAACGGAAATATATGAGAGTCCTCTTTCTAATGAAATTAGTTTCATCCAATTTGGATATCGGAGTAAAATGTTATGGTTGATCTACTTCAGACTATCAAAACAGTCCACCAAAGGACAGATTCGAGAATTATTTGATTTTTAGGGGCGTTTTGGTCATTCCCCCTCACCCAAAATCCGTCCAAACCCTATATTAAAGCCTATTAGAAGAATTATATGTTATATTTCATCAAATTCCCTAAAAAATAAAACCCTAAGCTCCTACATCCAACTTCAAGAACCTCCAAAGTTCACCATTAATTCTGCAAATTTATTCAAGATTCCAAGTTCCTAGTTCAAAACTTCAAGAACCTCAAAAGTTCACCATTAATTCTGCAAATTTATTCAAGATTCCAAGTTCCTAGTTCAAGAACTCCAAGAACCATCATTCAAAGGCACGATTAACATCTCAAAAATGAGTATCGATCTAAAGTTCATCATTCAAGGTACGTGGGGTTTTTCAACAAGAACTCTCTTTCGTTCTTGTGTCCAAAAGTAATTTTCTTTACAAAGGCATGATTTTTATTTGATTTTTATGAATTTGAAGCATGAACCCATATCTTATGATGATTATTATGAAATCTTGATGTTTATGATTTTGAAAGATGAATTTACATGTGTGGTGATATAAAGCATGAATCTTGAACGATATTTATCATGATTTTGATATTTGGGTCGTGAATCCCCATTTGAAATTGTGTCTTTGAGAAAATGTGTGCTATATGCACGTTGATGTTGAATATTTGAGATGTTTTGAATGATTTGACCTTTTGGTCGTGAATGAGTTATGTTGAACTCGACTGTGAAAGAAATCCACGTTTTTATTGATTATGATAAAGGGGTGGCAAATTGGCTCCCGATGAAAATTGTTAAAGTGTTTATTGTGGATTTTCTTTAATGTGAGCCTGAGGCTGATTTAAATTTCTGAGCTAAGTCCGGGAGTAATATTTAGCACCGAGTGGGAGGTATAAAGTGACCTTACTTCCCTAGAACTACGTGCCCCCGTAGGATGTGAGCCTGAGGCTGATTTATATAGTGATCACTAGTGTTTTTGGATTGATATTGGAAGTCCTACTCCGATGGAAAGGTTAGGACGGCTCTCCCCAACGTGTGTTGGACGTTGGACTCCATGTGGCTCACATGGTTTATGTCGGTTATAGGATCTCCCAATGCGTGTGTGTTTACTCTTCTATCTGAGATGAAAACATATTTGCCTAAAAGGCTGAGTTTGAGAAAGTCATTATTCTTAAAAGATTTATGGAATATATTATAATGAGAATTGACATGAGATTTGATTGTTTTGATGATTTGAAATTGAGATGAAAGTGAATTGAAAACGTATTGTAATGACTCACTTGTTTTACTTTACATGTATTATTCATCCATGATTTTGATGATTGAATTCGAGCTAAGTAAGTCATCTATATCAGCATACATAATCTTATAAACTGTGATGATATTAAGATATTATTTTATATATGCATTGCACCCCCATATGCTCGGTATTTTTCCACGGTGCTGACCCACATATTCGTATGTGGGCTACATTTTTTTGGAATGTAGGTACAAGGTATAGTTGCACCTTCGGATCCAGTCAGTTCGTGGTATCCAGTCAGCAGGTGATGAGTCCTTTTGATTCAAGGGCTTGGGTTAGCTATGCAGAGTTATAGTGTTGTATTTTATTTATTTAGTCGTATTGAGTTGGGGTAGTCGGGAGTCATGACCCGGATACCTACAGTCAGTACTAGTAGAGGCTTCATAGAAAGTCAGTAGAAGTTGATGTATTTTGTTTCAATTTTGGTTGTAAAGGTAGAATTATAATCCTGTAAAATTCCATTTTTCTATCGATCAGATTCAGAAAAGAGTAAATTTCTGCTGATTTGTATGGATTTGTATTTTTATTCAGTTTCTTATGAGTTATGCCAGTAGAAGTGTTAGCTTGGGGTCACATGTGACCCTAAGCACCGTGTGACGTCTCGGGACCCGATTTCGGGACGTTACAAACACTTTGTGGATAGTTATTTTAAACAACTACCTAATTGTTTAATATACATTGATGATATACTATTATATACAAAAACTAAAAAGGAACATTTAAAATTACTAGAACAATTTGTAGGTGTAATAGAAAGTTCAGGAATAAGTTTAAGTGAAAAGAAAGCCGAAATTATGAAAAATCAGATAGAGTTTTTAGGAATACGAATAGATAAAAGTGGAGTGAAAATGCAACAACATATAGTACCAAAAATAATAAATTCAAAAGAAGAATTAGATACAAAAAAGAAATTACAATCATTTTTAGGATTAGTAAACCAAGTAAGAGAATATATACCAAAATTAGCAGAAAACCTAAAGCCATTACAGAAAAAATTAAAAAAGAAAGTAGAGTAGAATTACAACGAAGAAGATAAAAACCAAGTTCAGAAAATAAAAATACTTTGTAAAGAATTACCAAAATTACAATCCTCAGACGAAAATAAAAAATTTATATATATAGTTGAAGTAGATGCAAGTGAATATAGTTACAGAGGAGTACTTAAATATAGGTATGAAGAAGAAAAATTAGTAACATCATTGTAGATACTACTCAAGTACGTTTAATGAAACAGAAATAACATGGGAAATAAATAGAAAAGAATTATGTTCATTATATAAATGTTTATTAGCATTTGAGCCATATATTGTATGTCTTGAGCCGGGGGTCTATCGGAAACAGCCTTTCTACTTCTTTAGAGGTAGAGGTATGGACTGCGTACATCTTACCCCTCCCCCCCCAGACCCCACTAGGTGGGAATACACTGGGTTTGTTGTTGTTGAGACATATATTGTATATAACAAGTTTATTGTACGAACAGATAATACACATGTACGTTGGTGGTTAACAAAGAAAATACAAAATTCAATTACAACGAATGAGATTCGGAGACTAGTATTGAATACATTAAATTTTACATTTACAATTGAAGTAATTAGTGCTAACAAAAATATTATTGAAGATTACATATCAAGACAAAGCTACACAGACTGATATAATAGAAGATGATGCTTTAGAAAAGATACTTAAAACCCTAACTACACTTTCAGTGAAAATGAACAGTATGGGTAACGAAATAGAAAAGCTAAAGACTAATGAAGATAAACTGAAGTCTGAAGCTATTAATCAGATAACTCAGCAGTGTGCAGAGCTATGTCGATCGGATGACATCAAAATTCCAGAGCTAAAAGGAGACGTTGGGAAACTCTATAAAACTTATAACGTTTATCAATCTACAATTGTAGGTACAAGCAAAGGAGTTAGTGACAAAGATATCATAACATGAACATGAATAAGATAGTTGAAAAACCATTTATACCAAAAACACAAAAAGACCCCTTGTTCATACCCCTACAAACTACCACATATCGAGAAAGTTTAAACCAAGATAGAAAAGCCTATAACCATATAACTAGAGCATATATAGAAAATATCCAAAAAATAAAAACTTATCTAAACCTTAACCCCAGAGCTACAAATATCCAAGAACCAAACACAAACTATATAACCCAAAAATTACAAGGTTACAACAAGTTAATCGCATTACGGAAAACCAACCCAAGCTTAGTTAAAACTTGTTTCAGTTATGGATTATTAAATACCGTATATACCTAAGATGGAGATGAACTAACAACTATACCGGAATTATATAGAGCATTCGCCACCTATAAGAAAATAACCAAAGGAAATCTATTTTTTATAAAGTGTTATACTGCACCAGCAGAGATATTATATGACGAAATCAAACCAGTTATACAAGTTGTAAAAATAGGATTAACCAGAGATATGATTATACCAGAAGATATTGTTCAACAGCTAGAGATACCTAAAGTCGAGATCCTGATTTTTATGCAAATAAATGAATTATTGGAATATCTACAATTGTTCAAGAATTAGCAAATAATTATAACAATGGAAACCCTATATGGAGATATTATTCAAGAGATCATCAAATGATTTATTCAAATTCAAGGGAACTACGATAGTCAGATATGGAAGAAGCTAGACAATGAATTTTGACACTACTCAATCCAGAAAAAAAACCAACTGCAAGAGCAATTAGGAAGGGATTTATTTCTGAAAAATTATTAACAAGATATTGCAAGTTAATTGGACACAAATATCCAGACCATTTATATTCGAGATGTAATGGAGAAGATAATATTATCCCAGAAGTTCAACTAGAATAAAAGAAGATAAGAACGAAGAAGGACAACTGGAAGATACAAGACAAAAGATATAAAGCAACACAGACCGATGAAAAAATAAAGACAAGAAGACAAAAGCATTAAAGTTAAGAAAGCGGCATATAACTTATCATGCTAAGTTTTTAACATATGAATTGTAAGAATACATAAATTATTTGTATAGTTTTTGACTTTTTGACAAAGCCATTATTAGTCTAGTATTAGGCATTAAATAGTTTTTATTTTTTTTATACTTTAAGTCATTTTCTACTTTTGAAAAGGAAGACTTTTTGTAAAAGTAGGAATAGTATATAGTTTACGTGTAAAGTAGGAATAGTAAATAGTTTACACGTTTTTCACCTTTTTAGAGATTATAAATATGTAAGTCATCCGGCTAAGTTAAGGCTAGACTTCATGAGTAGAAGCAAGCCTTCTCTCTTGTACACAGAAAAGTTTGAATATTTAATAAAAAAAGATATATTTCTAAGGAAAAGCTATGGATGAGCAAAGCACAGATTTATCAAATCTACCCGAACAGGTATTTTCATTTATGATTATGAATAGCTAATTCATAAATTTCTGACAATCATGATATAATAAAATAAGCTCATTTTAGTTACTTTATAGTAGAATTATTCGAAGAATAGCATGTTAAGAAGTTATTAGCAAAGTGAAAAAGGAGAAAAATTCCCAAGAACTATGCCATCCTAAAGGTGAAACCGGTGAGACAAAGAAGCCGTGATAGGGGAGTAACCAGAGTATTTTTCTAATTCAGCAATCCTACTATTTTTAGTTTCCTCTATTTTTCATATTTCTTCTGTAGTCACTTGTTTTATTTTATCTATTTATTTTTTCTATCTATTTCTTCATTTTCTTTTGCTATTCTTACCATAGCTGTTAATTTATCTTCTAATTTTAATTCTTCTTTCTCTAACATTAAATATAAATTTTCATCTATTTTCTTATACGTTCTTCCTAAATTGGAAAATACTGTTCTTATTTTTAATCCTTCATGGTTTTCATATGTTTTTTCATCTATTATAAATTCTTATTTGTTCATTTTATCTACTTGATAGTATATAGATCATGTTGATATATGTATTCTAGACTATCTATTTGTGATTCTAAATATGATATTTCTTTTTTTTTTGTGCTTTTATTGATTTTTGACATACTCCTACAATCATGTTATATTGTAGTTTTTCTTTTCTTATTTTTAATTCTCTCCGTTTTTCAGATATTATTTATTTTAGTTCTTTATATTTTTGAAATTTTGTTATGTTATTCATCTGTACAATATTTATAATATTTTGGTGGATACCAAAATCTGATTTTATCATAATTAGGTGGTATGTATCTCATTCTTCTAGATTTTAAATGGATTATTAATTTTGCCTCATTGCTAGATATTAAGGTAATTACGTAAGCTAATATGTGGGGATTTTCTTTTGTTTTATTTCACTTCGTACATTCTGGGTAGTAACTAGTTAAAGTTTCTTTAATTTTTCTAAAAGCTTCTATATTTTTAAATGGTCTTCTCATTTTTAACAAATAAATAACAACGTAAATAATAATAATAACTCATAATTAATAAATACGACTAAATTAACTTTTGTAAATTTTCTCACATAACTAATTAACACATATCTACTTGTACATTTTTTAAATAACATAGCTCTGATAAAAAAAATGTAGGGGGGTGCAGATAACTTGGGTAATTTGCGTGGATAACTAATAGATAACTAGTACTTACTAGTTTTATCATGTTAATTGAAATGCTATGTTATAATATTCCTTAGTTTTTTGTTTTAACCATATTAATTCTTCTATATTATTTTTAAGGTATTCTATATGTTCCATATTTCTAGTTTTTAGATAGTCAAGTAGATTTCTTTCATAAGTATTTCTGTTAATCTTATTTCCTCCATATCTTTTCTCTAATATTCTAAGTATTTGTAGTTTATCATTTTATCCTAAAATAGTTGTAATACTGCAAATTTCTTTGTAATAATTTATTCTAATTGTACTATATTTGATATTAAATTCTAGGTTATCTATTTCGTTAATTATCCTGTCTTTTTCTTCTATGAATAATTCTATGTCTAAATCATATTCTAAACTATCTTTTAACTCTGGTTGTTTTATGGTTTTATCTATCCAAATTAATATTTCTTTTAATTGTTTTCTTCCTCTTCTAAGTTGGTTTCTATAATTAATTTCTTCGTATAGCCAACTTTGTTTTTCTCTAACTCTTTTAATATATTCTAACATTTTTAATCTGTATAATATCCATCTGAATAATAACTATCTAAATATGAGAAGTAGCTTTCATTATATAGGTGTAAGTTATCTATAGAACTTAATAACTCTTTTTCTTCATAATTCCATATCTTTTCCCATATTATTTTCTTTATGTCTATAATTTCTATATCTCTAAGTATATATAAAACAAGTATTTTAAAGTTATCTGTCATTTGCTTTTTCATAATATTCTTTAGTTGTTTGTTTTAATCTTTTTAATTCTTCCATATTTTCGTTAAGGTATTCTATATATTTTATATTTTTAGTTCTCATGTATTCTTGTAAATTTGTTTTCATTAGTTTTTCTATTAATTGTATATTTTTTTATATCCATTTTCTAATATTCTACGTAGTTTATCATGGCTGATGAGTAGGTTTGACATGTAGGTATATATAGGAGTAGGTAGGTAGGTGTGGTATGTAATTTATTCTAGTCATAGTATATTTATCAAATATTTGTCCCCATATGATCTTTCTTATAGCTACTATTTTTATATCCTTAAGTACATACAAAACAAGTATTTTGAATTTATCTATCATTTCATCGGATAAGTAGGTAGTCATTCTTTTTCATATGATGCTATTTCAAAATATTCCCTTCAATCATATACATAACAAAATATGGTCATCTTAGATCACTACATACTAGATTATTCTTAAATAATTATGTTACTCTGTCACTATTAGCATGGTAGTCTGGATATTTTTTCCTTAAACAACGCCTCTACACTGATTACTCCCCTCACCGGTTTCACCTTTAAGATGGCATAGTCCTAGGGATCTTTCTCCTTTTCCTCTTTGCTAATAAACTTTGTAACATATTATACTTCGAATAATTCTACTATATAGTAACTAACATGAACTTATTTTATCATATTATGATTGTTAGGAATTTATGAATTTAGCTATTCATAATCATAAATAAATATACCTGTTCTGGTAGGTTTGATAATTCTGGGTTTTGTTCATCCATAGCTTTTCCTTAGAAATATATCTGTTTTTAATAAATATTCAAAAGTATTTGTGAACAAGAGGAGGCTTGCTTCAACTCATGAAGTCTTGCCTTTAACTTAGCGTGATGACTTACATATTTATAAGAGGAAAAGAACTATTCCTACTTTACACGTTTTACACGTAAACTATATATCTTAACAAAAAAGTCTTCCTTTTCAAAAGTAGAAAAGGACTAGACTTAAGCTAAACTAGACTAGACTTAAAGTATAAAAAGACAAAACTTTAATAATGGCACTTGCCAAAAAATTCTAACCTAATAAAGCTATACAATATCTTTACGTAAAGTCAAGAAAACTATTCACATGTTGCTTTCTATCTTGTCTTCTTTGTCTTTATTTTTTCATTATTGCTCCGTTGCTTTCTATCTTCTTTCTATCTTCCAGTTGTCCTTCTTTGTTCTTATCTTCATTTATTCTAGTTGAACTTCTGGGATAATATTATCTTCTCCATTACATCTCGAACATAAATGATCTGGATATTTGTGTTCAATTAACTTGCAATATCTTGTTAATAATTCTTCTGAAATAAATCCCATCCTAATTGCTCTTGCAGTTGGTTGTTTTTCTGGATTGAGTAGTGTCAAAATTCATTGTCTAGCTTCTTCCATATCTGACTATCGTAGTTCCCTTGAATTTGAATAAATCATTTGATGATCTCTTGAATAATAGCTCCATATAGGGTTTCCATTGATATAATTATTTGCTAATTCTTGAACAATTGTAGATATTCTAATAATTCATTTATTTGCATAAAAATCAGGTATCTCGACTTTAGGTATCTCTGGCTATTGAACAATATCTTCTAGTATAATCATATCTCTGCTTAATCCTATTTTTACAACTTATATAACTGGTTTGATTTCATCATATAATATCTCTACTAGTGTAGTATAACACTTTATAAAAAATAGATTTCCTTTGGTTATTTTCTTATAGGTGGCGAATGCTCCATATAATTCCAGTATAGCTTTTAGTTCATCTCCATCTTAGGTATATACGGTATTTAATAATCCATAACTGAAATAAGTTTTAACTAAGCTTGGGTTGGTTTTCGGTAATGCGATTAACTTGTTGTAACCTTGTAATTTTTGGGTTATATATTTTGTGTTTGGTTCTTGGATATTTGTAGCTCTGGGGTTAAGGTTTAGATAAGTTTGTATTTTGTGGATAATTTCTATGTATGCTCGAGTTATATGGTTATAGGCTTTTCTATCTTGGTTTAAACTTTCTCGATATGTGGTAGTTTGTGGGGGTATGAACAAGGTTTTTTTTGTGTTTTTGGTATAAATGGTTTTTCAAATATCTTATTCATGTTCATGTTCTGATATCTGTGTCCACTAACTCCTTTACTTGTTCCTGCAATTGTAGATTGATAAACGTTATGGGTTTTATGGAGTGTCCCAACGTCTCCTTTTAGCTCTGGAATTTTGATGTCATCCGATCGACATAGCTCTGCACACTGCTGAGTTATCTGATTCATAGCTTTAGACTTCAGTTTAACTTCATTAGTCTTTAGCTTTTCTATTTCATTACCCATACTGTCCACTTTCATTGAAAGCGTAGTTAAGGTTTTGAGTATCTTTTCTAAAGCATCATCTTCTATTATATTAGTCTGTGTAGCTTTGTCTTGATATGTAATCTGCAATGAAATTCTTGTTAGTTTTGATCACTTCAATTGTAAATGTAAAATTTAATATATTTAATACTAGTCTCCGAATCTCTTTATTTGTAACTGAATTTTGTATTTTCTTTGTTAACCACCAACGTACCTGTGTATTATCTGTTCGTACAATAAACTTGTTATATACAATATATGGCTCAAATACTAATAAACATTTATATAATGAACATAATTCTTTTCTATTATTCTCCATTTTATTTCTGTTTCATTAAACGTACCTGAGTAGTATCTACAATGATGTTCTAATTTTTCTTCTTCATATCTATATTTAAGTACTCCTCCATAATTATATTCACTTGCATCTGCTTCTACTATATATGTAAATTTTTTATTCTCGTCTGGGAATTTTAATTTTGGTAATTCTTTACAAAGTATTTTTATTTTCTAAACTTATTTTTTATCTTCTTCGTTGTAATTATACTCTACATCCTTTTTTTAATTTTTTTGTAATGGCTTTAAGTTTTCTGGTAATTTTGGTATATATTCTCTTACTTGGTTTACTAATCCTAAAAATGATTGTAATTTCTTTTTTGTATCTAATTCTTCTTTTGAATTTATTATTTTTTGTACTATATGTTGTTGCATTTTTACTCCACTTTTATCTATTTGTATTCCTAAAAATTCTATCTGTTTTTTTCATAATTTCAACTTTCTTTTCACTTAAACTTATTCCCGATTTTTCTATTATATCTGTAAATTGTTCTAATAGTTTTAAATGTTCCTCTTTAGTTTTTGTATATAATAGTATATCATCTATGTATACTATACAATTAGGTAGTTGTTTAAAATAACTATCCATAAAGTATTGGTATCTACCTGTTGCATTTTTATATCCAAATTGTAATACATTCCATTCATAAAATCCTTGTGGTACTGTAAATGCAGTTAACTTTTTTGATTCTTCTTCTAACTTTAAATGGTAAAATCTTGATTTACAGTCAAATTTACTAAAGTAATTATATCCTTTTATTTGTCTTATTTTTAATATTTTATTTGGTATTGGATAATTATATGTCATAGTTTTTGCATTTAGGTTTCTATAATTAATAACCATTCCACTTTTTCCTCTTTTTTGTTCACTATGTTTATTTACTATAAATGCTGGACTATTGTGTTTACTATTACTGTTTTGTATATATTATTTTTCTAATAATTTATCTATATGCATTTTAAATTCTTTTAAATCATCAAAGTTATATGTTAATGGTTTCTGGGTTATTATGCTATTTTTATCTATCAACTCAATTTTTACAGTAGTTTTATGTTTTTCCCATCCTTTTAATGGATCTTCACTGTATAATTGTCTTAATTTTTTTGTTATTATTTCTACCTTATCTATTGAAAATATAGTCATCTCTTCTTTATTTATTGAAAATATAACTAGTTCTATTGTGTCTTCAGTATTTTTTATATTTTCTAATTTTTGTGTGATTTTTTCACTTCCTTTTATCCAATCAGTTTTCTTTCTTATTTTATTAATAACTCTTTTTGCTCTTACCTTTTGTTACATGGTGTTGTAAACCACCAGTGTGTTCTAGTTATTATATGTGGGTATAATTTATCTAAAAATGGCATTCCTAAAAGCATATCTTTTTATGTTAGTTCATAATTATAGATTTCTTCTATTGTTAATATCTTATCCCATACTTGTATTTTCACATTTCTAGCTTTCTAAGTAATTAAGCTTCCTTCGTTATTAAATCCTTTAACTACTATTGGTGTTTTTAATTTATCCCATTAACTATTTGGTAAACAATTATATCTACATAAATTGGCTTCTGCTCCTGTATCCATCATTGGCGTATAATATCTGTTGTAATATCCTTCTACTATTATCTTCATTAATACATATATTTTCATATCATGTCAGAGTTCTTTTTATTAGTAATTTTTCTTTATTATATGTTATGGTTAATTGTGTATGTTCTATATTGTATGGTTTTACTTGTTCTAACCATTTTATTCCTAATATTATGTCTGTTTTTTGCATATCTTCCTTTATTTCTGATTCCTATTATTACTTCTTTTTCTGCTGTATCCTTAATAGTTATTAAACTTTTTGGTAGATCTAGGCATATATTACTATTAGATTTTATTTCTTCATTTTTTACTAAATATTTTGCTATATAATTTTCTTCTTGTCCTGTATTTAGGAGTATTAAATATTCATTTTCATTTATTGTTCCCGTTATATAATATTGAGTTAAATTAACTATTGAAGTTATTTCATAGTTTGTTCTTTTTTATGATCCTGATGATTCTGGTTTTTCAAAAGTTATTCTTTTTGTTGTACTTATTCTATCATTTATTATTTCTAAATCTTCTTCTATATCTATGTCTTTGTAACTATAATCATTGTTATCAATTATTTTTACAAATTGTTCGAAAGGACTTTCTATTTGTATTTTATTAATTTTATTTTTTTCTGTTATTTTATGTTTTGTTGTTAATACATATACATTTTTACATCTTGTTGTAAATATTTTACCTCCTGGGGTTAGTTCTATTCCTGATATTTTTCAATATAATACTAATAATTTAACTATGTTTTTATCTGTTATTGCTACTGAATAATTCGCACGTATTATAAATTTAAATTTTTGGTATATTAAATTTCTTTTTATGGCAGTTATTATACTTTTTTCTATAGATTTTATAATTCTATCATCTGCTAAATATAATTCTATTGGTGAATCTATTTCTTCTCTAAAACATGCTTTTATTAATATCTCTGTTCCTCCAAGGTGTACATATATATTGGGTCTTTACTTTTTACATCGTTTATTTATTTATTAATTATTCTTTTTGTTACTAGTGGTATACTAGCTCTTCCTTTTACATATCTACAGTTTATTACATGTTCTTTTTGGCTTACTACGTAGTATTCTTCTTTTCGTCTACTAAATATGTTTTTTATTGTTGGTATTTTAAATATTTTTTCTACACTTAAATCTAATTCTTTTCCTTTTATTTCGTCAAATATATTATTATCAAATATTATTTTTTGATCCGTTCCTTATTCATTTAAATATTCTTTCTTTATTATTATTTGTATATCTTCTTCAGTTATTTGATTCATTTTTATATCTTCTTCAGTCATTTGATTCATCTGATTTACTATGTATTTCATTATCTGTTTCATTCTCCGAAATTTCATATATACTATCGTCACTTTCTAATTCGTAATCTATATAATCTATTTGCATATATTCTGTATTTTCTATCTTTATTTCTGATATTTGTTTCTTTTTGGGGTTTTTACGCATTTTACAATCTCCAGCTAAATGTCCTAGTTTTCCACAATTATAACAAGTACATTCTTTTATAGATTTCTTTCTCCTATATGGTCTTTTATGTTTATAATTGTTTACATCATATCTTTTTCTTGGTTTCTTATATTTATATTTTGATTTTTTGGATTTCTTATATTTCTTATATTTCTTATATCTTTTTCTTTTCTTATAATATCTTTCTTCACATCCAAATTGAGGTGCTATTTTATCTTTACAACATGCTAAATTTCTTATTAATGTTTTTTCCATTTTTATTTCTTCTCTATATTTTTCACATAGATTTCTATACCATTCTTCATCCCAACTCTTTATTATTTTTGAACTAAATGGTTCAGGTAATTTACTAAAATATAATCTTCTCACTTCTTTACTTTCTTTTGTATTATATGTTCCTTTATAGTAGTATTCTTTAAATGCGCACGTATACTCATCTATATAGCACATATTACATATTGCTAGTTTTACATTAAATTCCTATTTGTATCTTTTTCTTTGTTTTGTTCTTCTTCTACTGTTATCATACTGCTAAATTCATCTCTTATAGCTATTTCATATTTTTTCAATATGTCTATAGGTGTTAGTTTAGTTACTGTTGTTCCTTCCATTTTTTTATCATCTCTTAAATACCTTTTTACTTTCTCTAGTTAAATTTAAAAACCACAATTTTGATGTTCCTATTAGTGTTCTTTCTATATATTCTGGTGTATCTATTGCATTTATACCATTGTTTAATAATTGTTTTGCTATATATCATATCCATAATTGTATCGTTTTATCTACATCTATTACACAGTCTAAGTCTAAGAAGTTATAATTTTTATTAATTATCTGTTTTGTTGTCCATTTGTTATATTCATTTTTTAGGTTAAATTTTTTAAACTTATCTTTATAATGATATGTAGGTTTTCTTATTTCTGATGTACTAGGTATTATATTTTCATCGTCTTCTTTATCAAGAGTATTTATTTCCGTGTTTGTATTTTCTAAGTTTTCTTCATTAATTACTTCTTGTTTTTCATTGATTTCTAACTTTTCTATATTTTTTAAGATTTCTGTATATGTTTCACTATCTTCCGAATCATAATTATCTGTTTCTTCAGCATCTATTGTATTTATTTCTATTTCATTAGTTTCTAATTCTTTATTTTCTTCTTCTAATTTTTCTTTAAATTGATCTATCTTAATTAATAATTTTTATTCTTTATCTTTTTCTTCTTTTTCTTTTTGTCTTTTTTCATACAGATCTTTTAGCATTTGTAATTCTTTTTCTAATTCAGCAATCCTACTATTTTTAGTTTCCTCTATTTTTCGTATTTCTTCTGTAGTTTGTTGTTTTATTTGATCTATTTCTTTTTTCCTATCTATTTCTTCATTTTCTTTTGATATTCTTACCATAGCTATTAATTTATCTTCTAATTTTAATTCTTTTTTTTTTCTAACATTAAATATAAATGTTCACCTATTTTCTTATATCTTCTTCCTAAATTGGAAAATTCTATCCTTATTTTTAATCCTTCATGGTTTTCATATATTTTTTTCATCTATTATAAGTTCTTCTTTGTTCATTTTATTTACTTGATAGTGTATAAATCATGTTGATATATGTATTCTAGACTATCTAGTTGTGATTCTAAATATGATATTTCTTCTTTTTGTTTTATTTAACTTTATATATTCTGGGTAGTAATTTGGTAAAGGTTCTTTAATTATTCTAAAAACTTCTATATTTTTAAATTGTCTTTTCATTTTTAACAAATAAATAACAACGTAAATAATAATAGCTCATAATTAATAATTAATAATTAAATTAACATTTCTAAAATTAACATTTCTCATAACTAAATTAACACATACCTACTTGTACATTTTTTAAATAACGTAGCTCTGATACCAATTGTAGGGGGATGCGGATAACTTGGATAATTTGCGTAGATAACTAATAGATAACTAATACAATTCAGTATGCCCATGTATTTTCACTTATGCATTATGTTTAGTGTTTTATAAAATGCTCTCATTATGATATATAAAAACATGTTATTTTGGGTTGTTTCACATACCAGTACATTTTATATTGACCCCTATATTTAAGGTTCTGAGGCCCAGTCTAGCGATCCTGCTAAACAGTAGATTGTTGCCATACATTAAGGGTTGGTGAGCCTCCCTTACTTCGAAAGGCGTCTTGTTTACTTATGTTGATCTCATTGTTTTTATTTCATGGTCTGACCAGAGGCCTTGTCCCGGTTTCTAACAGATTGTTGTTTTCAGTTGTAGTAGAGATTTCACATACGTGTATTAGATGGTTTAAGTTTTATTGAACTTATGTCCGCATTACTCAGTTAAGATATTAAAGTGACCATGTTCATGTTTATTTTTCATATTTCCTTACAGTATATAAATTGTGTATTTGATTGTCAGTTAGAGAAGGGCTCTCGGGCCTTCATGGTTCGGAATGCTCGTCCCGACCTAGACCTCGATTCGGGTCGTGACAAGAGTAGGGACCTACCAAAATAGAGAGACGGAGAGAAACATCTTGATAAGTTTTTGGACCTTTGGACTATCAGACCTACTTAAAAACAATAATAAATAAAATCAGGATACCATAGATCTCAAGAACGGAAAGCCTACACTATAACTTTGACAAAAGGTATCACTACTTAGTTGAAACAGACAAATAAAAAACTGATATGTTCTTGATTTGTTATTTGTAATGTGTTTTGCTCACCTTTACAGGAAACTCGAGGATAACCGAAAATGATGCATCAACTTTATATGTTCAGTGTCTATTCAGATGGGAGTAGGAATTAGCACCGAGTGAACCCGAGGATGGGAACTCACCTGTTATATGAGGGTGTGATTCTTAGAAACAATCCTTGCATTCCTGAACTACGTAGACAACGTAGGTTGAGACATCATAGCCTTTTATATGAGGGTAGATGAGGTGGCTTAACCTGTTATATAAGGTTTTCCACCATTCTCACTAGAGTTGCCTGTTATATGAGGGTTATCACAGATTTTCCTTACCAGTGGCTTGGTATTGACACCATTCTAATTGGGGTTATAGATTGGACCCCAACATAGCTATAATAACTTATTAGGGGCATGTCGGTTAGATGATTACTTTCCACAGTTTCAGTTACAAAATTAGGACTGTCAGATACAGTCATTTAGTCTCAGTAATAGAAATCAGATAGTTCTATAGAATTTAGGACTGTCAGATACAGTCAACTCGGAACAGTACGAAACTCAACTAGTTCCATCAGAACCTAGACTGTCAGATACAGTCGCTCAGTATCAGTTATACAGTTATCAGCATCCCATGTTATCAGTACTCAATCTTAGAAATCATGTTATCACGAACTCAATTATAGTTATTATGTAATCATGCATGCATTCTCACGTTCATGTTATCCAGTCAGTTAGTATAGTTCATACAAGTGAACCTTTTGCATTCAGAATACCTCACATGAATACCAGTACATTCAAACGTACTGACGCATTTGAGCTATGGTGTTTTATACCATAGGTTCAGAAGCACGACTTCCAGAGCATCAGTAGTATTCTAGATTTTAGCAGTCAAATTTAACCGTGAGTCCTCATCTTTTGAGGACATGACCATTACTTTATTTCATAATTACTTAGTCTATTACAGTAGTTGGAGTTAGTTAGGAACATGTCCCATCAACTTCTTATTCGTACAGTTAGAGACTTTCCAGACTATCATTTTTCAGACAGTTTATTTCAGTTGTTTTGGGTATTCATACCCCATCCAGATGTTATGTTTATTTTATCCGTTTTGAAACTTACGTCCTTATAGCCTTTATTTCCGCATTATACAGTACAGATATCAGTCATGGGTTAGCTTGTAGTCCTCCGGGGTCATGAGCACCGAGTAGCATTCCGGGTACCAGATTCGAGGCGTTACAATTTCCAAGAAACAAAATCAAGATTCGGATCCTATTCTTTGAACTAAGTAGTCTAAGGTATGTGGGACTACTCTAAACTCCATGGGCATAAGATTTATTGTTTTATCAAGTTTAAAGATCCCCAATCATGTTTATAAAGATGAGTTTTGATATTGTTGTGAAAAGTATGTATCATGGAGTTGTTTTGGTGAAATTATATGTTGTCTTGAACTATTTTTCACTAAATTTAAATTGTGACTATATATGTATGTTTTATTTTGCCATGAAGAGTTTGATTGAGAGCACAATTAATAAAACTCCCTCTCTTTTTATGATGTCGGTGGTTTCAAGTGTTGTGGATTGTTCAAATTGCATGAACTTTCTTAAAGAAAACAAAAGGGTGAATGTTTGTTTAATGATCATGGATTGATATTGTTTATGACATGTTTAGAGGGTGTATTTCACATAATAAACGTTCATTGTGTCAAATTAACAATTTCCATGGGTTTTGAGTAATGCAAATATGATATTGCCACCTTATGATTGTACTATTGAGAGAAGAGTATTTTTGATGTAAACTCAAATGAAAATCTATTGCATGACTCTCTCTCACTTGATGTTTAAAAACTATGGGTGGTCTTTACCATGAGGATAAGTGAAAAAAGGGCTACAGATATGTTATGGTGTGACATGAATGACATGCAAGTCGGGGTATGACGAGACCCGATTATAGTATTCCCGTAATAGAACAAGTGTTGAATATTTTGAATGTATGAAGAATGATTTTAAAGAACTAAAAGTAGGGCTTAAGAGAGTTAGATGGTTACAGGGAAAAATCACGAGTCGAGAGACTCAATGCTGGACATCTGTCACAACCTGAGCCGAGACCCTAGCCTCGAAGGGAATCTCAAACCATGAAGGCCTGAGCGCCCCTATTCTATCTGGCAATCATACACAATGTTCATGTAATGTAAAGAAATATGGAAGATTAATAAATGAAAACATGGTCACTTTTTAAATTCAACTGGACAATACGAAATGAAGTTCATAACATTCAAAGTACATGACACTGATCTGTGAAATCTCTACTAACTAAAAATATCATCTGTCTGAACTCTGGGACAAGGCCCCCAGTCGGATCATGAATCAAAATAACATAACCATGACAAGTGTCGTAACTAGGCCTTCCGAAGTTAGGTAGGCTCACCAGCTGCAACTTCTGTCAAGTCAACCTACTGCTTAACGGGACCCCGGAACTGAGCCTCAGATCCTAAAATATAGGGGTCAATACAATTGTACTGGTACACAGAGCAATCCAATATAATGTATCTATAATTAACATAAGTGAGAGAAATTCATAAAACATTTTAGATATAATATATGAAAACACATGGGCGTACTTGAAAAGACTTTGAACAATTCTTTGAAATCATAACTCATTCTTTGTATTACTTTTGAGCTAGGTGGTAGATCTTACAATCTGTAATCCACGAGCTATATGGAATTCGCCCTTGACTCGACGGCCAAGTCCCCAATCTAAGTTTACCACCAGGATTAGAGATAAATAAGGGGGACACACAAGATCACACAGCAGGGTACCAAAAGCCCCAATCAAATTAACATGTCATGGTAATGCACAAGATCACAAAGAAGGGCTCCTAACCATAGTCCCAATTTGGGACGACATGAATCAAGGTACACAAGATCACAAAGCATGGTACCATAACCCCGTGTCAGCAAATCACGGTTTCTAGTATTCAGTCTTTCAACTCGTACTTTCTTTGGGTAACCACCTAACTCTCTTTAATCCCATTTTTAGTCTGTTCTTTCTAAACATGCATCTTTCCGAAATCAAATTCTGAAAATTTGAGTAAAATCTATATTTTAGTCTGTTCTGAATTTGCTATGGTATTCATCTTCTTTGGTATCATCATACCAAGACTTGCAAGTCGTATCTCTAAGCCATACATTATCATGTTACAGTCTTCTCTTTCAAAACCTTGTGTTCAGACCACCAAACTATTAAAACAATATATGAGGATGCGTATAGTGAAATTCATGAAAACTTAGGCAAAGATTCTCTATTTCAATTCACAAACATGTGGTGGTCAAGTAATAAACCATGAAATCTCTTTAAATCCTCTCTTTCATTTATGTGATTAAGAAAATGCCCTCTCTTCAAGTTATCATCAAAATGAAGCCAACAAATAAGAGTAAAGACATTTATACCATACTACTCGACATGCTATCAAATAATTCATAACTAGAGAGGGAGTATAAATCTTCATTCTCTCGATTCAAGTATCAAACCTCAAACACCATGTATATATATATATATATATATATGAACAAAAATTGAACTTAAGGGGGAGGCCTCAAGACCAAATCACTATCATCAAAAAAATTCACAATGCATATTTGTTATTGTAAGTTCAAACCCCTTAAAAATATATGAATTATCAACATTCAAAACATTATTAAAAAGGTTTCACCATGCCCTTATAGTTTAGGAAAACCCCACGTAGTTTAATCGATGAAGAATTCGCAGAAAAGTTGATCCCTTGAGCTTGAATATTTGGCCCTAAGTTGTTTTTTTTCTCTTATGGAGTTCTTGGATATGGATTAGGGATTTTAAGAAACTTAAAATGTTACTAATAACCTTAATTTCATTTAAGGATGATTAGGGATGGTTTTGGAAGGTAAAAAGACTTGGTTGCCCTTAAAATGACTTTAAAAATGAAGTATTTACGGTGTTGGGCCATAGGGCATGCGAGGCATTACCTATAGCCTAAGCTACGCTATGCCGTGCATTTACCATCTCCTAAAATAGGCTAGGTGTCTCATTTCCCATCGCCTAAGCTATGTTGGGTGATGCATTGTCATGGCACAACATTTCTAGTAGCCTTAGGCGATTGCTAGGCAACGCACTCCAATTCGCAAAGTCATAACTTTTTGTTTGGGCATTGGATTGAGGCGAAATTGGTATAGTTGGAAACAAGACTCAAATACCTTTCATTTGATATATAGTAGGCCCTCTAACTCATCATATTCTAGGAGTAATAATCGATGGAACTTGACCCACGTTGAAACATTCACTAAAACTTAATCGATAGAAATGTTTTCAACTCGTCTTAGAGTTAGGGGATTATTGTGACCTCAATTCATATTCAAAGGTATTCCCATACTATAGGAGTGATCACCAAACATATATTAACACATAATCATTTAGTTCGGGTCTATGCACGTAGGAATGACAACCTAAATTCTAGAGCGAAAGTATGGGGTGTTACAATATCGTGGTTTGCCGACTTGGGATTTTGGCACCAAGATGTGTGGTTTTTTGTGCCTTGATTTATGTCTTTCCATGTTGGGACCATGGTTAGGAGCCATGTTTCGTGGTATTATGCCCTACCATGACATATTATTATGATTGGGAATTTTGGCGCCATGCTTTGTGGACTGGTGTGTCTACCATACCGATACTACAACCCTTGCGCCAAACTTGGGTTGAGGACTTGGCCGTCGAGTCAAGGAGGATCCCATATAGCCCGTGGGATGATAAGAATTGTAGGGTGTACCATCTAGCTTAGGAAAAAATAGAAAGTGAGTCACGATTTCCAAGAGTTGTTGAAATTCAATTTAGTATGCCCATGTATTTTCACTTATGAATTATGTTTATTGTTTTATAAAATGCTCTCATTATGATATATAAAAACATGTTATTTTGGTTTGTTTCACATACCAGAACATTTTATATTGACCCCTATATTTCAGGTTCTGAGGCCCAGTCTAGCGATCCTGCTAAACAGTAGATTGTTGTCATACATTAAGGGTTGGTGAGTCTCCCTTACTTCGGAAGGCGTCTTGTTTACTTATGTTGATCTCATTGTTTTTATTTCATGGTCTGACCAGGGGCCTTGCCCCGATTTCTAAAAGATTGTTGTTTTCAGTTGTAGTAGAGATTTCACAGACGTGTATTAGATGGTTTAAGTTTTATTAAACTTATGTCCGCATTACTCAGTTGAGATATTAAAGTGACCATGTTTGTGTTTATTTTTCGTATTTCCTTACAGTATATGAATTGTGTATATGATTGTCAGTTAAAGAAGGGCTCTCGGGCCTTCATGGTTCGGGATGCTCGTCCCGACCTAGACCTCGATTCGGGCCGTGACAAGAGTAGGGACCTACCAAAATAGAGAGACGGAGAGCAACATCTTGATAAGATTTTGGACCTTTGGACTATCAGACCTACTTAACAACAATAATAAATTAAATCAGGATACCATAGATCTCAAGAACGGAAAGCCTACACTATAACTTTGACAAAAGGTATCACTACTTAGTTGAAACAGACAAATAAAAAATTGATATGTTCTTGATTTGTTATTTGTAATGTGTTTTGCTCACCTTTACAGGAAACTCGAGGATAACCGAAAATGATGCATCAACTTTAGATCATAAAAATTTGTTTAATACATGTGCAAGCATCAATAGGTTATGTTATAATACGTTGCAATATCATTGTGTTTATAAATCAAATAGATCAGAAAAATTTAAATTAATAAACTTGTCGTCTTTGGTATAAATAACTGAGCTCATGAAGGATAAAAGTAATGGAGGAAATCTGTTTATGTAGAGGCTTTTTGAATGATTTCATCATAGACTATATTGTATGTTGAATGAATCATCACTATCTGTTGTGGGCGGTAAAATTATTAGCTTTACACAATGGAAACTTTTTGCTCTTGATAGTGTCACGCCTCGGTTTTAGATTGGTATATCAACTTACAGTATATTAGCCTATGCCAAAAAAGAACTGAAAATTGACTTGTTATAACTATTTAAAAATACTTGATAAGGATATAAAAAGTTTCTTTTGTTTGAGAACATGCAATTGACAAGTTAGGGTTTTCAAACTGAACAAGTGGTGCTTACAACTACAATTAAAAAAAAAAAACCTAAATAGAAAGAAATTCTTGAGTCACTAAAAAACATGACTGTAACTTTTAATTATAATAGATTTGGTCTTAAATAATTGAATACTGTAACTTTAAATTGAATACTCTTTTTAATTGGATGTTTTATTTTTGATTTAATTTAACAATTGTTTTTGTTTGAATTATTAGATAAGCCCGAAAATCATCCTAGCAATACCGAAGAAGTGAAACCCTAGCGTTCAAATCAAAGCTCCAAAGAAGATAAATTGCCAACACCAGACGAAATCAATATTTTCCAATAAAATTACTAATCATATACAAGGTATCCGGTTCTTTTTGAAACCATGGATGATATTGAATGTACAAATCATATACTACTCTCTCTCTCTCTTTCTCTTTCCTTAGTGTGCTTGAGATCGTGCTTGACTGTGACCCGAGTCATCAGTCGGGACGAATGATCCCCAATGGGGGATAATATAACACCCCTTAGCATTGTCGACTTAACATCTCTCTTAGAGAGCTTACAACCTGAAATTTTTCTAAGTGTTAAAAGATTTAGTCATATTTTGAGCCCTTAACTTCAATGATTTTTAAATTGATCTTTCCGACTCCGAGATGTAGATTTTTGAGTTGATTCATGTTCAGGGGTATAAAGGGGATATCTCGGAGAAGTTTCAGATTTTTTGGATGAGGATTGAGACGTGTTTGGATTTCGAAAACAGTAGGTCACCGTGATTGCACCGCGTCGTGGTGCCTATAGCGATGAGGCCTCTGGCGCGTCACGGTGGGTCCTAAAAATAGGTTTCAGTTGCGAATTTAAATTCCAAGGGGCAGCCTAGTCTTTTCCCTATAGACCCAAATCGTGATAACAATAGATTAAGACCTCATTAGGGCATTATATGCTCAAATTACTCAATTTCTCTCAAAAACTAAACCCTAACTCTTCCTCAAAGATCAAGAATCCAACCCCTAAGTTAAAGATTTTCAAGAAAGGAGTCAAGACTAGGGTCCCAATCTTCAAACTAAGTGACATAAGGAACGTGAGGCTTTCCTAAACTTCATGGGCATATTGTAATTGTTTGAGTAAGTTTTGAAATTAAGAAATCATGTATTTACGAAGGGTTTTTGAACTTACATTAACAAGTATACACGGTGAACCCTTTTTGATAATAATGTTTTGGTCTTGAAGCCTTCCTTTAAATTTAATTTTTTCTCGTATATATGTATGTATGCGTTTTGAGTTTTAAAGATGAATCGAGAGTATGAATATTTATACTCCCTCTTTTGTTATGACACTCTTGATTTTACATATTATGAATTGATGAATTTCATAATTAGAATCATGGTATAAACGTTTTTTATGGCTATTGTTTGTCTATTGTTAAATGATTTGAGATTGGTTGTGAACTGAAGAGAGGTTGTTTTCTTTTTTGTAAATCTTTAAGATGATTATTGAAAGAATTGCATTTTTTGATACAAAGTAAATGACCACCTTATGTTTTAGAATTGAAAGAGAGAATCTTTGCATAGGTTCATGGATTTTGGTAGACAAATTCTCCTGTATTGTTTGAATGATTTGGTGGTCCAAACATTTTGTTTGAATGAAAAGACTGTAGTATGATATTGCATGGCTTAGATACATGACTTGCAAGTCTTGGTATGATGATACCAGTCAGATGAATGCCATAACATAATAAGATTTTTCAGATTTTGATTTCAAAAGAGACACATGTCTTAAAGAGGTTAAAAATGATCTTAAAGAGAGGTAGGTGTTTATCCGAAGAAGACATTCGAGTGTAAAGGCTTGTTTCTGGAAATCGTGTTTTGCCGATATGGGTTTATGATATCCCAAGATAGGGATTTTATGCTGCCCTTGAGTCCTTTGGTGTGTTAGATGTAGAGACTCCGTCCCTTACGACAAACTTGGATTGGAGGATTAGCCGCCGAGTTAAAGGCGGATTCCATATAGCCGTGGGATTGTAGAGATGTAGGGTGTGCCACCTAGCTCAGAAGTAAGACAAAGAGTCGAGTTGACATTCTTACATATATTTTGAAACCTACTGATTATGCCCATGAGTTTTCAAATATTTTCTACTGACATGTTTTATGGTGAGTCAGAAGTTTGCTGTGAGCCTCCCTTATTTCGGAAGGCCTATTTATGGAACATTGTTATTTGATTTTTAGATTATGGTCCGACTGGGGGCTTTGTCCACTTTTTAGATAGATGTCGTTATCGTTTTATTAGAGATTTCACATACTGATGTTAAATGTTTCTGAATGCTTGTGAACTTATATTCGTAATGATTAGTTGGATTAAGAGAACGACCGTGTTTCCGTTTTTCTATGTTTTTTTGCATTTCTTTAGAGTATATGATTTGTGTATATGACTGTCAGTTGGAAAAAGGCGCTCGGACCTTTATGGTTTGGGATGCTCGTTGCTGCCAGGGTCTCTGCTCAGGTCATGACAACAATTTTTGTCCTGCATATAAAATTGTACGAAATCGTTGTTATTGAAAAATAAAACATACATAGCAGAAAGAAACATATACCTTTGAGAATTTGATTGGAAAGTACTGATTTCTTCTTCTGCCGGTGATTTGAATGTTTGTATGATAGGTTTATTTATATGTTGGTTTTATTTATTTTTGAAAAAAAACATAAATGCAATTCCAATTTAAGAGACTTTCATAATCTATCCTAACTAGCACCATCCAACCAAAAATAACATTATATATTATTTTTCTTAAAATCCATCTTCTATTTATTTTTGGGAACAAAAAATAAATACACTACCAATAAGAGTGATTTACATAATCTATCCTAATTATATTAGCACTATCCAACAAAACATGTCACAATATATTATTTTTTATTAATATCCATCTTCTATTTATTTGTAATTTTTTTATAAGTTAGACTCTATTCATTTTTGGGGAAAACATAATACACTTCCAATAAAAATACTTATTTTCACAATTTATCCTAATTAGTACTATCCAACAAAATATAACGCGCTATATTATTTTCCTTAAAATCCGCCTTTTATATCAAAAATCATAGTAGTATTTAATATTACAATACAATTTTTGCTTTGAAACTATAGTATTCAATTGAAGAATATGATATCCTGTTCAAAACTACATGAACTATAAAATTTAGTTCCAAAGTAAAATATCAAACTAAAAAATATATTATGAAGACCAAAATTGTCGTAATTAGTTAAAATTTAAGGTCTTATTTGTGTAGTGGCTCAAAACTCTCTTTTCTTGTAGTGTTATGTTAAGCACCAACACTTTCTTTCGAAAATTTTGAAACCTTAACTTTTAAATTACACATTTTCAAATAAAATAAACTTTATCTTAAACTTAACTTGAACGAAGAAAGGACTAAAACGACAAAGATCAAGGGCAAAGAACGGTAAGGATCCCTTTCCTTTGCGCAACGCAAACTTATGTATACTCTCAATTTTTATTTTCATTTTTTAAGCTGAAAAATTTCCGAGGACCAATGAAACACAGACTCTTCAAAAATCAACTAATAATTGATAAGTTTGGTATGTCTCGCTCAGACATTAAGTTTGGTGTACATGTTTGATTATCCTTCAATATACATACCCGCAATGTAAACAAACTTCAGTAAGAGTAGCGAACAACAACGGTGCCTATTTTAGGGACGAGCATCAAATATTAAAATTTAAGACTTCATGAAAGGGATAAAGGGAAAATGGAATAAGAAAGAAGCGAAAACAAAAATAATAAGGATCTGAACACATTCACTCTGTATTAAGTTATTGACATCGCAAATATTTCATTGTTTTAGCTGAAAATAAGGAGTTGGGATATTTACGGTTGAGTAACAATACCATTAGGGGTTAGTAGACTAAGATTTAAGGTCATTTATTCAAATTGCTCTCCACTTCTAAATTTGTAGCTTCATGGTAGCTTCACCAATATTATCTACCAAATAAAAGACTTGTTTCTTGTCATAACTTAAATTTTAGTTTTCTAGATCATTTCCTTCAAACTTTACTGAAGTATATTTAAAGATTTTTAAAATTTGATATGCGTTTAAAATTCTAGGAACTGGCCTATACTTAGCGCTACCATAAATATACCAAAATAGATCAAACTTTCTAAGTCAGTCAATAAAATTGCAATCCTGAAAATACATAAATTGGTGACACATTAAAACCTATGAAATAAAAATCACAATATGAAATCAGGCCTAAACAGATTATTTACGAGAAATTAAGGAGGGGGGGGGGGGGGGGGGAGAACTAGACCATCCCCTAAGTGTATATCATAGAGTGCAAGCAATCAGGCAAAAAAGAATGCTTAGCTCCCCTGCTAAAAACTATCCATGGTAACTAAAAAAGTTGACCATATCATATCTGATCCTACAATTACACATTTGAGATTTTTACAGAAAAGTAAGGACCTTTAGCACCCCTGGAATTTGATCAAAGCTATCATAGACAACTGGAGCATCTATGCTTGAAGCCCATTTAGTGAGATTGCCAGGTGAATCTAAAAAATAGACCCAAATTGCAAAAGTTGACACTATCACATTATAAAGGAAAGACTTACGACTTTTGAACTATAAGCTACGTTTCATGGGAAAGAGTTGACACTATCACATTATAAAGGAAAGACTTACGACTTTTGAACTATAAGCTACGTTTCATGGGAAAGAGTTGACACTACTACATTGTATAGGCAAGACTTATGACTTTCAAACAACAAGTTATGTTTCATGGGCAAGAGTCGACACTACCACATTGTATTTTGATTTATGAGATGTTTTATAACTCTTACCTTAGAGGAAAGACTTAGCTCATCCACTTTCAAACAACAAATTATACCCCACGGGCAAGAGTTGACTCTACCACGTTATGTTTTCATTTACGAGATGCTCTACAACTATTGCCTCAGAGGCAAGACTTAGCTCAAGAACTTTCAAACAACAAGTTATGTTTCATGGGCAAGAGTCGACACTACCACATTGTATTTTGATTTATGAGATATTCTACAACTATTATCTTAGAGGCAAGACTTAGCTCAGGGACTTTCCAACAACAGATTATGCCCCACGGACAAGAGTTGACTCTACCATGTTATGTTTTCATTTATGAGATATTCTACAACTATTATGTTAGAGGCAAGACTTAGCTCAAGGACTTTCAAACAACAAATTATTCTCCACGGGCAAGAGTTGACTCTACCACATTATGTTTTTATTTATGAGATGTTCTACAAGTCTTGCCTTAGAGGCAAAATTTGACTCAAGGACTTTCAAACTACAAATTATGCCCTACGGGCAAGAGTTGACTTTACCACGTTATGTTTTTCATTTATGAGATGTTCTACAACTATTACCTTAGAGGCAGGACTTAATTAGCTCAAGGACTTTCAAACTACAAATTATACCTCACGGGCAAGAGTTGACTCTACCACGTTATGTTTTCATTTATGAGATGTTCTACAACTATTGTCTTATAGGCAAAACTTAGCTTAAGAACTTTCAAACTACAAATTATGCCCCGCAAGCAAGAGTTGACACTACCACGTTATGTCTTCATTTATGAGATGTTCTACAACTCTTGCCTTAGAGGCAAGACTTAGCTTAAAGACTTTCAAACTACAAATTATGCCCCACGGGCAAGAGTTGACACTACCAAGTTATGTCTTCATTTATGAGATGTTTTACAACTCTTGCCTTAGAGTCAAGACTTAGCTCAAGGACTTTAAAATAATAAATTATGCCACACGGGCAAGAGTTGACACTACCACATTATGTCTTTATTTATGAGATATTCTACGACTCTCGCCTTAGGGACACGACTTATCTCAAGAATTAAAGAAGATACATTTGCGGATTATCCAATTTTTTATTTATTAGCAAAATATAATAGAAGTTGAGCAAAAAAAAAAACGATCAAACAAAATAGAGAAATAAAAAAAAATATTGAGAAAAAAAGGAAATAAAAATAATAATGATCAAGAAAAAAGCGAAGAATTAAAAAAATTGAGAAAAATAAAAATCAGAGGAAAAATAAAAAAATTGTGAATAATAAAATTAAATATAAAAAATAAAAAAATAAAAAAAATAAAAAATAGAATAATAAAATTAAAGAAAAAAAAAATGTGAAAATAATAAAAAATAAAATTTGAGAGACAAATAAATATGGAAAGTTTAAAAAATATATTTGAGGTATAGAGGGGCAAAATGGTACTTGTACTATACTTAAAAAGTAAAGAAGGTTATTCTTTAAAGACATTTTTTTATTAGGGTCAAATATCTAAAGCCATCCATATTTCGGTCTATGGCATGCAATTTTCTGTAGATTGCCCGCAACAGTATTGGCTTCCCTGAAACAGAGTGAGAAGTTGAAATCAGCACTATCAAAAAGATTAGTAGTCTCCTCAGTTGTCGTCCTCAAATTGAGATTATGAGAGGTTTTGCTTGTCAACATGTCTACTACTACTATCTTGGAGTTCATTTCGACAACGTTTCTCATATCCCTTTTCCTTTAAAACCTGAACCGCAAATTGGGCAGCCATAAATTTTTCAATATTATGGTCTTTACTCTGGACTAGTGCTGCAAAGGTAAATAAAAATCTCCATCTCTGTTCCGTGTAATGCCACCAATGCCTACTGTTGGTGTTTGTCCTGACTTTCTTACCATAATTGAGTTTTCCTTTAGGTATCATAATTGAGTTTCCTTTTAAGGAAAGGAAAACATATTCTCCATATTTGGCTACTCCTTATTCTTGTAGGAAAAGGTGACAAACTCTATAAATAGAAACTCCTTTCTTCTAGTTTTGTAGCATCCACAATGTAGTCCTATGGGTTTGAGAGTTTCGTTTGGGGAGAGACTTTGTGAGACACAAGTGTTGCGGGATCACTTGTGTGAGCCTCTTTTATTCTGAGTGAATTGTGTGAGGTTGTCTCTCTTGACAGTTTGTACTCTCTTTTATATAGTAGATTACTCATCTCCTTTTGTGGATATAGGTCGATTGATCGAACCACGTTAAATTATTGTGTCTCTTTTGATGTATTTCTCATTTGTCTTCTTATTTGGCGTCTTTCGAGGTTTGCTTTACTAGCTTCCTCATGACACCTAATTATTTTGGTCTTAACAAGTGGTATCATAGCGAGGTTAAAATCGGGTGTTCATCTTGGCAGATTCAGTTCTAGTCGCAACCTATTTGACGATAATAAAGATTTTTGTTTGAGAAATTTTATCAGAGTGTTACTCTGTGTAGAGGCAAGATTTAATGGAGGAGATTTTGGAGATGGATATTGAACTTGTTGAAGACTACATGAAGAAGGTGGAGTAAATTTATTTTATCAGAAGTTCAGGCCAAGGGGGAGAATTGTTGGTGTTTGTCCAGTCTTCCTTGCAATAATTGAGTTTTCCTTTAGGTACCATAATTGAGTTTTCTTTCTAGGAAAGGAAAACATATTCTCCATCTTTGGCTAATCCTTATTCTTGTAGGGAAAGGTTATAGACTCTATAAATAGAAACTCCTTTCTTTTAGTTTTGTAGCATCCACAATGTAGTCCTACGGGTTTGAGAGTTTCGTTTGGGGGAGACTTTGTGAGACACAAGTGTTACGGGATCACTTGTGTGAGCCTCTTTTATTCTGAGTGAATTGTGTGAGGTTGTCTCTCTTGACTGTTTGTACTCTCTTTTATATAGTGGATTGCTCATCTCCTTTTGTGGATGTAGGTCGATTGACCGAACCACGTAAAATTATTGTGTCTCTTTTGATGTATTTCTCATTTGTCTTCTTATTTGGCATCTTTCGAGGTTTTCTTTACTAGATTCCGCATGACACCTAATTATTTTGATCCTAACGTCTACCTTACCCCAGTGCTCCATAAAACTATGATCAGTGTTAAGTTTGACCCTTCAATGTTAACTGTGGAAATATGTGAAATGCAAGAAATTTATTCCAAGTATGCATACTTTTACTACACTTATCGATGGTAATGCGACGATGCTGATGCCTCTGGTTCCTGTGCATCTTCTTATAGAAGAGAAGATAGGGGAAGGAATGTGTCGTCCTGGTAGGATGACATCTGGAAATTTATATATATATATATTAAGAAACCAAATTAAAACTAAATAAAACTAACTTGGAAAGAAGTGACGATGACATGGAATAAAGTGGATATTTGGTAAAAATTTCAAGACTTGTGTCTAAATTACAAAAAAAGTTTAAAAGTGGGTATTTGGAAAACTTTCCCTACTTTAAGTCTTCTTCTTCTCCCATTAACAACCGTGTGGAAGAACTTGGGTTTCCTTTCTCTATCCTTGAACCATTCCATGCCAGCTTTCTGTTTTTAGAATTCCTCTTCTCTGTGTACGTACATGTTCAATCTAGCTTGAGCCTTATGCAACTTCTCCCTATTAGCTCCAGTGTTTTTTTAAGAAAATCCACTAGGCGAGATGCTCAGGTCTAGTTTTTATATGTATATGTATATATATATATATATATATATATATATATATATATTAGAAGCAAAACTCAAAAGAAAACGTACAAGCAAGGGGGGCTATTTGCCTTATTAATCCTATTGAGGCATAACAAAACCTCTTCTAATTAACATGCATGTAAAAAATAAGAAGAAGAAAGAACTAAATATTCTATGATCATTACAGAGCTAATAACCAACTCTATGATGATATTACAAATGATAATACTTAAGTAGTGAAAGATTAAAATAAGCAAGAGTGTGGAGTCAGATCCACGTTTTTTTAAAAATTGAAAATCTTCAAGAAGATGTAACCTTATAAAGATTCGATTCTTTACCTTGTCTTCTTCCTCTAACCAGTGTAAAATATCTTCATATTTCATCAATTCTCCTTGGTCTATTGAATCTTGTTGATATAATTGAACCCTGTTTCCTTCTGCTTTGCCACCCTTATTAGTAATTGTCTTAGAATAACCTCTTCAGACACTTTACCATCCCAACTATATTTTCTTTCACAAGTCTTCTTTTTCTTGAATCCTTTCCTTTATTGCCTAGGTGAAAGATCTCCATCCCTAGTCACTTTAGCAAAGCATTGATCCAATACTTCATCCTCATCTTCTTGGTCAAATATTTCAACACCTAAATCACCCTCAAACGCTTCCACTGGATCTTCTACCAAATCTACTGGCTCATACCTCTTGGCCCGGAACCCTTTGGTATGATTATCTATAGCATTCAAAGGTGCACTTGTTTGAGACACAAGTTTGTAACGACCCGGGACTACCCCTATTTGTCACACGGTGCTTACGACCCCGAAGGACCACAAGCTAACCAATGAATGATATCTGTTGTGAGAACTGAATAATAATACTGTAATTCATGCAGAAAAATGGGCTGAAATGCCATAAGGTTCAAAACATCTGAAATACTGATAAAATATAACATTTGTAAAACTGAATACTGTCTGAAAAGCCTCTAACTGAATCTTTCTGAAAGTGGAGTTGATGGGATAAGCCCCCAACTAACTCGGACTACTGAACTACTGCTAAACTGAAATACTAAAATAAAAAGCATATCCTCGATAGATGAGGACTCACTGCTAAATCTGCTACCACTAGTTGAATTTGGCTAAGCGTGGTTAGGAACCTGAGCGTCCGAACCTATGATATGAAATATCATAGTGCAACAAATGGGTATGCGATCAGTACGTGGGAATATACTGGTATGCTAAATGAGGTAAGACTGAATGTAAGGGTTCATATGTGTGAACAATAATTGACTAAATGATATAGAGTAACTGAATATAAGAGCACGCGTATACTATAACTTAGCTTTTCTGAAGCTAAGTACTGAGTTCTGATAACTGTATAACTAATAGCTGAAGTAACTGATAACTAATTTACTGATACTGATTGAATGTGTCTGATAGTCCCGATCCTATAGAACTGAACTGAGTTCTAGACTGAAGACTTAAACTGAAACTGTGGGAGGTAATCATCTAATCGGCATTCCCCAAATAAGATAAGGTAACTGAGGTGAGGTCCAATCTGTAACCCCAATTGAAAGGGTGTCAGTACCGTGCCACGGGTAAAGATAACTGCTGTGGCGTCAGTCCTAACTAAGGGTGACCCCTGATATCAGTCCTAAACAAGGGGGTGATCCCTAAGTATGTCAGTCCTATCTAATGGGTGACATCTCATAAACTACGCTGGCTATGTAGTTCTAGAGCTTAGGGATTGCTTAATCAAACATATGTAATGCATTAACTTGTAATACATGTTAGCATGCTATAATGACATTATTTTATTCTCATAGACAATTTATCAAACATAGAAGAAATATACTTGGTTCATTAAATTATAAACACTTAGGGTTAACATGGTTATAACAATCAACTTGCAAATTGAAGGATTTATCATGACTATCATGTAATGCAACACATATTGGAATCAATTCTTGGAACTTGTAATCTAAATCATGGATTTAAACTCAAACAACACCATGAACATGAATTCAATCTAATTCAAACATGAAAATCATAAATCATAAATCTTGTATTTTGAAAAAGGATTCTTGGGCTCCATGGAAGGTAAGGATCCATGGATGAACATCTAACATACCTTGGAAGATTCTTTCTTGAAGGTTCTATGAGGAAATCCTTAGTCTTGTTCTTGATTTCTTGAACTAGGGTTTTTGCCTCTTTGAGAGAGAATGCTTTTTAGTTTGGGGATGAATTGAATAATGAGTAGCTAAGGACCATTTTAGGGATTAAATCCCATATCTGGGCATAATAAAATCGTGGCAAAGGACTGTTTTATCCCTGGGCGTCCTTTTAATTTCTCGTGAAAATTTTCCAAACTGGGCACCTAGCGCGATGCGCCACTATCGTGTTGTGCCACTGGAAAGTGGACAACTAGGAAATTGCATGGTGGTACGACGCGGTAATATCGTATTTCCACTTTGATTGAGATCTGGAAGTTCACCACAACGCGGTGGTATCATATTGGAACACTAGAAAAGGAAAATTCTGAAATTGAGCCTTGGAGCGAAGCGCCAATATCGCGGAGGCTCAATGGTTTTTGACAATTGCCATTTTAGCTGGCTCTGCGACACGCTGATGGCTCAGGTGGTACACTGTCTTACTAAAATGGTCATAGTTCTTCGCCCGGGGATCAGATTTGGGTGAATTTTATTTCGATGGAAAGATTATTCAATTTCCCACACAATGAAAGATCAAAATCTTGAAAATTCCACATGTATAAAAGTGTATTCATCTTTAAAGCAAGTCTTTGACATTTTTAGGATGAATTTAAGCTAGCTAAAAGTACGGGGTGTTACAAAGCTATTCCGCAGCTAAAGATGGAAGAACCATTGCATAACTTGGAACAAATTATAAGGCTGTTGGACTCAACTTTCTACACATTGGAGGGGATGAGGTTTGCTTTTCCTCCTTTTCCATAACTGCCCAACTATTTATATTTTTACCACTTTTTTGGTCACTCTTGGCTTCAACTTTGTTGTTTGAATGCATCAGAGTTAAGACCACTACCCCACCCACATCTTGTTAATTCCCCTTGAACAATATTTATGTACAAAGTCATCCCATTTCTCACCAATTGACTCCATAGATGGAGAAGGGATCTCATATGATGAAGCATCCAATGTAGCCATCAATGGCTTCAAGACAGTTACGGGACAAATCAAGCTTGCAACGTGTTGTTGCATTAGCATATTTATCTCTTTTGGAAGTGCAATTTGACATTTAGGACTACCCGAATCATATTGGAGCTCATTTTTATCTAAAAGAGCCTCAAAGGTGTTAGGATCCACAACATCCTTTGTTGCAACGATTGTTGCTTTTCCACATTAAGCTCTTTGCTAATTTGAGGGCTAACAGATTGTTTGTGTGAAACCACTATCCATCACTCATCTCTAGCATTGTTCAACTCCATATCCTTCTTAGAAACCATCAAACTCTTAGTCCCATCAGTTGTATCCACAATACTAGGTAGATTTTAAAGAGCTTTCTTTTCAGCCTGTGCTTTTTTCAATAAGGTTTTGGACACCCTAGCCAAAGTTTGATCAACTGGAATATCCCCCATGTTAACTCTATTTTGTTTTTTCTTCTTAATATTTAGATAATCACGTGCATCTCTTTCACGACCCAAACCGAGGCCCAGGCCGCGACGAGCATCCCAAACCATGAAGGCCCGAGAGCCCTCTCTAACTAACATTCATAAGCATAATTCATCTATTATAATGAATTGTGGAAAATATAACAAAACAGAAACATGGTCATTATCTTACTTTAAATAAACAATACGAAATTTAATTCATAAACATTTGAAAACACATGACACCAGTTTGTGAAATCTCTAACAATAAGAAACCAACATCAGTGTGAAAATTGGGTCAAGGCCCCAGCTAGACCATAAAATAAAATAAATAAAATAATAATTTCCCTTAAACAAGGCCTTCCAAAATAAGGGTGGCTCACCAACTGCAAACTTTTGACAGACCAATCTACGGCTTAGTGGGACCCCGAGATTGTGCCTCAGATCCTGAAATATAGGGGGTCAATATAGATGTACTGGTAAGAAGAGTAATCCAAAATAGCATATTTTTATACAACATAAGTGAGAGCAATTCATAAATTATTTTACATACGATATAGGAAAACACATGGGCATAATTTGATAAATTTCAAAACATTTTCTTGAAATCACGAATCTATTCTTTATTTTATTTATGAGCTAGATGGTACACCCTACAATCTATATCTCCACGGGCTATATAGAATACTCCCTTGACTCAGTGGCCGAGCCCCCAATCCAAGTTTGCCGCAAGGATTGGAGTATCAATAAGGGGGACACACAATATCACACAACAGGTTGCCAAAATCTCCAATCAAATCAACATGTCATGGTGGTTCACAAAATTACAAAGCAGGTTTCCTAACCATAGTACTAATTTGGGATGACATGAATCAAGGTACACAAGATCACAAAGCAGGGTACCATAATCCCGTGTCAGCAAATCACATTTTCTAGCATAGAGTCTTTCAACTTGTACTTTCTTCAGGCAACTATCTAACTCTCTTTAATCCCATTTTTAATTCTCTTATAAGAAAATATGCATCATACTTACAAACCACTCTTTTCTTACTCTGTTAAGGTTAATTTACAATAGGGTATCGTCATACCCTGACTTGCAAGTCATTTGTATCGTATCATTCCATAACCCTTCGCATTCAAATTATTTATAATGTTCTTCTTTAGTTTTTTCACTCGACTCAATCACTTGACCACCAAAAATATTTAAACAATGCAAAGGATCCGTTATTTCAAAACACGTGCAAACTTATGCTTAGATTTTCCCTTTTTAACATTTCAACACACGATGGTCAATTCCTTTATAACAATTCATGAAACTCTTTCAATTATCACATTGAACATTTATAAGCAAGAAAACACCCTCTCTTCAATTCATAATCAATATCAAGTCCAAAGCAATAGTAAAACACTTATTTCATGCTTCAAAACATACAACTGAACAACCGATCATATGTGGATTCAAAAGGTATCATAACAAGAGAGGGGTTTCATCATTCATGCTCTCAATTTAATCTTTGTAAAACTGAAAATGCATATGTATACGTGATTATAGTTCAATTATACAAAAAAAGGGTTCAAGACAAACATTTACTTTCATCAAACAAGTTCATAATACATACTATTCAAAACTATGTCAAAAACTATAATGCACCAATTTGCTGATCTAGAACACTACACGGTGCTTATGACCCCGAAGGATAATAAGATAACCCATAACTGATATTTGTACCTGTACACTACATAATATGCATGTAAAATGTGGAAAACATGAATAATAGTCCATAAGGTTCAACTGAATAAGGTATCTGATAAATAGTAACATCCATATGGGGTAACAAGTATCCAAAATAACTAAAGTCTAAATCAAATCTAAACTAAATCTGAAAGCCTCTAAATACTGTAAGAGTAAGGATTTGAAGGAATATGTCTCCGACTAACTCCATAAACTGAAAGCTAACCGAAGAAAATAAATGAAGTTAAATCATATCGTCCTCGAATGAAGAGGACTCACTGCAACTCTACATACTGAAATGCGACGGCTACTGCTTATCTGGAACTTGTGGCTATGAACCTATGGTGTAATATAAAATAAAGTACCATAGCACAAATGCGTCAGTACAACTAAAAGTACTGAGTATAAAAGTGAGGTAAGCTATATGCAAAATGGCTTACATGCATGAGCAGTGCTAACTGACTGACAAATATGAATGTAAGAGTACAAATATGCATACATAGTAACTGAGATCGTGAATACGTGATATCTAGATCTGTACACTAATACATGGTTTATTGATATCTAATATGACTAATACTGGAATTTCTGATAACATGGATAACTGTGTCTGACAGTCTTGAATCTGATAGAACTACCTGAGTTCCGTACTGTAGTTGAACTGACTATATCCGACAGTCCTAGTATACTGAAATCTGAAGAACTATCTGAGTTTTTTTACTGAGACTGAGACTGAAACTGTGGGAGGTAGTTGTTTAACCGACATTACCTAACTATGCTATAATAGTTGAGCTGGGGTCCAATCTGTGCCCTGATTGGAAGGGTGACAATACTGCGCCACTGGTAAGGACAAGCTGTGAGTGACCCTTATCTGGCAGGTTACTCTAATGAGAATGGTGGGACCCCGGTCTGACAGGTCAAATCACCTCTTCAACCCTAATTTGACAGGTTAAGATGTCTCAACCTACGTTGGCTACGTAGTTTTGGAACACAAGGATGACTGGTAAGAATCACACCCTTATCTGGCAGGTAAGTTCCCATCATTGGGTTCACTCGGTGCTAACTTCTACTCCCATCTGAAGAGATTGAACATGATTAACTGACTGTATATGGACTAAGTAACTGACTTCTGCTGACTAAAAGAATAGTACTATTATCTGAGAATTAACAGAGATCATGAGATTTCTGAGATTTCCTGAGTCACATGACTGACTGAGTTGTATAAATCATGTCTTGACTGAGAGTATTGCGATAACATGACATGGATCTAGTCATACAACTATATTTTTTTCGGGTACAAGTACCCCCAAGACTCAATAGAAGGAAACTGACACACATGGCTGACTTGATCATAAGAATAGAGTCCACAATTCACAATATCATAAGTAGGGGATTTCATACTACACTTGGTTCTTAATATCTTATACATGGAAGGGGATGCGCACAACATGTATATACTCGCATTATTTCAATATCATTGTCATTCCATATCACACTAATAACACCCAAAAATAACATGGAGTTCATGTGGAATCTTAAAGCATAGAACATAGACTTGTCATTTAAGCACTATTAAGTCATAAAAACATGGATTCTATCATTCTTGGCATTTTATCAAACACCTTACATGCACAACTTTGGGCATAGGTGTACTTATCAATTTGAAAATTTAATCCATCCAAAATTCAAGGGTTTCAACTAACCTACTCACATGATTCATGAAAAACACATCAAGATACAACCTTGAATCCAAACAACAATTATCAACATGAATATAGTCATAACACAACAAGGAAATCACAATTTATAATTTAAAACATGATTCTTGAGCTCCATGGATGAAATAGATCCATGGATAAACACTATGCATACCTTAGTGATTGAATCTTGAAAGAGATCTAATATTTCTGAAGGTTCTTGAATAAATCCTTAGGCTTGCTCTTGATTTTTCTTGACTAGGGTTTAACTCTTTTGAGTATGAATGTTCTTGTTCTTGAGGAGATGATCTTGAGAAGAAACCCTAATCTTGTGGTTGAGAGTGTATGAGAGAATTTTTGAGATGTTTAACTAAAGAGAATGGAAGATAATACGTTCCTTGAGGGTTATAAGTCATGGTAAGTGAAGGAAAAAGACCAAAATATCCTTACTAAACCGCTTCCCAATTGCTGAAAATCTAAGGCTGACGACATTCGTGATAAGTCATCACACTTGTGATAAGTCATCACAAATTTCGTCACTGGGGGGGCTGGAATTGATGGATTTCTGCCTAAGGCTGACGACATTCATGATAATTCCTCACACTTGTGATAACTTATCACAAAATATCGTCACTGGGGGCTGATTTCTGCCTAAGGATGACGACATTCATGATAAGTCTTCACACTTGTGATAACTTATCACAAAATATCATCACTGGTGGATGGTTTCTTCCTAAGGCTGACGACATTCATGATAAGTCATCACACTTGTGATAAGTTATCACGAATATCGCCACTCAGTTTTTGAGGCTGACATGCTGGAGTAAAATGGGCATAACTTTTTGCTCCGGTATCAGATTTAGGAGAAATTGGCATCGTTGGGAATCTAATTCAATTATCTATATGTTGGTGGGTTATTATCTTAGAAATTCATAGCATAATGAGGGATATACTCATTTGAAGTTTTCTATACCAATATCCTTCTCAAGAATTCAATCGGTAAGGAAATATTTTGATTCGTCTATTAGCTAGGACACTTTTGAGGCCTTAACATGCATCAACCTTGATCATAACACTACAAAATCACTAAAATTTTTACTCATGAGTTTGATGTATGATCCTAAAAATTTCTGAACTTTTGTGGTATTACAATATCTCCCCCTTGGGAACATTCTTCCTCGAATGGGACTGACTAAGTTGAGATTACTAATATACTGGCCTTACTTAAGGGATGAAACATCTGAAACATGATGACATAACTGACCTAAAAGATAAGCTGAATATATCTGAACATACTGAACATACATATCTAATGCATAACTGACAAGATGAACGCATGCATATCTGATGCATGATTACGTGACTGAACTGTTACATGTATGCATGACTGAATGCAATGATATTTAGTACCAAATTCGTAAATGGAATTTTGAACATGAGACTGAATAAGCTTAAGGAGGACTATTACCTTGAGTTGAGTCTGAGTTAGCGGAGAAGAGGTGAGGATACTTAGTATGCATATCTGCTTCTACTTCCTAAGTAGCTCCCTCAATGGACTGGTTTCTCCAAAGAACTTTGACTAGAGGGACTTCTTTGTTCCTCAGTCTACGAGTCTGATAGTCTAGAATTTCGAATGGAATTTCCTCATAGGAGAGACTATTCTAAACGTCAACGCTTTGAATAGGGACTATAATTGCTGGGTCACCTATGCACTTCTTGAGCAATGAGACATGAAAGACTGAATGAACTGAAGCTATATATGAAGGCATTTTGAGCTCATAAGCTACCTTGCCTAAACAACTGAGAATCCTGAAGGGACCGACATATCGGGGACTGAGTTTCCCTTTCTTGCCGAACCTCTTTACTCCTTTCATGGGAGAGATCTTGAGATAGACATAGTCATCGACCTCAAACTCGAGATCCTTTTTACAAACATCAGCATACGACTTCTGTCGGCTCTGAGCAACCTAGAGTCTTTCTATGATTAACTGAACCTTCTCTAAGGCATCGAATACCAAGTCAGGACCTATGACCGAGGCCTCACTAACTTTGAACCAACCGATTGGAGATATGTACCTCCTACCATAGAGAGCTTTGAACGGAGACATCTTAATACTAGAATGATAGATATTGTTGTATACAAACTCAATCAAAGTCAAGTGGTCATCCCAACTTCCCTTGAAATCAATTGAACACGCCCTTAGTATATCTTCTAGAGTCTAAATGGTCCTTTCTGCTTGACCATCTGTCTGAGGATGAAAAGTTGTACTGAGATGAACTTGGGTACCAAGACCTTTTTGAATTTTTTCCAAAAGTATGAGGTAAACTGGGTACCTCTGTCTGAGATAATAGATAATGGAACACCATGTAATCTGACCAACTTCCTGATGTAGAGTTTGGCATAATCCTCAGCTGAATAAGAGGTATGGACTGGAAGAAAATGAGCTAACTTGGTCATCCTGTCTATAATGACCCAAACTAAATTGTGCTGATGACGAGTTCGAGGAAAACCCATTACGAAATCTGTATTCACTTCTTCCCATTTCTAAGTAGGAATGGTGAACTCCTACAGGGAACCACTAGGCTTCAGATGCTCTATCTTAACTTGCTAACATATTGAGAACTTAGCCATAAAAGCTGCAATATCTCTCTTCATCCCACTCCACCAATAGATCTCCCGCAAGTCGCGGTACATCTTAGTGGCCCCTGGATGAATAGAGTATCACGCACCATGCACCTCTACAAGAATTTGCTGCCTCAAGTCATCCACATCAAGAACACACAGACGACCCTGACAACGAAGGACACCATCTCCCCCTTGGGAGAAAACCTCTACTCTCTGATTTTGAACTGACTCTTTTAGCTTGACAAGGCTAGGATCCCTGTCTTGCTTTTCTTCCACCTAGGAAACTAGAGATGACTCTAAACTACTCTGAACACATACACCACCCTCTGAAGAATCGACTAAACGAACAGCTAGTCTGTAAAGATGATGGATTTCCTGAGATATCTTCTTTTTCTATCCTCAACATGAGAAACAGTACCCATGGAGAGTCTACTGAGAGAATCATCCACAACGTTGGCCTTTCCCGGATGGTAAAGGACACTCATGTCATAATCTTTCAAAAGCTCTAACTACCTTCTCTGATGAAGATTAAGATCTTTATGAGAAAAGACATACTGGAGACTCTTATGATCTGTGAAGACATCTACATAAACTCTATAGAGATAATTCCTCAAAATCTTCAAGGCAAATACTGCGGATGCTAATTCAAGATCATGGGTAGGGTAATTCTTTTTATGAGGATTTAACTGTCTGGAGGAGTAGGATATGACCTTACCATGCTGCATGAGGACACAACCTAAACCCACTATGGATGTATCACAATATACTACAAACCCATCAGAACCATCTGGAAGAGCTAGAGTTAGAGCTGAGGTGAGTCGAGTCTTCAACTCCTAAAAACTCTTCTTGCAAGAATCTGGCCACTGAAACTTGATCTTCTTATAAGTCAATCTGGACATAGGGGATGCAATAGAAGAAAATCCCTCAACAAACCATATGTAATAGCCAGCCAAACCCAAGAAACTCCTAATATCTGATGGAGAGACAGGGCGAGCCCAGTTTCTTACCGCTTTGGTCTTTTGAGGATCTAATCTAATGCCATCACCGAAAATAATATGACCAAGGAATGCAACCGAACTTATCCAAAACTCACACTTACTGAATTTGGCAAACAACTGATGGTCTCTAAGAGTCTGAAGAACAATTCTGAGATGGTATGCATGATCGCGCCCTGTGCGGGAATAGACCAGGATATCATCTATGAAGACTATGACGAACATGTCCAAGTACTTCTTTAACACATGGTTCATCAAGTCCATGAAATCGGCTGGGGCATTGGTTAGACCAAAGGACATGACTAGAAACTCGAAGTGACCATACCGAGTACGGAAAACTGTCTTCAGGATGTCATATTCTCTAACTCTGAGCTGATGGTAGCCTGATCTGAGGTCTATCTTGGAGAAATAACTTGCACCCTGAAGTTGGTCAAATAAGTCATCTATCCTAGGAAGAGGATACTTGTTCTTGATCGTAACTTTATTGAGCTGACGGTAATCAATGCACATCCTGAGAGAACCATCTTTCTTACGCACGAATAAGACTGGTGCACCGCACGGGGAAACGCTGGGTCTAATGAATCCCTTATCTAAGAGATCCTTCAACTGTTATTTCAGTTCACTGAGTTCTGCTGGTGCCATTCTGTATGGTGGAATAGAAATAGGCTGAGTATCTGGAATAAGGTCAATGTCGAAGTCTATTTCCCTTTTGGGAGAAATGCCTTGAAGATCTTTGGGAAACACGTCTGAATACTTATTTACAACTGGGACTGATTCGAGATTGGGAGATTCGAAACTAGAGTCTTTAACATGAACGAGATGATAAACACATCCCTTAGATATCATTTTCCTTGCCCGAAGGTAGGAAACAAGCTGACCCCTGAAAGATGAAGTACTACCCTTCCACTCTAGGACGGGCTCATTCAGGAACTGAAACTAAACTATCCTATTTCTACAGTCGACTGTGACATAGCAGGAATAAAGCCAATCCATGCCGAGAATGACATCAAAATCAGTCATCTCTAACTCAACTAATCTGCTGATGTGGCTTTTTGAAATATCATAATCGGGAAGTTCCTGTATACCCACCAAGCTATGATGGTTTTACCCACTGGGGTAGAGAATGAAAAGGTCTCTGCTAAAATTTTGAGACTGATTCCAAAATCGCCTGCTATATAAGGAGTAACAAAGACAAGGATGTACCTGGATCTAGCAAAGCATAAATATGAACATGGAAAATCTGCAACGTACCAGTAACGATATCATGAGAATTTTCCTGATCCTATCGGGTCTGTAGAGCATAGAGTTTGTTTGGGTGTTGCCCACTAGTAGCACTGGAAGTGGCACCCTGCTGATTTGGGCGACCGGACTGGGCTGTGGAATGATTCTGCTGACCCTGCAGACCTGACTGCGGACACTCTCTAACCTTATGGCCTGGCTTGCCACAACTGAAACAAACATTTCTACCAGCTCTATAGGTACCTTTGTGGTTCTTACCCAAGTCTGACACAGGGGATTAGTTCGGGCACTGCTGACACTGACCTGAGACTTAGAGCCTGGTGCTGGATCTCGGTTACCGTCTCTGAATTTTGGAACTGGGGAACTGGCGGAGGAAGGAGTTGGAACTGCTGACTTAGGATGAAACTGCTAACAGTTTTCTCTTTCTAATTTGGGTTGAGCAAAACTGAAACTGCCTGACCTTGCTCTTTTGTTCTGCCTCTCCCTAGTCCTAATCTTCTGCTTCTATATTTTCTGATCATGGGTCATGAGTCTGGCTAAAGTTATATCATTTTTTAGCATCGCATACCTACACTTATTTACCACGCTATCATTCACCCCTGACATGAACTTTCTAATCTTAGCCCTATTGTCAGCAACCACATGAGGGGCATATCTGGCTAGCTGAGTAAATCTGAGAGAATACTCTTAAACATCATATCTCCTTGCTTGAGGTTGATGAACTCTAGAACTTTTTCCTCCCTCAACTCTTGGGGAATGAATCTATCTAAGAAAGTCGTGACAAATTCCTCCCACTCTATAGGACCTGCATCCTCCAACCTCTCAGACTTCCACTGTTTGTACCAAGTGTGAGAAACATCCTGTAACTGGTATACATCTAACCTGGTACTCTGACAAGAAGTAACTCCCATGATGTCTATGACCTTCTGGACTTGGTCAATGAATTCCTGAGGGTCTTCATCAGACTTAGACCCAAAGAATGATGGAGGGTTCATTCGGTTAAAGTCCCGAATCCTAGCTGCGGCTGAGTTGGCTACTGGATTGGCCGGAATAACTGGTGGCCGTTAATTTTGGGCTGCCAAAAACTGAGCAATTGTGATGAATACGGCCATAAACTCTTCTTGAGAAACATGTTCACCCAAAGGATCTTCAGGTTGAGGAGCTGGCTGGTTTCTTCTGTTTGGAGGCATATTTTGAAATAAGAGAAGAACGGATTAGACTGAGAGTTTAACTTGAAATTATGCTCACTAGCATGATATGAATACTGAAAGAAGGGAAATTGTTCCTAAAACATCTCATAGCCTCCTGCACATAAATGTGGCATGCAACACACCCATGTACAAGACTCTACTAAATGCGGCTTTCAGACTTCCTAGGAATCTATTGAACCTTAGGCTTTGACACCAAGTTTGTAACGCCCCGATTTTCTGAAACAGAATACTACACGGTGCTTATGACCCCGAAGGACGATAAGCTAATACATGACTGATATCTGTACCTGTATACTACATAATATATATGTAAAATGCAGAAAACATGAAAAATAGGCCATAAGGTTCAACTGAATAAGGTATCTGATAAATAGTAACATCCATATGGGGTAACGAGTACCCAAAACAACTGAAGTCTGAATCAAATCTGAACTAAATCTGAAAGCCTCTAAATACTGTCTGAGTAAGGAGTTGAAGGAATATGTCTCCAACTAACTCCGTAAACTGTAAGCTAACCTAAGAAAATAAATAAAGTTAAATCATATCGTCCTCGAATGAAGAGGACTCACTGCAACTCTATCTACTGAAATGCGACTGCTACTGCTGATCTGGAACTCGTGGCTTTGAACCTATGGTGTAACATAAAAGAAAGTACCATAGCGCAAATGCATCAGTACAATTGAAAGTACTGAGTATACGAGTGAGCTAGGCTATATGGAAAAGGTCTTACATGCATGAGCAGTGCTAACTGACTGACTAATATGAACGTGAGAGTAAAACATACATACATAGTAACTGAGATCATGAATACGTGATATCTAGATCTGTACACTAATACATGGTTTATTGATATCTAACATGACTAATACTAGAATTTCTGATAACATGGATGACTGTGTCTGACAGTCCTGAATCTAATGGAACTACCTGAGTTCCGTACTGTAATTGAAATGACTGTATCTGACAGTCCTGGTATAATGAAATTTGAAGAACTATCTAAGTTCTTTTACTGAGACTGAGACTGAAACTGTGGGAGGAAGTTGTTTAACCAACATGCCACAAATGATCTATAAAAGCTGAGCTGGGGTCTAATCTGTGCCCTGATTGGAAGGATGTCAATACCGCGCCACTGGTAAGGACAAGCTGTGAGTGACCCTTATCTGGCAGTTTACTCTAACAAGAATGGTGGAACCCTGGTCTGACAGGTCAAATGACCTCATCAATCCTAATCTGACAGCTTAAGATGTCTCAACCTATGCTGGCTACGTAGTTTTAGAACACAAGGATGACTTCTAAGAATCACACCCTTATCTTGCAGGTGAGTTCCCATCTTTGGGTTCACTCGGTTCTAATATCTACTCCCATCTGAATAGATTGAACATGATTAATTGACTGTACATGGACTGAGTAACTGACTTCTGTTGACTGACGGAATAGTACTATTATATGAGAATTAACTGAGATCATGAGATTTCTGAGATTTCCTGAGTCATATGACTGACTGAGTTGTATAGATCATGTCTTGAATGAGAGTATCGTGATAACATGACATGGCTCTAGGAACACAACTATATTTTTTTTCGGGTACAAGTACCCCGAGAACTCGATGGAAGGAAATTGACACACATGACTGACTTGATCATGAGAATGGAGTCCACAATTCACAATATCATAAATAGGGGATTTCATACTACACTTGGTTCTCAACATCTTATACATGGAAGGGGATGTGCACAACATGTATATACTCGCATTGCTTCAATATCATGCTCATTCCACATCACAAAAATAACACACAACAATAACGTGGAGTTCACATGGAACCATAAAGAATAGAACATGGACTTGTCATTTAAGCACTATCAAGTCATAAAAACATGGATTCTATCATTCTTGGCATTTTATCAAACACCATACATGCACAACTGTGGGCATAGGTGTACTTATCCATTTTACAATCTTAATCCATCCAATATTCATGGGTTTCAACTAACCTACTCACATGATTCATGAAAAACACATCAAGATACAACCTTGAATCCAAACAACAATCATCAACATGAATATAGTCATAACACAACAAGGAAATCATAATTTATAATTTAAAATATGATTCTTGAGCTCCATGGATGAAATGGATCCATGGATAAACACTATGCATACCTTAGTGATTGAATCTTGAAAGAGATCTAATTTTTCTAAAGGTTCTTGAAGAAATCCTTAGTCTTTCTCTTTATTTTTCTTGACTAGGGTTTAACCCCCTTAGGAGAGAATGTTCTTGTTCTTGAGGAGATGATCTTGAGAGGAAACCCTAATCTTATGGTTGAGAGTGTATGAGAGAATTTTTGAGATGTTTAACCAAAAAGAATGGAAGATAATACATTCCTTGAGGGTTATAAGTCATGGTAAGTGAAGGAAAAATACCAAAATACCCTTACTAAACCGCTTTCCAGTTGCTGAAAATCTAAGGTTGACGACATTCGTGATAAGTCATCACACTTGTGATAAGTCATCACAAATGTCATCACTAGGGGGGGGGGGCTGGAATTGATGGATTTCTGCCTAAGGCTGACGACATTCGTGATAAGTCATCACACTTGTGATAACTTATCACAAAATGTCATCACTAGGGGCTGGTTTCTGCCTAAGGCTGACGACATTCGTGATAAGTCGTCACACTTGTGATAACTTATCACAAAATGTCATCACTGGGGGCTGGTTTGTGCCTAAGGATGACGACATTCGTGATAAGTCGTCACACTTGTGATAATTTATCACGAATGTCGTCACTCAGTTTTCCAGGATGACATGCTGGAGTAAAATGGGCATAACTTTTTGCTCTGGTATCGGATTTAGGAGAAATTGGTATCATTGGAAAGATAATTCAATTATCTATCTGTTGGTGGGTCATTATCTCATAAATTCATAGCATAACAATAGATATTCTCATTTTAAGTTGAATATAGCAATATCCTTCTCAAGAATTCAATCGGTAAGGAAATGGTTTGATTCGTCCATTAGCTAGGACACTTTTGAGGCCTTAATATGCATCAACCTTGATCATAACACTACCAAAGCACTAAAATTTATTAATCATGAGTTCGAAGAATGATCCTAAAAAATGTCTGAACTTTTGGGTTATTACAAAAACCCTCTTTGCAAACATGATTTTATATGTTTAAACTTGATAAAAACCATAAAACTTATTCCCAAAGATTTTAGGATAACCCGACGTTCCTTAAGTTTCTTATCTTGAAGGATGAAACCTTAATCTTGATACTTTCTTGAGACTCGTGAACTTGAAAGTCTTGAATTCAAGATTTCTTGGAGGAGAAGAGTTGAATTTTGTTCTTGGGGAAAGGGGACGGTTTCTACGTGAGTTGATTTCAGGAAAATGGGAAAATAATGCCCCTTTTTGAGTTATAATTCATGTTTGGATGGCTGGGGTTGAGGGAAAAGGATTAAATTTCCCCTTGGACACTTTTTTCCATGAAAATGATCATCGTGGTGTGATCCCTAGTTGGGTTAAACATCCCTCACGATGTGACCCCTAGTCAGGTTGAATAGCCATCACGGTGTAGGGCTATCGTGACCCCTTACTGCCTCACATGAAAAATGACATAACTTTTCACTCGGATATCTGATTAAGGCGAAATTGGTATCGTTGAAAAACTAAATCAATTATATATCATTTGGTAGGTCTTGAGAGGAAAATTTCTACATATATGAAAAGTTATACGTGTTCAAAGTAGACCCTTGTAGAATAAAATACCAAACTTTGAACGAGTCAATGACTCTTAGCTCAACTTTGCTCTAAGTGATTCCTATGAAAATTTATCACCTCGAAAGCACTTCAAACATGAGGATGAATATCATAAAATATGAATTAAAAATCAAATCATGGGGTTAGAGTTTACATATATCGGAATGACGGTTTAATTTCTATCTAAAAAATGTAGGGTGTTACAATCTCCTTGCAATTTTTCAACCGAAGCTCCCTCAATATCCATTGTCGCATTATCTTCTTTTTGGAGAACTACTTTGTTTCAATTAACAATTGACACTTCTTTTAATCATGAACCAGGTGCTTACAATGGGTGAAATATTGAGGTAAATTATCATACACCACCACCTGAAACTCCTCACTAATTCTACCCGTAACTTTGTCCACACTTTAAAGTCGAATACGATCCGAATGCTCATCCATTAAGTCAACGATGTATCTAACCATAGACATGATCGGACTTTATCTCACTTGTTTGGTGATACAAGAAACACAAGGGAAGCACAAAACACACACCAAAATCAGTCCACAAGTTCAAGAAAACCATGGACCTCTTTGGTGACTACTCTCGGATTCAAGAACACAACAAGAGTGCAAGATACTAAGGTGTTCTTACACCTATGGAAGCCAACAACCCAAACTATATTAACCACAATAAAAATGAACAACAAGATTACAACAACAAGAAGTCACGGGTTACATTAATAATGACAAGAACCAACGATTACAATGAGCAAAAGATAGAAAGATAGACCAATGGTTGGTATAATCTTAAGAACCCAAGAGCGTAGTCTACTCCTGGACCCTTCACACCATACTCAAAAAATACCTAACTCTTACACTTGACACAAGAGAGGCGTCCACCACCCAAGCACCAAGGTATCAAGCTAAATGCAACACACAAGTGATTCCACACTTGTATATGGCCCTAGTTTTGGTTGGACTCTCTCTCACTCTAAGATATGGTTCTTTCTTTAACATTCAACAATTAAAGAACTAGAAACCCTATAATGTTTAATTTATATTACCTTACAAAATAAGAGACAAAAGACTAAAGGGCCATTTCATTAATGGGCTCCAAACCACCCATTAAGGGCACTTTAGGGGCGGGTTTGGGCCTTCTTCACACTTGAGCTTGTGCACCCTTTTAGGTGATCTTCAAAATACTCAAAAAATTTACAAGGTCATGATCGTACTCGTATCATCCTCTCCATATTGAGAGGAATTTACCCAAAAATTCACGACCTCACCTCTTTTACAAAGTCACTTCACAATCTCCGTCACACGACCACACATCTTTTGCATCTTCCTCGCCTTGCATTTTAAACTCTTCTTGCTCTCCATTTTGAGGCTTTCCATAAACCTTAGCTGATTCAATTAATACTTCTTACCCAAGATAGTACAATTTTCCCTCCCTTAGGATCACGTTCCTCTGGTTTGGGCACTCACTAGCCTTGTACCCCCACCCTTGGCATTTGAAGCATTGAAATCCCTTGGAATTGGAAGTGGAAATTTGTTTACCTTCATACCTAGTGGACTGTTTTGGGGCAGCCTTGAAGCTTTCGGTTTGAACAACCATGAATGAGCTCTATTTGAGCTCCCTTTCAACCTCCAATGTGCTTGGAAGATGCTATCAATGGTGTCAAACTTATGAAGTGTCATGCGAGTGGAGATGTTCTTGTTCAACCCGAATTTGAAGTTCATGATGTCATGACTCACTTGTTCTCCCCGGTGAACTAGTTTCAACATCAATTATTGAAATTCGTCATAGTAAGCCATGACACTCTTTCTCCCTTGCCTCAAATTGTACAATTTGGCAAGGAGCTCATGTCTATAATTTTCGTGCAAGTATCTTTTCCGCATAAGGTTCTTCAACCAAAACAAAGGAGGAGGTTTTCCCCTAATCATCTCATTCCCAAACCATTTAACATACTCCCACCATGTATTAGCATACCTTTTGAAGTGAGCTATAGCATAGCAAATTTTCTTTTCTTCAGTGAGATCATTAAGTTGGAAGATCTTGTCACAAGACGACTCCCATGCAAGGTAGGCTTCGGGATCACTCTTACCTTTGAAAATGGGAAGGCTTACTTTGATGGAATTGAGACCTATATCTCAGTTTGAATGGCCATCTCTTACCTCTCGGCCTAACTCCCCATGTCTACCACTCATTCTTTCTTTCCTCAAGTAAACATCATCATACGACCCATATCCATCATGTTGTCCTCCCCTACCATAGCCCTCAACATGGATTTATCTATTTGGGTTAAGTGGAGCTTGTAGTGGCGTGATTGGATTTGGATAGTGAGGTCTTTGGTCAAGTGGAGTTTGGATAAGAGGGTTCAGGTTTGGTGGTGGTAGTTGGGTTCCAAGCCCTTCTTGTTGGACTTGGTGGAGTGGAGGATGGTTTGGTCTATCTTGTTCTCAGCTTCGGGAGTAAAGATTGGTTGGATTTGTGTCAATTGGTGGATATAGAATTTGGTGCAATGTCTCGGGATTCTTACTTAGGGAATTGTTTTGAGGGGTGGAAGGTCGAATCCTTTGGATTTCCACACGTTCTAATCTCCACTCATTGATTCCACATCCATATCTAATTTCTCAAGACCTACATTCAACCTAGCCATATCTCGGGACATAGTTTCAAGGCGAGCCAAAATGAGATTTATGGAACTATTTTCCATTGTTTGAGCATTTGAAGCCTCGGGTTCCATTGTGGTTGTACCAAAAATAACCCTTCAAGTTATGGTCCAACAAGAAATCCAATCATTCCACAACGTCACACACAATAATACAATACAAATCCTACAAAACAAAACACACGTCAGTTCAAAACAACCTCCCACAATGAGATCCCACCTTCAAGCTTCTTCAAACTCAAGCTCAACAATGGCGGATGGCTCAAATAACCTCCAATTTATCTCAAATTTGAACCCTATACTCCTATAGTGTTAGAGAACACAAATCTAACACTAAAAACACAAGAAAAACACAAAATCAAAAACTCAAAATTTGACCTTGGGTCAAAAACGTATTTAGTATTTTTTTGGACATTTTGGATTTTGACACTTCTTTTTTGTTGGGGTTTTCAATTTCTAGACTCTAATAGTGTTAGGAAACAAGGATATAACACTAGAAACACACAAAAATCAAGTTTTTAAAAAAACCTAAAAAAGTGAACAACAACTTTTTTCCCTTTTTCCACTTTTTTTTTATTATCAAGATAACAATCCCATGATTGATTTTGTTGGAACAAAATCAAATCTTTCTTTGATACTAAATGATACAAGAAACACAAGGAAAACACAAAACACACACCAAAATCAGTCCACAAGTTCAAGAAAATTGTGGACCTATTTGGCGACCACTCTCGGATTCAAGAACACAACAAGAATGCAAGATACTAAGGTGTTTTTACACCTATGGCAACCAAAAAGTAAAACTATATTAACCACAATAAAAATGAACAACAAGAAGTCATGGGTTACATTAATAATGACAAGAACCAACGATTACAATGAACAAAAGATAGAAAGATAGACCAATGGTTGGTATAATCTTAAGAACCCAAGAGCATATTCCACTCTTGGACCCTTAATACCATACTCAACAAAGACCTAACTCTTACACTTGACACAAGAGAGGCGTCCACCACCCAAGCACCAAGGTATCAAGTTAAATGCAATACACAAGTGATTCCACACTTGTATATGGCCCTAGTTTCGGTTGGACTCTCTCTCACTCTAAGAGATGGTTCTTTATTTAACATTCAACAACTAAAGAAATACAAACCCTATAATGTTTCATTTATATTGCATTACAAAATAAGAGACAAAAGACTAAAGGGCCCTTTTATTAATGGGCTCCAAACCGCCCATTAAGTGCACTTTGGGGGCGGATTTGGCCCTTCTTCACACTTGTGCTTGTGCACCCTTTTAGGTGATCTTCAAAATACTCAAAAAGTTTCCAAGTTCATTATCGTACTCGTTTTATATGTCCTTATCCACAACAATAGGTTTTCCAACCGCTAAAGCAATGGAAAGCAAAGATCTCTTAGCAAATAAATCCGTTGACAGGCTTGGAAACAAAATTCATACTGCCGCACGTGAGGTCTCCTCCTTAAAGTTGCATCCAATAGGTTTTATTTTTGCCGCTGTGCATTAAATAATTCATATCTCTTGGTAATGCAGCCACAAAATTATCATATTGATCTATACAAATAAGAAGTTGCCTTTGAGCAAGCAACCCGACAAGACAATATCCCTTAATGCCGAGAAACTTAGGAAAAATCGATCTTAAAATTGATAAATCTGGTGATCCCAAGGATAATTTAACCACTATGGATTGATAAAGTTCCTCCTATTTAGCAAAATCTTGTCGTTCATCCAACGTAAATTTTAATGTTGGGATTCCATGAAAAACTTCAATAGGTATTAAACTAGTTTATGAAAAATTAATAGTTGATTGTGTTTGATTTAACTTATCAACATAATTAGAGTTTGTATTGGTGTTTGTAGGGTTTTGGAGAAGCTCTCCCACAAGCAAAGGCTGGGGAGAGATGGTGGAAGTCATAGCTTCCCTAGTTACCCATGTCGCTAAGAGAGAGATAAGGAGATCCTAGGGTTTTGTTTTTTATTAGCTCTAGTGGGATCTACGTCAAACTGAATTTCTGCCACTTTTATTACCTCCTCCAATGTTTCTATTTCCTGAAAAATGTCGCCAAATGTTTCCTTTCTCCATTGAGTAAGTGCTTTCTTCAATCCTTTCATTTTGTAATAAAACAGACTAAAGGGATTTGCAGAAAAATCTTCTTTCCAATGTTGTTTCACTACCTCCATAAAACTTTCCTCCTTTAGCCAAAAGTTTTAAAATCTAAAACTTCTAACTATATTTTCATTGATAGTAATTAAGGAAAGTAATAATGGAGCATGTTCAGATCCACTTCTTACCAAATGCTCCACTTCTATTATTGGAATTATACTTTGAATCCTGTCATTACAAAGTATTCTATCCAATCTTTTGAAAATATAATCTTCATCAGTTCTTTCATTTCTCCATGTATATTTACTCCCCTTAAATCCTTCCTCCAATAGGCATATATTAATACAATGATTAAAGTCCATAGACTCTGATTCTGTAACTGGGAGTCTACCTAACATCTCTTCTTCATTGGTAATGACATTAAAATCACCTCCAACTATCCAAGAAGTTTTTGTAGCTTGAGAGATTTCATGCAATGACTCCCATAAATGAAGTATTTCCTCTTGATTACACTTAGCATAAACTAATGTAACCATAACTTCCATCCCATGTTCTTGATTCTACAATCTTAGAGTAAGGTGTTGCTCTTAATCCATTATGATCTCCACTTCCATAAATTCATCTATGAATTCCCAAATTTTTCCATTGATATTTGACATAGCATGCTTCAGTCCCATCTCTTTCTATACACCTCTAATAATTGTTTGTCCTGAAACGGTTTCATAAGCCCCACAAAGTAGAATTGATGTTGTTTTTCCAAATTAACTAATATAGTGAATGCTTTTTGAGTGTTCACTGATCTTATATTCCATATAAGTTCCTTCATTGAAACTTGAGAGGTTTTGGTTCTCTTTGACTGCCATGAGTTTGCTTGAATTGATGTTGTATCCCCTAATCCTTTCTTCTTTTATTTTGTATGCTGCTTTATCAACTTTTCCACATGTTTAGGAGACAAATCATTAAACTTCGAGATATTCTCTATATTAGCTCTTTAATTTTCACATCATCATTAATTCTAGATTTTATGGATAGAGATCGTGCTTCTATAGTCTCATCTTCATATACTACCATAGATCCCTCCATGTTGTTCTGATCATCAATTTGATCCTCCTTTCAATCTTCTTCAATTTGTTCTTCCTGCTTGTTCTACTCCTTTTGTTTGTTATTTTTTCACTCTTCATTAATTTTTGCCTCTTTGCCTTTTTTATTTTGTTCCGACATTATTTTTTCAATGATTTCCGCTTCTTTGACTTCTTCATTTTGTTCATGCATTATCTTCTCTTTTCCAAAAACCTGTTTAACCCACTCATTGGTTTGGATTTTTCCCTGAGATTCTGTTTTCTCATTCTGCACCTCTTCTTATTCTTCTCTGAGGCCCCCAAAGGAATTTTTATCCTTATACTTAATTTCACCTTCTATAGGCCCATAATTTTCTTTCTTATATGTGTTCCTCCTTGTCATGCATTCCTACTTTTGTTGGTTATTATATCTTTCCCTAGCCACAGTCAGGTTATATGTTGCTCCTTTATCTTTTTCTTCTTCCTTTTACTTGTCATTTTCCTCTTTTTTGCTTCAAATAATTCTAGATGAATTGACCATTATGTTTCCTCATCATGTCCCTGTAAGCAACATTCTTTACAGTACTTTGACATATAATCATATTGTATCTGTATCCATTTAGATTTAATTTCACCTGTTTCATCCTCCTCATTAATTTTTAGCCTTTATGGTAACTTAGCCACCAAATTCACTTCAATCTTTACTTTGGCACAAGTGGGTCTTGTTTGATTCTTTGTTGCCATTTCAACCATTAAAGGTTTTCCCACAGCCGATGCTATAGAAAAAATAGCTTCTTTAGTAAAAACATTTGGTGGAAAGTCAGAAAGCAATATCCATGCTACTCCAATAGTAGTTTCAACGTCAGGCTCAAACCATGGATTCCACTTGAGAGTCCTCATCTTTCAATATCTATCTCTTGATTTTATGTAAAAAGTCATTGTGGATAACATCTGAACGTAATTCTCTAGACTAGTTAATCGAATTAATACATGTCTGGTATCCAATGCTCCTATCATACATTCATGCTTAATCCCACATTGCCCAGGAATAGTTTTCCTCAAAGTATTAATGTCTGATTTTCCATATGAAAACTTCCCAACGATAGTGTATTGCAAATTTTCTTGGATAATGAGGGTTTTAACCTCTGATGATTTCCAAGTAATGTTAGGTTCTCCATGCAACATAACGTATGATTTGGCTGGAACTCTTGGTGTAGCCTCAATATGTTATTTTGGTTTTAGGATATTTGCATATTGGATCTGATCTTTATGGCTTGTATGATTTGTTTGTATAGTCGTTAAGGATGGTTGGGTGCTTTGGCGTGGAAGCGGAGGGAATTCCACCAGAGAAATTACCCCACCGGTGGAGATATTTGCCATATTTGCCGTCAGAGATAGGTTTAGGGTTTTTCCTCCTGTAATTTAATTATTTTTTTTAAACATTGGCTTGTTATAGCACTGTATAAATACTTGGAAAGGACAATATATAAAGTTTCACTTGTTTGAGAATGTGTAATTTACAAGTTAGGATTTCAAGATTTTCGAAATAAAGAGTTGGTGCATAACACTTCAAAAAAAGAAGAAGAATTTTGAGCCACTACAACAATAAAAACGTAAATTTTAACTAATTACAACAGTTTTGGTCTTAGTATTATATTTTTTACTTCAGTATTTTATTTTGAACTAAATTCTAGAATTGTTGTAGTTTTGAACTAGATATCATATTCTAGAATTGAGTATTTTAATTTCGAAGTGAATATAATATTTTAAAATTAAATACTGTAATTTTTAATACCGAAGATGGATTTAAGGAAAATAATGTATAGTGTTGTTTTTTGTTCATTAGTACTAATTAGGATAGATTGTGAAAACCTCTCTTATTGATAGTGTATTTATGTTTTTACCAAAAATAAATAGAATCAACTTATAAAAATAAAAAATAAATAAAAGATGAATTTCAATGAAAATAATATATAGTGATACTTTTTACTGGATGGTGCTAATTAGGATAGATAATGAAAATCTCTCTTATTGGAAGTATATTTATGTTTTCCCCCAAAATAAAAAGAGTCAACTTATGAAAAAGAAAAATAAACTTTTAAGGAAAAATAATATATAGTGTTACATTTTGTTGTGTTGTGCTAATTAAGGTAGATTACGAAAATCTCTCTTATTAGTAGTGTATTTATGATTTTTCCCCGAAAGTAAATTGAAGATGGATTTTAAGGAAAATATATAGTTTTATTTTTTGTTGGATGGTGCTAATTAGGATAGATTATGAAAGTCTCTTTAATTGATATTGTATTTATGTTTGTTTTTTTTCAAAAATAAATAAAATCAACTTATAAATAAACTCAGCATACAAACATTCAAATCACTAACAAAAGAAGAAATCAGTACATTCCAATCACATTTCCAAAGGTATATGTTTCTTTCTGCTATGTATGTTTTAATTTTCTTTAACAATAACAATGTTTGAGCCGATTCCATATAATTTTATATACAGGATAAAGATTGTACGTGGCGTTGTTAGAAAAATCAATGTTGATGGAGATTGTTGATCAACTAAATCAGGTGAGTTCACGATGTACCAATTGATTTCATTTACTAACATTTGTTGTGGGTTGTACTTAGATTCTATGCATGTTTTGTTGCTATGGATAAAAGATGTTTTCCCCCTATTAATTTACTTCAATTGTTTAAAGTTCTTTAGAGCTAAGGTCTGTTTAGTCGTAGGAATAATGTTTCATGAAAAATAAGTATTTTTTTCTACTTATTTTTCAGTATTTAGTACGAAAATAAAATAAAATATTACCTCAATTTATATGTAATCTTGCAAATATATAACTCATGCATCTTGAAAAAGTATATAAAGGTATTAGACAAAATATTTGCCAGCCTCATCACATTATCTTGGTTAAATTGAGATGGGACCATTTGTGATGTCTCCTTCGTAGTAAGCAATTTATCAACCCGATCGTAGATTTCTTTTAAGAGTCATCATCACTTACTTTCTTCCTCAACTTCTTTTTTTGGAAAATATTTCTAGAATTGTGTCGTACATTATATCATATTGCGAAAATCATCATCATGCCAAAAATTGTTTTAGCATAACTATTGAATTGTGTCCTTTAATCTTGCGAAAGATATTGAGTTTCTACCATAAAAAAGTTAAAGTCGCATAAGAAAACAAGTCAACTACTAAAACATCAAACATCGTCTGTTGCTCTCTCTTGTTGCCACTGCCCTGGGCCTAGGATCTTTGCTCCACTAGAAATTTTCTAAATTTTATCTTTTTTATCTCCATGTTTATCTTTTTTAAGCTCTAAGTTGAAATTGTATAATATTTGAATAATTAAAAAAAAATATCTTTTTGACACATATTCTTGTCCTACTAGGCCATGCCAGTTCACTTTCAAGAGGATATACTTGCAAACATACTCTGTAGGTTACCTGTGCGGTCTCTTCTTCGATTCAAATGTATTTGTAAATTATGGAAAACATTGATCGATGAACCACATTTTAGGATGACGCATCTCAATCATGCCAAGAATGACAAAAATTCCCAAAATTTTCTCTTTTACCAACTGCACCCAATGGAAGCTATATTTTCCATTTATTGTTGTCCTTTGTCATCAGCTACACTTGCTGAGGATGTATGGGAACTGGATTTCCCTTTAATTGTTGAACCATGGTTTTTCCAAGTCTATTGTTGTTGTGATGGCTTGGTTAATATCAGGTGTATGATAATTTAGCTGAACGCCACAGACTTTTGCTATGGAATCCCTCGACGCGAGAATCCATTGTACTTCCCACTCCAAAATTATCATTGAATGGGATTTGTTGTTTGGGAATGAGTTTCGACTCAAATACTGGTGACTATAAGATCCTTAGGATTCTCGAGGACCGAAACCAAGGTCGCAAAGAACGAGGTGAAATACTGGCGCTTAAAAGTGGTTCCTGGAAAAAAATTGATGAACATCCTGATGTCTTTAAATATATTCTTCTTGGCATGCATTCTTTGGCATATATACAAGGGGCATTTCATTGGGTTGGTTTTTCAAGAAATTATTTTGCGGTTTCATTCAATATATCTCATGAAGTGTATGGAGAGATACCATTGCCAGAGCAAATAAGCATGAGCTATATTGATATTGGTGTTTCAGAATTGGAAGGAATGCTTTATGCTTATTCTAATGTGCATCATCAGGGGAAGAACACTTTTAAGTTATGGATGATGAAAGATTATGGTGTCCAAGAATCTTGGAATGCATTATTCTGCATAACAGATCCCAATATTGATATACCTGTACCGAAATATGTGTTTCCAAATGGGGAAGTGACGCGCAGAGAATGCATATTGGACACAGAATGGTCCCTTTACATTATTTCCCCGAGGTCTACGTCAGAATGGATTTGTTTTTATAGAGAGCTTGATCTCTCCAAGATTGCATACTTAGTATTTGATTTTATATGATCGAGGCACTTCTTCATTTTCTGTTATCATGTTAAAAACCTCTGATTTTATTAGTTTATCTATCGCTTGAAATCTTTATGGTTTCAGATTGTATTTACCAGAGCTTTGTTATTTCATGTATTCAGATAAAGAACATGAGCCATTTCTTGTTTAATTTTCTGTACACATTGTTGCGGGTAATGCTCTATTTATTACTCAGATGTATCTTAGAGATTTGTAGCATGTTCACATGTAGTAACTGGAGTATGTTTTAGACATGTAGTATGTTTACTTCGGTGCAATGCTTTTATATGAATCTTTTGGCCCTATCAAATATTTATAAGCCAATTAGCAAACGGAACGAACCTACAATGCTATTTTTACTATTATATGGACACATACAGAATCCTCATTAACCATATTATGGTAGCTGATAAGAGTATACCAGTCCGAGAATTCTTAAATCATATTGATTGCCCCATAAAATAAGATTTTAAAAATCTTTACTTCATTAAAGTTTGAATCAAATGATCTGGAAAACTAAATTTTAGATATGGCAAGAGACAGATTAGAAAGAAGCTTTTAAAGCTGACTTTCTGAACTTTTTTGTCATTGGTGAACTTTTTTTATCTTAGTGTTTTGAAGAACACACAGATTTTACGTGAAAAACCCTTGACGGGGAAAACCACGGGCAGGGGAGGAGGAAATTCACTATGATGACAGGAGTACAAGGCAGAGACGGAAGTCTCAATGATATGTGTTAAAAAAAAACCACCAAAAAATAACCCACTAAATCACACTTATATAATACCTGCGTACAAATAACTCCTAAGACCAAAACATATAGGTCCATACCGCAGGGGATTCGCTATGCTACCACCACAGACCCACCAAAAAATCTCAAACATGGGTCGCACCGTGAACTCTTCTGGGTCGGATCAACAAAATTTTGGTCACAAACTCTAACAATCTCCACCTTGACACGAATTCTAATTCAGAACTCAAATCTGTTTCGAGAAAACTCTCCACCGCTTCCACAAAAGCCCTTAAGGGAACTACTTAACTGCTGAAACCTACCAAGTCTAAGCAATGCTCAAACTTGGCACTTGGTAGTGTGTTGGTCATCATATCAGCGGGGTTATCATACATACTTGTCACGACCCGAGATGACAACACCATCACGTGGTGGGAAAAAGTATTTCATAACTTTTATTGACGATTGTATGAGATATTATTATTTATATTTGCTAAATAGTAAGGATGAAGCAATAGATGCGTTTAGGCAATACAAAACTGAAGTTGAAAATTAGTTAGAGAAAGAGATAAAAATGATAAGAAGTAATCTCTCTCCGCCAAAATATGTATAGAGAATAGAATTGCCCATCAAACTACGGCCCCGTATTCACCTTAATCTAATGGAATTGCGGAAAGAAAAAATCAAACTTTGAAGAAAATGATGAATGTCTTACTTATAAGTTCAGGTTTACCACAAAGTTTGTGGGGAGTCTATCCTTACAGCTAACCGAATACTCAATAGATTTTTTCATAGTAAGACACAATCAATTCCTTATGAAAAATGGAAAGAAAGGAAACCCAACTTGAAATATTTCAAAGTGTGGGGGTGTCTAGCAAAGGTCCAAGTTCCTATGCCTAAAAGGGTTAAGATAGGACCTAAGACGGTGGACTGCGTGTTCATAGAATATGCTAAAAGTAGTAAAGCATGTCGGTTTTTAGTTCATAAATCCGTATATCCGGATATTAATGAAAATACGGTAATTGAATCAAATAATGCTGAATTCTTCGAAAACATTTACTCGTATAAAACTAGACATGAACAGTGTAGTGTAGGTTCTAAATTACCTCAAGATGAACCAAGTGAGAATGTACATAATGATGAGAATCCAAGACGCTGTACACGTCAAAGAACGTCAACTTCGTTTGGATCAAATTTTGTAATGTTTCTCTTAGAAAATGAGCCTCAAACATTTATGGAAGCAATGGCGTCTTTGGACTCATCCTTTTGGATAGAGGCAATCGATAGTGAGATTGATTCAATCTTAAGAAACCATACATGAGTTGGTTGATCTTCCTCTAGGAAATAAACCTTTAGGTTCTAAATGGATCTTCTAATGGAAAATGAAAGTTGTTGGTACTATTGATAAGTACAAGGCAAGACTTGTTGTAAAAGGCTTCAGACAAAAGGAAGACCTTGATTACTTTGATACATACTTGCCAGTAATGAGGATAATGTCAATTTGGATGTTAATTTCCGTAGCGGCAGTATATGGTCTTGAAATCTATCAAATGGATGTGAAAACAACATTCCTAAATGGAGAATTAGAGGAAGAGATCTACATGAAACAACCTGAGGGTTTTGTGGTTCCAGAAAAGGAAAATAAGGTGTGTAAACTTTTTAATTCACTTTATGGACTAAAACAAGAACCTAAACAATGGCATGCAAGGTTTGAACAAACCATGTTGGCAACATTTTACCTGCTTCCCTATTTGCTTTTCAATCATAGTCTTCCACTTCTTAAAAATAGGCAACACATCATTCTTTTGTTTCAGGAAAAACAATCAAAAATTTTTGGAATAGTCATTAATAATGGTCAACATGTAATTCATACCTCCTCGAGAAGGTACTATATAAGGACCCTAGAGATTAGAATGAATGTAATCAAGTGTGACTTTAGTTGAGTGGATGCCTTTAGTGTATCTGACTCTCTTCTGCTTCACAAAAATAAAGTACTCATAAAACTCGAATTTGGTAATACTCTAGCCATCAAAAAGTCCTCGCCTACTTAGTTCAGCCATCTTGTTTTCACTTATATGTCCTAGGAGCATATGCCAAAGTTTAGCAACATCACTATCTGATGGAGAGAAAGTAGAAACAACTACATCACCTGTAGCCGTAGAGCCTCGCAAGACGTACAAATTAGTAGTCTTTCTCTGTACCTTCATCACAACAAGAGCACCTTTACAAACCTTCAGGACTCTACCTTCACCAGTGTACTTATATCCGTTCGAATCAAGGTTACTAAAGGAAATAATGTTTCTCTTCAGGTATGGGACATTCCGCAAATCACCAAGTGCCCTCACAACCTCATCAAACATCTTAATCCTGATTGTTCCAATACGAGCTATCTTACAAGGTGTGATATTTCCTATCAACACAACACCTTTAGAGACTGTTTCGTATATTGTAAACCAATCCCAATTGCAACACATATGAAACGTGCAAGCCGAATAAAAAATCCAATCCTCACAGGGTTTGGAGTTACCATCAGAGACTACCAAGGTTTCTCCATCACTAGCGTCATCTTCAACATTACTGGTTTCATCAAACTTCTCTAGTTGGTTTCCTTTCTTCTTTTCAGCTTCCCTTTTATTTCTTTTCCGTAACCTATAACACTCAGATTTGATATGACCCTTCTTCTTGGAAGTTTTTAGATTTTGACCTATTCCTATCATCACCTCCTGAGTTTCTCTCATGAGTCCTTCCTCGAATAATAAGACCATCTCCTTGAGTCTCCAACCCATTCACAAGATGCTTTATTTTCTCCTTAGAGAACAATGCATCTTAAACTTCATCTAGGGTTATCATGACTATATAAAATTGTATCCCTAAAGGTCGAGAGAACACAACAAAATCAACCCTAGATTTTCCTCATCGTACTTAACCTCTAGAGTCTTTAAATCAGAGATGATTTCCTTAAAGACAATTAAGTGATCCTCCAAAGACACACCCTCGGACATGTGATGGGAATAAAGTTGTTGTTTGAGATGCAACTTACTAGTTAGACTCTTTGTTGTACAGAATGATTCCAGTTTCAACCACAACGTAGTGGCAGTGGTCTCATTCAAAACATCCTGTAGAATCTGATAGGATAAATGGAGGTGGATCTGAGATAAAGCCTTTTGATCCTTACGGTATTTATACTCCCCTGTCCACGATGAGGGCATCTTATCAAACCCTAATAGAGCATCGTACAAATCCATCTGCATGATCATAGCCCACATCTTAACCTTCTATAACAAAAATCTGGTGTTGCAATCAAATAGGAAAATATCATACTTCATGGTTGCCATCCCCGAGAAAACAATCGATCGCTCTGATACCAGTTTGTTATAGAATGGACAAGAATAAGCAATACCAAAAAAAAAAAAAAAATAAGAAGAACACACAGATTTTATGTGAAAACCTTTGACAGGAGAAACCATGGGCTGAGGAGGAGGAAATTCACTATAATGAGAGGAGTATAAGGCTGAGACGAAAGTCTCAATGATGTGTTTTAAAAAAAACCACCAAACTCCCCCCCCCCACAAAATCACACTTATATAATACACGCGTATAAATAAATCCTAAGCCCAAAACATACAAGTTCATACGGCATGAGCTTCGCTACGCTACCACCACAGACCCCCAAAAGAATCTCAAACATGAGTCGCAGCGTGAACTTTTCAGGGCCGAATCAACAAAATTCGAGTCACAAACTCTAACACGAGAATTATGTTTGTCTAGAAGAAAATATTCTAGGATTTTAATTGATCCTTTCCGGAGAATTAGATGGTCTTCAGTAACCTGTTTTTTATTTAGTTGCTAATATAGATAAAGCTACCATATGTGAAGTTATGATCTTTAAAATGAAGAGAAATTTGACGAAATATCAATAACTTAATACTGAGTAATGGATGTATTTAATTCCTTACTATTTTATTTTTTTACCATATCCCTTTCGTGAAGACTTAAATTTGAACATCTGGTGTTCCTCCAAAAAATAGGCGTCTAACTTGTTCGCTACTCTCAGTGGAGCTGTTTATATTCCAGGTGTGTAATTTTGAAAGAAATCATACATATGAATACCAAACCTAATGTTTGAGACGAGACATATCAAACTTTATAAGTTATCCATCGAGTTTTGATGAGTTTGTTCTATTTCATTCATCCTTGGAAACTTCCAGTTATTAAAAAAAATGAAAACTGAAAGTATACAACAGTTATTTCTGCTCAAGGTAAAGGGAACCGTCCATCTTATAACTCTCTACATGACCTCATCCTACATAAGAGCTTGCCTTATTATATATGCTTGAAATCCCAACTAGGAATATTTTTTGGATAGTCCACTAAAGTCGAGCACTGGCAGGCATTCCTTTGTTAGGGTTCTATAGATTAAAGGTCTCCCTGTGACATATCCCTGAACTAACATGAAAAAACTAAAGATGCAGAATAAGCAGTGAAAAATCAGAAGGGAGTTGTAATGCCCCGCATTTTTGAGCTAGAAATCAAACCGTCATTCCTATATGTGCAAACTCAAATCCCATGATTCATATTTTAATTCATGTCCCATGATCTTTATCCTAGTTTATAAAGTTCTCTCGAAGTGAAAGATGCTCATAGAATTTTCTGAGAGAAAAGTTGAGTTAAGAATCTTTGATTCGTCCAAAGTTTGGTATTTGATTCTACAAGGGTCTACTTTGAACGTGTATAACTTTTGATATATGTGGAAATTTTTCATCTCAAGACCCACCAAATTGTAGAGAATTGAATCATCATTCAACCAATACCAATTCCCCTAAATACGATACCCGAGTTAAAAGTTATAGCATTTTTCGTCTGAGGCAGTAAGCTGTTAGGATTACACCGCTCGGCGGTGCCTATAGCGGTGGAACCAATAGTGCTCAGCGGTAAGCCTCAAAATTACGATTGTCCAAAATAGTAGGTCCCCACGATTACACCGCTCGGCTGTGCCTATAGCGGTGTCACCAATAGCGCTCAGCAGTGAGCCTCAAAATTGGAATTTCTGCTGAAACTTTTAATTCGGAGGGATAGTCTTGTCTTTTCCCTACCAACCCAAGTCGTGTAAACAGTGAATTAAAACGTTTTTTGGGTGTAATATGCCGAAATTCACTCAAACTTATCAAGAACAAAATCCTAACCTCCCTCCCAAAGATCAAGAATCAATACTTTAAGTTCAAGATTTCCAAGAAACAAAAATCAAGATTTGGATCCTATTCATCAAACTAAGTAGTCTAAGGTATGTGGGACTACTCTAAACTCCATGGGCATAAGATTTACTATTTTATCAAGTTTAAAGATCCCCAATCATGTTAATAAAGAAAAGTTTTTATATTGTTGCAAAAAGTATGTATCATGGAATTGTTTTGGTGAAATTATATATTGTCTCGAACCATTTTTCATGAAATTTAAATTGTAACTATATATGTATGTTTTCGTTTGCAATGAAGAGTTTGTTTGAGAGAATGATTGATAAAAACTCCCTCCCCTTTAATGATGTCTTTGGTTTCAAGTGTTGTGGATTGTTTAAATTGCATGAACTTTCTTAAATAAAATAACAGGGTAAATTCTTATTTCATGATCATAGATTGATATTGTTTATGACATGTTTAGTGGGTGTCTTTCTCATGATAAATGTTCATTATGTCAAATTAACAGTTTCCATGGGTTTTGAGTAATGCAAATATGATATAGCCACCTTATGATTGTACTATTGAGAGAAGAGTGTTTTAGATGTAAACTCTAATGAAAATATATTGCATGACTCTCTCTCACTTGGTTTTTAAGAACTATGGGTAGTCGTTAACGTGAGGATAAGTGAAAAAGGACTACAGATATGTTATGGTGTGACTTGAATGACTTGCAAGTCAGGGTATGATGATACCCGGTGATAGTATGCCCTAAACAGAACAAGTGTTGAATGTATAAAGAATGGTTTTAAAGAACTAAAATTTGGTCTTAAGAGAGTTAGATGGTTACCCTAAGAAAGCATAAGTCGAGAGACTCAATGCTCGAAACTGCGGTTTACCGACTTTGGATTTTGGCACCATGCTGCATGGTCCTATGTGCATTGATTTATGTCGTCCCAACCTAGGACTATGGTTATGAGACATGCTTCGTGGTCCTAATCCCTACATGACATATTATTATTATTGGGAATTTTGCCACCCTGCTTTGTTGACTGACGTGCCGTCCATACAAATACTCCAACTCTTGCGGAAAACTTGGTTGGGGGCTTGGCTGCCGAGTCAAGGGTAGATCCTATATAGCCCATGGAATGATCAGAATTATAGGGTGAACCATCTAGCTCAGGATAAAATAGAAAGTTAGTCCTGATTTCCAAGAGTTGTTGAAATTCATTTCAGTATGCCCACGTGTTTTCACTTATGCATTGTGTTTATTGTTTGATAAAATTCTCTCATTATGATATATAAAAACATGTTAGTTTGAGTTGTTTTACATACCAGTAAATTTTGTATTGACACCCTATATTTCAGGTTCTGATGCCCGGTCTAGGGTCTTTCTAAACAGTAGATTGTTGTCAGACATTAAGAGTTGGTGAGCCTTCTTTACTTCGGAAGGGGTCTTGTTTACTTATGTTGATCTCATTGTTTTTAGTTCATGGTCCGACCGGGGGCTTTGTCTTTGTTTCAAACAGATTGTTGTTTTTAGTTGTAGTAGAGATTTCGCAGATGTGTATTAGATGATTTGAGTTTTACTGAACTTATGTCCTTATTACTCAGTTGAGATATTAATGTGACCATGTTTCCATTAATTTTCCATATTTTCTTACAGTATATGAATTGTGTATATGATTGCCAGTTAGAGAAGGGCTCTTGGGACTTCATGGTTCGAGATGATCGTCCTTGCCTAGACCTCGATTTGAGTTATGACAAATTTGGTATCAGAGCACGATTTATGGTCCCAGGGTTTCTATGAAATTGCGTCGGGTAGAGTCCTATTTATGGGTGTGTAGCGCTCCACACTTATAAAGAGGAGGCTACAAGGTGTTTAGGAATGTCTCTCTTCTTTTCATGATTTGGTTCATTCCATATAGTCTGAGTGTCCTCTAATAAATGATTTCCTATATTTCAAAAAAAATTATCATGCCTCCCCGTAGATCCAATGAACAGAATGCCCAAACTGAGGATGTCCATCCTACTCATAGGATGCAGAACCGTGATAGAGCTCGTACACCTTAGTTTGTTGATACTTTGAGAGTTTCTATAGTTTAGAATAGTCCACCTTGGGCTCCACGAATCGGTGTTAACCGTCCCCAGCCTTCTCAGAGGAAAGTTTTGCATACTAAGTTTTGACAGTCCATCAGTATGATTGCTCAGTTGGTGAACTCTCTGACCCGTCGGTATGAAGATTTGGGTTTCGATGTCGGGTTTATCTGAGGTTAAACGGGTTGGTCAATTAGGAGGATAAACCCACCTACCTTTACTGGCACAAAGGTTGAGGAGGACCCCCAAGTGTTCATTGATGAACTAGAGAATATTTTCACAGTCATGCATGCAAATGAGGTTGGGGGGTTGTGTTGGAAGCCTATCAGTTGAAGGATGTGGACAATCAGTGGTATAATGAATGGGGGGATTCAAAGGGTAGTGATGCTGAGCCTTATTTATGGGGTGAGTTAATAGATGCCTTCATTGATAACTTCTTTCCCCAAGAATTAAGGGAAGCAAAGGATGAAGAATATGTGAATCTGAAGTAAGGAAAGATGAGAGTAAAAGAGTATACATTGAAGTTCAACCAGCTATCTCGTTATGCTCCAGACTTAGCGGATAACATGAGAGCTCAGATGAGGAAGTTTGCATCCGGTCTCTCGGATGATCTGGTGTTGGAATTCAAGGGAACAATGCTGAATAGAGATATGGATTTCTCTAGGTTGTCTATTCATATACAACAGGTAGAAGAGCAAATGAAGAGGCTGACTGAGGTAAGGGGAAAATAAAGAGAAACTAAGAGAGATAGGTCCATAGATCAAAATAAAAGTCAACACTAAGGTGGTAATTGGGGAAATAGGTGGTCTAAAAAGAACTTTTAGAGCAATGCTCAGTCATCAGCAAGTGCACCTGAGCCCAAGCCTTCGAGTGAATAGTATTTTCAATCAGGAGATAGGCTTGGAACTTATGGCACCTAGTCCCAGGGGAGTATGACTCAGCCTTTTAGGTCACACCCTCGCTGTAGCAATTATGGGAGGAATTATCCGGGGAAGTGTTATTCTGAGATTCAGACGTGTTATTTATGCGGCCAAGTGGGAAATTTTCAGAGGGACTTCCCTCGGTTGGAGGGAATATAGGTGGAGATATGTCCCAAGCCGCATCCATAGCTCCTCCTAAGGGTACTACTTCAGCTATCTATGGTGATCGTAATCGGTTGTATGCCATATTTAACCGCCAGGATACGGAGGCCTCACTAGATATTGTTATGGGTATGTTATATATTTTCTCCTGTGATGGGTATGTATTTGGCATGATTCACATGATTGGTGTTGTTAGACAATATGATGTACAGTGTAGTGGTGGAAATAGTAGATTAAGATTGTTAATGTGTGTCTTATGGAAAGGAATTAGTAGGCTTGATGCAATATTTGGAATAACCTAGGTTGGCAACTTGTGGAATAAGGAGTGGGTAATTATGACATATATATATATATACGTATATACATAAGATTAGTATTATAACAATGAATTGTGGTTGAGTCATTAAGCAGATAAAAACGTGGGTAAAGGAGAAAATGTTGAACCCCAAGGTAGCATATTGTTAGATAAAGGTTTATGTGTATAAGTTTTTTGAGCACTTAGTTCCTGTTCTTGAATTTTGGTAGTATAGGTAAAACTAAGGATTTTTTGTGTGATGTTCTTTAGAGCTAAATTGAGGGAATATAGATAGACGGTATGTGCCTTTGGGATAGTTTTACAAAATTTTATTGTGTTATAGGTTATGTGATTAGTGGTCTAATGTTAGAATGTTAAGTAGTGGAGAGTGGATTTTTATGTAATAAGGAGTGAGGATGGGTATGCTCATAAGACTATGAGTTGTAGGTTGATGGATATAGAGGATAAAAATTAAGAGTAGCGTTCTTGGAAAGAAATGCCTGTAAAATATAGTTAAAAAGGAGAAGTTTAGCATTTATGTGCATGGTGATACCCCATTATGTTGAGAGTTGTGGTTATTGATTTGATGTGGGGATATGTTCGCAAGTTTAGGATCGTGACTTTGACCTAAAGGGGATATGGGCAATTAAGGTAGTTCCTAAATTTTCTCCCATTCATGATGCTTATGCTCGGGTCCCTCAATGACCCTCCGTATGTTAGTAGGATAGTGGTTGTGGAAGCATAGTAATGTTTTAGGTAGGGAAGTAGATGTTCTTGATTGTGAAAAGTTTGATGTGATTCATTTAGATAAGGTTATAAGTGAAGGGAGAAAGAAGGAGATGAACTTTTACTACGTGAAATAGTTAGGAAGGAGATATGTGGCGAAAAGCTTTGTGAGAATGATTGAATTTGTTATTTTTAGTGGAGAGAGACATTAAGTGGGTGTAGTAATGATAGTCTTGAATGTTTTGATTGATGAAAACACAAACCAATGATCCATGTGGTTATTACTCCTTGAATTAAGACTTAAGGTTGTTGGGTTATAGTGACGAGGTGAGGTGATTTCTTAATGTGAGTAGGGTACAGGGTCACATAGTTTAAGTTAGCATACTTTTTAACTTTGGGTTAGGCTTCAACATTGAAGTACTATGTAGTGGGACTCAAATTCTTGTGGTTAGATGTGTTGTGAGAGAATTGTAAGTGGTAAATGATGAAGTATGTTATTTATTGTTTGGGGCATGGTTAAGTAGTGTCTCTAAGTTTTAGGTCTATTCGTTGTATCTTGTAAGGTAGAGAATGCTTCTAATTCCTTTCTTCCGCGAAATCTCATTTCATGATTGTGCCGATATAATCAGTCCTATTATCACCAAATAAACTCATGCCTTATTTGTGATGATCATGAATCATGTGCAAGGCCATCTCTATGTCAATCCTTATCATCTCACGCTTTGTGCGTATATGATTCACTAGGAGGTTATCATGAAACTCTTTAGAAACCTTTTTATATTCTGTTGAGGAAAAAAAAGTTCAATGCGAGGTTACATTCCTTACTTCATACTTTTCGAGCTTCAACAAGATCCTACCCATCATTCGGGGACGAATGATCCCAAGGGGGAGATAATGTAACACCCCACATTTTCGAGCTAAAAATTACACCGTCGTTCCTATGTGTGAAAACTTAAATACCATGATTCATATTTTAATTCATGTGTCTTGATCTTTATCCTAGTTTATGAAGTTATCTCGAAGTGAAAGATGTTCATAGAATTTACTGAGAGCAAAGTTGAGCTAAGAATCTTTGATTCGTCCAAAGTTTGGTATTTAATTCTACAAGAGTCTACTTTGAACGTGTATAACTTTTGATTTTCGTGAAAATTTTTCATCTCAAGACCCACCAAATTGTAGATAATTGAATCAGCTATCCAACGATACCAATTCGCCTAAATCCGATACCCGAGTGAAGAATTATAACATTTTCCGTGTGAGGCAGTAAGTTGCCACTATTACATCGCTTGGCGGTGACTATTGTAGTGGAACCAATAGCTCTAAGTGGTAAGCCTCAAAATCGATATTGTCCAACATAGTAGGTCACCGCGATTACAGTGCTCGGCAGTGCCTATAGCGGTGGCACCAATAGAGCTCAGCAAGTGAGCCTTAAAATCAGGATTTCTGCTGAAACTTTTAATTCTGAGGGGCAGTCTTGTCTTTTCCCTACAAACCCATGTCGTGTAAACAGTGAGTTAAAAGGTTTTTTGGGAATAATATGTCCAAATTCACTCAAACTTATCAAGAACAAAATCCTAACCTCCCTCCCAAAGATCAAGAATCCATACTTTAAGTTCAAGATTTATGTAATACCCCGTATTTCTATCTAGCTTAAATTCGTCCCAAAGATGTCAAAGACATATTTTAAAGATGAATCCACTTTTAAACATGTGCTATTTTCAAGATTTTTACTTTCTGTCATGTGGGAAATTCAATAATCTTTCCATCGATATAAGATTCTCCTAAATGCGATAATCGGGTAAGAAGTTATGACTATTTCAAGTTTTAGTCGTAAAACACCGTTATTTTAGTCAGTGACGCGTTGCGCCATAAGACAAAATGACATTCGTCAATTTCCAGTAAGACTCCGTGATTTCACTGCATCGCGGAGGGCTCCCAAATCCCAATTGTCAAAATCTAGTGAAGCTCCATGATATCCCCGCATCGCATCGTTGTCCGATTTCCTATTTGTCAAATTCCAGTGACACGACATGATAGCGCCGCTTCGCGCTAGGGGTCCAGGTCGGGAAATTTTCACAAATTTAAAACACGCGTCCAAGGGTTAAAAGGGTCAATTTCCTACCCCTATTTAAACCCAATAACACGTGATTCAGCCATTCTTCACCAAAAATATAGTATTTCTCTCAAGTTTCTCTTAAGACAAGATAGGGTTTTCAATTGAGGACTCAAGTTCAACACTCAAATTCAAGAGTCTCTCTATCAATCTTCGCTAAATCAAGAACTAAGGTATGCATAGTGTTCATTCATGGACTCCTTTCATCCATGAAGCCCAAGAATCTCTTTTCAAAGTTCAAGTATATGGATTTTTGTGATTTCCATGTTGGGTTTGTTTTTGTTCATGTTGATAATGACCAATTGAATTATAATCCATGTTTGGTGATAAATTTTATGTGGAATTAGTTATTATATGTGTAGATTCATGTGAACTCATGTTTTAAACCCTTGAATTGTGAAACTAGAATTGAATCATGATGTTTACTTGTTGTGCAATGTAGCTTACATATACTATGCTCACTATGTGTTTGATTAAAAGCCTATGGGAAGGAAAAGTTCCATACTAGTATGATAATATGAAATCCCCATTCATATACAAGTTCATGCATGTCAAGTGTTTGATGAAATGTCTTAGTCAATGGATTATAGATATGTGTGTAGCCATTGTTGTGCTTTAGAATTTATGCCATGAATTACTTCTAAGATATTGAGTCCTGGGGGTATTAATACCCGACAAATTAGTTGTGTGCCTAGAGCCGGTGTCATGTTTTCATGATATTCTCAGTCAATCCATGTTCAGTAGAATTCAGCTAGTCATGTGACTCAGGAAAACTTAGTGAATTCAATATCAGTCTAGAAATCTCAGAAATTCCAGTAAATCTCAGTAATCCAGTAATCTTCAAAATCTCGAACAGTTATCAGATCTCAATAGAAATTCCATCAGTCCATAAAATTTATTTAACTCAGTCTAGTCAAGTTCATTTAATCATGTTCAGTGTCTATTCAGATGGGAGTAGGAATTAGCACCGAGTGAACCCGAGGATGGGAACTCACCTGTTATATGAGGGTATGATTCTTAGAAACAATCCTTGCATTCCTGAACTACGTAGCCAACGTAGGTTGAGACATCATAGCCTATTATATGAGGGTAGATGAGGTGGCTTAACCTGTTATATAAGGTTTCCCACCGTTCTCACTAGAGTTACCTGTTATATGAGGGTTACTCACAGATTTTCCTTACCAGTGGCGTGGTATTGACACCATTCTAATTGGGGTTACAGATTGGACTCCAACACAGCTATAATAGCTTATTAGGGGCATGTCGGTTAGATGATTACTTCCCACAGTTTCAATTACAAAATCAGGATTGCCAAATATAGTCATTCAGTCTCAGTAATAGAACTCAGATAGTTCTATAGAATTTAGGACTGTCAGATACAGTCAACTCAGAACAGTATGAAACTCAGCTAGTTTCATCAGAACCTAGGCTGTCAGATACATTCGCTCAGTATCAGTTATACAGTTATCAGCATCCCATGTTATCAGTACTCAATCTCAGAAATCATGTTATCGCGAGCTCAGTTATAATTATTATGTAATCATGCATGCATTCTCATGTTCACGTTATCCAGTCAGTTAGTATAGTTCATGCATGTGAACCTTTTACATTCAGCCTACCTCACGTGCATACCAGTACATTCAAACATACTGACGCATTTGAGCTATGGTGTTTTATACCATAGGTTCAGAAGCACGAGTTTCAGAGCATCAGTAGTATTCCAGATTTTAGCAGTCAGATTTAACCGTGAGTCCTCATCTTTTGAGGACATGACCATTACTTTATTTCATCATTACTTGGTATATTACAATAGTTGGAGTTAGTTGGGACCATGTCCCATCAATTTCTTATTCGGATAGTTAGAGGCTTTCCAGACTATTATGTTTCAGACAATTTATTTCAGTTGTTTTGGGTATTCATACCCCATCCAGATGTTATGTTTATTTTATCATTTTTGAAACTTACGGCCTTACAACCTTTATTTCCGCATTATACAGTATATTAAGCAGTGTTCAGGTACAGATATCAGTCATGGGTTAGCTTGTGGTCCTCCGGGGTCATGAGCACCGTGTAGCATTCCGGGTACTAGATTCGAGGCGTTACAATTTCCAAGAAACAAAATCAAGATTCGGATCCTATTCTTCTAACTAAGTAGTCTAAGGTATGTGGGACTACTCTAAACTCCATGGGCATAAGATTCATTGTTTTATCAAGTTTAAAGATCCCCAATCATGTTTATAAAGATGAGTTTTGATATTTTTGCGAAAAGTATGTTCCATGGAGTTGTTTTGGTTAAATTATATGTTGTCTTGAACCATTTTTCACTAAATTTAATTAGTGACTATATATGTATGCTTTCTTTTGCAATGAAGAGTTTGATTGAGAGCACAATTAATAAAACTCCCTCTCTTTTTATGATGTTGGTGGTTTCAAGTGTTGTGGATTGTTCAAATTGCATGAACTTTCTTAAAGAAAACAAAAGGGTGAATGCTTGTTTAATGATCATGGATTGATATTGTTTATGACATGTTTAGAGGGTGTCTTTCCCATAATAAACGTTCATTGTGTCAAATTAACAATTTCCATGGGTTTTGAGTAATGCAAATATGATATTGCCACCTTATGATTGTACTATTGAGAGAAGAGTATTTTTGATGTAAACTCAAATGAAAATCTATTGCATGACTCTCTCTCACTTGATGTTTAAAAACTATGGGTGGTCTTTACTATGAGGATAAGTGAAAAAAGGGCTACAGATATGTTATGATGTGACATGAATGACATGCAAGTCGGGGTATGACGAGACCCGATTATAGTATTCCCGTAATACAACAAGTGTTGAATATTTTGAAAGTATGAAGAATGATTTTAAATAAATAAAAGTAGGGATTAAGAGAGTTAGATGGTTACCCGAAAAAATCACGAGTCAAGAGACTCAATGCTGGACATCTGTCACAACCAGAGCTGAGACCCTGGCCTCAAAGGGAATATCAAACTATGAAGGCCTGAGCGCCCCTATTCTATCTGGAAATCATACACAATGTTCATGTAATGTAAAGAAATGTGGAAGATTAATAAATGAAAACATGGTCACTTTTTAAATTCAACTGGACAATACGAAATGAAGTTCATAACATTCAAATTACATGACTCTGATCTGTGAAATCTCTACTAACTAAAAATATCATCTGTCTGAACTCTGGGACAAGGCCCCAGTCGGATCATGAATCAAAATAACATAACCATGACAAGTTTCATAACTAGGCCTTCCAAAGTTAGGTAGGCTCACCAGCTGCAACTTCTGTCAAATCAACCTACTGTTTAACGGGACCCCGGAACTGAGCCTCACATCCTAAAATATAGGGGTCAATACAATTGTACTAGTACACAGAGCAATCCAATAAAATGTATCTATATTTAACATAAGTGAGAGAAATTCATAAAACATTTTAGATATAATATATGAAAACACATGGGCGTACTTGAAAAGACTTTGAACAATTCTTTGAAATCAAAACTCATTCTTTGTCTTACTTTTGAGCTAGGTGGTAGATCCTACAATCTGTAATCCACGAGCTATATGGAATTCGCCCTTGACTCGACGACCAAGCCTCCAATCCAAGTTTACCACCAGGATTAGAGATCAATAAGGGGGACACACAAGATCACACAGCAGGGTACCAAAATCCCCAATCAAATTAACATGTCATGGTAATGCACAAGATCACAAAGCAGGGCTCCTAACCATAGTCCCAATTTGGGACGACATGAATCAAGGTACACAATATCACAAAGCATGGTACCGTAACCCAGTGTCAGCAAATCACGGTTTCTAGTATTCAGTCTTTCAACTCGTACTTTCTTCGGGTAACCACCTAACTCTCTTTAAGCCCATTTTTAGTCTGTTCTAAACATGCATCTTTCTGAAATCAAATTCTAAAAATTTGAGTAAAATCTATATTTTAGTCTGTTCTGAATTTGCTATGGTATTCATCTTCCTTGGTATCATAATACCAAGACTTGCAAGTCGTATCTCTAAGCCATACATTATCATGTTATAGTCTTCCCTTTCAAAACCTTCTGTTCAGACCACCAAACTATTAAAACAATATATGAGGATGCGTATAGTGAAATTCATGAAAACTTAGGCAAAGATTCTCTATTTCAATTCACAAACACATGGTGGTCAAGTAATAAACCATGAAATCTCTTTAAATCCTCTCTTTCATTTAAGTGATTAAGAAAACGCCCTCTCTTCAAGTTATCATCAAAATGAAGCCAACAAATAATAGTAAAGACATTTATATCATACTACTCGACATGCAATCAAATAATTCATAACTAGAGAGGGAGTATAAATCTTCATGTTCTCGATTCAAGTATCAAAACTCAAACACCATGTATGTATATATATATATATATATATATATATATATATATATATATATATATATATATATGAACGAAAATTGAACTTAAGGGGGAGGCCTCAAGACCAAATCACTATCATCAAAAAAATTCACAATGCATATTTGTTATTGTAAGTTCAAACCCCTCAAAAATATATGAGTTATCAACATTCAAAACATTATTAAAAAGGTTTCACCATGCCCTTATAGTTTAGGAAAACCCCATGTACCTTAATCGATGAAGAATTCGCAGAAAAGTTGATCCCTTGAGCTTGAATATTTAGCCCTAAGTTGTTTTTTTTCTCTTATGGAGTTCTTGGATATGGATTAGGGATTTTAAGAAACTTAAAACGTTACTAATAACCTTAATTTCGTTTAAGGATGATTAGGGATGGTTTTGGAAGGTAAAAAGACTTGGTTGCCCTTAAAATGACTTTAAAAATGAAGTATTTGCGTTGTTGGGCCATAGGGCATGCGAGGCATTACCTATAGCCTAAGATAGGCTATGTCATGCATTTCCCATCTCCTAAAATAGGCTGGGTGTCGCATTTCCCATCTCCTAAGCTATGTTGGGAGATGCATTGTCATGGCACAACATTTCCAGTAGCCTTAGGCGATTGCTAGGCGAAGCACTCCAATTCGCAAAGTCATAACTTTTTGTTCGGGCATTGGATTGAGGAAAAATTGGTATAGTTGGAAAGAAGACTCAAAGAACTTTTATTTGATATATAGTAGGCCCTCTAAATCATCATATTCTAGGATTAATAGTCGATGGAACTTGTCCCACGTTGAAACATTCACTAAAACTTAATCGATAGAAATGTCTTCAACTCGTCTTAGAGTTAGGGGATTATTGTGACCTCAATTCACATTCAAAGGCATTCCCATACTATAGGAGTGATCACCACACATATATTAACACAGAAACATTTAGTTCGTGTCTATGTGCATAGGAATGACAACCTAAATTCTAGAGCAAAAGTACGGGGTGTTACAATATCGTGGTTTGCCGACTTGGGATTTTGGCACCAAGATGTGTGGTCTTGTGTGCCTTAATTTATGTCTTTCCATGTTGGGACCATGGTTAGGATCCATGTTTCGTGGTCTTATTCCCTACCATGACATATTATTATGATTGGAAATTTTGGCGCCATGCTTTGTGGACTGGTGTGTCTACCATACCGATACTCCAACCCTTGCGCCAAACTTGGGTTGAGGACTTGGCCGTCGAGTCAAGGCGGATCTCATATAGCCCGTGGGATAATCAGAATTGTAGGGTGTACCATCTAGCTCAGGAAAAAATAGAAAGTGAGTCACGATTTCAAAGAGTTGTTGAAATTCAATTTAGTATGCCCATGTATTTTCACTTATGCATTATGTTTATTGTTTTATAAAATTCTCTCATTATGATATATAAAAAAATGTTATTTTGGGTTGTTTCACATACTAGAACATTTTATATTGACCCCTATATTTCAGGTTCTGAGGCCCAGTCTAGCGATCCTGCTAAACAGTAGATTGTTGTCATACGTTAAGGGTTGGTGAGCCTCCCTTACTTCGGAAGGCGTCTTGTTTACTTATGTTGATCTCATTGTTTTTATTTCATGGTCTGACCAGGGGCCTTGTCCCGATTTCTAACAGATTGTTGTTTTTCAGTTGTAGTAGAGATTTGACAGACGTGTATTAGATGGTTTAAGTTTTATTAAACTTATGTCCGCATTACTCAGTTGAGATATTAAAGTGACCATGTTTGTGTTTATTTTTCATATTTCCTTACAGTATATGAATTGTGTATATGATTGTCAGTTAGAGAAGGGCTCTTGGGCCTTCATGGTTCGGGATGCTTGTCCCGACCTAGACCTCAATTCGGGTCGTGACAAGAGTAGGGACCTACCAAAATAGAGAGACGGAGAGCAACATCTTGATAAGCTTTTGGACCTTTGGACTATCAGACCTACTTAACAACAATAATAAATTAAATCAGGATACCATAGATCTCAAGAACGGAAAGCCTACCCTATAACTTTGAAAAAAGGTATCACTACTTAGTTGAAACAGTCAAATAAAAAATTGATATGTTCTTGATTTGTTATTTGTAATGTGTTTTGCACCTTTACAGGAAACTCGAGGATAACCGAAAATGATGCATCAACTTTAGATCATAAAAATTTGTTTAATACATGTGCAAGCATCAATAGGGTATGTTATAATACGTTGCAATATCATTGTGTTTATAAATCAAATAGATCAGAAAAATTTAAATTAATAAACTTGTCGTCTTTGGTATAAATAACTGAGCTCATGAAGGATAAAAGTAATGGAGGAAATCTGTTTATGTAGAGGCTTTTTGAATGATTTCATCATAGACTATATTGTATGTTGAATGAATCATCACTATCTGTTGTGGGCGGTAAAATTATTAGCTTTACACAATGGAAACTTTTTGCTCTTGATAGTGTCACGCCTCAGTTTTAGATTGGTATATCAACTTACAGTATATTAGCCTGTGCCAAAAAAGAACTGAAAATCGACTTGTTATAACTATTTAAAAATACTGGATAAGGATGATATAAAAAGTTTCTTTTGTTTGAGAACATGCAATTGACAAGTTAGGGTTTTCAAACTGAACAAGTGGTGCTTACAACTACAATTTAAAAAAAAATACCCTAAATAGAAAGAAATTCTTGAGTCACTAAAAAACATGACTGTACTTTTATTTAATTATAATAGTTTTGGTCTTAAATAATTGAATACTGTAACTTTAAATTGAATACTCTTTTTAATTGGATGTTTTATTTTTGATTTAATTTTATAATTGTTTTTGTTTGAATTATTAGATAAGCCCGAAAATCATCCTAGCAATACCGAAGAAGTGAAACCCTAGCGTTCAAATCAAAGCTCCAAAGAAGATAAATTGCCAACACCAGACGAAATCAATATTTTCCAATAAAATTACTAATCATATACAAGGTATCCGGTTCTTTTTGAAACTATGGATGATATTGAATGTACAAATCATATACTACTCTCTCTCTCTCTCTCTTTCCTTAGTGTGCTTGAGATCGTGCTTGTCTGTGACCCGAGTCATCATTCGGGGACGAATGATCCCCAATGGGGGATAATATAACACCCCTTAGCATTCTCAACTTAACACCACTCTTAGAGAGCTTACAACCTGAAATTTTTTTAAGTGTTAAAAGATTTAGTCATATTTTGAGCCCTTAACTTCAATGATTTTTAAATTTATCTTTCCGACTCCGAGATGTAGATTTTTGAGTTGATTCATGTTTAGGGGTATAAAGTAAGGGTGTCTAACATAAATGAAATTACAAAAGTCCTATCTATGCGGCTTCTTTTGGACTCTTGACTTGAGTTTCATTACCCCATTCTTCAGGCGGGCTCCTGACTTGCCATTTCCTCAACTTGTTGCTTGGCTTTTAATTTCATCACCCTGTTCTTCAGGCGGGCTCTTGACTTGCTATTTTTCAATCTGTTGACTTTCAATTTCTTCGCCTTGTTGCTTGACTTTAACCTTCTTCACCTTGTTGTTTGACTTTCAACTTCTTGACTTTGTTGCTTGACTTTCAATCTCTTAACCTTGTTATTTGACTTTCAATTTCATCACCCTGTTCTTCAGCCAGGCTCCTGACTTTCCATTTCATCATCCTATTCTTCAAGCGGGCTCCTGACTTTCCATTTCATCACCCTGTCTTCAGGCGGGCTCCTGACTTTCAATTTCATCACCTTGTTCTTCAGGAGGGTCCTGAACATAAATTAAATTTCCATTTTCCAGGAGGGTCCTGAGAAGAAAGTAAATTCTCATTTTTCAGGAGGGTCCTGAACATAAAGTAAATTCCCATTTTTCAGGAGGGTCCTGAACATAAAGTAAATTCCCATTTTCCAGGAGGGTCTTGAACATAGAGTAAATTCCCATTTTCCAGGAGGGTCCTAGACATAGAGTAAATTCCCATTTTCCAGGAGGGTCCTGAGCATAAAGTAAATTCCCATTTTCCAGGAGGGTCCTGAGCAGAAAGTAAATTCTCATTTTTCAGGAGGGTCTTGAACAGAAAGTAAATTCCCATTTTCCAGGAGGGTCTTGAGTAGAAAGTAAATTTCCATTTTCCAAGAGGGTCCTGAACAGAAAGTAAAATCTCATTTTTCAGGAGGGTTCTGAATATAAAGTAAAGTCCCATTTTCCGCAAGGGTTTCCACATAAATCTGTGTGTTCTTGTCCTTTTATTTTTTTGCTTTTGGTTTGCTTTATTCTGTCCAAATCATAACAAACTAGTATTAGAGACAAGATCGGTTGTTTTATTGGGGATGGAAACCATTTAGTATGATATTCCGTTGTTGTATTGCAACACCAGATATTAGTTATGACAGGTTAAGATACGGGTTGGGCTCGTGCAAATGGATTTGGACGATGCTCTATTAGGGTTTGATCATATGCCATCATCATGGAAAGATGATAACAAATGATGTAATGATCAGAAGGCTCTATCTAAGATCCACCTTCATTTATCCAATCAACCTCTACAAGATGTTTTGAAGGAGTCCACCGCCGCCGTATTATGGTTGAAACTGGAATCTTTATGCATGATGAAGAGCCTAACTAGTAAGTGGTATCTCAAACAGTGACTTTATTCCCATCGTATGTATGAGGGTGCATCCTTAGAGGATCACCTATCTATCTTTAAGGAAATCATCTATGATTTAGAGACTTTGGAGGTTAAGTACGATGAGAAAGATCTAGGGTTGATTCTATTGTGTTCGTTGCCTGCATCATACTCAACATTTTGGGATATGATTTTATATAGTCGTGATACCCTGACCATAGATGATGTCTATGATACGTTGTTCTCTAAGGAGAAGATGAAGCATCTTGTGAATGGGTCAAAGACTTACAGAGATGGTATCATTTTCCAAGAAAGGACTCGTAAGAGGATTTCTGGGAGTGATGACAGGAATAGGTCAAAATCTAGAAATAGAAACAAAACCTGTAATTAGTGTAAGATGAAGGTCCATATCAAATTTGAGTGTTGGAAGTTACAGAACAGAGAGAAAAGAGAAACTCAAAAACTGAAGGAAAACTAAACAGAGAAGTTCGGTGAAGCCAATTTTGTTGAAGTTGGCAGTACTGATGGAGAACTCTTGGTAGTTTCTGATGGTAACTCTAAACCATGTGAGAATTGGATTCTTGATTCATCTTGCACGTTTCATATGTGTGCAATAGGGATTGGATTATAACATATGAAACAATCTCTAAAGGTGTTGTGTCGATGGGAAATAACATACCCTATAAGATAGTTGGTATTGGAATAATCAAAAGTAAGATGTTTGATGGGGCTGTGAGAACACTTAGTGATGTGCGGTATGTTCCAGACCTTAAGAGAAATCTTATATCTCTGAATACCATTGATTCAAACAGATATAGGTACACTGGTAAAGGTGGAGTCGTAAAGGTTATTAAAGGTGCTCATGTTCTGTTGAAGGGACAAAGAAAGTATGAAAATTTATATGTCTTGCAAGGTTCTATGGTTACAGGTGATGTAGCTATTTCTTCCTCCTCTTTATCAGAAAGTGACATTGCTAAACTTTGGCATATGCACCTGGGGTATATGGGTGAAAACGGAATGGCTGAACTAAGAAGGAGAGGACTTCTTGATGGGCAGAGTATTACCAAATTGGAGTTCTATGAGAATTGCATTTTTGCGAAGCAGAAAAGAGTCAGATTCACTAAAGGTATCCACTCAACTAAAGGCACACTTGATTACATTCATTCTGATATCCGAGGTCCTTCTAGAGTACCTTCTAAAGGAGGTGTTAATTACTTGTTGACTATTATTGATGACTATTCTAGAAAATTTTAGGTGTTCTTCCTGAAGCAAAAGAATGATGTGTTGCCTACTTTCAAGAAGCGGAAGATTTTGATTGAAAAGCAAATAGGGAAGCAGGTAAAATATCTTCGGACTGACAATGGTCTAGAGTTCTGTTCTAATAAATTTAATGCTCTGTGCAAGTCAGAAGGAATTGCGAGGCACTTGACAATTCGTCATTCTCCGCACCAGAATGGTGTGGCTGAACGAATGGATAGGACTATAATGGAGAAGGTGCGTTGTATTCTCTCTAATGCTTATTTACCCAAGTTTTTTTGGGCAGAAGATGCTTCCACAACTTGTCTTCTTATTAACCGCACTCCCTCAGTCGCGATTGACAAAAAGACTCTATAAGAGGTATGGTCTGGTACTCCTGCTAGTTATTCTGATTTGAGGATTTTTGGATGTCCTGCGAATGCTTATGTTGATAATGAAAAGTTGGATCCTAGATCTATCTAGTGCTTATTTATAGGTTATAAGCCTGGTGTTAAATTTTATAATCTTTGGTGTCCAGAAAATAGAAAGGTTATAATTAGCAGGGATGTTGTGTTTGATGAAACTGCCATGCTTCGGGCTCCCTCCGAATCTAGTGCTTCGCCCCTAGATGAGCTTAGTGACATGAATCAACAAAAGTCAAGCACTCACGTTGAATTGGAGATTGGTGCAGAGTCTACACCAGTTCCTACTTCTCAATCTAGCCTGGAGATACAGAGTGGTACTATTTCTTCCTCACCACCAATGACGCCACAATATTCTATTTCTAAAAATAGGCGTAGAAGAGATATTAGACCTCCTCAAATGTATGTTGAAGCTGATTTGGTTTCTCATGAATTGAATGTAGCAGAAGGTATTGATTCCGGTAAACAACCTTCTTCTTACTTAGAGGTAGTTAGTTGTGATGATTTCGGCCGATGGATGATTGCTATGCAGTAATAGATAGAATCACTTCATAAGAATGACATATGATATTTGGTGAGATAGACTAAATATAAGAAATTTTTCCATTGCAAGTGGGTATTCAAAAAGAAAGAAGGAACATCGGGAGTTGAAGATGCAAGGTTCAAATCAAGACTAGTTCCTAAAGGCCACAGTCAGGTTCCAATTATTTTCACATATGTGTTTTCTCCAGTTGTAAAGCATAGTTCGATTTGAGCCTTTCTTGGTATTATGGCCATACATAATCTTGAGCTTGAGAAGTTAGATGTCAAAACTGCATTCTTACATGGAGAACTTGAAGAGGACATCTATATGCAACAACCAGATAGCTTTGTAGTTTGAGGAAAGGAGGACTATGTATGCTTGATAAAAAAGTCTCATTATGGCTTAAAATAGTCCCCCAGGCAATGGTATAAGAGGTTTGACTATTTTATGACCCCTCATATGTTTTGAAGGAGTAGTTATGATAGTTGTGTCTACTTCAAGGAGGAAAGTGATGGTTCATTTGTGTATCTTTTTTTGTATGTTGATGATTTTTAATTGCAACAAAGGATAGGAGAGAGATAATAAAAGTCAAAGCTCAGCTCAGTAAGGAGTTTGATATGAAGGATCTAGGAGCAACAAAGAAGATTCTTGGCATGCAAATTATAAGGGATAGAGAGAAGTGTAAGTTATACTTGAGTCAGAAAAGGTATAGTGAGAAAGTTTTTCACAGGTTCAATATGAAAAATGCCAAACCTGTAATTACTCTATTAGCAGTTCACTTTAAAATCAGATGATCAGTGTGACTATATGTCTTGAGTTCTATAGTCTAGTATCGTCAGGTCTCTTATGTATGTGATGGTGTGTTCCTAACTAGATTTATCTTATGCCATCAGTGCAGTTAGAAGATACATGGCAAATCCTGGCAAAGAACATTGGAAATCAATTCAATGGATTTTCAGATACTTCCATGGATCTGCTGATGTTTGTTTGCAGTTTTGACGAAATTGAGATAGAGTAATCAGGTATATTGATTCTAATTTTGCAGGAGATCATCCTAAAAGGATGTCCCTTATAGTCTATGTTTTAACCATTGGTGGTTGTGCTATTAGTTGGAAAGCTACCTTATAGACAATGGTTGCTTTGTCAACTACTGAGGCGGGGTATATGGCTATTATAGAGTCTTTCAAGGAAGTTATTTGGTTGAAGGTTCTGTTTGGTGAACTTAGCAAATACTTACAAATTACTATCGTCTTTTGCGATAGTCAGAGTGTTATCTTCCTTACAAAAGATCAGATGTTTCATGAGAGGACAAAGCACATTGATGTTTGGTACCATTTTGTGCATGAAATTATTGCTCGTGGTGATATTCTGGTAAGAAAGAATAGTACCCATGATAACCCTGTTGATATGATGACCAATACACTACCAAGAACCAAGTTTGAACATTGCTTAGACTTGGTTGGTGTTAGCTGTTAAGATGTGCCCTTAGGGGCTTTTGTGGAAGAGGTGGAGAGTTTGTCTTGAAATGGATTTGAGTTCTGAATTAAAATTCGTGTCAAGGTGGAGATTTTTGAAGTTGTGACCCTAATTTTGTTGATCCATCCCTAAAGTTTCGCGGTGTGACCCATGTTTGTGATTTTCAATGAGGTCTATGGTGGTAGTGTACCCGATCCCAAAGCCCACCATTGATCCTGATGGGGGTTTAGGGGCGAAGCTCCCGTAGTATGGAGCTTTATGTTTTTGGGCCCAGGACCTATTTCTATGCATGTATTATATAAGTACGATTTAGTGGGTTGTTATAGATTTATTCAGAAATTACGTCTCTCCACATTGTACTCCTCTCCTTTCATAGTGAAATTCCTCTTCCTTTGCCCATGGTTTTTCCTGCAAGGGTTTCCATGTAAATCTGTGTGTTCTTGTCTTTTTATTTTTTTTCTTGTGGTTTGCTTTATTCTGTCCGAATCATAGCAACCATGATGTTTCCTCATCTAAGCAACATTCTTTACAGTACTTTGGCATATAGTCATATTGTATCTGCATCCATTTAGATTTAACTTCACCTGTTTCATCATCCTCCTTATTAATTTTTACCCTTTATGGTAACTTTACCACCAAATACACTTCAATCTTTACTTTGGCACAAGTGGGTCATGTTTGATTCTTTGTTGCTATGTCAACTGTTAAAGGTTTCCCCACAGCCGATGCTATAGAAAAAATAGCTTCTTTAGCAAAAAAACTTGGTGGCAAGTCAGAAAGCGATATCCATGCTAATCCAATAGTAGTTTCAACATCAGGCTCAAACTATGGATCCCACTTGAGAGTCCTCATCTGCCAATATCTATCTCTTGATTTTATGTAAAAAGTCACTGTGGATAACATCTAAACGTAATCCTCTAGACTAGTTAATTGAATTAATACATGTCTGGTATCTAATGCTCCTATCATACATTCTTTCTTAGTCCCACATTGCCTAGGAATAGTTTTCCTCAAAGTATTTATGTATGGTTTTCCATATGAAAACTTTCCAACGATGGTGTATTGCAGATTTTCTGTAACACCCCGCATTTTTTAGGCTAGAATGTAAACCGTCATTCCTACGCGTAATAGTTCCAAAACAAAATAAATTCTATGCAAATTTAGTGTGTTAATTAGTTATGTAGTGTGGGAATCTAGTTGGGCATGAATTGAGATTATAGAGGTCCCTTAACTCAAAAGCGAGTTGAAAGCCTTCCTATAGACTGAGTTTTAGTGAGCGTCTAAACTTGGGTCACTTCCATCGACCATAACTTATTGTATATATCGAATTAAAGGGCCTACTATATATAAAATGAAAGATATTTGAGTACTATTTCCAACGCCACCAGTTTCTTCTTAATCTGATATCGAAGTAGAATGTTCTTCTCTTTTTACTTTGAAGTGTATGTCTGTCAAAATATGACGACAAGGCTGGCGACCTATCAATTAGGCGACGGCCCATCAGCCCTAGTCATTATCCTAGGGAAGAAAGTGGTAAAATCCATCCCAAAAATGATGACCTAGGTGACGGCCTATCACCTGAGTGACGGCCCATCAACCTTGGTCGTCAACTGATGAAGTTTTGCGACTTTTTTTGGTTTCCTTAGGGTTATTTTTGTCTTTTCCTGATAAAAGAACAAACCAGGAAACACAAGAACCAGCAACTAAAGGAAGCGAACACACACTAAAAATCCGAAATTAACAACACATAGAAGAAAGGGGATGAAGTAGAAGACTCAAAACACACATAGACATTTCGGATTCAACATAAAAGAAGATAAAAGTGCATAAAATGTATAGGATAGTAGTGAGACATACAATCACACCAATGAATAGCACCAAGGTGTGTATCAAACACTAAGACACATAACACCAATGAGAGATAATACCACACTCTTAGGTGGACCAAAGGAATTCACACTCCTCAATCACACCTTCCTTGCCAATTATTCAACACAAGTGAAATCCACCAAATGTATTAATCTCTCAAGTTTTGGCTACACTACACTAAGCTAAAGAAAACTACGAACTACAACTACACTAAGAGTAATACTCAATTTCAATTCATCCAAGTCTAATGAAAAGAGAAGCTAATTTGTTTATTTATACTATTACATAGTAAATGTCAAAAATACCCTTAATGAATAAGGGAAATGAGGCACCTCTTGAGTGTGACTTTAGAGTGTAAAATGTCTTCTATACCCTTCACTTGAGGTGCCTCTTGAGTGTAAAGGTTCTCTTCCTAGATTCTCTTGAAAAAGACTTCAAAATGCTCCAAAAAGCCTTCAATCACTTGTCAATTCCTAAGTTTGAACCTTTGATAATGCCATGTACTCTTTTGTGCTCTTTATGATTGTATCATTTCCTCACTCCAATAACCTTTCCCATGAATTTAATTACACTCTAAATGTTATTAATCAATCATTATCAGTTATACAACATCAAAATTCTCTCTTCACTCTCAAATACAAGATCAAACTAGGGTTTCCGCCAAGAACAAGAAATCAAGAAAAATCATTCTTTAAGTCCAAGATTTCCAAGGAACAAATCAAGATTCGATTTCTACTCTTTAAACTAAGTAATCTAAGGTACGTGGGACTATCCTCAACCTTATGGGCATGGATTTTTCAATTTTTAAATTAGTTTTAAAGTATGTATATATATAACTACAAATGAAATTGGTTTCACGAATATTGATGATTATGTTTTAAGGATTTCATATTGTTATAAAGAAAATTGTGGAGATTGTGATGCAGTGCTTTAAACTTGAATATTACTTTCGTGTGATCTTGTGATGTTAACATTGATAAATTAATGAGAGCATGAAACGTTCTATTTTCTCTTTTACTATAAATTCCATTGATTTTGCATGTTGTGAATTGATCTTATAATCTGTGAAAATCTTGAGACTGTTGATGAATTACTATGTACAAATTGTTTTATCTTCTTGAGATAATGAAAAGTTGTTCAACCTATGTTGTAAACAATCATGTTTTTTCCATAAGAATGGTTTTGAGTTGAAAGAAAAGATGACCACCATAGATAAAAGCATTTCAGAGAAAATTGTTGATTTTGAATATTTTATATGGTGAACTTTTGTTTGATAATTGAATTTTTTTGGGTCGTCAATAAATATCTTTTGAAGTAAGATAAGGGCAGTAGAGATTTGTGACATGACTTGCAAGTCTGGGTATAACGATATCCTATTTTTAACGTGCTCGAAGATTTTATAAAAGAAATAACTTTAAAATGAAGAAGATGTGTTTTAAAGAATCTAAAACTAGTCTTAAGAGAGTTAGATGGTTATCCGAATAAGTCTTGAGTCATATGAATCATTTCTCGAAATTGTGATTTGCCGAAACGGGTTTATGATACCCGAAAGGGAAAATTGTACGCCGGTGACGGCCCAATAGCATAGTAGAGAAATAGATACTACAAACCTTGCAGCAAACTTAGGTTGGGGGCTTATCCACCTATTCAAGGGAGGATTCCATACAGCCCATGGAATAGCAAAGTTGTAGGGTATACCATCTGGCTCAGAAGTAAGATAAAGAGTAGTGTCGTGAATTGCAGAATGTGTTTGTGATAGTTTCAAATTATGCCACATGTTTTCAACTATTTCAAGATGATATGTGATTTATGATATGATCTCACCTATATTTTATAATAAAGCATATTTATTTTTGAATTGTTCTACGGACCAGTACAATTGTATTGACCCCCTATATTTTAGAGTCTGAGGCTTAGTCCAGGGATCCCGCTAAATCATAGATTTGTCAGACAGAAGTGTCCAGTTGGTGAGCCTACCTTATTTTGGAAGTCCTATTTTTAAAATATTGTTATTTTATTTTTGTGTATGGTTCGACTGGGGGCCTTGTCCCAGTCTTAGACAGATGTTGGTTATCATATTTCTAGAGATTTTGCAGACTGGTATTAGATATCTTTAAATGTTCATGAACTCATAGTTGAGTTGTTCAATTGAAGTAAAAGAATGACCATGTTTCTATATTGTTATGTCTTTCCGTATTTTCTTATTAGATATGGATTATATATATTATTGCCTGTTAGAGAAGGGATATCAGACCTTATTGGTTTGGGATACCAATCGCGGCCATGATCTCGACTCGAGACACGAAAAACTTGGTATTATAGCATGGTTCATATTTTCAGGGCGTCTGCAAAATCACGTCGGGTAGAGTCCTATTTATGGGTTGTAGTGCGCCATACTTATAAGTAGAAGGCTACAAGGAGTTTAGAAATGTTTCTCTTTCTTCATGTTCTAGTTCCTATTATGGAGTCAAAATGTTCCTCTTTCATACTCTAGTTCATGCTATGGTGTTGTCCATAGGAAAATAAAGTTATCCCAATTTTTTCCTAACTCTGATGTTCTTAGATATGTCTCATTATTGAGGCGATTCAAGTGCAGAAGCTTAGAATTTAAATGATGTGGTCCTTTCTGATTTAGTCATGAATGATTATGAAATTGCACAAGGACTTGAGAGGAGTCCATAAGTTATTTAAAGATTATTGATTTGAAATTATATCCCTATCTATATCAATCGTGCAATTGAGCCTAATGTAAGGAGTATATTCGGTCCCTTTCTAAATTCTTTTTACAGACGTCATGCTTAAGGGTAGTGATATATGATAGAATGTTGGAATAGTATTTTCACCCGTGTAGTAATATGTGCTAAGTTGTAATACCTTATTGGTAGTAAGATCTCCTAGTAAGTGATATAACATCACATGCTTACAAGTCAGAACGAGGGTGCCTTTTGCATAAGAAAGCTAGTTTAGTTGTACAACCATTGATTTAGGGGTGGGTTGCCATTTTATAGTGCTAGGCTGATGTGGTAGAAATATTTGTAGATTGTACGGTAGTCTATGAAGGAAGTGGCTAGCTAAGATTATTATTTATTAAAAATAAGAAAGGAGCTTAGAATTCATAGTTATGGTGGTTGTAGAAATCATCTATAGGTGGTATACGGAAAAGGGTAGATTCGCCAACAAGTTATAAGTATAGACTAACTTGGGGGGAAACTTAGTGATGTTTAAGTAATTTCTAAATTTGTCTAAATGTGTGCATGGGTAAGTAGACCTAATATGAGAAAGTAGAATGTGTTGATAAGATTGCAATGGGTTATATTATAATATTAATATTGACTATCCCCATTGTGTGACTTTACCCCTTTGATTGTTTTTTCTCTAGTCGTTGTAAACTAGTACTACATGTGAGAAGGTATGTTGTGGATTTTAAGGTGTCATAGTGATGTCATGGAGGGGATGTGATGGTAGGTAGTAGTTAAGTGAAATGAGGTATTTGGGTTGATTTTCCAATTTGATGGACTAGTATAGTATATGACAAGTTTCATTAGTGTTACATGATTGGTGTTAGAAAATAGGCTTAAACATTAGATGTGGAGTGTAGTGGTAAGAATAGTAACTCCAAATTAATAATTCATGTTTGGTGGGAATGAATTAGTTGGCTTGGTGTAATGTTTGAAATAGCCTAGGTTGGCAACTTGCGGAATAAGGAGTGGATAATTATGATATATATATAATCATGAGAACTAGTGTTAGAACGATGAATCGTGGTTGAGTTATTAAGCGGATAAGAGAGGGGGTATATAAGAATAAGTTGAACTCCCCCTAGGTAGCATGTTGTTATATAAAGTTTTATATGTATAAGTGTTTTACATATCTAGTTTGTGTTCTTGAAACTGTAGTATGGAGAAGTCTAGTGAGTTGTTATATGGTGTTCGTTAGAGTTGATTTGAGGAAATATAGGTAGGCAATGAGCCTTGGGTATGGTTTTACAAATTTTGTTAAGTTGTAAGTTATGTGATTAGAGGTGTAAAGCGACTATTCTAAGGAGTTGAATATAGAGTGTTAAGTGTTTGGAAGCGTGAATGTCCATGCCCATAATAATGTTAGTCATAAGTTGGTGACTTTTGGGGTTAGAGGAAGTTATGATTAGTGTTCCTTAATGGATGTCCTAGAAAGAATTTAGTATCTTTGTATTAGAAATTAATGAGAGGAGTTTGTATTCATGTATGTGCTGATACCCCCCCCCCCCCTTTGTGATAAGGAGTGTTAATGCATATGCTCATGAGAGTGGGAGTTGTAGAGTGATGGCTATAGAGGCTAGCGAAAGTTAAGAGTAGCATTTTCAGAAGGCAAGGCCTTCAGAGTATAGTTTATCAGGAAGAGTTTAACGTTTATGTGTATGGTGATATACCTTTTGTGTTGAGAGTTGTGGCTATGTATTTGATGTGAGATTATGTCCGCAAGTCTAGGATTGTGACTTGGATCTAAGGGGGAGATGATGGATTAAAGTAGTTCCCAAATTTTCTCATTGTGGCAAGTTTACGGAAGAGTCATGATAAACCTATTCCTATTCAAGCATATTCCTCCTACATCCGTTTAAGAGTTCATTCTACCAATGTCTTATGTATTCAAGCCCTACTATGTCTAAGGTTGGAGTTCTCTATGTATGTCATGTCATGTTCTGACCTCTAAACTAGAAGCAATGATGTCTCGGTAAGTATAGTCTTTCACGTATTCAAGCTCTATGATATGATGCTCATGATCCATAAAAAAATCCATGTCTTATAACATGCTCTGTTCTAAGAAAAACTATACTTTCTATATGTTACTGATTCATGAGAGGTCCCTTGACTCAAAGACGAGTTGAAAGCTTTCCTATAGATTGAATTTTAGTGAGCGTCTAAACTTGGGTCAACTTTCATCTACTATAAATTTTTGTATATATCAAATTAGGGGCCTACTATATATCAAATGAAAGATCTTTGAGTCCTCTTTCCAACGCCACTGGTTTCTTCTTAATTCGATATCAGAGTAAAAAGTTATGCTCATTTTACTTCGAAGTGTTTGTCTTCCAAAATGTGACGACGAGGTTGACGACCTATCAACTAGGTGACGGCCCATTAGCCATAGTGGTCAGCCTAGGTCAGAAAGTGGTAAACTCCATCCTAAAGCCCATCAAACTTGGTCATCAACTGATGAAGTTCTGCGATTTGTTTGGTTTCCTTAGGGGTATTTGGTCTTTTTCTCACTCCAAAAATCTTTCCCATGAATTTAGTTACACTATAAATGTTATTAATCAATCATTATCAGTAATACAAAATCAAAATTCTCTATTCACTCTCAAATATAATATCAAACTAGGGTTTCCTCCGAGAACAAGAAATCAAGAAAAATCAATCCTTAAGTCCAAGATTTCTAAGGAACAAATAAAGATTCAAGTTCTACTCTTTAAACCAAGTAATCTAGGGTACGTGGGACTATCCTAAACCTCATGGGAATAGATTTTACTATTTTTAAATTAGTTTTAAAGTATGTATATATATATATATAACTACAAATGAATTTGGTTTCAGGATTGTTGATGATTATGTGTTAAAGATTTCATATTGTTTTAAAGAAAATTGTGGAGATTGGGATGTAGTGCTTTAAACTTAAATTTTTTTCGTGTCTTGTGATGTTAACATTGATAAATAAATGAGAGCATGAAACGTTCTATTTTCTCTTTTACTACAAATTCCATGGATATTGTAAGTTGTGAATTGATTTTATAAATTGTGAAAAGCTTTAGACTGTTGATGAACTACTATGTACAAATTGTTTTATCTTTTCAAGATAATGAGAAGGTATTCAACTTGTGTTGTAAACAATTGTCACACCACTTTTTTTCACTCCAGAAAAAAATAAAAAAAAATAAAGTTTCGAAAGGGTTTTATTATTAAAGTGACAAAAGATGAAAATTATTTCAAAAAAGGATTCATTAGTTTCAAAACTTAGAGTCGCCACTTGGCATAAATCAGGTGTGCCAATTCACCTATGGATATCCTTTGTCAAAACGATTTTGAATCTATAAAACTGATCAGCGAACAGAGATTCCGGCTAAGGAATTCTGTTGACCGAGGTGAAGGTGTTAGGCACCCCTCGATCCCGTGGTTCGACCACGGTCACTTGGTGGAGTATATCGGCTAATTTGGACACTATGAATGTATAAACCACACCAAACATAAATAAAACGATCAATCAAGCAAAGGAATCCAAAAACAATGTCCAGTCCAATTATACAGTCCTAAATAGAAAAAGAATGCAAAAATGTAAATCCTATTCTACCCTACACTAATTTTATACTATGCTCCCATGCTACCCGATGCCTCGGGCCTTCATCACGGATGTCCTCCAAATATACAAAACTTTGGGGCATTCCCCGGCAAATAAATACAAGTGATCGCGGGGCATTTTCCGATTAAATGAATACATTTCCAAATGCAAGAACTAAAACCAAACCGTTCAACTCAAATTCCACATTCAAACATTCAACAAGAAAACTTATTCCTAAATATTTGCCTACCCGAACCAACATTCGCCTATCTATTTCAACATATCATAATTTTATCACATTCCAACAATATTCATGCTCATTACGAATTAAACAAAACAACGATAAACAAAAGTTAATCTAAATTCAACTTTTTATCAATTTCTCAATTTCATCCCCCAAATCCATTTTTAACCACATTATTAAATCAGTTCGACTATCAAATTACTTTTCAAAATCCGAAACCAACAACACATACCCTAACGAAGATTCAAACATTTAAGCTTACCAATCATTCATATCCACAACAACAATTAACATTTTGCTCGAAATATTCAAAACTGTACCACAAAATCATGATATTAACCAACTTCAATATAATAAAACGGTAGAGTTGAGAGATGGACCTCTGAAGAATCGATTTCATTGATAATAAAATAAAGAAATACCGGACTATAGAATTCCTAATAGGACCTCAAAAATGACGAACTCCAACTCCGTATTGAAAAATTTGAGACCCAAAACTGAAGCTCCGTAAATCCAATCGAACCCAAAAACCGACACTGTTCACGTGCTGTTCACAACACTGTTCACGGCTCTGTTCACAACACTGTTCATGGCTATATTCACAACACTGTTCACGGCACTACTCACGATACTGTTTCTCTCTCGATTTTTTTTCTCTCTCGCGCGCGATTCTCTCTTATCTCCCTCGTTTTTTTTGTTTTTCTTGTGAGGAAGATGATTTGGTGATTGTTGTTATTGTGGAGAAGATGATGATGAAAGAATGAGACTCTCCCTTTTCCCCTTTTAGATTTTTTCTTTTATATTTTTTATTTAGTTTTTCTTTTTCTTTATTTATTATCCTATGTGGAAGCATATAATTGGTGGCTTGTGGGAATAAGTGTGTGGCATGTAAAAAAGTTAGTGTGGCATGTGGAAAGATGAGGGTGGAGTGTGAAAAAATTAGTAGGGCATGTGCCTTTTGCTTGTTTCCAATGAAAAATGGAAAGTGAGGTGTTGAGGTGGCATAGTGAGGTGACAAAGATGCTATATATTTAATTATTTTCAATTCTCTTTTTTTGGGGGGAGAAATTATCAATTAAACAAAAGTATGGTAAGGAGAATAAAATAAAAATAAAAAATAAAAATTAAAATAAATAAAATAAAATAAAAAATGATTAAAATATTTTCGGGAAAGGACAAAATTACGTGTCTACATCATGCCCCCTTTGGATGTAAACACATGGTGTTTTCATACAAAGCAGTAGACAACGAGATAGAATTTTGTCCTGGCCTTTATTCAAAAGCACGGAGCACGAGGAAGGAGGGAAACCAAGACTTGACTTAGGACATCCTACCTACCCAAGTTATGAGGGAATCGAGTGACAGTTATCTCAAAAGATTGGAAGGAGATGGATTATGCCTAGTTGGAGAGTCGAGTGAGGTCCCATCGAGGTTCCGGTCCGCGGCTCTGTTATTACATCAAAAATAAAAATTACAAGTTAAAAACATAAATGAAATTATAAAATCCTATCTACGTATCTTCTGTTGGACTCTTGACTTGAGTTTCATCACCCTATTCTTCAAGCGGGCTCTTGATTTGAAATTTTTTCAACTTATTGCTTGGTTTTCAATTTCATCACCCTGTTCTCCAGGCGGGCTCCTGACTTGCTATTTTTGATCTGTTGACTTTCATTTTCTTCACTTTGTTACTTGACTTTCAACTCCTTCACTTTGTTGCTTGACTTTCAATTTCTACACCTTACTGCTTGACTTTCCATTTATTCGCCCTGTGCTTCGGGCGGGCTCCTGAAATCACATCAAAACTAGAAAGAAAATTATCCCAAACAAAGATTATTATAAAGAGATTTCATATGCAAGGAAAGTGAAGTTCCAACACAAGTTATCATCAAAGGAATTTTGCGAAAGTCACATCATTATAGGAATCAAGGAGAATGACTCGACTATAAGGTGCGTCTGATAGGAATAAAATGAATTGAATCGACTAAGAGGTACATCTTCTCAGGGTCAAGGATAATGAGTCGACTAAAAGGTACGTCTTATAGGAATCAAGGGAGATGACTTGAAGAAAAGTTACATCTTACTAGGAATCAAGGGAGCTGACTCGACTAAAAGGTACGTCTTATAGGAATCAAAGGGAATGACTCGACTAAAAGGTACGTCTTCTAGGGGCCAAAGGAAATGACTCAACTAAAAGGTACATCTTATAGGAATCAAAGGGAATGACTCGATAAAAGGTACGTCTTATAGGAATCAAAGGAGATGATTCGACTAAAAGGTACTTCTTATAGGACTCAAAGGGAATGACTCGACTAAAAGTTACGCATTATAGGAATCAAAGGAGATGACTCAACTAAAAGGTACGTCTTATAGGAATCAAAGGGAATGACTCGACTAAAAGGTACATCTTCTAGGGGTCAAAGGGAATGACTTGACTAAAAGGTACGTCTTATAGGAATCAAAGGGAATGACTTGACTAAAAGGTACGTCATATAGGAATCAAAGGAGATGACTCGACTAAAAGGTACGTCTTATTGGAATCAAAGGGAATGACTCAACTAAAAGGTACGTCTTATAGGAATCAAAGGGAATGAATCGACGAAAAAGTTCGTCTTATAGGAATCAAAGGAGATGACTCAACTAAAAGGTACGTCTTATAGGAATCAAAGGGAATGACTCTACTAAAAGGTACGTATTTTAGGGGTCAAAGGGAATGAATCGACTAAAAGGTACGTCTTATAGGAATCAAAGGGAATGACTCGACTAAAAGGTACGTCTTATGGGAATCAAAGGAGATGACTCGACTAAAAGGTACGTCTTATAGGAATCAAAGGGAATGACTCGACTAAAAGGTACGTCTTCTAGGAGTGAAGGTTCAATTTAAGAAGTGTATCATCCAGGAAATTAAAACTGAAATCCCTAGACAAGAAAGTGTGTCTCCGGGGGATATAAGATGATGAATTTTTACCATGATTTAATTATCAAACCTATGCAGCAAAATTTCTTCCTGCATTTGTAAAAGTGAGAAATTACGGGCCTTGATGTTTAGGCTTTGAAATCCTTGATTTGAAGATAACATGTGTTCCTATTTCATGCAAAGAAAGGATGTGACTTCAAAAGCATGGTGGCTGGTTTGTGGCTTTGGCTTTTGTGGCAAACGCTCTTGCTGTCATCATATTTAACCTTGCTTCCAACCATTAACCTGTGTCATTGACTTGCTGCTTCATTGACCAAACTCAGATTACTAAGAGTGACTGAGACAAACACAGCATCCCTGCTTTGCCATGCATCTCAGATAGACCCCTTGGAACCTTGGTATTTTATGAGTTCCCAGACTTCTCTGTTGACAAAACTTGTACATACCTTTTTTGGCTCACAATTATGTCTCATTCATGTGCTAGCTTTTGTCTTACTTTGTGCAATTAATGAAACTGGTAGCTAGTTTTGGAATCTTTTCTCACTTGTTTTGACATGGACTTGACCAAAGACAATAAAAGAAAATAGAATGACAATTTTTATTTGGATAACTGACTCAAAGTTAAACAAAAATAAAGAGAAGAAAGAAAAGACAATGAATGTCCCCGTTTGAAACAAAGAAACGATAAATTCATCGAAAAAATGACAGTCAACTCTAATGATTATGCCATGCATTTTGGATTAAGCAGCTTGATCTTTTCATCCAAACTTTCTACCAATTATTGTTGAGTTAACGGCCTTGAAACTGAGTTGCACTCTTAGGCCTTGAAACTTTCTACCTCATTCGGCTAGTGGCGCCTTGAAGGGTTTTCGCCTACAAGTCTCTCTCATTTTTTTCTCAGCTCACCATCGCCTTATGGTGCCCGTGAGAGTTTTCACCAATAAGACTCTCTCATTTTTATTTCTCTCAACTCACCATCGCCTTACGATGCCCGCGAGGGTTTTCACCAATAAGACTCTCTCATTTTTATTTCTCTCTATATTCTTTATGATGAGGAAGACAAGTAGCTCCCAAATGCATAATCATATCCCTTGCATGTTTAGACTTAACCTCCTCAAATATTAATCTGAAGGTCTTTCTTTAGTTGTAACTTGGCTTTTGGATAGGGTTAGAAAGAAAGGATGTCATAAGGCCCAACCGACACTTGAAGTGGGGTGGGACTTACAACTTTTAGAATCGACTTAAACGATGAGGATTAACCCATGCCCCAGTTTCTTTTGACTGGTCAATTCTAAATTTATTTGGTTGGACCGAGCCCTGAGTAAGGCAGCCCACGTATCTCACCCCCAGAAGAGGAGAATCAGGTCACGCGTAGTTCTGGCAACTTGTTTTGCTTGATTCTGATTTCTTCTATTTCTTTTCTCTTTTTTTAGATTTTTTTCTCTTTGAAACTTTCTGACTCTATTTTTCTCGACACTCTTCTCTTTACTTTATTTTTGAGACATATTTTCTTCTTCTTTTTCTTCTTCTTTTTTTTAAAAAAAAACTTTTCTGACTCTACTATTTTTCTCGATGCTTTTCTTTTGAGCTTTGTTGATTCTATCTTGATTCCAAAAGAGGGGTATGAAAGAAAATAACCCTAAGGCTCAAATAGGGTAAACAAAGGATGACACAATATTTGAATAGCAGAATGAAATACCTACGTCATATCAATCTTTAAAAATGCCAGTACATAGAATGCAATGTGAAAGTACACGATCAATATTACTTATGACATGTTTTACAACACTAACTTTCCCTGAGCATGAGTGTCACCTCTTTTCTATACTTTTCAAACATATAACTCTATATTTGTTGTACATCCTTCCCATTTAATGACTCATGCTTTTGTGGAGTTGATTTTCTTTCTGTTCATGCAGCCACTATTGGCCTAATTGATACATGTCTTTAAATTGATGACCAAGTTATTCTTGTGATTCTTAAAGTAATTGCCTTAATTTTCGAAGAAGGCTTCAACTTGTCACCAAATGTCTCAGAACTCCACCTATTTTCTCAGATGCTTTTTCTAACTTTATCCCTCTGACTCACTGTTTCATGGTTAAGTTGGATTTTAAGATTTGACTGAAAATTTCACTAGCATGTCATATCACTAGAATCAACATAAAATGTATTGTATAAAGAAAACAAAAAAACGACACATATTTAAACACAAAGGGAAAGGGACAATTCATTTAGTTGAAATAAAAGATATAAGGGTTTGAACATAAACGACAAAGGGACAAAACAAGATAGATCTCGAGCTACAACCCTGAAATAATTCAGATAACAGAAAATAAAACAAAACAAACTACCAGACCTCTTCCTAGTAGGGAGAAGGGTGACTTCTCAATTGCTCAGCCTGATATATTAGCCACTGGTTTGCATATCATCATGACTAGAGTTTCCCTCACTGTCAATGTTCTGCACCATAATTGATCCATCTTGAATCATCTTTTCAATTTCTCTTTTCAAAGAACGACAATCGCCAATACTGTGACCCTGAACATCAGAATGATATGCACATCGTACATTAGGATCAAAACTTCTTTAATGTGGGTTAGGAGTTTACCCAAGAAGAGGAGTGATCATGCCCTGTTGTACCAATCTCTGGAATAAACTGGCATAGATTTCCCCACTAGGAGTGAAATTATCTTTTTCCTTCCTCCTCTTTGTGAACTCTGGCTTCAGATGAAACTTGGATTTAGAGGTTCCTTGGTAAATTTGTGGGGGTAGAGGGCGATGTTGAGGCACAGGTGCATGCCATTGTGGATAAGAAGATGGATGAGCATACAATTGTGCATTGTTCAAAGGATATTGAGGAAGTGGAATGGGATTTCTTGGATTTTGGGGAAAGAAACCTTGTTGCAAGTGGTTATGTGGATCTAATATGTAAGCTCGGGATTGAGTCTGACAGTATTGGTGGGTTAGACCTCTCAAACTCTGTTTCGTCCCTGGAATGACAATAGGTGTATTTTCCTTCTTCTTTCTTTCAGTTTCCCTTGGTTGATTGCAATGTCGTCCCAAATATTTCACAAAATTCTTCTGTCCATAGGCTCCCCAAATTTTGATGTCTCAAAGCTGGGAGGAAGGTTAACACTTGAAAACATTCCCCAGTTTTTATATGAAACATCTTCATGGCCTATAAGTCCAGGGGAATTTTTCATATCATTTTCTACACTCTTAACTTTCCCAACCACTTTCTCTAGCTCTTCCAGCATGCTAGGCTTCTTAGTAAGAAATTTTTGCGGTCCACTTAATTTAACGGTAGGATTAAGAGTATAACAATGATCATCAAGAATATAAAATGTTGATTCACTAGTGGACTGGGGAAGCACAATCGTTGGATTGACAGACAAAGAGGAAGTCTTAGTAGAAGGTTGAGCGACAAAAGCACAAACGGTATGTGGTGCTGTGAATGTGGTAGACTTATACTGAGGAGCTAAAGAAAGAGTGGCGGAAGTCTTGAGGTTCATTTGACGTGGAATGAATTCTGAGGCATGTTGTGGTACATCAACCATAGTAGGAAACTGACTTTGCGATTTTGGTGGAAGACTCAAGGTATTTGCGGGGTCACAAAGTGGGGAACGGATGTGGAGGCAGCCCACTAGCCCAAGCTCGGTACATTTTCATCATTTTTTGTCTCTGTCTCAAATTATCTTCCTTTAAACTCTCAATTTCCTGACTCTTTGTTTCATCCATGATACCACTCTCTATATCCTTGTTGGACACAACTAACCCTTCCTTGAATTTGGTGTGATATGGAGGACCAGCCAGGAAGCCACAAATCAACCACCTTAAACTAACTGAACAAGAGGCAACAAATATGTTAGAGTTTAACATTTTTTCTTCAAAACCTCTTTTTCTTTTAGAAAAGATCACCGAACCCAAGAAGGGAACCTACATATCTCAGCCCCTCAAAGAGAAGAATCAGGTGTGCGTAGTTCGTGAAGTTTTGCCAAAATGGCCAACCAAACTCTTTTTCCTCTTTTTTTCTTTTTTTTTCTTGAAACTCAAAGAAGAAAAAGAAAATAACCAATTATAAAAAAATTGACGAAAATCTTTTTTGCATTTTTTTAGGTTTAAACTCCCTATACAAAAATGAAACCTACGATTACCAAAGAAAAATCATTTTAGATTTTCAATTTTGAATTTTATTTGAAAATTAAACTTGAAGCTCTTAAAGGAAAATCTTTTTATAGTTTTCTTTTAAAAATGTATATGAAACACCTACTCTAATAATGACTGAAGAAAATCTTTTTGAATTTTTAAATAAGATCAACCAAAAATGAAACCTATGACTATTAAGAAAAATCTTTTTGTAGTGTTCTTTTTCGAGGCATATGTGAAACACCTACTCTAAATAAAGAGTAAAGAATTTTTTTAAAAAAATTTTTAAATAAGATCCCCGAACCAACAATAGGCTGCCTACGTATCTCACTCTCGAGAGAGGAGAATCAGGGGTACGTAGTTCGTCCAGATTGGACAATTAAGGATTATAGAACAAACAAAACCTTGACTTGAGAGACACGACTGCACGATGAAAATAAAATCTTTTTGGGTTTTTAATTTGACATTTCATACAAAAATGATATCAACAACTACGAAAGAAAAATATTTTTGGTATTTTCGTTATACGAAATGTAAAAAATTTCTAACATATTTTTTTTGCATTTTTCTTTTATAAAAACTCCTATGAATGAATTTTTTTTTTGAAGTTTTCGAATTGTGAATGCATGCTAAACGAGACAAAGAAAAATCTTTTTGATGTTTTTGAGAAAATGAGTGCGAAAGGTAAAAAAAATCTTTTTGAATTTTTGAATTGTGAAAAACAAAAGTAATAAAAAACTCTAAAAACTATGAAACTTTTTTTTTCTTTTTGACTCACTTGTTCTTCAATTTTTTTCAACAATTCTTGCCTACGCCCTTTACTTCTAACACATGCTTTTCCCAAATCAATCCGTCAAATGACCACGTTACCCTCAAAGATGCAACATTTAGCACGTAGGGATGTTTTAGAGGTGAGTCTCCTACAAAGGTCCACGTGGGTCCCGCTAGGTCTCAATATGATGCAGATAAGCATGACCTAAAGGCCGACCTACACTGGGGTCCACTAACAAGGCTGTTTGGGGGAGCGTATGGTCGATAGTGGATTGCTTTAGCTGTCCACCTACTCCATATAACCCAACGGCTCCCCCTCCTAAAATAAGGGTGACTCAACTATAGGTCGTGTACACACGTGTACTACGGACTTGTTGTAGAAAGAAAGACTCGGGTTATGCACATGATGCCAGATATAAAGCGGTTAAACATAAAGTAAAAACTGTAAATAAAGAGCACGTAGGCACTCAACAATGATAAACAATAACACAAAACAACACAAACAAAGTGTCTATACACCTATAGTGCCAAACTAAGCCGATACAACTCTAAAATAAGCTCGAATTCTGAAAATTCCCCAGCGGAGTCGCCAGAGCTGTCACACCCCTTTTTTTCACTCCCAAAAAGAATCAATTTTTAAGTTTCGAAAGGATTTTATTATTAAAGTGACAAAAGATGAAAATTGTTTCGAAAAAGGATTCATTAGTTTCAAAACTCAGAGTCGCCACTTGGCATAAATCAGGTGTACCAAGTCACCCGTGGATATCCTTTATCAAAACGGTTTTGACTTTATAAAACTGATCCGCGAACAGATATTCTGGCTAAGGAATTCTGTTGATCGAGGGGAAGGTGTTAGGCACCCCAAATAACCACACCAAACATAAATAAAACGATCAATCAAGAAAACGAATCCAAAAATAATGTCCAGTCCAATTATACAGTCCAAAATAGAAAAAGAATGCAAAAATGTAAATCCTATTCTACCCTACACTAATTTTATACTACACTCCCATGCTACCCGATGCCTCGGAACTTCATCACGGACGTCCTCCAAATACAAAATACTTCGGGGCATTCCCCGGTGAACAAATACAAGTGATCATGGGGAATTCCCCGATTAAATGAATACATTTTCAAATGCAAGAACTAAAACCAAACCGTTCAACTCAAATTCCACATTCAAACATTCAACAAGAAAACTTATTCTTAAATTTTTGCCTACCCGAACCAACATTCGCCTATCCATTTCAACATATCATAATTTTATCGCATTCAAATAATATTCATGCTCATTACGAATTAAACAAAACAACAATAAACCAAAGCTAATCTAAATTCAACTTTTTTATCAATTTCTCAATTTCATCGCCCAAATCCATTTTTAACCACATTATTAAACCAGTTCGACTATCAAATCACTTTTCAAAATCTGAAACCAACAACACATACCCCAACAAAGATTCAAACATTTAAGCATAACAATCATTCATATCCACAACAACAATTAACATTTTGCTCGAAATATTCAAAACCGCACCACAAAATAACGATATTAACCAACTTCAATATAATAAAAAAGTAGAGTTGAGAGATGGACCATTGAAGAATCAATTTCATTGATAATAAAATAAAGAAAGCCCGGACTATAGAATTCCTAATAGGACCTCAACAATGATGAACTCCAACTCCGTATTAAAAAATTTGAGACCCAAAACTGAAGCTCCGTAAATCCAATCGAACCCAAAAACCGACACTGTTCACGTACTATTCACAACACTGTTCACGGACTGTTCATGGTACTGTTCACAATGTTGTTCACGGCACTATTCATGATATTTTTTCTCTCTTGATTTTTTTTCTCTCTCATGCGATTCTCTCTTCTCTCCCTTATTTTTTTTTTGTTCTTCTTGTGAGAAAGATGATTTGGTGATTGTTGTTATTGTGGAGAAGATGATGATGAAAGAATGAGTCTCTCCCTTTTCCCCTTTTAGAATTTCCTTTTATATTTTTTATTTGGTTTTTCTTTTTCTTTATTTATTATCCTATGTGGAAGCATATAATTGGTGGCTTGTGGGAATAAGTGTGTGGCATGTGGAAAGATGAGGGTGACGTGTGAAAAAATGAGTAGGGCGTGTGCCTTTTGCATGTATCCAATGAAAAATGGAAAGTGAGGTGTTGAGGTGGCATAGTGAGGTGACAAAGATGTTATGTATTTAATTATTTTCAATTATTATTTTTTTGGAAGAAATTATCAATTAAACAAAAGTATGGTAAGGTGAATAAAATAAAAATAAAAAATTAAAATTAAAATTAAAATAAATAAAATTAAATAAAAAATGATTAAAATATTTTCGGGAAAGGACAAAATTACATGTCTACAATAATCATGTGTTTTCCATAAGTATGGTTTTAAGTTGAAAGAAAAGATGACTACCGTAGATAAAAGCATTTTAGAGAAAATTATTGATTTTGAATGTTTTGAATGGTGAACTTTCATTCGATAATTGAATTATTTTGGGTGGTCAATAAATATCTTTTGAAGTAAGATAAGGGCAGTAGAGATGTGTGACGTGACTTGCAAGTCTTGGTATGACGATACCCTATTTTTAACGTGGCCGAAAATTTTATGAAAGAAATTACTTTAAGATGAAGAAGATGTATTTTAAAGAATCTAAAACTGGGCTTAAGAGAGTTAGATGGTTACCCGAAGAAGGCACGAGTCACACGACTCATTTCCAAAACTGTGATTTGATGACACGGATTTATGATAGACGAAAGGGAAAATTGTACGTCGGCGATGGCCCAATGGCATAGTACAGAAACAGATACTCTAACCCTTGCGACAAACTTGGGTTGGGGGCTTTGCCACAAATTCAAGGTCGGATTCCATATATCCCGTGGAATAGCAGAGTTGTAGGGTGTACCATCTGGCTCAGAAGTAAGATAAAGAGTTGAGTCGTGAATTGCAGAATATGTTTGTGAAAGATTTAGATTATGCCCATGTGTTTTCAACTGTTTCAAGATGATATGTGATTTACTAAATGCTCTCACTTATATTTTATAAGAAAGCATATTTTGTTTTTGGATTGTTCTGCATACCAGTACAATTGTATTGACCCCTTATATTTCAAAATCTGAGGCTCAGTCTAGCATTCCGCTAAACCATAGATTTGTCAAACAAAAGTGTGCAGTTGGTGGGCCTCCTTTATTTCAGAAGGCCTGTTTTTAAAACATTGTTATTTTATTTTTGTGTATGGTTCGACTGGGGGCTTGTCCCAGTCTTAGACAGATGTTGTTTTTCATATTGTTAGAGATTTCGCAGACTGATATTAGATGTCTTTAAATGTTCATGAACTCATACTTGTATAGTTCCTTTGAAGTAAAAGAATTATCATGTTTCCGTATTGTTATGTATTTCCGCATTTTCTTATTAGATATGGATTGTGTATATGATTGCCAGTTAGAGAAGGGCTCTCGGGCCTTCTTGGTCCGGGATGCCATTCCCGTCTAGGGTATCGACTCAAAACGTTACATTTTCTTGTATAATGAGGGTTTTAACCTCTGTTGATTTCCAAGTAACGTTAGGTTCTCCATGCTACTTAACGACTGATTTGGCTGGAACTCTTGGTGTAGCCTCAATATGTTGTTTTGGTTTTAGGATATTTGCATATTGGATCTGATCTTTATTGCTTCTCTGATTTGTTTGTATAGTCATTATGGCTTGTTGGGAGCTTTGGCATGGAAGCGGAGGGAATTCTTCTGGCGGAATTACCGCACCAGTGGAGATATTTGTCATATTCGCCGTTAGAGCTAGGTTTAGGGTTTTTCCTCCTAATTTAATTTTTTTAAAAAAACATTGGCTTGTTATAGCAATGTAAAAGTACTTCGAAAGGACAATATATAAAGTTTCACTTGTTTGAGAATATGTAATTTACAAGTTAGGATTTCAAGATTTTTGAAATAAAGAGTTGGTGCGTAACACTTCAAAATAAAAAGAAGAGAATTTTGAGCCACTACAAAAATAAAAACGTAAATTTCAACTAATTACAACAGTTTTGGTCTTAATATTATATTTTTGACTTCAATATTTTATTTTGAACTAAATTCTAGAATTTTAGTTTCGAACTAGATATCATATTCTTAAATTGAGTATTTTAATTTCGAAGTGAATATAGTATTTTAAAATTAAATACTGTAATTTTTAATACCGAAGATGGATTTAAGGAAAATAATATATAGTGTTATTTTTTGTTGGTTAGTACTAAATAGGATACATTATGAAAACCTCTCTAATTGATAGTGTATTTATGTTTTTACCAAAAGTAAATAGAAACAACTTATAAAAATGAAAAATAAATAGAAGATGGATTTTAACGAAAATAATATATAGTGATACTTTTTGCTAGATAGTGCTAATTAAGATAGATTATGAAAATCTCTCTTATTGAAAGTACATTTATGTTTTCCCCCCAAAATAAATAGAGTCAACTTATGAAAAAGAAAAATAAACAGAGACGGATTTTAAGGAAAAATAATATGTAGTGTTACATTTTGTTGGATTGTGCTGATTAAGATAGATTACGAGAATCTCTCTTGTTGGAAGTGTATTTATGTTTTTTCCCCGAAAGTAAATTGAAGATGGATTTTAAGGAAAATATATAGTGTTATTTTTTGTTGGATAGTGCTAATTAGGATAGATTATGAAAGTCTCTTTAATTGGCATTGTATTTATATTTTTTTCAAAAATAAATAAAATCAACTTATAAATAAACTCAACATACAAGGATCCAAATCACCAACAGAAGAAGAAATCAGTACTTTCCAATCAAATTTCCAAAGGTATATGTTTCATTCTGCTATGTATGGTTTAATTTTCTTTAACAATAACAATGTTTGAGCCGATTTCATACAATTTTATATGGAGGATAAAGATTGTACCTGGTGTCTTAAAAAAATCAATGTTGATGGAGATTGTTGATCAACTAAATCAGGAGAGTTCAGGATGTACCAACAGATTTCATTTACTAACATTTTTTGTTAGTTGGACTTAGATTCTATGTATGTTTTGTTGCAATGGATAAAAGGTGTTTTTCCCCTATTAATTTACTTCAATTGTTTAAAGTGCTTTAGAGCTAAGGTTTGTTTAGTCGTAGGAATAATGTCTTCATGGAAAATAAGTGATTTTTTCTACTTATTTTTCAGTATTTAGCACGAAAACAAAATAAAATACTATACCTCAATTTATATGTAATATTGCAAATATAACTCATGCATCTTGAAAAAGCATATAAAGGTATTAGACAAAATATTTGCTAGCCTCATCACATTGTCTTGTTTAAATTGAGATGGGACCATTTGTGATGTCTTCTTTGTAGTAAGTAATTTATCAACCCGATCATAGATTTCTTTTAAGAGTCATCACTTACTTACTTCCTCAACTTCTTTTTTTAAAAAAATATTTTCTAGAATTGTGTCGTACATCATATCACATTGCTAAAATCATCATCATGCCAAAAATTGTTTTAGCATAGCTATTGAATTGTGTCCTTTAATCTTGCGAAAGATATTGAGTTTCTACCTTCAAAATGTTAAAGTCGCATAAGAAAACAAGACAAATACTAAAACATCAAACATCGTCTGTTGCTCTCTCTTGTTTCCACTGCCCAGGGCCTAGGATCTTTGCTCCACTAGAAATTTTCTAAATTTTATCTTTTTTATCTCCATGTTTATCTTTTTTAAGCTCTAAGTTGAAATTGTATAATATTTGAATACTTAAAAAAAAACATCTTTTTGACACATATTCGTGTCTTACTAGGCCATGCCAGTTCACTTTCAAGAGGATATACTGACGAACTTACTCTGTAGGTAACCTGTGCGGTCTCTTCTTCGATTCAAATGTGTTTCTAAATTACGGAAAACATTGATTGATGAACTGCATTTTATGATGACGCATCTCAATCATGCCAAGAATGACAAAAATTCCCAAAATTTTCTGTTTTACCAACTGCGTCCAATGGAAGCTATATTTTTCATTTATTGTTGGCCTTTGTCATTGGCTACACTTGCTGAGGATGTACGGGAACTAGATTTCCCTTTAAATGTTAAACCACGGTTTTTTCAAGTCTATTGTTGTTGTGATGACTTGGTTATTATCACGGTGTATGATAATTTAGCTGAACGCCACAAACTTTTGCTATGGAATCCCTCCACGCAAGAATCTATTGTACTTCCCACACCAAAATTATCATTGAATGGGATTTGTTGTTTGTGAATGAATTTCGACTCAAATACTGGTGATTATAAGAACCTTAGGATTCTCGAGGACCGAAAGCAAGGTCGCAAAGAACGAGGTGAAATACTGGCGCTCAAAAGTGGTTCCTGGAGAAAAATTGATGAACATCCTGGTGTCATTCAATATATTCTGCTTGGTATGAATTCTTTTGCATATATACATGGGGTATTTCATTGGGTTGGTTTTTAAAGAAATTATTTTGTGATTTCATTCAATATATCCAATGAAGTGTATAGAGAGATATCATTGCCAGAGAAAATAAGAATGAGCTACATTGATATTGGCGTTTCAGAATTGGAAGGAATGCTTTGTGCTTATTCTAATGTCCATCATCAGGGGAAGAACACTTTTAAGTTATGGGTGATGAAAGATTATGGTGTCTAGGAATCTTGGAATGCATTATTTTGCGTACAGATCCCAATATTGATATACCTGTACCGAAATATAGGTTTGCAAATGGGGTAGTATTATTCTGGTGCATATATTATGGACATGCAGAGAATGCATATTACACACAGAGTGGTCCCTTTACATTATTGCCCCGAGGTCTACGTCAGAATGGATTTGTTTTTATAGAGAGCTTGATCTCTCCAAGATTGCTTACTTAGTATTTGATTTGATATGATCAAGGCACTTCTTCATTTTCTGTTATCATGTTAAAAACCTCTGATTTTTATTACTTTATCTATCGCTTGCAAACTTTTTGGTTTCAGATTGTATTTATCAGAGCTGTGTTATTTCATGTATTGAGAGAAAGAACATGACCCATTTATCAGAGCTTTGTTGCGAGTGATGCTCTAGTTATTACTCAGATTTATCTTAGAGGTTTGTAGCATGTTCAAATTTAGTAACTGGGAGTATGTTTTAGACATGTCATAAGTTTACTTCCAATGCTTTTTTCTGAATCTTTTTTATAAGCCAATTAGAAAACTTATCGAACCTCTGATGCTGGAGAAACCATTGGAGGATTTCAATTGATCCTTTCTGGAGAATTAGATGGTCTTACTCAACAGGTTTTTTATTTAGTTGGTAATATAGATGAAGCTACTGTATGTGAAGCTATGAACTTAGAAATGAAGAGAAATTTGAAGAAATATCAATAACTTAATACTGAGTAATGGATGTATTCAATTCCTTACTATTTTTTTTTTAACCTTATCCCTTTCACGAAGATTTAAATTTGAACATTTGGTGTTCCTCCCAAAAATAGGCAACTAACCTGTTCTCTACTCCCAGAAATGGAACCTTATCCATTTCGTGAAGATGTAATTTTGAAAGATAATCATATAATGAATGCCAAACCTAATGTCTGAGACGAGACATATCAATCTTTATAAGTTATCCATCCGGTTTTGATGAGTCTATTCTGTTCAGAGGCGAATCTAAAATTTAAAGTTTGCAGGTTTTCCATATTAAATAAAAATAAAACCAAATAGTAATTAAGGGAATTTGAACCCACAACCAAAAAGTCAATAAAACTTTTACAAATTTCTTTACTCCACTAGACCAACAACACAATATGTGTATGAGTTTTCAATTTATAATTCTTAATAATTACGAGATTTCTTTATATAAATACTAGATCCACACAAAAGTTACTGGGTTCCCTGGATCCCCCCACCGAGCACTTTGGATCCGCCCCTGGTTCTGTTCCATTCGTCCTTGGAACCTTCCAGTTATTAAAATATCAAAATGAAAACTGAGAGTATACAGAAGTTATTTCTGCGCAAAGAAAAGGGATCCCTCAATCTTATAATTCTCTACACGGCCTCGTCCTGCAAAAGAGCTTGCCTTTATTATAAAGTTTCTCTTTTTGGAGACTCTGCAATTTACAAATTACATGTTAGAATTTCAAGATTTTCGAAATAAAGAGTTGGTGCGTAATACTTCAACAAAAAAAGACAATTTTGAGCCACCGCGAAAATAAAACTATAAATTTTAACTAATTACGACAGTTTTGGTCTTAATATTATATTTTTGACTTCAATATTTTATATTTCAACTAAATTCTATACTTTGTGTATTTTCAAACTAGATATCATATTCTTTGATTGAGTATTGTAAATTCAAAGTGAATAGACTATTTTAAAATTAAATAGTGTAATTTTTAATTCTGAAGATGGATTTTAAGGAAAATAATATATAGTTTTAGTTTTCATTGGTTAGTATTAATTAGGATAGATTATCAAATCCTCGATCTCTTATCGGTAGTGTATTTATGTCTTTTCTCAAAAGTAAATAGAATCAACTTATAAAAAAGAAAAATAAATAGAAGATGAATTTTAACGAAAATCAATATATAGTGATACTTTTTGTTGGATAGTGTTAATTAGGATAGATTATAAAAATCTCTCTTATTGGAAGTGTATTTATGTTTTTTCTCAAAAATAAATAGAAGAAAGACTTTAAGGAAAATAATATAAAAAGTGATTTTTTGTTGGATGGTGCTAATTAGGATAGATTATGAAAGTCTCTCTTATTGGTAGTGTATTTATGTTTTTCCCAAAAATAAATAGATGACAGAATTTAAGGAAAATAATATATAGTATTATTTTTGTTGGATGGTGCTAATTAGGATAGATTATGAAAGTCTCTCTTATTGGCAGTGTATTTATGTTTTTTCAAAAAACCAATAGAATAAATTTTTAAGGAAAATAATATATAGTGTTATTTTTCTGGATGGTGTTAATTAGGATACATTATGAAAATCTTTCTTATTGGTAGTGTATTTATGTTTTTTCCAAAAGTAAATAGAAGACAGATTTTAAGAAAAATAATATATTGTGTTATTTTTTGTTTTATGGTGCTAATTAATAGATGATGAAAGTCTCTCTTATTGGTAGTGTATTTATGTTTTTCGCAAAAACAAAATAGAACCAGCTTATAAATAAGGCCAACAATCATCCTAGCAATACAAAAGAAGTGAAATGCTAGCATTTAAATCGAGGCTACAAAAATGAAAAATCACCAACAGAAGAAGAAATCAATACATTCCAATAAACTTCCCAAAGGTATCTATTTCCTTTTGCTCTATATATGTTTTTTTGATTGATTTATTTTAATTTTGTGAAAGGTGGTGTTTAAGTCAATTTCATGCAATTTTAAATAATCCCATTTTTCAAATCCTAGAAATGCAGAAGAAGAGAAACTCTAGAACTCAAATCGAAGATCAGAAGATGTTAAATTGCCAACTGAAGAACAGATTAGTACTTTCCAATCAATTTCATAAAGGTATATGTTTTTCTGTCGAGTATTTTAATTTTAAATAATGGCAATGTTTAAGCTAATTCAATACAATTTTAACGGCATGATCAAGAGTTCTGAAGTCATCAAAGAAAGCAAAGCAAAGCGGACGGATATTGTTGATGTGGATGAGGTGAGTTCACATGTGTACTAATTAAGTTTATTCTTCTTGGGGTTTATTCTTGGATGGACTTAAATTTAATGTGTGTTTTGTTGCTATGCCCAAAATGTGTCTTTTCCATGTTTGTGGTCCCATCATCTCTCGAAAAATATTGAGTTGCATCCCCAATGACTGTCACATTGTAGAAACCAAATATACAAGCCCCAAGTAAAAACATATTTCTTCTTACCAAACACGCCCTTTACCAATCATCAGTGGTTTCAGTAATAAAAATGTTAATGTTATGCTAGAAGAAAATGCTAGGCAAAAAATTCATGACGTTTACACCAATTTTATGCTTGCCCTGAAACAACAAACACGTTGGGAAATGCTCAAAGTATTTGAATCGTCTATCCCGCTCTTCTATTGCCACTGCCAAGGGCTTAGCTAGGATTTTTTCTGCACTTGAAATTTTCTAAATTTTACTACACCATTTGTTTGTTAATAATAGATACAAGAAATCAAGAAATTTCCACATTTATCTTTTTTAAACTCTTGGTTGAAATTGTATTACATTTGAATACTTGAAAAAACAAATATCTGATATCACTTTCTTTTCTATTAGACCATGGACATTCACTTTCAAGATGAAATACTTATGGACATCCTCAGCAGGTTACCTGTTCGATCTCTTCTTCGGTTCAAATGAGTTTCAAAGTTATGGAAAACATTGATCAATGAGCCGTTATTTAAGGTGAAACATCTCAATCATGCTAAGAATGACCAAAATTCTCAAAAATTTCTCTTTTACCGGCACCCTATGGAGTCTATATTTTCCATTCATTCTTGTTCTTTATCATCGGCTGAACTAATTGAGGATGTACGGGAACTGGATTTCCCTTCCAATGCTGAACCAAAGTATTGCGAAGTCCATTGTTGTTGTGATGGCTTGGCAATAATCAGGGTTTATGCAAGTATTGGTGAAAGGCACAAACATTATCTATGGAATCCATCAACAGGAGAATCAATAGTCCTTCCCACTCCAGAATTTCCAATGGAGGGATTTTCTTTTTATGGTATGAGTTTTGACTCAAATAGTAATGACTATAAGATCCTCAAGATTCTCAATTATGGTCGCGATGAACCTAGTGAAATTCTTGCGTTGAAAAGTGGTTCTTGGAGAAAAATTGTTGAACATCCTCGTGTCACTGACAATATGTTGCTTGATATGCATTCTTTGGCATGTATACATGGGGAATTTCATTGGGTTGGATTTTCAAGAAATTATTTTGTGGTTTCATTTGATATTTCCCATGAAGTGTACGGAGAGATACCATTGCCAGAATGCTTGAGCAACATTGGCGATATTGGCATTTCGGAGTTGGAAGGAATGCTTTGTGCTTATTCTAATGTGTATCATCATGGGAGACACTTTGAAGTTATGGGTGATGAAAGATTATGGTCTCAAGGAATCTTGGAATGCATTATTTTCCATAGAAAATCCCAATGTTATTATGCCCATACTGAAATATAGGTTTGCAAATGGGGAAGTGTTATTCTGGTGTGTATATTATCAGGTCCTGGAAAATGCATATTGGACACAGAGAGGACGGTTTACATTATTTCCTCGAGGTCTACGTCAGAATGGATTCACTTATACAGAAAGCTTGATCTCTCCAGGATTACTTACTTAGTATTTGCTTTTATATGATCGGGACACTTCTTCATTTTCTGTTATCATGTTCTTTCAACCTATGAATTTTATTAGTTTATCTATTGCTCGCAAACTTTTTGATTCCAATTGTATTTCATTATTTCAGGAAAAGAACATGAGCTATTTCTTGTCTAATTTCTTATACTGATTGTTGGAGTATCTTAAATAGTTTGTAGCATGTTCACACATGTAGTATATTTTCAGGTTTGCAATTTTATTGTCTGACTTAGAACTTTCAATGTATTTCTTTATTTTATAGTAATAATTATGGTGTAGATATATGGTAGCTGTAAGTGTATACCAGTCCTAGAATTTTAAAAGTATATTCGATTTTAAAAATCTTTAAATATATATTTCAGTAAAGTTGAAAACTAAATTTAAAGAGATAATACATAAATATGACCCTAAACTTGACACCAAATTATAACTTTGACCTTAAACTTTGGCAGTGCACAAATATGACCTTTAACTATTTAAAACTGCACAAATATGACCTCCGATCCTACGTGGCAAAATGCGTGTTCAACACGTAAAACTGGGCGCATGCAACATAAAATCTAAGGGCATAATACATAAATATGACCCTAAACTTGACATCAAATTATAACTTTGACAGTGCACAAATATGACTTTTAACTATTAAAAACTGCACAAATATGACTTTTAAATGACTTTTCACTATTATTTTTTTATTATTTTCGGCTTAAAGATTAAAATGACATCTAATTTCTTTTGTCATTGCGGAAAAAGAGAAATATTGAAGATTTATTAATTAGGTGGGTCAGCCACATACGAAAAAATCGTGCGGGTATGTATATATATTATAGAGCAGAGGGTGAATTTAAGTTTAGAATATATCTAAATATAATTAAAGATGAAACTATATTAATAATAAAAAATTATAGTTTTAATAAAACATTATTAAATTAATGTTATTAAGGATAGTAGTAGTAGTATATTAAATTAACGTTATCAAATTAACATTATTAAAATGTTATTAAATTAACGTTATTAAATTAACGCAAGGGCGGACCTACGTGGTTTCCATGGGGTTCCCCCGAACCCCCTTGGTAAAAAAATTACGTTGTATATATAAGGTAGAAAATCTATATTTATGTACGTATATTAATGTTGAACCACATGAAACAAGACACTTAGATAGCCCAGTGGTGTTATTTGCTCTTCTTGGGCACTTCCTTCAGTCTACTGGGCGGGTTCGATCCCTAAATAAATAAAAAAATTATAATAATAATAATAATAAAAATAATAATAATAAAAAAAGGACGCCGTTTTAACACAAAAAATAAAACTTTGACAGTGCACAAATATGACCTTTAACTATTCAAAACTGCACAACTATGACCTCCCTTCAAGTCAGTCCTTTTAACGACGTGGCACCGTGTGATTGAATTACCTTTCCACATAGGCGCGAGTGAAACTCACGCATGGGGGTTGCAAAATCGGAGGTCATATTTGTTCAGGTTTTGAATAGTTAAAGGTCCTATTTGTGCACTATCAAATTTTAAGGTCAAAGTTATAATTTGATGTCAAGTTTAGGGTCATATTTATGTATTATCTCAAATTTAAAATTATGGAGAGAAATAGGTCTTTTATTTGGAAAATATTGATGAAGCTGTGAACTTAGAAGTGATCATGTAACATCCCGCATTTTCGAGCTAGACATTGAACCATCGTTTCTACGCGTGTTGTAGTACTCCATATTATTCTTAGCTAGGTTCAGCTGTAAGTTGCTTGCATAAGGGGCTTAAGGCCTGAAATTTTCACTGTGTTGGGGACTTAGTCACTTTCAAGACTGTTAAACTTTGACAATTTTTATTTCGGTCTTTCCGACCCCGAGATATTGGTATTTGAGTTAGTTCATGTTCAGGGATGTAAAGAGCATGTCTCGGAGGGGTTTTGGATTTTTTGGATGGGGTTTGGGACATGGTTGGATCATGAAACCAGACGGTTATCGCGACAAGACCGCATCGCGGTGTTATTCCCGCTGTCATGCAGACTGCGTCGTGGTGAGGGAAATGAATGACCACGATACGACTGCATCTCGGTAAGCATGTTTGCACAGTTTAGAATTTAAAGGACTAAGGGGAAATTGGGTTTTTTTCCCTTAACTCAATCGTTCATATCACGACTTGGACATCAGTTAGAGCATAATTTTTCCCTTCTTCTCCAATTTTCCTTTCAAGAAAATCCTCTCCTTTCCCCAAGAACAAATTCAATTCATTTTTCCCCAAGGAATCAAGAATCCAAGTTTTCCAAGTTCAAGAAACTTCAAGAAAGATCAAGATTAGGGTTTTATCCCCAGGTTAAGAAACTTACGGTACGTGGGGATATCCTAAATCTCATGGGCATAGGTTTTATGATTCTTACAAGCTTTAAATTTATATATCTAGGTGTTAGAGTTGTGACCCAAATTTTGGTTGATGAACCTTTATGTTCTTGGGCCTAGGACCTATTTGAACGCATGCAATATATAAGTGCGATTTAGTGGGTTATTTTATTGTTCAGAAAATCCAGCCTTCTCCACATTATACTCTCTTTCCATTATAGTAAACCATCTTCTGCCTCTGCTAGTGGTTTTTCCCGTAAGGGTTCAAACATAAATCTGTGTGTTGTTCTTGTTTTCTTTTACTTGTGGTTTGCTTATTCTGTCTGAATCATAACAAACTGGTATTAAAGCCTGTTCGATTGTTTTCTCGGGGATGCAACCATGAAGTATGATATTCCATTATTGGATCGCAGCACCAGATTTTTGTTATGGCAGGTTAAGATGCGGTCTGTGCTCACGCAGATGAATTTTGACGATGTTTTAATAGGGTTTGAGAAGATGCCCTCATCGTGGATGGACGAGGACTAACGGCGTAAGGATCGTAAGGCTTTATCTCAGATCTACCTTCATTTATCCAATCAGATTCTACAGGATGTTTTGAAGGAGACCACTACTGCTGCGTTGTGGTTGAAATTGAAATCTTTATGCATGGCGAAAAGCCTACAAGTAAGTTGCATCTCAAACAACGACTTTATTCCCATCGTATGTCTGAGGGTGCGTCTTTGGAAGATCACCTATCTGTCTTTATAGAAATGATCTCTGATTTAGAGACTCTAGAGGTTAAGTACGATGAGGAAGATTTAGGGTTGGTTTTGTTGTATTCGCTGCCTACATAATACATGACCTTTAGGGATACGATTTTATATAGTCATAATACCCTGACGTTTGATGAAGTCTATGATGCACTGTTCTCTAAGAAGAAGATAAAACATCTTGTGAATGGGTTGGAGACTCAAGGAAATGGTCTCATTATTTGAGAAAGAAGGACTCGTTAGAGGAATTCTGGGGGTAATGACAGGAATAGATCGAAATCCAGAAATAGAATAAAACCTGTAATTACTGCAAGAAGAAGGGCCATATCAAATCCGAGTGTTGGAAGTTATAGAATAGAGAGAAAAGAGAAGCTCCAAAACCAAAGGGAAACCAACTAGAGAATTCTGGGGAAGCCAGTTTTGGTGAAGATGGCTATAGTGATGGAAAACTCTTAGTAGTTTTTGATGGTAACTCCAAACCCTGTGAGGATTGGATTCTTGATTCAGCTTGCACATTTTATATGTGTCGTAATCTAGATTGGTTTACAACATATGAAACAGTCCCAAAGGTCCTATATTGATGGGAAATAACACACTTGTAAGATAGCTGGTATTGGAATAATCAGGATCAAGATGTTTGATGGGGTTGTGAGGACACTTGGTGATATGCGGTATGTCCTAGATCTGAAGAGAAATCTTATTTTCTTGAGTACCCTTGATTCAAACGGTTATAGGTACACTGGTGAAGGTGGAGTCCTTAAGGTTACTAAAGGTTCTCTTGTTGTGATAAAGGGACAGAGAAAATCCGCAAATTTATATGTCATGCAAGGCTCTACTGTTACAGGTGATGCAGCCGTTTCTACCTCCTCTCTATCAGAAAGTAATGTTGCTAAACTTTGGCATATGCACCTGGGGTATATGAGTGAAAACGGGATGGTTGAACTAAGAAGGAGAGGACTTCTTGATCGGCAGAGTATTACCAAATTGGAGTTCTGTGAGCATTGCATTTTTGGGAAGCATAAAGAGTCAAATTCACTAGAGGCATCCACTCAACTAAGGGTACACTTGATTACATTCAATCTGATCTTTGGGGTCCTGATAGAGTACCTTCTAGAGGAGGTGCTAATTACTTATTGACTATTATTGATGAATATTTTATAAAATTTTGGGTGTTCTTTCTGAAGCAAAAGAATGATGTGTTGCCTACTTTCAAGGAGTGGAAGACTATGATTGAAAAACAGACAGGGAAGCAGGTAAAATGCCTTCGGACCGATAATGGTTTAGAGTTTTGTTCTAATGAATTTAATGCTTTGTGCAAGTTAGAAGGAATTGTGAGGCACTTGACAGTTTGTCATACTCCACAGCAGAATGGTGTGGCCGAACGAATGAATAGGACTATAATGGAGAAGGTGCATTGTATGCTCTCTAATTCTGCTTTACCCAAGTCTTTTTGGGTTGAAGATGCTTCCACAACTTACCTTCTTATTAACCACTCTCCCTCAGTCGCAATTGATAAAATGACTCAACAAGAGGTATGGTCTGGTACTCGTGCTAGTTATTCTGATTTGAGGATATTTGGATGTACTGCGTATGCTCATATTGATAATGGAAAGTTGGAACCTAGATCTTTGAAGTGCTTATTTATGGGTTATAGGCCTGGTGCTAAAGGTTATAAACTTTGGTGTCCAGAAAGCATAAAGGTTATAATTAGCAGGGATGTTGTGTTTGATGAAACTACCATGATTCGGGCTCCCTCCTAATCTAGTGCTTCGCCCCCAGATGAGCTTAGTGACATGAATCAACAAAAGTGAAGCACCTATGTTAAATTTCAGATTGGAGCAGAGTCTACACCAATGCCTACTTCTCAGTATAGCCCGGAGCTACAGAGTGATACTATTTCTTCTTCACCACCAGTGGCGCCACAATATTCTATTGCTAAAGACAGGCCTAGAAGAGATATTAGACCTCCTCAAAAGTATGCTGGAGATGATTTGGTTGATTATGCATTGAGTGTAGCAGAAGGTATTGATTCCAATGAAGATCCTTCTTCTTACTCAGAGGCAATTAGTTATGATGATTTCGGCTGATTAATGATTGCTATGAAGGATGAGATGGAATCACTTCATAAGAATGTCACATAGGATCTGGTGAGATTACCTAAAGACAAGAAAGTTGTCCGTTGCAAGTGGGTTTTCAAAAAGAAAGAAGGAACATCGAGAGTTGAAGATGGTAGGTACAAAGTAAGACTAGTTGGTAAAGGTTACAGTCAGGTTCTAGGTATCGACTTCACTGATGTGTTTTCTCTAGTTGTAAAGCATAGTTAGATTCGAGCATTTCCTGGCATTGTGGCCAAGCATAATCTTGAGCGTTAGCAGTTGGATGTTAAAACTGCATTCTTGCAAGGATAACTTGAGGAGGACATCTATATGTAGCAACCAGAGGACTTTGTAGTCTCAGGAAAGGAGGACTATGTATGTTTGCTGAAAAAGTCTCTTTATGGATTGAAGCAATCGCCCAGGCAGTGGTATAAGAGGTTTGACTCTTTTATGACCTCTCATACATTTCAGAGGAGCAACCATGATAGTTGTGTCTACTTCAAGGAGGTAAATTATAGTTCATTTGTGTATCTTCTCTTATATGTTGATGATATGTTGATTGCAGCAAAGGATATGAAAAAGCTAATAAAAGTCAAAGCCCAGCTCAGTAAGGAGTTTGAGATGAAGGATCAAGAACCATCAAAGAAGATTCTTTGCATGAAAATTATGAGGGATATAGAGAAGTATAAGTTATACTTGAGTCAGAAAATGTATATTGAGAAAGTGCTTCACAGGTTCAATATGCAAAATGCCAAACCTGTAAGTACTCCATTGGCATCTCACTTTAAACTCTCAGCCATTCTATCTCCAAAGACAGATAATGAGTGTGACTATATGTCTCGAGTTCCATACTCTAGTGCCGTTGGATCTCTTATGTATGCGATGGTATGTTCCCGACCAGATTTATCTTATGTCATCAGTGCAGTTAGCAGATACATGGCAAATCCTGGAAATGAACATTGGAACGTAGTTTAATGGATTTTCAGATACTTGCTTGGATTTTCTGATGTTTGTTTGCAGTTTGGGAGAAATAGAGATTGAGTAATCGGGTATGTTGATTCTAATTTTGCAGGAGATCGTGATAAAAGAAGGTCCCTTATAGGATATGTTTTCACCATTGGTGGTTGTGCTATTAGTTGGAAAGCTACCTTACAGTCTACGGTTGCTTTGTCAACTACTGAGGCAGAGTACATGGCTATTACAAAGGCTTTCAAGGAAGCTATTTGGTTGAAGGGTGTGTTTGGTGAACTTAGCAAGGACTTACAGATTACTACGGTCTTTTGGAATAGTCAGAGTGCTATCTTCCTTACAAAAGATCAGATGTTTTATGAGAATCATGTTCTGTATTATTTTATGAGTGAAATTGTTGCTCGTGGTGATATTGTGGTGAGGAAGATTAGTACTCATGATAATCCCACTGATATGATGACCAATACACTACCAAGTGCCAAGTTTGAGCATTGCTTGGACTTAGTTAGTGTTAGCTGTTAAGATGTGCGCTTAGGGGCTTTTGTGGAAGTGGTGGAGAGTTTGTCTTGAAATGAATTTGAGTTGTGAATTAGAATTCATGTCAAGGTGGAGATTTTTAGAGGTGTGACCCAAATTTTGGTTTATGGACCTTTATGTTTTGGTGCCTAGGACCTATTTGTACCCATGTAATAAATAAGTGCGATTTAGTGGGTTATTTTATTATTCAGAAAATTCAGCCTTCTCCACATTGTACTCTCTTTCCATTATAGTGAAACCTCTTCTGCCTCTACCTGTGGTTTTTCCCACAAAGGTTTCCACATAAATCTGTGTGTTGTTCTTATTTTCTTTTACTTGTGGTTTTCTTATTCTGTCTGAATCATAACAGTATGTAATGAGTTTTGAGAAATTATTTTAAGAGCATACATCATGGACCCAATTTGATGAAATTATGTACTTGTCATGGAGTTTCCCCATAAGTTTGATTTATAACCTTGTGCATACATGATTTGAGTTCGAAAAGTGATTTATGAATGTGACTTGTGAAATTCCCTCCCCCTTGATGAAATTTATAGTCTTCATGGTATGAGTTGTGCATTGAGTTTGAGATCTTGAATTATAAGCCTTTTTTTATCAAGAGACTTATGTATAACTAATGTTGGGGTTGTTATATGAATGAGATTAATTCTTGAGTTTTAAATTCCTCTTTGTTATGAGTGGGAAGAAAATAAGCAAACCACAAGCAAAAGAAAAGTAAAAACACACAGATTTACGTGGAAACCCTTGCGGAAAAAACCACAGAAAGACGTAGAGGAATTCAATATAATGGAGAGAGAGCACAATGTTGGAGACGATAGTATCAATTTCATGTGTATAAGAATGACCCAAAATAGCACATTAAATCTCACTTATATAATACATGCATACAAATAGGTCCTATGCTACCACCACAGACCTTATTGAAAATCACAAATATGGGATGCACTGTGAAACTTTCAGGGCTGGATCATAAGAATTCGGGTCACAACTCTAACACTCTTTAACCTTAATACGAATTGTAATTCAGAACTCAAATATATTTCAAGACGTACTCTCCACTACTTCCACAAAAGCCCCTAAGGTCACATCTTAATATCTAACACCAACCAAGTCTAATAAATGCTCAAACATGGCACCTAGTAGTGTCTTGGTCATCATATCGGCAGGGTTATCATGGGTACTAATCTTGCTTACCAGAATATCACCACGGGCAATAATTTCATGCACAAAATGATAGTGAACATTGATGTGCTTGGTCCTCTCATAAAAAATATGATCTTTTGTAAGGAATATAGCACTCTACTGTCGCAAAAGACCGTAGTAATCTATAAGTCTTTGCTAATTTCACCAAACAGACCCTTCAACCAAATAGCTTTCATGAAAGTCTCTGTAATAGCCATGTACTCTGCCTCAGTAGTTGACAAAGCAACCGTAGTCTATGAAGTAGAATTCCAATTGATAGAACAACCACCAATGGTGAAAACATAGGCTGTAAGGGACCTCTTTTATCAAGGTCTCCTAAAATATCAGAATCAACATACCCAATCACTCCATCTCTATTTTGCCCAAATTGCTAACAAACATCAACAAATCCATGTAGGTATCTGAAAATCCATTAAACTACTTTCCAATGTTCTTTGTTAGGATTTTCCATGTGTCTGCTAACTGCACTGGCGGCATAAGATAAATCTGGTCAGGAACACACCATTGCATACTTAAGAGACTCGACGGCACTAGAGTATGGAACTCGGGACATATAGTCACGCTAATTATCTCTCTTTGGATATAACCTGGCCGAGAGTTTGAAGTTAGCAGTCAATGGAGTACTGAAAGGTTTGGAATTTTGCATATTGAACCTATGAAGAACTTTCTCAATATACTTTTTCTGACTCAAGTATAACTTACACTTCTCTCTATCCCTCAAAATTTTCATGCTAAGAATCTACTTTGCTACTCCTAGATCTTTCAACTCAAACTCCTTGCTGAGCTGGGCTTTAACTTTAATTATCTCTCTCATATCCTTTGTTGCAATCAACATATCATCAACATACAAGAGCAGATACATGAACGAACCATCACTTACCTCCTTAAAGTAGACACAAAAATCATAACTACTCCTCCAAAATATATAAGATGTCATAAAAGAGTCAAACCTCTCATACCATTGTTTGGGAGACTATTTTAATCCATAAAGAGACTTTTCAAGCAGGCACACATAGTCCTCTTTTCTAAAACTACAAAACCCTCTATGTGACACCCTGCACTTTTGGGTTAAAGTTTGAACCGTCCTTTTTATGCGTATAGACCTGAACCCAATGATTTTTTATTAATATATGTATGATGATCAATCCTATAGTGTGTGAATACCTTTGAATATGAATTCAGGTCACAAAAATTCCCAAACTCAAAGACGAGTTGAAAACTCCTCTATCGATTAAGTTTTGATGAATGTCTAAACTTGGGTCAACTTTCATCGACCATAACTTTTTATATATATTGAATTAGGGGGACTACTATATATCAAATGAAAGGTCTTTGAGTCTTCTTTAGAACGCAACTAGTTTCGCCTTAATCTAATATCGTATTAGAAATATATTCTCATCTTACTTCGAAATGTCTGTCTGCCAAGGTGTGACGACGAGGCTAACGACCTATCAACTACTTGACGGCCTATTAGCCCAAGTCGTCAGCCTAGGGTAGTAAGTGGTAAAATCCAGCTCAAAAGTGATGACCTAGGTGATGACCTATAACCTAAGTGACGGGTTATCAACTATGGTCGTCAACTGATGAAAATCTGCGATTTCTTTGGTTTCTTTTGGGATATTTTGGTCTTTTCCTCACCCTAAAACCTACCCCATGAATATACTTTATATCCTAAGTGTTATAATCCATTTTGATATCAGTTTTCAACATCAAAATTCTCTCTTTACTCTCAAATACAATATCAAACTAGGGTTTTCTCAAAGATCAAGAAATCAAGAAAAATCACTCCTTAAGTCTAAGATTTCCAATAAACGAATCAAGATTCGAGTTCTACTCTTTAAACCTTGTAATCTAAGGTACGTGGGATTTTCCTAAACTACATGGGCTTGTTGGAAACACATTGAATAAGTTTTAAAGTTATAAAGATCATGAATTTATAATAGGTTTTTGGAATTTGCATTTGTAATTATGCATTATGCACTCTTTAAATGATATTATTGTTTTGGTCTTGAGGCCTTTCTCCTAAATTGATTTGTACTCATATATATGTATGTATGAAATTGAAATTGAATGTTTAATTGAGATAATGAACAATTATAACTCCTCTCTTGTTACTAAGCCTTTTATTTTCCTATGTTATGAGCCATTTAAATTACATTTAGAGAAGCAAGATAGAAATGTCTTGATTATTGTCTATGACTTGATCTTAGTTTTGAATTGAGGAGAGGGTGCTTTTAAATGTTAATAAATTTTGAAGATATGTAGAGAAAGATTTGCATATTTTGTCACAAACTTCATGACCACCACATGTTTGTTGAAATGTTGAAAATAGTGATCTTTGCATAATTTGATAAATATTTTGAAGTATGAATTTTGGTAAATTGTTGGAAGTATGGTGGTCCAAACCTTATGATTGAAAGAAGAGACTTTACTATGATAATTTATGGCTCAAAAATATGACTTGCAAGTCTTGGTGTAACGACACCAACCCAGATAATGGCATAACAGATTCAAAACATAATAGAAGTCAGATTTCACTTATATTTTCAGAATGTGAGTTTTGAATAATGATTGTTCATAAAAGGTTAAAAATGGGTTCAAGAGATGTTAGGTGGTTACCCAAAGAAGGTACGAGTTAATAAAATTCATTTCCCAAAATTGTGTTTTGCCGATGCGGGTTATTGTATCCCGAAGAGGGATTATACGTTGTCCTAGTGCCCTTTGGCGTATAAGAATTAGAATCAGAAACTCAAACTCTTGCGGCAAACTTGGGTTGGGGGCTTGGCCTCCGATTCAAGGGCGGACTCCATATAGCCCGTGGTGTCGTAGAATTGTAGGGCATACCACCTAACTCAGAAGTAATACAAAGATTAGAACTGCATTGTCAAAATTGTTTTAAGATCATTGAAATTGCCCATGTGTTTTTAACTACTTCATGCATGATATTTCAAACTTTCTCTCATCTATGTTATATATATAAACACATTATTTTGGACTGCTCTACGTACCAGTACTGTATTGACCCCCTATATTTCAGGGTCTGAGTCTCAGTCTAGAGGTCCCGCTAAGCCATAAATCTATTAGACAAAAGTGTACAGTCGGTGAGCCTTTTTTATTTTGGAAGGCCTATTTTTAGATACATTATTATTTCATTTTGGTTTTGGGTCTGACTGGGGGCCTTGTCGCAGTTATAGACAAGTTACTATAATCTGATGTATTAGAGATTTCACAAACTGTGATAGATATTGTCTAGATGTGTATTGATTTCATTCCGTATTGTTAAATTGAACTCAGAATATGACCATGATTCCATCTGTGTATTTCTGTATTTCTCTTTATGGTAAGTGAATGGTGTTCGTGATTTCCAGATAGAAAAGAGGCGCTCGGGCCTCCACGATTCGGGATGCCCGTCACGGCCAGGGCCCCAATTTGAGTCGTGACACTCTGGCTGTTGTATATAGATATTCTCCTTAAGTTCTCCATGTAATAATACAGTCTTGAAGTCCAATTGATCAAGCTCAATATTGTGCATGGCCACAATACCAAGCAGGGCTCGAATCGAGCTATCTTTTACAACTAGAGAAAACACATCTGTGAAGTCAACACCTGGAACCTGACTGTAACCTTTAGCAACTAGTCTTGTTTTGTTCCTAGCATCTTCAACTCCCGATATTCCTTCTTTATTTTTAAATGCCCACTTTCAACGAACAACATTCTTATCTTTAGGCAATCTCACCAAATCCCATATGCCATTCTTATGAAGTGATTCCATCTCCTCCTGCATAGCAATCATCCATCGGCCGAAAGCATCACAACTAACTGCCTCTGAGTAAGAAAAGGGTTCTTCACTATAATCAATACCTTCTGCTACATTTAATGCATAAGAAACCAAATCATCTTCAGCATACTTCTGAGGAGGTCTAATATCTCTCCTAGGCCTGTATTTGGCAATAGAATATTGTGGCGCCACTAGTGGTGAAGAATAACTAGTATCACTTTGTATCTCCAGGATAGACTAAGAAGTAGGTACTAGTTTAGACTCTGCTCCAATCTACAATTTAATGTGGGTTCTTGACTTTTGCCGATTTATGTCACTAAGCTCATCTTGGGGCGAAGAACTAGATTCGGAGGAAGCCCGAAGCATGGAAGATTCTTTAAACACAACATCCCTGCTAATTATAACCTTTCTGGTTTCTGGAAACCAAAGATTTTAACCTTTAACACCAGGCTTATAACCCATAAATAAGCACTTGACAGATCTATGTTTCAACTTTCCATTATAACATGAGTATAAGCAGGACATCTAAATATCCTCAAATCAGAGTAACTAGCAGGAGAAACAGACCATACCTCATGTTGAGTCTTTTTATCAATCGTGACTGAGGAAGAGCGATTAATAATAAGACAAGCCGTGGAATAAGCTTCGTCCCAAAAAGACTTGGGTAAACCAGTATTAGAGAGCATACAATGCACCTTCTCGATTATAGTCCTATTCATTTATTTGGCCATACCATTCTGTTGCGGAGTATGACGAACTGTTAAGGGCCTCACAATTCCTTTTGACTTGCACAGAACATTAAATGCATTAGAACAGGACTCTAAACCATTATCAGTTTGAAGGCATTTTACCTGCTTCCCTGTTTGCTTTTCAATCATAGTCTTTCACTCTTTGAAAGTAGGCAAAACATCATTCTTTTGCTTTAGGAAGAACACCCAAACTTTTTTTGAATAGTCATCAATAATAGTCAACAAGTAATTAGCACCTCCTCTAGAAGGTACCTTAAAAGAACCTTAGGGATCAAAATGAATGTAATCAAGTGCGCCTTTAGTTGAATGGATGCCTTTAGTGAATCTGACTCTTTTCTGCTTTCCAAAAATGCAGTTCTCACAAAACTCTAATTTTTTAATACTCTGGCCACCAAGAAGTCCTTTCCTGCTTAGTTCAGCCATCTTATTTACCCGTATGCCCTAGACGCATATGCCAAAGTTTCGCAACGTCACTTTTTGATAAAGATGAGGTAGAAATAACAACATCACCTGTAACCGTGGAGCCTTGTAAGACGTAAAAATTAGCAGTCTTTCTCTTTCTTTTCATCACAATAAGGTCACCTTTGGAAACTTTTGGGACTCCACCTTCACAAGTGTACTTATATCCGTTCAAATCAAGGGTACTCAAGGAAATAAGATTTCTCTTCATGTATGGGACATACCACACATCACTAAGTTTCCTCACAACCCCATCAAACATCTTGATACTGATTGTTCCAATACCAGATATCTTACAAGGTATGTTATTTCCCATCAACATCGCACCTTTAGATACTACTTCATATGTTGTAAACTAATCCCAATTGCGACACATATAAAACATGCAAGCTAAATCAAGAATCTAATCCTCACAGGGTTTGGAGTTACCATCAAAAAGTACCAAGAGTTCTCCATCACTACCACCATCTTCAACAAAACTAGCTTTATCGGACTTCTTTGGTTGGTTTCCCTTTGGTTTTGGAGCTTCTGTTTTCTACTAATCTTATTGATAGTGCTGATTTCAACTTCTCACACTGTTACAACAAAGCCAATACTGTTGCGGACTATCTCGCTCAATGGACTTCACGCATAGATGCTCAAATTGTCTACGACAGCTTTACTCAAGTTCTAGGGGTGCTAAAGTTCCTTAGATCCTGGAAAAATCTCAAATGCATAGTTTTAGGATCAGATATGATAAGGCCAACATTTTTGTTTGCTAAGATGTATATTTTTTAGCTGTGAGAATAGGTAACAGGGGAGCTAAGCATCTCGTTTTGCCTGATTGCTTGCAATCTATGATGTATACTTTGGATGGTCTTGTTCCTCCCCCCCCCCCAAACCCTCCTTGTGATTTCTCATAAAAAATATGCAGTATGATTTTATAAAAAAAAAGTGTTGTAGATTTTCTCGCTCTCTTTTCTACCTTACTCTGAAGTGTTTGTTTAGGTCTGGTTTCATATTGTGTGTTATGAATGGGCCTAGACCCATATTGGCAAAACAACCCAAGAGAATATTAAGTGGCTATATATGTGTGGGATCCAGGTTGATAAGTAAAACTTGTGGGAGCAAAATAGGTTATGAAAATTGTGATAATTGCTTAGGCAAAAGCTTTGCTTCTCATCCCAATTCTCTCTAGTCCCATTATCCCCTTCTACTACAGTTCCTCTTCTTCATATTGTAATTTCCCCTTTCCATATTAATCAAAGTTTATTAGTTCCGTTCACTCTGTGTATTGATTGTCGAGTTGAGAATTTGGTATTGCTACATTGGTGCTTTCATTGCTCGTACTCCCATGTTAGCAGTGGTACTAAATCGATTCAGTGGTGGTAATCCAGAGGACTGGATTTTTCAGGCTGAGCGATACTTTACTTACCTTGTCTTCCCCGAGAAGGATTGGCTACCCCTTCCTTTCCTCTATCTTGATGGTGAGGCACTCGACTGGTACCGTTGGATGTATCACAACAAACAATTTTTGAATTGGAAGCATTTCAAGGAGATGTTAGCTTTGCGTTTTCTAGATCGAACCTCTCCAAAATCTCATGTGGTATATTCACAACTTACCAATATTCTAACCTTGCTACAGAAGGTACAGGACAACCTAGACAAAATCCATATCTCAACTCCTAGTACACCCAATCACACGAGAGGTTCCAGTAGAAAATGCACATTCAGGTCATGTGGACCAGGTGTTCGATAAAAGTTCTCACCAGATTACAGACTCAGTCTATGAATTTGACATTGCTTTTAACTTGGTACCGAATATTTCATACGGGTTGCAAATACCTTTGCAGGTAACTCAGGTGATAAGCAAACCTACTTGGTGTGATGAACCTAAAATTGATTGTTCTGATGATACATGCTCTAGGAAATCAACTAGCAAGGAAGATGAATGTCTCGACACTAATACGAGCATAGTGTTCGATGGAAGTCTCCAGCGAAATGAGTTCCACCTACAATGCCAATTTGCACATCTAAAGATTATTATGAATTAAAAATCTATTTTCATATTTCCATATAAATTTTCCTTCTAATTTTAATGGACCAACAAGAGTTGAGGGAGAGGACTCTCTTATCCCTCATGTCGATGATGCTTTGATTGCTGGGTTTTTTCCTTCCATAACCATCCAATCATCTTCAGCCGATTTTGGTGATCTAGCAAAATATGAGATCATGAAAGACAGCTTACCCACTTTCTATTGGTTCGATACCGTACAACATTTATCCCTTCCCATTCTCTTTGTGTTTCGGCATATCAAATGTGGTGGTCTTTTGTATGTTCTAGAATTTAAAAATATTGGTGATCATCTTGCTTACTATTTGACAAAACATTTGCTAGACTCGTCACATTATCTTGGTTAGATTGAGATGGGACCATTTGTGATGCCTCCTTCATAGTAAGCAATTTATCAACCCAGTAAAGAATTTCTTTTAAGAGTCATCACTTACTTTCTTCCTAAACTTTTTTTTTTTTTTTGAATATATTTTCTCGAATGGCGTCATACGTCATATCTTCTCGCAAAAATCATAATCATGCCAAAAATTGTTTTGACATAGTTTTTGAATTGTGTCGTTTAATCTTGCTAAAGATACTGAGTTTGTACCTCAAAAATGTTAGAAAACAAGACAAATTTAAGCCTTTTACACAAGTTTTATGCCTTCACTGAAACGTCAAAAACATGTTGGAAATTGAATAAAGTACTTTGCTCGTCTGTTGCTCTCTCTTAGCACCACTTGAAATTTTCTAAATTTTATTAAGCCATTTGTTTGATGTAGTAAATAGAATAAATCAAGAAATTTCCATGTTTATCCTTTTTAAACTCTAAGTTGAAATTGTATAATATTTGAATACTTTAAAAAAAGAAGTTTCTGACACATGTTCTTGTCGGCCTACTAGGCCATGCCAGCTCACTTTCAAGAGGACATACTTACGAACATACTCGGTAGGTTACCCGTGCAGTCTCTTCTTCGATTCAAATGTGTTTCTAAATCATGGAAAACATTGATCGATGAACCGCATTTTAGGAAGAAGCATCTCAATCATGCCAAGAATGACAAAATTCCCAAAATTCTCTTTTATCAACTGCGCCCTATGGAAGATATATTTTCCATTTATTATTGTCCTTTGTCATCGGCTACACTTGCTGAGGATGTACGAGAACTGGATTTCCCTGTAAGTGTTGAACCAAGGTTTTGCCAAGTCTATTGTTGTTGTGATGTCTTGGTTATTATCATTGTGTATGATAATTTAGCTGAACGCCACAAACTTTTGCTATGGAATCCCTCCACGCGAGAATCCATCATACTTCCCACACCAAAATTATCATTGCAGGGGATTTCTTGTTTGGGAATGAGTTTCGACTCAAATACTGGTGATTATAAGATCCTTAGGATTCTCGAGAACCGAAACCAAGGTCACAAATCACGAGGTGAGGTACTGGCCCTTAAAAGTGGTTCCTGGAGAAAAATTGATGAACATCCTGATGTCGTTCAATATATTATGCTTGGTATGCATTCTTTGGCCTATACACATGGGGCATTTCATTGGTTTGGTTTTTCAAGAAGTTATTTTGTGGTTTCATTCAATATATCCCATGAAGTGTATGGAGAGATACCATTGCCAGAGATAATAAGCATGAGCTACATTGATATTGGCATTTCAGAATTGGAAGGAATGCTTTGTGCTTATTCTAATGTGCATCATCAGGGGAAGAACACTTTTAAGTTATGGGTGATGAAAGATTATGGTGTCCAGGAATCTTGGAATGCATTATTTTGCAGAGCAGATCCCAATATTGATATACCTGTACCGAAATATAGGTTTGAAAATGGGGAAGTGTTATTCTGGTGCATATATTATGGACACACAGAGAATGCATATTGGACACAGAGAGGTCCCTTTACATTATTGTCCCGAGGTCTACGTCAGAATGGACTCGTTTTTATGGAGAGCTTGATCTCTCCAAGATTGTTTACTTAGTATTTGATTTTATATGATCAAGACACTTCTTTAGTTTCTGTTATCATGTTATAAACCTCTGATTTTTATTAGTTTATCCACCGCTCGCAAACTTTATGGTTTCAGATTGTATTTATCAGAGCTTTGTTATTTCATGTATTCAGAGTAAGAACATTACCCATTTCTTGTCAAATTGCTTATACTCATTGTTGCGAGTAAGGCTCTATTTACTACTCAGATGTATCTTATAGGTTTGTAGCATGTTCACATGAGAAAATTAACATGAAAGATCCAAGAGGCACCAAACCAGCTCATGTATGCAGATTGATGGTAAAGCTTTTTGTTTTTTGTCATGATTTCATGAACTAATGGACTCTCTATTTATTTTTTTTCATAAATGAATATTCTACGTTGAAATGTAGATTTTATATTGCTACTAGAGGTTCATGGCCCGTGTCAGCACGGGCCCAACACTATAGACATTTTTTAGCACCAAAATTCGATATAGATGAGATACAAACATAAATGTACATTAATTTAAAATGATAACTTTTTAAATAATAACTATTTGATGGTACTCGCTAAGGAGTGAAGTTTTATAAGATAGTTTTTTCACATGATAAGAAAGTATGATATGTCGTGTAGTCGGGCTATTTTAATTGTTTGATGATAAGATTGAGATTTGTTACAAAATATAGAAAAGATGTAGAACTAATATTCATAGGATTATTTTATACAAAAACTGGAACAAAAGATACTTCAATTAACAACAAAGTTTTGGATCATCTTCTCAAAGGCAAAACACTTATAAATACAGATATTGAAATGTTTTGAACTACTACTAAGTTAAGAAATTCTTATAGATGGGTGCACAATATTATCAGATCTAGATATTCAAATATAACAACAGGTAGAATTGAGATGGCAGCGCGAAAAACATTTTCAAGATTAACTATTGTGATTTATAATACTTTTTATTAAATTTTTAAATGATATATGTTATATCCTCTGTCTCAATTTATGTGGTATTGATACAATTTTTGAGAGTTAACTAAAATTTTTACATATTTTAAAAATACTTTAAATTATTAATTGTTGTGATTTCTATTATTTTTTCTTCTGTTTCAATTTACGTGACAGTAATAAAATTTAGAGAGTCAACCTTTTTTTTTATGTCTTTTTAATTACTTTAAATTGTTAATTATTATGATTTATAATACTTTTACGTAATTTTCAAATATATAATAGATTAAAATTGAAAGTAAAATAAACAAATATAAAAGAAAGTATCTAAGTAGGCAACACAAACAAACATGTCGACCTGCTACCTGCTTATCATTTTATGTCTATTTTATCCTTTTTATTAAATATTATTAATTTTTTAATACTTAGATGATTAATTAAGAGTGGTATTGGTAAAATAAAATTGAAGCAGCTGAAATAGACATGTCATAAATGTCTATTTTTCTATTTTTAATTAAATATTATTATTATTTTAATACATAAATGACCTACAATAATTAATTAGGAGTGATACAGTAAAATCAAGGTTGAAGGACACCAACTTAATTTAAAGCATCAAGAGTTAATTTATCATTTGTCGATTTTATCATTTTATTAAATATTATTAATTTTTTAATACTTAAATGACTCATCATAATTAATTAGGAGCGATATTTAGTAAAACTATGGTTGAAGCAGCTGCAACAAACATGTCATGAACACATATTTTTTTTGTTTTAATTAAATACTATTAATATGCTAATACATAAATGACTTATAATAATTAATTAGGGGTGATATAGTAAAATCATGGCGCAACTCTTGAAGCAGCCATGTCGAAACCAATGTTTTAATTAAATATTATGAGTTTTTTAATACATAAATGACTTATAATAATTAATGAGGGGTGATACGATAAAATCATAGTTGAAGGAGGTTAACTTAATACATCAAAAGTTAATTTATCATTTTATGTTTTTTTTATTTTTTTTAAACTCTCACATCCAAAAGGTGAAGGTGGTGGAGATGCGAATGTTGCGATGGATGTGTGGACATATCAGGAAAGATAGGGTGAGGAATGAGATTATTCGGGAGAAGGTGGGAGTTGCCTCGGTGGAGGATAAGTTGCGAGAAGTGAGACTACGTTGGTTCGGGTATATGATGAGGAGGGACCCTGATGCTCCAGTGCGGAGGTGTAAGACTCTAGCTATGGATGATTTTAGGCAGGTTAGAGGTGGACCTAAGAAATATTGAAGGGAGGTGATTAGGCATGGTATGAAGCAATTACAGTTTACAGAGGACATGACCCTTGATAGGAAGGTGTGAAGGACGCGGATTAGGGTAGAGGGTTAGGGGGTGGGAGCGCGACGATAGTAATAGGGGAGTGCTCCTTTGGGTATGAAGTTTTTGGTTTGGAGAGTTGGGGCTGTAGTTTTTGGGGTTAGTGATGTTGGCTTTTTTGCATCCCGTACTAGTTTATTATGCGCTTATCTTTTGTATTTGTTATACTGTTAGTTTGTTTTATGTACCATACTAGTTTGTATACGCTTACTTTTTGTATTTGTTACACTGTTATTGGTCCTAAGCTGGGGGTCTATCGGAAACAGCCTCTCTACTTCTCTTGAGGTAGTGGTATGGTCTGCGTACACTCTACCCTCCCCAGACCCCACTAGGTGGGAATACACTGGGTACGTTGTTGTTGTTGTATTATTAATTTTTTAATACTTAGATGACTCATAATAATTAATTATGAGCGATATTTAGCAAAATTATGATTGAAGCAGCTACAACAGACATGTCATCTATTTTTTTAATTAAATATTATTAATTTTTTATTACATAAATGACTTATAATAATTAATTAGGAATGATATAATAAAATCACGGTTAAAGCAGCTGAAACAAACATCATAAATATCTATTTTTTAATTAAATATTATTAATTCTAATATATAAATGACTTATAATAATTAATTAGGGGTAATATAGTAAAAAATATTATTAATTCTAATATATGAATGACTTATAATAATTAATTAGAAGTAATATGATAAATTACGGAGCAATTAGGGATAATATAGTAAATAATGAAGTAGCTGGTCGAAACCAGCATTTCTATTATATAGAAATATAAAGTGCAGTTTATTTATTTTATTTAGTGTTATCAACAAAGCAAAATTAAAGTTCTTAAAAGATGATATCAATTGAGAAGAACTTATTTAATAGATTCAGTTTCCTTAATTTTTCAAATGTCATCCAATCAGGATGCATTCCTTTCTCTATCATCATCACATGGATCATGACTTCTTATTAGAGGTCTAGGTCATTAAATCGGATCCACAAAAAATTTGACACATTAAACACATACGACCACATCCAACCCATTTTTTCCTAACCCGATCCATCCTTGTGTTCCTTTCCTAAGCAACTAATATCTACCACTAATGTATTTATGAACTAGATATCGTATTCTTGAATTGCATACTATAGCTTCAAAATGAATATTGTATTTTAAAAATTAGATACTATAATTTTTAAAAACGAAGACGGATTTAATTAAAATAATATATATTTTTATTTTTGTTGGATAGTACTAGATAAGATAGATTATTATGAAAATCAATAGTGTTCATATATTTGTGCCAAAAATAAATAGAACAAACTTATAAATAAGGAAAATAAATAGAAAATGAATTCTAATAATAATAATATATAGTGTTATTTTTATTAGATAATACTAATTAGTACTAGTTTATGAAAATCTCTCTTACTGAGGTGACCCTATTTAAGAAAACATTAAGAATACATTGACTCTCTAGGAATTCACATCATAACATTTATATATCCAGACATCATGATAGTGAATTTTTGTTTTCTCCAAAATTAAATAGCACCAACTTATAAATAAGGAAAATAAATAGAAGATGGGTTTATAGAAAAATGATATGTAGCGTTATTTTTTGTTGAATAGTACTAATTAGGATAGATAATGAAAATTTCTCTTATCGAGGCGACCCTATTAAAGAGAGCACCAAGATAGAGGAATACATCAACTCTCTTGGAATTCATGACATAGCATATATATACTCGAACTGACATGGTAGTGTATTTATGATTTCTCTAAAAATAAATAGAACCAACTTATAAATAAGGAAAATAAATACAAGACGAATTTTAAGGAAAATAACATATAGTGTTATTTTTTGTTGGATAGTACAATTAGGATAGATTATAAAAGTCTATCTTATTGGTAGCATATTTATGTTTTTTCCAAAAATAAATAGAAGCGACTTAAAAATAAGAAAAATAAATAGAATGCGGATTTTATGTAAAATAACATATAGTGTTATTTTTTGTTGGATAGTGCTAATTAGGATAGATGATGAAAATTTCTCTTATTGGTAATAGAACCAAGTCACCAACTTATAATAAGGGAAATAAATAGAAGACGGATATTAAGAAAATCATAAACAGTGTTATATTTGTTGGATAGTACTTATAAAGATAGATTGGGAAATTCTCTTTTATTGGTAGTGTGTTTATGTGTTTTCTCAAAAATAAATAGAACCAACTTATAAATACACCCTGCATACAAGCATTCAAATCACCAAACATAAAAGAAATAAGTACTTTCCAATCAAATTCTCAAAGGTATTTGTTTTTTGCTATGTGTGTTGTAATTTTCTTCCACAACAACAATGTTTGAGCCGATTTGATACAATTTATATGCAGGACAAAGAAAGCAAAGCCGACGGAGATGGTTGACTGAATCAGGTGAGTTCAAGGTGTACCAATTGTGTTCGTTTATTGTTGGTTCTTAGATTCTACGTATGTTTTGTTGCTATGGACATAAAGTCATGTTTTTCCTCTAATTAATAAACTTCAATTGTTAAAAGTGTTTTAGACCTAGGAAGTGTTTAGTAAGAAGGGAAATGTTTTCTTGAAAAATAAGTAGGCTTCTGGCTTATTTTCAAGTTTTGGTAGGTGTTGAGACCAAATCAGATTCTAATAAGTAGTTCAAGGTGTTAATATAGTTAGTAGGAAGTTAGATCACAAGTTAGTTATAGGTTCACAAAGTTAGTTAGTAACTAACCTACTCTAACCAACTAACTAACTACTATATACACCTACATATCACTCGGTATCACAATGAAAAAAGATAATACATGATCAACCATTACACATTCTCTACTTGTTGCTTCTTCTTCTCTTCTCTTAATTCTTTCATATTACAAATTTTACATTAAAGAATTTGTAGAATTCTTCATGGTATCAGAGTGTAGGGGACATTCATTCCTGCATATCTCTGCAATCTCTTCAATTACTACTACAAATCTCTAATTCTGGTTCAATCTTGATCAAATTCTCTAAGTTACAATGATTGACTCAAGTGGAGATGGATCAAATCCATCACAAAATGGATCAATGCCTCCAGGTTCATCATCAAATCAAGAAGTTCCTGTCAATTCTCAGTCAATCCCAGGGTTTCCAGCTTCAACACCTTTTGATGTTAACCATCCTCTATTTCTGTCTACCTCTGGTGTAAGTGGTCTGACTATCATTTTCTTTCAGTTAAAGGGTAGCGAGAATTATGTAATCTGGAGTAAGGCCATGAGAATTGCATTACTAGGGAGAAACAAGTTAGGTGTAGTGGATGGGACATTAAAGAAGGAGATGTTTTCTGTAGAACTGTGGAACCAGTGGGAAAGGGTCAATGTTGTGGTATTATCCTAGTTGATGAAAGTTGTTTCTAGTAAGTTAGTTGGTGGTGTAGTCTATGCCGTGAATGCTTGTGATGTCTGGAATGATCTTAGAGATAGATTTCATAAAATTGATGGTTCAAGAACATTCAATATTCACCAAGAAATTTCTTCTTTAACTTAAGGAACACAATCAGTTTCTGGTTATTTCTCCAACTGAAAGCTCTTTGGGATGAGTTTGAGTCCGTAGTGCCTTTCCCTGCATGTGGGTGTGAAACTGCTAAACATTATCAAGTATATGCTCACATACTTAAGCTATATCAGTTCTTAATGGGTCTTAATGACACATATGCACAAGCAAGGACCCAAATACTGCTTATGATTCCCTTACCATCAATTACTCAAGATTATTCAATGATCATAAGTGATGAAAATCATAAAAGTTCTTCTCAGACTATAAGCAATGCAGGGTTGTTAGGGGTTTCACCTGGTATTCAAGATTCAGCGGTCATGTACTCAAGATTCTCTAGTCAGAAAAGGAAGAGGTTCTTTAATCCAAACGACAACCCTAATGCTACTTGTGAATATTGTAAACTAAAGAGACTGCTATAAGCTCATAGGCTATGCACCTGGACATCCTAAACACAATGAGCAGCAAGGTTCAGAAGTGAAAAATAATGAGTACCACAGGTACATTGATCATAGAAACAAACAAAGGAGAATAGGTGCTGGTCCTAGGACTCATAATGTCATAACTGAAGAACGGGAGCACAATCAAGCTGCTTCACACCCAGAGTATAGTGATGCTATTCACACATAGAGACAATAAACACATATACATGGTCCAACAAATTCAAACTCTAGCTCACAGAGTTATTTTGCTGCTCAAGACTATGCACCACCACCTAGGTTCACTAATGAGCAATATGACCAGATTTGTAAAATGTTGGAACAAAACCAAGGCAACACCTTCTTAGTAAATGCAGTAAACATGACAGGTACCAATAGTTCTCTGATGATAAATAATGATCCACATTACTGGATCATTGACACATGGGATACTAACCATATGATTTCTGTTATTGACTTACTAAATAAAGATTTGTGATAAAATCCAGTACACCTAGACAAGTTCACTTACCTGATAGTGGAACTTCTCTAGTCAGAAACACAGGCACAAGTAATATTTCTAATAGAAGAACCTTAAAAGATGTATTGCATGTACCTCAATTCAAGTATAACTTGTTATCTGTATCTCAGGCCACAAGACAGTTACAATGTTCAGCTATATTCCTAACTTTTGCTTGTTTCAGGATCTCTACAATGGGAAGGTGAAGGAGATTGGTAAAGAAAAAGCAGGACTCTACTTCCTAATTAATTAAAAACTACCTAGAATGCAGAATGGTGGATTTGGTTTATCAACAAGTGATAAATTGATAGCTAATTCCACAAACAAAAAATCTATACTTTTGTGGCATGTTAGACTTGGTTATGTACCAGCTAGGAATATGTTGAAACTATTTCCTATTCAAAGTCAGTCTGTACAAAGAGTTCTAGAAAACTGCACTGTATGTCCTTGTTCTAGACAATCAAGAACAAGTTTTCCTTCAAGTACATCTACTAGTTCTGATATGTTTGAGCTAATTCATATGGACCTTTGGGGGGCTTATAAAGTATCTACTTGTGATGATTATAAATTATTTCTCACTATTGTTGATAATCATTCTAGATTTACTTGGATATTTCTCTTGAGATTAAAATCTGATGCAGTAGTAGTCATTAAATTTTTTTTTGATTATTTTCAAACTCTGTTCAATACACGTGTTAGACAACAAGAACTGACAATGGTACTGAATTTGTAAACACTATATGTACTGATTTGTTCACTAAGTTAGGAATTGTTCATCAAAAATCTTGCTCTTACACACCTCAGCAAAATGGCATTGTTGAAAGAAAACATAGGCATATCCTAGAAATCACAAGAGCTATAAGATTTTAAGCTAAAATCCCACTTAAATTATGGGGTTACTGTGTAAAGGCTGCTGTATACATAATTAACAGACTTCCTTCTACTGTACCTAATGGTATATCTCCTTTTGAAAAATTATACAACAAAAAACTATCACTGACTCACTTAAGAACAATGGGATGCTTATGTCATGCCAAAGTAGTCCAAGAAACTGACAAGTTACTGTCTAGGACTAAACAGTCTGTCTTTATGGGTTACTCAGAAACCCAAAAGGGCTATGTTCTTTATGATCTAACTAACAAAACATTCTTTGTTAATAGGGATGTTATATTTAGAGAGGATGCATTTCCATTTGAGCATGATGGCAAGCAAAATACACATCTATTCAAGAACTCATCACAACATCTGATAGAAGACTCTACAGAGCCATTTCCAGCTGCAATGCCGAATTACCTATAGAGTACTCACTCCAATGCAACTGACATACATGCACCAGATGATGAACATATACCTACATAAGCAACTAGAGGAGCAACTGATCAAGCTGTTATTGCACCTGTACAAGCAACAAGAAGATCTACCAGAGGGTCACATCCTCCTGCATGGATGAAAGACTTTACTTCTCTTAGTATTCATGATGATAAACCTTATGCACTATCAAATACATCTCATATGATGGTTTATCATCTAAATACTAAGCCTTTCTTTCTGCATTCTCTAACATTGTTGAACCTACTACTTTTGTAGAAGCTAGCAAGGATCCAAGGTGGGTTGAAGCCATACAAACTGATATCAAAGCACTGGAAAACAACCACACCTAGACAATAGTACCATTACCTAAAGGGAAGAAACCAATTGGATGTAAATAGATCTTTAAAGTTAAATATCATGCATCTGGTGAAGTAGAAAGGTTTAAAGCAAGACTTGTTGCCAAAGGATATATTCAAACTAAGGGAATTGATTACCAAGAGACTTTTAGTCCAGTTGTCAAGATGGTCATTCTCAGGACTATTTTAGCTATAGCTGCAGGAAGACATTGGCACATCCATCAAATGGATGTGTACAATGCATTTCCCCAAGGTTACCTATATGATGAGATCTACATGTAAGTCCCACAAGGATTCAAGAGTCAGGGGGAGTGTAATCAAGTATGTAGACTCTCCAAATCCTTGTATGGACTCAAGAAGGCACCAAGACAGTGGAATGCTTAACTATCTGAGTCTTTATCTGCTTGCAAATTTGTTCACAGCCAATATGATCATTCACTCTTTAAAAAAAGAACCAAGGATGGTATTACCATAGTCTTGGTATATGTGTATGATATTCTGGTAACAGGTGATAATCTGAGTATGATTGAAAAGACCAAGAGTGATCTGCACAAAGCATTCAAAATAAAGGATCTTGGTGAGCTCAAATACTTTTTGGGAATTGAATTTGCTATATCAAAAAAGGGTATTGTGATTCATCAAAGGAAGTATACCTTAGAATTAATGTCAGAGACTGGACTTAGTGATGCTAAGCCTGCAAATACACCAATGGATACAACTAACAAACTCACAACTACTGAATATGATCATCATGTCAAAGGAGGAAAAGATCGTGTTGATGAAGAACTAACTGATCAGGGTGCCTATCAGCCAATTATAGGAAAACTTTTATATCTTACAGTCACTAGACCAGATATTTCCTACAGTATGCAGACACTAAGCCAATTCATACAAAAAACAAAGGTATCTCACATGAATGCATCCCTAAGATTCATCAGATACATCAAAAACAAACCAGGACAAGGTATACTACTTTCCAGCAACAAAAAAGATGTCTTAATAGCCTACTGTGATGCAGATTAGGCTTCCTGTGCCATGACAAGGAAATCAGTTACAGGATTTGCTATAAAATTGGGAGATTCCTTGGTCTCATGGAAGTCTAAGAAAAAAAATACAATATCTAGAAGCCCAGCAGAAGCTGAGTATAGGAGCCTAGACACTACATTTGTAGAGTTGACATGGTTAGCTGGACTTATAAAAGACCTAGACATCCAACTACAACAACCAAATTGTCTATACAGTGATAGTAAAGCTGCACTTCAAATGGCTGCCAATCCAGTATTTCATGAAAGGACAAAACACATTGAAATAGACCGCCTCTTCATAAGAGAAAAGATTCAGCATGGGCTGGTCAAGACTATGCATATTCCTACTGCTGATCAGCCTGCTGACATATTAACCAAGAGCCTGAATAGAGTTCAATATATGTATCTCACTTCCAAACTTGGTGTGTGTAACATCTTCACAACACCAAGTTTGAGGGAGAGTGTTGAGACCAAATCAGATTCTAATAAGTAGTTCAAGGTGTTAATATAGTTAGTAGGACGTTTGCTCACAAGTTAGTTACAGGTTCACAAAGTTAGTTAGTAACTAACCTACTCTAACCAACTAACTAACTACTATATATACCTACATATCACTCTGTATCACAATGAAAAAAGATAATACAAGATCAACCATTACACAGTCTCTACTTGTTGCTTCTTCTTTTCTTCTCTTAATTCTTGCATATTAAAGATTCTACATTGAAGAATCTGTAGAATTCTTCAGTAGGTAAATAAAATAATTAGGTACAGAACATTTGAGATGGACCATTTGCTATGACTCCTTCATTGTAAGTAATTTATCAACCCATCACATATTTTTTTTCAAGAGTCATAACTTACTTTCTTCCTCACATTTTGTTTAGAAAATATTTCTAAAATTGTGTCGTACGATAAAAATCATCATCATGCCTAAAATTGAGTTTCAATGTGAAAATGTTGAAGTCGATTAGAAAACAAGAAAGATTTATGCCTTATACACCAATTTTATGTGTTCACTAAAATATCATACATGTTACGAATGCCTTCTTCTAAAATCTTATTTCTCCATTTGTTTGCTAATTGTAGATAGAAGAAATAAAAAAATTTCATGTTTATCTTTATTAACTCTTGGTTGAAATTGCTTTACATTTGCAAACTTTAGAAAAAAGTATCTATAGCATTTTCTTTACTTATCTAGGCCATGCTTCATTTTGCAAGAGGACATACTTATGAATATCCTCAGCAGACTACCTGTGAAGTCTCTTCTTCGTTTCAAATGTGTTTTAAAATTTTGGAAAACACTGATCGATAAACCCTATTTTAGTAGGAAGCATCTCATTCATGCCATGAATGACAAAATTTTTGCAGTGGACTCGTTTACTTGTTTGGGAATGAGTTTTGACACAACTTGTGGTGATTATAAGATCCTTAAGATTTCCCAGGACAAATCACCTAGTGAAATTCTCACATTGAAGAGTGGTTCTTGGAGAAAAATTGATGAACATCCTCGCGACAGTCTCAATATGGTGAATGGTATACATTCTTTGGACTTTATACATGGGGCATTTCATTGGGTTAGTTTTACAAGAAATTATTAATTTGTGTTTTCATTTAATATTTCCCATGAAATGTATGGGGAGATGCCATTGCCAAAGGAAGTATGGTTGTATAATGTTAATATTGGCATTTCGGTATTAGATGGAATGCTTTGCGCTTATTCTAATGGGTATCGTCAAAGAAAGCACACTTTTTATGTTTGGGTGATGAAAGATTATGGTATCGAGGAATCTTGGAACACACTATTTTCTATAGTAGATCCTGATATTTGTATAGCCATACCGAAATATAGGTTGTCAGATGGTGAAGTGTTATTCTGGTGTGAACCTGTTGAATATGCGGACAATGAATTTAGGACACAGAGAACCTTTTATATTGCCTCGAGGTATCCTTCAGAATGGATTCGCTTTTACAGAGAGCTTGATCTCTCCAAACTTGCTTACTTAGTATTTGCTTATGTATGATTGAGATACTTTTTCATTTTCAGGTTATCATGTTATAAACTCTTATTTTTATTAGTTTATCTATCGATCTCAAATCTTTCTGTTTCAAATTATATTTACCAATGCTTTGTTTATTTCATGTTTCCAGGGAAAGAATATGAGTCATTTCTTTTGCATGTTATTGCTCGTCTAGTCTTTTCTATTAATTGTTGCAAGTAATACACTGTTTGTTACTCAATTGGAGATTCGTGAAAAATTTCTTAGCTAGATTGATAATTAACACGCTGAATTGATCAACTTCAAATATCAATTAATATAAACTAGTTGTGGAAGTACGTTTTTTAATCATGTTGGTAAGATTTCTTAGGTCCGATGCTTTTATAGGAATGGCCTAATCATTTATTTACAAGTCAATTAACGAATTGAAAACCTCTAATATTACTTTTGCTACTATACATATACATAGAATCCCCACTAACTACATGTTCAATTTAAACGATCTCTTTGTCATTATTATATCAAGTATAAGTTAAAGCAAAAAGAAATGTGATTTTGCATGAGATCTCACGTGAATATCTATACTTTTATGGGTATTTATATTTCTACACATCTCAATAACTCACGTGAATTATTACCCAATTTTTGCCTACGAATGGACCAGATTGCCTAACGTGTTTCAACAGAAGTAGTAAAGACATTAAATAAAGAATACGATAGTTTTACTAGGAAAGCACCTGGCTCACAAAACGTGTAAGAAACTACGACCTGGTAATTTTCCATATTAACTCTTATCTTCACCGTTTGAGCTTCTCCATAGCCGCCCCAAGTAATTTATGACTTTTTGGGACCGACGGTTCGGTTACCAGGCAATTTATTTGTTTTTTAGAGCCAATTCCCTGCTTAGAAGTTTTCGATGGTTCCAAATGACCACCGGGTAAAAAATTCAGTGAAACGATCTCGGATGCAAATTTCGACTGTGTCATCGAATCTGAAATATCAATCTTAGTCTAGGTAGACCTTTTGTTCGAATCTCAATGCACCCGAGCTCATTTCGACCTATTGGTTGGAAAGTTAAAAATAGGAAAGAATGGGTGTGGGATCCACATTTGGTCGCAACGGCCTCAGATTTAAAAATTGACTTTTCCATCACATTCGGAATGTCGATTTTAGGCTAAGGAGACCCTTGGTTCGGGTCCCAAGGCTCCCGAACTTATTTTGGGCAATTGACCAGATTTTATGAAAAGTGATGAAACTATAGGTGTGGGGCCCACTTTTGTCTAAATGATCTCCGGTGAAAGTTTTGATGATTTCAATGGATTTTAAATGTGGTTTACACTCAAAGTTTACTATTTGATCATGTTCTTTGGATTCCGGATGAGTTCTGAAGGTCAAAACCTTATTTTTGGGTTTGTTGTCATCTGGTGCAACCGCGATCGCGGTCAAGAGTGTGCGATCGCGGTAGATGTCACACCCCTTTTTTCGATTCCAAAAAAGATATGTATTTTAAGGTTCGAAAGGGTTTTATTATTTAAGTGACAAAAATGAAAATTTGTTTCGAAAAAAAGGATTATTTACATTTTTTATTCAGAGTCGCCACTTGACATAATCTGGTGTGCCAAGTCACCATTGGAAAATCCTTTTCAAAACCATTTGACTCTTTAAACTGGTTTGCGAACAGAGACTCCGGCTAAGGAATTCTGTTGATCGAGGGGAAGGTGTTAGGCACCCCTCGATCCCGTGGTTCAACCACGGTCGCTTGGTAGAGCGTATCAACTATTTTGGCATCACGAAATGTACAAACCACACAAAAGCACGCCAAATAATCAAACAATAAACAAAATAAAACAATCCAAAAATATAAAGTCTAGTCCAATTATACAGTCCAAAAATAGAAAAATACGAAAATATAAATCCTAGTCTAAACTAATTCTAGATTAAGCTCCAATGCCTTACCCGACGCCGCGGGCCTTCATCACGATCATTTTTCGCTAACATGATACGTCGGGGCATTCCCCGGTGAATAAATACAAGTGATCTCGGGGCATTCCCCGGCTAAATAAATACATTTTTTCAATACGAGAAAACCAAATCATTCACCCAAATTTCAATCATTCAAACAATATTTCAAACGTTCAATAAAATCACAAATTATAAACTTTGTCTACCCAAACTACGTTTGCCTAAACCAATCGGCGCATCATGATACTACCCAATCAAACCCTCGTATTTGCTTCAAAATAACCAACGACAATAAATCAAAACAATATTCATTCTTTATCAATTCCTACCATCCAACCCCACATTCCATTTTTTATACCAAATTCCAACGATTCAAGACAGTCATCTCAACAATCCACAACCATCTATTCAATGAAATCGAACACCAAATTAATGTCACCAAAATTCAACCACACATCAGCAAATCAAACACGTATAGTAAAGTAAAATTAGAAGAGATAGAGTTGGACCTTAAATTTGAAGCTTTCAAACTCAATGTTATTCGAATAAAGAGAGTCCACACTCGGAAACCTCGAGCCGAACCTTAACACCAACAATTCAACTCGACAAATAATGACCCGTTCACCGTCACTTTTCACGTAGTCACTGTTCACGGTTACTGTTCATCGGTTACTGTTCACCGGTTTTTTTTTTTTTTTTTTTTGTTGTTGTTGTTGTTGTTTTTGTGAGGAAAATTATTTGGTGATTCTTGTTATTGTGGAGAAGATGATGATCAAAGAATGAACCCCCTTTTTCTTCTTAGAATTTTTCTTTTATAATGAGCATGAATTTGTTATCATGTGGGAATTTTGGTGGGTCCCCCATATATTCTTTCTTTGTGGACAAGAAAAAGGAGGGGGGAATCACATGGGTAGTTAGGGTAGGTGGAAGCTTTTGATTGGATAGGTTGTTAGGATAAGATAAATTAGTTAGAGGTATTTTTTTGTTTAAATTTGTATTTTGGTGGGATATAATTACATGGGGTTGGACACATGGTAAGGTGAACTAAAAATGAATAAAATTAGACTTCGGGAGGGACAAAATTAGGTGTCTACAGTAGAGACCCGTGATTGCGACATCTGAGTACCTGTAGGGGCTATATGAAGTCCCCAAGATGTGTTTGGGGCATTTCTCCTTCACCATTTAGACCTAGAAACCCCAAAATGAGTGTAATAACTCAAAATTGGTTGGGGGTGGGGGGTGGGGTGACTTGGGAGCTTAATTATCATCTTATATCACAATTATATTCAAGATTAAGATAAGAATTTCTTGAATTCATGCTTGAATTTCTTAGTTTGGACCCAAAACCCCAATTTAGCTTAGGGCTTGATTTTAGCCCAAAGTATTCTAGTTTTCACCCATCCTTTGAGGGTTATAATTCCTTATTCATGTTTGAACATTGGATTCGCCTCGGAAATTAATTTTCGTATGTGAGACCCACTTGGGGTTTTGGTGTCATTGTTGAAACCGAAGCACAATAGTACAATATGGGTATCATTGGACTTGTATTGATGAGTAGATTATGATTTTGATAGTGTGATGGAATTTTGAGGATTGCAAAGTAAAGACGACTATGTGGTTCATGAAGTGAGGTTTTGCGGTTTGACCTTGAGGGAGGCTTTCATCTACTTTTCTTCATAGTTGATGTGTGATATATGTTGTGTGTGAATATAGATGTTAGGCTTGATTATGAGTAGGATAACTTGGCCTTTGATTATTTATGTTTGGGGATTAGATGAGGGTTTTGGACCCATAAGATGACATATGTATAACCCTTTTGTATCCTATTGCCTTCCCTCTTTAGTTTAGATTAGTTATAGCTTGGATATTATATAATTCTATGTTTGGAAGGTGGTTTTAGCATTTGAACCATGATTTTTACATCTAGCCTTATTGGGCTAGTGTGGAAGTTTTAAAATCGTAAGTTGGGTAGAGTTGACTTGCGCGCCCTTGTTTCTAGTCAAAGTTGCTATCTTAGGCTTGAATATGGCTTACTAGATATCTAGAAGATGAACTATATACCTTAGCCTAGTTTGAGGCATAGTATGCCTAATTATGGAAATTGTGGATTAGAAGTGGAATCATTCGGCCTACTTAGGCCTAAGCTTGTGTTAAGTCTTGCGGACTTAGTTGTGGTTATTAGACATAGATGAGGCTACTAAACCTTAGAATAAGGTTACTTCATAACTTGGTAACTAGTATTGATGTTCTCGGATTATGGCTTTTAAGTTATGATTATGATACTCCTTGTGGAAATGATATTGGGCATTTAGAAATGATATTCCTCCTAGATACGTTATGTGGCCTATAGAGATGCTATTTCCTCTTGGACTTGCTGATTGGCCTATAGAGATGCTATTTCCTCTTAGACTTGATGATTTTCCTATGAAGATGCTATTTCCTCTTAGACTTGATGATTGGCCCATAGAGATGCCATTTCCTCTTAGACTTGATGATTGGCCCATAGAGATGCTATTTCCTCTGAGACTTTATTGTCACGACCCGAGCTGAGGCCCTAGCCGCAATGGGCATTCCAAACCATCAAGGATCGAGATACCCCTGTAACTCCCCAACCAACTAGTGATATTACCCACTTTGGGACAAGGCCTGCACGGCTTTAAAATGCGTGACTAGGTAGTAAGGGTTGCTTAATTATATACCTAGCATCCCTCCTATGTTTTGCCGATGTGGGACTCTTTCCTAAGTTGGGGCGTTACATACACTTGCCCTTATGGACTCAGTGTCCTCGCTGAGGTTTGCCCCGCTGAATGGGATTTGTCTACACTCAGGACTAAGGTTTGCTTTGCCTTATCGGGATTTACCTACCCTCAGTTTGAAATCTGACCCACATCGACAGAGCTGACACAGGAGTGGCTCTGATATCATTTTTTCCATGACCCGAGCTGAAGCCCTGGCCACGACGGGCATCCCGAACCGTCAAGGCGCGGACACGCCTATAACTCCCCAACCCACTAGTGATATTGTCCATTTTAGGCCCAGGCCCACACAGTTTTAAAACGTATCACTGGGGAGTAAGACTTGCTTACTTATATACCCAACATCCTTCCTGTGTTTTGCCGATGTGGGACTCCTTTCTAAGTTGGGGTATTATATGATGATTGTCCTATAGAGATGATATTTCATCTTAGACTTGATGATTGGACTATAGAGATGTTACTTCCTCTTTGACTCGATGTTTGGCCTATAGAGTTGCTATTTCCTTTAGTCATGATTGTTGGACCTATATAGACAATGTTTGTCTTGGATATGTAAATTGTCCTAGAGAAGTGATACTCCTAGTAGTCAGGATGTATGACCTATTGATATAAGACATCCCATAGACGATTGCATATCTATACATATTATGCCTCCTAGATGTGAGATGCCTCTTGTATGAGAGATGATTAAATGACTATTTATATTATGCCTCCTATATGTGCAATGCCTCTTGTGTGAGAGATGATTACATGCTTATTGATATTATGCCTCCTATATGTGAGATGCTTCTTGTGTTAGAGATGATTACATGCTTATTGATATTATGCCTCCTATATGTGAGATGCCTCTTATATGTGAGTTGATTAGAGATATGCTACGGCTTATAAATATGATTATTGATATAAGTCCAAGATATGTGTATGGGCCTAAGGCCGTGATTATGATGTTATGATTATTTCGGATAAGTTAATGGGACAAGGGCCGTGTTATGATATTGATTGAATAGCCGAGAATTGTTTATCACTATAGATGATGTGATTACAGTTTATGAATATAAATATATATATGTTTGTATACATATTTCTCCGATATGGGACAGAGAAAGATGTGATATGATGCTTATTATTCCACTGATTGAATACTAGTGATGGCATGCATAGATTTGGTACGTTCATGATTATTTACCATTATAAATTATACGATTATAGCTGGGATGTAATCTTATGACTGCTCTACTTGTTAGACAGTTAAACTATATGGTAACTAGTTGTCTACGAGGGGACTATAGCACTTGATGGATAGGAATTTAATGTATTAGTTAATGAATCTTGCTTAGTTGAGACATGGTAGATAATGATGGTTAGTTAATGCATGGTGTCAGTAAATAAAGGATGGTTAGGTGACAAGTAGTAATGTGTTGTCTAGCAATGATTAAATTATATAGAATGATTAGTTGATAATAATTAATGGTGGATAAATGACGGTTTTGGTCTAGTGATGAACCTTGTCTAGATGAGAGATTTTGTCTATTTAATAAATAGTGTCTAGTTTCTATCTCGTGAGTAAGGATTATGTGAAAGATAATATTTAGGCTAATAACTAGAGGTTATGTGATGATTAGTGAACTAGTGATTCTATTATAATAAGTGTGGGTTAACTAATAACGAGTAGTTGGGAAGTATTGACTAGATAGATATTCTATGGTGATATGTCTATCTTTAAGAGTATTTTAGTATATCTTTTTCGGTAATGGTGATTGTGATAATATTGATACTCGGTAAGGCCAAAGGATATATTGATAATATGTTGATACCCGGCAAGGACAGAGGATATATCTAACGCCCCGAAATCGGGTCCCGAGACGTCACACGGTGCTTAGGGTCACAAGTGACCCCAAGCTAACCCTTCTACTGGCATAACTCATAAGCAACTGAATAAAATACAAGTCCATACAAATCAGCATAAATTAACTCTTTTCTGAAACTGATCGATACAAAAATGGAATTTTACAGGATTACAATTCTGCCTTTACAACCAAAATTGAAACAAAATACATCAACTTCTACTGACTGACTATGAAGCCTCTACTAGTACTGACAGTAGGTAGCCGGGTCATGACTCCCGACTACCCCAACTCAATACGACTGAATAAAGAAAATACAACACTATAAACTCTGCATAACTAACCCAAGCCCTTGAATCAAAATGACTCATCACCTGCTGATTGGATACCACGAACTGACTGGATCTGAAGGTGCAACTATACCTTGTACCTACGTTCCGAGAAAATATAGCCCACATACGAATATGTGGGTCAGCACTGTGGAAAAATACCGAGCATATGGGGGCGCAATGCATATGTAAAATAATATCTTAATATCATCACATTTTATAAAATTATACATGCTGATATAGATGACTCACTTAGCTCGAATTAAATCATCAAAATCATGGATGAATAATACATGTAAAGTAAAACAAGTGAGTCATTACAATACGTTCTCAATTCACTTTCATCTCAATTTCGAATCATCAAAACAATCAAATCTCATGTCAATTCTCATTAGAATATATTCCTTAAATCTTTTAAGAATAATGACTTTCTCAAACTCAGCCTTTTAAGCAAATATGTTTTCATCCCAGATAGAAGAGTACACACACACATTGGGAGATCCTATAACCGACATAAACCATGTGAGCTACATGGAGTCCAACGTACAACCCACGTTGGGGAGAGCCATCCTATCCTTGCCATCGGAGTAGGACTTCCAGTATCAATTCAAAAACACTAGTGATCACTATATAAATCAGCCTCAGGCTCAGATCCTACGGGGGCACGTAGTTCTAGGGAAGTAAGGTCACTTTATACCTCCCACTCGGTGCTAAAGATTACTCCCGGACTTAGCTCAGAAATTTAAATCAGCCTCAGGCTCACATTAAAGAAAAATCCACAATAAACACTTCAACAATTTTCATCGGGTGCCAATTTTCTACCCCTTTATCATAATCAATAAAAACGTGGATTTCTTTCACAGTCGAGTTCAAAATAACTCATTCACGACCAAAAGGTCAAATCATTCAAAACATCTCAAATTATTTAAACTCAAGGTGTTTATAACATATGATTTGCTCAAAATAAAAATCTCAAATAGGGTTCCAAAAACCCATACATCAATATCACCATAAAACCTTCCACAGTTTCATACTTTATGACATAAGCACAAAAATAATCACTTAAAACTTAAAATTTCAGCTTTATAATCATACATCTTGGTAAAGAAAATTAGCTTTGGGATTCAAATCTCATTGTGCTTATAGCACATAATTTCTCAAAGTACAATTCCAATTAGGACTCAAGGTCTCATACATCAAAATCATATTAAATTTTCTCAAGATTCATTCTTTTCATCATAAATATATATAACTTACTTTAAAATCTGGAAAATTCATCTTTATGTACAAAAATGTCATCATTCTCATTCAATTCAACTTTCAAAACATAGAGAGTATCATAATCTCATGTAAAATCATATAGGGTATAAATTCATGCTTCATATCACCACACATGTAAATTCATCTTTCAAAATCATAAACGTCAAGATTTCATAATAATCATCATAAGATATGGGTTCATGCTTCAAATTCATAAAAATCAAATAAAAATCATGCCTTTGTAAAGAAAATTACTTTTGGGCACAAGAACGAAAGAGAGTTCTTGTTGAAAAACCCCACATACCTTGAATGATGAACTTTAGATCGATACTCTTTTTTGAGATGTTAATCGTGCCTTTGAATGACGGTTCTTGGAGTTCTTGAACTAGGAACTTGGAATCTTGAATAAATTTGCATAAATAAATGGTGAACTTTGGAGGTTCTTGAAGTTGGATGTAGGAGCTTAGGGTTTTCTTTTTGAGGGAATTTGATGAAATATAACATATAATGCTTCTAATAGGCTTCAATATTGGGTTTGGACGGATTTTGGGTGAGGGGGAATGACCAAAACGCCCTTAAAAATCAAATAATTCTCGAATCTGTCCTTTGGTGGACTGTTTTTATAGTCTGAAGTAGATCAACCATAACGTTTTACTCCGATATCAAAATTAGATGAAACCAATTTCATTAGAAAGAGGACTCTCATATATTTCCATTGATATATAGTATCTCACCCATATCATTGTGTACGAGGAGTTATGATCGTTTGAAGTTGACCCAAAAATTCAGTTTTGATAGGCTGAAGTAGGTCGACCATAACTTTTTTCTCCAATAGACAAATTGGATGAAACCAATTTCATCGGAAAGAGGACTCGCAGATCTTTCCATTGATATATATTAGATCACCCAGATCATTATTTACAAGGATTTATGATCATTTAAAGTTGGAGAAAAAATACGCCAGGCCTCAGTACTTTTTTTCCTGCACGTTTTACTGTTCACTACTATTCACGGTTCGATCGGAATGTTCATAACTCGTCGCTCGGGTGTCCGTTTTGGATGATACACATATCGTTGGAAAGCTTATTTGATACTATACACAATTGTGGGTCATAATCTAAGACATTCCGCATGGAAAATTTATAATTCATTCTAGAAGATAGAACCCAACACGTTTACGCACAAAATTTCAACGGAAAATTTCCCGGGGTATTACATCATCTCCCCCTTGGAAACATTCATCCTAGAATTTCAATGAATACGTACAGAATACCATGGAAATGAGGACAAAAGTCTGGGATAACGAAATCAATCCACTTACTTCACTCCAAACTTTCGAATACTTCATAGAACATGCGATTCATAATGAGTATGGTCACATAGTTGGATCTTAAACAAAGGAGACTGATTTTAAGGAATCGATATCTTTGGTTTATTCAGAGATTGAGAATCAAAGGTATCAAAGGGGATCTCATCAAAACAAGGAACACTTGCGCCCAAATGAAACGTCCCTCAACCCTCCCTCCAAAAGATTCAAATGACATTGTTCGGGGAGAAAATGAACCATAATTTGATACAATCCTATCGTATGGGAACAAGGACCCATATGGCATAAATTAAGATAGGAATTTCTAGGTCTTGGGAAACATAACTCCTTACTTCCAAACTTAGCAACACTTCCCAACTACTCCCTCGACTATGTTCAAGCCTAACTCCAAGTACTCATGAGATACGCCACATAACACTATAATATTAATCTATAACATGAACCTCAATACACACTGAGCCTCACAACTCCTCGCTTCAAACATAACTCTTATTGCTACTCCAACAACCACATACAATCTTATACTAGGGATCCGCTAACTTGAGGTGAATTCTTTTAGATATACAACCATAACATTCAAGCCTATACTCATAACCACATACGCACTTCGCACATGCACCTCTAAAAGAACACTCATAAAGCATCTTCCTCGCTTTCTCTAAGATTCCATCAACTACATCATTCACACATACTGGTCAATTCTTTAAACGGCACACATAACATTTTCTCAACCAATTAAACTATACACAAAAACTCTGTATTACTATTCCTACAACCTCATAGAAGTGCATAAAACCAACGCACAACAATCTTTCCAAACAAACATTTAAAACTTCAACTAACCACGTCATGTATCAAGGACTTAGCCTCAATCTAACTTCACTTCACTACCGTGAGCACACTACCTTTTATCATAGATAAGGAAGTATCTTCTCTCCCTTCTAGACAACTGCTCAACACCATTAGCTTGACTTAATGAAAAGGTCACAAAATTTTAAAACATGAAGACCTGAAACATGAAGGGATAATGTAAATAACTTGACTCTCTCTATTGAGGCCTTAGGAATAAAATATCAAATACAATGAGTTCATTAAGGTATCAAAACTGAAGACACCCATAACGGAAACTGAATCTCACTGATCAATAAGAGTATTGCCTGAGTACTGGAATGAACATATTGTAAAACTTGAGTATATGAGTCATGGGCGGCATGCCCTGAATTTAGAGCTCATAACTTATGGAATGTGATTCCAACTGCTAGAAGAACTGAAATTTCTCATTTTTGGAAACTAGAAGAGTATGCAATTTTCCATCACGTGTATGAACATGAATTAAGATCATGGAACTGGAATGAAAAGCATGAGTAGATTTTGGGACAACTGAAAATACTGAAATAACATTGGGTCAAGCACCGATCTTTCTCACAGCAAATTTACAGCTTACTGGTACTTCTACTAAAATGTAAAAGATTGACCTGACTACTTGTTCTATCATCTCCCCCTTAGCTTTAAGCCCCCACTCAAATTCTCAAATGCTTACTAATTTCGAATCTCCACGAACATCTCTATCGCCGGAATGTACACCATCTAGTGCTTCAACTCTTATTTCTATTAGCTCAACTTGAATACTTTCTAACCTTTTGATAGACCATGCTACTTCTGTCTTCTCCCTCTAATACCATGCTTATGACCTTATGTTTCTAACCCATAAGAATCAAAATCACACTTAAGAGGCTCAACATTTTCAATCATATGCCTCGCCTTAACTTAGCCATCAAAACATCATCCATCGTCTAACTAGTATTTATCCATCTAACAATCCCATGGCACGACTCACTACACCACATACACTAATCCTCAAAATTAAAGCAGTCCCATAATATCTTGGGTGAACTTTCTCTTCATAATATAATATTAAACTTAATTACAAGTCAACTACACTTAAAAAAATTCTTGTGTACACTGTTCAGGCCTATTAGGTCACTTCCGGCAACTAATACCATTAATTCGGAAACCGTCACATTCGGCTTCATGATCACCAATCGTTCAAACTTAAGGTCTCACACTTCACATAATTTACAACTCCATCTCACGCATAACTCCCACGTGAAGATTATAAAACAACACATCCATGAACACTAGCCCACTTAAACTTCATAACAATAATAATTGGTCCTAATCATATAGCCTATCTTATTCACAATCCATTAACACATCCTTTTTTCACCCGTCACTACTATCTAACCTTCATACACAACTTAACATAGTTCATAGCTCTCTACGTCTTAACTTAACTTCCTCTTGTAATCTGGAGAGAGCCTAGATTAATAACACTTACCCACGAAGTACTTTCATCAATTACCTATACTTTTCTACCACCACAAATACCATCAATAACTCTTTCCTTACCCTAAGCAAACAACAATCCACCTTAACTAATAACTCCTCCTCTTACTTTCACTAAACTAACAAACAAGGGTATATCACTTCATTACTAATTCAATCATAAGAAAAAATCCAGATATACATATTCAATAAATCACCCTTACCACCTTTCTTGTCACTACACTTCTAAACCCACACTTTCAACTAACACAGGAACGACAAGATAAATAACAAGTTGCTAGTGAATCGAAATAGGCCTCACACGGCTTCACTAGACTTTGGTTTTGTGTTTTAATCAAGAAAGTTATATGAATAACAAAGTAACTATGCTAGTGAATCAAAATAGGCCCCACACAGCTACACTAGACTTTGATTTTTCACAAACATAATGATAACAATATTACATAATACAAGAGATAGAAACTTGACACACAACATTCAACGATCTAAGAATACACCTTACGCTGTCTTAATTAAGTAACTCATAAGAATGAGGGCATAACTTTCAACTTAAGGAACTTAACACACTAGAGAGCTCCTCTCAAGCCCTTTGTGTAACTTTTGAAATTTCTTCTAGAAAATATAGAAGCATTGCCTAGGGAAGAACTGGAGCTTGCGAATCATGTTATCTCAAAAATAATACATAGAGGGAGAAGTATAGATTAACATTGTAGATTCTGAGGAGGAATCTGAAAGCACATCTAACCTAGTCTTAGTTCACGACTTTTATGAATGTGAATAAAGTACTTCAATGTTTGGAACTCAAAAGCACTGACAGGATACTTTCTAGCTCTCTTACAATCCCATAACTATCTACGGAGAATTAAGCTTAACTGTTTCTGATACCTTGAAAATGAGGCAGAGTTGGCCAGAATAGAGTAAGATGAGAATCTATATAAGCTTCTTGGAGAACCTTTTTATAGCACGATCTTAGACTTGAAAGAAGGGAAACATTTCCTAAATGCCCTGTAGCCTCTCGAAGAAAAGTACAGACGTCTCTATACCATTCCGCAAGAATCTACTAGACACGACTTCATAGACACCCTAGGACACTTGAACTCTGTGCTCTGATACCAAGTTTGTAACGCCCCAAAATCGGGTTCTGAGACGTCACACGGTGCTTAGGGTCACAAGTGACCCCAAGCTAACCCTTCTACTGGCATAACTCATAAGCAACTGAATAAAAATACAAATCCATACAAATCAGCAGAAATTAACTCTTTTCTGAATTTGATCGATACAAAAATGGAATTTTACAAGATTACAATTCTGCCTTTACAACCAAAATTGAAACAAAATACATCAACTTCTACTGACTGTCTATGAAGCCTCTACTAGTACTGAATGTAGGTAGCCGGGTCATGACTCCCGACTACCCCAACTCAATACAACTGAATAAAGAAAATACAACACTATAAACTCTGCATAACTTACCCAAGCCCTTGAATCAAAAGGACTCATCACTTGCTGACTGGATACCACGAACTGACTGGATCCGAAGGTGCAACTATACCTTGTACCTACATTCTGAGAAAATGTAGCCCACATACGAATATGTGGGTCAGCACCATGGAAAAATACCGAGCATATGGGGGTGCAATGCATATATAAAATAATATCTTAATATCATCACAGTTTATAAAATTATGCATGCTGATATAGATGACTCACTTAGCTCGAATTAAATCACCAAAATCATAGATGAATAATACATGTTAAGTAAAACAAGTGAGTCATTACAATACGTTCTCAATTCACTTTCATCTCAAGTTTGAATCATCAAAACAATCAAATCTCATGTCAATTCTCATTAGAATATATTCCTTAAATCTTTTAAGAATAATGACTTTCTCAAACTCAGCCTTTTAGGCAAATATGTTTTCATCCCATATAGAAGAGTACACACACACACACATTGGGAGATCCTATAACCGACATAAACCATGTGAGCTACATGGAGTCCAACGTACAACCCACGTTGGGGAGAGCCATCCTATCCTTGCCATCGGAGTAGGACTTCCAGTATCAATTCAAAAACACTAGTGATCACTATATAAATCAGCCTCAGGCTCAGATCCTACGGGGGCACGTAGTTCTAGGGAAGTAAGGTCACTTTATACCTCCCACTCGGTGCTAAAGATTACTCCCGGACTTAGCTCAGAAATTTAAATCAGCCTCAGGCTCACATTAAAGAAAAATCCACAATAAACACTTCAACAATTTTCATCGGGTGCCAATTTTCTACCCCTTTATCATAATCAATAAAAACGTGGATTTCTTTCACAGTCGAGTTCAAAATAACTCATTCACGACCAAAAGGTCAAATCATTCAAAACATCTCAAATTATTTAAACTCAAGGTGTTTATAACATATGATTTGCTCAAAATAAAAATCTCAAATAGGGTTCCAAAAACCCATACATCAATATCACCATAAAACCTTCCACAGTTTCATACTTTATGACATAAGCACAAAAATAATCACTTAAAACTTAAAATTTCAGCTTTATAATCATACATCTTGGTAAAGAAAATTAGCTTTGGGATTCAAATCTCATTGTGCTTATAGCACATAATTTCTCAAAGTACAATTCCAATTAGGACTCAAGGTCTCATACATCAAAATCATATTAAATTTTCTCAAGATTCATTCTTTTCATCATAAATATATATAACTTACTTTAAAATCTGGAAAATTCATCTTTATGTACAAAAATGTCATCATTCTCATTCAATTCAACTTTCAAAACATAGAGAGTATCATAATCTCATGTAAAATCATATAGGGTATAAATTCATGCTTCATATCACCACACATGTAAATTCATCTTTCAAAATCATAAACGTCAAGATTTCATAATAATCATCATAAGATATGGGTTCATGCTTCAAATTCATAAAAATCAAATAAAAATCATGCCTTTGTAAAGAAAATTACTTTTGGGCACAAGAACGAAAGAGAGTTCTTGTTGAAAAACCCCACATACCTTGAATGATGAACTTTAGATCGATACTCTTTTTTGAGATGTTAATCGTGCCTTTGAATGACGGTTCTTGGAGTTCTTGAACTAGGAACTTGGAATCTTGAATAAATTTGCATAAATAAATGGTGAACTTTGGAGGTTCTTGAAGTTGGATGTAGGAGCTTAGGGTTTTCTTTTTGAGGGAATTTGATGAAATATAACATATAATGCTTCTAATAGGCTTCAATATTGGGTTTGGACGGATTTTGGGTGAGGGGGAATGACCAAAACGCCCTTAAAAATCAAATAATTCTCGAATCTGTCCTTTGGTGGACTGTTTTTATAGTCTGAAGTAGATCAACCATAACGTTTTACTCCGATATCAAAATTAGATGAAACCAATTTCATTAGAAAGAGGACTCTCATATATTTCCATTGATATATAGTATCTCACCCATATCATTGTGTACGAGGAGTTATGATCGTTTGAAGTTGACCCAAAAATTCAGTTTTGATAGGCTGAAGTAGGTCGACCATAACTTTTTTCTCCAATAGACAAATTGGATGAAACCAATTTCATCGGAAAGAGGACTCGCAGATCTTTCCATTGATATATATTAGATCACCCAGATCATTATTTACAAGGATTTATGATCATTTAAAGTTGGAGAAAAAATACGCCAGGCCTCAGTACTTTTTTTCCTGCACGTTTTACTGTTCACTACTATTCACGGTTCGATCGGAATGTTCATAACTCGTCGCTCGGGTGTCCGTTTTGGATGATACACATATCGTTGGAAAGCTTATTTGATACTATACACAATTGTGGGTCATAATCTAAGACATTCCGCATGGAAAATTTATAATTCATTCTAGAAGATAGAACCCAACACGTTTACGCACAAAATTTCAACGGAAAATTTCCCGGGGTATTACATCATCTCCCCCTTGGAAACATTCATCCTAGAATTTCAATGAATACGTACAGAATACCATGGAAATGAGGACAAAAGTCTGGGATAACGAAATCAATCCACTTACTTCACTCCAAACTTTCGAATACTTCATAGAACATGCGATTCATAATGAGTATGGTCACATAGTTGGATCTTAAACAAAGGAGACTGATTTTAAGGAATCGATATCTTTGGTTTATTCAGAGATTGAGAATCAAAGGTATCAAATGGGATCTCATCAAAATAAGGAACACTTGCGCCCAAATGAAACGTCCCTCAACCCTCCCTCCAAAAGATTCAAATGACATTGTTCGGGGAGAAAATGAACCATAATTTGATACAATCCTATCGTATGGGAACAAGGACCCATATGGCATAAATTAAGATAGGAATTTCTAGGTCTTGGGAAACATAACTCCTTACTTCCAAACTTAGCAACACTTCCCAACTACTCCCTCGACTATGTTCAAGCCTAACTCCAAGTACTCATGAGATACGCCACATAACACTATAATATTAATCTATAACATGAACCTCAATACACACTGAGCCTCACAACTCCTCGCTTCAAACATAACTCTTATTGCTACTCCAACAACCACATACAATCTTATACTAGGGATCCGCTAACTTGAGGTGAATTCTTTTAGATATACAACCATAACATTCAAGCCTATACTCATAACCACATACGCACTTCGCACATGCACCTCTAAAAGAACACTCATAAAGCATCTTCCTCGCTTTCTCTAAGATTCCATCAACTACATCATTCACACATACTGGTCAATTCTTTAAACGGCACACATAACATTTTCTCAACCAATTAAACTATACACAAAAACTCTGTATTACTATTCCTACAACCTCATAGAAGTGCATAAAACCAACGCACAACAATCTTTCCAAACAAACATTTAAAACTTCAACTAACCACGTCATGTATCAAGGACTTAGCCTCAATCTAACTTCACTTCACTACCGTGAGCACACTACCTTTTATCATAGATAAGGAAGTATCTTCTCTCCCTTCTAGACAACTGCTCAACACCATTAGCTTGACTTAATGAAAAGGTCACAAAATTTTAAAACATGAAGACCTGAAACATGAAGGGATAATGTAAATAACTTGACTCTCTCTATTGAGGCCTTAGGAATAAAATATCAAATACAATGAGTTCATTAAGGTATCAAAACTGAAGACACCCATAACGGAAACTGAATCTCACTGATCAATAAGAGTATTGCCTGAGTACTGGAATGAACATACTGTAAATCTTGAGTATATGAGTCATGGGCGGCATGCCCTGAATTTAGAGCTCATAACTTATGGAATGTGATTCCAACTGCTAGAAGAACTGAAATTTCTCATTTTTGGAAACTAGAAGAGTATGCAATTTTCCATCACGTGTATGAACATGAATTAAGATCATGGAACTGGAATGTAAAGCATGAGTAGATTTTGGGACAACTGAAAATACTGAAATAACATTGGGTCAAGCACCGATCTTTCTCACATCAAATTTACAGCTTACTGGTACTTCTACTAAAATGTAAAAGATTGACCTGACTACTTGTTCTATCATCTCCCCCTTAGCTTTAAGCCCCCACTCAAATTCTCAAATGCTTACTAATTTCGAATCTCCACGAACATCTCTATCGCCGGAATGTACACCATCTAGTGCTTCAACTCTTATTTCTATTAGCTCAACTTGAATACTTTCTAACCTTTTGATAGACCATGCTACTTCTGTCTTCTCCCTCTAATACCATGCTTATGACCTTATGTTTCTAACCCATAAGAATCAAAATCACACTTAAGAGGCTCAACATTTTCAATCATATGCCTCGCCTTAACTTAGCCATCAAAACATCATCCATCGTCTAAATAGTATTTATCCATCTAACAATCCCATGGCACGACTCACTACACCACATACACTAATCCTCGAAATTAAAGCAGTCCCATAATATCTTGGGTGAACTTTCTCTTCATAATATAATATTAAACTTAATTACAAGTCAACTACACTTAAAAAAATTCTTGTGTACACTGTTCAGGCCTATTAGGTCACTTCCGGCAACTAATACCATTAATTCGGAAACCGTCACATTCGGCTTCATGATCACCAATCGTTCAAACTTAAGGTCTCACACTTCACATAATTTACAACTCCATCTCACGCATAACTCCCACGTGAAGATTATAAAACAACACATCCATGAACACTAGCCCACTTAAACTTCATAACAATAATAATTGGTCCTAATCATATAGCCTATCTTATTCACAATCCATTAACACATCCTTTTTTCACCCGTCACTACTATCTAACCTTCATACACAACTTAACATAGTTCATAGCTCTCTACGTCTTAACTTAACTTCCTCTTGTAATCTGGAGAGAGCCTAGATTAATAACACTTACCCACGAAGTACTTTCATCAATTACCTATACTTTTCTACCACCACAAATACCATCAATAACTCTTTCCTTACCCTAAGCAAACAACAATCCACCTTAACTAATAACTCCTCCTCTTACTTTCACTAAACTAACAAACAAGGGTATATCACTTCATTACTAATTCAATCATAAGAAAAAATCCAGATATACATATTCAATAAATCACCCTTACCACCTTTCTTGTCACTACACTTCTAAACCCACACTTTCAACTAACACAGGAACGACAAGATAAATAACAAGTTGCTAGTGAATCGAAATAGGCCTCACACGGCTTCACTAGACTTTGGTTTTGTGTTTTAATCAAGAAAGTTATATGAATAACAAAGTAACTATGCTAGTGAATCAAAATAGGCCCCACACAGCTACACTAGACTTTGATTTTTCACAAACATAATGATAACAATATTACATAATACAAGAGATAGAAACTTGACACACAACATTCAACGATCTAAGAATACACCTTACGCTGTCTTAATTAAGTAACTCATAAGAATGAGGGCATAACTTTCAACTTAAGGAACTTAACACACTAGAGAGCTCCTCTCAAGCCCTTTGTGTAACTTTTGAAATTTCTTCTAGAAAATATAGAAGCATTGCCTAGGGAAGAACTGGAGCTTGCGAATCATGTTATCTCAAAAATAATACATAGAGGGAGAAGTATAGATTAACATTGTAGATTCTGAGGAGGAATCTGAAAGCACATCTAACCTAGTCTTAGTTCACGACTTTTATGAATGTGAATAAAGTACTTCAATGTTTGGAACTCAAAAGCACTGACAGGATACTTTCTAGCTCTCTTACAATCCCATAACTATCTACGGAGAATTAAGCTTAACTATTTCTGATACCTTGAAAATGAGGCAGAGTTGGCCAGAATAGAGTAAGATGAGAATCTATATAAGCTTCTTGGAGAACCTTTTTATAGCACGATCTTAGACTTGAAAGAAGGGAAACATTTCCTAAATGCCCTGTAGCCTCTCGAAGAAAAGTACAGACGTCTCTATACCATTCCGCAAGAATCTACTAGACACGACTTCATAGACACCCTAGGACACTTGAACTCTGTGCTCTGATACCAAGTTTGTAACGCCCCAAAATCGGGTTCTGAGACATCACACGGTGCTTAGGGTCACAAGTGACCCCAAGCTAACCCTTCTACTGGCATAACTCATAAGCAACTGAATAAAAATACAAATCCATACAAATCAGCAGAAATTAACTCTTTTCTGAATTTGATCGATACAAAAATGGAATTTTACAGGATTACAATTCTGCCTTTACAACCAAAATTGAAACAAAATACATCAACTTCTACTGACTGTTTATGAAGCCTCTACTAGTACTGAATGTAGGTAGCCGGGTCATGACTCCCGACTACCCCAACTCAATACAACTGAATAAAGAAAATACAACACTATAAACTCTGCATAACTTACCCAAGCCCTTGAATCAAAAGGACTTATCACTTGCTGACTGGATACCACGAACTGACTGGATCCGAAGGTGCAACTATACCTTGTACCTACATTCTGAGAAAATGTAGCCCACATACGAATATGTGGGTCAGCACCGTGGAAAAATACCGAGCATATGGGGGTGCAATGCATATATAAAATAATATCTTAATATCATCACAGTTTATAAAATTATGCATGCTGATATAGATGACTCACTTAGCTCGAATTAAATCACCAAAATCATAGATGAATAATACATGTAAAGTAAAACAAGTGAGTCATTACAATACGTTCTCAATTCACTTTCATCTCAAGTTTGAATCATCAAAACAATCAAATCTCATGTCAATTCTCATTAGAATATATTCCTTAAATCTTTTAAGAATAATGACTTTCTCAAACTCAGCCTTTTAAACAAATATGTTTTCATTTCAGATAGAAGAGTACACACACACACAATGGGAGATCCTATAACCGACATAAACCATGTGAGCTACATGGAGTTCAACGTACAACCCACGTTGGGGAGAGCCGTCCTATCCTTTCCATCAGAGTAGGACTTCCAGTATCAATTCAAAAACACTAGTGATCACTATATAAATCAGCCTCAGGCTCACATCCTACAGGGGTACGTAGTTCTAAGGAAGTAAGGTCACTTTATACCTTCCACTCGGTGCTAAAGATTACTCCCGGACTTAGCTCAGAAATTTAAATCAGCCTCAGGCTCATATTAAAGAAAATCCACAATAAACACTTCAATAATTTTCATCGGGTGCCAATTTTCTACCCCTTTATCATAATCAATAAAAACGTGGATTTCTTTCACAGTCGAGTTCAAAATAACTCATTCACGACCAAAAGGTCAAATCATTCAAAACATCTCAAATTATTTAAACTCAAGGTGTTTATAACATATGATTTTCTCAAAATAAAAATCTCAAATAGGGTTCCAAAAACCTATACATCAATATCACCACAAAATCTTCCAAAGTTTCATACTTTATGACATAAGAACAAAAATAATCACTTAAAACTTAAAATTTCAGCTTTATAATCATACATCTTGGTAAAGAAAATTAGCTTTGGGATTCAAATCTCATTGTGCTTATAGCACATAATTTCTCAAAGTACAATTTCAATTAGGACTCAAGGTCTCATACATCAAAATCATATTAAATTTTCTCAAGATTCATGCTTTTAATCATAAATATATATAACTTACTTTAAAATCTGGAAAATTCAGCTTTATGTACAAAAACATCATCATTCTCATTCAATTCAACTTTCAAAACATAGAGAGTATCATAATCTCATGTAAAATCATAAAGGGTATAAATTCATGCTTCATATCACCACACATGTAAATTCATCTTTCAAAATTATAAACATAAAGATTTCATAATAATCATCATAAGATATGGGTTCATGCTTCAAATTAATAAAAATCAAATAAAAATCATGTCTTTGTAAAGAAAATTACTTTTGGGCACAAGAACGAAAGAGAGTTCTTTTTGAAAACCCCCACATACCTTGAATGATGAACTTTAGATCGATACTCATTTTTGAGATGTTAATCATGCCTTTGAATGATAGTTCTTGAAGCTCTTGAACTAGGAACTTGGAATCTTGAATAAATTTGCAGAATTAATGGTGAACTTTGGAGGTTCTTGAAGTTGGATGTAGGAGCTTAGGGTTTTATTTTTGAGGGAATTTGATGAAATATAACATATAATGCTTCTAATAGGCTTTAATATAGAGTTTGGACGGATTTTGGGTGAGGGGGAATGACCAAAACGCCCCTAAAAATCAAATTATTCTCGAATCTGTCCTTTGGTGGACTGTTTTGATAGTCTGAAGTAGATCAACCATAACGTTTTACTCCGATATCCAAATTGGATGAAACCAATTTCATTAGAAAGGGGACTCTCATATATTTCCGTTGATATATAGTATCTCACCTAGATCATTGTGTACGAGGAGTTATGATAGTTTGAAGTTGACCCAAAAATTTACTTTTGATAGGCTGAAATAGATCGACCCTAACTTTTTGCTCCAATAGATAAATTGGATGAAACTAATTTCTTCGGAAAGAGGACTCACAGATCTTTCCGTTGATATATAGTAGATCACTCATATCATTATGTACAAGGAGTTATTATCATTTAAAGTTGGAGAAAAAATACGCCGGGCCTCAGTACTTTTCTTCCTGCACGTTTTACTGTTCACTACTATTCATGGTTCGATCGGAATGTTCATAACTCGTCGCTCGGGTGTAAATTTTGGATGATCCACATATCTTTGGAAAGATTATTCGATAATCTACGCAATGGTGGGTCATAATCTAAGACATTCCACACGAAAAATTTATAATTCATTCTAGAAGATAGAACCCAACACGTTTACGCACAAAATTTCAACAAAAAATTTCTCGGGGTATTACAATATATTGATTATATATTGATACTCGGTAAGGTAGGAGGATACTGTTGATGATATGTTGATACCCGACAAGGCTGGAGGTTGATTATGGGAAAGTTATGATGAGTTGTGATATTGATTGTGTACTTTGTATTCATTCCTACATGAGCATCGCCTATCATCAGTATGTACCTATATTTACCAACTGGTATGGGAAGGTTGCATATACATGGGTGAAAAATATGCCTTGTGTTGTTGTATGTCAATTGAACCTTCCAAACCTGGGGCGGTGGGGGTACGCATAGGCTCGTCTAGATATTTGATTGTCTGGAGTAGCCGATTATTCACGCTATTATTGATATTGTTATTATCATTGTTATGATTATTATTATCGCTAGCTTATGAAAGATTAGTCATTGATCCCGTATCGGGATTTGAGGTATGTCTTCGGCCTCTCTTATCTTATGATTGCATTATTAGACACGATTATTTCATGTCTAGCCATGTGGATTAGAATCTCTGAGTTTGATAGTATTTAAATCATGATAGTATTATAATGAGGTCTTAAATGAGAATACAAAGATATAGGTTATGCTTTAAGATGACCTTATGTTTATATGTATATATACCTATATATATAGCTATATGAAGCTATGGTACTACCGTATATCCCTTCTTTCGTTTTTTATATTGTATAGTCATTTATTCGCCTTGTATATTACTACATATCTTTCTTTCGCTCTTTATTCGTATATTGACCTGGGATATATGGTATAATATTGACGTATATTGAATATAGATGGAATAAGATAGTTCACCTTGATACCTCCGTAGTCTTATTATGGTAGATTTTTGGACATGAACAGGATAATTGTCCCATGTTATTCTTAGTGACTTGTTATATGACTTCTGGACAATTGGGTGTATTTTCCATTCTATTTATATGCTATGTATGTCTTCTTTATATTTGGAGCTCAGTTGGCAGTTGCCTACTAAGTACCATTCATTTGGTACTCATACTACACTTTTGCAGCCTGCCGATCATAGTACGGGTTATCGTCGTTGATGTGTGCATCGTGCAGAGTAGCCCTGGTTCAGATACTTAGAGTGAGCTCCTTACATTCGGAGTATTACTTATCTCTCTCTTATGTAATAGACTAGTCTCTAAGTTTTATTCGGAGATAAGTTGTATCCGTGTATTTCTCTTGATATTTCACTTTTGTACTCTTTTATATTAGAAGTTCTTGTATTGATACCACTAGGTTTTGAGATTATTCTATATATTGATCTTTATTTCATATATTTCGCATTATTTTCTTTATATTATTGAGTAGTCCATTACTAGTCGTTCCGGATTACAGTTGGCTTGCCTATTGGTGGGTTATGGTAGGCGCCATCATGACCTGAGAAGTTGGGTCGTGACAGTACCTCTACAGGATTTAACCCCAACTTCACTAAACACAATGGTCCTCTAAACAAAAGATTTTAAACTCTGTAACCTAAGAAATTATAAACTCTAATTCCTACTGTTCAAAAATTTCGCCAGACTGTTGAAACCCACTTCAAGTTCCCCTTTTTGAAAATTAGATTACAAAACTATAGAAATTCTAGGTGAACTTAATCAAACTTCATCATCTATGATGAACTCTATCATCTGTTAATGAGGAAGAAGAAGAAAGAAGAAAGAAACTGTAGAGAGAGAAGAGAAGGAACTTGTTTCAATGATTGAATATTGTTGTTCTATCTTTAAACTCAGTGGGTAGACTACATATATAGAGTTACATGGAAGGATCTAGAAGGTAACTACATATATAGACTATCTTAACATTCAGTGATAAATCTTCTAGAGAATGGACATGATGCCTAATCTACATCACAGCATGCTGAAACTTCAGTATTTACTTGACTGGACATTAACATTCCTTGTCCAGGTTTCTTCTTGATATACTTGACCAGTCTGATGGTTGCATCCATGTGGGATTTTTTTGGTTGTTATAGGAACTGACTGATAATTTGGACACTATAATCAATAACTAGCTTGGTAATTATAAGATACAACATCTTCCCTATGAGCCTCTATGTCACAACCCGAACCAGGGTCCTGGCCGCGACGGGCATCCCGAACCATGAAGGCCGGAGAGACCCTTTAGTATGTAATCATAAGCATAACTCAGATGATATAAATGTGTGAAAGATAAATTGAAAATTCAAGGGAAATTTATAATACAAACTGTGTCAAAAAAATATGACAATAAAATACTCAACTTCCACCTACGAAGCCTCTACAGACCACTAATTGTCTAGGCCACTACAAGGCCTCCAGCTGAACCATAAACTGAATGGATTACATATAGATAGAATTCCTTCCAATGTAAGGGAGGCTCACCACTTTGAACTCTTGGAACAATCTACTACTGCTGAATTGGACTGTGGGACTAAGCCGTAAATCCTACATTATAAGACAATGTAGCCGACATAAAGGACGGTCAATACCTTGAATTTATTGGTATGCAGGTCTAACTAAAACAACATATATTTTATATAAAATAGTCGAGAGCATTAAGAAAACAATTCATCATAATGGATATCAAAACACATGGGCATAAATCGGTGAGCTTCAAAACATTCTTGTAAGTCATGACTCAACTCTTTGTTTTACTTTTGAGCTAGATGGTACACCCTACAAAACATGAATACCCATGGGTTATATGAGTCCACCCTAGACTCAGAGGCCAAGCACCTAATCTGAGTTTGCCGCAAGGATTGGAGTATCATGAAAAAGTATGGCCAATTTGCCGACATACCATGTTATCCCACTTGTCGAATAACATATATATAAAATCTGTATTAGCAAAAATCGATTTTGAGCTAAGAGTTATCTGAACTCTAGCCTTCTTCAGGAAACCAACAAGCTCTCTTTAACCCCATTTTTGGTCCTTTAAAAGCATGTTTCATGCCTATAAAATAGTTATCTCTTTTATGTTAAGGGCATCTCGTGATAGGTATCGTCATACCTAGACTTGCAAGTCATATCATGTCATGTCATAATCATAGCCCCATTCATTCAAAAATCATATAGATGGCCACCTGAAAGATTTCAAACATCACACAAGAGAGTTCTTATTTCAAAACACATGAAGGCATATGCAAAATACTCCCTTTTCAATAATTTATCATGTGGCGGTCAATCCTTTCACGAAGCACATCAATCCTTTCAATTAACAGGATAGGCAATTACTAATAAGAAAAATACCCTCTCATCGTATCATAAACAATGTCAACCCATAATGATAATAAATAATTTATTCTCAATCTTGTAATCCATGCATTTGAACTACCCACAACATATTAAAACAATGGATTTCATAACAAGAGAGGGAATTTCGTAAATCATACTTTCATATATCTATTTCAAACTAATAACATCCAAACACATGAACATAATTCAAGTTTAGGAAAACCCCCTATAGTTTAAACAAGATTTCATCATAATTTGGGGTTCGCAATACATTCTCTCAAATCAATCTCAAATCTCATAATACATGCATACATATATACTTTAAAACTTGTAAAAACGTTAAAATTTACGCCAATGAAATTTAGGATAGTCCCACATACCTTAAGTTTTTTGATTTGTGTAGAAAGCTTGAATATTTGGGACTTCAATGATGAAATTGTGAAAGGAAACCTATTCTTGATATTTTCTTGAAGATTCTTGAACTTGGAAGATTAAATTCTTGATTTCTTGGGGAGAAGAGTTTGGATTTTGTACTTGGGGAGGAGGAGGGTTTACATAAGGGTTTGGTGATGAAAAGTTGGCAAATAATGCCCTTTTGGAGTTTTAATCCATCACTTGAGGACAATGGGAAATGACTAAAACACTCTTTGGTATTGTATTTACAGATGAAGGAAAACCATCCTCTGCGTCGGGTAGGTTGACACGGTAACTTAAGCGCGCGTCGCGGAGCTATCGCGGCAGCTTACTGTTTCTGACGAAAATGGTCATAACTTTTTGCTTGGGTATCTGATTAAGGAAAAATTGGTATCATTGGAAAGCTAATTCAATTATCTACAACTTCGTGGGTCTTAATATGAAAAATTACATATATGTAAAAAATTTATACACATTCAAAGTTGACCCTTGTAGAATCAAATACAAAAAATTGGCCGAATCAAAGGCTCTTAGCTCAACTTTGTTCTAAGTGATTCCTATGCACCATTTTTACCTCATAAGCACTTCACACACTATGATAAGGATGATGACACATGTATTCAAATATAAATCATGGGATTGGACTTTACACATGTTGGAACAGCGGTTTAACGTTTAGCCCAAAAATGCGGGGTGTTATATTATCTCCCCCTTGGAATCATTCGTCCTCGAACGATGGATCGAAACTTGTTGAAACTCTAAAAGTATGGAATGAAGAAGGTAACCTCACATTGAATATTTTTTCTCAATAAAATATGCAAAGGCATCAAAAGAGCTTCATGATAACCCCTAGTGAAACGTGTAAGCACGAAGCATGAGATAATAAGAATTGACATAGAGAAGACCTTTCACATGAGTTCTAGGGTTTATAATCATCACAACATAAGGCATCAGTTTATTTGGTGGTAATAGGATTGATTTACACTGGTACAATCATGAAATGACATTTCCCGGGAAATAGGAATAGAAGCATTCTCTACCTTACAAGATACAACGAATAGACTTAAACTTAGAGACACCACTCGTCTATGCCCCAAACTATAAAAACATACTTCATCATTTCTAACTTACAATTCTCCAATCACATATCCAACCATAAGAGTTTGAGTCCCACTGCATAGTACTTCTATGCTTAATCGTAACTCGAATAAAAGAGGTGCTAGCTTAATCTATGAGACCCTATACTCTATATCCTTAAGAGCATTACTTCACCTTATCACCACCATCAAACACCCTCTGATTTTAATTCAGGGAGTAATAATTACATAGTACATGGGTTTATGTTTTCATCATTCACAACATTCAAGCCTATCATTACTACACCCATTTCATAGATCTCCCCACAAAGACCAACAAATCAATCACTCTCACAAAGATTTTTTCCACACATCTCCTTCCTAACTATTTCACATAATGAAAGTTCATCTCATTCTTTCCCCCTTCAGCCAAAACCTTAACTAAATAAATCACATCAAAATTTTCACAATCAAGAACATCTACTCTTCCTACCTAAGTCACCACTACTCTTCCATAACTACCATCATACTATCATTTGGAGGGTCATTGAGGGACCCGATTATAAGCATCATGATACGATACAAACCACGGATTTTACCAAAAACTACGCAAAAATAGTCCATAAATAAAAAGGAACCCGAGAGCTCAACAACACCAAAATCTCGGGTCCAACAACAATAAGAACAAGATATAAATGAAACCAAAAATAGCCACAACAAAAAGAGATAAACAACACTAGGATAACAACAATCCAACATTACAAGATTACAAGACACAACAAGAACCAATGGGTTCACTAGACAACACAAACTAAGACATGAAATGTAAAGATAGATAGTGAGACATACACTATTACAAGATTAGGAACCCAAGGATATATTAAATCTAAGGACACCTAAAACATACGATAGTAACACCACACCCTTATGAAGACACAAGAGGGATTCCACCGCTCAAGCACCAACGTTTCCAAGAAATACACATTCACAAGTGAATCTACACTTGCTCATGTCCTAGTTTCGACCTAGGGAGGCTCTCTCTCTCAAGAGAGGTGTTCTTTGTGTTCTTACATCAACATTCAACAACTAATGAACTAAAACCCTATATTGTTCTATTTATAGTACATTACAAATAAAAGATAAAATAATAAAAAGGCCCTTTAATGACCAAGTAGACAAATAGGCACCCATGAAGTGTTCTTAGGGGCAGCTTTGAGGCCTCTTTTAACACTTCAATTCGTACACTCCCAAGGTTGCATTCAACACACTAAAAAATATCCATCTTCATGATTGTTCCCGTATCATCCTCTCCATATTGAGAGGAGTTTGACCTCAAATTCATGGCACAAACCAAATAAAATGGTACAAAATAGTCCACAAAATAAGAAGAAACCGAGAACACATCTTCAAGTCTCAGCCAACATCATCATTTTGCATCTCGGCTACCTATCCATCTTGAGATTTACCTTTAATCTCATCCATCTCAATTGAGTTTAGCCAAGAAGTTTCACTACAAAACAACAAAGAAGAGTTGTAAAAGAAAGGTCCTCACACTCTCTCTTTATTTCTTTGTTCTCGGATTTCTCACACTTAATCTCACAAGTATTGTATGCTTGCTTGTACTCCATGAGGTGTTGAGAGGTGAACCAAATGTTTACAATAACTCCAAAGAATAAGAAAGAAAACACACAAGGATGTAAACACGAAGAACGATTTCAAAACCAACTCACAATCTAGTAAATGGCCACTAGCTTGTAAGTTAGTATTCGAATCAACAAATGAAATTAAGGAAACAACAAAATAAAACTAAGAGATAAAAATTTGAGCATAAAATTATTGTGTGAACAGTAAATAATGACATGGCAGCCTCATATTGGTTGCGGTTTTTAAACAAGTTTTTATTTTCCGATTCGGAAGTCTTGGTCAAATTTCAATTTGGATTAGTGAGATTTGGTTAATGGAGGGAAAGACAAGTCTTTCCATTCAAATTCAAACACAAAAAGTCTTGAATTGACTTGTACCTTTTCCTCAAAACATGGTCCTTAAAACATCGAAAAGTGATTGAGAAGTGATGTAAAGTCCTTGGGTGGTTGGGAGCCTTTCAAAACTAACAAGTGAACTTTCTTCATTCACCTTTTTAGGATCTATCATTCACTTTATGTTTCAACAATATATGAATGAGGTTAAGAAATTTAAGATCAACAACAACCACACCAAGAACAACAACAATTCCACGGCCACTTCCAAATCTATATCAACAAGGCCTTCAATACACGGCCAAGACTACTACACTCCAACACAATGTCCTTAGGTCACCAATTATCAACAACAATATCACAAGGCCTCACTTAGAACATCAACAACAACAAACAACGTCTAATATAATCAACAATGTCACCAATACACAGTCAAAGGTGAAGCCATTACAACAATGCCAACAACAATAGGCCAAAGATATGTTTACAACAATAAGATCAACAATCCAAGCTAAAATCTAAATCTAGACTCAAGAGTGTTAGTGATGAAGAAAACTAACACTAGTAACAACAAAACAAACAAAATGACTTCTAGATCTAGACAAGAAAACAAGTCTCATCCACAACAACAACAAGGACACAACTTTCAGACAAGGCAACTCAAGAACACTTTTTTTCTTTTTGAAATTTCTAGCAAGCCCAAGATTGATTTTGTTGGAACAAAATCAACCACAAGCTCTGATACCAAATGATAAGATACAAACCATGGATTATACCAAAAACTACACAATAACAATACATAAACAAGAAGGAAACCGAGAGCTCAACAACCCCAAAATATCGAGTCCAATAACAACAAGAACGAGGTGTAAATGACACTAAAACAGCCAAAACAAGAAGAGATAAAAATACTATAACAAGAAGAACAACACTAGCATAACAATAATCCAACGTTACAAGATTACAAGACACAACAAGAACCAATGGGTTCACTAGACAACACAAACTAAGACATAAAATGTAAAGATAGATAGTGAGACATACACTATTACAAGATTAGGAACCCAAGGATATATTAAATCTAAGGACCCCTAAAACTTACAATAGTAACACCACACCCTTACGAAGAAACAAGAGGGATTCCACTGCTCAAGCACTAACGTTTCCAGGCAATACAAATTCACAAGTGAATCCACACTTGCTCATGTCCTAGTTTCGGCCTAGGGAGGCTCTCTCTCTAAGAGAGGTGTTCTCTGTGTTCTTACATCAACATTCAACAACTAATGAACTAAAACCCTATATTGTTCTATTTATAGTACATTCATTACAAATAAAAGATAAACTGACAAAAAGGCCCTTTAATGGCCAAATGGCCAAATAGGCGCCCATGGAGTGTGCTTTGGGGAAGCTTTGGAGCCCCTTTTAAAACTTCAACTTGTACACTCTCAAGGTTGCATTCAACACACTAAAAATGTCCATCTTCATGATTGTGCCCGTATCACATCATGAATGGGAATAACACTATTCAACTATAACTTATACTTATGGCACTACTCAAGGTGGGACATGAGTTGAAGATACGATACAATAGACACGAAGTGTTTCATATCTCAAGTTTCTGGATTATAAGTAGAGAGTCATTCGGCATAAACACAATACAACATGAGTTTTTAGGACAAACTATAATGAGAAACATGAGCGCCTACATCATGACTCGTATAACATAAGGTCGGAATTCATGAAGTCAATGATTGAGACAAGGATTGAAACTTGATGTTATTGCTTCTCATTTTCAGAGTTGAGTTAGTCATGAGTTTGCATGATCCTTATAACTTTAGGCTAAAACCAACATAAAGTGAATTGGTAACATATAAAAACATCGTTCCTTAGAACTAAGCATGACATGAAACATGGAGTAATGGATCGTGAAAAATCATAACACAGCTTGAATACTTGAAATCTTGGATTGCTAGGAGACATTATTGCTTTTAGTTAGAATACAAACTCCTCTCTATAATTTTGATATAAAAACACTAAATTCTTTCTAGGAAATCCCCCTTCAGGGACACTAATCATATCTTCCTCCAACCCCCAAAGTCATTGACTTATGACTAATATTATCATGGGCATGGTCATCCATGCTTCTAAACACTTAACACTCCATCTTCAACCCCTTAGAATACTAGCATTACACATCCAACACATAACTTACAACTTAACAAAATTTGTAAAACTATACTGAAGGCGCATATTGCCTAGCTATATTTCCTCAGTTCAACTCTAAAGAACACCATACAATAACTCCCCGGACTTCTCCGTACTACAAAATTCAAGAACGTGAGCTAGGTACAAAATACACTTATTCATATAAAACCTTATCTAAAAGCATGCTACTGGGGGTTCAACTTAGCCTTATGTACTTACGCCCTTTCCCACTTAATGAATCAACCGCAATGAACCACAAGCCTACTAATTCATTCCCACAAAACATGTATCATTAATATTAAGCTACTATTCTTACCACCACACTCCACATCTAAAGTTCAAGCCTATAGTCTAGCATCAATCATGTGCCACCAATGAAGCATGCCACAAACTATACTAGTCCATCAAATTGGAAAATTAACCCAAATACCTAATTTCACTTCACTACTACCTACAATCACATCCCCTCCATGACATTATTACTACACCTCAAAATCCACGACATTCCTTCTCACATGTAATACTAATTTACAACTACTAGAGAAAAGATAATCAAGAAGGAGGGGGGGGGGGGGGGGTAAAGTCACATAATAGGGGCAGTCGATCTTAATCTTATAATATAACCCATTACAATCTTATCAAAATGTTCCACTTTCTCATATTATTCATACATTTAGATTACTTCCAAAATTTCTTCAACGTCACTAAGTTTTCCCCAAGTTAGTCTATACTATAACTTATTTGGCTAACCTACCCTTTTTAGTTTACTATTTATAAATGATTTCTTCAACCACCATAACAATCCACTCTGGCTCCTTCCCAATTTTGAATAAATAATAATCATAGCCAATCACTTCCTTCATAGACTACCCTATAATCTATAAATCTTACTACAATATTAGTCTATCACTATAAACTGACAACCCTTCCATCAATCAAAGGTTATACAACTAAAACTAGCTCTTTTATGCAAAAATCACCCTCACACAGACTTCTAGACTTGTGACTTCATATAAAAAACTTTTGTACCATTGATGAGTGGTGATTTTACCACTTATTCTCACTAAATATTCGTGCATACTACCTTGTTTTGAATGAATAAATGAGACATATTTGTCAGTAAATGCACTAATATCCACTCATTGCAGGAATAGAGTTGAAGAGATCAAAAGATGTGCAATGGAGCTTAAAATGATAAAAAAGAAGCAAATAAGAGTGCAGCGAAAAACCTGGACCACATCAACCTCAGCTACCGCGACCGCGGTCGCGGCCAGTCAAGTTAGTCAGCACAACGCAATTGTGGAACATAACCGCAATCATGTAGCTGCTATCGTGGTCAAACCTGCACGATCGCGGTTCAGCAGAATTATGCCCAGGGCAGTTTTGTAAAACTATATGGATGAATCCAAAATCATATATAGGCAAAAACTCTTTCTTCTTTGGGTAATTATGTGTGGGTGTTGTTGTGTTTGTATTATTTTTAGTTTTTAAGTATGGATTCCACCATTGCTTGGGTTAATGAGTTGGAATTTGATGGATGAAAACCCCAAATCTCCAAACGGGTTTGATAGGTGAAAACCCCAAACTCTAAAAAACCTTTGTCATCCTTGAAAGAGGAATGAAGGTGAACTTGAGGTAACCCAAAACATCCTTGAAAAAGGGTTATAGGGGTACAAAGTAATGGTGGATTATTAAGTCTATGGTTTACTACCTTTTACAATCTTAGAAATAAGTGTGATTGCAGTGTAAGTCATGTCAAGAACATTATCCTAGAAATATGGATGCTTGATTGAGGTTTTGGGTGATTACAAATTTCACACTTGTTAGATGCTTGAAAGAGACAATGAGTGAAATAGTTGTAGTTTTATTGAAAGATTGACTACAATGACTTTTGACCTATCCTATCCTTTGATCAACAACTAAACTTCATGCTAAACCATAGTCAACCCACAAGCTTTACCTTTATTCCCAAGACCCTCTCTATTCTTTATTTTAAATCAAAAGTATCATATTCATACATTGGTAGTCAAAAATCGTTACAAACCAATCCCTTTATTTTATTTTAAATGTCTTGTTTATTATCATTCCGGGTAACCTTTTAGTGATTAGAGAACCCATAAGGCTCGAAATTTATAATTCGATCCTTATAGATTCAACCCCAACTCTAGTTGGTTTATTGACAACAACTGCCTCACCCCTCAAACATGGGAGTGAGTTGAGTGTTATCAAAATGAAGCCGTTTCCGGGGAGTTGAATATAGATTTCACTTGTGTGGGGTGATTTTTTCTTGGGAATACCCGGGGTGGTGTAGTTTACTTTATTTGCTATTTTTGAACGTTTGTAGATAATCAAAGTGTTAACCGAACAATGAGTGATAGCGCAAGCAATATGAGCCCCTTTGATGCACCTCTAGATGATGAGGGCCCACTAAATAAAGTGGAAAAAACAAGTGCGATCCATATCCCACCAACTAATGAGAACGGAGTTTTCCATGTGACTAGTGTCATGCTTTACATATTGCAAATGAAAGGATTGTACGGGGGTCAAGCCTTTGAGGATCCAAATATCCATTCGAAGAATTTCGTGGAAGTGTGTGCTCCGTTCAATCTAGCAAACATTACTCAAGAATCCATTCAGCTTTTCCTCTTCCCGTTCTCACTAACGGGTGAGGCGGTTCTATGGCTCCGCTAACTTCCACCCTACTCAATTACATCTAGGGATGAGCTTACTACGGTGTTTCTTGATAGATATTTACCACCATAAAAAATGCTTTAAAAGTGGGGCGAGATTGTGAATTTTCGACAAATAAATGGAGAGCCATTGTTTGGAGCTTGGGAGAGGTTTAATGATAAGCTAGCTATTTTCCAAAATCATGAAGTCTCAGAGAATATAATTCTCGATATCTTCTACCGTGCCCTTGATCCATTAAACAAAACATTGGTGTATAATGCGAAGAGCGGCTCCCCAGTGAAGTTGCACCACCATACGGCCTTTCTATTGATTAGATAAGTATCAAAGCAATATTGGGGTTGGCATACCCGAGAAACCAAAGTTACCAAGATCCCTTCTACTACTTCCATGGTCGATAATGAACAAAGAAAGTGGAATGAAGAAAAGTAGGAGAACATGGGGAAAATAATGACCCAACTTGAACTCTTGAAAAAACATGTCATGGCTTCACCCATGACAGCGGTAGACACCGTAGCATCAAAATCTTATGAAAATGAGGAAGAAGCAAAGAAGTTGGATGAGGATCGATATTTGGCTAACTACTCAGGGGGTTCCCACCCCGCCTATCAAAGGCAAGGAGGGAACCAAGGTTTGATGGATCGTGACCGAGATAGAGATTGGAGAAACAGGGACCGGGATTATGACCGTTATGTTCCTCCCTATTATCAGGCCAAAGCCAAAGAATCAAATATCATCTACCCCAAAAAATTGAAGATTGGAGATGTATTGACAAGGATCTTGAATAGAGTGGAAGGTACGAACAAAATAGTCCATGAGTTGAAAGGTGATTTTTCTCAACTTTCTCAAATCGTGGTCTCATTCCGCGTCTATTAAGTAATTGGAGACCCAAGTTGGGAAAATCTCACTACTAAATGCTAGGCCTAGAGGTGGACTCTATAGTGACACGATTGTTAATCCAAAGAATGAGGCCCAAGTTTTAGAAATTATCACAAGGAGTGGAAAGACCCTTGATGAACTCTCTAAAGGAGACTTGATTGAGAGAATGCCCAAAGTGAAGGAAAAAGAGGTGTTGCCTTAAAGTCAAGAAGGAGATGATGAGAAGGAAACCGATGAAAGTGACAAAGAAGTGGTTGAGATTAAAAATACACAAAGTGAAGCAAGGCCCACCATCCAAGTTCTTCCCCCATTCCCTCAATTATTGTATAAAAAAGAGGAAGGTGACAAATTGAGAAAGTTCATGGAAAAACTTAGCAATCTATCAATAAACATCCCGTTGCTCGAAGCGATCCAAGAGATCCCAAGATACGCTAAGCTAATGAAAAATTTAATGTCCAAGAAGAAACATGTGGAAGGTGACACCATTGAGGTGACACATGGGTGTAATGCTATTATGGATAGTACGGTTGCGAAAAATAAAGATGACCCCAGAGTATTCACCATCCCTTGCACAATCAGGACGCATGAGTTTGCAAAAGCTCTATGTGACCTTGGTGAAAGCATCAACTTAATGAATTTTGTTATCTACTAGAATCTCATATTAAACGACCCTACACCGACCTCTATGTGACTTCTCATGGCAGACCGGTTGATCAAAAGGCCGGTGGGAATTTTGTTTAATGTCCTTGTTAAAGTGGACAAGTTCATACTCTCAGTGGATTTTATGGTGTTGGATTATGAAACGGACCAAGAGGTACCTATCATCCTTGGTCATCATTTCTTGTCCACTGGGAAAACCATTGTCGATCTAGAAATAGGGGAGATAAAATTTAGGGTGCAAGAGGATAAAGTCTCTTTCAAAATTTTCAAGTCAAAGAAACAAACCGCAGAGCTCCAAGTAGTATCTGTGGTAGATAATGAAAATGAGAAGGTGGATAAGGAGGGGTTTGAAGAATCTTAGATTGGATGCCCCTACAACGACCTCTATGCGACTTCTTATGGTGGACTGGTCGATCAAAAGGCCAGTGGAAATTTTGTTTGATGTCCTTGTTAAAGTGGGCAAGTTCATAGTCTCAGCAGATTTCGTGGTGTTGTATTGTGAAATAGACTAAGAGGTACCTATCATCCTTGGTCTTCCTTTCTTTGCCATCGTGAGATCCATTGTTAATCTAAAAATGGGGGAGATGAAATTTAGGGTAAAAGAGGATGAAGTCTCTTTCAAAATTTGCAAGTCAAAGAAACAAACTGCGGAGCTCCAAGTAGTATCCGTGGTAGATGTTGAAAATGAGAAGGTGGATAATGAGGGGTTTGAAGACCCACCTTGAGAGTAAATTAATAAAGACGTTGTTCCACAATGATAAATAAGGTGCTATGTGGGAGGCAACCCACAAATTCCATGAGAGTGGCTCGTATCTTTTTGTCATGTTTTTGTAGGATAGATGTTATCTTCTTCATATGAATAATCCATTCATTTGTGGCACTATGGAGTTCATTGGATGATCTTGAAAATGGCAAGTGTGTAATTTTGCATTGAAAACTGAATAGGGGAGAAAAACTATTCTCAGTTTCCGTAATTGCGGTCCCCAAGCACGACTGCGGTGATGCAGGTGTTCACGATCGTGGTCACTTTAGTCATTTAACCACTTATTTCCCTCACACTCCTTTTAAAGATTGTACTCTCTTTTGGCCAAGTTTGTAAGCTCTCAAACAACATCCTTGCACCCTTCCTGTATTACAACTCCAATAAGTGTCATGAATTTGTGTTTTTATTTTTAAAAATAAGTCCTGGAATTCATGATTAAGAGAGGGCCTAAATTTTTTATTTTTATTACTTCCATGTTGTCATACTTGGTGTGGTGGGATGTTAGCTATTTATATAAGGTGCTCACACAAGTGGGACATCTTGAATACCCAATAATGTGTGAGAAATATAGACAAACATGATGTGCAGACCAAGTATTTGACACTTTGTCTAAATGAACATTCAATAGGGGTAATTTTTTTCAAAGGGCGCATTCAAACTCTTATTAGCATTGCTCATTTGTTTTTACTGTACATCCATATTGTATAGCATGCTAGTAACACAAACAAACTTGGAAGCAATCTGAACATGAGAAACTGGTATGAAACCAACATCAGGAATTGCGACCGCAGTTAGGTGACCATGATCGTGGCAACATGAATACAGTCATGGTTCACTATCGTGGTATCCAAGGCCAGTTTCCTGCCATGCCAAAAATCCTGCACTGCCAATTTTTAACTTAGCACCACCGAGCACCCGTTCCAATGAGCATTAATGAACAATATGGTACAAGTTGTATGTTAAAATGTCATTGAATGATATAACGTGTGCCTACTTCATTTAGGACAACCTCATGGAAAAGTATGACCATATCCTATTCATGGCACCCAAGTTCCATTTATGGCACCCGAGTGCCATACTCATTACCACTACGATCTGCCAAGGACAAAGCTACTCTAGGAAAGAGGAATTTGCTTGGAGAATGTGTCAGAGAAACTATCGGTATTTTATGACAAACATGAATCCATAGGGTGGAAGTGTTTCTATCCGGAACCATGAAATGGAAATGAACAATGGGTCCATAAATTTTATGCCAATATCAGTGAAGTGTCTTTTTTGGACCCATTTAATGTGGCTATCAAGATTCAGGGCAAATCGATCATAGTTGGGGCTAAGTAAATCAATGTTGTTTATGGACTTAAACATGCAAAGATGGGTTAATTCAAAGCAATAGGGTGTAAATAGGGGATTTAGTTGGCAGAACGGCTATGCCCCAGAAAGGAAGTCTTTTGTACTAAGACTAAAAGCAACATCTCTATGGACGACTTCACTTCTGAGGCTAGGATATGGTTGCACATCATTTGTAGTTGAGTTTCTCCTTACATCCACATGACAACAATCCTAGAATTACATGCTCGAATAGTTGTTTGTATTCTAGATGGCACCCCACATGATGTTGTTCAACTAGTAGTTAATGAAATAGATCATTTCACGAACCAAGGTGATACACATCTCTTCTTTCCCTCTTTGATTACTAGGTTTTTAGGAAAGAGGGGGAGGATGAGTGTGCTACTGATACATGGTTGTGTCCTAGTTCCCCCATCTACCCCTTGTGGATCGAGGAGAGGGTGCAATCGACAAAAGCAAGAAAGGAAAGATCTACTTGGAAAAGCTGGCATGTAGTAAGCCTGAGTCTCATAGGACAATAACCTCGGGACCTATTAAGAATATGGGAGTAAATATTACAACCATAAAAGAGCTTGTGTCTGATTTTCCCCAAGGACCAGGAGATCCTTCCACCACCCATCAGTCATATGTGTCACATGCTGATTATGAGAAGTACAAGTAGGACCAAAATATGCAAGTGGATACCATTTCTAATCTTGAGAAAGTCTAATCCTCTTTGGCGGAGTCACACCGAAACCTCTGGATTGAATATGAAAAATTATTTACAAGAGAGAAGAAGAGGGATGACTTCTTTATAAAGATATGGAAGGGGGTTATAGGTCTATGGAAGGTCCTAAAACCCCTACATAGACTTATTTCATCTTAGGTGGAGAGTGATGATGAGGCCACAGTCGAGTGGACTGATCTTAAGGAAAATGGTGATGATGTAGAATTCGAGAGTGAAAGCAGCCCTTGATGCGGTTACCGGGGGCACCCTCATCTCTTTTATCCTTGATTATATATGCAGTAGGGACACTTCTATCCATTCATATGGGGTTTTCTCCTTCTTTATTTAATTTGGGCTTGTATTATTGATATTTCTACATATTTTTCTACTCTTTTGGATGATTCTTAGTTTTATTTGGGTTTTAATATTCGGGCACTCTGATTGTGTCCATATTTGTATGGATTAGTTACTTTGTTCAACCCTATCCTCCTTGAACATAAGAATACAAATTGAGGCTAAAAGCCTAAGTTGGGGTGGTGGAAAGAGAAAGAAGTATAATTGAGCCACTAAGTTGTATGAAAGTGCCTACGATCTTAAACAAGTAAGCATTTTGCTTTGAAGAAAAACAATGAAATGCATAATTTTAAATGCATGCTAAAGAGTGAAGAAAAAAAGGCGAAGAGCATGTGAGTAAAGAAAAAAGGGAAAAGTTGGCAAATTAGTAAAGGAAAAAGAAGTGTCCCAAATAGCAATGCATAAAAGGATTATGATGTAGAAGTTCAAAGAGGGTTTAGTCTTATTGTCCCAAGTCAATATCCTACCCTACCCTAAACCTACATTACAAGCTCAGAAAGTCCTTTAGGGATTCCCAACCAAGTATGTTCATTGTAGTGGTGATTGAAAATAGGGGCAAGCCTATGGCATGATACTTGTTAACATGGAGAATTTCTTGAGAGAGTGAGTCTTTTCACTTAAAATTCCTTGTTGCACAATTGGTAACTAGGTGTATGAATTTTCCTTTCTTGTGAGGAGGCATTTGAACTAGTTGAGGTGGGTGATTTTATCATCTTTCATTCAATGAGATAAGCGGAAGTATAGCATGATTGTAGTCAACATGTGAGTCATTTCTAGAGTGTTAGTAGTTGTTACATGGTTACTCCTCGAACTCTATTTTATCCTTCACTATTCCATTTTATGATGAGGGGAGTCGTTAAAAGCCTATTTTCCTATGTATGAAAAGATTTTCATGGTAGCAATCAAGTTTAAGTCATCATGATCATTGGGTCACAAAATGAGGGCATACATGTGAAATTGTCACTAGAAAAGGGTAGTGTTTCGTGAGGACAAGCAAGGTCTTAATTGGGGGTGTTGATGAGTGGTGATTTTACCACATATTGTCACAAAACATTCATACACACTACCTTATTTTGAAACAATAAATGAGACATATTTGTGAGTAAATACACTAATATCCACTTATTGCAGGCATAAAGTTGAAGAGATAAAAATATGTGGAATGGAGCTTAAAATGATAAAAATGGAGCAAAAGAGAGTGCACCTGAAGACCTGGACCATATCAGCCTCAGTTACCGTGACCACAACCAGTCAAACTAGTCAGTACAATACAGTCGAGGAACACAACTGTGGTTGCATAGTTACAGTCACGGTCAAACTTGCATAATCACGGTTCAACGGGATTATGCCCCAGGGAAGTTTTGTAAAACTAAATGGAAGAATCCCAAATCATATATAGGAAAAAAAAACCTTTCTTCTTTGGCTATTGCTTACCTCATAGCTATTTTTTTATTTGAAAGCGAGAAACCCTAATTGGGAAAGTGTGTAACTACTCTTGGAGGCTTAATTTCTTGGTAATTTTGTGAAGAATGAATTTTTGGATAATCCCCATGGTATATATCCTTTTACTTTCTTCATGAGTAGCTAAGTAATTTAGTCTTGGGATTATGTTGAACTAAAGTGTAATTGTGTGTGGGTGTTATTGTGTTTGCATGATTTTTAGTTGGTGAGTATGGATTCCACCATTTCTTGGGTTAATGAGTTTGAATTTTATGGGTGAAAACCCCCCAAATCTCCAAATGGATTTGATGGGTGAAAACCCAAATTGTAAAAACCCTTTGTTATACTTGAAAGAGGGATGAAAGTAAACTTGAGGTAACCCATAATATCCTTGAAAAAGGGTTATAGGGATACAAGGTAATGGTGGACAATTAAGTCTATGGTTTACTACCTTTTTCAATCTTAGAAATAAGTGTGATAGGAGTGTAAGTCATGTCAAGAGAATCATCCTAGAAATAGGGATGCTTGATTGAGGTTTTGGGTGGATACGAATTGCACACTTGTTATGTTCTCGAAAGAGTCAATGGGTGAAATCGTTGTAGTTCTATTGAAAGATAGACTACAACGAATTTTGACTTAGCCTATCCATTGATCAACAACTAAACTTCATGTTAAACCATCATCAACCCACTACCATGCAATCCAATTATCCAAAACAATCATTAATGCATATAAAAGCATAAGTAAACCATAAAAAGCCATAACCAAGCCATTTACAGCAAAAACTCCAATTAATAGTTAAAAACCATAAATCATTCAATATTAAAACCATATAAACATCCATAAAATCCATGAATTTTTAGATGTAATAAGTAAGGAAGAGACACATGCCTTAAATCGAGAAAGATGATAGAAGAAAATCACCAAAGCAATCCCTTAGTTGAAACTCTAGCTCTCTTGGCCCAACTCTTGTGAGAGTTATTGGATGTTTTGTAATAGCTTTCTAGTGTTAATGAATAGAATAGTAAGGTAAATAACCTCCTAAGTTTATTAGAAGTCATGGATCCCAATTATGATAAGTATGAAAATATCCCTAATACCCCCACTTAAATCCCTTAAAAATCCGACACAAGAATACGACTGACCCTTACGAGTCGTACCCTCCTCTACTATTTGTTTCCACCAGTCATACCCAGGCCTCAACCCTTGGATGAAACACTTTCCAATATACGAATCATCTAACCAAGTTGTAGCCTCATCATACTATCAGTACCCATGATCAGTATCCCTGGCAGAATGAATTACCAGGAGGACCAAACACCAAACACCATACTAGTCCTTGATACAACTCGTACCTAAGCCCTACAACTTATCCTCTAAACTCGTATCCATTCCAGTGTCCAAAACCATCCAACCAACTAACACTATTCAGCTTATGACAGGACCATACCACTCGTACCCTAATATATAACACGTACTCGTGAGTCGTATTGGGTCCGGAGAACTGATTTCAAGGAAAATTTCTAAGGCCAAAACCCCGAATGTAACATTCTCCCCCACTAGGAACATTTGTCCCTGAATGGCGGATAAGGTAGGGGTAATAACACACGTAGTCATTTGAATTATAAAACATCAATCCCACTTTTTTATGTCTCTACTCTTACCTTTACAAAGACAGAAAACAAAGATACAAGAGATGCAACTCTTTCTTTAACAAACTCAAAAAATAAAGATGTGTTCAAGAACAAATACCTTCCACAAGACTGCCAAGAGTAGAAAAAAAGAGCAGATACTTGGACTTCATGTCCTTATCCACTTCCCACGTAGCTTCTTCCACCTTATGGTTCCGCCGCAGAACCTTAACCAAAGCCACATCCTTGGTCCACAGCTGATGAACCTGTCTATCCAATATCTTAATAGGGACCTATTCATAAGACAGAGAATCCGAGATATCTAACCCTTCCAAAGGAACAACCAAAGAAGAATCACTAATGCACTTCCTCAACATGGTAACATGAAAGATCGGATGAACCAAATCGAAACTTACAGGCAACTCCAACTCTGTAACACCCCGCAAAAATCATACATGTATTAGCTTCTAGTAGCATTCTTAGAGAGTAAAACTCAAAAATTTCTCTAAGTGTCAAAGGGACTTAGTCTCATCTTTAGCTCTCAATCTTTGATAAATTATTTCGGGACCTTTCTGACCTCTGTTTCTTGACTTTCTTTTTCATACGCGATGGGGAAAGTTAATAGTACGTCTTGGGTGCATTTTAGGGGCATAACATACTGGTTTTAAATGCCTTTGAAATGTTCCAGCATTCCAGGCGCATTTCAGAACACAATTTCAGGGTCAACTTCAAACGATCATAACTTTCTGTATATAATGAACTGGGAGGCTACTATTTATCAAATGAAATATATTTGAGTCTTCTTTCCATTGCAACTAATTCCATCCAAATCCAACATCCGAGTAAAAAGTTATGCCTAATTTTCTTCAGCATATCAGCCTATCAGCTGAGGGATTGCTGCGACTTTCTTTATTGCCTTAGGGAAATTTTAGTCCTTTCTCCCACCTTTATTCATCCATAAACATATGCTTAATACCTCAATTGACCAAATTATGGTCATTTTATCCAACTCCCTCAAGAACTAAACACTTAGGTGTCAACCTAAGAATCAAGATCCCTCAAGATTCAACCGTGGGTTTTAGAAATTGATTGAAGATTCAGAATCCCCAAACTGTAGGCTTCAAGAAGCATCTATCAAATTTCTAATTTGAGGTACGTGGGGTTTATCCTAAAAACTACATGGTCTTAAAAATAGTAGATCATGATTTAAAGATTATCAAGCATGAATTTTATAGGTGTCTTTGGAATCTATGTTTTAATTATGCATTATAAATGTTTTTATGATATTGTTGATTTGGCTTTAGGTTTTCCCCCCTTGAATTGATTTACAAGTATATGTATATGTATGAAAACTGAGATTGAAGATTGTTTGAGAGCACATATTATGAAACCCCTCTCGTATGTTGAATTGAAGATTATGGTTTTGTCAGAAAAAAAAAAGTTGAAATGCATGCCTTGTGATTTGAAAGTAGTTTTCTCAATGTCATAGAAATTGAAACATGATTTACAAATAATGAGAGGGTGTTTCTTGATGTTACTATGCTATTCTTGTGTTAAAGAGAAAGAAATACATGTTGATGTTGGGCGTATTTATACGTCTAAGCACCATAATTTACCCATATTTTGGCTAAGTTTTGAGGATAAAATATATAATTCTTGCACTTTTAGTCCATTTTCCTTTAAGTGAGCTGACCTATGTGATTAGCATGTTTTTCAGGTACTAATGATGAAGATTTCAACACTTTGTGAACCTGTGGGCAGCAAAGGAAAACTTCACATAAGAGGGAAGGCAACTTTTGGACTGAATGTGATGCATGGGAACTTTTTCCCGGGCAAACCCAGTATTTTTAAATACTTAAGGATGCAGTAGCAACTTATTAGACAAGGATGCTATTAAAAACCTTATTGCTGAATTTTTCAGCATGATTATCATTCGATTATTATTGACAATTCAAGTTGAAGATTTTGTACGAGTTTTGAGAACAGAAAACGGCTCACTTGAGCAACGGAGAAAGAAAACACGTTTCATCTCCATAGCCGAGATTTCTCTAAATTTTGGTATGATGATGATGTCTACTTTGATTTCCGTTGTATTCATGAGTAGCTAAACTTATCTGTTAGGGTTATGGAAACCTTGTAAGATACTATCTATTACTATGAGTTTGTGAATTCTTGATGTGTTATGCTACTTATATCATTACTCTCTTCGTTTTGATTGAATTCTTATGGTTGCAAACATAGAGAATACGCCATTATAGCATTAACTTGTTCGAGAGAAAATTTACATGTTTGGAAAAGAGAGTGTGACAAGGAAATAGGGTTTCCAACCTCTATTTACACGTTAATACCTTAACCGGATTAACTTCTTGGAGAATTTGTACCATTTGTTATAAACTTTAGGCTCGAGAGAGCTAAAGAGAAATAAATCCTTGATGGTTGAGAAACACTTGGATTTAGAATTAGAATACGATTCTCTATAAGTGCATGTATGTCTAAATTCCGCGTTACTCATAGTTAATAGAGAAGTAGAACTTATAAGGTGGACATAACCCTAACTTATCAATCTCTGTGATTAAATCTTACTACACAAATCATTCCATCGTTACTTTGATAATATTAGTTCACGCCTAAACCAAACCCCCCTTTTGTCCTTGGAATTTTCGACCAACAGTCTACTAATAATTGCAACACTTAGTGACCAATGTATTCCCTGTGGGATTCGACACCCAACCCAGTTGGGTTCTATATTTGACAGCGACCGCTTACACTTTCTAACGAGAGTTGTAATTTGGGCGTATCAAATTTTGGCGTCGCTGTCGGGGAATACGGTTGACAACTAAGTTTGTGATAGTTAATAGACCCGTTGGTCAAAGATTCTCAAATTTTACTTTTTGTTTGTTGTTTTTGTTTTGTTTAGGTTTAGTGGATTGTATGCCAAATACACGAAGATCTGGTCAACCATTATTACCTATAAATCTTGAACCATATCTTATTGGAAGAATGGATGCACAACGAAACCTTGAAAGGATGGCTACTCAACAGGAGCAGGCTAGATTAGCTGCATTGGTAGCTGCGCAAGTACATCAACAGAATGCTGATAACCCAGGTCGGGCAACAAATCTTGATGATGAGGACCTGGGTGATGATGAGTTATTAAATCCAAGGCGTGCATATGATGTGGCTGCACCTGTGAACAGGAATGTCAATAGAGATCGTCAAGCTAGAATGAGACCTGAACGCCGAGCTGTCCAGGTTCTTTTTGATAATGATGATGATGATTTGGATGGGGCTGGTGCCACAGGGGCTATTATTCCTCCGCCCTTGGCACCCGGAGCCAATTTCAATATCACTCGCACCATGATCTAGCTATTGCAACTCAAGGGGTTATTTGGTGGACTTGCAGGCGACGATCCGAATATGCATCTGATTAATTTTATCTCAACATGCAAGTTGTTTGACAATCCAGGAGTTGGACAGAATGCGATCCGGTTGCGCTTATTTCCATTGTCTCTATCTGGAGAGGAAAATCTATGGTTAAACGGGCTAACTCCTGACTCTATTATCAATTGGAGGCAACTGAAAGACGCTTTCCTAGAAAGATTTTTTCCGTCATCCAAGAGGGCACAATTGAGAGATGAGATAAGTAATTTCAGACAACTTCCAACTGAATCTCTCCACGAAACATGGGAGAGGTTCAAGAAGAAGCTTATGCGGTGCCCAAATCATCAGATAACAAATATCCACTTGATGGAAATATTATATAGGGCTTTGAAATCAGTGACTAAGCCAGTGGTTGATAATGCTGCGGGTGGGTTATTCATGGACCTTACTTTTATTGAGGCATGTGATATGCTCGATCGTATGACAAAGCAGAGTAGATCTTGGCATACCAGGGATTCTGAGGTAGCAAGCTCTACTGTATCTATTGGCATGACCGCAGAACAGAGGTGAAGAGAAGAGGAACGTGACCAGGATATGGCTCACATTAAAACACAGATGGACCTTCTTACCAAGCATTTATTATCAGGGAAGATAGAAAAGGTCAAAGCTATTATATCACAGGGAAGAGATGACTCTGATTCTGAGGAGGAAGCTAATTACTTGAATAATCAAGGGGTTTCCGAGGCAATGTCCAAGGAAACCAAGGTCGGAACTATTATGAAAAATCCGGATACAAGGACCGAGACCAAGGGAGTTGGAAGAATAAGACTGACAGGAGTGGTTTGTATGTTCCTCCTGGAAATCGTGAAGCTGCTGCATCTGGCTCTGGCAAAATGTCTATGGAGGACATGATGGAGAAAGTATTAAAGGGAGTTGAGACGGCAAATTCTAGGGTGACTACAATAAAGAGTGACGTATCTTTCATAAGTCAACTTGTAAATTTGCACTCAGTTGCTATTAAAAAATTAGAGCAGAAGATGAGCCAATTATCCGCAGCATTCAACCAAACAAAGAATGGGACTCTACCAAGTGATACAGTTCAGAATTCGAGGACTGATGGATCGTGTATGGCCATTACCACTAGGAGCGGTAAGATGTTATCTAGTCTAGGTTTGAGAGCTTCCTCTTATACTGATGAGATTGAAATGGATTGGGAGATGGTTGATGAATCTCTAGTGGTGCCATTGGAGTTGGGAGGTTTGAAAAAGAAAAGTGCGGAAGTTGAACAACCAACTAAGCCGAAGCATGTTAGTAATGTGGAGCAAGGAATAAGAAAGGAGATAAAAGTTGCTCCAACTGAAATTCCAAGGCCGCCACCCCCATTTCCACAACGATTAAAGAAGAAAAAAGATGATGGAAAGTTTAGCAAATTCATGGCTATGTTGAAGCAGTTGACTATTAATGTGCCTTTGGTGGAGGCACTGGAGCAAATGCCAGGGTACACCAAATTCATGAAGGACCTTTTGACAAAGAAAAGGGCAGCAAGTTATGAACTAGCAGATAATGTTCATCATTGCAGTGCAATTGCCGCGAGATCTTTAGCACAGAAAAAGGCGGATCCTGGTGCTTTCACTATTCCTTGCACGGTTGGATCCTTGGATTTTGCTAAGACATTGTGCGATTTGGGGGCTAGCATCAATTTGATGCCGCTATCTATTTATAAACAGATGGGGTTGGGCGATCCTTCACCAACCAATATGCGGCTCGTGATGGCAGATAGGTCGGTAAAATGACCTGTTGGTATCTTACATGATGTATTAGTGAAGGTTTCTACCTTTATTTTTCCTGCAGACTTTGTTATTTTGGATTGCGAGGTGGATTTTGAGGTGCCCATAATCTTGGGTCGACCTTTCCTTATAATAGGAAGTGTGCTTATTGATTTACGAGCAAATGGGCTTTTATTTCGGATGAATGACAAAGTGGTACGTTTTGATATAGGCAAATCAATGAAGCAGCCCAAAGATATGAATGTGTTCTCTATAGCTGATGTTTATTATGAGGATGAGAAGGAATTATCTTTAGAGAAGCAGCTTACTGTTGAGCCATTGGCTGCTGTGCTTTTGAACTTTGAGCGTGAGGATGTTGAAGAGAATGAAGAAACTATCCGTGCTTTGACAGGAATGGGGTCGTATTCATATGACCCCAAGAAGCTGGACCTTGACATTAAGAATCGACCCTCACCACCGACGAAGCCACCAGATATCTTGATGAAGTCTGAGTAATCGAGATAACTATGTCGTGTCGTGACAATAAATCAAGCGCTACATGGGAGGAAACCCATCATTAGGAGTTTGTTTCGTTAGGATTTTGTTTTTGAAAAATAAAAGTTCAAAAAAAAGAGTCGAGCCACGACCAAAACTAAGGCGCTCGGTGGGAGGCAACCCATCCTTCTAATCATTTTTGTTGTTTTTGATTAAGTGTAGATGCAAGATATTCAAAGGAGGAGATTAGTCCCAAATTTTGATTTGAAAGTGAGCCATGCTAAAGGTGGTAAGTGAGGAATGATGGAGCAAAGGCTATAGGTTAGGCATTGCCTATGCCAATCTAGGCAACGGACAAGGTCATGCCTATGCCATTGCCTATGCTCACTGCCTCACATAGGCAATGGATAAGTCAAGGCCTATACCAATGTAGGCAATGCTATAGGCGCCGCCTATGCCAATCTAGGCGATAGGCAAGGCGCCGCCTATGCCTATCTAGGCATTGCTAAAGGCGCCGCCTATGCTAAGCATAGGCAAAGCATTAGGCGCCGCCTACTTATCTTTTTTTGCCTCCTAACCCGATTGTACATGGATCAAACCCGACCCATGGCTTAGCCTTTAAATAGATCCTCAACCTTAGAACACAATTTGGAGAAACCTCTCGATGATGACGTGCCGACTGACGATGATCACCGACTGCCAGACTCAGATGTGGAGGACAACTCTGATGACGACGACTCTGTTGATGATTCCGACGCAGGGGGTATGACCCCAAACATAGAAGAGGAGTTCGACTAATCAGGTTTTCCTTATTTATTTCCACTGAGGACAGTGTGTCCCATCTAAGTGTGGGGTGCGGGTATATGTCTGTTGTATTGTATTTCTTTGCCTACATTTATTCTTGTTTGTTTGAATTAGTAGTTAGTTAGTTAGTTGTAATTAGTTAGTAGATTTTAGATGTTGCATGAAATTGTTCTGATAGACGGCATGGTATTATAACAAGAGTTTGTGCTAAATCATTGCTATTGAGACGCTTAGGCTCTAAGTTGTGATTCACTGTGTGATAAATTGTTGTGGTTTAATTCATTCACCTGTTGGGTCAAGAATCTATAATGCCCCCAATGAAGTTGACCATGTGCCTTGTGTGTGTGAGGTTATTGTATATTCTTTGTTGTGACTGATGCTAGAACTTGCCTGGTGTGTGTGTGAAGCGAAATAAAGAATGTGAGTTTAGGAGATGATTTAGGCATTTCTTTGGCAGCCTGAAATTGTTTACCTTTTTTTTTTTACCTACCTTTGTACATTGTCCTAGTGAACCCCCTTTGAGCCTTTAGCTATTTTCTTTGGCAGCCTCATATGTAGCCTATTCTTTTTTTTTAAGACCATAATTTGATCCAAACTCCTAAGCGCTTTAAATTGTAGAATCATGTGGAAAAATAAGAGGAGAAGGGTGAAAGTGATGCCTCAGGGTGTATTGGCACTTGAAAATGTTGTGAAAAAGAGTGTCTATTATAGAGATGCTTGCTTAATATAAAAAAAAAAGAAAAAAAAAATAAATTAGAAAAACAAAAAGATAGCTGTGTTAAAGATTGAATAACAAAATGGGTGAAAAGGGGTTGGTAGATTAAAGAGAGGTAAAGTGGTTGTTAAAATATAGTGTAAATGGTATAATGTAGTGTATTAAAGCGCTTAGGGAACATAGTCACTATTTCTGGCCAAAATGGTCCTACCTGTCCCTTAGCCTACATTACAACCTGTAAAGACCTATTTGATCCTAAGCTTAGCATTCTGATATTAGTGGAGCATTACACTAAGGGCAAGCCTATGGTCATCAGTTGCAATATAAGAATTCCTTGTGAGAGTGAGCGCAAGGAAAATCTTATACTCATGTTTCGAAAAATGCAAAAATATGAGTGTTTATGGGTGATATCTTTTGTGAGCACACATGGTTGATGATTGTTGGGTGGTTTTATATGATTCTTTGTGGCTTAACTTGTGTATAACGAATTGAACACCCTAATGAGTCTATGTTGGAGGCTGAGTTGTTTCTAGTAATGATAAAGAAACCTACTCTTTGTTAATAATTGTCGTGCATGTCTTGTTGAAAATTTTGTGTTGCTATTGTGAAATTCTAGTTAGGTGTTTGCATGGATGTAATATTTTGTTCGAGGACAAACAAAGCTTTAAGTGTGGGGTGGTGATGTTGGGCGTATTTATACATCTAAGCACCATAATTTACCCATGTTTTGGCTAAGTTTTGAGGATAAAATATATTATTCTTGCACTTTTAGTCCATTTTCCTTTAAGTGAGCTGACCTATGTGATTAGCATGTTTTTCAGGTACTAATGATGAAGATTTCAGCACTTTGTGGACCTGTGGGCAGCAAAGGAAAACTTCACATAAGATGCATGGGAACTTTTTCCCGGGAAAACCCAGTATTTTTAAATACTTAAGGATGCAGTAGCAACTTATTAGACAAGGATGCTATTAAAAACCTTATTGCTGAATTTTTCAGCATGATTATCATTCGATTATTATTGACAATTCACGTTGAAGATTTTGTACGAGTTTTGAGAACAAAAAACGGCTCACTTGAGCAACGGAGAAAGAAAACACGTTTCATCTCCATAGCCGAGATTTCTCTAAATTTTGGTATGATGATGATGTCTACTTTGATTTCCTTTGTATTCATGAGTATCTAAACTTATCTGTTAGGGTTATGGAAACCTTGTAAGATACTATCTATTACTATGAGTTTGTGAATTCTTGATGTGCTATGCTACTTATATCATTACTCTCTTCGTTTTGATTGAATTCTTATGGTTGCAAACATAGAGAATACGCCATTATAGCATTAACTTGTTCGAGAGAAAAGTTACATATTTGGAAAAGAGAGTGTGACAAGGAAATAGGGTTTCCAACCTTTATTTACACGTTAATGCCTTAACCGGATTAACTTCTTGGAGAATTTGTACCATTTGTTATACACTTTAGGCTCGAGAGAGCTAAAGCGAAATAAATCCTTGATGGTTGAGAAACACTTGGATTTAGAATTAGAATACGATTCTCTATAAGTGCATGCATGTTTAAATTCCGCGTTACTCATAGTTAATAGAGAAGTAGAACTTATAAGGTGGACATAACCCTAACTTATCAATCTCTGTGATTAAATCTTACTACGCAAATCGTTCCATCGTTACTTTGATAATATTAGTTCATGCCTAAACCAAACCCCCCTTTTGTCCTTGGAATTTTCGACCAACAGTCTACTAATAATTGCAACACTTAGTGACCAGAGTATTCCCTGTGGGATTCGACACCCAACCCAGTTGGGTTCTATATTTGACAGCGACCGCTTACACTTTCTAACGAGAGTTGTAATTTGGGCGTATCACATGTAATTGAGAACTTTGACATGACCACCTTGAATTCTTGAAATGTTGACAAAGAGAGTTTCCTTGCATATGTTTACATGAGTTTTAAAGAATGAGTTTCTTGAAAAGAATTGTTGATATGGTGGTCCTAAATTCCATGTTTTGAGAATAGAGATATAATTTGCTAAATGGCTCAGAGAATATGACTGGCAAGTCAATGGTATGATGATACCATGTAAATGTATGCCATGACAGAATTAGAGTTTGATTTCAAAGAATCTATGTTTTAAAGAGTTAAAAATCGAGTTGATGTGAGTTAGGTGGTTACCCAAAGAAAGACCGAGTCAAATGAGTCTATGCTAGAAACTGTGATTTTCCTACATGGGAACTTTGTGCCCCTGCTATGTGATCTTTTGTATCTAGTACGTTGTCATCCCAAATCGGGAGTTATGGTTTGGAGCCCTGCTTTGTGATCTTGAGCCCAACCACGATATAATGACTTGATTGGGGTTGTGGCACCCTGCTATGTGATCTTGTGTGCTCTTCCCTCACTAGTACTTCTATCTTGGCGGCAACCGAGATAAGGTAATTGGTGAAAGCTGTAAAATTGTAGGGTATACCACCTAGTGCAGAAGTAAAACAAAGAGTGTTATAGAGTTCAGATGATTTTACAATCTTTTAGAAATGCCCATGTGATTTTTACCATATGACATATTTATGAACTGTTTTGAATTGCTCTCATATATGTTGAATATAAATTATTATTTTTGATTTGCTCTGCGTACCAGTACATCTGTAGTGACCCCTACCTCCCAGGTTCGGAGGCTCAATCTAGGGGTTCGGCTAAGCTGTAGAGTATCTAGAGAGAAGTGATCTGTGCAGTGGTGAGCTTTCTTTGTGCTAGAAGGCCTATTATATCAGATTATGTTATTCCTTTTGTTTTGGTCTATTGTTTTCCTTGTCTCAGTTTTCAGACAGTTGTCATTTGATCATGTAGTAGAGATTTCGCAGATTGTTCTAGATGTTGTTTAGTTGATTTTGGATTTCATTCCTTATTGTTAAACTGAATTCAGAGTATGACCATGTTTCCCTATCAGATTGTATTTCCGCATCTTCTCTTACTATATGATTGTTGTGCATGACTAAAAGATAGAGTAGGACATCTGGGACTTCATAGTTCGGGATCTCCGTCACGACCAGGCCCTAGTTCGGGTCATGACAAACTCATAAAAAATATTACCCACTCTCTGCAAAATCACATAAGGACCGATAAACCGAGGACTGAGCTTCACCATCTTACCAAACCGCACTACTCCTTTCATGGGAGATACTTTTAGGAATACCTTGTCCCTAACCTCATACTCCAAGTCTCTACGCCTAATATCTACATAGGATATTTGACGACTTTGGGCAGCCTTAAGCGTATCCCGGATCACCTTCACCTTCTCCATAGCTTGATAGACGAAATAAGGACCAAACATTTTCGCCTCACCAAGCTCAAACCACCTAATAGGATATCTACACCTCCAACCATACAATGCCTCGAAAGGAAACATACCAATACTAGAACGATAGTTATTGTTGTAAGAAAACTCCACCAAAGGTAGATGTTAAACCCAACTGCCACCATAATCAATCATGCATGTCCGAAGCATATCCTCCAATGTATGCGGGTGAAAAGCAGTACTCAGACTAACTTTAGTCCCTAATACTTTCTGGAAAAATCGCAAGAAGTGAGACGTAAATTGTGTACCACGATCCTAAATAATCATAATAGGAACCCCATACAGATTCACAATCTCCTGAAGATACATATTTGCCTAATCCTCCATCGAAAAGGTAGTCTTTGCCGGTAAAAAATGCGCAGACTTGGTCATCCTATCCATGATAACCCAAATAAAATCAAATTAGTCCCGAAACTAAGGAGGACCGGTAATGAAATCCTTAATTATCTCCCACTTCCATTTAGGCAACTATATTTCTTGATGCAACCCACCAGGCCTTATGTTCTCAACCTCAACCTGTTGACACACCATGCACTTGGCCATAAAATCAACCACATCTAGCTTCATACCGTTCCACCAATAGATCTCCTTTAGATCATGATACATCTTTGTCAAATCGGGATAAATGACATTGCGCGATTCATACGCCTCAGCCAAAATCCTTTATCGCAAACTGTCGACATTCAGAGCACACAACCTCTCTTGATACCACAAAGTACCATCACCAAAAATCTCACTCTTGATTTTCATTAAGACTGAATCCAACACCTATTTCTCCTTAATCTATGTACTGAGAGATGATCGAACCATTTCTTACACCATCACACCACCTTCCTTAGAATCAAAGAGACAAACTCCAAGGTTGGCCAAGTGGTGAATACCTTTACCAATTCCTGCTTTCCATCCTCCACACGAGCCAAACTGCCCATAGAGAACATGCTAACAGAATTGGCAACCATGTTAGCTTTTCTCAAGTGATAGTGAAGACTCATATCATAGTCCTTGAGAAGATCAAGTCATTTCCTTTGCCTAAGAGTAAGCTCCTTCTGCATGAACACGTACTGAAGACACTTATGATCCGAAAAGATATCCACGTGAATGCCAAACAGATAATGCTGCCATATTTTCAAGGCAAACACAACCAACAACAGCTCCAAATCATGAGTAGGATAATTCCCTCATGCACCTTCAACTACCTGGAAGCATAGGCAATCACCTTCCTATGCTGCCTTAAAACACAACTGAGCCCTACTCGAGAAGCATCACAATAAACCACAAACCCATCATTACCTTCTATCAAGGTCAAAATCAGAGCCAAAGTCAACTTATCCTTCAACTTCTCAAAACTACCCTCACAAGCATCTGACCAAGAAAACTTAACTATCTTCTGAGTCAACTTAGTCAAAGAAGTAGCTATCGATGAGAATCTTTCCACAAACCACCTATAATACCCAGTTAAACCCTAGAAGCTCTAAACATCAAATAGAGTCGTGGGCATAGGCCACCCCTTCACCATAGTAACCTTTTGAGGATCAATAATTATCCCCTCACTAGAAATAATATGACCCAAGAAAGTCAGAGCATTCAACCAAAACTCACACTTAGAGAACTTGGCAAACAACCACTGTTCCTTTAAGGTATGCTACACCACACAGAGGTGATTAGCATGATCCACCTCACTTTTCAAATACACCAAAATGTCATCAATAAACACAATGACAGAGAGATCCAAATACTTTCCTAAAAACACTATTTATCAGACCCATAAATGCTGCCGGAGCATTTGTCAATCCAAATGACATTACCAAGAACTCAAAATTCCCATACCGAGTATGAAAATGCATCTTAGGGATGTCCACCTCCCAAATCTTAAGCTGATCGTACCCAGACCAAAGATCTATCTTTGAAAAGAACTTGGCGCCCTGTAACTGATCAAACAAATCATCTATCCTTGGGAGAGGATACTTTTTATTGACCGTTACCTTGTTCAACTACTTGTAGTCAATGCACATCCGGAGGGAACCATCCTTCTTGCGCAAAAACAACATCGGTGCACCCTATGAAAAAACACTAGGATGAATAAACCCTTTATCCAAAAGATCCTTAATTTTCTCCTTGAGTTTCCTTAACTCGGTCATAGCCATTATATATGGAGGAATAGATATTGGATGAGTGGACAGAAGCAAATCAATACCAAACTCTATTTCCCTATCCGGGGGAACACCAGTAAGATCATCTGGAAAGACCTCTGGAAACTCATTAACTACCAAAACTGATTGCAAAGAATTACCTTCCGAGTTAGAATCTTTAACTCGGATCAAGTGATAAAGACACCCTTTAGAAATTAACCTTGGATCTCTAAGATAAGAAATAAATCCCCCCCTAGGAGCTAAAGAACAATCCTTCCATTCTATTTATGGATCGCTGGGGAACCTAAAGATGACCTTACGAGTCCGATAGTCTAAAGATGCATAACAAGAATTCAATTAGTCCATATAAAAAATTACATCAAAATCCACAATTCCCAACCCAAAGAGATCTACCAAGGTTTATTAGTCACCAACAGATACCACACACCCCTATAGACTCGTTCAACAGTGACTGAGTCTCCTATTGGGGTAGAAACAGAGAAAGGATCCAAAACAATTTTCTGGTCAAAATAAAAAGACACAACAATATAATGAGTCACATACAAAAGAGTGGAGCCCAGATCAAGCAAACAATATACGTCATGGGAAAAGAGCTATAACATACCAGTAACCACATCAGGTGATGCCTCAAATTCCTACCGGGATGCTAAAGCATACAATCTATTTTGACCAACACTAGAACCAGGAGCAGTAACAGAAGCAGATGCCACACCACCAGGTGTAAGAGCAGAAGATGAAGCCACCAAAATCTTATTCACCTATGTAACAACCTTATTAGCTGAATAATCCTTGAGCCGATAGCCTACCTGACCATACCTAAAGCACTTATCTCTCCCTTTCTTACAAAATCCCTAATAAGGATGACCGTAGAACCGACAAAAAGGACATGAAGAAATAGACTAACCTCTACTCACCTGAGATTGGGCAGCCTATGCCCGAGAATTATCACCACCTTAATAACGTTTATCGCCCATCTATTGTGGGTAAGGAGCACTAGCAGCAGGGAAGGAACCAGAACTCCCCTACTTCTTTTTTTCCTCTTGCCACCATCTCTACTACCCTGAGACTCCATACCTCCCTGATAAAAAAACCTGCCCCGCTTTTCCTGCCTATCCCCAAATTTTGTCTTCCTTCTCTTCTCATTATCAACCTACTGCATATGAACAGTCAACCTAAAAATATCCATATCCTTAATGAGCAAAGCAGTCTTGCTCTCCAAAATAAAATCTCTATTCATTGCAAAAGTGAATTTCCTTATTCTCAACCTAATGTCAACCACCAAATTAGGAGCATACCTCGACAACAAATAAAACTTTAAAGCATATTCTGTTACAAATATCTTTCCTTGCCTGAGGTTTACAAGATCATCCATCTTAGCTTCCCTCAACTCTTGTAGAAAGAAACGATCCATAAAGGCATTAGAAAAGGCCTCCCACAACCCTTTCTCTTCCATATAACCCTTATCTCTGTCCCATTGCTCATACCACTGATAAGTGACATCTTTGAGATGATAATCCATAAAGCTAACTCCCTTCATCAGAAGCCTATATAACCAAAAATATCTTCTCAAGTAAATCTAAGAAGCCCTGCGGGTCTTCTTCCACCTTTACTCTAGTAAAAATAGGAGGACCCATCTTCATAAATTAGCCAATTCTTGTGGCCTCAGCTAACAAAGAATTAGCCACATCACACTCAGCCTGAGCAGTGACCATCTGAGAAATAACATCAATAGACTAATGAAACTCTATGTTCGTCAAGTTACGCTGATGGACCTAAGGAGTAGGAGGAGGAATAGGAGGAACTCTAGCATAATCAGGAATGAAACCATGAGATCGAAGGTGTACTCCAGACGTAGGAAGTACCCCTTCAGCATTATCCCCATATGGGATGGAAGAGTTTCCTTGTGTTCCAAATCTAAGAGGCATAATTTGAAAGACAAACAACCAAGGATTAGAGAGGATTCCAGGACTGAGAATTTCAAGAAAGTAAAACATTCCTAAATGTCTTGAAGCCTCTCTCTTATAAGTGTGGCGCGTTATACACCACTAAAAGAGACTCTACTCGATACAACTTAGTGGACTCCCAGTTGACCATCAACCTAAAGCTCTGATACTAACTTGTCATGACCTAAACTAGGGCCTGGACGTAATGGGAATCCCAAGTCCAACCAGGACTGGTGACCACCCCCTTAACCCAACCCAACCACCTTATACTACCTTAAATAATCTGAATTTCAAGGAAATAACAAGATTGCATAAATGCTCTCATAAAGACTCTTGGATAGGATCACAAACCATGATCGACCCAACCAAGTCTAACTGTACCAAATCAACCATCCAACCATACCAAACCAAAGAGAATATTAAACATAATATGAAAATCAATCCAAAAATATAATATGATAGAACAACCCACAATATCATCCAAGGGTGTGAGCCCCAACACCAATACCGATCCCACCCATACGAACCCCCAGAATTATGAAAAATCCTCTATCCAAAAGAATAAAAATATTCGGTTGGAACATGCGCCCAACCATGGCCAAAATCAATGTCCATAACAAAAACAAAGTATCTAAGAGAATCAATATCATGAAATGTATCCTTCTGGAAAGATGGAAGATCACTACTTCAATCCAAATTCTATCCCTGAGTGAATTACTATATAAGTAGAGTCAAGCAGTCGGTTCCTACATAGAGTGGGTATACAGTCGCCAGTAGACGAGTTAGAGAATGACCACTAGCATATATCTCAGGATAAGGATAAAGTAATGCCATTTAAACAACCAAGTTAAACCATTCGTGATGCATATAACCATACATATATATATAAGTGTTGGGAAATGGAATCTGGGTTTACCATGTATTTAAAACCTTTACCTGGGTTGTGTAACCCTGTCGTTTAACCATACCCAAGGGTCGTATGGGTTCATCTCCTCCTACTAAAAGAGTCCCAATGCATTTAGTGCATGACTAAAAAATATCCCATGGGATGACTATTACATCGCCTCAATATAAAATGTAAGACTCACGTATGGTCATCGAAGACCCCTCATAACGGCAAATATGAGTTTCTAGTTGCAGTTCTCTCGGAACTTTCACCTTCCATGAATTAGTTACACATCCCGCCATTAATGCCCAGATTAAAACCATGTCCAAACAATCCAGTTACCATTTATTAACCAAGGATAATTATTAGTGGTGCTGTCATACCAACCATACTTGCAAGATTTATCCATAGACAAACAATTTAAGTTGAGGGGGATCTCAAATTCCCTTTTCGTTTACCATATTAACCTCTTATGAGACTTCCATGTTCTCCACAAGAATAACCAATTAGCCTTTAACCTTTTTAATCCATTTAACCCATTTATATTTTAATGCATAAAATGAAAAAAAGAAAGAGTTCTTGTAACGCTCCAAATCTGGTACCCAAAATGCTACACGGTGCTCATGACCCAGAAGGACCACAAGAAAACCCATGACTAATATCTGTATCTGTACACTACATAATATGACATAAAAATGCAGAAACATGCATTGAAAGGCCATAAGGTTCAATACTAAACATGATCTGAATGATATAACATCTGTGTGGGGTAATAGAATACCCAAAATAAAACTGAACATACTGAAGTCTGAAACATAATAGTCTAGATAGCCTCTAACTGAATGAACTGTCTAAGTAAGGAGTTGATAGGACATGTCCCCAACTAACTCCAACTAATAAACTAATTAATGAGATAATATAGAAATAGTCATGTCCTCGAAGGATTAGTACTCACTTAAAACTCTGTCTATGGATATCTGGAATCTACTGTTACTCTAGAGCTCGTGTCTCTGAACCTATGGTATAAGACACCATAGCGCAAATGCGTTAGTACTTTGAATGTATAGGTATGCATGTGAGATAGGCTGAATGCATGGGTTTCATATGCTTGAACAATACTGGCTAACTAACTAATATGAACATGAGAATACATGCATGCAGACATAGTAACTATATCTGAAATCATGATAACATGAGTATGTTGATAACTAACATGACTAATGACTGAATTCTGATAACTGATAACATGAGGGAATGTATCTAACAGTCCTAAATTCTAAAAAACTATCTGAGGTCTTTTACTGAGACTGATACTGAGACTGTGGGAGGTAGTCATCTAACCGACATACCCTAAATGATGAATTATAACTGAATTAGGGTCCAATATGTGCCCTGATCTGAAGGGTTTTAATACATCGCCACTGGTAAAGACAATATGTGAGTGACCCTAATATAACAAGTAACTCTAGTGAGAACGGTGGAAAACCTTATATAGCAGGCTAAGACACTTCATCTACCCTCATATAGCAGGCTATGATGTCTCAACCTATGTTGGCTACATAGTTCTGGAATGTAAGGATTTTTTCTAAGAATCACACCCTCATATAACAGGTGAGTTCCCATCCTTGGGTTCGCTCGGTGCTAATTTTTACTCCTATCTAAATAGACACTGAACATGATTTACTGAACTGAATATGGACTGAGTTACTAAATTTCATTGACAGACAGAATACTACTGATATCTGACAACTGACTGAGTTTATGAGATCATAGAGATTTCCTGAGTCATAAGACTGTCTGAATTCTAAGGGTCATAACTTGACTGAGAGTATCGTGAAAACATGACATGGCTCTAGGCACACAGCTAATATTTTGGGTACAAGTACCCCCAGGACTCGATGGAAGGAAACTGACCAAGCATAACTTACTTGAACATATAACTAACATCATAATCCATAATACATTTATAGAAGCATTTCATCAAAACATGTGATAGGCATAACTTGTACAAACATAGGGATTGCATGGTATCATGCTAGTTAGGCAATTTTCCTTCATCTAGGCATTTATTCAAACATATTGTAGGAATGGTACATGTAAACATCATTGTACAATAATTAAACATCATGGTTCAAGTCTAATTTCATCATTTAAGGGTTTAGTCATAGGTTTGCATGAATCTATATCTATAATAATTTAACCCACATAGAATTTATCACCCAACATGGAGTAGAATTCAATTTCTCATTATCCACATGAACAAGAGTAGCCCAATCATGAAATCCATATTAAATAAAATCTGTAATACCCCGGGAAATTTTTCGTTGAAATTTTGTGCATAAACGTGTTAAGTTCTATCTTCTAGAATGAATTATAAATTTTCCGTGCGGTATGTCTTAGATTATGACCCATCATTGCGTAGAGTATTGAATAATATTTCCAACGATATGTGGATCATCCAAAACGGACACCCGAGCGACGAGTTATGAATATTCCGATCGAACCGTGAATAGTCGTGAACAGTAAAACGTGCAGGAAAAAAAAGTACTGAGGCCTGACGTATTTTTTCTCCAACTTTAAACGATCATAACTCCTTGTACATAATGATCTGGGTGATCTACTATATATATATCAACAGAAATCTTTGCGATTCCTCTTTCTGATGAAATTTGTTTCATCCAATTTGTCTATCGGAGCAAAAAGTTATGGTCGATCTACTTCAGCCTATCAAAAGTGAATTTTTGGGTCAACTTCAAACGATCATAACTCCTCGTACACAATGATCTGGGTGAGATACTATATATCAATGGAAATATATGAGAGTCCTCTTTCTAATGAAATTGGTTTCATCCAATTTGGATAGCAGAGTAAAACGTTATGGTTGATCTACTTCAGACTATCAAAATAGTTCACCAAAGGACAGATGCGAGAATTATTTGATTTTTAGGGGCGTTTTGGTCATTACCCCTCTCCCAAAATCGGTACAAACCCTATATTAAAGCCTATTAGAAGCATTATATGTTATATTTCATCAAATGCCCTCAAAAAGAAAACCCTAAGCTCCTACATCCAACTTCAAGAACCTCCAAAGTTCGCCATTAATTCTGCAAATTTATTCAAGATTCCAAGTTCCTAGTTCAAGAACTTAAAGAACCTCCAAAGTTCACCATTAATTCTGCAAATTTATTCAAGATTCCAAGTTCCTAGTTCAAGAACTCCAAGAACCATCATTCAAAGGCACGATTAACATCTCAAAAACGAGTATCGATCTAAAGTTCATCATTCAAGGTATGTGGGGTTTTTCAACAAGAACTCTCTTTCGTTCTTGTGCCCAAATTGATTTTTCTTTTATGAATATACATGATTTTACATGTTTTGATATGAATTTGAAGCATGAATTTATACCCTATATGATTTTACATGAGATTATGATACTCTCTATGTTTTGAAAGTTGAATTGAATGAGAATGATGACATTTTTGTACATAAAGCTGAATTTTCCAGATTTTAAAGTAAGTTATATATATTTATGATGAAAAGCATGAATCTTGAGAAAATCTAATATGATTTTGATGTATGAGACCTTGAATCCTAATTGAAATTGTACTTTGAGAAATTATGTGCTATAAGCACAATGAGATTTGAATCCCAAAGCTAATTTTCTTTACCAAGATGTATGATTATAAAGCTGAAATTTTAAGTGATTATTTTTGTGCTTATGTCATAAAGTATGAAACTTTGGAAGGTTTTATGGTGATATTGATGTATGGGTTTTTGAAACCCTATTTGAGATTTTTATTTTGAGAAAATCATATGTTATAAACACCTTGAGTTTGAATAGTTGAGATGTTTTGAATGATTTGACCTTTTGGTCGTGAATGAGATATTTTGAACTCGACTGTGAAAGAAATCCACATTTTTATTGATTATGATAAAGGGGTAGCAAATTGGCTCCCGATGAAAATTGTTGAAGTGTTTATTGTGGAGTTTCTTTAATCAGAGCCTGAGGCTGATTTAAATTTCTGAGCTAAGTCCGGGAGTAATCTTTAGCACCGAGTGGGAGGTATAAAGTAACCTTACTTCCCTAGAACTACGTGTCCCCATAGAATATGAGCCTGAGGCTGATTTATATAGTGATCACTACTGTTTTTGAATTGATACTAGAAGTCCTACTCTGATGGCAAGGATAGGACGGCTTTCCCCAACGTGGGTTGTACATTAGAATCCATGTAGCTCACATGGTTTATGTCGGTTATAGGATCTCCCAGTGTGTGTGTGTTTCCTTGTGTCTATGGTGAATGCTGAAGTGATTTGAAAGTGGAATTGTGAAAGTTATTCTTTCGAAAGATTTAAATGATATTTACATTATGAGAATTTATATTCTTTATGATTTGAAAGTGATTGACAAATTATATGATGACTCACATGTGTTATTATACTTATTTTATCCTCTTATGATTATGATGATTTTCTTCGAGCTATGTGAGTCTTTCATACATCCTGCATATTTCTTATAAATATTTATTATGATGATGTTTATATTACTGCATACACCCCCATATACTCGGTTCCTTTCCATGGTACTGACCCACATCTTTGGATGTGGGCTGCATTTTCTCAGAATGTAGGTACAAGGTATAGTTGTACCTTCGGATCCAGTCAGTTCGTGGTATCCAGTCAGCAGGTGATGATTCCTTTTGATTCAAGGGCTTGGGTTAGTTATGCAGAGTTTATAGTGTTGTATTTTCTTTATTCAGTCGTATTGAGTTGGGGTAGTCGGGAGTCATGACCCGGCTACCTACAGTCAGTACTAGTAGAGGCTTCATAGACAGTCAGTAGAAGTTGATGTATTTTGTTTCAATTTTGGTTGTAAAGGAAGAATTGTAATCCTGTAAAATTCCATTTTTGTATCGATCAGATTCAGAAAGGAGTTAATTTCTGCTGATTTGTATGGATTTGTATTTTTATTCAGTTGCTTATTAGTTATGCCAGTAGAAGGGTTAGCTTGGGGTCACTTGTGACTCTAAGCACCGTGTGACATCTCAGGACCCGATTTCAGGGCGTTGCAAACTTGGTATCAAAGCACAGAGTTCAAGTGTCCTAGGGTGTCTATGAAGTCGTGTCTAGTAGATTCTTGCGGAACAGTACGGAGACGTCTGTACTTTTCTTCGAGAGGCTACAGGGTATTTAGGAAATGTTTCCCTTCTTTCAAGTCTAAGATCGTGCTATAAAAATTTTCTCCAAGAAGCTTATATAGATTCTCATCTTACTCTATTCTGGCCAACTCCGCCTCATTTTCAAGGTATCAGAAACAGTTAAGCTTAATTCTCCGTAGATAGTTATGGGATTGTAAGAGAGCTAGAAATTATCCTGTTAGTGCTTTTGAGTTACAAAGATTGAAGTACTTTATTCATGTTCATAAAAGTCGTGAACTAAGCCTAGGTTAGGTGTGCTTTCAGATTCCTCCTCAGAATCTACAATGTTAATCTATACTTCTCCCTCTATGTATTATTTTTGAGATAAAATTATTCGCAAGCTCTAGTCCTTCCCCAGGTAATGCTTCTATATTTTCTAGAAGAAATTTCAAAAGTTACACAAAGGGCTTGAGAGGAGCTCTCTAGTGTGTTAAGTTCCTTAAGTTGAAAGTTATGCCCTCATTCTATGAGTTATTTAATTAATACAGAGTAAGGTGTATTATTCGATCGTTGAATGTTGTGTGTCAAGTTTCTATCTCTTGTATTATGTAATCTTGTTATCATTATGATTGTGAAAAATCAAAGTCTAGTGAAGCCGTGTGGGGCTCTTTCGATTCACTAGCATAGCTTCTTTGTTATTCATCTTATTTTCTTCTTCAAAATACAAACCAAAGTCTAGTGAAGCCGTGTGGGGCCTATTTCGATTCACTAGTATAGTTACTTTGTTATTCATATAACTTTCTTGATCAAAACACAACCAAAGTCTAGTGAAGCCGTGTGAGGCCTATTTCGATCCACTAGCAACTTATAGTTTATCTTGTTCCTTGTGAGGGCTGAAAATGTGGGATGTGGAGGTGTAGTAGTAAGAAGGATGGTAAGTGTGATTTGTTGAGCATAAGTATAGCGAAATCCCTTTTTGCATGCAATTGGGTTAATAGGAAGTGATATAGTTTGTTCGAGGTATGAAATGGGTGTTGACGGTATTTGTATGACAAAGAGTATAGGTTAGTGATGGAAGTACTCGGTGGGTAAGTGTTGTTAATCTAGGCGCTCTCCAGATTGCAAGAGGAAGTTAAGTTAAGATGTAGAGAGCTATGAACTATGTTAAGTTGTGTATGAAGGATAGATAGTAGTGACGGGTGAAAGAAGGATGTGTTAATGGATTGTGAATAAGATAGGCTATATGATTAGGACCAATTATTATTGTTATGAAGTTTAAGTGGGCTAGTGTTCATGGATGTGTTTTTTTATAATCTTCACATGGGAGTTATGCGTGAGATGGAGTTGTAAATTATGTGAAGTGTGAGACCTTAAGTTTGAACGATTTGTGATCATGAAGCCGAATGTGACAGTTTCCAGATTAATGGTATTAGTTGCCGGAAGTGACCTAATAGGCTTGAACAGTGTACACAAGAGTTTAAGTGTAGTTGACTTGTAATTAAGTTTAATATTATATTATGATGAGAAAGTTCACCCAAGATATTATGGGACTGCTTTAATTTCGAGGATTAGTGTATGTGGTGTAGTGAGTCGTGCCATGGGATTGTTAGATGGATAAATACAAGTTAGACGATGGATGATGTTTTGATGGCTAAGTTAAGGCGAGGCGTATGATTGGAAATATTGAGCCTCTTAAGTGTGATTTTGATTCTTATGGGTTAGAAACATAAGTTCATAGGCATGGTATTAGAAGGAGAAGACAGAAGTAGCATGGTCTATCAAAAGGTTAGAAAATATTCAAGTTGTGCTAATAGAAATAAGAGTTGAAGCACTAGATAATGTACATTCCGGCGATAGAGATATTCATGGAGATTCAAAATTAGTAAGCATTTGAGAATTTGAGTGGTGGCTTAAAGATAAGGGGGAGATGATAGAACAAGTAGTCAAGTCAAACTTTTACATTTTAGTAAAAGTACTAGTAAGTTGTAAATTTGCTGTGAGAAAGATCGGTGCTTGACCCAATGTTATTTCAGTATTTTCAGCTGTCCCAAAACCTACTCATGCTTTACATTTCAGCTCCATGATCTTAATTCATGTTCATACATGTGATGGAGAATTACATACTCTTCTAGTTTCCAAAAATGAGAAATTCCAGTTCTTCTAGCAGTTGGAATCATATTCCATAAGTCATGAGCTCTAAATTCAGGGCATGCCGCCCATGACTCATATACTCAAGTTTTACAGTATGTTCAGTTCCAGTACTCAGGCAATACTCATGTTGATCAGTGAGATTCAGTTTCCATTATGGGTGTCTTCAGTTTTGATACCTTAATGAACCCATTGTATTTGATATTTTATTCCTAAGGCCTCAATAGAGAAAGTCAAGTTATTTACATTATCCCTTCATGTTTTAAAATTTTGTGACCTTTTAATTAAGTCAAGCTAATGGTGTTGAGCAGTTGTCTAGAAGGGAGAGAAGATACTTCCTTATCTATGATAGAAGGTGGTGTGCTCACGGCGGTGAAGTGAAGTTAGATTGAGGCTAAGTCCTTGATACATGCCGTGGTTAGTTGAAGTTTTAAATGTTTATTTGGAAAGATTGTTGTGCGTTGGTTTTATGCACTTCGATGAGGTTGTAGGAATAGTAATACAGATTTTTTGTGTATAGTTCAATTGGTTGAAAAATATTATGTGTGCCGTTTAAGGAATTGTCCAGTATGTGTGAATGATGTAGTTGATGGAATCTTAGAGAAAGCGAGGAAGATGCTTTATAAGTGTTAGTTTAGAGGTGCATGTTCGAAGTGTGTATGTGGTTATGAGTATAGGCTTGAATGTTATGGTTTTATATCTAAAAGAATGCACCGTAAGTTAGCGGATCCCTAGTATAAGATTGTATGTGGTTGTTGGAGTAGCAATAGGAGTTATGTTTGAAGTGAGCAGTTGTGAGGCTCAGTGTGTATTGAGGTTCATGATATAGATTAATATTATAGTGTTATGTGGCGTATCTCATGAGTACTTGGAGTTAGGCTTGAACATAGTCGAGGGAGTAGTTGGGAAGTGTTGCTAAGTTTGGAAGCAAGGAGTTATGTTTCCCAAGACATATAAATTCCTATCTTAATTTATGCCATATGGGTCCTTGTTCCCATACGATAGGATTGTATCAAATTATGGTTGATTTTCTCCACGAACAATGTCATTTGAATCTTTTGGACGGAGTGTTGAGGGACGTTTCATTTGGGCACAAGTGGTCCTTCTTTTGATGAGAGCCCCTTAGAGACCTTGGATTCTCAGTCTCTGAATAAACCAAAGATATCGATTCCTTAAAATCAGTCTCCTTTGTTTAAGATCCAACTATCTGACCATTCTCATTATGAATCGCATGTTCTATGAAGTATTCGAAAGTTTGGAGTGAAGTAAGTGGATTGACTTCGTTATCCCAGACTTTTTTCCTCATTTCCATGGTATTCTGTACTTATTCATTGACATTCGAGGATGAATGTTTCCAAGGGGGAGATGATGTAATACCCCAGGAAATTTTTCGTTGAAATTTTGTGCGTAAACGTGTTGGGTTATATCTTCTAGAATGAATTATAAATTTTCCGTGCGGAATGTCTTAGATTATGACCCACCATTACGTAGAGTATCGAATAAGATTTCCAATGATATGTGGATCATCCAAAATGGACACCCGAGAGACGAGTTATAAACATTCCGATCGAACCGTGAATAGTCGTGAACAGTAAAACGTGCAGGAAAAAAAAAGTACTGAGGCCTGGCTTATTTTTGCTCCAACTTTAAACGATCATAAATCCTTGTACATAATGATCTGGGTGATCTACTATAAATCAACGGAAAGCTCTGCGAGTCCTCTTTCCGATGAAATTGGTTTCATCCAATTTGTCTATCGGAGAAAAAAGTTATGGTCGATTTACTTCAGCCTAACAAATGTGAATTTTTGGGTCAACTTCAAACGATCATAACTCCCCGTACACAATGATCTGGGTGATATACTATATATCAACGGAGAGATAAGTTCTCTTTCTAATGAAATTGGTTTCATCCAATTTGGATATCCGAGTAAAACGTTATGGTTGATCTACTTCAGACTATCAAAACAGTCCACCAAAGGACAGATGCGAGAATTATTTGATTTTTAGGGGCGTTTTGGTCATTACCCCTCTCCCAAAATCGGTACAAACCCTATATTAAAGCCTATTAGAAGCATTATATGTTATATTTCATCAAATGCCCTCAAAAAGAAAACCCTAAGCTCCTACATCCAACTTCAAGAACCTCCAAAGTTCGCCATTAATTCTGCAAATTTATTCAAGATTCCAAGTTCCTAGTTCAAGAACTTAAAGAACCTCCAAAGTTCACCATTAATTCTGCAAATTTATTCAAGATTCCAAGTTCCTAGTTCAAGAACTCCAAGAACCATCATTCAAAGGCACGATTAACATCTCAAAAACGAGTATCGATCTAAAGTTCATCATTCAAGGTATGTGGGGTTTTTCAACAAGAACTCTCTTTCGTTCTTGTGCCCAAATTGATTTTTCTTTTATGAATATACATGATTTTACATGTTTTGATATGAATTTGAAGCATGAATTTATACCCTATATGATTTTACATGAGATTATGATACTCTCTATGTTTTGAAAGTTGAATTGAATGAGAATGATGACATTTTTGTACATAAAGCTGAATTTTCCAGATTTTAAAGTAAGTTATATATATTTATGATGAAAAGCATGAATCTTGAGAAAATCTAATATGATTTTGATGTATGAGACCTTGAATCCTAATTGAAATTGTACTTTGAGAAATTATGTGCTATAAGCACAATGAGATTTGAATCCCAAAGCTAATTTTCTTTACCAAGATGTATGATTATAAAGCTGAAATTTTAAGTGATTATTTTTGTGCTTATGTCATAAAGTATGAAACTTTGGAAGGTTTTATGGTGATATTGATGTATGGGTTTTTGAAACCCTATTTGAGATTTTTATTTTGAGAAAATCATATGTTATAAACACCTTGAGTTTGAATAGTTGAGATGTTTTGAATGATTTGACCTTTTGGTCGTGAATGAGATATTTTGAACTCGACTGTGAAAGAAATCCACATTTTTATTGATTATGATAAAGGGGTAGCAAATTGGCTCCCGATGAAAATTGTTGAAGTGTTTATTGTGGAGTTTCTTTAATCAGAGCCTGAGGCTGATTTAAATTTCTGAGCTAAGTCCGGGAGTAATCTTTAGCACCGAGTGGGAGGTATAAAGTGACCTTACTTCCCTAGAACTACGTGTCCCCATAGAATATGAGCCTGAGGCTGATTTATATAGTGATCACTACTGTTTTTGAATTGATACTAGAAGTCCTACTCTGATGGCAAGGATAGGACGGCTTTCCCCAACGTGGGTTGTACATTAGAATCCATGTAGCTCACATGGTTTATGTCGGTTATAGGATCTCCCAGTGTGTGTGTGTTTCCTTGTGTCTATGGTAAATGCTGAAGTGATTTGAAAGTGGAATTGTGAAAGTTATTCTTTCGAAAGATTTAAATGATATTTACATTATGAGAATTTATATTCTTTATGATTTGAAAGTGATTGACAAATCATATGATGACTCACATGTGTTATTATACTTATTTTATCCTCTTATGATTATGATGATTTTCTTCGAGCTATGTGAGTCTTTCATACATCCTGCATATTTCTTATAAATATTTATTATGATGATGTTTATATTACTGCATACACCCCCATATACTCGGTTCCTTTCCATGGTACTGACCCACATCTTTGGATGTGGGCTGCATTTTCTCAGAATGTAGGTACAAGGTATAGTTGTACCTTCGGATCCAGTCAGTTCGTGGTATCCAGTCAGCAGGTGATGAGTCCTTTTGATTCATGGCTTGGGTTAGTTATGTAGAGTTTATAGTGTTGTATTTTCTTTATTCAGTCGTATTGAGTTGGAGTAGTCGGGAGTCATGACCTGGCTACCTAGAGTCAGTACTAGTAGAGGCTTCATAGACAGTCAGTAGAAGTTGATGTATTTTGTTTCAATTTTTGTTGTAAAGGCAGAATTGTAATCCTGTAAAATTCCATTTTTGTATCGATCAGATTCAGAAAGGAGTTAATTTCTGCTGATTTGTATGGATTTGTATTTTTATTCAATTTCTTATGAGTTATGCCAGTATAAGGGTTAGCTTGGGGTCACTTGTGACCCTAAGCACCGTGTGACGTCTCGGGACCCGATTTCGGGGAGTTACAAAATCCATAAACTTGAATATAGAAAAGGAATTCTTAGGCTTCATGGATGAAAGGAGTCCATGAATGGACACTATGCATACCTTGATTCGTGATTTCATGTACATTGATGGAGGAAATTCTTGATTCTGAATTTTCTATGAAAACCCTAGCTTATTCTTGAGAGGTTTTTGAGAGAAGAGAGTGTATTTTGGGTAAAAAGTGACTGAATCACGTGTTAAAGGGCTTAAATAGGGGTGGGATGTTGACCCCTTTTAACCTTGGACGCATTATTTAATTTCAGTAAAATTTTCCCAAACTAGACCCCTGGCGCGATGTGGTGCTATCACGTCGTGTCACTAGAATTTGACAATTGGGAAACTGTGGGATGGCGCGACGCGGAGCCATCACATTGCCCCTTCTTTTGCGACCTGGAACTTTGGCACGACGCAGAGGAAATTGCGCTAAGACACTGGAAAAGGAAAATTCTGAATTTACGCACTGGCGCAATGCGCCATGATCGCGGACCCCTACTGGAATTTTCCAAATGCCATTTCCTATTGTGGCGTGGCGCGCCGCTAACTAATATGGTGTTGTTTTACGATAAGAACTTTAAATAGCCGTAACTTCAGACCCGATTATCGGATTTGGGCGAATCTTATATCGATGGAAAGCTTATTGAATTTCCCACTTAACAAAAAGTGAAAATATTAAAAATTCCTCATGGAATAACCATCATTAAATTTAAAAGATAATACTAGACATTCTTGAGATGAAATTAGCTAGAAAAAAGTACGGGGTATTACAATATCTCCCCTTGAGAACATTCGTCCTTGAAAGAGACTGACAGTGAGGGGAGAAGATAACCGACGTACATACTGAACCTGAACACTAAAACATGACCTTATGACTGACATGACTAACAAGCTGAATATATAATACTGAACATGCATATCTGGTGTATGTGTAACTGATTCATGAATGCATGACTGAGTGTTCTGAGGAACTAAGTTTCTCACAACGAGAATGAATGTTTGATGCATAATTATATAACTGAACTGATACATGAATGCATGACTGAATATGAAATGGTATTTGATACCAAGTCTGTGATAAACACTGAACATGAAACTGAGTAAGCTTAAGAGAACTATTACCTTGAACTTGATCTGAGTTGGCGAAAAAGAGGTGAGAATACTTGGTACGCATGTCTGCTTCTGCTTCCCAAGTAGCTCCCTCGACGGAATGATTTTGCCAAAGAACCTTAACTAGAGGGACTTCTTTGTTCCTCGATCTACGAGTCTGATAGTCTGGGATTTCAACTGGAATATCCTCATAATAGAGAATGTTCTGAACATTAATGCTCTGAATAGGGACTACAACTGCTGGATCACCTAGACACTTCTTGAGAAAATAAACATGGAGGACTGGATGAACTGAGGCTAGATCTGAAGGCAATTCAAGATCATAAGATACCTTGCCGAATCGACTGAGAATCTTGAAGGGACCGACATATTGAGGGCAGAGTTTTCCTTTCTTGCCGAACTACTTCACTCCATTCATGGGAGAGATCTTTAGATAGGCATAGTCACCAATCTAAAATTCGAGATCTTTTTTACGAACATCTGCATAAGACTTCTGTCGACTCAGAGCAACCCAAAGTCTTTCTCTAATCAACTAGACTTTTTCTAAGGTGTCGAATACCAAGTCAGGACCTATGACTGAGGCCTCACTAACTTCAAACCAACCAATTGGAGATCTACATCTCCTACCGTAGAGAGCTTCGAATGGAGCCATGTGACTACTGGAATGGTAGCTGATATTTTATGCAAATTCAATCAAACGAAAGTGGTAATTCCAACTACCCTTGAAATCAATTGCACAAGCCCTTAGCATATCTTCTAAAGTATGAATGATCCTTTCTGCTTGACTATCTATTTAAGGATGGAAGGATGTACTAAGATGAACTTGGGTAATAAGACCTTTTTGGAATGCTTTCTAGAAATGAGAGGTGAAATGGGTACCTATGTCTGAGATAATAGATAATGAAACACCGCGTAATATGACCAACTCCCTAATGTAGAGTCTGGTGTAATCCTCGGCTGAATAAGAGGTATGAACTGGAAGGAAATGGGCTGATTTGGTCATTCTGTCTATGATGACCCAAACTGAATCATGTTGATGACGAGTTCGAGGCAAACCCATCATGAAGTCCATGTTCACAACTTCCCACTTTCAAGTAGGAATACTGAACTCCTGCATAGACCCACTAGGCTTCTTATTCTCTATCTTAACTTGCTGACATGTAGAGCACTTAGCCACAAACTCTGCAATATCTCTCTTCATCCCACTCCTCCAATAGACATCCCGAAAGTCGTGGTACATCTTTGTGGCCCCTGGATGAATGGAGTAGCATGCACCATGAACTTCTACAAGAATTTGCTGCCTTAAGTCATCTACACCTGCAACACCGAGATGACCCTGACAACGAAGGACACCATCTCTCCTTGGGAGAAAATCTCTACTTTCTGATCCTGGACTGACTCTTTCAACTTGACAAGGCTGGGATCTCTATCTTGCTTTTCTTTTACCTCAAAAACTAGAGATGATTCTGAACTATTCTTAACCCATATATCACCCTCATCTGTATCGACTAAGCAAACGCCTAGTCAGGCAAGTTGATGGACTTCATGAGCTAACTTTTTCTTAGTGTCCTCAACATGAGAATCACTACCCATAGACAGTATACTAAAAGTGTCGGCCACTACATTGGCCTTGCCCAGATGATAGAGGATACTCATGTCATAATCTTTCAAGAGATCTAACCACCTTCTCTGATGAAGATTGAGATCTTTCTGAGAAAATACATACTGAAGACTCTTATAATCCGTGAACACATCTATATGAACACCATATAAATAATTCCTCCAAATCCTCAAGGCAAAGACTACGACTGCTAACTCAAGATCATGAGTAGGATAATTCCTCTCATGGGGCTTAAGCTGTCTGGAGATGTAGGCTATGACCTTACCATGGTGCATGAGGACACAACCCAAACCCACTTTGGATGCATCACAATACACTACGAAACCATCTGGACCATTTGGAAGAGCTAGAATTGGAGCAGAGGTGAGTCGAGTCTTCAACTCCTGAAAACTCTTATCTTAAGGATATGACCACTGAAACTTGACTTTCTTCTGAGTCAATCTGGACATAGACGATGCAATAAAAGAAAATCCCTCAACAAACCGTCTGTAATAGCCGGCCAAACCCAAAAAACTCCTAATATCAGATGGAGAGACAAGACGAGGCCAGTTTCTTACTGCTTCGGTCTTTCAAGGATCCACTCTAATGTCATCACCGGAAATGATATGACCAAGGAATGCTACTGACCTTACCCAAAATTTGCACTTACTAAATTTGGCAAATAGTTGATGTTCTCTGAGAGTCTGAAGTACTATTCTGAGATGGTCTGCATGATCTTGCTCACTGCGGGAATAGACCAGAATATCATCTATGAAGACAATGATGAGCATGTCCAAGTACCTTTTGAACACGCGGTTCACTAAGTCCATGAAAGTGGATGGGGCATTAGTAAGACCAAATGACATGACTAAAAATTTGAAGTGACCATATCGAGTTTGGAAAGCTATTTTCAGAATGTCACATTCCCTAACTCTCAACTGATGATAGTTGGATCTGAGATCTATCTTAGAGAAATAATTGGCACCCTGAAGTTAGTCAAACCATTCATCAATTTTGGGAAGAGGATACTTTTTCTTGACCATGACTTTATTCAGTTGACGGTAATTAATATACATTCTGAGAGAACCTTCTTTCTTGCGCACGAATAATACTGGAGCGCCCCACGGGGAAATACTGGGTCTGATGAATCCCTTAACTAAGAGATCCTTCAACTATTTTTTCAGTTCTTCGAGTTCTGTTGGTTCCATTCTGTATGGAAGAATAGAGATAGGATGAGTATCTGGAAGAAGATCAATACCGAAGTCTATTTCTCTTTCAGGAGGAATTTCTGAAAGATCTTCGAGAAAGACATCTGAATATTCATTCATGACTGGGACTGATTCAAGACTGGGAGTTTTGAAACTAGTGTCCCTAAGTTGAACAATATGATAGACACATCCTTTAGATATCATTTTCCGTGTCCGAAGGTAGGAAACAAGCTGACCTCTGAAAGCGGATACACTACCCTTCCACTCTAGGATGGGTTCATTTGGGAATTGAAACTGGACTATTCTATTTCTGCAGTTGACTATGGCATAGAAGGAATAAAGCCAATCCATGCCGAGAATGACATCAAAATCAGTCATCTGTAATTCGACCAAGTTTGCTGAAGTGACTTTCTGAAATATCATAACCGGGAAGTTCTGGTATACCTGTCGGGCTATGATGGTTTTACCCACTGGGTAGAGACTGAAAAGGGCTCTGCTAGAATTTTGGGACTGACTCTGAAATCGACTGCTTAAGACAAAGAAGCTCGTAGATCAAGCAAAGCGTAAACATGCATATGAAAGATCTGTAACATACCGGTAACCATATTAGGAGAATTTTCCTGATATTGTTGGGACTGAAGAGCATAGAGTCTGTTTGGGCATTGCCCACTAGTAGCACTGGAGGTGGCACCCTGCTGATTTGGGCGACCGAACTGAGCTGGGGAGAGATTTTGTTGACCCTGAAGACCTGGCTAAGGACAGTCTCTGACTCTGTGTCCTGGCTTGCCACATCCAAAACAAATATCACTGCCATCTCTGCAAATACCCTGATGGTGCTTGCCATAAGTTTGGCAAAGAGGATAGGTGTGGGCGCTGCTAACACTACCCTGGGACTTAGATACTAGCGCTCTATCTTTGTTACCCTCTATGAACTTAGGAACTGGAGCACTGGCTGAAGAAGGAGATGGAACTGATGACTTAGGATAAAACTGAGAATGATTTTCTCCTTCTGACTTAGGCTGAGCAAAGTTGAAACTACTTGTATTCACTCTTTTATTCTGCTTCTCCCTCATCTTAATCTTCTGCTCTTCTATCTACTGAGCATGAGTCATAAGCCTGGTTAAAGTCATGTCACTATTCAGCATGGTGGATCTACACTCATTAACCACGCTATCATTCACCCCCAAAACAAACTTACTCATCCTTGCCCAGCTATCTGCAACCAAATTAGGGGCATATCAAGCTAATTAAGTAAACTTAAGAGAATACTCTTTCACTGTCATATTGCCCTGCCTGAGGTTGATGAATTCTAGCACCCTAGCTTCTCTAAGATCTAGGGGAAATAATCTATCAAGGAACGTTGAAGAAAACTCCTCCCACTTAACTGGCCCTGTATCATCTGGCCTTTCTGACTTCTACTATTTAAACCAAGTGTGAGCAACATCCTGTAACCGATATACATCTAGCTCAGCACTCTCACTAGGAGTAACCCCCATTATGTCTGTAACCTTCTGCACTTGATCTAGGAATTCCTGAGGATCCACATCTGACATAGACCCGAGAAAGGATAGAGGATTTATTTGGGTGAATTCCCGAATCCTGACTACAACTGAATTGGCCACTGGATTGTCCGAAACGATGATTGGTCACTCATTCTGAGAAACAACTGAGTTACCAAGAGTAGTGAATGCAACTCGAAACTCTGCATGAGAAATATGTTCGCCCAAAGGTTCTTCGGGTTGAGGGGCTGGCTGATTCTCATTTTTTCTTTTAGGAGGCATATTCTATAGAAGAAAGGGAGAAACGGATTAGACTGAGAGATTGACTTAAGATTATGCTCACTGGAACAACATGAATACTGAAAGAGGGGAAACTGTTCCTAAAACATCTTATAGCCTCCTACACATAAATGTGGCACGTATCACACCCACGCACAAGACTATACTAGATGCGGCTATCAGACTTCCTAGGACTCTATTGAACCTTAAACTCTAATACCTAGTTTGTGATGCCCCAAATCTGGTATCCGAAATGCTACACAGTGCTTATGACCCCAAAGGACCACAACCTAACCCATGACTGATATCTGTACCTGTACACTGCATAATAACATAAAAATATAGAAAATGCACTGAAAGTCCATAAGGTTCAATACTGAACATGGTCTGAATGATATAACATCTTTGTGGGGTAATAGAATACCCAAAATAAAATTGAACATACTGAAGTCTGAAACATGATAGTCTAGAAAGCCTCTAACTGACTGAACTGTCTGAGTAAGGAGTTGATAGGATATGTCCCCAACTAACTCCAACTAATAAATTAATTAATAAGATAATAGAGAAATAATCATGTCCTTGAAGGATGAGAACTCACTTCTAACTCTGTCTGCGGATATATGGAATCTACTATTGCTCTGGAGCTTGTGTCTCTGAACCTATGGTATAAGACACCATAGCGCAAATGTGTCAGTACTTTGAATGTACTGGTATATATGTGAGGTAGGTTGAATGCATGGGGTTCATATGCATGAACAATACTGGCTAACTGACTAATATGAACGTGAGAATACATGCATACATACATAGTAACTATATCTGAAATCATGATAACAGGAGTATGTTGATGACTAACATGACTAATGACTGAATTCTGATAATTGATAACATGAGTGACTGTATTTGACATTCTTAAATTCTGAAGAACTATCTGAGTTCTTTTACAGAGACTGATACTGAGACTGTGGGAGGTAGTCATCTAACTAACATGCCCCAAATAATGCATTATAGCTGAATTGGGGTCCAATCTATGCCCTGATTGGAAGGGTGTCAATACCGTGCCACTAGTAAGGACAACATGTGAATGACCCTAATATAACAGGTAAATCTAGTGAGAATTGTAGGAACCCTCATATAGCAAGCTAAGCCACCTCATCTACCCTCATATAGCAAGCTATGATGTCTCAACCTATGCTGGCTACATAGTTCTGGAACGCAAGGATTACTTCAAAGAATCACACCCTCATATAACAGGTGAGTTTCCATCCTTGGGTTCGCTCGGTGAAAATTTTTACTCCTATCTAAATAGACACTGAACATGATTTACTGAACTGAATATGGACTGAGTTACTAAATTTCATTGACAGACAGAATACTACTGATATCTGACAACTGACTGAGTTTATGAGATCATAGAGATTTCCTGAGTCATAAGACTATTTGAAGTCTAAGGATCATAGCTTGACTTAGAGTATCGTGAAAACATGACATGGCTCTAGGCGCACAGCTAATGTTTCGGGTACGAGTACCCCCAGGACTCGATGGAAGAAAACTGACCAAGCATAACTTACTTGACCATATAACTAACATCATAATCCATAATACATTTACAGAAGCATTTCATCAAAACATGTGATAGGCATAACTTGTACATACATATGGATTTCATGGTATCATGCTAGTTAGGCACGTTTCCTTCATCTAGGCATTTATTCAAACATATTGTAGGCATGGTACATGTAAACATCCTTGTACAATAATTAAACTTCTTGGTTCAATTCTAATTTCATCTTTCAAGGGTTTAGTCATAGGTTTGCATGAATCTATATCTATAATAATTTAACCCACATAAAATTTATCACCCAACATGGAGTAGAATTCAATTTTTCATTATCCATATGAACAAGAGAAGCTCAATCATGAAATTCATAAGAAAGAAAATCCATAAACTTGAATTTAGAAAAGGAATTCTTGGGTTTCATGGACGAAAGGAGTCCATAAATGAACACTATGCATACCTTAGTTCGTGATTTCGTGAAGGTTGACGGAGGAAATTCTTGATTCTGAATCTTCTATGAAAACCCTAGCTTGTTCTTGAGAGAAGAGAGTGTATTTTGTGTGAAAAGTGGCTGAATCACGTGTTAAAGGTCTTAAATAGGGGTGGGAAATTGACCCTTTTTAACCTTGGATGCGTCATTTAATTTCAGTAAAATTTTCCCGAACTGGACCCCTAGGGCGACGCGGCGCTATCGCGCTGTGTCACTGGAATTTGACAATTGGGAAACTGAGGGATGGCGCGATGCGGAGCCATCGCGTTTCCCCTTCTTTTGCGACTTGGAACTTTGGCGTGACGGAAATCGCGCTAAGACACTGTTAAAGGACAATTCTAAATTTCGGCCTTGGCGCAACGCGCCATAATCATGGATCCCTACTGGAATTTTCCAAATGCCATTTCCTCTTGTGGAGTGGCGCGCCACTGACTAATATGGTGCTGTTTTACTATGGGAACTTGAAATAGCCGTAACTTCTGACCCGGTTATCGGATTTGGGCGAATCTTATATCGATGGAAAGCTTATTAAATTTCCCACATGACAAAAACTAAAAATCTTGAAAATTTATCATGGAATAACTATCGTTCAATTTAGAAGTTAATACTAGACATTCTTGAGATGAAATTAGCTAGGAAAAAGTACGGGGTATTACAGTTCTATTAAAAGAAGCCAATACAATAAACATATCTTTATAAGTATTTTTATCAAATACCTTGGAGGCATAATGTAACCAAAACCATTTCCAAAGACCATTAAACCATTACCGTGCAATCCAATTGTCCAAAACCATCATTAATGCATATAAAAGCATAATTAAACCATATGAAACCCCCCAGTTAATAGTTGAAAACCATAAATCATGAAATATTGAAACCATAGAAACATTCATAAAATGTCTTTTTAGAAGTAATAATTAGGGAAGATACACATGCCTTATACCGAGAATGATAACGAAAGAAAATCACCAAAGAAAGCCCTTAGTTCAAACCCTAGCTCTCTTTCCCCAAAAAGCTCTTGAGAGAATTATTGGATGATTTGGAATAGCTTTCTAAGTATTAATGAATAGAATAATAGGGTACATAACCTCTTAAGTGCATTAGAAGTCATGGATCCCAATTAGGGTAAGTAGGTAAATTTCCAAAATACCCCCACATAAGTTCCTTAAAAACCCGACACAGAGATACGACTGATCCTTACGAGTCATACCCTCCCTTATGATTGGTTTGCACCAGTCATACCCAAGCCTCAACCCTAGGACCAAACACTATCCAGTATACGACTCATCCAACCAAGTTGTAACCTCAGCATACGATCTGTACCCATAATCCGTATCTCGGGCAGAATGAATTACCAGGAGGACAAAATAATATACACCATATGAGACCTTGATACGACTCATACCCAAGCCCTATGACTCATTCCCTAAAGTCGTACCCATTTCGGTGTCCAAAACCATCCCACCAACTAACAATATCCAGCTTAAGATTGGACCATACCACACGTACCCCAGCATATAGCTCGTACTCGTGAGTCATATTGTGTTTGGTGAACGGATTTCAAGGTAAATTTCGAAGGCCAAAACCTAGAATGTAACAAGTACCCAACCATAACCACCCTACATCCTAAATTTGATAAATTTCAAAGATATATATATAACATGACAAAATAGAACAATCATAAATCAAATACAGTCTAATAGTGTCAGCCCTAATACCAATACCAATGCCAAGACTGACATCAATAACGACACCACCCATACCAATCTAAAGTAGTCCCACAAATCCTCTAACCGAAAGTAAAACAATATCCGGTCGGTACATGGCCCCGACCATAGCAAAAGCAAAAGTCTATGAAATGACCAAAGTATGTAAAGGAATCCGCAATATGAAAATGAGCCTTCCAGAATATGGAATCTCACCACTTCAATCCAGTACAAACTGACTCAGAATCTGATTACTGAACAGAGGAGTACTATTGTCGATTCCTGTATTGCGTAGGGATACATCACCCGAAGATGGGTTAACGGGTAAACTCTAGCATGCACTCAGGATAAGGATAAAATAATGGCAATATTTAGAACCAAGTAAATAACTATGTTCATACCCATCCATACATATATATATATATAATCCATGCCGAGAAAGGGAATCGGGTTTAGCATGCCATTAAAATCATTAACCTAGATATGTGTAGCTTAATTGTTCTAAACCACCCACGGGCTATTTGGGTCCAGTGTTACACCCTGAACGGGACCCGATGTGTGTATCCATATGAACCAAGGATATCATATGGGCAGGGGATTTCCATGTACCCTTCACCCCCCATGATACATTTATACAAGTATAATTTAGGGGATTCATGTGTACCCCATAAATATATGGTTTCCATGACCAATCCTCATGTCAGTAAATATGAGTTTTCACTGTCCATCCATTGGACTTGTACCTTCACGGTTAGCTATCACGACCCACCATTATTGCCCAATTAAAACCATTAAAACACAACCAAACCACCAATTTCATAAATTATTAACCAAGGATATAAGAAGTGGTATCATCATACCGATTATAGCTTGCAAGCAATGTATTTAGCCAAGCTTTTAAGGGATTACCATATCCCCCATAGATTCCATTATTAAATTTTCTTGGGGGATTCCCGTGTACCCCACAAGTATTTAAGTTAAACCAAATTTCATGGCCAGCAAGGCCTTACCGTTTAACCATTTAAACTATTTTAGATTTCATTACCATATTTTCCATGCAAAGTTTTCAGTGAAAGTCTAACTAGGTAACAAAAGAATTCTCATAGGAATTTTAACAAACATGTTGAGAGCATATAGTTTCCAAAGTCAAGTACCAATTAACCATTTCCATGTAACCACATGTTCAATCCACCATTATAACATAAGAACCATAAGTAAAAGACATGGGAAAACCATAACCAACCATTATAACCAAAACCCCAACATACATGTCAAAACCCAAACATTATCACAACTTATGCCATGAAAACCATTCATAAAATATGCCTTTAGTTGGAACTAACAATGAGGGAGGAGTTGCATGCCTTAGATTATGAAGAAGAAAGGGATAAACCACCCTTGTAAGCCCCAAATTGATTGTATTGGAGTAACCCTAGCCTTCCTTGAACCAAGATCCTCGAGAGAGATTAGAGAGTATTTAGAGTGTTTTGTTTTGAATAATAGGGTAAATGATGTCTAAAAAGTGTTTTAAGTTGTGGGGTCATAAGGGGTTAAGAGGAAAAATGTTCAGAATACCCCCAACTTAGATTATACAAATTTCCCAAAGGTGGTTACGACCATACACACCCTTAAACCGTACCCTAACATACGAGTGGTACCCACCACTCGTACCCTAGGCATCAAATTGGACCCCAACACTATCCAACATACGACCAAAAATTCCAACTCTTATCCACTCATACGAAAAGTACCCTTATAAATGTACCTTAGTAAGAATCATCTAGGTTAGACATAGGACATCGTACGGTATAACACCCAACACTTTTGGGTTAATGTTGAACCGTTTTTCATATATTTATAGACCCGAACCCAATGGTTTCTATTTTGATATAAGAGTGAATAACATTTACTTGATGTGTTAACATCCTTGGACATGAATATACATTGTAAAAATCTCCTAGCTCAAAATTTAAGTTGAGCACTTTCCTATCAATTGACTTTTAGTTGACGATTTTTCATGGGTCAACTTAAAGAGACAATTTCTCCATGGATATAACGAGTTATGTGGCCTACTATATATCAAATTAAATATCTTTGAGTCTTATTTCCAATGCCACTGACTGTTCGTCAATCCGATTTCGGAGTCAAAAGTTATGAGTGTTTGAATAAGGCATTCTCCAGGGTGTGCGACGGCCATATGCCGCAAAGTAATCGCCTAAGCATACAACCTAAGCTATGAAATGGACATGCGATGCAAGCCTTAAGGTTTTCTTTGGACATGAGATGCATAGCCTATCTGGGGCGTAAAAACGTGTTTCGTTTGATTTATTTTAAGGGCATAAAGGTCTTTTATCATCCCATAAACATTCCTAACCCTCTTTGGACGAATATTAAACTTTAAATGCCTTATTTTCTCTTCTAAAATCCCCAAATAATCTTTCCTAAATCAAAAGGGGAGAAACTACCTAGGGTTAAGGAATTTAAGCTTCGGAGGTCCAATTTCTCTATGATCTCTTCGATTTTTCTCCATCAAAAGGTATGTGAAACTATCCTAAACCTCATGGGCATCGGTTTTTTTGTTTTAAACAAGATTTAAAGGTATATAATTATGCAAATGAAATGGTTTTTGAAAGTATTGAAGAACTTACATTGAAAATCCCATTTTATGATGAAATCTTGAAGAAATTGTGGTGTTGTTCCCTAAATTTCAAATGTTTTCATTTGTAAATATGTTATTAGTTTGAGAAGTTATATGAGAGCATGATTTATGAAATTCCCTATCCTTTTATGAAATCCATTGTCTTAATGCATTGCGGTTGTTTATACGAATGGTTAAAAGCTTGAGCTTCAATGTTTCACTATCAATTATGGATTTGCATCACTTTACAATCCAATGAGAGTATGTTTTATTAATTTGTAAATATTTTTGTGTCATGATAAAGAATTGTATGCAATTAATGAAAGAGATGACCATTGTACATTAGAGTATTGAAAAGAGAGTGTTTTTGGCACAAGTTTTCATATGTTTGAAATAAGATCTCTCTTGTGATGTTACATATTTTGGGTGGTCATTAACATTCTTTGAAATAAGAAGGGCAGTAGATATGTTGTGAAATAAAGGACTTACAAGTCTGGGTATGACAATACCTTGTTATGATGCGCCCTAAACAAAATAAGAAACGAACTATTTATAACAAGGAAGTATGATTTTAAGATTCTAAAATGGGGATTAACGAGAGTTAGATGGTTACCCGAATAAGGCACTAGTTCAGATAACTCATCGCCCAAAATTTTGTTTTGTTGACACGGGTTTTATTTTGCCTTTAAATAGGGGATTGTATGTTGGCGACGGTCTTATGGCGTACTAGAGAGCAGAGACTCTAGACTTTATGGCAAACTTGGGTCGGGAGCTTGGCCACCGAGTCAAGGGTAGATTCCATATAGCCCGTGGAATAATTGTAGGGTGTATGATCTAGCTCAGAAGTAATACAAAGAGTTAAGTCAGTGTTTTACAAGAATGGTTGAAGCTCATCAAATTATGCCCATTTATTTTTCAATTTTTTTATGCTACCTTGTTTTTATGAAATGCTCTCACTTATGTTATACAAAAATATATTTTATTTTTGGATTGTTCTACATACCAATACTTTTGAGTATTGACCCCCTCATAGTACAGGTTCTGGAATTCAGTCCCATGGTCCATCACATTAGTAGAACACATGGAATAGTGACAGAGTTGGAGAGTCATCCATCTTTCAGAAGTCATGTTATTCATATGTATATCTAATACAATTTATGATCCTGCTGGGGGCCTTGTTCCGACCTAGACAGTTAGTGTTCAGTAGAGGCTTCGTAGACAAAACTTGAGTATTGTATTTTCATATTTTGTTGGAACATATTATATTATAAATTTCCCTTGAATTTCCTTATATCTTCCACATTGTGATTTATGTATGGATTATGCTTATGGCAGAATGCGAAGGGGTTTCTCAAGCCTTCGTGGTTCAGAATGCCCATCGCGGCTAGGTCCCCAGCGCAGGTCGTGACATACGGTTAGGCAATATACCTCTTGTACCCTATCATACAACTAGTATGATGTCTATTTGTACCTTGAATATGAATTGAGGATCCTAAATTGTACCCTATCATACGACCAGTTGCCCCATGTCATATGATGTACATGTCATGACCCGAATCGAGACCCTAGACGTGATGGGCATCTCAAACCACGAAGGCTCGAGAGACCCCTTAGCATACTATCATAAGCATAATCCATACATAAATCAAAATACGGAAGATATAAAAGTGTTCAATGGAAACTTATAATCAAACTGTGTCCAAAAGTATTGATGACATAATACTTACATCTCGTCTACTAAGACTCCACTAAATACTAACTGACTAGGCTTGGACAAGGCCCCCGACCGGACCATAAAATAACTGAAAACTAAAACATGCGTAGGCTGCCTACCAAAGTAAGGGAGGCTCACTAACTCTGAACTCTTGGAACAATCTACTGGATTGCAGGACCATGGGACTTGACCTCAAAATCTGAAATATAGGGAGGTCAATACTCAAAAGTACTGGTATGTAGAATAATCCAAAAATAACATATATTTTATACAACATAAGTGAGAGCATTTTCACAAATAAATTTAGCATAAGGAAATTGAAAACACATAGGCATAATTTGATGATCTTCAAAACATTTTCTTGAAACAATAACTTAATTCTTTGTTTTACTTCTGAGCTAGATGGTACACACTACATTTCTACAATCCCACACGCTATATGAAATCCGCCCTTAGCCCGATGGTCAAGCCCCCAATCCGAGTTTGCCTCAAATATTGGAGTATCGTGAAAAAGGTATTCCCAATTTGCCAACATACCATGCTATCCCACTTGCCGAATAGCCCGTAAAACCCGTATCGGCAAAACACGGTTTCCGGCTATGAGTTATCTGAACTCAACCCTTCTTCGTGTACTAACAAGCTCTCTTTAAGAACAATTTTAGTCCTTTAAAACCATTCTTCATGCTTTTAAAATGTTCATATTTTTCATGTTAAGGTCATCTCGTGATAGGTATCGTCATACCTAGACTTGCAAGCCATATCATGTCATAACTATAGCCCTTTTTATTCCAAAACACATTAATGACCACCCAAAATATTTAAACATCACATGAGATTTCTTATTTCAATTAGCATAAGAAAATTATTCAAAACACTCTCTTTTCAATAATTTAACATGTGGTGGCCAATTCTTACATAAAACACATACAATTTCTTCATCTGGACATATGAGCCTTTGGAATAAGAATCGCCTCTTTGAAAACATGTAAAATAACAAAGCATAACTGATAAAGAGGCACTTATAACTTGAGAAATATAATCATTCATGAAGCAGCCACAACATTTAGTTATACATAAATCTCATAATCAAAAGGGGGCTTTTAATTCATGTTGTCAAACCCAATTCACAATTCATACAATACAAAGACCATAAATTTCAACATGCGGAAGGAAATTTCACAACTCACATTCATAAATCACTTTTCAAACTTAAATCATGTAGGCAACAGGTTATAAATCAAGCTTAAGGAAAAACCCCAAGACAAATACATACTTTCATCCAATTGGGTTCATGATGCATGCTCTTAAAACAAATTCTCAAAACTCATTAGATATACATACATATATAACTTTAAAGCTTGTTAAAATCTTAAAACCTAATGCCCATGACATTTAGGATAGCACCACATACCTTTTTGATGGAAGAGAATTTGAGATACCGTGAATCTAAGCCTTGAAAGTATGGGTCTTGGGAGGAAACCCTAATTTTTCTCTCTTTGAGGGAGGAGAGGAGAAGAAGTGATGAGAAATTGATATTTTATCAACAAATAGGGTTTGAAGTATGATTTAAGTCGTGGGGAGGGGGTTTGAAGTGGGGAAAAGACCAAAATACCCCTAAAGAAACCAAGGAAAATTGCAAAAATTCTTCAATTGATGACAAGGTTGACGGCCCGTCAGTTAGGTGATGGCTTATCACCTTAGTCGTCACTTTCAGGATGGATTTATCCATTTACTGTCCTAGGCTGATAACTAGAGCTTATGTCTTGTCACTTAGTTTACGGGTCGTCATCGTAGTCGCCATCTAAGTGATGGCTTGTCAGCGTAGTCGTCACTTAGGTGATAGACAGATACTTCAAAGTAAAATACGCATAACTTTCTTCTATGATATCATATTAAGGTGAAACCAGTTGCAATGGAAAGAAGGCTCGAAGATATTTCATTTGGTATTTATTAGGTTACGTAACTCAATATATACTAGGAATAATGATCGTTGGAAGTTGACCCAAGTTGAAATGTTCACTAAAGCTTATTCGTTAGAAAAGTTCTCAACTCATCTTTGAGTTTGGAGATTTTTGTGACCTCAATTAACATTCAAGGGTATACTAACATTATAGAATTGACCATCGTACATATACTAACATGGAATCATTAAGTTCGGGACTATAGCGCAGGAATGACCGTTTGAATTTTAGCTCAAAAATGTGAGGTGTTACACTTCAGAAGGTAAAAATAAGGAAATTTTCTAAGGATCAGAACCCAGGGTGTTTCAATTCTCCCCTACTTAGATTATTCATCCACAAATGATGGACAAGGCGGTACAAGCACAATTTACACGACAAGGTAGTACAAGCACAATTTACACCCCAACAACTCCATTCCTACCTTTAAATAAGTTAGAAAATAAAATGCAGGGAAATCAGTCTTTCCTTTAACTAAGTTAGAAAAAAAAGATGTGATGAAAAACACATACCTTCAGCATGAATTTCCGGAGCAGAAAATAGGAACGGATATTTTGACTTCATGTCCTCTTCTGTTTCCCAAGTAATCTCTTCCACCTTGTGGTTCCTCTTTAGAACCTTAACTGAGGCCACTTTGTTGGTCCACAACCGACAAACCTGACGATCCAAGATCTCAACCGGGACTACCTCATAAGATAAGGAATCCGAGATACCCAATCCTTCCAAAGGGACATCGATGAAGTATCATCTACACATTTTCTCAACATAGAGACATGAAATACTGGATGAATGGAGCTCAAACTAGAAGGCAACTCCAACTCATATGCAACATTACCAACCCTCCTCAAAATCGCATATGGGCCAATATACCGGGGAATGAGGTTCCCCTTCTTCCCGAACCGCATCACTCCCTTTATGGGAGACACATTTAGGAACACTATATCCTTAACCTCAAACTTCAAGTCCCTACGCCTTACATCCATATAGGACTTATGGCGACTTTGGGAAGCCTTAAGCTGATCCCGAATCACCTTCACCTTCTTCATAGCTTGGTAAACCAAGTTTGGGACAAACATATCCTCCTCACCAAGATCGAACCACCCGATAGGAGATCTACACCTCCTACCATACAATGCCTCAAACATGGACATCCAAATTCTATAATGGTAACTATTATTGTAATCAAACTCTACAAGAGGTAGATGTTCAACCTAACTACCACCATAGTCAATCACACACGCATGAAGCATGTCCTCCAACATCTGTATAGTCCTTTTTGCTTGCCCATCCGACTATCGGTGAAAAGCAGCACTCAGACTAACCTTAGTCCATAACCCTTTATAAAATGACCACCAAAAGTAAGACAAAAACGGAGTAACACTATCTAAGATGATAGAAACAGGTACCCCATACAGCTTCATAATCTCTTGGAGGGATAACTTTACGTAATCCTCAGTTGAAAACTTAGTCATCACTGACAAAAAGTGAGCCGAATTTGTCATCCTATCCACAATGACCTAAACCAAATCAAGTTGATTCTGAGACCGAGGAAGACCAATAATGAAATCCATGTTAATCACTTCCCACTTCCATTTAGGCAATTCAATTTCTTGATACAATCCTCCAGGCCTCATGTGCTCAACTTTTACTTGTTGACACAGCATACACTTGGCCACAAAATCAGCCATATCTTTCTTCATACCATTCCACCAATACATCTCCTTGAGGTCATGATACATTTTTTGTCGAACCAAGATGATAAACATAGCGTGATTCATGCACCTCAGCCAATATCCTTTCTCGAAAACCATCCAGGTCGGGAAAATATAACCTCCTGTGGTACTGAAAGGTACCATCACCACTAATCTCAAAGGCCATCACATTCTGCCTACCTACATCACCCTTGATTTCATCAAGACAGGATCTAACATTTTTCTTCTCCTTGATATCTGCACCAAGAGACGACCGCACCACTTCCTGCACAAACATACCACCATTCTTGAAGTTCAAGAGGCAAACTCTAAGATTAGCAAAACGATAAATATCCTTCACCAATTACCACTTCTCTTTATCCATATGAGCTATACTCCCCATGGACAACCTGCTAAGAGAATCAACAACCACCTTAGCTTTACCTAGGTAGTAGTGAAGACTCATGTCATAGTCCTTGAGAAGCTCAAGCCATCTCCTTTGCTTGAGGTTGATTTCTTTCTGAGTGAACTCATACTGCAGGATCCTATGATCCTAAAAGATATCCAAGTACACCCCATACAAATAGTGTAGCCAGATTTTCAATGCAAACACCACAGATAATAGCTCTAAATCATAAGTAGGATAATTCCTCTTATGCACCTTCAACTGCCTAGATGTATAGGCTATCGCCTTTTCATGTTGTATCAGCACACAACTAAGTCCTACACGGGATGCATCACATAAAACTAAAAACCCATCCGCGCCTTAAGGAAAAATCAACACCGGAGTCAAAGTTAGAATATCCTTCAACTTCTCGAAACTACCCTTACAAGCATCAGACCATGAGAACTTTACTTGTTTCTGAGTCAATTTAGTCAACGGGGCAGCTATAGTTGTAAAATTCTCCACAAACCTCCGGTAGTAGCCAGCTAAACCTAAGAAGATCTGAATGTTAGATGGAGTTGTGGGTCTAGGCTACTTCATAACCACTATAACCTTTTGTGGATCCACCATGATCCCCTCACTAGAAATTCTATGATCTAGAAAAGTGACAGTGTTCAACCAGAATTGACATCTCAAAAACTTGGCATACAATTGTTGCTCCTTCAAGGTCTGCAATATGATACGGAGGTGAATGGCATGATCCACCCCACTCTTAGAGTACACAAAAATGTCAGCTATGAACACAATGACAAACAGAATCCAAAAACTAATGGAAGACCCTCTTTATCAAATCCATGAATTCCGCAGGGGCTTTGGTCAACTCAAAAGACATCTCCAAGAACTCAAAATGCCTATACCGGTCTCAGAGAGAAGTCCTAGGGATATACACTTCCCTAATCTTAAGTTGATGATACCTATACCGAAGATCAATCTTAGAAAAGAATTTGGCATCTTGCAACTAATCAAACAAGTCATTTATCCTTGGAATAGGATACTTGTTCTTCATAGTCACCTTATTAACTACCGATAGTCAATACACATTCGAAAGGAACCATCTTTCTTACGTATGAATAACACCGGTGCGCCCCATAGAGACATACTAGGATGGATAAAACCCTTATCCAAAAGATACTTAAGCTGCTCCTTAAGCTTTTTCAACTTGGCTGGAGACATTATATAAGGGGTAATAAAGATTGGATAAGTGTCTGGAACAAGATCAATCCCAAACTCAATCTCCCTATCAGGAGGAACACCAGGAAGGTCATCAAGAAAAATTTCTAAAATTCATTCACCACTGAAACAGAATGCAAGGAAGGACCTTTCGAGTTAGAATCCTTAACCCAGACCAGATGATAGAGACACCCTTTGGAGATTAATCTCTAAGCTCTAAGATATGATATAAACTTCCACTTGGGAGCTAGGGAACCACCCTCCAACTCAATAACCGACTTACCAAGGAGAGCTAGGGAACCACCCTCCCACTCAATAACTGACTTACCTAGGAACTTAAAGACAACCTTATAGGTCTGAAATTATAGTAATGCATAGCATGAGTGCAACCTATCCATCCCCAAAATAACATTAAAGTCCACCATATCTAGTTTAAACAAATCCACCAAATTCTTTTTATTGCCAACAGATACCACACACCCCCTAGACTGTTTTAGAAATCATAAAGTCTTCTACCAAGGTAGAAATAGAAAAGGGATCCAAAATAACCTCGAGATCAAAACAAAAATACACAGACACAAATGGGGTCACTTAAGACAGAATGGACCCCCGATCAAGTAAATAATACACGTCACAAGAAAAGAGTTGCAATGTACCATTCACGATATGTGTTCATGCCTCAAATTCATACCGGGTAGTGAGTTCATAAAGACTGTTAAACCATTGCTGAAAATTGATGGTGCACCCTTTGGTGTTAGAGCTGAAGATGAAGAAATTGGAACGTTGTTCGCTCCCGAAGCAACCTTATCAACAGGACAGTTTCTAAGCATATGCTATGGCTGACCATAGTAGAAGAACTTGTCCCTTCCTTCATCATAAAATTCCAAATTCAAGCGGTGGCAAAACCTATAAGGAGGACATGATGAAGCCGATTGAGCCCCACTAGCCTAAGATTGGGCACCATGTGCCCTAAAGTTGTCACCACCCTACTAACTCTTTTTGCCTGACGACTTTAAGTAGCGAGCACTAGCTGTAGAGAAAAAAATAGAACTCCCCCACTTTTTCTTTGGCCACTTACCACTATCTCTACCACTTTGTTGTTGGCCACCACCTTACTTAAAGAAACTAAATATCATACCCTATCTCAGCCTCTATTTTCTTCTCCTCTTCCACCTGTTGCATATTAACAACCAACCTAGAGATATCCATGTCCTTGATTAGCAAGGAAGCCTTACTTTCAAGGATCAACTCACGAGATAGTCCTGAAGTAAACTTACTCATCCAAAATCTTATATCAGATACCATATCAAAAGCATACCAACACAACTAGTAAATCTTCAAGGCATACTCCTTGACCGACATCTTTCCCCATTTTAGATTAACAAATTCCTCCGCTTTCGCTTCCCTTAACACTTGAGGAAATAAGAGGTCAAGAATTGCATGAGAGAAAGTCTCCTATAGAGATGACTCATCAACATCCCCCTAGCCTGATCGCATTCCTCGTACCATTGGTATGCCACATCCTTCAGTTGGTAGGCAGCAAACTCCACACCTTCCATATTCGTGGAAAGTGTAACCTGAAAAATCTTTTCCATCTCGTTCAGAAAACCCTGAGGATCCTCCACCACCTTAGCACTAGTAAAATTCAGGTGTCTCAACCTAATGAACTGGACAACCCTTGTGGCTTCAGAAGATGGAGTAGAAGTTGCACCATGCTCAACCTGAAAAGCCACTAATTGAGCACTCATATGAATCGACTAAAAAAACTCAGCAATCGTCACAGCATCCTGAGGAGGACTAGAGGGAATCGATGGAACTCCTGGACAATCAGTAACTGGACCCCAAGATTGAGTATGGATCCCATGAGTAAAGAGTGTCCCATGAACCTTGTTCTCAGTTGGGATAGAAGAGTTTTTGTATGTATCATATCGTTGAGGCATGATTTAAAAAGAGAACAAACAAGAATTAGAGAAGATTTTAGGACCTTAGACTCTACAGCTTGATATTAGAACACAAGAAAGAAAAATATTCCTAAACTCCTCATAGCCTTTCCCTTATGAGTGTGACACGCTACACACCCTTAAAGGAGACTTTAATCAACACGACTTTGTGGATTCCTAAGTGACCTTGACCCTAGGTCTCTGATACAAATCTTACATAACCCAAAATAGGGCCTAGTCATGTTGGGTTCCTCAAGCCTAACCGGGAGTGGAGACCACCCCAATACCCAACCATAACCGCCCTACACCCCAAGTCGGATGAATTCTAAAAATATATATAAGATGATAAAAAAAATAATCATAAATCAAATATAGTCTAATGGTTTTAGCCCCAATACCAATACCAATGTCAAGGTTGACACCAATACCGACACTGCCCATGCCAACCCAAAGTGGTCCCACAAAGCCTCTATCCAAAAGTAAAATAATATTCATTTGGGACATGCCCCTGACCATAGCCAAAACCAAAGTCTATGAAATAACCAAAGTACATAAAGAAATTCATAATATGAAATGGGGACTTCCAGAGTATGGAAGCTCACCACTTTAATCCAGCACAAGTTGACCCCGAATCTAATCACTGAGCAGAACAGGGGGAGTAGTATGGTCGGTTCCTACATCGCGTGGGGATAAAGCACCCGAAGATAATCTAGCAGGTGAATGCTAGCATGCACTAAGGATAAGGATAAAATAATGCCAACATTTAAAAATAAGTAAATAACTATGTTCATACACATCCATACACACACACATATATATATAATCCATGCTGGGAAAAGAGAATCGGGTTTAGCATGTCTTTAAAACCATTAACCTGTGTATGTGTAGCTTAACCATCCTAAACAACCCACAAGCTATATGGGTCCAGTATTACCCCTTGAACGCATCCCAATTTGTGTAGCCACACAAATCGGAGATATCATTGAGGCAGGGGATTCCCGTGTATCCTTCACCATTCATGATACATATATACAAGTAAAACTTAGGGAATTCCCGCGTACCCCACAATTATATGGTCGCCATGACCAATTTTCATGTCGACAAATATGAGTTTCTAGTGTTCGTCTGCTGGACTCACACCTTCATGGTTAGCTATCACAATTCGCCATTATTGCACAATTAAAACTATTAACACACAACCAAACCACAAATTTAATATATTATTAACCAAGGGTATAAGAAGTGGTATCTCCATACCGATTATAGCTTGCAAGCAATGTCTTTAGCCAACGTTTTAAGGGATTCTCGAGTACCCTATAGATTTTATTTTTAAGTTTGTCTGGGGTATTCCCGTGTACCCCATAGGTATTTCATTTAAAACAAATTTCATGGACACCAAGGTCTTAGCGTTTAATCATTTAAACCATTTTAGATTCCATTACCATGTTATACCATGCAAAGTTTTCAGTGAAAGTCCAACTAGGTAACAAAAGCATTCTCATAAGAATTTTAACAAATATGTTGAGGGCATATAGTTTACAAAACCAAAACCAAGTACCTATTAACCATTCATATGAAACCACATGTTTAATACACCATTATAACATGAAAAATATTAGTAAAAGACATGGAAAAAACATAACCAACCATTATAACCAAAAACCCTAACATATATTTCAAAACCCAAACATTATCACAATTTATGCCATAAAAACCATTCATAAAACATGCCTTTGGTTGGAACTAACAATGATAGAGGAGTAACATGCCTTAGATTATGAAGAAGACAGAGATAAACCACCCTTGTAAGCCCCAAATTGATTGTATTGGAGAAACTCTAGCCTTCCTTTAACCAAAAGCCTTGAGAGAGATTGGAGAGTTTTTAGAGTGTTTTTTATTTGGAATAGTAAGGTAAATGATGTCCAAAAAGTGTTTAAGTTATGGGGTCATAATGGTTTAAGAGGAAAAATATTCAGAATACCCCCAGCTTAAGCTGTACAAATTTCCCACAGAGGGTACGACGACCACACCCAACTCCCCCCAAACCGTACCCTAACATACGAGTAGTAACCACTACTCATACCCTAGGTATCAAATTGGACCCCAACACTGTCCAGCATACAACCACAAGGGCCAACTCATATCAACTCATATGACAAGAACCCTCAAAACTATACCTTAGGCAGAATAATCTAGGCTAGACATAGGACATCATATGGTTTGGAAATATACCTCTCGTACCCTATCATACGACAAGAATGATGTCCATTCATATCGTAAACAGAAACCAAACAAACCACACTGATTAACATATGAATTGAGGATCCTAAACCGTACCCCATCAAATGACAGTACCCCTAAGGCGTATGATGTCTAGAAGCTCAAACTCAAAAAATTTTCAAAGGACCAGAACCCAGAGTATTTCATCTATGCACCAAACTGAATGCACTAAAATCAGACCCATTAAAAAAACCCAACAACACCCAACCCATTTTTCCTAATCCGATCCACACTTGTGCTCCCTTCCTAACCAACTAATATCTACTGTCAATGTATTTCTTAATAAGATATTGTATTCTTGAATTGAATACTAAAGCTTCAAAATGAATGTTGTATTTTAAACTATAATATTTAATATTGAAGATGGATTTACGGAAAATAATATATAGTTTTATTTTTTGTTGGATAGTACTAATTAGGATAGATTATGAAAAACTCTCTTATTGATAGTGTACATATGTTTTTCTTAAAAATAAATAGAACCAAATTATAAATAAGGAAAACAAATAGAAAATGAATTTTAAGAAAAATAATGCGTAGTGTTATTTTTTGTTGGATAGTACTAATTAGGATAGTATAAGGAAATCTCTCTTATTGAGGTGGCCCTATTAAAGAAAAGTATTAGGAAAAGAAATTCACGTCATAGCATTTATATATTCAGGCTGACATGGTAGTGTATTTAAATTTTCTTAAAAATTATATAGTACCAACTTATAAATAAGGAAAATAAATAGATGCATTTAAAAAAAATGATATGTAGCATTATTTTTTGTTGGATAGTACTAATTAGGATAGATAATGAAAATTTCTCTTATTAGGTGACCTTATTAAAGAGAGCACTATGGATACATCGACTCTCTTGGAATTCATGTTATAACATATATATACCCAGACTAACATGGGGCTTTGGGTTCTAGGTGACAAAAGAGTTTTAAAATGAGGTATGGATGACACAAGTCTTAATAATTGAGTGGAGGTGACAATTACTTTATTAAGGATTAATAAAGTAAGAAAAGTTTAAAAATAACCCACAAGTTTTTTAATTTACACTTTGATCCAATGCAAAGCCTAATATAACTAGAAATGGAGGGAAAAAAGGCACGTTTCTCTCTCTTCTCATTTATTGGAGTTTTCTCTCTCTTCGTGATTTTTGTTTTTTATTGTTGTTGCTTTATTCATCATCTTCTTCTTTATTATCATCATCTTGTTCTTCATTATCATCTTTTCTTGTTCATCATCATCATCTTCTTGTTCTGAACATTGTTGTTACCGCTACTATTGCTACTTGATCAAATTTTTTTAGGTCAAATTTTATTCGTATATCACTTGAGAAATACTTATAGGTTATTTTAATAAGTAAAATTATAATTTTTAGTTGAATTTCTCATCTGGATGTATCTACTACTGTTGTTTTTCAACAATAGATAAAACATGTAACGTGAATCCAACAGATAAGTAATCTGTTGCACAGATGAGTAATCTGTTGCAACATATATGACTAATCTGTTGCACAAATGAGTAATTTTTTGCAACATATTGACTAATCTATTGCAACATATTGACTAATCTGTTGCAACAGATGAGTAATCTATTACAACATATATGACTAATCTGTTGCAACAGATTACTCATCTGTTGCAACAGATTACTCATCTGTTGCAACAGATTACTCATCTGTTGGATTCGTATTATCGTGTTGTAACATGAATCCAACATATCGGTCATCTGTTGCAACAAATTAGTCATATGTTACAACAGATTACTCACTTGTTGCAACAAATGCCACATATGTTGGATTCATATAGCAGGTTCTATCCATTGTAGTAGTAGCAGATATACCAAATAAAAAATTCAACAAAAATCATAATTATACTTACAAAATCACCTATGAAGTAATGTCCAAGTTATATACGAACAAAATTTGACCTAAAAAAATTCCAAAAATTTCAACAGGGGCACAACGAATAAGTGAAACACATGAAAAATTTCATGAAACAGGTAAAGAAGACAAAAATAGTGTATCATACATCAAATGCAAAAGGATCAAGGGGACAAATGTTTGAGTTCTCCTAAAAATATTTAAGTTCCCTAGTATTTTAATTGCTTTCTAATGGATGACCCGTCTATTATAACAAATTTTCTATCTATTTGATAATTTCCAACGGATGAATCATCTGTTGCAACATGTTAGTCATCTGTTGATTCAAATTAAGCAATTATTAGTACTAACTAAATTGATTTAGCTAAAATTAAAGACAAGTCTTTAAGACAATGGGACAAACATTTGAGTTCTCCTAAAAATGTTTGAGTTCCCTAGTATTTTAATTATTTTCCAACAGATCACATATTTGTTGCAACAAGTTAGTCATCTATTGCAATAAATGCTTATAACGGGTTGGTAATTTATTGATTCAAATTAAGAAATTATTAATAATAATTAAATTGATTTAACTAAAATTGAAGACAAGACCTTAGACAAGGGGGAAAACGTTTGAGTTCTCCTAAAAAATATTTGAGCTTTAGTATTTTAAATTGCTTTTCAACACATATTTTGTCTATTTAGTAATTTTCAAGAGATGAGTCATATGTTGCAACGACTTAGTCATCTGTTGCAACAGATGTCTATATTTGTTTGATAATTTTCAATAGATGAATTAGTTGTTGCAACAAGTGAGTTATTTGTTGCAACAAATGTCTATATCTATTTGGTTATTTTAAACAGATGTTTTTATTTGTTTGGTCATTTCCAACAGATTACTCATCTATTGTAACATGTTAGTCATCTATTGATTCGCATTAAGTCATTATTAGTAATAACTAAATTGATTACTAAAATAAAATATGAATTAATAAGTTCAATTACATTTTCAATTAATCTCATGGTAATTACATGATCAACTAAGTATGTTCGTTCTGAGTAGAGTGATCAATTGATCAATTTTATTTGAAATGATTCAAACTAAGTCATCATTAGAAATAACAATATTGATTTAACTAAAATTAAAGATGAATTAGTAAGTTCAATTACGATTTCAATTAATCTCATAGTAATTACATGATCAATTAAGTGTTTCGTACTGAGTAGAATGATTAATTGACCAATTTTATGTGAAACAATTCAAATAAAACCATTATTAAAAATATCTATATTGATTTAACTAAAATTAAAGATGAATTAGTAAGTTCAATTACGATTTCAATTAATCTCAATAATTACATGATCAATTAAGTGTTTCATCCTTAGTAGAATAGTTAATTGACCAATTTTATTTTAATTGATTCAAATTAAGCCATTATTAGTAATAACTATATTGATTTAACAAAAATTAAACATGAATTAATGAGTTCACTTACAATTTCAATTAATCTCATCGTAATTACATGATTAACTAAGTGTATTCGTCCCGAGTAGAGTGATAAATCGACCAATTTTATTTGAAATAATTCAAATTAAGTCATTATTAGTAATAACTAAATTGATTTAACTAAAATTAAATATAAACTTGCAATTTCAATTAATCTCATAGTAATTAAATGATCAACTAAGTCTATTCGTCATGAGTAGAGTGATCAATTGACCAATTTTATTTGAAATGAATGAAATTAAGTCATTATTTGTAATGACTAAATTGATATAACTAAAATTAAAGATGAATTGATAAATTCACTTATAATTTCAATTAATCTCATAGTAATTACATGATCAACTATGTGTATTCGTCTCGATGAGAGTGATAAATTGACCAATTTTATTTGAAATGATTCAAATTGAGTCATTATTAATAATAACTAAATTGATTTTGACCAAATTAAAGATGAATTGGTAAGTCCACTTACAATTTCAATTAATGTATTCGTCCTTAATAGAATGATCAATTGATAAATTTTATTTAAAATAATTCAAATTAAACAATTATTAGTAATAACTAAATTGATTTAACTAAAATTAAAGACAAGACCTTAGACAAGGGGACAAACATTTGAGTTCTCTTAAAAACATCTTATCTTTATTATTTTAAATTATTTTCAAACATATATCCTATATGTTTGATAATTTTCATCAGATGAGTCATCTGTTGCAACAACTTAGTCATCTGTCGCAACAGATGTCTATATTTGTTTGATAATTTTTAATAGATGGGTCATTTATTGCAATAGGTTAGTCATCTGTTGCAACATATGTCTATATTTGTTTGGTCACTTCCAACATATGTCTTTATCTGTTTGGTCATTTCCAACAGATGTCTTGATCTGTTTAGTCATTTTCAACAGATTACTCATTTTTTACAACTTGTTAGTCATCTATTGATTCATATTAAGCCATTATTTTAGTAATAACTAAATTTATTTAACTAGAATTAAACATGAATTAATAAGTTCAATTACAATTTCAATTAATCTCATGGTAATTACACTATCAACTAAGTGTGTTCGTTCTGAGTATAGTGATCAATTAACCAATTTTATTTGAAATGATTAAAATCAAACCATAATTAGAAATAACTCTATTGATTTAACTAAAATTAAAGATGAATTAGTAAGTTGACATACAATTTCATTTAATTTTATAGTAATTACATGATCAACTAAGTGTTTTATCTTAAGTAGAATGATCAATTGACCAATTTTATTTGAAATAATTAAAATCAAACAATTATTAGTAATAATTAAATTAATTTAACTAAAATTAAAGATGAATTGATAATTTTAATTATGATTTCAATTAATTTCATAGTAATTACATGATCGTCTAAGTGTATTCGTCTTGAGTAAAGTGTTAATTGATCAATTTTATTTGATGTGATTCAAATTAATATATTATTAGTAATAACTACATTTATTTAACTAAAATTAAAGATGAATTGATAAGTTCAATTACAATTTAAATTATTCTCATATTAATTACACGATCATCTTAGTGTGTTCGTTCTGAGTAGAGTGATCAATTAACTAATTTTATTTGAAATGATTCAAATTAAGTCATTATTAGTAATAGCTAAATTGATTTAATAATTATAATTTCAATTAATGTCATAGTTATTACAGGATCATTTAAGTGTATAACATATTGCAACAGATTTAATCTGTTGCAGCAGATGAGTCATCGATTGAAAATTATCAAACAGATATACACATATGTTGCAATAGATTAGTCAACTTTTGTAACAAATGTCTTTATCTGTTGGTCATTTCCAACAGATGACCAATCTATTGCAACATATGACTTTATCTGTTTGTTATTTCCAATAGATTACTAATCTGTTGCAAAAGATGAGTAATCTGTTGCAACAGATGTATTTATCTGTTTGGTCATTTTCAACAGATTACTCATCTTTTGCAACATCTTAGTCATCTATTGATTCATTTAATCCATTATATTAGTAATAACTAAATTAATTTAACTAGTATTAATAAGTTCAATTACTATTTCAATTAATCTCATGGTAATTACATGATCAACTAAGTGTGTTCGTCCTGAGTAGAGTGATCAATTGACCAATTTTATTTTAAATGATTCAAACCAAGCCATAATTAGAAATAACTATATTGATTTAACTAAAATTAAAGGTGAATTGGTAAGTTCACTTATAATTTCAATTAATTTTATAGTAATTACATGATCAACTAACTGTTTCGTCTTAAGTAGAATGATCAATTGACCAAATAATTAAAATTAAGCAATTATTAGTAATAACTTAATTGATTTAACTAAAATTAAAGATGAATTAATAATTTAATTACAATTTCAATTAATCTCATAGTAATTACATGATCATCTAAGTGTATTTGTCTTGACTAAAGTACTAATTGATCAATTTTATTTTAAATGATTCAAATTAAGACATTATTAGTAATAAAAACATTGATTTAGCTAAAATTAAAGATGAATTGATAAGTTCAATTACGATTTCAATTATTCTCATATTAATTACATGATCATCTTAGTGTGTTCGTTTTGAGTAGAGTGATCAATTGACTAATTCTATTTGAAATGGTTCAAATTATGCCATTATTAGTAATAGCTAAATTAATTTAATAATTACAATTTTAATTAATCTCATAGTAATTATATGATCATTTAAGTGTATAACCTATTGCAACAGATTTAACCTGTTGCAACAGATGAGTCATCTGTTGAAAATTATCAAACATATATACACATATGTTGCAATAGATTGGTCATTTGTTGTAACAAATGTCTTTATCTGTTGGTCATTTCCAACAGATGACCAATCTGTTGCAACATATGACTTTATCTGTTTGTCATTTCCAACAGATTACTAATTTGTTGCAATAGATAACTAATTTGTTGCAACAGATGTCTTTATCTGTCTGGTCATTTTCAACATATTACTAATTTGTTGTGATAGAAGATTAATCTGTTGCAATAAATGCCTTTATCTACTTGGTCATTTCCAATAGATTACCTATCTATTGCAATAGATGGGCAATCTGTTATCAATCTATCTTTAATTTTGTTGTGATAGTAAATAATCTTGTGTTATTTTTTAATTTTAGTCTATGACCTTGCTCTCAACCAAACACTTTCTTTCTTGTAATTGACTCCTTCCACTCCCGGATGCTCAAAAACCTACACCTCTCAACATCTTAAAAAAATAGGCAGAATGAAAAAACTAAAAATAAACTCTGTCAATCAAACAAAGATTTTCTCATTCATTACATAAAAAATATTTGCAACATTAGGTAGATCCGATAAAGTAAATTACAAATGATAAAAAAATATATAACCTAATTATTATTATTATTATTATTATTATTATTATTATTATTATTATTATAATAATAATTATTATTATTATTATTATCAATCGGAAATCCATTGGGCAGCAGACCCCTCAGCCTTCGAATCCCACGAAGCACCCTTACTGTCGCGGCATCCAACTCTCACTCGAGTTCATGAACCAGCCCTTCAAGTTCCTACACAGTGTCAAGTAGAATCTCCATGTATCAAATCAGATCAGTCATATCTAGAACTTGCATGAACAAATAACGTAAAATACTAAACCACATATAGTACCAACTGGTAGTTTAACAAAAAAATGTGAAACTTAACTAGAAAATAGATGGATGTTAATAAATTTCATATTAGAACAAGAAAATAAAACATACCTCAACGGACGACTAAGAATTTTTTTTTTGAAAGAGAAGTGATTGAAGATATAATGGCGGTTTTATGCAAGCCAAGATGCAAGAGATAGAGCTGGTCAGGAGAACTATTTATAAAAGATTGAATGAGTGAGTAGTGTATTGTGTTAGACAAAAAATCACGACCGTTCACCTCTTTTTTAATAATTATATCTCTTAATTAAATCGAACTTGGTGACTTTTTGATTATTTAAATTAAAAAATAGATTTAAATACAAAAAAGGTGAAAAGTCATAAATTTTCATCTTTTTGGTATTTTAGTTAGTTAAATTAAATAACTACAAAATTGTGTTTATCATATTTTTTTCATATTATTTATTTACGAATTATTTTTTTAATTAAATGATCGAAAAGTCATGACCCTTGAGTTCTTCCAACAAATGATCTATTTGTTGGAACATATGGTCCATCTATTACAACAGATGACCCTTCTGTTACAACATATGACTCATCTGTTGGAGTAATTGATTTATTTTTGCAACATATGGTTCATCTGTTGCAACAGATTGTTCATTTGTTGCAACAAATTGTTTATTTATTGAAAAAATAAATCAATAGCAAGATTTATTCAGTAGAAATAATAACAAATCATCATTTATCAATACGCATTTTTTACCCTGAGATTAATTGAAATCATAATTGAACTTACTAATTCATCTTTAATTTTAGTTAAATCAATATTGTTATTTCTAATGATGGATTAGTTTGAATCATTTCAAATAAAATTGGTCAATTGATCACTCGACTCAGGACGAACATACTTAACTGATCGTGTAATTACCATGAGATTAATTGAAACTGTAATTGAACTTATTAATTCATATTTTATTTTAGTTAAATCAATTAGTTATTACTAATAATGTCTTATAGATGAATAACATGTTGCAATAGATGAGTAATCTATAGGAAAAGACCAAACAGTTAAAGACATTTGTTGAAAATGACCTAACAGATATAGACATCTGTTGCAACTGATGACTAACCTGTTGCAATAGCTAACTCATCTATTGAAAATTATCAAACAAATATAGACATTTGTTGCAACAGATGACTAAATTGTTACAACATATGACTCATCTATTGAAAATTATTAAATAGACAAGATATATGTTGAAAAACAATTTAAAATACTAAAGCTCAAATATTTTTAGGAGAACTCAAACATTTGTCCCCTTGTCTAAGGTCTTGTATTAAAGACTTGTCTTCAGTTTTAATTAAATTAATTTAGTTATTATTAATAATTGCTTAATTTGAATAAAAAAATGACTAACTTGTTATAAACATCTGTAGCAATAGATGACTAACTTGTTGCAACAAATAAATAATTTGTTGGAAAATAATTAAAATACTAGGGAACTCAGGTATTTTTAGGAGAACACAAATATTTGTCCCATTGTCGTAGAGACGTCTTTAATTTTAGCTAAATCAATTTAGTTATTACTAATAATTGCTTAATTTGTATCAACAGATGGCTAACATGTTGCATCAGATAATTCATCTGTTGAAAATTATTAAACAGATAGAAAAGTTGTTGTAATAGATGGGTCAACTATTAGAAAGTAATTAAAATACTAGGGAACTTAAATGATTTTTGGAGAACTCAAACGTTTGTCCCCATGATCCTTTTGCATTTGATGTATGGTATATTATTTTTGTCTTCGTTACCTGTTTCATGAAATTTTTTATGTGTTTTACTTATTCGTTGTGCCCCTGTTGAAATTTTTGAAAAAAAATATAGGTCAAATTTTGTTCATATATCACTTGGACATTACTTCATAGCTTATTTTGTATGTAAAATTATAATTTTTGTTGAATTTCTTATTTGTTGTATCTGCTACTGCTACAATGGATAGAACCTGCAACATGAATCCAACATATGAGTCATCTATTGTAACAAGTGAGTAATTTGTTGTAATATATGACTAATCTGTCGCAACAGATGACCCATATGTTAGATTCATGTTACAACACTATAAAACAAATCTAACAGATGAGTAATCTGTTGCAACATATTAGTCATATATGTTGCAACAGATTACTCATTTATTGCAACAAATTAGTCAAATATGTTGCAACAGATTACTTATCTGCTGCAATAAATTAGTCATATATATTACAACAGATTAGTCATATATGTTGCAACAGATTACTCATTTGTTGCAACAAATTAGTCATATATGTTGCAACGGATTAATCATATATGTTGCAACAGATTACTAATTTGCGCAACAGATTAGTCATATATGTTGCAACAGATTACTAATCTGCGCAACATATTAGTCATATATGTTGCAACAGATTACTAATATGTGTAACATTTGTCATATATGTTGCAACAGATTACTCATTTGTTGGATTCACGTTACATGTTTTATCCATTGTTAAAAAACAGCAGTAGCAGATACATCCAGATGAGAAATTCAACTAAAAAATAACAAACATTAAAAGAATAACAAAAAACATAAAAAAAATAACAAACACTAACAAATCACGTTCCTCGTTTTCGTCATAACTTAAAAGCCCTAATTTTTTACCTGTGAAAATCGAAAAGAAACGATGAAGAACTCGAAGTTGTTGTTGCCGGAGAATATTATCACGTCGACTGACGGTTGAAAGTCAAAAAGAAATAGGCAAGAACTCAAAACTTTTTGTTGCCATAGGTTGAAGTTGCACAAGATTGAAAGAAGAAATTTGGAAAGTTGTTGGTTGGGAGAAGTTAGAGAGAGAAACTATCGAGAGAAAGAGAGAAAAGAGAGATTGATTTGCAGAGAGGGAAGTTTTGTGGGTGTAGGTTAATTTATAATTTTGAAAAGATTAAAAAGTTTGAAAAATATTAATCAAGTCCACAATTAACCTAATCAAGTTTTTTAATTATGTTTGACCCTTTAAGTTGGTCAATGTCACCAATCCTTCTCAAGACTTAAAAGACACCTTTCCTTTAATTTTCTCGACTAACATGGTAGTGTATTTATGGTTTCTCTAAAAATAAATAGAACCAATTTATAAATAAGAAAAATAAATAGAAGATGAATTTTAAAGAAAATAACATATAGTGTTATTTTTTGTTGGATAGTACTAATTAGGATAGATTATGAACGTCTCTCTTATTGGTAGTATATTTATGTTTTTTCAAAAATAAATAAAATCAACTTAAAAATAAGAAAAATAAATGAAGTTGGATTTTATGGAAAATAATATATAGTGTTATTTTTTGTTGGGTAGTGCTAATTAGGATAGATTATGAAAATTTCTCTTATTGATAATAGAACCAAGTCACCAACTTATAAATAAGGAAAATAAATAGAAGACGGATATTAAGGAAAACATAATATAGGTGTTATTTTAGTTGGATAGTACTAATAAGGATAGATTAAGAAATTCCTTTTTATTGGCAGTGTATTTATGACTTTTCTCAAAAATAAATAGAACCAACTTATAAATACACTCTTCATACAAGCATTCAAATCACCAAACATAAAAGAAATACGTACTTTTAAATCAAATTCTCAAAGGTATTTGTTTCTTTCTGTTATGTGTTGTAATATTCTTTCACGACAATAGTGTTTGAGCCGATTTGATACAATTTATATGGAGGATAAAGATTGAATGTCTGTCGCATCAAAGAGAGCAACGTCGATGAAGATTGTTGAACTGAATCAGGTGAGTTCAGGGCGTACCAATTGAATTTATGTTTTGTTGGTTCTTAGATTCTACATATGTTTTGTAGCTATGGATAAAAGGCCATGTCCTTTTTCCTATTTAATTTACTTCAATTATTAAAAGTGTTTTAGACCTAGAATGTGTTTAGTAGGAAGGAAATGTTTTCTTGAAAAATAAGTAGATTTCTTACTTATTTTGAAATATTTATGGGCATTTGAAAGAACATTTGACTTTCTTCCTCCGTCGTAGTAAGCAATTTATCAACCCGATGAAAGTCATCACTTACTTTCTTCCTCAACATTTTTTTAGAAAATATTTTTTAAAATCATCATCATGCCAAAAATTGAGTTTTCAATCGTAAAAATGTTAGAGTCAGTTAGAAACCAAGAAAGATTTATGCCTTATACACCAGTTTTATGCGTTCACTAAAACATCAAACATTTTAGGAATGCTCAAAGTACTTGGCTCGCCTGCTACTAAAATCTTATTTCTCCATTTGTTTGCTAATTGTAGATAGAAAAAAAAAATTCATGTTTATCTTTTTTAAACTCTGTGTGGAAATTGCTTTACATTTGAAAATTTTAGAAACAAGTATCTGATAGCACTTTCTTGTCTTATCTAGGTCATGCTTCACTTTCAAGAAGACATACTTACGAATAGCCTCAGCAAGTTACCTGTGAAGTTTCTTCTTCGGTTCACATGTGTTTCAAAATTTTGGAAAACATTGATCGATGAACCATATTTTAGTATGAAGCATCTCATTCATGCCTAGAATGACCAAAATTCCCAAAAATTTCTCGTTTACCAGTTACTATGCCCAAATGAAGATATATTTTCCATATATTGTTGTCCTCTGTCATCGGCTCCAAGGGTTGAGGACGTTCAAGAACTGTGTTTCCCTTTAAATGTTGAGCCACGGTATTGCCAAGTCTATTGTTGTTGTGATGGATTGGCAATTATCAGCGTAAATAATGTTGATATTAATAAACGTGACATATTGTTGCTATGGAATCCCTCCACGAGAGAATCAATTGTACTTCCCTCTCCAAAATTTTCAGTGGACTGGTTTACTTGTTTGGGAATGAGTTTTGACTCAGCTTGTGGTGATTATAAGATCTTTAAGATTTCCCAGGACAAAGCACCTAGTGAAATTCTTGTGTTGAAAAGTGGTTCTTGGAGAATAATTGATAAACATCCTAGCGACAGGATCAAAACGTTGGCTGGTATTCATTCTTTGACATTTATACATGGGGAATTTCATTGGGTTAGTTTTACAAGAAATTCTTATTTTGTGGTTTCATTTAATATATCTCATGAAATGTATGGAGAGATGCCATTGCCAAAGGAAGTATGGTTGTATAATGTTAAAATTGGCATTTCGGTATTAGATGGAATGCTTTGCGCTTATTCTAATAGGTATCATCAGAAAAAAAGCACTTTTTATGTATGGGTGATGAAAGATTATGGTGTCGAGGAATCTTGAAATGCACTATTTTCTATAATAGATCCTGATATTTGTATAGCCATACCGAAATATAGGTTTGCAAATGGTGAAGTGGTATTCTGGTGTGAACATGTTGAATATGCAGACAATGAATTTAGGACACAGAGAGGACCCTTTATATTGCCTCGAGGTATCCTTCAGAATGGATTTGCTTTAACAGAGAGCTTGATCTCTCCAAGATTGCTTACTTAGTATTTGCTCACGTATGATTGAGAGACTATTTCATTTTCTGATTATCATGTTATAAACTCTTATTTTTATTTGTTTATCTATCAATAACAAATCTTTTTTATTCAAATTATATTTGCCAAAGCTTTGTTTATTTCATGTTTCCAGGGAAAGAACATGAGTCATTTATTTTCTAAGAAAGAAAAGGTTACACCCACCTTCTAGCCTCATCTCATTTGCATGTTATTGCTCGTCTAGTTTTTTATATTAATTGTTGCAAGTAATACACTGTTTGTTACTCAATTGTAGATTCATGGAAAATTTCCAAGCTGGATTGATAATTAATACGCTGAATTAAGCAACTTAAAAGATCAATTAATATCAACTAGTTGTGGAAGTACGTCTTTTAATCATGTTGTACGTTTGCTTAGGTCCGATGCTTTTATAGGAATGTCCTTATCATATATTTAAAGGCCAATTAAAGAATTGAAAATCTTTAATATTATTTTTACTATTATACATACACACAGAATTCTCACTAACTTCATGTTCCATTTAAACAATCTCTTGCCATTATTATATCAAGTAAAAGTTAAAGCAAAAAGAAATGTGATTTTGCATGAAATCTCACGTGAATATCTATATTATCTATATTTTGACGGGTATGAATTTTTTTATGTGTAGATTTTTCTAATGATAATAAAAGTGGATTTATGCAGTTAGATGAAGCATGTAATAGGCCAAATGATTAAAGAATCTCCTGTCAATTCTTTTGTATCTCTCCAAAACAAAAACAGTGGTAATTGAGTTGTCACTATTAAATCCAAGTATACACACACACGAACACAAGTTTGTGTACTAAATTAGAAGAAAAAATTATATCTAAATTCACTCTTTTTTATAATAGAGAAAGACAACTAATAGTTTTGAGAGAAATAAATTTTTTTAACAAATGTGAATAACAAAGATTTGCAGTGTAATGGCCTAAACTTGTAATGTGCACTCTTTTGTTAGTAACAACATACCAATACTCTTCCAATTTTATACTGTAATCAAATTTACTACTATTAGCGTTACTACATTTATTCTCATAAATATGTTCCTTCATCGTCACATTTTATGCAAATACAACTTTAAATTACCTTTAGTAACAAACCTATCCATTTGCCATTTTAATCCACTCTTAATCATCAATTTCTGAAATTTTCCTGATTTTTGCAAATTCCCAAAATTGCTTTCAGGACCTGTCAACTGGGCCGGGCCGGGTCAACCCGAAACCGGCCCATGAAAATTAGTCGGGTTGTGGACCGGACCGGATCCAGGCCTGGTTAAACGGGCCGGGCCGGTTCCGGGTCCAACAGTAAAAAATTTCAAAACAACCCTAACCCGGTCCAACCCACCTAAAACCGGTTAAAATCCGGTCATAAAAAAAAATCTCCAATAGACACTATATATACCCACCTATATACATTTTAAATACGTTAAACAATATATATAGTATATACTACATTAGAATTTAAAAAGTATATACACATACACAATTACACATGTATACGTTAAATATATACATCTATAGAAGATATATACACATATATACGTACCATTCAATATATATGTATTACTTTAAATAAAATATACTACAATATATATATATACACACACTATATATATAGTTATACACTAATTTATAAAACATATACACATGTATACGTTAAATATATACGTCTATAGAAGATATATACACATATATACGTACCATTCAATATATACGTACTACTTTAAATAAAATATACAACAATATATATATATATATACACACACTATATATATAGTTATACACAAATTTATATAACATATACACATGTATACGTTAAATATATACGTCTATAGAAGATATATACACATATATACGTGCCATTCAATAGATATGTACTACTTTAAATAAAATATACTACAATATATACACACACTATATATATAGTTATACACTAATTTATAAAATATATACACATGTATACGTTAAACATATACGTCTATAGAAGATATATACACATATATACGTACCATTCAGTATATATGTACTACTTTAAATAAAATATACTATAATATATATATGTATACACACACTATATATATAGTTATACACTAATTTATAAAACATATACACATGTATACGTTAAATATATACGTCTATAGAAGATATATACACATATATACGTACCATTCAATATATATGTACTTTTTTAAATAAAATATACTACAATATATATATATACTACAATATATACACACACACTATATATAGTTATACACTAATTTATAAAACATATACACATATATACGTTAAATATATACGTCTATAGAAGATATATACACATATATATGTACCATTCAATATATACGTACTATTTTAAATAAAATATACTACAATATATATATACTACAATATATACACACACTATATATATAGTTATACACTAATTTATAAAACACATACACATGTATACGTACCATTCAATATATACGTACACATATAAAATATATGTACTTCTTTAAATAAAACATATGCTACTTAATATAATAAATTAATAATATTTTATAGTAAATTAGTAATATATTAAAACTAAGTATTTAATTTAAACTAAAAACTCAATTCAAATCATAAAATGTAAAAAAATTACAAAGTAAGGACTAAGGAGTGAATTAATGCTGAATTTTATTGATTGTAAAATGATCAAAAAATTATAATTTACATGGATGAAAATTTACAAATTTTGCATCATTTTTTCTAACTCATTCATGTAAATATTAGCGGGAACTTCCATAGGATAGTCAAAGTCAACGAGGGCAAAACCATGTATTGGACTTGATTTTGTTGAGTTCTCCCGTGAAGTCATAATGTCTTCAAGTCTCTGCTCGTCGTTCGGCTCCACTTCCATTCCTTGATTTCTTTGTTCTGCTATAATCTAATCTCTAAGGCAAACTAGAACATTCATCGCATTGTTTTCCAATGAATGTCGGTTGTCTCCAAGCTGCTGTCGTCCCTGACTAAAAGCGCTCTCCGATGCAACGGTTGACATTGGAACATTTAGGACATCTCTAGCTAATCTTGAAAGCACAGGATATTGTGCTTCATTATTCCTCCACCAATCCAACATGTTGATCCGTCGTCTGCGATCCTCTAGCGGCGATCGGAGATAATACTTCAGCTCTTTCCGATAAGTTGATGTGTAAGCTCCCTCATCAACACTGTTCCAACAAGGTAAATCATAAAAGTGATCAGGAAAACCACTATGTGTCGGCCTTTTAGAAGATGATGGCTCCTCGGGAGGAAGAGGAGCGACAGTTGGAGTGATATTTGTCGGCACAGCTAAATTAACTAAATCAGCATACATTACTAGAAATGAGGGCTATGGGAATGCTTCTTTAGCGACGGTTCAAGAACCGTTTCTATAGATGACCTATAGCGACGGTTAAAACCGTCGCTTAAAGATGTCTAGTCTATTAGCATAAAAAACAATCAGAACCATTGCAATAGATGTATAACCGTCGCGAAAAGGTAGTCTATAGCGACGGTTTTAAGAACCGTCACAAAAGACCATTTTTAGCCACGGTTATTTTATGACCAAAAATAATATTTCTCGAGAATTTTCCCTCCAACATATTGAGATACCCTCTTTTTTTAATTATATTTATTAAAAAAATAAATTATTTCCATCTTTTGTCTTTAGGGTTAATTAGAAACCCCCAAATCATACCTGTTCTCCTCTCTTCACAATCGATAATATACTTCTTCTTCTCATCTACATGCAATTCTTCTTCTTCTTCTCACCTACAATTCTTCATGAATTTGGGTCGGTTCAAGTGACAAATCGTTCAACCTCTTTATGTAATTTTTAATTTGGTTTTGTTGAATTACTAATCGGTACATCAACAACTCTCTTGTTCAACCTCTCTCTTGTTCAACCTCGTATTTTCGTACAACAACCTCTTTATCAAGGTCAGCAAAGGTTAGTGTTCTTGGAATTAGATGAAAGTATTTAGGGTTTTAGTTCTTGGAATTCAAGATCTAGTTGTTTATTTTCTTTAATCTGTATTCAAGACCTGTTTTGTGAAAATGTCACCATTCTTGAGGTTTGCTTTGTGATTTTCTGAATCTCAATCTTCTTCTTCTTCCCAACGCCTATTCTCCTTAATTTCTTTTCAAGTAGATTTTGCATTGGAATTCGTTTGAGGTTTTGGTGTAAATATAGGTATTTAAAGAGAGTGAAATTGGGAATCAAATATGGTTTAGGTAAGGACTCTAATTATATATTTGGTTTCCTAAATACTCTTTGTATATATGGACTCTATATAACTTGTTCCGTACTCCACTGCCTTAAACAATGAAGCTGCGTTTCAAAATGAAAATGCCTTCTCCTATTTAGTTTATTTATTTATCACTTTCTCCTATTTATTTTTTACCACTGGAAAGGAGAGCTGAATTCAAGATTTTGTAGTGGTTGAGCTTATATTTTTGAATGTGTATCTGGAAAGGGTACTAATTTGATTAGTTAATAGGAAAGGAGAGCTGACACTTGTTCTATTTTACTGTTGGTTGATTTGATCCAGTGTATTGAAACTTGTTGAAGAGCTGACTTGTACTTTTCTTGTTTGTCTTTCCTTATAAATGTAGTGTGTGTGAATTTGGTCTGTGGTGATAAGGACAAGAGGATTAGGGTCAAGGAACCTTTTCGAATTTCCACAAAGGTTGCAAACATTACTAGGAAGTCTCCATCGAGAAGGTACTGGTTTTTTAATCAATTCCGAGCTTTTTTTATATTGTATGATGATAGGTTTAGGTTCAAGCATTTCTTTTTCTATTTGAATTTTTGGTGGTTTTTTGGTGCTTAATTTGTTCTTAGTCCCTTTTTTGAAGTTTAATATGGTTGAATTGGTTAGTTGTACACACGTTTTTCCTGTTTAATGGCATTGATGTGTCATATCCTTGACTCCTTTGCTTAATGTTTAGCATTGATTAGTTCTAAAGTGCCTGTTTAAATTTCCAACAAGGTTCCTCACATTATCACTGAAAAATTTCTTGTGGGGAAGGTCTAGTAGGTCTATTGCTTGTATCAATTTTTTGGGTGTGCATTTATTTTGTGATTGTATGATTTTGGTTCAAATATTTGTTTACATGTTTGAATTGCTCCAGTATTTTCTTTGGCTTGATTGGTTCTTCGTCCAAATTTATGAAAGGTTATTTGGTGTAGTTTCACTAGTGTTGTTTGTTCCAAAGGAACCTAGATGCTTTGATGAAAGTAGAGCATGATTAGTTAGAAGGACATTGTCTCCACTGAACATATTGATGGAGGTTGTTTGTGAATTCAAGTGACTTTGAGCTTCTTTGGCCTGGCTTATTTTAAGTTAAAATTACAATGACTAAAATTATTTAAACAATGGAAATTATCTTTATTTTATTATTTATTAAATATATGCTACACAAATTATTTCACATACCTAATGATACTGTTTGTACGTTGATACTGACTTTACTCATGTTTTTTTTTCTTCAATACTTTAAATGCTTAACATAGGATATTTAATGGATATTGGAGATAGAAGTTGTATGTATCTTTCAAGATCCGCCAATGAGTATGAAAATGGAGTCAAGGATTTTCTCAATAAGGTATTTGAGCGAGCTTCTCTAGGAAATGAAATATTATGCCCTTGCAGATTGTGCTTTAATCGCTATTGGCATTATCGAGATGTGGTGAAGGATCACTTATTTGGTCATGGATTTTCTCCTAATTACACTCAATAGGTTTTTCATGGAGAAGGAATTTCATCAACAAATATTTCACATCTAAGTCATGAAGGGCATGATGGAGTAAGCCAAGGACTATCTGATGACAAACATGATGACATTGATAAACTACTTCATGATACTTTTAGTAATGTAGAAGATGATCAGAGGAATGAAGGGCATGGAAGAGTAAGACAGGGACTATCTGAAGATGTTAAGCATTTTTTAAAATTACTGGAGGAAGGAAAACAAGATTTATATCCGGGGTGTAAGAGTTTTTCTAAGCTGAGTTTCACCATCCGGTTGTACTTGTTTAAATGCATTCACGGGCTGAGTAATGTAGCTTTCTCAGAATTGTTGGACTTGATAAAAGAGGCTTTTCCATTTTCTCAGATTCCCGAGTCTTTCCACAAAGCAAGAAAGGTGATAAGAGATTTGGGTCTCAATTATGAAAAGATTCATGTATGCCCTAATGATTGCATGTTGTTCTGGAATGACAATGCAAATCTCGATAATTGCGTTGTGTGTGGGTCTTCTAGATGGAAGAATGTTCATGATGAATTGACTAATAAGACCACTAAAGTTCTGAAAAAGGTCTGAAGGTACTTTCCTTTAAAGCCTAGGCTTTAGAGGATATTCATGTGTTCTGAAACATCTGTAGCTATGAGATGGCATGCTACTGAACGACCCAAAGATGGAAATTTAAGACATTCTGCTGATGGGGAAGCTTGGCAACATTTTGATTCCATGTATCCTAACTTCGCAAAAGATATTCGTAATGTTAGATTGGGTCTTTCAAGTGATGGTTTCAATCCATTCATAAAAATGAGCATTTCTCATAGCACATGGCCGGTTATGTTAATGAACTACAACTTATCATCGTGGATATGCATGAAGTCGGAGTATATTATGTTATCAATGATTATTCCTGGTGCTTCATCTCCTGGAAATGATATTGATATATACTTGCAGCCGCTACTTGCAGAGTTGAATGAACTATGGAAGGTGGGAGTGGAAACATTTGATGCTGAAACTAATAAAACATTTAATATGCGTGCAGCTTTATTGTGGACGGTTAGTGATTTTCCAGCACTAGCAATGCTTTCTGGATGGAGCACCAAGGGAAGATGGGCATGCCCTACTTGTAATCATAATACTTGCTCCCAATATCTCAAACACAGTCGTAAGATGTGTTACTTGGGTCACCAAACTTTTTTGCCCTCTAATCATCCATATCGAAGAGATAAAAAATTATTTAATGGTAAAGAGGAGCATAAAGTTGCACCTACTCCCTTATCAGGAGAAGAAGTCCTTGTAGAAGTACGTGAATTGAATAATGTTTTTGGAAAGGGACAAAAAAAAAAGAAAGCGAAACAATGATGGTCCTTGGGAAAAAAGATCCATATTTTTGAATTGTCGTATTGGCCACAAAATAAATTGCCACACAACCTTGACCCGATGCACATAGAGAAGAATTTTTATGATAGTTTGCTTGGTACTTTGTTGGATATTATTGGAAAGTCCAAAGATCATATAAATTCTCGGTATGACTTGCATGAGATGGGGATACGCAAAGATCTTCAACCAATAGAAGATGATAATAGTGGAAAAGTTCATTTGGCTAAAGCTTGTTTCTCCATGAAACCGGATGAGAAAAGATTGTTTTGCATTGTTTTAAAAGATGCCAAATTACCAAAAGGGTTTGCCTCTAATATATCAAGTCGAGTGCAAATAGATGAGATGAAAGTATCGGGATACAAAAGTATTGATGCTCATTTCATAATGCATCACTTGCTCCAGGTTCTAGTTAAAAAGGTGTTACCGAAGAATGTGTCTTTGGCATTGATTAGGTTGGGGAATTATTTTAGAGCCATATATAGTAAGGTTGTAAGAAGAAGTGATCTTGATAAAATGAAGGGTGAAATCATTGAAATTGAATGTGATCTTGAAAAGATTTTCCCTCCAAGTTTTTTTGATATAATGACACATTTGCCTATCCATTTAGTAGATGAAATTAAGCTTGGGGGGCCGACTCATTTGCGTCATATGTATCCTATTGAAAGAAATTTATGTAACTTCAAGGGATGTGTTCGCAATAGAAATACCCCTGAAGCATCAATAGCAGAATGTTTTTTGGCTGAAGAATGTTTGAACTTTTGTTCGAGATACCTAGATGAAAATATGAAGAAAAAATTCAGTAGGTATCCAACAGAGGATGAGGAGGACATTCAAATAGAGGGAGCTAGTTTTCCACCTATATTTCCAAAGACAGGTCATCTAATTGGAAGTAAGAAGAAAAGGAAAGGCAAGACTTTTGATCTGGATAATCATCAATGATTTGAAGCACATCGATATACTTTGTTTAATACCGGAGATGAACAAGTAGAGGCATTTATCAAGTAAGATAAAATAATTATTTGTATTTTAACTTCCTTTATATGATATCATTATCTGTTTAAATTTCATTGATCTACATCGTTGTTGATTTAATTTGCAATACATGCTGGCAGGGAGCATAAGGATTTAGTTGATAATCATACTAGAGGAAATGCATGGGTAAAAGCATAGATTCATAGTCGAGAATTTGGTGATTGGTTTAAGAAAAAATTTAAAAATGTTGAAGTGCCAAATCATTTAAGATGGCTAGCTATAGGGCCTAATTTTGTGGCTAAAAGATATATTGGATATTTCATTAATGGATATTGATTCCATAAAATGACACGGGACATCTCAGGCAAGACTCAAAATAGTGGAGTGACTTTGTCAGCAACAACAGATAGTTTTGCTAGTGCTAGAGACCCAAATCCCGTTGATGGAATGGTTATCTATTATGGAGTTATTGAAGATATCATCAAGATAGATTATTGTAGTTTCTTTAGTGTTGTACTTTTTAGATGTGCTTGGTTTCATAATGAAGTAGATGAATATGGGTTGATTCGCGTAAATTTCAATAGAAAATGCAGCACAAATGACCCTTTTGTTCTAGCATCACAAGTGCATCAAGTCTTTTATGTAGAAGATCCAATTGAGAAAGGGATTTATTATGCAAGAAATAAAGTCCATGTTGATTTGTATGATTTGGAGGAAGAAAGTTGTCCCAATATTGAAGAAACATTTTGGAGGAAGACTAATGATGACATTGGTTCATCAGAAAGAGTAGTCGATGTTGATTTCAGATGGTTGAGGGACGATCTCCCTGTTGATATCATTGATGTGCCTTCCCTTTCCTAATATTCAGAAGATGTAGAAATATCAGAAGAGGAAGATGACATTGATGATACCGATTGGGATTGGATGGAACCTGATGACTGGAAAAATTAAGATATTCTAAGCTTTTTTTAAAATTTCTTTGTAATGGTAAGTAGTATATTAGACTTTGTTTGCTATCTTTTATTTTGTATCTTTAATGTGCTTAATTTTCCAAATGTCTTAAATTAGTGAAACTTAACAAATGCACGCTAAGAGTTGTTGGACACATTTTGAAACCTTTCTTTCTGCTAAGAGTTGTGCCTGGATGAAAGTAAGTTTGTTCTACACTTTAGCGGTGTTGCTTGAATGTCTCAATGTTAGAAAAAGCAATAATATATCCATTATAATCCCACAATAGGTGTTGAAGGTGTATAGGAATGATACAGAATCTGGGTTTTTTTTCCGGCTAGTTCATATAGTTAATATGATTAGGTTTTTCTTTTTGATTGTATGATTTTGTTGATGATTCTTAGAAAAAACATTTGACAACTTCTGAGCACAAACAATCTATGGGTTAAGAGTTTTCTATATGGGTTAAGAGTTTTCTATCTTTTCCAGGTTCTTTCACTTCCCATTCTGAATTTATGAGATAGCGGCTGAGATATTTTCTATCTTTTACAAGTTCTTTCACATTTGAAAACTTATGATCTCTGTAATTCCGAGGGAGTCAGGAAAGTGACATTTATAGAAGCCATTTGTCTTGTGGGGAAAAAACCGAAGGAGGCAAAGTTCAAAGATACATGTATATACAGGTTCTTTCGTATGTTCTTAATACATAACTATTAAGTCAATTATGGAGGACTGCCTAACAGATTTCTGACTTAAGAGTTCTGTCAGAGAATACTTCAAGACTATTATAGGTTATACCGTATTAGACTTTGCTTTATTTAATTTATTTTTGGAAGTGTTTACATATGTGTTGCTACAGAGAAGGTGTGGAGTTGGTTGTCGTTGTAAGACATGTTTAATTTTCTTTGACTTTGCAATTTTCTTGATGTGGTTTTCTCATCCATGATAGTATAAGAGGCACATTGTTCAACTTCTATGTTTGGAGCATATAGGAAGGAACTTTTTTTAAGTTGCCAATGTTTGATAATTACGTGTATATATTGAAGTTTTGGTACTATTGATGACAGTATTTAGCTGTTCAATTCTCTTGGATGTCGTTCCTTTAAGAAGTTTCTCCTGGTGATCCTTTTTGTTTCTTTACCTCTATCTATGTCCTTAAAGTTCAACCGAGGTGATCCTTTTTGTTTTTTAACCTCCATCTTTGTCCTTAAAGTTCCACTGAAGAACTGGAAAGATATTTCTGGGGTGGGGATTTTTCCATGACAAGGTTTTCAGCAATTCCTCTTTCAATCTGTTTGCCATTGATAATGCTTGCATGTCTGCTTCTGTAACATGATCAGTGCCTGAAAGTTAATTAGGGGCAGTACTTCAATTTACAAAACCTCATTTTCCTTCCAGTCAATTGGAATAAAAGTGTTCACATGATCAGTGCCTGAAAGAGAATTGTTTTAAGTTCTGGTTTTTTTTCTTTTTTGCTTTGTAAGTGACCTGACTGAGACAAATATAATAGAGCTAGAGAGTGAGATCTGACAGTGACAGTAAAAGAGTGCTCTTCCAGCAATTTGATTAACAGTGACATACCCTGAGTACTGTTGGAGCGATAACTTTGGTTGTCCAGGCAGAGATATTATTCTGGCAGCTTGTCCTTCTTCTTTATTCTTATTCAAATTTGCAGCAGTCACTACACATATTGTTGTTGCTCCAAAGTTTAAGTGGGTGACTATTTTACTGTGCACTTTTTTCATTTCAACATTCTGAAATTTAACTTGTTCCATCTTAAATTTATACAGGTTTGTAAAAAAATGAACCAACAGCAGCCTACAAAAAATAACACAAGATTAAGGAACAGGACATTTAGTAAACCTGGATCATTATCAGCCATGGCAAGTAGAAAACGACGTATGCTGACAAGAAATGAAACTGTTCAAGCTATACGATCGGAGAAAGAAAATCTCCTAAAGTTAATTGTACAAGAGCAGCCACCAGTAGCACCACCAGCACCACCATCTAGAGAAATTGAACAATCTATAGCGGAGCACCATGTGGTAGAGGAGCAAAATGCAGAATATGATCAACCTGTACAAGTTCAGGTCCAAACGACAGATTCAGCCACTCCTACAACAGCTGAACAGTCTGAAGCACAAGGTAATATATAGCTTAGAAACTTATTGAATTCATTCATGACGTCTAATTTCTGCTTTTTTTTTATAGCAGCAGGGCCTTCAACTAGAAAAACAAGAGGCAAAACACAAATGCATAAGGTACACGGCCGGCAAGAGAAACAATTGATCACATTAGACCAGAACAACCAACCTGTTGGTCCTACAGATAAAGTTGTAAATGAGTTGAGCAGCTTCATAGGCACATTGGTGAGGAAAGCGACCCTTTGCCCATAAGATATATTTGATTGGAGGTATATGGATACTAAACAGGAGTTATGGGATTATACCAAGGTTGGTGTTCTACCCTTTTCTTTTCCTTAATTAAAAGTGCATTTTTTTGTTGTTCTAACTAAACGGAACCAACTTGTAGGCTAAATATGATATTCCTAATGCCGCAAAATATTGGGTTTTGGAAAGAATCCGAGAATCTTGGAGAAAGCACAGAAGGGAGTTGAAGAGAGATCATTACGATCGATGGAAAAATGATGAAGTTTGATTATTGAAAAGGCCCAAAAATGTGCCGGAATGTCAATTTAAAGAGCTCCTCGTGTACTGGAAGTCTGAAAAATTCCAGGTAAAACGTATTATAGTTAGTGCAACAAATGAAGAATTTTATTACTATTTTTAACGTTACTGATTCATACTTTCAGAAAATGTCCAAAACCAATGCTGAGAATCGGAAAAAGTTGATGAATCCACACACTACTGGAAAGAATTGTTTTGCTGTAGTTCGCAACAAATTAGTGTGTTCTCTTGTTTATTATTTAGTTATAACTTGTCATTTAGATAGTTTTTTATATTCACAAAATATCATATGAATAGGAAAATGAGAAGGGGAGAAATTTGTCTCTAAAGAAGATTTTTGCGGAGACAAGAGCAAGAAAATCTGATCGTATATACAAGACGTCTAATGAAGACACAACGAGTAAAATTGTATGAAACATATCTTTTTCAAGTTTATATTAACATAAATGATTAGTTCTTAATTTATAATTATTTAAATGTGCTTTTGAATATGATTATTAGACTCAAATAGAGGAAATTGAAACACAACAGGGTTCAAATAAACAGCCTGTTGATGCATTTTCAGCCGTCATGGGTGCTGAACATCCAGGACGTGTAAGATTGCTTGGAGGGGGAGTTACAAAGACTTCTTTGAAAAAATTAAATGATGGATCTGAATCATCTGTAAATGCCACAAATGATGTTGTTCTACAAATGCAAGAAAGGATGCGAAAAATGGAGGATCAGATCGAGGAGCAGAAGAGAACCATTCGAAAAAAAGTTTTTGCAGATGTAATTGCTCGGCTTCAGAATGCAGGAATAATTGATCCTAACATACTGGCGGCATTAACTATTCCTTCACCATAGGAATCGACTTCTACAGTAGCAGCTACAGGGAGAAACAGTCAAGGTTAGTATTTGAAATTCTAAATTATACTCCTATTGTTTTGGTGGCTGACATAGTTTATTGTTGTTGGACTGTATTGGATGGTTATTTCTGGTTCGTAACTGTGTACCGAGTTATGTTTGGTGATTATGTGGGATGTTCGCTACTGTGTGTTATTCTTCTCTTCCCTTTTTTTCTTTTTTTATTGGTTGCATCTGTTGATATGATGGCTAAACCTGTTGATGTGGTGGCTGCATCTGTTGATCATGTGATAACGTGTTACTTTTGCACTTGGCTGTAAAAGCAATCCATTGTCTTTCGATATTACAGTTGCTTGTAGCGGGTTCATGTTGGGTTTGGTATTTGTTGCTTGCTATATCATAGGTAGAATTTTGTGAACTTCTCTGTTTGATACTTAAGTCTGTGAAAATATTGGTCTTTATATGGAGGAGGAGGAGAAATTATTCCTAAAGTATCTCTATGGGTTTGTGGAGGCTGTATGGAGTTGCAAAGTAGGGATGTGAATGCCTTTCAACTGGAGAAGGATTCCTACACCAGTGGGGTATACTGCCCTTATCCCGCTAGCCCCTTAGATCGTACTCTCTAGCTCGTCCTCTTTGAGAAGAAAAGGTTCTTCCCTCTTATCCCTGTTGTGTCTTTTACACATGCATTATACAATTCACAATAAGGTGGCTGGCTATTGAGATGCTGAAAAAGACAAAAATCAGGAATGAATTAAGTAGTAATAGAATATCTAATCATTAGAATGTGCACCCACTCTTCTGTTACCATATATTTCTTCTTTAGTCTATTTGGCAAAAACAACCTCCATTTCATTCCCTAGAGGTAAAAACAACATCCATTTCATTCCCTAGATGCCAAGAGAGCAGGTTTTGTGGGAAATACAGTACATTGAACTGAAACAGGTGTCCTGATAGATAGAGAAAGGTGAGGAAGATCGTAGGTACAATATAATGAAGAAAACAAACAAAAGAGCAAATTCATCTTCGAAGGTTTATCATCCTTCTGTAATTTATAGCATCTACATCTCAGCTGTAAATTTTCCTCTGTTGCTCAAATTTGTCATATATATGTTGTGAGGAGAATCAATATATATAATGAAGTGTATCATGCGAGTGTTAATTAGGAGTTGCGAAGGTGATTGTCACTAATAGAATGGATACAGCTAGATGTATTTGAGTTGCCTTCATGAATCCTCTTGTCTTCTGCATGTAAACTAGGAGAGTGTATATATATATATATAGGAAGGTAAAAATTGAGACTCAATGGAACACTTAACCTATGTGAAAATGTAGCTGATAAAGGGTGTGTCAGCAGGAAAGAGTACTTTGATTGAGATTTAATAATGGAGTGTTGTCGGTGGTTTAACACGTAATTTTGTGAACTTGTCTATTTCATTTTTGCCTTCATATGTCGCGGGATCTCCAACACCACGGTTTCAATGAATTAAGAATGTTTTAACACTTCTAGATCAGCTTTTGTTGTTGTTGTTGTGTAGTTTGTTACTCAACTTTAATTTTGTTTTTCTTATTGTTGTAGGTGATCGTGACATAGAAGATGGCAACGAAATTGATAAACTGGATCTGACCTAGATATCGAGAACATTTGCTTCATGTCACACTAGCTCGCTATTCGGAAAACTTATGTATGTTTTGATTGGGGATCGATCACATCTAACCGAATAGTTTCTAACATCATTTATTTTTGAACATTTAAAACTTGTGTATATATGTTTTGATTTTTTTGAATGGTCAAAAAATATTTGGTTTCTTATTGGTGGACAAAATTAACCGTTGCTATAGTTCATGTTTAAGCATCACAATAGCTTACAAAATAGTCATCCTAAAAAGCTTTATAGGACGATTTATATAATTTAGTCACAAAAGGTAGCCATTCCAACATAAATCAAACTGTCCCAATAGCTTAAAAAACCTTCCCAATAAGGTTATAGGGACGATTTAACAACCGTCGCAATAGCCTAAAATTTGTCGCAATTTATTGATAGGGAATTTTTAATGAAACGTTGCAATAGCATAAAAACATCGCAATATGTATTAATGAACAGTCCTCCAACCATCGCAATAGCAGTAAACCGTCGCAATAAGCTCTATTTGGACGGTTTTAAAACTGTCGCAATAGCTTAAACCGTCCCAATAGGATCTATTTGGGCGGTTTTACAACCATCGCAATAGCATAAACCATCGCAATATACATTATTGGGATGGTTTAAAACCGTTTCAATAACCATCTCGATAGCCACAAAAACCGTCGCCTAAGAAAATATATAAACGTGGCTATAGTATATATATAGGAATGGTTATTAACCATCCCAACACCACTCAAACCGTCCCATATGGTCAATGTACAAAACGGTCGCTAAAGACAGGGATGTAGCAACGGTTTTTGTAACCGTCGCAGTTGATCTATGGTAACGCCTTTAGTAGCAACAGTTCTCTAACCGTCGCTATACATCTATTGGCACGGTTTTGGAGGCTATGAACACGGTTTTGCAACCGTTGCAATAGCCCCTTTTTCTAGTAGTGATAGTGGTTATATAATTTATCTATGTAAGTGTTCGCATCATCCATAGCCGTCCACAAATCAGGTTGTTCTTGTTCTTCATCACCAGAATCATTGTTAGTATTTATCTCTAATTTCGCATAAATAAGAGTACTAAAGTGGCACATAATATTATATTTCATGCACGGATTTAGTATAGCACCAACCAAGTAAATAGGGAGAATCAGAAAAAAATATTTTTAAAATTTAGCAAACATGGCACCAATAGCTTCTTTGTATCCTTCTTTATTTTTGTATTCTTTGAGCAAAGCAGAAATATCGGTTATATATGCCAAAATATTACAAACAGTAGGATAATAAGCACCGGAAAATTCAACCGTAGCTATATAATTTTTTTCCAAAAACTTAACAAGATCATTAATTACACTCCAGTTAGAATCATGTAGCATGCAGTGGGCAGAATCAGCAAACGAACCATAATGTTGGTTAAAAGATAGCGTAATAGGAACTCTATATTTATAACAAGTTTTTAAAAAATCATACGTAGTATTCCATCTAGTATCACATTCTTCAGGCATCAATATCGGTGCAAGTCCATTTTGTTTACATTTAACTTTAAAGTCTTTAATTCTTCTTCTACAATTATTTCCTTGAATAAAACCAACAGCAAGACGAATTTTTTCAATATAAAGTTCAAAAAACTCAAGACTATCTCTTACAATTAAATTATATATATGACAAGCACATTTAACATGAAAAATTTCAGGTAACGACGGAGATAGCTTAGATTTTAACTTTGTTATAGCAGTCTTGTTGTTTGAAGCATTATCAAAAGTAATACATAAGATTTTATTTTCAATACCGTAAAATTCTACAACTTTAGCAATCGAATCAACAATAAAATCTCCAGTATGTTTACGATCTTCATCATATAAAAATGCAAGAATACGTTTTTGCATAACAAAATTACTATCTATCCAGTGACAAGTAATGGTTAAATAATTATTTTTATTTACATCACGACCAAGATCAGAAGTTAGGGACATTCTACATTGAATATTTTTTAACAATGTTGATAAATAAAAATAATATTGTGAATGGAGTCTAAAAATATCGGCCCTACAAGTAGTTCTAGGAATACCATTAAACATAGGATTATAAATTGCTTGAATATAATGACTAAAGACATCAGAAGAAGGAAAACTAAAAGGCAAACAACCCACAACTACCATTTTAGCTATCTTTTCCCGATCCCTCAATTTATTATACTCTTCATTACTTGACCGGTTGTTGGGTCCATTCTAGTTTGCATTGGCCCACCAAAATCCGCACCACCTCATGATATATTTAACACTCTTTTGTGATTATCACTTATATGTCTCATTAACGTACCCGTACCCCCTTGCTTGCCTCCTCTTTTATGTTTATATATTTGTTGATAAATATTGCATTGCACCTCAATATCTAATATACATTCAAAAAATTGTCATGCAATACTAGTTGATTTACGAGCTCTTAGGGAACGGGGAGGACAAGGAGGGAGATTAACCGATTCGGATCTAACGTTAGCATTTTCTACTGTGGGTGTCTCACCAATATTTTCATCATCTTCGTCTAAATTAACCGCATCTACTTTATTTTCTTTTACTATACCATAATTTTCCTGAGCTTCTACATAATCCATATTGTGGGCACCTACACCTAAAGGTACACCTACTTCTTCCGCAAAAGGTTGACTAAGCGGTGCCGGATTCACACCGATATATCTACTATTTGAACTACCTCTACCGCTAGTAATTCATTTTTTACTACCACTACCACTTCCGGAACAAAAAATTTTAACACCTTTAGTAGCGAGTTTCTTAATTTATCCATAATATAAATTAAACTAAAATAATTCAAAACAAACAAATATAATAAAATTAAATATTCAACAATTAATACACTAAATAAAAATTAAATGTAAGGGATGGAACGACAATATCAAATTTTGGAAATATCCGAAGATTGCGACTTTAGAAACTTCCACTCGTACTTTGTAATTACAAAATTAAAAAAATAAAGTGAGCACTTTAGGAAATATATAGAATATTTGAGAATTGAGAATTGAGATTTGAGAGAGAATGAGATTTGAGAGAAAGAAAAATTGTGTGGAAAATGATTTGAATGTGTAGGATATTTATAGGAATTTTTTGGGGTTAAAAAATAATTTTAAATGTAAAAAAAAATATATTAATTAAAAGGGCCAAACTAACCGTTTGGACCCAAAATCGGCTATATAGTCGTTGGGCCAACGGCTAGTTTGGCCCAATCTCCAAAATTCTAAAAAAAAAAAAAAATGAAACCAGGCCGGGCCGGGTGGGTTAATTGGCGGTCCTGGATCGGTTTTGGTCCGGATCGGGTTAACCGGACCCAAAAAAATTAAACCGACCCGGGATCCGTTACCCTACAGCCCGTAGGCTGATCGGGCAGGGTCAAATCGGGCAGGTTTTTGTAAGTCGGCCGGGTCAACCCGGCCCGTTTGACACCTTGCTTTTATCTATCAAATTATGAGTGAAATTTGCATGGGTCGAGTTACGATACGAAAACCTACCTTACGTTTGCTATTATTATGGTATGCCAGGATATGATGAGAGAAATTATGTACAAAAAACGAAGGATATTCAATCAAAACACTCTAAGGATGAGGACTTTGGCACATGGCTAAAAGAACAGAAACATGTTATTTTCTCATAAAATCAATCAGAGGCGCGAAGGAGTAAACTTATGAAGAGTATTTTATGTTGAGAAATAATAAAGTCATAGGAACTAGATAAAAATTGCTACACGTGGAAGAGGAAGGTAATTCAATTAACATGCAGACCTTTATAGGGAAAGATGTTCCCAATGAATTGGTTCAAAATGAATCAAAAGGAGGAAAACTATGGGTTTGAATAGAAATGCCGAAGGTGCATTGAACATAATGGAATCAAACCAAATGTAGCCTATGGAGTTATCAACTTGTCGATCAGAAGAGAAGAGAACTGATGGCGGTAGAAAGGAGATATGTAACATGGGAGAGGGAATTAATTTATATTGGAGTTGAAATGCGGAGTTTGAATATTGGCTTGGGGAAGAAAGATATGTTCTTCCCGCTGCAAATTGATAAGAATTATGTATGATGACACACCTAGGGGTAAAGAGGATGTTGCACAGATGAACACGAAAGATCTGAAAGAAAACATACAGTAGACTACCACAATCGTTAATCAGATGGAAGGTCATAACAAAATCACTAACATACCAGAAAAAAAGACAATGTGCATATTATTGCGCTTCATACTTATTTTGAAGCATCGTCTGATTCATTAGTAGAGAGGGAGGACATCGCTAAATGGATTCTCTCTGCCCTTCATTGCGATGTATCCTTTTTTCTTCCTTTCAGATACATTTCATTCTTTCTCTTTGACTGTCAATATTTGTAACATTTGTGCCTTCAGGAGAAAAGTCAACATCGAAGCCAAAGTTAGCTTATCCTTTAGCCTCTCGAAACTACCCTAACAAGAATCAGATCATGAGAACTTTGCCTGTTTCTGAGTCAATTTAGTCAATTGTAACGCCCCGAAAGTACCCCATGAACGTCACACGGTGCTGAAGACTAAGAGTAGTCCCTAGCTAACCCTTTATGCCTTCTAATCTTGACTTTTTTCTTGAAATCTTGAACTTAGAGGAAACCCTAATTTTCTCTTGCTCTTCAGAGTGGAGAGGATTTGACATGTTTTAAAACTAATAATGTCACACCCCTTTTTTAACTCCAAAAATATATGATTGTAAGTGTCGAAAGGGTTTTTATTATTAAAGTGACAAAAAAATTTTGTTTCGAAAAGGATTCACTTTACAATTAACTCAGATTCGCCACTTGACATAAATCAGGTATGCCAAGTCACCTTTAAAAATCCTTTTTTAAAACAGTTTGACTCTAAAACTGATCCGCAAATAGAGATTTCAACTAAGAAATTCTGTGGACCGAGGGGAAAATGTTAGGCACCCCTCGATCCCGTGGTTTGACCACGGTCACTTGGTAGAGCATATCGGCTAATTTGACATTAGGAATGGATAAACCACATAAAACACATAAAACAATCAATCAAACACACAAAACAAAATAAATTCAAAATATGGTGTCCAGTCCAATTATACAGTCCCAAAATAATGTAAACCTACGCTAACCTACACTAATCCTAAACCAATACCTCGGGCCTTCATCACGGACGTCCTCCGGGTATAAAATACTTTGGGGCATTCCCCGGTGAATAAACACAAATACCTCGAGGCATTCCCCGGCCAAATTATACATTTGATCAAAAAGCAACCAAACCAAGCCATTCAACATATATTTCAAACATTCAATGTTCCCTAAGTCCATAATTTTCCCACCCCACCCTACTGTTTTCCTATCCCATTCAACCTATTAGGATATTATCGAGGAGTTGACAATTAAACACAAAGTAACAATAACAATGAATCAAAACAACTAATTTATTCTTCTTTTATCAAATTTTGATCCCCTGAATCCATTTATCAATGATTAACACATGCTTCGATTATCAATTCAAGTTTTCAACGTTCAAATCCAACATCTACCAATATACAATCAAAATTCAAACATACCAAACACACAAATCATTCACGATTACGTAAAATTAAAAAGAGAGGATAGAATTGAACCTTTCGAATGCTTTCGATTAACTTAAGAATATGATAAAATCCACTTTGAGAAACTCAACGAACACCAAAATCTCAACTATGAACCAATTCTAGAACAAAAATCCCTCGAAATCCAATTCGAAAAGAGATCCGTGATAACTCGAAAAGAAAACAAGAATAGTGACGCCCAAATCTGACCAAAATTTGAATCATTAATGGAATTACACATCCATTTGTGAAACTGATGGGATTTTTGGTGAGACACGATCGAAAAATGTGAGCGGGATCTCTTTTGGTGCTATTTTGGGTCGGAGTGCCGCCGGTCACACTATTTTCCGACGAGTCTTGATGGAAGAGTGGCTAAACCGTGGTTTTTAAGGGTTTTTGGTGGCGATTCTCAGGCTGAACTCGCCTAAGAAACACCCCTCTCTACTCGATTCTTCTCTCTCCTGCCGATTCTCCTCTTTTTCTCTCTTAGTTCCCTCTCTTAATAATTCTCACTAATTTTCTCCCTGTTTTCTCAATTCTCTCCTCTTTTCTCCAACTTTCTCACTGTGTTCCTCTCCCTTTTTGATTGGGTATCGTGTTCAGTTTGTGTGTGTGAGAAATATTTTAATTATTGTTGTGTATCTTATTCCAGTGAGTATAATGCTGATGTGAGTGTGTGTCTATCAAATTCCCGTGAGGGAGTGATGGAATTCTCTCTAAAAATGTAAAAAAAATAGGGTTGTTTTTTTGTGTCTCTCTTTTTTAATGGTGTGTGCCAATCCTTGGGTATGTTGAGAGGTTCTCTGATAGGGTTGTTGTTGTGCATATATAAATGGATAAGAGGAACATGTGTTTTCTCCTCTATTCTGTTAGTGGTGGGGTGGTGACGTGGTAGGGGTAGGGGTGGCGACGTGGGGGAGGGGGTGGGGGTAGTGGGTAGGGTAGGGGATGAGATAAAATTTGTTATCAATTTGTTGAGAGATGGTTGTGATTTTTTTCATTTTGTGGGGTATAATTACATGGATGAGGGTGTATGATAACGTGAGGTAAAAATGGATGAATTGGGCTTCACAAAATTAGGTGTCTACATCATACCCCTTTTTTGATGTAAACACAAAGTGTTTTCAGACATAAAAAATAGACAATGAAACCAAATTTTGACCCGACCATTATTCAAAGAAAGAAATAGAAGAAAGAAGGACAACCTAGTTGGAGGGTCGAGTGAGGTCTTGTTGAGTTTCCGGTCCGCAGCTCTATCATTACATCAAAAATGAAAATTACAAGTTAAAAACATATATAAAATTATAGAAATCCTATATATCCATCTTTCCTTGGACTCTTGACTTGAGTTTCATCACCCTATTCTTCATACGGGCTCCTGACTTGCAATTTCATCATCTTGTTGCTTGACTTTCCACTTCTTCACCCTGTTCTCCCGGCGAGCTCCTGACTTGATATTTTTCAACTTGTTGACTTTCAATTTCTTCATCTTGTTGCTTGACATTCAACTGTTTTACCCTGTTCTTCATGCGGGCTCCTGACTTGCTATTTTTCAACTTGTTGACTTTCAATTTCTACATCTTGTTGCTTGACTTTCAACTGTTTCACTTGTTGCTTGACTTTCCATTTATTCGCCTGTTCTTCAGGAGGGATCCTGAAATCACATCAAAACTGAAAAGAAATTATCCCAAACAAATGTTATGATAGAAATCTCACTTTTCAAAAATAAAGTCTCATTTTCTAGGAGGATCCTAATTGATGCTTTTAATAACATGAATTAAATTTTTGCCCCAAATTATTATTTGAAAACTTTTGTGAATGTCAAATTCAATCATAACTACTTGCATGTTGCAATGATGAATCAAGACTCTGACCAAGAAATGCATCTCTTGAGAGTAAAATTAAATGACCAACACTAGGAAGTGTGTCTCCTAAGAATTAAAGTGAGGAATTCCGACTAGAAAGTGCATTTTCTAGATATAAAGGTTCAAATTAGGAAGTGTTCCACCTGACAAATGAAAAATAACAAGGAAGTGCATCTCCTAAGGGTTAAATGCAATGACACGACTAGAAAGTGCATTTTCTAGGAGTCAAAGGGAATGACTCGACTAGGAAGTACATATTCTAGGAATCAAGGATTAAGTTAGAAAGTGCATCACCTAACAAGTACAATTCAAATTACCCAGTCAAGGAAGTGCGTCTCCTTACCAATGCCACTTGAATTACCAAAATAAGGAAGTGTGTCTCCTTACCAATGCCGCTTGAATTACCCAAACAAGGAAGTGCGTCTCCTTACAAATATATCTTGAATTACCCAAACATGGAAGTGCGTTTTCTTACAAATGCCGATCGAATTGCCCAAACAAAGAAGTGCATCTCCTTATAAATGTCGCTTGAATTACCGAAACAAGTAAGTACGTCTCCTTACTAATGTTGCTTGAATTTCCCAAACAAAGAAGTGCATCTCCTTATAAATATTGCTTGAGTTACCAAAACAAAGAAGTGCATCTCCTTACCAATGCCTTGAATTAGCCAAACAAGGAAGTGTGTCTCCTTACCAATGCCGCTTGAATTACCCAAACAAGGAAGTGCGTCTCCTTACAAATGTCGCTTGAATTACCCAAACAAGAAAGTGAGTCTCCTTACAAATGTTGCTTTAACTACCCAAACAAGGAAGTGCATCTCCTTACAATTGTTGCTTGAACAACCCAAACAAGAAAGTGTGTCTCCTTACAAATGTTGCTTGAATTGCCCAAACAAAGAAGTGCATCTCCTTACAAATGTCGCTTAAATTGTCCAAATAAGGATGTGCGTCTCCTTACAAGTACCACTTGAATTGTACAAATAAGGAAGTGAGTCTTCTTACAAATACCACTTGAATTACACAGACAAGGAAATGCGTCTCCTTACAAATGTCTCTTGAATTACCCAGACAAGGAAATGTATTTTCTTTCAAATGTCACTTGAATGACCTAGCCAAGGAAATGTGTCTTCTTACAAATGTCACTTGAATGACCCAGCCAAGGAAATGTGTCTCCTAAGGGTTAAGTGGAAGGACTCAACTGGAAAGTGCGACTTCTAGGAGTGAAGGTTCAATTTAGAAAGTGCATCACCTAATAAATAAAACCTGAATTACTCAGATAAGGAGGTGCATCTCCTAGGGGTTGCACGGAAGGACTCGACCAGAAAATGAATCTTCTAGGAGTAAAGACTTAAGATAGAAGGTATGTCACCTAGCAAGCCAAAACTTAAACTTCCCTAACAAGGATGTGTGTCTCCTAAGGGTTAAGTGGAAGGACTCAACTAGAAAGTACGAATTATAGGAGTGAAGGTTTGATTTAGGAAGTTCATCACTTAATAAATGAATTTGAATTACCCGGACAAGGAAGTGTGTCTCCTAGAGATATAGGATTATGGGTTTTACCTTGGTTTTGATTACCAAACCTGTGTAGCAACATTGCCTCTTGCATTTGTAGAAGTGATAAATTATGGCCTTTGATGTCCTTCCGAAATAAAGAAGGCTCACCAACTGTACACTTCGGTCTAAAGATTCTACGGTTTGGCGGGACCCCTAGACTGAGTCTTAGACCCTGAAATATAAGGGGTCAATACAAACGTACTGGTATGTGAAACAACTCAAAATAGCATGCTTTTAATACAATATAGATGAGAGAATTTCATAAAAATAATGACCATAATACGTAAGTAAAAATACATGGGCATACTTTAGTGATCTCCAAAAACACTTCTTTGAAACCATGACTCGCTCTTTGTTATTCTTCTAAGCTAATCAGTACACCCTGCAAATCCAAAATTCCACGGGCTATGTGGAAGCCGCCCTTGCCTCGGCGGCCAAGCCTCCAATCCAAGTAGCTGCCAGGATTGGAGTGGTGATACCCCCATGTGAGCACACCGCAGGAAATCACCTCATGTGAGATGTCTTAAAAATGTCATATCATGTAGAATCATATATCATAAGTCCCGTATCGGCAACTACGATTTCCGGCGATGATCCCTTGCGCTCAAACGCCTTCTTCGGGTAACCTACTAGCCCTCTTAAATTTATTTGGTGATAATAGGCCTAATTTACCTTGGTACAATCATGAGATGGGATTTCGCGGAAGATAGGACTTAAAAGCATTCTCCACCTCACAAGATAAAACAAATGGATCTTAAACTTAAAGACACTATTCATCTATGCCCCAACATTAATTAACATACTACATACTTTCCAACTTACAACTCACCAATCACATATCTAAACACAAGAGTTTGTGTCCCGTCGTATAATACTTCTATATTGAAGCCCAACTCCATGGAAATAGGTGGTAACTTAAACTACGGGACTCTGCACTCTACATCACATTAAGAAATCACCTCACCCTATCACTATAATCCAACAACATCAAGTCTTAATTCAAGAAATACTAACCACACATCACATTGGTTTGTGTTTTCATCAATCACAAAATTTAAGCCTATCATTACTACACAACCTTCATGGATCTCCCAACTAAGACCAGCCAATTCAATCATTTTCACCACATAACTCCTTCTTAACTATCTCACGTAACGAAAGCTCATCTCCTTCTTCCCCCTTCACCTATAACCTTAGATCTAGAAGTCACATCAAAATATCCATCTTCAAAAACATCTACTCCCCCATTCAACACACTACCACGCTTTCACAACCACCGTCATACTGACATACGGAGGGTTATTGAGGGACCCGAGCCTAAATATCATGAATGGATATAACACTCATCAATTCATAACTTATACTTATTGCACTACTCAAGGAGGTACATGAAGTAAAAATACGATAGAATAGACACGGATTGCTTCAGATATCAAGTGTCTGGATCATAAGTAAAGGGTTGTTCGGCATAACCACAACACAACAAGATTTCTTAGGACATACTACGGTGAGAAACATGGGTACACATATCTCATGATTTGTATAACATAAGGTCGTATTTCATAAAGTCAATGATTGAGACAAAGATTGATACTTGAAGTTAGTGCTTCTCATTTTCAGAGCCGAGATAGTCATAAGTTCGCACAACTTTATCGCTTTGGCTAATTTCAGCATAAAATAATTCAATGACATACAACAATATATTTTCTTAAGACCAAACATGTTGTGAGACATAGGTTTGGATCATGAGCAACATAACATATGGCTTGGATACTTGAAATATTGGATCACTGAGGGTCATTATTGCTCCTTATTTTTTTAAAGAAACTTTAGGGGATGAGCAGTACCCCAGGCTTTTCATTAAATTGCAATAAATGTACATTGAGGGGGGAATAAACCTGACCTCCATCTATGGTACAAATTATGAATTATGGTCTAACAGATGTGACTATGCACTGTACAGTTATGCAAACTTATGACTTGCTAAAGCCTTCTATTTTGTTATAGCTACACACTAAGGAGGTTCATATATCTTAGTCGACTTTCTTCTCCTGAAACTTGGCATGCCTATTTGATCAAGCTTGTGCTCCTTGTTTGGATATTAGAACAAGACATGAGTCACATAGAGAGCTCAAACCTTAGGCATAGGCAAGACATGAATACATAAGACATTGGTAGAAATCCATTCAAATTGAAGTAGGAGGAACTTGATTGAATAAGAATTGATTTAACATGATTCTTACTTGAAACTTGATACCAAAAAAAAATACTTGGGAACTACTTTAATCCATCATCTCCCCCTTAGATCAAAGTCACCCTCCTAGACTTGAGAATATAACCTTTCATCAATCTATAACCATAGTTCTCAATACAATAGGGGATATCGGTATACACACGAACACAAACTTCCTTCAAGAATTTTACATAAAGACACTAAATTATTTCTGGGTCATCCCCCTTCAGGGATACTAATCATAACTTTTTCTAACCCTAAAGTCACCAACTTATTACTAACATTATTATGGCCATGGACATCCACGGTTCTAAACACTTAACACTCTATCTTCAACTCCTTAGAATACTTGCAATACACCTCTAATCACATAACTTACAACTTAACAAAATTTGTAAAACCATACCCATGGCTCATATTTCCTACCTATATTCCCTCAATTCAACTCTAACGAACACTGTACAACAACTCACCAGACTTCTCCATACTACAATATCAAGAACACAAACTAGGTATGCAAAACACTTATATGCATAAATGCTAAACTTTTCCTTTTTAAGTATACTCTAAAGGCATTGCTTTCAAAGAACGCTACTCGTAATTTTCACTATCCTCTATCGTCATCAACCTACAACTCACAGTCACATGAGCATACATATCCTCACTCCTTATCACATAAAAATCCACTCTCCACTACTTAACATTTTAATATTAGACTGTTAATCACATAACTTATATCATAAAATCTTACCTAACACCATACTACCCAGGGGGAACTTATTCTTATATACTTACGCTCTTATCCACTTAATAACTCATCCACAACTCATCATTTTAACCCTAGTCCTCATATACACATATACCTCATAATTACCTCTTTAACTTTTCATAAACTAACAACCTAGACTCTTTCACAAATCACATCAAGCCTACTAATTCATTCCCACAAAACATACATCATTAATCTCAAGCTACTATTCTTACCACCATATTCTACATCTTAAGTTCAAGCCTATAGTCTAGTAACAATTACGTACCACCAAAGAAACATGCAACATCTTATACTAGTCCATCAAACTGGAAAATTCAACCCAAACACCTCATTTCACCTAGATATTTCCTACAATCAAATCCCCTACATGGCATTACTACTATACCTCAAAATCTACTGCATACCTTCTCACCAGCAATACTAGTTTACAACTACTAGAGAAAAGACAATCAAGGGGTAAAGTCACATAAGAAGGATAATCGACCTCTATCTTATAATACAAACCATTTCAATCTTATCAACATATTCTAATTTCTCACATCATAATTACTTACCCATTCGTACATCAAAATGACCTTCAAAATTCAATAAACAATAATGAGTCTTTATCTCAAACTTATTGATTAATCTATTCCTTCTCCATTTACAACCTATAATTGATTTTTGTACCCATCACAACTATCCATTCTGAGATCCTTCCCTGTTTTTGAATTGATAATAATCACAGCCAAACACTTCATCTATCGAATACCTTACAATCTACAAATATTACTACCACATTAGGCTATCACTATAAAATGACAAATCAGCCCTCAATCAACGGTTATACAACTAAAAATATTTATTTATACAAAGGTCACCCTCACTCTGACTTCTAACCTTGTGACTTCATATCACCAATTTCTTGGACCAATCTCACTACCAATAGGTCATGACACTTTAACATATACTACTACTTGGGTGGAAATACAGTTCCAACATTCTGCTACACATCATTCCTATTATGCATGACATCTGTAACAAGAATTTTGAAAGGGACTGGATACACTTAATACCTCAGGCTGAAAAGCACGATTTCATTAGGATCAAAGTTTACACTATAATCAATACCCCTTGAAGCACCAACTGACTCATCTCAAGTCCTTGCACAATTTTATAATCTTTTATGACTCAATCAGAAAGGACCACGTCATTTGGATTCTAAGCTTTTGTACTTGAATCACCTCATAAATGAGACATGTCTAAGAACATCAGAGTAAGAAAAGTATTAGGATAGCTTTACTTTCGTATGGACGATGCCAAAGCACGAACTAGAGCATAAAAGAGGAACATTCTGACTCCAAAGCACGAACTAGAACATGAAGAAAGAGAAATATTCCAAAACGCCTTGTAGACTCCTACTTATAAGTGTGGCGCACTACACACCCATAAATAGGAATCTACCCGACGTGATTTCGTAGACACCCTGGAAGCATGAACCGTGCTTTGATATCAAGTTTGTCACAACCCGAACCGGGGCCCTGGACGTGACGGGCATCCCAAACCGTGGAGGCTCGAGCTCCTCTTTTCTATCTAGCAATCATGAACACCATTCACATAAAATAAAGAGAAATGTGGAAATAAATAGACGGAATCATGGTCATACATATAAAGAGAAATGTGGAAACTGGTGGCGTTGGAAAGAGGACTCAAAGTCCTTTCATTTGATATTTAGTAGGCCCTCAAATTCATTATATACAAAAAAGTTATGATCGATGGAATTTGACCCAAGTTTAGACGCTCACCAAAACTCAATCGATAGGAAAGCTTTCAACTCGTCCTTGAGTTAGGGGATTTGTTGACCTCAATTCATGGTCAAAGGAATTCAAACACTATAGGATTGATCATTACACATATATTAACAAAGAATCATTGGGTTTGGATCTATATGTGTAGAAAAGATAGTTCAAACTTTACCCCGAAAGGGCGGGGTATTATAATATGGCACCTACTCTAATAGAGTGAAGAAAATCTTTTCGGATTTTTCAAATAAGATCTCCGAACCCATAATAGACTGCCTACATATCTCAATCCCGAGAGAGAAGAATCAGGGGTCCGTAGTTCGTCCAGATTGAAAAAATAAAGTTTAAACAACCGACTGAACCCTAACATAAGAGACACGACCACAAACAGACGATAAACAACGTTAATAAAATCTTTTCTTTGTTTTTTCACTTGACACTTCACATAAAAATGACACCAACAACTATGAAACAAAAAAAAATTTGGTACTTTTGTTATAAGAAAGGTACAAAACTCCTACCATGTTTTTGTATTTTTCTTTTATAAAAAACTCCTATTAAAAATAATTTTTTTGAAGAATTTTTGAATTATGAATGAATGCTAAAGGAATAAAAAGAAAATCTTTTTGGTGTTTTTTTTTTTACAAATGAGTGCAAAATGTAAAATTCTTTCTTTTTTTGAAATTTTTTGGATTCTGAAGAACAAAAACTATAAAAAAAACTCTAAAAACTACGAAACTCCTTTTTGATTCACCTTTTCTTTTTTTTCCTTTTTTTTCAAACACACATTCCTTTAATCCTGGCACATGCTTTCCCAAAATCAGTCCGTCAAATAACCCCGTCACCTTCAAAAATATAATATTTAGCACGTAAGGATGCTTTTAAGGTGACTCTCCTATAAAGGATCAAGTGGGTCCTGCTAGGTCTCAATATGATGCAGGTAAGCATGACCTAAAGTCTGACCTACGCTGGAGTCAACTAACAAGGTTGTTTGGGAGAGTGTATGATCGCTAGTGGCTACGAGAGCTTTCCACACACTCCATACATCCGACGGCTCCTCCTCCTAAAATAAGGGTGACTCAACTAGAGTTGGTGTATACGACGTGCACTCTGGGACTTGTTGCAAAAAGAATTGACTCGGGTTATGCAAATGATGTCAGATATAAAGTGGTAAAACATAAAGAAAGACTGTAGACACGTAGCACGTAAGCACTCAACAATGACAAAATAAACACTAACGATAACAAAAACAATGTTTATACACCCATAATGTCAAACTAAGCTGATACAACTCCAAAAATAAGCTCGAATTCAAAAAATTCCCCGGCGGAGTCGCCAGAGCTGTCACACTCATTTTTTAACTCCAAAAAGATATGATTTTAAGTGGCGAAAGGGTTTTTATTATTAAAGTGACAAAAAATAATTTTACAAAAAGGATTCATTTTACAATTAACTCAAAGTCGCCACTTGACATAAATCAGGTGTACCAAGTCACCTTTGAAAATCCTTTTTCAAAACAGTTTGACTTTAAAACTAATCCGCGAACAGAGATTCTAGCTAAGGAATTCTGTTGACCGAGGGAAAGGTGTTAGGCACCCCTCGATCCCGTGGTTCGACCACGGTCACTTGGTAGAGCATATCGGTTAATTTGACATTACGAATGTATTAACCACACAAAAAAAACATAAAACAATCAATCAAACACAAAAAAACAAATACATCTAAAATATGGTGCCCAGTCTAATTATACAGTCCCAAAATAGAAAAATGCAGAAATGTAAACCTACGCTAACCTACACTAATCCTAAACTAAGCTCCAATACTTACCCAATGCCTCGGGCCTTCGTCATGGACATCCTCCGGGTACAAAATACTTCGGGGCATTTTCCAGCGAATAAACACAAGTACCTCGGGGCATTCGCCATCCAAATGATACATTTGATCAAAAAGCAACCAAACCAAGTCATTCAACATATATTTCAAACATTCAATGTTCCCTAAGTCTTAAATTTTCCTACCCCGGCCTATCGTCTGCCTATCCCATTCGACCTATTATGATATTATCGAGGATTTGACAATTAAACACAAAGTAACAATAACAATGAATCAAAACAACTAATTTATTCTTCTTTTATCAAATTTCAATCCCCCGAATCCATTAACCAATGATTAACACATGCTTCGATTATCAATTCAAGTTTTCAACGTTCAAATCCAACATCCACCAATACACCATCAAAATTCAAACATACCAAACACACAAATCATTCACGATTACGTAAAATTAAAGAGAGAGGATAGAATTGGACCTTTCGAATGCTTTCGATTAACTTAAGAAGATGATAAAATCCGCTCCGAGAACCTCAATGAACTCTAAAATCTCAACTATGAACCAATTCTAGCACAAAAATCCCTCGAAATTCAATTTGAAAAGAGATCCGCGATAACTCAAAAAGAAAACAAGAATAGTTATGCCCAAATCTGACCAGAATTTGAATCATTAATGGAATTACGCATCCATTTGCATAACTGATGGGATTTTTGGTGAGATGCGATCGAAAAACATGAGCGGGATTGCTTTTGGTGCTATTTGGGGTTGGAGTGCCGCCGGTCACGCTGGAAGAGTGGCTAAACCGTGGCTTTTGAGGGTTTTTGGTGGCGATTTTGATGATTCTCAGCTAAACTCACCGGAGAAACACCCCCCTCTCCTCGATTCTTCTCTCTCTCCCCCGATTCTCCCCTTTTTCTGTCTTGGTTCCCTCTCTCAATAATTCTCACTGATTTTCTCTCTATTTTCTCAATTCTCTCCTCTTTTCTCCAATTTTCTCACTGTGTTCCTCTCCCTTTTCGATTGGGTATCATTTTTAGTTTGTATATGTGAAATGGTGTAATTATTATTGTGTATCCTATTCTAGTGAGTAGAATGGTGATATGAGTGTGTATCTATGAAATTCCCATGAGGGGGTGATGGAATTCTCTCTAAAAATGGAAAAAATGGGGTTGCTTTTTTGTGTCTCTCTTTTTTATTGGCGTGTGCCAATCCTTGTGTATGTTGAGAGGTTCCCTGATAGTGTTGTTGTGCGTATATAAATGGCCAAGAGGGATATGTGTTTTCTCCTCTATTCTGATGGTTGTTATTTTTGTCATTTGTGGGGTATAATTACATGGGTGAGGGTGTAGGATAACGAGAGGTAAAAATGGATGAATTGGACTTTGGGAGGGACAAAATTAGGTGTCTACAGATAAAATATGGATTATAATGTGTTTTGGATGATTTAAATCATGTGGGAAAAGTTTGAGGCGTGGAAAATACCAAAATACCCCTAGGAAAAACATGTACAAATTGCTGAAATTTTCAGTTGATGACTTGAGTTAATAACTTATCAACTAGTTGATGGCTTACCAACTCAAGTCGTCACTTCTGTAGCTGGAATGTTTATGGGAGACGACTTGGTTGATAAGTTGTCACTTAGTTGATGAGTTATCACATCAAGTCGTCATTTTGTAGTTGAAGTTGATGACATTCTGGTTAAGGCTGACGACTTGACTGATAAGTTATCACTTAGTAGACGGCTTATCCCCTCAAGTCGTCACCTTGATGACAAACAGACATGCTGAGGTGAAATGAGCATAATTTTCCACTTCGCTATCGAATTAAGGTTAAACTAAATGCGTTGGAAATAATATTCAAAGATCTTTATTTTGGTATATAGTAGAACACATAGTTCATTATATACTATAAGTAATGATCGTTGGAAGTTGACTCAGGATGAAACGTTCACTAAAACTTAATCGATAGAAACGTTCTCAACTCGACTTTGAGTTTGGAGATTTTTGTGACCTCAATTCATATTCAAAGGTATTCCCACACTATAGAATTTATCATCACATATATATTAACAAGTAATCATTGGGTTTGGGTCTATACGCTTAGGAACGACGGTTTGAATTCTAGCCCGAAAAATGCGGGGTGTTACAAGAATCAATTAATATTTTCCTTTGTACTGATCAATTAGAAAAATAATCCTAAAATAGGATTCTATTAAGGAAATACTTCTATAAATATTGAGATGCACGTTATTGTGGCTCAAACAAGAATTACTTTTATCAAAATCGAAGCTTTGTTATCATTATTATATTATTTTGTTGTAGTTTACAGGTCGTAGATGAATTTACAGGTGGTAGATAAATGTCGGTCGGCTTTGATGAATTTATTTAGGTAAAGGTTAGGTTTAATAGTATTGTTTTTATATCTCTGTTTTGAGAATTTTTTTTGTGTAAAGGTAAAGTTTAGTTGTATTATTTTGATAGCTCTATTGTTGTATTATTTTGTTATAGTTTACAGGTGGTAGATGAGTGTCGGACGGTTTTGAGAAAATTTTTGCGTAAAGATTAGATTTAATTATATTGTTTTGATGTCTCTATGATCGTATTGTTTTGTTGCAGTTTACAGGTGGTAGATGAATGTCGATCTGCTTTGAGAATTTTTTTTAGTAAAGGTTAAGTTTAATTAAATAAATTCTCCAAAAGATGTTGAATTGAATTATTGTATTTATCTTTATTATTTAAATAAATATCATATTTAGTGTAACGTATTATTTTGTTGTAGTTTACAAGTAGTAGATAAATGTCGATCGGCTTTGAGAATTTTTTTTTGGTCAATGTTAGGTTTAATTAAATAAATTCTCCAAAAGATGTTGAATTGAATTATTGTATTCATCTTTATTATTTACACAAATATCATATTTAGTGCAACGTTTGAACTCAATAAAGTGAGGTACACGCGCGAGACCCATACACCTAAACTAGTTATTGAAAAACATGAAAACTATGGGAGAAGTCTCCCCTAAACAAGACTCTTTTAAGGACTACATTGTGAATGTTATTGTGTTGTTGTATGAGGAAGGGGTATTCTATTTATAGAGTTCCAAAATCTCTCCTTCAAGAAAGAGATTAGTCAAATATAGAAAAGAATTATATTTTTCTTTCAGGAAAAATAAAACTTAAACGTGGTAAGAAAATCAAGGCAAATACACTAACAATTGGTTCAAAATGAATGAAAAGGAGGAAAACTATGGGTTTGAATGGAAATGACGAAGATGCATTGAACAACTTATGAATTACAAGAGAAGATAACTGAACTGACGGCGGTGAGAAGGGAATATATAACATGGGAGAGAGAATTAATTCATATTGTAGTTAAAATGCGAAGTTTGAATATTTGCTTGGAGAAGAAAGATGGATTATAAGGAAAATAATACAGAGTGTTATTTTTTATTGGATAGTACTAATTAGGATAGATTATAAAAATCTCTCTTATTGGAAGTGTATTATGTTTTTCCCAAAAATAAATAGAGTCAACTTATAAAAAAAGAAAAATAAATAGAAGACAGATGTTAAGGAAAAATAATATATAGTGTTGCATTTTGTTGATAGTGCTAATTAGGATAGATAATGAAAATCTCTTTATTAGTAGTTTATTTATGTTTTTTTTTTCAAAATTAAACAGAATATAGATTTTAAGGAAAATAATAAATATATAGTGTTAATTATTTTGGATGGTGCTAATTAGGATAGATTATGAAAGTGTCTTTAATTGGCATTGTATTTATGTTTTTCTTTTCAAAAATAAATAAAACCAACTTATAAATAAACTCAGCATAGAAGCATTCAGAATAAGAAATCAGTACTTTTCAATCAAATTTTCAAAGGTATATGTTTCCTTCTGCTACGTATCATTTAATTTTCATTAACAACAAAAACGTTTGAACCGATTTCATACCATTTTATATGCAGGACAAAGATTGCACGTGGTGTCGTAAAAGAAATCAAAATTGATTGAGATTGTTGATCAACTAAATCAAGTGAATTCAGGGTGTACTAATTGATTTAATTTACTAACATTTGTTGTTGGTTGGACTTAATTAGATTTTATGTATGTTTTGTTGCTGTGGATAAAAGGTGTTTTTCCCCTATTAATTTACTTCGATTGTTTGAAGTGTTTTAGAGCTAGGGCCTGTTTACCCGGAGGGAATAATGTCTTCATGAAAAATAAGTGGGTTTTCTTACTTATTTTTCAGTATTTGATACGTAAACAAAATAAAATATTACCTCAAAATAATTTATTTGTCATCTTGCAAATATATAACCCATGCATCTTGAAAAAGTATTTAGAGGTATTAGACAAAACATTTGCTGACCTCGTCACATTAAATTGAGATGGGATGATTTCTGATGCCCCCTTCGTAGTAAGCAATTTATCAACCCGATCACAATTTTTTGTTTAAAGTCATCACTTACTTTATTCCTCAACTTGTTTTTTTGAAAAATATTTTCTAGACTTGTGCCGTACATCATATCATCTCGCAAAAATAATCATCATGCAAAAAATTGTTTTAGCATATCTTTTAAATTGTGTCCTTTAATCTTGCTAAAGATATTGAGTTTCTACCTTAAAAAGGTTAAAATCGCATTAGAAAAAAAGACAAATTTAAGTCTTTTACACAAGTTTTATGCCTTCACTAAAACATCAAACATGAAGGAAATTGAATAATCTGTTGCTCTCTCTTGTTAACACTATCCAGGGCCTAGGATCTTTGCTCCACTGAAACTTTCTAAAGTTTACTATGCCATTTCTTTTTTAATAGTGGATAGAATAAATCAAGAAATTTCCACGTTTATCTTTTTAAACTCCTAAGTTGAAATTGTATAATATTTGAATATTTTAAAAAAAAAAAAAGTTTCCGACACACGTTCTTGTCCTACTAAGCCATGCCAGTCAGTTTCACGAGGACATATGCCAGTCAGTTTCACGAGGACATACTTACGAACATACTCAGTAGGATACATGTGCGATCTCTTCTTCGGTTCAAATGTGTTTCTACATTATGGAAAACATTAATCGATAAACTGTATTTTAGGATGAAGCATCTCAATCATGCCAAGAGACAAAAATTCCCAAAAAAAATTCTTTTACCAACTGCGCCACCCTATAGAAGCTATATTTTTCATTTATTGTTGTCCTTTGTCATTGGCTACACTTGCTGAGGATGTACGAGAACTGGATTTCCCTTTAAGTGTTGAACCACGATTTTGCCAAGTCTATTGTTGCTGTGATGGCTTGGTTATTATCACGGTGTATGATATTCAGCTGAACGCCACCATTGTACTTAGCTTCCCACACCAAAAGTATCATTGCAGGGGATTTCTTGTTTGGGAATGAGTTTTGACTCAAATATTGGTGATTATAAGATCCTTAGAATTCTCGAGGACCGAAACCAAGGTCACAAAGCACGAGGTGAAATTCTGACGCTCAAAAGTGGTTCCCGGAGAAAAATTGATGAATATCTGGTGTCGTTCAATATATTCTGCTTGGTATTCATTCTTTGGCATATATACATGGGGCATTTCATTGGGTTGGTTTTTCAAGAAATTATTTTGTGGTTTCATTCAATATATCCAATGAAGTGTATGGAGAGATACCATTGTCAGAGCAAATAATTAAGCATGAGCTACATTGATATTGACGTTTCAGAATTGGAAGGAATGCTTTGTGCTTATTCTAATGTGCATCATCAGGGGAAGAACAATTTTAAGTTGTGGGTGATAAAAGATTATGGTGTCCAGGAATCTTGGAATGCATTATTTTGCGTAGCAGATCCCAATATTGATATACCTATACCGAAATATAGGTTTGCAAATGGGGAAGTGTTATTCTGGTGCATATATTATGGATGTGCAGAGAATGCATATTAGACACAGAGAGGTCCCTTTACATTATTGCCCGGAGGTCTACTTCAGAATGGATTCGTTTTTATAGAGAGCTTGATCTCTTCAAGATTGCTTCCTTAGTATTTGATTTTATATGATAGAGGCCGCACTTCTTCATTTTCTGTTATATATCATGTTAAAAAACTCTGATTTTAATAGTTTATCTATTGCTGGCAAACTTTTTGGTTTCAGATTGTATATCAGTGCTTTGTTATTTCATGTATTCAGAAAAAGAACATGAGCCATTTCTTGTCCAATTTTTTATACTCATTGTTGCGAGTAAGGCTCTATTTACTACTCAGATGAATCTTAGAGGTTTGTAGCATGTTCACATGAGAGAAGAGTTAACATATCGGTTTCCCAATGATAAAAACATGTAAGATTACATGTAAGATCCTTATTTTCATGTAAGATCTAACAGCACAATAGTAACATTTCTCATTTGCAAATGCTTGAATTAGTTATATCCAAGAGGCACCATACCAGCTCATGTATGCATATTGATGGTAAAGTTTTTTGTTTTTTTTTAAGGCCAAACCCATCGATGACCCCCTAAACTTGACACAATCTTTCACTTAGATACCTCAAGTGGATGTTGTTCACTTTTGGCACCTCAAGTAGTCATAAACTGTGTCACTTTGACACCTTTTGTTGATTCAGCAAAGAGAGTGTATCACACTGGCTTTTGGGCGCGTGGCAGCGCTATTTTAGCCCATTTTTCATTTAATTTAACCATCTTCTTCCCTATTTTTTCATCCTACATCTTTCAACCTTCATTAATTTTCTTTTGTCGATTAATTTTCTAATTGAACACAGGCCTCTTATCCTCCATATTTTTTAGTCATATATCTGAAATTCGAGAAGTTATTAATGCGGATTGAAAATATGGAGGTTAAGCTTGAAGATCTAGTTTGAAAATCTCTTATTTATTAAATTCTTGGTTGAATTTATAGAATAATTAGATTATCTGTGTTATTTTAAGCTATTTTAAGTCTCCAAACGTCAATGTAGTTGTGTATGAGTTTTTTTTTTCCCCTAAGTTCAGAAGTTTACAATTTGCTTGATTTTAGTTCAATCTAGATTATCTAATTTTTTGTGTATGTGTTGTCTTAGCCGCATTGTTGTTGAAGCAATTATTAGAGTGAAAGTAAATGGATCCAGACTAAGTTGTTGCTGAATTGGTTGGAATGGGATTTGAGTTATCTAATATTACAAATGCTATAGAAGTTGCAACCTCCATTGATGGAGAGCTTGAAGAATGGTTGGGTTAGGAAGATGAAGTTTTGTAATTATTTGGTCAAAAATCACGTGTCATTAATTCATTGGACACCTTATAATGAATTTTATTTTCTTTTTATATTAAAAAAAATTGTGGATGCATATAATGACGTGGCAATTTAAAATGAGTTGGCACAAATTAATTGGACATTTAATCCATGTCAAAAGCGAGTGTAATTCACGTGCTAGAGCTGATGCAAAAAGGTGCCAAAATAACACATTCGTAAGCTACTTGAGGTGTCAAAAATGAACAACGTCCACTTAAATTGCTTAAGTGAAAGATGTGTCAAATTTAGGGGCCACTAATGGGTTAGACCTTTTTTTTAATGATTTCATGAACAAATGGACTAGTTTTTTCATAATTAAATATTCTAGGTTGAAATGTAGATGTTATATAGCTATAAAGTGCATTTTATGTATTTTACTTAGTGATATCAACAAAGCATATATTTCCACACTTAACGAGCCATATGCATCTCATTCCTCTCAGAAAACATATACCAAACTTAACAATTATCATAACGGACCCAGATGGAACCGAGGGGTTCATTCGAACCCCCTGACTTGAAAAATTATACTGTATATATGGAATTAAATTAATTGATTAGGTACATATATATATTATACGTTGAACCACTTCAATATAGTAAGTAATAGCATGCAGTTATGGGTGTCAAGTGGGTCGGGCCGACCCGCCCCGACCCAGCCCCAGTAACTAACTCGGCCCGGTTTGACCCGGCCCGGTAAGCCCTAGGGTTTTAGGGTTCCGGGTCTCGGGTCGGTTATTTTTTTAAAATGGGTCCGGCTAACCCGGTCCGGATCAAGCCCGGTCCAGGCCCGCCGGTTAACCGGCCCGGCCCGGATACCATTTTTTTTTTTAAAAAAAAAAAAAAGGTTTTTGGGCCAAACTAGCCGTTGGCCCAACGGCTATATAGCCGTTTTTGGGTCCAAACGGCTAGTTTGGGCCCATTTATTAAAAAAAATATATATTAACTTTAAAAAATATTTTTTAATCCCAAAAAGAATTCTATAAATACCCTACAACTTCAAATCATTTTTCACACAATTTTTCACTCTCTCAAATGTCATTCTCTCTCGAATCTCAATTCTCAATTCTCAAATATTCAATATATTTAATTTCTTAAAGTGTTCACTTTAATTTTTTAATTTTTCGTTTACAAAGTACGAGCGGAAGTTTCTAAAGTCGCAATCTTCGGATACTTCTAAAATTTGGTATTGTCGTTCCATCTCTTACGTTTAATTTTTATTTATTGTATTAATTGTTTAATATTTAATTTTATTCTATTTGTGTATTTTGAATATTTTTAGTTTAATTTAATTTATATTATGGATAAATTAAGAAACCTCGCTACTAAAGGTGTTAAAAAAATTTGTCCCGGAAGCGGTAGTGATAGTAAATAGCGAATTACTAGCGGTAGAGGTAGTTCAAGTAGTAGATATACCCATGTGTCTTCGCCTCCGGTACCGCTTGGTACACCTTTTGAGGAAGAAATAGGTGTAGGTGCTCACGATATGGATTATGTAGAAGTTCAGAAAAATTGCGATATAGAAGAAGAAAATGAAGTAGATGCGGTTAATTTAGACGAAGATAATGAAAATATTACTGAGACACCCGCAGTAGGAGATGCTAACGTTAGATCTGAATCAGTTAATCTCCCTCCCCGTCCTCCCAGTGCCCCAAGACCTCGTAAAAGAACTAGTATTGCATGGCAATTTTTTGAACGTATATCAGATATTGAGGTGCAATGCAATATTTGTCAACAAATATATAAGCATAGAAGTGGAGGCAAGCAAGGGGGTACGGGTACGTTAATGAGACATGTAGCTGAAGATCACAAAAGAGAGTTAAATATTGCAAAAGGTGGTGGGGATGTTGGTGGGCCAACGCAAACTAGAATGGACCCAGCAACCGGTCACGTAGCGAAGAAGTATAATAAATTGAGGGACCGGGAAGAAATAACTAAAATGGTAGTTGTGGGTTGTTTGCCTTTTAATTTTCCTTCTTCTGATGCCTTTATTCGTTATATACAAGCAATTTATAATCCTATGTTTAACGGTATTCCTAGAACTACTTGTCGGTCTGATATTTTTAGACTTCATTCACAATATTATTTTTATTTATCAACATTGTTAAAAAATATTCAATGTAGATTGTCCCTAACTTCTGATCTTGGTCGTCCTATAAATAAAAATGATTATTTAACCGTTACTTGTCATTGGATGGATAGTAATTTCGTGATGCAAAAACGCATTCTTGCTTTTTTATATGATGAAGATTGTAAACATACTGGACAATTTATTGTTGATTCTATTGTTAAAATTGCCGGATATTATGGTATCGAAAATAAAATTTTATGTATTGTTTTTGATAATGTTTCTAACAACAACACTGCTATAAAAATATTAAAATCTACGCTATCTCCGCCCTTGCCTGAAATTTTTCATATTAAGTGTGCATGTCATATATATAATTTAATTGTAAAAGATGGTCTTGAGTTTTTTGAGTTTTATATTGAAAAAATTCGTCTTGCTGTTGGTTTTATTCAAGGAAATAATCGTAGATCGAGAATTAGAGAATTTAAAGTTAAATGTCAAGAAAATGAACTTACACCGATTTTGATGCCTGAGGAAATTGATACTAGATGGAATTCTACGTATGAATTTTTAAAAACTTGTTATAAATATAGAATTCCTATTACACTAGCTTTTAACCAACATTGCGGTTCATTTGCTGATTCTGCTGATTGCATGCTACATAATTTTGATTGGGTTGTAATTAATGATCTTGTTAAGTTTTTAGAAAAAATTTATGTAGCTACGGTTGAATTTTCCGGTGCTTATTATCCTACTGTTTGTAATATTTTGGCATATATAGCCGATATTTCTGGTTTGCTCAAAGAATATAAAAATAAAGAAGGTTATAAAGAAGCTGTTGGCGCCATGTTTATGAAATTTAAAAAATATTTTTTCCCGATTCCCCCTATTTACTTGGTTGGTGCTATGCTAAATCCGTGCATGAAATATAATAATATGTGTCACTTTAGTACTCTTATTTATACTAACTTAGAAATAAATACTAACCATGATTCTGAACAAGTACAACCTGATTTATGGACGGCTACGGCTGATGCAAAGGATTACATAGAAAAATTATATAATCACTATGCTGATTTATTTGATTTAGCCGTACCTACAAATATCACTCCAACTGTCGTTTCTCATCCTCCCAAGGAGCCATCATCTTCTAAAAGGCCGGCACATAGTGGTTTTTCTGATTCGTTTTATGATTTAAATTGTTGGAACAGTGTTGATGAGAGAACTTACACATCAACTTATCGGGAAGAGCTGAAATATTATCTTCGGACGGCACCAGAGGATCGCAGACGACGGATCAACACGTTGAATTGGTGGAGGAATAATGAAACACAATATCCTGTGCTTTCAAGATTAGCTAGAGATATCTTGAATGCTCCAATGTCAACCGTTGCATCAGAGAGCGTCTTTAGTCAGGGACGACAGCAGCTTGGAGACAACCGACACTCATTGGGAAGCAATGCAATGAATGTTCTAATTTGCCTCAGAGATTGGATTAGAGCGGAAAGAAGAAACCAAGGAATGGAACCGGAGCCGAGCGACGAGCTGAAACTTGAAGAAATTATGACTTCACGGGAGAACTCAGCAGAATCAAGTCCAATGCTTGATTTTACCCCCGTTGACTTCGACTATCCTATGCAAATTCCCATTAATATTAACATGAATGAGTTGAAAAAAATGATGCATAATTTATAGATTTTTCATTCATGTAAATTATAAATTTTGGATCATTTTGCAATCAATAAAATTCCCCAAATTCATTCACTCCTTAGTCCTTGCTTTTTATATTTTTTCATTTAACGATTTAAAATTTAAAATTGAATTTCTATTTTTCTACTTTAAATTAAAAACTTACTTCTAATATATTATTAATTTACTACCAAATATTATTAATTTACTCTATTAAGTAGCATATGTTTTGTATATTTGGGTATATATCTTCTACAGAAGTGTATATTTAACGTATACATGTGTATATGTTTTATAAATTAGTATATAAGTATATCTATATATATTGTAATGTATATATAATGTAGTATATTTTATAAGTAGTAGTATATATACATTGAATGGTGCGTATACACGTGTATATATCTTCTATAGAAGAGTATATTTAACGTATACATGTGTATATGTTTTATAAATTAGTATATAAGTATATCTATATATATTGTAATGTATATATAATGTAGTATATTTTATAAGTAGTAGTATATATACATTGAATGGTGCGTATACACGTGTATATATCTTCTATAGAAGTGTATATTTAATGTATACATGTGTATATGTTTTATAAATTAGTATATAAGTATATCTATATATATTGTAATGTATATATAATGTAGTATATTTTATAAGTGGTAGTATATATACATTGAAAGGTGCGTATACACGTGTATATATCTTCTATAGAAGTGTATATTTAACGTATACATGTGTATATGTTTTATAAATTGGATATCTTCTATAGAAGTGTATATATGTGTATATATCTTCTACAGATGTATATATTTAATGTATACAAGTGTATATGTTTTAAAAATTAGTATATAACTAACTATATAAATATACACATTGTAGTATATATATATATGTATATTGTAGTATATATTTTATTTAAAATAGTACATATATATTGAATGGTGTGTATATATGTGTATATATCTTCTACAGATGTATATATTTAACATATACAAGTGTATATGTTTTACAAATTAGTATATAACTATATATATATACATATTGTAGTATATATATATGTATATTGTAGTATATATTTTATTTAAAATAGTACATATATATTGAATGGTGTGTATATATGTGTATATATCTTCTACAGATGTATATATTTAATGTATACAAGTGTATATGTTTTACAAATTAGTATATAACTATATATATATATATACATATTGTAGTATATATATATGTATATTGTAGTATATATTTTATTTAAAGTAGTACATATATATTGACTGGTGTGTATATATATGTATATATCTTCTCTAGACGTATATATTTAACGTATACAAGTGTATATGTTTTACAAATTAGTATATAACTATTTATATATACATATTGTAGTATATATATATATGTATATTGTAGTATATATTTTATTTTAAGTAGTACATATATATTGAATGGTGTGTATATATGTGTATATATCTTCTACAGATGTATATATTTAATGTATACAAGTGTATATGTTTTACAAATTAGTATATAACTATATATATATATACATATTGTAGTATATATATATATATGTATATTGTAGTATATATTTTATTTAAAGTAGTACATATATATTGAATGGTGTGTATATATGTATATATATCTTCTCTAGACTTATATATTTAACGTATACAAGTGTATATGTTTTACAAATTAGTATATAACTATATATATATACATATTGTAGTATATATATATATGTATATTGTAGTATATATTTTATTTGAAGTAGTACATATATTTTGAATGGTGTGTATATATGTGTATATATCTTCTACAGATGTATATATTTAATGTATACAAGTGTATATGTTTTACAAATCAGTATATAACTATATATATATATACATATTGTAGTATACATATATGTATATTGTAGTATATATTTTATTTGAAGTAGTACATATATTTTGAATGGTGTGTATATATGTATATATATCTTCTATAGATGTATATATTTAATGTATCCAAGTGTATATGTTTTATAAATAAGTATATAACTATATATATATACATATTGTAGTATATATTTTATTTAACGTATGACATATATATTGAATGGTGCGTATATATGTGTATATATCTTATATAGATGTATATATTTAACGTATACAGGTGTATATGTTTAATAAATTAGTATAATATAACTATCTATGTATTGTAATCCATGTATATTGTAGTATATATTTTATTTTAAGTAGTACATATACATTGATTGGTGCGTATATATGTGTATATATCTTATATAGATGTATATATTATACGTATACAAGTGTATATGTTTTATAAATTAGTATAATATAACCATCTATACATTGTAATACATATATATGTATATTGTAGTATATATTTTATTTAAAGTAGTACATACATATTGAATGGTGCATATATATGTGTATATATCTTCTATACACGTATATATTTAACGTATACAAGTGTATATGTTTTATAAATTAGTATATAACTATATATATATATATATATATACATACATAGTATATACATATATATTGTAGTATATATTTTATTTAAAGTTGTACCTATATATTGATTTAAAATGATTTAAAATGAATTTCTAGTTTAAATTAAAAACTTACTTTTAATATATTATTAATTAACTATCACACACACGCGCGCACACACACACACACACACACATATATATATATATATATTATTGTATATACTTTATTTAAAGTAGTACATATATATTGAATGGTGCATATATATGTGTTTATATCTTCTATAGACTTATATCTTTAACGTATACACGTGTATATATTTTATAAATTAGTATATAAGTATATATATATATATATATATATATATATATATAGTAGTATATATTTTATTTAAAGTAGTACATATATATTGAATGGTGCATATATATGTGTATATATCTTCTAAAGTAGTATATATTTAACGTATACATGTGTATATGTTTTATAAATTAGTATATAAATATATATATATATTGTAGTGTATATATATATATTATACTATTATAGCATATGTTTTATTTAAAGTAGTACGTATAGTCATATATAATTATACATTGAATGGTACGTATATATGTGTAATTGTTTATATATTTTAAAAAAAATATATATTGTATATTGGAGTGTATATAGTGTATATTGGAGTGTATATAGTGTATATTGGATTTTTTATTTATTTTTTAAACGGGTTTGACCGGTTTTTAACCGGGTTTGATCGGATTTTGATGGGTTTGACCGGATTGGGTTAAGTGGACCGGGTTAGGGTGGATTTTAATTTTTTTATTGTTTGGCCCGCCCCGGCCCGTCCCGGCTCGTCCCGGCCCGCCCCGGCCCGGCTAACGTCCAAATCAACCCTTAACCAACCCTCAATCCGATTAAAATAAAAGGGCCGATTCCAAATAGGCCCAGCCCGGCCCGTTTGACACCCATAGGTGCAGTGCAGTGGCTTAACTAGTTTAGTTTTTCCCCAAATGTCCAAAGTTCAAATCTTGCTACGTGGACTTCTCTTTTTTGTTTTTTTGGGGGGTTCAGGTCTGTGATTTGTAAAGCTTTGTTGTCTGCTGACTAATATTGACTCACGTTCTTCCTCATTTTTCCTTTTTTTAAAAAGAATTGTTCTCATTGTCAACTTTTTCAAATAGCTTTATATTATAAGTTTATTCAAATTTTATCAAATTTTAAAATCTAAGAGTTTCCTTAAAATACTAAATTAATAGATAGTAATAATTCAGTCAATAAATTGATTTCAAAGTAAATTTTATTATATACTAGCTTAGTGTACGTGCGTTACACGTGTATCAAGTATTAATTAAAAAAGAAACATATATAAAAAAAATTTATTGTGTGTACGTTATTTAATGAAGCACAAAAAAATTTAAAATATAATTTAAAATTTTAAAGATAAAAAGGTGTAGTCGATTAAAGAGGAACATAATAAATCACCATCACACAAACAATTAAGGAGCAAAATGAGATGTAGCCAAATACATATTTCCCGTTTAAATTTTACGATTTAGTCTTTTTTCTATTAGTTGAGATGGTCTCTATCATTTTACGAATTTATTTATTTTCAGATGATGTGAGATTTCTTTATTTAGAAACAAAATAATAATGTGATTTATAAATCCGTAGCTCTGAAACCTTCTAATTTTAGTTTGATGCTTAATGACTGATGTGTATTAAGCAAATAGTATCCATATTTTTGTTCCAATTGAGATAATCATTGTATGGCCTTTCAGGATTTTGATTTGCTCTTTCTTTTAGATCCACTTATTATGAAATAATTGGAGTATGTATTTTTCAAAAAATGAAAACATTAATCGAGATCATAAGCCTGTAATTAAAGAATTTCATAATTTCAGTTACTTTTTTTTTTTTTTCATTCATGACTTTTAGGAATGATATTTTCTGCTTACATAACAAACACTTATTTTTCTAAAATACTTCTTTTCATGAGAAATATTTTGTTCGTACTTAAACACGCCCTAATAGGCTTATGTAGTTTTAAAATCTCATAATTTCTGTTATTTTTTTTTTTTCATTCATGACTTTTAGGGATGATATTTTCTGCTTACATAACAGACACTTATTTTTATGGTAAAGTTGTTGTCATGTGAGCAGGAGGTCACGGGTTCAAGCCTTGGAAACAACTTCTGGCAGAAATGCAAGGTCAGGTTACGTACAATACACCCTTGTGGTGGGACCCTTCCCCGAACAGCGCGCATAGCGATAGCTTTAGTGCATCGGACTGCCTTTTTATCTCTTTTCATAAGAAACATTTTCTTCATACTGAAACACACCCTAATAGTCTTATAGATAACTCAAATTATGTTAATTTACTATATTTCATATTCACGAATTATATTAGGTGTACATCATTCTAAATATTTATCTTTTTCTACCTTTGCCATATTTTATATGTATTCTTTATACGATTAATGTGTATTAGTAGATCTTTAGCCATTATTACTATATACTAATTTATTGTACATTTATTGCATGTGTGTATAATATCAAAGAAGAAAGTTGCATGTACAAAGAGAATAAATTCATTTATATCAAGTCAATGGATTTAGTGTACATATGTTGCATATGTGTTCAACGTTAAAAAAAAAAAAGTTGAATGTATAAAAAGAGCAAATTCATTAAATTCAAATTAATGAATAGACAACTTTAAAAATATGTATATAAATATATTAAGAAATATATTTAAAAGAAAAATAAATAAATTGATCATCTAAACATCTTCTTTTCACATGTTCAAGTCATCTTACTTTCGCAACTCTGGAAATCTCTTAAATTAAATAGATCTTTAAGAAGTTAATTCACGTTAAAGCTAGAATATTAAGAAAAGCAGTACGTGTACGTAAATATTTAACCATTATTTTCATCCTTCAATTCTCAATTTATCAACCAAACTCTTTATATCATTACGTTACGTATAACATCATTTAAAAGGTATGAAAATAAAAACGATAGAATCCTTTGAAAGAATTTGGCCTTAAAGAAAACAAATCTTTATATCTGAAAGATTTTGGTTTTCGCAAAAATTTGGTTGCACAAAAGAGAGGAGAGCTCCAATTGCAAAACTTAAAAATAAAATACAGTTATAGACTTGCTACGTCTAAAAATTATCCAGAACGACATATTAATAAGCCTACGACATCCACAACGATATATAGATAAGTCAAATACATCGGCGGAACACATATACTTAGTTAGAAACAAACATATCAGTAAATAAAAAGTTCTAAAAATATTGGGTTGAGATAAGAGTGACAAACGGGTCGGGCCGGGCCAACCCGGAACCGGCCCTCCCATTTTACCCGGGTTCCGGGCCGGTTACGGGCCGGGTTTGGCGTTAACCAGTCCGGTCCGGGCCGGGCCAAACAGTAAAAAAATTAAAACCCACCCGAACCCGGCCCACTTAACCCAATCCGGTCAAACCCACCAAAATCCAGTCAAACCCGTTTAAAAAATAAATAAAAAATCCAATATACACTATATACACTCCAATATACACTATATACACTCCAATATACAATATATATTTTTAAAAAAATATATAAAGTATAAACAATTACACATATATACGTATCATTCAATATATAATTATATATGACTATACGTACTACTTTAAATAAAACATATGCTATAATAGTATAATATATATATATATACACTACAATATATATATATACTAATTTATAAAACATATACACATGTATACGTTAAATATATACTACTTTAGAAGATATATACACATATATATGCACCATTCAATATATATGTACTACTTTAAATAAAATATATACTACAATATAGTGATATACATATATATATATATATACAACAATATGTATATATATATAGTTACATACTAATTTATAAAACATATACACTTGTATACTTTAAAGATATACGTCTATAGAAGATATATACACATATATACGCACCATTCAATATATATGTACTACTTTAAAAAAAGTATATACTACAATATATATACTAATTTATAAAACATAAAGTAATGTATACGTTAAATATACACGTCTATAGAAGATCTATTCACATATATACACTCTATTCTATGTATATGTAATACTTTAAATGAGATATATACAATATATATACATTACAATATATATTTGTATAGTTATATACTAATTTATAAAATATATACACATGTATACGTTAAATATACACGTCTATAGAAGATCCATTCACTCTATTCTATGTATATGTAATACTTTAAATGAAATATACTATAATGTATATACATTACAATATATATTTGTCTAGTTATATACTAATTTATAAAACATATACACATGTATACATTAAATATACACTTCTATAGAAGATATATACACGTGTATACGCACCATTCAATGTATATATACTACTAGTTATAAAATATACTACATTATATATACATTACAATATGTATAGATATACTTATATACTAATTTATAAAACATATACACATGTATACGTTAAATATACACTTCTATAGAAGATATATGAACAAATATACAAAACATATGCTACTTAATATAATAAATTAATAATATTTGATAGTAAATTAATAATATATTAGAAGTAAGTTTTTAATTTAAAGTAGAAAACTAGAAATTCAATTTAAAATTTTAAATCGTTAAATAAAAAAAATAAAAAACAACGACTAAGGACTGAATGAATTTGGGGAATTTTATTGATTGCAAAATGATCCAAAATTTATAATTTACATGAATGAAAAATCTATAAATTATGCATTATTTTTTCCAACTCATTCATGTTAATATTAATGGGAACTTGCATAGGATAGTCGAAGTCAACGGGGGCAAAACCATGCATTGGACTTGATTCTGCTGAGTTCTCCCGTGAAGTCATAATTTCTTCAAGTTTCAGCTCGTCGCTCGGCTCCGGTTCCATTCCTTGGTTTCTTCTTTCCGCTCTAATCCAATCTCTGAGGCAAACTAGAACATTCATTGCATTGCTCCCCAATGAGTGTCGGTTGTCTCCAAGCTGTTGTCGTCCCTGACTGAAGGCGCTCTCTGATGCAACGGTTGACATTGGAACATTCAAGATATCTCTAGCTAATCTTGAAAGCACTGGATATTGTGATTCATTATTCCTCCACCAATCCAACGTGTTGATCCGTCGCCTGCGATCCTCTGGTGCCGTCCGAAGATAATATTTCAGCTCTTCCCGATAAGTTGATGTGTAAGTTCTCTCATCAACACTGTTCCAACAATTTAAATCATAAAACGAATCAGAAAAACCACTATGTGCCGGCCTTTTAGAAGATGATGACTCCTCGGGAGGATAAGGAGCGACAGTTGGAGTGATATTTGTAGGTACGGCTGAATCAAATAAATCAGCATAGTGATTATATAATTTTTCTATGTAATCCTTTGCATCAGCCGTAGCCGTCCACAAATCAGGTTGTACTTGTTCAGAATCATGGTTAGTATTTATTTCTAAGTTAGTATAAATAAGAGTACTAAAGTGACACATATGATTATATTTCATGCACGGATTTAGCATAGCACCAACCAAGTAAATAGGGGGAATCGGGAAAAAATATTTTTAAATTTCGTAAACATGGCGCCAACAGCTTCTTTATAACCTTCTTTATTTTTACATTGTTGGAGCAAACCAGAAATATCGGCTATATATGCCAAAATATTACAAACAGTAGGATAGTAAGCACCGAAAAATTCAACCGTAGCTACATAAAATTTTTCTAAAAACTTAACAAGATCATTAATTACAACCCAATCAGAATTATGTAGCATGCTATCAGCAGAATCAGCAAATGAACCGCAATGTTGGTTAAAAGCTAGTGTAATAGGAATTCTATATTTATAACATGTTTTTAAAAATTCATACGTAGAATTCCATCTAGTATCAATTTCCTCAGGCATCAAAATCGGTTTAAGTCCATTTTCTTGACATTTAACTTTAAATTCTCTAATTCTCGATCTACGATTATTTCCTTGAATAAAACCAACGGCAAGACGAATTTTTTCAATATAAAGCTCAAAAAACTCAAGACCATCTTTTACAATTAAATTATATATATGACATGCACACTTAATATGAAAAATTTCAGGCAAGGGCGGAGATAGCGTAGATTTTATTTTTGTTATAGCAGTGTTGTTGTTAGAAGCATTATCAAAAGCAATACATAAAATTTTATTTTCTATATCATAATATCCGGCAATTTTAACAATAGAATCAGCAATAAATTGTCCAGTATGTTTACGATCTTCATCATATAAAAAAGCAAGAATACGTTTTTGCATCACGAAATTACTATCCTTCCAATGACAAGTAACGGTTAAATAATCATTTTTATTTACAGCACGACCAAGATCAGAAGTTAGGGACAATCTATATTGAATATTTTTTAACAATGTTGATAAATAAAAACAATATTGTGAATGGAGTCTAAAAATATCAGACCGACAAGTAGTTCTAGGAATACCATTAAACATAAGATTATAAATTGTTTGTATATAACGAATAAAGGCATCAGAAGAAGGAAAACTAAAAGGCAAACAACCCACAGCTACCATTTTAGCTATTTATTCCCTGTCCCTCAATTTATTATACTTTTTCGCTACTTGACCGGTTGCTGGGTTCATTCTAGTTTGCGTTGACCCACCAACATCCCCACCACCTTTTGCAATATTTAACTCTCTTTTGTGATCTTCAGCTATATGTCTCATTAACGTACCCGTACCCCCTTGCTTGCCTCCACTTCTATGCTTATATATTTGTTGACAAATATTGCACTGCACCTCAATATCTGATATACGTTCAAAAAATTGCCATGCAATACTAGTTCTTTTACGAGGTTTTGGGGCACTGGGAGGACGGGAAGGGAGATTAACTGATTCAGATCTAACGTTAGCATCTCCTACTGCGGGTGTTTCAGCAATATTTTCATTATCTTCGTCTAAATTAACCGCATCTACTTCATTTTCTTCTTCTATACCGTAATTTTCCTGAGCTTCTACATAATCCATATCGTGAGCACCTACATCTATTTCTTCCTCAAAAGGTGTACCAAGCGGTACCGGAGGCGAAGGCACACGAGTATATCTACTACTTGAACTACCTCTACCGCTAGTAATTCGCTTTTTACTACCACTACCGCTTCCGGGACAAAAAATTTTAACACCTTTAGTAGCGAGGTTTTTTAATTTATCCATAATATAAATTAAATTAAACTAAAAATATTCAAAATACACAAATATAATAAAATTAAATATTAAACAATTAATACAATAAATAAAGATTAAACGTAAGAGATGGAACGACAATACCAAATTTTGGAAGTATCCGAAGATTGCTACTTTAGAAACTTCCGCTCGTACTTTGTAAACGAAAAATTAAAAAATTAAAGTGAACACTTTAAGAAATTAAATATATTGAATATTTGAGAATTGAGAATTGAGAGAGTGAAAAATTGTGTGAAAAATGATTTGAAGTTGTAGGGTATTTATAGAATTTTTTGGGGGATTAAAAAATATTTTTTAAAGTTTTTTTTTTTTTTTTTACTAAATGGGCTCAAACTAGCCGTTTGGACCCAAAAACGGCTATATAGCCGTTGGGCCAACGGCTAGTTTGGCCCAAAATCCATTTTTTTTAATTTTCCGGGCCGGGCCGGGCCGGTTAACTGGCGGGCCTGGACCGGGCCTGGTTCGGGCCGGGTTAACCGGGCCCATTTTAACAAAATAACCGGCTCGGGACCCGAAACCCTAAAGCCCTAGGGCTTACCGGGCCGGGTCAAACCGGGCCGGGTTAGATAATCGGGCCGGGTCGTTTGACACCCTTAGGTTGAGATCAAACGGGCCGTAGTCATGTACCAAAATTTTTCGTATGTTGATGTTCTGAGGAGCAAGTTAGAGATAGGGTATATTATGAAAAAAAGTACGATAGTGAAGACCTAAGTTGCTTGGACCTTTTAAAAATGTCTATGGGTGTGTGTCGGATCCTTGTGACAACATTTTTGGAGAGTCCGAGCAACTTAGGTGAAGACATCATGTCAATTAGTAAGAAAAACAATGCATAGCACTCAGAAAAAAAAATAACAATAGTGAAATAATGCAGTAAATACAACACAATAGACAACAAATTGTTATAGGTATCAAATTTATTATTCAGAAATTTGTTTCAACCTTTAGTTTGAGAAGTAATATGATCATATAAATCTTTAGAATCGACAATCACTTTTCGATACTAACAGTATATATATCATTAAAGAAACATGATTGTAGAATTTGTAGGATAATCACAACACACACCGAAATACTATACTGAATATACCTACTTAATTATGTTTGTAATTTATTTACATATAAAGAATAGTTCAAGTCAAGCCAAGGAAGAGAGTAATAGTTCAAAGCATACCTAAAACAAAAGTAGCAAAGATTAAGCTATGCGCAATAGGTAAAACATCATGTTAAGGAGTAATATAATTTAGTTTATTACTTACATACAAGACGTCTTTGAGTTTAACTTCTTTGTACTCGTCTCTCAACATGAATGCATTATAGGCTGCAACGGCCTGATCAATGGTTGTCACGTCGCTAACAATGATAAAATCGCTATCTGTCGGTCAAAACCAAAGATTTATAAATTATTAAAACAAAACCAAATTAAATATAAGATATATTAATGATTTAAATGTTACGCCGTTAAGAATATAAATAATAGCGTAATATTTTGGTTGGAATTACAAACATTCAATTTGTATATCAGGACATACAAACAAAGATGATACAAGCCTTGTACTCTTACCTCAAGATCTCATTAAAGACGTGAAATTTCACCAGCCCAATTTGCAAACATGTGCATGATCTAATTTTTTATATGACAACATATTAATGATAAAAGGTACGGTGAAATCTAAACCTACATAAATTACAAAATAAAAGTTACCTTTTATTATATATTTTAGATTCTCAATTTAAGAAAAATCTACCATATATTTAAAGTTTCATCCATATATTTTATAGTACTTATAAGGATAGATTCGGAAATTCTCTTTTATTGGCAGTGTATTAATGTGTTTTCTCAAAAAATAAATAGTACCAACTTATAAATACACCCTTCATACAAGCATTCAAATCACCAAACATAAAACATATACGTACTTTCCAATCAAATTCTCAAAGGTATTTGTTTCTTTCTGTTATGTGTTGTAATTTTCTTTCACAGCAATAGTATTTGAGCCGATTTGATACAATTTATATGCAGGACAAAGATTGTACGCCGGTCGCATTAAAGAAAGCAACATCGATGGAGATTGTTGAACTGAATCAGGTGAGTTCAGGGTGTACCAATTGTGTTTGTTTGTTGTTGGTTCTTAGATTCTACGTATGTTTTGTAGCTATGGATAAAAGGTCATGTCTTTTTTCCTATTTAATTTACTTCAATTATTAAAAGTGTTTTAGACCTAGAATGTGTTTAGTAGGAAGGAAAATATTTTCTTGAAAAATAAGTAGGATTCTTACTTATTTTCAAGTTTTGGTACATAAATAAAATAAAATATTATCTCTTGAAAATAAAGTAGAAACCAAGAAAGATTTATGCCTTATACACCAGTTTTATGCGTTCACTAAAACATCCAACATGTTAGGAATGCTTAAAGTACTTGGCTCGCCTGCTTCTAAAATCTTATTTCTCCATTTGTTTGCTAATTGTAGATAGAAGAAAAAAAAATTCATGTTTATCTTTTTTAAACTCTGTGTGGAAATTTCTTTACATTTGAAAACTTTAGAAACAAGTATCTGATAGCACTTTCTTGTCTTATGTAGGCCATGCTTCACTTTCAAGAGGACATACTTTCGAATATCCTCAGCAGGTTACCTGTTAAGTCTCTTCTTCGGTTCAAATGTGTTTCAAAAATTTGGAAAACGTTGACCGATGAACCATATTTTAGTATGAAGCATCTCATTCATGCCAAGAATGACCGAAATTCCCAAAAATTTCTCTTTTACCAATTACTATGCCCAAATGAAGATATATTTTCCATATATTGTTGTCCTCGTCATCGGCTCCAAGGATTGAGGACGTTCAAGAACTGTGTTTCACTTTAAATGTTGAACCACGGTATTGCCAAGTCTATTGTTGCTGTGATGGCTTGGCTATTATCAGCATAAATAATGTTGATATTAATAAACGCTACATACTGTTTCTATGGAATCCGTCCACGAGAGAATCAATTGTACTTCCCTCTCCAAAATTTTCAGTGGACTGGTTTACTTGTTTGGGAATGAGTTTTGACTCAGCTTGTGGTGATTATAAGATCCTTAAGATTTTTCAGGACAAAGCACCTAGTGAAATTCTCGTGTTGAAAAGTGGTTCTTGGAGAATAATTGATGAACATACTAGCGACAGGATCAAAACGTTGGCTGGTATGCATTCTTTGGCATTTATACATGGGGCATTTCATTGGGTTAGTTTTACAAGAAATTCTTATTTTGTGGTTTCATTTAATATAGAAAAAATTACATAAACTAGAAACCCAAAGACATTAATTACAATTAATAGCAATAGTCTCTCAAAATTACAACTAATAACAAAATATAGCAATATTTTACCTTTGTTAGAGAAAAGCGCGTGTATTGAACTCCTCTTTTTACCCATCCCCTTTTCACGCTACTTTACCAAATCCAAGTCCCAACAATTTGCAATTTTTTTTTTAAATCGTTTTTATCTCTCAAGATATTGATAAACATTGGATCCTTCAATTAAGGTAAGTTTATTTTAAATTTAATGCAGGTTATACTTTTCATATAAATTCTTTTATGTATTTTATTGTCGAATTTTTTTTTTAAAAATTTTCATTCTTCTTCACCGATTTCGTCTGTTAGGGTTTTTTTTTGTGTATGGATTGAAATTTTTTGGAGTTCCGCTATAATGGCACAACATGTAAATCGTTGTAGTTTCATTAAATGTATTCAATCGAAGAATTTGGTTTTTGATGAGCTACCATCGTTTAGTCTTGGGTTAACACAAGATGAAGATTTTAACTTGTGTTTTACTAATATTCAGCCTAAGGGAGGTGTTAGCAGTGAAGAAGTGAGATTGAAGCACCGTAACAATACGAAAAATTTTGTGAAAAAATAAAACGAAAAGATTTGAGAAAATCTTCATCCCCAAAACTCACAAAAATTTAAAAATCGATGAAAAAGATGAAGTCGGATGAAAAAGGTGAATCTAGTAAAATTGCAAGTCCTGTTTCATCTGATTTCGAATCCGAAGAAGAGAAAGTGGAGGAGGTATGATGCTATTTGTAAAATTTTATAGTTTCTGAACAACATGCTCATATATGTATTTTATATATACAATTTATTAGGTGTGTATTTATTTTTCAGTTTTGTTAAGATATGGAATTGTAGTCCCTAATTTGTTGTTAAGATATGGAATTGTAGTCCCTAATTTGTTGTTAAGATATGAAATTGTAGTCCCTAATTGTATTTATTTTATATTTGTTATATGTAAGATATGTATTTTGTACAAAGGTTGGTTACTGATAGAATTGTATATGTTATGTATTTTGTATATTTTTTATATGTATTTGTATTTAAGATATGTGTAAGATATTTATATTTGTCACTGATAAGGTTTGTATTTGATGTTCAGTTGTATTATATTTTGGTTACTTAAATTTGGATCATTCATGTATTCATAAAATACATATGTATATGTTGTAAATTAAGTATAATACATATTCTGTAAATACATAAATGGCACTGTTTTGACATGTAAAGTATATGCATGCTACAGTTTAGATATGTTTTTGTTTTGTTTACTGCTAAAATTTGTATTTGATGTTAAGCTGTATTTGTTATCATTAGATTTTGACTATGATATGTACTTCTTTCTTCTTAATAAGCATGATTTTTGTACCAGTTATGTATAAATAAAATACGTATGTAGTTGGTTTACTTGAAATATATGAAATGTATTTGTTACAGGGTAGATATATATTTTTTTGTTATTGCTAACATTTCTATTTTTTGCTCAGTTGTATTTGTTATTCATGAGATGATGACAATGTTTGTACTTTGATATTTGATAACTAAGATATGGACCAGTGATGTAACTTTAAGATGTAATATAACTTTAAGATGTATTTTCGTAAACATCTTAATTTTATAACAGGTTCTTATTTATTGATATATATATATATATATATATATATATATATATATTTGCAGGGATTGTGGCTTATATATGGTGACATATGTTGAGTGCCTTACTTTTGATAAAGGTGTTCCATCTGTTGGTTTTGACCCAGATCTTATTCGCTGAAGATATGCTTCCGTTTTGTGGGATTATGGTTCGAGGAAAGAAGAAGCGAAGGCACAAAGTAATGATGAAGCACCAATGAGGACTCCTAAAAAAATTGGGATAACAGAAAACATTATAGTGCATGATCTTTGATGTGTATTTTTATTTTGTTGTTTACAACAGTTAACATTAGATGGATAAATAATATGTTGAATATTTCTTAAGTTTCATATGTTACTTTAATGTTCAAAGATGATATATTAATGTCTATTTACTGTTACATTAAGATTTTTGATGTTTAATTTTTTAAACTCCAATATTTTCATGGTTAGTTTATGTAAATGTTAGAAATATGTCCTTATGAACTTCTGTATCCAGTTTTACATATACATTTATGTCTAATGCATATGTATTTTTCGATTATGATTATATCTATATATGTATTTTTACAGAATTGCACCTAAATTTTTGAGCAGTGCATAGTTATTGTGGACTAAAGCAGAATACCATATAGATTTATGAGTCATATGTATTTATGAATAATACACATGTTCATTCCAATGTACATATGTATTTTTAATAATGCATACATATTTTTTACAAGTCTGAAAATATAATTTTCCTGATATGCATATGTATCCATACTCTTCTGTATATGTTTTTGTCTGCAATGCATATATCAATAAGTAAGTTTCTGAATATTTATGAATAATGCATATGTATTTTCTAATTATGCATATATATCCATCAATAATACATATGTATTTTTTACAAGATATCCATATGTTTTTGTCTAGCTAATACATATACAGACATATGTATTTTTACAGATTTGCAATTGAGTTTTTGAACAATACATATTTATGAATAATACATATGTTCATTCCAGTTTGTATTTGTATTTATGTCAAACGTAAATATATTTTTTCGAAAATACGTATGATTTCTTGTTATTACATGCAGACGTAGTTCTATGCATAAAACATATGTATTTTTTATTAACAGAAAAATACCAGTAGTGTGTAATTTTGAAAGATGCATCATTTTCAGAATCTAGTACACTATATGCCAATGAAAATATATGGCCTGCATATGGAAAAAATACACATAAGAGTGCATGTTTTATACACATAAAATACTGCATATGTATATTATAAATACAAACAGCTGGAAACATATGTAACTGCCAGTGAACACATAAACATACTGCATATATATAATATATATATACATATAGCTGGAACCATATGTAACTGCTAGAAAAAAAATTGTATATGCATAAATACATATAGCTGAAAACATATGAAACTGCCAGTGAACACATAAATAGACTGCATATATATATATGTATATTATAAATACATATAGCTGAAAACATATATATCTGTTAATTCATATTCAATTTGAATGCTTTTGTAGGTCACATGTACATCAATGTGTGAAGCCAGTAATGTGTAGAGTTGGTTATACGAAGCGTTTATACTCAACAATATCGCATCACTGATGTAATCTTCATATTGTTGTTCATATGTCCATCTACCAGAGTGTTTAACGAAAACATATATGCTTCCCATTTTCAATGTCCGGAACACTACAAATCTGTAAATATAACTTCGATTATCAAATACGTACTACATACAATAAATCTATCGTATATACAAAATTGGAAAAAGAATTCCAACAAAAATAAATCTTTTATTCAAATACTATGTGTAGACACCTAATTTAGTCCCTCCCTGATATTATTTTCACCCATTTTTACCTTATCCTACTGTGTACCCTACCCTGTATGATAATTCCTTTACAAAAAGGCAAAAATAACAAACCAACAACCTACCCTATCAAATGGCAACACCTCACCACCCCTCCTCTCATGTGACCCCCTCCATGTCTTGTCCACAAAGGAAAAAAGGATAAACATACACTAAAAAGAGAATGGGCCCACGAGGAACCTTCCTGGAAGGTGTCCAATTTTGTATTTTATATATATAAACCCACTAAAACAAAGGGGGGGTCTGGAGAACAAGAAAAACAGGCCATTTTTTCCTTTTGGGGGGGGAGGGGGGAGACAAACAGAGAATTTTTCTTTTTTTTTTGCTTTCTTTTCTTTCTCCTTCAACAAAACACACGGTGACTTCGCTCTTCTATAACAAAAATAGCACACACATAGCTACCCATAATCTATACACACACGAAAAAAAAAGAGTTTCCTTGCCTCGGGTTACTGTTTCGGCGACCGTTTACCGGAATCGATTTCAGTTCATCATCTGTGATACGTGCTTCACCGAAATCATCTTCAGATCATCATTGTTGACCTGTTCAACCCTCGAAATATCCCCCAAATTCCTGCAATTTTCTTGATTTTAGACAAGATCTAGCTGGAATTCGATCCATTCCAGTCAGCTTTTGTCGTTGGTAGCTTCTCGGAGATCGAACTCGCATGGGTCGTTAGTTTTTTGCTAACATTTGGGTCTCAATTTTTCTGTGGGCGTTTGATTCTAACGTCGATTGGTTCATATTGGGACTTGGTATTGCTTTTTGAATCCGTTCGGGGGAATTTTTTTTATATTGATTAATTTTGATTCGAGTTGGGGGTTTTTCGCTGTTGAGGGTTCCTATTCGAGCTTTTGGATTCGGACTTCTTTAACCCTTATTATCATCATAAATCATTCTCGAAAGGTTCATTTCATTAACCCGCTTCTTCCTCTTTATTCTTTTATCGAAATGGTTGTGATTGTGTGTGATATGATGTGATGGTGTGATTCTGTTGACGTTATGATATTATAGTTATGCATTTGATAATATGATTTTGTGGATAACTTCGAAGGCGTGATCGATAAAAAACAAAACTAGTGGGGGGAGGAATTAAAAAATAATAAAAATGGGTGAATAAATTAATTTTGGTGTAATGTCGTTTAGTTCGAAATAAGCATGGATGTTGTTGAAACACAGTAGTATCATGTTTAGGTCGAAAATTGATAGGCAAATATAAGTTGGTTAGGCAAAGTTTATGACTTGCGATCGTTGAATGATGAAAGTGTCTTGTTGAAATGTGTTGGTTTATGTTTTCGGATTGAAATGTATTTATTTGGCCGGGGAATGCCCCGAAGATTGATGTATTTATTCATCGGGGAATGCCCCGACGTATCATGTTGGCAAAGGCGGATCGTGATCAAGGCCCGAAGCATCGGGTAAAGCCTGGGAGCGTAGTTAGGATTAGTATAGGTTAGATATGATTTATTTTTATTTATTCATTTTGGGACTGTATAATTGGACTGAACACTATACTTTTTATTCGTTTTGTTTTGCTCGATTGATTTTTTACGTGCTTTTGTGTGGTTTATACATTCGTGGTATCAAATTAGCCGATATTCTCTACCAAGCGACCGTGGTCAAACCACGGGATCGAGGGGTGCCTAACACCTTTCACTCGGTCAATAAAATTCCTTAGCCGGAATCTGTTAGCGGATCAGTCTTTTAGAGTCAAAACAGTTTTGAAAAGGATTTTCAAAGGTGACTTGGCACACAGATTTTATGTCAAGTGGCGACTCTGAATAAAAATTGTAAATAGTCTTTTTTGAAACAAAATTTTCAATATCTTGTCACTTACTAATAAAAATCCTTTCAAACTTAAAACCAATATTTTCGGAGTTAAAAAAAAAGGGTGTGACAGCTCTGACGACTCTGCTGGGGAAAATTTCAGAATCCATGCTTTTTTGGAGTCGTATCGGCTTTGTTTGGCATTACGAGTGTATAAGCATTGTTTGTGATTTTTGTTTGTGTTATTGTTATTGCTTTTGTGCATTTTCGTGCTCTTTGTTTGTAGTATTTATCATATGTGTTACCGCTTTTATATCTGGCATCATGTGCATAACCCGAGTCATTCTTTCTGCAACAAGTCCGTAGTACACGTTGTGTATACGACCTCTAGTTGAGTCACCCTTATCTTAGGGGGGGAGCCGTTGGCTGGTATGGAGTAGGTGGAAAGAAAAGCAGCCACTATCGACCATAAGCTCCCCCGAACAGCCTTGTTAGTAAACCTCAACGTAGGTCAGCCTTTAGGTTATGCTTATGTGCATCATATTGAGACCTAGTGGGACCCATTTGGTCCTTCGTAGGAGACTCACCTCTAAAGCATTCTACGTGCTAAATGTTGCATCTCTGAGGGTAACGTGGTCATTTGACTGACTGATTTGGGCAGAAAGCCTGTGTTGGATATAAAGTGTGTAGGCAATTGAAAAAAATGAAAATTTAAAAAGAAGGGAAAAGATTAGTGAGTCAGAAAAATAGAGCTTCGGAGTTTTTAGAGTTCTTTATGGCTTTTGTTCTTCACAATCCAAAAAAACAAAAGAAAAAAAAATCAAAAATATTTTTTTACCTTTCGCACTCATTGTCTCAAAAACATCAAAAAGATTTTCCTTCTGTTCCTTTACCGTGAATTAATGATTCGAATATTTCAAAAAGAATTTTTTTTATTTGGAGCTTTTCATAAAAAAAAAATGCAAAAATAGATGGTAAAAGTTTTGTACATTTCATAAAATGAAAATACCAAAAGATTTTAATTTCGTAGTCGGTGTGATTTTTATGTAAAGTATCTATTAAAAACCCAAAAAGATTTTATTTTTTTCGTCTGCAGTCTCGGCTCTCAGGTCAAGTCTTAGTTCATTTTAGTCCTTAATTGTCTAATTAGGATGAACTACGCATACCTGATTCTCGTCCCTCGAGGCGGGATACGTAGGCAACCCTCGCTGGGTTCAGTAATCTTTATTTTTGTCCTTTGTCTTAGTCTTAACCTAGGTCTTTCTCCTCGTAATCTAGTGTTATTGGTTTGTCTTAGCCAAGTACGTTGTTTTTATTCAGTGGTACTGTTCGGCGATTTGGAGTCATAAAGTGGTCTGTCCCTTCGACATATGACTGCGACAAAGTTCCCAAGGGTTGGGAATCTTTTGCTCTTATAGAATTTTCAAGTTGATGTCCTATGTGTTAATACAGGATGGATCCGTCGACAAAGTCTAGAGTCATAATGGTTGTCCAGGTTCCCAGAAAGTTAATCAAATGGTGGGACATGTTTAACTACGTTGACCAGCAGGAGTTAACAAAGAAGTTAGGCGCTCTCACTTCCCTCCTAGAACTAACGCCCCGCCCAGATCTGATCGAGGCTATATTAACTTTTTGGGACCCAAGTTGTTTGGTGTTTAGGTTTGGAAATTGTGAAATGACGCCTACTCTGGCAGAGATATCTAGATTTTGTGAGTTGCCTTACATTAAGAAAACGATGATTCGGGCGCGGACTCATTCCCCCATACGGTTTCTTCATGGTTATGGTTTAAAGGCCAATAAGCACTTGACATGTCCTAAACAATCTTGGGTCTTCTTTGATTATTTGTATGCTCCGTTTGGTCCCTCGGATGGTTTTGATTGCTTTTGGAATGAATTTTATACAACTAAGGAGAATTGGGTGAAACGTTGTCTAGAAGTCTTCACGATAGTCTTGTTGGGCATTTTGGTCTTCCCACTAGAAGAAAGGCGAATTAATACTCATTTGCAGACGGTGGTGATGGCCTTATTTCATGAACAGCTAGGGGAAACATTCACTCTCGTACCTATGATCTTGGCGGAAATATATAAAGCTTTAACCGGGGTAAAAGGAGGGGTGAGATTCTTTGAAGGAAGCAACCTGATATTGCAATTATGGATGATGGAGCACTTGCATAGGCCTTCTTTGATTAGGAAGGATGTGATTGATCGTTGTTTGCTTGAGCGAGTGAAAGCCATGAATCATAGAATGTGTTTTGATAAGTTCTTGCTGCCAATAGGGATCGATGCTTGGATTGAATTTCTTGAGTCAAGAACTGAGGACAACATTCTGTGGACCTATCTCTGGTTTCGTCCAAAAATAATCCTGTGTGGTTGTTGGATGCAACCTTTCTTAGTTCTTTTAGGGATCAATTGCACCAGGTCATACTCTCCCCTTAGGGTAATGCGCCAATTGGGTAGAATGCAAGAGGTTCCGCTGGTAATGGATCTTTTGAAGGATATTGAGAATTTTAAGGATCAACCTTTAGGCGAGAGTAAGTACGAAGAATTCTGGAATCACGCAATAAAGCTAGGTGAGGATATTTTCCAAGTAGGTTTAGATAATCCGAGGTACACTCAGACATATGGGGTCTGGCTTCAATCTATCCCTCGGGGTGTTAGCAAGCCATTACCAGTGCAACTTAGAGGGAGAATACAAGAAGAATGCATTGTTGATGACAGTCAGGATGAAAGTGCAGGGGCCAAAATGGAGACACTGAGAGTCCAATTAGCAGATTTATGCAAGACTGTAGAAAGGTGTCAGAACAATCTTTCCAGGTGTACTCCCCACGAGGTAGGAATGTGTTCCAGAAGCTTTTTCCCCAATATCAGGGCGTCTTTATAGGATATGCTACAAAGTTTGGGTGGGAGAAAGAGAACTTCACAAACTGGTCCATCTCATCCAGGGTCATCACGCAGAACACCAATTTGAAGGAGTATTTCCTATCTTTTGTTTAGTTTGAGTCCTTTACTTTTCTGCTATTGTTAAGTCGATGTCAAGTTTTTTTTAACATTAAGAGTCTTTACTAGGAGTATTGTATATGTTATCTTATGGGTCTAAGATGTTGTTTAGTCTATGTTGATCAGTTTTTAAGTTGTCTTATATTCGAAGTTTGTTTAGTTGTCTCTTTTATGAAATGTAGTGAAGTTGTGGAGTCGGTTCCTTTTATGTGTTTTTTTAAAAAAAAAAAGAGAAAAAAAATCAATTAATCAAAAAATTTCAACTTTGAGGTGTTTATGCATGCATTGCCCGAACTACGCAAGATCTAATTCATGTACAACATGATACGTAGGCAACCTACTTTTGGGTTCGATCTAATCATTTTGTTTCGTTGTTTTTCATTATTTTTTTCTCTTTTAAAGAAAAGCAAAAGCCATAAAGAATGATAAAACGAAGGTAGATAGCGAGAGAAGAAAAGAAAGAAAGGATGATAAGAAAGAAAATGAAGGAAAGAGACTGATGCGAAAGAAAAAAGAAGCGAACAAAAAACAAAACAAAAGAGGTGTGGTTGGAGGAAAGAAGCAATTAAGTGTAGGAGAAAGATCGTGATGATGTTAAAATGACCTCGCTACCCTCAAAGGTTGTTAGAAATGAACATGAATCTAGGACAATTTTACCAATGTGATTCCCATGCTTGTTGTGTGGCCTAATCCTAACGGGTTTTGTCTTTGATGAGCATGTTCTTTCAGATAAGTGGTTGGTTTGTAGCACTCTAGCTAGTCATCCGTATTTCACTAGATCAAAAGCGAAACTTGCCATGGCTAGTAGGGAGATTGAAAATTCACTCATTGACCCAGATCAGGATCCCAGGGAAGAAAGTTCAGAATGCAATGATCAGGTATTGAGACTTAGACAACAATTGCTAAATCTGCATCGAGCATGGGCTAGTGGCATGCCTCTTCCTCCTCTCCCTGAAGATCTTGGGAATATCCCCAATTGCCCACCGCTTTCTCAGGCGCAATTCTCTGTTCCCATTGAGTCACCGGAGCACGCACCAGGATTCACTCTACGACAATATTACCCTGGCACTTCTAGTGTGCCCCTGGCAGTTCCTCAACCAAGGCCCACAACTCAGCCGGCGCCACCAGCAGCGCCTGTGTTCATGGCTCTGCCACCACCTGAAACTCCTACCTATGTTGTGCGTCCGACAATGGTGCTGCCTCGATCTGCTAGTGAGCCAGTATTGAAGGTTTCACATAATCAGTATTATGCCACAGAGCCTACTTTGAGGATTAATGAACCGTATGGGTACACTCAGCCACCTGTATTTCCATTTAATACGGAGAAACCTGTCTCAACAGAGGAACAAGAGGTCATAGCACGGAAATTGAAAAGTTTGGAACAGGCCATAAGGAATTTGCAGGGATTCGGAGGTTATAAGAGTGTTGCCTATAAAGATCTTTGCATGTTCCCAGACATTAACCTCCCTCTTGGTTTTAAAATGACCAAGTTTGAGAAGTATGCTGGGCACGGTGATCCCATGGCACACTTGAGACGTTATTGCAACCAATTGAGGGTTGTATGGGGAAGGGAAGAGTTGTTTATGGCTTTTTTTGGTAAGAGTCTTTCCGATCTGGCTTCAGAATGGTTTGTCGATCAAGATATCGACAAGTAGAACAGCTGGGATGACTAAGCTTCTGAGTTTGTGCAACATTTTCAGTATAACGTTGACCTAATTCCGGAATAAATATCCTTGGTCAACATGAAGAAGAAAAGCACTGAAGGCTTTAGGGAATACGCGATAAGGTGGCGTGAACAAGCCTCCAGGGTAAAGCCTCCAATGAAGGAGAGTAAGATGGTAGAGGTCTTCATTCAGGCACAAGATGAGACCTATTTTCAATATTTACTTTCGGCAATGGGAAAGTCTTTTATTGAAGTCCTCAAAATAGGAGAGATGATAGAGGACGGAATCAAGACAGTCCGAATAGTGAGTTTAGCCACGTTGAAAGCCACCACACAAGCGATTCAAGGTTGATCTGGCACGTTTGGAGGTAAAAAGAAGAAAGATGATGTGGCAACCGTTGTAGCTGGAACCCATTCTTATCCCAAAAGACCGCCTCGCTCATATCCCCAAGCCCAAGCCCAAGTCTACGCCTAAGCTCCATATATTCCTCCCCACCATTACTACCCTTCACAAAACCCATTATATTCCATTCCACCACCCCCGTACCCAGTATATAGCACGCAACCATATGCCCAAACCCCTTCTTACCTGCAATGGCGCGCGCAAGATCCACAAAATCGTCCATCAGCTCCACAAAATTACCAAAACCCCTCTAGAATCGATTTCCAACCCAGGCCCTAGTACAAGAAAGAGAAGGCGGTCAAAAATCAATTCACACCTCTTGGGGATTCATATGCTAGCTTGTTTGATAGGTTGAGAAAGATAAAGGTCTTAAGCCCAATTCAAGGAAGGCTTTCAAATTCACCTCCGAGGAATCTCGATTATTATTTAAGGTGTGAGTATTGTTCTGACATGCTAGGGCATGATATCGAGAAATGCTGGCATTTGAAGAGAGCCATCCAAGATTTAATCGATGCAAATCAGATTCTGGTCCAGGCCCCGGAGGTTTCGAACATCAACCAGAATCCGCTGCCAACCCATGTTAAAACCAATATGTTAGAACTAATATATGATGGGAAAGAGTCATCAAGGTGTTATAAGTCTATTGTCAGAATACAGACCAATGAGGACAAATCAGTGAATAAGGTAGATTCGTTAAAAGCAATGTCATTAAGCCGGAAAGAAATGGGAGAAGATAAAGCCCAAGAAAGCATAAAGAAGCCCATGATCACAGTGCAAGGTGCCAGAAGATATGTTGATTTAAGTCAGGATAAACCTAAGTTGACGGTGGTAGCAGCTCCGAGTAAGCCTATCTTGACGGTGAAAGGAGCATTGGCAGCGCCTATTATCCTCAAACCAGTGATCCAACCTCCGATAGTTGATATGAAAAAGGTTCCCTGGAACTATAAGCAGACTGTGATGACCTATCAGGGAAAGAAAGTAGTGGAAGATGTAGATGAGGTAGGGGGTTTGACTCGGTCAGAAAGATGCTTCGTGCCTAAAAGTGTAAGGAATTCCAAGCCAATTGTGAGTGGACCTTCATCTATCAAAAAAACTGTCACCGAAGAAGAAGCCGAGGAATTTTGAAAAAGATGAAGTTTCCAGAGTATTCAATAATAGATCAACTGAAGAAAACCCCTGCTCAAATTTCCATCTTATCTTTGTTGTTGCATTCCAAGGAACATTGTGATATTATATTGAAGGTATTTAATTAAGCATATGTTCCTAGGGAGATTACAGTAAATCATCTTGAGAAAATGGTTGGAAAAATCTTTGAGGTCAATCGGATCAGCTTCTCTGACGATGAATTGCCTGTTGAAGGTACGGGACATAATCGGGGTCTTTACATTACAGTGAAATGTGAAGATTTCTACGTCACTCATGTCATGATTTACGGAGGTTCAGGTGCAAATATCTGCCCTATTTCTACTTTGCAAAAGTTGAATATTGATGTTGAGAGGATCAGGCCCAACAATGTATGTGTCATGGCTTTCGATGGTGCAAAATCAAACTCCATTGGTGAAATAGATCTAATGTTGATTATAGGGACTATTGAGTTCTCCATAGAGTTTCAAGTATTGAATATAGACTCCTCTTACAATCTGTTGTTGGGAAGACCGTGGATCCACAAGTCCAAGGCGGTTGCATCTACATTGCACCAAATGATCAAGTTTGAGCATGACAGGCAAGAAGTGGTTATTCATGGTGAAGGGGATTTTTCCACCTACGAAGATTCTCCCTTGTCCCTTATTGAAGCAAACAATGTAGATGAGACATTTGTCTATCAAACTTTTGATACAGTGGCGGTGAATCATTTCGTTGAAGGGCAGGTTACTTCAGGGCCACAATTGTCTCCCGCTTCTGTCATGATAATAAATGAAATGTTAAAATATGGATTCGAGCCAGGAAGGGGTTTGGGAGTGTCTCTGCACGGTATGGTTCATCCCATATGTCCGAGAGAGAACATGGGCACTTTTGGTCTGGGATTTGAACCTACGACTGAAGATTTGAAGAAGGCCAAGGGTAGGAAAAAGGAAAATGGTCACTCCCTCGCCCAATGTAGTTACTCAGTGAATCATTTTTCAAGAGCGATGTCACAAAACCTGTAGAATTTGAAGCTGAATTGGTTGATGACTTCCAGAACGTGCTGATTGATGTTGACATGGTTGAAACAGGAAAGGGTACCAGTATGGCGAACATGTTGTTCATAGGTTCTGAGGTCCAGCTCAACAATTGGGAAGTCACTCCTCTCCCCGTCAGAGGGAGTTTTGGTAGTTCATTTTGTTTTTCTTTCTATTTATCCGCGTTATTCCAGGGTTGTAATTCAGAATTTAACTTGTTTACATTCTCTTGTCATTTGTGTTTAAACCCTCCTATCTTTCCCATTTTAATGAAATGTAATGTCCCCTTATTTAGTGTCTAATATATTTTGATTTTGTCTTTTTCTTTATACAGATCTCTTTATGCTGATTCTAATGACATGACATGCATGCAGAATTTTCAGCCTGATCTTAAAATCTAAACTAATCAAGATATAATGAATCAAGAGGGTGAATATGATGAAGAAGAGGCACTAGAGGAAATAAACAAAGAGTTGGAACAGTTTGAAGACAAGCCGAATCCTAATTTGAATGAAACTGAGCCAATCGATCTAGGGAATCAAGAAGATGTTAGGGAAACTAAAATCAGTGTACACGCTTTGCCGCATCTAAAAGATGGAATGATTCAAGCCTTAATTGATTATAAGGATGTTTTTGAATGGTCTTATGATGATATGCTTGGTTTAAGCACTGAATTAGTTGCTCATAAATTGCCAACTGATCCTACATTCCCCCTGTAAAACAGAAATTGAGGAGGTTTAAAACTGATGTAAGCATTAAAATCAAAGAGGAAATCATGAAACAACTTGAAGCCAAAGTCATTCGAGTCGCTCGTTATCCTACGTGGTTATCCAAAGTTTTTCCTGTCCCAAAGAAAGATGGCAAAATTCGAGTATGTGTTGATTACCGTGATTTGAACAAAGCAAGTCCGAAAAATGATTTTCCACTGCCCAATATCCATATTTTGCTGGACAACTGCGCTAAACATGAGGTTGCCTCTTTTGTGGATTGCTATGCCGGATACCACCAGATCATTATGGATGATGAAGACGCAGAGAAAATGTCTTTTATCACACCATGGGGGACCTATTGTTATTGAGTGATGTCGTTTGGTTTGAAGAATACTGGAGCAACATACATGAAAGCCATGACCACTATGTTTCATGATATGATGCATAAGGAGATTGAGGTCTATGTAGATGATGTGATTATTAAATTAAAAAGTCAGGCTGACCTTGTTAAAGGTTTAAGAAATTTCTTTGAAAGGTTTCGCAGGTATAATCTCATACTCAGCCCGGTAAAATGTGTATTTGGAGTTTCGTCTGGAAAGCTGTTGGGGTTTGTAGTCAGCCGTCGTAGAATTGAATTGGATCCTTCGAAAATCAAATCCATCTAAGATTTGCCTCCGCCCAAGAATAGGACAAAGGTAATGAGTTTGCTGGGTCGATTGAACTACATTAGCAGGTTTATTGCTCAACTCACAACCGCGTGTGAGCCCATTTTCAAGTTGCTGAAAAAGAGTGTTGCGGTAGAGTGGACTGAAGAATGTCAGGAAGCGTTCGAAAAAATCAAAAGATATCTGTCAAATCCTCCCATGCTAGTACCATGGAGCCTAGTAGGCCTTTTATCTTATATTTATCGGTCATAAATAATTCTTTCGGTTATGTACTGGGTCAACATGATGTCATGGGCAAAAAGGAGCAGACTATTTATTATCTTAGCAAGAAGTTCACAACATATGAGGCCAGGTACACTCTTCTTGAAAGGACGTGTTGTGCCCTAACTTAGGTGGCACAGAAGTTGAAGAACTATCTTTCGTCCTACACTACTTATCTCATCTCCCGCATGGATCCTTTGAAGTATATCTTTCAGAAGCCTATGCCGACCGACCGTTTGGCAAAGTGGCAATTATTGCTTACCGAGTTTGACATCGTATATGTGAATCGAACCGCCATAAAAGCCCAAGCCTTGGCAGATCATCTTGCTGAGAATCCCATTGATGAAGAGTACGAGCCATTAAAGACATATTTCCCTGATGAAGAAGTGTTGTGTGTCGATGAAGTCATTATAAATGCTGATCCAGGTTGGAAGTTGTTCTTCGATGGAGCTGTCAATACGAAAGGAATTGGAATAGGTGCAGTTCTTATCTTTGAGGCGGGGCAACATTTTCCGATAACAACGCAACTTTGAGTTTATTGTACCAATAACATGGCGGAATATGAAGCTTGCATTCTGGGTTTGAGGCTAGCTATTGATATGGGAGTCCAGGAACTATTAGTGTTGGGGGATTCAGATCTGCTCATCCGTCAAATTCAAGGTGAGTGGGAGACGCGAGATATGAAGCTCATACCGTATCGACAATGCTTGCAAGAGCTATGTCAACGGTTTGTGTCAGTAAAATTTAGGCATATTCCAAGTATTCATAATGAGATTGCTGATGATTTAGCCACTCTGTCTTTAATGCTCCAACATCCTGATAAAGCCTACATCAATCCAGTGCATATACAGAGTCATGATCAGCATGCTTACTGTAATGCGGTTGAAGAAGATATCGATGGAGAACCTTGGTTCTTTGATATCAAGCGATACATTCAGTCAGAAGAATACCCAACACATGCCACCAGCGATCAAAAGAGGACTATTAGGCGTTTGGCTAGTGGATTTTTCTTAAGTGGGGGAATCTTATAGAAGAGAACCCCGGATCGGGGACTTTTGAGGTGTGTATATGTAAAAGAAGCCTCAGCGATCATAGTTGAAATAAACTCTGGAGTATGTGGGACGCATATGAACGGTTATGTCTTGTCTAAGAAGATTCTTCGAGCAGGTTATTACTAGCTTACTATGGAGAGAGATTCTATTCGATTTGTTTGAAAGTGTCATTAATGTCAAGTACACGATGATCCGATACATTCACCTCCTGCTGAGTTGCATGCAATGTCTGCTCCATGGCCGTTTGTAGCTTGGGGAATGGACGTGATTGGACTGATTGAGCCAAAAGCGTTAAATGGGCATAGATTCATTTTTGTGGCCATAGATTACTTCACAAAGTGAGTAGAAGCAGTAACTTTCAAGTCAGTAACAAAGAAGGCAGTGGTAGATTTTTTTCACGCCAACATCATTTATAGGTTTGGAATCCCAAAGATGATCATTACAGATAATGCCGCCAATCTAAATAGTCATTTGATGCAAGAAGTGTGCCAACAGTTTAAGCTCGCACATCGAAATTACAATCCATATCGTCCAAAGGCAAATGGCACTATGGAAGCCGCCAATAAGAATATCAAGAAGATACTGCGGAATATAGTACAAAGGTCCAGACAATGGCATGAGAAATTACCATTTGCATTGCTAGGTTATCATACTACTGTTCGCACTTCAACAGGGGCAACCCCATATTTGTTGGTGTACGGGACAGAAACAGTCATTCCCGCAGTAGTTGAAATTCCCTCTCTTCAAGTTATTATGGAAGCAGAGATTGATGATGATGAGTGGGTCAAAGCCCGATTGGAACGGGTGAGCTTGATTAATGAAAAAAGACTGACGTTGGTATGTCATGGCCAATTATATCAGAAGAGAATGGCTCGATCGTATAATAAAAAGGTACGACCCAGAAATTTTGAAGTTGGTCAGTTGGTATTGAAACGTATCCTTCCCCATCAGGCTGAAGCGAAAGGAAAGTTTTCCCCAAATTGGCAAGGTCCCTTTATTGTGAAGAAAGTGTTGCCCAATGGAGTCTTATATTTGACAGATATTGAAGGCAAAATGGCAGAGGTGGCTATCAATGCTGATGCGGTCAAAAGATATTATGTATGATATTTTATCCTTTGGTGGTTCTGTTTCATGTTTAGTACTTGCATTCTTGAAGATTGATATGATGAAGGCATTTCATTCTGCTATCCAAACATTATGTCATCCTTTGTTTACCCCGTTGGAGTTTGGTTTTATTTTTCTTTCATACCCCTCTTTGGAATCAGAATAGTGTAAAAAATAAATAAATAATAAAGTGTCAAGAAAATAAGAAAAGTAAGTATGAAAAATACAAGAAAAAAAATCAAAAATTAAATAAAAAATAAAGAACAAGCTGATAGAACTGTGTGCGACCTGATTCTCCTCTCTCGAGAGTGAGATACGTAGGCTGCCCTAGTTTGGGCTCGGTCCAACCAAATAAAATTTCTAGAGTCACCCAGTCAATGAAAAACTAGGGCATGAGTTAACGAGTTGTTTGAGTCGATTCTAAAAGTTGTAAGTCCCACCCCCACTTCAAGTGTCGTTTGAGCCTCTTTCCATCCTTTTCTAACCTTATCCAAAAGCCAAGTTACAACCAAAGAAAATCCTTCAGATCAATTTTGATAATGTGGAGGCTAAGCATGCAATGGATATGATGATACATTGTTGGGTACTACTTGTCTTCCGTAGCATAAGAAATCAGGAAAGAAATACAAAATAAGAGTCTTATTGGTGAAAAACCCTCGCGGGCACCATAAGGAGATGGTGAGTTGAGCGAAATGGAAATGAGAGTCTTATTGGTGAAAACTCTCGCGGTCACCATAAGGCGATGGTGAGTGGAGAGAAACAAAAATGAGAGAGTCTTACTGGTGAAAATCCTCACGGGCACCGTAAGGAGATGGCGAGTTCGAGAGAAAAAGTGAAAAGTGAAAAGAAGGAGATTTGTTGGCGAAAGTCTTTTAATATGTCATCGATTGAATGAGATATATGGGTCCAATCGATTTGAAGAAGTGGATCAGCGGCAAAGGCACGAAATCAACAACAAATGGGAAGTTTGGATAGAAAGATCAGACAACTTAATCCAAAATACATGTCATACTCATTGGTGTTGGTTACCGTATTCAGATAAATTTTCTTTTTGAATAAGGGACATTTCCCTTTGATTTCATTTGCATATTCATATTTTTGTCTTTTTATGTCATTTATCAAAATAAAAGTCACCATCATTTCTTTACATTTTAAGTCAAGTCTGTGTCAAAACAAGCGAGAAAGAATTTCAAAACTTGCTACCAATCTTTCCAAATGTATGAGAAAAAGCCAAGGACCAGCACATGAAAGAAATATGATCGTAATTCAACACGAAGCAAAGAAAGTCTATCAACCGACAGGCTATTGGATTCGTGGGAGTATTCAGATTTGGAAAAGGGTGCATCTCAGAGGCATGGTATAATGGAAACTCATTGTTCGAGTCAGAACTTATTTCCCCCAATCTGGATGCGGGTCAATGACGTAACAAGACAGGGGCAAGTTTCAGTGATCTGAAACAAAGGTGAAAGGAACAACGATTGGAGCAGATGCCTGGGAAGCCAAGTGCTGCAAGCCACCACTAAGTTTTTAACTGACAAATTCTCTTTGTTGAAACAGGGAAAAATTCACTTCACTTAATTCAGTTACCATTGGAAAAACACACCCATGAGGATTTTACTTTCTGTTCAGGACCCTCCTGAAAAATGGGATTTTACTTTTTGTTCAGGACCCTCCTGAAAAATGGGAACTTTACTTTATGTTTAGGACCCTCCTGAAAATGGGATTTTACTTTTGTTCAGGACCCTCTTAAAAATGGGATTTTACTTTCTGTTCAGGACCCTCCTAAAAAATGGGAACATTACTTTATGTTCAGGACCCTCCTGGAAAATGGGATTTTACTTTCTTTTCAGGACCCTCCTGAAAAATGGGATTTTACTTTCTGTTCAGGACCCTCCTGAAAAATGGGATTTTACTTTCTGTTCAGGACCCTCCTGAAAAATGGGATTTTACTTTCTGTTCAGGACCCTCCTGAAAAATGGGAACTTTACTTTATGTTCAGGACCCTCCTGAAAAATGGTATTTTACTTTCTATTAAGGACCCTCTTGAAAAATGAGATTTTACTTTCTGTTCAGGACCCTCCTAAAAAATGGGATTCTACTTTCTGTTCAGGAGCCCCATGAAAAATAAGATTTTACTTTCTATTCAGGACCCTCCTGAAAAATGGGACTGTACTTTCTGTTTAGGGCCCTCTTGAAAAATGGGATATTACTTTCAGGAAAATAAATTCTTTCTTTATCATAACATTTGTTTGGAATAATTTTCTTCTTAGTTTTGATGTGGTTTCAGGAACCCGCCTGAAGAACAGGGTGATGAAATTGAAAGTCGGGAGCTCACCCGGAGAACAGAGTGAGGAAATTGTAAGTCATGAGTCCACCTAGAGAATAGGGTAAATAAGTTGAAAGTCAAGCAACAAGGTGAAGAGTTGAAAGTCAAGTAATAAGGAGAATAAATGAAAAGTCAAACAACAAGTTGGAGAAATTGCAAATCAGGAGTCCACCTGAAGAATTGGTGTGATGAAGTAGCAAGTCAAGAGTCCAACAAGAAAGTTGCATAGATAGGATTTCGTAATTTCATTTATGTTTTAACTTGTAATTTTCATTTTGATGTAATGACAGAGCTGCGGATCGGAACCTCTATGGAACCTCACTCGACTCTCCAACTCGGTATTGTCCTTCTCTTTCAAATCCTTTGAAATACCCGTCACTTGATTCCTCCATAACTTGGGTGGATAGGATGTCCTAAGTCAGAACTCGGTTGTTATTCTTCTATCTGTTTCTTTCTTCGAATAATGGTCGGGACAAAATTCTGTCTCGTTGTCTACTTCTTTGTCTGAAAACACTTCATGTTTACATTCAAAGGTGGGCATGATGTAGACACCTAATTTCATCAATATTATTTTCACCCATTTTTACCTTATCCTACTGCGTACCCTACCCCGTATGATAATTTCTTTGTAAAAAGACAAAAATAACAAACCAACAACCTACCCTATCAAATGACAACACCTCACCACCCCTCCTCTCACGTGACCCCCTCCATTTCTTGTCCACAAAGGAAAAAAGGATAAACATACGCTAAAAAGAGAATGGGCCCACGAGGAACCTTCCTGGAAGGTAACCAATTTTGGATTTTATATATATAAACCCACTAAAAAAAGGGGGAGGGGGATCTGAAGAACAAGAAAAACATGCCATTTTTTTCTTTTTTTTGGGGGGGGAGACAAACAGAGAATTATTTTTTTTGGCTTTGTTTTCTTTCTCCTTTATCAAAACACACACTGACTTCGCTCTTCTATACCAGAAATAGCACACACATAGCTACACATAATCTATACACACACGAAAAAAAAAAGAGTTTCCTTGCCTCGGGTTACTGTTCCGGTGACCGTTTCGCCAGAATTGGTTTCAGTTCATCATCTGCGATACGTGCTTCATCGAAATCGTCTTCAGGTCATCATTTTTGACCTATTCAGCCCTAGAAATACCCCCCAAATCCCTGCGATTTTCTTGATTTTAGACAAAATCTAGCTGGAATTCGGTCTATTCCAGTCAGCTTTTGTCGTTGGTAGCTCCTCGGAGATCGAACTCGCACGGGTCGTTAGTTTTCTGCTAAAATTGGAGTCTTGATTTTTCTGTGGGCGTTTGATTATAACGTCGATTGGTTCATATTGGGACTTGGCATTGCTTTTCGAATCCGTTCGGGGGAATTTTTTTTATACTGATTAATTTTGATTCGAGTTGGGGTTTTTTCGCTGTTGAGGGTTCCTATTCGAGCTTTTGGATTCGGACTTCTTTAACCCTTATTATCATCATAAATCATTCTCGAAAGGTTCATTTCATTAACCCGCTTCTTCCTCTTTATTCTTTTATCGAAATGGTTGTGATTGTGTGTGATATGATGTGATGGTGTGATTCTGTTGACGTTATGATATTATAGTTATGCATTTGATAATATGATTTTGTGTATAACTTCGAAGGTGTGATCGATAAAAAACAAAACTAGTGGGGGGAGGAATTAAAAAATAATAAAAATGGGTGAATAAATTAATTTTGGTGTAATGTCGTTTAGTTCGAAATAAGCATGGATGTTGTTAAAACACGGTAGTATCATGTTCAGGTCGACAATTGATAGGCAAATATAAGTTGTTTAGGCAAAGTTTATGACTTGCGATCGTTGAATGATGAAAGTGTCTTGTTGAAATGTGTTGGTTTATGTTTTCGGATTGAAATGTATTTATTTGGCCGGAGAATGCCCCGAAGATTCATGTATTTATTCATCGGGGAATGCCCCGACGTATCATGTTGGCAAAGGCGGATCGTGATCAAGGCCTGAAGCATCAGGTAAAGCCTGGGATCGTAGTTAGGATTAGTACAGGTTAGATAGGATTTATTTTCTCATTTTTATTTATTCATTTTGGGACTGTATAATTGGACTGAATACTATAATTTTTGTTCATTTTGTTTTGCTCGATTGATTGTTTACGTGCTTTTGTGTGGTTTATACATTCGTGGTGTCAAATTAGCCTATATTCTCTACCAAGAGACCGTGGTCAAACCACGGGATCGAGGAGTGCCTAACACCTTCCCCTCGGTCAACAGAATTCCTTAGTCGGAATCTTTGTTCGAGGATCAGTCTTTTAGAGTCAAAACAGTTTTGAAAAGGATTTTCAAAGGTGACTTGGCACATGGATTTTATGTCAAGTGGCGACTCTGAATAAAAATTGTAAATAGTCCTTTTTGAAACAAAATTTTCAATCTCTTGTCACTTACTAATAAAAACCCTTTCAAACTTAAAACGAATGTTTTCGGAGTTAAAAAAAGAGGGGTGTGACACTATGTATCCATGTCTTAAATTCAAATTTAACGTATAAAAATTATAATTTAGTTTTATAAATGCAGAACGACAAGGACAACTTTGAATTTTGAAAAAAAAAAATCACTGTCAACATTTCATCTCAGAACTGATAAAATTCAAAATACGATCTCAAGTTTTGAAATAGATGAATGTTATGAATGAGTTATAAACTTTTAAGAATTTTTTGCAATTATATTTTATAAAATTCACAAACACAATCAAATTTGATTATCGATACCTGTAATTGGAAGGTTGTATTTTCACTATCTTCATCAAAATTTTAGGCGACCATCAATAGTATTGGATGCACAATGTTTTTGTATTTGATTTGAGTTGCAGATTATGAAAAATAGTTTTGAATTTGAATTTGACTTGAGTTGCTGATTTGAATTACCACTTTTTGATTTAAATTTACGTCTATGGTAAAAAAAAAAAAAGAGTCATATAAGGTAAAGGAATCTGAGTAATTAAATGTTGCTTGAATTAAGGAACGGTTTCTTCCATTTTAAACTCTAACTAATTAGAGTTTTATTAGGAATGGATTCTTTATTTGTATATATATTTATATAGCAACATTTTAATTACATACATAAAAAAAACTTGCTATTTTTCGTAATTTTGAAACTGTTGTTATAAAAGTTATAATTAAGGTTCTATAGTTGCTATTTTTGAAATTTTCCCTTTAATATATCCCATGAAATGTATGGAGAGATGCCATTGCCAAAGGAAGTATGGTTGTATAATGTTAAAATCGGCATTTTGGTATAGATGGAATGCTTTGCGCTTATTCTAATGGGTATCATCAGAAAAAGCGCACTTTTTATGTATGGGTGATGAAAGATTATGGTGTCGAGGAATCTTGGAGTGCACTATTTTCTATAATAGATCCTGATATTTGTATAGCCGTACCGAAATATAGGTTTGCAGATGGTGAAGTGTTATTCTGGTGTGAACATGTTGAATATGCAGACAATGAGTTTAGGACACAGAGAGGACCCTTAATATTGCCTCGAGGTATCCTTTTGAATGGATTTGCTTTTACAGAGAGCTTGATCTCTCCAAGATTGCTTACTTAGTATTTTCTCACGTATGATTGAGAGAGTACTTTTTCATTTTCTGATTATCATGTTATTCACTCTTATTTTTATTAGTTTATCTATCAATCGCAAATCTTTTTGATTCAAATTATATTTACCAAAGCTTTGTTTATTTCATGTTTCCGGGGAAACAACATGAGTCATTTCTTTTCTAAGAAAGAAAAGGTTACACCCACCTTCTAACCTCCTCTCGTTTGCATGTTATTGCTCGTCTAGTTTTTTATATTAATTTTTGCAAGTAATACACTATTTTTTACTCAATTGTAGATTCATGAAAAATTTCCAAGCTGGATTGATAATTAATACGCTGAATTAAGCAACTTAAAAGATCAATTAATATCAACTAGTTGTGGAAGTACGTTTTTTAATCATGTTGTAAGTTTGCTTAGGTCCGATGCTTTTATAGGAATGGCCTTATCATATATTTACAAGCCAATTAACGAATCGAAAATCTCTAATATTATTTTTACTGTTATACATATATAGGGAATTCTCACTAACTGAATGTTCCACTTAAACAATCTCTTGCTATTATTATATCAAGTACTAAAAGTTAAAACATGTATGTATTTGTGTATATATATACTACTTTAGTATACGTGCGTTGCACGTGGTGATTAATATTCAAAAAAGAAAATTCATTTATATTAAGTAACTCCTTGTTACTATGTAAGTTTTAATTTGTAGATCCATTAAATCAGATGTGTAATACCCCAAAGATTTCTAGCAAATTTCGTCCCAAAAATGCCTAGTATTAGCTTGTAAAGTGAAGGATAATTATTCCATGAGGAATACTCAAGATTTTCACTTTTTGTCATGTGGAAAATTCAATAATGCTTTCCATCGATATATGATTAGCTTAAATCCGATAACCGGGTAAGAAGTTATGACTATTTCAAGTTCTTATCGTAAAACAACGTCATATTAGTCAGTGGTGCGCCGTGCCACAAGAGGAAATGGCATTTGGAAATTTCTAGTAGGTGTCCGCGATTATGGTGCGTCGCGCTAGCACTCAAATTCAGAATTGTCCTTTTTCCAATATCTCAGCGCGATTTCCCCCCGCGTCGCGCCAAAGTTCCAAGTCATGAAGGAAGGGGCAACGCGATGGCTCCGCGTCACGCCATCCCTCAATTTCCCAATTGTCAATTTCCAGTGACACGGCGCGATAACTCCGCGTCGCGCCAGGGTCCCAGTTCGGGAAAATTTTACTGAAATTAAATGACGCGTCCAGGGTTAAAAGGATCAATTTTCTACCCCTATTTAAACCTAATAACACGTGACTTAGCTATTCTTCACCCAAAATATACTATTTTCTCTCAAGTTTCTCTTAAGAACAAGCTAGGGTTTCTATTGGAGATTCAAATTCAAGAAGGTTTCACCATCAATCTTCACGAAATCATGAACCAAGTTATGCATAGTGTTCATTCATGGACTCCTTTCGTCCATGAAGTCCAAGAATCCTTTTTCTAAATTCAAGTTATGGATTTTCTTATGAAGTTCATGATTGGGTTGTTTTTGTTCATGTTGATAATGAGTAATTGAATTGTATTCCATGAATGAGTGTTAAATTTCATATGAGTTGATTTGTAACGGTATAGATTCATGATACCCTAGGACTAAACCCTTGAATGATTAAATTGGAATTGAATCACGACAGTTAATTGTTGTATGATGTTGTTTACACATTCTATGCCTACTATGTGTTTGGTTGAATGCCTAGATTAAGGGAAAGTGTCTAATTAGCATGATATCATGAAATTCCCATGTACGTACAAGCTTATGCCTATCACATGTTTGATGAAATGCTTCAGTAAATGTATTATGATGATTATTATGTATTCAAGTAAGTCATGCTTTGTCAGTTTCCTTCCATCGAGTCGTGAGGGTACTTGTACACGAAAAATTAGCTATGTACCTAGAGCCATGTCATGTTTTCACGATACTCTCAGTCAAGCTATGAATCCTTAGACTTCAGATAGTCTTATGACTCATGAAAAATCTCCATGATCTCATGACTCAGTCAGTTGTCAGATATCAGTAGTATTCCATCAGTCAACGGAACTTAGTAACTTAGCTCATGTTCAGTTCAGTAAATCATGTTCAGTGTCCATTCAAATGGGAGTAGGAATTAGCACTGAGTGAACCCAAGGATGGGGACACATACTATCAGATGAGGGTCTGATCCTTAGAAGTCATCCTTGCATTCCAGAACTATGTAGCCAGCATAGGTTGAGACATCAACGTTGTCCGATGAGGGTTGATAAGGTGGATAAGTACTGTCAGATAAGGTCCCCACTATTCTCTTTTGGGAACACTATTAGATAAGGGTCGCCCACAGCTTGTCCTTACCAGTGGAGTGGTATTGACACCCTTTTAATTGGGGTTACAGCTTAGACCCCAACTCAGCCATAATGGTGTATTAGGGGCATGTCGGTTAAATACTACCTCCCACAGTTTCAGTACCAGTCTTAGTAAAAGAACTCAGATAGTTCTTCAGATTCAAGACTGTCAGATACAGTCGACTCAGATATAATAAGGAACTCAGATAGTTTCATCAGATTCAGGACTGTCAGATACAGTCACCCATGTTATCAGTTACATTCAGATACAACTATTTATGCTATCAGTTATATCAGTTATTAGTATGTCATGTCATCAGTATTAAGATTCAGTAATCACGATATCACAGTGTTAGTTACAGTTACGTATTTATGTATGCATTCTCGCATTCATGTTAGACAGTCATCTAGCATTATTCATGCACGTTAACCCTTGCATTAGCCTACCTCACATGTATACTCAGTACATTCCATTGTATTGACGTATTTGCGCTATGGTTCTTTCTTTTTATGTTACACCATAGGTTCAGAGACACGAGTTTCAGATCAGCAGTAGATTCCAGTCTCAGCAGTCAGAATAGAAATGAGTCCTCATCTTTCAAGGACATGATTATTTCTCCACCATTTCATTGATTAGTTATTAGTTGGAGTTAGTTGGGGACATGTCTCATCAACTCCTTTTTCAGATTATTCAGACAGTAGATGCTTTCAGACTAGATGCAGACTATTATGTTTCATACTTCAGTGTTGATAGTTTTGTTTTGGGTATTGTATTACCCCACAAATGTTATCTCATCCATGTTATGTTCAGTATTGAACCTTATGGCCTTTCAGTGCATGTTTCCGCATTATTCAGTATTTTATGCAGTATACCGGTACAAATATCAATCATGAGTTAGCTTGTGGTCCTTCGGGGTCATGAGCACCGTGTAGCATTCCGGTTCAGCAAATCGAGGTGTTACAAGATGTCAATCCACGATTTTCATTAGCTCATTCAAGTGTCGTCTTTATTGAGTCACCCCTACTTTCACAAATCTTTTTAATTTTATCATTAACTCAATCATTAAATAATTGACATATTCAAGTATTTTAGTTTATCCTCAGTCTCTCGATATCAAAATTTCAGTTGCAAGAGAAAAAAGGACTTCTATCTAAACTTTGTAATGTATCTATTCTATCCTTTTATAGAGCCATTTTTTGATAGAAATACTACTTCAAGTAGAATTTTATTAATTGAATATGTCATCATCTTAATAAATGATAAAAAGTTAAAAGCATATAAGAGAATGTTTTATTGTACGCAACATCTTTACCCTAGATCTTTGTGATCTAGCCATCCTCGAACCCCGTATATTGTGGAAGCTTTAGTGTACCGACCCGCTATTGTAAAATATTTAAACTCGTATTTCATAATAGAAAAGAAGGTTACGCTCCACCTGATATAACTCTTCAATATATTATTCCTGAAATTTAGGCATATTAAACCAAGTTGAAAACAATATGGTAATTAATATTCAGTTAATTAATAAATTTACCATATTCTTTTCAATATCTAAAAAACTTTCATTCATTTTTCAGTAATTTTACTAAGGCCAATTCACAAACAAATGTGAAAAAGCACCAAGCTTTACATTGACCCTAATCCAAAAGGCTACCAAATTCAAACTACTAAGAGCTAGTAAACTTAGTAACAATCTAGTCCCTCCTTGAGAAAATTGTATGCTTAGCCAGTTCACCAGTATACGAATTTGACCTTAACTTGAAACATGATCGAACTATAAATCTAGTTAAAGGTAAAATTAATTTTATGTATAAATATAAGATTTGGTATATAAATCTAATATTAAGCAATGTGAACTAACCTTCCCTGCTCAAGATTTCTAAGTTCGTAGGTTTGCATTGATAGGTTGTGCAATAGCAAGAATTATGAAAAGTATTTCAAGCTTAACGTGAAGGAAACTGAAACTAATCACACCGCCGAATTCAGCTACAACAAAGAGAAAGCTCTTAGTGAATAATTTATATATATTCAAATAAAATTTAAAACAAATCAACCAGATCAAATAAATTTTTTTTTGAAAAAAAAAAAGGAACGAGAGATTGACAACATATAATCAACATAGATTTGAATTTATGCACACAAATCAAAACAAATTAAATAATTAGTAGTAGTAACATAGATAAAAAAAAAAAAAAAAAAACCAATGTTGTTTTGTCTGGGAAGTATATTATTTTCATTAGATTTCTTGCCATGTTATTTTATACTAAAATATTTTAAGTTATTAATGATTGATTTATAGTGGTGCTTTACAACATTTTCAGATATTGTATGTTACTCTTTTCGTCTCAATTTATATGACACTAATAAAATGTTTGAGAAAATCAATCAAATTTGTTATATAATTTTAGATGTTAATTATTACTATGTCAAATTTCTTGTCATGTCAAATTCTATCAATGTCATAAAAATAGGGATAGATGATGTAACATATATTACTTAAAAATTACGTAGAAAGTCATATAAATAGTAATAATTAACATCTATAAGTATATAACAAATTTGATTGACTTTCTCAAACATTTCATTAGTGTCATATAAATTGATACGAAAAGAGTAACATACAATATTTGAAAATTATGTAAAGCGCTATAAATCAATCATTAATAACTTAAAATATTTAACAGTATTTGCAAACGTACGAACTAAGAATCCTTGAGCAGGGAAGGTTAGTTCACATTGCTTAATATTAGATTTATATACCAAATATTATATTTATATGTAAAATTAAATTTACTTTTTATACAAAAAATTAGGACTCCATTTATATTAATATATATTAATATGACATACAAATATTAAGAGTAAATACATAATTACCCCCCTGATGTTGGCCGAAATTTTCAAAAAGACACCTAAACTTTGAATTCGACCTATTACCCCACGATTCTTACTAAATCCGTTGCAAACACACCATTTTTCGCTGAATCTTAGTCACAACAAAGAGAGTGAACACATGCACCAATCAGGTGTTGCCATGTGTTAAATACGTTTAATTCATATTTTTTTATTATTTTAATAAAATTTTACTTTTTATTTAATTTAACACCCCATCACCTCTTTCCCCACCCCACCCCATCCAGCAACTCCCCAGGGACGGCTCAACGATACTAGTGGCCTAAAGCAAAACTTCAACAAGAGGCTTTAAGTTTTTCATTAAGGAAAAGAATTATCATAATTTTATTTTAAATTGTTTGCTTTTGACTTTTTTAGATGCAAAATTATTAATAATTTACTTTTTCTAATAACTTTTTTGATTGGCTATATAGTTAATTCATATTAATCTCTTTGATACATCATACATTGTTGACCTTAGATAATATTTTATTAATTTCACATTTGAAAAACTTAATAGGGCAATTTCTCTTTAACACTTGCATTTTAAAAATAAAACTACTTTATAATTGGCTTATTTAAACTCTAAAAAATAACGAGATATGAATAAAAAATAAAAAATAACAAATCTTCAATGTAAAATAACAAAACATAAATCAATCTAACCTAGTTCGAAATATAGAAATTGGTAATTGAAGTTTATCTAACGAAGAATTTAGAGAATTGAGAAAAGCTTAAATAAAATATAAGGATATATAACAGTAAAAAAAAAAAAAAGTACAAGTAGAAAAACAAAATTAAGGGAAAAAATTATGTGGCTGTAATGATGATGATTGAATATAAATGATGAAAGAGGGCTATTTACACTATTCCCAAAAATATTACTCCTTTTACTTTCCAATTTATTTAAAAGAATCTCGGCATTTTTGCTTCTTCTTTCTTTCTTTTTTTTTTGAATTATATGTAGCTATACAAAATTATGGGGCCCTGTAATAGTGAGGCCTAAAGCAACTGCTTGGCCCGCTTTACTGTTTGGCCGGCCCCGCAACTTCCCCCAGCATCTCCCCTCCACCCCCACCCCTATTCAGCACCCTCACCCTCCGTCCAACACCCCCACGCCATCAGCATCTCCCCCAAACCTTCCCATTCCATCAGCATGCATTTCCGTTTATTTTTTTTTTGGTTCAAATCACTTTAAAAAATAGTTTTATGATTGAATTGAAAGTTTTATGATTGAATTGAGTTTTAAAGATAGTTAAATGATATGATTTAACTGAAAATGGATCTTTAATGATATGATTTTTTTTTTAAAAAAAAAAAGCTTCAATGGAGGAGCTTTAATGGTGACATTGTGTTGAAGAGCTTTAATGGTATTGAAGAAGACATTGTGTTGAAGAAGAAATGGTGGGTAGTTAAATGATATGATTTAATTGTAAAATGGGACTTTAATGAATGATTTAAAAAAAAAAAAAGTTTCAATGGAAGTTTTAATGGTGAATTGAGTTGAAGAAAAAAGAGTGGGTAGGTTGGGGGAAGGGGTAGGGATAATTTTTTTAAAAAAATAAATATTAATTTTTTTAAAAATATAAATTATATATCAATTATTTTACACGTGACAGCTTTTAATTAGTCAAAAAAGTCAAATTTGAGCTCTTTCATGCGCCTGTGGCTCGTGTATACACGCAAAGGATCAAAATGGTGTGTTTGTAATAAAATAAAGAATAGTGAGGTAATAGGCCGAAGTTAAAGTTTAGGTATCTTTTTGCAAATCTCGAACAAGATCGGGGGGTAATTATGTGTTTTCTCAAATATTAATAACAACATTGACAGTATAATATAACAACATTAATATTTTAACTTATACTTGGATTTTTGTACGGATTAACTTATACTACAAACTACGTCTCAATATTTTTCATAATATATTAAAACATTTGATTGACTTATGTCTTGCAATGTCGTCTCAATTAATACTTGTCATATTGACATATGTTAATATTAATATGTTGTTGTTGTTGGCAGTATATAACACTAATGATTGATTTAAATATGTTACTCTATTCGTTATGGAATTGAATGTTTGTACAGATTAATATATAAATATATAGGTGAATTGGATAACTAAACCTACAAATTACAAAATAACAGTTAATTCTTACCATATATTTTAGGACTCCTAATTTAAAAAGAATTATTATAATATATTTTACCATATATTTTAGAACTCCTAATTTAAAAAGAACTGTTACCATATATTTTAAAGGACTGATCCCATATAATATAGGAGTCAACAATATAAAAATAATTAAATAATAATTCATGAAAAATAGTGAAAAGACAATTTTATCTTTTGTAGAATCTCTTCATAAAGGGCAAAAAGTTCAAATCACTTTTCTAAAGATCTTCACACTTTTAATATATTATAAATATATAGATCAAGAATGCGGGCACATGATGAACTCAACCCACATGTAGCTTCGTAATGGAGAAGAACAAAATAAAAGGAAAGAAAGCAAAGAATGGAAAGCCTTGAAAACGTTTGCAGAGGATGTGGCTGAATTAATTTTATTCAATATGATTAGTGGCATTTTATAGGCTTACATATTTTAAAGAGTCACTATCCCACTAAACTACTACTGTAATTCCACTAAACAAGTTCTCCTAAACTTAAGGAACACATATATGCAATACTAGAAACAGGAAAAAACTATCACAAACTGAAAAATAACAAATGTTAACTGAATGCTAAAATTTAGCTACTAAAGACTTAGTCAAACTAGAAAGTAACAATTGATGTTGTACACTTTAACACTCCCTCTCGACATCAGCTCCTGTCTTAACCAAGTCTAGCTATTGACATAAACTTTCAAATTTATTGACACTTAAGCCTTATGTGAAGACATTTGCAATTCGTTGCTCGGTTTTAATAGGCTTCAAGTCAATCTCTCCTTGCAACACTTTTTCTCTGATGAAGTGGTAATGTATTTTCACATGCTTAGTTCTTGCATGAAAAAAAGGATTCTCAGCCAAGCAAATCGCTGATTGTCACAATACAAGGGAACAGTGTATCCAACTGGTTGTTGCAAGTCCTTCATCCACTGTATGAGCCATGTACTTTCTTGAGCTGCAACTGATGTTTCCCAATACTCTGCTTCTGTTGTTGACAACGATACTGTTGGTTTCTTTTTGTTGCACTAAGAAATTTCTCCAGCTCGAAGCTTAAACATAAAACAAGCAGTTGAACGATGGGTATCATGGTCCCCTCCATAGTCAGAATCACAGTATCCGACCAACTCGCATTCTTCACCTTTTTTGTATAGAAGACCATAATCAATTGTACTTTCCACATATCTTAGTATTCGCCGAACAACCTTCATGTGGTGCTTCTTTGGTTTATGAATGTAGCGACTCATCACACCAACTGTAACAGAAATATCAGGTCGAGTTTGAGTTAAATAAATTAAACTACCTACCAAGTATCGATACATCGTCATGTCTTCTAAATCTTTTCCTTCATGTGAACACATCTTAGCATTTGTCTCCAATGGTGTTGAGATTGGTTTGCAATTAAACATCCCAAACTTCATCAACAAATTACTGGAATATTTTTTCTGATGTAAACAAATTCCTTCCTCATTACGATCAACTCCAAGCCAAGAAAATGGTTGAGATGTCCGAGTTCCTTCATCTGGAAGTGAATTGACAAATTCGTCTTGGTTCAGAGAATTTCTTCTTCACAATCTCCTGTTAGGAATAAATCAGCCACATATACTAGCAAAATAGGTAGTTTTTTTCCAACATTTATTACAAACAAGCTGGAATCTGCCGGTGCTACAGAATAACCACTATAAGTAAGAAATTCTGAAATCTTACCATACCATGCCCTTGGCGCTTGCTTTAATCCATATAGCGCCTTTCGAAACTTACACACATACTCAGGATGATCTTGACTTTGAAAACCCATTGGTTGGCACATGTAGATCTCCCAATCTAATTCTCCATGTAGAAACACATTCTTTATGTCCATCTGCCAAAGGTTTCAATCTTTACTAGCTGCAAGTGCAAGCAGAACTCAGACAGTAGTAAGCTTTGCCACTAGACTAAATGTTCCATCATAATCTAGTCCATATTGCTAAGAAAAACCCCGATCTATAAGACGAGCTTTGATCCTTTCAATTGATCCATTTGTGTGATGCTTTATCTTGTAAATCCAATTACAAGAAATAGATTTGACATCCTTCGGCTTTTCCACGAGCTCCCAAGTTTGATTCAATTCTAGCACAACAATTTCCTCCTCCATAGTTTTAATCTATTTCAGATTCTAGAATGTCTCCTTAAAAGTCTCTAGTTCTTTTATATATTCTTCTACTACTATGGCAGCATTTGCATACTTGGGATTTTGCTTTCTGATCTGCGTTGACCTTCTAAGTGTAGGTGGTGTGTTTGCGATATTTAGCTCGCCTTCTTTACTCGGTTATTGGTACAAACCAGATTCCCAAGGATTTTGAATTGTGCCTTCATCAATATTATTTTCATTAGCTTCAGCTTCAGTTACAACTAGACTCAACTGGATATGAGACGATTCCAATACAACTTTGAGAGCATCTGATGAGAAAGATATATTGGCTTGGGAAGAAAGATATATTCTTCCTGTTGCAACTTGATAAGACTATGTATGATGAAACACCTAGGGGAAAAGAGGATGTTGCACAGATGAAAACGAAGGAGTTGAAATAAAACATACAGTAGACTTCCACAATCGCTAATTAGATGGAAGGTCATAACGCAATCACTAACAGAAAAGAAAAAAGACAATGTACATATTATTGCGCTTGAAACTTATTTTGAAGCATCGTCTTATTCATTAATAGAGAGAGAGGCCATCTCTAAATGGATTCCCTCTCCCCTACATAGTCATGTATCCTTTTTGCTTCTTTTTAGATATATTTTATTCTTTCTCTTTATCTGTCTATATTTGTAACATCCGTGCCTTCAGGAAAAGTCAACATCAAAGCTGAAATTAGCTTATCCTTCAACTTCTCAAAACTAGCCTCACAATCATCATCAAACCATGAGAACTTTACCTGTTTCTGAGTCAATTTAGTCAACGGGGTAGTTATAGTAGAAAAACTCTTCACAAACCTCCGATAGTAGCCAGCTAAACCTAAAAATCTCCGAACGTTAGTTGGAGTCGTGGGTCTAGGCCACTTCTTAACCACTGAAACCTTTTGTGGATCCACCATGATCCCCTCACTAGAAATAATATGACCCAGAAAAGTGACAGCGTTCAATCAAAATTCGTATTTCAAAAACTTGGCATACAACTGCTACTCCTTCAAGGACTGCAACACAACACGAAGGTGATTTGCGTGATCCACCTCACTCTTAGAGTACTCCAAAAGTTCATCAATGTACACAATGAAAAATAGATCCAGAAACTGATGGAAGACCCTATTATCAAATCCATGAATGCCGCAGGGGCAATGGTCAACCTAAAAGACATCACCAATAACTAAAAGTGCCAATACCGAGTAGAGAAAGCAGTCTTAGGGACATCCACTTCCCTAATCTTAAGTTGATGATACCCGGACCGAAGATCAATCTTAGAAAAGAATTTGACACCTTGAACCTGATCAAACAAGTCATCTATCCTTGGAAAAGGATACTTGTTCTTGACAGTCACCTTATTCAACTGTCGGCAGTCAAAACACATCCGAAAAAAATCATCCTTCTTACGCACGAATAATACCGGTGTGCCCCATGGGGACACACTAGGATGGATGAAACCCTTATCTAAAAGATCCTTAAGTTGTTCCTTAAGCTCTTATAACTCGACCGGAGCCATTCTATAAAGAGGAATAGGAAATGGACAAGTGTACGAAATAAGATAAATCCCAAACTCAATCTCCCTATCAGGAGGAACACCAGGAAGGTCATCAAGAAAGAACTCAGGAAATTCATACACCACCAGAACAGAATGCAAGGAAGGACCTTTCGAGTAAGAATCTTTAACCCAGAACATATGATAGAGGAACCCTTTGGGGATTAATCTCCAATCTCTAAGATATGCTATAAACTTCCCCTTTGTAGCTAGGGAACCAACCTCCTACTCAATAACTGACTCACCAGGGAACATAAATAAAACCTTATGGGTCTGACAGTGTAATGATGCATAGCACGAGTGCAACTAATCCATTCCTAGAATAACATCGAAATTCACCATATCTAGTTTAAACAAATCCACCAAAGTCTTTTTACTACCTACAGATGCCACACACCCCTAGAATCTTTTAGCAATCACAAAGTCTCCTACTAGGGAAGAAATAAAAAACGGATCCAAAATAACCTCAAGATAAAAAAACAAAATGCACAGCCACAAAAGAGATCACATAAAAGAGAGTGGACCCCGGATCAAGTAAACAATACGCATCACGAGAAAAGAGTTACAATGTATCAGTCACAACATCAGGTGATATGCCTCAGATTCCTGCCGGGTAGTGAGTGCATAAAGATTATTCCGACCAGTGCCGGAACTTGATGATGCAACCTTTGGTGCCGGAGCTAAAGATGAAGCAACTGGAACCTTGTTCACTCCCGAAGCAACCTTACCAGCAGGACAGTTTCTAAGCATATGCCCTGGCTATACTTGAAGCATCTTTCGCTCTCCTCATCACAAAAACACCGATACAAGCAGCGTAAAAACCTATAAGGAGGACATGATGGAGCCGAGTAAGCCTCACTAGCCTAACATTGGGCACCATGTGCCCTGAATTTATCGTCACCCTGCTATTTCTTGTCACCCGACGACTTTGGGTAGGGAGCATTAGCTGTGAAGAAAGAACCAGAACTTCTCTACTTCTTCTTTGTCCACTTACCACCATCTCTACCACTTTATTACTAGCCACTACCCTACTTAGAGAACCTAAATTTCTTACCCTATCTCTTCCCTATCTCAGCCTCTTTTTTCTTCTCCTTCTCCTTCTATTGCATATAAACAACCAACCTAGAGATATCTATGTCCTTGCTCAGTAAGGAAGCCTTACTTTCAAGGATCAACTCATGAGACAGTTCTGAAGCGAACTTTCTTATTCGATCTCTCATACCATACATCATCTCTGAAGCATACCAAGATAACTGGTGAGACTTTAAGGCATACTCATTGACTATCATCTTTCTCTATTTTAGATTAATAAATTCCTCCACTTTTGAGTCCCTCAACTCTTGAGGAAAAAAGCGGTCCAAAAATACATTAGAGAAAGTCTCCCCCAGAGATAACTCATCAACATCACCCCTTGCCCGATCCCTTTCCTCATACCATTGGTACGTCATATCCTTCAGCTGGTAGGCAGTAAACTCCACACCTTTCTCATTCGTGGCCAGTGTAACCCTGAATATCTTTTTCCTTTCATCTTAAAAACCCTGAGGATCCTCCTCTACCTTAACACCAGTAAAATTCGGAGGGCTCAACCTCATGAATTGTCCAACTCTTGTGGCCTCAAAAGATGGAGTAGCAGTTGTACCACACTCAGCCTAAGAAGCTACCAACTGGGCACTTATATGAATCGACTAACAAAACTCATCATTCATTACGTCAACCAGAGAAGGACTAGACGAAACCAGTAGAACTCCTAGATAATCAGTAACTGGACCCCTAGACTGAGTATAGATCTCATGAGTAGAGAGTGTCCCATCAACATTATTCTCAGTTTGGATAGAGGAGTTTTCGTGTGTATCAGATCGTCGAGGCACGATATGAAAAGTGAACAAAAAAGAATTAGAGAAGAGTTCAGGACCTTAGACTCTGCAGCTTGATATTAGAACACAAGAAAGAGAAATATTCCTAAATTCTTTGAAGTCTCTCCCTTATGAGTATGGCACGCTACTCACTCTTAAAGGAGACAAAACTCGACATAGCTTTGTGGACTCCCAAGTGACCTTGAACCTAGGGCTCTGATACCAATCTAACACGACCTGAATGAGGGCCTAGTCCTGTAGGATGCCTCAAGCACAACCGGGATCGGAGACCACCCTCAATACCCAACCTTAACCGTCCTACATCCCAAGTTAGATAAATTTTGAATATATATATATATAGTATGACCAAATGGAACAATCATAAATCAAATATAGTCCAAGGTTGCCATCCCCAATTTCAATACCAATGCCAAGGCTGACACCAATACCGACACCACCCGTACCAACCCAAAGTAGTCCCACAAAGCCTCTATACAAAAGTAAAACAATATTTGGATGGGACATTCCCCCGACCATAGACAAAACCAAAGTCTATGAAATGACCAAAGTATGTAAAGAAATCCATAACATGAAATGGAGCCTTCCGGAGTATGGAAGCTCATCACTTCAATCCAGCACAAGCTGACCTCAAATACAATCACTGAGCAGGAGGAGTAATATGGTCAATTCTTGCATCACGTGGGGATACATCGCCGAAGATAGATTAGCGGGTAAACGCTAGCATACACTCTGGATAAGGATAAAATACTATCAACATTTAAAACCAAGTAAATAACCATGTAAATACATATCCACACGCACACATATGTGTGTGTGTATATATATATATATATATATATATATATATATATATATATATATATATATATAAAATCCTTGTTGGGAAAGAAAATCGGGTTTAGCATGCCTTTAAAATCATTAACTTGGGTATGTGTAGCTTAAACATCCTAAACCACCCATGGGGCTATATGGGTCCAGTGTTACCCCCTAAATGGACCCTGATGCGTGTATCCGCAAAAACCGGAGATATCATAGGGGCAGGGGATTCCTGTGGTACCCCATAGGAGGGTACGACGACACACACACACCCCGAACCGTACCCTAACATATAAGTGGTACCCCACCACTTGTACCCTAGGTATCAACTTGGACCCCAACACTATCCAACAATCGACCACAAGGGCCAACTCGTATCCACTCATATGACAAGTACCCTCAGAACCGTACCTTAAGCAGAATAATCTAGGATAGACATAGGACATCGTACTCTTTGGCAATATACCTCTCGTACCCTCTCATACGACTAGTATAATGTCCATTCGTGCCTTGAGAAAAAATCAACCAAACCACACTGATTAACATACGAATTGAGGATTCCAAACCATACCCTATCATACGACAAGTACCCCCAAGTCGTATGATATCCAGAAGCTCAAACTCAGGAAATCTTTGAAGGACCAAAACTCAGGGTGTTTCATACCTGCACCAAATTTAATTCACTAAAATTAGACCCATTAAAAAAAAAAAACCACACCCAACCCATTTTTTCTAGCCCGATCCACACTTGTGCTCCTTTCCTAACCAACTAATATCTACAGTTAATGTACTTCTTAACAAGATATTGTATTCTTGAATTGAATACTAACACTTCAAAATGAATATTTTATCTTAAAATTAGATACGATAATTTTTAATATCGAAGATGAATTTAAGGAAAATAATATATAGTTTTATTTTTTGTAAGATAGCACTAATTAGGATAGATTATGAAAATCTTTCTTATTGATAGTGTACATATGTTAGGATAGATTATGAAAATCTTTCATATTGATAGTGTACATATGTTTTTCCCAAAAATAAATAGAACCAAATTATAAATTAGGAAAACAAATAGAAAATGAATTTTAAGAAAATAATATATAGTGTTATTTTTTGTTGGATATTACTAATTAGGATAGTTTATGGAAATCTCTCTTATTGAGGTAGCCCTATTAAAGAAAAGCGTTAGGAATACACTGACTCTCTAGAAATTCATGCCATAGCATTTATATATTCGGGCTGAAATGGTAGTGTATTTATGTTTTCTTCAAAATTATATAGTGCCAACTTATAAATAAGGAAAATAAATAGATGAATTTTTAAAAAAATGATTGTAGCTTTATTTTTTGTTGGATAGTACTAATTAGGATAGATAATCAATATTTTTCTAATCAGGTGACCATATTAAAGAGAGCACTTTGGATACATCGACTAATTCATGTTATAACATATATATACCCGGACTAACATGGTGGTGTATTAATGGTTTCTCTAAAAATAAATAGAACCAACTTATAAATAAGAAAAATAATAGAAGACGGATTTTAAAGAACATAATATATAGTGTTATTTTTTGTTGGATAGTACTAATTAGGATAAATAATGAATGTCTCTCTTATTGGTAGTATAGTTATGTTTTTTTTTTAATAAATAAAACAAACTTAAAAATAAGAAAAATAAATGGAAGGTGGATTTTTTTGGAAAATAATATATAGTGTTTTTTTTTTGTTGGATAGTGCTAATTAGGATAGATTATGAAAATTTCTCTTATTGATAATAGAACTAAGTCACCAACTTATAAATAAGGAAAATAAATAGAAGACGGATATTAAGGAAAATAATATAGGTGTTATTTTTGTTGGATAGTACTTTTAAGGATAGATTAAGAAGTTCTTTTTTATTGGTTGTGTATTTATGTGTTTTCTCAAAAGTAAATAGAACCAACTTATAAATACACTCATCATACAAGCATTCAAATCACCAAACATAAAAGAAATACATATTTTCCAATCAAAATCTCAAAGTTATTTGTTTCTTTCTGCTATGTGTTGTAAATTTTTTTCACAGCAATAGTGTTTGGGCCGATTTGATACAATTTATATGCAGGACTAAGATTGTACGTCTGTCGCATCAAAGAAAGCAACATCGATGGAGATTGTTGAACTGAATCTGGTAAGTTTAGGGTGTACCAATTGAGTTTGTTTGTTGTTGGTTCTTAGATTCTACCTATGATTTATAGCTATGGATAAAAGGTCATGTCTTTTTTCCTATTTAATTTACTTCAATTATTAAAAGTGTTTTAGACCTAGAATGTGTTTAGTAGGAAGAAAAATGTTTTCTTGAAAAATAAGTAGGTTTCTTACTTATTTTCAAGTTTTGGTACATAAATAAAATAAAATATTACCTCTTAAAAAAGTATTTATGGGCATTTGAAAGAACATTTGAGATGGACCATTGCTATGCCTCCTTCGTAGTAAGCAATTTATCAACCCGATGAAAGTCATCACTTACTTTCTTCCTCAACATTTTTTGTAGAAAATATTTTTTAAAATAGTGTTGAACGATGAAAATCATCATCATGCCTAAAATTGAATTTCAATCGTAAAAATGTTAAGGTCAGTTAGAAACCAAGAAAGATTTATGCCTTATACACCAGTTTTATGCGTTCACTAAAACATCAAACATGTTAGGAATGCTTAAAGTACTTGGCTCGCCTGCTTCTAAAATCTTGGTTGAAATTTCTTTACATTTGAAAACGTTAGAAACAAGTATCTGATAGCACTTCCTTGTCTTATCTAGGCCATGCTTCACTTTCAAGAGGACATACTTTCGAATATCCTCAGCAGGTTACCAGTGAAGTCTCTTCTTCTGTTCAAATGTGTTTCAAAATTTTGGAAAACGTTGATCGATGAACCATATTTTAGTATGAAGCATCTCATTCATGCCAAGAATGACCAAAATTCCCAAAAATTTCTCTTTTACCAGTTACTACGCCCAAATGAAGATATATTTTCCATATATTGTTGTCCTCTGTCATCAGCTCCAAGGGTTGAGGACGTTCAAGAACTGCGTTTCCCTTTAAATGTTGAACCACGGTATTTCCAAGTCTATTGTTGTTGTGATGGCTTGGCTATTATCAGCGTAAATAATGTAGATATTAATAAACGCGACATACTGTTTCTATGGAATCCCTCTACGAGAGAATCAATTGTACTTCCCTCTCCAAAATTTTCAGTGGACTGGTTCACTTGTTTGGGAATGAGTTTTGACTCAGCTTGTGGTGATTATAAGATCCTTAAGATATCCCAGGACAAAGCACCAGGTGAAATACTCGCGTTGAAAAGTGGTTCTTGGAGAATAATTGATGAACATCCTCGTGACAGGATCAAAACGGTGGCTGGTGTGCATTCTTTAGCATTTATACATGGGGCATTTCATTAGGTATGTTTTACAAGAAATTCTTATTTTGTAGTTTCATATAATATATCCCATGAAATGTATGGAGAGATGTCATTGCCAAAGGAAGTATGGTTGTATAATGTTAAAGTTGGCATTTCGGTATTAGATGGAATGCTTTGTGCTTATTCTAATGGGTATCATCAGAAAAAGCGCACTTTTTATGTATGGGTGATGAAAGATTATGGTGTCGAGGAATCTTGGAATGCACTATTTTCTATAATAGATCCTGATATTTGTATAGCCGTACCGAAATATAGGTTTGCAGATGGTGAAGTGTTATTCTGGTGTGAACATGTTGAATATGCAGACAATGAGTTTAGGACACAGAGAGGACCCTTTATATTGCCTCGGGGTATCCTTTAGAATGAATTTGCTTTTACAGAGAGCTTGATCTCTCCAAGATTGCTTACTTAGTATTTTCTCACGTATGATTGAGAGAGTACTTTTTCATTTTCTGATTATCATGTTATACACTCTTATTTTTATTAGTTTATCTATCAATCGCAAATCTTTTTGATTCAAATTATATTTTCCAAAGCTTTTCAAAGAAAGAAAACGTTGCACCCACCCTCTACCCTCATCTCGTTTGCATGTTAATGCTCGTCTAGTTTTTTATATTAATTGTTGCAAGTAATACACTGTTTGTTACTCAATTGTAGATTCATGGAAAATTTCCAAGCTGGACTGATAATTAATACGCTGAATTAAGCAACTTAAAAGATCAATTAATATTAACTAGTTGTGGAAGTACGTTTTTTAATCATGTTGTAAGTTTGCTTAGACCTTAGGTCCGATGGTTTTATAGGAATGGCCTAATCATACATTTACAAGTCCATTAACGAATTGAAAATCTCTAATATTATATACATATACACAGAATTCCATGTTCCATTTAAACAATCTCTTGCCATAATTATATCAAGTAAAAGTTAAAGCAAAAAGAAATGTGATTTTGCATGAAATCTCACGTGAATATCTATATTATCTATATTTTGACGGGTATGAATTTTTTTATGTGTAGATTTTTCTAATGATAATAAAAGTGGATTTATGCAGTTACATGAAGCATGCAATAGGCCAAATGATGAAAGAATGTCATGTCAATTCTTTTGTATCTCACCAACAGCAGTGGTGGCGCAGCGGAAAGGGGCTGCCCCAACCTACCCAGAGGTCGAGGGTTCAACCCTGGGTATGGACAAACACTCTGTTGGGAGCTCTCCCCCAAATGGGGCTCGACGCGGGGCGAATCCGGATAGTTAGTTAGTTAGTTAGATCTTCTCAGAAGTGCTAAATTAAATAGATCAAGAATGTGTCCGCTCTTCTTTGGATATCAAGAAGGACTAAGGGGAGAGGACATTAGTTCCAATTGAGTTGTCACTATTAAATCCAAGTATACACACACGAACACAAGTTTGTGTACTAAATTAGAAGAAAAAATATTTCTAAATTCACTCTTTTTTATAATAGAGAAAGACAACTAATAGTTTTGAGAGAAATAAATTTTTTTAATAAATGTGCATAACAAAGATTTGAAGTGTAACGGCCTAAACTTGTAATGTGCACTCTTTTGTTAGTATCAACATAGCAATACTCTTCCAATTTTATACTGTAATCAAATTTATTACTATTAGCGTTTCTACATTTATTCTCATAAATATGTTCCTTCATCGTCACATTTTATGCAAATACAACTTTAAATTACCTTTACTAATAAACCTATCCATTTGCCATTTTAATCCACTCTCACATCAATTTCTGAAATTTTCCTGATTTTTGTAAATTCCCAAAATCGCTTTCAGCTATCAAATTATGAGTGAAATTTGTTGTTTAGTATGTATTCGGGTACAAGAATCTGTATATAAGCAATACGAACTCCAACACTAGTTCAAGTCCAAGGCAAGAACACTTATGAAGTTCCTTAACACCTTCAACACTAGATTATGAATAATCTATCTAAGAAGTGTGTTAATGTTCAGAAAAGAGATGAAATAGAATTTTAAGGCCAAGTCCCCCGACTTCATGGAGTGTCCTTAAGGAATAATTCCCCTCACTATACCCGAGGTTATGGAATCTTCCTCCCAGGATAAAATGGCCTTCAATCCGAACAATAGCAGTACCTCAAATTGTTGGATTTAACGAACTCACTCAACGATTTGATTGATCACACAGAATGTTTTTTGAAGACAAGAAGAGAGTTTTTTTATTTTAGAAAATTTGTGTCTAAACCTGTGGATGAAAGCAGGTTTATATAGCCTATCAGATGCCTCTTTGAAAAGGTGGCAATGGTTCACTTAAAAGGTGTGCCTTTCTGGAAAATCATGTCTGTTCGTCCAAAGAATGTGTCTTTTCCGAATAGGCATACCATTTCATGAAACAGTGTGTCATTTCGTTGAAGGGTTGCATCACTTCCGAAGCATCACTTCGTTTCTGCATAACATTTCGAAACAGTGTCAGCCACTGCATGCATGCATATAAATGGAAGATAAAAAATACAGAAAAGTTGCATTTTCCCTTTGGTATTTTCGGATTAAATTTCTATCAAATAAACTTGCTCAAAAAGATAGATCTCATCGATCGATCATTTTTCCAAATCTGAATCCGAAGCCGAGCGAGCGACGATGATGACGGCGCGAGGCATCTCTTATTTCCTTCCTCACTTACCAAGTGGAATAAGTGTTACTTAATATAAACACTTGAAAGTCACATTCTCCCACCAATGTGGGAGAATTAGTAGACTTTCCATTTTAGAGTACACTTTTTTTTTTAGTGTTTTCTTCTCCATTTTTTCTTGTACTTGGTTCCTTCCATTTTCCATTCACACTTTTTATAGACTTTGAACCCAACAAATCCCCCACATGAATGGGGAATGGCTATTTTTCGTAAAAAAATTTCGGACAAGTATGTGATCATCAAGCAAAGACTGATTGCATCTGAATAAGTGGGTTTCCTTTTGAACTTTCCATAGTGAACATGCATCGGATACACTCGGTCAATCGGTATATTTTATATCTTTGAACCGTCGAGCTTTAATGTACACCTAGACAACACATGTCACACAACCAGCCTTTTACGGATTATGGTTCTCACGATTTTATTCTTTTCAGTCACGAACACGTTTCGGTTTTATGAGAGCTTAGAGAATAGGCCTTTACTAACATTCTCCTTGAAGTGGCTTCCACTTCGCCCTTACATAGGTGATTTTTAAATGCCCAATCCTATAGATTTAAACTATTTGGTCAAATCTGCCAAATTTAGATAATCATTAAAAGACTTTTCACCTTAAGTCTGATCCTTGTTTCCTAACATTGTCTACATCGTGAGAATGGTTTGGTATTTTGAAAATGTTGAACCTGTCAGACATAACTTTGTTTGATCTCCTTGAACCTAACTCTTGGGATCTCCAGTCTGCTAGGTAGAGTTACCGTCATGCTGACTTGTCCTAGGCCTTAAACCCATTCCCTTGGATGTTCTCTCAACTCCTTCTCTAGATAGGTTTTTTTGTAAGTGGATCCGACATATTATCCTTTGACTTCACATAGTCAATAGTGATAATTCCACTAGAGAGAAGTTTTCTGATGGTATTAAGTCTCCGTCTAATATGACGAGACTTACCGTTGTACATCATGCTCCCTGCCCTACCTATCGCCGCTTGGCTATCACAGTGTATACATATTGGTGCCACTAGTTTGAGCCAATAAGGAATATCTTCTAAGAAATCCCGGAGTCATTCTGCTTCTTCACCGGCTTTATCCAATATGATAAATTCAGATTCCATTGTAGAGCAAGCAATACAAGTCTGTTTGAATGATTTCCAAAAGACCGCTCCTCCACCGATAGTAAATACATATTCACTCATGGATTTTACTTCGTTTGATCTGGTGATCCAATTTGCATCACTATATTCTTCAAGTACCGTGGGATATTTATTGTAATGCAAAGCGTAGTCATGAGTGTATTTGAGATTCCCCAAAACTCTTTTCATCGCCAACCAATGAGTTTTATTGGGATTACTCATATACCGACTTAACTTACTAATAAGTCATGTTATGTTTGGTCGTGTACAATTCATTATATACATTAGACATCTCAATACTCTTGCATACTCCAATTGTGTGTCATTTTCACCTTCATTCTTTTGAAGTGCAAAGCTCACATCTAATGGAGTCTTGGCAATACCGAAGTCCATATACTTGAATTTGTCAAGTACCTTTTCGATATAATGAGACTGTGACAATGCCAACCCTTGTGGAGTTCTATGGATTCTTATCCCTAAGATCACATCCGCAACTCCAAGGTATTTCATATTAAACTTGCTCTCCAGCATTCGTTTCATTGCATTTATGTCTGAAATATCTCTACTGATGATCAACATATCATGCACATACAAACAAACAATGACTTGGTGATTTGGAGTATCTTTAATATAAACACATTTATCACATTCATTAATTTTGAATCTGTTTGCCAACATGGTTTGGTCAAACTTTTCATGCCATTGCTTAGGTGCTTGTTTTAGTCCATAAAGTGACATAACAAGTTTACAAACCTTATTTTCTTTTCTTGGAACAACAAAACTCTCAGGTTGTTCCATGTAAATTTCTTCTTCCAATTCTCCATTTAGGAATGCGGTTTTCACATTCATTTGATGGATTTCAAGACTATATACCGCTGTCAAGGCAATTAACATTTGAATCGACGTTATGCTTGTTACCGGCGAGTATGTATCAAAGTAATCAAGGCCTTCTTTTTGTTTGAAGTATTTTACTACAAGTCTTATCTTGTATTTGTCAATAGTCCCATCCGCTTTCATTTTCCTTTTGAAGATCCATTTAGATCCTAAAGGTTTGTTTCCTGCAGAAAGATCAACCAACTCCCACATATGGTTGCTTAAGATTGAATCAATCTCACTATCGACTGCCTCTTTCCAAAAGGATGAGTCCGAAGACGTCATCACTTTCTTAAATGTTTGAGGGTCATTTTTTAAGAGAAATGTTACAAAATTCGATCCAAACAAAGTTGACATTCTTTGACGTGTACTACATCTTGGATTCTCATCATTATGTACATTCTCACTTGGTTCATCTCGAGGTCATTTAGACCTTTCACTAGACTGTTCATGTCTAGTTTTATACGTATAAGTGTTTTTAAGGAATTCAGTGTTATCTTGATTCAATTACCGTATTTTCATTAATATACGGATGTTTGGATTTATGAACCAAAAATTGACATGCTTTACTACTTTTAGCATAGCCTATGAACACACAATCCACCGTCTTAGGTCCTATTTTAACCCTTTTAGGAATAGGAACTTGGACCTTTGCTAAACACCCCCACACTTTGAAATATTTTAAGTTGGGTTTCCTTCCTTTTCACTTTTCATAAGGAATTAATTGTGTCTTACTACGGGGAACTCTATTGAGTATACAGTTGGCTGTAAGGATAGTCTTCCCCCATAAGTTTTGCGGTAAATCTAAACTTATAAGTAAGGCATTCATCATTTCCTTCAAAGTTTGATTTTTTCTTTCCGCAACTCCATTAGATTGAGGTGAATACGGGGCTGTAGTTTGATGGACAATTCCATTCTCTACACATATTTCGGCGAAGGGAGATTCATATTCATAAATGTCAGTGTGTATTAAGTCTAAGAGATTGGAATTCCTTTCAACGGACTTACAAGGATGCTTTGCATACTTTGATTCCACACATGTTTGACACTTTGATTTATTGCACTCAAAGTTTGGCAAAACTTCTAAGTTCATCAGTTTTCGTAATGTTTTGTAATTTACATGGCCTAAACGTTCATGCGACAAATCATAAAACTCAAGCAAGTAAGAAGAAATTGACCTTTTATTGATTTCAATATTCATTACATTCATTTTGAATAGGCCCTTAGTGAGGTAGCCTTTTCCTACATACACTTCTCCTTTACTAAGTACAATTTTTTCGGAAACAAAAACACATTTGAATTTGTTCTTGTCTAGAAGTGAAATAGAAATCAAGTTCTTCCTTAACTCCGGAACATACAAGACATTGTTAATTGTCAACACTTTTCCGGAAGTCATCTTCAAGCACACCTTTTAGTTCATTTTACTTTTGTAGTAGCGGAGTTAGCCATGTAGATCGTATCTTCTACCTAAGCCGGAGCGAACATCGAAAACAACTCTTTGTTGGAAAAAACATGGCGGGTAGCACCAGAATCCATCCATCATTCGCGAGGATTCCCCACCAAGTTGCATTTTGAAAGCATAGCACACAGATCATCACATTCTTTGTTGGACTCAATCATATTTGCTTGGTCTTTTTTTTTGCCTTTCTTAAGGGCACGACAATCCGTGGACTTGTGGTCAATCTTGCCCCAGTTAAAGCACTTTCCCTTGAATTTCTTCTTGGATTGATTGCTTCCATGTTCAGCTTTCTTCTTTTTTTTAAAATTGTTTTGGTCATCTTCTACAATATGTGTTCCATTAATTATAGAATTTCCTTTTGACCTTCTCTCGGCAACCTTATTATCTTCTTCAATACGTAGTCAGACAATAAGATCTTCGACAGTCATCTCCTTGCGTTTGTGCTTCAAGTAGTTTTGGAAGTCTTTCCATATAGGTGGTAGCTTCTCAATTATCGCTGCTACTTGAAATGCATCATTCACAATCAAACCTTCTGCTAAGAGATCATGGATGATTACTTATAATTCCTGCACTTGAGAGACAACTGACTTGCTATCTATCATTTTAAAGTCCAGGAACCTTGCACCGAAGAACTTCTTATTTTCCGCATCCTCTGTCTTGTATTTTCGTTCTAGTGCCCCCTAAAATTCCTTCGATGTCTTGGTTCCACTGTAAACATTCTAGAGGTCGTCTTGGATACCACTCAATATATAATTCATACAAAGGAAGTCTGAGTGTTTCCAAGCCTCTACTATTATGAAATGTTCCTTCTCTAAGGTTCCCTAGGGCACCTCATGAGTATCCTCACTGGTGAACCTTTGAAGACATAAATTGGTGAGGTAAAAGAACATCTTTTGCTGCCATCTCTTGAAGTCAATGCCCACAAACTTTTCGAGCTTATCCGCAGGTGTCATAGGTTGCGGAGCATTTGCTCTACTTGTCGTGGCAATACTAGTTACCGCCATAGTCGTTCCAGCATCATGCATTTGACTATCAGTCGTTATTTTCCTATCACAACAAGACAGTACCTTAAGTATATCGAAATACTTATTAAAAAATTACAGCAACTTTAAACACTTCTTGTTTCTAGTTTAACGATGAAGTTTTTATGACTTTCAATCATCAACCGAGTGATCTTTAACTTGTGATGAAGATTTTATTTCTTCAAATCACTAGTTAAGTTCAAACGAAGTAGAAATCTAAAAGCTTTAATCTTCAGAAACCAAGCTATACAGATTCGAGAAAAAAAAACTTTAGTGAAAAGAAAATCTCACCAAACAAGCAATAAAAAAAAATTCTTTTTTCTAAACTTATTCCTTAAGATTGTTGTTTAGTATGTATTCGGGTACAAGAATCTATATATAAGCAATACGATCTTCAACACTAGTTCAAGTCCAAGACAAGAAAACTTATGAAGTTCCTTAACACCTTCAACACTAGATTATGAATAATCTATCTAAGAAATGTGTTAATGTTCATAAAAGAGATGAAATAGAATTTTAAGGCCAAGTCCCCCGACTTCACGGAGTGTCCTTAAAGAATAATTCCCTTCACTGTACCCGAGGTAATGAAATCTTCCTCCCAGAATAAAATGTCCTTTAATCCGAACAATAGCGGTACCTCAAATTTTTTGATTCAACGAACTCACTCAACGATTTGATTGATCACATAGAATGTTTTTGAAGACAAGAAAAGAGTTTTTTTTATTTCAAAAAATTTGTGTCTAAACCTATGGATGAAAGCAGGTTTATATAGCCTATCAGATGCCTCTTTGAAAAGATAGAAATGGTTCACTTAAAAGGTGTGACCTTTCTGGAAAATCATGTTTGTTCGTCCAAAGAATGTGTCTTTTTCGAACAGGCATACTTCCAAATCCAAATCCAAAGCCAAAGCCAAAGCCGAACCGAGCAACGACGACGACGGCGTGAGACATCTCTTATTTCTTGCCTCACTTACCAAGTGGAATAAGTATTACTTAATACAAACACTTGAAAGTCACATTCTCCCACCAAAGTGAGAGAATTAGTAGACTTTCCATTTTTGTAACGCCCCAAAAATCGAGTCCCGAGACGCCACACGGTGCTTAGGGTCACAAGTGATCCCAAGCTAACCCTTTCATAGGTATAACTCAAAAGCAGCTGATTTAAAACATAATTCTGAGAGAATGAAGCTGAAAATATCTCAATACAGAATCTGTTCAATATAATATTGGAATTACAAGATGACAATTCTACTAACACATACATATACAAGAAGGAGACTGAATACATCAACCACTACTACTGTCTATGAAGCCTCTACTAGTATTACCTGTACATAAATGGGTCATGACTCCCAACCATCCCACTCAATATTGCCGACAGAAGAAGATACAGTGTCTCTGAACTGAATCAACCAACACAAGACCTTGAACTATAAGGACTCTTTTACCTGCTGACCAGATGCTGCAACTGAATAGAATAGTAGATGGGGGTCCAGAATGTACTGAGTATGTGGGGGTGCATGCACTTTAAATAACATCATCAATTTCATGAAAACATGCATACAGACAATGATGACTCACTTGGCTTGAGTTATATCAAATCATACTCTTCATACATTCATAATAAATAGTTCAAATGGTAAAATCTCATAATCCATGTAAATCATCAAAAATCATAAATTATGATAAATCATCATAAATTATCATATCATCAAAATTCATCATAGGTAATCATAATTCATCATAATATCACAACTCTTTGACTCAAATCTCGAAGTGACTCGGTAATTCAAGAAACATGACTTTTATGGACAGGGGAGTTTCTATAACCGACAACTCCACGTGAGCTACGTGGAATACCAACATTTGAAACCCCCGTTGGCGGGAGCGTCATACTCTTTGCCAGGGAGTACGACCTTAAAATTGCAATAATCACAATCGGGCTCTCTGGCCAATAATATCATCATCAAACAACCCTACGGTGGCACATATGTTTGGGGAAATACCAAATTTCCCTCTCGATGCTAAGTACTACTCCCCGACAAGCTCAGAACGCGTTAAAAAATCCACCATCATCATCACAAGGGTCTATCATAAAGACCAAATCAAATATCTCAATTTATAATTCATCAACAATTTGTGGATTCCTAACCCCAACTTTGACTTAAAACATTTCAATCTTTTTCAACATCAACAAGGTATCAATGCATTGAACCATAACCGACTCAACATTTGGACAAGGATATGAAGACTCAATACGTAATATTTTCAACAATTCAACTCATCAAAATCATCCGAAAAAAATATCAAAATTCATCTCAACATCTATATCAAAATCAATCTTTCTCATAGTCAAAATCATCTCGACTCTGCGAGTTCAAGGTCAATGTACTCAAATGATTATTCTTTCAATTCGACAATTAAATCATGACAACAGCTTTTGAAAAGCACTTGAGACCTTCAATTCATAATAAGAATACATATCCCGTAGTACAACTCAAATCACGACTTTTATCTCGAAAGCCTTTAGAAATATCAATTCATTGTAGTAGTATGCAATTCATAGCATAAATTCTCAATTTAAGAAGTAGAGTAATGAAGTAATCATGTATATCCATATTGAAAAAAAATTCAAAGTCTTATAAATCCTTCAAAAAGTAATTTGAGTGTATACCCATTTTCGAATATCATGAAATTTCAATAATAGAACTCAACCTTTTTAAATGTCAAAATGTAACAATTTATCAAGTCATGACAACATCAATATTTTTGAGAAAATATCAAGACTCATGGTAACATCTCAAATGTTATATCTCAATATGCTCAATGATTCAATTTCGTCATAAAGAAGCTTTAAGCTTATCATAAATCTCAAAATCATTCCAAAATATCATTTCAACATATATCTCGAAATCATTCCAAATAAAAATATGAAATTTACAATTATAGATATCAAGACATCTCATGTCTCAAATATATATTCAATAATTCAAATCGTCATTGGGAAGCATAAAGCTTGACACATATCTCAAAATATTATTTCAAAATACCATCTCGTGGTAAAAGTGTTTAATTCGCAATGATAATTATTAAATCATATCATGAAAACATTGAGATAATCATATAAATCAAAGTTTATTCATTCAATCTTCATAATCTCATAATCGAATTATTTAGACATAATCTCACTTGCAAAATCATGTAAAACCATAATAAAATTAAAGCTTTGGGCACAAGAACGGAAGATTGCTCTTGTTCAAAATTCCACATACCTTGAAATTGACTTCTTGATTACGGAATCCTGTTCGGAAAAATAATGGGTGCTCCTCAAAGGTCTTGAAATGAGGAGTTCGTTTATCGGATTAATTTTGGATTTCTACGGTGAAATTGAAAGATATTTGAAGGTGAAATTTGGCTAGGGTTTTATTATCCCAAATGTTTCATGGAGAAAATGAATTTTGAAGGTTCAAATATGGATTAAATGGACAAATTTTCGTCGAAGAGGGGGGGTGAAATAACCAAATTGCCCTTAAAAAAATAAATAATGTCAAATCTGTCCTTTGGTGGACTGTTTTGATAGGCTGAAGTAGATCGACCATAACATTTTACTCCAATAGCCAAATTAGATGAAACTAATTTCATTAGAAATAGGACTCTTAGAGATTTTTGTTGATATTTAGTAGCTCACCCAGATCATTATGTACAAGGAGTTATGGTCGTTTGAAGTTGACCCAAAAATTCGCTTTTGATAGTCTGAACTAGATTGACCATAACTTTTTTCTACGCAAGTAAAATTGGATGAAACCAATTTCATTAGAAAGAGGACTCGCAGAGCTTTCTGTTGATATATAGTAGATCACCCAGATCATTATGTACAAGGAGTTATGATCATTTGAAGTTGACCCTGAAATTCGCCTGGCTGCAGTAATTTTAATTTCCTGCACGTTTTGTTGTTCACAGTTCGATCGGAATGGTCGTAACTCATCGCTGGAGTGTCCGTTTTCGATGATCTACATATCGTTGGAAAGCTTATTCGATACTCTACGCAATGGTAGGTCAACATCTTATAAATACTACACAGAAAATTTATGGATCGCTCTAAAGCGTAGAACTCGATACGTTTCTCACGAAATCTTTACGAAGAAAATTTTCCGGGGTATTACATTATCTCCCCCTTGGAAACATTCGTCCTCGAATGTCGCTTGATAGGATAAAAGAACTGATCAACTGACCTTAAGGGACGCGAACATCTGAGACATCGGCACGATTGGAATTACAGTTTCCTAGTCCTTATACTGAACATGCATATCTGACGCATAAATATCTAGCTGAACTGACTCTGGAATGTATGAATGCGTATGCAACAATAGCCAATTCAAGGCTCGTAATGAGAACTTGAGCATGAACTAGATGTGTTTAAAACACGGAAGCTTTAAGAAGTCACGGGGTATCTCCCCCTTGGGACTCTATGTTCCTCTACAACACTTATTTCACAGGGTCACTAAGACTGTGCACGGGGCACCTATGAATTAGCTCATATGCATGACGCACGAACAGAGGTATACTCGTAACTACTGAGATGCTCCATATGGAAATGATTTCATTCCTAAGATCCTTGGATAACATGATGAAATTATAAATGAGAAGGTACACTATACGATTCTGATTGACTGAGCTGGAATACTTGGAAAACAAAGATCGTTTAGTAGAAGTTTACGAATTGAAGCATAACTAGCTTCCAGAATCTGAAACATGTACACCACAATCCCTCAAGATAACCACTTAAAACTTCAACTAACCACAATATACATGAAAGCTTAATCTCAATCTTACTTCACATTACCACTTAGCTCAAAATAAGCATACACCTTTCTAACCAAGATAAGGAAACATTTTCTCTCTTCTATCTAGATAACTATTCACCAACACCCTTATCCACAACAAATACGTATTTTTTCCATATAACCAACCATTCATCATCACTCTCTCACCCTACGAAAGAAGTTATCAAAGGGCTAGAACATGCTGGTCTAAAATATGACTAGAAACCCTGAATAACTTGACGTTCACCAAGGCGTAAGGAATAGAAGATTTAACATCATGAACTCAGCAAAGAAATTTGATTTGGGAATATGCACGATATGAATCCAAACTTTCATTGATCATTAACAGAAATACTTTATTTCTCGAATAGAGCATAGGGTAAGGCTAGAGTACCTCGATTACTAGCCACATAACTTAAGATTTGGAATTCATAACTTATGGAATATAATTCCACCTCTAAAAAAAAAATCTGAAACCCCACGTATTGGGAACTGAGAGAGAACATGGTCCTTTATGACATGCACGAACTCGAATTATGATCATGGAACTGAAGTGTAAAGCAGGAGTAGGCCCTGGAATAACTGAAAGAACTGAAATAGGAATGGGTCGAGCAAAACCCCTTTCTTACTACTATTGGAATCCGAACACTTAACTCGGTTACTTGATCTATCATCTCCCCCTTAGACTTAAGCCATCGCTCTGGGTCAGTAACACACTATACACTTTAATCTAAACTAAAGTCACTTCACTCGAGAGTCCGATACACAATCACACACACAAACCATAAAACTTCACCCAAATGACTACCTCAGAAAGCATATAACCACATCCTCACACAACTTCTCTAATTACCACCTATCCTTCTATAACCCCAATAATCAACACCTAACACTTGCACACTTTCTAATCTCAAATCCGCATAAGCAACCCGATAGTCGGAGTATACACCATCTAGAGCTTCAACGTTTTCAGCTTAACTTTGGAATTTCAATCTTAGAGTCTAACGCTCAACTCAAATTTTTCTCATCCTTAACGGACCACACTACCTCTGTCATCGCTTATTAAAATCACGCTTGTAAACTTATATTTCTAAACCATAAGAATCAAAATCACATCTAAGAAGCTCAACCATTATAGTCATACACTAATCCTCGAAATTAAAGCAGTCCCATAATATCTTGGGTGAACTTTCTCATCATAAACACAACATCAAACTTAATCACGAATCAACCAAACTTAGGCTCTTATATCCACTATTCAAGCCTACTAGATCACTTCCTAACAACTAATACCATTAATCAAGAAATCATCACAGTCACCTTCACGGTCACCAATCATTCAAACTTAACTTTTAGCACGCAATATAACTTAAAACTTTTCGCACGAAATTTCCACTTAGAAACTATAAAACAATCCTCAACAAATGCTAGCCCATTTAAACTTCATAACAATAATAATTGGTCATAATCATATAGCTTATCTTATTCACAATCCATTAACACATCCTTCTTTCACCCGTCACTACTATCTATCCTTCATACACAACCTAACTTAGTTCATAGCTCTCTACGTCTTACTTAACTTCCTCTTGCAACCCGGCAACGGCATAATTTAACAACACTCACCCACCGAGTACTTCCATTACTAACCTATACTCTCTGGCATACAAATACCATCAACACCTATTTCATACCTCGAACAAACTACATCACAAAATTGACACACAAGGATATATCACTCCCTATTAACCCCAAATGTATGCAAAAACGGATTCCGCTATACTTATGCTCAACAAATCACACTTACCATCCTTCTTACTACTACACCTTCAAATCCCACATTTTCAGCCAGCACAAGGAACAAGATGAACTACAAGTTGCTAGTGGATCGAAATAGGCCGCACACGGCTCCACTGGGCTTTGAATATGAGTTTTGAAAAAAAGTTTGAGGTGAATAACAAAACAGTTGTGTTAGTGAATCGAAAGAGCCCCACACGGCTTCACTAGACTTTTATTTTTATTTTTTTCAACAGCATGATGATAGCAAGATTACGGGAGATAGAAACTTAGCATACCATATTCGATGATCAAGGAGTACGCATCCACTCAGTCTTAGCTGAACAAGTCATAAGGAAGAGGACATAACATGAAACTTCAGGAACTTATAACACACTGGGAGGCTCTTCTGAAGCCACTTTTATGAGACTTTTGAAATATTTTGCTAATCAGTCTAAAAACATTATCAGGGAAAGAACCGGGACTTGTTGCTCATACTATCTCAAGAATAGCACATAGATAGAAAAGTACAAACTGTCACTTATAGATCCTGAAAAGAAATTTGGTAGCTTATCTGGTCTAAACTTATTGCACGATTGAAGACTTGAAAGAACAGCAACCTTTCCTAAATGCCTTATAGCCTCTCGAAGAAAAGTACAGACGTCTCCGTACCGTTCCGCAAGACTCTACTAGACACGGCTTCATAGACACCCTAGGACACTTGAACTCTGGGCTCTGATACCAAGTTTGTAACACCCCAAAAATCGAGTCCCGAGATGCCACACGGTGCTTAGGGTCACAAGTGACCCCAAGCTAACCCTTTCATATGTATAACTCAAAAGCAGCTGATTTAAAACATAATTCTGAGAGAATGAAGCTGAAAATATCTCAATACAGAATCTGTTCAATACAATATTGGAATTACAAGATGACAATTCTACTAACACATATACATATACAAGAAGGGGACTGAATACATCAACCACTACTACTGTCTATGAAGCCTCTACTAGTATTGCCTGTACATAAACGGGTCATGACTCCCAACAATCCCACTCAATATGGCCGACAGAAGAAGATACAGTGTCTCTGAACTGAAACAACCAACACAAGACCTTGAACTATAAGGACTCATTTACCTGCTGACCAGATGTTGCAACTGAATAGAATAGTATATGGGGGTCAGCACAAAGAGAATGTACTGAGTATGTGGGGGTGCATGCAACACTTTAAATAACATCATCAATTTCATGAAAACATTCATACAGACAATGATGACTCACTTGGCTTGAGTTATATCAAATCGTACTCTTCATACTTTCATAATAAATAGTTCAAATGGTAAAATCTCATAATCCATGTAAATCATCAAAAATCATAAATTATGATAAATCATCATAAATTATCATATTGTCAAAATTCATCATAGGTAATCATAATTCATTATAATATCTCAACTCTTTGACTCAAATCTCGGAGTGACTCGGTAATTCAAGAAACATGACTTTTATGGACAGGGGAGTTTCCTATAACCGACAACCCCACGTGAGCTACGTGGAATACCAACGTTTGAAACCCCCGTTGGTGGGAGTGTCATACTCTTTGCTCGGGAGTACGACCTTAAAATTGCAATAATCACAATCGGGCTCTCTGGCCAATAATATCATCATCAAACAACCCTACGGTAGCACATAGGTTTGGGGAAATACCAAATTTCCCTCTCGATGCTAAGTACTACTCCCCGACAAGCTCAGAACGCGTTAAAAAATCCACCATCATCATCACAAGGGTCTATCATAAAGACCAAATCAAATATCTCAATTTATAATTCATCAACAATTTGTGGATTCCTAACCCCAACTTTGACTTAAAACATTTCAATCTTTTTCAACATCAACAAGGTATCAATGCATTGAACCATAACCGACTCGACCTTTGAACAAGGATATGAAGACTTAATACGTAATATTTTCAACAATTCAACTCATCAAAATCATCCGAAAAAAAATACCAAAATTCATCTCAACATTATATCAAAATCAATCTTTCTCATAGTCAAATTCATCTCGACTCTGCGAGTTCAAGGTCAATGTACTCAAATGATTATTCTTTCAATTCGACAATTAAATCATGACAACAGCTTTTGAAAAGCACTTGAGACCTTCAATTCATAATAAGAATACATATCCCGTAGTACAACTCAAATCACAACTTTTATCTCGAAATCCTTTAGAAATATCAATTCATTGTAGTAGTATGCAATTCATAGCATAAATTCTCAATTTAAGAAGTAGAGTAATGAAGTAATCATGTATATCCATATTGGAAAAAAATTCAAAGTCTTATAAATCCTTCATAAAGTAATTTGAGTGTATACCCATTTTCGAAATCATGAAATTTCAATAATAGAACTCAACCTTTTTAAATGTCAAAATGTAACAATTTATCAAGTCATGACAACATCAATATTTTTGAGAAAATATCAAGACTCATGGTAACATCTCAAATGTTATATCTCAATATGCTCAATGATTCAATTTCGTCATAAAGAAGCTTTAAGCTTATCATAAATCTCAAAATCATTCCAAAATACTATTTCAACATATATCTCGAAATCATTCCAAATAAAAATATGAAATTTACAATTATAGATATCAAGACATCTCATGTCTGAAATATATATTCAATAATTCAAATCGTCATTGGGAAGCATAAAGCTTGACACATATCTCAAAATATTATTTCAAAATACCATCTCGTGGTAAAAGTGCGCAATTCGCAATGATAATTATTAAATCATATCATGAAAACATTGAGATAATCATATAAATCAAAGTTTATTCATTCAATCATCATAATCTCATAATCGAATTATTTAGACATAATCTCACTTGCAAAATCATGTAAAACCATAATAAAATTAAAGCTTTGGGCACAAGAACGGAAGATTGCTCTTGTTCAAAACCCCACATACCTTGAAATTGACTTCTTGATTACGGAATCCTATTCGAACAAATAATGGGTGCTCCTCGAAGGTCTTGAAATGAGGAGTTCGTTTATCTGATTAATTTTGGATTTCTACGGTGAAATTGAAAGATATTTGAAGGTGAAATTTGGCTAGGGTTTCATTATCCCAAATGTTTCATGGAGAAAATGAATTTTGAAGGTTCAATTATGGATTAAATGGATAAATTTTCGTCCAAGAGGGGGTGTGAAATGACCAAATTGCCCTTAAAAAAATAAATAATGTCAAATTTGTCCTTTGGTGGACTGTTTCTATAGGCTGAAGTAGATCGACCATAACATTTTACTCCGACAGACAAATTGGATGAAACTAATTTCATTAGAAAGAGGACTCTTACAACTTTCCGTTGATATATAGTATCTCACCCATATCATTATGTACAAGGAGTTATGGTCATTTGAAGTTGACCCAAAAATTCGCTTTTGATAGGCTGAACTAGATTGGCCATAACTTTTTTCTCCGATAGTAAAATTGGATAAAACCAATTTCATTAGAAAGAGGACTCGCAGAGCTTTCTGTTGATATATAGTATATCACCCAAATCATTATGTACAAGGAGTTATGATCATTTGAAGTTGACCCTGAAATTCGCCTGGCGGCAGTAATTTTAATTTCCTGCATGTTTTACTGTTCACAGTTCGATCGAAATGGTCGTAACTCATCACTGGAGTGTCCGTTTTCGATGATCTACCTATCGTTGGAAAGCTTATTCGATACTCTACGCAATGGTAGGTCAACGTCTTAGAAATACTACACAAAAAAATTATGGATCGCTCTAAAGCATAGAACTCGATACGTTTCTCACGAAATCTTTACGAAGAAAATTTTCCGGGGTATTACAATTTTAGAGTACACTTTCCTTTTTAGTGTTTTATTCTCCATTTTTCCTTCCACTTGGTTCCCTCTATTTTTCATTCACACTTTTTATATACTTTGAACCCAATAAAATTTGCATGGGTCGAGTTACGATGCGAAAACTTACCTTATGTTTGCTATTATTATGGTACGCCAGGATATGATAAGAGAAATTGTGTACAAAAAACAAAGGATATTCAATCAAAACACTCTAGGGGTGAAGAGTTTGGCACATGGCTAAAAGAAGAGAAACATGTTATTTTCTCATTAAATCAATCAGAGGAGCGAAGGAGTAAAAACTTCTGAAGAGTATTTTATGTTGAGCAATAATAAAGTCACAGAAACTAGAAAAAAACTGCTACACGTGGAAGAGGAAGGTAATTCAATTAACATGCAGACCTTTATAGGGAAAGATGTTCCCAATGGATTGGATTTAAATGAATCAAGAGGAAAACTATGGGTTTGAATGGAAATGGCGAAGATGCATTGAACATAATGGAATCAAACCAAATGTAGCCTATGGAGTTATCAACTTGTCGATCAGAAGAGAAGAGAACTAATGGCGGTGGGAAGGGAATATGTAACACGAGAGAAGGAATTAATTTATATTTAAGTTAAAACGCTAAGTTTGAATATTGGCTTGAGGAAGAAAGATATGTGCTTACCGTTGCAACTCGATAAGAATATGTATGATGACACACCTAGAGGAAAAAAAGATATTGCACAGATTAACGCAAAGGAGTTGAAAGAAAACATGCACTAGACTACCACTATCGCTAATCAGATTGAAGGTCACAACGAAATCACTAACATACAAAAAAAAGGACAACGTACACACTACTGCTCTTGAGACTTATTTTGAAGCATCGTCTCATTCATTAGCATAGCAGGAGGCCATTGCTAAATGGATTCCCTCTCCCCCAACGAGCGCTATAGTGTGGAATTTTTTAGGCCAGCTATTTGAAGGAAACACTGTCTCTCTACTCCCCAAGTATGATTGATGCTAAATAGGATTCAACAAGTATGAACTATGAGCTAAGAAGAGAGATGGAAAGTAAGAGAAATGAACTGATTCAATGCCTCAGATCGAGCAAACCAATAATTGTTAACGATAGAGAGAATCAGGAAAAGTTCCATGAAGAACATTAGAACATCAGATACATTTGATTTCGACATTGCTAAATAATTTGTCTTTTAAGATAAAAGCAAATCGGAGCCCCAACCTAAAAACAGATACCCGATGTAAACCCACCAAGCAAGGTCTAAGAGCATAGATTGCATACATACCTTACCCCTACCTCAAAGGTAGAGAGGTTGTTTCTGATAGACCCTCGTCTCAAGGCCCCACCCCCTAAAAAGAGAATAAGAAGACTAACTTAAATAGGGGGGAAAAGAGATTATGGTTTTTAGTAGGTGTGTCCTGGTTAGATTCCCCATATTTCAAGTCTAACAGTGGAGGTATATCAAAAATGAAAAAGAATAATAATAATAAAGAGGACCAGAACTTGGCCTGACAAAATTGCATACCTCTAAAAGCAAAACCCTGTAATACTTATTCCAAAACTTTGACCATATATAGCAAAAATTCTTACTTCAGAAATGTTATTTACTCATCAAGCCAGTTACTTCTTTTGCAATTCACTTCTTTATTCTTCTAGCTTACTTTTCCAGATAACCTTGCAGTTAAAGGCTATGCTAGTGCATAAATGGAGATTTAGGCAGGATAAACTTAACAGATTTTCACCCCTGAATTTTGTTGTCATCAAAGTTAAACGACAAATAGTCGGATGTAAGGCACTTTGGTGCAGTAAAGATCACTGCATATAAAGTACAGTGAAATACCCATTCCTCCTAAATGAAATCTTATAGTGAAATATAGCGCATGTGGGGGCACAAAATAGGAGACAAATTAAAGCTTGTATAGCTTACTATTTGCAAAATTCGTACATTAATGATTCATAATGTAACTTCCTAACTTGCACTGGATTTTTTGCAAAATATGACAGATTCCAAAGAAACAAAAACTATTTAACCGAATATTTCCACATCAAAGAGGGGGCAAATCACTTACCTTGACAGCTAATTATCTTTTGGTGATCGATGTAGTTACTAGACTCGATCGAGCAGCTTTGAGTTATACTCTGTAAAAATTGAAACCAGAACCACAAAATGGTGTATGAGTTCACACTACTGCCCACAGGGTCAACACTCGACAACGAAAAAGATTACTTCACAATCATGTAATCATAACAAAGAACTTAATAGTGTAAGCGGAACTAGAATTGAAGAAGTAGCTTGGGAGTATTATGTACATTAACAAAAATTATGTTACAAATGTACATAATTGTGAACTTTGGACAAAGATATTTGATGTAAATCCCCCTTTTGTACAGAGACAAGTAAACATCCACAAAATCATTTAACTTGAAAGCACAGTAAAGCAAAACTTGGTTACAAAACCTTTCGTAAAAAAATGAGCACTAATTCACAGATTTAGCCAACACCTTGTAGCACCAAACATTTATTTTTAAACTTCATAAACTCTTGTAGAAAATGGAATAATTTTTTACCGTGAAGATGAAAATTTCTTGATTGACCTTCGTTCAGTGAAATTGACCTTCAATACCGTCGTTCACCGCCGTCATTACCACTCCACCGTTGTCAATTTTTGAGAGAGAACGATGAACGTGTCAAGTTTAGGAACCCTAGCTTAGAGAGAGAGACGAAGTAGAGAGTGAGAGAGACTAGCTTAGAGAGAGAGACGAAGTAGAGAGTGAGAGAGAGTTGTGGTGTGTTTAGCTTATATTTTTTATATAAATGTATTTAGTAATTAAATATAAATTTCCAACTACTTCAGTCAGGGAGTAATTTAATATATTTAATTATTTAAATTTTTCGACTACAGTAATCGAAAATACATATTTAATAATTTATTTAAATAATTATTTAATTTTTGTATAAGAGTCTGATTATACATTTAATAATATATTTATTTAATTATTTATATTTTCGACTACAGTAGTCGAAAATACATATTTAATAATTTATTTAAATAATTATTTAATTTTTGTATGAGGGTCTGATTATATATTTAGTAATATATTTATTTAATTATTTATATTTTTGACTACAGTAGTCAGAAAAATATATTTAACAATTTATTTAAATAATTATTTAATTTTTGTATTAGGTCTGTTTATATATTTAAAAATATTTTTATTTAATTATTTTTATTTATGACTATAGTTGTCGGAAATACATATTTAATAATTTATTTAAATAATTATTTAAGTTTTGTATAAGGGTCTGATTATATATTTAGTAATATATTTATTTAATTATTTATATTTTCGACTACAATAGTCGGAAATATATATTTAATAATTTATTCAAATATGACCTTTAAATATTCAAAACTGCACAAATATGACTTTTAAATGACTTTTCACTGTTATTTTTTTATTATTTTCGGCTCAAATATGAAAATGGCATCTAATTTCTTTTGTCATTGCAGAAAAAGAGCAATATTGAAGATTTATTAATTAGGTGGGTCAGCCTTATACGAAAAAATCGTGCGGGTATGTATATATATTATAAAGCAAAGGGTGAATTTATGTTATATAATATATCTAAATATAATTTATTTAAATATTAAATTAAAGATGAAACTATACTACTAATAAAAAAAATATAGTTTTAATAAAACGTTATTAAGGCTAGTAGTAGTAGTATATTAAATTAACGTTATTAAAATGTTACTAAATTAACGTTATCAAAACGTTATTATATTAACGCAGGGGCGGACCTACGTGGTTGTCATGGGGTTCACCTGAACCCCCTCGGTAAAAAAATTATGTTGTATATATAAGGTAGAAAATTTATATTTATGTACGTATATTACTGTTGAACCACGTGAAACAAGGCACTTAGATAGGCCATTGGTGTTATTTGTTCTTCTTGGGCGTTTCCTTCAGCCTACTGCGCAGGTTCGATCCCTGTTAGTGACTTTTTTTTTAATAAAAAAAAAGTTAGGTGCTACTGTTATAGAAATAAAATAAAAAAATTATAATAATAATAATAATAATAATAACAATAATAATAAAAATAAAAATGACGTCGTTTTAACACAAAAAGCAAAACTTTGACAGTGCACAAATATGACTTTTAACTATTCAAAACTGCACAAATATGACATCCCTCCAAGTCAGCCCTTTTAACGACGTGGCACCGTATGATTGGATTACCTTTCCACGTAGGCGCGAGTGAAACTCACGCATAGGGTTGCAAAATCGGACGTCATATTTGTTCAGGTTTTGAATAGTTAAAGGTCCTATTCGTGCACTATCAAAGTTTAAGGTCAAAGTTATAATTTGATGTCAAGTTTAGAGTCATATTTATGTATTATGCCTTTAAATTTTAACCACAAATAAAAAAATTTCATAAAAATAGCCTTCAGTTATTAAGTGATATATTTTCAAACAAAATTATCTCTGATAAAAGGAGTGAATCGCATAAATGATCCTTATAATAGATAACAACTTCATACATTCATTTTTCAACTTTTATTTTTTTTCTCTTTTTTATTTTCTTTGATTTTTATTTTTTCTTTTATCTTTTTATTTTTAATTTTTCCCAACCCTTACTTTTTTCTTTTTTCCTCTCAACTTTTGTTTGCTTTTTTATTTTACTTTGATTTTTTATTTTTTCTTTCCTCCTTTTTTTTTTTTGTTTTTTTTTGTTTTTTTCAGCCCTTATTTTTTTTTCTTTACACTTCTCAACATCTACTTTTATAAAAAAGACTTTTTTTATTTTTTTTTCTTTTCTTTTTTTCTTCTTAAGTTTTTCTTGGCCTTTATTTTTATTTTATCTTTTTTTCTTATTTTAATCAATTTTTATTTTTTCCCGTTCTCTCTCAACTTCTATATTTTCTTTGATTTTTATTTTTTAATATTTTTCTTTATTTTCTTTTTTTCATAATTTTTATTATTTTTGTTCTTTTCTTCGATTTCTTTCAATTAAGTTACATCTCATGAACAAGAATTGACACTATCACATTATAAAAGCAAGACTTATGACTTTCAAACAACAAACTATGTTTCACGGGCAAGAGTTTACACTACCATATTATAACAACAAGACTTATGACTTTTAAACAACAAGTTATGTTTCATAGGTAAGAGTTGACACTATTACATTATGTTTTGATTTTGACACTATTACATTGTGTTTTGATTTATGAGATATTCTATAACTCTTACCTTAGAGGCAAGACTTAGCTCAAGGACTTTCGAATAACAAATTATGCCCCACGGGCAAGAGTTGACTCTACTATGTTATGTCTTTATTTATGAGATATTCTACAACTATTGCTCTAGAGGCAAGACTTAGCTCAAGGATTTTCAAACTACAAATTATGCCCCACAGGCAAGAGTTGACACTACCACGTTATGTCTTTATTTATGAGATGTTTTACAACTCTTGCCTCAGAGTCAAGACTTAGCTCAAAGATTTTCAAACTATAAATTATGTCTCACGGGCAAGAGTTGACACTACTACGTTATGTCTTTATTTATGAAATGTTCTACAACTCTTGTCTTAGAGGCAAGACTTAGCTCAAGGACTTTCAAACAACAAATTATGCCCCATGGATAAGAGTTGACGCTATCATGGTATATATTTATTTATGAGATGTTTCACAACTCTCGCCTTAGAGGCACGACTTATTCCAAGGATTTTCAAACAAGTTACGTATATTGGGCAAAAGCCAACACTAACACATTGTGTTTTTTACTTATGAAATACTCTATAACTCTTGTCTTAGAGGTAAGACTCAGTCTAGGGACCATCAAACAATAATTTATGCCCCTTGGGCAAGAGTTAACACCACCACATTGTGTATTAATTTATGAGATGTTTTATAACTTTTTCATTAGAGGCAAAATTTAGACCAAGGACTTTCAAGTAACAAGTTGTGCCCCATAGGCAAGAGTTGACATTATCCTATTGTGTTTTGATTTATGAGATATTTTATAACTCTTGTCTTAGAGGCAAGATTTAACCCAAGGACTTTCAAATAACAAGTTACGCCCTATGGGTAAGAGTTGACACCAGCACATTATGCTTTAATTTATGAGATATTCTATAACTCTTAATTTAGATGCAAGACTTAGCCCAAAGACTTTTAAATAAAAAGTTACGCTCCACGGATAAGATTTGACACTACCACACTGTGTCTTGATTTATGAGATGTTTCATAAATCAAGGACTTTTAAACAACAAGTTATGCCTCATGGGTAAGAGTTGACACTAACCACATTGTTTTTTTTATTTATGAGATATTCTATAACTCTTGCCTTAGAAGCAAGACTTAACTCAAGGATTTTCAAACAACAAGTTATGCTCCACAAACAAGACTTGACACTACCACATTGTGCCTTGATTTATGAGTTGTTCTATAATTTTAGCCTTAAAGGCAAAACTTATCCCAAAGAATTTCCTAACAACAATTCATGCCCTTAAATTTGCATTGATGACAAAAAAAAAAAAAGATCCCTTTACGAATTAGCCAATTTTTATTTATTAGCAAAATATAATAGAAGTTGGAAAAAAAGAGATCAAATAAAATAGAGAAATAGCAAAAAAAAAAAAAAGAGAAAAAAAGACAAGAAAAAAAATAAAGATTAAGAAAAAGGCAAAGAATTCAAAAAAAATTGAGAAAAATAAAAATGAGAGAAAAAATAAAAATAAAGTTTGAGAAAAATGAATGGAAAAAAAGAGAAATAATAAGATCAAAAAATAAAAGAATAAAGGTTGAGACAAATGAATTAAAAAAATGAAGAAATAGATAATGTCTGAGAAAAAAAAAATAAAGATTGAGATAAATGAATTAAAACATGAAAATAAAATTAAAATAAAAATAAAAAAGTGAAATAATAAAAATAAAAATAAAATTTAAGAGACAAATAAGTGTATGAAAAGTTTAAAAATATTTAAAATATAGAGAGATAAAATTATACGTGATACTATACTTAAAAAGAAAGAAAGGCCGATCATTAAAGACTTTTCTTATTGTGTCAAAATTCAAACTCACCCACTGTTGGAAGCTATACCACGTAATTTCTTGATCTTTTCCCCTTTCAAAAAAATAAAATTTGGCCCAATACCTTTTTTTTAGTATTTAAAAATATAAATTATTTATCAAAAGTATTTATTAAATAATAAAAAATTATATGAAATACTAATTGCCAAGTGTTTTCCTCAAACTAGTTGAGAAATCTACGGCCTATGGGTCATAGTGTAGTGTGAAGTTTCAAATGAAATTTTGGCTGTTTCTTAAATAGTAATCCTTCGAGCGGTTATTTGTGCATTTCCCGGGATTTCCAACCTTATCAAAAAAAAAAATACCGGCGATGGCAGCAATTACAGCCGCCGTAGCAGCGGCGGCGACCACCGCTTTTACTTCCCTCCACCTCACGCGCTCAATTACCTACACGCGCCGCCACATTCATACTCTCATCACTTCCTCCTCAACTAAATTCAACATCACTTTTGCTCCACCAAAACCCAAACCCGACCCGAAACCAGACCCGGTAATTCCCATAAACACTAACCCTAGCTCCGATGCTGAACTCGGCGAACAGCTCTATATCCCGTGGATTGTTCGTGATGAAAATGGGAACCTCACGCTCCAGTCTACACCGCCGGCGCGTTTATTGCATGAAATGGCGAATGCGAAAACTAGTAATAAGAAGAAGAAGGGGAAAGAGGTTGGTTCTAAAGCTGCGGCGGTGGTTCCGACGGCTGAGCCGAAGCATTCGAAGGCGGCGAGAAGGTTTTATAATGAGAACCTTAGAGACCCTCCTCAACGTCTTAGTAAAGTGCTTGCTGCTGCTGGAGGTAAATTTAGCATGCCTAATGCACGTTGTTTGGATGGTTGTTACGTATTGTTTCATAATGTATCGTATTATACTCTATTGTTTTGACGAATACAATGTTTGCTTAGATTGTATCATATTTCATCATTACATAATGCCATTACATAATGCCATATATGAAGGGAAACCTTGGCATAACTGGTAAAGTTGCCTCCACGTGATCAGAGGTCACCTGGTTCGAGTTGTGGAAATGCAGTAAGGCTGCATACGACCCATGTGATCTGGCCCTTTCTCGGACCCTGTGCATCGGGGGAGCGTAGTGCACACGGCGGCCCTTTTTTTTTTTTTCTTTTTTTTCATAATGCCATACGTTAGCAATTTAAAGGACAAATCTACTCTTAAAGTTGTTATAAAAAGGTAAGGTAAAGGATAAAATAGGATTATTAGTTAGATAATAAGCAAAGAAAAAATGGGAAGAAAAATAAGGTAATGATTGATCGCACCAAATCGGGCATTACTTAAAATGGGACTTTTCGTTGTTACGATGGATTTAACGATACGATATAATAAAATCTAAGTAACAATCAGAAAAAACATTGCATTTAAACTAACAACACAATACAATATAGGTAACAACCATCCAAACAAGCTCTAACGGTACCCTTTTCTGATGGTTAAGATACCCTAGTCACCATTCTGTTAAGTTCTGAGAAAATTACAACAACTACGCCTCAATTTGGAATCTAGTTCGGCTGGCTATATGAATCATATATATGCATTCTGCAAGAGGGAACAGACTATAAATACTGATAACCACGGCATAATTGGGTCTGTATTCCAAACTAGTTGGGGTAATATAATCCACTCCATTTGGCCCTATCTGAATACTCATTGAATGGGAGTAGACTGAAAGAATTGAGAGAAGATACTAAAAAAAATTTTGCTTTGATAATTCCTGATGTGATAGATTGTTACATGATATTTTAAGGAGAATTGAAGTGCCATTATCAGTATCATAAGTTGTACTGACAAATAGTTGCTAATGCCATCGATTGTGTTGAGGGGTCGGCCCATTATTCACCGAGTTTCGAACTGTGACCTACTGGCCCTCGGTGATTTCTTGGTTATCAAAAAGAAGAAAAAGTTGATGCAGTGGCAATTATTTTTAGAACTCATTTGATTGATATTGGTGCTAGAAAAGAGAAAGTATTTGTTTTTGTTGAGTGCAAGTTCTGTTGTATATGTATATTAATGAGTTGTTAAAATTATGAGAGCAGCATATTAAGAACAATGACATGCTAGTAGATTATCTAAAATTGAGAATTTGTTTTATAGTGGCATCCAGACGGAGCAGTGAAGAGCTGATTTTTCAAGGTCGGGTTACTGTGAACGGGTCTGTTTGCAAGACTCCACAGGTCAAGTTCAGAAATGCTCTCATATTGCAAAAGTTGATAGGTTTTGCAGCCAGTGCATATTTTTTTTTCTTTTCGTTTGGACAGATTGTTGACATCTATTCCCCTTGTTGGCAGACTAAAGTTGATCCAGCTAGGGATGTAATTTATGTCAACGGAAATCGTCTTCCTAAGAAATTGCCTTCGAAGATCTATCTTGCACTAAACAAGCCTAAAGGGTGTGTCTATCCTTCTCTTTTTATCAATGACAACGGGGGAGTTTGGACTTTTGTTTGTTATGTCTGTTCGTCGAGTTGATTCAGGTTTAACAAAATTACAGGTACATATGCTCATCAGGGGAGAAAGAAACTAAGTCAGTCATGTCCCTTTTTGATGATTTTATAAAGAGTTGGGTATGTTGTCTTCTGCTTGTATGGGTCTTCTTGAAATGTTTGTTCTTTTGGGAAAACTGTGTCCTGGGAATAATGAGCTATGTTATGTACACAGATGGTTCTAAAAGTTGTTTCCAAAAAAGAGAAACTCTTGCTTTTGGATGGCATTGCTTCTACTATGCTCTTGACTTTTTGAATCTGTTGTGTCTTCTTTTTAAAGGATAAAAGGCATCCTGGAGAACCAAAACCTCGGCTCTTTACAGTCGGCAGACTTGATGTTGCCACGACTGGCTTGATTATTGTGACTAATGATGGTATAGATGACATTTTCTTTTATAATTCCACAGCACATGTTATTTGTGACCTAACTGAGATATTATAAGAAAAGATGACCTATATAAGGTTCATTTTCAAATGCTGCCTATGTAGTAATGTGGTTTATGTTGCTCTTTCAGGGGAGTTCGCGCACCAGATTTCACACCCTTCGTCTAATTTGTCAAAGGAGTATGTGTCTTATTATGATTTCCCTCTTTAGATTTTTCATGCTTTGCTTTTCTTTTTTTGGTCACATACTCGGACGTCTCTACAATGTGATGATACTTTTGTGACATTTACTGTACTTGTCCTCTGCAATTAGTTGTTCTTTTCTTCTTCGTCTTTAAAAAAATGTATAGTTGAGAGTTTAAGCATTCAACCAGTCTTTTTGCTATGATCATTACTCACCAGATGATCTTGTTCTAGGTACATTGCAACTATCGATGGTGAAGTTCATAAGCAACATTTGATAGCCATTAGTGAGGGAACAGTTATTGAAGGTGTCCACTGTACCCCGGATAGTGTGGAACTATTACCCAGGCAGCCTGACTTACCAAGACCTCGTCTGCGTATTGTGGTACTGTTTTCTGTCCAGTCACTTATCTTTGTTTGTCTATTAGAAGAGACATCTAGCTCCATTATTTTCTTAAAACCCCGAACTAGTTGATTTAGACACCTAGCTCCATATTGTAGTTCCTCCGATCTGCTGAATATTATTAGGGAAAATGAAAGGGAAGCCTGACAGCCAATGCACAAAGGGGGTGATGTAGGGTCCAGGGAAGGGCTGCACCTTAAGGGGGTGTGATGTAGGCAGCTCAGCCTACCCTGGTGGAAGTATCAGTGGTTGATTCCATGGCTCGTATCCTAGACCTATGGGTCACTTGGAGACAACTTTACCGTTGCTCCAAGGCTCGCCTTCATTGTATGCTTTTAACAATGCTGTTGATTTCTTATCCACGTGAGAAATTGACTCAGTAGACCTAAAGTTTTTCGTTTCCTAATGATATAGGTTCATGAAGGACGGAATCATGAAGTTCGTGAACTTGTGAAAAATGCTGGACTTCAGGTATTTTGGTTCTAACGAGTTTATTCTGACCAACATGCCTGTTTACATAATGGATCATATCTTAGTGAAAGCTAAAGAAATTGATGTGTTTGTGCAGAGATAACATTATATCTGAATACATAGAGTTCATATCATTATACTGTGGAGTAGCTATTAGACATGTTCGACTTTTGATTGCCAGTAGCTTACATGCTCACTTGTTTTAGCTTCACTTCCAAAAAAGATCCCTGAATGTATTATTATGGGTCAACTTCATTCTTCATTATATCCAGCGCTGTTGCTTTCAGTGTTGCACCAGATTAATTGCTGCTATTTCTTTGCTGTGTTATTCATATATACCTATTTCAGTTTTTCCTTTTAATGTAAGCTTAAGTTTATTCTTAATTTTCTGATGTTACTTGTGCTGACCTCAACTCTGTTTTATTTTTGTATTTCAGTTGCGTGCACTGAAGCGTATACGCATAGGTGGTTTCAGGCTTCCCATAGATCTAGCGTAAGTTTGCAGTAATTCATTCTGAACTTTTTTTGGTGTAGCAGTAATATGATTAGGAAGGCCATGTTATAATGTATCTTCCATCTGTATAAAAGCTGATTTGTGCAGTCTAGTTAGATAACACATATTTAAAGCTCTATAATTTTGAAGCATGCCACACCTTAACACAGAGACGGGGGCACTTTCCTATAGCTAACTTGTGCCTTTGAGTTAGTTATTTGGTATTCTTCATTAGCAAGTGTGAAGAATCTGTGCAGTATAGTCTGACTGAATATGTTGTGTTTGGGCTAATCTTGAGCTGAGCTAGCTGCTACTGTTTGAAGCCTAAAATGACCATTTGCTCTCTGCTTTCGCTTTGAGCGGTGGTTTTATCTGTATCTTCTGTGCATATTCACACAGGCAGTGTCTCAGATGCTTGCTGTCGAAGCAGCAAGCTTAACAAGCAAGGAGGACAGGGTGGGTGGGTGAATGTGGTGTACTCTTTAGAGGCTGATATTGTCTGTGTTCTCTGCTGCCAAGTATGCTTTTGCTTTCATTTGATATCCATCCGTATGGTCTCTTAAGTTTAAATATTCACGTTCCTGTCTCCTATGTGCTATTTAGGCTAAAAGCTTTTAAATATTCACGTTCCTGTCTCCTATGTGCTATTTACGCTAAAAGCTTACGAATTTCCGCGTTTTAACATGGACCTTGCTCATTAGAATGCTACAGCTGATACATGTATAGGCCTAGTGTGGTCCGCAAGTTGTGCTATTCACTTGTGTTTATCGGTTCCTTTGATTTTATGCCCTCTGGGTAGCTTTTTCTTAATGTTCCTCATTTGCAATAGCATGGCAATGTTAAATTCTCAAAACTTTACAGGCTTGGCAAGCATGTTGAATTAAATCAAGGTAATCTGAAGGCTTTGGGCTGGAAGAGTTAAAGTTAGATGAGATCAGAACCAAGAAGAACAACATGCGTCGAATGGGCATAAGAATTGGGGATTAGGCTGAAAAATTAGACAGTGACTGGTTGGTAGCATTCACTTCTGCATGGATCCACCAGGGGTGGCTCAAGGGTGAGGCTAGTAAAGCTTTTGCTTTCGACCCCCAAAATCTCAAAGCCTCAAAGAATTTTAATTGTTAATTTTAGGAAAAATAACATTAACGTACACCTTACTATATTTACACAAATTCTCACCCTTATAAAGTAAATCTCAACTAGTTATGTATCTTCGCGGGATGTATCGGGAGTTAATTATGTATCTCGACAAACCCAAAATCGAAAAAAAATGTATTGGGAGCTAATTATGTATCTTTACAAAGGAAAAAAATGTATCTTTATTGGATGTATTATGTATTTCGGCAGACACAAAATTAAAAAAGGTATATTGGGGGTTAATTATGTATCTTTACATAGGAAGCAATGTATCTTTGTTGATGTATTGGGAGCCAACTATGTATCTCGACAGACTCAAAATTGAAATTTTTAGTAATTATGTTAAATGTAGGAATTTTTTGTAATTAAGCTTCAAACTGTTGAGATTTTCTGTAATTAAGCCTCAAACTGTTAAGATTTATGTTGTTTGCCCTTAATTTTATGATTTTATTTCTTTTTGACAATATTGAATATAGTTAAAAAAAAATAAAAAATTATCATCACTCAATAGAAGTACTTTGAAATTTTTAATTAAATTACTCAAATTTTTATAATAATAAATAATATGTTTATAATAAAATCTAAACTAATATATTGAAAATGCATGGGTAGTGTGTTATTAACTTGAATCAATGACTATTATAAATAATAATATTACTATGTGATATATAATACTACACTAAATGCAGCAACTATGAAAAAGCAACATTAGTTTTTTATTTATTGTGTATATATATATTTTTAATTTTTTAGATTAGAATTTATTTTTTAAGTCACTAATTTATTAAGACGTGTTTTTTCGCAACTCTGATAAGGTATAAGATTTTAGTCAAGGCAAGTGCACTGTATGTTGTTGATGAATGAAATGTCCAATAATGTATGTGGACTCTTAAATCTTATCCGCGTCTCTTATGCCAATAGAAGAATATAACGCCCTGTACGTTTAAATTTTAAAATTTTATATAATATTGGAATTTTTAATTTTATATAATATTGGAGTGACTTGAGCGAATAGAAAATCGTTTCTTTTCATTTTTAGTTATTTATACGTTGTTTTGTATAGTTCAATAATAGTATTATTTTGTTGTAGTACTATTCGTTATTATTTGTTGTTTTCATTACTATTTGTTTGTTGTTCTTTCATTATGTCTTTTATTAGATTGTTTTTATCTTGAGCTGAACATCTACCGAAAATAATCTTTCTATTTTTATGGTATAATTAAGATCTGCATGATCTATATTCACCAGACAATACTTTTTGGTACTACATTAGGTATGTCCTTGGTCTGACTTGAGCCAAAGCCCAAATGAACAATACCACACTGGAAACTCATTTGTGTTTTGGGTGTGTGGGACCAACATGAACTTATTTGGATTCGAGGCTTTGTTGTTTTTATTGTAAGAGCTTACATGATTGAAGGAAATGATTCAGGTTAATGTTTTTGCCAGCAATTTATGCTTCTTGTCCTGTAGTGCAATCCTTCGGATTTGGTTTATTTGTTCACTGATATTTATTTTTTTTGGTTTTCACCAGACCCTCGGTGTCCGTTCTGGGGTCCTAATGTATCCTTATGACGGGAAATTCTACCTCGAAGATCGAAGCCTGACTCAAATTTGAGACGTCTAATTAAGGATGAGGAGATACATGTAGCAAAAAGTTAAGTGGCTCGAATTCGGGCGAGGGTATCCAATACGGGTGTGGATTCGAGGGTTGAATTTATCAAAATTTAAATCTCAAGATTTGAAAGTGCGTTCTGAGTATAGATACAGGTCTAGAGATTCGGCAAAAAAAAATTAAAATAATATAAAAATAGAGTTCTGAAGATATTCTAGGTTTAGATGTCACGTTACTTCACTCTTTTTAGTTACTTTTGTCATTAGTTTTACTTTTTACTTTTTCAATTAGAAGTACTATTAGGAGTCACATTATATTGGAAAAAGTAAGGTGTAAGAAATCAAATTCAATTTTTTCCTCAAATGTGTTCTTGATTTTGGTCAAAGCATAAATACAAGAAACACCTGCGTCAGTATCGTGTCGAGATGGATTCAACAGTAAAATCAAAGAGTCGGAGCAACATAGGAAAAAAAAAAAGTAGTGTTTGACGAGAACATGGAAGAGGGAATTTTCAAACTAAGAGACCACGTGCACCTGATGGCCAATGTTTAATTACTATTGCCGACAAATTTGGAACATAAAGATCCAATGTTTTTTAATTAAAGTTTAAAAACATAAATAGAACATTCTTGGATCTGACCCTTCATTCTCTTGTTCTTTTTGTGTTGCTCTACCGGGCATGGCTAACTTAGGGTTCGTTCGGTATGTTGGATAAGCATGAATGGATTAGTAATTAGTATTGAAATTAATTATTTTTGTCAGAATGTGAAATAAAAGTATGTGTATGCATCATTTTCACCTCAAATTATATTCGAAAAGTCGAAGTCACACCTAAACTATACTAGTGACCTATTACACACCTAAACTATAAAAAAGTGAAACTATTTACATCCTGTCAGGCTACCACCACTTGCATGTGGTGTAGTGTTTTACACGCGCTGCCACGTCAGCACCACGTCAGTAAAAAGTATCACTTTTTTATAGTTAAGGTGTGTAATAGGTCACTTATATAGTTTAGGTGTGGATTCGACTTTTCGAATATAGTTTGAGGTGAAAACGATATCTTTTCCCATAATGTTTTTAGCCGTTTACTTTTGTTATTTAATAGGTTGGACGCGCCTAAAATAAGTGTAACACACGCGCCTTAGAATGAGGGTCGCGGGGAGGTAATAATATCACTTCTATATAGTTAAGGTGTGTAATAGGTCACTTATATAATGTAGGTGTGGCTTAGACTTTTCTTGTATAGTATGGGTGGAAATGATGTCTTTTCCCAAGAATGAAAATGATAGAAGTATTATGAAGTTCCTCAAACTTTTTTCTACTAATAAGTTAGAGAGTATATTGTAAAATAATAAAATCTTATAAAATGCAATGCAGTGCTAATAATGTTCTTTTGAAACTGAAATCGGAATAATTAGCCTCAACATATCTTGTCTTAAAATCAAATGACCCCTTAGAGTTTAAGTTAAATACTTCTTATTGAGTTTAAACTTGTCATTTTACCTGCGGAATTAGTTTATATACGACGTGTGTGGTAAATCAATTAATTTATCATGATTAACGGGCCATTCGGAAAAACAATATAAACATATTAATTGATCATAGTTAAGTGTCAAAATAAACATAAGTAATAATGTACCCATACATTTGATATAAATATGAAATATATCAAATATGAACAAGTTTAATGTTATTTTTTCTCAAATCTCCACCCCACCAACTAAACTTCACTCAAAGTAAAGGGAAACAAATTCAAAATCTTTTTTTTTTTTGGAACAAGAAAAACATACCAAAGAAAACAATAGAAAAAGAAACTATGGAGGACAATAATGACAACACAAACAATAACATACTACAATATAATTCCATAAATGAGTTTCCAAGAGAATGATATATAGAGAGAGAGAACCTTATGTTTCACCATTTTTTTGTGCTTCGGTACGTGTTATATTCAAGACAGACTAGGTATAATTATATAAAAATTGGTATAAGACTTTAAAAAGTGTTTATTAAAGGAAAAAAAATGTGCGAAAAATACCTGTACTTAGGCAAAATTTACAGTTAAGCGTCCTGAACTTTGCAGTGGTCCTATGACCCCTTAGACTATTTTTTACCATATTTAATTGGTATAAATTTGTCCCTGATCAAACAATTTTTCTTACGCGCTCAATGTGCGTGAAATGCACGCAGTGGTCCAAGTTTCAAATATATGTCATCTAAATATGGTAAAAAAAATAGTCTAGGAGGATCGTAGGACCCCCGCAAAGTTTAGGATACGTAACTGCAAAATTTAGCCAAAATATAGGTATTTTTCGCACCTTTTTCCCGTTTATTAAATTAAATCAAGAAAATAGTTGGGTGCTTTAATTTTCAAACAGAACCTTAAAGTTTTAGGTATCAATATACATATTCGAATCTGCTGAGCACCCATAATCTCTAAATTTTGAGTCCGCCACTATCCACCTTAAAAGGCAGAAATTATTTCCGATACATTCTCGATTTACACATAATAAAAAAGTTATTTCCGATAGTTCCCCATCTATATCAAAATGGTACGTAGAGAGTGATGAATATTACACAAAATGGCAAGGACGTGGTCAATGTCATATAGAGATAGTGACATATATTTGTAGAGCTAGCTATTATACAAGCTGGCTTAGGCCGGCAACCCATGTTAAAGTTCACATGTTTCCTACAAAAAATTATTATTGGTGTTACAAAGTGCCAAAATATTGGTGCATTATGCAATACTTCAATTTGTTTCAAAGATTATTTCTACATATTAATAAAGTTGGGTTAGATTTCTAATTTTGATGCTTAAATGTAAAGTGATCCCTACATTTTCTTGAGTGATATTAGCACTTTACTTAGAGTTGAGGGTGCATCAAAGATCGTTTATCTTCTGATAGAAGTAAAGTTGCGCACACACTATTCGTCTCAGATTTCACTTGTGAGATTACACTGAATATGCTATTATTATTGTGTTTGTGGCTGGTGGTTTATTAGTACTTTTAGTTCCTCAAAATATTGAGTAGTTATAATTTTTGGTCCTTATGACTTTTGATAAATAATTTAACTTTCAGTTAATTGATATAGGTACTTTTGATCCTGCGAATCTTTACGACTTTAACGAACTATCAAGTGGTAAATAATTCAATATTAATACATGATGTTAGATGTTAAATTTATATTGTTATTTTATATAGAGATAATACATAAATATGATCTTAAACTTGACATCAAATTATAAATTTGATCTTAAACTTTGACAGTGCACAAATATGACTTTTAACTATTCAAAACTGCCCAAATATGACCTCCGATCCTACGTGGCAAAATGCGTGTTCAACACGCAAAATTGGACGCGTCCAGCTTAAAATCTAAGGGCATAATACATAAATATGACCCTAAACTTGACACCAAATTATAACTTTGACCTTAAGCTTTGATAGTGCGCAAATATGAACTTTAACTATTCAAAACTGCACAAATATGACCTTTAAATGACTTTTCACTATTATTTTTTCATTATTTTCGGTTCAAAGATGAAAATAACATCTAATTTCTTTTGTCATTGCAAAAAAAAAAAGAGCAATATTCAAGATTTATTAATTAGATGAGTCAGCCTCATATGAAAAAATCGCGCGGGTATGCATATATATTATAAATCAGAGGGCGAATTTAAGTTATATAATATATTTAAATATAATTTATTTAAATATTAAATTAAATATGAAACTATACTAATAATAAAAAAATTATAGTTTCAATAAAACGTTATTAAATTAACGTTATTAAGGATAGTAGCAGTATATTAAATCAACGTTATTAAAATGTTATTAAATTAACGCAGGGGCGAACCTACGTGGTTGCCATGGGGTTCACCGAACCACCTCAGTAAAAAAATTACGTTGTATATATAAGGTAGGAAATCTATATTTATGTACGTATATTAATGTTGAACCACATGAAACAAGACACTTAGATAGCCCAGCGGTGTTAATTGCTCTTCTTGGGCACTTCCTTCAACCTACTGCGCGGGTTCGATCCCTGCTAGTGGCTGCTATATAAATAAATAAATAAATAAATAATAATAATAATAATAAAAAAAAAAAAAAAACGACGTCGTTTAACACAAAAAGCAAAACTTTGACACTGCACAAATATGATCTTTAACTATTCAAAACTGCACAAATATGACCTCCTTCCAAGTCAGCCCTTTTAACGACGTGGCACCGTGTGATTGGATTACCTTTCCACGTAGGCGCGAGTGAAACTCACGCATGGGGTTGCAAAATCGAAGGTCATATTTGTTCAGGTTTTGAATAATTAAAGGTCCTATTTGTGCACTATCAAAGTTTAAGGTCAAAGTTATAATTTGGTGTTAAGTTTAGGGTCATATTTATGTCTTTTATATATGAAAGTGATATAACCAAAATTCATTACTCACTCCGTTTTAGAATAAGTGAATTGTTTGAGTATTTATTGGTGTTTCAAAATAAGTGAATCATTGAATTTTTTTTCAAATTTACCCTTATGATTTGACAACCAATTAACTTTTAAAAAAGTATTACAATGTCATCTTTTTTTTGGGGGGGGTAGTAAAAATAAAAAGTTGTGTTAAATTTATATCTTTAATGTTTTTTTATTTATTTATATGTCAAAATTTAACAATTCATTTATTATGAAACGAGGAAGTAATAGATAAGGGACCCCAAATTTACAGTTATCTACTCTCTTGATGATCATTGATGAATGGTGTAGTTCAAAAAAATTGGTTGTGTAAAGTTGGTAATAATTGTTTTACAGGCTCTTTAAGTTCACATCAATCAATCCATTGTCAAATCTTTGGAAAAAAGATATACTAGAAGGTAGTACTAGTGGAGTATCTTTTTCCTTTTCCAACCAACAAGTTTAAAAAAATACTTAATCCATTTCATTTGAAGTGACATTTTTTAATTTGACATGTTATTAAGAGAAAGTGAATCATTTTGAAATTTGTAGTGTAAGAAGTTCTTACATATTTGGATGGTTATAAATAATTTCAAAGTTAAATTGATTTTAATTACGGTCACATTCTTTTTGAGACGTACTACAAAAAAAAAAAAAAATGACACATAAAATGAGAAAATGAGATAGAGGAAATATTCTTTTTATATTTTCATTTTCCTTTTGTTCTCCTTTTTTTTGTAAATACATGAACTGTTATGTACTTGATCAGGACGAAATTTGACTAGTTATTGTTGGGTTTGAAAATTGAGATGGCGTCATACGGAAGCTTAAAGTTTGCAAATTAATATGGTGATAATTCAGACGACAAATAAAAATATATTAAAATGATATATTATTGATATTATTTAGTCAATCGGCCTACACATGAAAACTAATATTGAAAAAACATAAACCTATTGGGAGAAATCTCCTTCTAAACAATACTCTTTAAAGACTACATTGCGGATGCTATTGTATTATGATATGAGAAGAGAGTCTTATATTTATATGGTTCCAAAACTTTTCCTCCAAGAAAGATGTTTGCTAAATGTGGAAAAGTTTTATATTTTCTTTCAGAAAAAGTAAAAGTATTTACGGTTACTTTTATTTTCCTTACAAGAAAAAGTAAAACTTAATTTTGATAAGAAAATCAGAGCAAAAACCCTAACAGTTACTCTCCCGATACAAAATGCCTCATCTTTAGTAGGAAGGTGTTCGTTGATAGGACGAGTACAAATTGGATTAAATGGATCATTGGCTATGACTAATTGCTGTTGAATAATATAGTCATTTGAGTTAAATTTTTTGGACGTTGATCGATAGAAATTATCACTCATAAATTATTAAAATAATTTTCTTGATTATTGGCATTAAGGGTAATTTTCTTTAGGCTATATTCCCAAATATTTGCACTTATTTGTTGTCCTTTAGGGTCAAATTGAACAAGAAAGGGTCATATATTACACCAATTTACCAAGAGATTAGGAAAAGTTCACTCACCTGAAATCTTAATTAAAAAAAAACATTAAAAGATTATATTAAATAATTAAGGTAACCACAAGTCACTTTGTAACTTTTTCCTTTTAGCAGATTCATCTTAACATATTTTCACTTTATTCTTTTTAACAGTTGGTAAAGTATGTTTTTGGTGTCATAAATTTCACAAATAATGAGTAATTTTTCTGGAATGTAATTAGTGTATATTATTACATTTTATTATCATGTAATGGATTCATGATTTAAATATTATGGGTTAGAAACCGCAACTCATTCAATTAATTAATGTGTTCAAGTACTTATATCAATAAGCTTTTAAACATATATATAATTCGAATGACAACGTAACTTATACATACATTTGCCTCTAGATATGTGTAAAAATATTAGCAATTTCTTTCGTTCAATCTCTGCTTAAATGTTTATTTAAGTATAATCATAATTCTCATCATGATAATAAAAAGACCTAACGTTCCATAAAGTGTGTAAAAGTTGTGAAAGAAAGAATCAAATCCAACCAAAAGATAGAAATTGTTGTCAGCGGCGGTTCAAGCATATTCGTGGCTTTAAGGCGAAAATCAAACGGAGGCCTTAAATTTTTCTAGAATTGATTTTTTTAAATTATTCCTTTTTAAGTAATAATATAATCAATGCATTTAATCTTTCTTAAGACATAGTACACTAGATATATGAATTTCTTCTAATAATTCATTGATTTGATGTAAACATTCGAATCATTAGAGATTTTTTTAATTTTAGAATTTTTTGATTGATGTTTGATATTTATACCGAGACTTAACTAAATTTAAATTTGTATTGAAAACTCTCACATCAATGATAAAATGCTACCTGAAGAAGACAACTTGTGATTCTATACCTATAGAATTCGAATCCAAAATCTAAGGGATCATTTGGTTGGGAAACAATTATCTCATGATAATTAATTTTGAAATTAATTATTCCACCCCGTATATGAAATAATTTATCCTAATATTATAATATAAATAGTGGAATAAATAATTCCGATACTAACTAATACCTCACACCAAATGACCTAGTGTTACGCATTCCACGCAAACCTTGTTCTGAGAAAATAGTCTTTTAATTTTTTTTATTTGATATCTAATATGCGTATATAAATTTAATTAATTTAAATTCACTCTCCAAAGAACCAATTAAGAGTAACACTCCTTCCTAAGAATTCTACTATACTAAGGGTGTGTTTGGTAGGAACTTTAAAAAACTCAAAAATCAAAATTTCTAATTAAGAAAAGAACTTCATTCGCTGCTAATTAATCTAGTCAATCAGTTTCAAAATTGTACGTGCCGGCCTCTTCTATACTATTTCTTGTATTATTATTATTATTAGTATTTATTTATGTTTTCTCTATACACAAACGTGAATCCCTCTCACTATATTCTTTTTCTTCTTCATCAATATCTCTAATATCACCATTTTCTAGTTTTTATTTTGTTGGTAAAAATGGCTACTAGTGGTAGACCATCGTCTTCACATAGGTCAGAAAGGTTACCTCCACATGCTTCTGCAAGAAATGGAGTTGCTGCTAATATTAGTGTAAATAGCCAACAACAACAGCAGCAGCAGCAGCAGCAGCAGCAATCACAAAATTCGCGTGGGAAAATTGTATCAGCTAATTCAAGGCGTTCTGTTACACCTACTTCAAGAACTCGTTCTCCACATCATGAAAATGATCCAGGTTCATTTTTATTTATAATAATAAATGAATATAATGGGTTGCATTTTAGATTGCGGAATTAGGATTTGAAATTTATGAGTTTTAAATTTTAGGATACTATATGATACTTTTCCTCCCTCCGTTTGCTTTTTACTTGTTGCATTTCGACTTCGGATACTCATTAAGAAAAAATAATTAATAGCGTGTTTAATGTTAAAAGGGTAAAATAGAAAGAAAATGCACCTAAGTGACCTAGTTATTCAATAAAGTTGGGTTAAACACTGTGAGATCTCATTTCTATCAAATACAAATATTAGGTGATTTCTTCTCATCTGTTCCAGCCTAGGTAGATAGAGTTACCTGAGACCTATTGCTGGTGGGAGGTGGCATGTGTTCTGTGGAATTAGTCGAGGTGCAGGCAAGCTGGTCCGGACACCACGGTTATAAAAAAGAAGTAGAAAAAAAAGAAGAAGAAGTTTCTCTTGATATGTCAAAAATGATAAGTAAAAGTAGAAATATAATTAGGAAATTAGTGACAAATAAAAGAGAACGATGGGAGTATTGTTTAATTTTGAGCTACTGGTCAAAAAATATACTACAATTTTTTTGAATTTCGTACCTGAGCTATTAGTTGTTTCCTTTTTCTAACAGAAATATCACCATCTTCAGGTAGAAAAAGGAAAATAGCAGGCGGTAGTTTAGTTAGAAAACTCACACACCTAATAGTTTAGGTATGAAACTCGATAAACTAGGATATTTTTGGTGTGATTTTCTACCTACCGATGGTGATAATTTAGGTATGATACTTGAAAAACATTGCGGGTTTTGAATTTTAGAATACTCGGTGGTGGAGCCATGAATTTAACAAAGAGCTACAAATTTTCTTTGCAGTTGCGTTAAGGGTGTGCAAAATTAAATACACTCATAATAGTTAACATTTAGCCTATATACACAACATAATTTTCCAACGAAGGGTGTGCACCTGGCCACCCTTTGATATAGGTGGCTCCACTGATTTCATTTAATTTTTGAGTTAATGGCCAGAAACACACGTAAAGATCCTGTTTTTTCTAGTTCCATACCTGAAATATCACCATCGGTAGATAGAAAAAGGAGGATAATTGATAGTTGATGGGCGTGTTGATAAATAGTTGGTGATAGTTAAGGTAGAAACTAGCATAGTTGATAGTTCAGGTATGAAACTCGGAAAATCGGGATATTTTAGGTATATTTTTGACCTTCACTCTTTAATATAAGTACAAGGTTTTGAACTAAAGCCGTTGGTTTTGGCTAAACCCGGTTTATAACTCGGCCCCTGGTTACATTGTGTTTTTTATTTTTTTGAATTTTGTTGTTATCACTGGGTTTGTGTTTTTGTTGTTTATTAATGAAAATTGAACATTTCTTGTGTTTCTAGAACCTTGTGGTTTTTGTTAGCATTTTAGATACAAGGATAAATTTGTAACATTCTTGAATATTCGAAATTGATGTTGTTGCTGGGGGCAGTTGTTTTACATTCTCTTTCAGAAAAAAAGGGGTCTGTCTATTTTTTTTGATAACCATTGTGTCCAGAGCTTGTGCGTTCGGCTAATTCCACGTGATACATGCCACCTCTCACCAGCAATAGGTACCAGGTACCTTTGTCCACCAAAGCAAGGACAGATGAGAAGAAATTTCCCTAGTGTTTTTTGTCTCTGTTGGGAATTCAGCCTATACGTCATGGTTCTTAGCCCATTTCATTGTCCACCATGCCACACCCTTGGATGCGTCTTAAAGGGATGCAACATGAGGACTTCCCGGGGTGTAGGGGGATGGGATTGGGGTGTCTGTCTATTGACAGCTGAAAAAGAAAAATAGAAAAGGAAGCAGCTAAGTTGAATTTGGGATGTAAAGATGATTTTTTGTTTTTGTTTTATCTGAACGTTAGATTCAAAGATAGCTGTTCTCCAGCTAGATTAGAGTGATGATATGTATTTTGATTAACAAATGTTGAAACTTTTGTAAAATGAAGACCATTTAAATTAGTTGTGAGGCGCTAGTCATTTGATGCCCCATAGTTCTGCTCATTTTGTTGGTGCAAGTAACAACAAACAACAACAACATACCAAGTGTAATCCCACTTTTGGGGTGTGGGGAGGATAGAGTGTACACAGACGTTACCACTACCTTATAGGGAGAGAGGCGGTTTCCGATAGGCTCTCAGCTCGTGTTGGGCAAGTAAATGTGCTGAAAATTTTTAGGGATCAATCAATCGACCATACCTTAATCTCAAACTAGTTGACTTCAAGTATATGAATACTCTATTTGAGAGGTCCAGCAATACTGTTGTCCGTTTCATGTTACACCAGATGCTAAAGAAGATTGTAATTTCAGAAAAAAAAGTTTTTTTATCACACCTCTGATTGGGCATTTCTACTGCACGCAAAAGTTAAATATAAGAGCAGGATATGGCCTCATCTCTCTAATACACATGAGGTTGACCAATACAAAACCCTCTTTATATTAGAGCCAGAAAAGAAAATGTGAGTAATGTGGATTGTGGAGACTATGTAATGTAGTTTTTTAGAAGTGGAAAGTAGATAGGAGAATGTCATTTCTTCGATAAATTTGTAGTCATCTACAAAACTATCAAAAGAAGAGTAATTTTGTTGCATATGTTCCAATAACAAGGCTGCACTTTGCTTGGGAATGTACTTGTTAGCTGCGTAATTTCTTTTCCTGCAGAAAATATAGATTTGCTTATCTTCTGCTTTTAAGGTTCACCTTGTGTGCAATTTGATGTGAGTACAAACAAACAAACAACAAGATACCTAGTTTAATCACACAAGTGAGGTCTGAGGAGGTTAGGATGTACTTGGCTTTATGGGGTAGAGAGGCTGTTTCCAATAGACCCGCAACCCAATTTGACGTGAGTAATAAAGGAATTTTCATGAATTGATCGGGAGGAAAACAATATATGGTCTACAAGCTCAAGTTCTGTGCAGAATAAAATCATCTTTCATACGAACCAACCATTGAACACCCCCATTAGAATAGTTAGGATTATCTACTACACAACACGCTTTTATACCACATTTCTATTTTAGAGTTAGATTTCATCTGATGTCGTTTGTTGGGATCGTAATTAGTATGCAATTGTTAAATATCTGTACATGGGCCTGTTTGCACATGTTGTATATTACTTTATGCCATCATTAAATGTGGTCATTTGTCAAAATCATGCACCTTATTAAATGTAACGCAATTTCCTAGAACCTGGAAGAGTCAGAGTTGCCATCAGAGTTCGACCAAGAAATGCTGAGGAGCTTTCAGATGCTGATTATGCGGATTGCGTTGAAGTGCAGCCTGAGGTGATCAAACTCTAGAGTGCATTTGCATGGCCGTGTGTCTTTCCCTATATCTTTGTAATTCGTAGTAACTTAATCAATCAAGCTACTTCCTAAATCATGCAGCTCAAGAAGTTAAAGTTGAGAAAAAACAACTGGAATTCTGAGTTTTACAAGTTTGATGAAGTTTTTGCTGAAAGTGCATCACAAAAGCGAATATATGAGACAGTTGCAAAGCCTGTAGTTGAGGTAAGTGGGACAATGACAACTATAATGGGTTGAACTATGTATATAGAAGCGTATTATGCTATCACAGAAAGTAGCAAATTTCATGAATTTGCTTTCACTAATGTCGAAAAAACGTAATTCTGTCATGAAAGCTAGTAGCTTTTGGTTATGAGTTGTGACATATTTTTATTGAGCTTTTATTTTATTTTGTTTTATTGATGATGAGAAGTAGTTTCTAATAGGATCTGTGAAATTTCTACTATCAATGCCCCACTAGCTAACTAGGTGTTTGAAAAATCTACTTGAAACAAGTTGCAGCTTCATGCACCACGAACTTGAATCGTCACTTGGATGTTAAAGCAAGCTATGCTTCGCATAGCCCTGGAAAGCCATATCAGATTTTGATGTATGCATTTTATTGAAACCTGACAAGTCATAGTCGTTCCTGGCCTTTTCTAGATTCCTTCTTTCTAACTACGAAAAGATCGAGAGGGTCCAAAAGCCCCCAAAGAACAGAAACTGATTTCCATGAAGCATTTAGCTTAAAACAGAGCATTTGGTTTCTCTGTCTTTCCATGATACACATTCCTTCTCAAAGACGGATATCAATATCATGTTCCTTTTCTGTGAATAAGTGCTCTTGCTACTTTCTTTTTGTTTACTATTATTTTGTTACTAGTATTTACTTACATGGACTATATTGTGAGTTACTTGAGGTTGAATGGTATCATGTTCAGCTAGAAAATAATGTGGATAAATTCGAAGATTGTTCAATTTAGTTGATTGTCAAAGTGATTGCATCTGTTGAAGTTTATGTCATACTAAATACATGTTAAACTGCTCAACTAAAGGTGTATCCGAGATTAACGTTGTGAACTATTATTGGTGAAAAATATGCTACATTCCTCGATCCCAATATTTAAGGAGCAGTGAAACTATTTCGACTCTTAACAACACGAAAGCTGTTATTAGTAAAATTTATGTGGCTCTCTATTTGAATAAAATCTACAGAACCTTCATTTTATGCTATACAACTGTGGATCTCTTCCTTCTTTTTTCCCTTGATTTACATTTTAAAGAAATGAAACCGTGGTTGGATTTTGTGTCTAACTATTTTTACGTGTTTAATCTGCATAAAAGAAATTTGATTGATTTTTGCAGAGCGTGTTGAATGGGTATAATGGGACAGTTATGGCTTATGGTCAAACAGGTACTGGCAAGACTTATACACTGGGTAGATTGGGTAAAGATGATGTATCAGAGCGTGGTATCATGGTTAGAGCTTTGGAGGACATTATTGTCAATACAACCCCCACATCTGATAGTGTGGAAATGTCCTTTTTACAGGTATTCATATTTCATATCGGTTAACATGATGAAATCTGTCTGTATAAGTATTATGTTTGTATCTGATGTAGTAAATCACCACATTTAAACTTATGAAGTTAGACATGCAAATTATTGCATCCATGCACACTAAGAGCAAGACTATGAAAAATGCAAGAATGGGGATTTTTAATGCTCTGTGCAGGTTTATTATGCAGTTTACATTGGGAGTTGGAAAATTTAAACTCTATGGTTGATTTGGTGTAAAGTTTGTTGAATAACTTGAAGTTTTGATTGCTGATCTCATACATTCAACACTGTTGGCGTATTAATGAGAGCTAGCATCAGATGTTTCTATTGGTTTCTTGACATCCTCAATTTGCTTCTTAGTGACAAAATTTCTCCTACTACTGCCCAACTCTAGTGGTCTGACCTTGGTCGAAAACTTCGCTTTTCTGGATAACCACACATTTTTTTTTTTGAACTTGGTAACTTTGTATTATATATCACACGGTACATGGGTTGTACTGAAACCTTATATACAAGAGTACTCCTAAATCCACTGCTCTATATCTAAATTGAGTCTAGAACATCAATTATCGAGACAGTATCATTAGAGTATGGTTGATTATACCAAAAAGATAAAAGCAAAATGTAGTTGAGTTTAACTTTCTGCACACTATTCTCTACGCTCTTAAAACATCTAGAATTCCTCTCTTTCCATATAGCCCAACATATAGCACCAGGGATAATTCTCCATCTACCTCTGTCCTTTGCATGTACACTTGCTTCTTCCCAGCACCTTAAAGTCTCAGATATTTTCCTAGGCATTGTCCAGGAAATGCCTTTAAGTCTTAAGAAAATTCTCCAAAGTTGTTGAGTGTACTTACAATGTAGAAATAGATGGTTAACAATCTCTAAAGTTTCTCCACAGAGGAAACATCTAGAGCACAAGGTTATCCCTTTCTTCATGACATTATCCTATGTAAGAACTGCTTCTTTGGCCAATAACCAAATAAAGCAAGACACTTTGTGAGGTATCCTACTTTTCCATATTTGCTTCCATGGCCATCTTGGGCCCTGTTGAGTTGTTTGGTTCATCATCTTGTAGGCTTTGTTGACTTTGAACATTCCTTTTTCATTTCCCATCCACCATAGTACATCCTCCCCTGTCTGCAGTCCATTGAATGAACCCACAGTATTAAAAATTCAACTACTCTCGTTACCTCCCAGTCATTTAGTTGCCTTCTGAAATTGAAGTTCCACCCATGTGGTGTCCATAATTCTGCTATAGTCCTCTATTGAAACAATTCCAAGTTGTAGATATCTGGAAAAAGCACTTCCATCCCCCCTTCCTCATGCCAATTATCCTTCCAGAACCTAGCCTTGTTTCCATCCATTACTTTAATCTTTGAGTTGCTTTTAACTTCATTCCACCAGTGTCTAATAGATCTCCAGAGGCTAACCCCATATGGTGTGGTTACTTCTTTAGTCATCCATCTATCTTCTTCAGTATATTTAGCCCCAATCACTTTCCTCCATAGTAGTTGGTTATTGTTTGCATATTTCCACAACCATTTCATCATGAGAGCCTTACTTTGAATTTTCAGGTTCTTTATCCCCAACGCTCCATTCTTCTTGTCAATTGTCACTGATTTCCACTTTACAAGATGAAAACCTTTTCTGTCTTTACTACCTTGCCACAAGAATTTTCTTCTGATACTATCCAGCATAACTTCACATTCAATTGTTCAAGTAGATCTTCCATATGTAATGTCATCTAGTCCTTCCTAATTCTATCATTAAGATGTTGCCGTTGCATCTGATTGGGAAAAGGAAAATATGTAAGAGAAGTGTACGACCGGTGGATTGCCCTTAATAACGCAATGCTTGTTTCAAATGTTCTTGTTCTTTTGAATCGATTAAGGAGGCTTAAAAATAGATCTATAAAACGAGTTAATGTGATAACGTTATCTTGAAATTGTGCTACTCATACATAACGTTGTTACCATTCCCAAGAAAAAGCATTATCTTGAAAAATTATTCTTCAATGATCAGATCCTTCTCCAGATATATCATTCTTGTTGCTGGACCTGAAGTGTCATTTACATGGTATTAGAGTCACGTCTGTGTTTTGCATCCCATGTTATAGTGTCCACGCTCCAGTTGGACCTGGGCGTGAAAAGAGGTGTTTGAGTGAATTGCAGTCCCATACTTGGGAAATGGACTAGTGATGTGTTTATATGGACTTGGGCAATCCTCCCTTCATGAGCTAGCTTTTGGGGTTGAGTTAGGCTCGAAAGTCATCTGTTTACACTTCTCAACTGCATAGTTTGATGACTGATGACCAATCCTAGATTTTTAGGTTCAATACTTAAAAATTTATGTTGATCTTTAGGTTATAAATTCTACTGACATTCAGAATCCATTAAATTGAATGCAACTAATCTTCTGAATGAATTGATTCTTCAAGTTTCACGTCTAGTACGTATCAATTATCATAACTATATTAAACTCATGAAGACTTGAGATACCAGTCCAGTTGTAGTGATTAAGAACCTTTAGAGATGGTGATACTGTCGCATGGTCGGACTTTTCAATTAGAAAAAGTAACATGTCAAAGCATCTTTTCAACTGAACTTTACCTTGTTGGCCACCTAGGATATGGAGACTTACTTTTTAAATTCTTTAGCACATCATTAAATTTATCAGAAAAAGATTATACCAATAGTGGTATAAATTTGTCCATACATATGTTTCTTCAGAATAGTCTAACATTTATTTGTTAGTTGTTATGGAGCCTGTTATATCCTTGAGTTCCACTGCTACTTACTAACATTTGTTATTTATGCAACAGTTGTACATGGAGTCTATCCAAGATTTGCTTGCTCCTGAAAAGATAAATATTCCAATTGTCGAAGATGCTAAGACTGGAGAAGTATCCGTCCCTAGTGCTACAGTGGTTAAGATTCAGGATCTTGACCATTTCTTGCAACTACTGCAAATTGGAGAAGCCAACCGTCTTGCAGCAAATACTAAGTTAAATACTGAATCATCACGTAGCCATGCAATCCTTATGGTATATGTTAAAAATTTCTAAGCCAATCTCTTATTGCAAGAAAGTTGAGGAGTGGACATGCACAACTTTATTTTGGATCATTTCTCCTGTTCCTACTCATGCATTTACAATCTTTAAGAGTTAAGCATCTTTCATATGAGAAGGTTCCAGGGAAAGAATATGAAGGATTATATCAGTACACTTTCACCAGGGAGCCGCTAACACGTTTCAATGAGGGCATTAGCTATAGAATAGGCAAATTGATCCATCATTTTATGAAGCCAGCCTATCACGGCATCTTATTAGATATCTAAATTTAATGCAATCCATGATCTGTTTTCACCTTAGTTTCATGATTTATTCCTATAATATCATTAAGTTGAACAATTTACTTTTTCCTTTAAGCTATTCCAACTGGGTCTCATTGTGCCAACTTTTCTCTACACTTTGTGTTAGAACGTCCCCACATGGATGTGAGAATGTATTTTTATCTCCTTATATGGTCTTGAGTAATACTCATCTGACCTCATAAGTTGATAAGGTAGCTTTAGGGTAGAGTTAGATTCAATGTCACGTTATTTTGTCTCTGTGTGGGAGCTTCTAGCCCTGGGTGTGTTGGAGGATTGAGAGTGTCCAATATTGGTGCAGGAATGCGATGTTGTCTCCTTTACATAGTCTCGAGCAACTTTTACTTCATGATCTGATTTTGGGATTAAGTTGGGACTAGTTTCAATTTTCTTGCATGATATTAGAGACAAGCCCATTCTTATTCTTGGTTTGTTTCCACGCTCCATTCTTGTCCTGGTATCTCGGAGGGTGTTAAGAGTGTCCCATATTAGTCACCGAATGTGTGTGGCATAGTTTACTGAACTGTAGCATGCTTTTTAAAAAAAGTTAAATCTTATTACAAAGTAGGTAACTTGCCTATTAGTTTTTCTGATTTCTCCTTCTTTTACAGGTTAACATCCGTAAATCTGTTAAAAATGATGAAGAAACTGGCTCATCTTTTCAAGAGAACGACAGCAAAACCGATAGACATGACAATCAGATACCTATTGTTCGTAAAAGCAAGCTACTAATAGTTGATCTTGCAGGATCAGAACGAATAGACAAATCAGGTTTGTTATTGTGACATTCACACTTACCAGTTCTTTTTTATTTCTTGTTTGTCATCTTTACACATAGGCTGTTTCTGGGAGGTAGGGACATTGTGGTACTGTGGTGATGGAAGCTTGAAGAAGTAGAAGAATGAAAGACATATTCATATATCTCTTACTTTTATTTGGTTCATTATCCATGTTAATGAACAAACACATTCTTTCATTCTTTGACTGTCTTGCAGGGAGTGAAGGTCGCTTGTTGGAAGAGGCTAAGTTTATTAATCTGTCTCTTACTTCTCTGGGAAAATGTATAAATGCACTGGCTGAGAACAGTCCTCATATACCTACAAGAGATTCTAAACTAACACGACTTCTTCGTGATTCATTTGGAGGTTATCAAAGTTATCTCACTTAATTTAGCTTTTTTTTTTTTTAATTGTTCTCAGTTTAACTATTTTAGATCTCAAAATATTTTGTCCATCGGCATGCATAGGTTGTTTGAGGGTAAGTGTGCTCTTATGCCCTGAACTTTCCTGTTATGTGTGATCTTTTGGAAGTAAGTGTGCCCTTATGCCCTGTTCTTTCACTCTAGTGTGGGACTTTTTGTACTTGAATTACTTATCCCCTCAGTCCATGGAGTTGGTTATACAATCCTTTTTCAAGTAGGATTCTATATGTTGTTCCTGTTCCTACTCATATTCTAACATTAATCATAGCTTATCTGCAGTAGCTACCGGAATCTTTGAGTAGGATTCTATATGCTATTCCTAATCCTACTCATATTCTTACAATTAACTTCTGCTCTTTCCTTTCCTGAAAGCTAAAAGAATCTCAGTCTATTTCTCTAGACACATGTTTAATTATGACTTGACTATTGAATTTATCTTTACTGGATGACTTCTACACTTTGTATACATACACCTTGCGCATCATGTCCAGATTGTGATGGTATCTGTGGTGTGTATCTATGTTGTGTTTGACAGCCTAGGGTGTAAGTTTGGATATGCAACTCTTGACTTTATTGGTATTTTTCTTATTAATATAAGCTAATGAAACAGGTTCTGCACGAACTTCACTCATAATAACCATTGGACCATCTTCTCGACATTATCCAGAGACCACAAGCACAATAATGTTTGGACAACGGGTGAGACCTATATTCTTTTATTACATCTGGCAATTTGTTTATAGTCCTTTAGCCTCTCAACTGTCATCAATTTTCCTGCTGAATTATACTTGATCTATCTGTTATCTCATCTTAAGACATTAATCTGGTTCCACAAAGGCTCATGCTTTAGACTTCCCTTTGTTCTACCAATCTAATAGCAGTTTTGACACAAACAGAGAAAAAAAATAGCAGTTTTGATAAGCTATCTCTCATATGTGAGGACTGTTACCATTTGGTTTAACTTGTTTTTAAAGCCAAAGAAAAATATTTAGTACTTTCGGTGGTGGATAAAAATTCTTATCCCGATACAAGAGGTTCGACCAACTTGATTCTTGTCTCCGTTTTGAATGCTTAAGCTCTCTTTTATCTATAATATGCAGCATATGTCATAGAAACAAGTAGTTTTGAAAGCATGATGTACTATGCAGCATAACCTTTTTTGCTTATCATATGAACTGACCTACAGAAAGCCTTCCGAAAAGAAGCTAAGCACTAAAGCAATATAAACTTTTAATAGCTTTTCTTGCCAAATTTTTTTTCACTGGCTGCTTTATCATTCCTTGCGAATCATGACATGACAGACAGCATCTCTGTCAATTTGTGACCCAAAAGTTTTGTGCTTCTGCTGGTATATTATATCTGGATATGTGATGTTTTATAGTTGACACTTCAAACTTTCATGCCACCTGAGCTAGCATTAATTGTTTTATATAGGCCATGAAGATAGTTAACACAGTGAAGTTGAGAGAAGAATTTGATTACGAGAACTTATGCCGGAAGCTGGAGACTCAAATGGAGCACCTCACCGTGGAGATTGATAGGCAGCAAAAGTTTAGGGCAGACGACCAAATGGTTATGGAAAAAAAACTGAGAGAGTGTCAAAAGTCATTTACGGAAGCTGAGAGAAGTATAGTTTCCAGGTCCGAGGTAACTTTTTGGCCTCTTTTCTATCTTATGGGATAGGATTTCTGTCATCTTTTTTTTCTGAGATTGAGCTTGCTAAAAAAGGGATCCTTATAGCATCTTGACCCTCCATACCTCATCTCATTCTAGTGGCGCAGTGAACTGATATTATTTACTTGCATGCTTTAATTTCCCTGCATGCATTATTTCATCTGCAGTTTCTAGAGAATGAAAATAGTCGCCTGGTGTCAGATATTGAAAATTTATTGGAGGAGTTGAATTGCCAGAAGCAGCAGATCAATTCAATGAAGAATGAGAATTTGAAGCTAGAATCAGATTTGAAGAATAGCATGGTACTTGGGCAGAATGACTTCTTTTAAAAAAAAAAAAAAGTTTTACTAGCAATGAGCATAAAATCCTAATCATTACAAACTTTGAACTTTCTCAAACCAGTGGGCTAAAGCTCCTAAATATGTATCGTCTAATTTCAGCTTCTGGAGAAGGAGAATGGTCGTTTGAAATTGGAGTTGGAAAACGTACTGAAAGATTTCAACCGAGACAAAAATCATAACAAGTTGTTGCAGGATGAGGTTGCACGCCTAGAAATGAGTTTAAAGCATAGCAAGGTATCTGGGGTTGACCAATTATGTTCTTTTAACATACTTCTGAAAACTAGATTTGAAGCTGTGGCAATGAGTTGAGCTATGTCTTCAAATGCATTTTTGCTAGATATTCTAAATCCTATATAGGCTCATCTCAATAAAGCAGAACTGAGAGTGTCGTGGTGATTTTCTGATGTCCTGAAGTCTAGCTTCCTCTGAAGTTTGAATATGTACTTTGACATGTATTGGCATACTATTTCAACATGACATTATACCTTTTTTCCCTCTGTTTTTGCCCCTTCCCCACTTAAAGAGAATGGCCCTGTGATACACCTATTGAAAGTTATATAGAGCTATTTCTTTATCCTTTTTATGTATTCTCCTTCCCTATTCCTCTGTTAAATTGTTGGACTTAGCAATTAAGTTACATATCAACCTACATAATAGTGTATGTATTAGTGTTCCACATTGAATAAATATATTGTTTACATTGTATAGAGGTTCTATAAAATAAGTCAGCCTGTAAGAAATGTTTTCTCGAAAAAGAAAAAGAAAGTTGGTTTCTTGCATTTTCCCAGTCTTACCTGGTTTCTTGAATTTTCCTAGTTTTGCCTTTCTCTCTTATTTTTCCTCACTTCTTTAAAATATTCTTTCATTTCTTTCTTTTACAACGAATACTAATCTCTTCAAGTTTGTCTTGAATTCTATCTGAACTCATATTGAATAAGCAATTATATATTAAAGACCTGTTATGTTATTGAGTATAACATGTCATGTACTTTCTGAACTCCTACCCTTGCCTGAAAGCGGAAGAGGTAGCCCGTAGCTTACTAACCTACTCGGGTAAGCAGTCTTTTCTGATAGCCTCAGGCGAAAAGACTGCTTAAAAGCAAAAGGCTCTGAAAGAAAGACGAGCCTTAAGCCAACTAAAGCTATGAAGGCAGGTTAAATTGACTAGACTTTCTTATCTGAAATCTAGCAAGACAGCAAGGGGGATTTAGGCAACTCGCTGGTTTCGAGATGGGTTTCCTTGTGGCGTGTCCACTTGTTTTCCTATTCAAGTTCTGGTTCAAATTTCATAAAGTTCAGATTCTTATTGACACTACTTAGCATGCACTGGTTAAAAGGTTAAATGGTTCGTTTTTCTTGAGTTAAGATGAGTTAGGTTCTTCGAAATGTGCTTGTGGAAATTGCAAGTATTACTTGATTTGATGTTTTGAAATAGTTGGCGATTTGGAGATTTGAACCTATAATTTGCTTCGTGGTTATGATTCTGAGCTTATTTAGTAGCTCCACATCTAGTTTTAAGTCATAAACTGGACATCTTTTCATTGGGTCGCCTGAGGCACTAATCTTGTTGCTTTGGTGTTCTTAGCAACAACAATTAGAGAATTCATCATATCAGAAAGTACTTGCTGAGAACAACCAAATGTATGAGAAGAAGATAACTGATCTGATGAAGCAATTACAAGATGAGCGCGCTCACTCTGAAAGTGCTGAACAACAATTAGAACTGATGAAGGAAGAATTAACTGGCCGTCAAGAATTAATGCAGGTTGACCATTTATACTGGAATGCTCTATTTTCTCTATAAGACATCAACTTGTAATTGTCATTTATGAATCCATAGCTCCTACTATGTTTAATTTGACTGGTTTTCTAAGCCAAAAGATACAACTTACACGCGTGGAAGTTGTTAAAAGCCTATAATTAACATGTCAAATGAAGTTACTGTAATTTTCTTTTTTTGTCATGCTGAAACTAACCAGGAGCCCATTTTAGTTTATCTACGTTCTAGGTAGCTATGAAAAAATATCTAATTTTATTATTTTCTGTCCCTAAAAGCACCATCAGAAGGAAGCATCTATATACCAGAAGGAACTTGCAGACACTACTCTGATGTATGAGGAGAAAATAGCACAATTAGAACAACAAATAAAAGCTGAGCATGCTCGTGTTGAAAATGCGAAGGAACTACATGCAATTGAAGAACAATTTACAGATCATGAAACCTCAATGAAGGTAAAGCAGAATAACCATTTAACCTCTGTTACGATTCCGATTATCTATAGGATGCTATCCGTAGCATCTTCATGATTTTCACTCTTATTCAGTTGATGAAGTTGACTAAGCTGGTTTGGAAAATGATTCCACATTGGTGTTCATTGACCTAGAAAAAGCCTATGATACAATACCAAGAAAGGTCCTTTGGTGGGTGTTGGAGAAGCAAGGAATTCATGGTACATATATAGAAAGGAATTGTATGAAGGAGCCTTCCTTTTAAACCCCCCCCCCCCCTTCCCACAAAAAAAAGTACGAAGGAGCCTTCAATAGTGTACAAACAGTATGTAGGAGATACAAAGGAGTTTATTGTAACCGCGGGTTTACACCAAGAATTGGCATTGACCCTGTACTTGTTTACCTAGTTATGGTCCTTATGGATGAGCTAACCAACACAATGCTAGATGAGGTCCCAACATTTTAGGATAAGGAGAACTGAAACTGAATATATATATATTTTTTTTATCAGGTAAATATTTCATTAATCACAGGGCCAAAAACGGCCGTATACAAGAAGTTACAAAAAAGTAAAGAACCTACAACACGACATGGTTCTCTACAAAAGACACCCAATCCTCTATACAACCCGACGCTACATGGGTGCACCAAAAATAAATAAGGGACCGGAGGCTACTACTCAACAACCCAAAAGTCATTTCTATCCCTTCAAAAGCCCTCTTGTTTCTCTCACTCCAAACGATCCACATCAAAGCTAAAGGGACAATATTCCAAGCTCTGCACTTTCTCCTGCTTCTTCGAGATTTCCAGCAAGACAACATATCCTTCACAGATCTAGGCATCACCCAAGGCATACCAAACCAGCTAAACATATCCCACCAGAGTCTCGAAGCCAGGTTGCTATGTAGTAGAAGTTGATTAACATCCTCACCCGTTTTCTTGTATAAGAAACGCCAGCTAATGCATATGAACTTTCTTTTCCTAAGGTATTCTGCCGTCAAAATCACTCCTCTAGCAGCTAACCATGAGAAAAAGCACACCTTTCTTGGCACCTTAGGAATCCAAATCGACTTTATAGGGAAAGCCTCACCTCCCTCACCAAAAGCTTTTCATAGAAGGACTTGACAAAAAAAAATCCAATTACTCTCCAACTTCCATTTCAGAATATCGGGTCTATCAACTGGCCCACGATGCTGATGAAGTAGAGCTAGTAACCTATGAAACGCATTAACCTCCGAGTCTTGAAGATTCCTCCTAAACCTCAAATCCCAAAACGATTTTTCCCCTTGCAACCCCCTAATATGATGGACTACCACCTCCCTTTGACAAGAAAACCTATAAAAGCTCGAGAACTCATCTTTTAGTACCACATCTCCGCACCATTTGTTTTTTTCAAAAACTAACTTTCCTCCTTCCCCTACCCTGAATGAGATGTTAACCTCAAAATCAGCTCATCCCTTCATGATATTCCTCCACACTCCACACCCAAATGGCATGGTGATATCATTAGTTCTCCACTCCCCTTCCATCAACCCATATTTTTCTTCTATCACCCCTTTCCATAAAGAATGGACCTTTATCCCAAATCTCCACAATCGTTTCCCCAGCAAATCTCTATTAAATACCCTCAAATCTTTGGCTCCCAACCCTCCCCATTTTTAGGAGTAGTCACTTTCTCCCATCGGACCAAATGAAGTTTTCTTGTCCCGTCTGCCGAATCCAAAAGAAAGTTTCTTTGGAGCCTTTTCCATTTTCCTGAAACACTGGTAGGAGCATGAAACAAAGACATAAAATATGTGGGGATGTCGATAATGTGCTCTTGATAAGCATTTCTTTCCCACCTTTGGACAAGTATCTTTTTTGCCAACCAGCAAGCCTCTTGTCTACCCTCTCAAGAACCAGATTCCACACATTAATGTCTTTATTTGAGGCCCCCAGGGGTAATCCCAAATAAGTGGTAGGTAGAGCCCCTACACGACACTGCAAAACCTGTGCAAGCAAATCAATGTTGTCGACCTCAACAACGGAATTATTAGGCCCGACACCACCTGTAACCAAGTTAACACTTGGCCTAGAATATCTAGCTGGCAAAGACGGTATATGCACTGTAAGTTTTCTCAGCATACAGAAACAGAGGCAGATCCAGGATCCGGACTCTCCGGGTGCCAAGTAAAATTGTCAACTGGTACATTTACTACGCTTGTTGCCCTGTTTTAATCAACAATGCTTAAACTGGTATATTTACGACGCTTGTTGCCCTGTTTTAATCAACAATACTTAAACAAAAGAAAAAATTAAAAAATGATGTGATGCTGACCAAGATAGAACTAGAACCCACGACCTTTGACCCACAAAAGTGGCACTTTACCACTTGCACTAGATAATGCTTTGTTATTGTGAGTGACAGATTTAATATTTTACTATATCAATCTCTATATATAGAACAATGCTTAACAAAATAATAATAATAATAATAATAATAATATGCTGCTGACCGAGATCGAACCCACGACCTATTACCCACAAAAGTGGCACTTTGCCACTTGGACTAGATAGCACTTTGGTATTGTGAGTGACAGATTTAATATTTACTATATCAGTATCAATATATATAGAACATTGCTTAACAGAAAAAAACTTAAAAAATAGTATGTTGTTGCCGGAGAGGCACTTTGCCACTTGGACTAGATAGCACTTTGGTATTGTAAGGGGCAGATTTAATATTTACTATATCAGTCTCGATATATATAGAACATTGCTTAACAGAAAAAAATCAAAAAAATAATATGCTGCTGCCGGAGATCGAACCCACGACCTATTACACACAAAAGTGGCGCTTTGCCACTTGCACTAGATAGTGCTTTGGTATTGTGGGTGGCAGATTTAATATATATATAGCTATATATAGATAGTTTCCGTCGAAGTTTGCGGGTGGCGTGCCACCCCCACCGGCCTTAATAAATCCGCCTCTGTACGGAAAGTGAAGTTGAGGTGAAATTAGATGGGATTTTGGTGCAAATTACAATATGTTCAATCTTGTTAGTGTATAATTACACAATCAGAATTCTAATCACAATCATCAATTTCAAAAAAAGAGGAATCGCAATCCTAATCAACTCATAATTAATGTAGTCATATAACATCTTAACAAATGTTAAAAGGGGATGAGGTAGACCTAAAATCATTTAGGAGGTAAGTTGTCTCAAAATTTGAAACAACTACAATGCCTTGGAGTCAAAGCAGACTTAGCAAAAGATAGGGAACGTTGGAAGAAAAAAATTTATATAGAATACTTCAATCAGTTGGGAGAAGATTTGTGTTATTCATGTTAATGCGTTTACAGTAGGTCCTATGCTTTCTAGGAGTTCTTAAGCCATATTAGAGATTCTTATGCCATTAGGAAAATATAGGAGAACTTCTAGTACTTCCATTTTATTTTATTATGTACAATGTTGGCCTGAGATGAATTTAAATGGAGAACCTGGTCAGTGACAATTCATATAGCTGACAATGAGGCGTAGTTGTTGTTGCAACAGTCTTGGCTTTAACCTTTTAGATTAAAGTTCTTTTCAGCCTCAATTGTTATTGCTTTTCCTGATTGTAGATTCAGAGGGAAAAGGAGTTGGATGCGCTTAGATCCAGATTAGAAGAAATGCATCATCTTTATGAGCCCACTGTGAAGGAACTTCAGACATTAAAAACAGAATATCAGGTTCTGCTATCAGAAAAGGTATGTTGAGCACCTTAACATTTATTAGTCATATTTTTTTAATCTGGTAAACATTTTTTCATTCATAAACATGACTAGAAAGCTGGCCGTATACAAGGGGTATGCCAAAAGGTAAAGAATCTACAATAATAAATGATTCTCCACAAACTCCACCCAATCTCCTATACAACTTGTAACTCTATGGATGCACCAAAAGAAAATAAGGTACCGGAGGCTACTCCTCAACTGAGAAAAGCTAGATTCTACCCCCTCAAAAACTCTCTTGTTTCTCTCTCTCCACACCACCCACATCAACACGAGTGGAACCACGTCCCAAGCCTTGCGTCTTCTCCTTCTCCCGCACTTCCATCTAACCACCAATTGTGTCACAGTTCTTGGCATTGCGCATGAAGTATCAAACCACCTAAACATATCCCACCATAACCTTATGGTAAAATCACAATGAAGAAGAAGATGATCCACGTCTTCACCCATTTTCTTGCACATATAACACCAGCTGATTCAACCAACCTTTCGCTTTCTAAGATTTTCCGCCATCAAGATCACCCCTCGAGTAGCTAGCCAAGTGAAAAAGCACACCTTCCCCAGTACCTTGTTAGTCATGTTAACACATTTACTGTAAGTCCTATGCTTTCTATGAGTTTTAAAAGCCCTATTAGAGATTCTTATGCCAATAGGAAGTATAGGAGAGCTTCTAGTACTTGTATTTTATTTTATTTTTTATAATGTTGGCCGGAGATAATTTAAAGGGGGAATATGGTGAGTGACAATTCATGTAGCTGACACTGAGGCATAGTTGTTGTTGCAACAGTTTTGTCTTTAATCTTCCAAGTTAAAGTTCTTTGCTGCCTCAATCGTTGTTCCTTTGTTTTCCGCCTCAATCATTATTGCTTTTCCTGATTGTAGGTTCAGAGGGAAAAAGAGTCTGATGCACTTAGATCCAGATTAGAAGAAATGCATCACCTGTATGAGCCAACTGTGAAGGAACTTCAGACATTAAAAACAGAATATCAAGTTCTACTATCAGAAAAGGTATGCTAAGCACTTTAACATATGTCCCCTCAAGGTTCTCCTTAAAGTTAAATTCATTTAAATTATCTTACCATGGCCACCTTCCCTCCCAACTCTCCTGCACAAGAAAAGAAAAGGTGAAAAAGAAAACAGCAAGAACAAGAAAAATGTGCATTCTACTCATAAGCAAATACACATAATTTATATTAGTGGGAAAGTTTCAATAATTGTGCTTCCTCAACATGATCCCTTAGAGAGAATTGCATGACGAACTTCACAACGTGAGGCAAACATTACTAATCGAGGAAAAGCAAAGGAAAGCTGCTGAAAATGAGCTGTTTAATATAAAGAAGCTTGTGCCTGAGAGTGAAGATGGCTTTGAGGTAAGTCCTGTCTTGAGGTTCTTTTGTCTACTATAATACGGATGAGAGTTAACACTGATATTTACAGGAGAAGAAGCCATATATGAAGCAATATACACCGAGTAGATCATTCAATATGCACAGATCAACTGAATCAAGAGAAAGGATTTTTGCCCATCAGAACACCATGTCAAAGATAATTGAAGAAGGTAAAATTCTTTAAAAGCTAAAGTCAGGTCACAGTCTTGTTATACAATAGGCTAGCATAATCGTGTCTATTTCTTGCGATTTGTCTTTTGGATTCTTTGATTAACTAGGTCTAATGACTTTGCAATTCAGTTGGTGTCCAGAAGATAATTTCTTTGCTGTCTTCAGTCGATTTGGACGTCCAAATTCATGCTGTGAAAGTGGTAGCCAATCTTGCAGCTGAAGGTCTGTATAACTAACTGCTGAGTTATATTCAAGTGTCAACACAATGGTATGTTTGTCAACAACATTAAACAGATTAGCTTGGTAAAAATCTTTATTGGAATGGTAATTGAAAATGATGGTTCTTTGGCTGGCCAGACAAACTGAATTACCTCTTGGGGTTTCGCAAAAAGCCATGAAATTAGAGTTAAGGCAAAAAGCTTACGTTGCAAAGTAAAATATCTTTCCTAAAGATTTAAACATATTATAAATGTGTACATTTGAGGTGAATGGAATTAGGTTACTGCTCTGGTTTTTACGTAGTATTTTGGTGCTTAAAGTTATATGACCACTTTGAATTGGCTAGTAGAAATTTCCTCTTTTGCTACTTTGGAGATATTTGGGAAAATCTGTGCTTGCTTTGCCTTCTTACTCTCTTAGCTTGTTAATTGATCATTCTTAAACCAGACAGATCTGTTCTCTTTTAATCGTAAAAACCTTCTAATTTCAACATATCTGTTATGTGAACCATGAACAAAAGAGGAAGCTAATCAATCAGAATTGAGATGGAAAAGAGGTACATGAGAGATTTTTTTAGCCCACCATTGTATCTCGATGTACTCTTCCATTCCTACTACGTCCATAATCTGATTCAACTCCACAAGACTGAAATGAATAAGTTATTATCATTTCTGTTAAGAAAATAAAGAAATCAGCAGATTATATGCAGAGGAAAAACCTGAGTCCCTTTTTCTTATTTCAGACAGCAATCAGGAAAAGATTGTGCAGGAAGGTGGTTTAGATGCACTTCTCATGCTGCTACAATCATCCCAAAATGCAACTATACTCAGAGTAGCTTCCGGAGCTATTGCCAATTTGGCAATGAATGGTACTTGTGAATCTTTTCTTCATTACTGTCTTACTTTTCCTAAGAATTTCGTTGGTGTGGATTTTTTCATTCATTGGAACCTTCTTAATCATGTTTCTGCCTCTGCTGAGATGTCGATGAAGTAAGTTAGCATAGTCTTCCTTGTGCTGGCCATAAGAAGAAGGATTTAGACACAATGATAATTGATAAGTATGAATATGCTAGTCTTGCATGCTTAGTCATCTAAATTTCAAATTTTTATTTGAGTTTCATGATGGTGCAAGGGGCAGAATAGAGTACATGATCCACAGCTGTTTATGATTGGGTAGTATGGAAACCTAAATCCAGTTTGGGCGAAGGAGCCTTGAGTCCTTAACTGATCTATTTAGAAAAGCAAGGGACAATTGAAAAGGTAGCAAGAAAATACTCTAGGAAGCTAACAATTAGACAAACAAAAGTAGGCTACCAGCTCCATAACCATTCAGGATATAAACACTCATTTGTTTACATCTGTGCTCCGACTTCCAAAAATCACTGGAACTTCCTTTAACCATATATTATAGAACGTTCAAGTGATAGTAATCTTGTGCATCAATCCGTTTATGATTTTTCAAGTTAAAGGTGTAAACATCAGAATATAGTTGCATCTGTGATCTAAGCTCGCCGTGATGTTCTGGAGGAAAGCAAACTTTGACTATTATCCAATCAGCTCGCTATTTTAACCCTCTGAAAGTTCTTTCTTGTTTCATATGAATCTGATGTTAAGGGCTAATCAATCCAATTTCACTAGCATTGTACTGAAAATATTCAAATTTTAACCTGTTCAGAAATGAATCAAGGATTAATATCCAGTAAAGGAGGTGCTCAACTATTAGCCAATACAGCTGCCAAAACTGAAGACGCCCAAACTCTTCGAATGGTAGCAGGAGCAATTGCAAATTTGTGTGGAAACGGTAAGTTTAGGTCACTGGCTGTAGTCTGTGTAGTCTTTCCTGCGCAGAAGATGGCAATTGATTTGCGTTATGTTCCCTAAGCTTTCTGCTTTCATTTGTATTGTTGGAATGACTAGCGCAAATTGTTTTGTAATGCATTATCCTCCTCAACTCCCTGTTGACCTTTTGTGTTTTAAAAAGATTTAGCAACATTTTGTTTCATTATCCTCCGAGGCTGGATGATTTATTTATTTATGTTGAATATTGATAAGGATCTATCTCATGGCAGAAAAGTTACATGTTACATTGAGGGAAGATGGAGCTGTCAAAGCATTGTTAGAAATGGCCAGATCTGGAAATATTGAAGTCATTGCGCAGGTTGCCAGAGGATTGGCCAACTTTGCAAAGTGTGAATCGCGAGGAACAATTCAAGGTTTGCATGGTTCACACATGGATGTAATTACTGTTTTTCCCGTTAACCTACGCTTGATTATTATTGCTTTTCCAGGACATAGGAAAGGCCGTTCTACTCTTTTGGAAGATGGTGTATTGAGATGGTTGATAACCAACTCCAACAGTGCTTCTTCTTCCACTAGGCGCCACATTGAACTTGCTCTCTGCCATCTCGCACAAAATGGTTGGCTACTTATCCAAACTTATTTCTTCTTATTGCTGCTTTCATGATTCACGGAACCTATCAGAGTAATATGCACATGTATGTACCTTGGTTCCTTGGCAAGTGCTAGTCTGGGGATCTGATGCCCCCCTGCCTCAAAAAATCTATATCTGAAGTGTTTCACAATACCAGAAAAGTAAAGATATTTGTTAAAAGTAACAACTTCTTCTTATGGCTATTGCAGAGGGTAATGCTAGAGATTTCGTGTCGAGTGGAGCGTTGGATGAAATTGTGCGAATATCAAATGAATCTTCACGAGAGGATATTCGCAATTTGGCTAAGAAGACACTAAAGTTGAGCCCTATATTTCAAGCTCAGCTAAGAGCATAGTGGAGACAACACTTAACCAATACAAGGAAATTCTAGTCTTTTGAATCTACAGAAGTAGAACATTATGAAGTAGCCTCTTTTTACTAACATGTATTTACAAGTCTTGTAAGTAGCCCAACAAAATGTAAGTAAGATGTCTTATGATATATATTTGTAAATTACGTACCGTTCTTATACATATCACATATGCATTATAATTTATCAACGTTCCAATTTGACTAGTGTGTCAATATGGAGAAAAGAAAAAAAAAAAAAGTATTCGTCCATCCATCCAGGATTTGAACATTATGAGTCCGAGTTCCTAAATTTACTGCAATCCATTTGATTTGCCGAGTTTGAAATCTGTAGTATTATGCTTTTAGTGAAATTTTATACATATCTATATCCGGGATCTGAACCAAAGTTACTGAGTTGATGATCTACACCTGCCCTTGATTCATACTGCACTGTAATTATTGTGATTTTTTACTAGATTTTGGGATCTTTTGTTAAATGATCTTTTCAAGTCTTCTTTTTAATTAAATAGATTACAAGTTTTTTTTTTTTCTAAAAATTACACAAACCCACAACTTAAGTTTCACTTATTACAAAAAATCCCATCTCTTCAAACATATTACAAAAAATTATTTTTTCTCTAAAAATGCATATGCATAGCTTTCTATGTATATGTCGGCCTGTTATGTATATGAATTGGGAGAGAGAGTAAAGTAATTAAGGAAGTGGGAGAGAGTGTAAATAATTCTAATAAGGTTGAGATTATGTTTTTTTTTTTTTTTTAAGGGAAATGACCTATTTTTTAGACAAATCTATTATCTATCCAACCTATATATAGACGGATTGATTATCAATCCGACAGATCGATTATCAATCCGACCTATATATGTACAGATCGATTATCAATCCGACCTATATATGTACAGATCAATTATCAATCCGAAGGATGAGAAAATAGAAGTAGGCCATTTTGCTAATTGAAAACTTGAAGAAGCTTAATAACCGAATTTTCTCAGTAGACCATTTTGCTAATTGGAAACTTGAAAAAGCTTAATAGCCAAATTTTCTCCTAGATTTTCACTAAAACAAAAGTAGGATAGATCTTCCACACACTGCCATTGGGGAAAAGGATGTAACATCAAATCTTGTAATTTTAAAATACAACAGCTATCTTCTTTTTTTTGCAATGGAGTTTCCATTGTTCCACTTGGAAAACTACACCTTAATCATGAGCTAATTAGAGTCAACAATACTAATCTTTTTGTACTCAATCCACTCTGCTCCCCACTTTCTATAGACAATAAAATATAAAAGATCATCCTTTAGCTGAATCTTCTATATTTGCTAACTCTTCAACAATGTTGGTAGGCGCGTTAAGTCCTCCAAAAGTAGTACACTTTTGAAAGATCAACATGAATGCGGCAACAATTTTTGAAGAGTCCGAGCAATATAGCTCACAATTACTAGCTGTACATTTTTCAATAAACCGAAGTGCACATCAGGAAAAACCAACTCACTTCAACTAAATTGTAGCTTTAACAAGTGTTCATTGCCTTTTGATAACCAAAAGGTTGACACAAATGGAGGCAGCATTGTTTTCTTTTCATTGCGTGATTCACTCTATAGACACAGAGAGCCAGTGAAGAGTCACATGCCAACACAACTAAAAATATCATTGGAAGATCTTATCAAAGAAATTAACCGAAAACCGAATCCTTAAAAGACAAACATCAGAAAATACTTCCTTGGTAAGTATTTCATTCCAAAAAATAATTGGAACAAATCTATGGTGCTCAGAATGCGAGATGGTGAGGCATATCCTTTATGTACTTTTCTTAGCCATTGTGTTGATGAACCACTTACATTTCGCGTTTGAAGCGAAGATCTTTTATTACTCGATACAGAATTTTACAGGCTTGATTCATTTCATCCAAACTAAAGAAAAGCCCTTCATATGAACAAGAAGAAAATTAAAGCTTGCCAAAAAATGATGCAGGACACTAAAGAATATGACTACAAAAAGAATAATAACAACGATAAGTCTAACAGCCCTGACCAAAACCATGAACATTCTGGTTAAGCTTCTTCCAACCATCTATACATATGCCTGCACTTCATAAAGCTCTGCAACATAAAAAGAATCAATCTGCAAACACTCGTCCAGCAAGTCCCAAAAAGGCAGTGTTCTGCACTTCACTTGAATTAGCGAGGTAAAACTTCAGCTACACGATCTAGTGCATCAGCTGGAATGTCCCTACCCGGGACCTGAGCCTTAAGAAGATCAGAGTACCTGAAGAGAAGACGGTGGATGTTTGTTTTCATTACCACTTGTAGCCCAATTGTCATATCTATTAACTGCACTAACATCAAAATACTTACTCTGCAAATGAAAACAGGTTCTCATGTTCCGCGATAAATGCAAGTAGGGCCTGAGAAAAGGAACTCAATGATTACACACATGTTGAGACTAAAAGTCAGAAGCACAACATCAAAAAGTTAAAACGGCGTGAAATTGCAGACTTGATTACCTCAAATGGCATGTTCAACAGCTCATAGTACGTTCTAACACGGTCTAATCTCAATTGTACAGCTTCACCGTCGATCGAGGGGATAGCAGCCAAAGCCTAAACAACTTGGCAAAAAACTATTAGTTATGTTGTGTGAGAAAATAAGAACGCAAGCATCGAAGCTAGAAAGGAAAAATGAAAATCGCATCAAATCAATGAGTAGACAGATTGGGTCCCTAGAAGTTGTTAATTTAGAGATCAAATTAATTGAATTGCATTAGTTCACTAAACGGAAGAACCGTAAAGAAATCTTTTCAACGGAAGAGAAACCACCTGTTCCAGTGCAATGGAATTACGGCATATTTGTTGAACTCCAAACAGGTTGATAGATTTCAAATCAGCCAAAGCCTAGGAGGTGATGAAGATAAGAATAAGATGGGAGGTGATTGGAAATTCAATTGAATATCAGAATTAATCAACAGAACCGCTCTCTGCAGACCTTGATTGATCCATTTGAAGCAACACTACATATACCGCCGAATATATAGTTCCGCCTTGATCCTGCAATGAAGGGTGCCATTTCCTCATCCCGGCGTGTAATCTGGATTATGGAAACCAGAGAAAACATAGATATGTAATTTGGTTCTTTAACTTTGTAATGAAGAACTAAATCGAAATGGACAATAATCTTCAATTGGTTGATAACCCCAAAAAAGAAGTAACTGGAAGAAAGAAACCATTGAATTAATTCTGAACGAGTAATATGCTAAAGCAAAAATGAAAGCGTTGTCATCTAGCTTCATTCTGCGGGATGATTTTACTCCTATGCAGTCCATGTCATTCACATCTCTAAACGACTTTTATTTATTTCTTTTAAAGACCACATGAGGTCATAGAAGGAAAACTATTAGTCAATTGGCCAAATATCGGTACCATTTTGGTCACACAGAATAAGCTGGTCCCCAGAGCTTCCGTCTCTTTCCTTTTTGGCAACTCTTTGATAGTAACTTTCCACATGCATGTTTAAGAGCACAAGATTAAAGGGCATTTTAGTACATTCTACACATCTTTAGTTTAAAACCACAAGATTCAAAAGTCTTCTTCACATCCTTAAACTCCGTATCAAGTCAACCAGACAAACAAATTGAAACGGAGGGAGTATTCTTTAGAATTAATATCTTTTTTGATAAAGGTAATGTTGTATTCATCGGCATTACGGATATGTTGGAGACCTCCAAAAACTTTCCAACAAAAACAGAGAAAACTAGTAGATTACAACGATCCTATAAAGTTTTAGAATTTAATATCATAGATGGGGCACTGAGGAGGTATGAGACCCTACAATGAAGTCGGGATATAAAATTAAAAATAGATGAAACACGATATCATCATACTACCCCCCTCCCAAGAGAACAGTCAGCATTCGAATTTAGCTCATCCACAACGTAAAAAATTTGAATCTCAAAGGAGAAGATAGAAAGAGATAACATGGTAAATCACAACATCCACACATCCTTACTACCATAAGGAGACTTCGAAAGGGTAAGAAAAGAGATCTCTACCAGAAAATGATAGGGAAAGCTATTATACACTAAAGACTGAAGAAAAATTTACCAGGGAAGTTAATGAAATAACATAATCATCCGGCTCCTCTGCATCTTGATCATCCAGGAATTCCTTACTCGTCATTTCCTGTAAAAGAGTTGCTCACACTGTTGGTCGTAAATACTACCCTCTTCCACAACAAAAGTTAATCGAAATCACCACACATGCCACAAACCTGCAGATGGAAAATAGTTTCCAGTTGCATCTCCACACGAAGAACCTTGAGGCAATCAATTGCAAGTTTCCTATATTCTTCAGCAAAAGATGCCAAATCCTTAGGAGGCATACTGCTTGTTCTAGAATGATGTGGAGCTTTCTGCCCCCCATTTTCTTCCACCTTTTTTGATGAGCTATGGCAAATCTTCGCGAGCCTGCAATTTGAATAGAAATAAGACAAGCCATAAAAAGGTATTCAAAGCTCAAACAGAACCTGTCGGTTCTACCAAAAATTTCAATATATACAAGCAATAATCAATGCCAAAGCTTCCCCTGAAAAAATGATGCATTTAGCCAGCTACCGTGGGGTGAGGGTGAGGGGTAGAGGAGGCAGATGCAGAAATTTAAAGGATACCAGTGTCCCAGATGCGTGTGTATTTTTCAAGACAACTTTTCCTTCTCCTTTTCCCTAGGAAACCTTTTCAGGCCTTTCAGTAAGACAACTCCTTCCTTTCGACTTCCATGGAAGGCATGCGGTCAAATTAAAATTTTGAATCTTCCAGGTATTGAAACTAAAAGGATGGGTCCAAATTAATAAAAATATTATAATAAACTTGAAAGAGGATGAGATGTCTGTTAGGAATATCAAAGCAAGACGCCCAACAGTAGTTACTTGCTGATTGGTAATGAATGATAGGGAAATATGTGGTATCTACTGTGCGCTCTGACTAAATTTAGTGCCCCAATAACCAAATGAACAAACATATTTTCGTCCATCCATATTATGAGTACAGTTACTCAAAAATGCTTGTCTGAACAGCAATCGTCTCGCTAACTATGTAAAACCCATGAAAAACTCTGTTCTCCTGACTGAAGCAAACATCCAAAATGAAGGACAGTACTGCAAAAAGATTGAAGAACTTGCCTTTCAATTGAATCGGCAACATATTCCAATGAATCACTTAAAGATGCCAGTAAAATTAGCTTGTTATCATCACGAATCAAGTTTTCCTGCGAAAATGAATTGAAACAAGCTTAGCATCTCAATATTTTTGACACTGCACAACAAAAAGATATATCAAAATATTTCACTTGCCAAGTTTGCTTAATCAATGTCAGTTCTATGCTATTATCTATCGCTCCATTATTTTCAGATTCATCTCACTTGTAGGGTAATGCACCACGTTCCACCTCTTTTCACATTAGTATTCATCTTCTTCTTCTTTTTGATTTTCAATTAGGATTAAAACACTGCATTTCTAATAGGTTTGTTACTGATCATCCTGACACAAATATTTACCTCTTTAGCTATTGTCTACATAGCCACAGACACCCCCAGCCCCCAAAAAAGAACCACAAATAGATACCTGTCTGATTGGCCGCAACTTCAGTAATGTGTCACTGATTTCCATTTCAATCTCTGAACTTTCACCACTGGAAGCACCATATTCTGTGTTAAGCTCACCAATTGAGCAAGGTAAACATGCACTAGCTGGATCGCGTCGCATCAGATTTTCAATGTCATGTCTGCCTATGAGCATATAACTTTGCTTCTCAAGAACTGCCTGAATAAATAAGATATAAGATTGTCAAGTGAACAAAGGTGGAACGAGGAAACTGAGGCAACCTAATAATATTCTACTTCTACACTCGACTACATTTACTAACTATGCCCCACAAAGTGAAAGTTTCCCCTTTTATGAGGAAAAAGATAATAAAACTCGAAGATGTAAGAATTAGGACGATTCTCATAAGGCTACTCTCTGATTTGGTTGGTTGGAAGATTTTCGTTTAGACATTAGCTGTAAAAATCTTCTTGTATATTGAAAAGAAAACTTTTCTCATCTGGATAGATAGAGTAATTCGCTCAATTTTCAAAAAAAATAAAAAAATAATAATAATAATATTGAGAGCAATTCTGATTAAAGAACTAATGCTTCCATTCCATAGATTATCCTCTAGATAACTAGAAATATCGATTAGCACCCCCGCTACCTATACTCAAACAACCATCAAAGGAGAAGGAATTGTCCAAACCTCCATGTATGAAGTGCGACATCTCTCATATGTTCTTTCCAGAAAAGTTTGAACATAGTTCACAAGAGCAACAGCAAACTTTGGCATTGCTTGTGCCCATCCAAGCACCTGTGTGAATGTAAATATTTAAATGCTGAAGACTAAGCCAAATAAGAGAACTGGAAAAAATATTAACCAGGCTAATGCAACCCGAGAAGAGAAAAGACGGAGAGTAAATGAAATCAAAACACTTAAGATATCATAAGAGGACAAACAATGAGGTCTTCACCGTGCATACAACAATATATGATGTTAACATCACTCATACTTACTGACAGCAGTCAGAATAGAACTGATCAACTTAAGGCACTTGACTACTCAAAATTAATGAAATGACAAATACACAAGATTTATCAGAAAAAGTAATGAAAATATAGTACCTCTTTTGCTAAGAAATCTATTGCCAAAAGTCCTTGCAGGATTGGCCGACCTTTCTCAGCCAATGGGGTATAAGATGTGACAGCATGCGCGCGTGGACGAAATGCCGCTGGGCCTATAAAAGAACTTTAAGTATCACAACTTCATAGCCTAGTATCTATTTACATAATTCAACAATGTAAGCAGATTTTACATTTTTAGTGCATTTGCGGAAAATTGAGAATATTAAGCATCAGCTTAAACTCCATTGCTAAATATGCTGGCTGATGTTTTATTATTTTTTTTTGATACCGAAAAATCCTAAAGGACCAGTATCACATGTTCAAAACTTAGTGTACAATGGTCTTCCGCCTCTCCACCCTAATCCACTTAAATACAAGGCTTTGTTCAGCGGCAAGTTTTGAATTTGTGACGTGTGCTAAACCCACATAACACATATTGTGCTGTCGCCACCAGACCAAGCCTATGGTCTAGCAGATTATTAGAGGTGTTTAGTATGTACTAAAATAAATGCAACTCCATTTAAATTTCCTATAGCCAAACTTCTATGGTGATTATAGGTAAGAATATCAAGTAACTGTCCTTCACTGCGATTTTCACAGTAAGTCGGAATAAAGGTTGAAGTTATCAATACACGGGCCAAGAGCTAGTATAATTGATGCCTAACTTTTTATGCATATCATTTAGTAATACAACTTATTCATATGTTATACATGGACAGATAGATGCAAGACTCCATTACAGAGAACTAAGCAGAAATAGACAAGAAAAGTTTTCAATGCTAAGGAAATATGTCACTAGTTGCAATATGTGGACGTGACCTGGCAATTTTTGAGATCAGACCCACGGATCCGCATCAATTAACTTTGCAACAAAAAGCAATCAAAGGTGCTTTTGAAAAACAATGACAAATTTCTGGATTAGGAGCTATCCAATCAATATGTACCACATGTTCAAATCTCTTTCTCAATCATGCGATGTGATATTCTTTTTGATAACAACATGCAATGCAATATTCAGTTTTGCTTATTTTCCCATTTAAAGTGAGCACACTTTCTTCCTTTTTACCATTAAAATCCCTATATTGTGTTTTGATCAACAGACATTGTACATTGCAACTTCTAAAACACTCATTAGCTAGCAAAGAATGTAGCCTGTAAAGAGACTTGCTTGATATTGCCTGCTGTACAGCTTTCCGATAATCAACAAACATTGCCGGTAAGAAGTGATCTTTCACAAAGTTCTCCACAAATGCCAGAAGTCCATCATTCCTGCAATAAATATATGTACAAGTGAAGGAAGAGTATCGTATTAAAATGAAATATGGATCTGCAATATTGCTGACGAAACCCCTATCAGACCAAATAGCATGGTTCCCAGTGTATGGGCTAGAGTCCTTCAGCTTTCTCCTTTTCGTGAGCCCACCTTTGTACCTGTGGGATCACTCTATTTCACTAGTATTAGTATACTAGTATTTCACTAGTATATGTCTGATGCACTCTGATCGGTGATGAATTACTTTATCATTCTCACAGTTAATATTGCTATTAATTTAATGAATTGAGTTACGCGACTATCAGTTGGGTATGTATGGTATTATAGTGGTTCACTCGGTGCAAGTTAGCAGGCACTGGGTGCCGGCCACGTCGCAATCCATTTTGGGGCGTGACAATTTCCCTCCACGACTCAGGGAAATTTATTTTATACTCTACTATAAGTGCAACATGGAAATGAGAACAGTAAATACCAAACAACAATATGCTAAATCATTAACTGTTTCTTCAGTAATTAGATTTCTCTCTGCCAAAGCAGTAGATTTAACAAGGCAAGATGAAATTATCCTTATTTCCTTTTCTAACTTTGGAGGGGGGGTTTCGCTGATTAGTAGACAAATCATTTCAAGGTGGGATCATGTGAAAAGAAGGTTACTTATTATCAACAACCATTACACTTCAGATAAGAATTAAGAACACAATCCCATCAAACAAGATAAGGAACAAAAAGTATCCAGCTTACCCAAGTTGGGAGAACTTCTGTGGCAGCATGGAAGCGACTCTATCCGTAAACTGTAGATAGAATGTTGAAGTAATATTAGAAAAGAACTTTCAGTACTCTTGGATTGATTATAGCATTATGATTAGATCAAACCTGAAGAACGGGTCGGAATATCGAGGCTGCTAGATAAATTCCCTGCTCAGGTAAAATAGCTGATGTACCATAACCTTCTTGGAGTACATTGGAGCCTCTTTTACCCCATCCTTGCCTAATGAGGTCAACCCCTGAGTGAAAATTGTTATAGAGCCAAAATCACTAAACTAACCAAACAAGAGATGAAGGTGCAATACGAATCTTTCTTGCATGCTCATTAGTTTACTAACAAGATCAGTAGGAAAATAGACATGCAATAAAGCCCAAACAAACAAATCTAAGACTCAATATACTTTGTTATTTTGGTAAACCTCCTGACATACCTTGATTTGAAATGGATACAGTAGCATCTGAGAAACGAAATGCAAATGTTAGACCATCTTCTGACCCATCCCTGAAACCAATACGAATCAAAGATGGTAAATGATCAACTGGAGAGAAAGTTGACATACGATAGGTAACAGAACAAAAAGTAGTTCCTTTTCTATACAACAACAACAAAATATACCCAGTGAAATCTCATAGGTGGGGTTTGGGAAGGGTAAAGTGTACGCAGACCTTACCCCTAACTAGTGGAGGTAGAGAGGTTGTTTCCGAGAGCCTCTCATCTCAGGCAACACATATCAAAGCAGTACGAAAAGAATACAAAATTAAAGAAGACATAGCAAATAACTGGGAAAGCCTTACGTATGTTTATCAACAGCTAAAATGGATCAGTAACAACAACAAAGTAATGCAATAACTGATGCACCAGAAGAAATTGAAAATCAATTTGGTGTTTCTATTCGCACTTCTCACGGTGATAATGCCTTAAAATCCTTTAGTTTATGACTTCTCAAGGAATTATTTCACATTTCTAGGGAATTCAATAGGCCTAAAATCCTTTAGTTCTTTTATGTAACATTTGTTGGGAACTAGTAAAATGTATGAGGCATTTAAGTTCTTTTGTTAACATTCCAACTGATGAAAGTAATTTACGTCCTTCAGAAAATCATCCCTTTTTTTCTCATACAGATCCTTCAGCAAATCATTCTTAACCATGAAGCCCCATCACAGTTTTGCACCACTTCTAGGACTCTTCCTCTGTGAATGGCCATGTCAGTCACTTTCTTCAGTAGGTAATTTGGGAATGGTGTCCATATATAAGTCTGTCTCCATCCCTCATTTTCATGATACAGATAGTTATAAAAGTTTAGGATCTCCGCTGATGGAATCTGGGTCTTTAGTTATCTCCCCTACTCTGAGGCCAACGATCCTTCCCGTGCGCTAATCGTGGATAAGACACTCAGAAGAAGAAAAGATGACACGAAGGACTATAAATGTGGTTCTATCTTCCATGTACATTTGCCATTCTGTGAAAACACTGTGGCTTTATCACTTTGATTCAGCCATATTCACCTGACTGCTGTCTCCAAGATACTCCTTCCAGCTTGGCTACTTCTAGCTCCAGAAAGTTGGCACTCTTGACAATTCTATCCTCCATTATAATTTCAAAAGCTTTTGGTTTGTCCATCTTATAATCCTAACTAACTAATAATTTGCAGCAAATAAAAAAAATAAACGATTGAAGTTTATAAGTAGTTGCCACTTTCCAGATACTCTACCCCACTAAGAGAATTGTGCTACATCACTTAGGCACTTAGGCCTCTCCAGTATGGTTACAAGTAAAAAGAAATATGTCAAAACGGGAATTGACTAGTTGACTGAATGATTGCACATGAATTTAACCAATTCCGTTCCTTAACATAGAAAATACCCAAACAAAACAACAAGAAGAGAACAACCTATTAAACAAAGAAAATGGGAAAAAAGAGCAAAAGCAAACAGATTTTCAATTTAATGATAAATTGAGTTGAATTGAAATAGAAGACAGGAAAGTAAAATAACATAAAATATAGAGATCACAAGCTTTAGGACAACAGCAATAAGCAGTCCATTTACTTGCCTCTTATCCTTTGAAGGGGCCTTGCTTGCAAGTCTTGCTGTTTGGACAGCAGCATCTGCGGATGCAGCCTCTGGAGTAGCTCGCAGGATCTCACATATGAGTTGTTGGCATTCACTCTGTTCGCACAATAACATTAGTGAATATATTCGTATCATCCATAATGAAATAGGCAATGCCTTGTTACTCCACCATATATCTGTACTCTAACCAAGAGGAATCTTGGGCATCAGAATGCAAATGATTGACAGCGAAGAAACTGACCTGTAAGACAGTCAATGAAAAGCCAATACTATAGCCTCCAGTGGCTTGAGATGTATCTGAATCAGGGTTCCAACTGATGTCTGTCGGCATGGACTTTGGCGTGTTCAAGTCAACTTGTTGTGAGCACTTTGACTCAAGAAGTTCTCCAACAATTACATGGTTCTCTGTAAATTGTTCAGTTGCAATTACAAACCAAAAGTACAAGATTGTGAAGCTGAATGCAGAGTACTTGAAGCAAAATCATTAAGGGAAAGAAAAGCAAAAATGATAAAGAAATTTGCAAGACCTTATCACTTACCAAATATATGAACAACAGTATCAAGAATTGAATCAAGGAGTTCCTTTGCAGCCGCCTGTGCTATTCCTGTAGGAGCCATGACAGGTGAAACAGGACTGACTGCTAGTAGCACTGCGAGATATATCCCATTTTGATGCTTCTGTTTTGAAGACTGAAAACTCTCCACTTGCCCTTTAAGATAGTGAAGACCTGTAATGGCTGCTTGAGCAGCCTGGCCAATGCGAGGCCGTAAAGCATTTTCGGCGTGAGCTTTGATCTTTGTTGTGATTATCTCGTGGATAGTAGGTCGTAACCTTTGGCTGTTGAAACAAATACAATAAAATAAAAGTAAATAGAGACTACATATTCAAATACCACAAATGAAACATGAAGAAGATAACCTCTATACGGAAAGATAGAAACAAATATAAGACTCAATCAATTCAATCATGAAAAGTAAACAAGTGAAATCATAATAATTTAGAGCAAGGATAACATCATATTTCTGGTGACCGCCATTAGCATTGTATTCAAGCATTCACAGGAATATGTTTATTTGCAAATAGGATGGGCCAAAAGAGCAAATTTGGCTTAAAATCATGAGTGGCATCCTTTATTGACATGGTTTGCAGTATTGAAAAATTGGGATCTTAGCCAGTTCGTGTACTAGTTTTAAAAGAGCTCCTGTCTCAACTGTCCAGCAAAGATTTAAGACCTTCCCTTGATCATTTCTGACGGCAAAATCACCTCTCCAGTGACAGATTATGCTTTTGGTTAGCACTATTTGCATCCCACTGCCTACGAGGTTATTCTAAAATGAACAAAATGAGAAGTATGCGTTGATCGATTCAGAGCATTACTTCAAATTGGCCCAAAAGCATGAACATGAGAACTAACCATATTATGGCTCCTGCTGCTGCTACTTTCCCAAGCATGCAAAGACACTCGACCATGGTCTGCAGGTACTTCACATGCAACGGAGCATCAGCTTTCCTGACTGCTTCCTACATTCGAAATATATTGGAGAGCATCAGAAGTTTGATATTGACAGCATGCAGAAGGCAACTTTATATCAATCAATCAACTATGCCACAACCCCAAACTAGCTTGATTTGGCATCTTTCTTACAACAAATTCATCTGGTGTAGAATCTGAAAGCCATGTCGGAACTTGATGTGAGAGAATTTTTACATCCTTCGAAGCACCATCAGTGCCATTAATCCTTAAAGAGGCAGGATTGCCATCTGACAAAGTATCTTCACCATCCTCATCATGACCTTCTACTAGGGAGCTGCAAATAAGGCAGAAGAAAGTTACTCAGCTGCTATCACTTCTACCAGGAAGAGGAATAGACAGAGAAATCTACCAAAAGACTGGTAAAGTTAAACTATCACTGAAAGGTGTTTATGTAGGATGTTAGCGAGTTCTCTTAATGATGAAACCAATGAAGAGGAAGGTCTAGATTTACATGTGGTCATCTGCAACAATATTGAGGTTTGAGGATGATATTGCCAACAGAACCACATCAGTTAAAATTTGCTTTTTGTCTTACCTGCCATCAATAGAGCTAGTTCTGTGGGATCCTTCCCCAGCTCCAGATGAACCAAACTGATTGTCACCTTTTAGCAATCTAGTTCTTCGAGAGAGAGGCTGTGAGTTGTTCATGGACAATGGTACAGCTACAGTGGTTGGTACTTCATCATCCCTTTCACTGGTATTGAAGAAAGTTGAACTGCATAAGGAAGGCCAATATTAAGCAAATATAAAGCAACATCTGAAATTAAAATCTAATTAAAAAACGTGAGGCTCCTCTCAACAGAAAGTTGAGGATAACAAAGTACAAGAAGAATCACCTCCAAAACTGTGCTCCGTTAATTCCAAGCACAAACAAATTAGTTAATCACACAATTATGTATCTCAACATTCAGAATATCGAGTTGCATTACTACAGGCAGCCTCAGCTTCAATATTTTAAGTGGTAAGGACAGCATAATATAGATATCAAGCTTCAGATTCATCGATAGAAGAAAACAACAATGTCTACAATGAAAAACTTGGCATGTATACGACCTCAAATTAAGCGTAACTAATATGTACCTGTATTCACCCTTATTATAAAGATGGGCATGCAGATCCTCCAAAACTTTATAGAAGAGAACTCCGCGTAGCTTTGTCAACTCAGATCTGACATCCTGTAAAGCTCCAACCTGTATGATACCAACAATATACAGTAAGTACACCAAGCCATCCTTTCAGCATTAAGAATTGCCAACAAAATGTTACAAGAGATTAGTGCTAAAAACTTGTTTATCAACTTGAAATTGGGGTTGCTGTGACGACCACAGGAGATGCAGCATTTGTAATTGTAATGGACAATAGGAAAAAACTGCCTCTTTTCACAAAATCAGTTTTAACGTGGATTTCAAACTAGATAATATGAACATGGTAGAGAAATTTGAGATGTGTGACCAAAAAAAAAAATCAGTATGTTGAAACTGTGTCCAGTCTCCTTCAAGCAGCCACAAGCAAAGTGTGAAGGTAGAATCAGTTATGAAGTTTTAATTAACTCACCGTTTGAAGGCCCTCCCGTTCAAGCATAAGAGCCGATTGAACATGCAACTGCACAGCAGCATAGAATTGTTTTTCATTAATGAGCTTTTCGATACGAGCAGGAACCTGTGGTAGAAAAGAAAAGTAATCCATCAACGAGGATGAAAATGGAAAATGATGATAAAATAAAAGGCTGAAGGTATTTGAGAATCTGCATATCATCATAAACAGGTGCAGTCTGCTGTCTCTGGAAGGACCACAACATCATAAACATTTGGGAGGCCAAGAGCATGATATAAATATAAGGCAAGTCCACGAAAAATTCATACCACAACTGGGGAAGAACAAGTTCTTAGATGAGGTTTACTAAAAGTTGAACTAATATTACGAACTCTGAAAATATTTACAGAACGTTTTCATTATTGAGAACGGGAACCCAGAGACCTTTACCCAACTTTCTTTAATAAAAAATTAAAGAAATCGCCTAATGCCTGCAGGGGAATTCGAGCCCTGGTCTCTCATGGTCTTTATTCCAACTTCATCGACCTACAAGTCTCACCCTTGGATGTGCTGAAAAGGTGCTCTTATAGCTTCACAATTACAGCACGGAGCGGCAGAGCCATAGATCAAGCTATTTGGTAGTTTACTTTATCGACAAACTAAAACTATATTTACTCTTAATGGGATATTGCAATTCTACGTTTTGAATCCTTCAATTGCTTAGAAGTAGAATCCAAATTCAGACATCTATGGTTTTTGGCTTTTTGGTGTGACTTTCAAGAGGTAAAGGATGACGACGGTGTGCTAGGTCACATCAATTCAGAACCCTTCTAAAGTTCTGTATAGGGGGATCCCAGAATATGTCATCACAAGCACTGTCTTAGTGATTGGCTATTATTTACAAAACCCTTACCTGTTTCAAAATGTAAATATAATTTTCTGCTTATCAATTGATTCACAGATAAGACACTAAATTATCTTCCAAACAGAGCAGTTTAGACATTTTTCTTGATAACTAGAAGTTTGGACAATTTCAATGCTAGAATGCACCCACTTGCAACATAGACAGAGTGCATTGCGAGAAATGCGGCAATTAATTAGAAATATAGCAGGGACTGGAGCAAGAATAATAACAAAGACACTAATTAAAAGAATATAAAGGAAGACAACTGACCTTAGCTATGCCTTCTATTTGATCTAACAAGGAGATAATATGTCGCAATGTAACAGACCGATACCATAACTGATGCAACTGCTTGTTACGAGCACCAAGAAGCTTCTTTGCCTCCGCCAAGTCACTCTTTAAAACACCAATACTTTGGGTAGATTCACTGAATAACCGCAAAATCTGAAGGTAAAAGTAGACTAAAAGAATAAGATGAATATCATTTGATATATAAGAATAAGAAGAGTATTAAAAAGGCAAAAGAAAATCATAAAACTAGACTTCAGCACTGGCTAAACTAATTACATACATAAACAATGTGCCATGTTTCAGGTTGTGCTGAGAGAAGCTTGCTTCTGTACTTACTCCAGAAGTAGCATCAGCCTCACCAGATATAAGAGATGTTTGGCTAAGCTTATAAGCTGGTCATACAGACATATAAGAACCTTTTCGTTTATCTGTGCGTTTGGTAGACACTAAACATGCTTATAAGCCAAAATCAGCCTAAAGTTATAAGCTCGTCATCCCCGACTCCTGGATTTTCATCTTATAAGAACTTTGGGTTTGACAATATTTTTTACTATTTTATCTTTAATATTTTTTTAATTCCCAAAATACCTTTCCCAAAACAGAATCGCCAACTTTCCTCTCTATTCCATATCCTTGTTCCACCTTTACTTACAAAGATACTTCCAAATTTATAATTTTTTTGTGGAAATGTTAAGGGTTTAGTCATGTTAACAAAACAGCATCTTATCGGCACTTTATTTATTTTTTTGAGAAGGTAACATTTGTGTGTAGTCCCTGAAACCAGTACATAGGTTGCACTGAAAACCATATTTACAACTTGTCGAAAATGAAGATCTTATCAGCACTTTATAGTTTATACAGAATGCAACTGCTTATTATCAATTTCAACACTTCTATCCAAAACACATAACTGTTTATTTATAAAATCAGTTTCAGCACTTAAAACTTATCGGTTATGTACAATCAGCTAACTCAAATGCTCCAAGTCGTTATTAATTTCACGTAACAGCTCCAGACCTCTTTCAGAAAGACCAACAACTTAAATTCAATTGATTTCAGACAGAGTGAACTTAACAACATAATGTTTAGATTGGTTTAACTTTTGTATTTTTCCTTTAGCAAAACAAAAGATTCACCAAATTAATTAACAAATAGAAGAGACAACATCTATCACCAAGCACCTGATTTTTGGTCTAGAATCTAAAACAGAGACCTCTCCGACTAGCTTCATTAGGTTGTTAAATTAGTTGAAAGTACAACTCTATGCAAAAAAAAAAAAAAAAAAAAAAATTATATATATATATAGAGAGAGAGAGAGAGATAAAAGGTATATGAAATACAAAAACAGGTTACAACTTTATATAGCCTAACAGCTAAGTCATAGCATAAGGTTTTTTTTCTGATCCAAAGAGTAATTCAATAAATATTGGAGAATCAGAGCTTAAGGTTCTTCAAAGTAAATCTCAAAATAATAAATTTCAAAGATGGCTAACGAATAAAACTAATTACATTCCGATATAATCGTGTTCTGGGGGCCAAGCATTTTCGTGTCCTATAACTAACTTAAACAGATAAAGCTACATCTCCCATTGCATTTTTAATCATAGTGGCAAAACGGAGAACAATTCCTTGACAATGTGATAACCATAAAAAGTTTTTTTGACAATCAAAGCCTGATAACTAACCTTATAAAAAAAAATGTTTTGAACTTGGTAACTTTGTATTATATCACAACTGAAACCTTATATACAGATGTACTACAAACTCCACTGCTCTATATCTATAATGAGTCTAAAACATCAATTATAGTGACAGTGTCATTTGAGTATAACCTTATTAAGTAATTAAGAGTGTCCTTTTACCTATATTCCCCAAGAATGGCACTAGTTAATAGATATAACACCACGGCGAGGGAAGGAATGAATAAGCTGTAATGAATTACCCTAGCATATAGTTCTATATGTCCAGTAAAAGGTGTTTTGATCAAAGGACGTTTTGATCAGAAGGTGTTCTGATGGCATCCCAACTCCCATCCCTTCTCTTACGTCTAGATGTCTGATTAGTCTTTTTAGTTTGGTCAACCACCCCTCTATAACTATTATTGATTCTTTCCTATAATTTATCAGCTCCATAGATCTATGTTGATAACTGCAATAGCTTTTTTTATTGGCCTTCCTGGGAGCTGATAATTCCTTCTTTGTAATGCTTGCATCTCTTGATGCTTTTTGTTAATGATATCCTTCTTATTTCATCAAAAAGAAAACATTTTCTTTTTCTCCTTTTTTAAGGAACAGTTACTTCTCATTCCAAGCTCAAAAGTATGTTGGAAGCCAGCATTGGTTAGAGATGAGAATAGCCAACCAGTGAGTTTTATTTTTTGATACATATTGAGGAAACCTTTTTTGATCAGGTAAAACAATTTCATTTCATAAATCAAAAGGCCAAACGCGGCCGTATACAAGAAGCATACCAAAGTAAAGAATCTATGAAAAGATATAGTTCTCTAAGAAAGACCCCCAATCCTCTATATATCCCGGGACATTGGTGCACCTAAAATCAATAAGGGATCGGAGACTACAAATCAACTGCTCAAAACTCATTTCTACCCCTTCGAAAGCCCTCCTATTACTCTCTCCTAATAATCCACATAAAAGCTAGAGGAGCCATGCCCTGCTCTTTCTCCTGCTTCTTCCAGCTTCCCAACAAAGCAAGTCTTTCACAGATCTTGGCATCACCCACGACATACCAAACCAACTGGAACATATCCCACCATAGTCTCGTGACAAGGCTGCAGTGAATTAGAAGATAATCCACATCTTTGCCATCTCTTTGCATAAGTAACACCAGCTGATACAGACAATCTTCCTTTTCTTAAGGGTTCTTTTTCTTTTCGGGGGGGGGGGGGGGGTAGGGGGGGGGTAATTGTGGTGTCCGAGACAGCCTTCTTTTCCTAAGGTTATCCTCCGTCAAAATCACCCTTATAGCAGCTAACCATGTGAAAGAACACAACTTCCTCTGCACCTTAGGAATCCAAATCGATTTCCCAGGGAAAACCTCATATGCCCTCACAAAGAGCTTCTCATCGAAAGAACTTGACAGAAAACACACAATTATTCCCCAACTTCCATCTCATTGAATCGTATCTATCGACTGGCTCACAATGTTGCTGGAGTAAAGCTAACAACCTTTGGAATTCATTCACCTTCCAATCCTGGAAATCCCTCTGCAGCCTTAAATCCAAAAACGTTTCCTCCCCTTGTTTCCCCCTAATTTGTAAAACTACTGCTTCCCTTCAACAAGATACTCTATAAATGCTCGGAAACTCATCTGTTAGCAACATTTCTCCAGACCAATATATTTTCCCAAAAGTTAATATTCCTCCCATTCTCTACCCTGAAAAATGTGTTTCTATATGTATCTACCCAACCCTTGTCTTCAAGTTTCATAGTAATGGATATTATGGTTAGTATTTTTGGAATGCTTTCGCTCCGATGTCCAGCTTCTCGTAAAACTTCATAGATTACATAAGAGAAGATAGTTATTTAGTAGATTGAAAGTGAAGATAGTTATCCATTTATGTTGTGATTTGTGAATTCAATCTATTATAAGCTTTTTGATTATAGTTTTTCTAAGACACTCCAGGATTCTACACTTTCTATATAATCCCCTGTATACACGTGTATCTTTCATTTTAATATATCAATAACTTACTACTTATCACAAAAAAGAAATTTCTTGGTTCTTGTGTTCTATCATTTTCTATCCTTTTTTTAATGGAAGGGCTAAGGTCAAAACTATTCAACTTTTTTCTTCATTTAGATTTTTTCTAGAAACAAAAGTAACTTCTATTAAAGAAACAGTGTATGCAGGATTCATGCACTGGGTAGGAGTCCTATTCAACAATATCAATTCCATTATCTATACATGTCATTGAGTGCACAATAAAAATAAGGAAAGTAAAGATGACAGGATCTTATGCATCTGCACTAGTGAGCTTTCTTTCTGTTCATATCTTTTTAAATTCCTCAATGTATCAGCCATGAAAAGGAACCATAGCAAAAATCAGAATGAGTGTGAGCATCTCTTTCTAGGACAACTCAATTAAATAAACATTTGCTTGAAACTAGCATATCTAGGAAATTCACTACTAAACAAAACTATCAAATAAGGAACGATGTAACAAGACACCTGAGAATAATTTTGAATAGCTTTATTGAAGCCACCATGGTAGGCATGCACTACTTCATCCACAACTTCCTCAATAATTTCACTCTGCTCCTTTAAGACTTGGACATCACCTTCACGGTCTTTTGAGGTTAATATACGAACAACATGAGGCAGTGAATCGAACCGGGCAGCAGCCCAGTTCTCATCTACCCTAGCAAGTTCCTCCCTTAAGTACTGCAATTACCACAAAGCATCTGATCAAAAAAATGATACAGAAATAACTAACCCAATTAATATATATATTGTTACAAGTAACGAATAGGAAGACAATAAGCTACTTTCCACAGAATGTATTACAAAAAAAGTGCTAGAAATAACCCACGATTATCATAATATATAAACCAAAATTACTACAAATTTCACTAAAAGGAGATCAAAATAGGAAGAAATTCGCCACGCGCATATGATCAAAGAAATGCTACGGAAATAACCCAACATTCTAATAAGAGAAAGGAAAAACCCCATATAAGCTAATTACAACAGACAGTGGCGGAGCCACGTGTCAGAAATTACCCTGTGTGGCTTGGTAAAAATATTTTCTTAATGTATATAAAGTATATTTTTTTTTTGAGAAGTTAACATTTGTGTATATTGACAAGGAGAGTACATAGGTTGTACTGAAAACCATCTCATTTTATATATATATTACATATTGACACCCCTTATCTTCTTCTTGGATTTACTTCTTTATATTTTGACCCCCCACCCCCCAAGCGAAAATGTTGGGTTTTAGAGGTGCGAATGAAAAAAAAATAGGTATTTTCCCGAGAAGACACTAGAAAGGATGCAATTTGAAGTAGCACCTTTCCACATTGAATAGGTTGAGACTTTCCCACTAAGACACATTGTAAATACATATAAATTCAGTTTCATCTCCATTTCTGGTTCTACTTTATTTAAAATTTCTATCATATTTTAATTTCCGAATATAACAGGGATAACAGAAAATTCTAGCTCCGCTACCGACTAAATAGCATATGATCACAGAATGCTAATAAATAACTCAATATATTCAAATAACAGATAAAATCCAATGTACTCTATGACTTTCATTACAAGTTACCAAAATAGAAAGATTCTAAACTAATTAAAGAAACAAAAAAGGTCATAAAGAGTAAAAATATCCAGTTAAATTCATCAAAACCCCAAAACCCAAATTGAAAAAATCAAAAATTCTAGCTCCGCCACTGACTATAGAGTATACGATCACACAAATTCTACAGAAATAGATCAACATATTCAAATAACAACAGATAAAATCCAATGTACTCTATAACCTTCATTACAAGTTACCAAAATAGAAAGATTCTGAACTGATTAAAGAAAGAAAAAAAAAGGTCATAAAGAGTAAAAATATCCAGTTCAATTCATCAAAACCCCGAAACCAAATTGAAAAAATAAAAAATTCTAGCTCCGCCACTGACTATAGAGTATACGATCACACAAATGCTACAGAAATAACTCAATATATTCAAATAACAGATAAAATCCAATGTACTCTATAACTTTCATTACAAGTTACCAAAATAAAAAGATTCTAAACTAATTAATGAAAGAAAAAGAAGGTCATAAAGAGTAAAAATATCCAGTTCAATTCATCAAAACCCCGAAACCAAATTGAAAAAATAGAAAATTCTAGCTCCGCCACCAACTAAATAGCATATGATCACAGAAATGCTAATAAACAACTCAATATATTCAAATAACAGATAAAATCCAACGCACTCTATAACTATCATTACTAGTTACCAAAATAGAAAGTTTCTATAGCTAATTAAGGAAAGAAATAAACTCATAAAAGAGTAAAAATATCCAGTTAAATTCATCAAAAATCCCAAAACTCAACTGGGAAAATAAAAAATTTAAGTGAAAATTTAAGGTTAAAAAATAAAAGATTAAACTCACCGCTTTATCTTTCGGAATTGGTAGTAGATCAAATTTTCCCATCTCAATTTTACTCAACTGTAAAAAATCAGAACAAAAAAGAAAAAAAAATCGCATCAACGAATTAATTAATTAATTAAACAGAATTTAATTTAAATAGCTAAAAATATGAATCTGAATTAGTACCAGAGAGGGATTATGTTCGGATCTATGAAAAACAGTACAAGTAAATTGATCAAATTAACAGTGAAACTAGTGGGTGGGGTGGTGGGGGTGGGGTGAGCTCCAGAGGGGAGCAGAGCTGGAGAAATGGAAATGGAGATGTAGATGGAAGATGAAAATGATGATGATGAAGTCATAAATTAAAAATTGATTAAGGCTTGCATTACTAATATTTATTTCACTGTATATATATAAATAAATAAATATTATATAGTAAAAATCAACTATTAAAATAGTTCCAGCATAGACTATTCACTATTCTTCAATAGGGAGATTTTATTTTTTATTTTTTAACATTGACCCTGTTAAATAATGGCGTTAAGGAAAGAAAAGTTTGTCTCGAAATTCTTATGGTCACTTTTCAAGGGTAGGGCCAAGCATTGAAACCATCTACTAGTACTAAGTATATTTTAAGATTTAAGAAATGTCTTTAATCAAACATATGCTTTTGAGTTGATATTTTGAGAAAATTACTTCATTTTGAATAGTTGAATAGCACAATTGATTATTTTTATTTATTTTAGAATAATTATTTGTGTGAAAGAGGTAGTTTTAAGCAATTTAAATAGCTGTTTAAAAAATATTTTTAAGCTAGTTAACTAGTGTTAAAGATATGTTTTAGTTCAAAAATGTAATGAAGGACAAATTAACATATTTCAAATAGTTTGTTGATGTCCGAATATGTCATAAATATTTCAATTACAAGGTGTTAATAGACAAAGTATAAAATTGCAAGGGCAAGAATTCAAGTATAGAAGTTTAGAAAGCACCTGTAGCTAGTGCATGTATTTCATATGAAAGACAGAGAATTTAAATTTGTTTTTCAGAACAGACGAGAAATAATAAAGTAATTTTGAGGTAAATTACATAAGGAATATATTGTAGAGCTGCATTTAGATCCAGATTAACAAAAAAAATTTGAGGTTTTGACTTCACGATTTTGGGGTGTGCCCAAGGCTCGATCGTGTTTTGGGTCGAAAATCGATCTAGAACTTTCAGGCAGGCTGAGGAGCGGGGGAGTGTGGCCCGACGACATGAACGAAGTTGTCTGGATGGTCAAACGGGCGAACCAAAATAAAAAATGTATATGGTAGCTAGGCTGATAATTTTGAGTAATGGGAGGCATATTTGTGTCAAATAAGAGATACCTATTTGGTTGAAGACATATTACCAACATGCCTAATTTGTTTTTGTTAACTTGAGGTATACCGTATATTATCTCTTTAAATATAAATAATTGAACGGACTCAGAAGCATATGTGTGAACTAAAGCATATCACATAACTTATACGATTATGTGAGACACAAAATAGATTTTTTCGTGCATCAGTAGTACAAACGAGCACACAAATAGTTCATCAATGGTTGAAATTTGCATTTTTTTTAACATCTCTATTTTCGTTCAGCTCTAGTATATTTTTTTTAAAAGAGAAAAGATACAAATACATCAGCAAAGTTATTTCAAATTTTCAAAAAGACACCTAAAATATGAGGGCATCCTACTACCCCACAAAACTATTGTTGTTTCTGTTATTTCCCACAATATGATCGGGTATGCAGAATCTGTATATTACAACAACAACTTCAACTAGAGTTCAAGTATAAATAAGAACACAATGAAGTATCAAATACCCTCAACACAAGATCAAAATGATCTTTCCAAGAGGTTTTATTTATTTTTCAGGAAAAATAAGATGAAGCAGAAATTGAATAGGCCAAGTCGTCCGAATTCACGGAATTTTCTTAAGGAAATAATTTCCCTCACTGTACCCGAGGTTGTGGAATTTTTTCTCTCAGGATAAAATGGCCTTCAATCCGACTATAGTGGTACCTCAAATAGGCTGATTCTTCGAACGCACAGAACGCTTTGATTGATCACACAGAATATTTGTAAAGAAAAGAAGAGAGTTTTTATTCTGAAAATTTCATTGCATCAAACCTGTGGAAGAAGCCAGGTTTTTATAGCCATAACATGCATGTTCGAAAAGGTGGCATTGGTTCAACTTAGAGGTGTGACTATTCTGAAATTGCATGGCTGTTTTTTCCCAAAACAGTGCAGTATTTTTGCTGAAACATTACACCATTTCGCGAAACATTGCACCAGTTCACTGGAACAGTGCATCTGTTACTGTAACAGTGCATCTGTTTACTGTAACAGTGTATCTGTTCACTGGAACAGTACATCTGTTTACTGTAACAGTGCATCTGTTCAACGTAAAAAACATCGCCAAAATGCATATAAATGGAGTATCAAACACAGAAAAAATATTTACTGTGTTATTCCCTTTGGCATTTTTTGGAATTCAAATAAAGTTTATCCAAAAAGATAGATCTCATCGATCGATCATTTGACAAATCCAAAACCGAAGCCGAGCCGAGCGAGCGGCGACGACGGCGCGAGGCATTATCTAGTTCTTGCCTCACTATCCATGTGGAGTTAGTGTTTCTCAATATAAACACTCTCAAGTTCTCTTCTTCCACCAATGTGGGAGAAAGAGTAAACTTGTCAATTTGGGAGTACACGTTCCATTTTTAGTGTCTTCTTCCCTCCACCATTTTACTCTCCATTTTTTCCATTCACACTTCTTTCATCTACTATGAACCCAATAGTTTCGGGCACACAATCTGTATTATGTCAAAACAACTTCAACACAAGTTCAAGATTAAATCAATAACACTTATGAAGTTTTTGAACAACTTCAACATACGTTTAGTATGAACTATCAAAGAAGTGTGTTATTTTATTTTAAAGAAAAAAAAATGAAGCAGAATGAGCCAAGTCCTCCGAATTCACGGAGTGTCCTTTAGGAAATAATTTCCTCAAGTACCCGAGGTTGCAGAATTTTTCTCCCAGGATAAAATGGTTTCACAACCAGAATGTAGTGGTACCTCAAACTTTCTGATTTTCTTAGAACTCACTCAATGGGAGATGATTATACGGAGTTTTTAGAAGCAAGAGAATATTTTTTCTATGCAGAAATTTTCATACTTAACTTGTGGAAAAAAGGCAGGTTTATATAACCATGAAGTGCCTTTTCAAAAAGGAGGTAATGGTTCATTGGAAAGGTGCATCATTTCAGAATAGTCATGTCTGTCCATTTTGAAACAACATGTCTTTCCTGAACAGTCCCAACTGACCGAACAGTCACCCCTTTTCCGAAACGTGTGTCTTTTCCTCGAAGGGTTGTGTCCCTCCATTTTTCATTCACACCAATTGAACCCAACAATCCCCCACATGAATGGGAAATGACTATTCTTTGTAAAACCTTATGGACAAGTATGTGATCATCAAGTAAAGACTGATTGCATCTGGATAAGTGGGTTTCCCTTTGAACTTTTGGTAGTGAACATGCATCGAATGCACTCGGTCAATCGTAGATTTGATATCTTTGAACCGTCTGTTGGGTTTGAAATCGAGAGGTATCATGCAGAAGCTTTTAGTTTGCAAACCATAAGACGATAAATCGAACGTAAAAAAAAAATACTAACAGGCATATTATTGATATATTTTGCCAAACGGCCTACATATTAAAAATAAAATTGAAAAAAGTAAAACCTACTGGGAGAAACTGAACACTCTTTAAAGACTATATTGTGGATGTTATTGTGTTATGGTATGAGAAGAGGGTTTCTATTTATAGAGTTCCAAAGGTTTGTCAAATATGAAAAAGTTTTATATTTTCCTTTTAGAAAAAGTAAAAGTATTTATGCTTACTTTTATTTTTCTTACAAGAAAAAGTAAAACTTAATTTTTGTAAGAAAATCAGGACAAAACCCCTAACAAATCTCCCCCTTTTGGCTTGATTTTCTTAACTTGATCTTCCTTCTTCACAGGATCTTCATATATCAACGATCTTCATATTCACACGATCTTCATATATCAACGATCTTCATATTTATAGCTGCTTATCATGATTAAAAGTTGATATGGGTTAAAAATTGAAGCCATATGCGTTAAAAATAAAAGCATGGGTTAATATTATTGGAACTCTGTGTTATAAGTAAACAAGGTTGAAAGTGGGACCTTGTGCATTGAAAGTGAAAAAAGGTTAAGAGTGGAGCTCATGCGTTAAAAATAAATACACGAGTTGAAAGGAGCCCAAACATTGAAAGTAAGCAGAGGTTGAAAGTTGGAGTCCATAAATATGGGTTGAAAATTGATTTGGTTTTAAAGATGGATTAGCAGCAGGATTGTTGAACAATGATTGACAATTATCTCATGTAGTTTTATTTTGACAAAATATCTTCATTATCATCAAATTGGTTGCAACTTTGACCTTAAACTATCCTCAATCGAACCATTGGATTTTTTAACCATAGGCTTTGATACCGCTTGTTGGGTTCGAAATCGAGGGAGCGTCATACAAACCATTGTGGTGAAAATTCAGAAGACACATAAAACAATATTAAAAAATATAATATTATTATATAATTTGGCCAATTAGCCTACATATAAAAACCTAATATTAAAAACATTAAACTTATTAGGAGAAATCTCCCCCTAAACAAAGACTTTTTAATGACTACATTGTGGATGTTATTGTATTATGGTATGAGAAGAGGGTCTTCTATTTATAGAGTTCCAAAGATTTTTCAAATATGGAAAAGTTTTATATTTTTCTTTTAGGAAAAGTAAAAGTATTTATGCTTAATTTTATTTTCCTTACAAGAAAAAGTAAAACTTAATTTGGGTAAGAAAGTCAGGACAAAAACTCTAACACCGTCGAGCTTTAATGTACACATAGACAATACATGTCACACAATCAGCCTTTTACCATTTATGGTTCTCACGATTTTGTTCATTTTAGTCATGAACACGTTTCGGTTTCATGAGAGCTTTGAGAATAGGTCTTTACTAACATTCTCCTTGAAACGGCTTTCACTTGTCCCTCATATAGGTGATTTCTAAACATTCAATCTTATAGATTAAACTATTTGGTCAAATCTGCCAAATTTAGATCATTATTAACAGACTTCAAACCATAAATCTTATTCTTGTTTACTAAACATTGTTTATATCATGAGAATGGGTTGGGTATATAGACAATGTTGAACCTGTCAGACACAACTTTATTTGATCTCCTTGAACCTAGATCTTGGAATCTCTAGTCTGCTAGGTAGAGTTATCACCATGCTGACTTGTCCTAGGCCGTAAACCCATTTCCTTAGATGTTCTCTTAACTCCTTCTCTAGCTAGGTCTTTTGTAAGTGGATCCGACACATTATCTTTTGACTTCACATAGTCAACAGTGATAATTTCACTAGAGAGAAGTTCCTAACGGTATTATGTCTTCGTCTTATGCGACGAGATTTACCATTATACATCATGCTCTTTGCCCTACCTATTAGCACTTGACTATCACAGTGTATACATACTAGTGCCAATAAAGAATATCTTTCAAGAAATTCTGGAGTCATTCTGCTTCTTCACCGGCTTTATCTAATGCGATAAATTCTTATTCTATTGTAGAGCGAAAAATACATGTCTGTTTGGATGATTTCCAAGAAACTTCTCCTCCACCTATAGTAAATACATATCTACTCTTGGATTTTACTTCAATCGACTCGGTGATCCAATTTGCATCATTATATCCTTCAAGTACCGCAAGATATTTATTATAATGCAAAGCATAGTCCTGAGTGTATTAAGATACCCCAAAACTCTTTTTATTGTCATCCAATGAGTTTTGTTGGGATTACTCGTGTACCGACTCAACTTACTAATAGCACATGTTATGTCTAGTCGTGTATAATTCATGATATACATTAAACGTCCCAACACTCCTGCATACTCCAACTGTGAGTTACTTTCACCTTCATTCTTTTGAAGTGTGAAGCTCACGTCCAATGGAGTCTTAGAAATACCTAATTTCAAATACTTGAATTTATTAAGTACCTTTTCGATGTAATGAGACTGTGACAATGCCAACCCTTGTGAAGTTCTATGAATTCTTATTCCTAAGATCACATCCGCAACTCCAAGGTTTTTCATATCAAACTTGTTATCAAGCATTTATTTCGTAGCATTTATGTCAGAAATATTTCTACTGATGATCAACATATCATCCACATACAAACAAATAATAACCTTGTGATTCATTTATCTTGAACCCGTTTGCCAACATGGTTTGGTCAAACTTTGCATACCACTGTTTAGGTGCTTGTTTTAGTCCATCGAGTGACTCAACAGTTTGCACACCTTTTTTTCTTTATCAGGAACCACAAAATCCTCAGGTTGTTTCATGTAAATTTCTTCCTCCAATTCTCTATTTTAGGAATGTTGTTTTCACATCCATTTGACGGATTTCAATAGCATATACCGCCGCCAAGGCAATTAACATTCGAATTGATGTTATCCTTGTTATTGCGAGTACGTATCAAAGTAATCAAGGCTTCATTCTGTTTGAAGCCTTTTACTACAAGTCTTTACTTGTATTTGTCAATAGTACCATCCGCTTTTATTTTTCTTTTGAAGATCCATTTAGAAACTAAAGGTTTATTTTCTGGAGGAAGATCAATCAACTCCTACGTATGGTTGCTTAAGATTGAATCAATCTCACTATTGACTCTCTTTCCAAAATAATGAGTCTAAAGACTACATTGCTTCTTTAAATGTTTGAGGCTCATTTTCTAAAAGAAATGTTACAAAATCTGATCCAAACAAAGTTGACGTTCTTTGACGTGTACTGCGTATTGGATTCTCATCATTATGTACATCCTCACTTAGTTCATCTTTAGGTTGTTTAGACCCCCAACTAGACTGTTCATGTTTAGTTTTATACGGATAAATATGTTCAAAGAATTCAGCATTATCTGACTCAGTTACCGTATTTTTATTGATATCCGAATGTTTGAATTTATGAATCAAAAATCGACATACTTTACTAATTTTAGCATATCCTATAAATACGCAATTCACAGTCTTAGGTCCTATCTTTACCCTTTTAGGCATAAGGACTTGAACTTTCGCTAGACACCCCCACACTTTGAAATATTTCATGTTGGGTTTCCTTCTTTTTCATTTTTCATATGAAATTGATTGTGTCTTACTATGGAAAACTCTATTGACTATTCGGTTGGCTGTAAGGATAGCCTCCCCCCACAAGTTTTGCGGTAAACCTGAACTTATAAGTAAGACATTTATTATTTCCTTTAAAGTTTGTTTTTTTCTTTCTGCAATTCCATTCGATTGAGGTGAATATGGGGCCATAGTTTGATGGATAATTCCATTCTTTACATATATTTTCGCAAAGGGAGATTCATATTCTCCACCCCTATCACTTCTTATTGTTTTGATCTTTTTCTCTAACTGATTTTCAACTTCTGTTTTATATTATCTAAACGTATCTATTGTTTCATCCTTACTGTTTAGAAAATAGACATAACAGTATCTAGTGCAATCATCAATAAAAGGTATAAAATACTTTTTTCCACAACGGGATGGTGTTGACTTTATATCACAAATGTCAATGTGGATTGGAATTCCTTTCAACAGACTTATACGGATGCTTAGTGATAACGCTTAAACTACAGCTCTCGAACGAGTGTAAGCGGTCGTCGTCAAATATAGAACCCAACTGGGTTGGGTGTCGAATCCCACAGGGAATACTTGGTCACTAAGTATTGCAACGATTATTAGACTGTTGGTCGAAAATTCTATGGAAAGGGGGGATGGTTTAGGCGTGAAGTAAAAGTATCAAAATAGCAAAATAAAAATGGAATGCTTGGTAGGTTTTAATCAATGAGAATTGTAAGTTAGGGTTATGTCCACCTTATGAGTTCTACGTATCTATTGGCTATGAGTTATGCGGAATTCAGACATGCATGCGCTTATAGAGATTCGTATTCTATGGTAAATCCTAGCGTCTTTCGACCATCAAGGATTATATCACTTTAACTCTTTCGAGCTTAAAGCGTATACTAATGGTACGAATTCTCCAAGAGGTTAATCCAGTTACGGCACTAACTTTTAAACAGGGTTTAGTAGCCCTATTTCCTTGTCACTCTCTCTTTTCCAGACATGTAACTTTTCTTTCGAACAAGTTAATGCTATACTGGCATATTCTATATGTTTGCAACCACAAGAATTCAATTAAGATGAAGAGAGTAATGATATAAGCAGCATACGTATCAAGAATTCACAAACTCATAGCAACAGATAGTATCTCATAAGGCTTCCATAACCCTAACAGAGAAGTTTAGCTACTCATGAGCGCAACGGAGATTATAATAAACATCATAATCATATCAAAACTAGAATGATCTCACATTGGAGAGGAGTTTGGCGTCACAACAAGGGTGACGCTTTTCCTCTTGGTGGTTCCCACGAGTTAGCGTTTTTCTCTGTTAATAATTGTAACGTGAAGCGGAAGTTGAAAGAAAAAGAATTGAATTAATGAATGAGTGAATTGTAAGAGTTGAATGAATTGTATGAATGGAGAGAGATAATAATAAAAACTTCAGCAACATAGGGTATTTATAACACCCATATCCTATTCCTACTAGGCTACTGCGTACTTATCCTAATCCTACTAGGTTACTGCATCCTTATCCTAATCCTACTAAGTTACTGCTGATCCCCAAAGTCTTTAGAAATGCTGTTTTTGCCCGGGACAAGTTATCCATGCATCACTTTCAGTCCATAGGAGTCCAAACGTTGCTTTCCTTCTTTCGTGAAGCTTCCTTTGGCGTCAAGTTATCCATAAAGTGCTGGAATCTTCATCATTTATACCTGAAGACTTGCTAATCACGTTTGTTAGCTCACTTACAGGAAAAAGGACTAAAAGTGCAGGAATTATATATTTTGTCCTCAAAACTTAGCTAAAATATGGGTACATTAAGGTGCTTTAGGTGTGTAAATACGCCTATCATCAACACCCCACACTTAAAGCTTTGTTCGTCCTCGAACAATATATCATGTCCATATAAACATCTACTTAGGGTTTCACAGTAACAACACAAAATGTTCAACAAGACAGGCACAACAATTATTAACCAAGCGTAGTTTTCTAATCACTTCTAGAAACAATTCAACCTCCAACATAGACTCGTGATGATGGTTAATTCGTATTCAAAAGTCAAGGCACAAAGAATCATACAAGACTACCCAAAACTCATCAACCATGTGTGTCTCACATAAGATATTACCCATAATCACTCACAAGTATTGCATTTTTCAGAACATGGGTATAAGATTATCCTTGCTCTCACTCTCACAAAGAATTCATATGTTGCAACTGATGACCATAAGCTTGCCCTTAGTGTAATGCTCTACTAATATCAGAATGCTAAGCTTAGGATCAAATAGGTCTTTACAGGTTGTAATGTAGGCTAAGGGACGGGTAGGACTATTTTGGCCAAAAATAGTGACTATGTTCCTAAGCGCTTTAATACATCACATTATGCCATTAACACTCTCTTTTAATCAACCCTGCTACCTTTCTTTTATCTAACACCCCTTCTCACCTCTTTTGTTATTCAATAGAATCAACTTTGTATTTTTCTTTTTCTTTTTTCATTCATCATTTTTTTTATAACACACCTCTATAATAGTCATTCTTTTTCATAACAAATTCAAGTACCAATTCACTTTAAGGCATCACTCTCACCCAATTTCCTTTTATTTTGTCACATGACTTTACAATTTAAAGCACTTAGGAATTTGGATCAAATTATGGTCTTGAAAAAAAATGGATTAGGCTTACATATGAGGTTGTCAAAGAAAATGGCTAAAGGCTCAAAGGGGGTTAACTAAGATAATGTCCATGGGTAGGTAAAAGGAAGGTAAACAAATACAGGTTGCCAAAGAAATGCCTAAATCATCTCCTAAACTTGCACTCTTTATTTCGCTTTACATACACACCAGGCAAGTTCTAGCATCAGCCACAAACACAGAATATACTATAATCTCACACACACAAGGCACATGGTCAACTTTATTGGGAGTAGTATAGACTCTTGACCCAACAGATGAAGGAATTAAACCACACTCTTATCACACAGTGAGTCACACTTAGAACCTAAATATCTCAATAGTAATGATTCTAGCACAAACTCTTGTCATAACACCATGCCGCTTATCAGAACAATTTCATGCATCAAAATCTAAAAAAAATCTACGACTAATTAAAACAAACAAAAAAAATATGACCATAAATGTAGGCAAAGAAGTACAGCATACGAATACCAGCACCCCACACTTAGACGGGACACACTGTCCTCAGTGGAAAATAAATACAGAAAACCTGATTAGTCGGACTCTTCTTCTATGTCTGGGGTCATTCCCCCTGCGTCGAAATCATCATCAGAGTCGTCATCCTCAGAGTTTCCTCAAATTGTACCCACTTGATCCAAAAGTGCATTGAGGTATTTGTAGTGAGGAGGATTCAGCTTGCTCTTTTCTTCCCCTTTTCTGGCCTTTCTGTGAGGTGGTTGCTTTGTCTTTTCCTTGGCGTGCTTTTGGTGCCATTGTACCTGAGATTAAAATGATAGTCATGTTAGCTTCATCTCGGTAGATACAGTCGACAAACAAACAGTAGTGGCACCACCCCACACTTAATTTGTTGGCACAAACTAATTAAGCGAACATTGTCGATTACTCAGACTTCATCGATATACGTTTAGGCGTTATGTTCCAACAATATGTTCAGCACAGTCATACTTTCATGTCGTCTTAACTATCCTTTCCAACTCTATTTCATGTAATCTTGATCATACTTTCATGTTTGGATTAATGCACTTTTTGAACAAGACTACTTCATAGAGATCGTATCAAGTTATGGCATAGAAATAATCACAACATCTCATGCTTGTATTCAATCATGATCTTTATCTCGATGAACGAGTCATTCAAACATTCAAGCATTCAATTTTGAAGATTATGCAATTAGCTTCACCATGTCGACTCCGCTAAAGTATGACAGTATATAATAATCAAATACAAGTCGGAACAAAATCAAGAACACCCACACGTATTCTTTCACTCAACGAGATGTATCACAACAAATCAACCACATTCAAATCACCAATACTACTTCAAGATTTAACAATTCATTATAGGCGTAGTAGTGTAGTACTTACGGAATATAAAAGAAGAACAAAGAAGTACTTACTTGGTTGATGGCCTCGGAAGATGTTCTTGCAAAGTAAAAGAGCAAAAGGAAAATTTTTGAGAGATTTTGGAGAGGTAGGCTGCACCTAGGTTGAAGTTGCAATGCATTTTTGTTCTAAGACTAAGGTTCTATTTATAGGACAAGCTTGGGTCGGGTTTTGACCCATTTGGAATCGGATTTGGAGGCCAAAAGTGACCATAGGCGGCGCCTAATGCTTTGCCTATGCTTGGCATAGGCGGCGCCTATGCCATGGCATACTAGATTCAGAGACAAAATGCTTTTGCATAGGCGGCGCCTATGCTATGGCATTGTTGAGCATAGGCGCCGCCTATGCTATGGCACTCTAGAATCCGAGATCTTAGGCCATAGCATAGGCCATGCCTTGTTCGTGGCCTAGATTTACATAGGCCTTGCCTTGTTCTTTGCCTATATTTTCATAGGCAATGCCTAACCCATAGCCTTTTACTTCTTCATTCCTAACTTACCACCTTCAACATGCAATACTTCTAAATTAAAATTTGAAACCAATCTCCTCTTTTATACCTCTTGCACCTACACTTACTCAAAAACAACAAAAACGATTAGAACGATGGGTTGCCTCCCACCAAGCGCCTTAGTTTTGGTCGTGGCTCGACAAAATCTTAAGAAAACAAAACAATTAAAAACGATGGGTTGCCTCCCACCAAGCGCTTGATTTATTATCACGGCACGACATAGCTATCTCGATTACTTAGACTTCATCAAGATAGATGGGGCATCGTTTTCTGAATGGATTCAGACGACGCTGATGCTTACTTGTAGGCATGCAATCTTCTTCGATATGACTCTTGTGCATACATATCCCAGGAGGGATACCAATTATATCATCAATAGTCCAACCCATAGCTCTCTTGTATCTCTTCAGAGCAGAGATGAGAGCCTCTACGTGCTGTTCACTTAAATCATCCGCCACACTCACCGGAAGTGTATTTTCATTTCCCAAGAACGCATACCTTAGATAATTGGGGAGCTCTTTCGATTCTAGCACTGGGGGCTCTTCAATGGAAGTCTTCGCTGTTGGTGATGGGTGATTCTTAAGATCAAGGTCCGGATGCTTAGGAGTATGAGAATAGGACCCTATTTCTGTTAGAGCACACATAGTTTCTTTATAATCTTCATCGTCCTCATGCTCAACATTCAGCAGCGCAGCAGACAATGTCTCAACAGTAAGCTGTTTCTCTACAGATAATGCTTTTTTATCCTCATAATGAACATCAGCTACGGAGAACACATTCATATCGCTGGGCTGCTTCATTGCTTTGCATATATCAAAGCGGACCACTTCGTCATTCAACCAAAATAAAAGCTCATTAGCTCTCATGTCAATAAGCACACTTCCTGTTGCAAGGAAAGGACGTCCCAAGATTATGGGAACTTCAGAATCCACCTCGCAATCCAAAATCACAAAGTCTGCAGGAAAAATGAAGGTAGACACCTTCACTAACACATCATTCAAGATACCCACAGGTCGTTTTACCGACCTATCTGCCATCACGAGCCGCATATTGGTTGGTGTAGGGTCGCCCAACCCCAACTTTCTGTAGACGAATAGTGGCATCAAATTGATGCTAGCTCCCAAATCGCACAGTGCCTTAGCAAAATTCATAGATCCAACCGTGCAAGGAATAGTGAAAGCACCAGGGCCTGCCTTCTTCTGTACTAAGGACCTTGTGGCAATTGCACTGCAATGATGAATATTATCTGTCGGCTCATAACTTGTTGCCCGCTTCTTTGTCAAAAGATCCTTCATGAATTTCGCGTACCCGGGTATCTGCTCTAGCGCTTCCACTAAAGGAACATTAATAGTCAGCTGCTTCAACATAGTCATGAATTTACTGAACCTGGTATCATCAGCTTTCTTCTTCAGTCTCTGCGGAAAAGGTGGTGGTGGAAGGGGAATCGTTTTCTCCACCACTTCCTTTTTATCTTGCTTCCGATTATCAACCTTTTCAGGAGTGTCGTCAGCCTTCTTCTTCAGTCTCTGAGGAAAAGGTGGTGGTGGAAGGGGAATAGTTTTCTCCACCACTTTCTTTTTACCTTGCTTCCAACTATCAATCTTTTCAGGCTGCAGACGTCTAGAGGTGACGTCATGAACACACTCTTCAGCTTCTTCGGCCTCTTCACATTCTGCATCAATAACATTATCCGCTATATCATCAACCACCTGCTTGTCCTTGGATGGATTTTCCAACACTTTACCACTCCGGGTAGTAATAGTCATACATGATCCGTCGTTCCTTGGGTTTTGCACAGTGTCGCTAGGTAACGTTCCAGCCTTTCTTTGGTTGAATGCCGCTGATAGTTGACTCAATTGTTGCTCCATCTATTTTATTGTAGTAGAATGCGAGTCAACCAATTGGTTTATTGAAGACAAATCATTCTTCACCTCGGTTACGCCCATGTTGGTTGCCTCCACTCCTTTCAAAAGCTTAGTCATCATATCATCCATGGACATCTTTCCAGAGCCAGACGCCACAGCCTCATGGTTTCCAGGAGGAACATACAAACCACTCCTGTCAGTCTTATTCTTCCAACCACCTTGATCGCGGTCCTTGTATCCAGATTTATCATAATAGATCCGACCTTGGTTTCCTTGGGCATTGCCTCGGAAACCCCCTGATTATTCAAGTAATTTGCTTCCCCCTCAGAATCGGAATCATATCTTCCCTGTGATACAACGGCTTTAACCTTTTCGGTCTTCCCTGATAATAAATGCTTGGTAAGAAGATCCATCTGCTTTTTCATATGAGCCATATATTGGTCACGTTCCTCTTGTCTTCGTCTCTGCTCTGCAGTCATGCCAATAGATACAGTAGAGCTCGCTACCTCAGAATCCCTGGTATGCCAAGCTCTACTCTGCTTTGTCATACGATCCAGCATATCACTCGCCTCAAGAAAAGTAAGGTGAATGACCCACCTGCAGCATTATCAACCACTGGCTTTGTCACTGAGTTCAAAGCCCTGTATAATATCTCCATCAAGTGGATGTTGGTCATCTTATGATTTGGGCACCGCATAAGCTTCTTTTTGAACCTCTCCCATGTTTCGTGGAGAGCTTCAGTTGGAAGCTGTCGAAAATTGCTGATCTCATCTCTCAACTGTGCTCTCTTGGATGGCGGAAAGAATCTTTCTAGGAAAGCGTCTTTCAGTTGCCTCCAATTAGTAATAGAATCAGGAGTTAGCCCGTTCAACCATAGAGTTGCCTCTCCAAATAGAGACAATGGAAATAAGCGCAGCCAAATTGCATTCTGTCCAACTCCTGGATTGTCAAACGCCTTGCATGTTGAGATAAAATTAATCAGATGCATATTCGGATCATCGCCTACAAGTCCACCAAATAATCCCTTGAGCTGCAATAGCTGAATCATGGTGCTAGTGATATTGAACTTGGCTCCGGGAGCCAAGGGCGGAGGAATAATAGCCCCTGTGGCACCAGCCCCATTAAGATCGCCATCATCATCATCAAAAGGAGCCTGCACAGCTCGGCGGTCAGGTCTAATTCTAGCTTGACGATTTCTCCTGTGCATAGGTGCTGCCACTTCATCTACACGCCTAGGATTCAGTAACTCATCATCACCCAGGTCCTCATCATCAGGATTTGTTGCCCGACCTGGGTTATCAATATTCTGTTGATGCACTTGAGCAGCTGCCAATGCAACTAGTCTAGCCTGCTTCTGTTGAGCCGCCCTTCTGTCAATGTCACGTTGTGCATCCATTCTGCCAATAAGTTGTGGTTCAGGATTGATAGGTAATAACGGTTTACCTGAACTTCGAGTGTTTGGCATGCACTCAAGCAAACCTGAATAAAACAAAAACAACAACTAAAAGTAAAATTCGAGAATCTTTGACCAAAGGGTCTAGTAACTATCACAAACTTAGTTGACAACCGTATTCCCCGGCAACGGGGCCAAAATTTGATAACACTCAAACTACAGCTCTCGTAAGAGTGTAAACGGTCGTCGTCAAATATAGAACCCAACTGGGTTGGGTGTCGAATCCCACAGGGAATACTTGGTCACTAAGTATTGCAACGATTATTAGACTGTTGGTCGAAAATTCTATGGAAAGGGGGGATGGTTTAGGCGTGAAGTAAAAGTATCAAAATAGCAAAATAAAAATGGAATGCTTGGTAGGTTTTAATCAATGAGAATTGTAAGTTAGGGTTATGTCCACCTTATGAGTTCTACGTATCTATTGGCTATGAGTTATGCGGAATTCAGACATGCATGCGCTTATAGAGATTCGTATTCTATGGTAAATCCTAGCGTCTTTCGACCATCAAGGATTATATCACTTTAACTCTTTCGAGCTTAAAGCGTATACTAATGGTACGAATTCTCCAAGAGGTTAATCCAGTTACGGCACTAACTTTTAAACAGGGTTTAGTAGCCCTATTTCCTTGCCATTCTCTCTTTTCCAGACATGTAACTTTTCTTTCGAACAAGTTAATGCTATACTGGCATATTCTATATGTTTGCAACCACAAGAATTCAATTAAGATGAAAAGAGTAATGATATAAGCAGCATACGTATCAAGAATTCACAAACTCATAGCAACAGATAGTATCTCATAAGGCTTCCATAACCCTAACAGAGAAGTTTAGCTACTCATGAGCGCAACGGAGATTACAATAAACATCATCATCATATCAAAACTAGAATGATCTCACGTTGGAGAGGAGTGTGGCGTCACAACAAGGGTGATGTTTTCCCTCTTGGTGGTTCCCACGAGTTAGCGTTTTTCTCTGTTAACAATTGTAACGTGAAGCGGAAGTTGAAAGAAAAAGAATTGAATTAATGAATGAGTGAATTGTAAGAGTTGAATGAATTGTATGAATGGAGAGAGATAATAATAAAAACTTCAGCAACATAGGGTATTTATAACACCCATATCCTATTCCTACTAGGCTACTGCGTACTTATCCTAATCCTACTAGGTTACTGCATCCTTATCCTAATCCTACTAAGTTACTGCTGATCCCCAAAGTCTTTAGAAATGCTGTTTTTGCCCGAGACAAGTTATCCATGCATCACTTTCAGTCCATAGGCGTCCAAACGCTGCTTTCCTTCTTTCGTGAAGCTTCCTTTGGCGTCAAGTTATCCATAAAGTGCTGGAATCTTCATCATTTATACCTGAAGACTTGCTAATCACGTTTGTTAGCTCACTTACAGGAAAAAGGACTAAAAGTGCAGGAATTATATATTTTGTCCTCAAAACTTAGCTAAAATATGGGTACATTAAGGTGCTTTAGGCGTGTAAATACGCCTATCATCACTTAGCATACTTTGATTCCACACGTTTGACATTTTAATTTATTGCACTTAAAGTTTGGCAAAACTTCTAAGCTAATAAGTTTTCGCAATATTTTGTAATTGACATGTCCTAATCGTTCATGCCACAAATCATTAGACTCAAGCAAGTAAGTGGAAATAGAACCTTTATTGATTTCAACATTTATTACATTCATCTTAAATAGGCCCTCAGTGAGGTAGCCTTTTCCTATGTACACTTCTCTTTTATTAAGTATAATTTTTTTGGAAACAAATATACATTTGAATTCGTTTTTATTGAGAACTGATACAATAATCAAGTTTTTTCTTAACTCTGGTACATACAGGACATTGTTAAGAGTCAACACTTTGTCTGATGTCATTTTCAAGCAGATTTTTCCTGTTCCTTCAACTTTTATAGTTGTGATGTTTGTTATATGGATCTTCTCTTCGCCTTGAGCCATAGCAAATGCAGCAAACAACTCTTTATTTGCACAAACATGGCGGGCGGCACCAGAATTCATCCACCATTCTCGAGGATTTTCCACCAAGTTACATTCCAAAAGCATGGCACATAGATCGTCCATTTCGTTCTTGAATTCAGCCATATTTGTTTGATCCTTCTTTTTGCCTTTCATTGGGGCACGATAATCTGTAGATTTATGGCCAATTTTTTCACAATTAAAGTATTTCTCTTTGAATTTCTTTTTAGGTTAATTGCTTTGTTGTCTAGCTATCTTTCGCTTCTTTGAGTTATTGGGGTCGTCTTTTACAATGTTAGCTTCATTCATTGCAGAATTTCCTTTAGACCTCCTCTCTGTGATTTTATTGTCTTTTTCAATGCGCAGCCTCATAGTGAGGCCTTCGATTGTCATCTCATTTCGCTTGTGTTTCAAGTAATTCCTGAAGTCCTTCCACAAAGGTGGCAATCAATTATCGTAACTACTTGAAATGCTTCGTTCACAATCAAACCTACAACAAAGTTTATGTGAACATTAAGAATATTTTTAACATATTCAAATAAGGTATTCATTAAATTTATACCTTCTGCAAAGAGATCGTGGATGATGACATGCAACTCCTGTACTTGAGAAACGACAATCTTGCTATTGATCATTTTGTACTCAAGGAATCGTGCAACATAGAACTTCTTGGTTCCCGTATTCTCAGTCTTATATTTTCTTTCTAGCTCACCCCACAACTCTTTTGACATCTTCATTCCACTATACACATTGTATAGGTCATCTTGGAGGTCATTTAAAATGTAATTTTTGCATAGAAAATCAAAATATTTCCACGCTTCCATAACGACAAATCATTCATGTTCTGAAGTTCCTTCGGGCACCTCTGGAGCTTCTTCAAATGTAAATCTTTGAAGACATAAGGTAGTGAGGTAGAAAAAACATCTTTTGTTGCCACCTTTTAAAATCAACGCCCGTGAATTTTTCAGATTTATATGTTGGTGTCATTGTCTGCGGAGCACTCGTACAACTCGTTTTGGCAACATTAGTTGCTGCCACACTCGACCCAGCATCATTCACATGACTGTCAATAGTCATTTCCCTATCACAAAAGGACAGTCAACTTTAGTATATCGAAATACTACTAATAAAGTTGTAGTAACTTTAAACACCCCTTGTTTCTAGTTTAACGATGAAGTTTTTATGACTTTCAATCGTTAACCGAATGACCTTTAACTTGTGATGAAGATTTTATTTCTTCAAATCATTTGTTAAGTTCAAACGGAGTAGAAAACTTAAATCTTTACTCTCCAAAAACCAAACAATACAGATTATGGAGAAAAAAAGGAAAATTTCACCAAACAAGCAAAAAAAATTTTAAAAAAATCCAATTATTTTCTTAAGATTATTGTTGTTTCGGGTACACAATCTGTATTGTGTCAAAACAATTTCAACACAAGTTCAAGATTAAATCAAGAACACTTATGAAGTTCTTGAACACCTTCAACATAGGTTCAGTATGAACTATCAAAGAAGTTTGTTACTTTATTTTAAAGAAAAAGGAAAAATGAAGCAGAATAAGTCAAGTCCTCCGAATTCACGAAGTGTCCTTAAGAAAATAACTCTCCTCAAGTATCTGAGGTTGCGTAATTTTTCTCCCAAGATAAAATGACTTTACAACCAGAATGTAGTGGCACCTCAAACTTTCTGGTTTTCTTCGAACTCACTCAACGGGAGATGATCACATGAATTTTTTAGAAGCAAGAGAAATGTTTTTTCTATGCAGAAATTTTCATACTTAACTTGTGAAAAAAATGCAAGTTTATATAGTCATGAAGTGCCTCTTCGGAAAGGAGGCAATGGATCATCGGAAAGGTGTATCACTTTGGAATAGTCATGTCTATCCATTCCAAAATAACATTTCTTTTCTGAACAATCACAACTGACAGAACAGTCACCCCTTTTTCAAAACAGTGTGTCTTTTTCTCGAAGGGTTGTGTCTCTCTATTTTTCATTCACACCCATTGAACCCAACAAAAACTAGTCCTAATCATACTAAACACACATTTTTTTCGTCAGGGGTATTCTCAACCTATGTGCATGCATCTCACTTCCTAATTAAATAACATAATATTATTTTTCTCTCTTTTTAATATAGGTCCGGATAAAACTCCAACCCATTAATATTTAACCCATTTCACTCTCCCTTCTCTTTTCTTTTTCGGCGAACTCCTCTTCTCCCCTCTTTTCTTTCTCCAAACTCCTCTTCTCTCCTCTTTTCTTTCTTCGGCGAATTTCATTGGTACAGAAATTGAAATTTATAATTTTAATATAACTGGTTGACAAATTATAAATGTAAAGAATGAATTTTAGGCGTAACTTGCAATTTTAATATAATTGGTTGACAAATTATAAATAAGGAAAAGGACAAAAATAATACCTAAAATTAAAATAATTTCACAAAACTAGCACCTAAATTTAAAAACCCGAAAATAACACTCGATCATGGTGACTGCTTACCCCAAGATCTCCACTATCACAACTATATACTTAGACGGCTACACATACTTCACTAGTGCATGGATCTATCAACCACCACTCAAAAAGAATTGTAATAAGTTTGGTATGTCTCCTTTTCTTTTTTAAAGATTCTACTCTTTTTTATTCTTTTTAAACAATTGAGTAATTGCTTTTTTTTTTAGATTATTTTACATTCACCAACATTATTAAACTAACATACTATTTGTTTTGTTTAGTTTTACTTATTTATACAGTAAAATACAATATCATATACTTTCAATATAATATAATTGTTAAAGATATATATTTATATATAATAATGATACAGTTTCTTTACATATACATATTCTATATAATAATTATAGCATTTGTATACACATTCTATACAATTTTTAACTACAATTATTAGTTAGATGCATATTTTATATGACTCTATATAGTTTTTTACATGCATTCTAAAAACGTATCAATCTAGTATAAGAGAGTATCAATTGAGTATATGGACACTGAAAGTGTATCAATGTAGTATAAAAGTGTATTAATGTGGTATAAAAGAGTATCAATTTGGTATAAGGACTGCATGTGTTTGCATAGAATTTCCGTTCTCTTTTTTAAAAAGTGTATCAATATAGTATAAAAGTGTATCAATTTGGTATAAAAGTGTATCAATTGAGTATAGAGACTACATGTGCCCAATTGGGCCAAATGGCTAAAAAAGGGAATTACTTTAGCCGACTGGCTACAGCATGTCCACCTTTTCAATTATGATCCATTTTTTTTAAAATGGCCATGCCATGTCCTTTTCCCTTATAATTCTAAAGAATGGATCTTGGGCCTAACTTGCAATTTTAATATAATTGGTCGACAAATTATAAATGTAAAGAATGGATCTTGGGCCTAACTCAACCTTAAAAGCTAACTCTTAAGGGGAGGATTGTCCAAGTCCATATAAGGAGATCAATTACTCATCCCTTTTTCGATGTGGGATTCGCACACCCAGGTCTTGAAGCGCGGACAACATAATATGGGGGCCCAATATCAGTGAACAAAGATTTGGGATGGGGATGGCTTTGATACCATGTAAAGAATGGATCTTGGGCCTAACTCAACCTCAAAAGCTATCTCATGAGGGGAGGATTGTCCAAGTCTATATAAGGAGACTAATTACCCGGCTTTTTCCGATGTGAGATACTTAACAATAAACAGCTTGCACATTCTTTGGCACCCATGATGAATTCCACTGATAAAACTTTCTTTCATCGTCATTGTTGATGGCTAGGTCTCTCTGATATTCTTCTCCCTTTTCATTTATTTTATCGTTGTAATGATATTTCAATTCAAAAATAGTATCACTTTGAATATGCATCAATGTTAATTACCTTTTTCTTCTGACCTGTTGACGCCATCGTCTTTGGAAGCAATGATCGTGGTGCGACAGACGTTGATTGTGCTGAAATTGAGGTAGATAATGGGTCTAATATTTCAAATCAACTAATATTGTCTCCGACGAATATCATTATAAAATCAGAAAAGAGAATAAATTTTGGTATTTAATGGGAGATGAAATATGAAATCGAAGAGTAAGAAATTTGTTTTCATGAATGGGATTTTGATTAAAGTGAATGGATGGAGGAGAAACACCATTTTTTTTTACATTGGCCGAAAAGAATTCTGCAAATTCCTTATTTTTTCTTGTTTGGAGAAGATGAATTGTTTGGAGAAGATGAGTTGTTGGAGAAAACAAGTTGTTAATGCCATATGGTAATTTTATATTGGCTTGGGGGTGAAATTTAACTCATTCACGCGCCTCCTCATTCGTGACTTTGCACTTGCTTTTTGAAAATTCGAGATAACTTTGAAGGTGTGTTTAAGTCTTTTCTCAATAATAAATAATATATTGATAGTTATTTTTTATGATGATGGCATAATCATCTTATTCGTCAGAATGCGATCCTTTTCAGAACATGCCAACTCCTCCAAATATTTTGTGCATCAAGCTACCTTTGTAATTAGTTTATTCATTTACTTCTCTTAAGAAGCCGCATATGATAGTATTTACAATAACCAACATGATTGGCAATTTAATAAAATGACATTAGAAGCTATATTGTTCTTTTAAAATCACCACGAACTAGAGAAACAATGAGATTTAACGTTTATTAGTGAGCCGATTCTTAGTGATTATGGGAAAAGAGTCAAAAATACCTCTGAACTATTTGAAATAGATTAAAAATATCCTTCATTTATTTTTTGGCTTAAAAATACCCTTTTGTTTGTTTTTTTAGCTCAAAAATACTCCTCCTTAATTTTTTGACTCAAAAATACCCCCTGTTAATTTTTTGGCTCAAAAATACCCTTCTCTCTAACGGAATGCCACCAAACACGCCACGTAGATAAAAAAAAAAGTCACTTAGTCAGTCCACGTCAACATACATGTGGAAAATCACTCTATTTAATCCACTTAACAATCAACCCATTTTATTCTATTTAAAAATTCAATCCGATCCAGATTCAAAAAACTTGAACCAAGAGACAAAATTCAATTCTTCAATTTTTTTCTCATATCATCCCTTTCACCGCCTTATATTTTATTATTTTTTCAAAGTTACGAAACTCACTCGAGCAATTTTTCACCTTATCAACTTGTGGTTGTCCTACATTGCCACTAAACTTTCACTCCCCAAATTTCAATTTCGTCTCCGAATTACCATTCCTCTCACTATAATAAGGTTTCTCATTAGACAAATTCAGATAGGACAACCAGTAGCAATCTGAGCTCTTGGAAATCGAGTCAACTATTTGAGGATCCAATTGCTTAGGGTCGAACCAATTAAAATTTGATTCTTTCGGATCAACAATTTAAGGACCTAATTGTTTCCTCATCTTTCTCCTTGATCAATTCAAAATATTTGAACCCATCACATAGAAAATTAGCAATCAAATTCTTCAATCTTTTTTTCTTGGATTGATTTTTTTTTTTTAATCTAAGTGGGGTTGGGTCTTTTAAATTTAAAAAATAGATTGATGGTTAGATGAATTAAATGGAGTAATTTTCATTTGTGTATATTGACGTGGACTGGTCAAGTGACTTTTTTTTATTCATGTGGCGTATTTGGTGGCATTTCATTAGAGAGAAGGGTATTTTTGAGCCAAAAAATTAATGGAGAGGTATTTTTGAGCCAAAAAATCAAATAAAAGGATATTTTTGATCCATTTCAAATAGTTCAGGATATTTTTGCCCCCTTTCCCAAATGATTATAATAACCAACACATATTGGTCTAATAAACTCAGAGATGAAGGTCTAAATCCAAGTTATTAAAGAGCTAAATGTAAATTACGTAAGAATTTTGGATATCGAAATTTAATCTGAGAGATAGTCACATGGAATAAGAATCTTAACTTGACATTAGCTATTAGACATAAATGTACTTCTCTCGAAAAAGTTCTTATTTTCTTCATATACAGGTATATATAATCCAAAAATGATGCATTTGTCTAATTGGCAAAATCAATTGTTGTTGATGAGATTACCTTTAATGGTATGTTTGTATAGCTGTTTGAGAAGAGATATACTATCTATATTTTACCACATTTTTACGTTTGTGATTAAATATAATGTGCATGTGTAGCAACAAACTAAGACATGTATGATTGGGAGAAATCTCAGGCCATTTTGTATGTAAAGTAGCTCTAATATCAAACAGGAGTTAATGTGCAAATTGTCATTAGATAGATAACAATCAGATTATACATTACTCTTTTATATAAATGAAGACTTTGGTTACTACTATTTTGTCTTATTTGAGGATATTTTCTTCAACAACACCAACAGTTAGGGTATTTTGGTAACTAAAACCTCCAATCAATGACACTTTACCGTGTCTTTTGCCTCTAATGTTTTACTTTCCTAAAATCTTCTTTCATCTCCATTTTCTCTATTTTCCCTTTTCTCCAATGTATTCCCTACGCACCTTGACACCAAAACACAAGCTTCAAGCAAAATTCATGTTCTTAATCTCAATTTTCATTAGTCCATCATGATTTATTTTTGGTAAGTGCATCTTTGATGATGGAGCAAGTTTTCGAGCAAGTTTTCATTTGATCTTTGTTATATATATGATACATGATGCTAACTATTTCAAGCCTTAATCCTTTTATTTCAAATCTGTTATAATTATTGTTCTATTATACAAATTAATTAATTCAAGTTTTAATCTATTTTCTCTAGATGTGTAGTTAATAGCATTATGGTACTAACTAATTCAATTATCCTTTGGATATCTTCTTAGTGTTGTTCTGTGATACTAATTAATTAAAGTTTTGATCTTTTTATATTAGGATCTGTAATTAACTTTGTTTTTGATAACTTAAATTAAAGTTAAACCTCTGTAATTGTTGTTGTTTTATGATAGTGCTATTTCTTTTCCTAAAGGTAACAATAGTTTTTAGGGCTAATTTTTGGTTTAATCACTTTATTTTTGTTGATGAATTGTCAGGCAGAAAGTGGAGAGGAGTCAAAGAAGTTGAAGCTCTATTCGTATTGGAGGAGTTCATGTGCATTTCGTGTCCGAAAACCACTCAATTTGAAAGGTTTTTATTTTTAAAATTTTTTACGATTGCTTTCTTGTTCAGAGAAAAAAAGGAATTAACCCTTTTTCCTGTTTGTCGTCGTTAGGCAGTGTAGTTATAGAAAAGCTGAGTTTAGATTATGGAGAGAGTTTGTTTATTAGAGTTCCACCAGTTCACTGATGATAACTTGTAGACGTGTAAATGTAGTAAGTGGTGTTTTTGCATCAGTAATCTGGAAATTCGAATAGTTGGAGATGAAAAACAATTGTCATAGTGTTAATGGTTCTTTTTCACTATACTAAAGAAGGATGATTTTCAAATTGTTTTGTTCTTCTTTACTGAGTGAATATCTCAAAGTTTATTTTGAAAGTTAGATGTCCAACAGTAACTGCTTCAGATTGATGCAATAAACTGATATTCAAACCATTCTTACAATGCATTTCTTTTCAAGTAGTAAAATGTGTGACTAAGTTGCAATTACATTTCGACTGCAGATATACGGATATAGAATGTCACTGTGGGCAGAGCACACGATAACTATAGAGCAATTTTTTTAGCGTCCAGAGAGTCTTGAATGCGTGAGGCGGATGAGAGTATTCGGTGAACACAACTGGCTACAGTACACGGCTGATGAAGTCACTGAAATGATAGGCCACTTTCTTAAGTATCCTGTTGAAATTGATCGAATGGGAAAAGTTAAGTTGCTTCATGGTAAGTTTTTCCCCCTCATTCTAAGCTTGTGTGGGGATATTGTTCCATCATTCCCCTTTTAACAGATATAGACTAGGAAACAGTAACTTGTTTGGATAATGCATTACAGCTGAGTTTTTGGAGCTCACTAATAACATAATTCTTAAGTCTTAACTATGTAAATATCACTGTCATGTGTTTAGAATGTTCGTCTTCCATTATAATTCATAACAAACTTTGAATATCATATAGAGACTTAACTGGATGAACCTACATAATAGAGTACATATGATGTTTATCTGGGCATGCATTTGTTGTCTGACTGCAACAGAGCATATCAATGGCATATACATAGTCTTCTTGGTCTTTTTTTTCTTGTCTGACTGCCGCAACAAAACTGTCCTCATTAATTCTGAAACAGGCCCTTCTAGATGTGTACACCATTAAATGAGAAATAGGAAAACTTGATGGTATAAAAGTTGTTGTTATTAGTGATCTAGCTTATGGGAGGACAGTTCGTTCAGTTGCTCACTTGCTTGTGAAGTACCAAGATGTGAAAATTTACTTTGTATCCCCTGATGTGGTTAAAATGAAGGTATGAGAAAAGATGAAATTTTAATTGTCTTGAGCTGGTAATTAGCATTACCTCTCATTCAATTTAATAAACTTTTGTTCTTTAAACTCAAATGTGATTACACAATGTTATTTTTGTTTGATAACGGACGAATTGTTACGGATTCATTTTAGGACAACATCAAGGATTACTTTACATCAATGGGGTTCACTGGGAAGAAAGTGATGATTTGTTGGAGGTCGCTTCTAAATGTGATGTGGTATATCAAACTCATATTCAAAGAGAAAGATTTGGAGAGAGGGTTGATTTGTATGAAGAGTCTCGAGGGAAGTATATCGTGGATCTGAGTGTCTTAAATGCTATACAGAAACATACAGTAGTGATGCATCCTTTGCCAAGACTTGATTAGGTTAAATTCTGTTATATAGTTCGGTATGTGATTCTGTTTCTTCTCATACCACAATTATGCTCTTTAAATTCCTTTAATGATTCTCTGTAGATTACTGTCGATGTGGATGAGGATCTAAGGTTTGCTTATTTTAGACAAGCTAAGAATGGTCTATACATTTGGATGACTCTTTTGAACCTTCTACTCCTTGGCTGGTGACAGATGCAAACTTTCTATATCTGAAATATTGTGGAACCATGCTTGTTATCCATTTGAGTGTGGATTCAAAGACCGTTGTAGAATTCAAGAGTTTTATCAACAAAGCTTTCAATCTTGATCCAATTTTAGCCATCAATTGCTATATCCCCACTCTATAAAATTGCTTCAAATAACCAGCATCCTACTGAGACAATCAAGATTAGAACATTTGACCAAATCACTAACCTATAAAAAGCAAGTTTAAAACAAGAAATATGTGTAGATCATTGAACTTACCCAACTAAGTATTTAAAACCTTCAACTTAGCTTGAAAGTGTGTGCGAAGCCCTTAAGATTTGTGTTCTTTTGTCTCTCGGAATTTATCTGTTCCCTCATTCCCGCTAATTTCTTTTTTACCTGCTTAGCTAAGTAGTGGAACTATGTATGCATGTGTTTATTCAGTGTTAAGTATATAATTTGAGCATATATGCTTCGAAACTGTTACTATATCTTTATGTGCTTATGTATAAAAATATAGTTCACGTTACTTCAGGCTGAAACATCAATCCCTAAATGAATGAATATTAAGATAGAAGTTACATAGTAAAGTTCTTTATCCCTGAGAATGAAACGGTAACAGTTAAGTTGCAATTTCGTAAGATCTGAAATACTACGTGCTCCGCTATTAGTCTTTGCCTATATCTTTCACTTTGTTTGTTTCTCTTATCATTTGATGTTTTTGTCCTTCATGTAATCCTCATTACTGCTCTTGTTTAGGGGTCAGATTGTCTTTAAGATGCATTCTGTTTATCATGATTTTTCGTGTTTGTTCTTGGTGTGCATGAGTCTTGCTTTTGTTCAATTGCTTATTTGTACATACTTTGATAAATATAGCGAGGGTCCAATTTTCTGAAATTCTCACAAACTTCTTACTTCTTAATAGGATGTTGATCTCTCAACTTCTGAAGTTTCAATCTTTCAGGATGCCAAGGTAATTGGTCTGAACTTGCAAACTAATGCATTTTTGAATAAATTTTTTCAGCATTATAAATGAGATATTTTTATTAGGTATGTGATTTGAGCTACCAAGCCGCATTATCTGAAGTTCTAGAGATTCTGAAGTTTGCATGTGAGACGTATGGATTGCCATTAGCTCAGACATGAGTTTCATTCGAAAGTTCATATTTTAGTAATGTAGTGGAGTATCATTATTAACACTTATCTTTCATTTTCGCAGTTAATGCACAAATACAACTTTGCAGATTTCTAGATCGATGGACCAAATAATTGAAATAATTTAATTTGACATCGGATTCCTCTTTTTTCAGTTTAATAGATAGAATCTGAAAAAGACTATTGTTTCCACATATCTACTTTTACTTAAAAAAAGTTGTTTACTTACTTTTTGCCTTACTACTATTTTGTTTCCACATGTGACATGTCTACTTACTTTTTGCCTTTTATTATTACTTACCACAAAAAATCTGGTCACTACTATTTTGTTTCCATGTCTCTACTGACTTTTTGCCCTTTATAATTACTTACCAAAAAAAATAGTTCACTACTATTTTGCTCTACTTACTTTTTGTCTTTTATTATTACTTACCAAAAAAAAATCTGGTCACTACTATTTTATTTTCACGTCTCTACTGACTTTTTGCCTTTTATATTAGTACTTACCAAAAAAACTGCTCACAACTATTTTGTTTCCACATATCTACTTACTTTTTGCCTTTTATTATTACTTACCAATTACCAAAACAATCTGATTACTTACTGTTTCCATCTCTGTAAGTTTTTGAACAGTTGAAAGTTTTCTATTGTAGCAAGTTACAAGAAAATTATAGTTGGGATGTGTTTGGTATGATGGAAAGTGTTTTTTTTTGGAAAATAAGTGTTTTTTTTCTCGTATTTTCTTGTGTTAGATAATGCAAAGTAGAAAATATTATATCAACTATGTTTATATATGATCTAAGCAAATACTATTGGGGGGAGTGTGTGCCTGTGTTAGTTAGACTGTTATATGGAACAACTGATTGTAATCAATTAGGATCAAAGATGAGAAATTAGGTTTGGGGGTGTTAGACAAATTATTGAAGATTTTTTTTGAAATTTGGTTCTTATTTTTGGCCTTTGTAATGAGTGAAATATAATACTTGAAGCTGAATCCCCTTGCATACGTGCCCATGCTGGTTGATGGAGATGCAGTAATTGTCGACTCTTTTGCTATCATAATGATATGGTTTTCTTGTACTCTGTCATTTGAGCGTGTAAATTTTATCATTACTATTCTTGTTGGTGATGAGAAGATTTCTTGGGCAGTATCTGGAAGAGAAGTATCTCCAACGAGCATTGTTGCCTCAGGAAAGAAAGCAAAAATTACATTAACTATTAGAGGTAAGTTCTGGAAATTATTTGTTTTATAAGTATAAACTTAAGTTGGTAACTCACTGACTCTACTTTAGAAACAATTTACAAAGAGAGAGAAGTCAAGCAACCAAAGGCAATAAGCTAAAAAAAAAGGCAGGATTATGAGTTGCAGACTTACAGGTACGTTTTATGGTAATATGAATAGAATTGATAGAAGATATCTTAATAAAGGTCTCATATGTCATATGGAAGATTGAATTTACCCCTCTGCATATAATTTGACTGAAGTTATTTATACTTTCCTATGAAAGACAAAAGCTATCAAAAGTTTATGCTCTTTCAGATCTTTATTCTTTCTTTCTTGTTTGTGCAGAATGGAACTATAGGTAGCTCTATACTCTTTTATGCAATTTTGTAATTTATGCATTTCGTCTTACTGATAATTGATGGTTTTGATCTAATTTGAGACACTGAATTTCCTCTTTGATTGCATTTTATTCCTGAAATTGAATTTTGAACGGATAATCAACCATTCAAGGTGATTTTCTCCTTATGTTTTTAAGTATTTTTCTTGGGATACTGGTTTTGAAGTTCATTGACTCTTGTTGCAGGCTCAAATGAAATGATTCACGGCCAAAATTGTTGACATGCTCAAGCAAGAAAATCTTTACGCATTTCAGGGTGAGCCGGTTATCTTGTTTCAGGTTAGCTTTTGATTGTGATTTACTATATTCGGACTACTAAGAAACGAGTTTGATATTACTCGCTCTTCGTTATTGTTTGAGTAGATGAAAAATGAGTATGGCAATGGTGATGCTGAGCCTCATTATGGTGCTCGTTCCAAACCTTACGTCAACTGGACAGCATCGATGGCTACATCTTTGGATACGGGAGTGCCATGGGTTATGTGTCAGCATCCAGATGCCCCACTGACCCACTGTGAGTTTCTTGTATCTCACCTTGTGTTTAAGCACCTTGAGAACCTCTATAAACTACTAAACATTTTTGACAATTTGTCATAGCCACTAAGGTAATTAACTTTCTGTGTGTGCTGTGATAATGACAGATTAACACTTGCAATGAATTTTATTGTGACCAATTCAACCATAATTCTGATAAAACACCGAAGATGTGGACCGAGAAGTTTCTTTTAGTGGTGTTGTCCCTTACACACCTGTGGATTATTTAATCTACTATGCAGTCAAATAAATGACATATATCTATGTTTCAGTTGTTTCATACATATTTGATAATGGGTGCACGCATACTACAACCAACTTTAAGATATGAAGCACCATTGCACACATTCGAGTGGATTATTGATTAAATAATCATAGTGGATCCAGTTATGAAACATAACTGTTTTACCTGCAAACATTTCTTCGCCCGTGCATAGAACGGGCACGGACACACTAGTACACAAATATGTATATAGGCATCTTCTGGCGTCCAGGGCTAAAGCGCGAGAAGATGAAAGACTTAAAAAATTAGTGCTAAAACTATAAGTGAAAAAAATCAAATTTTAAAAGTTTGATAACTACAATTTCAAGTGTTTCAACTATGCAAATGTGAGCATGCATGATAGTATATTAATTGCTAAAGCCATAGCTGCCACTAATGAAACAACTGAACCGGATTGATGCGTTAGTCGCTCAAAACTCTGATGGTGGTTTCAACCTCACAAGTCTTTTAATTCTGTCTTTCTCTGTATTTTCGAGCAAACCCTTCAAATACAAATGTTAAACATGTTAAGTGAAAAATATTATGACATAATAAATGAAATAACAAAGTTCAGTTTTTTATGCTTGTCCCAAAGTAGGCAATCTCCTATTTATACAGAAAAGCCTTATAACTAATGTTGTATTGCAATACGTATAAAAGAAGAGTATCATATCATTAATTAGTTAGTGATTTATGACTTCTTCTTGTACATGAATTATGCTTATAGAGGACATGAACTTTGATAGGAAAGTGTAGAGGACGCGAATTAGGGTTGCGGGTTAGTGTGTAAAGTACATTTTGGGTAGTAGGGAAGAGTGCTTTGTCTGCATTTGTGCCTGTAATTTCTTGTAGTCTCTTGTTCGTGGTGTATTGGTGATATCTATGTTTTTTGAATAGATATTTTATATAGTATTACCTTATGTGTGTCTTATATTATCCTTTACCATCTAGATATTCCTGGTTGTGGTTTGCTTTGATGTGTTTTGTTTGTTATATTGTTATTTGATCTGTCCTGGACCCCACTATTGTTGTTGAGTTTAAGGATGATGCTAATACAACAAAGAGAGTAGCCATTATTCAACTAAATGGCCATATACTTTGTATCGTGTCGTTCATGATGGAGGGCAAGCCTCTGAAGAAGGACGCAAACAACTTAGGTGAAAAAAGTTAGGGACCTTAAAAAAATGAGTTTAGAATCAACAGTTAAGACGCCTTTTTTAAACTCAACAGACAAATACGTGCAAACTTAGAATCAAGACGAACAATATATCTTAACAATTTGGCCGAAATTTCTACATACCTTTGAGACAATTTCATCTAAAGACAAGCAAATTTTTCCATACTTGTCTAGAAAAAGGCGTTCACTTGGGGGCTTTCCACATGCATCCCTCACAATTGCAGTAATAGCATAGATTACTTCTGATACTTCAAAAGAAAATCATAATTAAAAATTAATCATACTAATACTTCTATAACTTTCACAAATAAATTAAACTAATTACTAGTACAAAGTATAATGTATAAATTACTTACAAACAAGTTCATCATATTCTTCTTTGCCAACCACATAAATGCTGATAGCTCCTAATATAGTGTATACCACATATACTGATCTGGAGAAGAAGTAAAATTTTAAAATAAAAATTATGTAAAATTGTGGAAACATAAGAATTAATGTTTTCTCATGGTTACATTAATTTACCAACCATTAGAGATAAAAATAAAATAAAAAAGGAAAAACTCCTTGTCAATAAGGACTAGTTGCAAATCTTTCAAATCTCATTATCTTTTTTTATTTCTCACATGATATTTAATAATTATTCTAGAGCTTCAACTCATTCGGATTTGCATTGCGTAAGGCCATTGAAGAGGAACCGTTCCCTAGCTATTAGAATCTTTTTGTATTCTGAAGGCCCTAACCCGAGACCTCTTGTATGTTATTATTAAGAATGGAGGGTTTCTATTCATCAATGGCGGAGCTACCTTTCATCCAGAGGTTCGGATCGATGTAATTATACTATTTTTATATGATTAAAAATATGTTTTATATATATATATTATAAAGTAGATGTTGAACTCCTTCTGACTAATTCGTATATTTACTTCTGAACCTGTCAATGAAAATTCTAACTCCAATATTGGTACTCATCCCACCATAACACTTGATAGTTACATTATGTTCTAAAATCAACTTTACTATTATTTACTAGAATGTTGATAATGTTGGTTAAATTTAGTAAATTACGCCATATTAAATAGAAGGTAATATACAAGCAAATCAATATTTTAACAATCTATTAAATTATATCATAAACTTAGGCAATAAATTAAAATTATTTAAAGTATACATACTTGTGACAAGCTACAAGGAGTTCCTCATTTTTGACTCCTCTAAGATTTTCTGCTCCCAATCTAACCAAGAAAGATCTCCAATGTAACATTTCCTCTGTTGGGACTCCATTTAAACTGCATGAAAAAAATAATATGCAATTTATTAGAGATCGGGATTAAATTTCAGCAGAGACAAAAACCGCTAATTGATTTCTTTGGATCTGTCTAGTTTTTGGTGGACATGGTTATCAATTCATTTCTTGTTGGAGATGGCAGCTATAACAAGTAGCTAGCGAAATAATCGAGATGAAAATAAATTGATCTAGACGCCAATGTGTGAAAAAATAAAACATCTATAGCATACGATAATTGCAGATTAAGATAAGTGTTTTTACGTTACCGTTCTACGAGTATATTGCCCTCAGAATTGGCGATCAACACAGCAAGCAACATTTTTTTTTTATTTTTTTTTTTGCTCTTTTAATTGTCTTGTAACTTTCAATTCAAACTTTTATTTCGTATCAATGATTTTTCATATCAAAAGAATTAGACCAAGTCATCACCAAAAAATAAGGAAGAGGTGTTGCATTAGACAGGTGGTACAAATAAGTTTACATTTTTCTATTAACTATATACGGGTACTATTTCATAAAATGAAGTTATTATTTGATAGTAAAAATGAAATATTTATGTTTAATAGTCATAATAATAGAGGTGTGTACCGAGAATGATAGGTGGTAAGGGTTGGTGTTGGTGGTGGTGAGCTAGTGATAATTGTGATGGTGTGATTGTGATATGAAAGTTGTTTCATGTCAATAGTTGACGTGATGATCGTGATGACTGAAGAATATGTGGGGATTAATAATGTGTCGTGATAGTTGTGATGAATGCGTGATGATTAATAATGCACCGGAGATAGTTACAGTTGTGTTAGTTTGTGATGATTGTGGTTTACTAATGATGTGCTGGTGGTAGTTGTCGGGGTTTGGTCTATTATATAGAAGCAGTGGTTTCGACATGCCTGCTTCAGCAGGCTGCTTGCTCCGTGATTGTACTATATCATACCTAATTAATTATTATAAGTCATTTATATATTAAAAATTGATAATATTTAATTAAAACATAAAATAGACATTTATGATATGTCTGCTTCAATCATGATTTTATTATATCACCCCTAATTAATTATTATATTTAATTAAAAACTAAAATAGACATTTATGATATGTGCTGCTTCAGTCGTGATTTTACTATGTCACCCCTAATTAATTATTATAAGTTATTTATGTATTGAAAAATTAATAATATTCAATCCGTAATTTTACTATATCACCCCTAATTAATTATTATAAGTCATTTATGTATTGAAAAATTAATAATATTCAATCCGTAATTTTACTATATCACCCCTAATTAATTATTATAAGTCATTTATTTATTAAAAAACTAATAATATTTAATTAAAAAAGGTAAAATGAACATTAATGTCATGTCTGCTTCAGCTGTTTCAACCGTAATTTTACTATAACACCCCTAATTAATTATTATAAGTCATTTATGTATTAAAAAATAATAATATTTAATTAAAAAGGTAAAATAGATATTTATGACATGTCTGCTTAAGCTGCTTCAAAATAATTTTACTAAATATCACCCCTAATTAATTATTATAAGTCATTTAAGTATTAAAAAATTAATAATATTTAATAAAAAAGGTAAAATAGATATAAAAATGATAAATTAACTCTTGATATTTAAATTAACTTGACGTCTTATATGAGGTCTACTTAGATTTTTTTCACAGGTATTTTTAATAGTAATTTTGTTATGTCACTTTTAATTAGCTGATGTAAGTCATTTAAGACATTTTATGCTTCGCTGCTTCAATCGTGATTTTACTATGACACCCCTAATTAATTATTATGTCCATCTAAGCATTGTCCCGCTTAAACTGGAATGAAAAAAATATTATCACAATAATTAAAAATTTAAATTATTTAAAAAGTATCATTGGCTATCGATGACACAAAACTCTGGACAAAGAGAGTAACATATATTATTCAAAAATTACATAAAACGTATTATAAATTACAATAGTTAACAACTTAAAATATCTAGAACCAATTTAATTTGTTATATATTTCCAAAAAAATACGTAAACAATACTATAAATCACAATAATTAACAATTTAAAAAATTTAAAAGATAAAAATATTTGATTGGCTCTCGAAATTGCATTAGTGTCACTTAAATTGGAATAGAAGAAAAACATTATAAATCACAATAATTAAAAACTAAAATTATTTTTAAAATATAATTGACTATCAATGCCACAAAAGTTTGGACAAGAAAAGTAACGTATATTATTTGAAAATTACATAAAAATATTATAAATTGCAATAGTTAACGGCTTAAATTATCTAACTACATATTAAGAGTATGATTGATTATCAAAACTCTATTTGTGTCACATAAATTGAGACAAAAAATAACATATATTGAACCCGTGCTAGATCCCGGATGAATCTTAGAATGTATATGCAATCTTTTTTTTTTAAACTTTTGTTTAAATATACCAAGATTAAAAGGGCAAGTTCTAATACAACATACCAAACAATATATAAGAAATAATGTTAGCATAAGTAATACCAGTATTACTAATACAAGCATTATTAATGCAAACATTTCTAATACATTCTACTCAAAATTATTTTTATACACTCTAACAAACGACTCCTTTGGAAGGAACATATATATAAAAGCAAAAGTTCGATAAAACATCTACAGAAGTATGTTTTATCATGTTCTCAAAATCAATTAACTTAAATTAATATGACAGATGTTAACTTATAGTTTTCTTTTTTTATATAACTTTTGAAACACTTAAAATTTAAATTTAAAATAATAATTTAGTTTAACTTAAAAGGATAATTTGACAAATAAAAGAGAAGGAGAAATGGAAGTAAAGGATATTTATTTCAGCTTAGTATGGAATAGTGGAATACAATGCAATTTTGAGTTATTAATTGCAGCCCACATGTGATGTAATATGCAATGACTAGATAACCCTTTATCTTTTTTTCAACAATTATTCTCTAATTTATTTAACAATTGTCAAGTCATATATATTAATTTTAATCTCATATTTTATACTTAATATAGAAAATCTCAGTCATATGATTAAAGATCTAAACTTCAAAATGCATCGAATTTTATTATTTATATGAGTACAAAGTTATATATAATTATCTTGTGAGATAATTTAACTCCTTGAAAAATATTATCAAATAGTTAATATGTTTTGTGTATTCATGTTTTATAATTCATAATTCGAATTGACATCAATCTAACTTATCATACATAATCAAACTATATTAATGTTGAGCCCGTACTGACACGGGCCATGCTCCTCCAGTCGTATCAATAAATATCAGGTGTGTGTCTTTTATATACACAATTATCAATTGACTAAATTTTAGCTTTAAATATGACATTTTGGCTCCAGACTCTCATTAAAATCAATAATTTAATTAGGTCTCCGAATCCGTTAATCTCTCTTGCATTTTTTGTAAAATATTTGAAAACAATGAATGAGTTACAACTTGACCGGTTTGTTCTAACCATAATTCACATAAATTTTCAAAACATTTAGCAGAGCTGATAATTTTTATGTCCTATCGATCGATTTTCCAGTTTCGTTTTTGTTGAACGAACAAAAAAAATGGATTACTATAACTTGCAATATACCATAAACAAAGACGTGCACTCTATCATATATATGGTTTTTACATATCTAAATTAATTTGAAAGAATGCATCGTTTCCATCCCAAACTATAGTCGAAAAGTCGAATTCACACCTAAACTATATAAGTGACCTGTTACACACCTTAACTATAAAAAAGTGATACTTTTTACACCCTGTCAGGCATTACACCACTTGCATGTGGTGTGGTGTTTTACACGCGCTGCCACGTCAGCATAATCCGAAAAAATAATGAATTTATTATTTTCATAATTTTTTCTTTTTTCTTTTAAAAATTTTTTCCTTCTTCTTCAATGTCTAAAACCGCCATTGTTGTCAATGTCCAAAACCTCCATTACACCATATTCACCACCATAAACTTTATCTCACCAACAAAATTGTCATAACAATTAATTTCTTCTAACATTGTTCTTCATCCGTAGTCCATCGTCTTTTCTTAAAAAAATAAAAAAATTCTCAGCTATAATGGTCATTATTGTTTCAAAAAATGGCCATTCGACTGTTGGCCTCTGTGTTTTAAATGATAATGAACAACACATTTTTGTACTTTTTCTATTTGTTTTCCAGCTATAATTTAAAAAAAAAAAACTAATATGGTAGCAAGCTCCATTTTTGGATGAATTAATAATTAACAGACAGAGAGGAGAAAGTCGACGATGAATCCGACTTTTCCGACGAGAATTCACTGGAAACATCCTTGCTACAAAATTTTATATTTTTTTTTATAAAATTTGATTTTACCCGTTTAAACATCAAATACAATTTGATTTTGTTCATTGTGAAATTGACATGTATTCGATGAAGGTGGAGGATGAATTGTGTTATTTGGGGATGGGGTTGGAATTTGGAGGTGGGATGATGAAGAAACTGTGTTGGTTGGGGTGGGGGTGATGAAGAAGAAGATGATTTGAGGTTGGGGTTGGAGTTTCGGGGTGGGGGTGATGAAGAAGATGATGGATTCGGGGTGGGGGGTGATGAAGAAGATGATTGTTTGGAGGTGGGGGTGGGGGTGGGGAGATGGATGCTGGGGGTTGGGGGTTGGGGGAGGAGTATTTTAGTTTTTTTAAAAAAAAATTGCATTAATTTTTAATTTAAACGCGCCATTTTTTATTTAAATAATTATGTATTTTCCACGTCAGATCTAGGGAGTAAAAAATATCACTTTTTTATTAATGTGTGTAATAGATCACTTATATAATTTAGGTGTGGATTCGACTTTTCAATTTTTGTTATTTAATAGGCTGGACGCGCCTTAGAATGGGAGTCGTGGGGAGGTAATAATATTACTTTTATATAATTAAGGTGTGTAATAGGTCACTTATATAGTTTAGGTGTAACTTCGACTTTTCTCGTATAGTATGGGATGAAAATGATGTTTTTTCCCAAATTAATTTCATGTGCTTTTGATCTCCTATGTATTGATGGTGAGATGAGATTTCAAATGAAAAATTTGACTTAGTTAGAATAAGCAAGTACAACGGTAGGGTTTGGCATGACCAAGTATGATTAGCCTCATGCGTAAGAATTAAGAATTCCTATTTCAGTTCAATATATAGAAATAGAACCAACGTTATTACCAAGCTCATTGCAGAACATACGTTATCATCGAGAAGGAAATTAAAAGATGAACTTGTCCAATATTAATAAGATATCCCAGAATAGACGTTATTATCAAGGTCATTTCATTTTAGAATAGACAATATTATCAAAAAGAAATTTTAAGAATAAATCTATTCAATAGTAATAGAGGGTGCATTCAACACAATCTCGTTACAATAGCTACTTGTACTAAAAAAAAATTCAACCTTATCATATAATTTTGGAAAAAATGTTCAAGATATATTTAAACTTTAGTGAAATTCGATGTAACACACTTGAACTTTGCGGGGTCCTACCGCATGAAGTATATTAGTGTATTTTAGTAACATTTATAAGTTTAATAAAAAGATTCTAAAATAAAAAAGAATTTAGTACAAATAAATGTTAATAAAATATGCTAATAAATAGTCTTGAGGGAGGGGGGCACAGGACTCCCGTAAAGTTTTGGGGGGTCATAAGATCCCCACAAAATTGAGACGTGTTACAACAAATTTCGTCAAAGTTTAGATATATTCGAGAGCATTTTCCCTATAATTTTCTATGTGATAAACTTATCACTAATCAAGTATCATTAGTCTCATGTGCAAGAGTTAAAGATTTCTATTTCGGCTCATTCTATAATGGACGCTATTGTCAAGCTTATTCCAAAACCTACGTTATTATCAAGAAGAAAATTAAAGAATGGGGCTTGTAAGCTATTATAAATTGTATAAATAACATAAATACCAACCGTTTAAAAGTAATTACACTCTCTCTCATTTTTTTTAATTACTTTACTCTCTCCCCCTATTAATATACGTAACATAGCCGACATATACATAACATTCTGTGTATATGTGAGATTTTTGTAATATGTTTAGAGAGTTGGGATTTTTTGTAATATTGAAAACATAAGTTGTGTATTTGTGTAATTTTTTGTTTAAAAATTAAATTTGTAAGTTATTCTAGATTATTAAACGTTATTATCAAGTGGACATTATAATCGAGAAGAAAAATAAAGAATATATTTGTTAAATACTATTAACCTATCCTAAAATGAGTGTTATTTACAAGTTTATTTCATTACGGGCGTTATTACTAAGAAGAGAATTAAAGGATAAATTTGTCCAATACTATAAACTATTTTACAACTAATGTTATTATAATCAAGTTCATCCCAAAACTTATGTTATATCAAGAGGAGAATTAAAAAATAAATTAATCCAGTACCAACAAGCAAGACGTTATTATTGAAAAGAATAATTAAAAATAACTTTGTCATCCACACATTTACACAGTATAATTACAAGTTTTACTATTCAAATACCATATTTGACATAATTAGTTGAACTCAATTCATTTTTTTTTCCAAAAATTCGAAGGATAAATTTGTCCAATATTAATACAAGGTGAATCTACACATAACACAATCCCATTACAATGGGATTCTTTGTTAAATGGTCTCTTCAAATCAACTTTTTAATTAAATGGACTACAATTTTTTTTAGGAAAATAACCCACTTTTAAAAATTAAAATTTATTTACAAGTTTTAAAAGTTACAAATTTGTTCACAAATCACCAACTTATAGATTTTAAATAAAATTCCTCCCACCAAAATCTTTTAAGAATTTTACAAATTAATACAAAACCTGATTTACGATGGACAGATTGATTATTGATCTAAATGATATATGGACAGATTGATTATCGATCCGACCTATACATGTACAGATCGATTATCGATCCGATAAATGAATTATCAATTCGAACAATATATGGACAGATCGATTATCGATCCGACAGATCAATTATCGATCCAGATGATATATGGACAGATCGATTATCGATCCAACAGATGTTATACATCGTCTTCAATGTTATTCAATAGCTGACCGATTATAGCTTAGTAATTAGTCCGACGGATTAATCATCGGTCATTTTTAATCCGACGAATTAATGATTGATCTTTTTTTATCTGATCGATTACTGTAGACACATAAAATTTATTGAATTAAATTCATACAAAATTTGAAGTGACTCCATGTTTGTTTGGGTTGAAATTAATTTGGACTTAAAAAAAGATAAGTCCATTAAATTCAATTCAAGGTCCAGTTCACCTTGAAGCCTAAACTCATGTCACATGTCAAGTGACGTGGCATCCCAGTCAAATTAAAGACCAACAAAACGAAACTATCCGTTCAAAGAATGTGGCAAGACAAGTCAAGTTCAACATTCAATGAAACATCATCAAGTGTCCAAATGACATATTTGTGGCCAATCACAAGCAACCTTATCACACAATATTTGTGATAGGCTTGATAACTGAATGGACCAATGAGAATGAGGCAGAAGAGGTGAGTTACAAAAATTTTCAAAGGTCATTCAGCAAGCATTAGAGAAAGCATCTACATCAATTACACAGTTCTTCAAAGCAGTCGTCAACGGAGTTCTGCCCGAAGATCAACTAGATAAGATGAAGTGTTGTCTGACATTTCTGGAGATCCAAACGCATTTGAAGGAGGTTCAAATTATCCTATATCCGAAAAACATGCTTCTGCCCGGAGATCAACTCGATAAGACAAAGTGTTGTCCGACATTCCTGGAGATTCAAACGCATTTTTGGGAGGTTCAAATTATCCTATATTCGAAAAACACGCTACTGACAGCTCGAATCACGGAGAAATATATGGAGAGAAGAATCAAGAGAACAACAAAATTGTACTCACAAAATTCATTGATAAAATTATTACTCCCTCCGTCCCATTTTATGTGTCGCCATTTAATCGGGCACGGAGTTTAAGAAATAAGGGAAGACTTGGTAATGTTTACCAAATTATCCTTTATAAAAAAATGTGCTACTATCTTTTTTTTAATTAAGTGGGACCAATAAGAGTAAATAATTACCAAATAAGAAAAGATGATATTCTTTTTGAGATAGACAAAAAAGATAATGATGACACATAAAATGGGACGGAGGGAGTATTTTTTTTTTGTTTATTTTTGCTTGCAGTTAATTTTCAGCACTACGAAAATTTGTTGCGAACAATTACATATATATACAATTTTTTTTTTAAATGATACTAAAAGTAATGGGGAGTAGAAAACTTATAAATTTGAGAGGATACAAAATATTTAGAAATAAATACGAGCTTTAAAAAGGAAAAAATTGAAGAATCAATGAGTTTTCAATAAGAATGAAGGAAAAGAAAATTAGAGAGATGAAAAAAAGTAATTTGAAATTGAAAAAATGAGTTAAAATTTTATGTTTTAAGTATATTTGTAAGTAGCTTCCATAATTTTTAATATACTAGTTTAGGTGTACGTGCCTCGCACGTGTACCTCACTTTATTGAGTTCAAACATTACACTAAATAAGATATTTGTTTAAGTAATAAAGTTGAATAAAATAACTAAATTCAACATCTTTTGGAGAATTTATTTAATTAAACCTAACATTTACAAAAAAAAAAAAAATCTCAAAGTCGATCGACATTCATCTACCACCTGTAAACTGCAACAAAATAATACAATACGATGATAGAGACATCAAAACAATATAATTAAATTTAAACTTTACACAAAAATTTCCTCAAAGCCATTTGATACTCTTCTACCACCTGTAAACTATAACAAAATAATATGACAATAGAGATATCGAAATAATACAACTAAACTTTACTTTTACACCAAAAAAAATCTCAAAACAGAGATATAAAAATAATACAATTAAACCTAACCTTTACTTAAAAAAAAATTCAAAAGAAACTGTTAGATAAAATAGAACAAAATTTTGATTTCCTAAAAAATCAACAAATAGAACTAGAAAGAAAAATTAAAGTAATAACAAATAAGGATATAAACTTTCTTAGTATAAATAACATAGCAAAAAAATTAAAAGAAATACGTAAAGAAATTAGTCAACTAAAAGAAATAACCCTCTCATGAATAACATCCCTATAAATGATCAACTCTACCTAGCAATATTACAAAAAGTGGCACAAATTCAATCAAATCCCGAAGGATTATCAGGTCATCAACCCCAGGGAAAGGCAGACTCCACAATAATAAAATAAAATAATATTATAATATTACTACTATTAAAACTTAATAAAAATCTAAAAAAAAACAATCGAAGAAAAAGTTCAGCTAGAACAACAAGTTAAAAGAGAGAAAGCTCAGATTGAACAACAAGCTAGTATAGAAGAATTAATAGAACAACTAAAGAAAGTAGAATTAACTCCTCAAAAGGAGAAAAAGAAGAAGCTAAAATCTACTAAAAAATCATGGACTTTTTTTCAGCATCCCCAAGCAGACCAAGATCAAGTTTTACCCAAAACAAATTAACGACTAATGTGCTATCTAAAATAATAAATAAACCAAGAATGACTTCAAGGTAACAGTTAGAAGAGGTAATAGACGTAGATAAAGAAATACAATTGTTCTAACAAAATAAATTGAAACTATTAAATACAATAATTAAAAATTTAAATTATTTAAAAAGTATCATTGGCTATCGATGACACAAAACTCTGGACAAAGAGAGTAACATATATTATTCAAAAATTACATAAAACGTATTATAAATTACAATAGTTAACAACTTAAAATATCTAGAACCAATTTAATTTGTTATATATTTCCAAAAAAATACGTAAACAATACTATAAAATAGACAATATTACTTTTATATAATTAAGGTGTGTAATAGGTCACTTATATAGTTTAGGTGTAACTTCGACTTTTCTCGTATAGTATGGGATGAAAATGATGTTTTTTCCCAAATTAATTTCATGTGCTTTTGATCTCCTATGTATTGATGGTGAGATGAGATTTCAAATGAAAAATTTGACTTAGTTAGAATAAGCAAGTACAACGGTAGGGTTTGGCATGACCAAGTATGATTAGCCTCATGCGTAAGAATTAAGAATTCCTATTTCAGTTCAATATATAGAAATAGAACCAACGTTATTACCAAGCTCATTGCAGAACATACGTTATCATCGAGAAGGAAATTAAAAGATGAACTTGTCCAATATTAATAAGATATCCCAGAATAGACGTTATTATCAAGGTCATTTCATTTTAGAATAGACAATATTATCAAAAAGAAATTTTAAGAATAAATCTATTCAATAGTAATAGAGGGTGCATTCAACACAATCTCGTTACAATAGCTACTTGTACTAAAAAAAAATTCAACCTTATCATATAATTTTGGAAAAAATGTTCAAGATATATTTAAACTTTAGTGAAATTCGATGTAACACACTTGAACTTTGCGGGGTCCTACCGCATGAAGTATATTAGTGTATTTTAGTAACATTTATAAGTTTAATAAAAAGATTCTAAAATAAAAAAGAATTTAGTACAAATAAATGTTAATAAAATATGCTAATAAATAGTCTTGAGGGAGGGGGGCACAGGACTCCCGTAAAGTTTTGGGGGGTCATAAGATCCCCACAAAATTGAGACGTGTTACAACAAATTTCGTCAAAGTTTAGATATATTCGAGAGCATTTTCCCTATAATTTTCTATGTGATAAACTTATCACTAATCAAGTATCATTAGTCTCATGTGCAAGAGTTAAAGATTTCTATTTCGGCTCATTCTATAATGGACGCTATTGTCAAGCTTATTCCAAAACCTACGTTATTATCAAGAAGAAAATTAAAGAATGGGGCTTGTAAGCTATTATAAATTGTATAAATAACATAAATACCAACCGTTTAAAAGTAATTACACTCTCTCTCATTTTTTTTAATTACTTTACTCTCTCCCCCTATTAATATACGTAACATAGCCGACATATACATAACATTCTGTGTATATGTGAGATTTTTGTAATATGTTTAGAGAGTTGGGATTTTTTGTAATATTGAAAACATAAGTTGTGTATTTGTGTAATTTTTTGTTTAAAAATTAAATTTGTAAGTTATTCTAGATTATTAAACGTTATTATCAAGTGGACATTATAATCGAGAAGAAAAATAAAGAATATATTTGTTAAATACTATTAACCTATCCTAAAATGAGTGTTATTTACAAGTTTATTTCATTACGGGCGTTATTACTAAGAAGAGAATTAAAGGATAAATTTGTCCAATACTATAAACTATTTTACAACTAATGTTATTATAATCAAGTTCATCCCAAAACTTATGTTATATCAAGAGGAGAATTAAAAAATAAATTAATCCAGTACCAACAAGCAAGACGTTATTATTGAAAAGAATAATTAAAAATAACTTTGTCATCCACACATTTACACAGTATAATTACAAGTTTTACTATTCAAATACCATATTTGACATAATTAGTTGAACTCAATTCATTTTTTTTTCCAAAAATTCGAAGGATAAATTTGTCCAATATTAATACAAGGTGAATCTACACATAACACAATCCCATTACAATGGGATTCTTTGTTAAATGGTCTCTTCAAATCAACTTTTTAATTAAATGGACTACAATTTTTTTTAGGAAAATAACCCACTTTTAAAAATTAAAATTTATTTACAAGTTTTAAAAGTTACAAATTTGTTCACGAATCACCAACTTATAGATTTTAAACAAAATTCCTCCCACCAAAATCTTTTAAGAATTTTACAAATTAATACAAAACCTGATTTACGATGGACAGATTGATTATTGATCTAAATGATATATGGACAAATTGATTATCGATCCGACCTATACATGTACAGATCGATTATCGATCCGACAAATGAATTATCGATTCGAACAATATATGGACAGATCGATTATCGATCCGACAGATCAATTATCAATCCAGATGATATATGGACAGATCGATTATCGATCCAACAGATGTTATACATCGTCTTCTATGTTATTCAATAGCTAACCGATTATAGCTTAGTAATTAGTCTGACGGATTAATCATCGGTCATTTTTAATCCGACGGATTAATCATTGATCTTTTTTTATCTAATCGATTACTGTAGACACATAAAATTTATTGAATCAAATTCATACAAATTTTGAAGTGACTCCATGTTTGTTTGGGTTGAAATTAATTTGGACTTAAAAAAAAGATAGGTCCATTAAATTCAATTCAAGGTCCAGTTCACCTTGAAGCCCAAACTCATGTCACATGTCAAGTGATGTGGCATCCCAGTCAAATTAAAGACCAACAAAACGAGACTATCCGTTCAAAGAATGTGGCAAGCCAAGTCAAGTTCAACATTCAATGAAACATCGTCAAGTGTCCAAATGACATATTTATGGCCAATCACATGCAACCTTATCACACAATATTTGTGATAAGCTTGATAACTGAATGGACCAATCAGAATGAGGCAGAAGAGGTGAGTTACAAAAATTTTCAAAGGTCATTCAGCAAGTATTGGAGAAAGCATCTACATCAATTACACAGTTCCTCAAAGGAGTCGTCAACGGAGTTCTGCCCGAAGATCAACTAGATAAGATGAAGTGTTGTCTGACATTCCTGGAGATCCAAACGCATTTGAAGGAGGTTCAAATTATCCTATATCCGAAAAACACGCTTCTGCCCGGAGATCAACTCGATAAGACAAAGTGTTGTCTGACATTCCTGGAGATTCAAACGCATTTTTGGGAGGTTCAAATTATCCTATATTCGAAAAACACGCTACTGACAGCTCGAATCACGGAGAAATATATGGAGAGAAGAATCAAGAGAACAACAAAATTGTACTCACAAAATTCATTGATAAAATTATTACTCCCTCCGTCCTATTTTATGTGTCGCCATTTAATCGGGCACGGAGTTTAAGAAATAAGGGAAGACTTGGTAATGTTTATCAAATTATCCTTTATCAAAAAATGTGCTACTAGCTTTTTTTAATTAAGTGGGACCAATAAGGGTAAAAATAGAATTGCGTCTTTAAATAATTACCAAATAAGGAAAGATGATATTCTTTTTGAGACAGACAAAAAAGGTAATGATGACACATAGAATGGGACGGAGGGAGTATTTTTTTTTTGTTTATTTTCTTGTAGTTAATTTTCAGCACTACGAAAATTTGTTGCGAACAATTACATATATATACAATTTTTTTTTTAAATGATACTAAAAGTAATGAGGAGTAGAAAACTTATAAATTTGAGAGGATACAAAATATTTAGAAATAAATACGAGCTTTAAAAAGGAAGAAATTGAAGAATCAATGAGTTTTCAATAAGAATGAAGGAAAAGAAAATTAGAGAGATGAAAAAAAGTAATTTGAAATTGAAAAACTGAGTTAAAATTTTATGTTTTAAGTATATTTGTAAGTAGCTTTCATAATTTTTAATATACTAGTTTAGGTGTACGTGCCTCGCACGTGTACCTCACTTTATTGAGTTCAAACATTACACTAAATAGGATATTTGTGTAAGTAATAAAGTTGAATAAAATAACTAAATTCAACATCTTTTGGAGAATTTATTTAATTAAACCTAACATTTACAAAAAAAAAATTCTCAAAGTCGATCGACATTCATCTACCACCTGTAAACTGCAACAAAACAATACAATACGATGATAGAGACATCAAAACAATATAATTAAATTTAAACTTTACACAAAAATTTCCTCAAAGCCATTTGATACTCTTCTACCACATGTAAACTATAACAAAATAATATGACAATAGAGATATCGAAATAATACAACTAAACTTTACCTTTACACCAAAAAAATTCTCAAAACAGAGATATAAAAATAATACAATTAAACCTAACCTTTACTTAAAAAAAAATTCAAAAGAAACTGTTAGATAAAATAGAACAAAATTTTGATTTCCTAAAAAATCAACAAATAGAACTAGAAAGAAAAATTAAAGTAATAACAAATAAGGATATAAACTTTCTTAGTATAAATAACATAGCAAAAAAAATAAAAGAAATACGTAAAGAAATTAGTCAACTAAAAGAAATAACCCTCTCATGAATAACATCCCTATAAATGATCAACTCTACCTAGCAATATTATAGAAAACGGCACAAATTCAATCAAATCCCGAAGGATTATCAGATCATCAACCCCAGAAAAAGACAGACTCCACAATAATAAAATAAAATAATATTATAATATTACTACTATTAAAACTTAATAAAAATCTAAAAAAAAAACAATCGAAGAAAAAGTTCAGCTAGAACAACAAGTTAAAAAAGAGAAAGCTCAGATTGAACAACAAGCTAGTATAGAAGAATTAATAGAACAACTAAAGAAAGTAGAATTAACTCCTCAAAAGGAGAAAAAAAAAGCTAAAATCTACTAAAAAATTATGGACTTTTTTTTCAGCATCCCCAAGCAGACCAAGATCAAGTTTTACCCAAAACAGATTAACGACTAATGTGCTATCTAAAATAATAAATAAACCAAGAATGACTTCAAGGTAACAGTTAGAAGAGGTAATAGACGTAGATAAAGAAATACAATTGTTCTAACAAAATAAATTGAAACTATTAAATGCTAAAACATTATATAATAAAGGAATGTTCTCAAGAGCACAACTATATAGGCATTACAGAGAAGAACAACTGTGTGTTATCGGAGAAAATAGTCGTAGCATAAATTTAATAAGCTCAAACTCTTTAAAAAAAATTATAAAATTAAACATGAGTCTTATGCACATGGGATTAATAGTAATACGTACAAAAGGATTAACTAGAAAAAATCTAGGAACTAAAATATTAATCACAATATATGATAATTGATGGTCAGACTCAAAAAGATCTATAATAGTAATAACTGAAGTAGACATGACTAATAATGGAGGACTTTTTTACTGTAGTCCAGATTATATGATAAATACCTTAAAATTCAAAAAGATTATTAAAATAGGAGTTTAGACTAAAGGATATGAAGAAATGAATAATGAAAATAATTTACTTATATGTGTAGAATTTATAGAAAAAATTGCCATAAATAGTGATACCAAGTTTAAGCTAAAAATAGAAGACGTAGTAAGTTTAATGGGAAATAAAGGAATAAGATTAATGAAGCCTTTAAAGATAAATTCAGAAGAATATGCAGGATTAGAATGGAATCTAGAAAATTTCAGTAAGAAAGAAATATTAAAACCCACAGATCATTTAATGTATCCTCAGTAAGATTTACAGATTATACGTATACAAATGAAAAAGAGACAAATGAAGAGGCTAAGACAAGTGAGTGTAATGAATACATGAATATAGAAATAATGGAAGAAGATGATTTTGAAGTAAATAAGGCTATAATGAAAGAAGAAGCCCTCTATGAAATAAATAACGATAGAACGTTTAAATGCACAGATTGTAAATTAGGAAACTTAAAGCTTGTGAAAATGAAAGAACATTTTATAAAATGTAAATTAATAACAAATAATCATGGTTACATATGTAAGAAAGACAGAAGAGAAGAAGATTCAGAAACAAATTATAGTATAGACGAGTTAGAAAGTATAAAAGAATTTATGGAAAGTGCGGCAAGCACTTCAAGTCCTTTCCAAAGAACAACCAATATGCACCGAGTTGAATTTACTACAGCAATTTTACCAAGACAAAGAGTATTTAGAATAAATTCTAAAGAACAGACAAAACAAAACATAAAACCAAAAGGAAGAAAAATGCCACTAGAGGAGCCTATTAGATTACAAGAAGGCGGTAATAAAGGAAAAATCTTAAATTTAGCGGCGCATGATCCCCAATCATGGAATGTCGTAATAGATATATGGAAGAACGTAGTGATAGCAGATTATATACAACATATACAATTTAATCAAGAACAAGATGCAGAAAATATGTATAAATACCTAGAGACTTTCTTAGGAGAAACCACCAAAGCCTTCTGGGAAGCATATAAGGTAGTTTTCCCTGAAGATTTACAAGAATTAATAAATATGGGAGCTAACCCATATAATTTTGTGAATAAGGTACATACTCTACTAACAGGAGAAGACCCCAATAGTGGTTTGGTAGTATTACAAAAAAGAGCGCTAATAAATCTAGAACAGTTTAGTATAAATAATTGATCGAAAATTAAAGAATTCTTAAATGATTATTTTTATTATTGTGCAATCAGTGGAAACTCGTTTGATCAGACATTAGGAAAAAAAAAATATTTAATAAATTACCAGGAGCCTTAGGAAGAGAAATAGAAAAAAAATGGTCTAAAAGAGAAGGAGTAATACAAAACTCGAATACCAAATGGTCAATAGCACAAAGGATACAACATGTAATGGAAGTATTACAAGAAAAATGTACAAATATATAAATACAAAAATAATTAAAAAGAAATGATACAGATTTCTGTAAAACCATATATATTACATAACATTATGATCAAGAATAAAAAGAAGAAAAAATATAAAAGACCATATAAAAAAGAATATCATCCTAGGAAGAAATATTATATAAGAAAGTCAGAAGCAAGAAAACCATATTTAAACCGCCAAAGACATGTTAGAAAATACAACACCAATAGGGTCTATAAAAATAAACTAGAATATTTTACGTGCGAAAGTATAAACCATTTAGCAATACTTCCCAAAAAAGAAACGATAGTAGATCCAAGAATGCACAGTTAATATAAGATATAAATGAAAATTTAATACATGTGGATGAATATATGTCAGATAATGAAAACTTATACTCTATAAAGAGTGTAGAGATTTTTGAAGAAGAAAAAGACCCTTTAGAATCTTCAGATTCAGAAGGAGAAGAATTCATAAATGAAATAGGATTAGAAAAAGAAATCTTTAACTATCATGATTTAGTAAATATTAAAGAAGAATGTGAACATAAATTCGAAAGAAATAGATGATTAGATAGCACTCAATGTTTTAGTTGTAAATGATTTTCAAGTAGAGATAAAAGAGCAAAATGTAGAAAGTGTTATATAGAAGGATGCATAATTTGTATAGGAAAAAATTCGCAAGTTCAAATACCAAACAATAATCTAAAAAATTCAAATAAGCAAGAGCCAGTAAATAAAGTAACAAATGATGGAATATTAGAACTAGAAGAAAAACTAAAAAGATTAAAAATTAGAATAAATAATCTTGAAAAATAAAAGAACGTAATTAAAGAAGAAGAAATCTTAGAAGTAGAATTACTAAATACGTCTGTTAAGAATAATATAGGCAACAGTAAAAAACTAATGAATATATCATTTGAAGGAATGGTATGTAATGAACACAAGAATATTAGTACGATCAAAGTTCTAACAAGAATAAGAATCCAAGACTATGAGTTTGAGATAGCAGCTATAGTTGATTCAGGATGTACACTAAGTATATTAAATAGTAGCATACTACCACAGAGATTAATTAAAGAACTACCAAAACCACAGATATCCATGCAGATGGATGGAACTCATAACTCATATACAAAGTATATACCAAAGGCAAAGGTAAATTTTATTAATACTTGTGAAAAGTTTTATCAACCAACTTTTAAACTTAATGGAATATTAGTAAGAAACTTAAATAAAAGGACAAATTTTGTTCTAGGATAGATTTTATGGTACAAAATAATGGAGGTTGTTTTGTTACTAAAGACTGGATAATTTTTGCTAATACTATTACTCATTCACCAGTCCAGACACAACCTATCCGAACTAAATATCGTTTCCTTGAAGATAAATCTGAAGTAGCAAGTCCTAATAATCAGGTAAAAAATCACTAGAATGTGATAAAGGAGAAAATTGTACTTGTGATGATAAGGTAGCAATGTATGAAGAATTGGAAAAGAATTACACCTTAATAGAGGTAGATACAAAATTATACAATTCTAAAAGAGGAATACAACATATAGGAGTAATAAAGGATCAGAAGGACTTAGATAAAATAATACAAATCCTAGATAAATTAAAAATAATTGAAGAAAAATCCTTGCAGCATTGGGACTCCAACCAAATCACCTGCAAACTAGAAATAATTAATCCCGAATACATAATAAAACCAGCATCTATAGAAGCCACAAACGAAGACCTCAAAGATTTTGAGATACAAATAAAAGAACTGTTAGAATTAGGCATAATCAGAAGATCTAAATCAAGGCATAGATCAACAGCTTTCATGGTAAGAAATCATAACAAAATAATAAGAGGTAAGGCTAGAATGGTAATAAATTATAAAAGACTAAATGATAATACTACTATGGATGGATATAAGCTACCCGATAAAACAAAATTGATAATAGTATACAAGGAAGAAAAATGTTCAGTAATTTCGATTGTAAATCTGGATACTGACAAGTAAAAATGCATGAAGACAGTATAAAATGGACAACTTTTACATGTTCTGAAGGGCATTTTGAATGGTTAGTTATGTCTTTCGGCTTAAAGACAGCCCCTCCAATTTTCCAACAAAAAATGGATAATATTTTTGGTAGTTATAAGCATTTCATATTGGTATATGTTGATGATATCTTAGCTTTAGTAATAATATGAGAGAACATCTAGGACATTTGCAACAAGTTTTTAAATTATTCTTAGACAATGGAATCATAATAAGTAAAAAGAAAATGAAATTATGTAAAAATAGTATTAATTTCTCAGGAGTTAATATTGGAGAAGGGAAGATAAAGCTCCAACCTCATATAACAACAAAAGTTTTAAATATGCCAGATAAATTAGACAAAACCAATGATTTACAGAGATTTTTAGGTTTATTAAATTATACTAGAAATTTTATTAAAGACTTAGGGAAAGTACCAGGGCCTTTATATTCTAAGACTGGCTCGACAGGCCAAAAAACCTTCACTACCGAAGACAAAATTGGTACAACAGCTTAAACGCATGGTACAAGACATTCCAAATCTGACTATGCCATTAGAAATCAACTATTTAATTGTAGAGACAGATGAAAGCGTAAAATGATGGAGAGCCATACTAAAGGCAAAACCTAATAAATACAGTGATAAAAAGGAAGAAAAAAATTGCGCTTATCAAAGCGGAAAGTATAAAGAAAAAGGCAATATGAGTAGCATAGACTTAGAGACTTTAGCTGTAATCTATGGTTTAAACAATTTTAAAATTTACATATTAAATAAACCAAAAATATTAGTAAGAACAGACTGCGAGGCAATAGTAAAATTTTATCAAAAGAAAAATGACAAGAATAGCAGCAAACGAAAGTGGTTAAATTTCTTAGACGTCACTTCTATTTATAACATTGTGTTAGAACATATTAAGAGAAAAGACAACAACCTTGCAGATCAACTTAGTAGATGTATGGTAGAAAGTGACTAATGATATTTGTTTCAGTATGTATACAGCAACAGGAAAAGACAAAGCAAAAGCCTCATCATCCCTAGACTATCTAAAGACATTAATGAGCAACACTCGTTTCAGACCACTTACGATGCTAGAATAGTCAAAATTAGATAGAATAATTTTCGGACCCCACAACTTAATAAGTTACACACCGCCCAACTTAACCTTCAAACGGAAGCCAAATGTACAAGTTGACAAGTTGACAAGCCGCAAATATGTCTATTGGATAATCTATGGAAGGCATATAATAGAAAAGACAATAGTTATTTTATTTCAGTTCTAAATCCATTAAGTTATTATTTCACTGAGAAAAATACTACTAACAAATTTAAATTCTATGTTGTTCTCAGAGGACAGAAGCAAGGCATATTCCAGATGTGGATAGAGGTGATGGACGTCATAAAGGATTATAATACACCTCTTTATAAAGTTTTTTATGATTTTATAGAAATCCTAGATTATGCCCGGAGAAATCTAGGACCAAATTATTTTATCACCCCAGCTTTAAGACCAGAAATGCGAAAAATTCCTCAATATAATAACAAAAAAGACACCAATAAAATTATATTTTGCGATCATTGTTCTTCAATGACCAAAGTCTGTAAAAAATTAGAACACACAAATAAAATTCTAGGACAAGACAATGAAAACCTGATAAATGAAAGAAATCAAATGTTAGGCCATATAAATATTCTAAAGACCGTATTAGAATCCTTCATTTTGAATTATCCCAACAGACCCAACATTACGGAACTGAAGAAGTTCCAATGAGTTCTCCATCTCCGATAAAAATGGATAAGAAGGGTGTGCATTCCCCTACGAATGCAGAAAAACCTACTGTATCAAGTAAGAATACAATTAGTCCAGCTCAAACGGTGGCTGGTAAAGACTCATCAAATCCGTTGATGACTGACACTTTGTCAAAAAATGTAGGGAGAATACTCTCAGCCAGTTTCAAAATCACAGGTACCCAGACAGCAGACGAAGAAAGCTCTTCCAAGACTAGGAAAGATTTTTTCTTAAAGAAAAAGAAAAATGAAAAAAATATATAGAGAAAATAGTAGCAGACTCAATAAAAAAAATATTAGTAGAACAACAACCCAAAGAAATAGCAATGAATCTAGAACCGCCAGAGCCAAGATCCAGAATTTTCTTAATTTCAAGAGAAAAAATAAGACCACTTAGAATCGAAACAAGACTGGGACTATCAGACGAAGACAATGACGATTATGATCGAGATTACAATCCGGCCATGGATCAATTTGCCCAAGATTCGAATGTAGATGAAGATTCTGGAATGGATTCCGACTCAGAAGCGTTATATAATTTGGATACGTAAGGAATGACGACATTTACAAAAGACAAAATAAGAGACGTATGCAATGATATAACATATGAATAAATGGGAAACAAATAAACGGATGAGAGTTAAAGTAGAAACATAACCATGTGACTGTGGAGTCCACCCAGCTTGCTAAAGTTTTTATCAAGCCATTTGAAATAAAGATTTGAAATCCATAAAATGCCTATAAATACCCACCTTATGGATAACTTAAAGATAGAGAGCTAGAGAGAAGTAAGAGAAAAATCAAGAGTGAAAAATATAGTGAGCATTAAAAGTTCTTAGTTTTCTAAAGTTTGTTAAAGTTCTTAGTTTTTCAAAGTTTGTTCGTAAAAAAAAAAAAAAGTGTGTGAAAAATGTATATTAGTTTCTTATTCCTTCCACTCGGTAGCTGTTAGCTTTCAGGGGACTCCCGAAAGAAAAACCTCACTTCTTCCTTAAGACATGTAAGTAGTCATTATATAGATCATTATACTTTCTCCCTAGTTTGTAAATTATTTTGAATTATATCAACTTCATATTTTCTTTAGATGTGTTTTTAATATTATAGATCTGGATAGCCGTGCGGATTATCGCCAGTTTTCCAATCATGTAAAATGGATAAATTACTTATAAATATACCCCTAGTATGTGGTTATTCTCTCAGTATTTAGCAATAACGATGGATAAATCTGTAAATTCCTAGGGAATTAAAAGAGTTCGATAACGATTTAAAAGGACAGTTGTATCATCCCGGGGTGTGATTAAAGAAGACATTGCTAAATACCTAAAATTGAAGAGAAAAAATGAACAGGTATAAATAAATAAATAAAAAATATTGGGAGAAAATATACTTTGATCTTTATAACTTCGCTACTACACTGAATTAAGAATAACGAAGGAGGGAATACTGAGTAGAATTTTACACCATATTATAAAACATCCGCTTTAATTACTTGTTTCTTGTTTATTTACCTGCTTATTATTTTTTATCTGTTCTTTATCTGTTTATTATTGAAAATATTATCGGACACCATATAATTTTATGTCTCCTAGAATCTTAGAGCTTTGATACCAATAATAAACAAATAAAAAATAATAAGCAGACAAATAAACAAGTAAGAAAAAATGAATTTTTTATAATATGGTGTAAAATTCGAGTTAAAGTAGAAACATAACTATGTGACTGTGGAGCCACCCAACTTGCTAAAATTTTTATCAAGCCATTTGAAATCCACAAAATGTCTATAAATACCCACCTTATGAATGACTTAAAGATAGAGAGCTAAAGAGAAGTTAGAGAAAAATCAAGAGTGAGAAATATAGTGAGTATTAAAAGTTCTTAGTTTTCTAAAGTTTGTTCATAAAGTTTTTAGTTTTTCAAAATTTGTTCAAAAAAAAAAAGAGAGAGAGAGTGTGTGTGAAAAGTGTATATTAGTTTCCTATTCCTTCAACTCGGTAGTTGTTAGCTTTCAGGGGACTCCCGAAAGGAAAGTCTCACTTCTTCCTTAAGACATGTAAGTAGTCGTTATATAAATCATTGTATTTTCTCTCTAGTTTGTAAATAATTTTGAATTATATCAAGTTCATATTTTCTTTAGATGTGTTTTTAATATTATAGATCTGGATAGCCGTGCGGATTACCGCCAGTTTTTCGATCTTGTAAAAATTGGTAAGTTACTTATAAATATACCCCTAGTATATGGTTATTCTCTTAGTGTTTAGCAATAATGATGGATTAATCTGTAAATTTTTAGAGAATTTAAAAAGTCCGATAACAATTTGAAAGGACTGTTGTATCATCCTGGAGTGTGATTAAAGAAGACATTGCTAAATACTTAAAACTGAAGAGAAAGAGATGAACGGGTATAAATCAAAAATAAAATAAAATTATTGAGAGAAAGTACACTTTGATCTTTATAACTTCGCTACTACACTGGACTAAAGATAACGAAGAAGAGAGTACTGAGTAGAATTTTACACCATATTATAAAACATTCGCTTTAATTACTTGTTTCTTGTTTATTTGTCTGCTTATTATTTTTATCTATTCTTTATCTGTTTATTATTGAAAATATAATCAGACACCATATATTTTTATGTCTCCTAGAATCTTAGGGCTCTGATACCAATAATAAACAGATAAAGAACATATAAAAAATAATAAGCAGGCAAGTAAACAAGAAACAAGTAATTAAAACGGATGTTTTATAATATGGTATAAAATTTGAGTTAAAGTAGAAGCATAACCATGTGACTATGGGGCCCACCCAACTTGCTAAAGTTTTTATTAAGTCATTTGAAATAAAGATTTGAAATCCACAAAATGTCTATAAATACCCACATTATGAATGACTTAAAGATAGAGAGCTAGAGAGAATTTAGAGAAAAATCAAGAGTGAGAAATATAGTGAGCATTAAAAGTTTTTAGTTTTCTAAAGTTTGTTCAAAAAATTCTTAGTTTTTCAAAGTTTGTTAAAAAAAAAAAGAGACAATACCCAATTCTCCCCTGAACTATATCTAAAAAGACTATGACACACCTCAACTTAAAATGGATCATATTATCCCCTGAACTAATTAAAAGTGTAATTTTGACACCCTTAGTGCCTACGTGGCACAACACACTGAAGTGTCCACGTAGACACACGTGTGTGCCACGTATGTGCCACATAGGCACTAAGGGTGTCAAAATTCTACTTTCAATTAATTCAGGGATAATAGGAATAGGACCTCCTTTAAGTTGAGGTGTGTCATAGCCTTTTTAGGTATAGTTCAGGGGGTAATTGGATATTTTTTCAAAAAAAGAAAAGAAAAGAGAGAGTGTGTGAAAAGTGTATATTAGTGTCTTATTCTTCAACTCGGTAGTTGTTAGCTTTCAGGGGACTCCCGAAAGGAAAACCTCACTTCTTCCTTAAGACATGTAAGTAGTCGTTATATAGATCATTATATTTTCTCCCTAGTTTGTAAATAATTTTGAATTATATCAAGTTCATATTTTCTTTAGATGTGTTTTTAATATTATAGATCTGAATAGCCGTGCGGATTACCGCTAGTTTTCCGATCTTATAAAATTGGTAAATTACTTATAAATATACCTCTAGTATATGGTTATTATCTCAGTGTTTAGCAATAACGATAGATTAATCTGTAAATTTTTAGGGAATTTAAAAAGTTCGATAATGATTTGAAAGGACTGTTGTATCATCCCGAGGTGTGATTAAAAAAAATATTGCTAAATACCTAAAACTGAAGAGAAAAAGATGAACGAGTATAAATCAAAATAATATATATATATATATATATATATATATATAAATATATATATATACACACACATGTTGAATTCTATTATGTTGATAAAAATAGTAAAAAAGTTGAGGGTTAGAAAATTAAACATATACCAATCTAGACATGCAATCGAATCAAGTTAGATGAACATCAATCATATTTTTTCAATAAGTAAATCATTTTCTTCTCTAGTTTAACGCGTATCTCAATACTTATAGAAATATTTTCTTAGTGGGGTATTTGGATTGGCTTAATTTTAGTTGCTTTTAACTGTTAAACATTTTTTAAATTTTGATGGTGTTTGACAAAGTAAAAAAATGCTTTTAAACACTTATTTTTAAGTCAAAATAAGTGTTTATAAGTCAAAAGTCAAAAGTAGAATAGTACCAACTTATGACTTTTGGCTTATAAGCTACTTATTAAAAGTCAATTCAAATAAGCTCTAATAATAGAGTTCTATTTTAGGAGTATTTTTTTTATCCCATTTTAGAAGTATTTTTCTAATTGATCATTACAAAGGAAAATGTTAATTGATTCTTTCATATATTTTAGGAGTTTAGTTAATATAATAAAAATAATTAAATAATAAATTAAAAAAATAGTAAAAAGATAATTTTGTTTAAAAGAGAGTCTTTTAATGAAGAACAAAAAGTTCAAATCACCTTTTTAATGACTTTCACACTTTTAATATATTATATATTATAAATTATAGATATAGATTATATATATAGATATAGATTATGGATAGATTATAGATTAATATAATTTAATTCTTTATTATAATTTTTTTTTATTTTGTTTTAAATAAAAAAATAAAAATAGGTCATATTGCTATTTGAAAAGTTGAATAGGACTAATAGTCAAATTTTCTCTATTACAACAATATTACTATTCAAGAACCATTTTAACATGGAAAAAGGGTTAAAAATATTCCTTTACTTTGATAAATTGGTTAAATTTGTCCTTCGTTATACTTTGGGGTTAAATATATCTCTGTCGTTAGCAAAGTTAACAAAAATACCCCTCTTTTTAACATTTTTCCACCATGACAAGGTGAGAGCCACGTGGCATGACAGTTGGATGAGGTGAATGCTGCGTGGCATGCCACCTCAACATCATTTTTTTTTTACTTCAACTTTTATTAATAATTAATTTTATAAAAAAGAAAACTTATAATATTAAATTTTTTTAATCAAAAACAGTTTTATCTTACCACCGTGGACACTGAGGTAATAAAACGCCTCAGCTTGTAAGTGTTGTCTTACTTGTATCAACGTAAAGAGGTGAATGGGGTTGCGACTCTCTGTGTAGTGCACTAGTAGAACTCTGGAAGAAAATATGATGCAGAAGGATTTTGACCTTCAATTTTACAGGTTGTGTGACTCGAACTGGGTAGGATGCTCACTGATTCAGAGATCTCTTACTAGATGATTTTTTACGCTATCTCTTGGTCTTGGAAGATCAAAGACCAACGTGTTGTTCTTGCTTTCCAGCAGAAACAAAATACCAGTTGATGACGATGACCGTTTGTGAATTGCACTGGTTAAAAGGTGTCTTGAAGAGTTTGTACGTGGACCATGAGTAAGCCGTATATATTGTGACAGTCAAACAACACTTCACATTGCCCAGAATTTGATTTTCTACTGACGATCCAAATTTTTGTCAAAGGCACTGAAGGATTTGATTAATTTCGGCCACTGAGGTAGTAAAATACCTCAGCTGGTAGTGTGACGGGATACCGGTAAAACTATTTTTGATTTTTTTTTTTTTAATATTATAAGTTTTTTTTTTTACAAAAGAAATTATTAATAAAAGTTAAAGTAAAAAAATTTAAAATAAAAAAAATGATGTTGAGGTGGCATGCCACGTGCCATCCACCCCTTTCAACTGTTATGTCACGTGGCTCTCATCTTGTCATGTATTTTTGTCATGTCATATGGTCTCATTTTGTCACGGTGAAGAAGTGTTAATTTTTTTTTATTTTTTTTTTATCAACTTTGTTAATGATTAACCCAAAATGTAACGTAGGACAAATTTAATTAATTTATCAAAAGTAGAGCCGGTATTTTTAACTCTTTTAATATTCAAGAGCACTTTCTCTTCACTTATCTCCACTTCCCCATTGTAAGCATTTACAGAAAAATCCAGAACAGCGGAAGCTTTAGTATATCCACTTCTCTTTTTCCAGTTGCAAAAAAAACCCCGAAACTTGCCTATAGCGCGAGAACTTAAGTAAATCAAACTGTGCTTTTTTCTTCAGTTGAAGAAAACTTTCAAAACCTGCCCACAGAGAGAGTTTTAGTATATCGAATTGTGCTATTTTTTCAGTCGCAGAAACAGTGAAAAAGCAGGCATGGATTGTTCAGATAACAATTCTCCTGCTCCATATTCTCAATCTCTGCCTTATATAACTAGTAATAATCCTCTTCAATTCACCATACATTTGCCCAATTTAAACCCAAATTCATCTTCCACTTCTGACCCGAACCCGAATTTGAATTCGGATTCGAATTCCTTATCGGATCAGCTGCTGTCACTCGCTATTCCTACAAAAAGGAGAAGAGGTAGGCCGAGAAGTACGACGTCGTCTTTGGACAGGGTAATCATGGTGAACTTTACTTTGTTTAATTAATGCTTAGGATGTGTTCGATACATTTTTTTTATTTAGGAAAAGGAGTTATTATTATTACTTCCTTCGTTCGATTTTACTTGTCACTATTTCACTTTTTGGGTTCAACTTAATATGAGAAGGATTGCAACTTGTAGCATTTTTCGTATACTTTTCGACCATCTAAATTTTGAACTTAAAATATGAAATTATATACCTTGACTTTAAAAAGCGAAACAGTGACAAGTAAAATCGAACAAAAGGAATATTATTGAGTATTTTTTTGTGTTGGGTATGTAAGTAAAAAATATTATGGTAAAAGGTAGATTCTGCACTGTCCCGTGTTGCCATATTATTCCTCTCCTTTGTACCCGGATTTGCTACACTTGACCGTTATGATTCTATTGTAATTTTCCCCAAATTCCCCAATTTACCGGCTTTCCTGATTCTTTCCGGATTTTAGTTACAGTTGGTCAGTAGTTAAGACAGGGAGGTCAGTTAAACAGTTAGAGGAAAAGTTAGTTATAACTAAATTTTGAAACTTGACCTGTATAAGTAGCAATTAAGGATTCGATTGTAATCGGTTTTTCAATCTCAGAAAAGATCAATAAACTTCTTTTTCTCTTTCTTAGAAATCTAGAGTTCTTAAGCTCTTGAGAGAGCTGTGCAAGGGCAATTATACCATTTTTGCTCTTTGGGCTATCTCGTTTTCATTACACTTTTTCACTGAATAATCAAGGGTCCTATCTGTGGTATTAGAGCTTTCTATTCTCTGACTATCTCCACGGGAGATCATAACACAAGAATGCAAGAAATTCGTAGGGAGGTTGATAATCTCAGAGCTCAATTGAGGGAGTAGACAGTTTTAGTTGCCGGAACACGACAAGCTGTCAATGAGCGAGTTGAGCAGGCCATGAATGAGATTAGAAGGATGTTTGTGGAGATTCGAAATGGAGGTCCAATTCCTCAGCAAGGGGAGGGAGAGAGGGAATGCAGGAAGGTCGCGACAATGGCAGACAGAGGAACTAATAGATGTACACTAGATATTTTTAGGTAGAATTTCCAAAATTTGATGGGGAAGGGTTAAGGGATTGGTTGTATAAATGTGACCAATTTTTCGATATAGACGATACCCCGATGAATCAAGGGTGAAGTTAGCATCCTGCAATCTAGAGGATAAAGCTTTACAGTGGATCAAGCCTACATGAAGAGCAGGTTAACCTGAGAGTGGCCCCGGTGAGGTGAGTATTTGAGGTGCCTATATTCTAGATTTGGGGCTGAGCTTTTCGATGACCCAATGGGAGATTTCAAAGACTTGAAATAGGTGGGTACTGTCCAGGAATACATGGATCTGTTTGATGAATTGTTGACTAGGGTGGAATTGCCAGAAGACTATGTGGTGAGTTGTTTTATCAGGGGTTTGAAGCCAGAAATTTGCTACCTGGGAAGATGTCGGCTCGTAGAATCCTATCTAAGGCTATGAGTTCGGCAAAAATTCATGAACAGACGTTGATAGTGCAAAAACAAGTGTTTGCCACTTCTGAAATACTACCTAATCCAAATAACAACTCCAAATTTCCTACCACAAATACTTCTTCATTCAAAATCCCAATCCTCCAGTTAGAAATGCCCAACCTCTCACCAAATCTCAATCAAATACTGGCCCCAAAAATAACTACAGTAATGCTAAACTGTTTATACCTAAAGAAATGGATGAGAGGAGTAAAGGATTGTGTTTTAACTGTGATGAAATACTCCTTTGTCCATGTTTGTAAAGGGAAGAGACAACTCTTTTTCATGGAGGTGGAAGAGGGGGAAGAGCCTGCAGAAGTCATGGAAGAAGAGGCTATGGTGGATACTGCTGAACTCTTATCTATGATGGGGCAGAATTTTGAGACAGATCAGGAGGGAGCTATTTTACCTCATATTTCAGTCCGTGCCATGAATGGAATTCATGACTTTAGAACCATGAGAGTGACGGTAAAGAAAGGCAATTCAGGTTTTGATAGATACGGGAAGTACACACAACTTCCTCAACCTAGAGACAACTAAAAAATTAGGATGTTTGTTGACTACTATTTCTCCTTTTGATGTATCTATAGCTAATGGGAAGAATTTCCAGAGAAATTACGTCGGCAAGAATTTGACATGGAAGATGCAGGGTTCACTTTTGAATCAGATATGTTGACCTTGCCTTTAGGAGGTTGTAACATGTTATTGGGAATCCAGTGGTTGATCTCTTTAAGTGATGTTCTGCGGAGCTTCAAGAAGCTAAAGATGGCGTTTAGTGTGAAAGGTCATAAGGTAGCTTTGAGGGGCATGCAACCTCCTGAAAACAAGGTGCTTCAAGTAGGATGGAATGACCAAACTGTTGGCTGAACCTCTTGAGCTTTGTATGATTTTTGTAGGGGATATTCAAAAAGGTACCCTCACAACCAGATGTTAGCTTGTGAGGTGCAGGAAGAAGTACAAGAATTGCTGCAAGATTACAGACAATTGAATGACTGCACAGTTAAAAATAAGTTTTCAATTCCTATCATTGAAGAATTACTTAATGAATTACGCGGTGCTAAAATCTTTAATAAGTTGGATTTAAGGTCTGGTTACCATCAGATCAAAATGTTTGAGCTGATAATCCAAAAACTGCTTTTAAAACTCACTATGGACACTGAGTTTTTGGTCATGCCATTTGACCTAACAAATGCACCTTCCACTTTCCAAAGTCTTATGAATCGGATTTCTTACTAGCATCTCAGGAAGTTCATCTTGGTGTTTTTTATTAACATCTAGTGTATAGCCCCACAATGTCTGATCACTTGATCCATCTGTGAACTACTTTTCACATTTTGAGAGATCAAACCTTATTTGTCATGCAAAGTAAATTTACTTTTGGAGTCTCACAGATGGACTATCTAGGCCATGTTATTTCTGGGCAAGGGGTGGTTATGGATCCACACAAGGTGGAAGCAGTAGTGAACTGGCCCTGCTAGTAACCCTTAAACAGCTTAGGGGTTTTCTAGGATTAGTTGGATATTATAGAAGATTTATAAAAGACTATGGCCTTATTGCCAGACCTCTACATGATTTGTTGAAGCAAGGAAAATTTAGGTAAATGGGGGAGCAACTACAACATTTGAGGCACTCAAAACAACTATAACTTCAGCACCAATGCTTACTCTCCCAGATTTCTCTTAGGAATATGTAATTGCGACTGATGCATCTGGTGGAGGCATAGGAGCTGTGTTAACACAAGGAAAGAAACCAATTGCCATTTTCAGTCGGGGTATATGTGACGAGAATAAGGCCCTATCAGTATATTAGAGAGAACTTCTTGCTCTAGTATCAGCAGTTCAGAGATGGAGACAATACCTACTTGGTAGGAATTTTGTGATCAAAACTGATCATCACAGCCTCAAGTACTTGTTGGAGCAGAAAATTAGCCAACTTAAATAGTTGATCAAACTGTTAGGCTATGACTACAACATTGATTACATGAAAGGAAGGATAACACTGTGGCTGTTGCTCTTTCAAGAGTAGACAGTTCTATCCAACTTAATAGCATCTCTAGGGATTCAATTTGATCTTCTGGAAGAGGTTAATCAGTCTTGGTTATCAGGTCCTACATTGAAGAAGTTGATGCAGATTATTCAAGTTGGTACAACAACGACAACATACCCAGTAGATTATTCAAGCTGATCTTCCACAAAAACCTTATTTCAAGTTCCATGCTGGTATTTTGACTAGAAAGGGCAAATTAACGGTGGGAGTCGGATGAGCATTTAAGGAAGAAATTCTTGAGTTTAACATGGAAGTGCCCTGGGAGGACATTCAGGGATCAAAGCAACTCTGCTGAGGTTGAGACGGGATTTTTACTTGAAAAGGATGAAACAGGAAGTTTACACGTTTGTAAGGCAGTGTGATGTATGCCAGCAATGCAAAGGGGTGAGTATTTCCTACCTGGTTTATTGCAGCCCCTACCTGTCCCGCTGGAGTTTGGCAGGACATTTAAATGGATTTTATTGCAGGACTACCACCTGTGGCTGGAAAGAAGGTGATATTTGTAGTAGTGGAAGATTAAGCAAAGCTGCTTTTTTCTTACCCCTTAAACATCCATACTCAGCTTTGGATGTGGCTTAGCTGTTCATGAATGAGATTTTTAGGCTGCTTGGCATGCCTAAATCCATTATCAGACAGAGACAGAGATGCTGTCTTCACAAGTAGATTTTGGATGGAGCTCTTTACTCTTCAAAAGGTTTCACTCTTGACCTCTACTACATATTATCCTCAGACTGAAGTGGTTAACAGGTATTTGGAGGGCTATCTAAGATGCATGACATTTGAGAAACCTAAGAAGTGGCTTATGTGGTTGCCTTTGGCTGAGTGGTGGTACAATACCACTTTCCATTCCTCAACCAAGAAGACCAGACCCCATATGAGATTGTGTATGGTCAACCATCACCTCGACTACTACCTTACCTGGCTCTGGACTCTCAGATAGATGTTATTGACAGAAGTTTGATGGCTAGGGAACTACTTTAAGGTTTTTCAAAGCTTGTCTGGCCAGGCTCAGTGCAGAATGAAGGCTCAAGCTGATAAAGGTAGAACTAACAGGTGTTACAATGTTTGTTGATTGGGTTTACATCAAATTACAACCTTATAGACAACTTTCACTCAAGTCCCATTCCTTTCAAAAGTTGGCAGCTAAATTTTTTTTGGACCCTATCAGATTATTGCTAACCTTGGTAAGTTTGCTTATAAATAATGCCAAGATACATTTTACCTTTCATATTTCCCAGCTGAAACTAAAGAGTGGATCTCAACCTCTCTCTCTACATTACCTGTGGTGCACTCTATTTCAGGGTGTGTTCTACTGGTGCCTGAGGCGGTCCTAGGCATGGGATTAATTCAGAAGAAAGGTCGAGCTGTTTCTCAATGGCTTATCAAGTGGTTTAATGCTCCTGAGGAAGATAGCATCTGGGAAGATCACCACACTTTCTGTCAATTTCCTCATTTCCATCCTTGAGGACAAGGATGCTATGATGGGGGAGTATTTTTATCATTCTATTGTAATTTCCCCCAAATTCCTCAATTTACCAGCTTTCCTGATTCTTTCTGGATTTTAGTTACAGTTGGTTAGTAGTTAAGACAGTCGCGCGACTAGCACACGCGTGGAGGTCCGTTAAACTGTTAGAGGGAAAGTTAGTTATAACTAACTTTTGGAACTTGGCCGGTATAAGTAGCAATTAAGGACTCGATTGTAATCAGTTTTTCAATCTCAGAAAGGATCAATAAACTTCTCTCTCTCTTTCTCAGAAATGTAGAGTTCTTGAGCTCTTGAGAGAGCTGTTCAAGGGCAATTCCACCATTTTTGCTCTTTAGGCTATCTCGTTTTCATCACACTTTTCCACTCGATAATCAGGTGTCCTATCATTGAGCCAAGGGTCTTTCAGAAACATCAACTCTACTCCCCCCGAGGTAGTGGGAAGGTCTGTGTACACTTTACTCTCCCTAGACCTCACTTGTGGGATTCTACTCGGTATATTGTTATTGCTGTAAGACAAAATTAGGAGGATGGGTGGGGTACAGTGATGTCCATTGTGTTGGGGAGGGGGAGGATAGGAGGTTTTGTGTGTGTGTTGGGGGGGGGGAGGTGGTGGTGTAAGGCAGGGGTGGTGTTGGGTGGGTGGGGTTAGTGGTGGTTGTTGGGGTGGGGTGGTCTGGTTAAGCTTGTGCACTTACAGCCCTTGATAACGAACTGAAAAACTCAGCTTTTCAGGCGGACCTACCCTTTTCGTCGTACTTCCTCTTCTCCTTAAGGGCGGATGCCAAATGGTTCCCTGCATCTTCAAGAAAGCTTTGCTTGGTAGGCGGTTGTGGGGACTAGGGGTGGGGTGGTGGTGCCGGTGGGTGGGGTGTGATTTGGGGGTGGGATGGTGGTAGCGTGGGTGGGTGTGAGAGTGGGAGGACACAATGCCAATTGTTTTCCTATTTTTGTTAAGTAAATCATTTTATCAGTTTTCTTATTTGAAAGAGCTTGATTTTCGAAAGAAAATGCTTTTCAAAATTTTTAACCAACAGGAATTGAGAACGTACCAAACACATCCTTACAGTTGTAAGACTAATGGTAATTTACAGTGTCCATTTTCATCCTTGTTGTCTTTTTCTTTTCAGTTTAACAAAACCCTTGTGGAGAATTCGAATCGTGTGCGTAATTTGACTGCTAGAACAAATGCTACTTCTTCTGATGCTTCGGATGAGATTATTGTAATTAACAAAGAGGCTACAACTGAGGCGTTAATTGCTTTAACTGCGGGGTTTCCAGCTGACTCCTTGACTGATGAGGAAATCGAGGCTAAAGTTGTTTCTGTAGTGGGTGGTATCGAACAGGTTAATTACATTCTTATTAGAAACCATATACTTACCAAATGGCGAGTAAATGTATCCACTTGGATAACGAAAGAGATGTTCGTTGACGTTATACCTAAGCATTGTTGTGCTCTGCTGGATTCTGCTCATAATTATTTGGTATCGCGTGGATATATTAATTTTGGAGTTGCACCGGCTATTAAGGATAGGATTCCAGCTGAGCCGAGTAAGCCTAGTGTTATCATTATTGGGGCAGGACTTGCGGGGTTAGCTGCAGCGAGGCATCTGATGATGTTTGGCTTTAAGGTTACAATTTTGGAGGGAAGAAAACGTCCGGGCGGAAGAGTGTACACGAAAAAAATGGAAGGTGGGAATAAGGTGGCTGCTGCTGATTTGGGAGGAAGTGTGTTGACAGGTACACTAGGGAATCCACTAGGTCTTTTGGCGCGGCAGCTCTCTTACACACTTCACAAGGTCAGAGACAAATGCCCTCTTTATCGCGTGGATGGGAAGCCAGTTGATCAAGATTTAGATCACAAGGTGGAGACTGCTTATAACCTACTTTTGGAGAAGGCAAGCACGCTCAGGCAGTTAATGGGAGCAGTTTCTCAGGACGTATCTCTTGGAGCAGCACTGGAGACTTTCCGTCAGGATTATGAAAATGCTGTGAATGAAGAGGAGATGGGTTTGTTTAATTGGCATCTAGCAAATCTAGAATATGCAAATGCAGGTCTGATTTCCAAGCTTTCCTTAGCATTTTGGGACCAAGATGACCCCTTTGACATGGGAGGGGATCATTGCTTCCTGCCTGGAGGAAACGCAAAACTAGTTCAGGCATTAGCTGAAAATATACCTACTCTTTATGAAAAAATTGTGCATACCATTCGTTATGGTAGTGATGGAGTACAGGTTGTAGCTGGGGGCCAAGTATTTGAGGGAGATATGGCACTGTGCACTGTTCCTCTTGGAGTTCTGAAAGGTAGTTCTATTAAGTTCATTCCAGAGTTGCCTCAGCGGAAGCTTGACGGAATAAAAAGATTGGGATTCGGATTGTTAAATAAGGTTGCAATGCTTTTCCCATATGTGTTCTGGGGCACTGATCTTGATACCTTTGGGCATCTTACTGATAATTCTAGTAGCAGGGGTGAATTCTTTCTGTTCTATAGCTATGCAACTGTTGCTGGTGGTCCCTTATTGTTAGCTCTAGTTGCTGGAGAAGCTGCACACCAGTTTGAGACGATGCCCCCGACTGATGCAGTGACAAAAGTTCTTCAAATTCTAAAAGGTAAAATGCAGTTTTTGTTGCGACTGATTTCCTTAATCTTGAACTTTATTTCTCATTCTGTTGTATAAGATGCCATTCAGCATAGTAACAAGAAGAAAAGAACAATAATTTGGCGCGCAGAAAATTAAATTTTTTATGGAGATAATGCCATTTTCTCTTGGTTGTTTTGGTTAAGAAGAGATTGACTAACAGTGATGTGACTGTTTTATTTTCAAATTTTCAATTTTGAATCATTTATCCCATTAGGTTGATAGTTGAGAAAAGGTGGACTATGAAGAAGTGCGGAATAATCCTATCATTGGAGGCTCAATGGCTTAAATTAAAAGAAAACATGGAAAACAAAAGTAATTCATATGGAAAAGACCAATTAATTCAACTATTGCTTCAATGTTATGTTTATTTTTCCATTTAAATGAATGTTGCATCTATCTCGATGTTGATTGCTATTTCACGTAATTGATTCCATCTGTTCTTTAATAATTTTAACACTTTTAATTGACGCAAAACACACTAAAACTAGTTATATAAATACACGGTAGGGAAGATGTCTCTCTTTGAGGGAGACATACTTGAAGAGAACGTAGGAAATCAGGGTTTCTCGAGTACATATGAACTATAGCTCATATTCATTCAACCAGCCCAGAAGAAGGCTAATGTTTGTAATTTGCTTTATTATTAGTAGGCATGCCCTATAATAATGTTTATGACCCCAAAAGATTGGGCCACATCCCTCTTTCCCAAAAGGAGTTTTCTGATTTTAAAAATAAGGAAAATGTGAGGGAGAGGAGAGAGAAAAACTTACTTTTCACCTTCTTGAAAGAATGAATCTATACCTTTTCTTCTTAGACTATATGCTTGAGTTAAACAATCTTTTTCAGTATTCGCATTTGATTGAAATATGTGGTTACTTATCTCTGTATTTCAGTAAAGATAAAATATTGTGCCCTTTCCAAAAAGCATTCTTGTTACATAGAACTTGCCGTTAAGGTTCTTGTTTCTGATGTAGTAATGAGAATTCCGGACATTGCTTTCAGGTATATATGAACCACAAGGGATTGAAGTTCCAGAGCCAATCCAAACTGTATGTACGAGATGGGGAAATGATCCTTTCAGCCTGGGTTCTTACTCTAATGTTGCAGTGGGGGCATCAGGAGATGACTATGATATTTTAGCTGAAAGTGTGGGTGATGGCAGACTTTTCTTTGCTGGTGAGGCCACAAATAGGCGCTATCCTGCCACTATGCACGGAGCTTTCCTTAGTGGGCTCAGAGAAGCTGCGAACATAGCCCACCATGCTGAGGTTAGAGCCATGGGTTTGAAGGTTGAGAAAAAACCATCAAAGAGTGCTCATTATTATGCTACTGTTTTGGATGACTTATTTAGGGAGCCAGACGTAGAATTTGGTAGTTTTTCTATAATTTTTGCTAGTAAGAGTTCGAATTCTGAGTCACCAGCAATTTTGAGGGTGAATTTCAATGTGCCCCAATCGCGGAATCATGGTGGGACAAGGCCTGATAGACATCTTTCTAATAAATTACTCTTTCAGCAGCTTCAGTCCCAATTTAATAACCAGCACGACCTTCATGTTTATACCTTGTTATCCAAGCAACAAGCCCTTGACCTTAGAGAGGTCAGAGGTGGTGACCCGATGAGACTGAATTTCCTTTCTGAGAAACTTGGGGTGAAACTGGTTGGTAGAAAAGGTTTGGGTCCAAATATTGATTCTATAATTGCTTCAATTAAGGCTGAGAGGGGAACGCGCAAACATGGTTCCAGATCTCTTACACCTAAATCTGGTATACCATCCCTTTTCTCTTCATTTGTTCCTTTTTAGTAACCGTAGCACATATCAATTTAAGCCTAAAGAATCTGTTTCTTAAATAGGTGTCATGAAGTCAAAAGCCACCAATCTCAAGGGGAAAACAGTTAGGTATGTGCACCCACCCTCTTTATCCTCTCTCTTTATCTCTAGTTTGTTCTTTCCTTTTCTTGTTGGGAGTGAATCTCAGCTTTTTCTGTATCCTGTTTCTTAATTATTTCAGAAAGGCTAAAGTTGTAAGCGGAGGCAATAGAATCACTTCGTCCCCTGCTGTTAGCAGCAGGATTAAAGCAGTTGGTAGCAGCACTACCACGATTCCTCTGACAAATGTTGACTTGGAACCTAAACCAGTTGGCGCCATTGGATCTGTAGCTTCTCCAAGTTTGAATATTGGTGTAAGTGACAATGTTGGGTCAAATTCAGTGGGCAGTAGTTCTGCACATCTGCTTCCCAATGCAAGCATTGGTGATAAGTTTGACAGTAATATTGATAGTTATACAGTTCCAATTTTGGATGTTGGAGGAAAGACAGGAAGCAATAGCGATGGGCCTGTTTATCCCAGGAGTACATATGATGATAGCACAGATACATGTGCTCCGCCTTCTAGTGGAAATTCCGCTATTCAGCATACATCAGGTATATTATGGTAACACACTTTTATACAGTAATTTATCTTATGCCGTTTATAGTGTTGTCTTCTCCTTATTATGGCAAACTAGCATACATAGAATGTACTACTGGACTAACAAGAACCTACGTAAATTTCTTTATGGTTCTCATGAAAGTAGCTACCATGATGACGAAAACTGCAATTTAACATGTATTCGCTGGTTGCTGACCTTTATACTATGGCTTGCAGGTGATGGGGAGTTGGAAACTATGATGCTTGACGGGGAATCGAGGATGTGATTGTCAGCTTGACACCTATCGCTTGCTTACTCGTCGCTTTCAAGAGTTACGCATATTTTACAACTGACTCCCATCTTATGATACTGCAGTCTGCAGTTGTTCTGTCTAGTGTTTTTGTTATACTGCTGCGTAACTTAGAAGGCATCCATTTGGGATTTCTAGCCCATTGTGTATATTGCTACTTTTAGGAGCTCACCAACCTTTGCAGTTTTAGTTGCCAATTTCTTAGTACAGTTGTACATTATCCCTAGGAGGGGAACCTTTTTTTTGATATATAGATGCAGTAAAGATTTTTCCTGAGCCACTTTACTGAACCGAGGGTCTATCAGAAACAACCTCTCTACTTCGTCTAAGGTAGTGGTATGGACTGCGTATTCCTTACCCTCCTCCCCAGACCCTATTTTGTGGGAATGCACTGGGTATGTTTGTAACACCTCTTACTTTTTTCTAGCTTAAATTCGCTCCTAGAATATCAAGAACTAGCTTAAAATATGAATACCATTTTATTCCTATGTAATTTTCAAGATTTCGACTTTCCATTGCGTAGGAAATTGAATAAGCTTTTCATCGATATAAAATTCGCCCAAATTCGACACCCGGGCGAAGAGTTGTGGCCATTTTAGTAAGACAGTGTACCACCTGAGCCATCAGTGCGTTGCCGAGCCAGCCAAAATAGCAATTGTCAGTTTCCAGTGTTGCTCCGCGATATTGGCGCATCGCGCCATAGACCTAGTTCACAATTATCAATTTTCAGTGTACCAATGCGATTACACCGTGTCGCGGTGCACTTTCAGTTTGCAAACAAAGTGGCAACGCGATACCACCGTGTTGCGCCACCATACAATTTCCCAACTGTCATTTTTCAGTGACACGGCGCGATAGTGCCGTGTCGCGCCAGGTGCCCAGTTCGGAAAAAATTTACAAAAAGTTTGAAGGACGCTCAGGGTTAAAACAGTCTTTTCCCACAATTTTATTATGGCCAGATACGGGATTTAATCCCTAAAAACGTCCTTAGCTACTCATTATTCACTTTTCCCTAAATTAAAAACCATTCTCTCTCAAACTAGCAAAATCTTAGCCCTCAAGGGATCAAGAACAAAGCTCAAGGATTCTCCAAGAACTCCAAGAAACTCACAAATTAAGGTATGTTAGATGTTTATTCATGGGTCCCTTTCACCCATGAAGTCCAAAAATTCTTTTTCAAAGTACAAAGATTGAGTATTTATGATTTTCGTATTTGAATTAGATTGAATTCATATTCTTGATATTAGTTGGGTTAAGATCAATGACTTAAGTGCAAGTTTCATGAAATTAAATAGCATGTATAACAAATATGTGATTATCTTGATAAACTCTTGAATTTATAAAGTGATTAATGCATCTATGATGTTGATTTGGTTTTCAATCCATGATTGTGATAAGATTCATGAAAATAGAATAGTATTTAGGGGGAAATTATATGAATTGTATGTTGAATCCATGAAATTGCAAGTTTGGGCATTGTAGTTGCCATGTTTATATGTTATTCATGATTATGTGCATTAAGTTGTGCTCCTCAAGTGTTTGATAGAATGTCCATGTGAATTAAATGATGTAATCATGACATGCTAGTATATGTACAAGTTAATGCATTACAAGTGTTTGATGAAATGTCTCTATGATTGAATTATGACCAAGTGAACATTGTTATGTTATTCAAGATTATGCTTTGCTTTACTTTTCATGCTATCGAGTTCTGGGGGTATTTAATACCCGATAATTTAGCTGTTTACTTAGAGCCAGTGTCAGTTACAAAATAGTATCAATCATGTCACGATTAGTAGTACTCTCAGTCCGTTACAAAACTCAGTAGAACTCAGTCAATTACAGAACTTAGGAAAACTCAGTAATCTCAGTATCAGTCTAGTCCAGTTCAGTATACTCAGTTCAGTGTCTTTCAGTTGGGAGTAGGATTCAGCACCGAGCGAGCCTAGGGATAGAGGCACACCCGTTAAATAGGACTGGGTCCCTAGAAGCAATCCCTAAGTTCCAGAACTATGTAGCCAGCGTAGGTTATGAGATGTCTCCCGTTAGGTAGGACTGACATACTCAGGGATCACCCACTAGTTTAGGACTGATCTCAGGGGTCACCCGTTAGTTAGGACTGACTCCATAGTAGTTGTCTTTACCCGTGGCACGGTACTGACACCCTTCCAATTGCGGTTACAGATTGGACCCCAGCTCAATTATCTATTAGTTCAAATTGGGGCATGTCGGTTAGAAGATTACCTCCCACAGTTTCAGTCTCAGTCTTCAGAATAGAACTTAGTTCAGTTCTACAGAATTAGGACTGTCAGATACAGTCACTCAGTTATCAGTAAATCAGATTATCAATATATTCAGTTATCAGTTATTAGATTCAATTCCAGTATACTCAGTTACAATATGCTCAGTAGTTGCAGATCCTCCATGTATGCTAGTCCAGCTCTTGCATGTTATTCAGTTAGTTATTGTTCATGCTTATAAACCCATACATTCAGCATTACCTCATCTAGCATACCAGTACATTCCCACGTATTGACACATACTTTTTTGCGCTATGATGTTTCATATCATAGGTTTAGACGCTTAGGTTCCTGACCGCGTTTAGCCAGATTCAGCCAGCAGTATCAGATCTAGTAGTGAGTCCTCATCTATCGAGGATGTGCTTTTATTTCAGTACTTCAGCTTAGCAGTATTTTAGTAGATGGAGTTAGTTGGGGGATTGTCACATCAACTCCACTTTCATACAGATTCAGTTAGAGGCTTTTCAGGCTAGATTTTCAGACAGTATTTCAGATTCAGATGTTATTATTCATTATTCGTATTTTAGATGTTTTGAACCTTATGGCATTTCAACCCATTTTTTCGTATTAATTTTAGTATTATTATTCAGTGCTCATAACAGATATCATTCATGGGTTAACTTGTGGTCCTTCGGGGTCGTAAGCACCGTGTGACGACTAGGGGGTAGTCTCGGGTCGTTACAAACTTGGTATCAGAGCCTAAGGTTCAACAGTGTCTTAGGGAGTCTAAAAAGTCGCATCTAGTAGAGTCTTGTGCATGGGTGTGTAGCGCGCCACACTTATGGACAAGAGGCTATGAGATGTTTTAGGAAAAGTTTCCCTTCTTTCAGTATTCATGTCGTGCGAGTAAGCGTGAGCTTAAGTTAATCTCTCAGTCTAATCCGCTTCTTTCTTTCGTTTACAGAATATGCTTCCCAAAAGGACTAACGAAAGAAGGACCGGAAATTAGTCAGCTCCTCAGCCCGTTCAGGCAGATCCCCTGGACGAAAATGTCTCTTACGCAGAATTCAGAGTTGCATTCACTACTCTAGCCAATTCAGCCGTAGCTCAGAATGAATGGCCAACTGCTGTTCCGGCTAACCCAGTGGCTAATACTGCTGCAACCAGAATTTGGGACTTCACCCGGATGAATCCTCTTTCCTTTAAGGGATCTAAGTCTGAAGAGGATCCACAAAAGTTCCTCGATCAGGTTCAGAAAGTCATAAAAAGTCACAAACATCATGGGAGTGACTTACAGTGAGAGTGTAGAGTTAGCCGCCTATCAGCTACAAGATGTAGCCCATATGTGGTTTAAGTAGTTGAAGGTAAACAGAGGTATAAATGCATAGCCTATAGAGTGGGAAGAGTTTGCTACTGCCTTCCTAGACAGATTCTTTTCCTTAGAGCTGAGAGAAGCCGAAGTGTTAGAGTTCATTAATCTCAAGCAAGGTAGTATGAGCGTAAAAGAGTATTCCCTCAAGTTTACTTAGTTAGCCAGATATGCTCCCCATGTAGTAGCAGACAATAGGTCCAGAATGAGCAAGTTCGTATCTGGGTGTCAGATAGTGTGGTTAAGGAGTGCAGAACAATGATGTTGATTAAAGAAGTGGACATATCTAGGCTTATGGTCCATGCTCAACAGATTGAGGAGCAAAAACTTAAGAAGGAGGAGAGAGAGAATAAGAGAGCTAGAACGGGTAGCTTTAATTTCAGTCAGCCTAAGTCAGAGGGCGGTAACCGTTCCCAGTTTCATCCAAAGTCTTCAGTTTCAGTTCCAGCTCCGTCCTCAGCTAGTGCTCCAGTCCCTATGTTCAGGAATGAAAATCATGATGGGGCACCAGGCTTCAGAACCCAGGGTAGTGTGAGTAGTGGTCGTACCTATCCACTTTGTGAAGAGTGTTGTAAAAATCACCTAGGTGCGTGTAGAGCAGGCAACGAAGTGTGTTTTGGATGTGGTAAGCCAAGCCACAAGATGCGAGAATGTAGATTAATATCTCAGAGGGGAAAAATTTGCGTCAACAGGGCGTCACTTCCAGTACCACTAGTGGTCAACGCCAGAATAAATTTTATGCACTCCAGTCTCGCCATGACCAGGGAAGTTCTCCTGATACAGTTACGGGTACGTTATAAGTCTTTCGTCTTTATGTTTATGCCTTATTAGATCTCGAGGCTTTACTTTCTTTGTAACCCTTATATAGCCATCAACTTCAGTGTCAGACCCGAAATATTAGCAGAGCCTTCCTCAACGTCTACCTCAGACTCTAGAAGTAAAGTGGTGCCAATTTAGTTTGGAGTTTATTAAGTGATCCGCAGGTTTAGAATAATGGTTCTAAGATAAGGGGGAGATGGTAGAACAAGTAACCAAGTCAGGCTTTCAGATTTTAGTAGTAATGTCAGTACTCATGCCTTACATGTCAGTTCTATAATCACAGATTATATTCGTGCACATCATCGAAAATAATGCATGCTTATAGTTCCAAGTATAGGGAGTTTCAGTTCAGTCAATATTCAGTTAGTTCCAGTACAGTCTCAGTTACCATCTCAGTTACAGTCTCAGTCACAGTCTTAGCCCAGTAATCAGATCAGTACCTCCGTTTACAGACTATTTCAGAATCATGATATATGCTTGGTCTTGCGTTCTTAAATAATATCGCTCTCACGAATTTATGCTCAGTTATCTCATGTTACTCAGTTGGTCTCTTCCTCATATTCATAGTACTCTACAGTTTCAGTCCGGTTATTCAAACTTAGTACAGTTCAGTCTTACATGCCCAGTATTTAGCTATTAGTCATTCAATTAATCAGACAAGTTAGTATGGGTAAGCATTCGTGCTCAGTGCCCATATAAATATTTTCAGTAGTCACAAGAGAAGTGTCGTACCGAAATGAGATGTATTGTTGAGAGAGTATTCGAGGAATATGTCTAAGTTTGAGAATTTGTAGTTACAGTGCATAGGGCTTAGTCACTTTATTTTTTTAGGGTGCTTCGTAGGCTTCGTCTCATGTTACAGAATTTTAGCCAAGCTACGAGTTCAGCCTAGTTTATGTAACATGCCTCAGTTTCAGATCCCAGATATTCAGTCACGATTTAGTTCGTGGGTGCTCCTTGCATCGTCTCGTGCTTTTCCTTAGTACCTCAATCGAGTTAGCATTCTCGAGGGACATAACATCCCAAGGGGGGATGCACTATAACCCCCGAGCTATCATGATCTAAACCTTTTAATTTCAGCCGTAAGCTATGTACTCAAAGGCTCAGTTCAGTTCATGATATTCAGTTCGTGTATCACATTTCAGACTCATTCATGTTCTCATGTTCCCATTCATACATGTTCAGTAAATGATCTTAGGCTTATCAGTGTTCTCAGCTTAAGGTAACAGTCTTCCTTAAATTTACTCAGTCCCATGTTCAGTTACAACCATAAGTCTTAGTATCAGTTATCGTTGCATATTCAGTCACGCCTTCATTAATCAGTTCAGTCATGTATTCCATGCATCAGATATGCATGTCCAGTATGGAAACTCAGTTTGTTAGTAGTTCAACCATGTAGTCATGTTCAGTGTGTCAACTCAGTCTATCAGCATTTCTCAGCCTAGCCAGTTTTATTCGAGGACGAATATTCCCAAGGGGGAGATATTGTAACACCCTGTACTTTTTCCTAGCTTAAATTCGCTCCTAGAATGTCAAGAATTAGCTTAAAAATGAATACCATTTAATTCCTATGTAATTTTCAAGATTTTGACTTTCCATTGCGTAGGAAATTGAATAATCTTTCCATCGATATAAAATTCGCCCAAATCCGACACTCGGGCGAAGAGTTATGGCCATTTTAGTAGGACAGTGTACCACCTGAGCCATCAGTACGTCGCGGAGCCAGCCAAAATAGCAATTGTTAGTTTTCATTGTTGTTCCGCGATATTGGCGTATCGCGTCATAGACCTAGTTCACAATTATCAATTTCCAGTGTACCAACGCGATTACACCGTGTCGCGGTTCACTTCCAGTTCGCAAACAAAGTGGCAGCACGATACCACCGCGTCGCGCCACCATGCAATTTCTTAGTTGTCATTTTCCAGTGACACGATGCGATAGTGCTACGTCGCGCCAGGTGCCCAGTTCGAAATTTTTTTACGAAAAATTTGAAGGACGCCCAGGGTTAAAACAGTTTTTTCCCACAATTTTATTATGGCCAGATACGGGATTTAATCCCTAAAAACGTCCTTAGCTACTCATTATTCACTTTTCCCAAATTAAAAACCATTCTCTCTGAAACTAGCAAAACCCTAGCCCTCAAGAGATCAAGAACAAAGCTCAAGGATTCTCCAAGAACTCCAAGAAACTCACAAATTAAGGTATGTTAGATGTTTATTCATGTGTCCCTTTCACCCATGAAGTCTAAGAATCCTTTTTCAAAGTACAAAGATTGAGTATTTATGATTTTCATGTTTGAATTAGATTGAATTCATATTCTTGATATTAGTTGGGTTAAGATCCATGACTTAAGTGCAAGTTTCATGAAATTAAATAGCATGTATAACAAATATATGATTATCTTGATAAACTCTTGAATTTATAAAATGATTAATGCATCTATGATGTTGATTTGGTTTTCAATCCATGATTGTGATAAGATTCATGAAAATAGAATAGTATTTAGGGGGAAATTATATGAATTGTATGTTGAATCCATGAAATTGCAAGTTTGGGCATTGTAGTTGCCATGTTTATATGTTATTCATGATTATGTGCATTAAGTTGTGCTCCTCAAGTGTTTGATAGAATGTCCATGTGAATTAAATGATGTAATCATGACATGCTAGTATATGTACAAGTTAATGCATTGCAAGTGTTTGATGAAATGTCTCTATGATTGAATTATGACCAAGTGAACATTGTTATGTTATTCAAGATTATGCTTTGCTTTACTTTTCATGCTATCGAGTTCTGGGGGTATTTAATACCCGATAATTTAGCTGTTTACTTAGAGCCAGTGTCAGTTACAAAATAGTATCAATCATGTCACGATTAGTAGTACTCTCAGTCCGTTACAAAACTCAGTAGAACTCAATCAATTACAGAACTTAGGAAAACTCAGTAATCTCAGTATCAGTCTAGTCCAGTTCAGTATACTCAGTTCAGTGTCTTTCAGTTGGGAGTAGGATTCAGCACCGAGCGAGCCTAGGGATGGAGGCACACCCTTTAGATAGGACTGGGTCCCTAGAAGCAATCCCTAAGTTCCAGAACTATGTAGCCAGCGTTGGTTATGAGATGTCACCCGTTAGGTAGGATTGACATACTCAGGGATCACCCGCTAGTTTAGGATTGATCTCAGGGGTCACCCGTTAGTTAGGACTGACTCCACAGTAGTTGTCTTTACTCGTGGCACGGTACTGACACCCTTCCAATTGCGGTTACAAATTGGACCCCAACTCAGTTATCTATTAGTTCAGATTGGGGCATGTCGGTTAGATGATTACCTCCCACAGTTTCAGTTTCCAGAATAGAACTCAGTTCAATTCTACCGAATCAGGACTGTCAGATACAGTCACTCAGTTATCAGTAAATTAGATTATCAGTGATCTCAGATTATCAGTATATTCACTTATCAGTTATCAGATTCAGTTCCAATATACTCAGTTACAGTATGCTCATTAGTTACAGATACTCTATGTATGTTAATCTAGCTCTTGCATGTCATTCAATTAGTTATTGTTCATGCATATAAACCCATGGATTCAGCCTTACCTCATCTAGCATACCAGTACATTCCCACGTACTCTGCGCTATGATGTTTCATATCATAGGTTCAGACGCTCAGGTTCCTGACCGCGTTTAGCCAAATTCAGCCAGCAGTAGCAGATTCAGTAGTGAGTCCTCATCTATCGAGGATGTGCTTTTATTTCAATACTTTAGCTTAGCAGTATTTAGTAGATGGAGTTAGTTGGGGGATTGTCCCATCAACTCCACTTTCAGACAGATTCAGTTAGAGGCTTTTCAGACTAGATTTTCAAACAGTATTTCAAATTCAGATGTTATTATTCATTATCAGTATTTTAGATATTTTGAACCTTATGGCATTTCAACTCATTTTTCCGCATTAATTTTAGTATTATTAATCAGTGCTCAGAGCATATATCATGGGTTAACTTGTGGTCCTTCGGGGTCGTAAGCACTGTGTGACGACTAGGGGTAGTCTCGGGTCATTACAATGTTGTTGTAGTTGTATGACGCAAAGATTTACTGAAGGAAAAAATGGGTCCCTTTTCGTGAATTATTTACTTTTTCCAGAATGATTTTTCCTTTTGTTTCAAATTCGTATTTTTCTAGAGCTTTTGTCTTGAGCTGGAGGTCTATTGAATCTATCTCACTGCTGAGGTAGTGGTATGGACTGTGTATACTCTTCGAATCCCACTTTGTGGGAATATACGGGGTATTATGTTGTTTCAAAATTGTGTTTGGTCATAAATTTTTCAAATATGTGCTTCAAAACTCAGTTTTCATGAATTCCAAATAGTCCTCTCCTCTCCTTTGCAAAAGTATGACCAAATGCAGTTTCTTTTTTTAACTTAAATTTCGTAAATTTCAAATAGTGCGAAAAATATTTAAAATCAATGGCCAAACGCCTACGCGTTGTACTAAAGTTCAAGTGCAGAGAGTAGTTAGCTAATGAATCAGCAAAAATAATGGCTGTCCTACAAGTTTATCTTGTTCGTTTTGTTAATAAGTTACTGAGTTTATTGCATAAGAGTCTAGTTGTGATATCTCCGGATAATTAGTATATGAACCAAACAATCTCTTAGGGTTGTTTGGTTCGGAAAGAGTTATCACGAAACTAATTATCCCACCATGTGTATGAAATAACTTATTCCATCACTGTGGTGTAAATGATGGAATAAATAATCCCGATAATAACTAATACCTCACACCAAACATGGGATAAAATAGTCCCTCATTTTATCTCGGGACTATTTATCCTTATACCTCACAACAAACGACCCCTTAGCTTATTGTTTTCCCAATTGAACCATGACAATGAGTATTCAGAACACAACATAGGGATCAGCTAAAGCAGTTTACAGAGAATACATTCCTCAATGTACAAACACAACTAGGGCCCAAGGGAAAAAGCGCAGCCCGGTGCAATGAGTATTCCGTATTCATGCAGGGTGCAGAGGACCAAACCCCTAAAGAGTGATATAGGAAGCCTACCTTGAGCATTGAATCCGTGACCTATAGTTCACACGGAAACAACTTTACTGTTGCTCCAAGTCGAGCAATAATCCACTTCTACATGAATTCAAGACTATTTTCCTTACATTTCCTGACTACAATGAACTCTCACTTAACACTTTTCATCTAGTATAATGATATATATGAATCATGATACAAGAGGCGAGTCCTTCATAAGAAAATCATCGCCGAGGTTCAAAGTTCAATCAAGCTAAAGGACTTCAGCGTTTCTCATTCTCTGGATCGGCATTACAATGTCAATGTCCCTCCCAACCACTCTTCTAGTTTCGCTTCTTTATCTGCTTTAAATTCATCAAAGTTTTCGGCTAAAGACAGCAGTTGATCATGGGACATGCTTTTGTTTACCTGTTCTTGTTGTAGCTCATCCGCAATTCGACTTGACGATGTTAAGTCTTCACTATTGGACCGACCAAGCGAGGAAGAAGAGCTTGCAGCTGCAGCTAATAGCACATCATTAGTACAGGTCACAGATGGCTCATCCTTGTCCGATAAAGATGGTTCACTCTTGACTGGTTGAGATTCTCCAGTTTCTAACTGAGGCCACTTGAAGTTGCTAGCCTTTTCTTTTGCAGATTTTAAAACATTCGAAAGATAGCCTGTTGTCCTCTCATCGCCCTCTTCTGAACCTGTACTGCGAGCCCAGGTAGAAGGACTCCAAGAGGTAGTTATACCAACTGGGAAACTTGTACTAGGTCCACTAATTAATCCTTTTTTTGGTTGTTTCTTTGAAATAACAGCTAGAGTATGTCTGAGATCTTTAATCATCTCGTTAGCAATTGGAAGGCCACACTCTTTCATCGACCTGATCACAGTGATTGAATCCTCTGAATCTTCCGTGTGGAGAGTCATTTCACGGGATTTCTCCTCAATGTTGTTCTTGAGATTTACAAGGTTGGGCGCTGCATTCTGGGAATGCTGTTGAATGTAGAAAAGCCCCACAGAGGGCTCATTTGCAATGAACTTTATCATATCTGCCAAGGATTCAGTTATCTCTACAAAGCCGTCCGCTGTGGAAAATTCATGCATTTTCTTGAAGGCCAACGGTTCATCATCACTGGTTGAGCAACAAAACGATGAGAAAGCTTGTTCAGATAAATAATTCAAGAGTCAGAAATGGGAATTCTCTTAGCATTTTGCGTGTATACTATATGTTGAGTAAGTTGGCCAGATTTCTTGGCAAGGTTCATCCTACTTCTATGAGTATTAGTGGTTTAATAATCACATACCATGCGAGGGACGATATTTGAAGGGTAAAAACCAAAAAGCCAGGAAATGCTTCTCTATCTAAGCTTGAGCCAGAAAAGGTCAATATCATAGTCAAAAACAGCTGTCACAACTAATATTCAGACATCGATTCTCGGTTATGTGATTAGATTTGCAATTCCATTACAGTAATGGAATTGCTCCATGTCTACAAATCTAAGTTGGGCGGCTGCATCCGCGTTGGATTCTCCAAAAATACACTACTTTTGGAGAATCCGACACGCACCCACCGACATTTTTGAAGAGTCGAGCAACATATCTATAAATCTAGGCTCTTGTTAAGCGTGTTTGGGGATACCAAAAGCATCAGTGAGCCTTGAATTTGATGTTAAGGAGGATTAGACATAGACTGTTGCATAGTAAACCAATTACAAGTAATATGTTCCTAAGCTGGAAACTTCTTAGCAGCACAGCTGAGGAAATTCCGATACAATACTAAGAAATAACCAAAAGGGTGCATTTATCTCCAGATCTAATTGTTAATTTTTCAAAAAGGTCTCTTTTTGGTTACCTAAATTTTTATCAAACTGATGTGAATCTTAATGACAAGGTTTCCCTTATATGATAAGGGCACGTAACCACTACTCACCCTTTCAAGCAACCGTATGGAAGGTGTTGGTATGTTTAATCACAAGCTGTCAAGTGCCATAAGTACTTCCTTACGGAAGAAATCCTCGAACTAAACAGGAAATTTACAAGGCACACATTTTCAGAGGGAAGCAACAAAAATGAACTGCTTGCAACTATAACGACAACACCTCCAGTGTAATCACACAGGTGGGGTCTGGGGAGGATTGATGAGGTAGAGAGGCTATTTCCAAAAGACCCTCGGCTGAACAAACAGTGAAGAAGAGGCAATCGCAAGCAACAAAACCAACAAGGCAACAACAAGATAATAAGATACTGAGGCGAAACAAATGGTAGTGACATAAATCTAGAACAAGATAGGGATAGCGTCTTCTGAGGTGAGGTAGAGATATTGTTTCCGATGGACACTGGGCTCAAGACGGTAGTGACAGAAATCTAAAAGTAAGATATGAACTGCTTGCATAGACACAGAATGTAATAGATCCACAAAGAAAGCTCATAATTTTTCATATTTCACAAAAAATTCATGCTAACTCAGGCATGGTTTTTACAAATTTTTAATTGCTGCATTTATGCCTCCTTCGATAGACATGGTTTGGGTTATATCAGCTAAGTACCCTGAGATTTACACTTTAGCAGACAAGTAATATTACACTTATACATTCTAGAAAGGCACTTCCAAGAGGAAACTGATAATAAGATGTGAAAACAGATTGTGATTGTCACATACTCAACAAGTTGATGTCCGAACCAGAAGGTGCAATGAGCTAAAATTAACTTACCAAAGATACAAAAGAAAACAGAAACTACAGTGAGACCCAACATTAGCCTCTCCACAACCTCCAACCCCACAATACAACAACAACTACTACAAAAACAACCATGCATGCCCAATGTAATCCCACAAAGTGGAGTCTGGAGAGGGTAGGGCGTATGCAGACCTTACCCTTACCTTGGGGGTAGAGAGGTCGTTTGCATTAGACCCTCGGTTCGAGGGAAAACAGTTCAAAGCAGATTGGAAAAGGACTTCAATCCCATCATATAGAAGAAAAATATATAATTGAAATCATCAGTCTACCAAAACATACAAAGCATTTCAGGTTCCAATTGATCAAAGCATTAGGTTCTTTAAAAGGCCTAATCGAGTATGACCTCAAACGAGAACCAAGCAGTTGCCTTATCTAGCTCGAGAGGAATATTTTACTGTATACTTTGGAAAATCAAACTGGACACAGCAAATTCAGAAACAATAAGTACCTGCCCACACCCTTTTCAAGTGAACTGTCATATCAGCAATACCGGTGAGTCGCCAAAAAGGGTAAGTGCAAATGAAAACTGTTTAACCGGTTTAAAGTCCGAGAAATAGTAATCAGGTGTTGTTTATTCCATTTGAGCGTGAATCGGTTTCAAGACATCACCAGTAAGAAACTAAACTAGAGTAGCAATTGACATGATTCCATTTGTTATCGTTACATTTTTCTTTAGCTTTTCATTAACTTGATTTGCAGCTTCTTTTTATTTTATTATCTTGTAAGAACATATCATTTTTTAGCACAAGAAGTAGCAATAAAACGGATAGACAATAAGATGCAACTTTTGGTCAGAGGTAGAAATTTCAACATAATTAAATACTTTCCTAAGAGAAAAAGAAATATTGTTCTTAATTTTTCTTTTCCATAATTATCTTACTTGAACATAGATCATGTCCACCGATCAGCCAATTTGAAGGTGACAGACACTACGATTTGCGTAACCTGAAGAATGAAGTAGGTAATCATCAATTAGTATCCATTTGGTAAATCCGCAGATATTATCCAGAGAAAAGATACTGCAAGTGTCACATAATAAAGTTATTGATTCATCAGTGCTAATTCTATTGTTGATTTGATTCAGGTGGGCAAGATTTAAACTTTATGGGTTCAAAATTTAATGTTCTTAGAATTGAACACTCATTATATATTTTGAAGTTATGGGTTCATATCCACTAGTTGTTGCAATTTTAGGGGATACTTCGAGTGAAGAAGTACTTGATTCATATGACCCTGGTATCCGCACTCTGCATCCACCTTTGGCTATAAGCTACTATAATGGGGAAAAAACAAGAGTACAGTAGGAAGTTTCCTCAATTTAGAGAACTTGTTGAGGGTAAAGTAACCTAAAAAGAGGTTTTCTACTTTGTTTACACCTTAAATACAAGGTTTTCCCTTCTCCCAATAATATACATTACCTAATTACCAATAATATACATTACCGAATTAAACAACAAAGACATTCCAAGTACAAAAAACTGCTAAAAGGGCATCCCGGTGCACTAAGCTCCCGCTATGCGGAGGATCCTGAGAAGATCCGGGCCACAAGGATCTATTGTACTCAGCCTTACCCTTTATTTCTGCAAGAGGCTGTTCCCGCAGCTCGAACCTGTGACCTCCTAGTCACATGAAAGGCAACTTTTACTAGCTACGCCAAGGCTTCCCTCTTCAGAAAACCACTACTGATTCTAAATAAGTACTATCTTTTTACATTATATTATTGAAGTTCTTTTTACTATCAATGCAAATTCTGTAGTATAAAACTAAAGAGGAACAAGAAAACCAAGATTCTATTTGACTCGAGAAAACTTAAATTACCCCAAAAATCCAGTGTTCAATCAATCAATAATTACCCACTAAAATATAACATAAACGCACTTCTCAAAAAACAATTTTGAGCTCAAATTCTCCATCAATTATCTAACAATCAGCCAATACCACCTAGATATAGCGAAAGCCCATATCAAAAATCAATTTTTAGCTCAAATTCTCTATCAATTATCTAGCAACCAACGAATACCCACCTTTATATAATAAAACCCACTTCCCAATAACCAATTTTTAGCTCAAATCTCCATCAATTATCTAACAATGGACCAATACCCGCCTAAATATAACCAAAAAAAACACTTCTCAAATATCAATTTTGACCTCAAGTTCTCAATCAATTATCTAACAATCAACTAATGCCCACCTAGATATAACACAAATCCACACCTCAAAAACCAATCTTTAGCTCAAATTCTCTATCAAATATCAATTATCTAACAATTGACCAATACCCCCCCCCCCCCGCCTAGATATAACAAAAAAAAAAAACGCTTCTCAAATATCAATTTTGATCTCAAATTCTCAATCAATTATCTAACAATCAACTAATGCTCAACTAGATGTAACACAAATCCAATTCTCAAAAACCAATCTTTAACTCAAATTCTCTATCAAATATGATACTCCCTCCGTCTCAAATTATGTGTCATCATTTCCTTTTTAATCCGTCCCAAAATAAGTGTCGCCTTTCCTTATTTGACAACTTTTTAAAGGCACAATTACCCTTTTACCCTTATTGGTCCCACTTAATAAAAAAATATTGACACATTTTTTGATAAAGGATAATTTGGTAAACTTTACCAAGTCTTCTTTCTTAAACTCCGTGCCCGGTCAAATGGCGACACATAAAATGGGACGGAGGGGGTATCAATTATCTAACAAGCAACAATACCCACCTAAATATAACAAAAACTCATCTCAGAAACCATTTTTTAGCTCAAATTCTCTATCAATTAGCTAACAATCCACCAATACCCACCTAGATATAACACAAATCCACTTCCCAAAAAGCAATTTTAACCTCAGATTCTCAATGAATTATCTAACAATCAACTAATACCCACATATACATAAAAGAAACCCACTTCACAAAAATCAATTTTGACCTCAAATTCTTTTATCAAATTATCTAACAATCAACAAATACTACAGCTACATATAACAAAAACCCACTTCTCAAAAACCAATTTTGACCTCAAATTCCCTATCAATTATCTAACAATCAACCAATATATAACAAAACCCCACTTCTCAAAAATCAATTTTGACCTCAAATTCTCTAAAAATCAACAAATACCCACTTCTCAAAAATCAATTTTGACCTCAAATTCTCTAACAATCAACAAATACCCACTACTCAAAATTCAATTTTTAGCTCAAATTCTTCATCAATTAGCCAATTAAAAAACACCCCACAAGAAAATCCTCCCTCTCTTCCTCTAAACACCAATAAAAGGTAAAATATTCTTTAAAAACAAAACAAAAAAGAAAGTGCAAAATCATATGAACTTACAGATGAAACTAGATAAATTTGGAGCTTTCTTCTGACCGTTGATGGATTTGGACAACAATTGTAGTATAAGGATGTCCCTTGATATAATGTAGTACTTCACAGGTAAGAGAATTAGGTATTTTGTCTTTACTATTGAAACTTAATTAACATAACAAACATGGAAATAATACAGCTACTTTTGTTTTTCCCCTTTTGGTCTTTGTTTTGATATCTAGCATTTCGATTCAACTGCTTTTTAAGTAGGGTGGCCATAAATATCGAAAAAAAATGAAATACTGAACTGGATGAATTTAAAAAAAAATAATTTAATTTTTGATACATACATTTCTATAATAAAAAATCAAACAAATCAAAATAAATAAATCGAAATCGAATGGGATTATCAGATGCTAATCTCTATTTTCTAGTGCTGTACAATCTACACCGTTCATTAAGTCATTTAGTTGATGAGATTAGAATATCAATTGAATATTTTATGAAAGTGTTTTATGTTTATAAATTAATCTAGATAAATAATTTTACGAATATTCGTATGTTATTCCATTCGATCAACCAAATGACCCTTCATTTGATTGAAATAGGAGTTAGAAGTAGGTATAACTCAAAAAGTCTAATGTCTAGAGTTTACGCTTAGTCTATCAGAAACAATTCCTTTACCTTACTTTGAGGTGGTACAAACACTCTGTCCTCCCCAAACGTTCTATGCAAATAAGGAGCAATTTTAAGTGTAAATTTTGGAGCACGGAAATTCATGCTCGATAAAACTAAACATTTGATGTAAATATTTTTTAGAATTGATTTAATATTACCTATTGACACACATACTACTAAAAGACTTGACGTCGTACTTGATTAAAAGCTTGATTATTTATCAAGAGGAACAAGGACCATTTCCATCCAACACATTTTTTCTTCTCTTTTTTAGCAACGGTCTCATGCTCTAGAAATTCTATAACTGCCTTTAAATATACCGAGCATGTTGTTGTTGTGAGCTTTGGATCAGTAAAGATAATTTAGCCTTTTCTATTTCAACCTAATGTTTTAGGTAGAAAAAGGGAGAAGGAAAAAAAAATAAAAGAGTAAAATGGTTAAATTGAATGAAGTCATCATGATTGCACTTTTGCAGTGATATCTAGCGTTATTGTGCAATGTTCCAAAAACAGTACCACATTGCATGAAAAAATCTTCAAAACGTACATAACTTTTCTGTTTGTTTTAAACGTGAATAAATTTCGTTGTGAACTCTCAACATCAATTTCTTTTTGTGTTAATATATCTCTGACACAAGTTTGTTTTATTAGTTATAGAGAAAATGCACTGCTTTCACTTTGAAAACGAAATTGCTGAGACACACTTCAACTTAAAAGGAGTCCTATTACCTCTGGACTAATCAAAATCGTATTTTTGGCAACGTTAGTGCCTACGTAACACATACGTGGCACACTGCATGAATCTAGACATTGAAGGTCCATGTAGGCACACGTATTTGCCACGTAGACACTAAGTGGCCAAAATATGGTTTTAACCTTCATTGTTTGTATCCTTTGTAATAAAGGTTTGTTTTCAAATTTGATGCTAGTTTGATTCTTATGCACTCTGCTGCAGAAAATGAAAACGTCAGCGGTGTGCTACATTATATTCTTGCTCTGAAAATGAAATCGTCTTTGATAGCAAGTGCTTGTGGACTTTGAAGAGGGTACCGGACACGGAACGGAAACAAAAAAGCCCTTATCCATGAATGCAACTTGCATCAATCTTCTTCTTTCAATTGAATAAGTCAATATTATCTTTTTTGCCTCTGCATAACATTCTCTGTACTGTACTACTTTCAGAAGAAAATCAAACTGGACGAGGTAATAATACATTAAAAAGAAGGTAAAAGCTTCAGCGCTAATAAAGTTTTGATTCGTTTTCTGATATTACAAGCAACATTCTGTATAGAAATCCTCAAATAAAGGGCTACCTAACTAGCTTGTCAAGCTGTTGATCCACCAAGAAACAGGAGTGTCATACAATGGCTTGCATTGACATGCTTGGAGTACCTGAATATGGTGTTGAGGCTTGAGTGACAGATGTTCTATATTCCAATAAAGATAACTTTGAATCAATTCTGAAACTTAACACCGACCGTAAAAACATCGAACCAGCTCCTATTTTCTGACCCAAAATGATGAAGAACAAGGGAGATAAGAACGACAACAAACATGTTGCAACCAAGTGAAAAAAAATATCTGCACTGCTCCAAATTCTTCACCACCAACCCCCGATATTCTAGCTACTCATACCACTAGCTAAAGCTAGAATTTTCCATGTGACATTCCCCTTCACTAGCAAAAAGAGAAACAATCAACTTGATAAGAAAAGCCACTAGCCTCCAGATATAGAAGATGATGTAAGTAAGTACTGAATAGATCTCCATTATTTTAATCAGCTGAAAATGGCAAAGGAATTAGGCGTAATATGCACCATGAGTGAATACAAAATGAAGCATGTTAAGCTCATGTATTTGCAAAGAAAGGACGAGAGGCAAACTCTGGAAAAAACCAGTAAAACAAGACATCAAGATACTAAGCACATTGCTGCGGAATTGGAGCTGTTAGATTAGAGTTACACCTGGTTATAAATGCAAGAGAGGCAACTGTATTCAGCAAAACTTATTTCTTGTAAGATTGGTGTTACGGGCACATTCTGAATGCTCGAAAGTGCAAGCTGAATAAAACAGTCTTACTTCTTGGTTACTTTCTAACGACTCGGCTTGTTATATTGCAATTATGTGAAAATATTAAAAATGTAAGTTGATTTGAGTACATCACTTTAGAGCATAAGTGGGTGTACATTACCAAACTGCAGAAAACAACTGTTCTGCAAAGGTATCAAGATACTCGTGTGAACACTCCGAATGTTAGGTTTGAATGGATGTAGAGGATTCATATAGCCAAACGCAACTACTTGGGGATTATTGGTGATGATGGTTCCTTTTCTATCTTTCACTCTCTCTCACTATCTAACAAAGAAATAATGAGGACGACTAAACATCGAGGGTAAGCCAATAGTAGCGAGGGCAAGAACGCCACTATGACAAGGATAATCATAAGGAGGCCACCTTGGTTCACTAACTAACTCGGGGTAGAGTGTTTCCAATAGACCCTTAGCTTGTGAAAAGAAATCCAAATACACTCTCTTAAAAGATGCAAATAAGCACTAAGCTTTATAACTCAAATTCAAGATGTTGTACATTAAGGGTTAGTTTAAGACACGAGATTCCAAAGTCTTCTTTACTTTCTTAAATTCCATATCAAATCAAAACAAAATGAAATGGAAGGAGTATATTCAACAATGGAATCTTATGTTGCTACAGGTAGAGTTCACTTATAGTAACAAGTTTCCATTGACAAATATAATTTGTAGTCTACGAATAACGACATAGACATTACCGTAAATAGGCGAACCAATGATTTTCACAGACAAGCGCGCACACACAGGAAACTTCAACCATCCTCTCAAATTTTCTTCATCAAACTCTGTAGTCCACGAACAACGGATCAATTAACACACACAAAAAATATTAAAGAGTAAAATCAATCAAACACGATACTCGAAATGAACTTATACATGATTTAGGATGGAATTTTTGTGCTACCTCAGAATTTTATCATATTTAGGTAGCCCTAGAAAATCCAACAATTGCACCATCCTAATGAAATACTACCATCGCCTCAACCATAGATTCTTCAAAAACTTGATCAATTGTAACTCCAAAAACGAAGACCTGCTCATGTTTTACGAGGTGTATTTGTTGTTGAGCTCAAAATGCTATCTCATTATGTTTTCGAATTTGAAGTTACAATTGATCGGGTTTTTGAAGAATTCACTAGGATGATGCGATTGTTAAATTTTTTGGAGATTTCGCGGAGTTACCTGATGATGAAAATACAACTAAACATGATGAAATTTCTATGGTATGACAAAGATTTCACCCTTAAAAATCATGTATAAGTTCATTTCAAGCATCGTGTTTGGGTGATTCTACTCTTTCAAGTTTTTTTTTTTTTTGTGTGTGTGGGTTAATTCATTAGTTTAGTTGTTCAAGGACTACAGAGTTTGATCCATTACCCGATGAGATTGATGAAGAAAATCTAAAAAGGATGGTTAATGTTTCCCCTGTGTGTGAGAGAGAAAATCATTGGTTAGTCTATTTACAATGATGTCTCTTTCGTCATTCATGAATTACAGAGTATATTCGTCAATGGAATCTTGTTACTGTAAAAGAACTCTACTGCTAGAGAGGTTTTGGGTGTTTCGAAGGGATGGTCTGGCCGGCATCGGGGGGACTGGTGATGGAATGAAGAAGTTAAGAAAAAGGTGGCGTACGTTAAGTTGGTTGAGAGTAAGGATGAAAAGGAGAAGCGGGTGAGCAGGGAGGAGTACAAGTTAGCTAAGAAGGAGGCTAAGTTAGCTGTTACAGCTGCTAAGACAGCAGCTTTTGTGAGTCTGTATAAGGGGTTAGAGGAGAAAGGCGGGGAAAAGAGGTTGTTTAGGCTTGCCAAGGTTAGGAAGCGGAAGGGTCGGGATCTGAACCAAGAGAAGTGCATTAAGGGAGAGGATGGCAGAGTTTTGGTGGAAGCCGCCCTCATTAAGAAAAGATGGCAGTCGTATTTTCATAGGCTCCTGAATAATAAGGGGGACAGAGGTGTTGTGTTGGGGGAATTGGAGCACTCCGGGGAGTGCCGCGATTTCGGCTTTTGTCGGCGTTTTAGGGTAGAGGAGGTTAGCGAGGCTATTCGCAAGATGCAAAGGGGCAGGGCGATGGGGCTCGACGACATTCCGGTAGATTTTTGGAAGTTTTCTTGTTGGGCAGGGTTGAGGTGGCTGACCAACTTGTTTAACATCATTTTCAAGTTCGCTAAGATGCCTGAGGCGTGGAGATGGAGCACGATGATCCCTTTATATAAGAACAAGGGTGACATCCAGAGTTGCAACAATTATCGGGGTATTAAATTGTTGAGACACCATGAAAATTTGGGAGTGGAACGGAGGTTAAGGAAGATTGTGTCTATTTCGGAGAATCAATTTGGTTTTATGCCTGGGCAATTCACCTAGTGCGAAGACTGGTAGAGCAGAATAGAGAGAGGAAGAGGAATCTTCACTTGGTGTTTATTGACTTGGAAAAGGCATATGACAAGGTCCCTAGGGAGGTTCTGTGGAGATGCTTGGAGGCGAGAGAGGTCCCTGTGGCGTACATCAGAGCGATTAAGGACATGTATGAGGGGGCGAAGACTCTGGTAAGGACAGTGGGAGGAGATTCCGAGCACTTCCCGGTCTTGACTGGGTTGCACCAGGGATCGACTCTTAGTCCGTTTCTTTTTGCCGTGGTGATGGATGTGTTGACGAGGAGCATACAAGGCGAGGTGCCTTGGTGTATGCTTTTTGCGGATGATGTAGTTTTGATTGATGAGTCGCGACAAGGTGTTAATGATAAGCTAGAGGTTTGGCGACAAACCTTGGAGTCTAAGGTTTTCGGTTGAGTAGGACTAAGTCGGAGTACTTGGAGTGCATGTTTAGTGACTCGAGGCAAGATGAGGAGGTGGTAGTGAAGTTGGATTCCCAGACAGTTTGTAAGAGGAATAGTTTTAAGTATCTTAGGTCTACGATTCAGGGGAATGGAGAGATAGATGAGGATGTCTCTCACCGTATTGGGGCAGGTTGGATGAAATGGAGGCTCGCTTCGAGAATTTTATGCGATAAGAAGGCCCCCCAAGCTGAAAGGCAGATTCTATAGAGTTGCAGTCCGACCGGCTATGTTATATGGAGCGGAGTGTTGGTCGGTTAAGAATTCTCATATCCAAAAGTTGAAGGTGGCGAAAATGAGGATATTGCATTGGATGTGTGGTTACAAGGGATGATAGGGTTAGGAATGAAAGTATTCGGGAAAAGGTGGGAGTGGTGTCGGTGGAGCAATTAGGTGGGAGTGGTGTCGGTGGAGGATAAATTGCGGGAAGTTAGGTTGAGATGGTTTGGCCATGTGATGAGGAGAGGCACGGATGCCCCGGTTCGTAGGTGTGAGAGGTTGGCCTTGGACGGTTTCAAGCGGGGTAGGGGTAGACCGAAAAAATACAGGAGGAAAGTGATTAAACGTGACATGGAGCAGTTACAGCTGACTGAGGACATGACCCAGGATAGGAAGGTATGGAGGAAAAACATTAGGACAGAGGGCTAAGGTGTGTGGTTGAGTCGTAGGCAGTAGGTAGGAGGGCTTTGGTGTCCTTGTTTGGCAGTGTTCAATATTTTTGGTGGATGTCATACCTATGTTATTTTATCATGTTCCATGCATTTTTTTTCTCTATATATACTGTCCTTAGTCTTGAGCCGGGGGTCTATCGAAAACAGCCTCTCTACTTCTTTAGAGGTAGTGGTATGGACTGTGTACACTCTACCCTCCCCAGACCCCACGATGTGGGAATATACTGGGTTTGTTGTTGTTGTTATAGCAACACAAGATCCCATTGACGAATATATTCCCTCCGTTTTAATTTGTTTGTCTAGCTTTGACTAGGAACAAAGTTTAAAAAAAGTATTGAAGACTTTGAATCTTGTGATCTTAAACTAAAAATATGTAGAATGTACCAAAATGCCCTTTAATCTTGTGGTCTTAAATATGTCATGTGGAAAATTAGAATTAAAAAGTTGTCCAATAAGAAAAAGAAACATTTTTTAAATATTAAAATAAAAGTAAGACAAAAAAATTAAAACGGAGGAGTACTTTCCAACAAAACTATGTAATAAATTTCCCAAAGTTTTGTTGACAACTTCCATTTGACCATTTGTCTTTGCGATAACTTGTTAAGTTAAACAACAAATAAGTTCCCATTTTGCTCCACAAAGTCTGCCAGAAATGACTCATGGAACTTCACATCTCGATAAGTGACAATTTTTGGAATTTCATGAAGGTGCACGTTTTAATTGAAGTATAAATTAGCAATATGAGAAGCATCATCAAGCGTGACATGGCACAAAATGATTTTCGAGAATCTATCAAGAATCACCACTATGGAGCCATGCCTTCATGGAGTCTTCGACCATCCTAATAGAAAATCCATGAACATCTTCCCGGTGAGCTACAAGAATTAACAATGGCTTATATACTACCTTTGTTTTGATTTCCAGACTTTGCTAAATGGCAAATGCAACACTTTTGAATATGTCGAACGACATCTTGTCCTGGCCAAATACAACAACATACCCGGCGTATTCCCACATAGTGGAGTCTGGGAGGGTAAAATGTACACAATCCATACCACTACTTCTGAAGAAGTAGAGAGGTTGTTTCCGATAAAACCCCGGCTCAAGACAAAAGACAGTAAATAAAGTCGTAATAAGTCCTAGCCAAATAAAAGTTTTATTTTTAAGAACCAAACCTTAATCGCTTCTAATATTCCCAGTCAATCCTCCTTTACGAGCTTCGCAAAAATCCCCCAAAAAAAGACTGGTGTAAAGAATTTTAGGGAACATGACAAATTACCTCCAAAAAGATATCCTTCTTGCAGAAGAAAGTGTTGGTAGGGATGCTAGAGCTAGACTTCCACATTTCACCAAATTCTAACATTTTCTCCCTATTAGCTTTAACAACTTCAAATTCAACAAACTTTGTGTGTAAGGTGAAAAGCAAGGAAGAACGAAAACTTAAGATCAACTACTTTGAATTTTTACACCAAAATTATGCTGAGACCAAAAGGGAAGGCTTGAGAAACTCACTCCAAACAACATGACGATGATCAAGCTTATGTTGAAACTAGAGATGCTTCAGCGCTTCATGCTTAAAATACACAATTAGCTCTTTTTGGTAACAAGTAATGGTTTCAATAGGTCAAAGCTTGAATAATTGCATAAAACTCTATCAGAAGTTGAATATTTCAACTTTGAATTGTTGACTTTTTCACTAAAGAAACAATTGGTTGACCTTCTTGACGAATAAGATCATCAATACCAACATTGGAAGCATCACAATCAACTTCAGACACTTGACAAACTTAGGTAAGGAATATAGGTGCTTTAGAGATCCTAGTTTTCAATTCTTCAAAACTACATTGTGCTTTAGTGATAAAAGAGTTCATTACTTGCTGATGCAACAACTTGTCATAGATGATGCAATAACTCGTCATAAGATGATTCAATAACTTTGTCATGTTATATGTTTTTGTCATCCTTACCTTGATAAGATTAGTTATCATCCTACTCTTGATAAGATTAGCTATCATCCTAATCTTTTGAGTTGTCATCCTTATCTTCTATTAGGTTTTAAGTCTCACATCAATTGGTGACCTTGCTTCTTTGGTTTTGTAAAGCCCGTATAAAAGCCTTTTAACTCTTAATGTACAACATCTTGAATGTAAGTTATAAGTGGGTGTTTGGATAACCTTATAACTTTTGACTTATAATGTCAAAAGTCATAAGTTAGAAATTCTAACTTATAGCTTTTAGCTTATTTTTCCCTTTTTAGCACTTATTTTATTTTACCCACACACTTCAAAAGTTCTTAAAATCTATTTTAGCTTAAAGCACTTAAAATAAGCCAATCCGAACAGGCCCTAAGCTTTTTATATAAAGCTTTGAGTTTTATTTGTTTTTTCTTAAGAGAGTCTTTCCTCTTAAGAAGTGAGTGAGGTATCCTTGGAAATGCGGTCTCCTTTTCGTCTATGGTGACATACTACAGGTTCCTAACCTCGCCAATATTGGCACACCCCCGACATTCTGTTGTCAACGACGGTTTCCAAGGGAAATACATATAAAAAATAATGGAGAACTCAAATACACTGCCATGCCTATTGGACTTAGAAATTCTAAATTGTTTCAATTTTCATTGGAGTCTCTGGAGATGACAACTAGATGGATTCAATAAGACATCAACGGAGTCCTGCATTATGGCAAAAAGAAGCATTGTCGCAATTCAGTTTCAGGGGTGTTTGGACTGCGAAGACCTCCCAAAAAAAATCCAGTTTAAAACTTAGCAACATATCCAAGGAATCTTGGTCAAAACTTGACGGCCAAAAACAATAGATTTTAGTCTAATACAACAAATAAACAAAACAAAACTTAACTTGTAATCTCTACTTTGCAAGAACGCATATGCGTCCTATAATGCTACCATACTTTAGTTAAACCTACAAATAAAATAATGTCAACTAGTTGGTGCATGAATCTTAGCACTTGAGAGCAATTCAAACTCCAAAGGAAGAGAAACAAAAGAACTACATTTTCCATACTAAATAAGTTCAGTTAAACCTACATATACACGGATATCCAACATCATGTTGATATTTCCCAATGAAATCAAATAACACTCAACAATTACAAAAAACTAGAAAAGAACGGAATGAGAACTTTTAAATACCTTCATTTAACACCATTGAAAATCATTCCTCAACTTCAAAAACAAGCTAAAAGCTCCCATTTTTCCTCATCTAATTCCACCAAATGAAACAATCAATCTTCCTCATCGCTCTCGTCACTAAAATAACCTTTCCTATTTTCCCTCATTTTCTCCCTTCAATAACCTCTCCTCTGCTCCTCTATCCACCATAAACACCCAATTATCTTCATCAAAACGTGCTCCTTCTCCCCCTTCATCATCCTCTTGTCGTTCCCCAACCCTAACCCCCCCCCCTCTCTGCCCTTTCTTCGGCGATTCAATCCTCCTCATCACTAAAATAACCTTTCCTCTTCTCCTTTTTGAATTCCTCATTATCTCCCTCCAATAGCATACATCTCCTCCCTCGTTTTCTCCTTTTTGAATTCCTCATTATCTCCCTCAAATAACATACATTTCCTCTGCTCCTCTATCCACCACAGACGCCCAATTATCGTCACCAAACCGCACTCCCCATCCTCCTCCTCCACTCCCCACCCCTTCGCCCTTTCTTCGGCATATTAATCCTCTTCATCACTCTCATCACTAAAATAACCTTTCCTCTTCTCCCTTGTTTTCTCCTTCTGGAATTCCTCATCATCTCCCTTCAATAACCTCTCCTCCGCTCCTCTATCCACCACAGAAGCCCAATTATCGTCAACAAACCACACTCCTCCTCCCCCTTCATCATCACCCTCCTCCGCCCACTCCCTACCCCTCCTCCCTTTCTTCGGCGCTTCAATCCTCTTCATCACTCTCATCACTAAAATAACCTTTTCTCTTCTCCCTTGTTTTCTCCTTCTTGAATTCCTCATTTTCTCCCTTTAATAACCTCTCCTCCGCGCCTCTATCCACCACAGACGCCCAATTATCGTCATCAAACCGCGCTCCTCCACCCTCTTCATCATCCCCCTCTTCCTCATCCCAATTCCCACCTCTACCCCTACCCCCACCTACCCCCTTTCCACCCCCACCTCCACCACCCCTCCTACCTTTCTTCGATGGATCAGGTCTTTCCCTCGGCCCAAGCAAATTCCTCGGACACTCATACGACAAATGCCCTTCCTCCCCACACTCATAACACCTACTCTTATCCTTATAAACCTTCTTCCTAATAAACTCCGCCGCCCTTCCATTATCCGATGCAATCGACGCCTTTAACGTCCTTCCATTAAGCACTTTCCCATCAATTCCTTTAACAGACTTAACCGCATCTTCTCTATTAACAAAAAGTATAAACCCTATACCACGACTCTTACGAGTGTCCCGATCTTTAACTACAGTTACTTTAGCGACCTTACCGAACGTAGAGAAGATCGTATGGAGGTCGGAATTTGTAAGGGTATAATCGAGATTACTCACGTAGACTGTTGATTTTGATGGTGCTAATCCGCCGCTTCCGCCGCCGCTGCTTCCGCCGTGAGAGGATTTAGAAGTGACGGAGGACGACGGCGGCGCCGGTGGTGGTGCGGAGGAGTAACGGTAGTAGAAAGTGTCATCTTCGTCGTCGGATTTGCTGTACTTTTTCTTCTTCGACATTTTAGGATTTTTTCTTTTCGCACAAATGAGTAACAGTTACTGAAGAGCTTGTCAGTTTGTCAGTTTATTTATTTTAAAGGGGTCGGATGTCCAAAAAGAAAGATTAACCTTGAGTTTCTCGATCGGTTTGATTCGTTTATATAATCAGTTAAGCTTATTTGTTTTTAATTTTAAATATTTTAAATCAAAAATTAATTAATAAGATGTTTTTAATCAATTTTAGATTTTTAATGATTTTGATTTCAATATAACCGATAAGAAAATACTCATAAAATAAATATGAAATGCAGCCAGACTGTGTTCTCATTTGAGTTCTCTTCGTCAATCCACTATGAGAAAAGATAAGTAAAGCTACTCTACTTTAAAGTAGATCCAGCTTTCCTCCGGGTCTCAATTAGGGTATGTAGTCCTATCTTAAAAGAAAGATCCTATCTTGCCTCCCTAAAATAAAAGATTTTAACTATCCCTGAAGAGGACCCCCTTCCGTACCTACTCCACAAGGTCTCATTCCTTTCACTTCTTCTTCAACAACATATGACTCTTGTAGTAGTTATAGTGGCGTACTTAGGTAATGAAATTCTCGATCAACCCTATCCCCTAATCTTCGGAGTGAAAAAGGAATATGTAATAGAAACAAGCGAAATCAACTGGAGTGAAAGTCAAAAGACGGAGTCAAAAATCTGTGATCAATCCAAAGAATTACTCCCAGATATGATTCTACTCCCCCTTCGTACTATCATGGAAGGGGAGGAAAAAGACTTAGGCCTACTTATCCCGATAGGACCCCATAAAAGAATGAGAGTTATGGAGAGGTTTCATATTACCGAGACGAAAGACAAACACTTTTGTACGTGATCGTAGTATGTCACCTTAACTATAGCTTCGTAGTGACAACCTTAATCGAATGTGTGGGATAGATGGGAGATGGTGACACACAACGACCAATCCTAAAAGACCACTCTTTCGTCTTTGGTGCAATAATTTTCAATCAATAGCAACAAACATTACATCAATAAGAATGTTCACAAAATAAAAACGACAACAGCTAACATGACATATGTCTTGCAGTTCCAAATTTCACAAGATAAGAAGTTCATCATCCTATCCACAAACTATGTAGTAGTTATCCTTGCAAACCCTCGTCGTCGGTTCATAGAGAGGACATTGAAAAAATCAAAAGCGAATCAATAACCCAATAAAAAATTATAAAATCATTAAAAATCGTTAGCTCAATAACCCAATATTAACAAATCAATAACATTTTATTGGTTTAATTTATTGATCGATTCAATTTCTGCACACTTTCCATTTTACAAGTTAAAAAACAATCCTCTTGTTTTAATTTATGTGAGGTAGTTCAACTCGGAACAAACTTTAACAAAAAAAGACTTTTGAAACTTGTGGTATAAGTCATAGGTATTTGTGTGACTATAAATCTCTTCATAAAGGATAAAATAAATATTCTAAAATCAAAATGCTACTAAATGTAAAAAGGTGTCATTCTTTTTAGTACTGTCTACAAAATAAGTGAATCATATAAATTGAGACAGAGAGACTATTGGGTAGGACAAGAGTTAGAACTCGGCCGAGAAAACATTCAAAAAATGTGGTTAGACAGAAAACAATTATTGAGTAATTGTATTCTTGTAGTCTTTTTTTTTTTTTAATATCTATCACCATATGTTATTTATTGTTTATCACATTATTTCAATATTATTATTGTCCTTATGCTTTATTAGTAATTATTATGCTTTCTTCACTATTTTTTTTCATTTTTTACGTGAATTTATTGAACTTGAGCCGATGATCATTCGAAACAGCTTCTCATGAAGTAGTGATAAGTTCCACTCTCACACTACCTTCTCCACACCTCACTTGATATGTTGCTACTAGTCAAAAAACTTACTAAATTGGTTTAGTTAACTGAGATATTAAAATTATAGGAAATTAAATGTTCTCATTTTAATTTTAATGAGTTTCACGCTCAACAAGAAAAACTTGTCTTACATTGACAAAGGAAAACCACTGAGCAAGAAAAACTTAACCCTACATTGAACGAAGAAACATATTTAAGAATGTCTAGCCAAGTCAGCTTAGGACGCAATAAACTTGAATCGCAGAGAATGAACATAGATTCATATAGTTGAATCCAACTTAATTTGCAATTCTAGCGTAACTGATTGATTGATTCACAGCACTAGCTCAACAGACATACGAGATGTAACGTGCCTAAAGTGATACCAATCCCACTTCTAGCATCACAGTCTGATTTTCTTAGCATCCAACAACAACAATAACAAACCAGTTCCACAAGTAAGATCTGAAGAGAGTAAAGTGTACGCAGACCTTAGATACCCCTACCTTGGAAGGTAGAGAGGTGGGTTCCCACTGACCCTTAGCAATAAGATACAGATATTTTCTAAATGCCTTTTTGACTTCAAATGTTTTATCATGTCTCAATGCGATCCAGAAAGATGTCTTTGCTTCGTTCAAACACAGTGGGTAAAGAAAGTTTTGACAAAGGTCACCCATTCTAAGTCGTTGTCAAAGAGGCCACCTAACATCAGGATAGAGTTGAACATTTACAGATATCTGAAAATCATGAAAAGCGTAATCAGAAATCATATTGAAGCGACCAAGTTTTCCGTCTCAGTTGTCTGCTGAGAAAGGGTGCCTCCAATCCACCTCTTCAGCATCTCTAAGGCAGCTTTAGGCTGATCCATTGGAACCATGTGTCCAGCATCATGAACCTATTACGCATTTGATCACAAGACAATTAGCTCGAGCACTTATCGTTATAAAATGAACAATAAGATCGTTAATAGATGGATCCAGGGTCAATAAAAGAAAGGCACCTTGAGGAAACTCAAAGACCCATGGCTTCTCAACAATCCTGCTTCAGAACCATTAACTTCAAAGGGGATTTCGGGAGATGCTACAAACTCTTTCTGACCACTCCATTCCATGGCCTGAACCCACCTTGAGTTACCTGGTAAGATAAACGGTTGTGTGAAATCAGGGCATTTATGTGATAAACTTCCATTATCGAGCTTAAAGATAACACGAAGCCTACCCAGCCAGTTGCAAATAAGATCATATTCTCCAGCATAAACAAGCAGCTTTATTCCATCCTCGAGCAAGGCTGGAATTCCTACTTCGGAGTTCCTCATCCAGTCAACAAGCATGCCCTGGTACACAGTAGTACTACACGAGACAAACTCGATATCCTCAACGCCAAGAGCCTGCTTAACAGATCGCATATTCAGCATTTTCTCCATGTCTGAGAAGTCGTAGCAGAGTCGTCCCACACACTTCTTTCTGATGTCATAGTGCTGCAGGTGAAAGCTCAATTTTCAGAAACATGGTTAACCAGTCAGCTGTTCAAAACTTTAGAAGGCAGGAAAATGTGACCCTCTGAGTAATTCAAAAGTTTAAATTGAAGTATACAAGGACAACTACACGGCTATCCCAAACGAATTGGGGTTGGCTGTGTGAGTACTGACCATGTTTCTTCATTTGAATACATATTTGGCCAACATTATTACATTAGAAGTTCTCTATATTATCTATTGGCACAAGAATCTCTCTCAACAATTTATCCAAAAGATAAATTTCTATGATCATTTCTATTCTTTCTGAGACTGCTGACACTAATCTAATAAGTATGGAATATACGTGTAATACAATGGGTAGAAAATGAAAAAAATAGGCTGAAATAGATAACTTACATTTATGTCAGCCCCAGCACGTGCACGGATAGCAGTGAATATAGAATTGCACACCAAATAAGCCGCCATGCAAGAGATCTTCCCATCAGTGCCTAAAAGGAGAAAAACAGATATAAAAAATCAGAAGCAATACAGGATACAAAAAATAGATTTGCTGGGAGTTCAAGAATATCCATTTACGTCAGGATGATTGCGCGCGCCTTCCCCCCTCCCCAAGATGAATCAAATGATATGGAGGAACGAAAGAAAGTAAAGAGGACGTACCACAAAGGTTTATTGCGACTTCACAAACTGGAAGTAGTGTGTTGATAAGATCATGGTCAGACTTCGAAATTAATCCCATGTCCAATGCATAGTCAGTGTATGCAGGATATTGTATTTTGGGATCTGTAAGCCCATTCCCGATGGCAAATCCCTGTTCAAATACATCCAATGAAGTAAAGACACGCGATTAAGGAAATAAAAACACAACAGCTGGTGAAATGTGGTACCTTTAAGTTTATATGTAATCCTTCTTTACCCTTATTTCCTTTGTGTACTCTAGCAGCAAAAGCAGGAATATAGTGCCCAGCATATGATTCTCCGGTTATGTAGAAGTCGTTCTTTAAAAGCTCTGGATGCTCCTCAAAGAAAGCCTAAACCATTATTAATGATCATGTCGATATAAAAAAGTCGGGATGATAACCGTCTCTTTTACACGTAAATTTAGAAAAATGTACTGCCTCCACCAAAAAAGAAGAAACTAAAATAACTAATTACCACAAATGCTCAAGAGAACTTATAATACCACAATCATCCTTCAAATCTCGAAGAAACAGACAAGTAGAGAAAGAAACAGCTATATACCCATGTTGTCAACTGATAAATGATAATATATGATTTGAAAAAATCCAACATGGAATTCATCTGAATACAACAGTTAAGAGCCCATATAGGTAATTATGTAGTGTGTATTAAGGTGTTGGACCAAGTTCAGCTAAATCTTCCGGGTTAAAGCTGTTACCTAAAGCATGCAGGAGGGATCGTCCCATATCAGTTGATCACTTCCTCTTTACACGCTTCTAAGACATCATAAATAAGCAGGGTAATATTACAAATTTATCCTCTAAGATACCTTATTGGAACTTTACACTAATTTACACTTTCAAAGAGAATTAGTTGTACAGGTAAAATGGGAAACATACATATTTTTTCTATCTTGATTTAGTAAATTGACAAGTAATTTGGGACAACTATTAATGGTAAGGTGATCAACTAATTTGGGATGGAGGAAGTAACTACCAAGCCATCTAGAAGATTCAGCAATCAGCTGCAAATTCCAGTTAAAAACAAGGTAACCATTCCACAGAAGGTTACTGAATACTGCAAAAATGTTGAGGAACAGGATGTGCTGGCAATGTGACCACATTTTTGCCATTAATGCATTTGGAAGATAAAAGAACCCCAAATTATGATAATGCCTCCTTTTTGGCTGGGACCAGATCACATATATCAAACACCTATAAGGCTCACTCATCAGCACAATATAAGGCTCGAGTTCTAGTGTATAACATCCCTCCTATCATCTACACATGTAAAAGATCATGTGTTCTTTAAGGCTCGAGTACTAGTGTTCAGAAACTAAGCCATTTGAGCTTTTTTGAAGACCCCTTGTACACCAGTGTAACCCCTTTTTGCAGCTCACACATAGAATGGTGATCAACACACAGACGAGAACCGAAACCAGGAATTGATAGGTAAGAAAACATTCGGAAGCTATAGTGTCATCATAAGACTATGATTTGAATGGATCAATTCTGTAGGAGTGTGTGTGTGTGTGTGTGTGTAAGTGTATTAATAAAAGGTTCCATGTTGCTTTAGGGGTTTATTTTCAAACCTGAATAAAGTCATACAAATCGTCGCTAACGCATGTTTCAGAGTGACAAAGGTCACGTCTGTCAGAACTGTAACTGAATCCAGTACCTGTAGGCTGGTCCACATAGATAAGGTTTGATACCTGCAGAATCAACAGACAGACATCATTTCTTCAGATTTGAAAATCAGTGAAGGTAAATAGTGTCCTTGAAGGATACAAGGGAAATTTGAATATTGAAAATGAACCAACTACTTTAATCTCAGAAACAAATGTGGACTTCATCCTGCAAGACACGGCAATCAAATTCCACGTTTCAATAAAATCAAACCACCAGCAGTAAAACTGAAGTTCCTGCAGAACCTGAAATACTTTCCTATATGGTCTTGAACTGCTAAGTGCTATGTAGGTAATTGAATTTCAATGAGAACAAGGCAGAAAGCAGACATAAGTATGTTATCAGGGAAGTGTAAAAAGAATGTCCAAAACTTGTCATATGGAAAGCAGACCCTTTTGGACAATAAGTAAAGGTTTTTCAAAGTCTGGTTGATGATAACTCCATAAATACTGAAACTCTGAAACCATCTCAAATTCTGAGAAGGCCATTACTCATAACAGATGTACTATGTGCAAGCAAAGTAATAGCTTTTTCTTCATAGTGATGATAAGTATCAATTTAAGTCTGTGAATTGACATTATATTCATTTTAAGTGGATATTTGTATACTCTCGGGGAAGGATATGTAAAAGCTTGGACTATCGAAGCTTCGGTATGAGGAATCAGGAACTGATGTCTTTGTATTGATGATTCGTCTGTTTAGACAATATTGAACCAGATTTAGACATGTTACTAACTGTTTGGTTTAACAACATATTTTTAATTGCCAATTTCTTGTTTTGACAAGGAAGAAAAAGAAAAGAGAAAAAGGAAATTAAGAATATGTTGTCCCAAAACAGTTTCTTAATTGCCTTTTTCAATTATTCCTTATTTCTAAAATCATAATATCACACAGGAACTTCCACAATGAACAAGCTATTAAGCTCACTGGTATTCTGCCACTAAAAGTAGCATGCTTCCACAAAAGTACTAACTGTGGAAACGACAAACTGGATAAAGCACGTGCATAAATATTGGAGTGCAAAAGCCATCCGTCCATAGGCCATTTATGTAATACTCTCAACTTTCATACATCACAGAGTAGAAACAAGAGTAAGTATTACTCCAATCAAGTCTGTCAAACCATCTAGTAAAGAGCAAGAACGTAAACTGCTACTATTGCTTAAGCACAAGTTTTTTTCTTCACGCACCACAAGATATGGTTGTCAACTACTAAGACTGGAATGGCAATTTCAAAAATAGTCAAAATACCTTGTCCCATCCATATTGATTCGGCACAAGTGACAAATTTTTTGAAACAGAAAAAGGCCCATTTTCGTAGAAAAGAGCCAACTCGCTACTGCAACCAGGCCCTCCACTCAACCAGATGACAACAGGGTCGTCCTTACTACTGCGTGATTCAAAGAAGAAATAGAACAACCTACAAAATGGAAGGTGACACGGTACAATAGATAAGAGACTACACAACAACAAGAAGTAGCTGATTGATAAGTTAGATCAGCACATGAAGATATAAAGCAGGATTTCCCAAGAGATGTATTTTTTTAATAATTACTCACAAGGGAGAAATATTTCAACAAAACAAGCTGATGTACATCTCTAGCAGTAGGCACACTACGTCTTAAAAGATAATTGACTCAATAAAATAAGTGGTAGGTATTTAACAATCTAACAATAAACACACTTCTCCACAAAAGTTACTAATAGTGATACTTGAAGATAAATAAATGAACATAAATATTTCTACACTAATCAATCAATCTACTACATCTCCATCCCAAACTAATAACATTTGGCGGTATGAATCAGCTATACCATTCTGCTTTACTTGGATCCATTTTCAACTGTTGCATTCGAGTTTCCAAAATGGAAAGTGAATGAGTAGGTAGATAAAGAAGCTCGGGCAATGGTGTGGGATATATGACTACAGATAACTTCCTACAGCTCAAAAACCGCAAAACATAATCCACTATAAGTCAATGCAAGCAATGGCGGAGCCAGAATTTTCTAAATATAAAGAATGTAAATATACGAAGAAGCTAAGGAGATTCAATATTCGTTATATACATAAAACTTAATTTTGACAATTTCCAGCGAAGGGGATAAGATGAACACCCTTGTACCCCCAAGCTCCAGCCCTGGATACAGGACTAGGGAGAGCCCCCCCACCCCCAAACCCAAACCCAACAAACCCTGAAATTAGACCTTTGTTTGCCAAGACCATTTGGAATCCAAGAAAAATTTGACCAACATATTAGAAATTACCGGAACTGTTCTCCCTCAGTTCCAACCTACATAACAATTTTCGACTGGTATGTTTGTAAATGAATGATATCATCTCACTAGTGACTATCACAATTAACAATATTTTCAAATTCATTTATCTATTCATCATTAAGTCTTGTTGTGATGTTTTTTTTATAACCGTGGTGTCCGGGCCAACTTGCGCACACCTCGACTAATTCCACGGGATACCTGTCACCTCCCACCATCAACAAGTACCAGATAACTCTGTCCAACAAGGCTAGAACAGATGGGAAGAAATCACCTAATGTTAGTCTCTGTTGAGAATTGAACCTGAGATTCAACCCAACTTCATTGAACCGCTAGGCCAAACCCTTGGGTGTTGATGTGATGTTTTTATATACTCCCTCCGTCCCAAATTATGTGTCGCCATTTGACCGGACACGATATTCAAGAAATAAGTATTGACTTTGTTAAAGTTACAAAATTACCCTTATTAAAAAAAGGAGTAATAGTATTTAAAATCAAGTGGGACCACTTTTAATTGAATAAACAAATAAAAAAAGGAGTAATAGTATTTAAAGTCAAGTGGGACCACTAAGGGTAAAATTGTAATTGTGTTTTTAAAAACTTACCAAATAAGGAAAGGCGACATTCTTTTTGGAACGGACCAAAAAGGAAATGGCGACACATAATTTGGGACGGAGGGAGTATCAAATTAGCTTTTATACCATTAACTTATTCCTAATATAATATATAACAAAAAAAACTGAAATTACCTTCTTAAACTCCATATTAAATCAAATAGTGTGGGTGAAAAACACATCTCACCTAATTTTTCGAGTTTTGTACCTAAACTATCAGGTGTGAGAATTTCTAATTTTCCAACATAAACTATCAACCAATTATTTATCAAAACACACCTCAACCTATCAATTGTTCACTTTTTTCTACCTAAAATATCACCACCATTTAGGCAGGGAAAGTGGAGTCACCAATTATTAATCGAAACACACCTCAACTATCAATTGTTGGCCTTTTCTACTTGAAATATCACATATCACCATCATTCAAGTAGGAAAAGTCAACAATTAATCGTTGACATATGTTTTGATAAATAGTCGGTACATGAACTATCACCAATTATTTATCAAAACACACCTTAACTATCAATTATTCACTTTTCCCACCTAAAATATCACCCATCACAATCATTCATGTACAAAAAGTGAACAGTTAATAGTTGTGGCGCGTTTCCACAAATAGTTAGAGATAGTTTAGATAGGAAACTTGCGTGAATAGTTAGTGATAATTTAGATAGGAAACTCGCACACATGATAGTTCAGCTATGAAACTCAAAAAATCAAGATATTTTAGCTGCATTTTTTACATTAGCTCTAAATCAAATAACAACATATCTCAACAATGATATGTTCTAATAAATAGTCTGTCCATGAATAATCGCCAATTATTTATCAAAAACACACTTTAATTATCAATTATTCACTTTTCCTACCTAAAATATCACCTATCACAATCTTGCATGTATAAAAAGTGAACAGTTAATAGTTGAGTAGTGATTTCATAAAGAGATTAATTTTTGTGCACCATCAGTGTACAAAATACTTTATATATTTTACATAAAAATTTAAAAATAAAAAAATTGGGCAACGTGCAATAGCAGGTACCTGACAGTGCATAATATTTTGTACCCTACAATGTATAAAACTTAGGGGTCGTTTGGTAGAGTGTATTGAAAAATATAATGCATGCATTAGTTAATGTGTACTACTAGTACCTTGTTTGGTATAATTTTTTGCCTATGTATAACACTCTATTGTGTATTGGAGTGTGTATTAATAATACACTCAATTTCCTATGTATTAGTAATACAATGTCTTTTAACACATGCATTAACTTATTAAATAACCTTAATACCCCTCAATTTTTCTCTCAAAATATTTCACCATTCCATTTCCCGCCATTTTAATTTGTAATAGTGGATCTTTTCAAAATATTTCACAATTTCTTTTCCCATCATTTTAATCTACAACAATGAATAGTTGATTTAAATAATTGTAACATATTTTTGTTTTGCTTCGAGGGTCTTTAAAAAGATTAAAAAAAATGAGACTATTTCTTAATTTTACGTTTTATATTTTATTTTTGTTTCGACTATGTTAATCCGTTGGCGTAATATTTCATGCGCAAAAACGAAGGTTTTGCAATTAATCCGAAACCTCTATATACTAGTTCAACAATACTAATTATGTTTGAGATGACAAAAAAATTTTGTTGCAAAAAAATGTATAAAATTAAAGAAGGGTATTTTTGTAAACAAACATTTCTTTTATAGATTTTATGTAAGATGTATTATTTCTTATACATCAAACCAAACAATGTATAAAAAATAATACATGCATAACTAATGCAAGCATAACTAATACACGCATTATTAATACACTATATTTTGCATTGTTCTTATACACTCTACCAAACGACCCCTTATAGTTTAGATAGGAATTTGCGTGAATAGTTAGTGATAGTTTAGATAGAAAATTCGCACACATGATAGTTCAGCTATGAAACTTGAAAAATCGAAATATTTTAGCTGCGTTTTTGACATTAGCATTAAATCAACTAACAACATAATACATCTAACCTAGGGTTACAAAAACTTACCTAGCAGCATGAGAATGTTTAATCTTATAATACCCAGCATGGTGCCCCAAATCTTCAATAGTAACACTCGAATTCTCCAAATTAGGAAACACAAATCGCTTCTCGAAGATTCCAGAAGCTTCGGTAGCCAAAAATGGATCCTTATCAACGATATTCTCAGATTCCTTAGGAAACAAATTGAGCTCACGAATTAACGTCTCCGCTTGGTTATATCTGTCCGAAGGTACTTGAATCTTCGCAAAGGAACATGAAGGAGAAAGAAGGAGGAGAAGAAAAAGGGAAAGGTTTATTTGCGCCATGTTGTTTGGGTGTTGGAAGGAGAACAAAAGCTTTTTATTGCTTTGTGGAGAATAAATATATATAGTTACAATGTTTTGCGTGCGACAGAAGAGACGTGGAGTGAGCTAACGGTCCGCGTAATAGTTTGCAGGGGGTGCACTTTCCGAGAAACTGCTTAAGGAAAAAACTATAATTGTAATGAGGGTGTAAATCGTTTTCACCCCAATTTTACTTTTAAAAAAATAAAGGGAAAATGATCAAATTTATTTTTTTATTTGAAAAAATTATATATAATTTTTGTTATAATTTGAGGTTAAATTTGCTTTTGTTATGATATTTTGAGATTAAATTTAATTTTTTATTTTAAAAAATTGAATAAATATATATTCATCATATTTTGGGATTAAATATATCTTCGATGTAATACTTTGAAATTAAATTTACCCGCTTTGTAGTGTTGTTTAAAACTGAACCATAACTGATAAGCCAACCGCAAAATTAATTTATTGGGTTATCAGATTAACAGTTGGAAAATAGATTAAAATTTTATAGTTAACGGTTTATCGGTGCGGGGTGGGTTATTCAATTTTCTTATTCAGTAAATCGTTAACCCGTTAAGAACTATTATAATTAATTTTTACCACTATCTATATACTTTAAAGTAATATTTTACCGCTCCTTAAAATTGATCAAATCAAAATGTCACTCTTTAAAAATAAAATAAAAACAAGTTGTTTTACTCTCTGTTTTGGACTTTTAATTATGACAAGAGAGTTACATATTTTATTAGCTAGTTCACAGACATCATAGTTATATGACTTGATACGATTTGTGAGTTGAATTTCTTACTAATCTACTAGCTCATTAGTCTGGAGTTTGGACCATACTAGACTAGTCTTCACTTCAAATATATAAATCTGTATACTTGACGTATATTTTGGTTAATATTTGTTAAATAAATGTTTATGTGTATGCACACTCAAAATTTAAGTTTTTATGCATTTTTCTCTATGATTTAAATTACAGAAATTTAAGCTTAAGTAGAGTAGGAAAAATGATTTTGCGGTAGATCAATATACTGGTGAGTGAAATTGTGAAAGTGAAAGAAGAGAACATGAAATGGTTGAGCCAATACATCGTTCGCTAACTGTCTGATAATTATTAAGCCGAATCGAACTAACCGATATCTTTTGGTTGACTAGTAGATTAGTATATTTAAAAGCCGATATCAGATAAGCCGAAACGTTAAGCATATTTATCTGTCTGATCCGATCGATATGCAGCCCTACCGCGTTGTTAAGAAACTTTTCACATGTATTCTTCCTTAAATAGAAAGCCAAACGTTAAATGACTCATTTTTTAAAATAAAACACACTCATAATCCATCCGATCTAACCCACAAAAAATACACAAATAAATATATTCCTTTCTTAATTAATTCCGTTGATCGATTTTTTTTAATAACCAAATATACTTTTCTTTCAACGGCCAACGCTCGTAGATTGTTTATAAATGAACAGAAAGTACAATGAAATAAAATAACACAAAAACTAGAGAAAATATTTATTAAAACTCTGTGCATCTGTTTCGGTTATGTTCAAATTTCAAAAATTGATATTCTATTTGCATCTAAATTCTAGAATTAGTAGATAAGATTTCTGAGCAAAAACACCTCGTATGGGCTTTTCTACTAACCCTCTGTTTGGATGGTGATTTGTCATGATATGGTGTGGTACAGTTATTAAGAAAAACATATTTGTTTTGATTGTTACTTAAAATTTATGATATGGTTTAGTCTCATGGTTTGGTAACCATGAAAACCTCTATTTTATGTAACCACCGATTTTGTGGTATCCCATGGCTTACTTATTTTTTTTTCAATTATGCCCTTAATTAATATTATATAATCTTATTTTTTCCTTCACCTTATATTATTTAACTCCACCTCCTACTCCGACCCCCACCCCACTAGCCTCACCCCACCCTCACCCCACCCCCACCCCCACCCCACCATACCCCACCCAATTCTTTTTTTAAATATTTCAAAAACTTGTTCTTACTCAACCCTCATCCCCAAACCACTCCCACCACCTACTATCCCCCCTCCCCCCACCAATTTCTTTTTTCTTTTTAAAATTTATTTTTTAAAATTTTTGAGAAAATTTTCTTACACCACCCTCACCCTCTACCATCTCCCTCCTCCCCCCTTCTCTCCACACGACACACACACAAAAAAAAAATAAAAAAATTAATTATATTTTTAAAAGAAAATTAAAATGCTTTTTACCCCCACCCCTACCCCTACCCCTATCCCACCCCCTACTCCACTACCCTCACCCCCAAAATATTTCTTTAAAAAAAATTATTTTTTAACCCCGTCACCCTTTATCACATTCGTTTTCATTATTTTGTATTAAATAAATACAAATATTTTTAGAATTTTTTTTCTTTGTGTTATGAACACAAAAAAATAAGTAAGAAACAATTTATTTTCTTGAATTTTTTTAATTTTTTTTTATTTCATTACCAAATACATCTGCAGCATACACAAAAAATGCATTCAAACTTTATACTTGTCGATGTCTCGTCTCAAAACACCAAAAAGAAATAAAATCTGTTACTATAAAATATAAATTCGATTATATTTATTTGATCTACTATTTTACTGACTTTGTTAGAATTGACATGAATTTAACAACTTAATATTTGTACATGAGATAATTATGATAAAATAGTAGGAAGAAAATTATTTTATTAACAATTACTGATAAATTTAACATTTATAGTGATTAAGGGTATTTTAGTAAACTTATCAGTTACCATACAGTACCATACTGTCAAACCAAACAATAAAACTGTCATCAAACAACAATGAACGATACAGTAGTCTATCCAAACATTATATTGTACTATACTGTACTGTACTATACCATACCATACATTATGAAACTATGGCAAACCACCATCCAAACAAAGTGTAAAGGAATGATACATGTAAAAAATAAATAACAGTGGGGTAAATTTAACTCTAACGTATGACATCGAGATAAATTTGATCCTAATATATGACATCAAGGTAAATTTGATCTCAAAGTATGACAGAGCATATAGTCAGTTTTACAAAATATAGGGATAAATTTAAGGTATAACTACATATCGTAGCAAACATAAGCTACTAATTACCGTATTTAGCCTAAATTTCAATTAATTACAATTCATAGCCCCTTCTTGCCTATTAATTATTCCTAATTACAATTCATAACTTCTCTCATATATTTTCTCTCTTTTTCTGTTTTCTATTATTTTCCTTTTTTTTCCTTTTTCCATTTTTTTCTTTTCCTTTTTTTGTTGTTTTCCCTTTCTTTTTTCTTTTTCATTTTTTTTTCATTTTCATTTTTTTTCTTTTTCCTTTTCATTTTTCTCCTCTTCTTTTTTCTTTCTTTTTTCTCTTATATTTTCTCTCTATTTTTTATTACTATCCTTTTTTTTTTTTTTGTATTTTTTTCCTTTTCAATTTTTCTCCTTTTCATTTGTGCGAACTAGCAAACACAAATACATGTGCGAACTATGAATACAAATACAAATGTGAACTATAACATACAAATACAAGTGCGAACTATAAAATACAAATATAAATGCGAATTATAACATTCAAATACAAATGTGAACTATAAAGTACAAATATAAATGCGAACTATAACATACAAATATAAGTGTGAACTATCATTTGTATTTTTTAATTATTGAAAAGGAACGATTGATTTTCTTTCTACGAATACTTGTTTGTATTTATTAATACAAATTGTATTTATTGATACAGATAAATACAATTCAAACTTTTATACAAATACAATATATACAAATACATATTGTATTTGTATTTGTTAAATCATTTGTTTCATTATTTGTAATTGTATTTGCATCAAGTGATATTTGTTTATTCTGATAATTTTGATAGACAAATACAAAACGGTACATTTGTATCAAATGATACATTACATATTTATATATTTTAGAATCAAGAAAATACAATTAATGCATTTACTTATTTGCATACAAATACAAATGATAAATTGTACATAGTCACGGCTAAATATAATAGGGATAATTACATAACTTAGCCAATATTGACTCCTAATTACCTTATTTAGTCTAGTTTTAATTAATTACAATTAATAGTCTCCTTTTGCTTATTAATTTTTCATAATTACAATTCATAGCCTCTTTCATGTATTTTTTCTCTTTCTCTATTTTCTATTACTATTCTTTTTTTTTTCCTTTTCAGTTTTTTCCTTCATTTTTTTCGTTTTCTCTTTCTTTTCTTTTTTTCAATTTTTTCTTTTTCGTTTTTTTTTCTTTTGTATTTTTTCTTTTTTTCCTTTTTCTTTTTTCTCCTTTTTTTTTTGTCTATTTTCTATTACTCTTTTTTTTTTTACTTTTTTCTTCATTTTTTTTGTTTTTTTGTTTTCTCTTTCTTCTTTCTTTTTTCAACTTTTCTTTTTCATTATCTTTTTTTCATTTTGCATTTTTTTTCTTTTTCTTCTTTTCCTTTTTATTTTTTATCCTTCTTTTTTTTATTATTTTTTTCTCTATTTTCTATTACTCTTCTTCTTCTTCTTCTTTTTTTTTTTTTTTGTATTTTTCTCCTTTTTCTCACATTTTTTTCATCTTTTTTTTCTTTTTTATTTTTCTCCTTTTCATTTATGCGAACTAGTAAACACAAATACAAGTGTGAACTATGTTTCAATTTTTTCTTTTTCGTTTTTTTTTTCTTTTTATTTTTTCTCCTTTTTTTTGTTTTTTTATCTATTTTCTATTATCTTGTTTTTTCTTTTTCCTTTTTTTGTTTTCTCTTTCTTCTTTCTTTTTTCATTTTTTTCTTTTTCGTTGTCTTTTTTTTTTTTTTTTCTTTTCTTTTTTTTCCCTTTTTTTTTTCTCTATTTTCTATTACTCTTTTTTTTTTTTTGTATTTTTCTCTATTTTCTATTACTCTCTCTCTCTTTTTTTTTTTTTTGTATTTTTTCTCACATTTTTTCTCTTTTTTTTTTCTTTTTAGTTTCTCTTTCTTTTCATTTGTGAGAACTAGCAAACACAAATACAAGTGTGAACTATAAAATATAAATATAAAGTTTAATTATAACATACAAATACAAGTGGAAACTATAAAATACAAATACAAATGCGAACTATAACATATAGATACAAGTGTAAACTATCATTTGTATTTTTTAATTATTGAAAAGGAACGATTGATTTTCTTTTTACGAATACTTGTTTGTATTTATTTATACGAGTTGTATTTATTGATACAAATAAATACAATTCAATTTTTTATAAAAATACAATATATACAAATACTATATGTATTTGTATTTTTAAAATCATTGGTTCATTTTTTTGTAATTGTATTTGTACCAAGTGATATTTATTTATTTATAAATATGAATAATAATTTGGACATACAAATACAAAACGGTACATTTGTATCAAATGATACGTTGCATATTTATATATTTTAGAATCAAGAAAATACAATTAATGCATTTACTTGTTTGTATACAAATGATAAATTGTACATAATCACGGCTAAATACAATATGCAATCAACTTACAAATACAAATACAAATACAAATACAAAATAATTCTTTAAAAATAAAAAGACATCGACGAAAATAGAATACAAATACAAATATAATCTAAATATACAAACACAATAAAATCATAATACAAATATAATCCAATATAATATACAGTCAATTATAAAATACAAATACAAAACAGTTCTTTAAAATACAAGTGTGAATTATATAAAATATAAATGATGGTGCGAACTAACAAATACAAATACAAGTGCGAACTATAAAATACAAATATAAATGCGAACTACAAAATACAAATACAAGTGTGAACTTTTAAATACAAATACATCAACGAATACAAAAATATAAAGGACGGCGTGACTACAAATAAATAATTAATTATGGTATTTACGTTATCATCAATGACTTGTGCTCGAGTAGTTATATTTTTAAAAAATACAAAAAAATATAAAATAGAACAAAAAAAATGATAAAGAAAATAAGTACAAAAAAAAAAGAAAAAAGAAAAAAAAGAAAGAGAGGTAGAAGACATAAAAAAATATATAAAAAATAAAAAAATAAAAAAATAAAAATAGGAAAAATTAGAAAAAAGAAGAAGAAAAATCGAGGAAAACACGAAAAAGAAAAAAATATAAAAAAAAAAAAAAATGGTAGTGTTTTTGGCAAGACTAAATATGTAGTGTATTTATGTTTTTATGAATACAAACCTGAGTAAAACTGAATACAGTGGCTGTGAATCGAATACAGCAGCTAAATGATACTGTATTTATATTTTATATGAATACAGACTATTGATAAAATCAAATACAGCGAACGTAAATTGAATACAGCGGCAATAAATGATAATTATGTAAAATATGACTATAAAGGTGAGTTTTCCAGCAAAATTTGACTATTTTTGAAAGATCCCATACAGTACTATTTTTTATATTTTGTGTCATTTTTTATAATTAAGGTATTTGCGGTCTTTACAAACAATTAGTACTATTAAAGATATTTTATCTCAAATTTTAGGAATGACAAATGATCATAACTATTTTTAAAATACATAAGAGATAATTTTAGACAGACTGAATAAGTTATTCTCCAATTCCCCTCGTGTTTTTGCTTTTGGTTTGGCTATATAAATAAAAAATAAAGAAGAGCTGAACAATAAAATGCAGTAGCACGTAGAATTATTGTTCATTGTCATCTCACAACTTGAATATATTCACTTTATTTTACATCAAGAAGTTTGAAATTTGAAACTCAACAAGCAATAACCTTTATTTTTTGCCCAAAAGTAGCAAATGTTTCATTTTTTCTAAAATTATTCATCCAAGCTTTCATCTCCTGTAAAGCGATAATAATGGACGACTTGTCTTGAACAAGCAGTTATTTATTTATTTATTTGTTCCATGATCAACAAAAGTAGCAAAAGCATGCGGAATCCCAAAAATCCCAATCACAGTTTCCACGAAGAGCATGGTGCACTTATTTTCGCATTCGTCTTCTCGGCCTAAACAAATTCCATGAAAGGTTTGACTATACTGGTGACAATCATTAGTGGCCGCTTTCATAATTTTCATCTCTCTAGAAAAAATAAAATTCATAGAGAGTATCGTCAATATAAACTAAACAAACAGTGTCATATTTGTACAAATTCAGTTTATGATAATTGACTTAAGACATTAATTGATTGATATTATAATTCAATATACTTATAATAATTAATAGAAATGACAATATTATGTTTTGGTAGATTTTCAAGTCTATAAACTAATTTCTTTCTTTTCCTCTCTTCTTTTGTTTTTTGAGCTTCACACTCTCATTATATCTAAAATGCTTCATATTCTATCTCTCCTCCACTATAGTAACATAGTAAAAGCAATGCCAATTATGAAAATCAATAACAAAATGAAAGAACAAATGAGAACAATATTTAAGGAGAGATAGAGGGTGCGTTCGATATGGAGGAAAATATTTTTCAAAAAAATAGCGGATGATTTCTTACTTTTATTTTTTGTGTTTGGTAAGTAAAGATTTTTAATTTTCTTTTTTTTTTTTAAAAAGTATTTGTACATAATCTATTCAAATATTATGAGTAGGGTAGAGTGGCGGGGATGAAGGCCATGAGGGTGAGGGAAGATGATATATGCTGGAGGGTGAGAGGATACAATCAATATGAAATGTCACGATGAGCTTTCTTTTTTTTTAAAAATCATTTTCACTTTCACTAGAGAACTCATTTTCCTCATTTATAAGGAACCGTGTACAAGAATATGACGTGCACTTCTATTTCTAATTATCTGGGAGATTCATCCTTTTTCTTAAAGAAAGTATTTTTCATCCTTTTTCTTAAAGAAATTATTTTTCAAGAAATTTTGATCAATCAAAACATAAAAATATTAAAAAAATTATTTCTAAAAAATATTTTCCTCCCTCCCGAACACACCCCAAATAATAATGTTCTTTATTCACCCTTTAATGCAAGGAGGAGGAAGCAAAAAAATAGGATTTCGATCATACTAATCACACGTCCTGTTCTGATTCGGGATTTCAATGTTAGAATTTGAAAAAAGTTTGAAAGAGATTGTGGAAAAATTGAAAGGGAATTGAATGAGTATTTTGAATAATTTGAATGAATGATTGAATCTCTAATCTATATTCATATCTATATCTACTATAATTTATATCTATAATCTATATGTATAATTTATCTATATCTATAATCTATATTTATATGTATAATCTATAATCTATAATATATTAAAAGAAATATATTAGAAGTGTGAAGGGCCTTAGAAATGTTGTTTGAACTTTTTACCCTCCATTTAAAGTTTTTTTTAGAAAAAATCGTCCTTTCACTTTTTTTCTTCTAATATTTAAGAGTTGAAAATTAATTAAATATATTTATGATAAAACTTTTCCTTACTAGAAGTCATCAGAATTAATAACAACTAATACTTTTTTCATTAGTTTAAAAATTCTAAATCAACTAAATTTGATTTTAAAAAGATTTGAAAAATCTAGAAATAAACATAAAAGCATTAAAATAAGAAAAAAATAAGAAATACCAAAATTTTAAAAGTTTTAAGTATGTAATAAGAATGTAATCAATGATTTTGTAACGTTTTGACTTTAAAAACAAGGGAAATTTTAAATATAGCAAAAAAGAAAAATAGTCGTACTACAAATATAGTTCAAATCAACGTGTTTCTCTTAGCATCTGGCAATAAGGGAAAGAGGTACTGCATTGCAAACGCAAAAGTGATGATCAATTAAAGTGTGAAGTATATTTGGAAAGCAATTTGAACTTTTTACACTTCATTAAAAATCTCCGCAATAGACAAAATCATTTAATTTTAAATAATCAAATGTTCCACGTGCGGTTAAACTAGTTGAATAATTGAATAAACAAATGATAAATGAATTGAATACAATTGATGTATATTGAATGTATGTGAATGAATAATAGTTGAATGAATGATTTGAATTGAATAATTGAACTTGAATTGTATTGATTGTATTAAATGTATTCAAATTGAAATAAAATTGAGGTACAATATCCTATTTATACAAGTGATGAGACGAAATAAACCTAATTCTACTCTAATACTAAAACCGACTTAAAAGTCTAAATAAAGTACAAACTACTTAAGAGACACACTCCTAAATAAAATACAAGATATTAGAGATATATACTAAAGATTTACCCAGGATGTACAAAAGGAATAAAATAAGGAAAAATTAACTACATAAACTTATTAGATTGGTTATTACAAGTTATAGAAAAACTTTTAAGTTTTCAAGTTATAGCAACTTTCATATAAAAAAAAGTAGTTAAAAAAGTTTTTTTTTGTTTTTTAAAAAAATACAAAAAAGTATTTACTGAAAATAAAAATAAAGATTTAATACAACTAATATACAATTTTCTTTCCTTAAAAATACTTTGTCACGACCCAAATGGCCATGAGTGGCACCCACACTAATCTTCGTGTGGGAGAACCATCTAAATCGAACCATTACCCAACTACTTAGTCAATATTAAGATGATATTATTATAAAATCACATAATAACAATAATCCAGGGTCATCTTGATCGAAGGTTGATCATGATCAAGCTTAATTATCTCAAAACTCAAGGACCTGATTAATGACTTAAATCACTTTCGAACACCTCAAAAATTGGTATTACTCATCCGGTGAGTCATAATCCACGTATACAAACTACTAAAAACGCTAAATAGAGAAGATGAGAAATATTTTACAAACGACTAAGAGGGTCGTTATATCAGATACCAATTAAACAATCGTTCGTCCCTGAACGGGCATACTCAAGACAAGAAGGGAAAATAAGGAATTATCTAAATCAACAAAAAGATGTGGATACTTGCTACGCATGTCTGCTTTGGTCTCCCAAGTGGACTCCTCAATAGAATGATTCTTCTACTGGACCTTCACAGACGCAATCTCCTTAGTCCTCAACTTACGGACAACCAAATACCTAGCCGAGCCTATGCATACCCCCACCGCCCAAACTCGGAAGGTTCAATCAGCATACAACAACAAAAGGCATATTATTCACCTATATATATGCAACCTTCCTATACCGGTTGATAAATATAGGCATACTGGTGATAGGCGATACACATGCAGGAATGAATGCAATGTACACAATCAATATCACAACTCTCCATAACTGTCCTCATCAGGACCATCATCATCGTAATCAACCTCTGGCCTTTCTGGATATCACTACATCATCAATAGTATCCTTCGTCCTTGTCGGGTATCAACATATCATAAATATATTCTTCAGACTTGCCGGGTATCAATATCATCACAACAGTCATACCGAATAACATATACTAAAATACTCATAAAAATAGTCATATCATCATAGAATATCTATCTAGTCAATACTTCCCAACTACTCGTTATTAGCTAACCAACACTTATTATAATAGAATCACTAGTTCGTTAGTCATCATATAACCTCTAGTTATTAGCCTAAACATTATCCGTCACATAATCCTTATTCACGGGATAGAAACTAACCACTATTTATTTAATAGCCAACATCTAACATCTAGTCAAGGTTCAACACACTAGACCAAAATCGTCGTTTATCCACCATTCAATATTATCAACTAATCATCCTATATCCGTTAATCATTAGTAGACAACACATTACTACTTGTCACCTAACCATCTTTTATTAACTGACCCCATTCATTATCTAACCATCGTTTACCAACTAATTCTTGCTTAACTATTCATTAGTTAACCATTTAGCAACTATTCAAAGTTATTAACTAGTCACCTCTTATTACCAACATCTCTTATTATCTAGCCTCATTAACACACAACTCCTTGTTTATCGACTAATCGATATCACAAACTTAGTCATCAATAACAACTAATATTCACCTATACCAGACTCGACCTCACCATAAGTCACGCATTAACCATCGCTAGCTACCACGTTTCAACAAAGCAAGATTCATTAACTAATACATTAGATTCCTAGCCATCACCAGTATCCAATCAATAAAGTCGTAAGCAACATACCGCATTTTCCATTGTCCCATACCGGAGAGATGTGTATACAAACATATATGTATTCATAAACTATGATCATATCATTTACACTGATAAACACTTCTTGAATATTCAATCATCATCATAACACAGCCCTTGGCCCATTAATTTATCCAGAATAGTCACAACATCATAATCACGGCCTTAGGCCCATATACATATCTAGAACTCATATCGATAATCATATTTATAAGTCATAGTACATCTCTAATCATCTTCTATATAGGAGGTATCTCACATATTGGAGGCATAATATAGATAGACATGCAATCGTCTATAGGATATCTTACATCTATAGGTCATACATCATGACTATGAGGGATATCACCTCTCTAGGCCAATTTGCATATCTAAGAGGAAATAGCATTTCTATAGGCCAATCATCAAGTCTAAGAGGAAATAGCATCTCTATAGGAAACATAACGTATCCAAGAGGAATATCATCTCTAAATGCCCAATAATACTTCCACAAGAAGTATCATAACTATAACTCAAAAGCCACAATTCAGGAACATCAATACAAGTTACCAAGTTACGAAGTAATCTTATTTTAAGGTTTACTAGCCTCATCTATGTCTAACATACACAACTAAGTCCACAAGACTTACCGTAAATTTAGGCCTGGGTGGACCAGACGATCCCACTTTTAATCCTCAATTTCCACAATTAGGCACACTATACCCCAAATTAGGCTAAGGTATCTAGTTCATCTTCTAGATGTAAAGTAAGCCATGTTCAAGCCTAAGATAACAACATCGACTAGAAATAAGGGTACTCAAGTTAACTCTTCCCAACTTACGGTTTCAAGACTACCACACTAGCCTAATAAGGCTAAATATACAAATCATGCTTCAAATACTAAAACCACATCCCAAACATAGGTTTACATCATAGCAACGCTACAACTAATCTAAACTAGAGAGGGAAAGAATAGGATTCAAAAGAAGTATAAATATGCCATTTTGCGGGTCCCAAGCCCGCATCTAAACTCCAAACATCAACAATCGAGGCCTAGTCATCCTACTCGTAATCAAGCCTAACATCCATATCCACACACAACATATATCACACATCATCTATGAAGAAAAGTAGACAGAAGCCTACTAGAACCCACACTTAGAAAACTTTGCATCAAGCTTTTTCTCTTCTAACAAACCCAAAACAATCCTTAAGTGATTATTCTCATGTTCCTTTTTACTCTAGAATAAATCAGAATATCATCAATAAAGACAATCACGAAAGAATTCAAGTAGGGTTTAAATATCCCATTCATCAAACTCATAAAAACAGTTGGGGCATTAGTCTGCCCAAAAGACATCATAAGAAACTCATAGTGCCTATGCTGAGTTCAAAAAGCAGTCTTAGGAATATCGTCTGGCCAAATCTTAAGTTGATGATATCTGAATCTCAAATCAATTTTAGAAAATATGGATGCACCCTACAACTGGTCAAATAACTATCGATACGGGGCAAAGGATACTTATTATGGAATGTAACTTGTTCAACTACCTATAGTCTATACACATACGAAGACTACCATCCTTCTTCTCCAAAAATAAGACAACAACACCCCATGGGGAGGCAGTCGGACGGATAAAACCCTTACTCAACAAATCCTGTAACTAAGCCTTTAGCCATATCAACTCAGCTGGAGCCAACCTATAGGGAGGAATAAAAATAGGACGAGTACCTGGCTCTAGATCAATACAAAAATCAATGTCACAACTTAGTGGCATACCAGGAAAACCCTCAGGAAAATCCTCTTGGAACTCACACACCACAGAAACTGTCTTAATAGATGAGACCTCTACAGAAGTGTCCCAAAGATGTGCTAGGAAGGCCAAACAACCTCTCTAAATTAACCTCATTGCACGCAGAAAGAAAATAAGTTTCATTGGAGTAAGACTATAATTACCTTCCCACTCAAGTCTATTCATTCCCGGCATAAACACAATCACTGTCTTAGCATGCCAGTCTAATATATCATGATACCGAGACAACCAACTCATACCCAAAATTATATCAATATCTACCATGTCTAGAATCACTAAATCTGCCTAAGTTTGATACCCTATAAAAATAACATAACATAACATGAATGATAAACCCTATCAACAACAATAGAATCACCCACAAGAGTAGACACGTAAATTGAAAAGACAAGTAAATCATACACCATGTCCAAACTCACAGCAAAATTGACAAACACATATGAGAAAGATGAACCAAGATCAAATAATACAGTGGCCATCCAATCGCAGGCAAGAATAGTACCTATAATGACAATGTTTGATACATCTGCCTCGGGCCTGCCTGAAAAAACATAGATATGGTCCCTACCACCAATTTGAGTATCATATTTATCAAGCTAAGAACTACCTCGATAAGGTTGATTACCACCCCTACCTACCTGATGATCACCACGACTACTCTGTGTACGACCTTTACTATTAGCACCACCTTCCCTACTTGCTAAGATTAGAGCTTGAGGAGCCTGCTGCTGGACAAACTAACCATAATGCCTAAAATTAGGATAAAACCTCCTAATGTGGCTCACTCCACCGCACCCATAATATACTCAGACCCTTAGAATAAGAACCACTGAAACTACCTCCTCTGCAGGTATTCTTTTGAAATTGAAAGGTAACTAGTTCTACACCATACCTCTCAACTACACCCATCTTTGAGAATAAGAATGAAAGAAGTCAGATACCAATTGGAATCGCCAGATACCAATTAAAATCAAGTAATAACATGTAAGAAAGAAGAATTTGAATTTCTTAGTGTCTTATAGCCTCTCGAAGAAAAGTACAGATGTCTCTATACCGTTCCGCAAGACTCTACTAGACATGTTCTTGTACGATGAGATCGACGAACCTAGGGCTCTTATACCAACTTTTTCACGACCTAAATGGCCATGAGTGACACCCGCACTAATCTTCGTGTGAAAAAACCATCTAAACCGAATCATTACCCAACCACTTAGTCAATATTAAGATGATATTATAAAATCACATAATAATAATAATCCAGGGTCATCTTGATCGAAGGTTGATCATGATCAAGCTTAATTATCTCAAAACTCAAGGACCTAATTAATGACTTAAATCACTTTTGATCACCTAAAAAATTGGTACTACTCATTCAGTGAGTCATAATCCACGTATACAAACTACTAAGAACGCTAAACAGAGAAGATGAAAAAAATTTCACAAATGACCAGGAGGGTCATTACAAGTTAACCTTAATTACTGATATTAATCCTCCCCCAAATCCCTCTAACCGTTTATATTTTCTCCTATTTTAATGCTTGCATTAAGATTTTCTATTTCATACACTATCTTCCTCTTTGGACATGATTAAATTATGACAGTAAACTTCTAAACATAATTTTGGCTTCTTCTAACAAATTGCTGAGGATTATTATTTGAAAGAAAAGAAAAAATAAGTACTTATTTTGATATAAAATATGAATTTTGATAATTTGCATTCAATAATGATACATCATGGAGGGAGATGGGATTCGTCAGGTATGTTAAACTTTTTTATGAAAATGAATATTTTGCATTCAAAACGAATTTAAAGAATTTTTTTTGTGCTTTTTCAATTCTCTAATGTTACATTATTGAATTTTGTTTAATATGATGATGATTTGAGTTTGTGTATATTTATCAATTCCATGAAAAGTAAAATTATTGTTTAATTAGGAATACCGAGGGACTATGGTATTGATGAGATTATATGATGCAACTACAAATTACAAAGGATTAATTGAAGCAATCGCAACAGAGCTTATGATAGACACAACTTCAAATAAACTTGAAATAAGATACATAATAAGTGATGGATGCCTAACTATGGTCATACATAATAACACAAGTGTGAAGGTTTATCTGGAACAGAAGAAAACGATTACTGATTTTTTTCAAAAAATATCCATTGTACGTTACAACTATGGATATATCGGATGATTTAATTCGCCAAACTGAAGGAGCAATTGTTTGTGTTGGACAATAGAGTTGCAACGAAAAAAATTCAGAACGGAGAAAGCTATTTTCAAAAGATTGTGTTCGTTTGATCGAGTTAAGTCTAGATTTTGAAGAAGTAGAAGAAGAACGTGTGGATATAATTTGTGATATAACGAATATCAACATAGCTATAAAAAGACTTACAAGAATAAACAAACACTGGCTAATGTTAAGGAGTTGCACACATTTGTGAAATAGTTCTGGTATCGAACTGAAAGGTCAAGCGCAAGCAGGTAACAATCTGATTTTTTGTGTGTATTAAATTGGATATAATAGTTGAATGTAAATCGAATATCTATTTTTTGTGTATTAAATAGAAAATATTTTTTTTAAAATTTAAACAACTACTATTTGATTTGTGTGGTGGAGGACTGTACTTGGTTTCTTCGTTCTTTCAGAATTAACAAATTAAAAATTTTTAAGATAAGAAAGTATTGTGACATTCATACTTGCTCAATAAAAGATCAAGTTTATGCGAGGCGTCAAGGGATGACAAAAGTGGTAGTTGGACTGATTTTAGGTAATTATGTTGACGCCAAGAGAATATTCACTCCCAACGATGTTGTTTCTAACATGATGAGAGAGCATGGGATTTCACTAAATTATCATCAGGCATGGCATTCAAAAATCAAAGCAGTTAATATTTTATGCGGTGATCCTCCGAGTTATCTTAAAAGATACCAGGTTATTTATATATCTTGGAAAAGCATTATCCTGGATCTATTGTCAGTTGTGAGAAAACTGAAGAAAATAGATTCTTATATGCTTTTGTTGCATTGGACGCTTCCATTCGGGGATTAGAATATTGCAGGCCAATTGTTGTAGTCGATGGGGAGGCTCTAAAATCGATTTACGATGGAACTATATTGACTGCGAGCACGTTGGATTCAGAAGGTAATGCTTACTTTTTTTAAATATTTTTTTAAAAGAAAATCATATTAGTATTATAATGCGTTGTATAATATTGGTATGTCTTATGTATGTATTTTATTTGTTATGTTAAAAAGTAATCAACCGGTATATTATATGAAGTATGTCATGAATGTAGGTCATATATTACCCCTTGCTTATGCTGTGGTTGATTCAGAAAATATCACATCTTGGAGTTGATTTTTTGATAAATTTAAGATCGCATTTGGTGAAAGGAAAGGTATGTGTATAATGTCTGGTAGAAATGAGAGCATTTGGAAGGCAACATCAACAGTATATCCCAATCTGTCACATCATGCTTGCATTTGGCATTTGTGATGCAACATAAAGGTAAACTTTCATAAGAATCTTAAAGAATTGCATAAACTTTTTTTTTGCAATGGCAAAGGCATATACTCTACAATAATTTGAAGAGTTAATGGGAAGGATGGGAAGGGTGAACCAAATAGATAATAGAGTTAGAGGATATTTATTCAAAATTTTCTACCACAAATGGGCAAGGGTTCATTCTACTGTTAAACGGACTTGGACGATAACATCAAACATATCGGAATCCATCAACAACACCAATAGAATGGCTAGAAGATGACCCATGATTTCAACAATGAATTTTATGAGGTTAATGGTTGAATCATGGAATGCAAAATAGCATGAGAGGCAACAAACACGTTAACAGAGTTAACAGTCAAATATAATGATATTTTGACAAATAATCATTTGCTTTCTCAGAGAATGATAGTAAGTCCTTTATCCATTACTTCATTCATGATTTAAATTTTATGTTAATTGGTTTGTGTATTAAAGTTGCTTCTGAATGCAGGTAAAAGCATCAAATGAATTCCTGCATACTGTAAGTAACAGAGCAAAAAGATTCATTATTTGTTTGCGAAGCAAAAAGTGAACCTATGGAGAATTTCAATTGGACGAAATACGAGCTCTCATGCTATGGCTACTATTACGTATAGAAACCAACATGGCGAGAACTATTGCTCACCGTACTACAACAACAAAAATTTTAGAGATGCTTATGCCATACCAATTGAACCTCTTCCTTGTGAAAGTACATTGGAAATACCACGTGAAGTGTTGGATGAAGTTGTATTGCCACCTGATTCAAAATGACCTCCCGAAAGACCATGTTATGAAAGATGGAAAGCACCAAATAAAGACAAGTGTAAACATTCAAAGGTTACATGTAGTAGCTGTCATCGTGAGGTGCACAATAAAAAGACTTGCCTCAAACATGCATCACCTACTTAAGAGTGAATCTGTGTTTCTTACTTTATTTTGATGTTAATATTAAAAAAAATATTTATGATCAATAAATTTTAGTGTTAAGATTTGTGCTGTTTTAAGTAATTTGTGTTTATGAATATTTATTTTTATTGGTTTTAAATAATTAAATTCTTGAGAGTTAGTGAATTTCTTTTTCACTGATTATGACAGAAAATATTGAATAAAATATCTTTATCATGTATTATGTTTGCCTATAATGGTGTATTATCTTTATAATGTATTATGTTGGATTATAATGGTGTCATGTGTGTTTAAAACCATCTTGGAGTTGCATCTTGAATGTACCTAATCAAATATCATATGAAATCATTAAAAAGACATTGAATGTACAACATAGATACTTAAGAAGTTTAAATCAACTGGCTGATAGTACGCCATAACTTCAAAAATAATTACTAAAGTTAGTTACTTAGCAGCTGAGCACGTATACAATATTGCAAATCAAAAAATAACATCCTACTCCAAAAATGCACAATAATGTGCAGTAGTTGCAACTTGGTATGAAGGAATTGAAATGTTACGGCTCAGATGTAGAATCACTAGTGAATGTAATACCAATAACAAACAATACTCAATGAAATTTTTTTTCTATTGAATTCTTGAATAAGACCAACAAACACCATGTATAACAGCTAAATGTAACAAATGTCAGTATCAAATCGGGTTGAAAATGATATAATCCACAAGAACTAATATAAGCACATGAACTGTCACGATCCGAGCCGAGGCCCTGGCCGCGACGAACATCCCGAACCATGAAGGCCCGGGCGCCTTTATCTATCTGGAAATCATGCACTACGATCATACAATTTATAGAAATACATAAAGATAACATAACGGAAACATGGTCAATCTCATAAGTAACTAGACAATTAGAAAGTAAGTACTCAATATTCAAACTATATGACACTAGTCTGCGAAATCTCTAAAAATATGAAAATCAACATCTGTCTAAAAACTGGGACAAGGCCCTCAGTAGACCATAGAGCAAAAAGAACAAAGAAATCTGAAAATTAGGCCTTCCGGATTAGAGAAGGCACACCATCTGCAACTTCTGACACACACAAGTCTACTGCTGAACTGGACCGCAGGAATGTGCCTCAGATTCTGAGATATAGGGGGTCAATACATATGCACTGGTATTCAGAGCAATCCAAAATAATATATTTATATATAACATAAGTGAGAACAATTCATAAAATATTTTACATATGATATATGAAAACACATGGGCATACTTTAAAGACTTTGAAACATTTCTTTGAAATCATGAACTACTCTTTAAGTTACTTCTGAGCTAGATGGTACACCCTACAATCTGTAATTCTACAGGCTATATGGAATCCGTCCTTGACTCGGTGGCCAAGCCTCCAATCCAAGTTTGCCGCAAGGATTGGAGTATCTATAAGGGGGACACGCAAGATCACACAGTAGGGTGCTATAATTCCCAATCAAATCAACATGTCATGGTAGCTCACAAGATCACAAAGAAGGGCTCATAACCATAGTACCAAATTGGGATGACATGAATCAAGGTACACAAGATCACAAAACAGGGTACCATAATCCCACGTCGACAAATCACGGTTTCTAACATAGAGTCTTTCAACTCGTACTTTCTTCGAGTAACCATCTAACTCTCTTTAATACCATTTTAACCTTTTCTAAACATGCATCTTTCTAAATTCAACATCTAAAAATCTGAGTAAAATATGTATTTTTAGTCTGTTCTGAATCTGCTATGGCATTCATCTGTTTGGTATCATCATACCAAGACTTGCAAGTCATATATCTAAGCCATACAATATCATGTTTCAATTCTTTTATTCAAAACATAATATTTGGACCACCAAGTTATTCAAACAGTATAGGAGGATTTGTATTTCAATATTCATGAAAACTTATGCACAGATTCTATCTTTCAATCCTTAAACATGTGGTGGTCACTTACTTGTAAATCATGCAATTCTTTTAGTAAACATGTTTAACATTTAACAACAAGTAAAACACCCTCTCTTAAATTCCCAATCAATCTCAAATCATTTAGCAATAGCTAAGAAACATTTATCTCATGCTTCAAAAGTGAAATTTATCAATTCGTAACATGTAAAAACCAAAGGATTATAACTAAAGAGGGAGTACAAATATTCATGCTCTCAATTCAAACTTCAAATATTAAATACATACATACGTACATATATATACACACACACACACATATATATATATATACATATACGAGTAACAATCAATTTCAAAGGGAAGGCCTCAAGACCAAATATTATTATCAAGAAGGGTTCACCAAGCATAATTATCAATGAAAAACTCAAAACCCTTTTGTAATTTCATGGTTTCTCAATATAAAAATATCATTAAAACTATTTCACCATGCCCATGTAGTTTTAGGAAAACCCTACATACCTTAGATTACTTAGTTCGAATAATAGAACTCAAATCTTGACTCGTTTCTTGGAATTCTTGACTTAGGACCTTGATTCTTGATCTTTGGAGGCTTAGGGTTTTCTTGAAGAGGAAGAGAGACTAATGAGGTAATAAATGCTCTTTGAGGGTTTAAATCTTGTCTTTTTGGACAGTTTTAGGGTGAGATAAATGACCTAATTTCCCTCAATTGTGCGGAGTTAGAATCTGGAAAATAAGGGGTGAAATAGAGCATGCGTCGCATGCTTATTGCAAACAGTTACTGGTTCTGAGGAAAATAATCATAACTTTTCGCTCGGGTATCGGATTAAGGCGAAATTGGCATCGTTGGAAAGCTGACTCAATTATCTACAATTTAGTGGTTCTTGAGCTGAAAATTATACTTGTATCAAAAGTTATACATATTCAAATTAGACCCTTGTAAAATAGAATACAAAGATTTGGCCGAATCAAAGGTTCTTAGCTCAACTTTGCTCTAAGTGATTACTATGAAGATTTTCACCTCGAAGGCACCTAAAACTCGAGGATAAAGATCATAACACGTATTCTCACTTGAAAATAATTTCTATTAGAGATTTCAAATGTAGGAACAACAGTTCGATTTCTAGTTCGTAAAAGCGGGGTGTTACATTATCTCCCCCTTGTGGTCATTCGTCCCCGAATGATGGGTAGGGGCTTTTTGAAGCTCTAAAAGTGTAGAATAAGGAACGTAATCTCACATTGAAATTTTTTCCTCCAGAAAATATGCAATGGCATCATAAGAGCTTTATGACAACCCCTAGTGAAACGTGTTAGCCTGAAACATGAGATAATTAGAATTTACATAGAGATGACCTTGCACACGAGTTCTAGGAATCATGATCATCACAACATATGGGATGAGTTTATTTGTTCATCATAGGTCTGATTTACATTGATACAAATCATGAAATACGATTTCGCGAAAGATAAGAAATAAAAATATTCCCTACCATACAAGATATCACGAATAGGCCTAAAACTTAGAGACACTACTTAACTATGCCCCTAACAATAAATAACACACTTTATCATTTCTAACTTACAATTCTCCCATAACATATCTAACCACAAGAATTTATGTCCCGCCGCATAATACTTCTATGTTGAAGCCTAACTCGGAGGAAAGAGGTGCTAACTTAAACTACAAGACCCAGTACTTTACATCACATTAAGAAATCACCTCACCTCATCACTATAATCCCACAACCTCAAGTCATAATTCAAGGGATACTAACTATATGGCACACTAGTTTGTGTTTTCATCAATGACAACATTCAAGCCTATCACTACTACACTCAACATCTTATTGTCTAACAACACTAATCATACAACACCGATGAAGCAGGTCACATTCTATATTATTCCATAAAATTGGGAAATCAACCCAACTATGTCATTTAACTTAACTACTGCCCACAATTTCATTCTCTCCACAACATTACTACCATACCTTAGAATCTACCACACACTTTCTCACATGCAGTACTAGCTCACAGCTACCAAAAAAAAGACAATCAAGGGGGTAAAGTCACATAATAGGGATAGTCGATCTTAATCTCATATTATAACCCATTACGATCTTATCAACATAGTCCACTTTCTCACATTATAGTTACTTACCCATGCATACATTTAGACTACCTTCAAATTCCATTCACACCAATGAGCCTCTACTCATAACTTATTGACTAATCTACCCTTTTTCATTCATAACCTATACATGATTTCTACAACCACCATAACTATTCATTTTGAGATCCTTCTTTATTTTGAACAAATAATAATCTTAGCCAACCACTTTCTTTCACAGACTAACGTACAATCTACATATATTGATACCACATTAGTCTATCACTATAAAATGGCCACCCACTCCTCAATCCACTGCTATACAACTAAACTAACTTCTTTGCATAAAAATCCCCCTAATTCTGACTTCTAACCTTGTGATATTATATCACTAACTTCGGGACCATCTTACTACCAATAGGGTATGACACCTTAACAAATACTACTACTTGGGTGGAAATATTGTTCCAATATCCTGACATACATCACTACCTTTAATCATAACATCTGCATCAAGAATTTTAAAAAGGACCGAATACACTTCATGCCTCAGGCTCAAATGCACAATTGATGAGAATAGGGTTATAAACCTAAATTAATACACTTAAAGCACTTATGGACTCCTTTTAAGTCCTTGTGCAATTTTGTAATTTTTTATGACTCAATTAGAAGGGACCACCTCATTTAGACTCTAAGCTTCTGAACTTGAATCGCCTCGACAATAAGACATATCTAATAATATTAGAGTAAGAAAAGAATTGGGATAGCTTTACTTTTGTATGGACGATGCCATAGCATAAACTAGAGTATGAAAGAGAAATATTCTGACTCCATAGCATGAACTAGAACATGAAGAAAGAGAAACATTCCTAAACGCTTTGTAGCCTCCTTGTAAGTGTGGTGCGCTACACACCCATAAACATGACTTCACCCGACGCGATTTTGCAGATACCCCGGGACCATGAACCGTGCTCTGATACCAAGTTCATCATGACCCGAGCCGAGGCCCTCGCTATGATGAACATCTCAAACCATGAAGGCCTGGGCGCCCTTCTCTATTTGGAAATCATTCACTACGATCATACAATTTATAGAACTGTGAAAAGATAACATAAAGGAAACATGGTCAATCTCATAAGTAACTGGACAATTAGAAAGTAAGTGCTCAATATTCAAACTACATGACACTAGTCTGCAAAATTTCTAATAACATGAAAGTCAACATCTGTCTAAAAACTGGGACAAGACCCCCAGTAGACCATAAAATAAAAATAACAAAGAAATCTGAAAATCAGGCCTTCCGAAATAGAGAAGGCACACCATCTGCAACTTCTGACACACACAGGTCTACTGCTGAATGAGACTGTGGTAATGTGCCTCAAATCCTAAGATATAGGGGGTCAATACATATGTACTGGTACGTAGAGCAATCCAAAATAATGTATTTATATTTAACATAAGTGAGAGCAATTCAAAAAACATTTTACATATGATATATGAAAACACATGGGCATACTTTAAAGACTTTGAAATATTTCTTTGAAATCATGAACCACTCTTTAAGTTACTTCTGAGCTAGATGGTGCACCCTACAATCTGTAATTCCTCAGGCTATATGAAATCCGCCCTTGACTCTGCAGCCAAGCCCCAATCCAAGTTTGCAGCAAGGATTGGAGTATCTATAAGGGGGCACGTAAGATCACACAACAGAGTGCCAAAATTCCCAATCAAATCCACATTTCATGGTAGAGCACAAGATCACAAGAAGGAATCCTAACTATAGTCCCAAATTGGGACGACATGATTCAAGGTACACAAGATCACAAAGGAGGGTACCATAATCCCGTGTCGACAAATCACGATTTCTAGCAGAGTCTTTCAACTCGTACTTTCTTCTGGTAACCATCTAACTGTCTTTAAGCCCATTTTTAAACTTTTATAAACATGCATCTTTCTAAATTTAACATCTGAAAATCTGAGCAAAATTTATATTTTTAGTCTGTTCTGAATCTGCTATGGCATTCATCTGTTTGGTATCGTCATACCAATACTTACAAGTCGTATATCTAAACCATACAATATCATGTTTCAATTCTCTCATTCAAAAAATAAGACCATCAATTCATTCAAGCATTACAAGAGGATTTTTATTTCAACATTCATGAAAACTTATGCACAGATTCTATCTTTTAATCCTTAAACATATGGTGGTCACTTATTTGTAGTAAATCATAAAATTCTTTTAGTAAACACATTTAACATTTAAAAACAAGTAAAACACCCTATCTTCAATTCACAATCAATCTCAAATCATTTAGCAATAGCTAAGAAACATTTATCTCATGCTTCAAAAGTGAATTTTATCAATTCGTAACATGTAAAAACCAAAGAATTATAACTAGAGAGGGAGTACAAATATTCATTCTCTCAATTCAAACTTCAAATATCAAATACATACACACACACACACACATATATATATATACAAGTAACAATCAATTTCAAGGGAAAGGCCTCAAGACCAAAACATTATTATCTAAAAGGGTTCACCAAGCATAATTATCAATGAAAAACTCAAAACCCTTTTGTAATTTCATGGTTTCTCAACATTCAAATATCATTAAAACTACTTCACCATGCCCATGTAGTCTTAGGAAAACCCAATGTACCTTAGATTACTTAGTTTGAATAATAGAACTCGAATTTTGACTCGTTTCTTGAAATTCTTGACTTAGGAGCTTGATTCTTGATCTTTGGAGGCTTAGGGTTTTCTTGAAGAGGAAGAGAGACTAATGAGGTAACAAATTCTCTTTGGTGGTTTAAATCTTTTGTTTTTGGACGGTTTTGGGGTGAGATAAATGACCTAATTGCCCCCTTTTGCGCGGAGTTAGAAGTTGGAAAATAAGGGGTGAAATGGAGCGTACGTCGCATTCTATAGAGAGAAAAAATGGAGCATGCGTCGCATGCTTATCTCAAGTAGCTACTCATTCTGACGAAAATAATAACTTTTTGCTCGGGTATCGGTATTAAGGCGAAATTGGTATCATTGGAAAGCTGACTCAATTATCTATAATTTGGTGGGCCTTGAGCTGTAAAATTATACTTGTATCAAAAGTTATACATGTTCAAAGTAGACCCTTATAAAATCGAATATAAAGATTTGGTCGAATCAAAGGTTCTTAGCTCAACTTCGCTCTAAGTGATTCCTATGAAGATTTTTCACCTCGAAAACCCATCAAACACGAGGATAAAGATCATGAAACTTATTCTCACTTGGAAATAATTTATTTTAGAGATTCCACATGTAGGAACAACAGTTCAATTTCTAGTTTGAAAATGTGGGGTGTTGTAAGAACTTTTCCAATTAAAAACACTGTTTCTTTTACTTCATCACATCAATAATGTTCAACCAAACGGAACCAAAAATCAATATAGAGCAATGAAATTTTTTTTGGGTATCCTTGAAACTATTAGAAAAGAACCTACTAGTTTCAAATAACAAAACATCCGTAAAAAATACAAGAACAAAACAAGAACGTCTACTGCAATCTTGTTTTCTTACTGGTATTATCGTGTTCTTGAATCCTTCAAAAATGCTTTACTGGATATTTTGAAACCACCATGCTTGCTAGTAACATTTCTAGTTGTCTTACTTTCACTGATTGCTCCATCATTCTGCTTCCATCTGGCATAATCCCCTAATAGTGCACCATATCTGAATCGATGGTTGAAAGCACCAAATAGTTTATTGGATATATCAAATACGCCATGGCTAACAAACTTAGCAAAGGCACATACAAACATACCACAATCACTGAAAAATTAAAAATAAGAAAAATCATTGATAAAGCAACATATATATTAACATAAATAAATAAAAACACAATTTAATTGTAACATACTTAGATTGAGGTCCCTGTTGGGGTGCATCCTTCACAATGACATACTCCAAAGGTTCATTCATGGACTTCTCAATGCATGAAACTTCATGATTCCACTCAATATCCGAACGTTTTTCGTAAAAATCAGTGGCAACTAAAAACATAGGTATCATGGTATAAAGATATCGAATGTGATCTAAAATATTCTTTGAATGCACAACACCTACCACCATTGAATCATAAACATATATACACCTATGTCTAATTTAAAAAACAACCAATATCTAATGAAATGACTCACTAACATTCACAGAAATGATAATATTATCAGTAGAATCCCAGGAAACATTGACAGATATTTTGTAACCCCTAATGTACTAGCTAACATGGCGTTCAACAGTGATACAACTTATGTATTCATTCAAACTCAACCATTATTACTGAATTGGGCGTATCCATTTAACAAAGAAAACATCAGTAGTAGCGTATGTAATCGACTTCATCACATTGTACTTTGATTTTTTCCTCAAATAATACATTATCACATATATATGCTGATTAAATAAAAATTATATTAGAATAAAGTAAACACATAAACAACAAAACTACACAACATACTCTCAATCCTAATTTAGTTCTGCATAAGTTGTGTTTAGTTTCAATCTTAATGTAAGCCAATTGGTGACTAACACATATAATTCAAACAACACATATAAAAAAAATACAGATGTTATTTACAACTAACACAATTAACAAGTCATGCCTTTGTGTTCTGTCTGTATGCATTTTATATAAATCTACTTTTTAATGTTTTTAGGGACTATGTAGTCCTTACTGATTAGCTATATGTAATCTCACATTGGTTTTATGATATCACTCATGACTAATGAGTGTTTTTTTTTTACTTCATAAATGAAAGACAGAAGTTATTGGGTATTCTTATAGAAATTAGTGACCAAAACATATAATTGAAACAACACATATAATTCGAACACAAATTTTATTTACACCCAACACATCTTATTTTTATACACAGTGTCATACACAAAAATCATCTCTGTTCCAATTAAACATGTTTCTAATGACATATACTGAATCATACTATATACATACAAATAAACCTCAAGAAATAATTCAATACCAAAGAAAATACAGAAAACACAGTTCATAGAAAGCAATGCAAATAATCTAAACAGTCTTGATTTAAATCTAGAAGCTATGTTGCTTGGATCTTCTGAAAATTCTGGTGTCGCCATACCCGTATTGAATTCTCAAAAAAGAAATAACTTTTCAAAGATCTGGTACACTCAATAACATTTTTTAAAGATTCGATAAACAACTATAAGAATACACCTATGACTATCCAGGCCTACCAAATCCTTTCCTTAGTTTTTGGTGTGAATCTACCTCATAGTAGCCATTGAGGTTTCTGTTTTTTCTTTTGTTTCACTCACTCAAAATGATAGTCAAGTATAACTGAGTCTAGTCTCTACAATAATGTAAGTGTGTCTGGTGCATCTGATAATATTTGGCATGATTCCTTTATAGGTCAGGTAATATAGCATCTTTTGATGATGAGAAGAATGGATACACACAATTATCGTTATCATGGCTAAAAAATTTAATTGGAAGTAGGAAGTAATTCTGGATTTATTCGAGATGATAAGTTGCAATGAGTAGTGCGAATAACTAAGAAAAATAATTAAACAAACTGAAAGAAGCTATACTTACGCAGATAATCAGTACCATTCAGTCTACTCAATTGAAGAGTATCAGAAAAAAACTTCATCTCAAGAAATTGTATAACTATCAAGGTTAAACTCATGTTCTAAATGCAAGATAGAAACTCCACGTTACACTTATTTTTACTCGACAGGTAAAATATATGTCACTCAAATGGTTGATCGATCCCTAGGAATCCAACATGATATCAGTCATGACTAATGAGTGTTCTTTTTTGCTTTAGAAATGGCACACAAAAGTTATTGGGTATTCTTATAGCAACTGGTGACCAACACATATAATTCAAACACCGATGTTATTTACAACCAACACAACTTGTTTTCAAACACACTGACATACACAGAAATCATCTTTATTCCCATTAATTATGTTTCTAATGACATACACAGAAACATACTATCTACATACAAATAAACTTAAAGAAATAATTCAATACTAAATATAATACAGAAAATATACCTCAGCATTTCATGGTCGTTCAGTATGAATCAAAGTGTGGAATCAATCTTTATCTCTAATTGTTATCAGCCAATACAAATTCAAGAATTATGTTGTTATGTAAAACATTTTGCAGCACTCCTACATACATTTTTAAAAGGTAATAAATATTTTTTTATTAAACCATCAATAAAAATAATTTGAAATTCAGAAATCACACCTATTTCATCTTGACTTCGAATCTGAGTAACATCAGTCAGTGAACTGCTGGATCAAAAAATCTGGAGTCTCAAACCCAATATAATTCTCAAATGGATGCTTGCTCTTGAAGTACAATAGACATCTTTGAGAGCTTGTGTCAGATTGGTTATACACCTCTACTAGAGATTTGTCAAACGTGATAGGCAATATGATATGGTCTTTATTTTTTGGTGTTTTTAATACACTAAATATTGGTTCAAGAGCAACAAATTAAGACTTAGTAAAGAAGGGTATATCATTCAACGGTGACTGAATATTAACAAAATTATTCACAACTTGATTGTTAGAAACTGTGAATGAAACATGAGAACTCATGAAGTGATTTTCAATAATGTACAATCTTGTTATTATAGAAATAAAATTAAATATGAAAGTATAGAAATATTACTATTTAATCGGACAGAAACATCATCACCAAAAAAATATTTTTCAATGACAGGATCAACAAGGACTTCATTTTACTTTTTCCTTGCACTTGGTGTTTGTAAACCCACGTCCACATTCTTAGAAAATGTATAGTGTTTTAATAACAGTTAATAATGAGAAAAATGATAAAAGATATATGATAGTTCAATGCAATAAAAACTAAACCTCTTTTTCAACAAATTCAGACGACTGTTGTTTAATCGATCTTAATTCATTCAATATCAACTTCACAGATTCATCAACATACTCCCTTATCCCATTGAATTGGCTATCAACCTGAAAAAAATATAAAAATGAAAAGATATATCAAAAACTAATTCAGATTAATAATGGAATTATAAAATTATAGATTAAACATACCTTCTTCTGATATTCTATCATTTCTTGAAAACATGCACATACATAAATATAAAGTACTTAGTTAATAGCACAACTACTACAACTGAGTAATATAACCCTACAAAATGAATACACAAATATGTTATCCTGTAAGGATGATGTGCATTATAAGTTTTACATATAATTCAAAACAAACCTTCTCCTGAAATAACGATATATCACGACGGACCTGCACATAGACATACAAAAAATATCAATCACATGTTTATTAAATATTTTGAAAACAATACTGAATATGTACTTGAAGATTAAAGTAGAAACATATGTTGGCTATTTCATTCTTTAAGACAATGAATGCATCTTTAGTTATGGGTGGTATAGAATGGTCTGAATTATTACGATGTTCATGACCCAAGCTATCCTGATGAATAGCTCCAAGATTGAATTCCACCCCCTCTTCATCGGTAAACATAATGTCTCTAAATACATACTAAAGTTTCAATAAAAAGTTAGATATAAAATTAAACACTAGTATGCCTAGAATGAGTTACGGCATACCAATAATATACATATAAAATATGAAGGAAAAAAGCTGTTACGTAAAATAATTAATCAAAAAATACAATATGTTCATTACCTCATTGTTGTACCGCTTGAATATTGTACTTTGAAGATAGTCATAAAAAATGAGTTCTTTAGATGACTTTCAATTTAAAATTCGAGGATTTTGGTATTCAACCCGATTAGCAACACAATTATCAATGTCCAAACAATACTCATAGAACCAGATTTGAAGCGCAAGATGAAATCTTTGAAAAGTAAAAGAGGATGGATTTGTTTTCATCTTATGACTACATGTTTTTTTCAAGACTTGAAAACACTCACCTCCTCAATCATACTTCAAATAATTACCTGATTCTACCAAGTCAAAATCAACCTTTTTAATGAACTTTCTTGGTAACTTAGATTGAAGAAATCGACTTACGAAGTATAATAATTTAATTTCATACAAATCTTTATCTCGAAAAGCAATCTTCTTGTTAACAAAATCATCATAAAAAACATACCTCATGACCTTATCCATATCCATATCCGGATAATATCTATCCATTAATTTATTTTTTTCTTTAGGATCGGAAACAAAATTAGATTTCTTAAAGCATTTCAACCCACTAACTATACAAAATTCTCTCTTTTCAAAATGCAGTTCTTTACCATTGATACTGAAGATGAATAAATCATCCCTATCATTATCGGTTTCTGCAAGTAATAGACTATGAAGAAACTTGGGTTGAATTTTTAAATAATGCATATTCAAAAAATGAGCAAATGAAGATTTCTGAAATATTTTGAAATGCTCTTTGGTCCATCTCTATTTGAGATCATCAAACACATTAACTTTTATGTATGAAGACCAGTGAGTATACTATTTTTTGTCTTGAAAAAAAGAGATAAACAATTCACAAAACTTCTATCATCAAAAAGAGACATATATTATTTTTTTACCATATCTCGATTTTTTGCATACACACAATAAACAATTAACAAAACTTTTGCCATGAAGCTAAAAAAAACATAATGCACCAACTTGTTTTAGAGTTAGAAATTATATTTCAACTTTCAACAATTAACAACAACAAAAGTGATATTTCAACTTTCAACAACTAACAACAACAAAAGTGATATTTCAACATAATTCGAACACTAACAAGATCAACAGTTATATTTCAACTTTCACCACAAACACACAAAATTTATGAAAGTCTAATTTACATGCATGTCATTAAAAAAAAATAATAATTCAATATCAATTCTATATCAATTTAATACATAAATGAAAAAATTAAAATCAGATTACACTAACCTTGCACACGTTTCTTGATTTGTTCGTGTCAACCTTCTTATCATCCACTTTGCCAACTCTCACATTGGCCTTGGACCTTGTAACTTTAGCATTTTCACGATTTTTATTTTTTAATTTTTTTCATTTTAGGAGCGAAAATTTCATCTTCAAAATTCGAATCTGAATCATGTTGACCAACAAGTTTTTTTCTCTTATCAACCTTCTTAAAATCTGGAACAATAACCTTTTTGATACTATATAACTTTGCATGTTGAGTTGTTGTTGCTTGAAGGATGATGAAATCTTTGAAAAATTATTTTTCACGGACAAAATTTTACTTTTATTGTGAGAAATAGAATCAGCTTCAACTACCTTGTTCTTGTTCTTTGATTTTGAAGATGTGGTAAAGCACCCCAAATCAAACGAGGGTCTCGAAAGATTAATTGGACTATATTGTATTGTTTCAGGACTTTTTCTACTAGGGGTAGAATCAAACTTGATTTTTTCGGACATTGTCTCAAGAAAATAAAAAAATTATAAAATATTAAGCCAAGCTCAAAGATGACTGAATGTTGGAAAACCAATAATCATACTCAAAAGAAGAAAAAATAAGTTGAAAAGAGTAAATAATAATGAGTTGAAGACTTTTATTGGTAGTTGGTAAAAATTTAAAAGATCTTGCGCATGAATTCAACTAAGAAGATACCGTAAAATATGAAGGCTTGTAGAATAAAGTGAAAAGAAGGAAAAAAGAAGTTAAAAAAAGGGTAAAGAGATAAGACTTCTATTGGTAATTAAAGACAGTAAAACATGAAAAAGTGTAGAAGCAAGTTAATTATTCAAGTTAATAAAAAGTAAAAAATCAGTTCTTAACTTTAAAAAATATATTTACCATATATAACTCCTTAAATTATGAATAAATTTTAATATTTAATTATTAAAATTAAATAAAAAATATTGATACCTTAACTTGCCATAATTATCCAAATCTTTAATTAAGAGTGATAAATGTTAAATGCTAAAAATAAGAAAATAATACAAATAACAAATATTTAAAAATTAATTTTCAAAAATTTAATTAAAATATGTAATTCTCAAAAGTTGCTATAGCTTGTAATTATTTCTTAAGTCTAGTAATTATTGAAAAGTTATGCTATAACTTGTAATTAGCAATCTAATAAGTCTATTTGAGATAATTTTCACCTAAAGTAATATATAAGGATTTTCTGAATTTGAGCCAAAATCAACATGTTGAGACGGCTGAAATCAATGTTGGCCTAAGCTATGTAGTGTAACAAACGAATATATAGTGAAATAAAATATGTGAATCAATTTGATCCAATAACAGATATAATACTATTTCAATATTCAATTCTTTCATATTTTAATAAACATATATCAAGTACATCAATCACGTTTTAATTTATATTGTTCGAAATTACGATATTCCATCTTGTGCCATACGCCCACCTAGACCAAGGACAATCACATATATCCATTTTTTCCATAGTAACCTCCAATTTATCTCATTTAGCATTTTGGATTGCTTAATTAGCACAAAAATAAATTGACAAATTAACAGCTATATATTATTCTTATAGTTCCCTATAAATATGCAAACAATGATACCATAAAGGCATAATTAATCACAAAACTAGTACTCTATTTTGAGAAATTTTAAGATGGCTAAATCCCAAGTGTACTCCATCTTGTTTTTTTGCTTCCTCCTCCTTGCATTGAAGGATGTGTAAAGAATTATCATGTTATCCCTAGTTAATTATATTGTACTGTTTTATGCTGTTTTTTCTTTGATATTGTATAAAACTTTGTAAGATTCTAGAAGAATTTTATCGTAGACCGATATATGAAGCACAAATAAATAAGAGGGTTAAATCTGACGAGAACAGAGATTACTTTATTAAAGTCATTGATTTTTTGTTATCCATAAGTCTTATTTTTCTAACATATGGATCTTGATTTGTGCAGATGAAACGATCACAAATGTGGAAGCAACCGTTAATGACTGCGAACAATATAGTCATACATTTGTAGGGCCATGCTCGCCTAGTCGCGCGGGGGAGTGTGAAGACAAGTGCACAAATTTGGAACGTGCTCTTCGCGGAGAATGTCATTGGAATTTGGCTGGCATTGCTTGCTTTTGCTAATGATATAATTACATGAGTATATACTTATTACTCATTGGGATAAAATAAAATAAAGACTTGCCACTTTAACTTGTTGCAATTCAACGTTTTATTTGAGGAATAAGGTGAAAAATCAAGTTGTAGAATGTCTTTGTGAGAATATAAGTTTATGTTATGAGCTAAATAAACACTTCCACTTTGTGATAGTTCAACCTATTGTTGGGGAATTAATAAATCTACTTCCAATTTGTGATTTTAATATCAGTCTGAAATTTTCTTTTTTAATTTTATTGGTTATTGAAATTGTCAAACAATCTGATTATGAACTCCTTTTATTGATCAATGCAAAACTTTAGTTGGTTACATAATTACTTTCAACATGGAAAAAAGAAAAGAAAAAGTGGCGATGCGACTTAAAGCAATAATTAACCTAGTTTTTTAAAGAATAAAATGCAATTCGATTATTCCATTCATACATCATGTTTTGATTTAGGATTTCAATTCTTTCACACTTATTATAAACACTAGTTTAGCCGCACATGTCTCGCACGTGTAGCGTTTGATTATTTAAAATGAAATAATTTTATCCATTGCAGAGATTTTATCTAACGTTTTTATATTTATTCTTAAATTTTTTAAATCTTCTTAAAATCAAATTTAGTTAATTTAGAATTTTTAAACTAATAGAAAAAGAATTAGTTGTCATTAATTCTGATGACTTCTAATAAGAAAAGGTTTTACCATAAATATATTTAGTTAATTTTCAACTCTTATATATTAGGAAAAATAGTGAAATTTTTTTTATTTAAAACAAAAACTTGTAATGAAGGGCAAAAAGTTCAAATACTATTTCTAAGGCCTTCACACTTTTAATATATTATAGATATATATCAAATATATTAATCGCGTTTTAATTTATATATATTTTTCGAGCTTACGTTGTTCCATTCTTGTTGCATATATCTAAATCTTCAATTTTATCAGCCGTTTAGCATTTTGGATTCGTTAATTAGCACAACAAATGGACAAAATGACAGCTATATATTATTCTTAGTTTCCCATATATATGCAACCAATGACACCACAGAGACATAATTAAACACAAAACTAGAACTCTGTTTGAGAAATTTTAAGATGGCTAAATCCCAAGTTTTCTCCCTCATGTTTTTTTTCTTCCTCCTCCTTGCATTGAAGGGTGTGTAGAGGATCACCTCTTTATCCCTCGTCAATTCTTCTCTTTCTTTTTATTATTTTGTTTCCATTATTGTCATTTTAAGAGTGAGGCAATTTGGTATATTAAAGCTTCCGCTATGGGTGAGCTTCTAGGCCGGGAAGGATCGAACCAGAAAAATCTATTATACGCAGCCTTATATCATTACTAAAAAAAGACAGATTTCCGACCACAAAATGTGGTCGGTTGTTTATTATTATTTTTTTTTTTAAAACGCGACCACTGTATTTTAAAATTTCAAAGTAATAATTTTTATATTTATTACTATATCCTTTACAACTAAAAAATTTAAATTTTTTTTTTTTAAAAAGTCGACCACTTGTGGTTGGTTTTTAATTATAATAAAAAAGAAAATTAATTTTAAAAAATAATCAATATAATAATAAGAAAATTAATTAAAAAGTAATTATTAGGAATTGAAAAAAAAATTAAATAATTATATATAAAATCTAATATATTATTTTTTAAAATTACAGTAATCACACGTAGTCAATAATTAATATAATAGTAATAAAAATCAATCAATCTTAAATTTTGTGAAAAAATTACACTAAAAAATATATCAAATAAAATAAATAAATTACGTTAAACATAATCTTTATCTTTTACTTATGTTTCAATTTATAAAATAAATATTTTTCTTTGTATATACGTTAAATGTCGTTAAACATGCCTAATCTTTATATAATGAATATGTGTGTGTATATATATATTATACCATTGGGATAATGATATTATACTACTATTGCGGTCATAATAATGCAATACATAACCGATACTTCATCAGAATATAATGAACGTGTTCTATTATAAGGTAATATACTTATGGATGTGATGCATATAGTACACATTCAAGAGTTCATATATATATATATATATATATATATATATATATATATATATATATAACATAGTGATCGATTGATGAACGATGTAGTCAAAACCTAATAGAATCTGTAGACACGTAATTTTATCCCTCTCAAAAATTAATTTTTACTCATTTACGTACCCTACCCCTACCTATCCTCTACCCCTGCCTATCCCCTACCCCCACTTAATCCAACCACTCCCATCAGCCCTCTGCAAACCCACGTGCACTTTCCATTTTTGTTGGTCAACACAAGAAAATACCCACCAGACCTTCCCCTTTTGGAAAAAGAAAACAAAAAACAGCAATAATACAATATACAAAACACACTACAAGACAACATTCACACAGATAGCTCCATGATTATTTTCCATTCGTCCCACACATAGAGCACACACACGCACCTCACTGTACACGAGAAAACCTCACCATTTTTTTGCATTCACAAAGCACACACCCACTCACATCTCTCTAACAGACACTGCCTGGGACACAACACAAAACACACGCACACACTGGAAAAGAAGAAGAAAAAAGAATACACACACTACATGGTCTTCTGTTCACAACAACAATAATATACACACACGGGGCATCTCTAGACACCTCTCATAGAAGAAAACACGAACCGTGTTGTGTTAATATTTCGCTTGAATTTCGGATCTCGTTATCTCGGGATTCACTTAGTCTTGTTCGTGGTTCGAGGTTCTTCATTTGAGGATTTTGAGTTCGGGCTTTATTATCGCACTATTATCAACGGAAATCCATTCTTGTGAGGTTCAATTATCAACTTTATTCATTTTTTTTATTACTCAACGTAGTTGATAATGTGATTGATGGTGTGTTTTGTAGTGTATTTGAGCTTTTATAATTATCATGGTTGATTGGTTGATTTTATATCGAAATTAGTTAATCATTGATCAAGGATGAAATTCGGGAAGGGATTAATCTTGAAAACGTGGATATGGCTATATTTAATTTATTGTTGATAGTTTGAATCGGAACAATTATTGATGTTTGTCAAATCCGGTAGTATCATGTCTTAGGTCGAAATGAATAGAAAAATCTTAGGTTGGGTAGGCAAAAATGTAGGAATGGTGCTTTGTTGAATGTTTGAATGTTCTCTTGAATGATTTTATTTCATCGCACGAAATTAAAAATTGTATTCATTTGACCGGGGAATACCCCGAGGTTTCATGTATTTATTCACCGGAGAATGCCCCGACGTATTATGTCTTCGAAGGAGGTTCATGATCAAGGCCCGAGGCTTCGGGTAAAGCATTGGAGCATAGTTTAGGATTAGTTTAGAATAACGTAGGTTTATATTTTTCGCATTTTTATTTTTCTTTTGGATCGTATAATTGGACTGTATACTATTTTTTTGGGATTCGTTTTTGTTTTGTTTGATTGTTTTATGTGTTTTTGTGGGTTTATATATTCATAGTGTCGTACTAGCCGATACGCTTCACCAAGCGACCGTGGTCGAACCACGGGATCGAGGGGTGCCTAACACCTTCCCCTCGGTCAATAAAATTCCTCAATCGGAATCTCTATTTGCAAATCAGTTTTAAAGAGTCAAACCATTTTGAAAAGGACTTTCCAAAGGTGACTTTGCACACCGGATTATGCCAAGTGACGACTCTGAATCTAATTGAGAAAATGAATCCTTTTTCGAAACAAATCTTTATTTTATCACTTTGATAATAAAAAACCTTTCAAACTTAAAATCAACCTTTTTGGTTAAAAAAAGGGTGTGACAGAATCTATGCAAACATATTGAATACTTTGATTTGAAACGACAGAAGTAATAATATATACTGCACGTTGAAGTTATATTAATATAAGCCAATCAAATTATCACTCATCAGAGTATGTATATAATATACGTCACATTATATTATTGGATAATATACTCGTGTACGTATGTGATGTATATAATACGTACTTAGAACTTGATATAGTCGATAGTGTGTATATGTGTGTATGTGTATAGGTCTATATATAGTACATATATACATATTATATAGTGAAGTTATATTAATGACATAAGATAAATTAACCGATAATTCATCTGAGTATATGTGAAATATGTTGTATATTATTATGGGGTAGTAAAATCCTTTATGTGATGCTTATAGTACGTATTTGAAAGCTGATAGACAATTGAATATATGCATGTATGTATACGTATATCTCGTGTAGTGACGTATGCAGTAATCGAAAGTTAGATAACTACTGAATATATATATCAAAATATTTTGAATGATATACGTTGATATATATCATACTATTGAGGAAATAGATATACTATTTTGTGTTAATGTAGACACACGTATGTTGTTGAAGATGTCTAGATTGAGCCTCGTGCAAAAGCTGCCCATGTAAGAGTCAAATTTTAATTTATGAATCTTTTTCTCAAAGTTGATATTATTCAAGTATAAGTACTTTAATATTTTTTGACTATTAATTTTAACTTTACTTTGAATATAGGACAAATTTATGCATCTCCTTAGTGAGTTTCGTAGTAGTCAGCCTCCTAAAAGTCAGAGTGACCCAATACCCCAACATGTAGAGGAGGAGTTATGGGAACAAACTGTGGGCCCTGCAGTTAGAGGCCATTACTACGGATACCACAAAAATTATTTTGGCGAGAATGTTAGGTCTTCGTCCGGTCCTACATCCTATACCTCTTCAGTTGATAGAGAAACCGTTGAATCACTAAAAAATACGGTTTCTAAACTCACTGAAGAGCTTGCTGCACAGAGAGAGAGAGAGTGCAGAAGGAGGAGGAAATAGCATTACAAATCAGGATGCTGCAGAAGCAGTTCAACTCTTTTATTCAGTCTGCAGGGATTATTCCTCCATGTCCTAGTGATGCAGTTCAGGCTGCAAAAGGTCTAGGCCCACTAGATGGTATCAACACAGATGAGGATGCGAAAGACGAAGACGAAGACGATGACGATGACGATGACGATGACGATGAAGACGAGTGATAGTTTTTTGATTTTTGTATGTGTTGTAGTTTGGATTTGGATATTTTGTTGTAGTTTTTACACTTTTGTATGTTTTTAGGCTTGTATTGTATGTTGGTTATGTGAGAATACACTTGGTTTGTTGTTGTTGTTGTTGTTGTTGTTGTTGTTGTAGTATTGTATGTTGTTGTTTCATTTGTTGCTTTTATTTTTTTTTAAAAATTCCCACAAAAACCGACCACGTGGTCGGTTTTTCTGGAAATTTTACAAAAAATCGACCACAAGTGGTCGGTTTATTTTGAATTTTTTTATTTTTAAAATTATTTTTTTCTATTTTAATAAAATAATAATAAATTTTAAAAATATATATATATTTTTTAAAAAATCGACCACACGTGATTGGTTTTTAAAAAGCTACCACACTTTTACCGACCACGCAGTTGGGTCGGTTTTGTGGTCGGATCCTGTTTTTTTTTAGAAGTGATCTTACATTTTTACAAAAGACTATTTTCATGACTTGAACCCGTGACCTTCTGATCACATGACAACAACTTAATGAGAGTGCCAAGCATAACTATCCGGCTACTTTCGAGAAAATTAAACTCTATTTTGTGAATAAGAAGGGAAAAAGAAAAAAGAATTTGATGCTTAAGTGGCACACCATGTGGCATCCATCTCAATCAAATGCCAGACCACGTTGGATTTAAAAAGACCAGAGAGGTCATTTGTTAAGTTCTTAACGAAAATGATATATTTGACCCTATAATATAAATAAAGGAATATTTTTTGCCTTTTCCCTTTTATGAAGTACCATACAAGATTTGACTTTTCGTTTAGTTTGACTTTGTAAAATTTTAGAGGTATTCGTTCACTAATCCATGCAACAAAATATACAAGGAATTTAAATTCCTTAGGACTGAGATTACTTTATTAAAGCCACTGACCATCTGTACGTTTCCTTAAAAATCTAATACAGTAGTAGTATTTTTTTCGCTAACATGTGATTCTTGATTTGTGCAGATAATCAAGATGATCATAAATGTGGAAGCAACCGCTAATAATGACTACGAACAAAATAGTCAAACATTTACAGGGCCATGTTTGCCTCATCGCATAATTGAGTGTGACCAAAAGTGCAGAAATATAGAACGTGCTCTTCGTGGAGAATGTCATTTTGATGACTATGGCATTGCTTGCTTCTGCTATTTTTGCTAATGAAATAATTTCATATGTTATTACTCATTGGTGATAAAATAAAATATAAGGACAGCCACTTTAATTTGTTGCAATTCAACGTCCTATTTTTGAAAAATATGTGAAAAAGCATGTTGTGAAATGATGTTATGAATAATGCTATATTTGCTACTTTTCTGTGTGGATGTCTTTCTTTTTTATACATAATTTGCAACAGTTCAAAGAGGGAATAAATAAGTATTTTCCCTTTGTGCCAATTTGTGATTTTACTCGCTTTAACAGTTCATATTCTTTGATGAAAATTTAACAGTTTATATTCTATGATAAAAAAGATATGGTAAATGTTTTCCTATATTGTACCTAAAAATAACGAGTTAATAACCCAAGTGGTCACTTAACTTATGATTTTTCTCTCCAAAAGCCATTCAACTATGAATTCTTTTCTCACAAATTTCACTCAACTTTATTTTTTACTCCAAAAGTCACTCAATCATTAGTATGTAATTAATTTTTTTCATTGAAATTTGCTAACATGTAATTATTATTTAAAACAAAAATTTTAACAAATTAAAAAGATTTTTATTTAAACAATCAATTTAATGATCTACCCGTATCTAAAATTCATTTAAATGGTTTAAAAATATCTCTCTTTTATTTCTTAAAATTTTGATTTTACTACTATTTCTCGTAATTTTCATGTCTAATAATTACTCTATACTCTATAATATATATAGTTATACAGATCATCAATTAATATCCTAAAATCACAATCATTTAATTGTATAATTTTTGCTCCTAATTACCTCGTTGCAGTGTATATATTATAATGTTACTGATGTTTAATAACATTTGCTAATGTTTTATATCATATTATTTTAGTTTAAAATCTATAACGTTTCCTTTTATCAACTTATTAGGAATAGAATCTGTTGTATTTATTTGATGCATCAGTATATTATACGAATGATGATACAAAAAATTACATTATGATTGGAAAATCAATTCCGTGAATAAGTAGCACGTTGAAGGTTAATTAAATCTAATAAGCTAAGAATATGATTCTAAAAATCTTAAAAATTAATATTAACATTATAAGTGAATTGATATAAACTATTTAGGACATTTTAAAATTTTAGCGGGTTATAAAGTAAATATGAGAATATGTAATAATATGGTTCGAATGATTTTTTAGTCTTTTAGAATTATGGTTTCAAATAAATTTTAATGTTAGCAAATCTAAATTAAAAATTAATTAATTAAATAGATTGAGTAACTTTGTAAGTAATATATTCATAATAAGTGACTTTTGAAATAAAAATCAAAGTTGAGTGATTTTATGAGAGAAGAATTCTAAGTTGAGTGATTTTTGGAGTAAGAAATAAAGTTGAGTAACTTTGTGCGAAAAAAGTCATAAGTTGAGTGACTATTTGAGTTATTAACTCAAAAATAACACAAGGATCTAGATCGTGCTTGTGTCATATAATATCAGTTCTCTTAAGAAGTTATAATTAAATAAGTGGTACGTTGAAATCGTGATTGTTCCCTATATAGTACGTATAATGTACCTAACAATAACACGAAGGATCTTGATCGTGCATGTGTTACAAATTAAACATTTGTAACTTGAAAAATTGAGTTCTTGAAGTTGTGATTTGAAGTTGTGTTTGGACATGCATTCTACACGAAAGAAAAAAAACTTTTATGACTGGAAGTCTCAAAAACGCAAAATTTGGTCCGTAAAGAACTTGAAATAACTTTGATCAAATTTTATGATCCAACAAATATTTGAAGATAAATTTTCAAAAACTATTACCAGAATCTATCGCCAACAACTAGCTTATTGTTTTCTCATGGATGAAGACTGCTTAATTGGTTTGTATGAATAATTCATGATTGTTGATCTTTGTGTCTGGACATCTAAAATTTGTGGACTCTTCAATAAGAATCCAGCCAATAGCTCAATAGCTCAATAGCTCAGCTTCAGTGGAAGACAAAGACACAATAGGCTGCTTCTTAGACTTCCAACCAATAAGAGCATCACCCAAGAAAATAGCAAAACCAGACACAGAGCGATGACTATTAAGACAAGCTCCCCAATCACTATCACAATTAGCAGACAAGGTGAGGTCAGGAGAAGACGGAATAAACAAGCCAAAATTAGAGGTACCCTTAAAGTAGCGCAACAAATGTAGAGCAGCCTTCCAATGAGTCAAACATGGAGCCTGCATAAATTGTCTAAGGAGATGCATAACAAAAGATAAATCTGGACCCGTATGGGTTAAGAAATTTATATTTCCAGTCAAGCAATGATAGACCTTAGGATTAGGGAGAGGGTCACCAACACCTGCTTGCAGCTTACCATGAAGCTCAAGAGGAGAAACAACAGAACTACAATCTGAACAATTAAAGTCTGTCAACAAATCAACAATGAATTTTTTCTGATGTAAAAGCATACCCGCAGAAGAGTAGAAAACCTGAACACCCAAAAAATAATGTAAAATTCCCAAATCTTTGATCCGGAAATAGTTATGGAGAAAATATTTGATTGCAGCAAGCCCAGTAAGATCAGCCCGAGTCAGAATAATATAATCAACATACACAACAAGAATAACGAAAGAAGAGCCAGACCCCCTTATAAAAACTGAATAATCATTTAAATGGATGAGAATAGCCCCGAGAATATAGGTCCTGAGAGAGTTTAGCATACAACTAGCGAGATTTCTGTTGGAGGCCATAAAAAGACTTCAATAATTTACGCAACAAAGAAGAACCAGAGGAAGAAGCAGAAATAGCCAGCCCAGGGGCCAATTTCATATACACCTCTTTATCCAAGTCACCATGCAAGAGAGGCCAACTTTGTTTCACAACAACAGTAATAAGAGCCTTGATGGAAGACATCTTGACAACGGGGGAGAAGGTCTCATGAAAATCAACACCCTCAACTTGAGTGTCACCCCGAACTACCAATCTAGCCTTATACCTTTCTATGCTACCATCAGCTCGATGTTAAATTTTGTAGACCCATTTTCACCCTATGGCTTTCTTACTATGGGGAAGGGAAACCAAATACCAAGTGCCATTAGACTCAAGAGCCTCAAAATATTTACTCATGGTGTCCACCCATTCAAGAATAGTGGAGGCTTGAGAATAAGAGTGTGGCTTAAAAGGAGGAGGCTGACTCACAGTAGAAATAGAGAAAACAGATCTGAAGGCAGAAGTAATAGAGAAAACAAAATCATATAGGTAGGTAGGGAGAGTATGGGGCCTGGTGAACCTTCAGACAATAGAAAAAGAAGAAGGAGGTAGAGGTAGAGCAGAGGATGGGGTTAAAGTGAAAGGAGGAGAAAAATAAGAAACAATAAGAGAAGAAGTGGACATACGGGGAAATCCATCAAGAAAGAGAGAGATGGATAGAGAAACAGAAGAAGAAGGGGAAGAACATGAAGAAGAAGCAGAAAAGGAAAGCAAATGTTCATGAAAGATAACATCTCTAGATATAAAAATTGTCTTAGATTCAATATTGTAAAGTTTGTAACCCTTTTTACCAAAAAGGTAGCCTAAGAAGACACAAGGAACAACATGAGGTTGGAACTTGTCTTTATAGGGCTATGGAATAGTAGAATAACAAAGGGAACCAAAAGCTCTCAATTGTGTATAACTCGGAGGATGTCCTTAAAGAACTTCATAAGGAGTCTTGTTTTGAAGTAAGGGAGTGGGAAGCCTATTGATCAAATAGGTGGCAGTGAGAATGCAATCTCCCCAAAATCTAATAGGAAGATGAGATTGAAAAAGTAAGGATCTATCAGTTTCAAGTAAATGCCTATGCTTTCTCTCAACTATCCCATTTTGCTGAGGGATGTGAGGACAAGTAGTTTGAAACTGAGTTTCAACCATGGCTATGAAGGCTTTAAGTAAATTGAAACTAAGTTTTAACCATGGCTATGAAGGCTTTAAGTAGACTGAATGCATTGCTTTTGGCTCCTAACAGATGGGTCCAGGTAGCCCGAAAATAGTCATCTACAATGGTCAAAAAATACCTTGACCCATCAAAGGTAGGAGATTGATAAGGACCCCAAGTGTCCGCATGAATAAGTTGAAAAGGTTTAGAGGTTTTGATGGAGCTGTAAGAAAAAAGAAGTCTAGTTTGTTTGGCAAGAGGGAAAATTGGACAATGGAAAGATTGTTTGGAAGAAATTTTACCATTAAGTATTGAAAAAAATTTCATTTTAGAAAAAGTAACATGACCAAGTCTACAGTGCCATATAACATCCAGTTTATTCATATCCACATCAGGAATAGTAGTTATATTTGTAGACACATAAGAAATAGGAAAAGAAGCAGTAGAAGTAATAGACTCAATGGAATTTACAATTGAAGATGTACTAGGATTAGCAGAAGTAGAAAACACAGGTGAACCAGTATCACATAATGCAGGAGAGGTAGCAGGTTGAAGCAGTTTGTAAAGTCCTTTGTCCACTCTACCAAGAACCAGAGGCTTCTTCATTGAAGGGACCTGTATCAGACATTGAGTTTTGCTAAAGAAGGCAAAATAATCAAATTGTACAATCAACTTATGAATAGAAATTAAATTGTAGTGAAAAGAAGGTATACATAGAATATGATGAAGGGTGAGTCCTAGTAGCAGGGTAAGTGAACCAGTGTTTGTAACCTTTACTTTGTAACCATTAGGTAGGAACACAAGATATGGAATAGGCAGGGGTTGTATATTGAAAAGCAGAGATTTATTGAAAGTCATATGATATGTGGCTCCAAAGTCCAAGATCCAAACAAGGTTATCTACTTGAGAAAGCAAACGAGCATTAGGACATACTATATTAGATACCCCCTTACCAGAAAAATTAGCAAATCCTACACAATCAGAAGAAGGAGCAGGATTGTCAAGATTAGATTGCCGGAGCAGGTGTATCAACTAGCAATGTTGTTCCTTTGTCAAACTAGGTATGACATAACCTTGCTCAGCAAAGGAGGAACCACCAGCTGAACCACCAGCAACATCAATAGGACTAGAGGTGATATGTGAGTCTAGCTCAGCATGAGCAGCTGATTTTTGCGGAGCAAAATTTTTAGTGAACTTGATATTGGCAGGAAACCATGCAACCTATAACATTTGTCAATAGTGTGCCCTGGATTCTTGCGGTATTTGCAAGTGAGAAAGGATTTTTGTTGATCAAGAGATAGTTTAGGAAAACCATGTTGTCTGGACACTCCTACATAGAATGAGGCAGGACCAGTAGAGAAGTGAGAGGGACCAGAAATCTGTCTTTGTTTCTCATCAGACAAGAGAATGCTGTAAGCTGTCCCAATGGAAGAAAAAGGTGTAATCATTAAAATATTACTCCTAGTCAATATATATGTATCATTCAAACCCATTAGAAATTGATAGACCCTCTGGACATCTTCATCCTTCTGGTACCCACTATTTGCACCACAGGTGCATGACCTAATATGAGTAATAGAGAGGGAAACAATATCATCCAAGAGTTGCTTGAGCTTGTTGAAGCAGGAAGCTATGTCTAGGGAACCTTGGGAAATATGATCCAATTCCTTCTTTAACTCAAATACCCTAGCAGCATCAACTTTACCATAGCGTTATTCTAGTTTATGCCAAATATCCTTGGCAAGTTCAGAAAACTCAACTCTACGAGCTATTTCCTTGGTCATAGAATTAGTCAACCATGAAATCACTAAATCTTAGCACCTCTGCTATTGTCTAATTAAAGGGGAACCCTCAAGAGGTCGCCCCAATCCACCATTTATGAAATCAAGTTTGTTCCTCATCGATAAAGAAACTAATATAGTTCTCTTCCAACTACCATAGAAAGTACCATCAAACGGTATAGAGACTAAAGAATTGCCTAATACATCAGACGGATGAACATATAATGGGTGACAGAGGTGAGTGTAATCATCCTCATGAAATACAGTGCGTGAGGGAATCAAAGTAGAACAATCAGTAGTTGAGGCATTAGCGGTTGTCATGATGGAAAACAAATCAAACGAACATCACACAAAGATAAATAAGAAGAGTAGAACAAAAACACCTCAAGAATTGAAGAAATTCTAATCCCGATCTATCTTTGAAACTAACAACTTTGAGGGGTCCCAATCTAGCTTCGATAACCAATAACCCCACAAAATAACTATATCAATTGATTTGATCGTCACCACACTAAGTTGACCCGAAATACCAATCCAAAAGCTTAAAAAAAATGCTAAAATATAGGGAAAAGCTTCAACAGTACTATCGCAAGTGAGATAAACACTAGAACTCGTAGGAACCTCGATTTGATGTCTTGGGCCTAACTCAACCTCAAAAGTTAGCTCATATGGAAGAATTGTCCAAGTCCATATAAGGAGACCAATTGCCCATTCCTATTTCGATGTGGGATATTTAACACTCTCTCGCAAGCACAGACCTCGTTAACTGGTACGTGCATAATATAATATGGGGACCCAACATCGGTGATCAAAGATTTGGGAGTGGTTTGGCTCTGATACCCTGTTAAGTAGCAACTTCAAGGTGAAAACAATGGAGAACAGAGGAAAATTAGAGTTTTGTAAAGGAACATAGAGAGAGAATCTAGAAGCTTTTCTCTTCTCATTGAACTGAATATGAAAATATCTCTCTCTTGTATAAAATAAGTTGGGCCTATTACTTATATATTAATCCGAAATTAGACTATCATGATGCTGAACTCTCTTTTCTAAATGGGGCAAGCCCAATTTCAAACATACACTTGAAATTATTAATACTCTAACTAATCAAATAAATAGAACATGTCATCCAACAATTTGATCATAAGGTTAGGAGATTCACCGATTAAACATAACTATAGGTGACAAAGTTACTAGCTAAAGAAGAGTCTTGATATGAAATATTTTGATAATATTTTGTATTTGTCAGTTTCTCCTGTGTTTCTTTTTATGTTGTTCAGACAGATAAATTAGGAATTACAAAAAATATACTATTCAAAATATATACATAGATTTTTTTCTAACCTAAGGTTTGATCCATCTCTGTTAAAATAGTTTCATCCTATTACATAACAAACAAGATCTTTTCCGATCAAACGTAGTTGACCACTATCTCATAGGCATTTTGGAGATAAAACCAACTGTTGGGAAACAATAATAGATTTCACTTTCAGTTGTGAAAATAAACAAACTGCAACAATAATAATAGTATTTCTTATATAGTAGTATTAACAAGTTACAATAATACAATAATAATAACAATAACAATAATAATAATAATAATAAGAATAATAATATAACAATAAAATGTTACTACTATAATAGTTTAAGTAATATATAAAATATTTGAGTCGTGCTAGGCACTATACTAAGAAACAATTTTCGCAATATGAAATTTTTCCCAGAATTAAACAAGCACTTCCCTGATTAATTAGAGGATATTCAAGAATTAAATATGTCTTCCCTAATTAATCAGAAGATATAGGAATCAATAAAATTAATTATAAATCCAACAAATCTTAATTTAGAAGAGAAATATTAAAATTAGTATAAAATAAAGGCAAAGTAAAATATGATAAAAAAAAAGGTAGCAGTGAAAGGAAGAAGAATATATCTATGTATTAGTGTCTCTAATTGCATAGAGTGTATGAGCTATTTATAGGCATGTTAGGGCGGTGGAAATCAAAATTTCCTTCAACAGAAAGGACACATGTTCTTTGGCCATGAGTTTGCCAAGATGACAAGTAGGTTTCACATATATATTTTTTTTAATTTTAAAATGTTTAATTATTTTTAAAATATCGATCAATTCTCCATATATTTTAAAAATAATTTGAAATAAACATTAAAATTTGTTGGATTTATTTGATCAAAATACAATAGGTTTGGTGTCTTTTGGACTATGAACCAAACTTAGACCGATAAAATTTAACTTACAGAATTATTGGTGAAATATAATATTTCTATGAACCGAATAACTCTTTATTGTAAGCCAGAGACTTTATCAATCATATTTTAATCGTAATTTTGTTTTTCAACGCAGTTTTGCGCCAATAGGCCATGCGCTTGCCTGGTACTCATGAGAGCTCTAGAGACTAGGCCAAAGTCTCATAGGAACGATCTCATTCCACTTCTCATATAGGTGAATTCATCAAGTGTACACTGCTTTAAATACACCATCCGTATGGACTATGAATTCATTAAGAGTTAATAACTCATCCCTCAATTTAGTAGCAGTTTAAGCACTCTCAATAAGTGTGCAGTGTTAATATCGACTTGTTATTACCCATATGAACCTACTTCATGGGATCTCCAATCACATAGGTTGGGTTACCATCTCTATTGATAATCATATTGACTTTAACCCCATTTCTTTTGAGGTTTGAAGAATTAATTTTCTTCCTACAGGTTTAGTCAGTGAATCGGCTGAATTCAATTTTGACTTCACATAATCAATGGAAATTATTCCATCTCTCAGCAACTACTTAACAACATCATGCCTCAATTTCATATGTCTACTCTTACAACTGTAAGATTTATTCTTCGCAATAGCAATTGCGGGTTGACAATCACAGTGTATATATACAAGAGGCATCAGATCATCCCTTTTTAAAGAGATATCAGACAACAGATCATCCTTTTTCAAAGGTCTATGAGGCAACAGATCATCTTTTTTAAAAGAGATGTTCACTAAAAAATTTCTAAGCCATTCAGCCTTAGTACTAGCTGATTCCAGAGCTATAAATTCTAATTCCATATTCGATCTAGCAATAATCGTCTGTTTAGCTGATCTCCATGATACTGCACCACCACCTAATGTCACGACCCGAACCGAGGCCCTGGCCATGACGAACATCCCGAACCATGAAGGCCCGGACACCCTTCTAATTTGAAATCATATACACCATTCATACACAAATAAGGAAATATGGAAATTATTGCAAACAGAATCATGGTCATAAATCTGATATAAAGTTAGCAGTGGAGAATGAAATTCAAAACCATCTAACAACATCTGTAAATCATTTGCAAAATCTCTACTACATGATCACTAACACAATCTAAAAACTGGGATAAGTCCCCCAGTAGACCAAAACCATAACTAATAATAATTGTCGGAAAGTAAACAGGCCTTCTAAAATATAGAAGGCTCACCAAGTGAACACTGCAACTTTGTCTGATGAAATCTACTGCTTATCTGGACCCCTAGACTGAGCCTCAGAACCTGAGAGGTAGGGGGAGAGGGTCAATATAGATGTACTGGTACGCGAAGAAATCTAAAATAACAAGTTTGCATAAATATAAAATAGTTGAGAGTGGGCTACAAAACATCATGCATAAAATAGTTCAAAACACATGGGAACTTTTCTGAAAATCATAAACCATTCTTGACAATATCATTTCTGATCTTTGTATTACTTCTGAGTTAGGTGGCACTCCCCTACAAGTTTGATATTTCACGGGCTATATGGAATCAACCATTGACTCGGTAGGGAAGCCTCCAACCTAAGTGTGCCGCAAGAGTTGGAGTGTCTGAGTCTGATACGCCATAGGGCACTAGGACAGAGTATAATAATATATCCGAATCGACAAATTGAGGTTTTGGGCAATGAGTTAACTGAACTCATACCTTCTTCGGGGAACCACCTAAGCTCTCTTTATGCCCAATTTTATCCTGTTCTGAATCATGTATATTTCTAGTTTCAACATCTGAAAATCTGATTTCAAACATGTGTTCTATTCTGTTCTGAATTACTATGGCTTTAACTGAGTTGGTGTCATCACACCAAGACTTGCAAGTCCTAATTCTGAGCCACATTGTACCATGCATGATTCTTTCATGAAAACTCAATTCAGACCACCCAAACATGCAAATAGTTTAAGAGATTTCATGTTCCGAAACATAAGTCAAAACTATGCAAGAATCCTTCAAACATATGATGGTCATGTGCTTTTGGCAAAATCATGCACTCTTTCGTTATATGAATATTTTCAACATAACTACCCTCTCTTTTAAAATCAAATTCATAATCCAATTATAACAATACTTAAGACATTTCATATCATGCTTTTCAATGATGCATTCAAGATAATCCATATCATATGATAAGTAAAGTGAATCATAACAAGAGAGGGATTTTTACATGAATCATGCTCTCAATTCAATCATCAACATTAAAACACATACATATATACATATATCAATTCAAATCAATTTGGGGAAGGCCTAAAGACCAAAATAATATCATCAATATTTCTAAAACATGAATGTATTCATAAATACGAAACCCTTTTTTTAAAATCATGATTTCTATGCCCATGAGATTTTTAGGAAACCCCCGCGTACCTTAAATTAGAAGCTTTCGAATGAACTCTCGCGTTAGGGATGCTATACGAATAATTTATGGGTGCTTCTTGTAGCCCTCGCAATGGGAATTTTGAATCTTAAATAAATTTGAAAATTTTACGGTTGAATTTTGAGGGATCTTGATTTTTATTTTGGGACTAAGGGGTTTGGTTCTTGAGCAATTGGAAGAAAATGATCATCTTTTGGTCAATTGAGGCTTAAATCTCGTGTTAGTGTATGACAGGGGATGAGAAATGTCCATTTTACCCCTAAAGAAATAAAAAATATCACAGAAATTTCTGCTAGTTGACAGGCTGATATATTGAAGTAAAACGGGCATAACTTTTGACTGAGATGTTGGATTTGAATGAAATCAGTGGCATTGGAAAGAAGACTCAAAGAGATTTCATTTGATATATAGAATATCTCCCATTTTATTATATATAGGAAGTTATGATCATTTGAAGTTAACCCTGAAATTCGCCCAAACTGTGCCCAAAATACTGGAGCATTTCAAACCAGTGTGTTATGCTCCAGAAATTCACCCAAGACGTACTATTGACTTGCCCCATCGTATATCAACAAAAAAAAATCAAGAAATGAAGTTCGAAAATAAAATCCTCAAAGATAGGGAATTCAAAATGAGAATAAGTCTCTTTGACACTTAGATTTTTTTTTTTAAGTCTTCAACTCTATAAGCAAGCTACTACGAGATAACACATGGAGAATTTTTACGGGGCGTTACACCTAAAGTGAACACATAACCAATAGTGGATTTCGTCTCATCTGAATCAGAGATCCAGTTTGCAACACAATATACTTCTAAAGTAGAAGGAAATCCACTATATAGAATACCATAATTTATGGTTTCTTTTAAATATTTCATTAATATCATTAATGCAAACCAATGCTCTTTATTGGGATTATGAGTATATCTACTTAATCTACACACAACATATGCTATATCAGACCTGGTAAAATTCATCAAATGCATTAGACTCCCAATAATCTGTGCATATTTAGACCGGACAACTGAGTCACCATTATTATTTTTTAATTTAGAGTTAGCATCATAAGGAGTGACTACATGAGTTACCTCCCAACATTCGAACTTCTTAAGAATCCTTTCAACATAATGTACTTGTGTTAACAGTATTCCATCGTCACTTCTTATAACTTTAACTCCCAATATCATATTTACTTCACCCAAATCTTTCTTATCAACGTTCATAGACAAAAGTAATTTGATATTTTGCACAATATTTAAATTTGTACCAAATATAAGCATGTCATCAACATATAAGAAAATTATCACATAATCATTGTCTACCACTTTAGTATAAACATATTTGTCCACTTCAATAGAAGAGAAGCCATTTTTTATTTAGACTTGATAATATTTCTCATGCCACTATTTAGGAGCTTGTTTAAGGCCATAAAGAGATTTAATTAATTTACAAACTTTATTTTTCTTGTTCCGAAACTACACATCCTTCAGGTTGAACCATATAAATTTCTTCTTCTAAATCACCATTTAAGAAAGCTGTTTTTACATCCATTTGATGGATAAAAAATTTACGAATTGATGCTAATACAATTAAAATTCGAATAAAAGAAATTCTTGTCACTGGTGCAAATGTATCAAAATAATTAATATTTTATTTTTGAGAAAATCCTTTATCTACTAGACGGGCTTTATATTTATCTATAGATCCATCAGGATTAAGTTTCTTTCTAAAAATCTATTTACAACCAATAGATTTTGCCCAGGAGGTAAATTGGTTAAAACCCATGTATTATTTTTTATGGTAGAATCAATTTCAACTTTTATGGCCTCTTTCCAAAATTTAGCATCAGAAAAAGATATAGCTTCAAAGTAATTTGATGGTTTATTATCGACAAGAAAAGTTTGAAAATCATTTCCATAAGAAAAACATTCTTTTCTATTACTTCTTCTTAAGTCCTCAATATTAGAAGTAGATTCATTTTCTCTTTCAACAGGTGCATGAGATATTTTATTATAGAGTGAAAAAATATTTCCAAAGAATTCGGCATTCTTTGTCTCAATTATAGTATTACTATCAAGTACATCACTTTTCAATACAAGAAATCTATATGCAGCATTATGCTCAGCATATCCAATAAGCATGCAATCAACAGTTTTATAACCTATTTTTCTCTTTTTAGGTTCAGGCAAAAACACTTTAGCAAGGCACCCTCATACTTTTAAATATTTCAAATTAGGTTTATAACCTTTCCACAATTCATAAGGGGTTCTACCTATTCTTTTATGATGAATTCTATTTTGTAAGTGACATGCAAATAAAATAGCTTCACCCTACAAATTATTAGGTGCATTAGAGCTAATTAATATGGAGTTCATCATTTCTTTCAATGTCCTATTTTTTTTCTTTCAGCTACACCATTAGACTCAGGTTAATACGACGGAGTTACTTCAAAAATAATTTTTTTTATCACAAAAAACATTTAAAGATACATATTCTTCACCTCTATCAGATCTAATTCTCTTGATTTTTCTACTAAGCTGATTTTCAACTTCAGTTTTATAAGACACAAAAGCATTAAATGCATCATCTTTATTTCTAAGTAAATATAACTTGAAAAATCTAGAGAAATCATCAATAAAAGTCACATAATATCTTTTACCAACTCTAGTCATATTCTATTTTAAATCACCCAAATCAATGTGAATCAAAGATAATAATTCAGTTTCTCTATTAACTGAAAAACATGTTTTTTTAGTAATTTTAGCTTCAGCATATATTTTACATTTGTCATAATTATTTGAGTATAAACTAGATATTAAACCAAGTGATTGCATATTATTTATATAAGAGAAATTAAATGTCCTAATCTAGCATGCCATAAAGAAATAGATTCAGTCAAATAAATAGAAGTGGATACGTTTTTTACCATATCATTGTGAATATTAAGTACAAATAGTCCATGATTACAAAGTCCATTTCCCACAAAAATATTATTTTTAGTTAATATGACCTCATTATTTTAAAATATAACCTTTATTCCAACTTTTCCTAATAATGCCACAGAAATCAAATTAATTCTAATATTAGGAATATGCAACACATTTACTCAATGCCAAAGTTTTATAACTAGATGTGAGTTTGAGAAGAACTTTGTCTTTTTCAAGAACTTGAATAGTTCTCGAGGTCCCAAGATAAACAATTTTTTCTTCTCTCTCAACTTGGGCGTATGATACAAAATCATTTTTATTTATACAAATGTACCTAGTAGCACCAGAGTCTACCACCCGATTTCTCACGTTAGTCTCAATATTCATTTCTAAAATGACCGCAATGATTATATCATCCGTTTCAGTCAAATTTATTTTTGACTTAGCGAGATTGTCATTTCTTTCACATATTCTCTTGCATTGAGATACATCTTCTATGAAGATTTCATTATTAGCATTAGATGTATAACCAAATTTATTTTCATACATGTATTCTGCAGTACCATATTCTTCTAACAAACTAACTGGAATGGAAGCAGCCAGAGCAACAGCAACATTAGTATTATCAACGGTCTTAGGACCAATATTATATGTCGTAGTTTTTTGGGAAAATTGAAGGAAAGGTGTCTTTTAAGTCTTGAATGAAGGATTGGTGACATTGACCAATTTAAAGGGTCAAACATCATTAGAAAACTTGATTAAGTTAATTGTGGAATTGATTAATATTTTTAAAACTTTCTAATCTTTTCAAAAATACAAATCAACCCAATCCACACCCCTCTTCAATTCAAATCAACCACTCTTTCCTCTCTCTCGACAGCTTCTCTCAACTCTCTCCCAACCAACAGTTCAACAAAATTTCTTCCTTCAACCCCCAATGACTTCTACCTCCGACGACAAATGATTGGGCTTTGAGTTTCCCTCTTCAATTCAAATCAACCTGTCTCTCATCCGTCTCTCGACAGCTTCTCTCAACTCTCTCCCAACCAACTGTTCTGCAAGTTTCTCATTTTAATCCTCGGCGTCTTCAATATCTGACTATAAATAGTTGGTCTTAGAGTTCCTTTTTGACTTCAACCTTCAATCGACGTGACAACTTTGCTCTCCGGCCACAACAACTTCAAATTCTTCATCGTTTCTTTTGTTCTTTCACAGGTAAAAATTTATGGCCTTTTTAGTTTTAAAAAAACGAGGAACTTGAGCCAACTTATCTTATAGTATTGGTTAACAATTTCAATATTTGTTGCATTAATTTGAAATGCAGTCTGAATAAAACCCTAATTTTTGGTATTTATTCTCTTCTCTTTTCGAAGTAAATTATGATATTTTGTTGTTTGTTGCCTATTTTTGAAATTTAATTTTTATTATTTGTGTTTATAAAAACAAAACAACAATTTGGGTTGATTTTTTCTGTTCTTGTTTTTGGTAAAAATGGTGAAATTGCTATTTTTTTGTTGAACAAAATCGTGCTACTATTTTTTATTTTCTCCAACAGATTACCCATCTGGTGCAACATATTAACCATCTGATGCAATAGATTTATCATATAATGCAACAGATAAACCATCTGATGCACCAGAGGAACCATCAGATTATAATTTTGATGCAACAAATTAATCATCTGATGCAACAGATTAACTATCTGATGCAATAGATTAACCATATGTTGCAACAGATTAAGCATCAGATAAAAAATCTGTTGAAACTAATTAACTATCTCATGCAATGGAAGAACCATCAGATTAATAATCCGATGCAACAGATGAACCTCCTGTTGGATAAAATCCTATCAACTCTTCCAACAGAAAATGTCCAAGACTTGATTTTTCCAACCGATCATTCATCTGCCGCGATAGGTGACCCTATGTTGGAAAAAATCTAAACAATATTGAGCGTTGATAACTGTTCCAATAGATCACTCATGTGTTGCAACAAATGTGTGACCTGTTACACAGACCATTCATCTTTCTCAATAGATGAGTGATATATTTTGTATTATCGCAATAGATTACTCAGCCATTGCTGCAGGTTAGTTAACTGCTCTGACAGATCACTTATATGTTGCAACAGATGTGTGATCTATTACAAAAACCATTTATCTTTCTCAACAGATAAGTGATATATTTTATATTATCGTAATAGATTACTCAGCCGTTGCTACGGGTTATTTAACTGTTTCAACAGATCACTCATATATTGCAATAGAAGATGTCATAATAGATGTGTGATCTGTTGCACAAACCATTCATCTTTCTCAACAGATGAGTGATATGTTTTGTATTGTCACAACAGATTACTCAGCTGTTGCTACAGGTTATTTAATTATTCCAACAAATCACTCACATGTTACAATAGATGATGTTGTAACAGATGTGTGATCTGCTGCACATACCATTCATTTTTTAACAGATGGGTGATTTGTTTTGTATAGTCATAACAGATTACTCATTCATTGCATTAGGTTATTTAACTGTCCCAACGGATCACTCATATGTCACAATAATGTGTGATCTGTTGCACAGACCATTCATCTGTCTTACAAGATGAGTGATATATTTTGTATTATTGCAACAGATTATTCATCCACTGTAACAGGTTGGTTATATGCTGCAATAGATATACTACCTGGTGCAACAGATCGGTGATCTGTTGCAACTATTATTTTACTGTTTTTCTTGTTTGATTTACTGTTATCCCTTTTTAACGATGCATTAATCAACTATAATATTTTTTTTTTATGTTTCTATTAATTTTAGATAATATGGTTCTCAAAAGAACAGAAACTGAATCAAGTCCAAGTAAAGGAACAAGTGAAGCAGCTAGGCTGTATCCACCACTCTATGAGCTTGCTTTACAAGCGTTATTTCAGTCGGGAGCAGAATATGATAAACACGGGGAGGAGGAATGTTTCAAAAGAGATGATACAAATGCTAATAGACCTTCCACCGAAGAGTTCGTCAAAGCCTTTAGTATTGATTATTATCCTATGAGAATGCAGTGCGATGGTGTCACAGATTTAACGGGTGATTTCGTGATTAAGTCAGCCATGGGAAAATCTTTCAATGCCTTCAAAAAAATACTTCGAGAATAAAAATTGGATACTTATTTCAGGGACAGCTGCTTTGGGAAATATCTTGATTTGCCGGAGGACAATAATGCTCGTTTCCAAATGAAAATGATATATGAACTTTTCAAGCGTAGGTTTATGTATGAAAATAAAGATAAGATGGATGAGGTGTGGATAAATTACTGTGGCATGCCTATTTGTTTTGGCTGGAAGGAGTTTGCCATAGTTACTGGAGTAAAATGTTAGCCTCCTTCTCAAGTTATACCAATTCTAACCCAAAAAAAGTACCCCACACAACCAAAAAAGATAAAGGCAAGTTGTGTGATCGGGATGACCTGGTGTCCATTATTGGTCCAAGCTTCAAAAATAAAAATTTAATAGAAACGTTGAAAGGTAAAGGAATTTCAAAGAAGCACAAGCAATCATTGTGCTTGGTTTGGTTTGTACATAATATTCTATGGGCGAGAGACGTTAACAACAAGTTAAGCCTCGGTTTAATAAAGCTCTCCAAGGATCTTGAGGCATTTAACATCTATCCTTGGGGTTATGAAAGCTTCAAAATGACTATCATATATTTGTTGACTCCGCTAGCGCCAAAGACAGTCAACTTATATGGCTTACCATGGGCTTTCATGGGAAATGTTTCTTTCTTCTATTATGATATCATTCATTATTTTTAACTCAATAATGGTTTTGATTTATTGGTGTTATTTTATAGGCTTGGACGTTTGAAGCCATTTCTTATTTGAGACAACAAGTGAACTACCAGGAAGGAGTTTCCTGTCCAAGAATCTTGAGATGGTTGTCAGCCAAAACTGATAAAAATATAAAATTTCTTGATCTCTTCAACCCCACGAAGGATGCAGTAAGTATAATTATAGTTAATTTTTTCTTTTAATTAATGATTTTTTTGAATGATATAATCATCATTCTAATATATGTAATGATTAGATTTTTTTGAATGATCTAATCATCATTCTAAAACTGTTGTTGGTGCTAATGATGCTCCTCTTATAGTATTTAAAGCAAACCATTATGAGTATGATCATACTGGTTAGACAGATTTTGCCTCTCCCAGCGAATGTTATGTATGCAAATGTCAAGACCGCAGGGTGAAACATGATGTAGTGATTAATGCTATTAATGCATTAACTGCTTCTGTAAAGTAATTGACATCTAAGAGGGATCTCATTCCATCAAAGAGGAATTTATTTCCATACTCTCCATTGGAGATTAGGGCTAAGGGGAGAAGAAGAGTATTTTTCAGGGCATTATCAAGCATCCAAAAAAGCAAAATTGTAACTCCTCTGTCTGTGTGTTGCACTGAGCAACGTATAATGTCCAAAGAAGAGCAACACAAGCTGAAGAAGGTGAATATATATGTCTTCCAACTGAAAAATAAATAGACACATATCTGTTTCAACAGATGACACATCTGCTAAAAATTATCAAACAAATATAGACAGTTGTTGCAACAGTTGACTAACTTGTTGCACTAGATAAAGTATCTGTTGCGACATATGTCTCGTCTGTTTTAGCAAATCAAACAACTCTTCGTACCACTTATATTTGTACCAACAGACGACCTATCTGCTGCAACAGATGATTCATATGTTGCAACAGATGGTTCATCTAATGGAAATTATCATACAAGGTCTTCCTCATGTAGAAATTTGTCCTAACAGTTGATTCATTGTTGCAACAGAAATATAATATGTTTGGGATAATTTAAAATAGGAGGAAGACCTGTTTGATTTGCTAGAAGAAATGAGTTATCCTTTTCCATTTTGTTGTATTTTCGTGATTAGTATTGACAAATTCTGGCTTTCCAGGTGGATGTAGAAGAAGCTACTGCTGAACAACATTGACAATATGTTAGCCTCATTTTGTTGTTGTTATTGCTACTTGTTTGGTGTTGTTGGGCACATGAATATTCAAGCCTAATTGCTGAAATTTTCATGGTGGTGTATGTATTTGCTACTGGTTTGGTGTTGTCGAGCACATGAATATTCAAGCATAACTGTTGGAAAATATCAAAAAGATTTAGGCATATGTTGTAAAATGTAGGTCGTCTGTTGGAAATTATTAAACAGGTCTTCCCACTGTTGCAACAAATTAGACTTACATTATTAGATTATTCATAGAAATAACATAGGCGTAATGCAACAGATGACCAACCTATTGTAATAGATATACTATCTGCCAGAACATATTAAATATATTATGCAACAGATTGACAATCTATTGCATTATAAAACACTCAACTTTCATCAGAAAAAAATTATTGCCACTACATGTACATGTAATAAAGTGAAGGGTGACTTGAAATTAAAAATTGCTATTTTATAGGCTCTTCTATATACACAGGATTCAAGCATCCAGTTAGTACTCCATAAGCCCAGACCTCTTCCAGGTTTGCCACAACGTTGTTGCACAGAAAAGTCGTTGGCTCGGTCATTTCTGTGTCGGCCAACAAACATTCAATGTGTCCAAGAGCCTGCAAGCCGCTAGCTTTAGCGGCATCATCTTTTCATATGGTCTGCACTTGAGAAGACCATATACCATCGTCATAGGGAAATGGATACGGGCAGGGGGGGTCCTCAGGCAGCTCAATAAAGCATCCAAAGAAGCTCTTCTTAAAAAGTCCGCCTATGTTTTCATTCTTCATAATTTTCATAAAATGTTTAAAAATTTTCCCCAACTAACATTTAAGTACAATTTGACCAGTTAGTTGTTTTGCTTCTGGGTCATTTATCGGCATCGCAACTTGAAACCTGTCAATACTAAAAGTTTTGACAGGATCTTGCTGGGATGTCAATATTAATTCACGTCCCATTGGTGATCCATTATCATCATGTTGATATTCATCCTCTTTCTCTTTCTCACTATCCAATTCCTCCTCTTTCTCACTTTCATTTTCTTTATCACCATCTATAGACTCTTGTCAACCTCTCCCAATGTTGTTTTCATATCTCTGCTCGGCTTCACTTTTTCCTGACTGAGATTGTTCAGAAAGCTCCTCCGAATCCCTTTGTACTGTAGTCTTTTTTTTTTGGGTGGTCAGACATTGATCCACTTTCACTTTCTTTTCTTTTGGGAGACATGTTTTACCTACAAACAACAAAAAAAAACAAAATTATATTACAATTGATGTATGCATAAATTTTAAAAAATACATTACAAATACCACAAATACCGACACAAACAGGCACCACCACAAACACCATCAACCAATGCCAAAAACAAACACCGCGAATACCGACACCACCAACAGCCACCACAAAAACTACCAACCAATGCCACCACGACGACCACAAACACCACCATTACCACAAACACCATCCTACAATACCACGATAGTAACCGGAACACTGCGACGAAAACTAGAGATTTCTTGAGTTCTTTCTACGATTTTACCATCAAAACTCAAAATTGTAAATCCATTTTCGAAGATAATACAACTAAAAGTTTTATTTTTCCTCATTAACTTAAAAACCCTTATTTTTTAGAAAAAAATAACAAATATAGAACTCTTCTCGAACTCTGTTCCCTACGAAGACAAAGAAAATGACTAATACAAGCAAGATTAAAGTCGAAAATAACACCTATGTGGTCGAAAATAAGAAGAAATGCATTCTGTTATGGAGGATTGAGCAAATTTGTTGAGTAGTTGTTGTCTGTATTATATTGTTGAGTGAGAATGAGAGAGAAAGAGCGAGAACTCGAGATTTGAAATGATGAAACGTTTTGTCTGAGTTGATTTGTATTTTGGAAAAGAATGACAAGTTTTGAAAATGTTAATTTGGTCCGAATCCCTTTTGGCAAAGCTTTAGTCATCATGTCAGAACCATTATCATCCATATGAATCTTCTAAAGTTCAAGCAACTTAGAATCCAACACATTCCAGATCCAATGGTATCTCACATCAATGTGTTTAGACCAATCATGAAATGTAGAATTATTGCCAAGATGTATGACACTTTGTCTATCGTAATAAAACACATACCTCTCTTGAGCACAACCAAGTCCCCCAAGAATCTCTTCATCAAAAGTAATTCTTTACAAGCTTTAATGGCAGCAATAAGCTCAGCTTCTGTAGTAGATAGAGCAACATATTTTTGCAACCTGGATTGCCAAGACACAGCTCCCCCTGGAAAGGTAACCAAATACCCTGAAGTAGACTTGGGAGTATCAACATCACCAGCCATATCTGAATCAGTATAACCACAAAGAATAGGCTTCCCTGTACCAAAACACAAACTCAGACTAGAAGTTCCACAAAGATATCTCATAATCCACTTCACAGCATTCTAATATTTTCTTCTCGGATTAGAAAGAAAATGACTAACAATACCAACAATATGAGCAATATCCGGTCTTGTACAAAGCATTGCATACATCAAACTACCAACAGCGGAAGCATAAGGAACTTTCTCTATATCTTTCTTCTTACCATCACTGGAAGTACACTGCTTCGTACTCAATTTGAACTGCATAGTTAAAGGTGTAATGACTACCTTAGCCTTAAACATTTTAAACCTTCGAAGTAATTTCTGAATGTACTTCTCTTGTGATAACCACAACTTTTTGGCCTTTCTTTCACGGACAATCTGCATGCCAAGAATCTACCTTGCTGGTCCTAAGTTTTTCATAGAAAAAGACTTACTCAACTCTTGCTTCAACTTTTGAATCCTGCAAGCATTACGAACAACAACAAACATGTCATCAACATAAAGCAACATAATAATAAAGTCACCATCAGAGAATTTTCACACAAAAACACAATGGTCTAAAGTAGTTTTCTTGAAGCCCTGTTGACTCATAAAGGAACCAAACTTCCTGTACCACTGCCTAGGAGCTTGTTTCAAACCATACAAGCTCTTCTTAAATTTGCAAACATCATTCTCTTTTCCCATGACTTCAAAACCTTCAGGTTGCTTCATATAAATTTCTTCATCTAAGTCACCATGGAGAAAAACAGTTTTAACATCCATTTGCTCAACCTCTAAATCTAGACTTGCAGCTAAGCCTAGAATCACATGAATGGAAGACATCTTCATAACTGGAGAGAATATCTCATTAAAATCAACTCCCTTTACAACCAATCTAGCCTTGTACCATGGAACTGGGTTACTATCTCCATGTTTCACCCAAAAAATCCACCTGTTTTTCAAAGCTCTTTTGTTTTTAGTCAGCTTAACCAAATCAAAGGTATGATTATCATGCAATGATTTAATCTCATCTTTTATAACATCAATCCACTTTTCTTTTTCTTCACTTTCCATGGCCTCATCAAGACTCTCAGGTTCTCCTCCGTCAGTCAAGAGTACATACTCATTGGGAGAATAACAAGATAAAGGTATTCTCTCTCTTGTAGATCATCTGAGAGAGCTCTCTAGAGCATCAACAACTGGTTGTTGATCAACCATATCAACTTGCACTTGAGCATCAACAATATCTTGCTGGTTATTCTGAACATGATCACCATCTTAATTATCAACGTGATTTTTATCATCATGAAAATTTTCTCTAGGAGCAGTAGTCAAAGGAACTGGATCAACATCAACTAGGATCTCACTACTCTGAGAATCAACCTTCTCAGCTTTGTCAAAATCTTCAATTGTTTGGTCTTCAAAGAACACAATATCGAGGCTTCTAATAAGTTTCTTCTTAACTGGATCATAGAAATGATAGTCAAATTCATCTTGACCATAACCAATAAAGATACACTATTTAGTTTTAATATCCAACTTTGATCTTTCATCCTTAGGAACATGCACAAAGGTTTTACACCCAAAGACTTTAAGATGATCATAAGAAACATTCTTACCAATCTAAACTCTGTCAGGGACATTACTATCCAATGAAACAGTAGGAGATAAATTGATAACATAAGGAACAGTATTAAGTGCTTCTTCCCAAAAGGAATCTGGCAACTTAGCATCTAAAAGAATACATCTAGCCCTCTTAACTAGATTTCTGTTTATCCTCTCTGCTAAACTATTCAACTGAGGAGTTTTTGGAGGATTTTTCTGATGCTGAATACCCTACTCTCTGCAATATCTATTAAAAGGACCAATATATTCACCACCATTATCTAAGCGGATGCATTTCAATTTCTTCCTCATTTCCCTCTCAACCAAGGCCTGGAAACCCTTGAACACATCAAGTACTTGATCCTTGAACTTCAAAGGAAATACCCAGAGTTTGCGAGAATGGTTATCAATAAAGTCACAAAGTAAAGTGCACCACCATGAAACCTTACTTTAAAAGGACTACACAGATTGGAATGTACCAACTCTAGCAAATCAAGCTTTCTTGAAGTCGAATGACTCTGAAAAGAAACTCTTTTCTGTTTACCGGCTAAGCAATGAACACACTTCTTCAACTTTGCTTGTTTCACTCTAGAAAATAAATTTTTCTTAGCCAAACTATCAATCCCCTTCTCACTCATGTGACTCAACCTTTTATGACACAACTCTGATGAAGTATCATTCTCTACCAAGTTTATCAAGCCTCTAGGTAAGACGATACCGTAACCCAGAGCTATGACAATGGTTTACCTCGGTAAGAATGTCCAACACGGACTCTATATATGAATACAATAAATAACAACAACATTTCACAACTAAGAACGACTGATATTCAAACACAAATCCCACGACCAGATAGTATTAATACAAGAGCTTCTAAACTTGACAAGAGGAATTTACAAACCCAAAATATAAGATGTCTTAAATAATCTCAAACATTTGTCTCGAAAGCAAAAAACAAATAAGGATAGACGGGGAAGAGGGAAACTCGATCTCCAAGAGCTCATCCTGTCTCCAAATAGTCAACTCGCACGAACTAGCTCAACGACAGCAACTAGAACTTGGGTCTTCCCTAAAAAGGTACAAAAGTGTAGTATGAGTACCAAACCACGGGTACTCAATAGGCATCATCGGCCGACTGAGCTCAAATATAATGTAAAGATGATATAAAGTAAGACAATGATCTTAAAGTCAGGGGATAAGATTGGACCTGAATCTACTTTGATACCACTGTAACAACATCTTTACTACTAAAACAATAACATGACATACTATTTCAATATACTCCATAAGCACCATAACAACTCAGTATCATTTCGAAAGAATACAACCATATACACAATATCAAAACATCTACTTGCCATAATCATCATCAACCATCTTTAGAACATACACACAAGAACTTACCACGACGTTTCATACCAACGGAAAGTACACGAAAGAGAGCACAATAAAGAACTCATCACGACATCCCATACCACCGGAGAGTACACAAAAGAATACAACCAATAATACCATAAAGCAAAACTACTCCATCAATTTAACGAAAACTGCGGGTAGCACAACCCCTCCATAACTAATTACCGAAATCCACTTCCAAATACCCATACCGTAATTCAACATAAAGAAATCAATATTGTCATAGCATAGGCATGTAATCATTAATTATATAATTCATTGAAAAATACCGCAAAGTACATACTAATTGACCTTATTTTTTCAAAAGTCAGAAGATTACAAATCTTAAAATCACTCGTCATCAAATTGGGGAAAACTACAAGCCTCCCATAGTATAGGTTATTCAACTATCATAAGGCCATTCTTTAACTAGCATCATCATGACATGAGTTATCAACTAAGCCATCTCCACTTCACATGTTAAGAGATAATTTAACTAACCATCACTCAATGCTAGATCCATCCTCACTAAGCATGTCACAATCTTAAGGACTAGTTTCCATATTTTAATCAAGTAAAGTCTACCAACTAGTTTACAAGGTTTCTAGGTTCCAAATAATAATCATGTATTTTAGAAGTAGCTAGTTATCACGTAAGCCACCTTACTAGGCAAGATTTCATAATATAACCTCTTATTCAAGTCAAGTCTATATATTAGGTTAGCCCTTGAATTTTTATGCAAGTTTACACATAACTCTAAGCCTTAACTCAATATTAGATATAAATTTCCTCTAGTAGCTAATTTAGCATCAACAAGGGTCACACCTCTCATATAGTGATTTGGAACAAGAAACGAATAACAATTTACCAAGAGAGACCTCATAATTCAAGCACATAGGCGGTTGGTCCCACACGGCCTAACCTTACAAATATCAATACATATAAGTAAATTTGCCCCACACGGCATCATAATGTTCTTACCTCTTTCGAATTCACCAGGCATAATCATAATATTACATATTCCTCCGGACTCAAACCGGGCATCATCATAATATCACATGTTCCTCTAGACTAGAACCGGGCATCATCATAATATCACACGTTCCTCCGAACTCGAATCGAACATCATCATAATATCATACATTCCTCCGGACTCGAATCGGGCATCATCATAAGATCACATATTCCTCCAAATTCACCGAGCATTATTATATCATTAGCTGACTTGACCAAAGATTAAATTGCAAACATTCATCGTGACACAAAATCACAAGAAAAGTTGTCTCAACCAGTAATTATTCTCTTGAACAACTCTAAATCTAACATAAGCAGCCAAAAATAAATTATTCCCAATTTCAACGACTCTGCATACATATGTCCAACATTGTTGCATATGAAATTAAAAGAAAACTATGGATATTAACCTTTTTACCTTACGATTCGAATGACAACTTAGCTTCACATATTTCAATTACTCAAGTAAAGATGAGAATATAAGTGGTATATCTGGCTATTGTGCTAGAATATAGATAAGCCAGTGATATGAAACACAAAAACTTTTTAGCATACAAAAACTATGAATCATTTACTTGAGAAATTTCAACCTGGGCAATCACGAATGGTTAAATATTCCAAACCAGTGATGAGAGATACAAAAGATTCATCATAACAAAAACGACATACTTAAGATACTCCAGATATCACCACATTTCTTCATGCAACATTATTCTGTAACAAAGATTGCAGTCCTTTAAAACATCAAAACAACATATAGACGGCTACTACTAACAAAAGAAAAGCAAGATGATGCCTCCAGTAGACAACTAATATACAACGACCACACACTTGATTTAATCCTATAAACTTCAAAAGTAAAGTAATTTACTCGCGTTATAGAGTAAGTCTTTGAAATACTAATTGTGCCATCTTCTATCATGAACTCCCGGTTATTCAGAGCATTTGTGGCGCTGGGCCATTTGTCACTTCTACAAGGCTAACTTCTACCCGGAATTAGGCTAGGTTATCTAAATCATGGGCTTAGTATTCTTTCTAAGTCAACCCAACACCAAGGTCATCTCCTATCTATGCATTATATAGGTCAATACACTCCTAAGGATAGAGAAGTATACCATTCATGTCTACTTAGAACAACTATAGTGTTCTCACACTAGTCATGAGACTACAATTAAGCTAACCAAGGTCCTAGACTAAGGGTCAAATATCATACCTTACAGATCCATGACATATAGCAACTAATGAATTCCAAGTTCACCATTTAATCAACTATTGTATAAATTCCCCGCCCATTCTCGCAAGATATCAATGATTACATTACAAACAAGCTCAATCTGTACTACGGGTAAGCCTAGCCTACCTTGAATCCAAGAACCTCACGAACCAACGAGCTTTTTCTTTCCTTTCCGAGAAGCTTCCCCTTCCACAAGCAATGCTATCAACAATACAATCTAAGCATTACAACAAGAATGACAATACCCATTATAGCACTATTGTGCCATGGGTTTCAAATGGACACCAAAATCCTAATTGGGTTTCACCCTTAGAAAGGAGTTTCCAATACCAACCCATAGCCTAATCATTTTTAGGGAGTTACAACACTCAAGTAATTTGAGTCAAACACTTAATTTTGGGGCTACAATTGACCCACAATGAATTAGGGATTTTGAGTCAAGAAACCATGAAATCAATATTAAATTAGAGGAATTCTTACCTTAGATTTGTAGCAAAAGGATGGATTACACAAGTTACTAAGCTCCTAATCAACCCACAAGACCCATTTTTTAATTCACTAATCTCCTATGGCTGCTAGGGTTTTAATAGAAATGAAGAATGCCCCAAAATCTGTCAAAAAGATCCTTTTATATGATTTAAGATGGGCCTGCAAGGTCAAAACTTCTGGACTCATTCGAACTCCATTTTTTGCAAACGAACTATGTAACCCCTCTAAATTCGACATTCCGAACGCATTGGTGAAGTCAGATTTTTCATACAAGGTCATTTAGACCACTTATGGGTCCCACCACCATATAATTCTATTTTTAACTTTTTGACTAATGGATCGAAATGAGCTTGGGTGTTGTGGGATCCGAACTAAAGGTCTATATATCCTAAAATCGATATTACATAGCTGCTGAAATAGTCAAAATTTGCATCCAAAATTATTTTACTGAATTTTTCACTCGACGACCATTTGGAATCAACAAAGACTTCAAATTGGTAAAGTGGTTCTAAAAATCAAACGAACCGTCAGGTAACTGAACTATCGGTTCCAGAAATTCACTAATAAGAAAGAACACGGCTAATGACCTGAAGTGTCATTATAACAAGTTAGACAACTTGTCACCTCGAGCCACAATCATTGAACCTCTAGTAAGGTTCCACTAGCCAGCACCAAGAGTGTTGACATAACCCTCATCATCAAGGTTTCCTACAGAAATCAGATTCAGGCGAACATCAGAGGTATGTTTGACATTATTGAGAACAAGTTTGGAACCATTGTTACTTTCCAAACAAACAGTGCCAATGTCAAGTACTTTAACTTCATCATTATTGCCCATTTTATACATCCCAAAATTACCTGGAGTATAAGAAGAAAATAATTCTTTCTTTGGCGTAACATGAGAAGTAACACCAGAATCCACAAACCTGCTAGAATCATCACGTACAAGATTAATGGCATTCTCACCGCAAACAACAAGAAGATCATCATTAGCAACAACAACAACACTATTTTCATCATCGCCTTCTTTCTTTTGCCGTCTCATATCTCTCTTATGCTTGTAGCAATATTTCATGATATGCTCTTTTTTTTTGCAATAGTCACATGTAACATTCTTGAATTTGGACCTCGACTTGCTTCTACTTTTATCTCTATTATTCGGACCTCTAGACTTGTTTCTCCCCCTCTCTTCAGTAACCAAAACATTAGAGTGTGAAGATGAAGAAGATGAGGCCTGAGATCTTCTTCTCATCTCTTCATTCAAGACATCACTCTTAACATATTCCATAGTTACCACCACCGGGAGAAGAATTAGTAAAAGAAACTCGAAGAGTTTCCCAAGATTCTAGCAGAGTATTAAGAAGCCAAAGTCCCTGAATTTCTTCATCAAACTTTACACCCATTCCGGACAGATTGTCGAGTACACCCTGAAAATTATTAATATGATCAGAAATAGGACTGCCCTCTTTATACCTGATATTCATCAATTGCTTAAGCAGGAACACTTGTTATTGTTATTCTTCGAAGCTTAAAGTGTCTCGAGCTTATCCCACAAACTTCTTGCATGTGTCTCATTCACAATATGGTTTTTAACATTATCTTTAATCCATTGTCTGAATTAGCCACAAACCTGTAAGTGCTCAAATTTTCAATCCTCATCTGTCATGGATTGAGGTTTAGTAGACACAAACACAGGTATATACATTTTCTTAATAAAGAAAAGATCTTTCATCTTGACTTTACAAGTATGATAGTTACTACCATTCAAATAGACCATCTTGCTCATATTTGCCTCCACCATTCAAATGAAAAATCAATAACAATCAACTCTCTGATACCACTTTGTTGGGAAAGGCAAGGACACAATCAAAGAGCCCGATAGGGTAGCAGCGGAAGAATACCTAAGTCTAAACTTTCCCTTTCAACTGAACCAAGAGGAGAAAAACAAATTCAAGAAAAATAATGAAATATGACAGCAAATAAATTACCACACAAATATGATAAGACAAGAATAAAGGTGTGTTGGAAATTTCTTAAGTTACTGCACTAGTTTTTAGCAAAATAAGTTATTTAGTTTTAGGATGAATTTAAATTTTGAATTTAGTTAGGTTGTTTGATTTGTTGAGACATTTTAGTGAGTTTAAATTTTGAATGTTGCTGATTTTTCTATTGTAAGGTGGCTATTTAAAGCCCTTTGATGCTCAATAAAATTATTGAATACTATTGAATGTTATTGAAAGTTATTCAATCCTTTGAGAGCCATTTTAACCCCCTTTTCGCTGCCCCATCTTTTTTTAAAAAACCCAACAGTGGTATCAAGAGCCTCATTGATCTTACAGGATCTGTGAGTTCTTCCAAAGTGCTACCATACCATTTTTAATCCGCAAGGGCTACCTTTTTAACCGGTCAGGGCTACCCAATTTAACCCGTCATGGCTACCATTTTCAACCCATGTTTATTTTCAAAGCATAGGGCTATTTTCAACCAAAAAGATATCAAGCAGTAGTCTCTCATTGAATGCCCCAAAAATTTTCACCGGCGAAAACTACCAAATTTGGTCAGTGAAAATGAAATCATATCTTCAGGCCTATGATCTGTGGGAAGTTGTAACGGATAATACACCATTACCATCACTCCCTGAAAATCCTACTGTTGCTCAAATTAAATCTCATTCAGATGAAAAGCTCAAAAAATTCAAAGCCAAAACTGTAATTCAAAATTCAGTTGTGGATTTGATTTTTCCTAAAATCATTGCTTGTGAAACAACAAATGAAGCTTCGGAAAAGCTAAAAAAATAATATCAAGGAAGTGATCGAGTTAGACAAATGCAAATTTTGAATTTGAAAAGAGATTTTGAATCTCTTAGAATGCAAGAGGATGAAACTATTGCTAAGTATTATGAAAAGATTTCTTTTTTTGTCAGTAAAATTAGGTTACTTGGCGAGGATTTCAAAGATGGCAGAATAGTAGAAAAAAATTCTTGTGACAATTCCGGAGAGATTCAAGTCTAAAATCTCATCTCTGGAAGAGTCTAAATATCTCTCTACTATCTCTGTTGAAGAACTAATAAGTGCTCTTCAAGCATAAGAGCAAAGAAGAGCCTTTAGACAAGACAATGTTACTGATAGTGCCTTTTATGCACAAAACAAAAAAGGAAAAGGTAATTATCCTCCTTGCAGACACTGCAAAAAGAAAACACACTTGGAGAATTTTTGTTGGTGGAGACCTGATGCACTCTGTAGAAGTTGAAAACAAGCAGGTCATGTTACAAAAGTGTGCAAGCTTAAAAACAATCCTCAAACACAATTTGCAGAAGCAGAAATTGAGGAGGAGCGCCTTTTTTAAATCACAGTAACTAAAGCAAGAAGGAGTGTTGGAAATTGCTTAAGTTACTGCACTAATTTTTAGCAAAATAAGTTATTTAGTTTTAGGATGAATTTGAATTTTGAATTTAAGTAAGGTTGTTTGATTTGTTGAGACATTTTAGTGAGTTTAAATTTTGAATGTTGCTGATTTTTCTATTGTAAGGTGGCTATTTAAAGCCCCCTAATGCTCAATAAAATTATTGAATACTATTGAATGCTATTCAATCCTTTGAGAGCCATTTTAATCCCCTTTTCGCTCCCCATCTTTTTTTAAGAAACCCAACAAGGCAATCACATGAGACACCAAATTTACGTGGAAAATCCTTCAGTGTGAAGAGTAAAAACCGCGGTACCAAACTTTCACTATAATCACCAAGAGTTACAATATTATTCTCCAAAATTGGACACAAAACAAGTACCAAACAACGAGCAACAACACAAAAAGATAGCACCAAACTAGAGAATAAAAAGAAACATAAACACCAAAAATGCAGCTGCTGTTCGGGAATAAAGAACAGGAGCTACACGCTACAAAATCCACCTCCATCAGTTCCTAATCAAAAATTGAGATGAGAAAAATAACCAGTCCAAAAATCAGCTCAATCGGACAAGAAATGAAGGCGCAATTTGAAGTTGACAGCTGTAGCTAAATTTTTGGGCAAAAATCTGCACTCTTTCTCTCTTTTGTGGCTGCTAAAACTCTCTTTTGTGATAATGGAATAAGCCCTAAAAAGATCTATATAAATGCCCCATAGTAATGGGCCTATGGGCAAAAGTAGGTTGGTCCAAATTAGGCTTTATTTATCCACATAGGAAGGGACAAAGACCCAACACATCCTATATGTATTTTGCTACATAGAACCTGTATGTCTGCTTGCTCAACTTTATACAAGTTTAAGTGCCTACTTCGGCACACTCAAAGTTGAAGGTCATAGATGTGATTTGAGGGCAAGTTAAAGGGCATGTTTATGTATTATATCTATTAGTAATGCAATGGATTCTAATGCATGCATTAGTACTGTTAAAGTCACAATAACCCTCAAAATCTTTTTCACATCCTTTCCACTACATATATGAAGGGTATTTTTGTAATTTTTTTTTTTTAAAAACGAATTATGTAATGCATGTTATTTTTAATGCACCAAACCAAATACTGCATAAGAAAAACGAAAACATAACTTATGCAAACATAACTAACACAACCACTATAATACAAATATTACTAATACACAATATTTTTAATCAGTCCTATACACCCCACCAAACGACGTCTAATCTTAGAGTACAACAACTCACAGTCAATAAATATTAGGACCAGGGATAGATCGATTATAAACAATATATACTAGCAAGGTCCAAAGCAGATTCCAATAGCATATTTGACAGCTGCTCATCAATTGCTTTCAACATTGTATCTAAATATTTATATAAATAATATAGCTCAAGTTCCTGTACAAATGTTGAAATTTCGTCTTTTTTCTCTTGACTTTTAACTTTTTTTTTTTTTGCTTGAATTTCAGTCGTATGCGCTTAAACTTTAGATAGAAATTACTGAAGTCAGGCAAGAAGTGACTAAAGTTCAACCCGACCATATTACCCTGAACTTCAATTGTATGTAACTTCAAACGCTATGCTTGAAATTTAATTTTGTCAAACCTAATTTCAAACACCGCATATCTCAAAAATCTTAAAAGTTTTACATATATATTTCTGCCTAAATTCATCCTTTTTTTTTTTGTCCAAAATACTTTTGGCCGCCCACCTAGAGTAAGGACAATTACATAATCCAATTAGGAGTCCAATTTCCCGTCGTAGTTTTCCATAAAATTATAAGTCGTTACCATTGAGGATCCCTAGAAATTTTAATTTATTTATATATTAACCCTATAAAATGTGCAAGCAATGATACCACAAATCTCACAATTACTCTCTATTAATTAATAAATTTCAACATGGCTAAATATCAAGTTTTTTTCTCATTGCTTTTGTGCTTCCTCCTCCTTGCATCAATGGGTGTGTAATGACATTCTTTTATCTTTGAGAGGTTTAGGCAAATCGTCATTCAAATTTACTATGTGTATTTCTTTTTTCTAGTCTATCGATATTTTGAGTTTAAACAGTCAAGTGAACAGTTGTTTATATTAGTTCTTTTTTTCCAGATCTTTCATCATCATCATTATCATGCTTATTACTATTGTTACCCAAATTAACTACTAATTCCTCAAATTATTTCTCAAGATTTTTATTTTGAATTATAATAATCATAGGTACTATTATAAAATATTTACTTTATCTTATGATTCTATTGCAAAAATTCTCACTTTTGCTATATGGAGAACTGGAGTGAGACTTATTGTCTTGGGTTCTCCAACTTTAATAGCAAGTTTTTGGGGTGTGGATCTATTAAGATTGTATCAATCGTATCAGATTCACCTATCATCCTCCGCACCAACCGTTCCCGATATGGTGACGCCGCTATGATAGTGTTCGGCTCTGGCTAACAATGTTTGGCGCACCAGAGTCGAGGAGCCTGTGAGGATACCTGAGAAATATCTACCTACTTGTGTAGTGTGAAAGCTATAAAACATGGTGATTTGTTATGATTCTATTATAAAATCGGTTATATGAGTCATGTTGTATTTGTTATGATTCTATTGTAAAATCGGTTATATGAGTCGTGTTGTAGGACGTTGACTTATATAATCTTGAGCTCTCCCACCTTAATAGCTAGCTTTTGGCTGTTAAGACTCTCCTTAATTCATTCACTCATTCATTCAAAATATTGAATAGTTTTTATAACTTTAATATTGATTTATTAATATTAAATTTGATTTTGTACATGTAGAGATGCCAAATGTTACTGCTAATCCCTGCCTGAGGTACAGTCAGACATTCAGTGGACGTTGTGACTTCAGGGAGGCTGAGTGTGAAGACAAGTGTGTAAACTTAGAGCACACTCTTCGTGGAGAATGTCATCATGATTTGGGTGGTTTTGGTTATGCTTGCTTCTGTTATGTTTGTTGAATGAAGTAATTACATACTGGCTTGAATAAGTAAGGATATTTATGAGTTTTAATATCCTCATGAGATTATTTTATCTTATTCTTCATATGTATGGAATAATAATTTCATCATTAATAGTGGGATAAAATGTCTCATATCAAAGATAAAATAAAGTTTACTCCTTTGACAATAAATAAAGGCTGCATTTGCTCCACTTCGATTCATTTTCTTGTTGTAATAAGTGTGTAATATTCAAGTTGTGGAGTGCTTAGGCCTTAATCAGTGGATCTGCAAGATTATCACAAGACTTGACATGATCAATATTAGTGGTACCATTTATCAAATATGATCTCACATTACTGTATTTTCTTCATATAGGTCCGATGGAAGTGGGTTGTAGTTTAAAAAAAAATAGATGGAAGTGGGTTGTAGTTTAAAAAAAAATAGAGTGACGCAAGGAAATGGGAAACAATAGAGAAGGATTAGGGAGGTTTGAGTGTGGGAGAGGAGAGAAATCATGAGAATAAAGAGAGATAAAATGCATAATAGAAGGTAGATCAAAAGTAGAAGAGTTGAACGGAGGAGTGGGGTTGCTTGAATTTTCCAGTGAGTCCTTACCGGAAATTCGCTAGATACACCGACCATTCACCTCCCATCCCCTCTTCTAGACTCATCCAGTAATCCCAACTGATTGTTCCATTTGAATCATCAGAAAACACCGTCAATCCCAAAGCACGCAAACCCGACTAAAAAATCTGAAACCAGCCAGCTAAAAATGACCCTTCATCACTGTAATCGCCGGAGATTGACACTTTCAGTCCAATTCCATCCAAATCCTATTGGGTTAAGTTTGATTGCGGGGTTTCTTTGGCAAGGTGGTCCAATTTCCCTTTTAGACAACATTCGATTCTCGTCCGAACTAGTCAATGTTGATTTTGGATTGTTTGAGTTGCGGGTTCGTGGATTGAGGTCCGATTTGAGGTCTTCAAATCCGGCTCCATCTTCTAATTGCATAATTTGGCTCAATAAAATCAAGGTCCAATTCGTCTTTCTCTCTTTTTATATTCTTGTTTACTATAATTGGTGTGTTGATTAGAATATGGGTGTTGATTGATCTTGATCGGTGATTGAATAGCTACTCATTTGATTTGTTGTTTGATCCTTTTGAGTTATGAATTCTGTAATGAAATAATATCTCGTTAAGAATTAAAAGGAAATTCGGGGAAAGAATTGAAAAATTGGCAAAAAGTGAATATTGTGGTATTTTTATTCATTGTTGATGTTGAACGTCGATAGTATCATGTTTTAGACCAAGGATTGGTAGGAAAATCGTAGGTTTTGGGTAGGCAAAGTTTAGGACTCGTGGTTTTGTTGAATTTTTGAAATTTCATGAGTGGTTTGATTTTATCGCACTAAAAAATGTATTCATTTAGTCGAGGAATGCCCCGAGTTCATTTGTATTTCTTCATCGAGGAATGCCCCACAGTATCTTATACTCAAAGGACGTTCGTGATGAAGACCCAAGGCATCGGGTAAGGCATTGGAGCATAGTTTGGAATTAGTGTATGTTAGCATAGGTTTACTTTTAAGTATCTTTTTCATTTCGGGTTGTAATAATTAGACTGGACACTATATTTTCGGATTTGTTTTGTTTGTTGTTTGATCGATTATTTTTGTGTGTTTTTTTAGCGGTTTATATATTTTGTAGTTTTAAATTAGCCGATATACTCCACCAAGCGAACGTGGTCGAACTACGGGATCGAGGGGTGCCTAACACCTTCCTCTCTGTCAACAAAATTCCTTAGCTGGAATCTCTGTTCGCAAACCAGTTTTAAAGAGTCAAATTATTTTGAATTTTTTTTTCCAAAGGTGACTTGGCACACCAGATGAAACTCTCTTATTTTTATTTGGCTCAACTCACTGTTGTCTTACAGTGCCCGTGAGGGTTTTCACCGATAAGACTCTCTCATTGTTATCTCTCTCAGCTTACCATCATCTTACGGTGCCTGTGAGGGTTTTCACCGATAAGACTCTCATTTTTATTTCTCTCCCGATTCTTATTGCTGAGGTAGACAAGTAGTTCCCAAAATGCGTCATCACATTCATTGCATGCTTAGTCTTAACATTCTCAACGATTGATCTGAAGGTCTTTCTTTGGTTGTAGCTTGGCTTTTGGATAAGGTTAGAAGAAAAGGATAACATGAGGCCTAAACGACACTTGAAGTGGGGTAGGACTTACAACTTTTGGAATCGACTCAAACAATGAGGATTAAATTCATGCCCCAGTTTCTTTTGACTAGGCAATTCTAAACTGTTTATTTGGTTGGACCGAGCCCTTAGTAGGGCAGCCTACGTATCTCACCCCCGAGAGAGGAGAATCAGGTCATGCGTAGTTCTGGCCGCTTGTTTTGCTTGATTCTGATTTTTGTTTCTTTTTTTTTCTCTTTGTGATTTTTTTTCTAACCCTATTTTTGATACTCTTCTCTTTTCTTTCCTTTTGGACACATTTTTTTTCGACACTTTTCTTTTGAATTTTTCTAACTCTATCTTGATTCCAAAAGAGATGTACGAAAGAAAATAAAACTAAGGCTCAAATGGGGTAAACAAAGGATGACACAATATTTGGCTAGCAGAATGAAATTCCTTCGCCATATCAATCTTTGAAAATACAAGTACATAACATGCAACTTTAAAGTTGGAGATGAAGATCATGTGTGATATCTTTTACAACATGAACTTTGACTGAGTCTGTGCGTTGCTTCTTCTTCTGCGCTTTTCTGAGAAACAACTCCGCCTTTGTTGTACATTCCTTACATTGAATGACTCATGATTTTGTGGAGCTGATTTTCGTTCTGTTCACGCATCCACTAGTTGACCTAATTGAGACATGTCTTTCAATTGATGACCAAGTTATTCTTGTGATTCTCAAAATAAGTGCCTTAATTTTCAAAGAAAGCTTCAACTTGTCACCAAATGTCTCAACACTCTACATATTTCCTCAGATTTGCTCTTTTACCAACTTAAACCTCTGATTCAATGTTTCATGGTTAAATTGGATTTTAAGATCTGACTGAAAATTCCGCTAGCATGTCACACTAGAATCAACATAAAGTGCACTATGTGAAGAAAACAAACAAACAACACATATTTAAAATACAAAGAAAAAGGGACACTTCAGTTAGTTGAAATAAAAGAGAAAGGGGTTTGAACATAAATGGTAAAGGGAAAAAACAAGATGGATCCCGAACTACAACCCTAAATAATTCAAAAAATAGAAAACTAAACAAAACAAAATACCAATCCTCTTCCTAGTAGGGAGAGGGGTGACTTCTAGATTTCCCAACCTGACAACTTAGCAAGTGATTTGCATATCAGCATGACTAGAGCTTCCATCACTGTCAATGTTCTGCACCATAATTGATCCATCTTGAATCATCTTTTCAATTTCTCTTTTCAAATCTCGGCAATCTTCAATACTATGACCCCGAGCATCGGAATGATATGCACATCGTGTATTAGGATCAAAATTTCGTGAACCCCATTAAGAGTGTGACCAAGGAGAGAAGTGATCATGCCCCATTATAATAATCTATGAAATAAATTGGCATACGACTCTCCAATTGGTGTGAAGCTATCTCTCAACTTCTGCCTCATTTCATCGTTTGGCTTGGATAAAAAATCAGGCTTAGAAGGGTTTTGGTATGTTTGTGGAGTTAGAGGACGACTCTGAGGAAGAGAAGTTATGTAGTGTATGTTTAAGGGGGAAGCAGGTAAGATCTTCTATTAAGTCAAAGAACCATGTTAGCACTACTAAGTGTCTTGAACTGGTTCATATGGACTTATGTGGACCCATGAGACTTTAAAGTAGAGGTGGAAAAAGGTATGTTTTTGTTATTGTTGATGATTATTCCAGATTCACATGGACTTTGTTTCTAGCCTCTAAGGAAGATGCCTTTGATGTCTTTGAAATCGTCATTAAGAAAGTTGAAAAGAAACTGAGCACTTCTTTAGTTTCCATAAGGTCTGACCATGGTACAGAATTTGAGAATGCAAATTTCTTAGGATTCTGTTCAGCAAATGATATAGGTCATAATTTCTCAGCTCTTAGAACACCACAACAAAATGTAGTGGTGGAAAGGAAAAACAGAACCTTGGAAGATATGGCTAGAACAATGATGCTTGTAGCAAATGCTGCTAAAAACCTTTAGGCTGAGGCAATAAGTGCTGCAACATATATCATAAATAGATGCATGATCAGACAAATGTTAGAGAAGACTCCTTATGAATTACTAAAAGGAAGAAAGCCTAACATTTCTCATTTTAGAACCTTTGGTTGTAAATGTTTCATACACAATAATGGAAAGGATAATCTGGGAAAATTTGATGCTAAAAGTGATGAGGGAATCTTCTTAGGATATTCACTTAATAGTAAGTCTTATAGGGTTTTAAATAACAAAACTAACTGTGTTGAAGAAAGCATGCATGTAATCTTTAATGAATCCTGTGTTAAGACTAACCTATAAGAAGGAAGTGACACTGAGGAACAGGTTATACAACTCGATTCATCAACTGGAGTTACCAAACATGGAGACACTTTGATAGGGGGAACTGAAGCTGAGGGTACAGTGATAGAGGGAACTGAGCCTCAATATACCCCAGCTCAGAACATCAGCAGTGATCCTGGTAGCTCACTAGGCTTGATTCTAAAAGGATATAAGTATCAAGGATCACATCCTATTGAGAATGTTCTTACTGATATCACATCTGGGATCACCACATGGTCTGGATTGAGAAGTATGTGTGTCTTTAAGAAATTCCTGTCAGAGATTGAGCTAAAGAAGATAACTGAAGCATTGCTTGATGCTAATTGAATCATAGACATACATGAAGAGTTGAATCAGTTTGAGAGAAGCAAAGTATAACACTTAGTTCCTCTCCCTAAAGATAGATCAATAATTGGGACTAAATGGGTGTATAGAAATAAAGTTGATGAGCATGGAACAATTACAAGGAATAAGGAAAGATTGGTGGTCCAAGGATACAACCAAGAAGAAGAAATTGACTTTGATGAAACTTTTGATCCTGTAGCAAGACTTGAATCTATAAGATTACTTATTGCTTTTGCTACTTACATAGAGTTTATCCCTTATGAGATGGATGCGAAGAGTGCATTCCTAAATGGAATTCTCAAGGAGGAGATGTATGTTAAACAACCTCCAGGATTTGAAAGCAAGGAGTTTCCGGATCATGTGTACAAATTAGATAAAACTTTGTATGGGTTGAAACAAGCTCCAAGAGCTTGGTATGAGAGACTATCAAAGTTTCTATTGGAACATGGACATACCAGAGGGAAAATTGACAATACCCTTTTCTTGAAAACTAATGGGAAGGATTTGTTAGTTGTGCAGGTGTATGTGGATGATATTATTTTTGGCTCAACAAATATGAGTATGACTCATGAGTTTGCCAAACTCATGAGTTGTGAATTTGAGATGAGCATGATGGGAGAGCTAAATTACTTCTTGGGCTTACAAATAAAGTATTCAGCTTCAGGGAAAATGATTTACCAAAAGAAGTATGCCAAGGAGCTTCTCAAGACAATCTCCATGGAAGTAGCAAAGGAGATAAATACTCCTATTGTCACTGCCACAAAGCTGGAATTGGATGAAATAGGTTCAGATGTAGAGAGAAAGATGTATAGAGGTATGATAGGGTCATTATTGTACCTCATAGCAAGCAGGCGTGACATTGTGTTCAATGTAGGGCTATGTGCCAGGTTTCAAGCAAAACCCAAAGAATCACATCTAAAATATGTGAAGAGAATCTTCAGATACTTGAAGGGAACCAGTGATGTTGGCTTATAGTACCCCAAAGGTAATAACTTTAATCTGGTAGGTTACTCAGATGCTAATTATGCAGGATATCTGGTGGACAGCAAAAGAACTACAGGAATGACACACTTCCTTGGATCATGTTTGATTACCTGGTCCACTATGAAGCAAAATTTAGTTGCCTTGTCTACTGTTGAAGCTGAATATGTTACAGAAGGTTCCTGTTGTGCTCAATTGCTATGGATTAAGCAACAACTCATGGATTTTGGTATTGATGTTGGTTGTGTTCCTATTTTTTGTGATAATAAAAGTGCTATTAACATAGATAAAAATCTTTTTCAATATAAGAGAACCAAACATATTGATATTAGGCATCACTTTCTTAGAGATAATGTTGAAAAAGGTCATATATCCATTATGTTTTGTTCCACTGAGGAACAGATTGCTGACATTTTCACTAAGGCCTTGAGTAGAGAGCACTTTGAAAAAAATAAGTTATCCTTGGGGATGATTAAAATTGCATAAGTCTCCCTCAATGCTTGACTAGAATAAGTTGATTTTACAAGTGATTGTTGGTTAATTCAGTCTCACACATTAAGTTGTGTATTCTAAGTCCCAGATTTTAGAGTATGTTAACTCATTAGTGTGTTGATTTTGCAGAAAGCCTTGATTACAGAAGCAATTTTGTCTATTTTGTCTTTCAGTTATGATTATTATTACTTCAAAGTAGCTTAAAGAGAAACAAGTTGTTTTCCTGGTTCCTTTTTGGTCCATTTAAACCGCTAAAATACACAGAGTCCCTTCCCTTTCAAAAAGCTGCAATTTCCTTTCCTATCAAGACTGAAACACTAATCATTACGCCTCTGCCAAATACAGTCCCTCACCCTTTTAACTTCCTCACCCTTCTCTCTTAAATACGCTTTCTTTTGATTTGATTCTATACTAAATATTCTCTTTAACCTCCTCACACTCAAGAACACTTTCCTTGTTCAAAAATGGCATCACTCTCATCATCTTCCTCCTCTTCTTCTTCTTTATTCACTGACTCTGTTCCAAATCCCCTCACCGCACTTATCCTTCATCCAAACATCACCTTACCTCCTTTAATTCCTCCTCCAATCTCCCAGAAATTCATGGATTTCTTAGCCTTCAGAAATTACCCAAACCCTTTTGCCCAAATTCCTTCACCTATTTCATCCTTCTTGTGACACCTTCTTCCTCTTCCTATACCGCTTAGAATTATTGATGAGGATGATCTTCCTAATGATAGAGATGATCTTCTTATTGAATACTTAATTCCAAGAAGGTCGAGATCTCAGTTCAAGAAAAAACCCTCTGTCCATGTCGAAGACACTGTCCCTTCAAAACCCTATCCAGTTGTCTTTAATCCTTGAACCCCACATACTCGAGGAAAGAAGTAACGCAAAGATGCTACATTGGATGAAGATATTAGATACAACAAGAGAAAACATGTAGTAATTTTTGATCCCACTCCTCCTCCTATCTCTTCTCTTGCATCCTCTCCTGATCTTCTTCTTCGATCAGTTAGGAAAAATAATACTTTCAGGGTAAAAGCTTCCAAATATTCTGTGTCTCAAAAGATTTCCACTAAACCTACTTCAAAGGTTTTCTCCTCTTCAAAACCCTCCCCCACCGTCAAAGCTTCCCCATCCATAGTTTCTCCCAGATCTTCTACCCGTTCAAAGAAACAGGTCAGCAAACCTGTTCCTTCTGACTCATCTGACTCTGACTTCCATCTGGACACCACTGCTGAAGTGGATCCCGATTTTGATGTTCCTGCACCATCCTCTCATCAAGATACTCCTAAGGCTCATCGTCTTCACTTTTAAAATCGCAAATTAGCTAGAGGGAGAGTAGTTAGTGGATTTGGGGGTGTTTCTCTACAGACTTTACTGGGAAAATTAGAGTTTCAGGGATGGTCTCATCTCTTTCTACTGGGAGACCTTCGGTGAAGATTTGCTTGACCTGAAGTGTATGAGTTCTATATGAATAGGGTGGGCATTGGTGAGTTATTTTATACTATAGTTAGAAAGGTTACACTAAACCTTTACATTGCTGATATCGCTAAGATTCTGCATATTCCTTATGGGGGGTGGGGTCACTATGTCAATGGCAGTTGGCCACCTCTTGATAATCTTGCCTCAGCTCTTGACATATGTAGAATGTTCTCTAGGAATCCCCACTTGATCAATCATAGAAGAGTATTTAAGAGGGAGATGTCCACTCTTCACCAACTGAACGTTGATGTAGTACATAAGATGATTCTTCCTAGGAAGGAAAGAAGGACTGTGGTTAACTTTCTTGATCTCACTCTCATGGAATTATTGGATACTGAAGTAAGAATTGATCTGCCTCGACTCATACTAAAGCATATGAAAAGACTTCTACTCAAGGAAGTAAATGGACATGCTCTACCTTATCAATTCTGTCTCACCCCCACATTTGAGGACTATGGTGTTTCTGTTCAAGTGTGGTCTTCACAGACTACTAAGTACATCATAGGGCATATGAACCACATGATGATACCTGTTTCCATGAGGAGTGATGATAATCCGATGCAAAGATTAAGAAATTCACTGGTTGAAAAACAAGCTGATGTGGAAGTTGCTTAGGTAGCTTTGAAGGCTGCACAAGCTTCTTATGATGAAGAAAAAAGGATCCTCCATGCTCAAATTGCTTCCCTTAATTCCTTGTTGGAAAAACAGATAGCTGAAAATACAGATCTTATTTGGAAACTGTAACGCCCCGATTTGCTGATCCAGAATGCTACACGGTGCTTATGACCCCGAGGGACCACAAGCTAACCCATGACTGATATCTGTACCTGTACACTGCATAACATACTTGTAGAATATGGAAAACATGAACAATAGTTCATAATGTTCAATTGAATAGAATATCTGATAAATAATAACATCCATATAGGGTAACAAATACCCAAAACAACTGAAAGATGAATCTAAAATCTGAACTAAATCTGAAAGCCTCTAAATACTGTCTGAAATAAGGAGTTAAAGAAACATGTCTCCAACTAACTCCGTTTAGCAAAACTGAATTGAAATAATGAATGAAATAAAATAATATCATCCTCGAATGGATAAGGACTTACTGCAACCCTGCGAATGGAATGCTACTGCTGATCTGAAACTCGTGTCTCTGAACTTATGGTGTAACATGAAAGAAAGAATCATAGCGCAAATGCGTTAGTACGACTGTGAGTACTGAGTATACGAGTGAGGTAGGCTAAAGACAAAAGGGTTTACATGCATGAACAATGCTAACTGGCTGACTGATATGAACGTAAGAGTACAAACATGCATACATAGTAACTAAAATCGTGAATACATGATATCTGGATCTATAAGGTAATGTATGGTTTATTGATATCTAACATGACTAATACTGGCATTCCTGATAACATGGATGACTGTGTCTGACAGTCCTGAATCTGATGGAACTACCTGTTGAATTATAATAGTTAACATGGGCTTGTCATTTAGATACTATGGAACCATGGAAACATGAATTTCTATCCTCCTAAGAATTTTATCAAACACCATGCATGCACTGTTTAAGGCATAGGTGTATTCATAAGTTTCACCATATTAAACCACTCAAATTCATGGGTTCCAACTAACATGATCATACTCTCCATGAGAATACATCAAAGCACTACTCCACAACACAAATAACAACCACCAACATGAACATGATCATATCACCACAAAATATTCATAATTTAGCATTTAAAGATTGATTCTTGAACTCCACGGACGAAAGGAATCCGTGGATGAACACTACGCATACCTTAGAAAGGAAACTTTGATGATTTGCGGGAGAGTTCTTGGGTTGGAAAACTTAATTCTTGATTATCTTGGAAAAAAGGATTGAATCCTGCTCTTAGGAGATGATTTTAATAGAAACCTTAATCTTGTGGTTGAGAGTGTATGAGAGAGCTTTTTGAGATGTTTTAACTAAAAAGAATGGAAGATAATATGTTCCTTGAGTGTTATAAGTCGTGGGAAGTGAAGGGAAAATACCAAAATACCCTTACTGAAAAAATGTTCCAAAGAAGAGCAACATAAGCTGAAGAAGGTAAATATATATGTCTTCCAACTGAAAAAATAAATAGACACATATCTGTTTCAACAGATGACATATCTGCTGAAAATTATCAAACAGATATATACAACTGTTGCAACAGTTGACGAACTTGATGCACCAGATATAGTATCTGTTGCGACATATGTCTCGTCTGTTTTAGAAAATCAATCAACTCTTCATACCGCTTTTATTTGTACAAACAGACGACCTATCTGCTGCAACAGATAATTCATATGTTGCAACAGATGGTTCATCCATTGGAAATTATCATACAAGGTCTTACTCATGTAGAAATTTATCCCAACAATTTATTCATTGTTGCAACAAAAATATAATATGTTGGGGAAAATTTAAAACAAGAGGAAGACCTGTTTGATTTGCTAGAAGAGATGAGTTATCCTTTTTTATTTTGTTGTATTTCCGTGATTAGTATTGACCAATTCTGGCTTTCCAGGTGGATGTAGAAGAAGCTACTGCTGAACAACATTGACAATATGCTACTCTTTTTATGGAAATACGTAGAACAAAAAGCGAAGAAAACGTACGTAAGCGACAATAAAGATCCACGACGAGCAAAGACGAATTCCATAGCACCGGATGAAGAGCAACTTGTCTATACTGAGTAAATCTTTATAGCTTGATCCTGTCAAAGTAATCCTTGGGATTATACGTAAATTGTTTTTGAGGTATTTGTTGAGATCTGTACCCATAACAATTTTTTATATTTCATTTATTCGTTGACTTATTTCAGCTAATTTCTGAAGGCTTCAATTATTTTATTTTGTCTATGAATTTTATTTATTCCTTAGATTTGAACTTATTAACTGAAAAGGAATACTAGATTCAAATATTGTAACAGATAATGTCTCTGTTGCAATAGACACCATATCTATTGGAAAAATCGAACAGATTTAGACATATGTTGCAACAGGTAGATAATATGTTGGAATTTATCAAACAGGTCTTCCCACTGTTGCAACAGATGGACTTAGATAGAAATATCAAGATAATACAACAGATGACCAACCTATTGCAACAGATAAACTATATGTCATAACAGGTAGAATAACTGTTACAACGGATAGAGAATCGGTTGCATTATAAAAATTCAACTTTCATTGGACATAAAAAATTACCACTACGTGTAAAAAGGTTAAAGTGAATTGAAATAAAAAAGGCGGAACCCATCAACGGTGTTCAGTTCAAACACCTAAAATAAAATAGGAATCAAGTAGACAGTGTTCATTTTAAACACGTAAAATAAAATAGGCGTCAAATGTCAAATGTGTCAGTCTGGCACATTTGCTGACCTGCCGTCACTTGGCCCCCAACGGTCATTTATCCCCCTCCAATTGTCTTATATATTCACCTTCCTCCTAAAATTTAACCCTAAATTCCCAAATCTTCTTCTTCAGCGTCATCTTCTTTTATCTATCCAAATTCTTTAAATTATTTTTTTCATTTTTTCCAACTGAGCTTGATAATGTTGAGCGCATCTTCCACTATTTTTTGTGATAAAGATTTTTGATATTGTAAGTGCGGTCATGAAGCTCTGTTAAAGACTTCTTGGACTCAACAAAATCTAGCTTGTAGGTTTTTTACTTGTAAAATTTCAAATGTAATATTTTTTTTTATTTAATTAGTTGATTAATTATTAACTTGTAATTATTTTGTAATTGTGTTTTTTTTTATAGAAATTGGGTGGATGCGGTTACTTTGATTGGTATGAAGAACGACACTCTTCAATAGAAAATCATGTAATCTGGGGTTTGTTGAACAAAGTCAAGGCTTCTGAAGAGAAATAAAATTGAGCAAGAAGATACTGCATTGTTGCTGTTATTGCTACTGGTTTGGTGTTGTTGGGCACATGAATATTCAAGCCTAATTGCTGAAATTTTCACGGTGGTGTGTGTATTTGCTACTGGTTTGGTGTTGTCGAGCACATGGATATTCAAGCATAACTGTTGGAAAATATCAAAAAGATTTAGGCATATGTTTTAAAATTTAGGTCATCTTTTGGAAATTATCAAATAGGTCTTCCCACTGTTGCAACAGATTAGACCTAGATTATTAGATTATTCATAGAAATAACATCGCCGTAATGCAACAGATGCCCTACCTATTGTAATATATAAACTATCTGCCAGAATAGATTAAATATATTTTACAATAGATTGACAATCTATTGCATTATAAAACACTCAACTTTCATCAGAAAAAAATTATTGCCACTACATATACATGTAATAAAGTGAATGGTGACTTGAAATTAAAAATTGCTATTTCACAGGCTCTTCTATATACACAGGCTTCAAGCATCCAGTTAGTATTCCATAAGACCAGACCTCTTACAGGTTTGCCACAACGTTGTCGCATAGAAAAGTCGTTGGCTCGTCCATTTCTGTGTTGGTCAGCAAACATTCGATGTGTGCAAGAGCCTGCGAGCCGCTAGCTTTAGCGGCATCATCTTTTCATATGGTCTGTACTTGAGAAGACCATATACCATCGTCATAGGGAAACAGATATGGTCATGGGGGTCCTCAGGCACCTCTAGAAAGCATCCAAAGAAGCTCTTCTTAAAAAGTCCGCCTATGTTTTCGTTCTTCATAATTTTCATAAAATGTTCAAAATTTTTCCCCATCTAACATTTAAGTACAATTTGACTAGTTAGTTGTTTTGCTTCTGGGTCATTTATCGGCATCGCAACTTGAAACCTGTCAATACTAAAAGTTTTGACAGGATCATGCTGGGATGTCGATATTAATTCACGCCCCAATGGTGATCCATTATCATCATGTTGATGATCATCCCCTTTCTCTTTCTGACTCTCCAATTCCTCCTCTTTCTCACTTTTATTTTTTCTTCATCACCAGCTACAGACCCTTGTCAACCTCTCTCAATGTTGTTTTCATATCTCTTCTCGGTTTCACTTTTTCCTGACTGAGATTGTTCAGGAAGCTCCTCCGAATCCCTCTGTACTGTAGCCTTTTTTTTGGGTGGTCAGACATTGATCCACTTTCACTTTCTTTTCTTTTGGGAGACATGTTTTACCTACAAACAACAACAAAAAAAAATTATATTACAATTGATGTATGCATAAATTTTAAAAAATACATTACAAATACCACGAATACCGACACGAACAGCCACCACCACAAACACCATCAACCAATGCCACAAACAAACACCGCGAATACCGACACCACCGACAGCCACCATAAAAACCACCAACAAATGCCACCACCAGTTCTACCACGACGACCACAAACACCACCACCACCACAAACACCATCCAACAATACCACGACAGTCAACGGAATACTGCGACGAAAACTAGGGATTTCTTGAGTTCTTCCTACGATTTTACCATCAACACTAAGAATCTTAAACCCATTCTCGAAGATTTGAAATGATGAAACGTTTTGTATGGGTTGATTTGTATTTTGGAAAAGAATGACAAGTTTTGAAAATGTTAATTTGGTTCGAATCCTTTTTGGCAAAGCTTTAGTCATCATGTCAGAACCATTATCATCCATATGAATCTTCTCAAGTTTAAGCAACTTAGAATCCAACACATCCCGGATCCAATGGTATCTCACATCAATGTGTTTAGACCTATCATGAAATGTAGAATTCTTTCCAAGATGTATGACACTTTGACTGTCACAATAAAACACATACCTCTCTTGAGCACAACCAAGTTCCCCAAGAATCTCTTCATCCAAAGTAATTCTTTACAAGCTTTAATGGCAGTAATAAGCTAAGCTTCTGTAGTATATAGAACAACATATTTTTGCAACCTGGATTGCCAAGACGCAGCTCTCCCTGGAAAGGTAACCAAATACCCTGAAGTAGACTTGGGAGTATCAACATCACCAGCCATAGCTGGATCAGTATAACCACACAGAATAGGCTTCCATGTACCAAAACACAAACTCAGACTAGAAGTGCCACAAAGATATCTCATAATCCACTTCACAACATTCTAATATTCTCTTCCCGGATTAGAAAGAAAATGACTAACAATACCAACAACATGAGCAATATACGGTCTTGTACAAACCATTGCATACATCAAACTACCAACATTGGAAGCATAAGGAACTTTCTCTATATCTTCCTTCTTACCATCACTGGAAGTACAGTACTTCATACTCAATTTAAAGTGCATAGCTAAAGGTGTAGTGATAACCTTAGCCTTAATCATGTTAAACCTTCAAAGTACTTTCTGAATGTACTTCTCTTGTGATAACCACAACTTTTGGGCCTTTCTTTCACGGACAATCTGCATGCCAAGAATCTACCTTGCTGGTCCTAAGTCTTACATAGAAAAAGACTTACTCAACTCTTGCTTCAACTTTTGAATCCTGCAAGCATTACGGACAACAACAAGCATGTCATCAACATAAAGCAACATAATAATAAAGTCACCATCAGAGAATTTTCGCACAAAAACACAAAGATCTAAAGTAGTTTTCTTGAAGCCCTACTGACTCATAAATGAACCAAACTTCATGTACCACTGCCTAGGAGCTTGTTTCAAACCATACAAGCTCTTCTTCAATTAGCAAACATCATTCTCTTTTCTCCTGACTTCAAAATCTTTGGGTTGCTTCATATAAATTTCTTCATCTAAGTCACCATGGAGAAAAGCAGTTTTAACATCCATTTGCTTAACCTCTAAATCTAGACTTGCAGCTAAGCCTAGAACCATATGAATGGAAGACATCTTCATAACTGGAGTGAATATCTCATTAAAATCAACTCCCTTTACAACCAATCTAGACTTGTACCATGGAACTGGGTTACTATTTCCATGTTTCACCCAAATAATCCACCTGTTTTTCAAAACTTTTTTGTTTTTAGGTAGCTTAACCAAATCAAAGGTATGATTATCATGCAAAGATTTAATCTCATCTTTCCTAACATCAAACCACTTTTGTTTTTCTTCACTTTCCATGGCCTCATCAAGACTCTCAGGTTCTCCTCCGTCAGTCAATAGTACATACTCATAGGGAGAATAGTGAGATGAAGGTATTCTCTCTCTAGTAGATCATCTGAGAGAGCTCTTTAGAGCATCAACAACTCGTTGCTGATCAACCATATCAACTTGCACTTGAGCATCAACAACATCTTGTTGGTTATTCTTAACATGATCACCATCTTCATTATCAATGTGATTTTAATCATCATGAAGATTTTCTCCAGGAGCAGTAATCAAAGGAACTGGATCAACATCAACTAGGCTCTCAGTACTCTGAGTATCAACCTTCTCAGCTTTGTCAAAATCTTCTGCCCAAAATGAATCTGGCAACTTAGCATCTGAAAGCATACATCTAACCCTCTTAACTAGATTTCTGTTTATCCTCTCTGCTAAACTATTCAACTGAGGAGTTTTTGGAGGAGTTTTCTGATGCTGAATACCCTACTTTCTGCAATATCTATTAAAAGGACCAATATTTCACCACCGTTATCTGAGCGGATGCATTTCAATTTCTTCCCCGTCTGCCTCTCAACCAAGGCCTAAAAATCCTTGAACACATCAAGTACTTGATCCTTGGACTTCAAAGGAAATACCCAGAGTTTGCGAGAATGATTATCAATAAAAGTCACAAAGTAAAGTGCACCACCATGAAACCTTACTTTAAAAGGACTACACAAATCAGAATGTACCAACTCCAGCAAATCAAGTTTTCTTGAAGTCGAATGACTCTGAACAGAAACTCTTTTCTATTTACCGGCTAAGCAATGAACACACTTCTTAACTTTGCTTGTTTCACTCCAGAAAACAAATTTCTCTTAGCCAAACTATCAATCCCCTTCTCACTCATGCGACTCAACCTTCTATGCCATAACTCTGATGAAGTATCATTCTCCACCAAGTTTATCATGCCTCTAGAAGTAGAGCCCTGAAATACATACAAGTGTCACGACCCCGTTTGGAGTCATGATGGCACCTACCACATCCCACCGGTAGGTAAACCAATACCGTAACCCAGAGCTATGACAATGGTTTACCTCGGTAAGAACGTCCAACATGGACTCTATATATGAATGCAATAAATAACAACAATATTTTACAACTAAGGACGACTGATATTCAAACACAAATCCCACGACCTGATAGTATTAATACAAGAGCTTCTAAACTTGATAAGAGGAATTTACAAACCCTGAATGTAAAATGTCTTAAATAATCTCATACATTTGTCTCGAAAGAAAAAGAAAAATAAGGATAGATGGGGAAGAGGGCCACTCGATCTCCAAGAGCTCACCCTGTCTCCGAATAGTCAACTCGCACGAACTAGCTCAACGGCAACAACTAGAACCTGGGTCTGCACTAAAAAGGTACAGAAGTGTAGTATGATTAGCAAAACACGGGTACTCAATAGGCATCTTCGGCCGACTGAGCTCAAATATAATGTAAAGATGATAAAAAGTAAGACAATGATCTTAAAGTCAAGGGATAGGATTGGACCTGAATCTGCTTTGATACCACTGTAACAAATATAAGTTAGGTTGTTTGATTTGTTGAGGCATTTTAGTGAGTTTAAATTTTGAATGTTGCTGATTTTTCTATTGTAAGGTGGCTATTTAAAGCCCCTTGATGCTCAATAAAATTATTGAATACTATTGAATGTTATTGAAAGTTATTCAATCCTTTGAGAGCCATTTTAACCCCCTTTTCACTGCCCCATCTTTTTTGAAAAAACCCAACAGTGGTATCAAGAGCCTCATTGATCTTATAGGATCTGTGAGTTCTTCCAAAGATCTACCATACCATTTTTAACCCGTAAGGGCTACCTTTTTACCGATCAGGGCTACCTAATTTAACCTGTCAGGGCTACCATTTTCAACCCATGTTTATTTTCAAAGCGTACGACTATTTTTCAACCAAAAAGATGTCAAGCAGTAGTCTCTCATTAAATGCCCCAAAAATTTTCACCGGCGAAAACTACCAAATTTGGTCAGTGAAAATGAAATCATATCTTCAGGCCTCTGATATGTGGGAAGTTGTAGCGGATGATACACCATTACAACCACTCCCTGAAAATCCTACTGTTGTTCAAATTAAATCTCATTCAGATGAAAAGCTCAAAAAATTCAAAGCTAAAACTATAATTCAAAATGCAGTTGTGGATTCAATTTTTTCTAAAATCATTGCTTGTGAGACAACAAATGAAGCTTGGGAAAAGCTAAAAAATAATATTAAGGAAGTGATCGAGTTAGACAAATACAAATTTTGAATTTAAAAAGAGATTTTGAATTTGTTAGAATGCAAGAGGATGAAACTATTGCTTAGTATTCTTAAAAGATTTCTTTGCTTGTCAGTAAAATCAGGTTACTTGGAGAGGATTTCAAAGATGACAGAATAGTAGAAAAAATTCTTGTGACAATTCCGGAGAGATTCAAGTCTAAAATCTCATCTCTGGAAGAGTCTAAAGATCTCTCTACTATCTCCGTTGAAGAACTAATAAGTGCTCTTCAAGCTCAAGAGCAAAGAAGATCCGTTAGACGAGACAATGTTACTGATAGTGCCTTTTATGCACAAAACAAAAAAGGAAAAGGTTCTTATCCTCCTTACAGACACTGCAAAAAGAAAACACACTTGGAGAATTTTTGTTGGTGGAGACCTGATGCAATCTGTGGAAATTGTAAACTAGCAGGTCATGTTACAAAAATGTGCAAGCTTAAAAACAATCCTTAAGCACAATTTGCGGAAGCAGAAATTGAGGAGGAGAGCCTTTTTTAAATCGCAGTAACTAAAGCAAGAAGGAGTGTTGGAAATTGCTTAAGTTAATGCACTAGTTTTTAGCAAAATAAGTTATTTAGTTTTAGGATGAATTTGAATTTTGAATTTAAGTTAGGTTGTTTGATTTGTTGAGACATTTTAGTGAGTTTAAATTTTGAATGTTGCTGATTTTTCTATTGTAAGGTGGCTATTTAAAGCCCTTTGATGCTCAATAAAATTATTGAATACTATTGAATGCTATTGAAAGTTATTCAATCCTTTGAGAGCCATTTTAATCCCTTTTTCGATGTCCCATCTTTTTTTAAGAAACCCAACAATGCAATCACATGAGACACCAAATTTACGTGAAAAATCCTTCAGTGTAAAGAGTAAAAAATCGCGGTACCAAAATTTCACTATAATCACCAAGAGTTACAATATTATTCTCCAAAATTGGACACAAAACAAGTACCAAACAACGAGCAACAACACAAAAAGATAGCACCAAACTAGAGAATAAAAAGAAGCATAAACACCAAAAATGCAGCTGCAGTTCGGAAATAAAGAACAGGAGTTACACGCTACAAAATCCACCTCCATCAGTTCCTAATAAAAAATTGAGATGAGAAAAACAACCAGTCCAAAAATCAGCTCAATCGGACAAGAAATGAAGGCGCAATTTGAAGTTGACAGCTGTAGCTAAATTTTTGGGCAAAAATCTGCACTCTTTCTCTCTTTTGTGGCTGCTAAAACTCTCTTTTGTGATAATGGAATAAGCTCTAAAAAGATCTATATAAATGCACCATAGTAATGGGCCTATGGGCAAAAGTAGGTTGGTCCAAATTAGGCTTTATTTATCCACATAGGAAGGGACAAAGACCCAACACATCCTATATGTATTTTGCTACATAAAACCTGTATGTCTGCTTGCTCAACTTTATACAAGTTTAAGTGCCTACTTCGGCACACTCAAAGTTGAAGGTCATAGATGTGATTTGAGGGCAAGTTAAAGGGCATGTTTATGTATTATGTCTATTAGTAATGCAATGGATTCTAATGCATGCATTAGTACTGTTAAAGTCACAATAACCCTCAAAATCTTTTTCACATCCTTTCCACTACATATATGAAAGGTATTTTTATAATTTTTTTTTTTAAAAAAAGAATTATGTAATGCATGTTATTTTTAATGCACCAAACCAAATACTGCATAAGAAAAACGAAAACATAACTTATGCAAACATAACTAACACAACCACTATAATACAAATATTACTAATACACAATATTTTTAATCAGTCCTATACACCCCACCAAACGACGTCTAATCTTAGAGTACAACAACTCACAGTCAATAAATATTAGGACCAGGGATAGATCGATTATAAACAATATATACTAGCAAGGTCCAAAGCAGATTCCAATAGCATATTTGACAGCTGCTCATCAATTGCTTTCAACATTGTATCTAAATATTTATATAAATAATATAGCTCAAGTTCCTGTACAAATGTTGAAATTCCATCTTTTTTCTCTTGACTTTTAACTTTTTTTTTTTTTGCTTGAATTTTAATCGTATGCGCTTAAACTTTAGATAGAAATGACTGAAGTCAGGCAAGAAGTGACTAAAGTTCAACCCGATCCAATTTCCCGTCGTAGTTTTCCATAAAATTATAAGTCGTTACCATTGAGGATCCCTAGAAATTTTAATTTATTTATATATTAACCCTATAAAATGTGCAAGCAATGATACCACAAATCTCACAATTACTCTCTATTAATTAATAAATTTCAACATGGCTAAATCTCAAGTTTTTTTCTCATTGCTTTTGTGCTTCCTCCTCCTTGCATCAATGGGTGTGTAATGACATTCTTTTATCTTTGAGAGGTTTAGGCAAATCGTCATTCAAATTTACTATGTGTATTTCTTTTTTCTAGTCTATCGATATTTTGAGTTTAAACAGTCAAGTGAACAACTGTTTATATTAGTTCTTTATTTTTTTCAGATCTTTCATCATCATCATTATCATGCTTATTACTATTGTTACCCAAGTTAACTACTAATTCCTCAAATTATTTCTCAATATTTTTATTTTGAATTCAAATAATCATAGGTACTATTATAAAATATTTACTTTATCTTATGATTCTATTGCAAAAATTCTCACTTCTGCTATATGGAGAACTGGAGTGAGACTTAGTGTCTTGGGTTCTCCAACTTTAATAGCAGGTTTTTGGGGTGTGGATCTATTAAGATTGTATCAATCATATCAGATTCACCTATCATCCTCCACACCAACCGTTCCCGATATGGTGACGCCGCTATAATAGTGTTCGGCTCTGGCCAACAATGTTTAGCGCACCAGAGTCGAGGAGCCTGTGAGGATACCTGAGAAATATCTACCTACACAAGTAGTGTGAAAGCTATCCAGAATGAAGCCATCGAGGAAGATGGATGCAAAACATGGTGATTTGTTATGATTCTATTATAAAATCGGTTATATGAGTCATGTTGTATTTGTTATGATTCTATTGTAAAATCGGTTATATGAGTCGTGTTGTAGGACGTTGACTTATATAATCTTGAGCTCTCCCAGCTTAATAGCTAGCTTTTGGCTGTTAAGACTCTCCTTAATTCATTCACTCATTCATTCAAAATATTAAATAATTTTTATAACTTTAATATTGATTTATTAATATTAAATTTGATTTTGTACATCTAGAGATGACAAATGTCACTGCTAATCCCTGCCTGAGGTACAGTCAGACATTCATTGGACGTTGTGACTTCAGGGAGGCTGAGTGTGAAGACAAGTGTGTAAACTTAGAGCACACTCTTCGTGGAGAATGTCATCATGATTTGGGTGGTTTTGGTTATGCTTGCTTCTGTTATGTTTGTTGAATGAAGTAATTACATACTGGCTTGAATAAGTAAGGATATTTATGAGTAAAAATATCTCATGAGATTATTTTATCTTATTCTTCGTATGTATGGAATAATAATTTCATCATTAATAGTGGGATAAAATGTCTCATATCAAAGATAAAATAAAGTTTACTCCTTTGACAATAAATAAAAGCTGTATTTGCTCCACTTCGATTCATTTTCTTGTTGTAATAAGTGTGTAATATTCAAGTTGTGGAGTGCTTATGCCTTTTGGTGTTATTTAATGTTGGTGAAATGACAATAAAATATTACAACTGAAAGTTACAAGTGAAGAAAATAATAAATACTATCTTCTTCTTCTTTGGCTGAGGCGCGGATATCTCGCTCTCTTTAAAGAGATTCAAATCCACTGCAACAAATGTTTTACCGGTTCAATAATAATTTTCTTGACTTGTCCCCTTCAAGATACAACAGTCTTCTCACAATAACTCAACAACTCTGGACAAGAGTTGAGTTCAAAGCTCCCCAAAAATAACACCTCCCTTCAACTAATGAACTCTCTTTTCTACTAACTTTTGTGAACTCTCTATTGTCTTATGTGTCACAAACCATGCAAGACCACCTCTATTTATAGGTAAAATAATCTTCCATGCAATGAATAAGAAAAATAAATGGGAAGATAAATAGAATAGAGGTTACAAAGGTTACAAGAATTACAATTCATAATGAGTAAAATAATGGAGGAATAATGATGGAAAGTTACATGAGTTTCAAGAAAAATGGTGGACACATTCAACCACCATAACCAAGAGTCAAATGCTCTAAATGTATTGTATGGGAAAGAAGCCATGCACGTTCCTTTGTCATTAACTCAATGGGAGTTAAGGCATATAATGCCACCAATGTACATGAGATTAAAAAGACATTAATTGGAACGTTTAGCTAGTAAAGTCAAATGAACTAAATGCCAAGAAAAAATGTAACTTAAGTGCATCAAGGGCTCAATATCTGTCATGCAACAATCATTGTATTTTTGCCAAAAAATAAATAATTTAAAGCAAATTAATATTGTAAATATTAAAATGCTACTTCATCAATACCCAACTCATTTTAATAATAACAAGAGAGTCCACAAGTTGAAGGAAGACTACCATGCATAATGAAGGTGTGCTTTGCATTGAACCTCCACGTAGTAAAAGAATAATTTTTACTCCAGAGTCGTAGTGGTCTCAGACTTGAACTATGACTGTTTAGGGGAAATAAAAAGTTACTGCTTCCACATAATAATCAAGGTGTTGACATGAGCTTTATAGCCAGCACATTATGACCTTGTGCAATCCCGAATTTAATGAGTGTCTTTTGAGAATGTGCCTAATTCTCATAGGAAGCGGCCTACCTCCACACTCACATAGGTAAAATCCGTCAAGAGTGCTCCTGTAATTTAGCACCCCACTCATAGGAGCTGCAGATTGTTATTAAGAGTTTTTTAGACTCAACCTCGCCATCATTACAGATTAATGCACTCACACCATAGGGAAGGATAAAAAAGTAGTGCATTTTTCACAACAAGTCATCATGTGATTCATTTTTCCCATTGAAACTGGTTATAGGATCTCTAGTCCCCAGGTTGGGTTTCCTTACATAGGACTCAAGATTCAATAGGCTTCAATCCCATCCCCTTCGATGTGCTCCAGACCTTTTCTCTTTCTAAAGCCATAGTCAGCGGATCTGCAAGATTATCACAAGACTTGACATGATCAATATTAGTGGTACCATTTATCAAATATGATCTAACATTACTGTGTTTTCTCCGTATAGGTCTAAATTTACCATTATAATAACGATTTTAAACTCTACCAATTGCAACAGTGCTATCACAATGCATTAATATAGAAGAAATTAATTTTTCAAAATAAGGTATTTGAAATAACAAATCTCTCAAGCAATTCGATTCCTCACTAGTTGAAGCTAAAACAATTAGTTCGGCCTCCATGGTAGAGTTAGCAATAATTATTTGTTTTTTTGACTTCCAACAAATAGCACCTCCACCAAAAGTAAACACATAATCAGTAGTGGATAAGGAATCACTTGATAAAGTGTTCCAATCCACATCACAAAAGCCTTCAAGTACAACAGGATATTTTTTATAGAAAAAACCACAATTTTTCGTTCCAATTAAATATTTCATTACACTCATTATAGCATGTCAATGTTCATAAGCTGGCTTGCTAGTAAACCTGCTAAGTACTCCTACTGCATATGCAATATCAAGCCTAGTGCAATCAATCACATATCTCAAACTTCCAATTATGCTAGCATATTCCTTTTGTTTTATTACATCATTTTCACTTTAAACAGGAAACAAGTGAACACTAGAATCAAAAGGAGTTACAACATGCTTGCAATTAAGAAAATTATATTTTTTCAAAAAATTTTCAACATAATGCGACAGGTTAAGGAAAATTTCATCACATATTCTAGTAATTTTTATTCCAAGAATAAAATTTGCCACACCAAGATCTTTCATATCAAAATGGCTTCTAAGAATATTTTTAGTTTCACCAATAACATTCATGTTAGAGCCAAAGATCAATAAATCTTCAACATATAGGCAAATAATAACATTCAAATTAATCCAAGACTTATGATATATGCACTTATCACACTCATTTGTTTTAAACCCATTATCAATCATGTAGGAATCAAACTTTTCATGCCATTTCTTTGGTTCTTGTTTTAAGCCATATAGGAATTTGTTGAGTTTACACACTTTGCTTTCTTGGCCAGCCTTAACAAAACACTTGGGTTGTTCCATGTAAATCTCCTCATTTAGGTCTCCGTTTAATAAAGTAGTTTTCACATCAATTTGATGAATTTGTAAATAAAAAATTACCGCAATAGCAACTAAAAATCTAATGAATGTAATTCTAGTTACCGGTTAAAAAGTATCAAAAAATTCTAGGACTTCTAATTGCTTAAAACCATTACCCACTATCCTATCCTTTTATTTATCAAAAGATCCATCAAATTTTAATTTTTTACGTAAGACCCATTTGCATCCAATTGTTTTACAACCCGGTGGTAAATCAACTAGCTTCCAAGTTTTATTGGAAATTACTGATTCCATTTCATCATTTACAGCCTCTTTCCAGAAAATAGCATCATGTGAAGATAGAACTTCTTTTAAAGTGTTAGGGTCATCTCCAACGTTAAAAACATAATAATCAGGACCAAAATCTTTTTCTACTCTAGCTCGTTTACTTCTTCTTAACTCAAAATCATCATTTTCTTTGTTTTTTAAAGTAGAAGTAGAAGAACTAGGTAGTGACAAAATATTTTCTTCAGTCCTTAGACCCCCACTATTTTTAGAATCAAAAGGAAACATATTTTCATGAAAAATAGCATCACCAGGTTCTATTATCACACTATCTTCAAGATTAAAAAATGTATAGACCGTACGATTTGAAGCATAACCAAGAAAATCACAAGTAGTAACTTTTTTATCCAACTTAGAGATTTTAGGATCCATTAACTTTAAATACGCTAAGAAACCCCAAACTCTTAGATATTCCAAATTTGTCTTATGACCTTTCCACAACTCAAAAGGTGTTAGTTGGGTCTTTTTGTGAGGAACACGATTCAACACATAACAAACAGTCAAAAGAGTTTCACCCCAAAAACTTAAAGGTGCACAAGACTATATTAACATGGCATTAGTTAACTCAACCAAAGTTCTATTCTTCTTTTCTTCCACACCATTAGATGCAGGAGAATAAGGAGGAGGAGTTTCATGGATTATACTCAAAGATCTAACAAAAAAATTGAATTCACGTGACTCATATTCACGGCCTCTATCACTTCGTATTCTTTTATTTTTCTATTAAACTGATTTTCAACTTCATCGAGAAAAGTTTTAAAATTCTTAAATGCATCATTTTATTTTTTATTAAGTAAACATATGTAAATTTAGAAAAATCATCAATGAAATTAAAGTGATAAAATGTCTATTTCCTCCACGAATTAAAATTCCACCAAGTTTACAAATATCAGTATGAACTAATTCTAATAAATAAGTTTTTCTTTCAACTTGAAAATGGGGCCTTTTTGTGATTTTGGATTTACTACAAGCCTTACATTTTTTCAAAGTTCTTTTTTATCATTGGAATTAATCCTAAACTACTCATGATTCCCAAATAACGATCATTTATATGACAGAAACGAGCATGCCAAAAACTAGTAGAAGAAAGCATATAAATAGAATTAGATGTTTTATTCATTTCAATATTCAATTTGAACATACCATCACATGCATACCCCTTTTCCACAAAAAAATTATTTTTAACAATTACATACTGATCAGATTCAATAATCTGTTTGAAGCTTGCTTTATTAAGAAGAAAACTAGACATCAAATTTTTTCTCATAGAAGGAGTATAAAGTACATCTTTTAATATCAATACCCTTCAAGAAGTAAAACTCAATTCTACATCTCCCATTTCAAGTACTTGGGTTGTGTGTGAATCTCCAAGCATAATGGTTTTGGGCTCCTCAAAATTTATATATTTTATAAACCAGTCTTTGTCATAACAGACATTATGGTTTGCACCAGAGTCAGACCACCATCCATCAACATTCTTCAACATGTTAATGTCTGTTATCACTGCCACAAATGGTTCTTCCGTAATGTTTTCTTGAGGTTTAGGCTCACATTTCCGAAATTTTCAAAATTGAGCAATATGCCCACTCTTGCCACAGACAAAGAACGGTCATTTTTGTTATACATGTTGATTTTTTGCTTGGTTGTTTTCACCATTATTGTCCTTGGAATGTCTATCATCATTTTTCCTGAATTCTTTCTTCTTAGGATTCAAAGTAGTATTTTTGTTTGTTTTAGGGGTAGCATTATTTGAAGAAGTTAAATTTACCTTCGGTATGATGTTGTTCTCTTCTGTTTGCAAAAGTGCATCTTGGCCCCTTGCTTCTTCTTCCATGCGGATTCTCATTATCAAAGTCTCAAGAGAAGTTTCCTTTTGCTTGTGGCGCATAGTTTTTGGAAATTTCTTCCAAGAAGGTGGAAGTTTATCAATTATGCTACAAACAACAAGGTTATCTCCAATTTTGACTTCCTCAAACCTGAGCTTGCCAACAATCATTATTAAATCCTGAGCTTGGTCTACCACTGATTTGTTGTCCATCGTTTGAAAATGAAAAAATCTGTTAACTGCATATTTTTTCACTTCCGCCTCCTCAGTGTCATACTTAATCTGCAAGGCTTTTCTAATTTTCTTTGCTCTAGAGTAAGTTCTTTCATAATAATCATAAAAATTATCGGATAGACAATTAAGAAGAAAATACTAACACTTGTAGGAGTCACCCTCATATTTTTAAACTTTTTCTTGAAGAGAGATAAGTTCATCATCGATCATGGAAGAGTTATCTACTTTGTTTGGGTTCTTCTCACTTAACACATAAGAAACGTTAAGAAGACTTCAGTAGAAAACCACTTTACCCTTCCACATCTGTAGAGACCTAATTTTGTCCCCCCCAAAGTTGAATTTTATTCATTTTTAGCTAATCTTACCATGCACCCTCACCCATTCTATACTTTCCCCACAAGAAAATAAATACAACAAATCCTAACAAATTAAATCACCAATCCCAAAATATTCCCTTATCCTAACTAATTTTTACACCTCATCAACACCCTACCCCTACCCTACCTACCCCACTCACCCTACCCTCATATTTTTTATTCCTTTTAACCAAAATACACAACAAAAAATATAGAAAAGGAGGGAGGCCCACAAAATAATATTCACACAACACACAATTTATCATCTTTCATGGAAAATTTCCATATATACACATCACTACACACAGAGAGAAGGGGGGACTCTCCATTTTCACACTCTTAACACCCAACACACACCTGGATTCCATTTTCATATCACCATCACAATATAAAAATTTCCATCACTGAACACACACACTGGTCACACATAAATCACACATACACTTTCTCAACGCACACGAATACCTACAGTAATGGGGAAGACGGAAGTAGGTCATAGTTTTTTAAAAAATAGAGTGACGCAAGGAAGAGGAAAACAATAGAGAAGGATTGGGAAGGTTTGAGTGTGGGAGAGGAGACAAATTATGAGAAGAAAGAGAGAGAAAATACGCGAGAGAAGGTAGATAGAAAGTAGAAGAGTTGAACGGAGGTGTGGGGTTGCTTGAATTTTCTGGCGAGTCCTCACCAGAAACTCGCTGGATACACTGGCCAGTCCCCTCCCATTCCTGCTTCTAGACTCAACCAGTAATCCCAGCTGATTGTTCCATTTGAATCATCAGAAAACACCGTCAATCCCAAAGCACCCAAACCCAACTCAAAAATCTGAAACCAGCCATCTAAAAATGACCCTTCATCACTGTAATCGCTTAAAATTGACTCTTTCAGTCCAATTCCATCTAAATCCTGCTGGGTTAAGTTCGATTACGGGGTTTCTTCTGCAAGGTGGTCCAATTTCTCTTTTGGCCAACATTTGATTCTCGTCCGAACTAGTCAATGTTGATTTTGGATTGTTAGAGTTGCGGGTTCGTGGACCGAGTTCCGATTTGAGGTCTTCGAATCTGGCTCCTTTTTCTAATTGCATAATTTGGCTCAATAAAATCAAGGTCCAATTCGTCTTTCTCTCTTTTTATCTTCTTGTTTACTATAATTGGTGTGTTTATTAGAATATGGGTGTTGATTGATATTGATCGGTGATTGAATAACTACTAATTTGATTTGTTGTTTGATCCTTTTGAGTTATGAACTGTGTAATGAAATAATATCTCGTTAAGAATTAAAAGGAAATTCGGGGAAGGAATCGAAAAATTGGTAAAAAGTGAATATTGTGGTATTTTTATTCATTGTTGATGTTGAACATCGATTGTATCATGTTTTAGACCATGGATTGGTAGGCAAATCATAGGTTTTGGGTAGGCAAAGTTTAGGAGTCGTGGTTTTGTTGAATGTTTGAAATTTCGTGAGTGGTGTGATTTTATCGCACTAAAAAAATGTATTCATTTAGCCGAGGAATGCCCCGAGTTCATTTGTATTTCTTCACCAAGGAATGCCCCGCAGTATCTTGTACTCGGAGGACGTTCGTGATGAAGACCCAAGGTATCGGGTAAGGCATTCGAGCGTAGTTTAGGATTAGTGTACGTTAGCATAGGTTTACTTTTCAGTACCTTTTTCATTTTGGGTTGTAATAATTGGACTGGACACTATATTTTTGGATTTGTTTTGTTTGTTGTTTGATTGATTATTTTTGTGTTTTTTTTTGTGGTTTATATATTTTGTAGTATTAAATTAGCCGATATACTCCACCAAGTGACCGTGGTCGAACTACGGGATCGAGGGGTGCCTAACACCTTCCTCTCGGTCAACAAAATTCCTTAGCCGAAATCTATGTTCGCAAACCATTTTTAAAGAGTCAAATTGTTTGGAAAAGAATTTTCCAAAGATGACTTGGCACACCGGATGAAACTCTCTTATTTTCATTTGTCTCAACTCACTGTTGTCTTACAGTGCCCGTGAGGGTTTTCACCGATAAGACTCTCTCATTGTTATCTCTCTCAGCTTACTATCTTCTTACGGTGCCCGTGAGGATTTTCACCGATAAGACTCTCATTTTTATTTCTCTCCCGATTCTTATTGCTGAGGTAGACAAGTAGTTCCCAAAATACGTCATCACATTCATTGCATGCTTAGTCTTAACATTCTCAAAGATTGATATGAAGGTATTTGTTTGGTTGTAGCTTGGTTTTTGGATAAGGTTAGAAGAAAAGGATAACATGAGGCCTAAACGACACTTGAAGTGGGGTAGGACTTACAACTTTTGGAATCGACTCAAACAATGAGGATTAAAATTATGCCCCAGATTCATTTGACTAGGCAAATCTAAACTATTTATTTGGTTGGACCGAGCCCTTAGTAGGACAACCTACATATCTCACCCCCGAGAGAGGAGAATCATGTCATGCGTAGTTCTAGCCGCTTGTTTTGCTTGATTCTGATTTTTGTTTCTTTTTTTTTCTCTTGGGATTTTTTTTTCTGACCCTATTTTTGATACTCTTCTCTTTTCTTTCCTTTTGGACACATTTTTTTTCGACACTTTTATTTTGAGTTTTGCTGACTCTATCTTAATTCAAAAAGAGGTGTATGAACGAAAATAAAACTAAGGCTCAAATGGGGTAAACAAAGGATGACACAATATTTGGCTAGAAGAATGAAATGGCTTCGTCATATCAATCTTTGAAAATACAAGTACATAACATGCAATTTGAAAGTTGGAGATGAAGATCATGTGTGACATCTTTTACAACATTAACTTTGACTGAGTTTGTGCGTCGCTTCTTCTTCTGCGCTTTTCTACCAGACAACTACACCTTTGTTGTACATTCCTTACATTGAATGACTCATGATTTTGTAGAGATGATTTTCGTTCTGTTCACGCAGCCACTATTTGACCTAATTGAGATATGTCTTTCAATTAATGACCAAGTTATTCTTGTGATTCTCAAAATAAGTGCCTTAATTTTCAAAGAAGGCTTCAACTTGTCACCAAATGTCTCAGCACTCTACCTATTTCCTCAGATGTTCTCTTTTACCAACTTAAACCTCCGATTCAATGTTTCATGGTTAAATTGGATTTTAAGATCTGACTGAAAATTCTAGTAGCATGTCATATCACTAGAATCAACATAAAGTACACTATGTGAAGAAAACAAACAAACAAAACATATTTAAAACACAATGGACACTTCAGTTAGTTAAAATAAAAGAGAAAGGGGTTTGAACATAAACGACAAAGGGACAAAACAAGATGGATCCCGAACTACAACCCTAAAATAATTCAGAAAATAGAAAACAAAACAAAATAAAATACCAAACCTCTTCCTAGTAGGGAGAGGGGTGACTTATAAATTGCTCAACCTGACAACTTAGCCATTGATTTTCATATCAGCATGACTAGAGCTTCCCTCACTGTCAATGTTCTATACCATAATTTATCCATCTTGAATCATCTTTTCAATTTTTCTTTTCACATCTCGGCAATCTTCAATACTATGACCCCGAGCATCTAAATGATATGCACATCGTGTATTAGGATCAAAATTTCTTGAACCCCATTAAGAGTGTGACCAAGGAGAGGAGTGATCATGCCCCATTGTACTCATCTCTGAAATAAATTGGCATACGACTCTCCATTTGGTATAAAGCTATCTCTCGACTTCTGCCTCATTTCATCATTTGGCTTGGATAAAAAATCAGTCTTAGAAGGGTTTTGGTATGTTTGTGGAGTTAGAGGACGACTCCGAGGAGTCGGTATGTTCCACTGTAGGTAAGTTAGGGGTTGAACATATGGTTGTGCATTATATACTGGATATGGAGGTAGATGAGCAGAGTATAATGAATTTTGGGAGTGATTATGTGGAGCTTGGGTATGAACTTGGGTTTGACCCTGAGAGTGCTCGCCATCCAACTACAATAGAAGATGCATCTTCCTCATTTTTTTTCCTTCCAGGTTCCTTTAATTGATTGCAATATTGTCCCACATGTTTCACAGATTCCTCATGCCCATCTTGCTCCTCAAATTTTGATATCTCAAAGATTGGAGGAAGGTTAGCAATTAAAGGCATGCCCCATTCTTTGTATGAAACATCTTCTTTACCCATAGGTCCTAGAGAATTTTTCCTAGCATTTACTGCACTCTTCATTTTTTCAACCATTTTCTCCTACTTTTCTGGCACACTGGACTTCTTTATAAGAAATCATTGTGGTCCAGTTAACTTAAAAGCAGGCTCAGGAGTATAACAATGATCACCAAGTGTATTGAATATAGGTTTACTAGCAGCCTAGGGACGCACGGCTGTTGGAAAAGCCAGGTGGAAGTCCTAGTAGAGGATTGAGCAACAAGATCACAGACGACATGTGGTGTTGTGAATATAGCAGGCTTATGCTGAGAGCTAGAGGAAAGTGGTGGAAGTGTTGTGATGCTTTTGGCTTAGAATGAATTTTGAGTCATGTTGCGGTGCATCAACAACAGTAGAAAACTGACTTTGAGATTTTGGTGAAAAACTCGAGGTATTTCTAGGATCGGTAGCGGGGAATGGTGGAGGAGGCAACCCAAGCCCAAGCTCGATGCATTTCTGTCATTTATTGTCTTAACCTCCTAATCTCTTGCTTCAAACTCTCATTTTCTTGATTTTTTTTTTGGTACATGATGTCACTCTCTATATCTTTGTTGGACACAACTAACCCTTTGGATTTGGCATGATGTGAAGGACCAACCAGAATGCCACAAACCAACCACCTTAGACAGACTCATCATAAAACAACAAATGTGTTAGAGTTCAACACTTTTTCAAAACCTCTTTTTCCTTCTTTTTTTTTGGTTAAGATCACCGAACCCAAGAAGGGCGCCTACGCATCTCACCCCCGAAAGGGGAGAATCATATGTGCGTAGTTCGTGAAGTCTTGCCAAAATGGCCAATTGATTTTTTTTCCTTTCTTTTTTTCTTTTCCTTGAAACTTTAAGAAAAAAAGAATATAATAATTTGTCAACAGAATTAACGAAAATCTTTTTGCATTTTTCAGGTTTAAACTCCCTATACAAAGATAGAACCTATGATTACCACATAAAAAATCTTTTGGGTTTTCTATTTTGAATTTCATAGGAAAATGAAACTTAAAACTATTATAGAAAAATCTTTTTGTTGTTTTCTTTTAGAGATGTACATGAAACACCTACTCTAAGTAAAGAGTGAAGAAAATCTTTTTGAATTATTCAAATTCCTGTACAAAATGAAATCTATAATTATCGAAGAAAATATTTTTGAATTTTTGCTTTTGAATTTCATACGAAAATGAAACTTGAACTTATTAAAGAAAAATATTTTTTTGTTGTTTTCTTTTAAAGATGTACATGAAACACCTACTCTAAGTGAAGAGTGTAGAAAATCTGTTTTAAATTTTTGAAATAAGATCCCCGTACCCAAAATAGGCTGCCTACGTATCTCACCCCCGAAAAGGGAGAATCAGGGGTACATAGTTCGTCTAGATTGGACAATTAAGGATTAATGAATAAACTCAATCCTGACTTAAGAGACAGACTACATCGATGAAAATAATTTTTGTTTCCTTTTTTTTGAGATTTTCAATTTGACACTCCACATAAGACTAACACCAAACTATAAAAGAAAAATCTTTTGGTATTTTCATTATAGGAAATGTACAAGACTTTTACCATCTTTTTTTTTTTTAATTTTTGTTTTATGAAAACTCCTACGAATGAAAAATCAATCTTTTTTTTTATTTTGAAATTTGCGAATTATGAATGATTACTAAATAAACAAAAGAAACATCTTTTTGATATTTTTTGTATTTTGCGAAGATGGTGCAAATGGTGAAAAAAACTCTTTGAATTTTTAGATTGTGAAAAGACAAAAGCCATAAAGAACTCTAAAAACTACTAAATTCTTTTTTTTTCCGACTCACTTTCTTTTTTTTTTCTTTATTTTTTTGTTTCAATTTTTCATAGCCTACACACTTTACTTCCGACACATACTTTCGCTGAATCAGTCCTTCAAATGACCATGTTACCCTCAAAGCTGCAACATTTAGCACATAGGCATGTTGTAGAGGTGAGTCTCCTACAAAGGACCAAATGGACCCTGTTAGGTATCAATATGATGCAAATAAGTATGATTTAAAGGATGACCTACGCTGGGGTTCACTAACAAGGCTGCTCGGGGGAGCGTATGGTCGATACTGGATGCTTTGGCTGTCCACCTACTCAATACCAGCCAACGGCTCTCCCTCCTAAAATAAGGGTGACTCAATTATAGGTCGTGTACACAGCGTGTACTACAGAACTTGTTGCAGAAAGAATTGACTTGGGTTATGCACATGATGCCACTTATAAAGCGGTAACACATAAGAGAAAACTTGTAAACAAAGAGCACGTAGGCACTCAACAATGATAACAACAAACGATAACACAAACAATGTTTACACACCCATATGTCAAACTAAGACGATACAACTCCAAAAATAAGCTTGAATTCTGAAAAGTCCCCAGCAGAGTCGCTAGAGCTGTCACACCTCTTTTCTGTCGAAAAGATTCATTTTATGTTTTGAAAGGGTTTTAATTATTAAAGTGACAAAAATTAAGATTTGTTTCAAAAAAGATTATTTACATTAAAATTCAGAGTCGCCACTTGACATAATTGGGTGCGTCAAGTCACCTTTGGAAATCATTTTTCAAAACTGTTTTTGACTCTAAAAATTGATCAGCGAACAGAGATTCTGATTAAGGAATTTTGTTGACCGAGGGGAAGGTGTTAGGCACCTTCCGGTCCCATGGTTCGACCATAGTCGCTTGGTGAAACGTATCGGCTAATTTGACACCAACGAGTATATAAACCACACAAAACACATAAAAGAATCAACAAACACATCAAACAACAATCCAAAACCTAAATAATAATGTCTAGTAGATTTATACAACCCGAAATAAGAAGATACTGAAAAGTAAACCTACACTAATCCTAAACTATGCTCCAATGCTTTACCCGATGCCTCGGGCCTTGATCACGAACCTCCTTCTGAATACACAATCTCGTGGGGCATTTCCTGATAGCAAACATAAATTTCCTCGGGGCATTCCCTATACAAATGAATACAATTGAGTCAAATTCAATAAACAAACCGTTCAACAATAAAAAATTCCTAAATTTACCTATCCGACTTACCGTTTTGCCTATCAATTCATGTCTTAAGACATTACACTATAGATATCGGCATAATCGACATTCATTTTGATTTAAACAACCATGAATTAACATAAGACGATATTCACTTTTTATCAATATTCGATCCCCACCCTCCAATTCGTTTCAACCAACATGATTAAGCAAGTCTTTTGACAATTAAAGAAACTCCAAAATCTAACATGAATCACACAAATCAATGACATCATCACATATAAAATGAAAAGAGATAGAGTTTGAGAATTTGGACCTTAATTTGGAGATTTCAATATAACAGAAAGAGAATTGCGTCCGAACTCTTGAACCGAGCCTCGACAACAAACAAAACTCCAAACCCGATATCGATAAATAAGAATCTGGATTGATTTGAACCCAGAATCAAGCCCAAACAGATTGAAGAAGAACTATTAAACCAATACAGACAGAAATTATGAAGAATCGAGAAAAACATGTTGAAATACCACCAGAGTCAACTCGAATCTCAATGAAATCAAATAAAATGTGTACTTCAACTGGTTTTAGTTGTTGGTTCGGATTTATAGGGGCAAGAGGGATGATTTTCATGGTTGATAGTGGCTAATACGTCGTGTGGTCTCGCCGGAAAGCTTCGATTCTGGCCGAATTCAGCTAAAACCCATGGGTAAATAGAGAAAATATGGGGATTTCAGACTGGAACCATCAAACAACAGAACTGGGCATCGATGACACCGATTCCGGTGAAAATTTTGCCAGAGATTCTCGAAGAATGACCGGATTTTCACAGGGAAACTATTTTGATCAACCCGTATACTGTTTTTAGTCTATTTTTATTCATTTTTCTCTCTATTTCTGCCTTCTTAATCTACTTCTCTCCAATTTTTGTATGTATTCCTCTCTCGATTCTCTCTCACTCCATTTCTATCTCTTGATCTGTATCTCTCACCCCCTTCTCCTTGCATAGTTGCATTGATACCCTCCCAAAATAACTCTCGTGTATGTGTGCCATAATGGTCGTGTGTGGGAATTCTTTTTAATGGAAGGTATGAGGAGTCCTCTGTAAGTATGGTTGTTACTGTGTCTATATGGGAATAGGTGAGGTAGCCGTGATATAGTGTGTATTGAGATGAGTGCTTGTGAAGGGAAAAAATTCCAGTGGGCCCCACTTTTTTTTTTTTTTTTTTTTGTGTCTATGGATGGTGTATTGTATATGCAAATTCCAGGAATTGTGTAAGGTTGGGGTGGTGTAGTGGGGTAGGGTAGGTTGTTAGGATAGGATTGAAACAAGATAAAATTTGTTTGGAATTTTGTTAAGGGTTGTTATTATTTTTTTGTACTTTTGTGGAGTATAATCACATGGATGGGGGTGTGTGTAAGGTGAGCTAAAAATAAATAAAATTGGACTTGTGAGGGACAAAACTTGATGTCTGCAGCATGCCCCCTTTGAATGTAAACATGAAGTTTGTTTAGACAAAGAAGTAGACGACGAGATAGAATTTTGTCCCGGCCATTATTAAAAAAGAATGAAACAGAAGGAAGGAGAGAAACCAAGTCTTGACTTTGGAAATCATACTAATCCCTAGTTATGAGAGAATCAAGTCACATGAATCCCCAAGACTGAAAGAAGAGGGACTATACCGAGTTGGAGAGTCGAGCGAGGTTCTTTCGAGGTTTCGGTCCGCGGCTTTGTTATTATATCGAAAAGAAAATTGTGATTTAAAAAATAAATGAAATTACAAAAATGGTATTTTCATGAGTTTCTAGATTTGCCTGTTGACAAAGCTTTCTGCATGCCCCTTTTTTTCGGCTCACAATCATATCTTTTTTATGCGCTGGCCTTTCTGTCTTGCTTTGTGCAATTGAAGAAGTTGGCATCCAGTTTTGAAATCTTTTCTCACTTGTTTTGATATGGACTTGACTCAAAGACAGGAGAAAAATGACAATGACTTTTATTTGGACCACTGACTCAAGAAGACAAAACAAAAATAAAGAGAAGAAAGAAAAGATAATGAATGTCCCTGTTTGAAACAAAGAAATGAAAAATTTATCTAGAAATAACAGTAAACTCTAATGATTTTGCCATGCATATCTGATTAAACTGCCTGATCTTTCCATCCAAAACTTTCTACTAATTGTTGTTGAGTCAATGACCTCGAAATTGAGTTGCTTCCTAAGGTCAATTGCATTTAAGACCTCATTAGGCTAGTGGAGTCTTGAATGGTTTTTGCCAACAAGTCTCTCCCATTTTTTTTCCTAGCTCACTATTTACCTATGGTGTCTGTGAGGGTTTTTCACCAATGAAACTCTCTTATTTTCATTTGTCTCAACTCACTGTTGTCTTACAGTTCTCGTGAGGGTTTTCATCGATAAGACTCTCTCATTGTTATCTCTCTCAGCTTACCATCGTCTTACGGTGCCCGTGAGGGTTTTCACTGATAAGACTCTCATTTTTATTTCTCTCCCAATTTTTATTGCTGAGGTAGACAAGTAGTTCCCAAAATGTGTCATCACATTCATTGCATGCTTAGTCTTAACATTCTCAAAGATTGATCTGAAGGTATTTCTTTGGTTGTAGCTTGGCTTTTGGATAAGGTTAGAAGAAAAGGATAACATGAGGCCTAAACGACTTACAACTTTTGGAATCAACTCAAACAATGAGGATTAAATTCATGACCCAGTTAATTTTGACTGGGAAATTCTAAACTATTTGTTTGGTTGGACCAAGCCCTTAGTAGGGAAACCTTTGTATCTCACCCCCAAGAGAGGAGAATCAGGTCATGCGTAGTTCTGGCCGCTTGTTTTGTTTGATTCTGATTTTTGTTTCTTTTTTATTTCTCTTTGGGATTTTTTTCTGACCCTATTTTTGATAATCTTCACTTTTCTTTCCTTTTGGACACATTTATTTTTCGACACTTTTCTTTTGAGTTTTGCTGACTCTATCTTGATTCCAAAAGAGGTGTATGAAAGAAAATAAAACTAAGGCTCAAATGGAGTAAACAAAGGACGACATAATATTTGGATAGAAGAATGAAATGCCTTCGTCATATCAATCTTTGAAAATAAAAGTACATAACATGCAATTTCAAAGTTGGAGATAAAGATCATATGTGACATCTTTTACAACATTAACTTTGACTGAGTCTGTGCATCACTTCTCCTTCTGCGTTTTTCTAGCACACAACTCCACCTTTGTTGTACATTCCTTACATTGAATGACTCATGATTTTGTGGAGCTGATTTTCGTTCTGTTCATGTAGCCACTATTCGACTTAATTGAGACATGTCTTTCAATTGATGACCAAGTTATTCTTGTGATTCTCAAAATAAGTGTCTTATCTTTCAAAGAAGGCTTCAACTTGTCACCAAATGTCTCAGCACTCTACCTATTTCCTCAGATATTCTCTTTTACCAACTTAAACCTCTGATTCAATGTTTCATGGTTAAATTGGATTTTAAGATCTGACTGAAAATTCCAGTAGCATGTCGTATCACTAGAATCATCATAAAGTGCACTATGTAAAGAAAACAAACAAACAACACATATTTAAAACACAATGGACACTTCAGTTAGTTGAAATAAAAGAGAAAGGGGTTTGAACCTAAACGACAAAGGGACAAAACCAGATGGATCCCGAACTACAACCCTAAAATAATTTAGAAAACAGAAAACAAAACAAAATGAAATACCAAACCTTTTTCTAGTAGGGAGAGGGGTGACTTCTCAATTGCTCAACCTGACAACTTAGCCATTGATTTACATATCAGCATGACTAGAGCTTCCCTCACTGTCAATATTCTGCACCATAATTGATCCATCTTAAATCATCATTTCAATTTCTCTTTTCAAATCTCAGCAATCTTCAATACTATGACCCCGAGCATCGGAATGACATGCACATCGTGTATTAGGATCAAATTTCTTGAACGAGGATTAAGAGTGTGCCCAAGGAGATGAGTGATCATGCCCCATTGTAGTAATCTCTGAAACAAATTGGCATACGACTCTCCAATTGGTTTGAAGCTATCTCTCGACTTCTGCCTCATTTCATCATTTGGCTTGGATAAAAAATTAGGCTTAGAAGGGTTTTGGTATGTTTATGGTGTTAGAGGATGACTCTGAGAAGTCGGTATGTTCCACTGTGGGTTAGTTGGGGGTTGAACATGTGGTTGTGCATTATATACTGGATATGGAGGTGGATAAGTAGAGTATAATGAATTTTGGGAGTGATTATAAGGAGCTTGGGCATGAACTTGGGTTTGAGCCTGAGAGTGACGAAAACGGGGTCTTCTTGACCGTGTTCACCGTCCAACTACAATAGAAGATGCATCTTCCTCATTTTTTTCCCTCCAGGTTCCCTTAATTGATTGCAATATTGTCCCACATGTTTCACGGATTCCTCATGCACATCTTGCTCCTCAAATTTTGACATCTCAAAGATTGGAGGAAGGTTAGCACTTGAAGGCATGCCCCAGTCTTTGTATGAAACATCTTCTTTACCTGCAGGTCCTAGAGAATTTTTCCTAGTATTTACTGCACTCTTCAATTTTTCAACCATTTTCTCCAACTTTTCTAGCACATTGGACTTCTTGTTAAGTCATTTTGGGGGTCCAGTTAACTTAAAAGTAGGCTCAGGAGTATAATAATGATCACCAAGAGTATTGAATATAGGTTTACTAGTTTGCTGGGGACGCATGACCATTGGGCAAGCCAGTGTAGAAGTCCTAGTAGAGGATTGAGCAACAAGATCACAGACGACATGTGGTGTTGTGAATATAGCAGGCTTATACTGAGGAGCTAGAGGAAAAGTGGTGGAAGTGTTGAGATACTTTTTGCTTAGAATGAATTCTGAGTCATGTTGCGGTGCATCAACAATACTAGAAAACTGACTTTGAGATTTTGGTGAAAAACTCGAGGTATTTGTAGGATCGATAGAGAGGAATGGAGGAGGAGGCAACCCACTCCCCAAGCTCGATGCATTTCTGTCATTTGTTGTCTTAGCCTCCTAATCTTTTGCTTCAAACTCTCATTTTCCTGATTCTTTGTTTGGTTCATGATGTCACTCTCTATATCTTTGTTGGACATAATTAACCCTTTGGATTTGGATTAATGTGAAGGACTAGCCAAAATACCACAAACCAACCACCTTAAACTGACTCAACAAAAAACAACAAATGTGTTAGAGTTCAACACTTTTTCAAAACCTATTTTTCCTTTTTTTTTTGTGAAAAGATCACCGAACCCAAGAAGGGAGCCTACGTATCTCATCCCCGAAAGGGGAGAATCAGGTGTGCGTAGTTCGTGAATTCTTGCCAAAATGGCCAATTGATTTTTTTTCCTTTCTTTTTTTTCTTTTCCTTGAAACTTTAAGAAAAAAAGAAAATAACAATTTGTCAAAAGAATTAACGAAAATTGTTTTGCATTTTTCAGGTTTAAACTCCCTATACAAAAATAGAACCTGTGATTACCAAAGAAAAATCTTTTGGGTTTTCGATTTTGAATTTCATAGGAAAATAAAACTTGAAACTATGAAAGAAAAATCTTTTTGTAGTTTTATTTTAGAGATGTATATGAAACACCTACTCTAAGGAAAGAGTGAAGAAAATCTTTTTGTGTTTTTCAAATTCCTGTAAAAAATGAAATCTATAATTACCGAAGAAAATATTTTTGGATTTTTGATTTTGAATTTCATACGAAAATGAAACTTGAACCTATTAAAGGAAAATATTTTTTTGTTGTTTTCTTTTAAAGATGTACATGAAACACCTACTCTAAGTGAAGAGTGTAGAAAATCTTTTTTAAAATTTTGAAACAAGATCCCCGAACCTACAATAGGCTGCCTACGTATCTCACCCCCAAAAAGGGAGAATCAGGGGTGCGTAGTTAGGCACCCTCCGGTCCCGTGGTTCGACCACGGTCGCTTGGTGAAACGTATCGGCTAATTTGACACCAACGAGTATATAGACCACACAAAACACATACAACAATCAACAAACACATTAAACAACAATTCAAAACCGAAATAATAATGTCTAGTCAAATTATACAACTCAAAATAAAAATATACTGAAAAGTAAACCTACACTAATCCTAAACTACGCTCCAATGCTTTACCCGATGCCTCGGGCCTTGATCACGAATCTCCTTCTGAATACACAATCTCGCGGGGCATTCCCTGATAACAAACATAAATTTCCTTGGGGTACTCCCCATCCAAATGTATACAATTGAGTCAAATTCAATAAACAAACCATTCAACAATAAAAAATTCCTAAATTTGCCTATCCGGCTTACCGTTTTGCCTATTAATTCACGGCTTAAGACATGATACTTTCGAGATCGGCATAATCGACATTCATTTTAATTTAAACAACCATAAATTAACATAAGCCGATATTCACTTTTTATCAATCTTTAATCCCCACCCTCCAATTCATTTCAATAAACATGATCAAGCATGTCTTTTTACAATTAAAGAAACTCCAAACTCAAACGTGAATCACACAAATCAATGACATCATCACATATAAAATGAAAAGATATAGAGTTTGAGAATTTTGACCTTAATTTGGAGATTTTAATATAACAGAAAGAGAATTGCGTCCGAACTCATAAACCGAGCCTCAACAGCAAATAAAACTCCAAACCCGATATCAAGAAATAAGGATCCGAATTAATTTGAACCCAGAATCAACCCCAAGCAGATTGAAGAAGAACTATTAAACCAATTGTGATAGAAATTATAAAGAATCGAGAAAATCTTATCGAAATCCCACTGGAGTCAACTCGAATCTCAATGAAATAAAACAAAATGTGTACTTCAACTAGTTTAAGTTGTTGGTTTGGATTTTTAGGGGCAAAAGGGATGATTTTCGTGGTCGATAGTGGCTGATCGTTGTGTGGTCTCGTCGAAAATTTCGATGCTGGCTGGATTCATCTAAAAACCATGGGTAAATAGAGAAAATATAAGGATTTTGGACTGGAACCATTGAACAACAGAACTGGGAATTGATGACACCAATTTCGGTGAAAATTTCGTCGGAGATTCTCGAAGAATGACCTGATTTTCACTGGGATACTATTTTGATCAACTTGTAGACTGTTTTCAGTCCATTTTTATCCATTTTTCTCATTATTTCTGCCTTCTCGATCTCCTTCTCTCCAATTTATATATGTATTCCTCTCTCTATTCTCTCTCACACCATTTCTATCTCTTGATCTTTATCTCTCGCCCCTTCTCGTTGTGTATTTGCGTTGATACCCTCCCAAAATAGCTCTCGTGTGTGTGTGCCATAATGGTCGTGTGTGGGAATTCTTTTTAATGGAAGGTATGCGGAGTACTATATAAGTATGGTTGTTACTGTGTCTACATGGAAATTGGTGAATTAGCCGTGATATAGTGCGTAGTGAGATGAGTGCTTGTGAAGGGAAAAAATTCTAGTGGGCCCCACTTTTTTTCTCTTTTTTTGTGTCTTTGGATGGTGTATTGTATATGCAGATTCTAGGAATTGTGTAAGGTTGGGGTGGCGTAGGTTGTTAAAATAGTATTAAAGCAAGATAAAATTTGTTAAGGGTTGTTATTTTTTTTGTATTTTTGTGGAGTATAATCACATGGATGGGTGTGTGTGTAAGGTGAGCTAAAAATAAATAAAATTGGACTTGTGAGGGACAAAATTAGGTGTCTACAACATCTTGAAGTGAGTATGCTAAGGAATGTGGAGTTTTGATTATAGACATGTGAATGAAACATGTTGTGAAAGCTGGTCCATTCAAGTGTACAAAGAAAAGATGAAGGTAAGGCTGTTGATAAGATGATATTGAACATAGACAGGAGTGGATAAGCAAGAATATTTTGGAACCTTGTCAAACACTTATCACTTAAGTAAAGTGGAAGAAAAATGCAATACTCAGAAGTTGAGTTGATCTAGAAGTCCAACAATGAGAAGAGTTCTGCAAGGATAAAGGATAAAGAAAAAGAGTCCTATTCAACCAGGGGAAGAGAAACGACTACAACAAGGAGTGAAGTTACTGGATAGAGTCAAAAGAAGAAAGAAACATAAATCAACTAGGACTCCATCACAGGTGTATTAATAGTGTGCATATATACAACAAATCATGATCAAGTAACGTACTCAACGCATTGAAAAGAAAATCAACAATCAGCAAAACAGTTCTCATACTTGAAGAAGAACCTAGTTCCTTACTTAGCAAGGCGTAGACTGTGTGTAGTAGGTAGGTTCTTTAAGTCGTAATGAGTGATTGTTCTAGTCTCAGTGATCTACAAACTGAGTTAGGAGTTGTGTCTTCAAGTTAGGAAACTCGAAGACTTGGGAACACTTATCTTGGGAAGAGTTGTGTTTTTGTAGTGATATGAGTTAGAAGTTTTAATTACTAGTTTACAAGAAGTCTTGTAAATTTGTTGATTCTTGAGACTCAAGTATTATAGTGAATTTGGGATTAAATCCTGTAGAGGTACAAGTTATGGTTTTTTACACCTTTCTTGAGCCGGGTGTTTTCCATGTAAAAACACTGTGTTCAGTTTTTACTTCTATGAACCACGTTTACTTACCTGTTCCATTGATAGGAAATTAGTAGGGATCATACTCTTACAAGTGGTATCAGAGAGAGGTTTTCTTAAATAAGGCTACCACCTAAGTAAAGATAAATATGATGAATTCCACACCTCCTACTAGTCACAGTGAAGGCCAATCAACTACTAGACCTCCACTTTTTGATGGCTCTAATTTTATCTGGGGGAAATCAAGGATTGATATGTTCATTCAAGGTGAAGACTATGAATTGTGGGACAGGATTAATAATGGTCCTACTATTCCAATGAAGATGGTAGATGGTGAACAAGTCAAGAAGGTAAGGAGTGAATTTACTCCTGATGACTTGTTGGCACTGAAGAAAAATACAAAGGCCAAGAACATATTGGTCTGTGGATTAGGACCTGCTGAATATAACAGGGTATCCACCTACACTACTGATAAGAAAATCTGGGATGCACTGGTGAATGCCCATGAAGGAACCTCTCAAGTAATAAAATTTAGGATCTCTCTTCTATTTCCTGAGTATGAGGCATTCAAAATGAAAGAAACGGAAACCCTAAATGAAATGATGACAAGGATTATCACCTTGATAAATGAGTTAACTTCCCTGGGAAAGATCTCTCTGAGGAGGAAAAAGTTGAAAAAGTACTAAGGGTATTTCCTAGATCAAAATAAGGAGATTGAAGGCATGACCCAGGATGAACTAGTAGGGAACTTAAGGACTTAGGAAATGGAAATTGATGGAACCAAAGAACAACCTTCTTCTGAAAATTTTTTAGCATTGAAAGCTTCTTCTAGTGATGAGGATTTTGCACTTGATAAGGAGCAAGTTGCCTTCATAACCAAAAGCTTCAGCAAATTCTTTAAGAAGAAGAAGGGAACAGGTACCAAGAAACGTTCCAATGACAATCCAAATGGATGCTACAAATGTGGAAAACTTGATCATCAGATCAGAGACGGTCTAGTCTGGGAAATAAAATGGAAGAAGGAAAGGACTGAAAAGGAATTGAAGGCAAAAAGGAAGGAGGAGCATGCAATCATAGCAGCCTGGGGTTCTGATTCAGATGATGATGAAGTTGATGAAACTGCATTCATGGATTTTGGAGATTCAAATATAGATGAAGAAGATGAAGAATCTGAGGTAAGAATACTTGAACTCAAAGAAAAACTTCAATTTATTTCAAAACCAAAACTTATTTCCTTAATGAGTGCATTGATTGATGATTTCCAAGAGTTATCCTATGATTGGGATAAATTGTTCAATAGTCTTTCAAGTCTCAAATTTGATCTCATTGATCTAAAGGCTTGCTCAGATACAGTTGACAAGGAAAAATGCACTCTCAAGAAAAAGGTTACAGAACTTGAGATGTCAAACAATAATCTTAAGTCTGAAGTTCTCAAACTAACTCTCTCTAAAAATAGGAAAAAAGCCATGAGTAAAGAACAAGAAAATGCTGAACTTGAGTTGGTTAGATACAAACAAGAGTGCTGTGATTTAACTGAAAAAATGAATAAGTTGAGTTATGAAGTTTCTAAACTAAAACTTGATCTAGAAAGGGCAGATAGGTGGACAAACTCCTTAAGAATTTTTCACAAATTGAGTGAAAGAAATTTCAATGAAAAGGCAGGATTGGGATTCCACAAAAGTTTTGGTGATCTTAAGGATTTATGTTATATCTGTGAAAACCTTGGACATCCCACCACTGAATGTCCAGTGGCTGTAAAAAGCAGATCAAACAGTCTAAACGATGAAAAAGAACAATATCAGTTCTGGTCAGAGAAATAGGTTGAACTACATACTGCCTGCATGGACTAGAAGGAATTTAATCCATCCTTTCACTCATAAAACAGGACCCAATATTGTCTGGGGGTCCTAAGCCTTACCATTGATTCCTTGTGCAGGAGAAAGTGAAAGGAAGCAAAAGGCACTGGTACTTAGACAGTGCTTGCTCAAGACACATGACTGGTGATAAGAAAATATTCCTTTCACTCTCCAAAATAGGTGAAGGAGGAGTTTCTTTTGGTGATGGAAAAAGGGGAATCATCATTGGAGTTAGAAAGATTGGCTTAACTGAGTCAAAAGCATTGGAGAATATCTATCTTGTAGAAGGATTAAATCATAACCTCCTGAGCATCTCTCAACTGTGTGACAAAGGGAATAAAGTTATTTTCACTGTTGCAGGTGTTAAAGTCAAAAGGATGGACACCAAAGAGATTGTGCTCACTGCAAGGAGATACATAAATGTATACAAAGCTGACAATATGGCACTACCAGGACTTGAGCTGACTTGTATGAGTGCTATAGAAAATGATCTCCTCCTTTGGCATAGAAGACTTGGTCATGCAAGTTTGAAATAGCTAAATATACTTTCATCTAAAGACATGGTACTGGGATTACCCAAGACCAAGTTTAAAGAAGAAAAGTTATGTAGTGCAAGTGTAAGGGGGAAACAGGTAAGATCTTCTTTTAAGTCAAAGAACCATATTAGCACTACCAAGTGTCTTAACCTGGTTCATATGGACTTATGTGGACCCATTACACTTTAAAGAAGAGGTGGAAAAAGGTATGTTTTTGTTATTGTTTATGATTATTCTAGATTCACATAGACTTTGTTTATAGCCTCTAAGGAAGATTCCTTTGAAGTCTTTGAAATCTTCATTAAGAAAGTTGAAAAGAAACTGGGCACTTCTTTAGTTTCCATAAGGTCTGACCATGGTACAAAATTTGAGAATGCAAAGTTCTTAGGATTCTGTTCAGTAAACGGTATAGATCACAATTTCTCAGCTCCTAGAACACCACAACAAAATGTAGTGGTGGAAAGGAAAAACAGAACCTTGGAAGATATGGCTAGAACAATGATGCTTGCAGCAAATGTTGCTAAAAACCTTTGGGCTGAGGCAATAAGTGCTGCAGCATATATCATAAATAGATGCATGATCGTACCAATGTTAGAGTAGAATCCTTATGAATTACTAAAAGGAAGAAAGCCTAACATTTCTCATTTTAGAACCTTTGTTTGTAAATGTTTCATACACAATAATGGAAAGGATAATCTGGGAAAATTTGATGCTAAAAGTGATGAGGGAATCTTCTTAGGATATTCACTTAATAGAAAGTCTTATAGGGTTTTGAATAACAAAACTGACTGTGTTGAAGAAAGCATGCATGTAATCTTTGATGAATCCCTTGTTAAGACTAACCTATAAGAAGGAAGTGACACTGAGGAACAAGTTATACAACTCGGTTCATCAACTGGAGTTATCAGACATGAAAACACTTTAATAGAGAGAACTGAAGCTGAGGGTACAGTGATAGGGGGAACTGAGCCTCAATATACCCCATCTCAGAACATCAGCAGTTATCCTGGTAGCTCACTAGGCTTGATTCCAAAAGGATATAAGTATCAAGGATCACATCCTATTGAGAATGTTCTTACTGATCTCACATCTAGGATCACCACATGGTCTGGATTGAGAAGTATATATGCCTTTAAGGTATTCCTGTCAGAGATTGATCCAAAAAAGATAACTGAAGCATTGCTTGATGCTAATTGGATCATAGACATGCATGAAGAGTTGAATTATTTTGAGAGAAGCAAAGTATGAAACTTAGTTCCTCTCCCTAAAGATAGATCAGTAATTGGGACTAAATGAGTGTATAGAAATAAAGTTGATAAGCATGGAACAATTAGAAGGAACAAGGCAAGATTGGTGGTCTAAGGATAAAACCAAGAAGAAGGAATTGACTTTGATGAAACTTTTTCTCCTGTAGCAAGACTTGAATCTATAAGATTACTTGTTGTTTTTGCTGCTTACATAGAGTTTATCCCTTATGAGATAGATGTGAAAAGTGTATTCCTAAATGGCATTCTTAAGGAGGAGATGTATGTTAAACAACCTCCAGGATTTGAAAGCAAGGAGTTTTTGGATCATGTGTACAAATTGGATAAAACTTTGTATGGGTTGAAACAAGCTCCAAGAGCTTGGTATGAGAGACTGTCAAAGTTTCTATTGGAACATGGACATGCCAGAGGTAAAATTGACAATACCCTTTTCTTGAAAACTAATGGAAAGGATTTGTTAGTTGTGCAGGTGTATGTGGATGATATTATTTTTGTCTCAACAAATATGAGTATGAATCATGAGTCTTCCAAACTCATGAGTTGTGAATTTGAGATGAGCATGATGGGAGAGATGAATTACTTCTTGGGCTTACAAATAAAGAAGTCAGTTTCAGGGAAAATGATTCACCAACATAAGTATGCCAAGGAGCTTCTCAAGAGAATCTCCATGGAAGAGGCAAAAGAGATAAGTACTCCTATTGCCACTGCCACAAAGCTGGAATTGGATAAAACAAGTTCAGATGTAGAGAAAAAGATGTATAAAGATATGATAGGGTCATTATTGTACCTCTTGGCAAGCAGACATGACATTGTGTTCAGTGTAGGGCTATGTGCCAGGTTTCAAGCAAAACCCAAAGAATCACATCTAAAATATGTGAAGAGAATCTTCAGATACTTGAAGGGAACCAGTTATCTTGGCTTATGGTACCCCAAAGGTAGTAACTTTAATTTGGTATAAACTTTAATCTGGTGGACAGGAAAAGAACTAAAGGAATGGTACACTTCCTTGGAACATGTTTGATTACCTGGTCCACTAAGAAGTAAAATTTAGTTGCCTTGTCTACTGCTGAAGCTGAATATGTTACTGAAGGTTTCTATTGTGCTCAATTTCTATGGATTAAGAAAAAACTGATGGATTTTGGTATCGATGTTGGTTGTGTTCCTATTTTTTGTGATAATACAAGTGCTATTAACATAGCTAAAAATCCTGTTCAACATAAGAGAACCAAACATATTGATATTAGGCATCACTTTCTTAGAGATAATGTTGAAAAAGGTCATATATCCATTATGTTTTGTTCCACTGAGGAACAGATTGCTGACATTTTCACTAAGGCCTTGAGTAGAAGACACTTTGAAAAAAATAAGTTACCCTTGGGGATGATCAAAATTGCATAAGTCTCCCTCAATGCTTGACTAGAATAAGTTAATTTTACAAGTGATTGTTGGTTAATTCAGTCTCACACATTAAGTTGTGTATTCTACGTCCAAGATTTTAGAGTATGTTGACTCATTAGTGTGTTGATTTTGTAGAAAGCCTTGATTACAGAAGCAATTTTGTCTATTTTGTTATTCAGGTATGATTATTATTACTTCAAAGTAGCTTAAAGAGAAACAAGTTGTTTTCCTTGTTCCTTACAGAGTCCCTTCCCTTTCAAAAAGCTGTCATTTCCTTTCCCATCAAGACTGAAATACTAATCATTACGCCTCTGCCAAATACAGTCCCTCACCCTTTCAACTTCCTCACCCTTCCCTCTTAAATACGCTTTCTTTTGTTTTGATTCTACACTAAATATTCTCTTCAACCTCCTCACACTCAAGAACACTTTCCTGGTTCAAAAATGGCATTACTCTCATTATCTTCCTCCTCTTCTTCTTCTTTCTTCACTGACTCTGTTCCAAATCCCCTCACCTCACATATCCTTCATCATAACATCACCTTACCTCCCTTAATTCCTCCTCCACTCTCCTAAAAATTCATTGATTTCTCAGCCTTCAGAAATTTCCCAAACCCTTTTGCCCAAATTCCTTTACCTACTTCATCCTTCTCGCAACCCCTTCTTCCTCCTCCTATCCCACTCAGAATTTTTGATGAGGATGATCTTCCTAATAATAGAGATGATCTTCTTATTACATACTTAATACCAAGAAGGTTGAGATATCAGTTCAAGAAAAAACCCTCTATCTATGTTGAAGACACTGTCCCTTCAAAACCCTCTCCCATTGTCTTTAATCCTCGAACCCCACATATTCGATGAAAGAACCAATGCGAAGATGCTACATTGGATGAAGATCTTAGATCCAACAAGAGAAAACGTGTAGTAATTTCCGATCCCACTCCTCCTCCTATCTCTTCTCCTGCATCCTCTTCTGATCTTCTTCTTCGATCAGTTAGGAAAAATAATTCTTTCAGGGCAAAAGTTTCCAAATCTTCTGTGTCTCAAAAGATTTATACTAAACCTACTTCAAAGGCTTCCTCCTCTTCAAAATCCTCACCCACCGTCAAAGCTTCCCCATCCATAGTTTCTCCCAGATCTTCTACCCATTCAAAGAAATAGGTCAGCAAACCTGTTCCTTCTGACTCATCTGACTCTGACTTCCATCAGGACACCACTGCTAAAGTGGATCCCAATTTTGAGGTTCCTGCACCATCCTCTCATCAAGATACTCCTGAGGCTCATCGTCTTCACTTTCAAAATCGCAAATTATCTAGAGGGAAAGTAGTTAGTGGATTTGGGGGTGTTTCTATGCAGACTTTACTGGGAAAATTAGAGTTTCAGGGATGGTATCATCTCTTTCTACCGGGATACCTTCAGCGAAGATTTGGTCGACCTGAAGTATATGAGTTCTATATGAATAGGGTGGGCATTGATGAGTTGTTTTCTACTATAGTTAGAAAGGTTACAATAAACCTTTACATTGCTGATATCACTAGGATTCTGCATATTCCTTATGGGGGTGGGGTCACTATGTCAAGTGCAGTTGGCCATCTCTTGATAATCTTGCCTCAGCTCTTGATATATGTATAAAGTTCTCTAGGAATCCCCACTTGATCAATCATAGAAGAGTATTTAAGAGGGACATGTCCACTCTTCACCAACTGTAGTTTGATGTAGTACATAAGAAGATTCTTCCTAGGAAGGAAATGTGGACTGTGGCTAGATTTCTTGATCTCACTCTCATAGAATTGTTGGATACTGAAGTAAGAATTAATCTACCTCGACTCATACTAAAGCATATGCAAAGAGTTCTACTCAAGAAAGTAATGGACATGCTCTACCTTATCAATTCTGGCTCACCCCAATATTTGAGGACTATGGTGTTTCTGTTCAAGTGTGGTCTTCACAGACTACCAAGGACATCATAGGGAATGTGAACCACATGATGGTTCCTGTTTCCATGAGGAGTGCTGATAATCCGATGCAAAGATTAAGAAATTCACTGGTTAAAAAACAAGATGATGTGGAAGTTGCTCAGGCAGCTTTGAAGGCTGCACGGGGTGCTCATGAAGAAGAAAAAAGGATCCTCCATGATCAAATTGCTTCCTTTAATTCCTTGTTGGGAAAAGAGAGAGCTGAAAATACAGATGTTATTAGGAAATTGTAACGCCCCGATTTGCTGATCCAGAATGTACACGGTGCTTATGACCCCGAGGGACCACAAGCTAACCTATGACTGATATCTGTACCTGTACACTGCATAACATACTTGTAGAATGTGGAAAATATGAACAATAGTCCATAAGGTTCAACGGAATAGAATATCTGATAAATAATAACATCCATATAGGATAACAAATACCCAAAACAACTGAAAGCTGAATCTAAAATCTGAACTAAATCTGAATGCCTCTAAATAATTTCTGAAATAAGGAGTTAAAGAAACATGCCTCCAACTAACTCCGTCTAGCAAAACTAAATTGAAATAATTAATGAAATAAAATAATATCGTCCTCGAATGGATGAGGACTCACTGCAACTCTGCGACTGGAATGCTACTGCTGATCTGGAACTCGTGTCTCTGAACCTATGGTCTAACATGAAAGAATCAAACATAGCGCAAATGCGATAGTATGACTATGAGTACTGAGTATACGAGTGAGGTAGGCTAAAGGCAAAAGGGTTTAGATGCATGAACAATGCTAATTGTCTGACTGATATGAACGTAAGAGTACAAACATGCATACATAGTAACTAAAATCATGAATACATGATATCTGGATCTATACGCTAATGATTGGTTTATTGATATCTAACATGACTAATACTTGCATTCCTGATAACATGAATGACTGTGTGTGACAGTCCTGAATCTGATGGAACTACCTGGGTTTCGTACTGTAATTGAATTGACTGTATCTAACAGTCCTAGTATACTTAAATCTGAAGAACTATCTGAGTTCTTTTATTGAGATTGAGGCTGAAACTGTGGGCCGACATGACCCAAATGTGCTATAATAGCTAAACTGGGGTCCAATCGTAGCCCGTATTGGAAGGGTGTCAATACTGATATAAGAATAATCACGGATATGAACTTAAGAGAGTGCGTGTTGGACCCGAGACTTCATGGATGCAAATAAAGTGCAAAGGATCACCTATATGGACACTAAAACCGTCCATACATCGCACTCCATGGGCGCCTACTTGAAGCCATTCATTAAAGGGACTTTTTGGTCATTTCACCTTACTTTTGTAACAAGTCTATAAATAGAATAGTTTAGGTCTTTAGTTCTTTAGTTGATGATTATTATAAGTCTTGAAATTTTGAAACACCAAGTTCTCTCTCCTTGAGGCACAAAACCAAAACTTGTAACTAGGATAGCATTCAAGGGTGGAATCTCTTGTGATTGCTTATTTGTTAGAAATATTGGTGCTTGAGTGGTGGACTCCGCTCTTGTATCATCATAAGAAATTGGTGCTTGTTAATGTGTTTTGTAGGGGTTTTAGAGTTTAATAAACTCTTTAGTTACTACTTTACATGTTTCCCTTGTGTCAAGTTATCTATTTTATTTATCATTAAGTTTGTGTTTGCTTCCTTGTGTCGTTTTGTGTCTTGCTTGTTACGGGTATTTGCAGGTCACTTGTGGACTATTTTGTGCTTATGGATACTGTGTGGTATCAAATACTACGCCACTGGTAAGGACAATCTGTGAGTGACCCTTATCTAGCAGGTTACTCTAATGAGAATGGTGGGACCCTAGTCTAACAGGTCAAATCACCTCATCAACCCTAATCTAACATGTTAATATATCTCAACCTATGCTAGCTACGTAGTTCTGGAACACAAGGATGAATGCTAAGAATCCCGCCCTTATCTGGCAGGTGAATTCCCATCTTTGGGTTCACTCGGTCCTAACTTCTACTCCCATCTGAAGAGATTGAACATGATTAACTGTTTGTAGATGGATTGAGTAACTGACTTCTGTTGACTAACAGAATAGTACTATTATCTAAGAATTAACTGAGATCATGAGATTTCTGTGATTTCCTGAGTCACATGACTGACTGAGTTCTATAGATCATGGCTTGACTGAGAATATCATGACAACATGACATGTCTCTAGGCACACATCTATATTTTCAGGTACAAGTACCCCCAAGACTCGATGGAAGGAAACTGACACCATATGGCTTACTTGATCATGAGAACAAAGTTCACAATTCATAATATTTACGTAGGGGATATAACACTACATATAGTTCTCAACATCTTGTGCATGGTAGAAAGTGCATATATATCATGCACATATTGTATCACTCCATTATCATGAATGTTTCATACCACAACAATAGCAACATATCAATAACATGGAATTCATATTGAATTATAATAGTTAACATGGGCTTGTCATTTAGATAATATGGAACCATGGAAACATGAATTTCTAGCCTCCTAAGCATTTTATCAAACACCATGCATGCACTCTTTAAAGCATAGGGGTATTCATAAGTTTCACCATATTAAACAACTCAAATTCATGGGTTCCAACTAACATGATCATACTCTCCATGAAAATACATCAACACACTACTCCACAACACAAATAACAACCACCAACATGAACATGATCATATCACCAATAAATATTCATAATTTAGCATGTAAAGATTGATTGTTGAACTCCACGGATGAAAGGGATCCGTTGATGAACACTACCCATACCTTTGAAAGGAAACTTTGATGATTTGCTGGAGAGTTCTTGGGTTGGAAAACTTAATTCTTTATTATCTTGGAAAAAGGGCTTGAATCTTGCTCTTGGGAGATGATTTTAATAGAATTCCTAATCTTGTGGTTGAGAGAGTATGAGAGAGCTTTTTGAGATGTTTTAACTAAAGAGAATGGAAGATAATACGTTCCTTGAGGGTTATAAGTCGTGGGAAGTGAAGGGAAAATACAAAAATACCCTTAAATTGATGGAAAAATATTGAGGCGTTTAACAGCTATCCTTGGGGTTATGAAAGCTTCAAAATGACTATCATATATTTGTTGACTCCGCTAGCGCCAAAAACAGTCAACTTATATGGATTACCATGGGCTTTCATGGGAAATCTTTCTTTCTTCTATTATGATATCATTCTTTGTTTTTAACTCAATAATGGTTTTGATTTATTGGCGTTATTTTATAGGTTTGGGTGTTTGAAGCCATTTCTTATTTGAGACAACAAGTGAACTACCTGGAAGGAGTTTCCTGTCCAAGAATCTTGAGATGGTTGTCAGCCAAAACTGATAAAAATATAAAATTTCTTGATCTCTTCAACCCCATGAAGGATGCAGTAAGTATAATTATAGTTATTTTTTTTTAATTAATGGTTTTTTTGAATGATCTAATCATCATTCTAATATATGTAACAATTTATGTTAGATTGTGCATCCATCGCTAGTTTCGACCAATCGAGAGTTGAAGATGCCATTTTTTCTTACTTTACTGTTTGTGCAAACTTTATCTGACCCTAAGGTCATCGACAGAATAAAAATGGAATTGTTTGGAGTAACAACCATTACAAGAAAAACAATTTTGGAGGGTGGGCTTGTTGTTGTTGATGGTCTTAGTGGTGATGCAACTGTTGGTAGTGGTAGTGGTACTGTTGTTGGTTCTAATGATGCTCCTCTTATAGTATTTAAAGCTAACCATTATGAGTATGATCATACTGGTTATACAGATTTTCCCTCTCCCAGCGGATGTTATGCATGCAAATGTCAAGACCGCAGGGTGAAACATGATATAGTGATTAATGCTATTAATGCATTAACTGCTTCTGTAAAGTAATTGACATCTAATAGGGATCTCATTCCATCAAAGAGGATTTTATTTCCATACGCTACATTATAGATTAGGGCTAAGAGGAGAAGGAGAGTGATTTTTAGGGCATTATCAAGCATCCAAAAAAGCAAAATTGCAACTCCTTTGTCTGTGTGTTGCACTAAGCAACGTACAATGTCCAAACAAGAGAAACACGAGATGAAGAAGGTGAATATATATGTTTTTCAATTGGCAAAATAAAAAGACACATATCTGTTTCAACAGATGACACATCTGCTGAAAATTATCAAACAAATATATACATCTGTTGCAACAGTTGACTAACTTGTTGCACCAGATAAAGTATCTGTTGCGACATATGTCTCGTCTGTTTTAGCAAATCAAACAACTCTTCGTACCGCTTTTATTTGTACCAACAGATGACCTATCTGCTGTAACAGATGATTCATATGTTGCAACAGATGGTTCATTAGTTGGAAATTATCATACAGGGTCTTCCTCATGTAGAAATTTTTCCCAACAGTTGATTCATTGTTGCAACAGAAATATAATATGTTTGGGACAATTTAAAATATGAGGAAGACCTATTTAATTTGCTAGAAGAGATGAATTATCCTTTTCCATTTTGTTGTATTTCCGTGATTAGTATTGACCAATTCTGGCTTTCTAGGTGGATGTAGAAGAAGCTACTGCTGAACAGCATTGCAATATGCTACTCTTTTTATGGAAATACGAAGAACAGAAAGCGCAAAAACCGTACGTAAGTGACGATAAAGATCCACGATGAGAAAAGCCGAATTCCATAGCACCGGTTGAAGAACAACTTGTCCATACTGAGTAAATCTTTATAGCTTGATCCTGTCAAAGTAATCCTTGGGATTATACTTAAATTGTTGTTGATGTATTTGTTGAGATCTGTACCCATAACAATTTTTTATATTTCATTTATTCGTTGACTTATTTCTGTTAATTTCTGAAGTCTTCAATTATTTTATTTTGTCTATGAATTTTATTTATTCCTTAAATTTGAACTTATTAATTGAAAAGGAATACTAGATTCAAATATTGTAACAAATAATGTGTCTGTTGCAACAGACGACATATTTATTGGAAAAATCGAACAGATTTAGACATATGTTGCAACAGGTAGGTAATCTGTTAGAATTTATCAAACAGGTCTTCCCACTGTTGCAACAGATGGACTTAGATAGAAACATCAAGATAATACAATAGATGACCAACCTATTGCAACAGATAAACTATATGTCATAACAGGTAGAATAACTGTTACAACGGATAGAGAATCAGTTGCATTATAAAATTCAACTTTTATTGGACATAAAAAATTACCACTACGTGTAAAAAGGTTAAAGTGAATTGAAATAAAAAAGGTGGAACCCATCGACGGTGTTCAGTTCAAACACCTAAAATAAAATAGGCATCAAGTAGACAATGTTCATTTTAAACACGTAAAATAAAATAGGCATCAAATGTCAAATGTGTCAGTCTGGCACATTTGCTGACCTGCCGTCACTTGGCCCCCAATGATCATTTCTCCCCCTCCAATTGTCTTATATATTCATCTTCCTCCTAAAATTTAACTCTAAATTCCCAAATCTTCTTCTTCATCGTCATCTTCTTTTATCTATCCAAATTCTTTAAATTATTTTTTTCATTTTTTCAAACTGAGCTTGACAATGTTGAGCGCATCTTCCACTATTTTTTGTGATAAAGATTTTTGATATTGTAAGTACGGTCATGAAGCTCTGTTAAAGACTTCTTGGACTCAACAAAATCCAGGTCGTAGATTTTTTACTTGTAAGATTTCAAAGGTAATATTTTTTTTATTTAATTAGTTGATTAATTATTGACTTGTAATTATTTTGTAATTGTGTTTTCTTTTTTTATAGAAATTGGGTGGATGCGATTACTTTGATTGGTATGAAGAACGACATCCTTCAATAGAAAATCGTGTAATATGGGGTTTGTTAAACAAAGTCGAGGCTTCTGAAGAGAAACAAAATCGAGCAAGAAGATAATATATTGTTGCTATTATTGCTACTGGTTTGGTGTTGTTGGGCACATGAATATTCAAGCCAAATTGATAAAATTTTCATGGTGGTGTGTGTATTTGCTACTGGTTTGGTGTTGTCGAGCACATGGATATTCAAGCGTAACTGTTGGAAAATATCAAAAAGATTTAGGCATATATTGTAAAATTTAGGTCATCTGTTGGAAATTATCAAACAGGTCTTCCGACTGTTGCAACAGATTAGACTTAGATTATTAAATTATTCATAGAAATAACATCGGCGTAATGCAACAGATGACCAACCTATTATAATAGATAAACTATCTGCCAAAAATGATTAAATATATTTTACAACAGATTGACAATCTATTGCATTATAAAACACTCAACTTTCATCTGAAAAAAGTTATTGCCACTACATGTACAAGTAATAAAGTGAAGGGTGACTTGAAATTAAAAATTTCTATTTCACAGGATCTTCTATATACACAGGCTTCAAGCATCCAATTAGTACTCCATAAGCCTAGACCTCTTGCAGGTTTTCCACAACGTTATCGCACAGAAAAGTCATTGGCTCAGCCATTTCTGTGTCGGTCAGCAAATATTCAATGTGTGCAAGAGCCAGCGAGCCGCTAGCTTTAGCGACATCATCTTTTAATATGGTATGCACTTGAGAAGACCATATACCATCGTCATAGAGAAACAAATACGGGCAGAGGGGTCCTCAGGCAGCTCAAGAAAGCATCCAAAAAAGCTCTTCTGAAAAATTCCGCCTATGTTTTCGTTCTTCATAATTTTCATAAAATGTTCAAAAATTTTCCCCATCTAACATTTAAGTACAATTTGACCAGTTAGTTGTTTTGATTTTGGGTCATTTATCGGCATCGCAATTTGAAACCTATCAATACTAAAAGTTTTGACAGGATCATGCTGGGATGTCGATATTAATTCACGCCCCATTGGTGATCCATTATCATCATGTTGATGATCATCCTCTTTCTCTTTCTCACTCTCCAATTCCTCCTCTTTCTCACTTTCATTTTCTTCATCACCATCTACAGACCCTTGTCAACCTCTCTCAATGTTGTTATCATATATCTCCTCGGCTTCACTTTTTCTTGAATGAGATTGTTAAGGAATCTCCTCCGAATCCCTCTGTACTGTAGCCTTTTTTTGGGTGGTCAGACATTGATCCACTTTCACTTTCTTTTCTTTTGGGAGACATGTTTTACCTACAAACAACAACAAAAACAAAATTATATTACAATTGAAGTATGCATAAATTTTAGAAAATACATTACAAATATCACGAATACCGACACGAACAGCCACCACCACAAACACGATCAACCAATGCCACAAACAAACACTGCGAATACCGACACCACCGACAGACACCACAAAAACCACCAACCAATGCCACCACCAGTGCCACCACGATGACCAAAAACACCACCACCACCACAAACACCATCCAATAATACCACGACAGTCAACGGAACACTGCGACGGAAACTAGGGATTTCTTGAGTTCTTCCTATGATTTTACCATCAAAAGTTAAAATTGTAAACCAATTCTCGAAGATAATACAACTAAAAGTTTTATTTTTCCTCATTAACTTAAAAACCCTTATTTTTTAGAAAAAAATAACAATTATAGAACTCTTCTCGAACTTTGTTCCCTATGAAGACAAAGAAAACGACTAATACAAGCAAGAATAAAGTCGAAAATTACACCTATGTGGTCGAAAATAAGAAGAAATGCATTCTGTTACGGAGGATTGAGAAAATTTGTTGAGTAGTTGTTGTCTGTATTGTATTGTTGAGTGAGAATGAGAGAGAAAGAGCGAGAACTCGAGATTTGAAATGATGAAACATTTTGTATGGGTTGATTTGTATTTTGGAAAAAAATGACAAGTTTTGAAAATGTTAATTTTGTCCGAATCCCTTTTGGCCTAGCTTTAGTCATCATGTCAGAACCATTATCATCCATATGAATCTTCTCAAGTTAAAGCAACTTAGAATCCAACACATCCCGGATCCAATGGTATCTCACATCAATGTGTTTAGACCGATCATGAAATGTAGAATTCTTGCCAAGATGTATGACACTTTGACTGTCGCAATAAAACACATACCTCTCTTGAGCACAACCAAGTTCCCCAAGAATCTCTTCATCCAAAGTAATTCTTTACAAGCTTTAATGGAAGCAATAAGCTCAACTTCTGTAGTAGATAGAGCAACCTAGATTGCCAAGACACAGCTCCCCCTGGAAAGGAAACCAAATACTCTAAAGTAGACTTAGGAGTATCAACATCACCAGCCATATCTGAATCAGTATAACCACAAAGAATAGGCTTCCCTGTACCAAAACACAAACTCATACTAGAAGTGCCACAAAGATATCTCATAATCCACTTCACAACATTCTAATATTCTCTTCCCGAATTAGAAAGAAAATGACTAACAACACCAACAACATGAGCAATATCCGGTCTTATACAAACTATTGCATACATAAAACTACCAACAGCGGAAGCATACGGAACTTTCTCTATATCTTCCTTCTTACCATCACTGGAAGTACACTGCTTCATACTCAATTTGAAGTGCATAGCTAAAGGTGTAGTGACAACCTTAGCCTTAATCATGTTAAACCTTAGAAATACTTTCTAAATGGACTTCTCTTGTGATAACCACAACTTTTGGGCCTTTCTTTCACAGACAATCTACATGCCAAGAATCTACCTTGTTGGTCCTAAGTCTTTCATAGAAAAAGACTTACTCAACTCTTGCTTCAACTTTTGAATCCTGCAAGCATTAAGAACAACAACAAGAATGTCATCAACATAAAGCAACATAATAATAAAGTCACCATCAGAGAATTTGCGCACAAAAACACAATGGTCTAAAGTAGTTTTCTTGAAGCCCTACTGACTCATAAAGGAACCAAACTTCTTGTACCACTGCCTAGGAGCTTGTTTCAAACCATACAAGCTCTTCTTCAATTTGCAAACATCATTCTTTTTTCCCCTAACTTCAAAACCTTCGGGTTTCTTCATATAAATTTCTTCATCTAAGTCACCATGGAGAAAAGCAGTTTTAACATCCATTTGCTCAACCTCTAAATCTACACTTGCAGCTAAGCCTAGAACCACATGAATGGAAGACATCTTCATAACTGGAGAGAATATCTCATTAAAATCAACTCCCTTTACAACCAATCTAGCCTTGTACCATGGAACTGGGTTACTATCTCCATGTTTCACCCAAAAAATCCATCTGTTTTTCAAAACTCTTTTGTTTTTAGGCAGCTTAACCAAATCAAAGGTATAATTATCATGCAAAGATTTAATCTCATCTTTCATAACATCCAACCACTTTTCCTTTTCTTCACTTTCCATGGCTTCATTAAGACTCTCAGGTTCTCCCCCATCAGTCAAGAGTACATACTCATTGGGAGAATAACGAGATGAAGGTATTCTCTCTCTAGTAGATCATATGATAGAGCTCTCTAGAGCATCAACAACTGGTTGCTGATCAACCATATCAACTTGCACTTGAGCATCAACAACATCTTGCTGGTTATTATGAATATGATCACCATCTTCATTATCAATGTGATTATCATCATCATGAAGATTTTCTCCAAGAGCAGTAGTCAAAGGAACTGGATCAACATCAGCTAGGCTCTCAGTACTCTGAGAATCAATCTTCTCAGCTTTGTAAAAATCTTCAATTATTTGGTTTTCAAAGAACACAACATCGCGGCTTCTAACAAGTTTCTTCTTAACTGGATCATAGAAATGATAGCCAAATTCATCTTGACCATAACCAATGAAGATATATTATTTAGTTTTAACATCCAACTTTGATCTTTCATCCTTAGGAACATGCACAAAGCCTTTACACCCAAAGACTAAGATGATCATAAGAAACATTCTTACCAGTCCAAACTCTGTCAGGGACATTACCATCCAAAGAAATAGTAGTAGATAAATTGATAACATAACCAACAGTATTAAGTGCTTCTGTCCAAAAGGAATCGGGCAACTTAGCATCTGAAAGTATATATCTAACCCACTTAACTAGATTTCTATTTATCCTCTCTGCTAAACTATTAAACTGAGGAGTTTTTGAAGGAGTTTTCTGATGCCCAATACCCTACTCTCTGTAATATCTATTAAAAGGACCAATATATTCACCACCATTATCTGAGTGGATGCATTTCAATTTCTCCCTCGTCTGCCTCTCAACTAAGGCCTGAAAACCCTTGAACACATCAAGTACTTGATCCTTGGACTTCAAAGGAAATACCCAGAGTTTGCGAGAATGATTATCAATAAATGTCACAAAGTAAAGTGCACCACCATGAAACCTTACTTTAAAAGGACTACATAAATCAGAATGTACCAACTCCAACAAATCAAGCTTTCTTGAAGTCGAATGACTCTGAAAAGAAACTCTTTTCTGTTTACCGGCTAAGTAATGAACACACTTCTTCAACTTTGCTTGTTTCACTCCAGAAAACAATTTTTTCTTAGCCAATTTATCAATCCCCTTCTCACTCATGTGACTCAACCTTCTATGCCATAACTCTGATGAAGTATCATTCTCCACCAAGTTTATCAAGCCTCTAGAAGTAGAGCCCTGAAATACATACAAGTGTCACGACCCCGTTTGGAGTCATGATGGCACCTACCACATCCCATCGGTAGGTAAGCCGATATTGTAACCCAGAGCTATGACAATGGTTTACCTTGGTAAGAACATCCAACATGGACTCTATCTATGAATACAATAAATAACAACAACATTTCACAACTAAGGACGACTGATATTCAAACACAAATCCCACGACCTGATAGTATTAATACAAGAGGTTCTAAACTTGACAAGAGGAATTTACAAACCCAGAATGTAAAATGTCTTAAATAATCTTATACATTTGTCTCGAAAGAAAACGACAAATAAGGATAGATGGGGAAGAGGTAAACTCGATCTCCAAGAGCTCACCCTGTCTCCGAATAGTCAACTCGCACGAACTAGCTCAACGACAGCAACTAGGACCTGGGTTTGCACTAAAAAGGTACAGAAGTGTAGTATGAGTACCAAAACATGGGTACTCAATAGGCATCCTCGGCCGACTGAGCTCAAATATAATGTAAAGATGATATAAAGTAAGACAATGATCTTAAAGTCAAGGGATAAGATTGAACCTGAATCTGCTTTGATACCATTGTAACAACATCTATACTACTGAAACAATAACATGACATACTATTTTAATATACTCCATAATCACCATAACAACTCAGTATCATTTCGAAAGCATACAACCATATACACAATAGCAAAACATATACTTGCCATAATCATCATCAACCATCTTTAGAACATATACACAAAAACTTACCACGACATTCCATACAGACGGAAAATACATGAAAGAGAGCACAATAAAGAACTCATCACGACGTCCCATACCACCGGAGAGTACACAAAAGAATACAACCAATAATACCATAAAGGAAAACTACTCCATCAATTTAACGAAAACTGCGGGTAGCACAACCCCTCCATAACTAATTACCGAAATCTACTTCCAAATACCCATACCGTAATTTAACATAAAGAAATCAATATTTTCATAGCATTGGCATGTAATCATTAATTATATAATTCATTGAAAAATACCGCAAAGTCCATACTAATTGACCTTATTTTTTCAAAAGTCAGAAGATTACAAATCTTAAAATCACTAGTCATCAAATTGGGGAAAACTACAAGCCTCCCATAGTATAGGTTATTCAACTATCATAAGGACATTCTTTAACTAGCATCATCAGGACATGAGTTATCAACTAAGCCATCTCAACTTCACATGTTAAGAGATAATTTAACTAACCATCACTCAATGCTAGATCCATTCTCACTAAGCATGTCACAATCTTAAGTACTAGTTTCCATATTTTAATCAAGTAAAGTCCACCAATTAGTTTACAAGGTTTCTAGGTTCCAAATAATAATCATGTATTTTAGAAGTAGCTAGTTATCACGTAAGCCACTTTACTAGGCAAGATTTCATAATATAACCTCTTATTCAAGTCAAGTATATATATTAGGTTAGCCCTTGAATTTTTATGCAAGTTTACACAGAACTCTAAGCCTTAACTCAATATTAGATATAAATTTCCTCTAGTAGCTAATTTAGCATCAACAAGGGTCACACCTCTCATATAGTGATTTGGAACAAGAAACGAATAACAATTTACCAAGAGAGACCTCATAATTCAAGCACATAGGTGGTTGGCCCCACACGGCCTAACCTTACAAATATCAATACATATAAGTAAATTTGCCCCGCACGGCATCATAATGCTCTTATCTCTTCCGAATTCACCGGACATCATCATAATAATACATATTCCTCCGGACTCGAACCGGGCATCATCATAATATCACATGTTCCTCTAGACTAGAACCGGGTATCATCATAATATCACATGTTCCCCCGGACTCGAATCGGGCATCATCATAGTATCATACATTCCTCCGGACTCGAATCAGGCCTCATCATAAGATCACATATTCCTCCAAATTCACGGAGCATAATTAAATCATTAGCTGACTTGACCAAAGATTAAATTGCAAACATACATCATGACACAAAATCACAAGAAAAGTTGTCTCAACCAGTAATTATTCTCTTGAACAACTCTAAATCTAACATAAGCAGCCAAAAATAAAGTATTCCCTATTTCAACGACTCTGCATACATATGTCCAACATTGTTGCATGTGAAATTAAAAGAAAACTATGGATATTACCCTTTTTACCTTATGATTCGAATGACAACATAGCTTCACATATTTCAATTACTCAAGTAAATATGAGAATATAAGTGGTATATCTGGCTATTTTGCTAGAATATCGATAAGCCAGTGATATGAAACACAAAAACTTTTTAGCATACAAAAATTATGAATCATTTCCTAGAGAAATTTCAACCTGGGCAATCACGAATTGTTAAATATTCCAAACTAGTGATGAGAGATACAAAAGCTTCATCATAACAAAAAATACATACTTAAGATACTCCAGATATCACCACATTTCTTCATGCAACAAAGATTGCAGTCCTTTAAAACATCAAAACAACATATAGACGACTACTAACAGGAAAAGAAAAGAAAGATGATGCCTCCAGTAGACAACTAATATACAACGACCACACACTTGATTTAATCCTATAAACTTCAAAAGTAAAGTAATTTACTCACGTTATAGAGTAAGTATTTGAAATACTATGCCGTCTTCTATCATGAACTCCCGGTTATTCAGAGCATTTGTGGCGCTGGGATATTTGTCACTTCTACAAGGCTAACTTCTACCCGGAATTAGTCTAGGTTATCTAAATCATGGGCTTAGTATTCTTTCTAAGTCAACCCAACACCAAGGTCATCTCCTGTCTATGCATTATATAGGTCAATACACTCCTAAGGATAGAGAAGTATACCATTCATGTCTACTTAGAACAACTATAGTGTTCTCACACTAGTCATGAGACTACAATTAAGCTAACCAAGGTCCTAGACTAAGGGTCAAATATCATACCTTACAAATCCATGGCCTATAGCAACTAATGAATTCCAAGTTCACCATTTAATCAACTATCGTCTAAATTCCCCGCCCATTGTTGCAAGATATCAATGATTACATTACAAACAAGCTCAATCTATTCTACGGGTAAGCCTAACCGACCTTGAAACCAAGAAACTCACAAACCAACGAGCTTTTCCTTTCCGTTCCGAGAAGCTTCCCCTTCCACAAGCAATGCTATCAATAATAAAATCTAAGCATTACAACAAGAATGACAATACCCATTATAGCACTATTGTGCCATGGGTTTCAAATGGACACAAAAATCCCAATTGGGTTTCACCCTTGGAAAGGAGTTTCCAATACCAACCCATAGCCTAATTGTTTTTAGGGAGTTAAAACACTCAAGTAATTTGAGTCAAACACTCAATTTTGGGGTTACAATTGACCCACAATGATTTAGGGATTTTGAGTCAAGAAACCATGAAATCAATATTAAATTAGAGGAATTCTTACCTTAGATTTGTAGCAAAAGGATGGATTACACAAGTTACTAAGCTCCTAATCAACCCTCAAGACCCATTTTTTAAGTCACCAATCTCCTATGGCTACTAGGATTTTAATAGAAATGAAGAATGCCCCAAAATCTGTCAAAAAGACCCTTTTATACTATTTTAGATGGGCCCGCAAGGTCAAAACTTTTTTTTGACCTTCCGGACTCATTCGAACTCCGTTTTTTGCAAACGAACTATGTAACCTCACTAAATTCGACAATCCGGACGTATTGGTGAAGTTGAATTTTCCATACAAGGTCATTTAGACCACTTATGGGTCCCACACCCATATATTTCTATTTTTAACTTTTTGACTAAGGGATCGAAATGAGCTTGGGTGTTGTGGGATCCGAACCAAAGGTCTATATATCCTAAAATCTATATTACAAAGCTGCTGGAATAGTCGAAATTTGCATCCAAAATTATTTTACTGAATTTTTCGCTCGACGACCATTTGGAATCAACAAAGACTTCAAATTGGAAAAGTGGTTTTAAAATCCACAACAAGATTAATGGCATTCTCACTGCAAGCAACAAGAAGATCATCATTAGCAACAACAACAATACTATTTTCATCATCGCCTTCTTTCTTTTGCCGTCTCATATCTCTCTTATGCTTGTAGCAATATTTCATGATATGCTCCTATTTTTTTTGCAATAGTCATATGTAACATTCTTGAATTTGGACCTCGACTTTCTTCTACTTTTATCTCTATTATTCGAACCTCTAGACTTGTTTCTCCCCCTTTCTTCAGTAACCAAAACATTAGAGTGTGGAGATGAAGAAGATGAGGCCTGAGATCTTATTCTCATCTCTTCATTCAAGACATCACTCTTAACATATTCCATAGTTACCACCACCGGGAGAAGAATTAGTAAAAGAAACTCGAAGAGTTTCCCAAGAGTCTGGCAGAGTATTAAGAATCCAAAGTCCCTGAATTTCTTCATCAAACTTTACACCCATTCTGTGCAGATGGTCGAGTACACCCTGAAAATCATTAATATGATTAGAAATAAGACTGCCCTCTTTATACCTGATATTCATCAATTGCTTAAGTAGGAACACTTGTTATTGTCAGTCTTCGAAGCATAAAGTGTCTCGAGCTTGTCCCATAAACTTCTAGCATGTGTCTCATTCACAATATGGTTTTTAATATCATCTTCAATCTATTGTCTGAATTAGCCACAAACCTATAAGTTCTCAAATTTCCAATCCTCATCTATCATGGATTGAGGTTTAGTAGACACAAACAAAGGTATATACATTTTCTTAATAAGGAGAAGATCTTTCATCTTGACTTTTCAAGTATGATAGTTACTACTATTCAAACAGACCATCTTGCTCATATTTGCCTCCATCGTCCATCGTTCAAATAAAAAATCAATAACAATCAACTCTCTGATACCACTTTGTTGGAAAAGGAAAGGACACAATCAAAGAGCCCGATAGGGTAGCAACGGAAGAATACCTAAGTCTAAACTTTCCCTTTCAACTGAACCAAGAAGAGAAAAACAAATTCAAGAAAAACAAAGAAATATGACAGCAAATAAATCACCACACAAATATGATAAGACAAGAATAAAGGTATGTTGGAAATTGCTTAAGTTACTGCACTAGTTTTTAGCAAAATAAGTTATTTAGTTTTAGGATGAATTTGAATTTTGAATTTAAGTTAGGTTGTTTGATTTGTTGAGACATTTTAGTGAGTTTAAATTTTGAATGTTGCTGATTTTTCTATTGTAAGGTGGCTATTTAAAGCCCCTTGATTCTCAATGAAATTATTGAATACTATTGAATGTTATTGAAAGTTATTCAATCCTTTGAGAGACATTTTAACCCCCTTTTCGCTGCCCCATCTTTATTTAAAAAATCCAACAGTGGTATCAAGAGCCTCATTGATCTTACAGGATCTGTGAGTTCTTCCAAAGTGCTACCATACCATTTTTAACCCGCAAGGGCTACCTTTATAACCGATCAGGGCTACCCAATTTAACCCGTCAGGGCTACCATTTTCAACCCATGTTTGTTTTCAAAGCGTAGGACTATTTTTCAACCAAAAAGATGTCAAGCAGTAGTCTCTCATTGAATTCCCCAAAACTTTTCACCGGCGAAAACTACCAAATTTGGTTAGTGAAAATGAAATCATATCTTCAGGCCTATGATCTGTGGGAAGTTGTAGTGGATGATACACCATTACAATCACTCCCTGAAAATCCTATTGTTGCTCTAATTAAATCTCATTCAGATTAAAAGCTCAAACAATTCAAAGCAAAAACTGTAATTCAAAATTCAGTTGTGGATTTGATTTTTTCTAAAATCATTGCTTGTGAGACAACAAATGAAGCTTGGGAAAAGCTAAAAAAATAATATCAAGGAAGTGATCGAGTTAGAAAAATGCAAATTTTGAATTTGAAAAGAGATTTTGAATCTCTTAGAATGCAAGAGGATGAAACTATTGCTTAGTATTCTGAAAAGATTTCTTTGCTTGTCAGTAAAATCAGGTTACTTGGCGAGGATTTCAAAGATGACAGAATAGTAGAAAAATTCTTATGACAATTCCGAAGAGATTCAAGTCTAAAATCTCATCTCTGGAAGAGCCTAAAGATCTCTCTACTATCTCTGTTGAAGAACTAATAAGTGCTCTTCAAGTACAAGAGCAAAGAAGAGCCTTTAGACAAAACAATGTTACTGATAGTGCCTTTTATGCACAAAACAAAAAAGGAAAAGGTAATTATCCTCCTTGCAGACACTGCAAAAAGAAAACACACATGGAGAATTTTTGTTGGTGGAGACCTGATGCAATCTGTGGAAATTACAAATAAGCAGGTCATGTTACAAAAGTGTGTAAGCTTAAAAACAATCCTCAAGCACAATTTACGGAAGCAGAAATTGAGGAGGAGCGCCTTTTTTAAATCGCAGTAACTAAAGCAAGAAGGAGTGTTGGAAATTGTGTAAGTTACTGCACTAGTTTTTAGCAAAATAAGTTATTTAGTTTTAGGATGAATTTGAATTTTGAATTTAAGTTAGGTTGTTTGATTTGTTGAGACATTTTAGTGAGTTTAAATTTTGAATGTTGCTGATTTTTCTATTGTAAGGTGGCTATTTAAAACCCCTTGATGCTCAATAAAATTATTGAATACTATTGAATGCTATTGAAAGTTATTCAATCCTTTGAGAGCCATTTTAATCCCTTTTTCGCTGCCCCATCTTTTTTTAAGAAACCCAACAAGGCAATCGCATGAGACACCAAATTTACGTGGAAAAGAAGAGTCAAAAACCGCGGTACCAAACTTTCACTATAATCACCAAGAGTTACAATATTATTCTCCAAAATTGGACACAAAAAAAAGTACCAAACTAGAGAATAAAAAGAAGCATAAACACCAAAAATGCAGCTGCTGTTCGGGAATAAAGAATAGGAGCTACAGGCTACAAAATCCACCTCCATCAGTTCCTAATCAAAGATTGAGATGAGAAAAACAACCAGTCCAAAAATTAGCTCAATCGGACAAGAAATGAAGTCGCAATTTGAAGTTGACAGCTGTAGCTAAATTTTTGGGCAAAAATCTGCACTCTTTCTCTCTTTTGTGGCTGCTAAAACTCTATTTTGTGATAATGAAATAAGACATAAAAAGATCTATATAAATGCCCCATAGTAATGGGCCTATGGGCAAAAGTAGGTTGGTCCAAATTAGACTTTATTTATCCACATAGGAAGGGACAAAGACCCAACACTTCCTATGTGTATTTTGCTACATAAAACCTGTATGTCTGCTTGTTCAACTTTATACAAGTTTAAGTGCCTACTTCTGCACACTCAAAGTTGAAGGTCATAGATGTGATTTGAGGGCAAGTTAAAGGGCATGTTTATGTATTATGTCTATTAGTAATGCAATGAATTCTAATGCATGCATTAGTACTGTTAAAGTCACAATATCCCTCAAAATCTTTTTCACATCCTTTCCACTATATTTATGAAGGGTATTTTTATAAAAAAATATTTTTTTAAAAAGAATTATGTAATGCATGTTATTTTTAATGCACCAAACCAAATACTGCATAAAAAAAAAGAAAACATAACTTGCACAAATATAACTAACACAACCACTATAATACAAATATTACTAATACACAATATTTTTAATCAGTCCAATACACCCCACCAAACGAAGTCTAATCTTAGAGTACAACAACTCACAGTCAATAAATATTAGGACCAGGGATAGGTCCAAAGCAGATTCCAATAGCATATTTGACAACTGCTCATCAATTGCTTTCAACATTGTATCTAAATATTTATATAAATAATATAGCTCAAGTTCCTGTACAAATGGTTAAATTCCGTCTTTTTTCTCTTGACTTTTAACTTTTTTTTTTTTCTTGAATTTCAGTCATATGCGCTTAAACTTTAGATAGAAATGACTGAAGTCAGGCAAGAAGTGACTAAAGTTCAACCCGACCATATTACCCTGAACTTCAATTGTATGTAACTTCAAACGCTATGCTTGAAATTTAATTTCGTCAAACCTAATTTCAAACACCGTATATCTCAAAAATCTTAAAAGTTTTACATATATATTTCTGCCTAACTTCATCCTTTTTTTTTTGTCCAAAATACTTTTGGCCGCCCACCTAGAGTAAGGACAATTACATAATCCAATTAGGAGTCCAATTTCCCGTCGTAGTTTTCCATAAAATTATAAGTCGTTACCATTGAGGATCCCTAGAAATTTTAATTTATTTATATATTAACCCTATAAAACGTGCAAGCAATGATACCACAAATCTCACAATTACTCTCTATTAATTAATAAATTTCAACATGGCTAAATCTCAAGTTTTTTTCTCATTGCTTTTGTGCTTCCTCCTCCTTGCATCAATGGGTGTGTAATGACATTCTTTTATCTTTGAGAGGTTTAGGCAAATCGTCATTCAAATTTACTATGTGTATTTCTTTTTCCTAGTCTATCGATATTTTGAGTTTAAACAGTCAAGTGAACAGCTGTTTATATTAGTTCTTTTTTTTTCCAGATCTTTCATCATCATCATTATCATGTTTATTACTATTGTTACCCAAATTAACTACTAATTCCTCAAATTATTTCTCAAGATTTTTATTTTGAATCCTAATAATCATAGGTACTATTATAAAATATTTACTTTATCTTATGATTCTATTGCAAAAATTCTCACTTCTGCTATATGGAGAACTGGAGTGAGACTTATTGTCTTGGGTTCTCCAACTTTAATAGCAAGTTTTTGGGGTGTGGATCTATTAAGATTGTATCAATAGTATCAGATTCACCTATTATCCTCCGCACCAACCGTTCCCGATATGGTGGCGCCGCTATGATAGTGTTTGGCTCTGGCTAACAATGTTTAGTGCACCAGAGTCGAGGAGCCTGTGAGGATACCTGAGAAATATCTACCTACACAAGTAGTGTGAAAGCTATAAAACATGGTGATTTGTTATGATTCTATTATAAAATCGGTTATATGAGTCATGTTGTATTTGTTATGATTCTATTGTAAAATCGGTTATATGAGTCGTGTTGTAGGACGTTGACTTATATAATCTTGAGCTCTCCCACCTTAATAGCTAGCTTTTGGCTGTTAAGACTTTCCTTAATTCATTCACTCATTCATTCAAAATATTGAATAGTTTTTATAACTTTAATATTGATTTATTAATATTAAATTTGATTTTGTACATGTAGAGATGCCAAATGTCACTGCTAATCCCTGCCTGAGGTACAGTCAGACATTCATTGGACGTTGTGACTTCAGGGAGGCTGAGTGTGAAGACAAGTGTGTAAACTTAGAGCACACTCTTCGTGGAGAATGTCATCATGATTTGGGTGGTTTTGGTTATGCTTGCTTCTGTTATGTTTGTTGAATGAAGTAATTACATACTGGCTTGAATAAGTAAGGATATTTATGAGTAGAAATATCTCATGAGATTATTTTATCTTATTCTTCGTATGTATGGAATAATAATTTCATCATTAATAGTGGGATAAAATGTCTCATATCAAAGATAAAATAAAGTTTACTCCTTTGACAATAAATAAAGGTTGTATTTGCTCCACTTCGATTCATTTTCTTGTTGTAATAAGTGTGTAATATTCAAGTTGTGGAGTGCTTATGCCTTTTGGTGTTATTTAATGTTGGTGAAATGACAATAAAATATTACAACTGAAAGTTACAAGTGAAGAAAATAAAAAATACTATCTTCTTCTTCTTTGGCTGAGGCATGGATATCTCCCTCTCTTTAAAGAGATTCAAATCCACTGTAGCAAATGTTTCACCGGTCCAACAATAATTTTCTTGACTTGTTCCCTCCAAGATACAACAGTCTTGTCACAATAACTCAACAACTCTGGACAAGAGTTGAGTTCAAAGTTCCAGAAAAATAACACCTCCCTTCAACTAATGAACTCTCTTTTCTACTAACTTTTGTAAACTCTCTATTATCTTATGTGTCACAAACCATGCAAGACCACCTCTATTTATAGGTAAAATAATTTTTCATGCAATGAATAAGAAGAATAAATGGGAAGATAAATAGAATAGAGTTTACAAAGGTTATAAGAGTTACAATTCATAATGAGTAAAATAATGGAGGAATAATGATGGGAAGTTACATGAGTTTCAAGAAAAATGGTGGACACATTCAACCACCATAACCAAGAGTCAAATGCTCTTAATGTATTGTATGGGAAAGAACCCATGCACGTTCCTTTGTCATTAACTCAATGGGAGTTAAGGCATATAATGCCACCAATGTAAATGAGATTAAAAAGAGATTAATTGGAACGTTTAGCCAGTAATGTCAAATGAACTAAATGCCAAGAAAAAATGTAACTTAAGTGCATCAAGGGCTCAATATCTGTCATGCAACAACCATTGTATTTTTGCCAAAAAATAAATAATTTAAAGCAAATTAATATTGTAAATATTAAAATGCTACTTCATCAATACCCAACTCATTTTAATAATAACAAGAGAGTCCACAAGTTGAAGGAAGACTACCATGCATAATGAAGGTGTGCTCTGCATTGAACCTCCACTTAGTAAAAGAATAATTTTTACTCCAGAGTTGTAGTGGTCTCAGACTTGAACTATGACTGTTTAGGGGAAATAAAAAGTTACTGCTTCCACATAATAATCAAGGTGTTGACATGAGCTTTATAGACAGCACATTATGACCTTGTGCAATCCCGGATTTAATGAGTGTCTTTTGAGAATGTGCCTAATTCTCATAGGAAGCGGCCTACCTCCACACTCACATAGGTAAAATCCGTCAAGAGTGCTCCTGTAATTTAGCACCGCACTCATAGGAGTTGAAGATTTTCATTAAGAGTTTTTTAGACTCAACCTCGCCATCATTACAGATTAATGCACTCACACCATAGGAAGGATAAAAAAGTAGTGCATTTTTCACAACAAGTCATCATGTGATTCATTTTTCCCATTGAACCTAGTTATAGGATCTCTAGTCCCAAGGTTGGGTTTCCTCACATAGGACTCAAGATTCAATAGGCTTCAATCACATCCCCTTCGATGTGCTCCAGACCTTTTCTCTTGCTAAGGCCATAGTCAGCGGATCTGCAAGATTATCACAAGACTTGACATGATCAATATTAGTGGTACCATTTATCAAATATGATCTAACATTACTGTTTTTTCTCTGTATAGGTCTGAATTTACCGTTATAATAACGATTTTAAACTCTATCAATTGCAGCAGTGCTATCACAATGCATTAATATAGAAGAAATTAGTTTTTCAAATTAAGGTATTTGAAATAACAAATCTCTCAAGCAATTCGATTCCTCACTAGTTGAAGCTAAAACAATTAGTTCGGCCTCCATGGTAGAGTTAGCAATAATTATTTGTTTTTTAGACTTCCAACAAATAGCGCCGCCACCCAAAGTAAACACATAATCAGTAGTGGATAAGGAATCACTTGATAAAGTGTTCCAATCCATATCACAAAAGCCTTCAAGTACAGCAGGATATTTTTTATAGAAAAAACCACAATTTTTTGTTCCAATTAAATATTTCATTACGCTCGTTATAGCATGTCAATGTTCATTAGCTGGCTTGCTAGTAAACCTGCTAAGTACTCCTACTGCATATGCAATATCAGGCCTAGTGCAATCAGTCACATATCTCAAACTTCCAATTATGCTAACATATTCCTTTTGTTTTATTACATCATTTTCACTTTAAACAGGAAACAAGTGAACACTAGAATCAAAAGGAGTTACAACATGCTTGCAATCAAGAAAATTATATTTTTTCAAAAAAATTTCAACATAATGTGACAGGTCAAGGAAAATTCCATCACATATTCTAGTAATTTTTATTCCAAGAATAAAATTTGCCACACCAAGATCTTTCATATCAAAATGGCTTCTAAGAATATTTTTAGTTTCACCAATAACATTCATGTTAGAGGCAAAGATCAATAAATCTTCAACATATAGGCAAATAATAACATGCGAATTAATCCAAGACTTATGATATATGCACTTATCACACTCATTTGTTTTAAACCCATTATCAATCATGCAGGAATCAAACTTTTCATGCCATTGCTTTAGCGCTTGTTTTAATCCATATAGGAATTTATTGAGTTTACACACTTTGCTTTCTTGGCCAGCCTCAACAAAACACTCGGGTTGTTCCATGTAAATCTCCTCATTTAGGTCTCCGTTTAAAAAGTAGTTTTTACATCAATTTGATGAATTTGTAAATAAAAAATTACCGCAATAGCAACTAAAAATCTAATGAATGTAATTCTAGTTACCGGTTAAAAAGTATCAAAAAATTCTAGGCCTTCTAATTGCTTAAAACCTTTAGCCACTATCCTATCCTTTTATTTATCAAAAGATCCATCAGATTTTAATTTTTTACGTAAGACCCATTTTCATCCAATTGTTTTACAACCCGGTGGTAAATCAACTAGCTTCCAAGTTTTATTGAAAATTAGTGATTCCATTTCATCATTTACAGCCTCTTTCCAGAAAATCGCATCATGTGAAGACAAAACTTCTTTTAAAGTGTTAGGGTCATCTCCAACGTTAAAAACATAATAATCAGGACCAAAATCTTTTTCTACTCTAGCTCGTTTACTTCTTCTTAACTCAAAATCATCATTTTCTTTATTTTTTAAAGTAGAAGTAGAAGAACTAGAAAGTGACAAAATATTTTCTTCAGTCCTTAGACCCCCACTATTTTTAGAATCAAAAGGAAACTTATTTTCATGAAAAATAGCATCACCAGGTTCTATTATCACACTATCTTCAAGATTAAAAAATGTATAGACCGTACGATTTGAAGCATAACCAAAAAAATGACAAGTAGTAACTTTTTTATCCAACTTAGAGATTTTAGGATCCATTAACTTTAAATATGCTAAGAAACCCCAAACTCTTAGATGTTCCAAATTTGTCTTATGACCTTTCTATAACTCAAAAGGTGTTAGTTGGGTCTTTTTATGAGGAACACGATTCAACACATAACAAACAGTCAAAAGAGCTTCACCCCAAAAACTTAAAGGTGCACAAGACTCAATTAACATGGCATTAGTTAACTCAACCAAAGTTCTATTCTTCTTTTCTATCACACCATTAGATGCAGGAGAATAAGGAGGAGGAGTTTCATGGATTATACCCAAAGATCTAACAAAAGAATTGAATTCACGTGACTCATATTCACGGCCTCTATCACTTCTTATTCTTTTTATTTTTCTATTAAACTGATTTTCAACTTCATGGAGAAAAGTTTTAAAATTCTCAAATGCATCATTTTATTTTTTATTAAGTAAACATATGTAAATTTAGAAAAATCATCAATGAAATTAAAGTGATAAAATATCTATTTCCTCCACGAGTTAAAATTCCACCAAGTTTACAAATATCAGTATGAACTAATTCTAATAAATAAGTTTTTCTTTCAACTTGAAAATGGAGCCTTTTTGTGATTTTGGCTTTACTACAAGCCTTACATTTTTTCAAAGTTCTTTTTTATCACTGGAATTATTCCTAAACTACTCATGATTCCCACATAACGATCATTTATATGACACAAACGAGCATGCCAAAAACTAGTAGAAGAAAGCATATAAATAGAAGTAGATGTTTTATTCATTTCAACATTCAATTTGAACATACCATCACATGCATACCCCTTTTCCACAAAAAAATTATTTTTAACAATTACATACTGATCAGATTCAATAATCTGTTTGAAGTTTGCTTTATTAAGAAGAAAACTAGACATCAAATTTTTTCTCATAGAAGGAGTATAAAGTACATCTTTTAATATCAATACCCTTCAAGAAGTAAAACTCAATTCTACATCTCCCATTTCAAGTACTTGGGTTGTGTGTGAATATCCAAGCATGATGGTTTTGGGCTCCTCAAAATTTATATATTTTATAAACCAGTCTTTGTCATAACAGACATTATGGTTTGCACCAGAGTCAGACCACCATCCATCAACATTCTTCACCATGTTAATGTCTGTTATCACTGCCACAAATGGTTCTTCCGTAACATTTTCTTGAGGTTTAGGCTCACATTTTCAAAATTTGCAAAATCGAGCAATATGCCCACTCTTGCCACAGACAAAGTACGGTCATTTCTGTTATACATGTTGATTTTTTTCTTGGTTTTTTTCACCATTATTGTCCTTTGAATGTCTATCATCATTTTTCTTGAATTTTTTCTTCTTAGGATTCAAAGTAGTATTTTTGTTTGTTTTAGGAGTAGCATTATTTGAAGAAGTTAAATTTACCTTCGGTATGATGTTGTTCTCTTCTTTTTGCAAAAGTGCATCTTGTCCCCTTGCTTATTCTTCCATGCGGATTCTCATTATCAAAGTCTCAAGAGAAGTTTTCTTTTGCTTGTGGCACATAATTTTTGGAAATTTCTTCCATGAAGGTGGAAGTTTATCAATTATGCTACAAACAATAAGGTTATCTCCATTTTTGACTTCCTCGAACCTGAGCTCGCCAATAATCATTATTAAATCCTGAGCTTGGTCTACCACTGATTTGTTTTCCATCGTTTTAAAATGAAAAAATCTGTTAGTTGCATATTTTTTCACTCCCGCCTCCTCAGTGTCATACTTACTCTACAAGGTTTTCCAATTTTTCTTTGCACTAGAGTAAGTTCTATCTTAATAATCATAAAAATTATCGGATAGATAATTAAGAGGAAAATACCGACACTTGTAGGAGTCACCCTCATATTTTTAAACTTTCTCTTGAAGAGAGATAAGTTCATCATCGATCATGGAAGAGTTATCTACTTTGTTTGGGTTCTTCTCACTTAACACATAAGAAACGTTAAGAAGACTTAAGTAGAAAACCACTTTACCCTTCCACATCTGTAGAGACCTAATTTTGTCCCTCCCGAAGTTGAATTTTGTTCATTTTTAGCTAATCTTACCATGTACCCTCACCCATTCTATACTTTCCCCACAAGAAAATAAATACTAACAAATTAAATCACCAATCCCAAAATATTTCCTTATCTTAACTAATTTTTACACCTCATCAACACCCTACCCCTACCCTACCTACCCCACTCACCTTACCCTCACATTTTTATTCCTTTTAACCAAAATACATAAAAAAAATATAGAAAAGGAGGGGGGACCACAAAATAATATTCACACAACACATAATTCATCATCTTTCACGGGAAATTTCCATATATACACATCACTACACACAGAGAGAAGGGGGGACTCTCCATTTTCACACTCTTAACACCCAACACACACCTGGATTCCATTTTCAAATCACCATCACAATATATAAATTTCCATCACTGAACACACACACTGGTCACACATAAATCACACACACTCTCTCTCAATGCACACGAATACCTACAGTAACGGGGAAGATGGAAGTGGGTCGTAGTTTAAAAAAAAAATAGAGTGACGCAAGGAAGAGGGAAACAATAGAGAAGTATTAGGGAGGTTTGAGTGTGGGAGAGGAGAGAAATCATGAGAAGAAAGAGAGAGAAAATGCGCGAGAGAAGGTAGATCGAAAGTAGAAGAGTTGAACGGAGGAGTGGGGTTGCTTGAATTTTCCGGCGAGTCCTCACCAGAAACTCGCTGGATACACCGACCAGTCACCTCCCATCCTTGCTTCTAGCCTCAACCAGTAATCCCAGCTGATTGTTCCATTTGAATCATCAGAAAACACCATCAATCCCAAAGCACCCAAACCCGACTCAAAAATCCGAAACCAGACATCTAAAAATGACATTTCATCATTGTAATCGCCTGAGATTGACTCTTTCATTCCAATTCCATCCAAATCCTATTGGGTTAAGTTCGATTACGGGGTTTCTTCGGCAAGGTGGTCCAATTTCTCTTTTAGCCAACATTTGATTCTCGTCCGAACTAGTCAATGTTGATTTTGGATTGTTTGAGTTGCGGGTTCGTGGATCAAGTTCCGATTTAAGGTCTTCGAATCTGGATCCTTCTTCTAATTGCATAATTTGGCTCAATAAAATCAAGGTCCAATTCGTCTTTCTCTTTTTTTATCTTCTTGTTTACTATAGTTGGTGTGTTTATTAGAATATGGGTGTTGATTGATATTGATTGGTGATTGAATAGCTACTCATTTGATTTGTTGTTTGATCCTTTTGAGTTATGAATTGTGTAATGAAATAATATCTCGTTAAGAATTAAAAGGAAATTCGGGGAAGGAATCGAAAAATTGGCAAAAAGTGAATATTGTGGTATTTTTATTCATTGTTGATGTTGAACATCGATAGTATCATGTTTTAGACCAAGGATTGGTAGGAAAATCATAGGTTTTGGGTAGGTAAAGTTTAGGACTCGTGGTTTTGTTGAATGTTTGAAATTTCGTGAGTGGTGTGATTTTATCGCACTAAAAAATGTATTCATTTAGCCGAGGAATGCCCCGAGTTCATTTGTATTTATTCACCGAGGAATGCCCCGCAGTATCTTATACTCGGAGAACGTTCTTGACGAAGACCCAAGGCATCGGGTAAGGCATTGGAGCGTAGTTTAGGATTAGTGTACGTTAGCATAGGTTTACTTTTCAGTACCTTTTTCATTTCGGGTTGTAATAATTGGACTGGACACTATATTTTTGGATTTGTTTTGTTTGTTGTTTGATCGATTATTTTTGTGTATTTTTTTTGCAGTTTATATATTTTGTAGTATTAAATTAGCCGATATACTCCACTAAGCAACTGTGGTCAAACTACGAGATCGAGGGGTGCCTAACACCTTCCTCTCGGTCAACAGAATTCCTTAGCCAGAATCTCTGTTCGCAAACCATTTTTAAAGAGTCAAATTATTTTGAAAAGGATTTTCCAAAGGTGACTTGGCACACAGGATGAAACTCTCTTATTTTCATTTGGCTCAACTCACTGTTGTCTTACAGTGCCCGTGAGGGTTTTCACCGATAAGACTCTCTCATTGTTATCTCTCTCAGCTTACTATCTTCTTACGGTACCCGTGAGGGTTTTCACCAATAAGAATCTCATTTTTATTTCTCTCCGGATTCTTATTGCTGAGGTAGACAAGTAGTTCCCAAAATGCGTCATCACATTCATTGCATGCTTAGTCTTAACATTCTCAAAGATTGATATGAAGGACTTTGTTTGGTTGTAGCTTGGTTTTTGGATAAGGTTAGAAGAAAAGCATAACATGAGGCCTAAACGACACTTGAAGTGGGGTAGGACTTACAACTTTTGGAATCGACTCAAACAATGAGGATTAAATTCATGCCCCAGATTCTTTTGACTAGGCAATTCTAAACTGTTTATTTGGTTGGACCGAGCCCTTAGTAGGGCACCCTACGTATCTCACCCCCGAGAGAGGAGAATCAGGTCATGCGTAGTTCTGGCCGCTTGTTTTGCTTGATTCTAATTTTTGTTTCTTTTTTTTTCTCTTTGGGATTTTTTTTCTGACCCTATTTTTGGTACTCTTCTCTTTTCTTTCCTTTTGGACACATTTTTTTCGACACTTTTCTTTTGAGTTTTGCTGACTCTGTCTTGATTCTAAAAGAGGTGTATGAAAGAAAATAAAACTAAGGGTCAAATGGGGTAAACAAAGGATGACACAATATTTGGATAATAGAATGAAATGCCTTCGTCATATCAATCTTTGAAAATACAAGTACATAACATGAAATTTGAAAGTTGGAGATGAAGATCATGTGTGACATCTTTTACAACATTAACTTTGACTAAGTCTGTGCGTCGCTTCTTCTTCTGTGATTTTCTAGCACACAACTACACCTTTGTTGTACATTCCTTACATTGAATGACTCATGATTTTGTGGAGCTGATTTTCGTTCTGTTCACGCAGCCACTATTTGACCTAATTCAGACATGTCTTTCAATTGATGACCAAGTTATTCTTGTGATTCTCAAAATAAGTTCCTTAATTTTCAAAGAAGGCTTCAACTTGTCACCAAATGTCTCAGCACTCTACCTATTTCCTCAGATGTTCTCTTTTACCAACTTAAACCTCCGATTCAATGTTTCATGGTTAAATTGGATTTTAAGATCTGACTGAAAATTCTAGTAGCATGTCATATCACTAGAATCAACATAAAGTGCACTATGTGAAGAAAATAAACAAACAAAACATATTTAAAATACAATGGACACTTCAGTTAGTTGAAATAAAAGAGAAAGGGGTTCGAACATAAATGACAAAGGGACAAAACAAGATGGATCCCGAACTACAACCCTGAAATAATTCAGAAAATAGAAAACAAAACAAAATAAAATACCAAACCTCTTTCTAGTAGGGAGAGGGGTGACTTTTCAATTACTCAACCTGACAACTTAGCCATTGATTTGCATATTAGCATGACTAGAGCTTCCCTTACTGTCAATGTTTTACACCATAATTGATCCATCTTGAATCATCTTTTCAATTTTTCTTTTCACATCTCGGCAATCTTCAATACTATGACCTCGAGCATCGAAATGATATGCACATCGTGTATTAGGATCAAAATTTCTTGAACCCCATTAAGAGTGTGCCCAAGGAGAGGAGTGATCATGCCCCATTGTACTCATCACTAAAATAAATTAGCATACGACTCTCCAATTGGTATGAAGCTATCTCTCGACATCTGCCTCATTTCATCGTTTGGCTTGGATCGAAAATCAGGCTTAGAAGGGTTTTGGTATGTTTGTGGAGTTAGAGGACGACTCTGAGGAGTTGGTATGTTCCACTGTGGGTAAGTTAGGGGTTGAACATATGGTTGTGCATTATATACTGGATATGGAGGTGGAGAAGCAGAGTATAATGAATTTTGGGAGTGATTATGTGGAGTTTGGGTATAAACTTGGGTTTGACCCTGAGAGTGATGACAACGGGGTATTCTTGACCATGCTCTCCATCCAACTACAATAGAAGATGCATCTTTCTCATTTTTTTCCTTCCAGGTTCCTTTAATTGATTGCAATATTGTCCCACACATTTCACGGATTCCTCATGCCCTTCTTGCTCCTCAAATTTTGACATCTCAAAGATTGGAGGAAGGTTAGCAATTAAAGGCATGCCCCATTCTTTGTATGAAACATCTTCTTTACCCGTAGGTCCTAGAGAATTTTTCCTAGCATTTACTGCACTCTTAATTTTTTCAACCATTTTCTCCTACTTTTCTGGCACACTGGACTTCTTTTTAAGAATTTTTTGTGGTCCAGTTAACTTAAAAGCAGGCTCAGGAGTATAACAATGATCAACAAGAGTATTGAATATAGGTTTACTAGAAGCCTAGGGACGCATGATCTTTGGAAAAGCCAGTGTGGAAGTCCTAGTAGAGGATTGAGCAACAAGATCACAGACGACATGTGGTGTTGTGAATATAGCAGGCTTATGCTGAGAGCTAGAGGAAAAGTGGTGGAAGTGTTGAGATGCTTTTGGCTTAGAATGAATTTTAAGTCATGTTGCGGTGCATCAACAACAGTAGAAAACTTACTTTGAGATTTTGGTGAAAAACTCGAGGTATTTGTAGGATCGGTAGCGGGGAATGGTGGAGGAGGCAACCCACTGCCCAAGCTCGATGCATTTTTGTCATTTGTTGTCTTAGCCTCCTAATCTCTTGCTTCAAACTCTCATTTTCTTGATTCTTTGTTTGGTCCATGATGTTACTCTCTATATCTTTGTTGGACAGAACTAATCCTTTGGACTTGGAATGATGTGAAGGACCAACCAGAATGCCACAAACCAACCACCTTAGACTGACTCAACAAAAAACAACAAATGTGTTAGAGTTCAACACTTTTTCAAAACCTCTTTTTCCTTTTTTTTTTTCTTTGGTTAAGATCACCGAACCCAAGAAGGGAGCCTACGTATCTCACCCCCGAAAGGGGAGAATGAGGTGTGCGTAGTTCGTGAAGTCTTGCCAAAATGGCCAATTGATTCTTTTTCCTTTCTTTTTTTCTTTTCCTTGAAACATTAAGAAAAAAAGAAAATAATAATTTTTCAACAGAATTAACGAAAATCGTTTTGTATTTTTCAGGTTTAAACTCCCTATACAAAAATAGAACCTATGATTACCACAGAAAAAATCCTTTGGGTTTTCGATTTTGAATTTCATTGGAAAATGAAACTTAAAACTATTAAAGAAAAATCTTTTTGTTGTTTTCTTTTAGAGATGTACATGAAACAACTACTCTAAGTAAAGAGTGAAGAAAATCTTTTTGAATTTTTCAAATTCCTGTACAAAATGAAATCTATAATTATCGAAGAAAATATTTTTGGATTTTTGCTTTTGAATTTCATACGAAAATGAAACTTGAACCTATTAAAGGAAAATATTTTTTTGTTGTTTTCTTTTAAAGATATCCATGAAACACCTACTCTAAGTGAAGAGTGTAGAAAAACTTTTTAAAATTTTTAAAATAAGATTCCCGAACCCACAATAGGCTACCTACGTATCTAACCCCCGAAAAGGGAGAATCAGGGGTGCATAGTTCGTCTAGATTGGACAATTAAGGATTAATGAATAAACTCAATCCTGACTTAGGAGACAGACTACATTGATGAAAATAATTTTTGTTTCCTTTTTTTTTTAGATTTTCAATTTGACACTCCACATAAGACTGACACCAAACTATAAAAGAAAAATCTTTTGGTATTTTCATTATATAAAATGTACAAGACTTTTACCATTTTTTTTTTTTAAAATTTTTGTTTTATGAAAACTCCTATGAATGAAAAATCTTTTTTTTTTTTTAAATTTGCGAATTATGAATGATTATTAAATAAACAAAAGAAACATCATTTTGATATTTTTTGTATTTTGCGAAGATGGTGCAAATGGTGAAAAAACTTTTTGAATTTTTAGATTGTGAAAAGACAAAAGCCATAAAGAACTCTAAAAACTACTAAATTCTTTTTTTTTCCTTTTTTTTTGACTCACTTTTTTTTTCTTTCTTTCTTTTTTTTTCAATTTTTCACTGCCTACACACTTTACTTCCGACACATACTTTCGCTGAATCAGTCCGTCAAATGACCATGTTACCCTCAAAGATGCAACATTTAGCACATAGGCATGTTGTAGAGGTGAGTCTCCTACAAAGGACAAAATGGGCCCCGATAGGTATCAATATGATGCACATAAGTATGAACTAAAGGCTGACCTACGCTGGGGCTTACTAAAAAGGTTGTTCGGGGGAGCGTATGGTCGATACTAGCTGCTTTGGCTGTCCACCTACTCCATACCAGACAACGTCTCTCCCTCCTAAATAAGGGTGACTCAATTATAGGTCGTGTACACAACGTGTACTACAGAACTTGTTGCAGAAAGAATTGACTCGGGTTATACACATGATGCTACTTATAAAGCGGTAACACATAAGAGAAAAACTGTAAACAAAGAGCACGTAGGCACTCAACAATGATAACAACAAACGATAACACAAACAATATTTACACACCCATAATGTCAAACTAAAACGATACAACAACCAAAATAAGCTTGAATTCTGAAAAGTCCCCAGCAGAGTCGCCAGAGCTGTCACACCTCTTTTCTATCGAAAAGATTCATTTTATGTTTCGAAAGGATTTTAATTATTAAAGTGACAAAAATTAAGATTTGTTTCGAAAAGGATTATTTACATTAAAATTCAGAGTCGCCACTTGACATAATTGGGTGCGTCAAGTCACCTTTGGAAATCCTTTTTCAAAACTATTTTTGACTCTAAAAACTGATCAGCGGACAGAGATTCCGATTAAGGAATTTTGTTGACCGTGGGGAAGGTGTTAGGCACCTTCTGGTCCCGTGGTTCGACCATAGTCACTTGGTGAAACGTATCGGCTAATTTGACACCAACGAGTATATAAACCACACAAAACACATAAAACAATCAACAAACACATCAAACAACATTCCAAAACCTAAATAATAATGTCTAGTACATTTATACAACCCGAAATGAAAAGATACTGAAAAGTAAACCTACACTAATCCTAAACTATGCTCCAATGCTTTACCCGATGCCTCGGGCCTTGATCACGAACCTCCTTCTAAATACACAATCTCGTGGGGCATTCCCCGATAACAAACATAAATTTCCTCGGGGCATTCCCCATCCAAATGAATACAATTGAGTCAAATTCAATAAACAAACCATTCAACAATAAAAAATTCCTAAATTTGCCTATCCGGCTTACCGTTTTGCCTATCAATTCACGGCTTAAGACATTACACTATCGAGATCGGCATAATCGACATTCATTTTGATTTAAACTACCATAAATTAACATAAGACGATATTGACTTTTTATCAATCTTCGATCCCCACCCTCCAATTCGTTTCAACCAACATGATTAAGCAAGTCTTTTGACAATTAAAGAAACTCCAAACTCTAACATGAATCACACAAATCAATGACATCATCACATATAAAATGAAAAGAGATAGAGTTTGAGAATTTGGACCTTAATTTGGAGATTTCTATATAACAGAAAGAGAATTGCGTCCGAACTCTTGAACCGAGCCTCGACAGCAAACAAAACTCCAAACCCGATATCAATAAATAAGAATCCGGATTGATTTGAACCCAGAATCAACCCCAGACAGATTGTAGAAGAACTATTAAACCAATACAGATAGAAATTATGAAGAACCAAGAAAAACATGTCGAAATACCACCAGAGTCAACTCGAATCTCAATGAAATCAAATAAAATGTGTACTTCAACTAGTTTCAGTTGTTGGTTCAGATTTTTAGGGGCAAGAGGGATGATTTTCATGGTCGATAGTGGCTAATCCGTCGTGTGGTCTCGCCGGAAAGCTTCGATGCTAACCGAATTCAGCTAAAAACCATGGGTAAATAGAGAAAATATGGGGATTTCGGACTGGAACCATCGAACAACAGAACTGGGCATCGATGACACCGATTCCGGTGAAAGTTTTACCAGTGATTCTCGAAGAATGAATTGATTTTCACAGGGATACCGTTTCAATCAACCCGTATACTGTTTTCAGTCTATTTTTATTCGTTTTTCTCTCTATTTCTACCTTCTCAATCTACTTCTCTCCAATTTCTATATGTATTCCTCTCTTGATTCTCTCTCACTCCATTTCTATCTCTTGATCTTTATCTCTTACCCCTTTCTCCTTGCGTAGTTGCATTGATACCCTCCCAAAATAGCTCTCGTGTGTGTGTGCCATAATGGTCGTGTGTGGGAATTCTTTTTAATGGAAGGTATGACGAGTCCTCTGTAAGTATGGTTGTTACTGTGTCTATATGGGAATTGGTGAGGTAGCCGTGATATAGTGTGTAGTGAGATGAGTGCTTGAGAAGGGAAAAAATTCCAGTGGGCCCCACTTTTTTTCTCTTTTTTTGTGTCTATGGATGGTGTATTGTATATGCAGATTTTAGGAATTGTGTAAGGTTGGGGTGGGGTAGTGGGGTAGGGTAGGTTGTTAGGATAGGATTGAAACAAGATAAAATTTATTTGGAATTTTGTTAAGGGTTGTTATTTTTTTTGTACTTTTGTGGAGTATAATCACATGGATGGGTGTGTGTGTAAGGTGAGCTAAAAATAAATAAAATTGGACTTTTGAGGGACAAAATTAGGTGTCTGCAGCATGCCCCCTTTGAGTGTAAACATGAAGTTTTTTCAGACAAAGAAGTAGACGACGAGACAGAATTTTGTCCCGGTCATTATTCAAAAAGAATGAAACTGAAGGAAGGAGGGAAACCAAGTCTTGACTTTGGACATCATACTCATCCCTAGTTATGAGGGAATCAAGTTACATAAATCCCCAAGACTGAAAGAAGAGGGACTATACCGAGTTGGAGAGTCGAGCGAGGTTCTGTCGAGGTTTCGGTCCGCGACTTTGTTATTACATCAAAAAGAAAATTGTGAGGTAAAACATAAATGAAATTACAAAAATCCTATCTATGCAACTTCTTTTGGAATCTTGTCTTAAGTTTCATCACCCTATTCTTCAGGCGGGCTCCTGATTTTCAATTTCCTCAACTTCTTATTTGTCTTTCAAATGCTTCACCTTGTTGCTTGACTTTCAATTTCTCACCCTGTTCTTCAGGCGGGCTCCTGACTTGCTATTTTGACTTTCGATTTCTTCGCCTTGTTTCTTGACTTTCAACTTCTTCACCCTATTTTTCAGGCGGAATCCTGACTTTCAATTTTATCAGCTTACAATTTCATCACCCTGTTCTTCAGGCGGGCTCCTGACTTGCAATTTTCTCACCCTATTCCTCAGGTGGGCTCCTGAAACCAAAATCAAACCTAGAACAAAAATTATTCCAAACAAAGATTATGATAAAGAAAGATTTAATTTTTCTGAAAGTAAAATCCCATTTTTCAGGAGGGTCCTGAACAAAAAGTAAATTCTCATTTTCCAGGAGGGTCCTAAACAAAAAGTAAATTCCCATTTTTTAGGAGGATCCTGAACAGAAAGTAAAATTCCATTTTCCAGGACGGTCCTGAACATAAAGTAAAATCCCATTTTCCAGGAGGATCCTGAACAGAAAGTAAATTCCCATTTTCCAGAAGGGTCCTGAACAGAAAGTAAATTCCCATTTTCCAGAAGGGTCCTGAACAGAAAGTAAATTCCCATTTTCCAGAAGGGTCCTAAACAGAAAGTAAAATCCCATTTTTCATGAGGGTCCTAAACAGAAAGTAAAATCCCATTTTCCAGGAGAGTCCTGAACATAAAGTAAAATCCCATTTTCCAGGAGGGTCCTGAACAGAAAGTAAAATCCCATTTTCCAGGAGGGTCCTGAACGGAAAGTAAATTCCCATTTTTCAGGAGGGTCCTGAACAGAAAGTAAAATTCCATTTTTCAGGAGAGTCCTGAACAAAAAGTAAAGTCCCATTTTTCAGGAGGGTCCTGAACAGAAAGTAAAATCCCATTTTTCAGGAGGGTCCTGAACATAAAGTAAAATCCCATGGATGTGCTTTTCCAATGGTAGCTAAATTAAGTGAAGCGAATTTGCCCTTGTTTCAACAAAGAAAATTTTTCAGTTAAAAACTTCGAGGTGGCTTGCGACACTTGGCTGTCCCGACACCTGCTCCAGTGTTATTTTCCATCATTTTATTTCGGATTATTGGAACTTGCCCTTGCTTTTTCACGTCATTGATCCAAACTCAAATTATGAAGAAGGACTCTGAAATAAACACAGTATCTCTTCTTTGCCATGATTCTCAGATAAATCCTTTAAACCTTGGTATTTTCATGAGTTCCTAGATTTTCCTGTTGACAAAGCTTTCTGTATGCCCCTTTTTTTTGGCTCACAATCATGTCTTTTTCATGCGCTGGCCTTTCTGTATTGCTTTGTGCAATTGAAGAAGTTGGCATCCAGTTTTGAAATCTTTTCTCACTTGTTTTGATATGGACTTGACTCAAAGACAAGAGAAAAATGACAATGACTTTTATTTGGACCACTGACTCAAGAAGACAAAATAAAAATAAAGAGAAGAAAGAAAAGATAATGAATGTCCCCGTTTGAAACAAAGAAATGAAAAATTTATCTAGAAATAACAGTAAACTCTAAGGATTATGCCATGCATATCTGATTAAACTGCCTGATCTTTCCATCCAAAACTTTCTACTAATTTTTGTTGAGTTAATGACCTCGAAATTGAGTTGCTTCCTAAGGTCAATTGCATTTAAGACCTCATTAGGCTAGTGGAGTCTTGAAGGGTTTTTGCCAACAAGTCTCTCCCATTTTCTTTTTCCTAGCTCACTATTTCCCTATGGTGTTTGTGAGGGTTTTTCACCAATGAAACTCTCTTATTTTCATTTGTCTCAACTCACTGTTGTCTTACAGTTCCCTTGAGGGTTTTCACCGATAAGACTCTCTCATTGTTATCTCTCTCAGCTTACCATCGTCTTACGGTGCCCATGAGGGTTTTCACCGATAAGACTCTCATTTTTATTTCTCTCTCGATTTTTATTGCTGAGGTAGACAAGCAGTTCCCAAAATGCGTCATCACATTCATTGCATACTTAGTCTTAACATTATCAAAGATTGATCTGAAGGTCTTTCTTTGGTTGTAGCTTGGCTTTTGGATAAGGTTAGAAGAAAAGGATAACATGAGGCCTAATCGACACTTGAAGTGGGGTAGTACTTAAAACTTTTGGAATCGACTCAAACAATGAGGATTAAATTCATGCCCCAGTTTCTTTTGACTGGGTAATTCTAAATTGTTTATTTGGTTTGACCGAGCACTTAGTAGGGCAACCTATGTATCTCACCCCAAAGAGAGAAGAATCAGGTCATGCGTAGTTCTGGCCACTTGTTTTGCTTGATTCTGATTTTTGTTTCTTTTTTTTTTCTCTTTGGGATTTTTTTCCTGACCCTATTTTTGATACTCTTCTCTTTTCTTTCCTTTTGGACAAATTTTTTTTTGACACTTTTCTTTTGAGGTTTGCTGACTCTATCTTGATTCCAAAAGAGGTGTATGAAAGAAAATAAAACTAAGGCTCAAATGTGGTAAACAATGGATGACACAATATTTGGATAGCAGAATGAAATGCCTTCGTCATATCAATCTTTTAAAATAAAAGTACATAACAAGCAATTTCAAAGTTGGAGATAAAGATCATGTGTGACATCTTTTACAACATTAACTTTGACTGAGTCTGTGCGTCGCTTCTTCTTCTGCGCTTTTCTAGCACACAACTCAACCTTTGTTGTACATTCCTTACATTGAATGACTCATGATTTTGTGGAGCTGATTTTCGTTCTGTTCACGCAGCCACTATTTGACCTAATTGAGACATGTTTTTCATTTGATGACCAAGTTATTCTTGTGATTCTCAAAATAAGTGCCTTATCTTTCAAAGAAGGCTTCAACTTGTCACCAAATGTATCAACACTCTACCTATTTCCTCAGATGTTCTCTTTTACCAATTTAAACCTCTGATTCAATGTTTCATGGTTAAATTGGATTTTAAGATCTGACTGAAAATTTCAGTAGCATGTCGTATCACTAGAATCAACATAAAGTGCACTATGTGAAGAAAACAAAAAAACAACACATATTTAAAACACAATGGACACTTCAGTTAGTTGAAATAAAAGAGAAAGGGGTTTGAACATAAATGTCAAAGGGACAAAACAAGATGGATCCCGAACTACAACCCTGAAATAATTTAGAAAATGGAAAATAAAACAAAATAAAATACCAAACCTTATCCTAGTAGGGAGAGGGGTGACTTCTCAATTGATCAACCTGACAACTTAGCCATTGATTTGCATATCATCATGACTAGAGCTTCCCTCACTGTCAATGTTCTGCACCGTAATTGATCCATCTTAAATCATCTTTTCAATTTCTCTTTTCAAATCTCGGAAATCTTCAATACTATGACCCCGAGCATTGGAATGATATGCACATCATGTATTAGGATCAAATTTCTTAAACTAGGATTAAGAGTGTGCCCAAGGAGAGGAGTGATCATGCCCCATTGTACTAATCTCTGAAACAAATTTGCATACGACTCTCCAATTGGTGTGAAGCTATCTCTCGACTTCTGCCTTATTTCATCATTTGGCTTGGATCGAAAATCAGGATTAGAAGGGTTTTGGTATGTTTGTGGAGTTAGAGGATGACTCTGAGGAGTCGGTATGTTCCACTATGGGTAAGTTGGGGGTTGAACATGTGGTTGTACGTTATATACTGGATATGGAGGTGGAGAATCAGAGTATAATGAATTTTGGGAGTGATTATAAGGATCTTGGGCATGAACTTGGGTTTGAGACTTAGAGTGACGACAACGGGGTCTTATTAACCGTGCTCGCCGTCCAACTACAATAGAAGATGCATCTTCCTCATTTTTTTCCCTCCAGGTTCCCTTAATTGATTGCAATATTGTCCCACAAGTTTCACAGATTCTTCATGCACATCTTGCTCCTCAAATTTTGACATCTCAAAGATTGGAGGAAGGTTAGCACTTGAAGGCATGACCCAGTCTTTGTATGAAACATCTTTTTTACCCGCAGGTCCTAGAGAATTTTTCCTAGCATTTACTGCACTTTTCAATTTTTGAACCATTTTCTCAAGCTTTTCTGGCACACTGGACTTCTTGTTAAGAAATTTTGGGGGTCCAGTTAACTTAAAAGCAGGCTCATGAGTATAACAATGATAACCAAGAGTATTGAATATAGGTTTACTAGTAGCGTGGGGACGCATGACCGTTGGGCAAGCCAGTGTGGAAGTCCTAGTAGAGGATTGAGCAACAAGATCACATACGACATGTGGTATTGTGAATATAGCAGGCTTATACTGAGGAGCTAGAGGAAAAGTGGTGGAAGTGTTGAGATGCTTTTGGCTTAGAATGAATTCTGAGTCATGTTGCGGTGCATCAACAATAGTAGTAAACTAACTTTGAGATTTTGGTGGAAAACTCGAGGTATTTGTAGGATCGATAGCGAGGAATGGAGGAGGAGGCAACCCACTGCCCAAGCTCGATGCATTTCTGTCATTTGTTGTCTTAGCCTCCTAATCTCTTACTTCAAACTCTCATTTTCCTGATTCTTTGTTTGGTTCATGATGTCACTCTCTATATCTTTGTTGGACACAACTAACCCTTTGGATTTGGATTAATGTTAAGGACCAGCCAAAATGCCACAAACCAACCACCTTAAACTGACTCAACAAAAAACAACAAATGTGTTAGAGTTCAACACTTTTTCAAAACCTATTTTTTCTTCTTCTTTTCTTTAAAAGATCACCGAACCCAATAAGGGAGCCAACGTATCTCACCCCCTAAAGGGGAGAATCAGGTGTGCGTAGTTCGTGAAGTCTTGCCAAAATGGCCAATTGATTTTTTTTCCTTTCTTTTTTTCATTTCCTTGAAACTTTAAGGAAAAAAAGAAAATAACAATTTGTCAAAAGAATTAAAGAAAATCGTTTTGCATTTTTCAGGTTTAAACTCCCTATACAAAAATAGAACCTGTGATTACCAAAGAAAAATCTTTTGGGTTTTCGATTTTGAATTTCATAGGAAAATGAAACTTGAAACTATTAAAGAAAAATCTTTTTGTAGTTTTCTTTTAGAGATGTATATGAAACACCTACTCTAACGAAAGAGTGAAGAAAATCTTTTTGAATTTTTCAAATTCCTGTACAAAATGAAATGTATAATTACCGAAGAAAATGTTTTTGGATTTTTTATTTTGAATTTCTTACGAAAATGAAACTTGATATTTTTTGTGTTTTGCGAAGATGGTGCAAATGGTGAAAAATCTTTTTGAATTTTTAGATTGTGAAAAGACAAAAGCCATAAAGAACTCTAAAAACTACTAAATTCTTTTTTTTTCTTTTTTCTTCTTTTTTGCGACTCACTTTCTTTTTTTTCTTTTTTTTTCCAAGTTTTTCACTGCCTACACACTTTACTTCCGACACATACTTTCTCTGAATCAGTCCGTCAAATGACCATGTTACCCTCAAAGATGCAACATTTAGCACATAGGCATGTTGTAGAGGTGAGTCTCCTACAAAGGACCAAATGGGCCCCGTTAGGTCTCAATATGATGCACATAAGTTTGACCTAAAGGCTAACCTATGTTGGGGTTCACTAACAAGGCTGTTCGGGGGAACGTATGGTCGATACTGACTGCTTTGGCATTCCACCTACTCCATACCAGCCAACGTCTCCCCCTCCTAAAATAAGAGTGACTCAACTATAGGTCGTGTACACAACGTGTACTACAAAACTTGTTGCAAAAAGAATTGACTCGGGTTATGCACATGATGCCAGTTATAAAGCGGTAACACATAAGATAAAAACTGTAAACAAAGAGTACGTAGGCACTCAACAATGATAACTTCAAACAATAACACAAACAATGTTTACACACCCATAATGTCAAACTGAGCCGATATAACTCCAAAAATAAGCTCGAATTTTGAAAAGTCCCCAGCAGAGTCGCCAGAGCTGTCACACCCCTTTTCTACCGAAAAGAATCATTTTATGTTTCGAAAGGGTTTTAATTATTAAAGTGACAAAAAATAAAGAGTTGTTTTAAAAAAGATTATTTACATTAAAATTCAGATTCGCCATTTGACATAATTGGGTGTGTCAAGTCACCTTTGGAAATCCTTTTTCAAAACTGTTTTTGACTCTAAAAACTGATCAGCAAACAGAGATTCCGATTAAGGAATTCTGTTGACCGAGGGGAAGGTGTTCGGCACCCTCCGGTCCCGTGGTTCGACCACGGTCGCTTGGTAGAACGTATCGGCTAATTTGACACCAACGAGTATATAAACCACACAAAACACATACAACAATCCACAAACACATTAAACAACAATCCAAAACCGAAATAATAATGTCTAGTTAAATTATACAACTCAAAATAAAAAGATACTGAAAAGTAAACCTACACTAATCCTAAACTACGCTCCAATGCTTTACCCGATGCCTCGGGCCTTGATCACAAACCTCCTTCTGAATTCACAATCTCTCGAGGCATTCCCCGATAACAAACATAAATTTCCTTAGGGTATTCCCCATCCAAATGAATACAATTGAGTCAAATTCAATAAACAAACCATTCAACAATAAAAAATTCCTAAATTTGCCTATCCGGCTTACCGTTTTGCCTATCAATTCATGGCCTAAGACATGATACTATCGAGATCAGCATAATTGACATTCATTTTGATTTAAACAACCATAAATTAACATAAGCTGATATTCACTTTTTATCAATCTTCGATCCCCACCCTCCAATTCATTTCAACAAACATGATCAAGCATGTCTTTTTACAATTAAAGAAACTCCAAACTCAAACGTGAATCACACAAATCAATGACATCATCACATATAAAATGAAAAGATATAGATTTTGAGAATTTGGACCTTAATTTGGAGATTTCAATATAACAGAAAGAGAATTGCGTCCGAACTCTTAAACCGAGCCTCAACAACAAATAAAACTCCATACCCGATATCAAGAAATAAGGATCCGGATTAATTTGAACCCAAAATCAACCCCAGAAAGATTGAAGAAGAACTATTAAACCAATTGTGATAGAAATTATAAAGAACCGAGAAAATCATGTCGAAATCCCACTGGAGTCAACTCGAATCTCAATGGAATCAAACAAAATGTGTACTTCAACTAGTTTAAGTTGTTGGTTCGGATTTTCAGGGGCAAAAGGGATGATTTTCATGGTCGATAATGGCTAATCCGTCGTGTGGTCTCGCCAAAAATTTCGATGCTGGCCGGATTCATCTAAAAACCATGGGTAAATAGAGAAAATATGGGGATTTCGGACTGGAACCGTCGAACAACAAAATTGGCATCGATGACACCGATTCCGGTGAAATTTCTTTGGAGATTCTCGAAGAATGACCGGATTTTCACTGGGATACTATTTCGATCAACCCGTAGACTATTTTCAGTCCATTTTTATCCATTTTTCTCATTATTTTTGCCTTCTCAATCTCCTTCTCTCCAATTTCTATATGTATTCCTCTCTCGATTCTCTCTTACACCATTTCTATCTCTTGATCTTTATCTCTCGCCCCTTCTCCTTGCGTATTTGCGTTGATACCCTCCAAAAATAGCTCTCGTGTGTGTGTGCCATAATGGTCGTGTGTGGGAATTCTTTTTAATGGAAGGTATGAGGAGTACTCTATAAGTATGGTTATTACTGTGTCTATATGGGAATTGGTGAAGTAGCCGTGATATAGTGTGTAGTGATATGAGTGCTTGTGAAGGGAAAAAATTCTAGTGGGCCTCGTTTTTTTTCTTTTTTTTGTGTCTATGGATGGTGTATTGTATATGCAGATTCCAGGAATTGTGTAAGGTTGGGGTGGGGTAGTGGGGTTGGTTAGGTTGTTATGATAGTATCAAAGCAAGATAAAATTTGTTAGGAATTTTGTTAAGGGTTGTTATTTTTTTTTTTGTATTTTTGTGGAGTATAATCACATGGATGGGTGTGTGTGTAAGGTGAGCCAAAAATAAATAAATTGGACTTGTGAGGGACAAAATTAGGTGTCTACAACATCTTGAAGTGAGTATGCTAAGGCATGTGGAGTTTTGATGATAGACATATGAATGAAACATGTTGTGAAAGCTGGTCCATTCAAGTATACAAAGAAAAGCTGCAGGTAAGGCTATTGATAAGATGATATTGCACATAGACAGGAGTGGATAAGCAAGAATATTTTGGAACCTTCTCAAACACTTATCACTTAAGTAAAGTGGAAGAAAAATGCAATACTCAGTAGTTGAGTTGATCTAGAAGTCCAACAATGAGAAGAGTTCTGCAAGGATAAAGGATAAAGCAAAAGAGTCCTATTCAACCAGGGGAAGAGAAATGACTACAACAAGGAGTGAAATTACTGGATAGAGTCAAAAGAAGAAAGAAATATAAATCAACTAGGACTCCATCATAGGTGTATTACAAGTGTGCATATATATAACAAAGCACGATCAAGTAACGTACTCAACGCATTGAAATGAAAATCAACAATCAGCAAAACAGTTCTCATACTTGAAGAAGAACCTAGTTCCTTACTTAGCAAGGCATAGACTGTGTGTAGTAGGTAGGTTCTTTAAGTTGTAATGAGTCATTGTTCTAGTCTCAGTGATCTATAAACTGAGTTAGGAGTTGTGTCTTCAAGTTAGGGAACTCGAAGGCTTAGGAACACTTATCTTGGGAAGATTTGTATTTTTTTAGTGATAGGAGTTAGAAGTTTTAATTCCTAGTTTACAAAAAGTCTTGTAAATTTGTTGATTCTTAAGGCTCAAGTATTATAGTGAATTTGGGATTAAATCCTGTAGAGGTACATGTCATGGTTTTTTACACCTTTCTTGAGCCGGGTGTTTTCCACGTAAAAACACTGTGTTCAGTTTTTACTTCTGTGAACCACGTTTACTTACCTGTTCCACTGATAGGAAATTGGTAGGGGTCATACTCTAACAAGTGGTATCAGAGAGAGATTGTCTTAAATAAGGCTAGCACCTAAGAAAAGATAAATATGATGAATTCCACACCTCCTACTAGTCACAGTGAAGGCCAGTCAACTACTAGACCTCCACTTTTTTATGGCTCTAATTTTATCTGGTGGAAAGCAAGGATGGATATGTTCATTCAAGGTGAAGACTATGAATTATGGGACAGGATTAATGATGGTCCTACTATTCCAATGAAGTTGGTAGATGGTGAACAAGTCAAGAAGGTAAGGAGTGAATTTACTCCTGATGACTTGTTGGCATTGAAGAAAAATAAAAGGCCAAGAACATATTGGTCTGTGGATTAGGACCTGCTGAATATAACGGGGTATCCACCTGCACTACTTCTAAGCAAATCTGGGATGTAATGGTGAATGCCCATGAAGGCACCTCTCAAGTAAGAAAATTTAGGATCTCTCTTCTATTTACTGAGTATGAGGCATTCAAAATGAAAGAAACTAAAACCCTACATGAAATGATGAAAAGGATTACCACCTTGACAAATGAGTTAACTTCCCTGGGAAAGATCATCTCTGAGGAGGAACAAGTTGAAAAAGTACTAAGGGTATTGCCTAGATCAAAATAAGGATCTTGGAGGCATGACCCAGGATGAACTAGTAGGAAACTTAAGGACTTATGAAATGGAAATTGATGGAACCAAAGAACAACCTGCTTCTGAAAAAATTTTAGCATTGAAAACTTCTGATAGTGATGAGGATTTTGAACTTAATAAGAAGCAAGTTGCCTTCATAACCAAAAACTTCAGCAAATTCTTTAAGAAGAAGAAGGGAACAGGTACCAAGAAACATTGCAATGACAATCCAAATGGATGCTACAAATGTGGAAAACTTGATCATCAGATCAGAGACTGTCTAGTCTGGGAAATAAAATGGAAGAAGGAAAGTACTAAAAAGGAATTGAAGGCAAAAAGGAAGTAGGAGCATGCAATCATAGCAGCCTGGGGATCTGATTCAGATGATGATGAAGTTGTTGAAACTGCATTCATGGATTTTGGAGATTCAGATGTAGATGAAGAAGATGAAGAATCTGAGGTAAGCATACTTGAACTCAAAGAAAAACTTCAATTGTTTTCAAAACCAAAACTTATTTCCTTAATGAGTGCATTGATTGATGATTTCAAAGAGTTATCCTATGATAGGGATAAATTGTTCAATAGTCTTGCAAGTCTCAAATTTGATCACATTGATCTAAAGGCTTGCTCAGATACAGTTGACAAGGAAAAATGCACTCTCAAGAAATAGGTTACAGAACTTGAGATATCAAACAATAATCTTAAGTCTAAAGTTCTCAAACTAACTCTCTCTAAAAATAGGGAAAAGTCCATGAGTAAAGAACAAGAAAATGCTGAACTTGAGTTGGTTAGATACAAACAAGAGTGTTGTAATTTAACTGAAAAAATGAATAAGTTGAGTCATGATGTTTCTAAACTAAAACTTGATCTATAAAGGGAAGATAGGTGGACAAACTCCTCAAGAATTTTTCACAAATTGAGTGATAGAAATTTCAATGAAAAGACAGGATTGGGATTCCACAAAAGTTTTGGTGATCTTAAGGATTTATGTTATATCTGTGGAAACCTTGGACATCCCACCACTGAATGTCCAGTGGCTGTAAAAAGTAGATCAAACAGTCTAAGCGACCAAAAAGAACAATACCAATTCTGGTCAGAGAAACAGGTTGAACTACATGTTGCTTGCATGGACTAGAAGGAATTTAATTCATCCTTTCACTCATAAAACAGGACCCAAGCTTGTCTGGGTTCCTAAGCCTAACCATTGATTCCTTGTGCAGGAGAAAGTGAAAGGAAGGAAAAGGCACTGGTACTTAGACAGTGTTTGCTTAATACACATGACTGGTGATAAGATAATGTTTCTTTCACTCTCCAAAATAGATGAAGGAGGAGTTTATTTTGGTGATGGAAAAAGGGGAATCATCACTGGAGTTAGAAAGATTGGCTCAACTGAGTCAAAAGCATTGGAGAATGTCTATCTTGTAGAAGGATTAAATCATAACCTTCTGAGCATCTCTCAACTGTGTGACAAAGGGAATAAAGTTATTTTCACTGCTGTAGGTGTTAAAGTCAAAAGGGTGGACACCAAAAAGATTGTTCTCATTGCAAGGAGATACATAAATGTATACAAAGCTGACAATATGGCACTACCAGGACCTGATCTGACTTGTCTGAATGCTATAGAAAATGATCCCCTCCTTTGGCACAGAGGACTTGGTCATGCAAGTTTGAAACAGCTAAACATACTTTCATCTAAAGACATGGTACTGGGATTACCCAAGACCAAGTTTAAAGAAGAAAATTTATATAGTGCATGTGTAAGGGGGAAGCAGGTAAGATCTTCTTTTAAGTCAAAGAACCATGTTAGCACTACCAAGTGTCTTGAATTGGTTCATATGGACTTATGTGGACCCATGAGACTTCAAAGAAGAGGTGGAAAAAAGGTATGTTTTTGTTATTGTTGATGATTATTCCAGATTCACATGGACTTTGCTTCTAGCCTCTAAGAAAGATTCCTTTGATGTCTTTGAAATCTTCATTAAGAAAGTTGAAAAGAAACTGGGCACTTCTTCAGTTTCCATAAGGTCTGACCATGGTACAGAATTTGAGAATGCAAATTTCTTAGGATTCTGTTCAGCAAACGGTATAGATCACAATTTCTTAGCTCCTAGAACACCACAACAAAATGGAGTGGTGGAAAGGAAAAACAGAACCTTGGAAGATATGGCTAGAACAATGATGCTTGCAGCAAATGTTGCTAAAAACCTTTGGGCTGAGGCAATAAGTAATGCAGCATATATCATAAATAGATGCATAATCGTACCAATGTTAGAGAAGAATCCTTACGAATTACTAAAAGGAAGAAAGCCTAACATTTCTCATTTTAGAACCTTTGGTTGTAAATGTTTCATACACAATAATGGAAAGGATAATCTGGGAAAATTTGATGTTAAAAGAGATGAGGGAATCTTCTTAGGATATTCACTTAATAGTAGGTATTATAGGTTTTTAAATAACAAAACTGACTGTGTTAAAGAAAGCATGCATGTAATCTTTGATGAATCCTGTGTTAAGACTAACCTATAAGAAGAAAGTGACACTGAGGAACAGGTTATACAACTCGGTTCATCAAATGGAGTTACCAAACATGGAGACACTTTAATAGAGGGAACTGAAGCTGAGGGTACAGTGATAGGGGGAACTGATCCTCAATATACCCCATCTCAGAACATCGACAGTTATCCTGGTAACTCACTAGGCTTGATTCCAAAGGGATATAAGTATCAAGGATCACATCCTATTGAGAATGTTCTTACTGATCTCACATCTGGGATCACCACATGGTCTGAATTGAGAAGTATGTGTGCCTTTAAGGCATTCCTATCAGAGATTGATCCAAAGAAGATAACTGAAGCATTGCTTAATGCTGATTGGATCATAGACATGCATGAAGAGTTGAATCAGTTTGAGAGAAGCAAAGTATGACACTTAGTTCCTCTCCCTAAATATAGATCAGTAATTGGGACTAAATGGGTGCATAGAAATAAAGTTGATCAGCATGGAACAATTACAAGGAACAAGGCCAGATTGGTGGTCCAAGGATAAAACCTAGAAGAAGGAATTGACTTTGATGAAACTTTTTCTCCTGCAGCAAGACTTGAACCTATAAGATTACTTTTTGCTTTTGCTGCTTACATAGAGTTTATCCCTTATGAGATGGATGTGAAGAGTGCATTCCTAAATGGCATTCTCAAGGAGGAGATGTATGTTAAACAACCTCCAGGATTTGAAAGCAAGGAGTTTCCGGATCATGTGTACAAATTGGATAAAACTTTGTATGGGTTAAAACAAGCTCCAAAAGCTTAGTATGAGAGACTGTCAAAGTTTCTATTGGAACATGGACATACCAGAGGTAAAATTGACAATACCCTTTTCTTAAAAACTAATGGTAAGGATTTGTTAGTTGTGCAGGTGTATGTAGATGGTATTATTTTTGGCTCAACAAATATGAGTATGACTCATGAGTTTGCCAAACTCATGAGTTGTGAATTTGAGATGAGCATGATGGGAGAGATAAATTACTTCTTGGGCTTACAAATAAAGCAGTCAGCTTCAGGAAAAATAATTCACCAACAGAAGTATGCCAAGGAGCTTCTCAAGAGAATCTCCATGAAAGAGGCAAAAGAGATAAGTACTCCTATTTCCACTACCACAAAGCTGGAATTGGATGAAACAGGTTCAGATGTAGAGAAAAAGATGTATAGAGGTATGATAGGGTCATTATTGTACCTCATATCAAGCAGGCATGACATTGTGTTTAGTGTAGGGTTATGTGCCAGGTTTCAAGAAAAACCCAAAGAATCACATCTAAAATCTGTGAAGAGAATCTTCAGATACTTGAAGGGAACCAGTGATCTTGGACTATGGTACCCTAAAGGTAGTAACTTTAATCTGTTAGGTTACTCAGATGCTGATTAGGTAGGATATCTGGTGGACAGGAAAAGAACTACAGGAATGGCACACTTCCTTGGATCATGTTTGATTACCTGGTCCACTAAGAAGCAAAATTCAGTTGCCTTGTTTACTGCTGAAGCTGAATATGTTACTGAAGGCTTCTATTGTGCTCAATTGCTATGGATTAAGCAAAAACTCATAGATTTTGGTATCGATGTTGGTTGTGTTCCTATTTTTTATGATAATACAAGTGCTATTAACAAAGCTAAAACTCTTGTTCAACATAAGAGAACCAAACATATTGATATTAGGCATCACTTTCTTAGAGATAATGTTGAAAAAGGTCATATATCCATTATATTTTATTCCACTGAGGAACAGATTGCTGACATTTTCACTAAGGCCTTGAGTAGAGAACACTTTGAAAAAAATAGGTTAGCCTTGGGGATGATTAAAATTGCATAAGTAACCCTCAATGCTTGACTAGAATAAGTTGATTTTACAAGTGATTGTTGGTTAATTCAGTCTCACACATTAAGTTATGTATTCTAAGTCCAAGATTTTAGAGTATGTTGACTCATTAGTGTATTGATTTTACAGAAAGCCTTGATTACAGAAGCAATTTTGTCTATTTTGTCATTCAGGTATGATTATTATTACTTCAAAGTAGCTTAAAGAGAAACAAGTTGTTTTCCTGTTTTTTTCTTGGTCCATTTAAACAGCCAAAATACACAGAGTCCCTTCCCTTTCAAAAAACTGCTATTTCCTTTCCCATCAAGACTGAAACACTAATCATTACGCCTCTGCCAAATACAATCCCTCACCCTTTCAACTTCCTCACCCTTCCCTCTTAAATACGCTTTCTTTTGTTTTGATTCTACACTAAATATTCTCTTCAACCTCCTCACACTCAAGAACATTTTCCTGGGTCAAAAATGGCATCACTCTCATCATCTTCCTCCTCTTCTTCTTTTTCCTTCACTGGCTCTGTTCCAAATCCCCTCACCGCACTTATCCTTCATCCAAACATCACCTTACCTCCCTTAATTTCTCCTTCAATCTCCCAGAAATTCACGAATTTCTCAGCCTTCAGAAATTTCCCAAACCCTTTTGCCTAAATTCCCTCACCTACTTCATCCTTCTCGCGACCCCTTCTTCCTCCTCCTATCCCGCTTAGAATTATTGATGAGGATGATCTTCCTAATGATAGAGATGATTTTCTTATTGAAGACTTAATACCAAGAAGTTCGAGATCTTAGTTCAAGAAAAAACCCTTTGTCCATGTCGAAGACACTGTCCCTTTAAAACCCTCTCCAGTTGTCTCTAATACTCGAACCCCATATACTCGAGGAAAGAAGCAACATGAAGATGATACATTGGATGAAGATCTTAGATCCAACAAGAGAAAACGTGTTGTAATTTCTGATCCCACTCCTCCTCCTATCTCTTCTCCTGCATCCTCTCCTGATCTTCTTCTTCGATCAGTTAGGAAAAATAATACTTTCAGGGTAAAAGCTTCCAAATCTTTTGATTCTCAAAAGATTTCCACTAAACCTCCTTCAAAGGCTTCCTCCTCTTCAAAACCCTCCCCCACCATCAAAGCTTCCCCATCCATCGTTTCTCCCAGATCTTCTACCCATTTAAAGAAACAGGTCAGCAAACCTGTTCTTTATGACTCATCTAACTCTGACTTCCATCTGGACACCACTGCTAAAGTGGATCCCGATTTTGAGGTTCCTGCACCATCCTATCATCAAGATACTCCTGAGGCTCATCGTCTTCACTTTTAAAATTGCAAATTAGCTAAAGGCAGAGTAGTTAGTGGATTTAGGGGTGTTGCTATGCAGACTTTATTGGGAAAATTAGATTTTCAGGGATGGTCTCATCTCTTTCTACTGGGAGACCTTCAGCGAAGATTTGCTCAACCTGAAGTGTATGAGTTCTATATGAATGGGGTGGGCATTGGTGAGTTGTTTTCTACTATAGTTAGAAAGGTTACACTAAACCTTTACATTGTTGATATCGCTAGGATTCTACATATTCCTTCTGGGGGGTGGGGTCACTATGTCAAGGGCAGTTGGCCACCTCTTGATAATATTGCCTCAGCTCTTGACATATGTAGAAAGTTCTCTAGGAATCCCCACTTTATCAATCATAGAAGAGTGTTTAAGAGGGAGATGTCCACTCTTCACCAACTGTACTTTGATGTAGTACATAAGATGATTCTTCCTAGGAAGGAAAGGAGGACTGTGGCTAGCTTTCTTGATCTCACTCTCATTGAACTATTGGATACTGAAGTAAGAATTGATCTTCCTTGACTCATACTAAAGCATATGCAAAGAGTTCTACTATAGGAAGTAAATGGACATGCTCTACGTTATCAATTCTGGCTCACCCCCATATTTGAGAACTATGGTGTTTTTTTTCAAGTTTGGTCTTCACAGACTACCAACGACATCATAGGGAATATGAACCACATGATGCTACCTGTTTCCATGAGGAGTGTTGATAATCTGATGCAAAGATTAAGAAATTCACTGGTTGAAAAACAAGCTGATGTAGAAGTTGCTCAGGCAGCTATGAAGACTGCACAGGCTGCTCATGAAGAAGAAAAAAGGATCCTCTATGCTCAAATTATTTCCCTTAATTCCTTGTTGGAAAAAGAGAGAGCTGAAAATACAGATGTTGTAAGGAAATTGTAACGCCCCGATTTACTGATCCAGAATGCTATACAGTTCTTATGACCCCGAGGGACCACAAGCTAACCCATGACTGATATCAGTACCTGTACACTACATAACATACTTGTAGAATGTGGAAAACATGAATAATAGGCCATAAGGTTCAACTGAATAGAATATCTGAGAAATAATAACATTCATATAGGGTAACAAATACCCAAAACAACTGAAAGCTGAATCTAAAATCTGAACTAAATCTGAAGGCCTCTAAATACTGTCTGAAATAAGGAGTTAAGGAAACATGTCTCTAACTAACTTCGTCTAGAAAAAATGAACTGAAATAATGAATGAAATAAAATAATATCATCCTCGAATGGATGAGGACTCACTGCAACTCTGCGACTAGAATGCTGCTGCTGATTTGGAACTCATGTCTTTGAACCTATGGTGTAACATGAAAGAAAGCACCATAGCGCAAATGCGTTAGTATGACTGGGAGAACTGAGTATACGAGTGAGGAAGGATAAAGGCAAAAGGGTTTACATGCATGAACAATGCTAACTGACTAACTGATATGAACGTAAGAGTACAAACATATATACATAGTAACTAAAATCATGAATACCTGATATTTGGATCTGTATGCTAATGTATGGTTTATTGATATCTAACATGACTAATACTGGCATTCCTGATAACATGAATGACTGTGTCTGACAGTCCTGAATTTGATGGAACTACCTAGATTTCGTACTGTAATTGAATTGACTGTATCTGACAGTCCTAGTATACTGAAATCTGAAGAACTATCTAAGTTCTTTTACTGAGACTGAGGCTGAAACTGTGGGAGGTATTTGTTTAACCGACATGCCCTAAATGCGCTATAATAGCTGAACTGGGGCCCAATCATAGCCCGGATTAGAAGGGTGACAATACTGATACAAGAATAATCACGGATATGAACTTAAGAGAGTGCGTGTTGGACCCGAGACTTGGTGGATTCAAATGAAGTGCAAAGGAGCAGCTAAATGGACACCAAAACTCTCCATACATAGAACTCCATGGGTGCCTTCTTGAAGTCATTCATTAAAGGGCCTTTTTGGTCATTTCACCTTACTTTTGTAACAAGTCTATAAATAGAATAGTTTAGGTCTTTAGTTCTTTAGTTGATGATTATTGTAAGTCTTGAACTTTTGAAACACCAAGTCCTCTCTCCTTGAGACACAAAACCAAAACTTGTAACTAGGATAGCATTCAAGGGTGGAATCTCTTGTAATTGCTTGTCTGTTAGAAACGTCGGTGCTTGTGGGGTGGACTCCGCTTTTGTATTGTCGTAAGAACTTGGTGCTTTTTAACATGTTTTTTAGGGGTTTTAGAGTTTAATAAACTCTTTAGTTACTACTTTACATGTTTCCCTTGAGTCAAGTTATCTATCTTCTTTATCATTAAGTGTGTGTTTGTTTCCTTGTGTCGTTTTGTGTCTTTCTTGTTACGGGTATTTTTTGGTCACTTGTGGACTATTTTGTTCTTGTGGATACCATGTGGTATCAAATACCACACCACTGGTAAGGACAATCTGTGAGTGACCCTTATCTGACAGGTTACTCTAATGAGAATGGTGGGACCCTGGTATAATAGGTCAAATCACCTCATCAACCCTAATATAACAGGTTAAGATGTCTCAACCTATGCTGGCTATGTAGTTCTGGAACACAAGGATGGCTGCTAAGAATCCCACTTTTATCTAGTAGGTGAATTCCCATCCTTGGGTTCACTCGGTGCTAACTTCTACTCCCATCTGAAGAGATTGAACATGATTAACTGACTGTACATGGATTGAGTAACTGACTTCTGTTGACTGACGAAATAGTACTATTATCTGAGAATTAACTGAGATCATAAGATTTCTGATATTTCCTGAGTCACATGACTGACTGAGTTCTATAGATCATGGCTTGACTGAGAATATCATGATAGCATGACATGTCTCTAGGAACACAACTATATTTTTAGGTACAAGTACCCCCAAGACTCGATGGAAGGAAACTAACACCACATGGCTTACTTGATCATGAGAACAAAGTTCACAATTCATAATATTTACGTAGGGGATATTATACTACATATAGTTCTCAACATCTTGTGCATGGTAGAGAGTGCATATCTATCATGTACATATTGTATCACTCCCTTATCATGAATGTTTCATACCACAACAATAGCAACATAACAATAGCATGGAATTCAGATTGAATTATAATAGTTAACATGGGCTTGTCATTTAGATAATATGGAACCATGGAAACATTAATTTCTAGCCTCCTAAGCATTTTATCAAACACCATGCATGCACTCTTTAAGGCATAGGTGTATTCATAAGTTTCACCATATTAAACCACTCAAATTCATGGGTTCCAACTAACATGATCATACTCTCCATGAAAATACATCAAAACACTACCCCACAACATAAATAACAACCACCAACATGAACATGATCATATCACCACAAAATATTCATAATTTAGCATTTAAAGATTGATTCTTGAACTCCACAGACAAAAGAGTTCCATGGATCAACACTACGCATACCTTAGAAAGGAAAATTTGATGATTTGCTGGAGAGTTGTTGGGTTGGAAAACTTAATTCTTGATTATCTTGGAAAATGGGTTTGAATCTCGCTCTTGGGAGATGATTTTAATAGAAACCCTAATCTTGTGGTTGAGAGTGTATGAGAGAGCTTTTTGATATGTTTTAACTAAAGAAAATGGAAGATAATACGTTCCTTTAGGGTTATAAGTCATGGAAAGTGAAGGGAAAATACCAAAATACCCTTACTAAAATGCCCTTAAATTGCTGGAAAAATATTGCTGACGGTATCCACGACAAGCCGTCAAGTTGGTGATAGGCCTTCACGGATTTTCGTCACAAAAAGGGTGAAATTTTGAGTTTCTAGTTAAGGTTGATGACATTGGTGATAGGCCGTCACGGTCATGACGGCTTGTCACAAAATATCGTCACAAAAAGGTGAAATCTTTGTTTTTGGTTAAGGTTGACGACATTGGTGATAGGCCATCACGGGTGTGATGGCTTGTCACAAAATGTTGTCACTGGGGATGGAAATCTGCCCAGGGCTGACGACATTGGTGATAGGCCGTCACGCTTGTAACGGCTTGTCACAAAATATCGTCACTGTTTCTCAGTCTGACATGCTGGAGTAAAAAGGGCATAACTCCTTGCTCCTATATCGGATTTAGGAAAAATTGGTATTATTGGAAATATAATTCAATTATATATCTGTTGGTGGGTCATGATCTTAGAAATTCATAATATAATAAGAGATATGCTCATTTCTAGTTGACTATACCAATATCCTTCTCAAGAATTCAATCGGTAAGGAAATCTTGTGATTCGTCTATTAGCTAGGATACTCTTGAGGCCTTAATATGAATCAACCTTGATCATAACACTACCAAAGAACTAAAATTTATTACTCATAAGTTTGAAGCATGATCTAAAAATGTCTGAACTTTTGGGGTATTACAATATCTCCCCCTTGGGAACATTCATGCTCGAATGGGACTGACTAAGATGAGATTACTAATGTACTGGCCTTACTTAAGGGATGCAACATCTGAAACATGATGACCTAACTGAATTGAATGAAAGGCTGAATATATCTGACCATACTGAACATGCATATCTGATTCATAACTGATAAGTTGAACTCATGCATATCTGATGCATGATTATGTGACTGAACTGTTACAGGTATGCATGATTGAATGCAATGATTTTTAGTACCAAATTTGTAATTGGAATTCTGAACAGGAAACTGATTAAGCTTAAGGAGGACTTTTACCTTGAGCTTGATCTGAATTGGCAGAGAAGAGGTGAGGATACTTGGTGCGCATATCTTCTTCTGCTTCCCAAGTAGCTCCCTCAACGGACTGGTTTTTCCAAAGAACTTTGACTAGAGGGACTTCTTTGTTCCTCAGTCTACGAGTCTGATAGTCTAGAATTTTGACCAAAATTTCCTCATAGGAGAGACTATTCTGTACGTTAACGCTCTGAATAGGGACTATAACTGTTGGGTCACCTATACACTTCTTGAGTAATGAGACATGGAAGACTGGATGGACTGAAGCTAGATTTGAAGGTAATTCGAGCTCATAAGCTACCTTGCCTAAATGACTGAGAATCTTGAAGGGACCGACATATCGGGGACTGAGCTTTCCCTTCTTGCCGAATCTCTTCACCCCTTCATAGGAGAGATCTTGAAATATACAAAATCATCAACCTCGAATTCTAGATCCTTTCTACGAACATCTGCATAAGACTTCTGTTGTCATTGAGAAGCCTGGAGTCTTTCTCTAATCAACTGAACCTTCTCTAAGGCATCAAACACTAAGTCAGGCCCTATGACTGAGGCCTCACTAACTTCAAACCAACCGATTGGAGATTTGCACCTCCTACCCTAGAGAGCTTTGAACGGAGCCATCTGAATACTGGAATAATAGCTATTATTGTATGCAAACTCAATCAAAGGCAAGTGGTCATCCCAACTTCCCTTGAAATCAATTACACACACCCTTAGCATATCTTCTAGAGTCTGAATAGTCCTTTCTGCTTGACCATCTTCTTGAGGATGAAAAGATATACTGAGATAAACTTGGGTACCAAGACCCTTTTGGAATGCTTTCCAGAAGTGAGAGGTGAACTGGATACCTCTGTCTGAGATAATAGATAGTGGAACACCGTGTAATCTGACCAACTCCCTGATGTAGAGTTTGGCGTAATCCTCAGATGAATAAGAGGTATGGACTAGAAGAAAATGAGTTGACTTGGTTATCCTGTCTACAATGACCCAAACGGAATCATGCTGATGATGAGTTCGAGGCAAACCCATCACGAAGTTCATGCTCACTTCTTCCCACTTCCAAGTAGGAATGATGAACTCCTGCATAGAACTACTAGGTTTTCGATGCTCTATCTTAACCTGCTGACATGTAGGATACTTAGCCACAAATTCTGCAACATCTCTCTTCATCCCACTCCACCAATAGATCTCTCATAAGTCGCGGTACATCTTAGTGGACCCTGGATGAATAGTGTATCGTGCACCATGCGCTTCTACAAAAATTCATTGCTTTAAATCATCTACACCTGGAACACAGAGACGACCCTGACAATGAATGACACTATCTCCCCCTTGGGAGAAAACCTCTACTTTCTAATTCCGAACTGACTCTTTTAGCTTGACAAGGCTAGGATCCCTGTCATTCTTTTCTTTCACCTCAAAAACTAGAGATGACTCTAAACTATCCTGGAGAGTCTACTAAGAGCGTCGTCCACAATATTGGTCTTGCCCGGATGATAAAGGACACTCATGTCATAATCTTTCAAGAGCTCTAACCACCTTCTCTGACAAAGATTGAGATCTTTCTGAGAAAAGACATATTGGAGACTCTTATGATATGTGAAGACATCTACATGAAATCCGTATAGATAATGCCTCCAAATCTTCAAGGCAAATACTACGGCTGCTAACTTAAGATCATGAGTAGGATAATTCTTCTCATCGGGCTTTAACTGCCTGGAAGCGTAGGCTATGACCTTACCATGCTGCATGAGGACACAACCCAAACCTACTCTGGATGCATCACAGTATACTACGAACCCATCTGAACCATCTGGAAGAGCTAAGACTAGAGCTAAGGTAAGTCGAGTCTTCAATTCCTTAAAACTCTTCTCACAAGGATCTGACCACTGAAACTTGACCTTCTTCTAAGACAATCTGGACATGGGGGGTGCAATAGAAGAAAATCCCTCAACAAACCACCTGTAATAGCCAGTCAAACCCAAGAAACTCCTGATATCTAATAGAGAGACAGGGCGAGGCCAGTTTTTTCCTGCTTTAGTCTTCTGAGGATCTACTCTAATGCCATCGCCGGAAATAATATGGCCAAGGAATGCTACTGGCCTTAGCCAAAACTCGCACTTACTGAATTTAGAGAATAGCTGGTGATCGCTAAGAGTCTGAAGAACAATTCTGAGGTGGTATGCATAATCACGCTCAGTGCGGGAATAGACTAGAATATCATCTATAAAGACTATGACAAACATGTCCAAGTACTGCATGAACACACGGTTCATCAAGTCCATAAAAGTGGCTGGTGCATTGGTAAGACCAAATGACATGCCTAGAAATTAGAAGTGACCATACCGAGTATGAAAAGTTGTCTTTGGAATGTCACATTACCTAACTCTGAGCTGATAGTAGACTGATCTGAGGTTTATCTTGGAGAAATAAATGGCACCCTGAAGTTGGTATAACAAGTCATCTATTCTAGAAAGTGGATACCTGTTCTTGACCATAACTTTGTTGAGCTGACGGTAATCTATGCACATCCTGAGATAACAGTCTTTCTTGCGCATGAATAAGATTGGTGCATCCCATGGGGATACACTGGGCCTGATGAGTCCCTTATCTAAGAGATCCTTCCACTGATTTTTCAGTTCCTTGAGTTCTGTCGGTGCTATTCTGTATGGTGGAATAGAAATAGGTTGAGTATCTAGAAGTAGATCAATGCTGAAGTCTATTTCCCTTTCGGGAGGAATGCCTGGAAGATCTTTGAGAAAAAAATTGAATATTCATTAACCACTGGGACCGATTCCAAGCTAAGAGATTCAGAACTAGAATCTTTAACATGCACGATATGATACACACACCCCTTAGAAATCATTTTCCTTGCCCGAAGGTAGAAAACAAGTTGACCCCTGAAAGATGAAGTACTACCCTTCCACTCTAGGACGAGCTCATTCAAAAACTGAAATTGAACTATCCTGTTTCTGCAGTCAACTGTGGCATAGCAGCAATGAAGCCAATCCATGTCGAGAATGACATCAAAATTAGTCATGTCTAACTCGACTAAATCTGCTAATGTGGCTTTCTGAAATATCATAACCGGGAAGTTCCTGTATACCCGCCAAGCTATGATGGTTTTACCACTGGGGTAGAGACTGAAAAGGGCTCTGCTAAAATTTCGGGACTGATTCTGAAATCGCCTGCTATAAAGGGAGTAACAAAAGACAAGGATGCACTTGGATCTAGCAAAGCATAAACATGAACATGGAAAATATGTAACATACCAGTAACGACATCAGGAGAATTTTCCTGATCCTGTCAAGTCGGAAGAGCATAGAGTCGGTTTGGGTGTTTCCCACTAGTAGCACTGGAAGTGGCACCATGCTGATTTGGGTGATCGGATTGGAATGTGGAACGATTCTGCTGACCCTGCAAACCTGACTGCAGACACTCTCTAACCTTGTGGCCTGGCTTGCCACAACCAAAACAAATATCGCTACCAGCTCTACAGGCACCCTTGTGGTTCTTACCACAAGTCTGACACAGGGGATTAGTTCGGGCACTGCTAACACTACCCTGATATTTAGAGCCTAGTGCTCGATATCAGTTGCCATCTCTGAATTTTGGCACTAGGGACTGGCGGAAGGAGCTAGAACTGCTTTCTTAGGATAAAACTACGAGCGGTTTTCTCCTTCTGATTTGGGTTGAGCAAAACTGAAACTGCCTGACCTTGCTCTCTTGTTCTTCCTCTCCCTAGTCCTAATATTCTGCTCCTCTATTTGCTGAGCATGGGTCATAAGCCTACCCAAAGTCATATCATTGTTAACCATTGCAGACCTACACTCATTTACCATGCTAACATTCACCCCTAACACAAACTTGCTCATCTTAGCCCTGTTGTCTGCAACCACATGAGGGGCATATCTGGCTAGCTGAGTAAATCTGAGAGAATACTCTTTAACCATCATATTTCCATGCCTGAGGTTGATGAACTCAAGAACTTTTTCCTCCCTCATCTCTTGGGGAAAGAATCTATCTAAGAAAGCCGTGACAAATTCCTCCCACTCTATAGGACCTGCACCATCTACCCTCTCGAACTTCTACTGTTTGTACCAAGTATGAGCAATATCCTTTAACTGGTATGCGGCTAACTCATCACTCTGAAAAGAAGTAATTCCCATGATTTTTATGACCTTTTGGACTTGGTCAATGAATTCCTAAGGGTCTTTGTCAGACTTAAACCCAAAGAAGGATGGAGGGTTCATTCGAGTGAAGTGTCGAATCCTAGTTGTGGCTGAGTTGACCACTCGATTGGCCAAAATAGTTGGTGGCCATTTATTTTGGGCATCCACAGACTGAGCAAGTGTGGTGAATGCATCCCTAAACTCCACATGAGAAACATGTTCGCCCAAAGGATCTTCGGGCTTAGGAGCGGGTTAGTTTCTTCTCTTTTGAGGCATATTATGAAATAAGAGAAGAATGGATTAGACTGAGAGTTTTACTTGATATTATACTCACTAGCATGACATAAATACTGAAAGAGGGGAAACTGTTCCTAAAACATCTCATTGCCTCTTGCACATAAATGTGGTGCGTAGCACACCCATGCACAAGACTCTACTAGATGTGGCTTTCAGACTTCCTAGGACTCTATTGAACCTTAGACTCTGATACCAAGTTTGTAACACCCCGATTTGATGAACCGGAATGCTACATGGTGCTTATGACCTCGAGGGACCACAAGCTAACCATGACTGATAGTTGTACCTATACACTGCATAACATACATATAGAATGCGGAAAACATGAACAATAGACCATAAGGTTCAACTGAATAGAATATCTGGTAAATAATAACATCCATATAGGGTAACAAATACCCAAAGCAACTGAAAGCTGAATCTAAAATCTGAACTAAATCTGAAAGCCTCTAAATACTGTCTAAAATAAGGAGTTGAAGAAACATGTCTCCAACTAACTCCGTCTAGCAAAACTGAACTGAAATAATGAATGAAAAAAATAATATCGTCCTCAAATGGATGAGGACTCACTACAACTCTGCGACTGGAATACTACTACTGATCTAGAACTCGTGTCTCTGAACCTATGGTGTAACATGAAAGAAAGCACCATAGCACAAATGCGACAGTACGATTGGGAGTACTGAGTATATGAGTGTGGTAGGCTAAAGGTAAAAGGGTTTACATGCATGAAAAATGCTAACTGAATGATATGAACGTAAGAGTACAAACATGCATACATAGTAACTAAAATTATGAATACATGATATCTGGATCTGTACGCTAATACATGGTTTATTGATATCTAACATGACTAATACTGGCATTCCTGATAACATGGATGACTGTGTCTGACAGTCCTGAATCTGATGGAACTACCTGGGTTTCGTACTGTAATTGAATTGACTTATATCTGACATTCCTGGTATACTAAAATCTGAAGAACTATCTGAGTTCTTTTACTGAGACTGAGGCTGAAACTGTGGGAGGTATTTGTTTAAATGACATGGACCAAATGTGCTATAATAGCTAAACTGAGGTTTAATCTAAGCCCTGATTGGAAGGGTGTAAATACCGCGCCACTGGTAAGGACAATCTGTGAGTGACCCTTAGCTGGCAGATTACTCTAATGAGAATGGTGGGACCCTGGTCTGACAGGTCAAATCACCTCATCAACCCTAATTTGACAGGTTAAGATATCTCAACCTACGTTGGCTACGTAGTTCTGGAACACAAGGATGACTGCTAAGAATCCCACCCTTATCTGGCAGGTGAATTCCCATCCTTGGGTTCACTCGGTGCTAACTTCTAGTCCTATCTGAAGAGATTGAACATAATTAACTGACTATACACGGATAGAGTAACTGACTTCTGTTGACTGACGGAATAGTACTATTATCTGAGAATTAACTGAGATCATGAGATTTCTAAGATTTCCTGAGTCACATGACTAACTGAGTTCTATAGATCATGGCTTGACTGAGAATATCGTGATAACATGACATGGCTCTAGGCACACAGCTATATTTTTGGGAACAAGTACCCCCAGGACTCAATGGAAGAAAACTAACACCACATGGCTTACTTGATCATGAGAGCAAAGTTCACAATTCATAATATTTACGTAGGGGATATTATACTACATATAGTTCTCAACATCTTGTGCATGGTAGAGAGTGCATCTATATCATGTACATATTGTATCACTCCATTATCATGGATATTTCATACCACAACAATAGCAACATAACAATAGCATGGAGTTCATATTGAATTATAATAGTTAACATGGTCTTGTCATTTAGATACTATGGAACCATGGAAACATGAATTTCTAGCCTCCTAAGCATTTTATCAAACACCATGCATGCACTCTTTAAGGCATAGGTGTATTCATATGTTTCACCATATTAAACCACTCAAATTCATGGGTTCCAACTAACATGATCATACTCTCCATGAAAATACATCAAAACACTACTCCACAACAGAAATAACAACCACCAACATGAACATGATCATATCACCACAAAATATTTATAATTTAGCATTTAAAGATTGATTTTTGAACTCCACGGATGAAAGAGATCCGTGGATGAACACTACGCATACCTTAGAAAGGAAACTTTGATGATTTGCTGGAGAGTTCTTGGGTTGGAAAACATAATTCTTGATTATCTTGGAAAAAGGGCTTGAATCTTGCTCTTGGGAGATGATTTTAATAGAAACCCTAATCTTATGATTGAGAGTGTATGAGAGAGCTTTTTGAGATGTTTTAACTAAATATATTGGAAGATAATACGTTCCTTGAGGGTTATAAGTCATTGGAAGTGAATGGAAAAGACCTAAACACCCTTACTAAAACACCCTTAAATTGCTGGAAAAATATTGTTGACGGCATCCGTGACAAGCCGTCAAGTTAGTGATAGGCCGTCACGGATTGTCGTCATAAAAAGGGTAAAATTTTGAGTTTTTGGTTAAGGTTGACGATATTGGTGATAGGCCATCACGGTCGTGATGGCTTGTCACAAAATGTCGTCACAAAAAGGTGAAATCTTGGTTTTCTGGTTAAGGTTGACGACATTGGTGATAGGTCGTCACGAGCGTGAAGGCTTGTCACAAAATGTCATCACTGGGGGTGGAAATCTTCCCAGGGATGACAACATTGGTGATAGGCCATCACGTTTGTGATGACTTGTCACAAAATGTCGTCACTATTTCTTAGCCTGACAAGATGGAGTAAAAAGGGCATAACTCCTTTCTCCGATATTGGATTTAGACAAAATTGATATCATTGAAAATATAATTCAATTATATATATGTTGGTAGGTCATGAGCTCATAAATTCATAATATAATGAGAGATATGCTCGTTTGAAGTTGACTATACCAATATCCTTCTTAAGAATTCAATCGGTAAGGAAATGTTTTATTTCGTCTATTAGCTAGGACACTTTTGAGGCCTTTATATGAATCAACCTTGATCATATCACTACCAAATCACTAAAATTTATTACTCATGAGTTCGAAGTATGATCCTAAAAATGTCTGAACTTTTGGGGTATTACAGAAACTCACCTCTCTTATTCCCTCCTCTTCTTCTACTTATCCTCTTGACTGATATCTTAAGCCTATCTCCTTTTGTTCCTTTCCCTAATAGATTTTTCTCTCTTAGTTTACTTTTTGGTATATGTAGTCATCTTTGCTAATGAATGAAATAGGCTTAGTTGTTTTACTGTTTTCTGCTCTTGTTTTCTCATATTGCATTCATGTTCTCTTATTCTGAATTTTGATTGTCTTAGTGATAGCCTCAATGGCCATGAATTATTAGACGTTTTTCACTTGTTGAGCCAGCTTTTTGATGATGTCAAAAAAGGGAAGAGTAGGCTATGCAATGCTTATAACTCAATTGGACTAACCTGTTTCATTCTGTGTTATTCTTTTATTCAAATTCTTTATTCAGTATGTCAAGGGTCTGTGATGTTGTGCTGCTATGTTTTTCATCATCAAAATAGGGGAATTTTTTAAGGCATGTGGAGTTTTGATAATAGACATGTGAATGAAATATGTTGTGAAAGCTGGTCCATTCAAGTCTACAAAGAAAAGCTGCAGGTAAGGCTGTTGATAAGATGATATTGCGCATAGACAGGAGTGGATAAGCAAGACTATTAGGGAACCTTCTCAAACACTTATCACATCAGTAAAGTGGAAGAAAAATGCAATACTCATAAGTTGAGTTGATCTAGAAGTCCAACAGTGAGAAGAGTTCTGCAAGGATAAAGGATAAAGCAAAAGAATCCTATTCAACCGGGGGAAGAGAAACGGCTACAACAAGGAGTGAAGTTACTTGATAGAGTCAAAAGAAGAAAGAAGCATAAATCAACTAGGACTCCATCACAGGTGTATTACAAGTGTGCATATATACAACAAAGCACGATCAAGTAACGTACTCAACACACTGAAAAGAAAATCAACAATCAGCAAAACAGTTCTCATACTTGAAGAAGAACCTAGTTCCTTACTTAGCAAGGCGTAGACTGTGTGTAGTAGGTAGGTTTTTAAAGTTGTAATGGGTCATTGTTCTAGTCTCAGTGATCTATAAACTGAGTTAGGAGTTGTTTCTTCAAGTTAGGGAACTCGAAGACTTGGCAACACTTGTCTTGGGAAGATTTGTGTTTTTGTAGTGATAGGAGTTAGAAGTTTTAATTCCTAGTTTACAAAAAGTCTTGTAACTTTGTTGATTGTTGAGGCTCAAGTATTATAGTGAATTTGGGATTAAATCCTGTAGAGGTACAGGTCGTGGTTTTTTACACCTTTCTTGAGTCGGGTATTTTCCACGTAAAAATACTGTGTTCAGTTTTTTACTTCTGTGAACCACGTTTACTTACTTGTTCCACTGATAGGAAATTAGTAGGGGTCGTATTCTAACAGAGTACCGTTGAACTGGAATGGCTTGTTAAGATCACCCATCTTGACATCCACGAATTTTTCAATTGTTTTCATTGAATCTTCTTAAAATTATTGGTGAAATTACAATAAAATATTACAACTGAAAGTTACAAGTGAAGAAAATAAAAAATACTATCTTTTTTTTTTTTGGCTGAGGCGTGGATATCTCGCTATCTTTAAGGAGATTCAATCCCACTGCAGCAAATATTTCACCGGTCCAACAGTAATCTTCTTGACTTTTCCCCTCCAGGATACAACAACCTTCTCACAATAACTCAACAACTCTGGACACGAGTTGAGTTCAAAGCTCCACAAAGAGAACACCTCCCTTCAACTAATGAACTCTCTTTTTTACTAATTTTTGTGAACTCTCTATTATCTTATGTGTCCCAAAACATGCAAGACCACCTCTATTTATAGGTGAAATAATCTTCCATGCAATGAATAAGAAAAATAAATGGGAAGATAAATAGAATATAGGTTACAAAGGTTACATGAGTTATAATTTATAATGAGTAGGATAATAGAGGAATAATGATGGGAAGTTACATGAGTTTCACGAAAAATGGTGGACATATTCAACCACCATAACCAAGAGTCAAATGCTCTAAATGTACTGTATGGGAAATAAGCCATGCACGTTCCTTTGTCATTAACTCAATTGGAGTTAAGGCATATAATGCCACCAATGAAAATGAGATTAAAAAGAGATTAATTGGCACGTTTAGCCAGTAAAGTCAAATGAACTAAATGCCAAGCAAAAATGTAACTTAAGTGCATTAAGGGCTCAATATCTCTAACTGTATCTGTCATGCAATAATCATTGTATTTTTGCCAAAAAACAAATAATTTAAAGCAAATTAATATTGTAAATATTAAAATGCTACTCCATCATTTAATAAGTTATATGATATTTTCTCCATTTCAATCATTTGATTTATTTTTCTTTTTTGTTTGTTTTGAAAAGAATCTCTTTCCACTTTTAGCTAATTTTTAAATTTAACTTGTCTTATGACATATTTAAAAATAAAAAATTAAATAACATTTGATACATTTGACATATCTTTAATTTAAGGCTGCAACATCAAAAAATCTTCTTTATTTTCTCAAATTTTGTGTCAAATTAAAATAAGACAAACAAGTTAAAACGAAGAGAGCATATGTTTTAACCTCAATTGTTACGCCTCGACTATACTTAATTAATATGTATCAATAGTTTGTCACCTCAATTTTATGACTAAATCTGGTAAATTAAACTATGTCCTGGCTTTTCCCATGTTTTTTTGCTTTACGTTAAGAAAGGAAAAATAATTAAACAATAAAATTATTTACCATAATTTTATGTAGCATGTACCCGATAAAATTCATGTAGCATAATTTAATAATTAAACAATTGTACTAAAAGTCTTTATATAATGAAATATATTAGTTTAAGTTACATGCTTTGAACGTGTATTTAGCATTGGTAAATAATAAATGTATATAAAAAATAAGTATTGCCTATAACATAGTATATATTAATCATAGTTGATTTGACTAATTAATGAGACTCTAAATCGCACTTAAAGTGTATTAATACACCAACTCTTCATCAACTCTTCTTCCATTGCCACCCAAAATCACCAATATTTCACCCTATGTGATGGTGATTGTACGTATAAGTAGTTTTGCATTAATATACTCGTTTTAGTCTTTTACCGCAAAATTTATGAGTTTTGTAATTACTCCCATAAGTGTAGACATAAACTTGCCACGAATGATACTATATGAAATTCACATATGAAATGTGAGTTTCTTGAATCTTCATAGACACTATTTATCTAACAGTGATTTAAGTGATCTTTTCTCCTTTTTTTCTTAGTATTTTTAAGAAAGTTGGAACGTGTATCATGTTCATAAATAAAATTATATATATGAAGAAAAAAATTGTTAAAACACAACAATTGACACAAAAATAGATACTATATTTATTGACATTATATAATATTAATTTTTATCTCAATTTAGACTTCTCGGACTACGAATTCTTCTTCATATGATTGAAATTTACGGATAATTTATTACCAAAGATCAGCACATCTTCTTAGAATTTCTCCAATCAATCCACTAAATTAAAAAGAAAGAGAAAAGAACCTTCTTGCCCCTCTCAATTCTCATTAAAGATGCAAAATGACTTTTCCATGAATCATTGATACCTAGCAGAATGGTTGCTACTATCGATACTTCCACATAAGCAAAGCCTAATAAAACTCTCTGCAACATTCTCGTATGTTGATGGTTGAGTCTGACCCCCTTCCAATTGATTCGTAAGAAACAATCCCACAATGCCCAACCTCACAATCAAGAATTAAAATAATATACCCTACAACAATAACATATCCAGTATAATCTTATACAATGAGGTCTAGGAAAGGTAAGTGTATACAGACCTTACCCAACCTAATTAGAGATACTGTTTTCGATATATCCTCGGCTAAAGGAAAAAAATGTCCAAAGCAGTATAGCGAAAAAATAACAATAAGGAAGAACATGACAAAATATTATAGACAACGTGATAAGTCATTGTGAGAAGTAGAACTATGATAACTATCTAACTAACCTTATACCCTAATTCATGTCCTCCATCAATAATATAAAGATGTATCATGTCATATTGAATTACCTCCCCTAAAACATTATACCCTAAGAGCCAAATATTTTTAAAATTTAAGACTTGCCTGTTCACAAAAACCACATCAAGCCATCAATCAATTCCCATAGATAAACAATCTCAAAATTTCCATTCAACGGAATCAATAATAAAAACACCAAAAACCCTAGCCTCCAAACTGCAAAAAAAAAAAAAACTGTAAAATTTCAGCATAACTTTAACTCATCCTTGAAGAACAGATGAAGTAAATTTATGGAAAGACAAGTCTACATTTACGTTGTCTTTTGTTTCATTGCTTGCAATAATCTATATCTTAAGAGAAATTATTTTCTATGTGAACATAGTAAAATATAAATGTTCGGACGATTTTGTAGAACTAATACTTGCATTAGAAATTTCTGTAAGCATATATAATTATTAAGGTCTGAACCAGTGGCGGAAACAAATAATGACAAAACGATAGATTGTAATGAAACAGAAACTGTAATAAAATAATATGATTAAACATAACCTTTTCACAAAATTCCTCAAAGCCTAACCTAACATTCATCAACCATCCTGTAAACCACAATAAAACAATACGATAGTTGAGATATCAAATTGGAGTTAGCCTTCACCATAGCAAGGACCGCTTATGTTTACATCGTTAAAAACTGCATGTCCAACATACAAAAAACTAAGACTTGATAAAAGTGAATAAAGGAAGGAGATAAACCTCAGAGAAAGTTTAGAGTTGCTGGCTTTCTGTGTTGCTTTCTTTGCAAAGCGTTGGTATTTTTGGATTAGAGTTGCTGCGCTGCTTTCATTTTTGCCTAATTTATAGTTTAGAAGTAGGGTAATTAGGTTTATAAGGGTATTAGACTTTCAATAGAAGTAGGGCATTAGGTTTCTAATAAGAAAGGTTTTTACAAATAAATATATTTAATTAATTTTTAACTCTTAAATATTAGGAAAAAATAGCAAAAAGATGATTTTGTCTAAAGTAAAGATTTTTAATAAAGGTAAAAAGTTCAAACGATATTTTTAAGACCCTTCACACTTTTAATATATTATATATTATATATATATATATTATATATATATATATAATATATATATATATATATATAGAGAGAGAGAGAGAGAGAGAGAGATTATATAGATTATATAGATTATATAGATATATAGATATATAGATTATATAGATTATATAGATATAGATACTGCTATTTTTTCGATAAGAAAATACGTAGTAATAATATTGTTATGTCTCAATGATATTAATGTCGGGTTGTGATTAAAAATTGGAAAAAGACAAAATATTAAGGTTCAAACCCAAAGTTTTGAACCATAGCAACTACAACAACATATATAGTCAGTAAAATTTCATAATTGAGGTCTGGGGAGGGTGAAGTGTACGAAGATGTTACCACAACCTCATGGAGGTAGAAAGATTGTTTCTGAAAGACACTTGGTTCACTATTCAAAAGTTTGTATTTATAACAACAATTTAATCTTTAAACTAAAGAAGGAGCCAATATGAAATATTTTGATAATATGTTGCATTTATCATTTTCTCCTGTTCTTTTTTGATGTTGTTGAGACAGATAAATTAGGAAATACAAAAAATATACTATTTAAAATATATACATATAATCTTTTTTCTTCCCTAAGGTTAGATCCTCTTCTGTTTTAAAATAGTTTCATTCTATTAGATGACAAACTAGATCTTTCCCAATAGAACATAACCACCACTGTCTCATAGGCATTCTGGTGGTAAAACTGATGACTATACGGCTCTATACAAATACAAAGTCATGAGCGATAGCGACACTCCTCTTTCCGACATTATTGTTAGCACTTCCCTCAGGCATCATATAGGTTTGCACAAAATAAAACAGATGAAGGAAATATTAATCGGACACAAGAAAAATAGACTACAATGTTAGCACAAGATTAATATTTGCAGGTAACAAGGATTAAACTAATTGTAAAAAGAAGATTTAAAGACCACAAAATCAACTGATAAAGACTGTTTTAGGCATTTGTGGTGCATCAGAATAACACTTCTGATACAAACATAGTTGACACATCCTAGAGTGTTACGTACCATATCAATACTATAGGAATTTTTAATAGGTTAGTTGACGCAAGATTGACTAGTTTTATTATCAGGATCTTGCCCATCATGAACAACAACATACCCGGTATATTGGTAAGTGTATACAGTCCATACGACTACCTGAGAGGTGAGATAGAGAGGTTGTTTCCAATAGACATCCTGCCTATCACGAGTCAGTCAGAATACAAGCATAAAGATGTGTTTGAAGTTGCACTCACATACATGCTTCAGCTGGGTTGCAGATGTTTTGTTGTTTCATTCTCATGTTTATTTCACATATAGTTTAAAATTCATGTAAATTATAATATTTTTGACTTAAAATCTTTCTTGAGAAAATAACTTCTGTAAATTCTCTTTTCGGTGTATAGTGTGCTGGTTGGCCTCGTGCTAACTTGGATCAGATTATTGCTATACTTCTTTATGCTACTGGCTGTGGTGTATTCTTTTTATTAGTAATATATTTTGTTATTTTCCTAGTTGTCTGGTTTTGATGCTTCAACGGTATAATACACTTATGACCAAATACCTAGATAACCCTTTAAACCAAGCATAATTTGCAAGTTAATTACTTGAAATTTTGCTAGTGACCGGATACACGCCTTAACTTAGTATAATGTATTTACTAAACACATGAATTATTTATGGCATGGTTGGTGCTGTAGTCGTTTACTCTTCAATTGGTCTTCCCGACTAACAAAAGCTGTAGAATTATCCTCGGTTTCAAGGTCAGGGAAATACCCAACTCATGCTATAGTCTTCTGAACAAGCAGATCAATCTCATGTTTTTTGGTATCTTCATAGTCCTTATTTGTTAATTTGAAAAGCCTCCTCTGTTCAGTGTCATATATCATCTGAACAATAAAACCAGGATGCTCTTTCCTTCTTGGAATCTGCTCGTTTAATGGTACAAACTGTATCATTCACTTGTGCATAACCGACTCCGCCGGGACCTCATCTCGGTGAAAACTATAGGATTTTCAGAACTGCTTGTGTGCTTATCTGCTCTGTCTTTATCGGCTTGTTCTGCTTGTTTATTTTCAGATCTTTCTGAGTGGAAGTTTCTGAAAATAAACAAGCAGAACAAGTAGATAAAGACAGAGCAGATAAGCAGAACAAACAGTTTTGAAAATCCTATAGTTTTCACCGAGATGAGGTCCCCGCGGCGTCGGACATGCACAAGTGAATGATGCAGTTTGTACCATTAAACGAGCAGATTCCAAGAAGGAAAGAGCATCCTGGTTTTTTCGTTCAGAAGATATATGACACTGAACAGAGGAGGCTTTTCAAGTTAACTGATAAGGAATATGAAGATACCAAAGAGCATGAGGTTGATCTACTTGTTCAAAAGACTATAGCACGAGTTGGGTATCTTCCTGACCTTGAAACTGAGGATAATTCTGCAGCTTTTGTTAGTTGGAAAGGTAAATTGAACAGTAAAGGACTACAATACCAACCATGTCATAAATGATTCATCTGTTTAGTAAATAAATTCTACTTAGTTAAGGCGTGTATCCGGTCACTAGCAAAGTTTCAAGTGTTCAACTTGCAAATTATGCTTGGTTTAAAGGGTTATCTAGGTATTTGGCCATAAATGTATTATACCGTTTAACCATAAAAATCAGTTAACTAGGAAAAGAACAAAATGTATTACTAATAAAAAAAATACACCACAACCAGTAGCAAAAAGAAGTATAGCTATAATCTGATCCAAGTTAGCACGAAGCCAATGTAATGCCCCGAAAACGGGTCCCGGAGCGTCACACGGTGCTTGAGGCTACGAGTCGTCCCAAGCTAACCCTTTGAGCCATTTTCATTAAGTTCAACACAAATCAATGGAGTTTTCATAAATAACCCTCAAATATCAACAGAGTAATCATCATCCAAGAATAAAAGAATTTCAGAAAGATAACAAAATACGACTTATTAGTCAACTCCCAACATCTATACTAGTCTGACAAACCTCTAAGAAAATCAATAAAACCAGCGAGCCATTGAGACATGTCCCAACTGACTCATACTCAGTTATCAAATGTAAACTATTTCGTGAAACCAACATCAGACATCACGTCCTCGGAACATGAGGACTCACCACAACAGAGGATGTAGAACAGCGTGCCTGAAGAATCACTGTCGAACCTGGAACTGAGCAGCTGAACCTACATTCCGAGAAAATGCAGCCCACATCCGAAGATGTGGGTCAGTACCATGGAAAGGAACCGAGTATATGGGGGTGTATGCAATTGTATAAACATCATCATCATAAATATTTAAAAGAAATATGAAGGATGTATGAAAAACTCACATAGCCCGAACAAAATCATCATAATCATGAGAGGATGAAATAAGTATAATAACACATGTGAGTCATCATATAATTTGTCAATCACTTTCAGTTCATCAAGAATATCAATGCTCATAATGTAAATATCATTTAAATCTTTCGAAAGAATAACTTTCACAATTCCACTTTCAAATCACTTCACCGTTCACCATAGACACAAGGAAACACACACACTGGGAGATCCTATAACCGACATAAACCATGTGAGCCACATGGAGTCCAACGTCCAACCCACGTTAGGGAGAGTCGTCCTATCCTTGCCATCGGAGTAGGACATCCAATATAAATTCAAAAATACTAGTGATCACTATATAAATCAGCCTCAGTCTCACGTCCTACGGGGGCACGTAATTCTAGGGAAGTAAGGTCACTTTATACCTCCCACTCGGTGCTAAAGAGTACTCCCGGACTTAGCTCAGATCATTTCAAAGACAATCCGCAACAAAACAACTTTCATCAATATATAAGTATACATCGGGAGCCATCATGCTACCCATTTATCATAATCAAACACGTTGTGGATTTCTTTCACATTCGAGTTCAAAGCGACTCCATTAAGACCAAAAGGTCAAATCATTCAACACATCTCAAATATTCAACATCAATGTGCTTATAGCACACATTTTCTCAAAGACATAATTTCAAATGGGGTTCAAGACCCAAATATCAAAATCATGATAAATATCGTTCAAGATTCATGCTTTATATCACCACACATGTAAATCCATCTTTCAAAATCATAGACATAAAAATTTCATAATAATCATCATAGAATATGAGTTCATGCTTCAAAATCATAATAATCAAGTAAAAATCATGTCTTCGTAAAGAAAATTACTTTTGGGCACAAGAACGAAAGAGTGCTCTTGTTGAAAAACCCCACATACCTTGAAATTGACCTCTTGATTATGGAATCCTGTTCACACAAATAATGGGTGCTCCTCGAAGGTCTCGAGATGATTAGTTCGATTATCGGATCAAATTTGAATTTCTACGGTGAAATTGGAAGATATTTGGAGTTCAAAATGGACCTAGGGTTTAGTTCTCTCAATATTTTTTATGGAAGAACATAAATTTATGGATCAATATAGGTATAAATGGAAAATTTTTGTCCATGAAGTGAAGGCATAATGACCAAAATGCCCTTAAAAATCAACTAATTCTCTAATCTGTCCTTTGGTGGACTGTTTTAATAGTCTAAAGTAGATCAACCATAACGTTTTGCTCCGATATCCAAATTGGATGAAACCAATTTCATTAGAAAGAGGACTCTCATATCTTTCCGTTGATAAATAGTATCTCACCCAGATCATTGTGTACGAGGAGTTATGATCATTTGAAGTTGACCCAAAAATTCTCTTTTGATAGGCTGAAGTAGATCGACCATAACTTTTTTCTCCGATAGAAAAATTGGATAAAACCAATTTCATTGGAAAGAGGACTCACAGAGATTTCCGTTGATATATAGTAGATCACCCAGATCATTATGTACAAGGAGTTATGATTGTTTAAATTTGGAGAAAAAATACGCCAGGCCTCAGTACTTTTTCCTGCACGTTTTATTGTTCACTACTATTCACGGTTCGATCGGAATGTTCATAACTCGTCGTTCGGGTGTCCGTTTTGGATGATCCACATATCGTTGGAAATCTTATTAGATACTCTACGCAATGGTGGGTCATAATCTAAGACATTTAGCACGGAAAATTTATAATCCATTCTAGAAGATAGAACCCAACACGTTTATGCACAAATTTTCAACAAAAAATTTCCCGGGGTATTACATCATCCCCCCCTTGGAAACATTCGTCCTAGAATGACGCTAGACATGACAAGATTAGATAGGGAATAGAGAATACATCTGAAAATATTCGTTAGACTCATCACCACATCGTTTCCCACTCCGAATGCAACATAGAATGCATAAATTCAAGAAACTACAGCTGAACACATAATAAATGACAGCTGAACTACTGCAACTTTTATCAAAAGTGCATGATTTAGGAAAGAACGGTACCTATGGCTTGATCGGAGTTCGCAGAAAATTGGTGCGAGTACTTGGATCGAATATCCGCCTCAGCTTCCCAAGTTGCACCCTCAACAGATTGGTTTCGCCACAACACCTTGACCAAGGGAACTTCTTTGTTCCTTAGTCTTCGGACACTGAAATCAAAGAATCTCAACAGGAATCTCATCAAAAGAAAGATTTTCTTGAATGTCAGCACTCACAGAGGAATCCACTACCACAGCACCGCTAATATGCTTTCTAAGCATAGAGACATGGAATATTGGATGAACAGAGGACAACTCAGAAGGCAACTCGACCTCATAAGCTACCTTACCAACACGACTAAGAATTTTGTAAGGACCAACATAACGGGGACTAATCTTCCCCTTCTTTCCGAATCTCTTCACCCCTCTCATGGGTGAAATTTTCAGATACACTAGGTCACCAGCTTCAAACTCAAGGTCTCTCTTTCTAACATCCGCATATGACTTCTGACGACTCTGCGCAGGTTTCAACCTTTCCCTAATCAACTTAACTTTTTCCATAGCCTCAAACACCGAATCAGGACCACTCACATCCGCTTACCCACCTCGAACCAACCTATGGGTGATCTACACTTCCTCTCATATAAGGCTTCAAACGAAGCCATGCCAATACTAGAGTGGAAACTGTTATTGTAAGCAAACTCTATCAACAATAAGTGATCATCCCAACTTTCCTTAAAGTCAAGTGCACAAGCTCTCAACATATCTTCTAAGGTCTGGATGGTCTGCTCAGCCTGACCATCGGTCTGTGGATGAAAAGCAGAACTCAAAAGCACTTGGGTACAAAGACCCTTCGGAAAAGCTTTCCAAAATTGTGAAGTGAACTGAGTGCCCCTATCCGAAATGATAGACAAGGGAACTCCATGCAGTCTGACTAGCTCTCGGATATACAATCTAGCATAATCCTCAGCAGTATATGAAGTATGAACAGGCAAGAAATGAGAAGACTTAGTCAATCTATCAACCACAACCCAAATGGAATCATGATGGCGTCGAGAAGGAGGTAAACTAATCACGAAGTCCATATTTATCTCTTCCCACTTCCAGGTGGGAATACTAAACTCTTGCATCATACCACCAGGTCTTTGGTGTTCAACCTTAACCTGTTGGCATGTTGCACACTTAGCTACAAACGCTGCTATATCTTTCTTCATGCCACTCCACCAATAGATTTCCCGCAAGTCTCGGTACATCTTGGTGGCACCAGGATGAATAGAATATCGCGCCCCGTGCTCTTCAGCCATAATCCTCTTTCTCAGATCATCAACATTCGGGACACACAATCTACCCTGCAATCTCAACACACCATCTCCTCCTTGGGAGAAAACCTCTACTTTTTGGTCCTTGACTGACTCCTTCAGTCTAACCAAACTAGCATCTAAATATTGTTTTTCCTTCACTTCCGAAACCAAGGAGGATTCGGAACTACTCTGAACCCCTATACTACCTTCAGCAGAGTCAAATAACCTAACCCCCAATCTAGCCAAACGATGTACATCACGAGCCAACTCTTTCTTACCTTCTACCACATGCAAAACACTACCCATGGACACTCTACTTAGGGTATCCTCCACAACATTGTCCTTGCCCGGATGGTACAGCACACTTATATCATAGTCCTTTAACAATTCTAACCATCGTCTCTGCCTAAGATTCAATTCTCTCTGGGTAAACACATACTGCAGACTCTTATGATCAGTGAAAACATCAACATGGACACCATACAAATAGTATCTCCAGATTTTCAAAGCAACCACAACAACAACCAACTCAACATCATGGGTGGGATAATTTTTCTCATGGGGTTTCAATTGTTTAGAAGCATAAGCTATCACCTTACCCTTCTGTATCAATACGCAACCCAACCCAACTCTCGAAGCATCACAGTACACCACAAAACCATCAACACCATCAGGCAAAGTCAAAACAAGGGCTGAAGTGAGTTGAGTCTTCAACTCCTGAAAACTCTTCTCGCAAGATTCGAACCACAAGAACTTCACTTTCTTTTGGGTCAACCAAGTCATAGGAGACGCTATAGAGGAGAAACCCTCAAAAAAACGGCGGTAATAGCCAGTTAAACCCAAGAAACTTTGAATATCGGTCGAAGAAATAGGTCTAGGCCAATTTCTAACAGCTTCAGTCTTTTGGGGATCAACTTTAATACCCTCAGAAGAAATGATATGACCCAGAAAAGCAACTGACCTTAGCCAAAACTCACACTTACTGAACTTGGCAAACAACTTGTGATCTCTAAGGGTTTGCAAGACAGTTCGGAGATGATCAGAATGTTCATCCTCACTACGGGAGTACACCAGTATATCATCGATGAACACTATCACAAACATATCTAGATATGGTCTGAACACTCGATTCATGAAGCCCATGAAAGCTGCTGGGGCATTAGTTAACCCAAAAAACATAACAAGAAACTCAAAATGTCCATAACGAGTTCGAAAAGCGGTTTTCGGGATGTCACACTCCCTAACTTTGAGTTGATGATAGCCGAAATGAAGGTCTATCTTTGATAAATAACTTGCACCTTGCAATTGGTCAAACAAATCATCTATTCTTGGAAGGGGGTACTTATTTTTTACGGTGACTTTATTCAGTTGGCGGTAATCAATGCACATACGCAAAGAGCCATCTTTCTTTCTCACAAACAACACAGGAGCACCCCAAGGAGAAACACTGGGCCTTATGAAACCCTTATCTAGTAGATCTTTGAGTTTCTCTTTCAACTCCTTAAGTTCTGCAGGGGCCATACGGTAAAGAGGAATAGAAATGGGCTGAGTATCGGGAAGAAGATCAATCCTGAACTCTATCTCTCTATCAGGAGGTATCCCTGGGAGATCATCTAGAAAGACATCAGAAAACTTATTGACGACGTTAACAGACTGGAGAGTTGGAGTCTCAGACTTAGTGTCTTTGACTCTAACCAAATGGTAAATACAACCCTTGGAAATAAGCTTTCTAGCTTTGAGGTAAGAGATAAAATGACTCTTGGGTGACACAGAATTCCCAGACCACTCAAATACGGATGCACCCGGAAACTGAAACTTGACCATTCGGGTCCGATAATCAATAGAGGCATAAGAAGAATACAGTCAGTCCATACCCAGAATCACATCAAAATCTACCATGTCTAACTCAATCAGATCAGCCAACAAAACTCTATGAAGAATGGTAACAAGACACTTTTTATACACTTTCTGGGCAACAATCGAATCACCTACTGGGGTAGAAACTAGGATAGGCTCAGGAATAATCTCAGGACTCATTTCAAAATTCACAGCAATCAAAGGTGTAACATATGAGAAACTTGATCCAGGATCCAACAAAGCATAAACATCAAACTGAAATATACGAAGCATACCAGTAACAACATCAGGAGAGTCCTTCTGTTCCTGGCGAGACGGTAAAGCATAGAATTTATTCTGGCGCTGCCCACCAGCATTGCTATAAGAGGTGCCCTAAGCTGGGGTTGGGCGAGTCGCTGGAACTGGAGCACTAATAGTCTGAGTCTGGGTCTGAGGGCGATAATCACGACGCCCTTGTCTATCCTGTGGACAATCTCTAACTTGTGACCCATGTCACCACACCGGAAACAACCCCTCTTCTCACCCCAACACTCACCCAAATGAGCCCTACCACACTTAGGACATAGGGGACGATTTTGATTACTGCCAGCACTGTACTGAGACCTGGATGCATATGATCTGCTACCTTGCTCCTGCCTACATCTAGGCAAGGGAGAACTAGCAGATGACTATATTGGCATAGACGAACGATCCTGATACTGAGGGATACTCCCTCCCTGCGATCTAGTCTGACCCTGTCCGTGCTGCTCAGACCTAGCTCTCTTATTCCCTCTCATTCTATCTATCTCCTTAATCTTGTCTGCCTCAATCTGTTGGGCATGAGTCATCAGCCTAGAAAGATTTATCTCACTATTCAATATAGCAGACCTACACTCCTTAACCACATAACTAGACACTCCAGTCACAAACTTACTCATACTAGCCCAATTATCAGCCACTAATTCAGGAGCATACTTGGCCAACTGATTAAACTTTAGACAGTACTCCCTAACAGTCATAGAGCCCTGTCGCAGATTCATAAACTCTTCCACCTTCGCCTTCCTCATCTCCAAAGGGAAAAAGTTATCCAGGAATGCATCCTGGAACTCTTGCCAAGTCGTAGGGACAGCTCCCTCACCTCTACCTTTCCTCCAAGAAACAACCCAGTCATAATCAAGGTCTTTCAACCTATGTGCAGCCAACTCCACACTATGTTCCTCAGATACATACATCACCTGAGTAATCTTCCACACCTCCTCTAAAAACAACTGTGGATCCTCATCAGACCTGGACCCATAGAATTCCGACGGATTTATCCGCATGAAGTCACGGATCCTGGAAGTAGCTGAATCACCTCCCTGCTGCTATGGAGCCGGGGCCGAGTTGGCCTGAACATTTTTAGTAATAGCTTGGGCCAGTGCCTGAAAGGCTGCCCAAAATTTAGCATGAGACACGTTTTCATTCAATGGGTCATCGGGTTGAAGTTGCTGACCATCATTATTTCTTCTCGCTCGACGTGGAGGCATATTTCTGAAAGAGGAGAGCACGAATCAATAGCAGAGAGAGACACTTTAAGCACGATAGACTTCTGAAAGAAAGAATCACACTTTTTCCTAAAACGTCTTGTAGCCTCTTGCTCATAGATGTGGCGCGCTACACACCGATGATCAAGACTCTACTTAACGCGGCTTGTCAGACTCCCTACGATACCTTAAAACCTTAGGCTTTGATACCAAGTTTGTAACGCCTCTAAAATGGGTTCCGGAGCATCACACGGTGCTTGAGGCTACGAATAGCCCCAAGCTAACCCTTTGAGCCATTTTCATTCAGTTCAACACAAATCAATGGGGTTTCAATAAATAACCCTCAAATATCAACAGAGTAATTATCATCCAAGAATAAAAGAATTTTAGAAAGATAACAAAATACGACTTATTAGTCAACTCCCAACATCTATACTAGTCTGACAAGCCTCTAAGAAAATTAATAAAACTAGCGAGCCATTTAGATATGCCCCAACTGACTCATACTCAGTTATCAAATGTAAACAATTCCGTGAAACCAACATCAGATATCACGTCCTCGGAACATGAGGACTCACCACAACAGAGGATGTAGAACAGCGTGCCCGAAGAATCACTGTCGAACCTGGAACTGAGCACCTGAACCTACATTCTGAGAAAATGCAGCCCACATCCGAAGATGTGGGTCAGTACCATGGAAAGGAACTGAGTATATGGGGGTGTATGCAGTTGTATAAACATCATCATCATAAATATTTATAAGAAATATGAAGGATGTATGAAAAACTCACATAGCCCGAACAAAATCATCATAATCATGAGAGGATGAAATAAGTATAATAACACATGTGAGTCATCATATAATTTGTCGATCACTTTCAGTTCAACAAGAATATCAATTCTCATAATGTAAATATCATTTAAATATTTTGAAAGAATAACTTTGACAATTCCACTTTCAAATCACTTCACCGTTCACCATAGACACAAGGAAACACACACACACTGGGAGATCCTATAACCGACATAAACTATATGATCCACATGGAGTCCAACGTCCAACCCACGTTGGGGAGAGCCATCCTATCCTTTCCATCGGAGTAGGACATCCAATATCAATACAAAAACACTAGTGATCACTATATAAATCAGCCTCAGGCTCACGTCCTATGGGGGCACGTAGTTCTAGGGAAGTAAGGTCACTTTATACCTCCCACTCGGTGCTAAAGAGTACTCCCGGACTTAGCTCAGATCATTTCAAAGACAATCCGCAACAAAACAACTTTCATCAATATATAAGTATACATCGGGAGCCATCATGCTACCCATTTATCATAGTCAAACACGTTGTGGATTTCTTTCACATTCGAGTTCAAAGCGACTCCATTAAGACCAAAAGTTCAAATCATTCAACACATCTCAAATATTCAACATCAACGTGCTTATAGCACACATTTTCTCAAAGACACAATTTCAAATGGGGTTCAAGACCCAAATATCAAAATCATGATAAATATCGTTCAAGATTCATGCTTTATATCACCACACATGTAAATCCATCTTTCAAAATCATAGACATCAAAATTTCATAATAATTATCATAGAATAGGAGTTCATGCTTCATAATCATAATAATCAAGTAAAAATCATGACTTCGTAAAGAAAATTACTTTTGGGCACAAGAACGAAAGAGTGCTCTTGTTGAAAACCCCCACATACCTTGAAATTGACCTCTTGATTATGGAATCCTGTTCACACAAATAAGGGGTGCTCCTCGAAGGTCTCGAGATGATTAGTTCGATTATTGGATCAAATTTGAATTTCTATGGTGAAATTGGAAGATATTTGGAGTTCAAAATGGACCTAGGGTTTAGTTCTCTCAATGTTTTTGATGGAAGAACATAAATTCTATGGCTCAATATAGGTATAAATGGACAATTTTTGTCCATAAAGTGAAGGCATAATGACCAAAATGCCCTTAAAAATCAACTAATTCTCGAATCTGTCCTTTGGTGGACTGTTTTGATAGTCTGAAGTAGATCAACCATAACGTTTTACTCCGATATCCAAATTGGATGAAACCAATTTCATTAGAAAGAGGACTCTCATATCTTTCCGTTGATAAATAGTATCTCACCCAGATCATTGTGTACGAGGAGTTATGATCATTTGAAGTTGACCCAAAAATTCACTTTTGATAGGCTGAAATAGATCAACCATAACTTTTTGCTCCGATAGACAAATTGGATGAAACCAATTTCATTGGAAAAAGGACTCGCAGATCTTTCCGTTGATGTATAGTACATTACCCAGATCATTATATACAAGGAGTTATGATCGTTTAAAGTAGGAGTAAAAATACGCCAGGCCTCAGTACTTTTTCGTGCACGTTTTACTGTTCACTACTATTCACGGTTCGATCGGAAAGTTCATAACTCGTCGCTCGGGTGTCCGTTTTGGATGATCCACATATCGTTGGAAATCTTATCTAATACTCTACGCTATGGTGGGTCATAATCTAAGACATTTCGCACGAAAAAGTTATAATTCATTCTAGAAGATAGAACCCAACACGTTTACGCACAAAATTTCAACGAAAAATTTCCCGGGGTATTACAGCCAACCAGCACACTATACTCCGAAAAGAAAATTTGCAGGAGTTATTTTCTCAAGAAAGATTTTGAGTAAAAAATATTATAATTAAAAAAATTTAAAACTATTTGTGAAATAAACATGAGAATGAAATAGCAAAACATCTGCAACCCAGCTGAAGCATGTATGTGAGTGCAACGTCAAACACATAAACTCAATGATCAAACGACACTGCAGCTTTTACAAGTGAAGAAACACTCCCTAAAAATCTTAACAGCCACTAACTAGTGGAGTCCAAATTTTGGGGCTCTTTTTCCTTCTACAGGAGCCATTAACAGCGTGAGTGCAAAATATCACACTTCGTGACTTCTTTTATTAATTCTTTGTTGCTTAGTTAGTCCAAACGAGCTAGACAGAGATATGGATGTGTACAAATATCCTACAACTCAATTAAAATATCTAATGCTTGAAATAACACAGAAATTTCAGGTACACATGATCAATAGATTTTGATTAGATAGAAATATGTAGCTAAAATTTCCTTGCCTTTCTTTTGCACTAGGAGATGGGTGGGAAGGGAAAGGGGAGTAGGAAAAAATTCAAATTTAATGGGTTATTTTGGAATATTAAAAATATTATTTTTGTAATACATTGGCACCATTACACTCTCAAAAAACAAAAGACTATAGCACCAACCATGCCATAAAGGATTCATATGGTTTGTAAATACTCTACTAAGTTAAAGCGTGTATCCGGTCACTAGCAAAGTTTCAAGTGTTTAACTTGCAAATTGTGCTTGGTTTAAAGGGTTATCTAGGTATTTGGTAATAAATGTATTATACAGTTTAACCATCAAGAACAGTAAACTAGGAAAAGAACAAAGTGTATTACTGATAAAAAGAAGCTAGTAGCACAAAGAAGTACAACAATAATCTGATCCAAATTAGCACGAAGCCAACAAGCAAACTATACACCGAAAAGAAAATTTACAGGAGTTATTTTTTCAAGAAAGATTTTAAGTTAAAAATATTATAATTTAGATGAATTTAAAACTATCTGTAAAATAAACATTAGAATGAAACAATATCTGCAACCTAGCTGAAGCATATATGCGAGTGCAACGTCAGACACATAAACTCAATGTTTAGACGACACTGCAACTTTTACAAGTGAAGGAACAATCCCTAAAAATCTTAACAACCACTAACTAGCAGAGTCGAAATCTTGGGGCTTTTTTTCCTTCTACAGGAGAAAATCATACTAGCAACTTGATAAATATTTTATCCGAAAATAGGCCAACTACAACTACGAAACTTGAGTTCATGATGGAACATGTAGATGTTAGTGCAGGGAAGAGAGTATATAGAAAATGATCAACAATAGTTAAAACTTTAATATAAGAGCAACCAAGAGTGAAACTTAACTGTCAATGGAGTGGGTGCAAACCTTGGAGATCAAGGTTCAAATCTCAACAAAGACCCAAAACCACTAGGTGGGCAGAATTAAGCTAGCAGAGACATCACAATTCCCTATCCAATACTAAGAACTTCTATATGCCAACCCACAAATCGTGGCAGCAAAGTATATTTGTATTACCTCATCTAAACCAAATAAATTTCAGTTTTACGATGCGTTTCCTCATCAGTAAGAGGTGGCCAACAAGGACCCTTTACAAGTCATTATATACATGATTTGATATTGTTTAGGAAATACAAAACTATAGAAACAAAATTGAAAATAATGTATTAGAAAATAGAGAATAGTGAAGTAAAAAAAAAAAATTGAGCAAAAACAAAATTTGAATCAAGCAAGTAGTAGAAAAAAAAAAAACAGACGAAATTAAGCAAAGCACACAAATTAGGGAACCAAACAAATGAAATTGAAAACAAAAATTAGGGATATCATACCTGATTAGCTGTTATAGTAGTTGTGTTATGAGAAATCGGCGATGGAAAATTGTTCAGTTTATTGTGCAAACAGATAATGAACACACCTTTATGAATTAACAAATTATAAATGCGCAGCTTGTGAACAATTAGGGAAAATCTTTTAAGATGAATAACGATAATGCGAATATGGAACGTTTTCTCTCTGTTCTTTTAAAATAAAACAGAGTTTTTATTTTAATTTTTATAAAAAAAATAGCGCCTTACCTTTATGAATATGGAACGATAATGACCTTTTTAGCGTCTTCATGTTTTACTAATTAAATAGTCAAAATGATTTTTTCATTAAAATTTTAATATTCCCACTCAAGGCTCAAATTATCAATGGGGACCAGTTAATAATTTTTTTTAGGACCATATTTTATCCCTTCACAATAAAATGTACAATTAGGGACCGGAATATAATTTCGTCCCAATAAATATACTCTTAGAGACGAAATTATTCGTCCCTAAATGTTGGTCTTAGATAGACCTTTTTGTTGTAGTACTTATTATTATTGTTACCCAAATTAACTACTAATTCCTCAAATTATTTCTCAAGATTTTTGTTGAATTCTAATAATCATAGGTACTGTTATAAAATATTCACTTTATGTTATGATTCTATTGCGAAAATTCTCACTTTTGCTATATGAAGAACTGGAGTGGGGATTATTTCCTTGGATTATCCCACCTTAATAGCTAGTTTTTGGGGTGTGGCTCTAATAAGATTGTATCAATCGTATTAGAGCCATCTATCATCCTCCGCGCCAACCATACCTGATATGGTGATGCCGGTATGATAGTGTTCGGCCCAGACTATCAATGTCTAGCGCACTGTCATCGAGGAGCCTGGGCACCTGATTCTTGAAAGGATACCTGAGAAAGAGCTACCTACACAAGTAGTGTGAAAGCTATTCAGAATGAAGCCATGATACAGAAACATGGTGGTTCGTTATGATTCTATTATAAAATCGGTTATATGAGTCGTGTTGTAGGACTTATATAATCTTGAGTTGTTCCACCTTAATAGCGAGCTTTTGGGTGTTAGACTCTCCTTAATTCATTCACTCATTCATTCAAAATATCGAATAGTTTGTATAACTTTCATATTGATTTATTGATATATAAATTTGATTTTGTACTTGTAGAGATGCCAAATGTGACTGCTAATCCCTACCTAGGTACAGTCAGACATTTCATGGACCTTGTGACTACAGGGAGGCTGAATGTGAAGACAAGTGTGTAAACTTAGAGCATACTCTTCGTGGGGAGTGTAATCATGATTTGGGTGGTTTTGGTTATGCTTGTTTTTGTTATGTTTGTTGAATGAAGTAATTAGACAACGGCTTGAATAAGTAGAGATATTCATGAGTACGAATATCTCATGAGATTATTTTATCTTGTCCTTCGTATGTATGAAATAGTAATTTCATCATTAATGGTGAAATAAAATATCTCATATCAAACATGAAATAAAGTTTGTAAGATTGTTTTTCTTATCCTACTCCTTACTCCTTTGGCAATAAATAAAACTGTATTTACTACGCTTTGATTAATTTTCGTGTTGTAATAAGTGTGTAATATTCAAGTTGTGGAATGCTTGTATGCCTTTTGGTGTCATTTAATAAAATACCTCAATTGTTACACCTTGACTATACTTAATTAATATGTATCATTAGTTTGTCACCTCAATTTTATGACTATGGTAAATTAAACTATGTCCTGGCTAGTACTTATTTTCCATGTCTTCTGCTTTACATTAAGAAAGGAAAAATAATAGAGTACCCAATAAAATTCATGTGGCATAATTTAATAAATAAACAATTGTACTAATAGTCCTGAAATTATGAAATATATTGTAATACCTTGCATTTTCGGGCTAGTCTATGAACCGTCGTTCTTACGTGTAGAAGCTATAATCCTAGTGATTCCCATGTTAATATAAGTTTCATGATATTTTTTCTCGTGTTTGATGAGATTTTGAGGTGAATAATGTTCATAGAAGTCACTTAGAGCCTAGTGGAGCTAAGATCCTTTGATTCGTCCAAAGTTTAATTTTTGATTTTACAAAGGTCTACTTTAAACGTGTATAAATTTTTATATACGTGAAATTTTTCATCCCAAGACCCACCAAATTGTAGATAATTGAATTATCTTTCTAACGATATCAAATTCGTAAAAATCCGATAACTGAGTAAAAAGTTATTGCATTTTACGTGTGAGGCAGTGAGCCGACGCAATCTTGGCGCGTCTCGTCGACTGCGCCTCGACACGAAAAATTAACGCGGATCCAAAGTTGTTTTACATGCTAATTCAATTTCAAAAGGACCTAGGGTCACTTTGGTCAATTCCCCTCACCCAAAACCGTCCAAAACACATAATTTCACCCCCAAAAAAGCAAAGATGCCTCATTATTCATCTTTTCATCTTAAGAAGCAAAACCCTAGCTCATTAAACTTCCTCCCCAAGAAATTCAAATTCCTCTAATTATTCTCCAAGGAAATTCAAGATTAAGGGTTCCCAATACAAAAGCTTTGAGAATTCATCACCAAAGCATCAATAGAAGTCCAAGATTCAAGCTTTTGCATTCAATTCATCAAAGATAATCTATTAAGGTATGTGGGGTTTCAACAAGGACAATTCTTTCGTCCTTGTGCCCAAAACTTGTTTTTAATTACAAAGATATATGATTTTTTGATGTTTTTCTATAAATTTAAAGTTTGGGTTTGTACCCCATATTGCTATTCATGAGATTATGAGATTTTCAATGTTTTAGAAGATGAATTACATGAGCATGTTGATATTATTATGCGAATTACATGAGCATGTTGATATTATTATGCTTATAGCTGAAATTTCCAGATTTTAAGATGATTTATGAATGTTTATGTTATAAAATACGGATTTTGAGATGTTTTAGTATGAGATTGAAGTATGGATCTTTAAGCCCTAACTAATGATTGTTATTTTGAGAATTTTTGTGCCATAAGCACCCCATGATGAGTTTATCCTTAGATTTTGAGAAAAGATTTGACCTTTTGGTCACAATAAAATTGAAATCTACTTTACAGATTAAGATTACAGATTTTACAGTGGTTTCATTATAAACCATGAGATTATTTTTAAAGTGGATTTTCTGGAGATCTTGAGCATTAGATTGGGAGTAGTATTTAGCACCAACCAGAAAGTGTGGGTTTAGCACATCCTACTTCCACAAAACTACGTAGCCAGTGTAGGTACAGACTCAGATTATTCCCATTAGATGACAGATTTAGCTTGTGATCGATCACATGGATTAGGTTCTATTCCGATGGCAAGGGGTAGGACAGCTCTCCCAACGTGGATAAGACATTGGACTCCATGGATACTCACATGGTTTATGTCGGTTAGAAGAACCTTTCAAATAGATATCCCTCACTCTTAAAACAGTTTTTAATTATTTAAAGTCTTGAGATGATGTGTTTACTATGCAGAATGAGTTTCAGATTTCTTTTAGCTTATATGATTTGAGAAAAAGGGAAGAATACAAATTTCAGAACTAAATGTAATGACTCATAAGATTTATACTACATGTCTCACTATTCATGATTTATGATTTTTAGATTTCAGATTTCTCAAGCTATGTGAGTCATTTACATTTAGCATACATGATTTTATAAATTGTGATGATATCATGTTTTAACTTATGCATTCGCCCCCATATACTCAGTACATCCTCAAAGTACTGATCCACATATATGTCTATGTGCTACATTCTCTCATAATGTAGGTACAAGTTTTAGTATGCACATTCAGACTCAGACAGTTGCAGATTCTAGCCAGTGAGATGATGAGTCCTCATATTTCAGGGACTTTAGTTAGATTTATTTATGTTCTTTACTTTATAGATCATATGTACTGATTTGTGATAGTTAGGTTCGCGTCCTAGCTATCTATAGTCAGTATAGTAGAGGCTTCACAGATATTAGTTAGAGTCTGTCTTGTAATTTCAGTCCTTCTTTTCAGACTTTATTGGAATGTAATGTTGTATCTATTATCTATATTGTATCATTATGTATTCCACCATTATTATGTTTTTGCAAAGTAAACTCAGTATTTATTTCATATTTATTCAACTGCTTAATAGTATGCCAGTTCATGGGTTAGCTTGGGATCACTTGTGATCCTAAGCACCGTGTGACGTCTCGGGATAGATTTTCGGGGCGTTACATATATACTACTATTTTTTCGATAAAAAAACAAAAAAGGTACGAATATATCCCTAAACTTTGATAAATGGTACAGATATACCCTCTGTCATACTTTAGGTACAAATATACCCTTGCCATTAATGAAAAGGTACATCTATACCCTTGAACTTTAATAAATGGTACAAATATATCCTCCAACGTACTTTAGGTAGAAACATATCCTTGTATTAATGAAAAGCTACATATATACCCTTCTCACTAATGGTAGGACACGTGTCACAATCCTGTTCATTTGGCCTTTTTAAATTTAATTTATCCCAACCCCAGCCCAAAATAATCCTAATTTAGCCCATAACCCAATCCAAATTATAATAACCCAAACCCGACCCGATCTAATAGAAAGAGAAAGAGAAAATGAATATGCATGAATAGAGATGCGCCTTGAAGGTTCTATTAGACCGGGTCGGGTTTGGGTTATTATTTGAATCGATTTATGGGTTAAATTAGAATTATTGTCAGGTAGTATGAGGATAAATTAAATTAAAAAGGACAAATGAACAAGGTTGTAACACGTTTCCTTCCATTAGTGAGAAGGGTATATTTATACCTTTTCATTAATGCTAAGAGTATATTTGTACCTAAAGTATGACGGAGGGTATACCTGTAGCATCTATCAAAGTTCAGGGGTATATACGTACCTTTTCATTAATGAAAAGGTTATATTTGTAAATAAAGTATGATAAAAGGTATATCTATACCGTTTATAAAAGTTCAGGGGTATATACGTACCTTTTCATTAACGACAAAGGTATATTTGTACCTAAAGTATGACGGAGGGTATATTGTTATGTCTCAATGATATATATTAACGTCGGGTTGTGATTAAAAATTGGAAAAAGACAAAAATTTAAGGTTCTAACACAAAGTTTTGAACCATAGTAACTACAACAACATACTCAATGAAATTTCGTAACTGAGATCTAAAGAGGGTAAAGTGTACACAAGCATTACCTGAGGTTGTTTCTGGAAGACAGTCCACTCACTATTCAAAATTTTGTATATGCAACAATTTAATTCTTTAAATTATGTGTATTTGTGTTAAGTAGCAACTTCGAGGTGAAAACAATGGAGAAAAAAGGAAAATTAGTTCTGTGAAGGAACAGGGAGAGAGAATCTGTAAGCTTCTTCTCTTCTCATTGAACTGAAAATGAAAATATCTTTCTCTCTTATACAAAGTGAGTTGGGCTTATTGCTTATATATTAGCCCGAAATTAGACTATCATGGTGCTAGACTCTCTTTTCTAAACGGGGCAAGCCCAATACAAAACATACACCTGAAATTATTAGTACTCTAACTAATCAAATAAATAGAACATGTCATTCAACCCCCCTCCACCCCTCAAGTTGGAGGGTGCTAACACGCCCAACTTGTATAGATGAAGATGATGAGAAATACTAGGAAGAATCTTCATAAAGAGATTAGCCAGTGGCGAAGAACTAGATGTGTGGAAAAGACTAACAAGGCCATCGCCAAACTTGGAACGCATAAAGTGGCAGTCTAATTCAATAGGCTTTGTGCGCTCATGAAATACCTGATTGCGGGCAATATGGAGAGCAACTTGATTATCACAAAAGAAGGGAATAGGAAATTGAACAGTAACGCCAAAGTGAGATAGTAAGCAAACCAGCCAAGTCAGTTCATCCACCGCCTTGCCCATAGCCCAATATTCAGCTTCAATGGAAGACAAAGACCCAACAGGATTCTTAGACTTCTAACCAACAAGAGCATCACCCAAGAAAATAGCAAAACCAGACACAGAGCGACAACAATCAGGACAAGCTCCCCAATCACTATCACAGTAAGCAGAAAAGGTGAGATCATGAGAAGAAGGGATAAATAAGACAAAATCAGAGGTACCCTTAAAGTAGCGCAACAAATGTAGAGCATCCTTCCAATGAGGCAAACATGGAGCCTGCAGAAATTATCTAAGGAGTTGCACTGTAAAAGATAAGTTTGGACGCATATGGGTTAAGAAATTCAGCTTTTCAATCAAGCAACGATAGAACTCAGGATTAGGGAGAGGGTTACTAACATCTGCTTGCAGCTTACCATGAGGCTCAAGAGGAGAAACAACAAAACTACAATCTGGACAATTAAAGTCTGTCAACAAATTAGCAATGAATTTCTTTTGATGTAAAAGCATACCCGAAGAACAGTAGAAAACCTCAACACCCAAAAAATAATGCAAAATTCCCAAATCTTTGATCCAAAACTAGTTATGGAGAAAATATTTGATTGCAGCAAACCCAGTAAGATCAGCCCCAGTCAGAATAAGATAATCAACATACATAACAAGAATAACCAAAGAAGATCCAGACCCTCTTATAAAAATTGAATAATCATTTAAAAAATAAGAATAGCCTCGAGAATAGAGGTTCTGAGAGAGTTTAGCATACCACTGGTGAGAGGCCTGCCGGAGGCCATAAAGAGACTTCAATAATTTGCACACCAAAGAAGAACCGGAGGAAGAAGTAGAAATAGCCAGCCCAGGGGGAAATTTCATATACACCTCTTCATCTAAGTCACCATGCAAGAACGCATTATTGACATCAAGTTGGAAGAGAGGCCAACTTTGTTTCACAAAAACAGTAATAAGAGCCTTGATGGAAGACATCTTGACAACAGGGAAGAAGGTCTCATGAAAATCAACACTCTCAACTTGAGTGTCACCTCGAACTACAATTCTAGACTTATACCTTTCTATGCTATGATCAACTCGATATTTAATTTTGTAGACCTATTTGCACCCTATGGCTTTCTTACTATGGGTAAGGGGAACCAAAGACCAAGTGTCATTAGCCTCAAGAGCCTCAAACTCTTTCCTCATGGCGTCAACCCATTCAGGAATAGTAGAGGCTTGAGAATTAGAGTGTGTCTCAAAAGAAGGAGGCTGACTCATAGTATAATAGAGAAAACTGATCTGGGGCAGAAGAAATGGAGAAAACAAAATCATTTAGGTAGGTAGGGAGAGTATGGAGCCTGGTGGACCTTCGAACGATAGGAAGAGAAAAAAATATAGAGGTGGAGCAGAGGATAGGGTTGAAGTGGAAGGATGAGAAAAGAAGAAACAACAAGAGAAGAAGTAGGCATAAGGGGAAAATCATCAAGAAATAGAGAAATGGATAGAGAAACAGAAGAAGGAGGGGAAGAACATAATGAAGAAGAAGAAAAGGGAAACAAATGTTCATGAAAGATAACATCTCTAGATATAAAAGTTGTCTTAGATTCAAGATTGTAAAGTTTGTAACCCTTTTTACCAAAAGGGTATCATAAGAAGACACAAGGAACAACATTAGGCTGGAACTTGTCTCTATGGAGCTTTGGAATGGTAGAATAACAAAGGCAACAAAAAGCTCTCAAGTATGTATAACTCGGAGGATGTTCATAAAGAACTTCATAAGAAGTCTTGTTTTGAAGTAAGGGAGTGGGAAACCTATTGATCAAATAGGTGGCAGTGAGAATGCAATCTCCCCAAAATCTAATAGGAAGATGAGATTGAAAAAGTAAGTGTAGACACGTAATTTTGTCCCTCCCCGAAATCATTTTTACCATTTTTACCCGATCTTACTGCGTGCCCTCACCCGTGTGATTATACCCCATAAAAATATAAACAATAACAAAATTCAATAAATCCATTCCCTATCCTAACAAATCTTATCCTAACCAACTCATCCACCTTACTAACCTACCCTACCCCACTACCCCACCCTACCTCACTACCCCCTTTACACGTTTCTTTTCCACAAAGTAAAGGGGTTAAAAAGGGGAGAACCCATCAGAAAAAAGGAGAGGAATACATAGGGGATCCCCTTTTTCTTCTTGACCGATCTCACAAAAATTAACACACAGCAATGCATACAGACCACAATACCATACATGGGATCATCTTCCATATTCACACATCTACTCACAATAATAATTTCACACTCACAGTCACACACATAAAAAAAAGAGATTGAGATGAAGAACGAGTAGAGATTAGGGAGTAGATCGAGAGGAAGATCAAAAAATGGTGAAGAATTGAACGGAGAGATCGAGAGAGAGATCGAAGAGTGAAAACAGGGGAGTCCTGCCATTGTTACTATTTTGGCAATCGGTTTCTTCGCTGGAAATCGACTGAGAAATGTCTCCTGGGCATTGTAGTTACTGTTACGGCAAAAACCTCACCGGAATCATCTCCAGTCATTGAAATGGATCAACCCAGTCCCAAAATTCCCCAAAATTCCCATCGTTTTTCTTGATTGTTCAGGTGGAATTCCATCGGAAAACATATTCCAGTAACCAAGTCACTAAAAACAACTGTTCGAGCTGATCCCGGCAATGTCTAGACGAAAATCACTATACGGGTATTGCGTCTCGTAGTTTCTGTCTTGGGTACCTCCTCATTTTTTGATTTTTCTTTGGGTTGGCAAAAACAAAGAAAAATAGTGTAAACCGAAGCTGGTTTGGTCTTATTGTTGAGGTTCAGTTCGAGACTCTGATTGTGGTTCTAGTCGGAAGGAGAAATTTCAATTGAAAAGCATTGAGGCCCATTTCTTACATCATTCTCTATTCTATTTTTTGGAATTTTGATTGTTTGTTGTAGGTGTGAATAACTTGTTTGTTTAGCATATTTAAATCTTTTTTGTGTGTACGTGGTTGATGTTGGATTTGATAGTCGAAGAATTGGTTAATTAGTTTGACAATGGAATTGAGGAAGACAGGAATTGAAAGTTGATAAAAATGAATATTGTGGTTTTTTTATTCATTGTTGATATTGAACGTGATATGTCGTCGAGTGGGTTGGCAAACAGTAGGGTTGGATAGGCATTTAGAATTGTTGGAATGTTTGGAATATTTGTGGAATATTTTGTTTATCGTATTTGAAAAGTGTATTCATTTAGCCGTGTACGCGAAGGATGTTTGTGATCAAGGACCGAGGCATCGGGTAAAGCATAGTTTAGGACTATTGTAGGTTATTTCAGTATATTTTATTTTGGTTTGTAATAAATTGGACTGGACATTTTTGTTTTGGGCTTGTTTTGGTTTGGTTGGTTTGTTTGTTTCGTGGTTGTTATTTGTTGTTTTATACATCCTTAATGTCAAATTAGCCGATATGCTCTACCAAGAGACCGTGGTCGAACCACGGGATCGAGGGGTGCCTAACACCTTTCTCTCGGTCAACAGAATTCCTTAACCGGAATCTCTGTTCGCAAACTAGTTTTAAAGAGTCAAGTCATTTTGAAAAGGATTTTCCAAAGGTGACTTGGCACATCGGATTATGCCAAGTGGCGACTCTGAGTTTTGAATGTAAAAGTAATCCTTTTTCGAAACAAATTTACTTTTTTTGTCACTTTAATAATAAAAACCCTTTTCAAACCTTAAAATTATCTTTTTTGGGTTAAAAAGGGGTATGACAGCTGTGGCGACTATGCTGGGGACTTTTCAGAATTCGAGCTAGTTTTTAAAGTTGTATCGGCTTTGTTTGACATTTTGGGCGTATAGACATTGTTTGTGTTGTTTTTTGTTTTTGTTTATCATTGGTGAGTGTCTATGTGCTCTTTGTTTATAGTTTTATCTTATGTGTTACCGCTTTATATCTGGCATCATGTGCATAACCCGAGTCATTATTTTTGCAACAAGTCCATAGTACACGTGTTTTACATGACCTCTAATTGAGTCACCCTTATTTTAGGAGGGAGAACCATCGGTGTTATGGAGTGGGGGGAAGCTCTCGCAGCCCTTATAGACCATACGCTCCCCCGAACAGCCTTGTTAGTGGACCCAGCGTAGGTCATCCATTAAGTCATTCTTATCTGCATCATATTGAGACCTAGCGGGACTCGCATGGCCCTTTGTAGGAGACTCGCCCCTAAAGCATCCCTATGTGCTAAATGTTGCATCTCTGAGGGTAACGTGGTCATTTGACGGACCAATTTGGGGAAAGCATGTGTTAGAAGTAAAGTGTGTAGACAAGAAAGTGTTGAAAAAAGAGAGAAAAAGAAAAGTGAGTCCAAAAGGAAAAAAGAGTTTCGTAAGTTTTTAGAATTCTTTATGACTTTTGATTTTTTTTCACAATCCAAAAATTCAAAAAGATTTTTTTTACCTTTTTCACTAATTTTCTAAAAAACATAAAAAGATTTTCCTTTTGTTCCTTTATCATGCATTGATAATTCGAAAATTTCAAAAAGATTTTTTTTTTCAAATAGGAGCTTTTTTATAAAAGGAAAATTCAAAAAAGATTATAGAAGTTTTGTACATTTCATATAACGAAAATACCAAAAAAGATTTTTCTTTCATAGTTGTTGGTGTCAGTTTAATGTGAAGTGTCTTACTAAAACCCCAGAAAAATTTTGATTTCATTGTCTGTCTTTAATCGTGTCGCTCAAGTTAAGTTTTAGTTTGTTATTTAATTCTTAAGTGTCCAATCTGGACGAACTACGCACCCCTGATTCTCCTCTCTCAGGAGTGAGATACGTAGGCAGCCTATTGTTGGTTCAGGATCTTATTTCAAAAAATCCAAAAAATATTTTCTTCACTCTTCATTTAGTGTAGGTATTTCATATACATCTTTAAAAGAAAACTACAAAAATATTTTTCTTTAACAGTTTTAAGTTTCATTGTCATATGAAATTCAAAATCAAAACTCAAAAAAAGATTTTCTTCGGTAATTGTGGGTTTCATTTTGTATAGGAATCTGAAAAAAAAAATCAAAAAGATTTTTTTTCACTCTTCATTTAGAGTAGATGACATATACATCTTTAAAAGAAAACCACAAAAAAGATTTTCCTTTTATAGTTTCAAGTTTCATTTTCGTGTGAAATGCAAAATTAAAAACCACAAAAAAAAAAATCTTTGGTAATCATAGATTTCATTTTGTATAGGGATGTTAAAACTGAAAAATTCAGAAAGATTTTCGTCAATTCTTTTGACAAATTGTTATTTCCTTTTTTTCTTAAAGTTTCAAGAAAAGAAACAAAGAAAAAAGAGTTTAATTGGCCATTTTGGCAAGACTTCACGAACTACGCACACCTGATTCTCCTCTCTCAGGAGTGAGATACGTAGGCACCCCTCTTGTGTTCGGTGACCTTTTTAAAAAGAAAAAAAAAGTTTTGAAAAAAGTGTTGGATTCAACGCATTTGCTATCTCTTGTTCAGTTAGTTTAAGGTGGTTGGTTTGTGGCATTTTGGGATGGACCTCCATATTGCACCAAGTCACAGATAAAGTTATGGCCAATAAAGATACCGAGTTTGTTGTCACTGATCAGATAGAGAGTTCGGGCAATGAGAATTTAGGATCTAATGAAGAGATTCGAAAATTAAGGCAACAAATGATCGAAATGCATTGAGATTGGGCTAATGGGTTGCCACCTCCTCCATTTCCCACTAATAATCTGGAATATCTTTATAGATTGCCTCCAGTGTCACATAAATAGTTTCCTATTTTTGTTGACACACCACAACATGCATCAGGACCTGCTCCGGGGCAGCAATATCCAAACACTTCAAATATTCATTTCCTTACTCCTCAACACAAAACTACCACATACTCGACTCCACCTATTGTTCATGCTTTTGAGGCGCAACCCCCGCCTGAAGCTCTTGCTTTTAATGTCAATCCAACAGTTGTGATTCCTCACTCTACAAGCGACCCTGTATTGAATATTTCTAGTGATCAACATTATGTTCCCGAGCCCACATTTAAGTTGACTAGTCCTTATGACAACACTCAACTACCTGAAGTTCCTCTTACCAATGAGAAGCATGTTATGAAAGAAGAACAAGAGAAAATAACCAGAAAATTGAGAAGTTTAGAACTAACTATGAAAAACTTGCAAGGACTTGGGTGGTACAAAAATGTCTCATATAAAGATCTGTGCATGTTTTCAGATGTTCATCTTCCTCTTGGTTTTAAAATATTAAAGTTTGAGAAGTATGATGGACATGGAGATCCTGTAGCATATTTGAGACACTATTGCAACCAACTAAGGGGCGCTGGAGGGAAGAAAGAATTACTCATGCATATTTCGGTGAGAGTCTTTCAGGTCTAGCTTCAGAATTATTTGTTGACCAAGACATCGACAAGTGGAATAGTTGGGATGACCTGACTAATGAATTTGTGCAACAATTCCAATACAACATGGAGTTGATTCCTGATGAGAAATCCCTAACTAATATGAAGAAAAAGAGTACTGAAACTTTAGAGAGTATGCGATTAGATGGCGTGAACAAACTGCTAGGGTGAAACCTCCAATGAAAGAAAGTAAGATAGTGGAGGTGTTTATTCAATCATAGGATGAAACATATTATCAACACTTGTTACCTGCATTAGGCAAGTCATTTATTGAGGTCCTCAAAATGGGGGAGATGATACAGGATGGAATTAAGACCGGTCGCATTATGAGTTTTGCAACATTGAAAGAGACTACTCAAGCAATTCAAAAAGGTTTGGTAAGTGTTAGAGGGAAGAAGTATGAGGAAGATGTATCTACCATTGTAGTTGGACAACAGGCATGGGCAAGAGTACCACACCATCGTTACCCACAGGCTCAAACCCAAGCTTATGCCCAAGCTCCATAAATCTTTCCCAAAATCCATTAAACTCTATTCCTCCACCTCCATATCCAGTATACAATGCACAACCATATGTTCAATACTCTTCTTAACCACAATGGCGTGCACCAACTCCTCAGAGTTATCCTCCAACTCCACAATAATACTAGGGCCCTTTTAGTCCTGATTTTTTATCCAAGCCAAACAATGAAATGAGACAGAAGTCGACAGATAGCTTCACACCAATTGGAGAGTCGTATGCTAGTTTATTACAGAGATTGGTGCAGCGGGGCATAATCACTCCTTTCCTTGGGTATACTCCTGAACCACATTTAAGAAGCTTTGATCCTAATGTACAATGTGCATATCATTCTGATGTTCAGGATCACAGTATTAAAGTTTGTCGTGCTTTGAAAAGAGAAATATAAAAGATGATTCAAGACAAATCAATTGTGGTGCAGAACATTGACAGTGAGGAAAGCTCTAGTCATGCTAATATGCATACCAGTGGCTAAGATTTCAGGATGAGCAATTGAGAAGTCACCCTTCTCCCTATTAGGAAGAGGTTTGGTAGTTTGTTTTGTTTTATTTTTCTATTATCTGAATTAGTTTGGTGTTGTAGTTTGGGATCTACCTTGTTTTGTTCCTTTTTCATCATGTGTAAACCCTTCTATCTTTTATTTTAACTAAATGGAGTGTCCCTTTTTACTTTGTGTTTTAAATTCGTTTTGTTTGTTTGTTTTTTTTACATAGCACATTTTATGTTGATTCTAGTGATGTGATATGCTAGCGGAATTTTCAGCCAGATCTTAAAATCCAATTTAATCTTGAAACATTGAATCAGAGGGCCAAAGTTAGAAAAATATATGAGACAATAGGTAGAGTGCTGAGCCATTTGGTGACAAGTTGAAGCCTTCTTTGAAAATTAAGGCAATTATTTTGAGAATCACAAGAATAACTTGGTCATCAATTGAAAGACATGTCTCAATTAGGTCAAATAGTGGCTACGTGAACAAAAAGAAAATCAGCCCCACAAAATCATGAGTCATTCAATGTGAGGAATGTACAACAAAAGTGGAGTTGTACGCTAGAAAAGGATAGAAGAAGTAGTGACGCACAGAATTAGTCAATGCTAATGCTTAAAAAGATGTCACAAATGATCTTCATCTTTCATCTTCATATTGCATGATGTGTACTGGCATTTTCAAGGATTGATATAATGAAGACATTTCATTCTGCTATCCAAATATTGTGTCATCCTTTGTTTACCTCATTTGAGCCTTAGTGTTATTTTCTTTCATACCCCTCATTTGGAATCAAGATAGTCAACAAAATTCAAAAAGTGTGTCGAGTAAAAGAACATAGTCAGAAAGTTTCAAAAAAAGAAACGAGAGAAAAAGTATGTCAAAAAGAAAAAAAGAGGAGTGTGTCAAGAAAGATAAAGTCAGAAAATTCCCAAAGAGAAAAAGATCCAATAAAAGAAAAAAAAAGAAAGAAAGAAAAATTAGATCAAAAGAAAGAACAAGCTGCTAGAACTATGCGTGACCTGGTTCTCCTCTCTCGGGGGTGAGATACGTAGGCTGTCCTACTCTGGGCTCGGTCCAACCAAATAAACAATTTAGTATTTACCAGTCAAAAGAAATTGGGGCATTAGTTGATCCTCATTGTTTGAGTCGATTCCAAAATTTGTAAGTCCTACTCCACTTCAAGTGTCGTTTGGACATCATGCCATCCTTTCTTTCTAATCCTATACAAAATCCAAGTTACAACCAAAGAAAGACCTTCAAACCAATCTTTGAGAATGTTAAGGCTAAGCATGCAATGGATATGATGACGTATTTTGGGAACCACTTGTCTTCCTCATCATAGGGAATCATGAGAGAAATAAAAATGAGAGAGTCTTATTGGTGAAAACCTTCTCAGTCACCATAAGGCAATAGTAAGTCGAGAGAGATAAAAATGAGAGTCTTATCAGTGAAAACCCTTATGGGCACAGTAAGACGACCGTGATTTGAGAAAAATAAAAATAAGAGAGTCTCACTGGTGAAAAACCCTCACGGACACCATAGGGATGGTGAGCTAAGAGAAAAATGAGAGAGGCTTGTTGGAGAAAGCACTTCAAGGTGTCACTAGCCGAATGAGGTCTTAAATGCAATTGACCTAAGAAAACAACTAATTTTCAAGTCCATTAACTCAACAACAATTGGTCAAAAGTTTGGATGGAAAGATCAGGCAGCTTAATCCAAAATGCATGGCATAATCATTAGAGTTAACTGTCATTTCTAGATAAATTTTTCATTTCTTTATTTCAAATGGGGACATTCATTGTCTTTTCTTTCTTCTTTTGTTTTTATTTTTTCTTGAGTCATTTGTCCAAATAAAAGTCATTGTCATTTTTCTCTTGTCTTTGAGTCAAGTCCATATCAAAACAAGTGAGAAAAGATTTCAAAACTAGCTACCAGCTTCTTTAATTGCACAAAGCAAGACAAAAGGCCAACACATAAAAGAGACATGATTATGAGCCAAAATAAGGCATGCAGAAAGTTTTGTTAACAGACAAGTCTGAGAATTTATGGAAATATCAAGGTTCAAAGGGTTTAGCTGAGAAACAAGGCAAAGCAGAAATATTGTGTTTGTTTCAGAGTTACTCTTAATAATTTGAGTTTGGATCAATGATGCAGCGAGTCAATAACATATGATAATGGTTGAAAACAAGATTAAATATGATAGGGGCAAGAGCAATTGCCACAAAATCCAAAGCCACAAACCAACCACCATGTTTTTAAACTAACAAGTTTTCTTTGTATGAAACAGGAACACATGTTACCTTCGAATCAAGGATTTCAAAGACGAAACATCAAAAGATGCAATGCCTCACTTCCACAAATGCAGGAGACAATATTGTTGCACAAGTTTAGTAATCAAAACCATGGTAAAAACTCATCATCCAATATCTCTAGGAGAAGCACTTTCTTGTCCGGATGATTCAGATCCATTTATTAGGTGATGCACTTCCTAAATTGAACCTTCACTCCTAGAAGTCACACTTTCTAGTTGAGTCCTTCCACTTAACCCTTAGGAGATGCACCTCCTTATCTGAGTAATCCAGGTTTCATTTATTAGGTTATGCACTTCCTAAATTAAACTTTCACTCCTAGAAGATGAACTTTTTAGTTGAGTCCTTCCACTTAACCCCTAGGAGATGCACCTCCTTATATGAGTAATCCAGGTTTCATTTATTAGGTGATGCACTTCCTAAATTGAACCTTCACTCCTAGAAGTGCATGTTCTAGTCGAGTCATTCCACTTGACCCTTAGGAGACACATTTCCTTGTTTGGATAATTCAAGAGACATTTGTAAGGAGACCCACTTCTTTTTTTGGGGAAATTCAAGTAACATTTGTAAGGAGACACATTTCCTTGTTTGGGGAATTCAAGCGATATTTGTGAGGAGACGTATTTCCTTGATTGGGTAATTCCAGTAGCATTTATGAGGAGACACACTTCCTTATTTGGGCAATTCAAGTGACATTTGTGAGGAGACACACTTCCTTGTCTGGATAATTCAAGCAACATTTGTAAGGAGACGCACTTCCATGTTTGGGTAATTCAAGTAACATTTGTAAGGAGATGCACTTCCTTGTTTGGGTAATTCCAACAACATTTGTAAGGAAACATACTTCCTTGTTTGGGCAATTCAAGCAACATTTGTAAGGAGTTGCACTTCCTTGTTGGGGTAATTCAAGAGACATTTGTTAGGAGACACACTTCCTTGTTTTGGTAATTCAAGCGGCATTGGTAAGGAGACACACTTCCTTATTTTGGTAATTCAAGCAACATTTGTAAGGAGACGCACTACCTTATTTGGGCAATTCAAGTGACATTTGTGATGAGACACACTTCCTTGTTTGGATAATTCAAACAACATTTTTTAGGAGACAGACTTCCTTGTTTGAGTAATTCAAGCAATATTTGTAAGGAGATGCACTTCCTTGTTTGGGTAATTCAAGCAACATTTGTAAGGATACGCACTTACTTGTTTCGGCAATTCAAGCAACATTTGTAAGGATATGCACTTCCTTATTTGGGTAATTCAAGAGACATTTCTTAGGAGACTTACTTACTTATTTCAGTAATTCAAGCGGCATTGGTAAGGAGATGCACTTTCTTATTTTGGTAATTCAAGCAGCATTTGTAAGGAGATGCACTTCCTTTTTTGGGTAATTCAATCGGCATTTGTTAGGAGACGTACTTCCTTATTTTGGTAATTCAAGAAGCATTGCTAAGGAGTCGCGCTTCCTTATTTTGGTAATTTAAGCGTAATTTTTAAGGAGACGCACTTCCTTGTTTGGGTAATTCAACCGGAATTTGTAAGGAGACGCACTTCCTTATTTGGGTAATTCAAGCGGCATTGGTAAAGAGACGTACTTTCTTATTTTGGTAATTCAAGTGGCATTTGTAAGGAGATGCACTTTCTTGTTTGGTTAATTCAACCGTCATTTATAAGGAGAAGCACTTCCTTATTTTGGTAATTCAAGCAACATCTGTAAGGAGACACACTTCTTTGTTTAAGTAATTCAAGCGGTATTTGTAAGGAGACGCACTTCCTTGTTTTGATAATTCAAGCATTATTGGAGCCCGCCCGAAGCACAGGGCGAATAAATGGAAAGGCAAACAACAAGGTAAAGAAATTGAAAGTCAACAAATTGAAAAATAGCAAGTCAAGAGTCCCAAAAAAGCTGCATAGATAGGATTTCTGTAATTTCATTTATGTTTTAACTTGTAATTTTTATTTTTGATGTAATGACAGAGCTGCAAACCGAAACCTCAATGGGACCTCACTCGACTCTCCAACTCGGTTCTCCTTCCTTTCTCCATTTGTTTCTTACTTTGAATAATTAATCAGGTCAAAATTCTATCTCGTTGTCTACTTCTTTGTATGAAAACACTGTGTGTTTACATGAAAAGAGGGGCATGATGTAGACATGTAATTTTGTTCCTCCCCGAAACCATTTTTACTATTTTTACCCGGTCTTACTACGTTCCCTCACCTGTGTGATTATACCCCACAAAAATACAAACAATAACAAAATTCAATAAATCCATTCCCTATCCTAACAAACCTTATCCTAGACAACTCATCCACCTCACTACCCTACCCTACCCTACTACCCCACCCTACCTCACTACCCTACTTTACACATTTCTTTTCCAAAAAGTAATGGGGTTAAAAAGGGGGAGAACCCATCAGAAAAAGGGAGAGGAATACATAGGGGATCCCCTTTTTCTTCTTGACTGATCTCACAAAAATTAACACACAACAATACATACTGACCACAATACCATACACGGGTGTAACACCCTATATTTCGGGCTAGAATGAAAATCATCATTCCTTCGAGTAGATGTTCCAAAAGCCATAAATTTGATGTACATATAGCATTTTTATCAATAATGTAGCGTGTGAATTTAGTTGAGCATGAGTCGAGATCATAGAGGTCCCTTAACTCAAGGACTAGTTGAAAGCTTTCCTATCATTCAAGTTTTAGTGAGTGTCGAAACTTGGGTCAAGTAGCTTACTATATATCAAATGAAAAGTCTTTGAGTCTTCTTTCCAATGCCACCAATTTTTCCAAAATCTGATATCAAAGTAAAAAGTTATGCCCATTTTACTCCAGCATATCAGCCTGGCAACTGAGTGACGACAATTCTGACGGCTTGTCACAAATCTGACAACTTGTCAGAATATGTCGTCAGCCTTAGGCAGAAACCCATCAATTTCAGCTCCCAGGTGATGATAAAAGCTGACGGCTTGTCACAGATCTGACGGCATGACAGCCTTGGCCATCAGCCAAGAATTTCAGCAACTGGGAAGTGATTTCGTAGGGGTATTTTGGTCTTTCTCTCACTCTAAAAACCTTTCACACGAATTAAATCACCCCATAAGTGTTATTAATCAATCATTATTAGTTTTACAACATCAAAAACTTCCTCTTCACTCTCAAAATAAGATCAAATTAGGGTTTTCTCCAAGAACAAGAAATTCAAGAAAATCAAGCCTTAAGTTCAATATCTCCAAGAAACAAATCAAGATCCGGGTTTCATCTATCAAGATCTAGGTTCTATCATTCAGATCTTATAATTTAAGGTACATGGGGTTTATCCTAAAAACTACATGGGCTTGGAAACACTAGAACATGATTTAAAGAATTTCAAGCATAATTTTAGAAAAGGGGCTTTGAAATACATGATTTTATTATGCATTATGAATGTTTAAATGCATTGTTGATTTGTCCCTTAGGCCTTTCCCCCTAAGTTGACTTACATGTATACGTGTATGTATAAAATTTAAGGTTTAAGATTGTTTAAGAGAATAAATTATGGACACCCTCTCTTGTGAAAAATTAACAATTTTGGTTTTGTTGGAAAAGAGTTAAAATGCATGTCTGTGATTTGAAAGATGTTTTTTCAATGTCATAGTATTTGAAACATTGATTTAGAATTATTGAGAGGGTGTCTTGAGATAACTATGTTTTGTGTTAAAGAGAAGAATTGCATGAGATAGAGACTTTGGACATAACCACCGTTGTTTGTTAAATTATTGATAAAGAGAATTGCTTGCATGATTTTACATGAATTTTAAAGCATGAGTTCCTTGAACAAATTCTTGTTATGGTGGTCCTGAATTTCATGATTTGAAAACAGAGATATAAATTGCTATAAATGGCTCAGAGAATGTGACTTGCAAGTCAATGGTATGACGATACCATCTATGTGTATATGCCCTGATAGAGTTAAAGATTTCAGAGTATGTTTTCAGAGCATACATGTTTAAAGAACTAAAAATGGGCATAAAGAGGGTAAGGTGGCTACCCTAAGAAGGCATGAGTTCAAGTAACTCTTAGCCTGAAACCGTATTTGCCGATACGGGTAGATTATTATTGTAAGCTGGCGACGGCCATATGGTGTAGTAGATTCAGAGACTTCGACCCTTGCGGCACACTTGGGTTGGGGTCTTGTCTACTAAGTTAATGGAAGATCCCATATAGCCCATGGGATTACAGATTATAGGGTACACCACCTAGCGCAGAAGTAAGACAAAGAGTGTCACAACTTTCAGATGTTTTCACTGAGTCTTTTAAAATGCCCATGTGATTTCTTACTATATGATATGTTTATGAACTTCTTTAAATTGCTCTCATATAAGTTGAATATAAATGATTATTTTGGATTTGCTCAGTGTACCAGTATATTTGTATTGACCCCCTCCCCTACCTCTCAGGTTCTGAGGCTTAGTCTAGGGGTCCAGATAAGCAGTAGATAATTCAAACAGCAGATCAGATTGTGCAGTGCTGAGCCTTCTCTATTCCAGAAGGCCTGTCCTTTCATATTATATCATCTATTATAGTTTAGATCTACTGGGGCCTTGTCCTAGTTTTAAGATAGTTGTCAGATTTTCATGTAGTAGAGATTTCACAGACTGTTCCAGATGTTGTTAGTGATTTTTGGATTTCACTCCTTATTGTTAAACTTAATCCAGAGTATGACCATGTTTCCGTATTAGATCGTAATTCCACATTTTTATTTATTTTATGAATGTTGTGCATGACTAACAGATAGAGTAGGATGTCTGGTTCTTCATGGTTAGGGATTTCCTTCATGGCCAGGCCCTAGTTCGGGTCATGAAAAAATTGGTATCAAAGCACAGTTCATAGTCCCAGGGTATCTGCAAAATTACGTTGGGTAGAGTCTTATTTATGGGTGTGTAGCGCGCCACACTTATAAGTAGGAGGCTATTAGGCATTTAGGAATGTTTCCCTTTCTTCATGTTTTAATTTATGCTATGGAGTCAGAATGTTACTCTTTCATACTCTAATTCATGCTATGGTTTTGCCCATACGAAAGTAAAGCTATCCCAATTATTCCCTTACTTTGATGGGCTCTGATATGTCTCATTATTATGGTGAATCAAGTGCAGAAGTATAGAATTTAAATGGTATGGTCCTTTCTGATTGATGTCATATAAGATTTTAAAATTGTACAAGGACTTGAGAAGAGTCCATTAGTGCTTCAGAGTGGATTGATTCTAGTGTGAATTTTGGTTCTGATGAAATCGTGCTTTTCAGCCTACGGTATTAAGGGTATTCAGTCCTTTTCAAAAATTTATGTTGCAAATTTCATACTTAAGAGGGAATGAGGTGTAGCAGAATATTGGAACTGTATTTCCACCCGAGTAGTAGTATAAGTTAAAGTGTCGGTGTCATGATCTATTGGTAGTGAGATTAGACCAAGAAACTGGTGATATGAAGTCACAAAGTTAGAAGTCTGAGTGAGGGTGACTTTTGTGTGAATAAATAATTTAGTTGAATAACTAATGTTTGAGAATGATTTACCCTTTTATAGTGATAGACTAATGTGGTAGCTAGTAGCATGTGTGGATTGTATGGTAGTCTGTGGGGGGAAGTGTTTGACTCATATTTTTATTTATAGAGGGTAAGATATGTATTCTTAGATCATTGAATATTGTGTGTCAAGTTTCTATCTCTTGTAATCTTGTTATCATTGTGTTGTTGTAACCAAAAGTCTAGTGAAGCCGTGTGGGGCTCTTTCAATTCACTAGCAGAGCTGCCTTGTCATTCATCTCATTTTCTTGTTAAAAAAAAAATCAAAGTCTAGTGAAGCCGTGTGTGGCCTATTTCAATTCACTAGCAACTTGTTGTTAATATTATTGTGCCTGTGTTGGTTGGGACTGGGGATTTAGTGTCGTAATGGAAAGAAAAGTGGTAACGGCGATTTATTGAATATATGTATGGCCAAATCTTTTTGCATGTGATTGAGTTGGTAATGAAGTGATGCGTCCCTGTGTGTTAGTTTAGTAGAAGGTAAGGTAGAGAAGGAGTTATTAGTTAAGGCGAATTGTTGTTTACTTGAAGTATGAAAAGAGTTGTTGACGGTGTTTGTCGTGCAAGAAAATTATAGGTTATTGATGAAGGTACTTCATGGATGAGTGTTGTTAATTTAGATGCCCCTGAGGTTGCAAGAGGGAGTTTAGTTGGGACTTATAGAACTATGAACTAAGTTTAGTTGTATAAAAGGGTAGATAGTAATGATGTGTAGATGGAGGATGTGTTAATGGATTTTAAATAAGATAGATCATAGGATTGTGATTGATCCTTGGTATTATGAAGTTTTGGTGGATTAATGTTTTCAGATGTTTGATATGTAAGAAAATTGTGTGAAGTTATGGTTCATCATAGCTAGAACTAGACACTAAGTTGGAATAGTAGATGGTAACCAACGTGGATATAATGATTGTTGTGGTGGGTGTTATTTGTGTGAAAGTGATCTAGTAGGCTTGAACAGTGTATATAAGAGATTAAGTTTATTTGATTCGTAATAAAGTCTGATGTTGTAAGTATGATGTAGAAGTATGCCCAAGGTGCTATGGGGCTGCATTATTTTCAAGGATCATTGCATGTTGTGTGGTGAGTAGTACTGAGTTGCTAGGCGGAGAAAGTCTAGTTAGATAATATGTGATGTTCTTGATAGCTAAGTTATGGAGTTATGATTAATGATGTTGAGCTTTTTTTTTTGCATAATCTTGATTCTCATGGTTTAGAAATATAAGTTTGCAGGCATGATGCTGGTAGACTATGACAGAAGTGGTATGGTCCATCAAAGGTTTGGAGATATCCATGTTTAGTGTTAGAAGAATATAAGTTGGTGAATGTTTAAGATGTTATATGATGACTTTTGGGGCTATAGAAACCTACAGGTTGAATCTTAGAAGGAGGTATTAGCTTGGTTGTTATACATGAAGATACCTCCTTACAGGGTAAGTTTTGTTTTATGTGTATTGTTATATCTCCGACTCTAGAGTAAAGTGATTTCAGTTTACACCAGAGTGTATATAGTGGTTCACAGACTTAGAGTAATGGCTTAAATCCAAGGGGGAGATGATAGAACGAGTAACCAAGTTAAGTTTTCAGATGCTAATGGATGTGCCAATAAGTTGTGGAATTGGCCGTGAGAAAGAACGATGCTCAATCTATTCTTATTTCAGCAGTTTACTTCAGTTATTCCGATACATACTCATGCTTTATGTTTCAACTTCATGATTATAGTCCGTGTTCATGCATATGATAAAGAATCATGTACTTTCCTAGTTCCTAGTATGATGAGTTCCCAGTTTGTTCAACAGTCAGAATCACTTTCCGTAAGTTATGAATTCCAAGAAAATTCAGGTCATCCAGTTCATGACTCTTGACCACATGTGATACACTTAACGATCAGTGAAAATTCAGATTTATATCAGGTACGCCCTCAGATTAGATCTCTTTAATGATTCCATGCCGTGAGTGCTCTATTCTTCACGCCTCTGTAGGGTATCAAGTTATGATTAGTACTCCCCTCATGTTCCAAATTCCGGTATTCCAATTTTTCAGTGACCTTTTTCCCTTAGGTCGAGATAGTGATGATGAATAGTTGTCTAGATGGAAAAGAGTAAACATTTCTTGTTGATGAAAGATGGTTGTGTGCTTATTTGAGTTAAGGTAGTAATTATGGAGTAATATTGAGGCCTAGTCTTTGATACATGTCAAGGTTAGTTGAAGTTTTATGTGTTATATTTGGGAAAAATTGTTGTGTGCTTGTTTTATGTAAGTCCATAAGTTGAAAGAATTTTGAGGTAAAGTTTCGTGTATGGCTTGGTTAGTTGAGAATATTTTATGTGTATCATCTGAATAGTGCTGGGAAGTTGTTATGGATAGAAGTATTAAAGAATTTGAGAAAGATTCTTTATGAGTGTTTGTTTAGAAGTGCATATGTCGGTATGAAGATAGGCTTGAATTTCATGTTTGTATATATATGAATGGATGCTTTGAGTGTTTGTGAATGTCTAATGCGAAGTTGAAGGTGATTGTTGGAGTGGCAATAAGAATTATGCATGAGATGAGGAATTGTGAAATGCAGGGTGTACTAAATTCATGATTCAAACTAGTACTACATTATTATGTGGTGCGTCTTATGATTTTGAGTTAGGCTTGAAGATGGTGAGGGGATTTAGTTCAGTTTAGACATTAGTAGATGGAAATATCAGCGGCCAAAATAAGTGGAATCAATGAGCATGGTGTTTAAGGGGAAAGTATAGTTGAGAGAGTATTTTAGAAGTTTGGCTAACCTTGAAAGTAAGAAGTTGCATTGCCTAAGGTTTGTTAATTCTATCCTAGTTTATGAGTTGCATGTCTATATTTCGTGCTATAGAGTAGTGTCAATGTTGTGATTTCGTAGTTGGATGCCTGGTGTAATTTGTGCCCAAATCCATTGCTCCCTAATGCTACTGGAACTTCTTTAGAAAGAGTGTTAAGAGATAATCTATTCCATCCATGTAAATTGCGAATCCAGTTCAGTCCAAGCACCATGTTTCAGATTCAGCTATTTAGTCATGACTCAGTTCATAAGAGTTCAATGCATAATCCCAAATTTTTCCAAGTATTTTAGCTCAGACAGTGTAATACCTTGATCCGATCTAAGTCCATTTATCTTATGATTCATACTTGCATAAGTTATCACTCCTCAATTCAATATGTATGATTAGATCATGAACACTCCAAGGAAATCCTAAACTCTCAGCATGAATCAGCTCCTTGAAGCAAGTAAAGTCAAGTCAACTCAAAATTCAGTTTCACGATAGAAGTTTAAATGTTTTAGATTAGTTATATCCTTTTTAAGAAGACACATCATGTCTGCGTTATTCCATACCTTTAAGCTTCAACGTTCCTACCCATCATTCGGGGATGAATGATCCCAAGGGGGAGATAATGTAACACCCCGCATTTGGGGCTAGAACGAAAACCGTCATTCTTTCACGTAGATGTTCCAAAAGCAATAAATTCGATGTAAATATAGTGTTTTTATAAATTATGTAGTGTGTAAATTTAGTTGAGCATGAGTCGAGATCATAGAGGTCCCTTAACTCAAGGACTAGTTGAAAGCTTTCCTATCGTTCGAGTTTTAGTGAGCGTCAAAACTGGGTCAATTTCAATCAGCCATAAATCCTTTTATATGATGAATTGGGTGTCCTACTATATATCAAATGAAAGGTCTTTGAGTTCTTTTTCTAACTCCACTAATTTTACCAAAATCTGATATCGGAACAAAAAGTTATGCCCATTTCACTCCAGAATATCAGTCTGGCAACTAAGTGATGACAATTCTGACGGCTTGTCACAAATCTGACGACTTTTCAGAATATGTCGTTAGCCTTAGGCAGAAACCTATCAATTTCAGCTCCCAGGTGATGACAAAAGCTGACGGCTTGTCACAGATCTGACGGCATGTCAGCCTTGGTCGTCAGCCGAGAATTTCAGCAACTGGGAAGTGATTTCGTAGGGGTATTTTGGTCTTTCCCTCACTCTAAAAACCTTTCACATGAATTAAATCACCCCTTAAGTGTTAATAATCAATCATTATCAGTTTTACAACATCAAAAACTTCCTTTTCACTCTCAAAATAAGATCAAATTAGAGTTTTCTCCAAAAACAAGAAATTCAAGAAATCAAGCCTTAAGTTCAATATCTCCAAGAAACAAATCAAGATCCGGGTTTCATCTATCAAGATCTAGGTTCCATCTTTCATAACATATAATTTAAGGTACGTGGGGTTTATCCTAAGAACTACATGGGCTTGGAAATACTAGGACATGATTTAAAGATTTTCAAGCATGATTTTAGAAAAGGGATTTTGAAATACATGATTTTATTATGCATTATGAATGTTTAAATGCATTGTTCATTTGTCCCTTAGGCCTTTCCCCCTAAGTTGATTTACGTGTATACGTATATGTGTCAAATTTGAGGTTTAAGATTGTTTGAGAGAATAAATTATGGACTCCCGCTTTTGTGATAAATTAAAGATTTTGGTTTTGCTGGAAAAGAGTTGAAATGCATATCTATGATTTGAAACATGTTTTCTCAATGTCATAGTATTTGAAACATTGATTTAGAATTATTGAGAGGGTGCCTTGAGATAACAATGTTTTGTGTTAAAGAGAAGAATTGCATGTGATAGAGACTTTGGACATGGCCACCATTGTTTGTTAAATTGTTGATAAGGAGAATTGCTTGCATGGTTTTACATGAATTTTAAAGCATGAGTTCCTTGAACGCATTGTTGTTATGGTGGTCCTAAATTTCATGATTTGAAAACAGAGATATAAATTGCTATAAATGGCTCAGAGATTGTGACTTGCAAGTCAATGGTATGACGATACCATATATGTGTATATGCCATGACAAAGTTAAAGATTTCAGAGTATGTTTTCAGAGAATGCATGTTTAAAGAACTAAAAATGGGCATAAATAGGGTTAGGTGGTTACCCGAAGAAGGCATAAATTCAAGTAACTCTTAGCCTGAAATCGTATTTGCCGATACAGGTAGATTATTATTGTACGCTGGAAACGATCGTGAGGCGTAGTACATTCAGAGACTCCGACTCTTGCGGCACACTTGGGTTGGGGGCTTGGCTGCTGAGTTAATGGTAGATCCCATATAGCCTGTGGGATTATAGATTGTAGGGTACACCACCTAGCGCAAAAGTAAGACTAAGAGTATCACAGATTTTAGATGTTTTCACAGAGTCTTTTAAAATGCCTATGTGATTTCTTACTATATGATATGTTTATGAACTACTTTAAATTTCTCTCATATATGTTGAATATAAATGATTATTTTGGATTTTCTCTACATACCAGTATATCTGTATTGACCCCCCTCCCCTACCTCTCGGTATGAGGCTTAGTCTAGAGGTCCAGATAAGCAGTAGATAATTCAGACAGTAGATCAGATTGTGCAGTGGTAAGCCTTCTCTATTCTAGAAGGCCTGTCCTTTCATATTATGTCATCTATTACAGTTTTGGTCTACTGGGGGCCTTGTCCCAGTTTTCAGATAGTTGTCAGATTTTCATATAGTAGAGATTTCGCAGACTGTTCCAAATGTTGTTAGTGATTTTCGTATTTCATTCCTTAATGTTAAACTTAATCCAGTGTATGACCATGTTTCCGTATTAGATCGTAATTCCGCATTTTCTTTTATTATATGAATGTTGTGCATAACTCCCAGATAGAGTAGGACGTCCGAGCCTTCATGGTTTGGGATGTCCATCACGGCTAGGCCCTAGCTCGGGTCGTGAAAACGGGATCATCTTCCATACTCACACATCTACTCACAACAACAATTTCATACTCACACTCACACACACAAAAAAGAAGAGATTGAGATGGAGAACGGGTAGAGATTAGGGAGTAGATCGAGAGGGAGATCGAAAAATGTTGAAAAATTGAACAGGGAGATCGAGAGAGAGATTGGAGAGTGAAAATAGGGGAGCCCCGCCTCTGTTACTATTTCGAAGACCGGTTTCTTCACCGGAAATCTACCGAGAAACGTCTCCTAGGCATTGTTGTTACTGTTACATAAAAAACCTCATCGGAATAGGCTCCAGTCATTGAAATCGATCAACCCAGTCCCAAAATTCCCCAAAATTCCCATCGTTTTTATTGATTGTTCTGGCGGAATGCCATCGAAAAACATATTCCAGCAACCAAGTCACTAAAAACAACTCACCATACGGGTATTGCATCTCGTAGTTTCTGTCTTGGGTACCTCCTCATTTTTTGATTTTGCTTTGGGTTGGAGAAAACATAGGAAAATGGTGTAAACCGAAGCTGGTTTGGTCTTATTGTCAAGGTTCCGTTCGAGACTCTGATTGCGGTTCTAGTCGGAAGGAGAAATTTAAATTGAAAAGCATTGGGGTTCATTTCTCATCACATTCTCTATTCTATTGTTTGGAATTTTGGTTGTTTGTTATGGGTTTGAATAACTTGTTTGTTTGGCATATTTGAATCTTTGTTGTGTGTACGTGGTTGATGTTGGATTTGATAGTCAAAGAATTGGTTAATTAGTTTTACAATGGAATTGGGGAAGATGGGAATTGAAAGTTGATAAAAATGAATATTGTGGTTTTTTATTCATTGTTGATATTGAACGTGATATGTCGTCGAGTGGGTAGGCAAACAGTAGGCTCGAGTAGGCAAATTTAGAATTGTTGGATTGTTGGAATGTTTGGAATATTTGTTGAATGTTTTGTTTATCGTATTTGAAAAGTGTATTCATTTAGCCGGGGAATGCCCCAAGGTCATTTGTATTTACTCACCGAGGAATGCCCCAAAGAATTTTGTATGTGAAGGATGTTCGTGATCAAGGCTCAAGGCATCGGGTAAAGCATAGTTTAGGACTAGTTAGGTTATTTTAGTATATTTTATTTCGGTTTGTAATAAATTGGACTGGACATTGTTGTTTTGGGCTTGTTTTGGTTTGGTTGGTTTGTTTGTTTCATGGTTGTTGTTTGTTGGTTTATACATCCATAATGTCAAATTAGCCGATATACTCCACCGAGCGACCGTGGTCGAACCATAGGATCGAGGGGTTCCTAACACTTTCCCCTCGGTCAACAGAACTCCTTAACCGGAATCTCTGTTCGCAAACCAGTTTCAAAGAGTCAAGTCATTTTGAAAAGGATTTTCCAAAGGTGACTTGGCAAATCGGATTACGCCAAGTGGCGACTCTGAGTCTTGAATGTAAAAATAATCCTTTTTTGAAACAATTTTTTTTTCTTCACTTTAATAATAAAAACCCTTTTCAAACCTTAAAATTATCTTTTTGGGTTAAAAAGGGGTGTGACAGTAAGGATCTAGCACTTTCAAGTAAATGCCTATGCTTTCTCTCAACTACCCCATTTTGTTGAGGGGTATGAGGACAAGTATTTTGAAATTGAGTTTCAACAATGTCTATGAAGGCTTTAAGTAGATTGAAACTGAGTTTCAACCATGGCTATGAAGGATTTAAGTAGATTGAAACTGAGTTTCAACCATGGCTATGAAGGCTTTAAGTAGAGTGAATGCATTGTTTTTGGCTTCTAACAAATGGGTCCAGGTAGCCTGAGAATAGTCATCTACAATGGTCAAAATATACCTTGATCCACCAAAGGTAGGAGATTGATAAGGACCCCAAGTGTCCTCATGAATAAGTTGAAAAGGTTTAGAGGTTTTGATAGAGCTGTAAGAAAAAAGAAGTCTAGTTTGTTTGGCAAGAGGGCAAATTGGACAATGGAAAGATTGTTTGGAAAATTTTTTATCATTAAGTATTGAAAAAACTTCATTTTAGAAAAAGTAACATGACCAAGTCTATATTTCCATATAACATCTAGTTTATTCATATCCACATCAGGAATAGTAGTTACATTAGTAGACATACAAGAAATAGGAAAGAAACAGTAGAAGTAATAGGCTCAATGGAATTCATAATTGAAGATGTACTAGGATTAGCAGAAGTAGAAAACACAGGTGAACCAATATCACATAATGCAGAAGAGGTAGTAGGTTGAAGCAGTTTGTAAAGTCTTTTGTCTACTCTACCAAGAACCATAGGCTTCTTCATTGAAGGGCCTTGTATCAGACAATGAGTCTTGGCAAAGAAGGCAAAATAATCAAACTGTACAATCAACTTGTGAATGGAAATTAAAATATAGTGAAAAGAAGGTATATATAAAACATGATGAAGGGTGAGTCCTAGTAATAGGGTGAGTGAACCAGTATTGGTAACCTTAACCTTGTAACCATTAGGTAGGGACACAAGATATGGAATAGGTAGGGGATGTATATTGAAAAGCAGAGATTTATTGGAATTCATATGATCTGTGACTCCAGAGTCCAAGATCCAAACAAGGTTATCTACTTGAGAAAGCAAACAAGCATTAGGACATACTATATCAGATACCCCCTTACAAGCAAAATTAGCAAATCCCACACAATCAAAAGAAGGAGCAGGATTATCAAGATTAGATTATCGGAGCAGGGTGTATCAACTAGCAATGTTGTTCCTTTGTCAAACCAGGTATAACATAACCTTGCTCAGCAAAGATGGAACCACTATCTGAACGACCAGTAACACCAATAGGACTAGAGGTGATATATGAGTCTAGCTCAGCATGAGCAGCTGATTTTCGAAGAGCGGAATTTTTAGTGAACTAGAAATGGACAGGAAACCCATGCAACCTATAGCATTTGTCAATAGTATGCACTGGCTTCTTGAGGTATTTACAAGTGAGAGAGGATTTTTGTTGATCAAGATATATTTTATGAAAACCATGTTGTCTGGACACTCCTACATGGAATGAGGCAGGACCAGTGGAGAATTGACAGGGACCAAAAATCTGTCTTTGTTTCTCATCAGACAAGAGAATGCTGTAAACAGTCCCAATGAAAGGAAAAGGTATAATCATTAAAATATTACTCCTAGTCTGTATATATGTAGCATTCAAACCCATTAGAAATTGATAGACCCTCTAGATATTTTCATCCTTATGATACTCACTACTTGCACCACAAGTGCATGACATAACACGAGTAATAGAGAGGGAAGCAATCTAATCCCAGAGTTGCTTGAGCTTGTTGAAGTAGGAAGCTATGTCTAGGGAACCTTGGGAAATATGATCCAATTCCTTATTTAACTCAAATACCCTAGCAGCATCAACTTTACCATAACGTTCTTCTAGTTCATGCCAAATATCCTTGACAAGTTTTGAATACTCAACACTATGAGCTATTTCCTTAGTCATAGAATTAGTCAACCATGAAATCACTAAGTCATTGCACCTCTGCCATTGTTTAACTAAAGGGGAAACCTCAGGAGGTCGCCCCAATCCACCATTTATGAAATCAAGTTTGTTCCTCAACGATAAAGCAACTAATATAGTTCTTCTCTAACTTCTATAGAAAGTACCATCAAATGGTACAAAGACTAAAGAATTCCCTAATACATCAGACGGATGAACATACAATAGGTGACGGTGAGTATAATCATCCTCATGAAACACAACGCATGAGGGAATCAAAGTAGAACAATCAGTAGTTGAGGTATTAGCGGTTGTCATGACAGAAAATAAATCAAATGAACATCACACAAAGACAAATAAGAAGAGTAGAACGAAAACACCTCGAGAATTGAAGAAATTCTAATCCCGATCTATCTTCGAAACTAACAACCTTGAGGGGTCCCAATCTAGCTTCAAAAACCAATAACCCCACAAAATGACTATATCCACTGATTTGATCGTCACCACACTAAGTTGACCGAAATACCGATCCAAAAGTTTTAAAAAAAATGCTAAAATGTAGGGAAAAGCTTCAAGGGTACTATCGCAAGTGAGATAAATACTAGAACTCGTACGAACCTGGCTTTGATACCATGTAAAGAATGAATTTTAGGCCTAACTCAACCTCAAAAGCTAGCTCATGATGGGAGGATTGCCCAAGTCCATATAAGGAGACCAATTACCCATCCCTTTTTCGATGTGGGATACTTAACACTCCCCCGCACGCTCAGGCCTCGCTAACTGGAGCATGGACAATATAATATGGGGGACCAACATTGGTGAACAAGGATTTGGGATGGACTTGACTCTGATACTATGTTAAGTTGCAACTTCGACGTGAAAACAATGGAGAAAAGAGGAAAATTAGAGTTTTGTAAAGGAACAGGGAGAGAGAATCTGGAAGCTTCTTCTCTTCTCATTGAACAGAAAATGAAAACATCTCTCTCTTGTACAAAATGAGTTGGGCCTATTTCTTATATATTAACCCGAAATTAGACTATCATGGTGCTGAACTCTTTTTTCTAAATGGGGAAAGCCCAATACAAAACATACACTTGAAAGTGTTAATTCTCTAACTAATCAAATAAATAGAACATGTTATCCAACAATTTGATCACAAGGTTAGGAGATCCACCGATTAAACATTACTATAGGTGACAAAGTTACTAGCTAAAAAAGAGTCTTGATATGAAATGTTTTGATATATTTTGTATTTGTCAGTTTTTCTTGTGTTTTTTTATGTTGTTCAGACAGATAAATTAGGAAATACAAAAAATATATTATTAAAAATATATACATATATTTTTTTTCTAACCTAAGGTTTGATCCACCCCTGTTAAAATAGTTTCATTCTATTACATAACAAACAAGATCTTTCCCGATCAAACGTAGCCGACCACTATCTCATAGGCATTTTGGTGGTAAAACCAACGACTACACAGCTCTATACCAAGTCATGAGCGATAGGGACACTCCTCTTTCCAGGATTACTGTTAGCACTGCCCTCAGGAATCTTATAGGTTTGCACAAAATAATACAGATGAAGGAAATATTAATCACGGACACAAGCAAAATAGACTACAATATTAGCACAAGATTAATATTTGCAGGTAACAAAGATTAAACTAATTGTAAAAAGAATATTTAAAGACCACAAAATCAACTAATAAAGACTATTTTAGGCATTTGTGGTGCATCAGAATAAAACTTCTGATACAGACATAGTTGACAAATCCTAGAGTGTTACATACCATATCAATACTATACAAATTTTTAATAGGATAGTTAATGCAAGATTGACTAGTTTTATTGTCAGGATCCTGCCTATAATGAACAACAACAACAACATACACAGTATATTCCCACAAAGTAGGGTCTGGGAGGGTAAATGTATGCAGAGAGGCTGTTTTCAATAGACATATTCCCTATCATGAGTTGGTTAGAATACAAGCATAAAGATTAAACCAAATTCACACATGCTACCTACAAGGCTTTTCACATGGTACTTGCAGGTTCAATGTTTTTTAAGTCCTTTCCCTCCCTCACACTCTTACAGTTGTTATGAGCAGCTTTGGTGCTCGATCTTAGGTCTGAGGTATGTGCCGAATCATGATAAAGAAGTTTCGGTCTATAGTATTATCTCACCCCATTAACCACTTTTTACAAACCAAATTTCAGGACTTTGGTATAGCAAGTTGAATGTTGTTGTTGTTCAAAACAAATTTGATGTACATAACACATATAGATAGTTCAGGAAGTAAAGATCTTACATTGCCATTGTAGTCAAAGACATAAGAATAGGAGAGATGTGAACTAAATGAGAGAAATCTTGATATTATATAGCACAACCAAACACCCCAATGAAATAGTACAAACATAAAATATCATATAGCCCCACAACTATACATGCAAGCCATATACATGACAGCTTTCAGAAGTGCAATCCGACAAGTGGGGTCAGGAGAGGGTAGTGCATACCCAACCTTACCCCTACATCTAAGAATACAAAATGACCAAAATATAAGTGGAAATCAAATCCTGATTTTGCTCGTAAATTAGTTTTTGACGAAGCAACCTTATTATATACGAGTATGCACCACTTCAAACTCGAATTCTTGATGGGTACATTTCTGGAGTAAAAGAGATACTACTACTTACTAATATTTCCTAACAAGGATCAAGCAATAAAAGCTAAACAAGAAATGGAAAAAGCAAGTTACTGCGGGGTAGTTTGCAAAATACACTTTCAAAATTTATTTTGGCATTTAGACACAAGTCTTGGAAAATTAGGTGTTTAGACACTAAAATGACATCATATCTTCTTACATACAAACCTACCACACAAGTATTAAACTTTACACTTTAGTCTCCCACCTCATCCATTTAATATTTAATATTTCCTGCCACTTTTTATATTTCCTCCATTTTTTCATATTTCCTATTTTAATTTAGAAAATTGTCCAAGAAGCCACTAATAGGTGCTCCCTTTTTCACCAATAATTTCCGATTCCTGCCACTTTTTCGACGAAATGTTGCCCATCACAACTGAAAATCTCCATTCTTGATCATTGCCTCCATTGTTGTTCCATCCTTTATGAAAAAAAATGCAAAAAATATCTTTTCACCATTTCTACTAGCTTGAAAAGCTTTCCAAATCCTCTCAATACCTCGTAATAGTTTAGAAGTCCTACACATACATTTGTCCATCCTAGAGTTATGAGGCCATGATTATATCCAAAATTAGTCCATTCGCGTCTTTGTACGGACATTTTCATACCAGTGATCGACCGGTCATCAACTAGCTATAGACCAATACCTTAATCTATTATTGATTTGTGTGGTCTATTATGGTAGTAGCTGAGGTAATTGTCGTGAGTGGTAATTATATAGGTGCATGGGAGGAGGGTCCCAACTATTAGAAGTGGAAATCATCTATCAAGAAGACAGTGCCCATCTCACCGCATCGCAATGGATTGTACGACGACACAGTTCAAAGCGTAATTGAGAGCGGAGAATTAGATTGTGAGCCAAAAATGTTGTGATTAGCTATGTAATGAATGGGAGGGGTAAAATACATCCCACGTTCATAAATAATGATCGGCATGTATCGTTATAAAGGTTGGATGTCGTTGCCGATGGCTCTAAGCCATTATTGAGAATAAATGTTGTCTCGAGGTCTCCGACAATCCCTCTACCACAGATGACAATAGACGAACATGATTCATTTGAAGATGAGAGTTTGGATCCTCATCCAATGGATTCGGAAGATCATCCAATGGATTCGGAAGATCCAATTTTCTCTGAAGAAGCAGGATAAGAGTGCAAATTGGGAGCACAAACCAACCACACCTTCTCCGATGGAACTAATTTTCAGCTAAATCAAACATTTGGCAGCAAAAAAGAGCTGAAATTGTTGCTGGACGTAGCAGCTGTGAGAAATTCATTTGATTATGCTACGTTGAAGATCTGTGGCAAATTCCTCAAGGTAATGTGTTTGTCCTATTTACGCGTGGATGTTGAGGGAAAAGAACTATGAATGCACAAACAGATTCATGATCTATAAATATGTTGGTAATCACAATTACGGCGTCGAATACGCCACGTACAGCCATAGGAAAATCACGTCTAAAGTCATTGCATCGCTCTGTGTGAACATGTATCACAAAAGAAAGGGTCCAGACACTAGTGAGATTTGGAGGATCATTTTCAAGAACTTGAGAAGTAGACCAACCTATTGGAAATGTTAGTTGGGGGTGTGATTCCCAAGAAAATGGTTCAAGGGATAGCGGAGCATGGGTATTCCTTCCTGCCGACTTTTTCATACATGATCGACGCTCTTAAAGTTGACACTACCTATTCCATCGTGGTGAACAAGGTCGATTGTAGGTTTATGTACTACTTTTTAGCATTGGGCCCTTGTATTAGGGGATTCGCCCACATGAGGAAGGTTATAGTGGTCTCCGACGCTCATTTATATGGAAATTACGAAGGTGTGCTACTAAGTATGGTTGCACAGGATACGGAGGACCATATTTATTCGATTGCCTTTTGCATTGTTGATAAGGAGAACGATGCTTCATGGACATTCTTCTTTGAGAAGCTAAAGTCTATTGTGGTCGATGGACCAGATTTGTGCTTTATCTCCGATAGGCACAAAAACATCTCCATCAGCATCTTGAAGGCTTACAACCATGCTCATCACGGATACTGCAAGAGGCACCTAGGTGAAAATCTCTGGGTAAATCACCACTGCGGAGAACACCTCTATCTATTCTACAATACGGCAAATGCATATTCTCCTGAGGAGTTTAGCAACCATTTTGTGGAATTCAAGAACAACTATCCCGAGGCAGCCTTTTTTCTCGAGCATGAGCTTGGTTTTGAGAAATAGAGAAGGTCATATTTCCCTGGCAATAGGTTTGATGTGATGACCACAAATATTGCCGAGTCAGTGAACTCTATTTTGAATGCCAAAAGGGAGTACCCCGTGGCATCCATATTCAATTTGATTCCTAAGAGGTTTGGTGATATATTCAGGGAGAGGAGTGTTTACGTCCTCAAATATAAGGAGAAAAACTTTATGTCAGCTGCCAAAAAGTTCTTAAGGGAAAATATGAGCGAGGGAGACTCCTTCTATGTGGAGAACGTAAGTGAGGATGAAAGGGACTTCACAGTGTTTGGCAATGGATGACGGCCAAAGTCGACCTACTGAAAAGGTCGTGTTCTTGCAGGAAGTTTGAGCTGGTCAAAATACCATGCGATCACGTGATGGAAGCTTTGCGATTAAATCAAGGTGATGATTATGGTTTGAAAGTATATGATTACTCTTCGCCCGTGTATAAAGTGGAAGAGTACCTCCTTGCATATTCGAAATCAATTAATGTTATCCCTTTGGTGTCCGAATGGCGCGTGCCACAAGAATTGCTAGACGTGAACATTATTCCACCTCTCGTGGTCACCAAGCTCAAAAGGAAGAAAAGAAAATGCTTTAAGGGCGTGGGAGAGACTTTCAAGTCAAAGAGGAGGAACAAGTGTTCACTGTGCAAGAGACCCGGCACAAGAGAACCACGTGTAACAACAACAAATCGTAGTTAGACTAGTATAAATTTGTGTTTTTGTAAGTCATGCCAGTGTATGCATTTTGACAACCCTTCAGTGGTTTGATTAATGCCAGTCTTATCGATTTTACTCTGTGTCTATTATCGACCTTTTAAGGTATTGCATATATTGTGTGTCAGGTCTATTGCTTGTATTCTTTATTTAACACATAGTTTATTATCGATCCCATATAAAGTCTATTAAAAACCCTAAATATTCAAAGGGACAGATGAACAATTGAGAATTTATTACACATCAAAAAAGTTGTTGCACGTCCACTCACACGTTGCGTCGATTGGGTATACATTACCTCCTCGATTTCCACCGATTCACGCGTCTACCAACCAATGGGCGGGAAGACCAAAGGGTTCTATTTTTGTCTATATAAACACCCATCTACTATAACCAAAATTCATCTTCATCAACTCATAAATTAGATTAAATCAACAAGATGCCAGGCATTCCATTGAGACTAAAAAGGAGGGTCCAGCATAACTACGACCTTCTCCTCCTCCTTAACGACCTAAGTCATCTATTCTATGGTCTAGGATAGGATAGGAAGCACTGCCACCGCAAACTGCGGTGGGTCGCTCATTTTTTACGGGCGATTGTGGAGCGGCTCAACATGGACCCCGATGGGATGATCACCCCCCCACCATCTCCTTAGATTAGTTTTTTTTTTTTTTTTTTTTGTTTTGTTTTAAGTTCATTGCAAGGAGAAGCTTTCATGGTTAGGAATGTTAGATGAAAGCTTCTTCATTTTGCTTTTTTTGTTGTATATATGGTTCTACACCATCCTTGAAATGAAGTATTAATGAAATATGTTTGTTTCCTACATTTGTGTGTATTTTAATTTAGCAATTTTGTTCTGGTTTGAATTTTTGCAATTTCTCCTGGTAGAAGATGAATCAAACGATTGTGAGATGTGAAAATTAATTCATATATGATAATGGAAAATTAATTCTTATTTTCTGCATTTGTCTCCACTTTAATTTTATAATTTTTTTCTATTTTGAATTTTTTCAATTTACCCTGTTAGAAGATGAATGAGACAGTTGTCAAACGTCAAATTAATTCATATATGCAGATGAAAAACAAATCTAGTCTATCCGCAATTATGTTGATTTATAAAAATTAAATGCAAAGTCGATAAAGTTTATTATATACGAAGCTCAATGTCTATGCTCGAACATATATGTAATCGATGCCTTCAACAATACAGGTCCATCGATTATGTCCAGTGTAATTCATAGACTGTAAGTCTTGTCAATAATATACCGTATTGATTTATTGCCCTTAGTAGCATATTTGGGAAAAAAGGGAATAATTAGTTGAACAAAAAATAAATAATTGAATTTTATGCTATTAAAGGATCTTAAACAAGTCATGTGATCGTATGAGAGTCCACGTAAATTGCAAAAGGTGATCAAGAATATGTGAGGATGGACATGAACAAATGAATTCCTCACAACATACTTGTACTTTGGTAAACATTTTCCTAAGGATGTTAATTGTTCAACCACAACTCATCACCTCACATCTTTGATCACCATTTATAATTTGTGTGGACTCTCATATGATCACTTGACTTGTTTAGGCTCATTCGATTGCATAAAATTCAATTACTTATTATTTTATTAATTAAATAATCCTTTTCAAAATATGTGTTGGTCATGGTCTATAAATATGTGTCCTAGTCTAGTACATTTATTAATGAAGTTGTACAAAATATATGCTAGACTATGCTTAGTTTTGTACTCGACCTGATATAGTCTAGCATAGACTGTAAACTACTTTCACAAATAAATAACTAGACTATGATATTTATTCATAAACCATAACTAGCACATATTTTGAGAAGGATTAATTAATTAATTAATAGAATAATCAATAATTGGATATTATGCAATTAAATGAGCCTAAACAAGCCATGTGATCGTATGAGACACCACATAAATAGAAAATGGTGATCAAAGATGTGAGGTGATGAGTTGTGGTTGAACAAATGAATTCTCCACAACATACTTGTGCTTTGGGTAAACATTGCCCCAAGCATGTTTGTTGTTCATCCACTACCTATCTTCACACATCTTTGATCACCTTATCCAATTTACGTGGACTCTCATACGATCACATGACTTGTTCAAGCTCCTTTAATTGTATAAAATCTAATTATTTATTATTTTATTAATTAAATAATCCTTCTCAAAATGTGCTAGTTATGGTCTATGAATATGTAGCATCGTCTAGTGCGGTTATTAAGGAATTAGCTCTTAGTATATGCTAGACTGTCTATCTATGCGGTGCATTATCTACCAAAAGCCTGAGAAGACATCAATTATAAATAAGGTCTATGAAACAAGTCCAGCAGTAAAAAAAAAATTTAAATATCAGATTTTTACAAGGGTAATAAAGTACACGTCAAATCAACACCCAATGAAAATATCTCACTTTTTTCTTCTATAAAAGGAAGGCTATTTTTGTGTTAACACTCTCATTTTTTTTTTTGCTTTAATTTTTGTTAACAACTACAATGTCTCAAGCATCCCAAAAATCAAAAGCAAAAGTGTCCTACATATGTCATTGTGGCAATCCAGCTGTTTTTAGGACGTCACGCATCGATTGGAATTCAGGTCGAAATTTTTTTAACTGTGCGGTTGAAAAGGATAATGGTGGATGCTCTGTTTTAAGTGGATTGACAAAGAATCACCGACGGCAGCCCATCGACATCAAATTTTTGAGACGCTTCCAAGTTTCATAAACTGCAAAGGCTTCGGGAATCTGAACAAAATAGAGATCTACTCATGACATTGCTAAGAGAAGCCGAAGATAAAAGGGATTACTTGAAAGGATCACTAAAAGAAGTCTAAATGGAGAGGGATCAAGTAAAGCTAAGGCTGATTTTGGCCGAGGAAAAAGAGAAAGGCCTAAAAAATTTATTGTATGGTTTGTTATTGTTGTTGGCTTTCTAAAAAGGTGTAATAGGGATATAGAAAACTGAATAAATAAATGTATGGTTTCTTAAATCAATCGTTGGTGTAATCTATAATTAATAGAGAATTATGTCTATGTCTTTTATCATCGACCTCTATAACCCATCATAGTTACTGTAAATATTTGAATTACTTAATCGATAGTCTGTTAAGTCTATAAATTATAGAGAACAACTTCTACAATGTTTTCAATCAACTACTGTAAATTAGGATAATAGCTGAACTGATAACGCAATGCAGCCAGCTGTTTAAAGAACAAATCACCAAATATATGTAATTCAATTATCCATAAAGAATAAATCACTAAAACAAATCATTAAGAAAATTGTTTGTTCCAAATCCACAAAACTACTTATTTTCTTGATTGAGTTCCGCAACAATGCCCATCACATCCACTTCTTTTTCTTCATGTTTTTTCTTTTCTTCAACTTCTTTCTTCTCATTTTCCTTTTCTTCTTCTGATGATGATTTCTTCTCTTCTTCAATGTTTTCAACCTCCTGTTCGACCATTAATTTTTCTTCAACTGTCTTCTCATTTCAGTCTTCTTCTATTTTCTTCTCATTTTCTTCTTCTTCTTCTATTGTCATCTCATATTTTTATTCTTGTTCTTGTTCTTCTTCCTTCGCATCTTGTTCATCTACTGCATTCTCCTCTTTTGTTTCTTCTTCTTTCTTTTCTTCTTTAACTTTTTCATCTGCTGCAGCAATGTCTATCACTGCGACTGTAAGTTCTTCGAGATTTACTTTATGCCAGCTACGAGGGTGACTATCAAGGTTCACTGCATTGTTTTGAAAAGATTACAAAAATATGCAAGAAAATTAAATTGTAAGAACAAAAAACAATGATTTACCCGTATCTTGTTGCTTCTTCTTATTCTTCTTGATTCTCCTCAGCCTCATATCTCTAACAAAAGAAGGAATATCCAGTAGACTTTTCTCGAGCAAAGAAACACGCTCGCACAGGTCATCATCGTTAGAAGCGTCTTGTGCAGTTTTGAGTCCACTTAAACCAACATGAGCAGAAGCACGTGCTGGACTTGAAACATAATGGTGGCCACCCAAATCTTCGTCTTCGTTCGTGACCTCCGCTGATGAAGTCAGGACAGTCACACCTTTTAGTTATGCCTTCAACACATCGATGGACATATCCTTAACTTCGTTCGTGTATGGCTTAAATGCTCTCATGTATCTCTGCTCCATCTCATGGAATGTATTTGTAAGGTACGGATGCATAATCTACAAAAAAATAAAAACAAATTACACGACATTCACTAATATAATAATATTATTATCATATCTATCATAATATAATAATATTATTACCTTTGATGTGTGCCATCTAAGAAGACTGGAAATAGGCAGAGAAGAATCCAACAACTTGTCGGCGTACCTTCCCAGATGAGAAAATGACTCATATATCTAAACCTGTAATCAATAGAAGCAGAAGCAAATCTACAGTTTCTATGTATTATTGCATAAATATGTAGGAGTCTATAATAAATTAATAAGATGGTAGATTTTAAGTACCAGAAATGCCCAGGGAAAGCCATATAACGCGTACGATGCATTATTCCTCTTGAAAAAAGCTTCTTTCTGCTTGGTCAGATCAGTCTTCTTTGTCAGATAGCTCAAGGTCGGCCCAAAGGACTCTTTTCCCCATAGATACCCCTGAAGAATTCTAAATTAGCCACCATCTTGATGTGGTCTGAATCCACCTTCTTTGACAGATCCTTTGCCAGCAGCATCGTGTGCACGAACCAAACCAAAGCGCACTTCAACTTTCGTTGATTATTCAGCCTATTACCTTTCATCAAGCTAATTAACTTTGCAGCAGTAATGCTCTTGTTCTTCGTCACCTTAAAATGAAAGCTTTCTCCATTTTGGAGGACTTTGTTTATTTTTTATTCACTGGGATATGCTGAACAATTCAGCCCCGTAATCAAAGAAAATTTCTTTAAGACGAAACAAGCTGGCTTATCATTCACACAGAACCAAATTTCATGCAGTTTTTTCTGATTTTTTATACGTCGCAGCAACATATAATGGACCATCTGTCCATTAAACTTAAAATGCTCCAGGATATGCCTCAAGTGTCCTAGACATGTCTTCTTAAAATCAGAATATAACTTTTGTTCAGCAAGAATCCGTCTAAACTCTCGATACACCACCATTCTTGCTCTCACAGAAATATTTGCAGGAAAAGAACCTAGATCATCCATCCAGTTGTTAGGTCGTACGACTCAACGAAGATATCTCTTGCACAAATTGGAAAGGATAGGGGATCCTCCTCCCCGTCTCCACTATCTCTCTTATCCTCACCTTTTCCGCTATCACTTTCACTTTTTTCTTTGCCTTCGCCCTCGCTTCTACATTCACTATCCTCAACATCGTCACTCTCGTGTGCACTACTTTCTTCGTATTCAAAAATATCGGCAAGGATTTTTTATTCGATTTTCAACTCTGATTCATCGACTATGGGTTTTTTTCTCTTGGAAGTTTTCAAAACTTCTTCAACTTTTCGCTTCCTACTGCTAGAACCAGTGGAAGCAGGCCTTTTAACTGCTCTATGAACTCTTCTCATCATTTATGATCTACAGCAAAACACGAATCTGAAGTGGTCGATTTATCGACCACTGGTCTATTAATAAAAATAAAAAAATACAGCAAAAATAAATCTGGAGTGGTCATTCTATCGACCACTAGTCTATTAAGAAAAATGGGAAAACGCCTCACATCAAACATGCAAATCAAGTTCCAACTTCACCAGATATTGGCAGTGCAATTTACAACAACAAGTACACCATAAAAAAGTGTCCAATTCAGTACAAGAAATTCAAAATCAATACACAATATAAGTACAAAATTTTAAAAATTTCTACTCATTATCCAAAGCAAAACACGATTAAACATGCGAAATAGACAATGTTAATTGAAAACACTCAAATTCAACGAAGAACAGTGCAATTTCTTCAAAATCGAAGATCCCCAACGAAAAACGTCATCAAAAAAATTACTAAAATGGATCTAAAACTAATTGGGGAAGAACATTAAACTTACCTGACCAAGAGAAACTTAAAAATTTCACCTGAGGAAGCAAGAATTGTGCAAAAAAAAAAAAATTGAAAAAATCGGAACTACAATCGAGAGGAGGAGGATTTTGAGGAGAGAGAAATGTAGTTGAAACTATTAAATAATTTTAATAAATTTTTGAAAAATTAATAAAGGGGACCATGTTGTATTTTAAAAAAAAATCCAAATTTTTGACTCTTCTAACCTAATTTTGTATTAGATTGTGCAGAAAATAGGTACAAGAAAGCAATTGTGACCACAAAGTTCTTCTTATCAGGTATGCTCTACACTGACATAAGCATAGGTTGTCTAAGTCGAAACACTTGAGCACATCTGTTCCATTCCTCACACTTCATCCTCCCCTTGTCCTATTATGCTGACAAATTGGTTGACAAAATTTTCTTTGACTCTCTCCAAATGGTTGTGCACAGATGTGTTAATTCTACACCAGAAATTCCTTCTTCTCTCTCAACCAAAATATAAGTTTTGTATCATGAAGAATGAAAAGGGACATGCTCTCTCTTTTAGTTCCTAATTGGCTATTTTTTTAGGGACGTCTCAGTCTTAGTTTAGGTTGGACTTATAAAACAACAATGGATGTTCTTGAACAAATGAATCATGTTGCTCTATCTATTTTAATAAGGATGGCTAACACTCATTTGAAAAAAAAATTGATAATAAAGAAATAATTTAGCTGAAACAAAATCTAAACTAGAAGTTGGACAAGACAGTCTGAAGTGAAATAAGAAGTCCTTAAGGCTAGGATCATGACATTGAAGATTGACCTTGATTGATAGAGGGATGAAAATTTTGAAGTCCTTCTTCAATTGGCACAGTTGATATCACCTATTTCACCTTCCTCATTAGTGCCTCACTATGTGTATCCTTAGATATGTCCCACTTTTATACTGTGTTCTTTTTTTATTAATGCTCAGCTGTTTTGCTTTGTTCAGTACTAGCTTAGGTTTAATGTGGAACATGCTCTGTCAGTTAAATGGAATGGTTATCTTTGCTAAATTGAATCATATTTTTGCTCTCTTTAATACATTACTATGTTGGCTAAAGTCTCTGTCTGATTGTTTTGGTGATAGCCCCAGTGGCCATGAATAGCATAACAAATCACTTTGCTAGTATATTATTGCATTAAAAATAATTTTTTGATGATGCCAAAAGGGGAAAGATAAGAGGGGTGCAATGTTTATAACCCATTGACTAACTTGTTTCATTCTAGTGTTTTATACTTTAGTGCATACAGGTCAAGATGTTTGAATGCACAAAGGCAAGAGGTTTGTCATCATCAAAAAGGGGGAATTTATTGGTTACGATGTAGTTTTGATGATTGACAAACTGACAAAGTGATATGAAACATGTCAGTCATGCTGGTTCAGAGACACGCTGTCTCATGTAGCTAAAACTTGTAGCAAAATCATTGATGATTAAAGACAGACGTGCAAAAATCAAGGAAGGACTAGATGGGTGGCTAATTCAGATAAACTTAAGGAAATAAACATGTGCTGATTTAAAGAGTTGGAGTTTGACTACAACACTAAGGAGACAATAGTTGGAATTGAAGAAGGAGTCTCACTTAAAGTAGAATTCTATGCAATGAGAGTTCTGATTAAAGGAGGAGTTTGAAATAAAGATCGACTCTTTGGAGAGTTGTGCTTAAATAGAAAATTTATTATTCAAAATAACCTGCGCACTTACATAGAAAATTTATTATTCAAAATAACTTGCGCACTTACAGAGAGAGAAAAGGCTAAACACGAGCAAATTGAGAAAGTTCATAATTGAAAGAATTCTGACTGGAGATTCAAGTGCTGCCAGTACAAAGGAACAGATTGACAAACCTGTTTCACAGGATTAAACTTTATAGTTCATGAGTCAGTGTAAATGAATTGTTCTTATTGAGTTGTAATTTTTTGCTTTCCTAGATTAATTGTTTAGGAACAATACTGAGCTGAGTTATCTTCAGGTTTGAGATAACTTGAAGTGGGTTCAACAGTAAAGGGTGATTGTTGAGTTATAGAAATTAGAGTTTATGATTCCTAGTTGTTGAATTATAGGAATTAGAGTTTATGATTCCTAGTTATTGAGGTATAGGAATTAGAGTTTACAATTCCTAGTTGTTGGTTACAAGAGTTCTGTAATCAGTCGTTGTTGAGGCTTAGAGTTATTTAGTGAAGTTGTGGTTAAATCCTATAGAGGTACAGGTCATGGTTTTTTACACCTTTTTGAGCCGGGTGTTTTCCACGTAAAAATCATTGTATTTTTTAATTCCTGTTTTACTGCTTCCTTGAAACACGTCAGGCAACCCATTCCATCCATAGGTAACTCTTACGTTAAAGTCACTGGTCAGTAGGGCACGTATTCTTAACATCTTTCCTTCTCCGAATCTGTTCATTTAATGGTACAAAGTGCACCATTCACTTCTGCATGACCGACTCCATCGGGACCTCATCTCGGTGAAAACTATAAGATTTTCAGAACTGCTTGTTCTGCTTATCTGCTCTGTCATTATCGGCTTGTTCTTCTTGTTTATTTTCAGAACTTTCTGAGTGAAAGTTTCTGAAAATAAACAAGCAAGACAAGCCGATAAAGACAGAGAAGATAAGCAGAAATCCTATAGTTTTCACTGAGATGAGGTCCTGGCGGAGTCGGTTATGCATAAGTGAATGATGCAGTTTGTACTATTAAACGAGCAGATTCCAAGAAGGAAAGAGCATCCTGGTTTTTTTGTTCAGAAGATATATGACACTGAACAGAGGAGGCTTTTCAAGTTAACAGATAAGGACTATGAAGATACCAAACAGCATGAGATTGGTATGCTTGTTAAAAAGACTATAGGACAAGTTGGGTATCTTCCTAACCTTGAAACTGAGGATAATTCTGCATCTTTTGTTAGTCGGAAAGACCAATTGAAGAGTAAACGACTACACCACCAACCATGCCATAAATGATTCATGCGTTTAGTAAATACATTCTACTAAGTTAAGGCATGTATCCGGTCACTAGCAAAGTTTCAAGTGTTTAACTTGCAAATTATGCTTGTTTTAAAGGGTTATCTAGGTATTTGGCCATAAATGTATTTTCCCTTTTAACCATCAAAACCAGTCAACTAGGAAAAGAACAAAATGTATTACCGATAAAAATAATACACCATAGCCAGTAGCACAAAGAAGTATAGCAATAATCTGATCCAAGTTAGTATGAGGCCAACCAGCACACTATACACCGAAAAGAGAATTTACATGAGTTATTTTCTCAAGAAAGATTTTGAGTCAAAAATATTATAATTTACATGAATTTAAAACTATTTGTGAAATAAACATGAGAATGAAATAGGAAAACATCTACAACCCAGCTGATCAACATGTAAGTGAGTACAACGTCAAACACATAAACTCAATGGTCAATCGACACTGCAACTTTTATAAGTGAAGAAACACTCCCTAAAAATCTTAACAGCCACTAACTAGCGGAGTCCAAATCTTGGGGCTCTTTTTCCTTCTACAGGAGCCAATAACAGCGTGAGTGCAAAATACCACACTCCGTAACTTCTATATTGATTCTTTGTTGCTTAGTTAGTCCAAACGAGTTAGACAGAGATGTGGATGTGTACAAATATCCTACAACTCAATTAAAATGTCTGATGCTTGAAATAACACATAAATCTCAGGTACACATGATCAATAGATTTTGATTAGATTGAAATATGTAGCTAAAATTTCCTTGCCTTTCCTTTGCACCAGGTGATGGGTGAGAAGGGAGAGGAAAGTAGGAAAAAATTCAAATTAAATGGGTTATTTCGGAATATTAAAAATATTATTTTTATAATACATTGGCACCATCACACTATCAAAAAAAAAACTACGGCACCAACCATGCCATAAAGAATTCATGTGTTTAGTAAATACATTCTACTAAGTTGAAGTGTGTATCCGATGACTAACAAAGTTTCAAGTGTTTAACTTGCAAATTGTGCTTGGTTTAAAGGGTTATCTAGATATTTGGTCAGAAATGTATTATACCGTTTAACCATCAAAATCAGTCAACTAGGAAAAGAACAAAGTGTATTACTGATAAAAAAGAAGCCAGTAGCACAAAAAGTACAACAATAATCTGATCCAAGTTAGCACGAGGCCAACAAGCACACTATACACCGAAAAGAAAATTTATACGAGTTATTTTTTCAAGAAAGATTTTAAGTCAAAAATATTATAATTTACATGAATTTAAAACTATATGTAAAATAAACATGAGAATGAAACAACATCTGCAACCCAGAAGCGTGTATGTGAGTGCAACGTCAAACACATAAACTCAATGGTTAGACGACACTGCAACTTTTACAAGTGAAGGAACAATCCCTAAAAATCTTAACAACCACTAACTAGCGGAGTTGAAATCTTGGGGCTTTTTTTTCTTCTACAAGAGAAAATCATACTAGCAACTTGATAAATATTTTATCCGAAAATAGGCCAACTGCAACTACTAAACTTGAGTTCATGATGGAACATGTAGATGTTAGTGTAGGGGAGAGAGTATATAGAAAATGATCAACAATAGTTAAAACTTTAATATGAGAGCAACCAAGAGTGAAACTTAACTGTCAATGGAGTGGGTGGAAACCTTGGAGATCAAGGTTCAAATCTCAACAAAGACCCAAAAACACTAGGTGGGCAGAATTGAGCAGAGACATCACAATTTCCTATCCAATACTAAGAACTTCTATATGCAAATCCACGGATCATGGCAGCAAAGTACATTCGTATTACCTCATCTAAACCAAATCAATTTCAGGTTCACGGTGTGTTTCGTCATCAGTAAGCGGTGGCTGACAAAGCCCCTTTACAAGTCATTATATATGTGATTTGATATTGTTTAGACGATACAAAACTATAGAAACGAAATTGGAAATAATGCATTAGAAAGCAGAGAATAGTGAAATCAAACAAACAAAATTGAGCAAAAACGAAATTTGAATCAAGCAATTAGTAGAAGCAAAATTGAAAACACACGAAATTAAGCAAGCACACAAATTAGGGAACCAAACAAATGAAATTGAAAAAAAAAATTAGGAATATCATACCTGATTATCTGTTATAGTAGCTGCGTTATTAGAAATCGACGATGAAAGATTGTTCAGTTTATTGTGCAAGAAGATAATGAACGCGCTTTTATGAATTAACAAATTATAAACGCGCAGCTTGTGAACTATTAGGGAAAAATTTTTAAGATGAATAGCGATAATGCAAATATGGAACGTTTTCTCTCTGTTCTTTTAAGATAAAACAGAGTTTCTATTTTAATTTTTATAAAAAAAAAATAACTAGCGCCTTTATGAATATGGATCGATAATGACCTTTTTAGTGCCTTCTTGTTTTACTAATTAAATAGTCAAAATGATTTTTTTATTAAAATTTTAATATTTCCATTCAAGGCTCAAATTATCAATAGGGACCAGTTAATAATTTTTTTTTAGGACCATATTTTATTCCTTCACAATAAAATATACAATTAGGGACCGGAATATAATCTCAACCCAATAAATATACTCTTAGAGACGGAATTATTAACTCGTCCCTAAATATAGGTCTTAAAAAGACCTTTTTGTTGTAGTACTTATTATTATTGTTGCCCAAATTAACTACTAATTCCTCAAATTATTTCTCATGATTTTTTTTTGAATTCTAATAATCATAGGTACTATTATAAAATATTCATTTTATGTTATGATTTTATTGTAAAAATTCTCACTTTTGCTATATAAAGAACTGGAGTGGGGCTTATTGCCTTGGGTTCTCCCACCTTAATAGCTACTTTTTGGGGTGTGGCTCTATTAAGATTGTATCAATCGTATCAGAGCCACCTATCATCCTCCGCGCCAACCATGCCTGATATGGTGACACCGGTATGATAGTGTTCGGCCCAGGCTAGGAATGTCTAGCGCACTGTCATCGAGGAGCTTGGGCACCTAACTCCTGAAAGGATACCTGAGAAAGAGTTACCTACACAAGTAGTGTGTAAGCTATTCAGAATGAAGCCATGATACAGAAACATGGTGGTTCGTTATAATTCTATTATAAAATTGGTTATACGAGTCGTGATGTAGGACTTATATAATCTTGAGTTGTCCCACCTTAATAGCTTGCTTTTGGGTGTTAGACTCTCCTTAATTCATTCACTCATTCATTCAAAATATTGAATAGTTTTTATAACTTTCATATTGATTTATTGATATATAAATTTGATTTTGTACATGTAGAGATGCCAAATGTGACTGTTAATCCCTGCCTGGGTACAGTCAGACATTTCATGGACCTTGTGACGACAGGGAGGCTGAGTGTGAAGACAAGTGTGTAAACTTAGAGCATACTCTTCGTGGAGAATATCTTCATGATTTGGGTGGTTTTGGTTATGCTTGCTTTTGTTATGTTTGTTGAATGAAGTAATTAGACACTGGCTTGAATAAGTAGAGATATTCATGAGTAGGAATATCTCATGAGATTATTTTATTTTATCCTCTGTATGTATGAAATAATAATTTCATCATTAATGGTGAAATAAAATCTCTCATATCAAACATGAAATAAAGTTTCTGAGATTGTTTTTCTTATCCTACTCCTTAGTCCTTTGGCAATAAATAAAACTGTATTTACTCCACTTTGATTCATTTTCGTGTTGTAATAAGTGTGTAATATTCAAGTTGTAGAATGCGTGTATGCGTTTTGGTGTCATTTAATAAAATACCTCAATTGTTACACCTTGACTATACTTAATTAATACGTATCATCAGTTTGTCACCTCAATTTTATGACTAACTATGGTAAATTAAACTATGTCCTGGCTAGTACTTGTTTTCCATGTCTTCTGCTTTACATTAAGAAAGGAAAAATAATAGAGTACCCGATAAAATTCATGTGGCGTAATTTAATAATTAAACAACTGTACTAATAGTATTGAAATTATGAAATATATTCTACAATTTCAATAAAAAAATGAAAAAGGTACGAATATACTCCTAAACATTGATAAATGGTACAGATATACCTCCTATCATACTTTACGTACAAATATAACCTTTCCGTTAATGAAAAGGTACATCTATACCCTTGAACTTTGATAAATGGTACTAGTCAATCTTGCGTCAACTATCCTATTAAAAATTCGTATAGTATTGATATGGTATGTAACACTCTAGGATGTGTGTTGGGTACGATGTAGTTTTGATGATTGACAATCTGACAACGTGATATGAAACATGTCAGTCAACCTGATTCATAGACACATTGTCTCATGTAGCTGAAACTTGTAGCAAAATCATTGATGATTAAAGACAAGGGTGGAAGAAATCAAGAACCAGATGAGTGATTAATTCTGATAAACTCAAGGAAATAAATATGTGCAAATTTGAAGAAGTTGAAAAAGGAGTCCTACGTAAAGAAGGAGTTTCACTTCTAAGCATATCCTGAATAGTCTATGTGTAGAAGGAGAAATATTCTGCATATTGAAGATGTATACGCAAGATAGGAAACAAATAAATTGAAGGACTCTTTATTAGATCAATGAAGTTTTTGATGACTGACACATGAATGGAATATGTTACTTGCTCACGAATGAATGAGCAAGCCTAATTCTGATATACTCAAGCTACTGATCACGTGAGAAATTGAAGAAGAAGTGGTTGAGTAAAATACTTGAAGATAAGTTGATTTAAAGAGTTGAAGTTTGACTACAACACATTATAATATGTATGTTAAATTTATTACAAGGCGGATAGAACATTACAACAAAGCAAGATACATCATTCAGAAGATGAGTTGATCAAGGAGTTCTACAAGAAAAAGAGTTCTACTCAATCTAGGAGAGAGAGAGGATGCAACAACAATAACAGTGAAAGCAGTCCAATTCAACATAGGAAAGGACATCAACTAAAAGGAGTCCAATTCAAGATAGGAGAGGACATCAACTGAAGGGATTCCAATTCAAGATAGGAGAGAAAATCAACTGAAGGTCTCCATCAGGGTTGCTTTAAATACAAGGGAAGATGTAATGCCCCGAAGTTTTTCTTAGCTAAATTTTATCCCTAAAATATCAAGCATTGGCTTCTAGAATGATTTATACTTATTTCTCTATGGGATCCCTTAGATTTCAAATTTTCATTACGTAGATGACTGAATAAGCTTTCCATCGATATAAGATTCGTCCAAAACGGACACTTGGTGAAGAAGTTATGGCTATTTTATGTGCTAGTCGTAAAACATCGTCATTCTGGTGTTTAGCACATCGCAGAGAGGGTTTAATTAGAAATTGTCAAATTCCAGTGGGATATTGCGATAGTGGCACGTCGCGGAGGATCCCAATTTCCCATTCAGCAATTTCCAGTGAGCCACCGTGATAGTGGCACGTCGCGGTGGCCCATAAAATCGGGTTCCCAGTTTAATTTTTTCAGCTTCGTTCAGAAGTTAACAAGGGTAATTTGAATTTTTTTCAAGCCTCATAAAACGTCCAAACAGTAGATTAAGACCTCTACAAGTAGAATATATGACATTCTCAAGATTTTCCTCAAAAAAAAAAACCCTAGTTCATATACTTCTCCTCCAAAAAACTCAAGATTCAACCGTGGGTTTTCAAAATTGACTGAAGATTTGGAATCCTCAAACCGTAGGCTTCAAGGATCATCCCTTATTCTTCATAATCGAGGTACGTGGGGTTTTTCCTAAAAACTACATGGGCTTAAAACCATTAGAGCATGATTTTTAGATTTTTATGCATGAATTTCAAAGGGAGTTTGGATCTATGTTCTAAATTACGTACTCCGAATGTTTTAATGTTACTATTGTTTTGACCTTGTGGTCCTATCCCCTAAATTTATTTACATGTATACGTATATGTATGGAATTTGAGATTTAAGATCGTGGAGAGCATAAATTATGAACTCCCTCTCGTGTATTGAATTAAAGATTATGGTTTTGCGATTTGAAAGATGTTTTTGCAATATTATAGCATTTGAGCATGATTTGAAATTGTTGAGAGGATGTTTCTTGATATAAATGTATTCTTGTGTTTAAGAGAAAGAATTGCATGTGAATTGAGAACTTTGACATGACTACCTTGTACTATTGAAATGCTTGACAAAGATGAGTTCTTTGTATGTGTTTACATGAGGTTTGAGAAAGAGTTTCTTTGAATTGAATTATTGAAATGGTGGTCCCAAAACTTGTGTTTTGAAAATAGAGATTTATGATAGACTAATAATGGCTCAGAGATGTGACTTGCAAGTCAATGGTATGACGATACCATATGTATTTATGCCATAACAGAGTATATTTTCGGAGTATGTTTTCAGAGTATGTTTTCAGAAATTGCATGTTTTGATAGAGTTTTAAAAAGGGGCTTAAAGAGGATTAGGTGGTAACCCGAAGAAGGCGAGAGTTCAAGAAACTCTTAGCCTAAAACCGTATTTGCCGATACGGGTAGAATATTATTGTACGCTGGCGACGGCCATGTGGCATAGTGGATTCAGAGACTCCGACCCTTGCGGCACACTTAGGTTGGGGGATTCTCCACCGAGTTAATGGCAGTTTCCATATAGCCCATGGAATTTTTTAGAGTTGCAGGGTATACCACCTAGCACAGAAGTAACATAGATTTCTCAGAGTTGAGATGGTTTTTACAGAGTCTTTAAAATGCCCATGTGAATTCTTACTATATGATATACTTATGAACTGTTTTAAATTGCTCTCATATATGTTGATTTATAAATGATTATTTGGGATATGCTCTGCATACCAGTACATCTGTATTGACCCCCCTCTCCCTACCTCTCAGGTTCTGAGACTCAATCTAGGGGTCCAGATAAGCAGTAGATAATTTAGACAGCTGATCAGATTGTGCAGTGGTGAGCCTTCTCTATTCCAGAAGGCCTGTCTTTTCAGATTATGTCACTTAATTCAGTTTTGGTCTACTGGGGGCCCTGTCCCAATTTTAGACAGTTGTCAGATTTTCATATAGTAGAGATTTCACAGACTGAGTTAGATGTTATTTAGATGTAGTTGATTTATAGGTTCCATACTTATGTTGAATTCAGAATTGACCATGTTTCCGTAGAAGATTATGTTTCCACATTTTTTTTATTATATGAATGTTGTTCATGATTACCAGATAGAGAAGGGTGTTCCGGGCCTTCATGGTTCGGGATGTCCGTCACGGCCAGGCCCTAATTCCTGTCTTGACAAACTTGGTATCAGAGCACGGTTCATGGTCCCAGGATGTCTGCAAAATCACGTCGGGTAGAGTCTTGTTTATGGGTGTGTAGCGCGCCATACTTATAAGTAGGAGGCTACTAGGCATTTAAGAATGTTCCTCTTCTTTGTGATTTAGTCTATGCTTCAGAGTCTAATCTGTCCCCAAATAAATGACCTCTTACTTTTCAGAAAACCAGCGATGCCTCCCAATCGCACCAACGTTAATGCTCAAGATAATGAAGTCCGTCACACCCATGGGATACGGACCCCAGAACCTGTTCTTACTCCGGGAGTACCTCCTGTACCGACCAGTCCTCCTAGAACTCCCCGAACGAGGGCCAATCGCACTCAGCCTCGTGAAAGAGAGGTTTCTAATGCTGAATTCAGACAATCTATTCACATGCTATCACAGCTGGTAGCCGAACAGACTCAGAGATTGGAGTATACTAGGTATACTTTTGTTACTTCTGGAGTTACTAGAGTGGGCCAGTTCATAAGAATAAACCCGCCCAAGTTCTCTGGTGCTAAGGTAGAAGAGGACCCGCAGGAGTTCGTAGACAAAATGGAGAAGATTTTCAAAGTAATGCATGTTGATCAGGTGGAGGGTGTTGAGCTAGCAGCATACCAGCTAAAGGATGTATCAAACTAATGGTACAACAAGTGGGAAGATACAAAGGGTGACAGTGTTGAGCCTACAGTTTGGGATGATTTCGTGGAAGATTTTCTTGACCGATTCTTTCCTCTGGAGCTGAGGGAAGATAAAGAATAGGAGTTCATGAACCTTAAGTAGGGTAAGATGAGTGTTCAGGAGTATACTTTAAAGTTTAACTAGTTGGCCCGTTATGCTCCTAAGATGACGAGTAGTATGAGGGCCCGAATGAGAAAGTTAGCTTCCGACCTTTCAGATGATCTAGTGTTTGAGTGTTAGGGAGATATGCTGAAGAGGGATATGGACTTTGCTATACTGTCAGTCCACATGAAACAAGTTGAGGAGAAAAAGAAGAAGATAGCTGAATCTAAGGAAAAGGACAGGCAGGCAAAGAGAGACAAAGCAATAGACCAGAGTCATAGTCAGTAGAAGAGCGGTAATTGGGGCGGCAAATGGCAAAAGAAAAAGAATTGGGGTAATGTACAGTCAGCAGCTAGTGCTCCGGTGTCCATACCCACAGCTGAGCAGCGTACCCAGAATTTTCAGTCTAGTCAAGGGCCGAGGATGCAAGGTACGCAGTCGCAGGGAAGTGTAGCCCAGACCTCTCAGTCCTATCCGCGTTGTGGGAGATACGGGAGGAATCATCCAGAGAGATATCAGTTTGACGCTTTGGTGTGGTATTCATGCGGCCAGCCAGGCCATATCCAGAGAGACTGTCCAACAACAAAGAGTAATGTTGGAGGAGCCAAAGTTGCAGGTGAATTTATCTGCACCACCACCTCAGAAGGGTGCCACTTTAGCCGCCGAAAATGATCGAAACCGATTGTATGCTTTGACCAGCCGCCAGGAGGCAGAGGCCTCACCAGATGTAGTCACCGGTATGTTGCAAATTTTTTCTCATGATGTGTATGTATTACTTAATCCCGAGTCTAACTTGTCTTATGTGACCCCATACGTGACTGTTGGTTTTGGGTTTGAGCCTGATGTGATTGCTGAACCTTTTTCAGTTTTCACCCTAGTGGGAGATACTATTATGGCTAGGAGGGTGTATAGAAATTGTGTTGTGTCTATTTTCAGTCGGGATACTAAGGCAGATCTCATAGAACTTGATTTGGTTGATTTTGATACCATCTTAGGGATGGACTGGCTCCATTTGTGCTATACAACCTTGAATTGTAGGACCCGAAGAGTCACCTTTTCTTTTCCGAATGAGTCGGTGATATAATGGAAGGGACATTCTCTAGCACCTAGAGGGCATTTCATATCTTTTCTCAAGGCCCGTAAACTTATTTCCAAAGGTTGAATGTATCATCTTATTCAGGTTAAAGATTCTAGTGTCGAAAGTCTTCCTCTTCAATCTGTCCCCGTGGTGAATAAATTCCCGAAAGTCTTTCCAGATGATCTCCCAGGAATACCACTTGATAGGGAGATAGATTTTGGTATTGATTTATTGCTAGATACCCGTCCTATTTCTATTTCACCATATAGGATGGCTCCTGCAAAGCTAAAAGAGTTGAAAAAATAGCTAGCAGATCTTCTAGATAAAGTTTTTATCCGCCCTAGTGTGTCTCCCTGGGGTGCACCTGTACTTTTCGTGCAAAAGAAAGACGGTTCCCTTTGTATGTGCATAGATTAATGCCAATTGAATAAGGTAATGATTAAAAATAAATATCCCCTTCCTAGGATTGATGATATTTTTTATCAACTTCAGGGTGCTAAATGTTTTTCAAAGATAGACCTTCATTTGGGATATCACCAGTTGAAAGTTAGAGAGTCAGATATTCCCAAAACAGCTTTCCGAACCAGATATGACAATTATGAATTCTTAGTCATGTCCTTTGGGTTGACTACCGCCCCTGCAGCTTTCATGCTTCTAATGAATAGGGTTTTCCATCAGTTTCTGTATCTATTTTTCATTGTATTCATTGATGACATTTTGGTATATTCTAAGAGCGAGGAGGACTATGCCAATCACCTCCGAATCATCCTTCAGACCATTAAAGATCATAAATTGTATACAAAATTTTCCAAGTGTGAATTCTGGTTGAACGCTATTGCGTTCTTGGGGCATATTGTGTCTAGTGAGGGGATTAAGGTTGATCCCCAAAAGATTGAGGCAGTGAGAAAATGGCCCAGACCCACGACTCCAACCGACATTCGGAGCTTCTTGGGTTTGGTGGGTCATTACAGAAGATTCGTTGAGAGTTTTTCTTCCATAGATACACCACTTACTAAGTTGACTCAGAAAAAGGTGAAGTTTTTATGGTCTAACTCTTGTGAGAATAGCTTTGAGAAGTTGAAAGACAAGTTGACTACTACTTCTGTTCTGACTCTTCCGGAGGGTACAGAAGGTTTTGTTGTATACTGTGATGCATCTCGAGTGGGACTTGGGTATGTCCTTATGCAGCACGATAAGGTAATGGCTTATGCATCTATCCAGTTGAAGGTGCATGAGCGGAACTACCCTACTCATGACTTGGAGTTAACGGTTGTAGTTTTTGCACTTAAGATCTGGCGGCACTATTTGTATGGGGTACACATTGATATATTTACTGACCACAAGAGCTTACAGTATGTTTTCTCGCAGAAAGAATTGAATCTCAGGCAGAGGCGGTGACTGGAACTTTTAAAAGACTATGACATGAGCCTGCACTATCATCCGGGCAAGGCAAATATGGTAGCCGACGCCCTCAGCAGGTTATCTATGGGTATTCTTTCTCAAATGGGGAAAGAAAAGAGGGAGATGGTAAAGGATATTCACTGACTTGTAAATCTAGGAGTGCGACTTTTGGATTTCCAGGATGGAGGAGGGGTTGTTCATGAGATAGATAAATCTTCCCTTTGTGCCAAAGTTAAAGAGAAGAGGGTTGAAGATACCATCTTGATGCAGATCAAGAAAGATGTAGGTCAACAAAAGGTATTGTCTTCTGAAATTGGAGGTGATGGTGTTTTGAGATACTAGGGTAGGTTGTGTATGTTAGATATAAATGGTCTGAGGAAGAGAATCCTTGGCGAAGCTCACACGGTTTGTTGTTCACCTTGGCTCTACTAAGATGTATCAGGATTTAAAAACTATTTATTGGTGGAATAATATGAAGCGTGATGTAGCTAACTATGTTGCCAAGTGTTTGAATTGTCAACAAGTTAAAGTGGAACATTTGAGGCCAAGTGGTTCTTCTCAAGAGATAGCTTTCCCTTTGTGGAAGTGGGAGATGATTAGTATGGACTTCATTACAGGACTTCCGAGGTCCTGAAACCAGTATGATTCCATTTGGGTGATTGTAGATAGATTGACCAAGTCAGCTCACTTTCTACCTGTCAGGACAAATTATTCGGGAGAGGATTATGCCAAGCTATTCATTGCGGAAATAGTTCATTTGCATGGGGCACCTATGTCCATCATATCTGATAGAGGTACACAGTTTTCTTCACAGTTTTGGAGATCGTTTCAAAAGGGTTTAGGTACCCACGTGAATTTGAGCACGACTTTCCACCCTCAGACAGATGGGCCAGCTGAGCGCGCCATCCAGACCCTTGAGGATATGTTGAGGGCCTGCGTGATTGATTTTAAAGGTAGTTGGGTAGAGCACTTACCATTGATAGAGTTCGCATATAATAATAGTTTCCATTACAGTATTAAGATGGCACCATTTGAGGCATTGTATGGAAGAAGATGTAGGTAACCAATAGGGTGGTATGAAGTAGGTGAGATGCAGATATTTGGGCCCGATCTTGTTCATCAGGAAATAGAGGATGTAAAAGTCATTAGAGGACGACTTAAGATAGCTCGGTGTTGTCATAAGTCCTACGCCGATGTTAGGAGGAGAGAACTAGAGTTTGAGGTTGGAAATTGGGTGTTTCTCAAGGTTTCTCCCATGAAGGGAGTCATGCAGTTCGGGAAGAAAGGTAAGCTGAGACCTCTCTATATAGGACCATATCAGATTGTGAGAATGATGGGTGGAGTTGTGTATGAGTTAGAATTGCCAGTTAGTTTGGGTTCAGTTCATTCGATATTTCATATATCTATGTTGAAAAAGTGTATTGGAGACCATTCTTTAGTATTGCCTGTCGAAGAGATCAAAGTGACAGATTTCTTATCCTATGAAAAAAAGCCTGTAGATATTTTGGATCTCCAAGTTAGAAGATTGAGGAACAAAGAGATAGCCTCAGTTAAAGTTTTGTGGAGAAACCAAAAAATTGAAGAAGCGATTTGGGAATCAGAAGTTGACATGAGAGCTAGATACCCAAACCTTTTTTATCCAATGGATGAAGAAATGGAAGGTACAATCCTTGCCTTATTATTTTTGTGCCTTAATATTCTTGACATTATACTTGTCTGTATCCCGCGTCAACATTCGAGGACAAATGTTTCCAATGGGGGGATATTGTAACGCCCCGAAGTTTTTCTTAGCTAAATTTTGTCCCTAAAATATCAAGCATAATCTTCTAGAATGATTTATACTTATTTACCTATGGAATCCCTTACATTTAAACTTTTCATTATGTAGATAACTGAATAAGCTTTCCGTCGATATAAGATTTGTCCAAAACGGACACTCAGTTAAGAAGTTATGGTTATTTTATGTTCTAGTCGTAAAACATCATCATTCTGGTGTTTAGCTCATCGCGGAGAGGGTTTAATTAGCAATTATCAAATTCCAGTGGGACCTCACGATAGTGGTGCGTCGCGGAGGATCCCAATTTCCCATTCAGCAATTTCCAGTGAGCCACCGCGATAATGGCGCGTCGCGGCGGCCCATAAAATTGGGTTCCCAGTTTAATTTTTCCAGCTTCATTCAGAAGTTAACAAGGGTAATTTGGAATTTTTCCAAGCATCTTAAAACATCCAAATAGTAGATTAAGACCTCTACAAGCAGAATATATGATATTCTCAAGATTTTCCTCAAAATAAAAACCCTAGTTCATGTACTTCTCCTCCAAAAAAACTCAAGATTCAATCGTGGGTTTTCAAAATTGACTGAAGATTAGGAATCCTCAAATTGTAGCCTTCAAGGATCATCCCTTATTCTTTGTAATCGGGGTACGTGGGGTTTGTCCTAAAAACTACATGGGCTTAAAACCATTAGAGCATGATTTTTAGATTATTATGCATGAATTTCAAAGGAGTTTTGGAATCATGTTCTAAATTACGTACTCTGAATGTTTTAATGCTACTATTGTTTTGACCTTGTGGTCCTATCCTCTAAATTAATTTACATGTATACGTATATGTATGGAATTTGAGATTTAAGATTGTTGAGAGCATAAATTATGAACTCCCTCTTGTGTATTGAATTAAAGATTATGGTTTTGTGATTTGAAAGATATTTTTGCAATATTATAGCATTTGAGCATGATTTGAAATTATTGAGAGGATGTTTCTTGATATAAATGTGTTCTTGTGTTTAAGAGAAAGAATTGCATGTGAATTGAGAACTTTGACATGACCACCTTGTACTATTGAAATACTTGACATAGATGAGTTCCTTACATGTGTTTACATGAGGTTTGAGAAAGAGTTTCTTTGAATTGAATTATTGAAATGGTGGTCCCAAAACTTGTGTTTTGAAAATAGAGATTTATGATAGACTAATAATGGCTCAGAGATGTGACTTGCAAGTCAATGGTATGACAATACCATATGTATTTATGCCATAATAGAGTATTTTTTCAGAGTATGTTTTCAGAGACTGTATGTTTTGATAGAGTTTTAAAAAGGGGCTTAAAGAGGGTTAGGTGGTTACCCGAAGAAGGCGCGAGTTCAAGCAACTCTTAGCCTAAAACTGTATTTGCTGATACGGGTATAATATTATTGTACGCTGGTGATGGCCGTGTGGCATAGTAGATTCAGAGACTCCAACCCTTGCGGCACACTTGGGTTGGGGGCTTCGCTGCCGAGTTAATGGCAGTTTCCATATAGCCCATGGAATTTTTCAGAGTTGTAGGGTGTACCACCTAGCGCAGAAGTGACACAGATTTCTCAGGGTTAAGATGGTTTTTACAAAATTTTTAAAATGCCCATGTGAATTCTTACTATATGATATACTTATGAATTATTTTAAATTGCGCTCATATATGTTGATTTATAAATGAGTATGTTGGATATGCTCTTCGTACCAGTACATCTGTATTGACCCCCTACCTCTCAGGTTCTAAGACTCAGTCTAGGGGTCCAGATAAGTAGTAGATAATTAAGACAGTTGATCAGGTTGTGCAGTGGTGAGCCTTTTCTATTCCAGAAGGCCTGTCTTTTCAGTTATGTCACTTGATTAAATTTTGGTCTACTAGGGGCCTTGTCCCAGTTTCAGATAGTTGTTTGATTTTAATGTAGTTGAGATTTCACATACTGAGTCAAATTTTATTTAGATATAGTTGATTTATAGTTTCCATACTTATGTTGAATTCAGAATTGACCATTTTTCCGTAGCAGATTATGTTTCCGCATTTTCTTTTATTTTATGTATGTCGTTCATGATTACCAGATAGAGAAGGGCGTTTCAGGCCTTCATGGCTCAGGATGTCTATCACGGACAAGCCATAGTTTGGGTCGTGACAGAAGAGATTCAAAGCAACACACAAACTTACAAAGTAGAAAAGCATAATCTACAAATTGACTTCACGATTTTCTACTCAATCACTAAAGAAACACATTGAAGAACCTGGTCCTAAGTATTGAATCTAGCTAAGAGTTTTAGCTTTGATTTTTAGAGTTGTTCATTGTGTTTGAGCTGTTGATGTTATATTAGTTTTAGTGTGTTATAAACTGAATTAGGAGATAGTCTTCGAGTTGGGGAAAACTCTGTGACTTTCGGAACGTATACCTTGGGAGGTGTGTGTGTAGTTAGGAATTAGAGTTTATAATTCCTAGTCGTTGAGTTAAAGGAATTAGAGTTTATAATTCCTAGTTGTTGAGATATAGGGATCAGAGTTTATGATTCTTATTTGTTGGTTACAAGAGTTTTGAAATCAGTCGTTGTTGAGGCTTAGAGTTATTTAGTGAAGTTGGGGTTAAATCCTGTAGAGGTGTAGGTCGTATTTTTTTACACCTTTTGAGCCGGGGGTTTTCCACATAAAAATCGTTGTGTTCTTTACTTTTTGTTTTACTTCTTCCTTGGAACACATCAGTGTAACACGTCAGGAAACCCGTTCCATCGATAAGCAACAGTTAGGTGAAAATAAGCTAATCAGTAGGGCACGAATTATTAACAAGTGGTATCAGAGCGAGGTTGTCTTAAAAAGTGCTAGCACCTAAGACAAAGATCAATATGATGAATTCTGTACCACCTACTGGTCACAGTGAAGGTCAATCCACTATTAGACCTCCACTATTTGATGGTTCTCATTTTATTTGGTGGAAAGCTAAGATGAAAACATTCATTCAAGGGGAAGACTACGAGTTATGGTATAGGATCACTGATGGTCGTACTATTCCAATGAAGTTAAAAGATGGGAAACAAGTTAAGAAAGTAAGAAGTGAATTCACTCCTGATGACTTATTGGCATTAAATAAAAATGCTAAGGCCAAAAACATTTTGGTCTGTGGATTAGGACCTGCTGAATACAACAGGGTATCAACATGCACCACTGCTAAGCAAATTTGGGATTCTCTGGTAAATGCTCATGAAGGCAAATCTCAAGTAAGAAAATTTAGAATTTCTCTTCTCTTCAGTGAGACTCAAGGCATTTAAGATGAAGGAGAATGAAACCTTGCATGAGATGATAACAAGGCTTAGTGCCTTAACAAATGAGCTGACCTCCTTAGGAAAAGCTATATCTTAAGAAGAAAAAGTTGAGAAGGTACTAAGGGTATTACCAAAATCAAAGTGGAATGTTAAGGTGAGTGCAATCAGGGAAGCAAATAAGGATCTTACAGGTATGACCCTGGATGAATTAGTGGGGAATGTAAGAACTTATGAAATGTAAATTGATGGAACTAAAGAGCTAGAAGCCCCAGAGGATACCTTAGCTCTGAAGGCATCTTACAGTGATGAACAAATTGAACTTGATAAAGAATAAGTTGCCTTTATAGCTAAAAACTTCAGCAAATTCTTCAAAAAGAAGAAGGGAATAGGTAGCAAGAAATAGTCAAATGACAATCTAAATGGATGCTACAAGTGTGGTAAGACTGATCATCATATTAAGGATTGTCCTGACTAGGAAATAGAATGGAGAAAGGAAAGGGCTGAAAAGGAATTGAAAGAAAAAAACAAAAAGAGGGAAGAATATGCAATGGTAGAAACTTGGGGATTTGACTCATATGATGATGAAGTTGATGAAGCAGCACTCATGGCTCTTGGAGATTCAGACTTGGAGGAAGAAGATGATGCTTCTGAGGTAAGTATACTTGAACTTAAAGAAAAGTTGCATTTTTTTTCTAAAACAAAAATTATTTCCTTAATGAGTGCTCTAATTGATGATTTTCAAGAATTAACTTCTGATAGGGATGAGTTATTCAACAATCTTGCAAGTCTCAAGTTTGATTTTATTGATCTAGAAACTTGTAAGAACACTGTTGAAAAGGAAAACTGCACTCTTAAGAAACAGGTTAGCAGACTTGATTCATCAAACCTGACCCTCAATCTGAAATCTTGAAACTGACTCTTTCCGAAAAGGAGAAAAAGGTCAAAAGTGACGAACAAGAAAAAATTGAGTCAGAATTGACTAAGATTAAACATGAATACTTTTGTGAAAAAGAAAATGTTAGTCAATTGAGTAAAGAAGTTTCTAAATTGAAACTTGATCTTGAAAGAGCTAATAGATGGAGACATTCTTCAAGAATTATTCATAAGTTAGGTCAAAGAACTCACAATGAAAAGGTTGGGTTAGACTTTTATAAAAGTTCTAATTCTATTAAAGATCTGTGTTATATTTTTGGTAACCAGGAGCATCCAACCACTGAATGTCCAGTTGCAGCAAAAAACAAATCAAGTAGCATAAGCCTAGAAAAAATTTTGATTCCATGTCAGAACAAGCTAACAAGAAGGTCAAATCTGGTCAGAGAAACAGGTCACATAACCTGTTGCCTTGATGGGCTAGATGGAACCTCATACATCCTTTTTCTCATAAGAAAGGACCCAAGTTTGTCTGGGTGCCTAAAGTTAACCCCTAATTTATTTTGCAGGTGAGAGTGAAAGGAGGCAAGCAAAATTTGTACATGGATAAAGCTTAATCAAGGCATAAGACTAGAAGAAAATAAAGTTTCATTCACTCACCACATTTAAAGGGGGAATGGATCATCTGAAAGATGACTAGATTTGTAGTGCTCATGTAAGGGAGAAGCAATGAAGATTTTAAAAAAAATTGAAAAAAGAGGATGACTATGAAACTGATAAGCATGCACAGGAACATGTTGTACCACCTTGTTCAACTATTGTATAGACTGAGGGCATATTGACAGGGGGAACAAAAAATCAATAACACCAACACAAGCTGATGATAATTTTGTTGGTAATTCATAAGAATTGGTATTGTAACAAGAATCTTGAGATATCTCATGGGAATCAATGACTTGAGACTATGATATTCAAATGAAAGTAATTTTACTCTTGAGGGATATAAAAATGTTGACTGTGTGGGTTACTTAATTGACTGGAGAAACACCAAAGTCACTAAGTAGAGAGCATTTTGAAAGGAATAGGTTAGACTTGGGGATGATTAAAATTGTATGAACTCCCCTCAATGATTGACTAGAATAATCATTTTTCTTCTTAATCTTAATAGCTAAAAAGCTATTCTATTCAGTCTTGCACATTTAGTTGTGTGTCCCAATTCTAGATTTTTGACTTTTCTAACCTAATTTTGTATTAGATTGTGCAGAAAAATAGGTTCGAGCCAGCAATTGTGACCACAAAGTTCTTCTTATCAGGTATGTTATACACTGACATAAGCATAGGCTGTCTAAGTTGAAACAGTTGAGCATACCTGTTCAATTCCACACACTTCATCCTCTCATTGTCTAATAAAGCTAATGAATTGGTTAACCAAACTTTCTTTGATTCTCTCCAAATGGGTGTGCAAAAAATGTGTTAATCCTACACCAGAAAATCCTTCTTCTTTATCAACCAAAATATTAGTTGTGTACCATGGATTTACCAAGCTTGATCATTAATCACATGCAGCATAAGTTTTCTGAGAAATGAAACGGGCTATGATCTCTCTTTTAGTTCCTAATTGGTTATTTTTTTGGATTTCTCAGTCGTAGTTCAATATATGTTCTTGCACAGATGAATCATGTTTCTCTACCAGTTTCAATAAGGAGGGATAACACTAAAAAAGATTGAAAAAAAAAATGATTTGGCTAAAAAATAAGAAAAAAAAAATTGAACTTGAAGCTGCACAAGACAGTCACGAAGTGGAATAAGTGGTCCTTCAGGCTTGGATCATGACTTTGAAGCTTGACCTTGATTAAGAGAGGGATGAAAATGTTGAAGTCATTCGACACAGTTGATATCACCTGTTCCTCTTTTCTCTTAACTATTTATATGCTTAGCCATGTCCCACTTTTAGACAATATTTTTTAATGCTCAGTTGTTTTGCTTTGTTCAGTACTAGCTTAGGTTTAATGTGAAACATGCTCTGTCAGGTAAATGGAATGGTTATCTTTTCTAAGTTGAATCATATTTTTTCTCTCTTTAATACATTACTATGTTGGCTAAAGTCTTTGTCTGATTGTTTTGGTGATAGCCCCAGTGGCTATGAATAGCATAACAAATCACTTTGTCTAGTATATTATTACATTGAAATGGTTTTTGATGATGCCAAAAGGGGGAATATAAGAGGTTTGTGCAATGTTTATAACCTATTGACTAACTTGTTTCATTCTAGTGTTTTATACTTTAGTGCCTACAGGTGAAGATGTTTGAATGCACAAAGACAAGAGGTTTTTCATCATCAAAAAGGGGGAATTTGTTGGGTACGATGTAGTTTTGATGATTGATAATCTAACAACGTGATATAAAATATGTCAGTCAACCTGATTCACGGACACACTGTCTCATGTAGCTGAAACTTGTAGCAAAATCATCGATGATTAAAGACAAGGGTGGAACAAATCAAGAACCAGATGAGTGATTAATTCTGATAAACTCAAGGAAATAAATATGTGAAAATTTGAAGAAGTTAAAAAAGGAGTCCTACGTAAAGAAGGAGTGTCACTTCTAAGCATATCATGAAGAGTCCTATGTGTAGAAGGAGAAAGATTCTGCAGATTGAAGATGTCAACGCAAGATAGAAAACATATAAATTGAAGGACTCTTTGTTATATCAATGAAGTTTTTTATGACTGACACATGAATGGAATATGTTGTTTGACCTGGTCCAAGCATCGGAAGGCAGCTTTCAGGTTTTACTGATAGATGCAGACAAAGATTGCTGAAAGTTAGGAACGAATGAGCAAGTCTAATTCTTATATACTCAAGCTACTGATCATGTGAGAAATTAAAAAAGTTGTGATTGAGTAAAATACTTGAAGGTATGTTGATTTAAAGAGTTGAAGTTTGACTACAACACATTATAAGTTGTATGTTGAATTTATTACAAGGTAGATAGAACATTAGAACAAAGCAAGCTTTATCATTTAGAAGATGAGTTGATCAAGGAGTTCTACAAGAAAAAGAGTTCTACTCAATCTAGGAGATAGAGAGGCGGCAGAAACAATAAGAGTGAAAGCAGTCCAATTCAACATCGAAAAGGACATCAACTAAAAGGAGTCCAATTCAAGATAGGAGAGGACATCAACTGAAGGGAGTCCAATTCAAGATAGGAGAGGAAATCAACTGAAGGTCTCCATCAGGGTTGCTTTAAATAAAAGGGAAGATATTCAAAGCAACACACGCACTTACAAAGCATAAAAGCACAATCTACAAATTGACTTCACGAAGTTCTACTCAATCACAGAAGAAACACATTGAAGAACCTGGTCCTAAGTTTAGAATCCAGCTAAGATTTTTAGCTTTGATTTTTAGAGTTGTTCATTGTGTTTGAGCTATTGATGTAATATTATTTTCAGTGTATTATAAAATGAATTACGGGATAGTCTTCGAGTTGGGGAAAACTCAGATACTTTGGGAACGCATACCTTGGGAGGTGTGTGTAGTTAGGAATTAGAGTTTATAATTCCTAGTCGTTGAGTTAAAGGAATTAGAGTTTATAATTCCTAGTTGTTGAGATATAGGGATCAGAGTTTATGATTCCTATTTATTAGTTACAAGAGTTTTGTAATCAGTCGTTATTGAGGCTCAAAGTTATTTAGTGAAGTTGGGGTTAAATCCTGTAGAGGTGCAGGTCATGGTTTTTTACACCTTTTGAGCCGGGTGTTTTCCACGTAAAAATCATTGTATTCTTTACTTTCTGTTTTACTGCTTCCTTGGAACACGTCAGTGGAACACGTCAGGCCACCCGTTCCAGCGATAAGCAACAGTTAGGCGAAAATAAGATAATCAGTAGGGCACGAATTATTAACAATGTGTCAACTATGTTTGTATTAGAAGTGTTATTCTGATGCACCACAAATGCCTAAAACAGTCTTTATCAGTTGATTTTGTGGTCTTTAAATCTTCTTTTTACAATTAGTTTCATCCTTGTTACCTGCAAATATTAATCTTGCGCTAACATTGTAGTCTATTTTTCTTGTGTTCGTGATTAATATTTCCTTCATCTATATTATTTTGTGCAAACCTATATGATGCCTGAGGGCAGTGCTAACAATAATGTGTTGGGTTTAATTGGTGTGAATGGAAAATGGAGGGACACAAGCTTTGAGCAAAAGACATATTGTTTTAGAAAAGGTGTGACTGTTCAGATAGTTGTGTCTGTTCAGAAAAAGACACAATGTTTTGAATGAACAGACATGACTCTTCCAAAGGATACACCTTTTAAGTGAACCATTTCCACCTTTTAGAAGAGGTGTCTGATGTCTATATAAACCTGCTTTCATCCACAGGTTTAGAAATGAATGAAAAAAATTTTGTAATAAAAACTCTTCTTGTCTTCAAAACATTCTTTGTGATCAATCAAATCGTTGAGTGAGTTCGAAGAATCCAATTATTTGAGGTACCACTATAGTTGGATTGAAAGTCATTTTATCTTGGGAGGAATATTCCAAAACCGCAGGTACAGTGAGGGGAATTATTCCTTAAGGACACTCCGTGAAGTCGGGGACTTGGCTTTATATTTCTGTTTCATCTTAATTTCTGAAAAAATAAAACACACTTCTTAGAAAGATCACTTTGATCTTGTGTTGAGGGTGTTTTTGTACTCCATAGTGTTCTTGTTTTAAACTTGAACTAGTGTTGAAATTGTTGTGCCTAAATACAGATTCTTGTACCGGAAAATACCATAAAATAACATAATGTTGGAAAGAGGAGTGTTGCTATCGTTCATGACTTTGTATTTGAATTGAGTCGTGTAGTCATCAGTTTTACCACCAGAATGCCTATGAGATAGTGGTCGGTTATGTTCGATTGGGAAAGATCTAGTTTGTTATCTAATAGAATGAGACTATTTTAAATAGTAACAGAAGTGGATCTAACCTTAGGATAGAAAAAAAACTATATGTATATATTTTGAATAGTATATTTTTTGTATTTCCTAATTTATCTGTCTCAACAACATCAAAAAAGCACGGGAGAAAATGATAAATGCAACATATTATCAAAATATTTCATATTGGCTCCTTCTTTAGTTTAAAGATCAAATTGTTGCTATAAATACAAACTTTTGAATAGTGAACCGAGTGTCTTTCAGAAACAACCTCTTTACCTTCACGAGGTAGTGATAACATTTGCGTACACTTCACCCTCCCTAGACCTCACTTATGAAATTTTAGTGAGTATATATGTTGTTGTTGTAGTTGCTATGGTTCAAAACTTTGGGTTTGAACCTTAAATTTTTGTCTTTTTCTAATTTTTAATCACAACCCGACATTAATATCATTGAGACATAACAATATTATTACTACCTATTTTCTTATCGAAAAAATAGTAGTATATATTTCATTATTTCAAGACTATTAGTACAATTGTTTAATTATTAAATTATGCTACATGAATTTTATTGGGTACATGCTACATAAAATTATGGTAAATAATTTTATTGTGTAATTATTTTTCCTTTCTTAACGTAAAGCAAAAAAACATGGAAAAAGCCAGGACATAGTTTAATTTACCATATTTAGTCATAAAATTGAGGTGACAAACTATTGATAGATGTTCGTTAAGTATAGTCGAGGCGTAACAATTGAGGTTAAAACATATACTCCATTCGTTTTAACTTGTTTGTCTTATTTTAATTTGACACGGAATTTGAGAAAATAAAGAAGATTTTTGAATGTTGCGGCTTTAAATTAAAGATATGTCAAATGTATCAAATGTTATTTAATCTTTTAGTTTTAAATATGTCATAAGACAAGTTAAATTTAAAAATTAGCTAAAAGGGGAAAGAGATTCTTTTCAAAACGAACTAAAAAGAAAAATAAACCAAATGATTGAAATGGAGAAAATATCGTATAATTTATTAAATTACACCAAAAGGCATATAAGAACTCACACAACTTGAATATTACTCACGTATTACAACAAGAAAATGAATCAAAGTGGAGCAAATACAGCCTTTATTTATTTTCTAAAGGAGTAAACTTTATTTTATCTTTGATATGAGGCATTTTATCCCACCATTAATGATGAAATTATTATTCCATGCATATGAAGAATAAGATAAAATAATCTCATGAGATATTTCTACTCATAAATATCCTTACTTATTCAAGTCATTATATGTAATTACTTCACTCAACAAATATAACAAGCAAGCATAACCAAAACCACCCAAATCATGAAGACATTCTCCATGAAGAGTGTGCTCTAAGTTTACACACTTGTCTTCACACTCAGCCTCCTTGAAGTCACAACGTCCAATGAATGTCTAAGGCAGGGATTAGCAGTGACATTTTGTTAAGGCATGTAGAGTTTTGATGATAGACATGTGAATGAAACATGTTGTGAAAGCTGGTCCATTCAAGTATACAAAGAAAAGCTGCAGGCAAGGCTGTTGATAGGATGATACTGCGCATAGACAGAAGTGGATAGGCAAGAATATTCAGGAACCTTCTCAAACACTTATCACTTCAGTAAAGTGGAAGAAAAGTGCAATATTCAGAAGTTGAGTTGATCTAGAAGTCCAACAGTGAGAAGATTTCTGCAAGGATAAAGGATAAAACAAAAGAGTCCTATTCAACGAGGGGAGGAGAAACGGCTACAACAAGGAGTGAAGTGACTTGATAGAAGGAAGAAGCATAAATCAACAAGGACTCTATATTAGGAGAGATCATCAGGGTGCATATATACAACAAAGCACAATCAAGTAAGGCACTCAATTCACTAGAAAGAAAATCTACAATCAGCATAGCAGTTCACATACTTGAAGAAGAACCTGGTCCCTTACGTAGCAAGTCGTAGACTGTGTAGTAGGTAGGTTCTTTGTATTTGTAATGAATTATTTTTCTAATCTCAGTGATCTATAAATTGAGTTAGGAATTGTGTCTTTAAGTTGGGAACTCGAAGACTTGGGAACACTTATCTTGAGAAGATTTGTGTTTTTTTATAGAGATAGGAGTTAGAAGTTTTAATTCCTAGTTAACAAGAAGTCTTGTATTTTTGTTGATTGTTGAGGCTCAAGTATTGTAGTGAAGTTGGGGTTAAATCCTGTAGAGGTACAGGTTGTGGTTTTTTACATCCTTCTTGAGCCGGATGTTTTCCACGTAAAAACACTGTGTTCATTATTTACTTTTGTGAACCACGTTTACTTACTTGTTCCACAGATAGTCAATTAGTAGGGCTCACTTCTTAACAAGTGGTATCAGAGCAAGATTTTCTTAAATAAGTCTAATACCTAAGAAGAGATCAATATGATGAATTCCGCACCCCCTACTGGTCACAGTGAAGGTCACTCAACTACTAGACCTCCACTTTTTGATGGCTCTCATTTTATCTGGTGGAAAGCAAGAAAGAAGATGTTCATTCAAGGTGAAGATTATGAATTATGGGACAGGATTACTGATGGTCCCACTATTTCAATGAAGAAAGTTGATGGTGAAGAAGTTAAGAAAGTTAGGAGTGAATTTACTCCGGAGGACTTGTTGGCTTTGAAGAAAAATGCAAAGGCCAAGAATATCTTGGTCTATGGACTTAGACCTACTGAATACAATGGGGTATCCACTTGCACTACTGCCAAGCAAATTTGGGATGTACTGGTAAATGCTCATGAAGGCACTTCTCAAGTAAGAAAGTTCAGGATCTCTCTCCTTTTCACTAAGTATAAGGCATTCAAAATGAAGGAAAATGAAACCTTGCACGAAATGATGACTAGGCTTACCATTTTAACAAATGAGCTGACTTCCCTAGGAAAAGTCATCTTTGAGAAAGAACAAGTTAAAAAGGTACTGAGGGTATTACCAAAATCAAAATGGAATATCAAGGTGACTGCAATCAGAGAGGCGAATAAGGATCTTGAAGGTATGACTCTGGATGAACTAGTAGGGAACTTAAGGACTTATGAAATGGAAGTTGATGGAGCTAAAGAATGAGCAGCTCCTGAGAAAATTTTAGCCTTGAAGTCTTCTGAGAGTGATGATGAATTTGAACTTGATAAGGAGAAAGTTGCCTTCATAACTAAGAATTTCAGAAAATTCTTCAAGAAGAAGAAGGGAACAGGTACTAAGAAACATTCCAATGACAATCCAAATGGGTGAATTGATCATCAGATTAGGGACTACCCAGTCTGGGAAATTGAATGGAAAAAGGAAAGGGTTGAAAAGGAACTGAAGGCAAAAAGAAAAGAGGTGCATGCAATGATAGCAGCCTGGGGATCTGATTCAAATGAAGATGAAGTTGATGAAACTGCATTGATGGCTCTTGGGGATTCAAATCTAGATGAAGAATATGAGGAATCGGAGGTAAGTATACTCAAACTCAAAGAAAAACTGAAATTGTTTTCTAAGTCAAAACTTGTTTCTTTGATGAATGCATTGATTGATGATTTCCAAGAGTTAGCCTCTGATAGGGATGAATTGTTCAATAGTCTGGCAAGTTTTAAATTCAATCTCATTGATTTAAGGGATTGCTTAGGTACTGTTGACAAGGAAAATTGCACACTCAAGAAATAGGTTGCAGAACTTGAGATTTCAAACAATAATCTCAGGTCTGAAGTTCTCAAATTAACTCTCACTGAAAATGAAAAGAAGACCATGAGTAAAGAACAAGAAACTACTGAACTTGAGCTTGTTAAATACAAACAAGAATTTCATGATTTAGCTGAAAAAATGAATGAGTTAAATCAGGAAATATGCAAACTAAAATTGGATCTTGAAAGGTCTAACAGGTGGACAAACTCCTCTAGAATTGTTCACAAATTAAGTGAGAAAATTTTCAATGAAAAGGCAGGTTTGGGATTCCAAAAAAGTTTTGATGATCCAAAAGATTTATGTTTCATTTGTGGAACCCTTGGACATCCCACCACTGAATGTCCTATAGCTGAAAAAAGCAGATTAGCCAGTCAAAACTTGGCTAACAGATCTTCTCAGACCAAAAGGAACATAACCAGTTCTGGTCAGAGAAACAGGTTGCACTACATGTTGCCAGTATAGACTAAGAGAAATTTAATTCATCCTTTCACTCACAAATCAGGACCCAAGATTGTTTGGGTTCCTAAGGCTAACCTTTGAATTCTTTTGCAGGAGAAGGTGAAAGGAAACAAAAGGCACTGGTATTTAGACAGCATTTGCTCAAGACACATGACTGGTGATAAGAAAAAGTTCCTTTAACTTTCCAAAATAAATGGTGGAGAAGTCTCTTTTAGTGATGGAAAAAAGGGAATCATAACTGGAATTGGGAAGATTGGCTAATCTAAGTCAAAAGCATTGGAAGATGTCTATCTTGTAGAAGGATTAAACCATAATCTGTTGAGCATCTCTCAGTTGTGTGATAAAGGTAATAAAGTTACTTTTACTGCTGCAGGATCAAGGTTAAAAAGATGGACACTAAAGAGGTTGTGCTCACTGCAACGAGATACAAAAATATTTACAAAGCTGACATCATGGCACTGCCAGGACCAGAGATGACTTGTCTAAGTGCTATAGAAAATGATCCCCTCCTTTGGCATAGAAGACTTGGTCATGCAAGTCTGAAACAACTTAACATACTTTCATCCAAATACATGGTATTGGGGTTACCCAAGACCAAGTTGAAGGAAGAAAAGCTATGTAGTACATGTGTAAGGGGGAAGCAGGTTAGATCCTCTTTTAAGTCAAAGAACCATGTTAGTACTACCAAGTGCCTTGACCTAGTTCATATAGACTTATGTGGACCTATGAGACTTCAAAGCAGAGGTAGAAAAAGGTATGTGTTTGTAATTGTTGATGACTATTCAAGGTTTACTTGGACTTTGTTTCTAGCCACTAAAGAAGATGTCTTTGATATCTTTGAAATCTTCTTTAAAAAAATTAAAAAGAAACTGGGTACTTCTTTAGTCTCAATAAGGTCTGACCATGGTTCAGAATTTGAGAATGTAAAATTCTTGAAAAGCTGTTCAGCAAATGGTAATGTAAAATTCTTGAAAAGCTGTTCAGCAAATGGTATAGATCACAACTTCTCTGCTCCTAGAACACCACAACAAAATGGAGTGGTGGAAAGGAAAAATAGAACCTTGGAAGATATGGCTAGAACAATGGTGCTTGCAGCAAATGTTGCTAAAAGCCTTTGGGCTGAAGCAATAAATACTGCAACATATATCATAAATAGATGCATGATTAGGCCTTTGTTAGAAAATAATCCCTATGAATTACTAAAAGGAAGAAACCCTAACATCTCTCACCTTAGAATCTTTGGATGTAAATATTTCATACATAATAATGGAAAAGATAATTTGGGAAAAATTTATGCTAAAAGTGATGGTGGAATCTTCTTAGGATATTCACTTCATAGTAAGGCTTATAGGGTTTTAAATAACAAAACTAACTATGTTGAAGAAAGCATGCATGTAATCTTTGATGAATCCTCTATTAAGACTAACCTGCAGGAAGGAAGTGACATAGAGGAACAGGTTATACAACCCGGTGCATCAACTGGTGCTACCAAATATGGAGACATTTTGATAGGGGGAACTGGAGCTGGGGGCACAATGATAGGGGGAACTGAGCATACCCTATCTCAGAACATCAACAATGATCCTGGTAGCCCACCAAGCTTGATTCCAAAAGGATATAAGTATCAAGGATCATATCCCATTGAGAATGTTCTTACTGATCTCACATCTGGGATCACCACAAGATATGGATTGAGAAGTATGTGTGACTTCAAGGCATTCCTGTCTGAGATTGAGCCAAAGAAGATAACTGAAGCATTGCTTAATGCTGATTGGATCATAGCCATGCAGGAAGAGTTGAATCAGTTTGAGAGAAGCAAAGTATGGCACTTAGTTCCTCTCCCTAAAGATAGATCAGTAATTGGGACTAAATGGGTGTATAGAAATAAAGTTGATGAGCATGGAACAATTAAAAGAAACAAGGCAAGATTGGTGGTTCAAGGATATAATCAAGAAGAAGGAATTAACTTTGATGAGACTTTTGCTCCTGTAGCAAGACTTGAAGCTATAAGGTTACTTGTTACCTTTGCTGCATACATGGAGTTTATCCTTTATCAGATGGATGTGAAGAGTGCCTTCCTAAATTGCATTCTCAAGGAGGATGTGTATGTCAAACAACCTCCAAGATTTGAAAGTAAGGAGTTTCCTGATCATGTGTACAAATTGGATAAAGCCTTGTATGGATTGAAACAAGCACCAAGAGCTTGGTATGAGAGACTGTCAAAGTTTCAATTGGAACATGGACATACCAGAGGTAAAATTGATAATACCCTCTTTTTGAAAACTAATGGAAAGGATTTTTTAGTTGTGCAGGTGTATGTGGATGATATTATTTTTGGCTCAACAAATATGAGTATGACTCATGAGTTTGCCAAGATCATGAGCTATGAATTTGAGATGAGCATGATGGGAGAGATAAATTACTTCTTGGGTTTTCAAATAAAGCAGTCAGCTTTAGGGACAATGATTCACCAATAGAAGTATGTCAAAGAGCTTCTCAAGAGATTCTCTATGGAAGAGGCAAAATAGATAAGTACTCTTATTGCAACTGCCACAAAGTTGGAGTTGGATGAAACAGGATCAGATATAGAGAAAAAGATGTATAGAGGTATGATTGGGTCATTATTATACCTCACAGCAAGTAGGCCTAACATTGTGTTCAGTGTAGGTCTATGTGCTAGGTTTCAAGCAAAACCCAAAGAATCACATCTAAAATCTATGAAGAGAATCTTCAGATACTTGAAGGGAACCATTGATCTTGGCTTATGGTACCCCAAAGGTAGTAACTTTAATATGATAGGTTACTCAGATGCTGATTATACAGGATATCTGGTGGACAGGAAAAGCACTACAGGAATGACACACTTTCTTAGATCATGTTTGATCACCTGGTCCACTAAGAAGCAAAATTCAGTTGCTCTGTCTACTGCTGAAGCTGAATATGTTGCTGCAGGATCCTATTGTGCTCAATTGCTATGGATTAAGAAACAACTCATGGACTTTGGTATAGATGTTGGGTGTGTTACTATTTTTTGTGATAATACAAGTGTTATTAACATAGCTAAAAATCCTGTTCAACATAAGAGAACCAAACATATTGATGTTAGGCATCACTTTCTTAGAGACAATGTTGAAAAAGGCATATATCCATTATGTTTTGTTCTAATGAGGAACAGATTGCTAACATTTTCACTAAGGCTTTGAGTAGAGAACACTTTGAAAAAATTAGGTTAGCCTTAGGGATGATTAAAATTGCATAAGTCTCCCTTAATGCTAGACTAGAATAAGTTGATTTTACAAGTGATTGTTGATTAATTTAGTCTCACACATTAAGTTGTGTATCCTAAGTCCAAGATTTTAGAGTATGGTTGATTAACATGTGTGTGTTGATTTTGCAGAAAGCCTTGATTACAGTAGCAATTTTGTGTATGGTGTCATTCAGGTATGATTATTACTTATCATATTACTTCAAAGTAACTTAAAGAGAAATAAGTTGTTTTCTTGGTTCCTTATTGATCCATTTAAACCGCCAAAATACAAAGAGTCCCTTCCTGTCAAAAAGCTGCCACTTCTTTTCCCATTAGGACTGCAATACTTATTATTACGCTCTGCCAAATACAGTCCCTCACCTCTTTAACTCCCTAATATTTTTCTCTTAAATACGTTTTTATTTGTCTTGTTTCTACACCAAATATTCACTGCACCTATCTCATACTCAAGAACACCTTCTTGATTCAACAATGGCATCATTCTCTTCATCTTCCTCCTTTTCTTCTTCCTCCTCCACTAACTCTGTTCCAAATCCCTTCACTGCACTTATACTTCATCAAAACATCACATTACCTCCCTTAATTCCTCCTTCAATCTCCCAAAAATTCACCGATTTTGCTGCTTTCAGAAATTTCCCAAACCCTTTTATCCAAATTTCTTCACCTTCTCTATTCTCTTTGAAACCCTTCCTTCCTCCTCCTATCCCACTCCAAATTTTTGAAGATGATGATAATCCTAGTGACAGAGATGACCTTCCTATAGCTGAGTTAATCCCCAAAAGGTCCAGGTCCAAGCTCCCAAGAAAACCCTCTTCCATTCCTGCCCCTCCAGAACCTTCTCAAATTATTGCTATCCCTCGTACTCCACACACTCGAGGACAAAAACAATGATAAAATGCATCCTTTGTTGAGGCTCTTCAATCCAGAAAAAAGAACGTGTGACTACTTCTGATCCCACACCTTCTCGTGCATCTTCTCCTGATCTTCTACTTTGATCTTTCAGAAAGACAAAAACTATCATGGCCAAAGTTCCAAAACCCTCGTTACCCATGAAATCCTCTTCTCAACCTACTCAAAAGGCCTCCTCCTCTTCAAAATTTCCTTCTACTATCAAAGGATCCTCCTCCTCAAAAGTTTCCCCTCCCAAGCCTCCTACTCGTCTCAAGAAATAGGTCACACCAACTGTTCTTTCTGACTCATCTGACTCTGATTTTACCCCAGATGCTACTGATGAGTTGGATCCTGGGTTTGAAGTTCCCCACTTATCTTCTCATCGGGATACTCTTGAGGCTCATCATCTTCATTTTTAAAAGCGGAAATTAGCTAGAGGAAGGGTTGTTAGTGGTTTTTGGGGGCCTGATATGCATGTGTTACTGGAAAAATTAGAGTTTCAAGGTTGGTCACATTTATTTCTTCAGGGTGATCTTCAGCGTAGATTTGCTAAACCTGAAGTGTATGAGTCTTATACGAATAGAGTGGGAATTGGTGAGTTGTTCTCCACCACTGTTAGAAAGGTTACCATAAACCTTTATGTTGCTGAGATTGCTAGTATTTTACGTATTCCCTCTGGGGGATGGGGCCACTATGTCAAGGGTGTCTGGCCTCCTCTGGATAATCTTTCCTCTGCCCTCGCCATATGTAAAAAGTTTTCTGGAAATCCTAACTTGCTCCACCATACAGGAGTCCTTAAGAGGTAGATGTTCCCATTACATCAGCTCTATTTTGATTTGGTCCATAAAATGATTATCCCTAGGAAGAAGAGACGGTGTGTGGCTAGTTTTCTTGATCTTACACTCATGGAACTGTTAGATACTAAAGTAAGAATTGACCTGCCTCGACTCATACTAAAGAATATGCAAAGGGTTCTACTTAAGGAAGTGAATGGACATGCTCTACCTTATCAATTTTGGCTCACCCCCATTTTTGAGGATTTTGGTGTTTCTGTTCAAGTGTGGTCTTCACAGACTACCAAAGATAGCATAGGGCATGTGAACCATATGATGCTACCTGTTTCCATGAAGAGTGCTGATAATCCAATACAAAGATTGACAAATTCACTGGCTGGGAAACAAGCTGAGGTGGAAATTGCTCGGGCAGCTTTGGCGGCTGCATAGGCTGCTCATGAAGAAGAAAAAGGGATCCTCTATGCTCAAATTGCTTCCCTTAATTCCTTGTTGGAAAAAGAGAGATCTGAAAATGCAGATTTTATTAGGAAACTCACATCTCTTATTCCCTCCTCTTCCTCTACTTAGTCTCTTCACTAATCTCTTAAGCCTATCTTTTTTTGTTCCTTCTCCTAACAGCTTGATTTCTCTTAGTTTACTTTTTGGTATATGTAGTCATCTATGCAAATGAATGAAATGGACTTAGTTGATATAATGTTTTCTGCTCCTATCTTATCATATTGCATTCATGTTCCCTTATTATGAATCTTGATTATCTTAGTGATAGCCTCAATGGCCATGAATTAGTAGACATTTTTCACTTGTTGATCCAGATTTTCGATGATGTCAAGAGGGGGAAGAGTAGGCTATGCAATGCTTATAACTCAATGACTAACCTGTTTCATTTTTTGCTAGTCTTTTATTCAAATACCTTATTAAGTATGTCAGGGCTCTGTGGTGTGCTGTTATGTTTGTCATCATCAAAAAGGAGGAATTTGTTAATGCATGTAGAGTTTTGATAATGGACATGTGAATGAAACATGTTGTGAAAGATGGTCCATTCAAGTATATAAAGAAAAGCTGCAGGCAAGGCTGTTGATAGGATGATACTGCGCATAGACAGAAGTGGATAAGCAAGAATATTCAGGAACCTTCTCAAATACTTATCACTTCAGTAAAGTGGAAGAAAAGTGCAATATTCAGAAGTTGAGTTGATCTAGAAGTCCAACAGTGAGAAGAGTTCTGCAAGGATAAAGGATAAACCAAAAGAGTCTTATTCAACGAGGGGAGGAGAAACGGCTACAACAAGGAGTGAAGTTACTTGATAGATGGAAGAAGCATAAATCAACAAGGACTCTATCTTAGGAGAGATCATCAGGGTTCATATATATAACAAAGCACGATCAAGTAAGGCACTCAATTCACTAGAAAGAAAATCTACAATCAGCATAGCAGTTCACATACTTGAAGAAGAACCTGGTCCCTTACGTAGCAATTCGTAAACTATGTAGTAGGTAGGTTCTTTGAAGTTGTAATGAGTCATTGTTCTAATCTCAGTGATATATAAACTAAGTTAGGAATGGTGTCTTCAAGTTGAGAACTCGAAGACTTGGGAAGACTTATCTTGGGAAGATTTGTGTTTTTTTGTAGAGATAGGAGTTAGAAGTTTTAATTCCTTGTTAACAAGAAGTCTTGTGTTTCTGTTGATTGTTGAGGCTCAAGTATTATAGTGAAGTTGGGTTTAAATCCTGTAGAGGTACATGTCATGATTTTTTACATCCTTCTTGAGCCGGGTGTTTTCCACGTAAAAACACTGTGTTCATTATTTACTTCTGTGAACCACGTTTACTTACTTGTTCCACAAATAGTCAATTAGTAGGGATCACTTCTTAACATATTGGCATCTCTACATGTACAAAATCAAATTTAATAGTAATAAATCAATATTAAAGTTATAAAAACTATTCAATATTTTGAATGAATGAGTAAATGAATTAAGGAGAGTCTTAACACCCAAAACTAGCTATTAAGGTGGGAGAGCTCAACATTATATAAGTCGACGTCCTACAACAAGACTCATATAACCAATTTTACAATATAATCATAACAAATACAACATGACTCATACAACCGATTTTATAATAGAATCATAACAAATCACCATGTTTTGCATCCATCTTCCTCTATGGCTTCATTCTGGATAGATTTCACACTACTTGTGTAGGTAGCTCTTTCTCAGGTATCCTCACAGGCTCCTCGACAGCGGTACGCTAAACATTGTTAGCCAAAGCCGAACACTATCAAAGCAGCATCACCATAGCGGGCACGGTTGCTGCGGAGGATGATAGGTAGATCTGATACGGTTGATACAATCATAATAGATCCATACCCCGAAAACTAGCTATTAAAGTTGGAGAACCCAAGACAATAAGTTCCACTCCAGTTCTCCATATAGCAGAAGTGAGAATTTTTGCAATAGAATCATAAGATAAAGTGAATATTTTATAACAGTACCTATGATTATTAGAATTCAAAATAAAAATCTTGAGAAATAATTTGAGGAATTAGTAGTTAATTTGGGTAACAATAGTAATAAACATGATAATGATGATGATGAAAGATCTGGAAAAAAAAAGAACTAATATAAACAGCTGTTCACTTGACTGTTTAAACTCAAAATATCGATAGACTAGAAAAAAGAAATACACATAGTAAATTTGAATGACGATTTGCCTAAACCTCTCAAAGATAAAAGATTGTCATTACACACCCATTGATGCAAGGAGGAGGAAGCACAAAAGCAATGAGAACAAAACTTGAGATTTAGCCATGTTGAAATTTATTAATTAATAGAGAGTAATTGTGAGATTTGTGGTATCATTGCTTGCACATTTTATAGAGTTAATATATAAATAAAATAATAAAATTTCTAGGGATCCTAAATTGTAACGACTTATAATTTTATGGAAGATTACGGAGGGAAATTGGAATCCTAATTGGATTATGTAATTCTCCTTACTCTAGATGGGCGGCCAAAAGTATTTTGGACAAAAAAAAAAGGGATGAAGTAAGGCAGAAATATATATGTAAAACTTTTAAGATTTTTGAGATATGCGGTGTTGAAGTTATGTTTGACAAAATTAAATTTCAAGCATAGCGTTTGAAGTTACATTCAACTTGTTAGAGTACGTGCCCAACTGACTAGTGACTTTAACGTAAGAGTTGCCTATGGATGGAATGGGTTGCCTGACGTGTTCCAAGTAAGCAGTAAAACAGGAAGTAAAGAACACAATGATTTTTATGTGGAAAACACCCAACTCAAAAAGGTGTAAAATATCACGACCTATACCTCTACAGGATTTAACTCCAACTTCATTAAATAACTCTGAGCCTCAACAACGACTGATTACAAAACTCTTGTAACCGACAACTAGGAATTATAAACTCTAATTTCTATACCTCAATAACTAGGAATCATAAACTCTAATTCCTATAACTCAACAACTACAAAATCATAACTCTAATTCCTATAACTCAACAATCACCCTTGATTGTTGAACCCACTTCGAGTTATCCCAAACTTGAAGTTAACTCAGCTCAGTATTGTTCCTAAACAATCAATCTAGGAAAGCAATAAATTACAACTCAATAAGAACAATACATTTAAACTGACTCACAAACTGTAAAGTTTTGTCCTGTGAAATAGGTTCGTCAATATGTTCCTTTGTACTGGCAGCACTCAAATCTTCAGTTAGAATTCTCTAAATTATGAACTTTCTCAATTTGCTCATGTTTATCCTATTCTCTCTCTATAAGTACGCAAGTTATTTTGAATAATACATCTTCTATTTAAGCACAACTCTCCAAAGAGTCATTCTTTATTTAAAACTCCTCCTTTAATTTGAACTCTCATTGCATAGAGTTCTACTTCAAGTGAGACTCTTTCTTCAATTCCAACTCGTGTCTTCTTAGTGTTGTAGTCAAACTCCAACTCTTTCAATCAGCTTATCTTCAAGTATTTTACTCAACCACAACTTCTTCAATTTCTCATGTGATAAGTAACTTGAGTATATCAGAATTAGGATCGCTCATTCATTCCTGACTTTAAGCAATCTTTGTCTGCATCTATCAGTGAAACCTGTCTTCCTATGCTTGGACTAGCTCAAGTAACATAGCTCATTCATGTGTCAGTCATCAAAAACATCATTGATCTAACAAAGAGTCCTTCAATTTGTATGTTTTCTATCTTGCGTAGACTTCTTCAATCTGCAGAATCTTTTTCCTTCTATACATAGGACTCTTCAGGATATGCTCAGAAGTGAAACTCCTTCTTTCAATAGGACTCCTTTTTCAACTCAACTTGATTTTCCTTATCATCAAGTGTTTGAATCAAATTCAACTTCTTCAAATTAGCACATTTTATTTTCTTGAGTTTATCAGAATTAACCACTCATCTGGTTCTTAATTTCTTCCACCCTTGTCTTTAATCATCGATGTTTTTGCTATAAGTTTTAGCTACATGAGATAGTGCGTCTGTGAACTAGCTTGACTAACATGATTCATATCACTTTGTCAGTTAGTCAATCATCAAAACTACATCGTACCCCACAAATTCTCCCTTTTTTATGATGACAAACCTCTTGTCTTTGTGCATTCAAACATCTTCACCTGTAGGTACTAATGTATAAAATACTAGAATAAAACAAGTTAGTCAATGGGTTATAAACATTGCACTTTTTGATGATGACAAACCTCTTGTGTTTGTGCATTCAAATATCTTCACCTGTAGGCACTAAAGTATATAATACTAGAATGAAATAAGTTAGTCAATGGGTTATAAACATTGCACACCTCTTATCTTCCCCTTTTTGGCATCATCAAAAAAACATTTTTAATGCAATAATAGACTAGCCAAAGTGATTTGTTATGCTATTCATGGCCACTGTGACTATCAACAAAATAATCAGACAAAGACTTTAGCCAACATAGTAATGTATTAAAGAGAGAAAAAACATGATTCAATTTAGCAAAGATAACCATTTTATTTAACTGACAGAGCATATTCCATATTAAACCTAAGCTAGTACTGAACAGAGTAAAAAAACTGAGCATTAATCAAAAAAGAATATGGTATAAAAGTGGGACATGTATAAGGATACAAATAGTGAGGAACTGATGAGAAAGGTAGAACAGGTGATATCAACTGTGTCAATTGATGAATGACTTCAACATTTTCATTCCATTCTCAATCAAGTTCAAGCTTCAAAGTTATGATCCTATCCTGAAGGACCACTTATTCCGCTTCATGACTATCAGATGCAATTTCTAGTTCAAAATTTATCTCAGTTAAATCATTTTTCTTATTATTATTTTTTGCAATGAGTTTTAGCCCTCCTTATTGAACCAGTTATTGCAGTATGATTCATTTGTTCAACAACATTCATTTTTTCTTGAAAAGTCAAACCTAAACTTGGACTGAGAAATCCTAAAAGATCTGATCCAATTAGGAACTAAAAGAGAGAGCATGTCCCTTTTCATTCTTCAAAAACATATGTTGCATGTGATTGATGATCAAGCTTGGAAAATCCATGGTACAAAATTGATATTTTGGTTGAGAGAGAAGAAGGAATTTCTGATGTAGGATTAACTCATTTATGCACAATCATTTGGAGAGAGTCAAAGAAAATTTAGTCAACTAATTCGTCAGCATCATAGGACAAGGAGAGGATAAAGTGTGAGGAATGAAATAGGTGTGCTTAACTGTTTCAACTTACATAGCCTATGCTTATGTAAGTGTAGAGCATGCCTGATAAGAAGAAATTTACGGTCACAATTGCTTGCTTGTACCTATTTTCTGCACAATCTAATATAAAATTAGGTTAGAAGAGTAAAAAATCTAGAATAGGGACACACAACTAAATGTGCAAGACTAAATCGAATAACATTTTAGTTAATAAGATTAAAAAGAAAAATGGTTATTCTAGTCAATCATTGAGGGGAGTTCATGCAATTTTAATCATCCCCAAATCTAACCTATTCCTTTCAAAATTCTCTCTACTTAGTGCCTTTCGTGCTTCTTCAATCATTTAAGTAACTCACATAGTCAACATTTTTATAGCCCTCAAGAGTGAAATTACTTTCATTTGAATACCATAGTCTCAAGCCATTGATTCCCATGAGATATCTCAAGATTTTTGTGACAACACCAATTCTTATGAATTACCAACAAAATTATTACCAGTTTGTGATGGTGTTATTGAAGCATCAATTTCTTGATTTGTTGTTCCCCCTGTCAATATGCCCTCAGTCTGTACAATAGTTGAACTAGGTGGTACAATAAGTTCCTATTCAAGTTCATCAGTTTCACTATCATCCTTATTTTAAAAAAAAAAAAGCTCTCTTGCTTCCCCCTTACACGAGCACTACAAATTTGACTATCTTTCAAATGATCCATTCCCCCTTTAAATGTGGTGAGTGAAAGAAATTTTATTTTCTTCTAGTCTTATACCTTGAGCAAGCTTTATTCATGTACAAATTTTTCTTGCCTCCTTTCACTCTCACCTACAAAATAAATTAGAGGTTAACTTTAGGCACCCAGATAAGCTTGGGTCCTTTCTTGTGAGTAAATGGATGCATCAGATTTGTTCTAGCCCATGCAGGCAATAGGTTATCTGACCAGGTTTAGTTATCATTTTTTTGGTCTAAGATAGTTTATTTGCCAGATTTAGACTGCTGGATCTGCTTTTGGTAGCAACAGGACATTCAGTGGTTGGGTGTCCTAGTTTTCCACAAATATAACATAAAAATTTAAAGAAAATAGTTTCTTTGTGTGCCAACCCTCTCATTTTGAGTCCTACTACTCAGATGATTAACAATTCTAGATGACTTGGTCCATCGGTTAGCTCTTTCAAGATCAAGTTTTATCCTAGAGTTTTCATGAGTTAGCTTTCTAACCTTTTTCTCTTTGATAAAACAATTTATCTTTTCTTTGTTTAAGTTCAGACTTAATTCTTTCATGATTTTCACTCATGACTCCTTTTTTCTTTTCAGTAATTGGCAACTTTAAAATTTCTGATTTTAGATCTAGGTTTGATGAACCAAGTTGACTGACTTGTTCCTTTAGGGTGCAGTTTTTTATATCAGTGACATTCTTGCAAGTCTCAAAATCAATGTAATCAAACTTTAGACTTGAAAAAGCATTGAATAACTGATCCCTTTCAAATATGAGCTCGTGAAAATCGTTAATCAATGCGTTCATCAAGGGAATTAGTCTTTTCTTGGAACAAAGATGCAATTTATCTTTAAGATCAAGTAGACTTACCTCAGATTTTATTTTATTTTCTTCCATGTCTGAGTCACCTATAGCCATAAGTGCACTTTCATCAACTCCATCATCATCAGATTCTTCTGAGCTTGATCCCCATGCAGCCATCGTAGTGAATGATTTCTTCTTTTTGGAGTAAGATTTCTTTTTTAGCTTCAACTCTCTTTCAGCTCTTACATTTTTACGCTCAATGTCCCACAATGGACAATCCCTGATCATATGATCTGTATCTTCATACTTGAAACAACCAGCTTGAGACTTATAGTTGGATATCACCTACTACTCGTTCCTCTCTTGTTCTGGTGCTTTCCTTTCTTAAAATACTTTTTGAAATTCTTGGTAAGCTTTCTATTATCCAGATCTGATTCTATGCTGTCAGACTCTTTTAGTTCTATTGACTTATCCTTAGTTCATTTATTTTTCTCTAAGTTATCCATGTTCTTCTCATATGTGTTCACAAGAGTCTCCCAAATTTGTTTTGCAGTGGTGCAACATAAGATCCTATTATATTCATCTGGTCAAAGTCCACAAATAAGAATATACTTAGCTTTTGCATTCTTTCCAAGCATCTTAAAGTCGAACTTATCATACTCACTCTTGTCTTTTAATACATCCTTGTTTTCAACATCCTTCTTCATGGGGTATTGAGGTCCATCAATAATTCTATTTCAGAGTTCGTAGTCAACAACCTGAAGAAAATCTTACATCTTTTCTTTTCATCCTGAGTATTACTATCCATTGAACAATGAAGGCCTATTGATGTCTTGTCCTTCACAGTACCCAGTAGGTGGTGCAGAATTCATCTTTGATCTTATCTTAATGTGTTAGCCTTCACAAGATAACCCTCTCTTATACCACTTGTTAGAGTACGTGCCCTACTGACTAGTGACTTTAACGTAAGAGTTGCCTATGGATGGAAAGGGTTGCCTAACGTGTTCCAAGGAAGCAGTAAAACAGGAAGTAAAGAACACAATGAGTTTTACAAGGAAAACACCCAGCTTAAAAAGGTATAAAAAATCATGACCTACATCTCAACAGGATTTAACCCCAACTTCACTAAATAACTCTGAGCCTCAACAACGACTAATTACAAAACTCTTGTAACCAACAACAAGGAATTATAAACTCTAATTCCTATACCTCAATAATTAGGAATCATAAACTCTAATTCCTATAACTCAACAACTAGGAATCATAAACTCTAATTCCTATAACTCAACAATCACCCTTGACTGTTGAACCCACTTCGAGTTATCCCAAACTTGAAGTTAACTCAGCTCAGTATTGTTCCTAAACAATCAATCTAGGAAAGCAATAAATTACAACTCAATAAGAACAATACATTTAAACTGACTCATAAACTGTAAAGTTTTGTCCTGTGAAACAGGTTCGTAAATTTGTTCCTTTGCACTGACAGCACTCGAATCTTTAGTTAGAATTCTCTCAATTATGAACTTTCTCAATTTGCTCGTGTTTATCCTTTTCTCTCTCTATAAGTGCGCAAGTTATTCTGAATAATACATCTTCTATTTAAGCACAACTCTCCAAAGAGTCATTCTTTATTTAAAACTCCTCCTTTAATTTGAACTCTCATTGCATAGAGTTCTACTTCAAGTGAAACTCCTTCTTCAATTCCAACTCTTGTCTCCTTAGTGTTGTAGTCAAACTCCAACTCTTTAAATCAGCTTATCTTCAAGTATTTTACTCAACCACAACTTCTTCAATTTCTCACGTGATAATTAACTTGAGTATATTAGAATTAGGCTTGCTCATTCATTCCTGACTTTAAGCAATCTTTGTCTGCATCTATCAGTGAAACCTGTCTTCCTATGCTTGGACCAGCTCAACTAACATGGTCCATTCCTGTGTCTGTCATCAAAAACATCATTGATCTAACAAAGAGTCCTTAAATTTGTATGTTTCCTATCTTGCCTAGACTTCTTCAATCTGCAGAATCTTTCTCCTTCTATACATAGGACTCTTCAGGATATGCTCAGAAGTGAAACTCCTTCTTTCCATAGGACTCCTTTTTCAACTCAACTTGCTTTCCCTTATCATCAAGTGTTTGAATCAAATTCAACTTCTTCAAATTAGCACATGTTTATTTTCTTGAGTTTATCAGAATTAACCACTCATCTGGTTCTTAATTTCTTCCACCCTTGTCTTTAATCATCGATGATTTTGCTACAAGTTTCAGCTACATGAGACAGTGCGTCTGTGAACCAGCTTGTCTAACATGATTCATATCACTTTGTCAGTTTGTCAATCATCAAAACTACATTGTACCCAACACAACTGAAGTTTGGGGTAATATGTCGGGTTGAACTTTAGTCACTTCTTGCCTGACTTCAGTCATTTCTATCTAAAGTTTAAGCACATATGACTAAAATTCAAGCCAAAAAAAAGTTAAAAGTCAGAGAAAAATGGCGAAATTTCAACATTTTGTACAGGAACTTAAGCTATATAAATCTTTAGATACAATATTGAAAGCAATTGATGAGCAGCTCTCAAATATGCTATTGGAATCTGCTTTGGACCTTGGTAGTATATATTGTTTATAATCGATCTATCCCTGGTCCTAATATTTGTAGACTGTGAGTTGTTGTACTCTAAGATTAGATGTCGTTTGGTGGGGTGTACAGGACTAGTGCAAAATATTGTGTATTAGTAATATTTACATTATAATGGTTGTGTTACTTATGCTTGCATAAGTTATGCTTTTTTTTTTCTTATGCAGTATTTGTTTTGGTGCATTAAAAATAACATGCATTACATAATTCTTTTTTAAAAAATATTTTTTTTATAAAAATATCCTTCATAAATATAGTGGAAAGGATGTGAAAAAGATTTTAAGGGATATTGTGACTTTAACTGTACTAATGCATGCATTAGAATCCACTGCATTACTAATAGGCATAATACATAAACATGCCCTTTAACTTGCCCTCAAATCACATCTATGACCTTCAACTTTGAGTGTGCAGAAGTAGACACTTAAACTTGAATAAAGTTGAACAAGCAGAGACACAGGTTCTATGTAGCACAATACACCGACGACGCCATGTAGGACAAGAATTGTCCACGTAGTATTCCACATAGGACATGTGTGTCTGCTTGTTAAACTTTATACAAGTTTAAGTGCCTACTTCTACACACTCAAAGTTGAAGGTCATAGATGTGATCTGAGACCAAATTAAAAGACATATTTATGTATTGTGCCTTACTAATACCATGCATGTGTTAGGTTTTATGTCTTGATTTTATTATCAAGTTTAAGTTTTACTTCTCTTAAAAGAAAAATAAAAGTAATACCATAATTACTTTTACTTTTCCTGAAAGAAAAATATAAAAAAAATTCATATTTGGCTAACCTCCTTTTAAGAGGAAAGATTTTGAAACTCTCTTCTCATAAAATAACACAGTAGCATCCACAATGTAGCGATTTACGAATCTTTTTTAGGGAGTGATTTTCACCCAATAGTTTCATGTTTTCTTTAATACTCCTTCCGTTCCATTTTATGTGTCGCCATTTGATCAGGCACGGAGTTTAAGAAATAAGGAAAGACTTGGCAATGTTTACCAAATTGTCCTTAATAAAAAAATGTGTACTAGCTTTTTTTTAATTAAGTGGGACCAATAAGGGTAAAAGTGGAATTGTATCTTTAAATACTTACTAAATAAGAAAAAATTACATTCTCTATGGGATGAACCAAAAAAGGAAACGATGACACATAAAATGGGACAGAGGGAGTATTAGTTTTAATATGTAGGTCAATTGGCCAAATCATATCAATAATATAGCTTTGTACTATTGTTTTATGTGTCGTCTGATTTGTTGTCTCATGGTTTGCAAACTTTAAGCTTCTGCATGACGCCCTCTCGATTTCGAACCCAACAAGTGGTATCAGAGCTTATTGTTTAAAGGTCCAATGGTGTGGTGAGACGAGATTAAACAGGTTCAAAGCATTTTCAAAATCAAGTTGTAACCTATTTGACGATAATGACGATACATGTGGAGAAAAAGTTTTAAGCATATTTCAACAATTATGTAGTTGCATCTTTAAAAATAAAAAAATTGTTAATTTTTAATCCAATTTTAACATAATATTTTAAATTTTATTTTTAACCATGGAAACAACAGTGATGAATATTATGTGAAGAACGAAGATCATGCACGCGAAGAAGGTGGATCAAATTATGTCAAGAAAGTCAAGCCAAAAAGGGTTTTTGCCCTGATTTTCTGACTAAATTTAAGTTTTATTTTTCTTAGAAGGAAAATAAAAGCAATACCATAATTACTTTTATTTTTCCTGAAAGGAAAATATAAAACTTTTTCATATTTGGCTAACATCCTTTAAGAGGAAAGGTTTTGGAACTCTATAAATAGAAGACCCTCCCTTCTCATACAATAACACAATAACATCCACAATGTAGTCATTTACGAGTCTTGTTTAGAGGGAGACTTTCTCCCAATAGTTTTATGTTTTCTTTAATATTAGTTTTAATATGTAGGTCAATTGACAAAATCTTAACAATAATATAGGTTTTTAGTATTATTTTGTGTGTCGTCTGATTTATCATCTCATGGTTTGCCACTACAAGAAAAGTATGAATTATTTGAAAAATTTTCTGCAACTTTTATAGGAAAATCCGCAGGAATTTAAGTTTCTTGCGAATTTTTCTACCAAATAAAACCCGATAATAAAACCGCATGGGTAATATTACCTGCGAATTTCAAAAATTCCCAAGCAATTTATCTGGGGATTTGAATTTTACATAAAAAGAATTTGCATACAATTTTTTTCTCAAGTAAATCCGCACAAAGAATTTTAATAAATTTCTAGGGAACAATTTGTGGAATAAAATTTTAATTTAATATCTCCTTGTATAATTATTTTTTATGCAATATTTTCTGGACATACCTATTTATTTTTAATATCATCCTCCTTATTAATTTACTCCATTTGATTGAACCAACCCCAACCCATTTATGGATATAACTATGCATGTTTTTCTTCTTGGATAATCCCACCCTCCATCAATCAACCCTCATAATTGTACTTCAGCCCGCTGCCCCCAATACCCACTACTTCTTGAAGTTCCATTCTATCATTGTTTATATATATCATTATAAATGCCAATTTTTTTTATGTTCACAACCTATGTGGTACAAAAGGTACCAAGTGAAATTGCACCAAATTTTCTTCATACTAAATATTATTCTAATATTTATATTTCTTCAATTCTTTTTTAATTAATGTAAATACATAATTTTGTAATACTACTTTATTTTTTTTTAATTGTCATATATCACTTTTCGAGAATCAATTTAACTAATATTTAAAGATAAATTATATTAAATGATTCAGTATTTTAAAATACAATTTAGATAATCATAAACTACATAAAAGTACTCTAATCTGTAAATAGGTTGGGGTCGAATCCACGAAGAGTATAAGTTAGCTTTCAAAACTACCTATGTATGTTGAGAGTTAACTAGGAGTTAATCCATAATGTAAACTTAAACAAGACATAAAATTAAATTGGGGGGGGGGGGGGGGGGGGGGCTATGACTTAAAGCTTTGTTTGAACAAAAACAATCTATAACACTAAACAAGAGCGAACAATTGTTGAATATAATCAAATGAGAGAAGTCTTGGGGTTATAATATCCTAGGGGTAATTAGTGTATGTGTATTCAAGGGGTGGTTCCAATTTTAGTTAATGAGTTTTGGGTAGGTTAGGTTTGGGGTCTTAGTGTTAGTCTTTCAACAAAACACTAAATTTCACTCATGGATTCTTTAGATACCTCATGAGTGTGACAAATTCATCAACCTAATGCCTCAACTTAGCATCCCTATTTCTAGGATAATGCTTATGAACATAGCAAATTCACATAACATCCTTATTTCAAAGACTGCTAAGAAAGAAGCCAAAATCAAGTTGTTGTTTACAATTACTCATCACCCACATCCCTCTTTCAAGGATGATGTGGGATCCAAGGAGATTGGAGTTTTCACCCACAATTCTCAATTCACATATAGAGTAGTAGTAAAACCCAACACCATTAACTATCATTCAAACTAACAATCAAAACCCATACACATTAACACCCTATTAAAGCATAACCCCAAGATAGGAGTTTAGATGCTCATGAATTTAAAGAAAAGAAATTTACCTAAATTAGCATTTGAATCATCCATTGAAGAAACAAATAAGCTTACACCCGAGCTTTAAATCCAATTCACAACTAAAATTTCATTTGAAATTCAATACACAATTGTTTTTCTCCTCCAAATTCAAGTGTATTCTCTTATTTTACCCTCAATTTTGTATTCTAGATCCTGAAAAATTTTCTAAGGGTTTTGCCCCTTTTGTCTTTTTGGGATTCAGCTATGGGATTTAATATTCCTCCCTTGAAAAATATTTGACCAACTGCGATCGCCGTTTTCTAATCGCGATCACGTGGCATCTTTATGCAATCGCCTTTGGTTGACTTCTATTGACTGACTGCTATTCCGACCTCAGGCCGCAATTGCGGTATCTGAGGGTCGATTCCTGGGTCTAAACTTCAACTTTGGTTCCTCTTGCTCTCATTTTATATTCACCCGCTTTGTATCAACTCGTATTCATCAGGTTTCCTGCAAGATCACCTACATTGTGAATTAGCGTAGTTCAAAAGATAATTAGACTTATATGCAAGATTATTTCATCATAGTGTGCTCAATTTTGGATGTAAATAAGTGACAAATTTTTCACTCATCAGTCGTCATAAAAATGATTGGCCAAAATGGCAAGAGGCGATTCAATCAGAATTGAACTCACTTGCTAAACTAGAGATTTTTGGACTTGTAGTCCATACCCTAGATGGTGTAAAATCAGTCAATCATAAATGGATCTTTGTACGTAAAAGAAATGAGAGAAACGAAATTGTAAGATATAAGGCACGCCTTGTCGCACAAGGATTCTCTCAAAGACCTGATGTCGACTATATTAAGAAACATATTCATCCGTTATGGACGCAATAACATTTCGATACCTCATAGGTCTAGCTTTACATGAAAATCTTGAAATTCATCTAATGGATGTGGTAAAATGCCTGAAGCATATATTTCAAAGTCTCGAAAATTATATTCAATCAAATTACAAAGATCGTTATACTGTCTAAGACAATCAGGGCATACGTGGTATAATCGTCTTAGTGAGTACTTGATAAATGAAGGTTACCTAAATGATGTCATTTTTCACTACTAAAAAAGGGGGAAAACCGACCACAAAAACCAACCACGTATGGTCGATTTTCCCCAAAAATCGACCACAAAACCAACCAAAATGTGTGGTCGGTAAAGTTGTGGTAGTTTTTTAAAAATCGATCACAAGTGGTCAATTTTTTTAAAAATATATATATTTTTAAAATTCATTATTATTTTATTAAAATTTAAAAAAAAAATAGAAAAAAAATCGACCACTAGTGGTCGGTTTTTTATTAAATTAATTAGTTAATTAATTTGAAAAACGACCACTTGTGGTCAGTTTTCTAATAAATTAAATAATTCATTTATTAAAAAATCAACCACAAGTGGTCGGTTTTCAAATTAATTAATTAATTTATTATAAAACCGACCACTCGTGGTAGGTTTTCTGCAAAAAAAAAAATTCAAAAAAACGATCACTTGTGCTCGGTTTTTCTAGGAATTTACAAAAAATCAAAATCAAAAACTAAATACAGATAGCAGTATCAAATCAAAAGCAGTAGCAATAAAAATCAAAAATCAAATGTAAATACTTTCAAAAGTGTACAAGACATACAAAATGTCCAACAAAAGTAAGTATGAAAATACTACAACAATAGTTTCATACAATAAAATGTCTAAATTCAAAGTACAACACAAACAAAAATCAAAAAAACTAAAAGTCATCATCATCGAATTCGTCCTCGTCTTCCATATCATCATTCTTGCTGAAATCATCTAGGGGCCTAGACCCTTTGCAGCCTGAACTGCATCACCCGGACACGGAGGAATAACCCCCGCAGTCCTAATGAAAGAGCTCAACTGTTGTTGCAGCTTCTTGAATTGTGATGTTGTTGCCTTTTCGGTCTTCTTCTGCCTCTCTCTCTGTTCAGCAAGCTCTTCAGTGAGTTGAGAAATCGTATTTTGTAGTCTTTCAATCGTTTCTCTATCAACTGAAGAGCAAGAGTAAGAAGGGTCGGACGAACACCTAACATTATCACCAAAAAAGTTTTTGTGGTATCGGACCAAATGGCCTCTATTTGCAGGGCCCACAACTTTTGCCCATAACTCCTTCTCTACATGTTGGGGTATTGGGTCACCCTGGCTTTCAGAAGGCTGACTACTACGATACGCACCAACAAGACGCATATATTCGTTTTATATTCAAAGTAAAGTTAATACTAAAAGTCAAAAAATATTAAAGTAGTTATAATTGAACAATATCAACTTTAAGAAAAAGATTCAAAAATTCAGAATTTGTTTCTTACGTGGACAGCTTTTGCACGAGCTTCAACCCAGATATCTTCATCAGTCAGGTTTTTTTCTTCATCACATGAGTCTCCTCGTACAGCTCATAATGTGGTATTACCCTACCCTTTACTTTTTCCTGCATATGAAAAAATTATCAATGTTGCAAATTATAAAAAAATTTAAATAGAAACAAACAATTAAAACTGTAAAAGTTACATACAATTTTTTCTATCACAGCAAGAGTACTTCAAGTAACTAAGTCACCAACTAAACCACATTCAAAATAAAAAAAATTCCTTTAAAGTTCCTACACTTAACAATTTTCAAACAACTAAGTCACCTACCAAACCACATTCAAAACAAAAAAATTCCCTTTAAAATTCCCACACTTAACCATTTTCAAGCAACTAAGTCACCAACCAAACCACATTCAAAAAAAAAAATCCCCTTTAAAGTTCCTAGATTTAACCATTTTCAAGCAACTAAGTCACCAACCAAATCACATTCAAAACAAAAAAAAATCCCTTAAAGTTCCTACACTTGACCATTTTCAAGCAACTAAGTCACCTACCAAACCACATTCAAAACAAAAAAATTCCCTTTAAAGTTTCTACACAACCATTTTCAAGTAACTAGGTCACCAACCAAACCACATTCAAAATAAAAAAAATTTCTTTAAAGTTCCTACACTTAACCATTTTCAAGCAACTAAGTCACCTACCAAACTACATTCAAAACAAAAAATCTCCTTTAAAATTCCTAGACTTACCCATTTTCAAGCAACTAAGTCACCAGCCAAACCACATTCAAAACAAAAAATCCCCTTTAAAGTTCCTAGACTTAACCATTTTCAAGCAACTAAGTCACCAACCAAACCACATTCAAAACAAAAAAAATTCCTTTAAAGTTCGTACACTTAACCATTTTCAAGCAACTAAGTCACCAACCAAACCACATTCAAAACAAAAAAATCCCCTTTAAAGTTCCTACACTTAACCATTTTCAAGCAACTAAGTCACCAACCAAATCACATTCAAAACAAAAAAAATTCTTTTAAAGTTCTTACACTTAACCATTTTCAAGCAACTAAGTCACCTACCAAACCACATTCAAAACAAAAAAAAAACCTTTAAAGTTCCTACACTTAACCATTTTCAAGTAACTAAGTCACCTACCAAACCATATTCAAAATAAAAAAATTCCCTTTAAAGTTCCTACACTTAACCATTTTCAAGTGACTAAGTCACCTATCAAGCCACATTCAAAAACAAAAAAAAATCCTTTAAAGTTCCTACACTTAACCATTTTCAAGTGACTAAGTCACCTATCAAACCCACATTCAAAATAAAAATAAACTTTTTAAAGTTCCTACACTTAAACCATTTTCAAGTGACTAAGTCACCTACCAAACCACATTCAAAACAAAAAATTTCCTTTAAAGTTCCTACACAACCATTTTCAAGCAACTAAGTCACCAACCAAACCACATTCAAAACAAAAAAAATCACTTTAAATTTCCTAGACTTAACCATTTTTAAGCAACTAAGTCACCTACCAAACCATATTCAAAACAAAAAAATCTCCTTTAAATTCCTAGACTTAACCATTTTCAAGCAACTAAGTCACCTACAAAACCACATTCACAAAAAAAAAAAAAAAAAAAAAAAAATTTAAAGTTCTTACACTTAACCATTTTCAAGCAACTAAGTCACCAACCAAATTACATTCAAAACAAAAAATCCCCTTTAAAGTTCAAACACTAAGCCATTTTCAAGCAACTAAGTCACCAACCCAGCCACATTCAAAACAAAAAATCTCCTTTAAAGTCCCTACACTTAACCATTTTCAAATGACTATGTCACTAAGAAAGCAACAACAAGACCGACAAGATGTCAACAACAATGCTAGTGAATCGAACAAGGCCACACACGGCTTCACTAGACTTCAATATTGTAACACCCCGAAAACGGGTCCCGGAGCGTCACACGGTGCATGAGGCTACGAGTAGCCCCAAGCTAACCCTTTGAGCCATTTTTATTCAGTTCAACACAAATCAACGGGGTTTCCATAAATAACCCTCAAATATCAACAAAGTAATCATCATCCAAGAATAAAAGAATTTCAGAAAGATAACAAAATACGACTTATTAGTCAACTCCCAACATCTATACTAGTCTGACAAGCCTCTAAGAAAATCAATAAAACTAACGAGCCATTGAGACATGCCCCAACTGACTCATACTCAGTCATCAAATGTAAACAATTCCGTGAAACCAACATCAAACATCACGTCCTCGGAACATGAGGACTCACCACAACAGAAAATGTAGAACAGCGTGCTCGAAGAATCACTGTCGAACCTGGAACTGAGCACCTTAACCTACATTCCGAGAAAATGCAGCCCACATCCGAAGATGTGGGTCAGTACCATGGAAAGGAACCGAGTATATGGGGGTGTATGCAGTTGTATAAACATCATTATCATAAATATTTATAAGAAATATGCAGGATGTATGAAAGACTCACAGAGCCCGAAGAAAATCATCATAATCATGAGAGGATGAAATACGTCTAATAACACATGTGAGTCATCATATAATTTGTCAATCACTTTCAGTTCATCAAGAATATCAATTCTTATAATGTAAATATCATTTAAATCTTTCGAAAGAATAACTTTCACAATTCCACTTTCAAATCACTTCACCATTCACCATAGACACAAGGAAACACACACATACACACTGGGAGATCATATAACCGACATAAACCATGTGAGCCACATGGAGTCCAACGTCCAACCCACGTTGGGGAGAGCCTTCCTATCCTTTCCATCGGAGTAGGACTTCTAATATCAATTCAAAAACACTAGTGATCACTATATAAATCAGCATCAGGCTCACGTCCTACGGGAGCACGTAGTTCTAGGGAAGTAAGGTCACTTTATACCTCCCATTAGGTGCTAAAGAGTACTCTCGGACTTAGCACAGATCATTTCAAAGACAATCCGCAACAAAACAACTTTCATCAATATATAAGTATACATCGGGATCCATCATGCTACCCATTTATCATAATCAAACACGTTGTGGATTTCTTTCACATTCGAGTTCAAAGCGACTCCATTAAGACTAAAAGGTCAAATCATTCAACACATCTCAAATATTCAACATCAACGTGCTTATAGCACATATTTTCTCAAAGACACAATTTCAAATGGGGTTCAAGACCCAAATATCAAAATCATGATAAATATCGTTCAAGATTCATGCTTTATATCACCTCACATGTAAATCCGTCTTTCAAAATCATAGACATTAAAATTTCATAATAATCATCATAGAATATGAGTTCATGCTTCAAAATCATAATAATCAAGTAAAAATCATGTCTTCGTAAAGAAAATTACTTTTGGGCACAAGAACGAAAGAGTGCTCTTGTTGAAAAACCCCACATACCTTGAAATTGACCTCTTGATTATGGAATCCTGTTCACACAAATAAGGGGTTCTCCTCGAAGGTCTCGAGATGATGAGTTCGATTATCAGATCAAATTTGAATTTTTACGGTGAAATTGGAAGATATTTGGAGTTCAAAGTGGACCTAGGGTTTAGTTCTCTCAATGTTTTTTATGGAAGAACATAAATTTTATGGCTCAATATAGGTATAAATGGACAATTTTCGTCCATGAAGTGAAGGAATAATGACCAAAATGCCCTTAAAAATCAACTAATTCTCGAATCTGTCCTTTGATGGACTGTTTTGATAGTCTGAAGTAGATCAACCATAACGTTTTACTCCGATATCCAAATTGGATGAAACCAATTTCATTAGAAAGAGGACTCTCATATATTTCCGTTGATATATAGTATCTCACCCAGATCACTGTGTACGAGGAGTTGTGGTCGTTTGAAGTTGACTCAAAAATTCACTTTTGATAGGCTGAAGTAGATCGACCATTACTTTTCGCTCCGATAGACAAATTGGATGAAACCAATTTCATTGGAAAGAGGACTCGCAGATCTTTCCGTTGATATATAGTATATCACCCAGATCATTATGTACAAGGAATTATGATCATTTAAAGTAGGAGAAAAAATACGCCAGGCCTCAGTACTGCACGTTTTACTGTTCACTACTATTCACGGTTCGATCGGAATGTTCATAACTCGTCGCTCGGGTGTCCGTTTTAGATGAGACACATATCGTTAGAAAGCTTATTCGATACTCTACGCAATGGTGGGTCATAATCTAAGACATTTTTCACGGAACATTTATAATTCATTCTAGAAGATAGAACCCAACACGTTTACGCAAAAAATTTCAACAAAAAATTTCCCGGGGTATTACATCATCCCCCCCTTGGAAACATTCGTCCTCGAATGACGCTAGACATGCCGAGATTAGATAGGGAATGGAGCATACAGCTAAAACCATTCGTTAGACTCATCACCGCATCGTTTCTCACTCCGAATGCAACATAGAATGCATAAATTCAAGAAACTACAGCTGAACACATAATAAATGACAGCTGAACTGCTGCAACTTTTATCAAAAGTGCATGATTTAGGAAAGAACGGTACCTTCGGCTTGATCAGAGTTCGTGGAAAATAGGTGCGGGTACTTGGATCGCATATCCGCCTCAGCTTCCCAAGTTGCACCCTCAACAGATTGGTTTCTCCACAACACCTTGACCAAGGGAACTTCTTTGTTCCTTAGTCTCCGGACACTGAAATCAAGAATCTCAACAGGAATCTCATCAAAAGAAAGAATTTCTTGAATGTCAGCACTCACAGAGGAATCCACTACCACAGCATCGCTAATATGCTTTCTAAGCATGAAGACATGGAATATTGGTTGAACAGAGGACAACTCGGGAGGCAACTCGACCTCATAAGCTACCTTACCAACACGGCTAAGAATTTTGTAAGGACCAACATAACGGGGACTAAGCTTTCCCTTCTTTCCGAATCTCTTCACCCCCCTCATGGGTGAAATTTTCAGATACACTAGATCACCAACTTCAAACTCAAGGTCTCTCCTTCTAACATCCGCATATGACTTCTGACGACTCTGCGCAGTTTTCAACCTTTCCCTAATCAACTTAACTTTTTCCATAGCCTCAAATACCGAATAAGGACCACTCACAGCCGCTTCACCCACCTCGAACCAACCTATGGGTGATCTACACTTCCTCTCATATAAGGTTTCAAACGGAGCCATGCCAATACTAGAGTAGAAACTGTTATTGTAAGCAAACTCTATCAACAGTAAGTGATCATCCCAACTTCCCTTAAAGTCAAGTGCACAAGCTCTCAACATATCCTCTAAGGTCTAGATGGTCCGCTCATCCTGACCATCGGTCTGCGGATGAAAAGAATAACTCAAAAGCACTTGGGTACCAAGACCCTTCTGAAAAGCTTTCAAAAATTGCGAAGTGAACTGAGTACCCCTATCCAAAATGATAGACAAGGGAACTCCATGCAGTCTGACTAGCTCTCGGATATACAATCTAGTGTAATCCTCAGCAGTATATGAAGTATGAACAGGCAATAAATGAGCAGACTTAGTCAATCTATCAACCACAACCCAAATGGAATCATGATGGCGTCGGGAAGGAGGTAAACCAATCACGAAGTCCATATTTATCTCTACCCATTTCCAGGTGGGAATACTAAACTCTTGCATCATACCACCAGGTCTTTGGTGTTCAACCTTAACCTGTTGGCATGTTGGACACTTAGCTACAAACGCTGCTATATCTTTCTTCATGCCACTCCACCAATAGATTTCCCACAAGTCTCGGTACATCTTGGTGGCACTAGGATGAATAGAATATCGTACCCCGTGCGCTTCAGCCATAATCCTCTGTCTCAGATCATCAACATTCGGGACACACAATCTACCCTGCAATCTCAACACACCATCTCCCTCTTGTGAGAAAACCTCTACTTTTTGGTCCTTGAATGACTCCTTCAATCTGACCAAACTAGCATCTAAGTATTACTTTTCCTTCACTTCAGAAACCAAGGAGGATTCGGAACTACTCTAAACCCCTATACTACCTTCAGCAGAGCCAAACAACCTAACCCCCAATCTAGCCAAACGATGTACATCACGAGACAACTCTTTCTTACCTTCTACCACATGCGAAACACTACCCATGGACACTCTACTTAGGGCATCCGCCACAACATTGGCCTTGCCTGGATGGTACAGCACACTCATATCATAGTCCTATTACAATTCTACCCATCTTCTCTGCCTAAGATTCAATTCTCTCTGGGTAAACACATACTGCAGACTCTTATGATCAGTGAAAACATCAACATGGACACCATACAAATAGTGTCTCCAGATTTTCAAAGAAAACACAACAGCAGCCAACTTAAGGTCATGGGTGGGGTAATTTTTCTCATGGGGTTTCAACTGTCTAGAAGCATAAGCCATCACCTGACCCTTCTGCATCAATACGCAACCCAACCCAACTCTCGAAGCATCACAGTACACCACAAAACCATCAACACCATCAGGCAAAGTCAATACAGGGGCTGAAGTGAGTCGAGTTTTCAACTCCTGAAAACTCTTCTCACAAGATTTGGACCACAAGAACTTCACTTTCTTTTGGGTCAACCGAGTCATAAGAGACGTTATAGAGGAGAAACCCTCAACAAAACGGCGCTAATAGCCAGCTAAACCCAAGAAACTTCGAATATCAGTCGGAGAAATAGGTCTAGGCTAATTTCTAACAGCTTCGGTCTTTTGGGGATCAACTCTAATACCCTCGGAAGAAATGGTATGACCCAGAAAAGCAACTGACCTTAGCCAAAACTCATACTTTCTGAACTTGGCAAACAACTTGTGATCTCTAAGGGTTTGCAAGACAGTTCGGAGATGATCAGAATGTTCATCCTCACTACGGGAGTACACCAGTATATCATCAATGAACACTATGACAAACATATCCAGATATGGTCTGAACACTCGATTCATCAGGTCCATGAAAGCTGTTGGGGCATTAGTTAACCCGAAAGACATAACAAGAAACTCAAAATGGCCATAACGAGTTCAAAAAGCGGTTTTTGGGATGTCACACTCCCTAACTTTGAGTTGATGATAGCCGGAACGAAGGTCTATCTTTGAGAAATAACTTGCACCTTGCAATTGTTCAAACAAATCATCTATTCTCGGAAGGGGGTACTTATATTTTACGGTGACTGTATTCAGTTGGCGGTAATCAATGCACATACGCAAAGAGCCATCTTTCTTTCTCACAAACAACACAGGAGCACCCCAAAGAGAAACACTGGGCCTTATGAAACCCTTATCTAGTAGATCTTTGAGTTGATCTTTTAACTCTTTAAGTTCTGCAGGGGCCATACGGTAAGGAAGAATAGAAATGGGATAAGTATCGGGAAGAAGATCAATCCCAAACTCTATCTCTCTATCAGGAGGTATCCCTGGGAGATCATCCGGAAAGACATTAGAAAACTTATTGACGACGTTAACAGACTGGAGAGTTGGAGTCTCAGACTTAGTGTCTTTGACTCTAACCAAATGGTAAATACACCCCTTGGAAATAAGCTTTCTCGATTTGAGGTAAGAGATAAAATGACTCTTGGTTGACACAGAATTCCCAGACCACTCAAACATGGATGCACCCAGAAACTGAAACTTGACCATTCGTGTCCGACAATCAATAGAGGCATAAGAAGAATACAGCCAGTCCATACCCAGAATGACATCAAAATCTACCATGTCTAACTCAATCAGATCAGCCAACAAGACTCTATGAAGAACGGTAACAGGACACTTTTTATACACTTTCTGGGAAACAATCGAATCACCCACTGGGGTAGAAACTAGGATAGGCTTAGGAATAATCTCAGGACTCATTTCAAAATTCACAGCAATCAAAGGTGTAACATATGAGAAACTGGATCCAGGATCCAACAAAGCATACACATCAAACTAAAATATACGAAGCATACTAGTAACAACATCGGGAGAGTCCTCCTGTTCCTGGCGGGACGGTAAAGCATAGAATCTATTCTGTCGTTGCCCGCCAGCATTGGTAGAAAAGGCGCCTTGAGCTGGGGCTGGGTGAGTCACTGGAACTGTAGCACTAACAGTATAAGTCTGGGTCTGAGGGCGATAGTCACGACGCCCTTGTCCATCCTATGAACAATCTCTAACTCTGTGACCCATGTCACCACACCGGAAATAACCCATTTTCTCACCCCAACACTCACCGGAGAGAGCCCTACCACACTTAGGACACAGGGGACGATTTGGCTTACTGCCAGCACTATACTGGGACCTGGATGCATATGACCTGCTACCTTGCTCCTGCCTACCTCTAGGCACGGGAGCACTAGCATATGACGGTGCTGGCATAGACGAACGATCCTGATACTGAGGGCGACTCCCTTCCTGCGATCTAGTCTGACCCTGTCCGTGCTGCTCGGACCTAGCTCTCTTATTCCCTCTTATTCTATCTCTCTCCTTAATCTTGTCGGCCTCAATCTGTTGGGCATGAGTCATCAGCCTAAAAAGATTCATCTCACTATTCAGCATAGCAGACCTACACTCCTTAACCACATAACTAGACACTCCAGTCACAAACTTACTCATACTAGCCCAATTATCAGCCACTAAGTCAGGAGCATACTTGGCCAACTGATTGAACTTTAGACAGTACTCTCTAACAGTCATAGAGCCCTATCGTAGGTTCATAAACTCTTCCACCTTTGCCTCCCTCATCTCCAAAGGGAAAAACTTATCTAGGAATGCATCCTGGAACTCTTGCCAAGTCGTAGGGACGGCTCCCTCACCTCTACTTTTCCTCCAAGAAACAACTGAGTCATAAGCAAGGTCTTTCAACCTATACGCAGCCAACTCCATACTATGTTCCTCAGATACATGCAACACCAGAGTAATCTTCCGCACCTCCTCTAAAAACAACCGTGGATCCTCATCAGACTTGGACCCATAGAATTTCGGCGAATTCATCCGCATGAATTCATGGATCATGGCAGCAGTTGAATCACCTCCCTGCTACTGTGGAGCCGGGGCTGGGTTGGCCTGAACATTTGCAGTAACATCTTGGGCCAGCGCCTGAAAGGCAGCCCAAAATTCAGTATGAGACACGTTTTCATTCAATGGGTCAGCGGGTTAAGGTGGCTGACCATCATTATTTCTTCTCGCTCGACGTGGAGGCATATTAATGAAAGAGGAGAGCATGAATAAATAGCAGAGAGAGACACTTTAAGAATGATAGACTTCTGAAAGAAAGAATCATATTTTTTCCTAAAACGTCTTGTAGCCTCTTGTTCATAGATGTGGTGTGCTACACACCAATGATCAAGACTCTACTTAACGCGGCTTGTCAGACTCCCTAGGACACCTTAAAACCTTAGGCTCTGATACCAAGTTTGTAACGCCCCGAAAATGGGTCCCGAAGCGTCACACGGTGCTTGAGGTTACGAGTAGCCCCAAGCTAACCCTTTGAGCCATTTTCATTCAGTTCAACACAAATCAATGGGGTTTCCATAAATAACCCTCAAATATCAAAAGAGCAATCATCATCCAAGAATAAAAGAATTTCATAAAGATAACAAAATATGACTTATTAGTCAACTCCCAACATCTATACTAGTCTGACAAGCCTTTAAGAAAATCAATAAAACCAGCGAGCCATTGAGACATGCCCCAACTGACTCATACTCAGTCATCAAATGTAAACAATTCCGTGAAACCAACATCAGACATCACATCCTCGGAACATGAGGACTCACCACAACAGAAGATGTAGAACAGCGTGCCTGAAGAATCACTGTCGAACCTGGAACTGAGCACCTGAACCTACATTCCGAGTAAATGCAGCCCACATACGAAGATGTAGGTCAGTACCATGGAAAGAAACCGAGTTTATGGGGGTGTATGCAGTTGTATAAACATCATCATCATAAATATTTATAAGAAATATGCAGGATGTATGAAAGACTCACATAGCCCGGAGAAAATCATCATAATCATGAGAGGATGAAATAAGTATAATAACACATGTGAGTCATCATATAATTTGTCAATCACTTTCAGTTCATCAAGAATATCAATTCTCATAATGTAAATATCATTTAAATCTTTTGAAAGAATAACTTTCACAATTCCACTTTCAAATCACTTCACCGTTCACCATAGACACAAGGAAACACACACACACTGGGAGATCCTATAACCGACATAAACCATGTGAGCCACATGGAGTCCAACGTCCAACCCACGTTGGGGAGATCCGTCCTATCCTTGCCATCGGAGTAGGACTTCTAATATCAATCCAAAAAAACTAGTGATCACTATATAAATCAGTCTCAGGCTCACGTCCTACGGGGGCACGTAGTTCTAGGGAAGTAAGGTCACTTTATACCTCCCACTAGGTGCTAAAGAGTACTCCCGGACTTAGCTCAGATCATTTCAAAGAAAATCCGCAACAAAACAACTTTCATCAATAGATAAGTATACATCGGGAGCCATCATGCTACCCATTTATCTTAATCAAACTCGTTGTGGATTTCTTTCACATTCGAGTTCACAGCGACTCCATTAAGACCAAAAGGTCAAATCATTCAACACATCTCAAATATTCAACATCAACGTGCTTATAGCACATATTTTCTCAAAGACACAATTTCAAATGTGGTTCAAGACCCAAATATCAAAATCATGATAAATATCGTTCAAGATATATGCTTTATATCATCACATATGTAAATCCGTCTTTCAAAATCATAGACATTAAAATTTCATAATAATCATCATAGAATATGAGTTCATGCTTCAAAATCATAATAATCAAGTAAAAATCATGTCTTTGTAAAGAAAATTACTTTTGGACACTAGAACGAAAGAGTGCTCTTGTTGAAAAACCCGAGTGCTCTTGTTGAAAAACCCCACATACCTTGAAATTGACCTCTTGATTATGGAATCCTGTTCACACAAATAAGGGGTCTTCCTCGAAGGCCTCGACATGATGAGTTCAATTATCGGATCAAATTTGAATTTCTACGGTGAAATTGGAAGATAATTGGAGTTCAAAGTGGACCTATGGTTTAGTTCTCTCAATGTTTTTGATGGAAGAACATAAATTTTATGGCTCAATATAGGTATAAATGGACAATTTTTGTCCATGAAATGAAGTCATAATGACCAAAATGCCCTTAAAAATCAACTAATTCTCGAATTTGTCCTTTGGTGGACTGTTTTGATAGTCTGAAGTAGATCAACCATAATGTTTTACTCCGAAATCCAAATTGGATGAAACTAATTTCATTAGAAAGAGGACTCTCATATATTTCCTTTGATATATAGTATTTCACCCAGATCATTGTGTACGATGAGTTATGATCGTTTGAATTTGACCCAAAAATTCACTTTTGATAGGCTGAAGTAGATCGACCATAACTTTTTTCTTCGATAGACAAATTGGATGAAACCAATTTCATTGGAAAGAGGACTCGCAGATCTTTCCGTTGATATATAGTAGATCACCCGAATCATTATGTACAAGGAGTTATTATTGTTTAAAGTTGGAGAAAAAATACGCCAGGCCTTAGTACTTTTTCCTGCACGTTTTACTGTTCACTACTATTCACGGTTCTATCGGAATGTTCATAACTCATTGCTCGGGTGTCCGTTTTGGATGATCCACATATCGTTGGAAATCTTATTCGATACTCTATGAAATGGTGGGTCATAATCTAAGACATTTCATACGGAAAATTTATAATTCATTCTAGAAGATAGAACCCAACACGTTTACGCACAAAATTTGAACGAAAAATTTTCCAGGGTATTACAAATATGAACAATAACAAGAAGATAAAAAAAAATGCTAGTGAATCAAACAAAGCCACACACGGCTTCACTAGACTTCAATATGTACAATAACAAGACTTAATTATAAAAAAATAGAGACAAATCAACTTACCTATGCTTGGCGTAAATTAAAGTGAAAGAGTAAGCGGTCACCTGAAAAAATAGCAAAGCAATCCTTTTATCGAATTCGAAATCTGTAAAATAGTAAAATTATTACAAAGAATACCCTTTCGCTTAAATAATTACAATAATTTAGTAAAGAAATAGGAATAAGATTTACCTCCAAACCTACTAAACAATTAATGAGTAAAATGGAGAAATAAGTGTCAAGACTAATCGAAATTTAGGTAATTCAAAATCAAATTAATGTTGGAACAAGCCTAGAATTAGCTAATTCAATCTCAAATTCCAAAAATTATCTAAAATATAGCTAAATAAAACAAATATCCAAACCCTAGAACTCAAACCACAACCATTTGACGAAATTAACACTAAGATATTTGTATGTAGACGTTTAACATTTATAGATATTAAAAAATGAGTTTGTGGATACAAGAATAAGCTAAATTTAGTTACTGAAAGTTAATTGTTACCTTGTCAAAATTGAAACTTAGGATGGAATAGTTCCTTGAAAATGGATTAAAGACAAAATTGAAAGTTAGGATGGAGTACAAACTTCCTTGAAAGAGAAAGAACAATGGAGATTAGAAGTTTATTGTTAAAGTGTGAGATTTGGAGGTTTTGGGGGGTTGGTGACTGTTTTGGACGGGAAATAGGTGAGGTTTTGGAGTGATTTTTTGTTTTATTATGTATTACGGGTCGGGTCGGGTTAAAGAATTATATTTTTTTTCAATTATTACGAAAACCGACCACATGTGGTCATTTTTTGTAATAATTAAATAAATTATTTTTTAAATTAAAATTTAATAAATTACAATTAATAAATTAATAAATTACAAAAAATAAGTTAATAAATTAAAATTATTTTTTAACAAATTAAAATTTTAATAAATTCGATAATATTTATAACAACATTCAATTAATTTAATACAATTTGTATGTATATAAATACACGGTACATACACTGTTTATGGTACTGGGACAACATCCAATTAATTTAATACAATTCGTACATATATAAATCAGATAATAGTTATTTTATCATCACATTAATACGAGTAGTATATTTCCTCAATCGTATAATAATATCAATGATTTTTGCAAATTACGATAAATTTTTAGTTAATTAGCATTTAAATACGATATATATATATATATATATATATACCTCGTAATACTAGTCTTACGTTATTACAACTTCAACAACATACGTGTGTCTACATTGACCCAAAATAGTATATCTATTTTCTCAATAGTATGATATATATCAACGTATCATTCAAACTATACTGATATATACATTTAGTTATCTAGCTTTCGATTACTACATACGTCACTACACAAGATATACGTATATATACATATATTCAATTGTCTATCAGCTTTCACATATGTACTATAAACATCACATACACGATTCTACTACCCCATAATAATATATATACAACGTATTATGTCATTAGTATACCTTCACCGTATAATATGTATATACTATATATATATATACACACTATCGACTATATCAAATTCTAAATACGTACTATATATATCACATACACACACAAGTATATTATTCAATAATATAACGCAATATGTTTCTTATACATACTCAGATGAGTGATCGATTAATCAAATATATATATATATATATATATATATATAAGATATTTATATATATGAACTCTTGAATGCGTATATATATCACATCCACAAGTATATATTACCTTATAATAGAACACGTTCATTATATTCTGATGAATTATCGATTATATATTACATTATTATGACTGAAATAGTAACATAATATCATTATCTCAACGGTATGATATATATGTGTATATATATATACACACATATTCATTATACAAAGATTATGTATGTTTAATGTCATTTAACGTATATACAAGGAAAATATTTATTCCATATACTGAAACATAAGTAAAAGATAAATATTATGTTTAACGTAATTTTTTTATTTTATTTGATATATTTTTTAGTGTAATTTTTTTCACAAATTTTAAGAATGATTGATTTTTATTATTATTGTATTGGTTATCGACTACGTGTGATCAGTGTAATTTCAAAAATTTATATATAAATTACATTACATATATATAATTATTTTTAATGAAAATAATAAATACATTTGATTACATATATATAATTATTGGTTACAAAAAATTATTTACTTTAAAAAAAAATTTAGTTCAAAAACCGACCACAAGTGGTCGATTTTTAATATATATATATTTTTTTTTAATATTAAAAACCGACCACTAGTGGTCGGTTTTGATATTTTTTATTTATTTTTATTTGTAAAATAAATAATAATTAATATAAAAATTAATGAAATAATATTTTTTTTAAAAAAAATAAAAAAGCTACCACTTGTGGTCGCTTTTTAAAAAAAATTATAAAATATTATGAAAAATCGACTACTTGTGGTCGGTTTTTTCGACCACAACACGTGGTCGGTTTTGTGTGATCGGTTTTTCTTTTTTTTTTTTTAGTAGTGTCTCCTTGTATTTTAATTAAGAAAATGACATCAGGGTTTGTTATACTTGCTATTTGTGTTGATGACATAATTCTCATTGAAACTCCAGAAGAGGTCAAAAAGGCAATTGAATATCTAAAGAATGAATTTGATATGAAAGATCTTGAAAAGATAAAATTTTATCTTGGTCTGCAGATTGAAAATTTAGTAGACAGGGTCTTCATCCACCAAACTGCCTATACCGAAAAGGTTTTGAAACAATTTTACATTGACAAAGTATATTCATTAAGTACTCCAATGGTTGTTCGATCACTTGAGGTGAGTAAAGATCCGTTCTGACCTCTAGAAGAGGGTGAAGAGATTCTTGGTCCTGAAGTACCATATGTCAATGCTATTGGTACACTTATGTATCTTGTTAACGCTACAAGGCCGGATATAGCATTTTCTGTTAATTTGCTAGCAAGGTATAGTTTTTCACCTATGCGAAGACACTGGAATAGAATAAAACATATATTGAGATGCATGTTATTTATCTGACCCATATAAAGCACGATCTCAAATAGGCTGTGTGTTTACATACAGAGGTAATGCGATACCATGGTGATATACAAAATAGTCTATTATTGCAACTTCTTTAAATCATGTTGTGATAATAGCAATTCATGAGGCAAGTAGAGAATGCATATGGTTGAGATCAGTGATACATTTCATTAACGAAAGATGTGGCGTGAAGTTTGATATCACAGTACCCACAGTTCTATTTGAAGACAATGCAGCATTCATAGCTCAATTAAAGGGAGACTTTATAAAGAGGAATAGAACAAAGCACATTTTCTCAAAGTTATTCTTCATACATGATCTCCAGAAGAATGGTGATATGGATGTACAACAAATCCGTTCTAGTGACAATCCAGAAGATTTGTTCACTAAATCTTTACCAACTTCAAGTCTTAAGAAGATGATACACAAGATTGGAATGCAAAGATTAAACCATTTAAATTGGGGTCTTCATCAGGAGGAGTAAGAATACGCGTTGTACTCTTTTTCTCTTAACCAAGGTTTTATCCTAAATTTTTCTGGTAAGATTTTCAATGAGGAAGCACTCAAATATGTATTCAGTAAATTTTTTTTACACGAACATCCAAGGGGGAGTGTTATGAAAGTAGATGCCATGTGGCTAAAAAGAATGCCATATGCCAACTAATCCTCCACCCCTTAAGTGGATAAACTTCACTTTCGCTATAAATATCCTTACTATTCTTGAAGAAATGTTAAGAATAGACTACTACTATTAGATTCTCCATTTGTACACTTCTATCTTTGGTTATCATTACGATAGCTTTATAACACTAAACTAGTTTTTCGAAGAATAAAAGGCCATTCGGTTATATTAATACTCGCACGTTCTATTTTGATCTAGAATTTCAATTCTTTCATCCTTATTATAAAAATATATCAAACATATCAATTGCATTTTAATTATATTTTTCGAGCTTATGTTGTTCCATATTGTGTCATACGCCCACCTAGACCAATTCAAGGACAATTGCATTCACATATATCTAATTTCCCTTTGTAATCTTCAATTTCATCAGCCGTTTAGCATCTTGGATTCTGTATGTTAGCACAGCTAATGGACAAAATGACAACTATATATTATTCTTAGTTTCTTATAAATATGCAACCAATGACACCATAAAGACATTATTAATCACAAAACTAGAACTCAATTGCGAAATTTTAAGGTGGCTAAACCCCAAGTTTTCTCCCTCATGTTTTTTTTTTCTTCCTCCTCCTTGCATTAAAGGGTTTGTATATTAAGCTTAGATCCTAATTAAATGAGAGTGCTAAGCATAACTACCCGGTTACGTTCGAGAAAATTAAACTCCATTTGTGAATAAGAAGAGAAAAAGAAAAAAGAATTTGATACTTGGGTGGCATGCCATGTGGCATCTATCTCAAACAAATGTCAGGTCACGTTGGATTTAAAAAGACCATGGTGAAAAATCATTAAAAAGAGGTCATTTTATTGAGTTTCTTAATGCCAATGATATATTTGATCCTATAGGATAAATATGGGTAAGGGGTATTTTTTGACCTTTTGCCTCTTACGAAGTATCAAACAAGGTTTGACTTTTCATTTAGTTTAATCCATGCAACAAAATATATAAGGAATTTATATTCCTTTGGGATTGAGATTACTTTATTAAAGTCACTGATCATCTGTACGTTTCCTCAAAAATCTAGTATTTTTTCTCGCTAACATATGATTCTTGATATGTGCAGATGAGATGATCATAAATGTGGAAGCAACCGCTAATTATGACTGCGAACAATATAGTCATACATTTACAAGGCCATGTTTGCCTCATCCTATAATTGAGTGTGACGAAAAATGCAGAAAAATAGAACGTGCTCTTCGTGGAGAATGTCATTTTGATGACTATGGCATTGCTTGCTTCTGCAATTTTAGCCAATGAAATAATTTCATATGTTATTACTCATTGGTGATAAAATAAAATAAGGACTTAGCCACTTTAATTGGAACCCCTCAAGGTTGTTAGTTTCGAAGATAGATCGGGATTGGAATTTCTTCAATTCTCGAGGGTGTTTTCGTTCTAGTCTTCTTATTTGTCTTTGTGTGATGTTCGTTTGATTTGTTTTCCATCATGACAACCGCTAATGCCTCAATTACTGATTGTTCTACTTCGATTCCATCACGTGTTGTATTTCATGAGGATGATTACACTCACCCCTGTCACCCATTGTATGTTCATCCGTCTGATGTATTAGGCAATTCTTTAGTCTCTGTACCGTTTGATGGTACTTTCTATATATGGTAGTTGGAGGAGAACTATATTAGTTGCTTTATCGGTGAGGAACAAACTTGATTTCATATATGATGGATTGGGGCGACCTCCTGAAGGTTCCCCTTTAGTTAGACAATGGCAGAGGTGCAATGATTTAGTGATTTCATGATTGACTAATTCTGTGACCAAGGAAATAGCTCGTCGTGTTGAGTTTTCTAAACTTTCCAAGGATATTTGGCATGAACTAGAAGAACGTTATAGTAAAGCTGATGCTGCTAGGGTATTTGAGTTAAAGAAGGAATTGGATCATATTTCTCAAGGTTCCCTAGACATAGCTTCCAACTTCAACAAGCTCAAGCAACTCTGGGATGAGATTGCTTCCCTCTCTATTACTCGTGTTAGGTCATGCACCTGTGGTGCAAGTAGTGAGTACCAAAAGGATGAAGATGTCCAGAGGGTCTATCAATTTCTAATGGGTTTGAATGATACATATATACAACCTAGGAGTAATATTTTAATGATTACACCTTTTCCTTCCATTGGGACTGTTTACAACATTCTCTTGTCTGATGAGAAACAAAGACAGGTTTCTAGTCCCTCTCACTTCTCTACTGGTCCTACCTCATTCCATGTAGGAGTGTCCAAACAACATGGTTTTCCTAAACTATCTCTTGATCAACAAAAATCCTCTCACTTGCAAATATTGACAAATGCTATAGGTTGCATGGTTTCCTGCCAATTTCAAGTTCACTAAAAATTCTGCTTCTCGAAAATCAGTTGCTCATGCTGAGTTAGACTCACATATCACCTCTAGTTCTATTGATGTTGCGGGTGGTTCAGCTGGTGGTTCCACCTTTGCTGAGCAAGGTTATGTGATACAAGTCAAATGATCGCCTTAGCTTTAGATGACATCTTTGGAGGCCAACACCTAAAGGCTCAAAACTTGGTCGCCCTGAAAGCACAAGGATATGCAACGAAGGCCCATTTTGAGCATGAATTAAACCAATCCCATGTATGAAAGGTTGCTTGGAAGCTTACATTGATGTTAACCCGAGAACCAGAAGCCTTGAAGACTTAAGGACTCTTGGGTTTGGAGCACCTTTGTTGGTTCACGGTTTTGGTTCCCTTTACTAAGGGCATTTTGGTCACTTAGCCTAAAGGGCATTCTGGATAATTCATATTAGCTTCCAACACACCAAGGCCGCCCTTGGTCATTAAGGGTAGTGTGGTCTTTTTGTCTCCTTTTGTAATATACTATAAGTAGTACATTTTAGGTCTTTTCTCTTTAGTTTATGAATGATGAAATATTGAAACATTGAAAGTCCTCTCTTTGAGAGTAGAACACCTTAGTTTAGTCTTAGTTAGGGCTTGGAATAGCCATTGTAGTTTAGGGCTTAGAAAAGCTAGTATTAACCTTTGCTTGGAAACGGTGGATCTTGAGGTGCGTTGGTTCCCTTGGCGGTCACCGTAAGAGTGTGGTGTTGATTATTACATTCATTAGGGGTTAGTGTTGAAATACACTTGGTTCTTAATCTTGTAATAATCTTTGTCTCACTATCTATCCTTTTCATTCTTGCAAACTTGTTGTGTTGTTCTTGTTTTCTACTCTCGGTTTGTGTTTGTTCTTGTTGGCCGAAATTGTTGCCTTCTTGTTCTTCATTTTATGTGTTATTAAGCTAGTTTGGGTGGCTGAAATAGGTGTCAAACACCTTGTTATCTTCTCATTCTAGTGTTGTGTTGTGAATCCGAGAGAGGTCTCCAATCGATCCAAGGATCTTAGTGATTTGTGGACTGTTTTGGAGTGTGTTTGTGGACTATTTTGAGTCACTTCGTGAGTTCTTATTTTTCTTGTATCATTTGGTATCAGAGAATGGCTTGATCTTGTTCCCACAAGATCAATCTTGGGCTCGTAAACTTGAAAATAAAAAAAAAATTGGCAAAAACTGAAACTTTCAGAAAAAATAGCAATCTGTCCATTGTTGTTGTCTTGGCCGAAATTATGTTCTTGTTGTGTCTTGGCCGAGATTTTTCTTGTTTTGAGTCTAGATCTAGGAGTCATTTTATTTGTTTTGTTATTTCTAGTGTTAGCTTCTTCACCTCTAACACTGAAGAAGTCTAGATCTAGATTTGAGCTTTAAAAGTTGATGTTGTTGTTGATTTTGGTTGTTGTTGTTGTGTTCTTGTTGTTCATCACAAACTTCATCTAGTGCTAAAATTGAAAATACAACACCAAAGAAACTTGGCCGTTTGTTGGTGGTTTTATTGTTGGTCTTGTTGTTGTGGAATTGGGCGTTGGAACTTGTTGTTGTTCTTGGGAGATTGTTGTTGGTTGTTCTTTTTGTGGTTCTTGTGTTCTTGAAGTTCTTCACCATATTCATCACCTTATTAACATAAAGTGAATGATAGATCCTAAAAGGTGAAGGAAAGAGGTGTAAGTAATTGTTAGTCTTGAAAGATCCCTAAACACCAAAAGACTTTACATCACTTCTCAACCACTTTCCCATAAAACAAGGGTCTATGTTTTAAGGAAAAGTACTACAAAAGTCAAGTCTTGAAATTTGAAACTTAAAGGCTCCAAGACTTATTCTTCCCTCCATAAAAAAAATTCCACTAATACAAATTAAAATTGATCAAGACTTGAACTTTGAAAAATAAAATTGTAGAAACCGCAATCAATATGTAGCTGCCACATCATCAAATTACTGTTCATGCATCGAATTTGTCACGCCCCAAAATCCCATCGGGCCGGACTGGCACCCGAAGCCGAGAAGGCCCGGGAGAACCCGTTCAAATACCTGTACTTTCCCTTACATGTCACCAAAAATTTGGACAGCACTTCGTTGCATATAGAAGGATCTAATTACCTGTATCAGCACAACACGCACAAATATATATATATATATATAATACTTGGCCGTCGGGGCCACCACAAATACAGATATAATATCACTATATAAACTTCCATGACTTTACCCTTCCTTATGTCTACAAAGCCTCTAGGATATACATGACATAACTAGGGTCGGGACAAACCCCCGCCCACACATGACTCCTGTACAATAACAAAACATAAAGAGCCGACTCGGAAAGCTCCGAAGCAAACTGGAGCTCACCAACAATAGTTGTATGACCTGGCTCCTACTTGTGCGGTGTATGAGCTGAGGTACCTGTGCCTGCAGCATGAAATGCAGGTCCCCCGTGGGGGACGTCAGTACGAAATATGTACTGAGTATGTAAAGCTGTAGATAATCACATATGATATAGGAGCTCAATAGAAATCAGAAACAAGTGAATAAAGCGTAATAAAAGTGGACCACATTTACTAGAACTTGTGACAACCTGTACATTGCATTTATTCAATCACTTTACCTTCGTTCTTATCGTCTTTGTAATCATTATTGTACTGTACTGTGACCATTAGGCTGCCTCCAGTACATATCAACTGGGCTCGACCCATGCTAGGCTTATGCCCCTGGGATACCACCCATAAACACTTAAATAGGGATCGACCCATGCTAGGCTTATGCCCCTGGGATACCACCCGATAAGAGAGAACTTCCATCACTTAGTTCAATTAATCTTTGAGATTGTTATTTCGGTCGCCACCACATTTTTGATACTTTGAAACAATGATACATCAATAGGAGACATATAAATAGACCATCAATGCAATAACAATGAAGTAAGAACTCATTGGCACATCAATGAAGTGTTTTGGAATCATCAATGCCATAACAATAAAGTAAGAACTTATTGGTATATCAACAATGTGTTTCAGTATCATCAATATCACAACAATAAAATAGGAGCCTTTTGGTATATCAATGAAACATTTTTACACTTTATAGAATGGAAACAACTTCGTTGGTAATGTAGAACAATACATGTTTTTGGACAACCTCGGAATCTTATTTGATGGAACATTGGTGTTTTCATGCCAAAGAACATTGTTAGAGTATGCTTTACATACCTCGTCGTAGATTCGGATACCAATTCAACACAACTTCCCGCCTTTACAAATCACTTATCTACAATGAAATGTTTGGCATCTAGTATTAGCAACCCAACACCACAATTCTCTTCCATAATTCCATACAACCAATATTTGCAAAACATTCCAAAAACCAACTTGAACAATAGGTTTATGTGTATATATATATATAATCATCAATACCACATCATCACACCAAATCCCTTCACAATTCAACATAATCCAACATCATTTCCCAATCATCTTTCAACAACAATCAAATAACATACTTCTTATGCTCACATGCATATATATATACATATCCATTTAAATAACACCAACATAATTTACATCCTTACCATAAAATGGCCCTTTTGATTTCGAAGTCCTGTTGGCACAAATAAGGGGTGCTTCTCGAAGCCCTCGAGACGGTGAACACAACTACAGAATCAATTTGGACTTTCTACGGTTGAATCACAAGATAATTGGAGTTGAACTTAGACTAGGGTTTCTTATTCTTCAATAATTTGGATGATAACATGATGGATATTAGGCTAAGTATATGTATATAATGACCAATTTTCGTCCATGAGGTGATGGAAAATGACCATATTGCCCTTAAAAATTTAAGTATATCCGAATCTGTCCATGGTGGACTGTTTTGATAGGCTAAAGTAAATCGACCATAACTCTTTGATCCAATATCAGATTTGGTTGAAATTAGTATTGTTGGATATATAATTCAAAGAGATTTCATTTCATATAAAGTAGGCCACCCAGTTCGTACTGTACAAGGAGTTATGATCATTTGAAGTTGACCCTCAAAAACTGTTTTGATAGGCTGAAGTAAAACGAGTATAACTCCTTACTCAGATGTTGGATTTGGATGAAACTAATTGCATTGGAAATAAGACTCAAAGAAATTTCTTTTGATATGTGGTATCTCTCCCAGTTCATTATATTAAGGGAGTTATGATCGTTCAAAGTCGACCCAAAAAACTGGCAGGCCTCAGTAGTTTGTGTGCAGGAAATTTTCCTGCACATTTACTATTCACCATATCCCGGCCACCGTTTTATAGTTTCAAACGTGCTCGATTATATCCGAAACTTATACGTTTTTGGAAATCTTTATATCGTTGGAAAGATTATTCAATAAACTTCGTATGGAACCATCGACGGGCAAATTCCGGTATAAATAAAATAAAAAATTAATTCCATATAAATATGACCAATCACGTACTTGAATACGCCAATACATGTACTTAAATACGGGGTGTTACATCCTTCCCCCCTTTAGGAAATTCGTCCTCGAATGTTAGCGTAGTTATTCAACCAAAAAAAGTTCAAGTCCACCATTAACATTCACATCATCACATAAATACTATGCATATATAAACAAAAACTTACTTGTTACTGTTCTAACTCCGTTTCTTGAACTTCCCCTTCATCTTTGAACAAATGAGGGTACTTAGATTTCATTGCTTCCTCAGCTTCCCATGTAATCTCTTCCCTTTGTTGATTTCTCCAAAGTACTTTCACCGATGCTACTTCTTTATTTCTCATCTTCTTAACTTGACGATCTAATATAGCAATAGGCATCTCCTCATAGGTAAGATCTTCTGTTACTTGCACATCTTCAGTAAAAGTAATAAGGGACGGATCTCCGATGCACTTTCGAAGCATCGATACATGAAATACTGGATGCACTGATGAGAGTTCCTGAGGTAGCTCTAATTCATAAGCAACTTGCCCACATCTTCGAATAATCTTATACGGGCCTATATATCGTGGACTCAACTTTCCTTTCTTGCCAAATCTCATCACCCCTTTCATTGGCGATACCTTCAAAAATACCCAATCGCCTAACGAAAATTCTAGCCCTCTTCTTCTACTATCCGCATATGACTTGTGTCGACTTTGGGCTGTTTTCAACCGTTGCTGAATCACCTTGACTTTTTCTATGGCTTGATACACAAGATCCGGTCCGAACATAAGAGTTTCACCCGCTTCGAACCATCCTATTGGTGATCTACACTTCCTCCCATATAAAGCTTAATATGGTGCCATTTTGATACTTGAATGATAGCTATTATTGTAGGCAAACTCAATAAGAGGTAAATGGTCATCCCAGCTGCCTTTAAAATCTATAACACATGCTCGTAGCATATCTTCAAGTGTTTGAATGGTGCGCTCTACTTGTCCATCCGTCTGAGGGTGAAAAGTTGTACTCAGATTCACTTGTGTTCCCAAACTCTGTTGGAAAGACTTCCAAAAGTTTGCGGTAAATTGAGTTCCCCGATCCGATATAATAGAAGTTGGCACTCCATGTAATCGGACTATTTCCTTAACATACAGCTTCGAATATTCTTCAACTGTGTAAGTGGTCTTAACGGGTAAGAAATGTGCGGATTTAGTAAGCCTATCCACAATCACCCATATAGAATCAAATTTTCGAGCTGTACGAGGAAAACCTGTAACAAAATCCATGTTGATCATGTCCCACTTCCAAATTGGAAGATCTATGAATTGCATATAGCCTCCAGGCTTTTGATGTTCCACTTTAACTCGTTGGCAGTTTGGACATTCAGCTACAAATTCTGCGATGTTCCTTTTCATGTCATTCCACCAATACATATCTTTCAAATCTTGATACATTTTGGTTGATCCTGGATGAATGGAATACCTTGAAAAATGTGCCTCTGTCATAATCTTCTTTCTTAGCCCGTCTACATCCGGCACACACAATCGGTTTTGGCACTGAAGTACTCCTTCTCGCGTAAGCTCAAATGCCTTGGTCGCACCACTCTGAACGTTCTCCTTAAGCTGTAATAAAATAGGATATGCATCTTGCTTCTCTTTCACCTCAGCTACTAATGAGGATTCCGCGGCATTATGCACAATAAGCTCCTCGTCTGGAGTTTCGAGAAGACGAACTCCTAGACTAGCTAATTGATGAAGATCTTTAATCATCCCTTGCCTTTCTATAGGTGCCATCATAGCCTTACGACTCAACGCATTAGCTACTACATTCGCTTTCCCTGGGTGATACAAAATATCAACATCATAATCTTTTAATAGTTCCATCCACCTTCGCTACCTCAGATTTAGATCCTTCTGACTGAAAATATATTGTAAGCTCTTGTGATCAGTATATATATCAACATGAACCCCATATAAATAGTGGCGCCATATTTTTAAAAGCAAAGATAACCACTGCCAGCTCAAGATCATGTGTGGGGTAATTTTTCTCATGTGGCCTCAATTGCCTTGAGGCATATGCTATCACCTTACCATGTTGCATTAATACACATCCTAAACCAATTCTCGAAGCATCGCAATACACTGTATACCCTTCTGTACCTTCTGGAAGTACCAACACAGGTGTAGAAGTCAACTTATTCTTCAATTCTTGGAAACTCTCCTCACACGCATCATTCCACTGGAACTTGGATGCTTTATGCGTTAGCTTGGTTAAGGGTGCTGAAATGGAAGAAAAGTCTTTAAAAAAACTTCTATAATAACCGGCCAACCCGAGAAAACTACGAATCTCCGTAGGCGTTGTGGGCCTTGGCCAGTTCTTCACAGCTTCTATCTTTTGAGCATCAACCTTTATCCCTTCACTAGATACAATATGACCCAAAAATGCCACCGACTTTAACCAAAACTCACATTTAGAGAACTTTGCATAAAGCTTACAATCACGAAGAGTCTGCAATTCCTGTCGTAAGTGATTGGCATGGTCCTCTTCTGATCTAGAATAAACTAGAATATCATCTATAAAAACTATCACAAATACATCCAGGAATGGCTTAAACACCCTATTCATCAAATCCATAAAAGCTGCAGGTGCATTAGTTAGCCCAAATGACATAACTAGAATCTCATAATGACCATACCGTGTTCGGAAAGATGTCTTGGGTATATCCTTCTCTTTGACCCTCACTTGGTGGTAACCTGACCTCAAATTAATCTTAGAAAAACACTTGGCGCCCTGTAACTGATCAAATAAATCATCAATTCTTGGGAGAGGATATTTATTCTTAATAGTCACCTTATTCAATTGCCGATAATCAATACACATCCTTAGCGAGCCATCCTTTTTGCGCACAAATAACACTGGTGCTCCCCAAGGGGAAATACTAGGCCTAATGAACCCCTTTTCTAGCAAATCTTTCAATTGCTCTTTCAATTCTCGTAATTCTGCTGGGGCCATTCTATACGGAGGAATGGAGATTGGTTGGGTGCCTGGTATTACATCAATACCAAACTCTACTTCTCGTTCAGGAGGCAAACCTGGAAGATCTTCAGGAAATACATCAGGAAATTCATTTACCACCGGAACAGCGTGAAGAGTTGGTGGCTCCGCTTCTGTATCCCTTACTCTAACTAAATGATATATGTATCCCTTGGAAATCATTCTTCTTGCCTTAAAATAAGAACTAAATCTACCTCTTGGCGCACTAATTTCACCTTTCCATTCAAGGACTGATTCATTTGGAAAATGGAAATATACCTTTTTCGTGTAGCAATCAATTGTGGCATAATAAGACGCCAACCAGTCCATACCCATTATAACATCAAAATCTACCATTTCTAAATCCACAAGATCAACCATCGTATTACGACCACAAACAGTTACTATGCAGTTTCGATAAACCCTTCTAGCTATAATAGATTCCCCGATCGGTGTGGACACTTCAAATGGCTTAACTAACAGTTCGGGTATTCTTTCGAACTTTCCAGCAACCAATGGAGTAACATAAGATAATGTAGAACCGGGATCAATTAAGGCATATAAATCGAATGAAAATATAGACAACGTACCCGTAACCACATCTGGGGAAGCCTCTAAATTCTGTCGATCCGCTAGAGCATACGTACGATTTTGAGCCCCGCTAGAACTCGTGGCTCCTCTATCACCTCTAACACGACCCATTGGTTGTGCACCCCTTCCTGAATAAGGCATCGATGATGATGATGCAACAAATGACCCTGTAGGTCGTGACATACCCCCTATGTCCCTTCGTGGGCATTCCCTCATCATATGCCCCGACATACCGCACTAAAAGAAAACATTGGTCCCCAGCCGACATGCGCCCAAATGATACCTTCCACATTTATTGCATGGCTCTCGAGGAGGTCTCGATTGGCTCATATTCCCTTTCCCTTCGTACCCCACTATCCGCAAACTCTGACTCTCACTTTTATGCCCAAATTGATTTCCTCTGGACCCTTGGAACTGTGGTGGGGCACTAGCTGCAGAATAAAAAGATAATGGCCTAGGTGGTCTAGCAGAAAACTGTGGTCTGAACCCTCCTTGAGATGCCATGAACTGCCCTATAGATCTGGCCCTCTTGGAATATCCTCTTTTTGATTCCTGTATTCTTCTCCTCTGCCTCTGATCTTCCATTTTCTGTGCAAAAGCTTGGATCCTCGCTATGTCCATATCTTTGTTCAAAGCGGCAATAGTACAATCCCTAACCAAATACGGATCCAATCCATCCATATACCGATGAACTCTGTCATCCATAGTAGATATAACATTAGGAGCATATCTGGACAAAGAATTAAATCGAAGACTATACTCCCTCACACTTGTATTACCCTATCGAAGATTTAAGAACTGATCCTCACGGGCCTGATGAGTCTCATATGGAAGATAATGATCAATAAATGCCTCTTTGAACTTTTTCCAAGTAGCTGGGGGTGCATCAATGCCCCTTCATCGTTTCCAGTCTTCATACCAATATATAGCCTCATCTTTGAATCTATACGCGGCTAACTCCACTGTCTCTGCCCGATACATGCATCACCTCTAGGGCCCTTTGGATCTGATCAATAAAGTCCTGTGGATCTTCGTTAAGATCGGATCCGATAAAAGTAGGCGGATCCATCTTAAGAAAATCCTGTGTTCGAAGACTAGCCGCCCTATCTATACCACTAGGACCTGCAGTAGGAATAGCTTGCCCTTGAGCTTGCCCAGCAACTATACGAGTCAAAAGTTGCACTGCATTTCTAAGATCTTGATCAACAACATTAATAGGTGGGTCTGGGGATATAGTTCTCCTCCCCCTTATTTCTTCCGGACTGGGGGAAGTTTCTGATGCATGCTCAGCTAGAGCCTCACTTTGATTAGCTGGTATAGTGGGTGACTTACTAGTCCCCTCTCCGGCAGCCACATCTACTTGCTTACCGGTATTCTTGCTTCTGGTAACCGGCATCATTACTATAATAAGAGAAACAAACTGATTCAGTGGTCAACTATGACTTCATATACAATATAAGATCTATCGCACAATCTAAGACATGAAGAAAAGAAACAATTCCTAAATGTCCATAGCCTCCTGTTTATAGATGTGGTGCACAACACACCGATAAACAAGACTCTACGTAGACACGGCTTTGTAGACTCACTAGGACGAACCGCTCTGATACCAGTTTTGTCACGCCCCAAAATTCCATCGGGCCAGACTGGAACCCGAAGCCGAGAAGGCCCGGGCGAACCCGTTCAAATACCTGTACTTTCCCTTATATGTCACCAAAAATTTGGACAGCACTTCGTTGCATATAGAAGGATCTAATTACCTGTAACAGCACAACACGCACAAATATATATATATATATAATACTTGGCCGTCGGGGCCACCACATATTCAGATATAACATCACTACATAAACTTACATAACTTTACCCTTCCTTATGTCTACAAAGCCTCTAGGATATACATGACATAACTAGGGTCGGGACAAACCCCTCCCACACATGACTCCTGTACAATAACAAAACATAAAGAGCTGACTCGGAAAGCTCCGAAGCAAACTGGAGCTCACCAACAATAGTTGTATGACCTGGCTCCTACTTGTGCGGTGTATGAGCTGAGGTACCTGTGCCTGCAATATGAAATGCAGGTCCCCCGTGGGGGACGTCAGTACGAAATATGTACTGAGTATGTAAAGTTGTAGATAATCACATATGATATAGGAGCTCAATAGAAATCAGAAACAAGTGAATAAAGCGTAATAGGAGTGGACCACATTTACTAGAACTTGTGACAACCTGTACATTGCATTTATTCAATCACTTTACATTCGTTCTTATCGTCTTTGTAATCATTACTGTACTGTACTGTGACCATTAGGCTGCCTCCAGTACATATCAACTGGGCTCGACCCATGCTAGGCTTATGCCCCTGGGATACCACCCATAAACACATAAATAGGGATCGACCCATGCTAGGCTTATGCCCCTGGGATACCACCCGATAAGAGAGAACTTCCATCACTTAGTTCAATTAATCTTTGAGATTGTTATTTCGGTCGCCACCACATTTTTGATACTTTGAAACAATGATACATCAATAGGAGACATATAAATAGACCATCAATGCAATAACAATGAAGTAAGAACTCATTGGCACATCAATGAAGTGTTTTGGAGTCATCAATGCCATAACAATAAAGTAGGAACTTATTGGTATATCAACAATGTGTTTCAGAATCATCAATATCACAACAATAAAATAGGAGCCTTTTGGTATATCAATGAAACATTTTTACACTTTATAGAATGGAAACAACTTCGTTGGTAATGTAGAACAATACATGTTTTTGGACAACCTCCGAATCTTATTTGATGGAACATTGGTGTTTTCATGCCAAAGAACATTGTTAGAGTATGCTTTACATACCTCGTCGTAGATTCGGATACCAATTCAACACAACTTCCCGCCTTTATAAATCACTTATCTACAATGAAATGTTTGGCATCTAGTATTCGCAACCCAACACCACAATTCTCTTCCATAATTCCATACAACCAATATTTGCAAAACATTCCAAAAACCAACTTGAACAATAGGTTTATGTGTATATATATATATAATCATCAATACCACATCATCACACCAAATCCCTTCACAATTCAACATAATCCAACATCATTTCCCAATCATCTTTCAACAACAATCAAATAACATACTTCTTATGCTCACATGCATATATATATACATATCCATTTAAATAACACCAACATAATTTACATCCTTACCATAAAATGGCCCTTTTGATTTCGAAGTCCTGTTGGCACAAATAAGGGGTGCTTCTCGAAGCCCTCGAGACGGTGAACACAACTACAGAATCAATTTGGACTTTCTACGGTTGAATCACAAGATAATTGGAGTTGAACTTAGACTAGGGTTTCTTATTCTTCAATAATTTGGATGATAACATGATGGATATTAGGCTAATTATATGTATATAATGACCAATTTTCGTCCATGAGGTGATGGAAAATGACCATATTGCCCTTAAAAATTTAAGTAAATCCGAATCTGTCCATGGTGGACTGTTTTGATAGGCTAAAGTAAATCGACCATAACTCTTTGATCCAATATCGTATTTGGTTGAAATTGGTATAGTTGGATAGATAATTCAAGAGATTTCATTTCATATAAAGTAGGCCACCCAGTTCGTCCTGTACAAGGAGTTATGATCGTTTGAAGTTGACCCTCAAAAACTGTTTTGATAGGCTGAAGTAAAACGAGTATAACTCCTTACTCAGATGTTGGATTTGGATGAAACTAATTTCATTGGAAAGAAGACTCAAAGATATTTCTTTTGATATATGGTATCTCTCCCAGTTCATTATATTAAGGGAGTTATGATCGTTCAAAGTCGACCCAAAAAACTGGCAGGCCTCAGTAGTTTGTGTGCAGGAAATTTTCCTGCACATTTACTATTCACCATATCCCGGCCACCGTTTTATAGTTTCGAACGTGCTCGATTATATCCGAAACTTATCCGTTTTTGGAAATATTTATATCGTTGGAAAGCTTATTCAATAACCTTCGTATGGAACCATCGACGGGAAAATTCCGGTATAAATAAAATAAAAAATTAATTCCATATAAATATGACCAATCACGTACTTGAATACGCCAATACATGTACTTAAATACGGGGTGTTACAGAATTTTGGCTCAAATTTCAGATTTCAAAGTTTTCTTTTGTTGTTCCTTAGTTTCAATTTCGTTGGTTCCAATACTAATTGGCAAACTAGTACTCATCTACTAGATTGTTAGTTAGTCTTTGTGTTCGTTCATTCGTGTTTGGCGTTTGTTATGTGCTTTTCTCGTCTTTAACTCATCGTAACTTCTTTATTTCATGTTTGTAAGTAAATTCTATTTTGTGTCTTGAGTCAATCAAACAAGAATCTATTCCTATCACCAAGAAGAATTGACATCTTATTGACTACCGGAGTATAAGCAATTTTCAATATTCGCCGCTCCAATTGTGAGAATCACAAAGGTGAATGTATACGAGTATTGGTAAGGAGCTTTTACTACTAATCTTGTTTGTTGTCTTGTTCTTTGTTGTTGTCTTTTGCTTTAGGTACCATGGTTGCCACTAATATCGATGCCACGTTTGATCGTATCAATGACGATCTTGAAAATATGAAATGGTACCTTGAAAGGATACGCCAATTGTTACCTAAGGTTTTTCCACAAAATCCAATTATTCTTATCCAAACAACTTGCGATGAGAGCTTCCCGAAGGAAGTTGCTTCCCAAGTTTGTGAAGGACCTTCACACCGAGGTAAAGATGAACATACTCATGAACTTCAAGGTAAAATAGATAATACTTACACTTTTGTGCATGTGAATGATGATCGTGTGGTTAATAAGTTGTTGAGTGTGAGTATTAGCTTACCTACATGTGATTATATTGATTCTTTGCCATTTGTGGATGATGTACATGTTGTGTGAGTGGATACACTAGTTGATCCTATAGATGACCGAATTGACTCTTCTTGCAAGATCAATTTGTGTCCACCTAGTGTTGAAGCTATTGTGTTGAATGAAAGTACGTTATCGTGTGAAAAGTGTGTTGACCAACTTGTGTGTAAAACTTGCCCATCACTTGAGATTATGTGTGATATGATTAATGAATCTCAAGTGAGTGAAGAATTTAAAAATGTTGGTCAAGGAAATAGGAGTGAACCCGAGAGATCTTCTTGGGGTAATCTTGTGCTTGAATCCTCCTTGAAACTCGATATTGATCTTTTAGAGAGTGAGGAACTTGCTTGTTCCAAATATGCACGTGGGTTGGATAATGCCCTCTTTAGGTATAATGTCTTGTTTGAAGATGATATAAATACTCCTAATGAACCTAGTGATGAACATGATGGTATAGCTTTCCTTGGAAGCTATAGCTGATATGCTAACCCACTATTGTGTGACAACATTCCTCCTAAAGATGAAAATCTCTTTTTAAAGATAAGAGTACTCTTACGGGTAAGAAATCTGTAGTCCTTCTTGAAAACCCGAGGGCAAAGGTGTCATTGACTCCTTGGGATAATGTTTCTAAATTTGCATCCTTGCTTGACACACTTGTGCTTACATTGTATGAACACCAACTTGAGGATGCCAAGTTGCCTACTTTCTTGAAGGAAAGAATGCTCATGTGTTCAAATGTCTTATCTTTACCCGTGTATACCTTTACACTTGGTTCTTTCCTATACTACCTCTTTTCCTACAATGACATCCATGCTAGTTATGGATTTGTATTATGTAGAGGTAGAAAACTTATCGGTTGGTCCACTTGTTCTAATGGCTATGTTTTGTGTGTTGGGTGAACTTTAAAACCACTAGTGGCACCACGATTGATGAAGCCACTTGAAGAGGTAATGAAACAATTATGTTTTATGGTCCCTAAGTTATGGGTGGCCTTATCATTAGGACTTCGGGATACCATTGAGTCCTTTGTAGTTTCTTTATCTCTTGATACTTGTCATAACCATGCCCTTTGTGACATTTTTGCTAAGCTTTTCATGACTAACACCACGGATTCATGTTTATATTTCAAGTATGTCCCGCCTTGGCATGATGATGTTTTTTATTATACTAACCCTAACCCTTATGCCTTGAAGTAGTTGTGCTTATTTGTCCTTTCTCTTGTTTTGCAAGGTATGGATTCGAGATCGAACCCTTTTCAAGGAGGGGAGGATGATACAAGTCAAATGGCCGCCTTAGCTTTTGATGACATCTTTGGAAGACAACACCTAAAGTCTCAAGACTTGGTTGCCTCGAGAGCACAAGGATATGCAAGGAAGGCCCATTTTGAGCATGACTTAAAGCAATCCCATGTATGGAAGGTTTCTTGGAAGATTACATTGATGTTAACCCGAGAACCACAAGCCTTGAAGACTTAAGGACTCTCGGGTTTGGAGCACCTTTGGTCATTCACGGTTTTGGTTCCCTTTACTAAGGGCATTTTGTTCACTTAGCCTAAAGGTCATTTTGGACGATTCATATTGGCTTCCAACACACCAAGGCCACCCTTGGTCATTAAGGGTAGTGTGGTCTTTTTGTCTCCTTTTGTAATATACTATAAGTAGTACATTTTAGGTCTCTTATATTTAGTTTATCAATGATGAAATATTGAAACATTGAAAGTCCTCTCTTTGAGAGTAGAACACCTTAGTTTACTCTTAATTAGGGTTGGAATAACCATTGTAGTTTAGGGCTTGGAAAATCTAGTATTGACCTTTGCTTGGAAACGGTGGATCTTGAGGTGTGTTGGTTCCCTTGGAGGTCACCGTAAGAGTGTGGTGTTGATTATTACATTCATTAGGGGTTAGTGTTGAAATACACTTGGTTCTTAATCTTGTAATAATCTTTGTCTCACTATCTATCTTTTTCATTCTTGCAAACTTGTTGTGTTGTTCTTGTTCTCTATTCTCGGTTTGTGTTTGTTCTTGTTGGACAAAATTGTTGCCTTCTTGTTCTTCATTTTATGTGTTGTTAAGATAGTTTGGGTGGATGAAATAGGTATCAAACACCTTGTTATCTTCTCATTCTAGTGTTGTGTTGTGAATCCGAGAGAGGTCTCCAATCAGTCCAAGGATCTTAGTGATTTGTGGACTATTTTGGAGTGTGTTTGTGGACTGTTTTTAGTCACTTCGTGAGTTCTTTGTTTTTCTTGTATCATTATGGCATACCTGGTTTGACAAAGGAACAACAGTTCTAGTTGATACACCTGCTCCGGTAATCTAATCTTGACAATCCTGCTTCTTCTTCTTATTGTGTAGGATTTTCTAATTTTGCTGGTAAGGGGGTATCTGATATAGTATGTCCTAATGCTTGTTTTCTTTCTCAAGTATATAACCTTGTTTGGATCTTGAATTCTGGAGCCACAGATCATATGACTTCTAATAAATCTCTATTTTTTAATATACAACCCCTGCCTATTCCATATCTGGTGTCCCTACCTAATGGTTACAAGGTTAAGGTTACCAACACTGGTTCACTTACCCTGCTACTAGGACTCACCCTTCATCATGTTCTATATATACCCTCTTTTCACTATAATTTAATTTTCATTCACAAGCTGATTGTACAGTTTGATTATTTTGCCTTCTTTACCAAGACTCATTGTCTTATTTAGGGCCCTTCAATGAAGAAGCCTCTGGTTCTTGGTAGAGTGGACAAAGGACTTAACAAACTGCTTCAACCTGCTACTTCTCCTACATTATGTGATACTGGTTCACCTGTGTTTTCTACTTTTGCTAATCCTAGTACATCTTCAATTGTAAATTCCATTGAGTCTGTTACTTCTACTATTTCTTTTCCTATTTCTCGTGTGTCTACAAATGTAACTACTATTCCTGATGTGTATATGAATAAACTGGATGTTATATGGCACTATAGACTTAGTCATGTTACTTTTTCTAAAATGAAATTTTTTTCAATACTTAATGGCAAAATTTCTTCCAAACAATCTTTCCATTGTACAATTTTCCCTCTTGCCAAACAAACTAGACTTCTTTTTCCTTACAACTCCATCAAAACCTTTTCAACTTATTCATGTGGACACTTGGAGTCCTTATCAATCTCCTACCTTTGATGGATCAAGGTATCTTTTGACCATTGTAGATGACTATTCTCGGGCTACCTGGACCCATCTGTTAGGAGCCAAAAGCATTGTATTCACTCTACTTAAAGCCTTTATAGCCATGGTTGAAACTCAGTTTCAATCTACTTAAAGCCTTCATAGACATGGTTGAAACTCAGTTTCAAATTACTTATCCTCACACCCCTCAGCAAAATGGGGTAGTTGAGAAAAAGCATAGGTATTTACTTAAAACTGCTAGATCCTTACTTTTTCAATCTCATCTTCCTATTAGATTTTGGGGAGATTGCATTATCACTGCCACCTATTTGATCAATAGGTTTCCCACTCCCTTACATCAAAATAAGACTCCCTATGAAGTTCTTTATGGACATCCTCTGAGTTATACACACTTGAGAGCTTTTGGTTGTTATTTTACCATTCCAAAGCCCCATAGAGGCAAGTTCCAGCCTCATGTTGTTCCTTGTGTCTTCTTAGGATACCCTTTTGGTAAAAAAGGTTACAAATTTTACAATCTTGAATCTAAGACAACTTTTATATCTAGAGATGTTATCTTTCATGAACATTTGTTTCCCTTTTCTGCTTCTTCTTCGTGTTCTTCCCCTCCTTCTTTTGTTTCTCCATCCATCTCTCTCTTTCTTGATGATTTTCCCCTTATGTCCACTTTTTCTCCTATTGTTTCTTCTTCTTCTCCTGCTTCCACTTCAACCTCGTCCTCTACTCCACCTCCACCTCCTTCTTCTTTTCCTATTGTCTGAAGGTACACTATGCCTCATACTCTCCCTACCTACCTATATAATTTTGTTTGCTCTATTCTTTCTACCCTCAGATCTGTTTCCTTTATTTCTATTGTGAGTCAGCCTCCTCCTTTTGAGCCACACTCTTATTCTCAAGCCTCCACTATTCCTGAATGAGTGGACGCCATAAGAAAAGAGTTTGAGGCTCTCGAGGCTAATGGCACTTGGTCTTTGGTTCCCCTTCCCTATAGTAAGAAATCCATAGGGTGCAAATGGATCTACAAAATTAAATATCGGGCTGATGATAGCATAAAAAGGTATAAGGCTAGATTGGTAGTTCGGGGTGATACTCAAGTTGAGGGTGTTGATTTTCATGAGACCTTCTCCCCCGTTATCAAGATATCTTCCATCAAGGATCTTATTATTGTTGATGTGAAACAAAGTTGGCCTCTCATCCAACCTGATATCAATAATGCGTTCTTGCATGGTGACTTGGATGAAGAGGAGTATATGAAATTGCCCCCTGGGCTGGCTGTTTCTTCTTCTACCTTTGGTTCTCCTTTGGTGTGCAAATTATTGAAGTCTCTTTATGGCCTCCGGCAGGCCACTCGCCAGTGGTATGCTAAACTCAGGACCTCTATTCTCGGGGCTATTCTCATTCTTTAAATGATTATTCAATTTTTATAAGGGGGTCTGGATCTTCTTTGGTTATGCTTGTTGTGTATGTTGATTATATTATTCTGATTGGGGATGATCTTACTGGGCTTGCTGCAATCAAATCTTTTCTCCATAACCACTTTCGGATCAAAGATTTGGGAATTTTGCATTATTTTTTGTGTGTTGAGGTTTTCTACTCTTCTATGGGTATGCTTTTACATCAGAATAAATTCATTGCTGATTTGTTGATAGACTTTAATTGTTCAGATTGTAGTTCTGTCGTTTCCCCTCTTGAGCTTCATGGTAAGCTGCAAGCGGGTGTTGGTGGCCCTCTCCCTAATCCTGAGGTCTATCGTTGCTTGATTGGAAAGCTGAATTTCTTAACCTATACGCGTCCAGACTTATCTTTTGTTGTACATCTCCTTAGAAAATTTATGCAGGCTCTATGTTTGCCTCATTGGAAGGCTGCTCTAAATTTGTTGCGCTACTTTAAGGGTACCTCTGATTTTGGCTTGTTTATTCCTTCTTCTCCTGATCTCACCTTGTATGCTTACTGTGATAGTGATTGGGGAGCTTGTCTTAATAGCCATCGCTCTATGTCTAGTTTTGCTATTTTCTTAGGTGATGCTTTTATTGGTTGGAAGTCTAAGAAGCAGCCTGTTGTTTCTTTGTCTTCCACTGAAGCTGAATATCGGGCTATGGGCAAGGCGGTGGCTGAACTGACTTGGCTGGTTCGCTTACTATCTCACTTTAGCGTTACTGTACACTTGTCTATTCCCCTCTTTTGTGATAATCAAGTTGCTCTCCATATTGCCCGCAATCTGGTATTTCATTAGCGCACAAAGCATATTGAATTGGACTGCCACTTTGTGCGTTCCAAGCTTAGCGATGGCCTTGTTAGTCTTTTCCACACATCCAGTTCTTCGCAGCTGGCTGATCTCTTCACCAAGATTCTTCCTGGTGCTGCTCATCATCTTCATCTGCGCAAGTTGGGCATGTTAGCACCCTTCAACTTGAGGGGGGGGGGGGGGGGGGTTGAATGACATGTTCTATTTATTTGATTAGTTATAGTATTAATAATTTCAGGTGTATGTTTTGTATTGGTCTTGCCCCGTTTAGAAAAGAGAGTCCAGCACCATGATGGCCTAATTTCGGATTAATATATATGCATTAGGCCCAACTCATTTTGTATAAGAGAGAAAGATATTTTCATTTTTAGTTCAATGAGAAGAGAAGAAACTTCCAGATTCTATCTCCCTGTTCCTTCACAGAACTCTAATTTTCCACTTTTCTCCATTGTTTCATCTCGAAGTTGCTACTTAACCCAAATACACATAATTTAAAGAATTAAATTGTTGCATATACAAACTTTTGAATAGTGAGAGGAATGTCTTCCAGAAACAATCTCAAGTAATATTTGTGTACACTTTATCCTCCTTAGATCTCAGTTACGGAATTTCATTGAGTATGTTGTTGTAGTTACTATGGTTCAAAACTTTGTGTTTGAACCTTAAATTTTTGTCTTTTTCCTATTTTTAATCACAACCTGACGTTAATATATATCATTGAGACATAACAATATACCCTCCGTCATACTTTAGGTACAAATATACTCTTGTCGTTAATGAAAATGTATGTACATACCCCCTGAACTTTTATAAATGGTATAGATATACCTTCCGTCATACTTTAGGTACAAATATACCCTTGTCGTTAATGAAAAGGTACGTATATACCCCTAAACTTTGATAGATGCTACAGGTATAGCCTCCGTCATACTTTAGGTACAAATATACTCTTAGCATTAATGAAAAGGTACAAATATACCCTTCTCACTAACAGCAGGACACGTGTCACAATCTTGTTCATTTGCCCTTTTTAATTTAATTTATCCTCACCTACCTGAAAATAAGTCTAATTTAACCCACAAACCGATTCAAATAATAACCCAAACCCAACCCGATCTAATAGAACCTTCAAGGCACATCTCTATTCATGTGTATTCATTTTCTCTTTCTCTTTCTATTAGATCGGGTCGGGTTTGAGTTATTATTTGGATTGGGTTATGGGTTAAATTAGAATTATTTTGGGTTGGGATTGGGACAAAATAAATTTAAAACGGCCAAATGAACAGGATTGTGACACTTGTCCTGTCATTAGTGAAAAGTGTGTATATGTACCTTTTCATTAATACAAGGGTATATTTGTACCTAAAGTACGTCGGAGGGTATATCTGTATCATTTATCAAAGTTCAAGGGTATAGATGTACCTTTTTCATTAACGGCAAGGGTATATTTTTACCTAAAGTATGACGGAGGGTATATCTGTACCATTTATCAAAGTTTAGGGGTATATTCGTACCTTTTTTGTTTTCTTATCGAAAAAAAATAGTAGTATATATTTCATAATTTCAAGATTATTAGTACAATTGTTTAATTATTAAATTATGCCACATGAATTTTATCGGGTGCTCTATTATTTTTCCTTTCTTAATGTAAAGCAGAAGACATGGAAAACAAGTACTAGCCAGGACATAGTTTAATTTACCATAGTCATAAAATTGAGGTGACAAACTAATGATACATAGTAATTAAGTATAGTCAAGGTGTAGCAATTGAGGTATTTTATTAAATGACACCAAAAGGCATACAAGCATACCACAACTTGAATATTACACACTTCTTACAACACGAAATGAAACAAAGTGGAGTAAATACAGTTTTATTTATTGCCAAAGGAGTCAGGAGTAGGATAAGAAAAACAATCTCAGAAACTTTATTTCATGTTTGATATGAGATATTTTATTTCACCATTAATAATGAAATTACTTGTCACGACCCGAACCGGGGCCCTGGCCGTGTCGAGTATTTCGAACCATAAAGGCCCGAAACACCCCTATCTGTCTGGTAATCATGCACATAATTCATATGATAAAAGAAATGTGGAAGATACACAATATAACGGAAACAGGGTCAAGAATCATATGAAAACAATAATGGGGAATAATGTTCCACAATCTCAATCAACATCTCGAAAAACGTCTGCGAAATCTCTACTACATGACTGAAACAAGTAACTATCTGAAAACTGGGACAAGGCCCCCAGTAGACCCAAAACTAATAAATGATCAATGAAACTGTCATATATTAGTCCTTCCGGAATATAGAAGGCTCACCAAGGGACTCTGCAAATCTGTCTGAGGAATCTACTGATTTTCTGGACCCCTAGACTGTGCCTCCGAACCTGGGAGGGAAGGGGGTCAATACAAAAAGTACCGGTACGCAGAGAAATCAAAACAAAAACATAATATCTTTACAAAATATAGGTGAGAGCCATTATAAAGCAGCTTCATATCAAATCACTTGAAAACACATGGGCAAAATGTAATAGTTTTCAACAACAATGTAATGCAGCTGAGCTAGGTAGAATACCCTACATATAACATTTACACCAACTTCAAACCTCGGCTGCCGCCGAGATTAGAGTATAAGTTAGGGAATGACACACAAGATCACACAGCAGGGTGTCCCGACCCAATAAAGTATAGTAGTGCCCAAGATCACTTAGCCTGGGCTCCTAACCATAGTCCCAATTTGGGAATGACATAAAGTCAAGTACACAAGATCACTTAGCCTGGTACCAAATTCCCATGTCAGCAAACACGATTTCCAGCGATGAGCCCTTACACTCAAACACCTTCTTCGGGCATCCACCTATCTCATAAAAAATCAATGCATTCAACTTCATTTTAATTCCATCACATATCATATTCTGTAGGGTATCGTCATACCTGACTTACAATCCATCAATATCACATCATTCTTTAATGCAACCATTAGATTCATCGTATTTCAACAAAACAACCCTCTCCTTGCAAGTCAAAAGTCATAACCATTTTTGAAATATCTCATGTCATGCTTGTCAAGATAATTTCAAACATTTCATATCATATGAGAATTCAAAACAAAATCATTCTAGAGAGGGATTTCATATAATTCATACTCTCAAGTTAACATCTTTTCGGAATACATGCATATACGTATATCTTATATCAAATCACTTCGGGAATAGGCCTAAAGACCAAATCAATATCATAAAACGTTTAAAACATAATCATATTCGTAATTTCATAACCCCCATTTTGAAAACATGAATTTTAAAGCCCATGAGATTTTTGATATAACCCCACGTACCTCTATATGTGGAAATAATAGGTTCTTCTTGAAGCCTACGTTGCGGGAATTCCAAATTTCAATTTGTTTTGAAAACCCACGGTTGAATCTTGAGTTGCTTGGGTTTTTATTTTGAAACCCTAAGGAGAGTTATTGAGAGAAAAATTGAGAAAAGGATTATATTTTGATGAATTGGGGGTGACGAAATTTGGGTGAGGTGAAATGGCTAAAATGCCCCTAAGAAAACAAACAAAGTCAAAACTGTCCCTCAGTTGACAAGCTGACAGGCTGAATTAAAACGGGTATAACTCCTTACTCAGATGTTGGATTTGTATGAAACCAGTTGCATTGGAAATAAGACTCAAATATCTTTCATTTGATAGGTAGAATCTCTCCCAGTTCATTATATTCAGGGAGTTATGATCATTTGAAGTTGACCCTGAAATGCTGAAAACTAGGCAATAGGCTATGCGTTTTGCTACTGTTTTGAAATCCAAACGCAGCCTTATGCGTTCCGAAAATTCCGAAACTTATCCGAGATGTACTATGATCTTACCCGATCATAACACAACTTGAAAATCTAAAAACGGATGTCGAGAAGGGTGAAAAGTTGTATCCCGAAGATTGCCAGCTAAAATGACTCTAAGTCCTCATTACACTTAGAAAAATTTTCAAGTTTTAAAGTCTAAGAGTACTCTATTAAAGGCTAATCCATGCACGACTTTTACGGGGTGTTACATTACTATTTCATACATATGAAGGATAAGATAAAATAATCTCATGAGATATTCCTACTCATGAATATCTCTACTTATTCAAGCCAGTGTCTAATTACTTCATTCAACAAACATAACAAAAGCAAGCATAACCAAAACCACCCAAATCATGATGACATTCTACACGAAGAGTATGCTCTAAGTTTACACACTTGTCTTCACACTCAGCCTCCCTGTTGTCACTACGTCCATGAAATGTCAGACTGTACCCAGGCAGGGATTAGCAGTCACATTTGGCATCTCTACATGTACAAAATCAAATTTATATATCAATAAATCAATATGAAAGTTATAAAAACTATTCAATATTTTGAATGAATGAGTGAATGAATTAAGGAGAGTCTAACACCCAAAAGCTAGCTATTAAGGTGGAACAACTCAAGATTATATAAGTCCTACATCACGACTCATATAACCGATTTTATAATAGAATCATAAAGAACCACCATGTTTCTGTAATATGGCTTCATTATGAATGGCTTTCACACTACTTGTGTAGGTAGCTCTTTCTCAGGTATTCTTTCAGGAGTCAAGTGCCCAGTCTCTTCGACGAAAGTGCGCTAGACATTGCTAGCCTGGGCCGAACACTATCATACCGGTGTTACCATATCAGGCATGGTTGGCACGAAGGATGATAGATGGCTCTGATACGATTGATACAATCTTAATAGAGTCACACCTCAAAAACTAGCTATTAAGGTGGGAGAACCCAAAGCAATAAGCCCCACTCCAGTTCTTCATATAGAAAAAGTGAGAATTTTTGCAATAGAATCATAACATAAAGTGAATATTTTATAATGGTACCTATGATTATTAGAATTCAAAAAAATCTTGAGAAATAATTTGAGAAATTAGTAGTTAATTTGGGTAACAATAATAATAAGTACTACAACAAAAAAGTCTATTTAAGACCAACATTTAGGGATGAGTTAATAATTCCGTCTCTAAAAGTATATTTATTGGGACGAGATTATATTCCGGTCCCTAATTGTATATTTTATTGTGAAGGAATAAAATATTATCCTAAAAGAAATTATTAACTGGTTCCTATTGATAATTTGAGCCTAGAGTGGGAATATTCAAAGTTTAATAAAGAAAATCATTTTGACTTTTTAATTAGTAAAACATGAAGGCACTAAAAGGGTCATTATCGTTCCATATTCATAAAGGCGCTATTTATTTATTTTTATAAAAATTAAAATAAAAACTCTGTTTTATCTTAAAAGAACAGAGAGAAAACGTTCCATATTCATCTTAAAAGATTTGCCCTAATTGTTCACAAGCTGCGCGTTTATAATTTGTTAATTTATAAAGGCGCGTTCATTATCTGTTTGCACAATAAACTGAACAGTCTTCCATCGTTGATTTCTCATAACGCAGCTACTATAACAGCTAATTAGGTATGATATCCCTAATTTTTTGTTTTCAATTTCATTTGTTTGATTTCCTAATTTATGTGCTTACTTAATTTCGTCTGTTTTCAATTTTGTCTCTACAACTTGCTTGATTCAAATTTCATTTTTGCTCAATTTTGTTTGTTTGATTTCACTATTCTCTGTTTTCTAATGCATTATTTTCAATTTCGTTTCTATAGTTTTGTATCGTCTAAACAATATCAAATCATGTATATAATGACTTGTAAAGGGGTCTTGTCGACCACCGCTTACTGATGAAGAAATGCATCGTAAACCTGAAATTGATTTGATTTAGATGAGGTAATACGAATGTACTTTGCTTCCACGATCCGTGGGTTGGCATATAGAAGTTCTTAGTATTGGATAGGGAATTGTGATGTCTCTGCTTAATTCTGCCCACCTAGTGTTTTTGGGTCTTTGTTGAGATTTGAACCTTGATCTCCAAGGTTTGCACCCACTCCATTGATAGTTAAGTTTCACTCTTGGTTGCTCTCATATTAAAGTTAAGTTTTAACTATTGTTGATCATTTTCCATATACTCTCTTCCCTACGCTAACATCTACATGTTCCATCATGAACTCAAGTTTAGTAGTTGCAGTTGGCCTATTTTCGGATAAAATATTTATCAAGTTGCTAGTATGATTTTCTCCTTTAGAAGGAAAAAATTCCCCAAGATTTCGACTCCGCTAGTTAGTGGTTGTTAAGATTTTTAAGGATTGTTCCTTCACTTGTAAAAGTTGCAGTGTCGTCTAACTATTGAGTTTATGTGTTTGACGTTGCACTCGCATACATGCTTCAGCTGGGTTGCTGATGTTGTTTCATTCTCATATTTATTTTACAGATAGTTTTAAATTCATGTAAATTATAATATTTTTGACTTAAAATTTTTCTTGAAAAAATAACTCCTGTAAATTTTCCTTTCGGTGTATAGTGTGCTTGTTGTCCACGTGCTAACTTGGATCAGATTATTGTTGTACTTCTTTGTGCTACTGACTTCTTTTTATCAGTAATACACTTTGTTCTTTTCCTAGTTGACTGGTTTTAATGGTTAAACGGTATAATACATTTATGACCAAATACCTAGATAACCCTTTAAACCAAGCACAATTTGCAAGTTAAACACTTGAAACTTTGCTAGTGATCGGATACACGCTTTAACTTAGTAGAATGTATTTACTAAACACATGAATCCTTTAGGGCATGGTTGATGCTATAGTCTCCTTTTTTTTTAGAGTGTGATGGTGCCAATGTATTACAAAAACAATATTTTTAATATTCCAAAATAACCCATTTAATTTGAATTTTTTCCAACTCCCCTCTCCCTTCTCACCCATCTCCTGGTGCAAAAGAAAGACAAGGAAATTTTAGTTACATATTTCTATTTAATCAAAATCTATTGATCGTGTGTACCTGAGATTTATGTATTATTTCAAGCATTAGACATTTTAATTGAATTGTAGGATATTTATACACATCCATATCCTTGTCTAGCTCGTTTGGACTAACTAAGCAACAAGGAATCAATAAAAGAAGTCACTAAGTGTGATATTTTGCACTCACGCTGTTAATGGCTCCTGTAGAAGGAAAAAGAGCCCCAAGATTTGGACTCAACTAGTTAGTGGCTGTTATGATTTTTAGGGAGTGTTTCTTCACTGGTAAAAGTAGCAGTGTCATCTGACCATTGAGTTTATGTGTTTGACGTTGCACTCACATATATGCTTCAGCTGGGTTGCAGATATTTTGTTATTTCATTCTCATGTTTATTTCACAAATAGTTTTAAATTCATGTAAATTATAATATTTTTGACTCAAAATCTTTTTTGAGAAAATAACTCCTGTAAATTCTCTTTACGATGTATAGTGTGCTTGTTAGCCTCGTGCTTACTTGGATCAGATTATTGCTACACTTCTGATTCGGGAATTCCTAGCTCGAGACCTTTCACACAAAGCCAAGCACGTGAGTTGCAACGACTCCAAGCCTTGTTCACATCCTTGTCCGTGTGTTAGGCCCTTGTGAGCCCATCTAAGGGCCTATACTTACTAAAGTTTAAAGAGGCCCACCAAAGCACCCCAAACCCGCCCACTTAATGGCAAGGGTGTCTTGGTCTTTTGTCCGTCCTTTGTAATTGATTATATAAGCCATGTGTTAGGGATAGTCCTCTTTAGTTCATTCATATTATTGAAGACAACAAACACTTGTAATATTTTTGACTTCTCTTTCTCATTTGGAGAGGCCAAAACCGAAACTCACTAGTAGAGTAATATTAGTGTTGTATCTTGGCTAAAAACTAGGATCTTGGGGGTTCTTTGAGTTCCTCTTGGTACAAGTAAGAACTTGGTGTTGATATTCATTAGTCTTAGGGTCCTTTCCCATTGTTAGAGTTCTTAGATCATTGAATACTATATGTCAAGTTTCTATCTCTTTTTTGTAATCTTGTTAACATTGTGTTGTTGAATCTAAAATTATAGTGTAGCCTTGTGCGGATCTTTCGATTCACTAGCATTATTGTCTTTGTTGTTCTTGTTGATAAACTTATTTTTCTTTCTAGTTCAAACAAGTGTTGCAAGCCTAGTGAAGCCGTGTGTAGCCATTTTCGATTCACTAGCACTTTGTTGTTTTTCTTATTGTTCTTGTGTTGGTTGAAATCTCTTGATACACACTTAGTCTTGTATCATTTGGTATCAAAGCTAAAGGCTTGGTCTTTTTCTCACAAAACCAATCATGGGGAGCTCTTACCAAAAGTGTGCTCTTGAACATTTTGGTCGAAAGTTGGTTGTAGATCTACAAAGGTTTTACTTGTTTAGTTTGTTTCTTGTGTTGGTTTCTTTCTCATCAACACAAAAGTGTCTAAGTCTAAAGTTGAGCTTAAGAAAAAGTGACTTGTTGTCGTGAAAACTTGAGGTTGGCCGTGTGGTGACTTGTGTTAGACGTTGGAGTGCCCATTGTGGTGTATTGTTGTTTTGTTCTTGAAGGTGTTGATGTTGTGTTCATCTTAAAAGTTTCTCTTCATCCTATGTATTAAAAGGGAAATAGATCCAAAAAGTTTATAAGATAAGATTGTAAAGTTGTTTGTGAGAAGACTTGCCAACATCACCTTTCTAGACTTGACAACCACTTTTTCTTAAAACAAGAATCCTTGTCTTGTGGAACTAGTAAAGTCAAACATCACCTTTTGAGATTGAAAAACTGAAAAGGTTACAAGACTATATGTTTCTCTCCAATAACAAGTCATCCATTGCAAAATGATATAAAAGGGCTAAGGCTTCAAGTTGATGATCAAATGTGTGGACCTGTGACCAATAACACAATGCCACATCACCCTAAACACTGTTCATGATGTTAATTAAGGTCAAATTTGGATTTTCTAGTTTCTAATTATTGACTCTTAGATTCCTTTAAAATGATTCGAGAACTAATTAACAAGCTAGTACATTCCTACTAGGTTGTCAATTAGTCCTTTGAAGCCTTATGTTCGTGTCAACTTTGTTTTTGTGCTTTTGTCGTTTGAATACATTGTAACTCTTGGCTCTAGTACGACAAGAATTCTTTGAGTTTCAAACAAGAATCCATTTCGGACAAGAGCATACTTATACCTTAAGGATTCACGGGTTACTAGTCAATCTACAACACTTGTGGAGTTTGAGTGTGAGTGAACCAAGGGAGTGTGAGTGAGGAGAGGGGTTTTAAACTAACTTGTTTGTTACTTGTGTAGGTGATACCTTGATAATGGAAGGAACCATATCTCAAACCGTGGATTCTAATGAAATGGAGAATATGAGGGTCACTCTTGAGGCTATAACCCAAACTCTTGAAAGGTAGAGTACGGAAGTGGGAGCCATAAAGAGAGAAATGACGACTATTAGTGAGAGGTTAGAACGAGTGGAGAGTCAAAGGAACTCTTACCCTTCTACTCCTCGACATGTTTCATCAAGTGGACATGATAGATATTCCTCCGCCACAGTTACTCCCGAAACATGGCCACAATTTTCAAATCTTTCACTAGATCCACTAAATGTTGCAAGCCAAACCACTCATAACCCCCTAAATAGAGACTCCAATAGACCAACCCATTCCCAAACTCCTCAAGTACTGGAAGAGGTACTTGGTCATCCAATACCTCCACTAAATCCAAACCCTCCCTTCCAAGCTCCACTAAACCAAAGGCCACCACCTCCACAAAATCCAATCCCTCCAAATCAAGTTCAAAACGTCCAAAATCATCCCATCCACTTTGAGGAATATGGTAGAGAGAATTATGAAGGGTATGGGGCCTTTGACGATGCTTACATGAGGGAGGAGGAGATAAGAGGGGGACGTGTAGATCAAAGAAGATACCAAGGGTATGGATAAAAGGGAAATCAACACCAAGAGAAAGACGTAGGCATCAATACCATCAAATTGAGCCTACCTATATTTAAGGGTGAAAGTGACCCCGAGGTGTATCTTGCTTGGGAGTCAGTGTGTGATAAAGTGTTTTAAGTGAATGATATCTAGGAAGAAAAGAAGATTTCTTATGCCATAGCTCATTTTGAAGGCTATGCTAACACTTGGTGGGAATACATCAAGCGGTTCGGCAACGAGTTGGTAGAGGGGCAACCACCACCATGGTTTCGATTAAGGTACCTAATAAGGCAATGGTATCTTCCCGAAAGTTATCGTCATGAGTTACTTGCTAGATTGTACAATTTGCTACAAGGGAATCAAAGTGTTATGGCATACTATGATGAGTTTCAATAATTCATGTTGAATCTTGATCATTGGGGAGAAAAAATTGGCCATGACATCATTCGTTTCAAGTGTGGGTTGAACAAAGAGATCTCCACTCATGTGACACTTCACAAGTTTTATACCGTTGAAGGTATTTTCCAAGTGGCTCTTGAGATTGAAAGAAAACTTAAAGAGAGGTCGTCATTCAAAGCAAAAGGACCATCAACCTCGGGTTGTCCGAGGAGCAAGGATATGGTTCAATCCCCTTTGGGTTGGCCCAAAAACAAGGACCAACCCGCCACTACAAGGCTGCTCGAGGCCAAAACCGTCCACAAAATTCCTCCAAGGCAAAAAACTTAGAAGTATCCTAATCCTAAATGGTTCCAATGTTTCAAGTGCCAAGGTTGGGGGCATAAAGCCAATGAATGTCCTAACCGACGCAATGTTATCCTATGGAATGGAAGATTGTATTTCTTTGGGGAAGAAGTGGGCATTGAGGGTGATGAGAGTGAGACCAAGCCTTAAGATGGAGAGAGGGTCGAGAGGAAGCCATATGGTGATAATGATGATTGTGAGGATGCTTATCCGTAAGAAGGGGAGTGCGTGGTTCCAAACTTTGTATCGAGGCATGCCATGATTAGTAAGGCGATAGATGATCCTAGCCAATGAGAGAATCTATTCCATACTAAATGTCTTATGAAGGGAAGTATGGGCACTATGGTGATAGATAGTGGAAGTTGTGCGAATGTGGTTAGTGTTGCAATGGTGAACTTCTTGAAATTGTCGACTACACCTCACACTAGTCCTTACAAGTTGCAATGGTTCAATAAATGTGACAGTTAAAGGCTACAAGGCAATGTGTGATACATTTTAAGGTAGCCCACTACCATGACGAGGTGTTTTGTGACGTGATACCAATACAAGCTTGTCACTTGTTATTAGGAAGGCCTTGGCAATACGATAAGTCGACCAAACATGATGGAAGGTCCAATCGGTATACACTTGAGAAGGATGGCCGAAAGGTCGCTCTTCATCCATTATTGCCTTCCCAAGTGAATGAATTACACCAAAAGATGCGGGAATTGAGGGAAAGGGGGAAAAGGCTGAGAGTAAGGGGAAAGGAGAGGAATCAGAGAGTGAGGGAGTAGGGGAAGCCGAGGGGTCCCTAAATTCTAAGGGGCACGGGAGCATAGTGATGATGGCTAGGAGAAATGAACTATTTGTGGATCATGACAAGGACACTCCGATGCTCCTCTTGGCTCATTGTTTTAATACTAACCCCGCTAACGTTTCTCTTTCTCCTCCTATTTGTTATGTTTTATAGGATTACTAGGATTTATTCCCAAAGGAATTGCCAAAAGGATTGCCTCCACTTCGGGGCATTGAGCACCAAATTAATTTTGTACCGGGCTCACAATTGCCCAACAAGCCGGCTTATAGAAGCAACCCGATGGATACTAAGAAATTGCAATGCCAAGTTGAGAAACTTCTCAACAAAGGGTACATCAACGAGAGTATGATCCCTTGTGCGGTCCCAGTGCTACTAGTTCCCAATAAAGATGGGGCTTGGCGTATATGCATTGATTGCTGAGCCATCTACAAGATAACAGTAAAATATTGTCACCTTATTTCTAGGCTAGATGATATGCTTAATGAATTGAGTGGTTCGTGTTTGTTTTCTAAAATTGATTTAAGGAGTGTCTATCACCAAATCCGTATCCAATCGGGTGATGAATGGAAAACCGCCTTCAAGACCAAATTCGGTCTCTATGATTGGATAGTTATGCCATTCGGCCTAACAAATGCTCCAAGTACTTTTATGAGGATAATGAATTATGTTATGAAGCCATTTATCGGAAATTTTGTTGTTGTTTACTTTGATGATGTGTTGGTGTATAGTAAGTCCTTCGATAAGCCTGTAAAGCATTTACAATGTGTTTTTGATGTCCTCCGAAAGGAGAAGTTATATGCTAATCTAGAAAAGTGTTCTTTTGGTGTCCATGAGGTTGTATTTCTTGGATTTGTGGTGAGCTCAAGAGGGGTCAAAGTGGATGATCTAAGATTGACACCATTAAAAATTGGCCAACTCCCAAAATCGTGGGTGAAGTGAGAAGCTTACATGGGTTGGCTATTTTTTATAGACGTTTTGTCAAAAGATTTAGCACCATTGCCGCCCTCTTGACCGAAGTGATTAAAAAGGATTGGCCTTTCAAGTGAGGAGATGAACAAGCTAAGGCCTTCGAGGACTTGAAAGTTGTGCTCATCTCAGCTCGTTTGCTACAATTGCCGAATTTTGACAAGACTTTTGAGGTCAAATGTGATGCTAGCAAAGTCGGCATAGGCGAGATTTTAATGCAAGAATTGAAGCATGTTGCCTACTTTAGCAAAAATCTCAAAGGAGCAACTCTAAACTACTCCACGTATGACTTAGAGTTGTATGCCTTGATTAGAGTCTTGGCCACTTGGCAACATTATTTGTGGCCTAAAGAATTCATGATCCGAATGGATCATGAATCCTTGAAGCATCTACGGGCACAAGACAAGCTTAACTGTCGGCATGCCAAATGGATTGAATTTCTTGAAACTTTCCCTTATGTTATTCATTACAAGAAAGGTAAAGACAATGTGGTTGTCGATGCTTTGTCCTGAAAACATGTGCTTGTGTCTACTTTGTCGTCTAAGTTGATGGGGTTTGAAAGCCTCAAGTCTTTATATCTCGAGGACCCTCACTTCGCTCCTATCTATAGGGAAAGTGAGAGTTGGATAGGGATAGGTGGGTTACAGATAGGGCTTCCCATCCCTATGCTAAATTTGATGGATACTTATTTAAGGGTAGACGATTGTGTGTTCCCTCAAGTTTATGGAGAGAATTGTTTGTGAGGGAAGCATACAATGGCGGTCTAATGGGCCATTTTAGGGTCGAGAAGTCCCTCAGAATTTTGGAAGAACAATTTTATTGGCCTAGAATGCACAAGGATGTGGCCTGGATTTGCGGCCAATGTGTTGAGTGCAAACGAACTAAGTCACGTCTCTAACCCCACGGGTTGTAAACCCCATTGTCCATCTCTTTGCATCCTTGGATTGACATATCAATAGACTTCGTGCTGGGATTACCGAGGACGAGAATGGGGCGGACTAGTATTTTTGTCGTGGTGGTTCAGTTTTCCAAGATGGCTCACTTGATTCCTTTTTCTAATTGTGATGATGCGCCTAGTGTAGCCTCTTTATTTATTGATAATGTTGTAAAACTTCATGGTGTTCTGAGGACCATAGTGAGTGATAGGGATTCTAAATTCCTAAGCCACTTTTGGAAGTCCATGTGGGGTAGGCTCGGTACTAAGTTGTTGTTTTCGACTCCATGCCACCCATAAACCGATGACCAAACGGAAGTAGAAAATAGGACCTTAGGGTCTATGCTAAGGTCCATGGTTAAGGGAAAAATGACTTCTTGGGAGGATCACTTACCGTTGATTGAGCTTGCTTATAATCGTGTTATACACTCAAGCATGGGGATGACACCCTTTGAGTGTGTATACGGCATCAACCCCCTCACCCCTTTGGATTTAACCCCTTTGCCAAATGATTTTGTGATAATCTTAGATAGAAGAAAATGGGCCTAGGCCATGAAGAAGCTACATGAGAAGGTGAGGTTGCAGTTGGAGAAGAAAAACAAAGAAGTTGCAAGGCGAGACAACAAAGGAAGAAGAAAGCTCATTCTTCAAACTGGGATATTGGGTGTGGGTGCACCTAAGAAAGGATTGATTCCCGTCTCAAAGGAATACTAAGTTGATGCCGCAGGGTGATGGCCTATTCCAAGTATTATAAAGGATCAACGACAATGCCTACAAGATTTATCTACCCCCAGAATATCAAGTGCACAACACTTTCAACGTGTGTGACCTCTCTCGAGTAGAAATGGTGGAGGATGGCAATGATCCAAATTTGAGGACAAATTCCCTTTAAGATAGAGAGGATGATACAGGAATTCCTAGCTCAAGACCTTTCACACGAAGCCAAGCACGTGAGTTGCAATGACTCCAAGCCTTGTTCATATCCTTAGCCGTGTGTGAGGCCCTTGTGAGCCCATCTAAGGGCCTATACTTATTAAAGTGTGAAGAGGCCCACCAAAGCACCCAAACCTTCCCACTTAATACCAAGGGTGTCTTGGTCTTTTGACCCTCCTTTGTAATTGACTATATAAGCCATGTTTTAGGGCTAGTCCTCTTTAGTTCATTCATATAATTGAAGACAACAAACACTTGTAATATTTTTTACTTCTCTTTCTCATTTGGAGAGGCCAAAACCGAAACTCACTAGTAGAATAATACTAGTGTTGTATCTTGTCTAGAAACTAGGATCTTGGGGGTTCTTTGAGTTCCTCTTGGTCCAAGTAATAACTTGGTGTTGATATTCATTAGTCTTAGGGTCCTTTATCATTGTTAGGGTTCTTAGATCATTGAATATTGTATGTCAAGTTTCTATCTCTTTTTGGTAATCTTGTTAATATTGTTTTGTTGAATCTAAAAGCCTAGAGAAGCCGTGTTGGGCTCTTTTGATTCACTAGCATTATTGTCGTTGTTGTTATTGTTGATAAACTTATTTTTTTTATAGTTCAAACAAGTATTGCAAGCCTAGTGAAGCTGTGTGTGGCAATTTTTGATTCACTAGCACTTTGTTGTTCTTGTTGTTCTTGTGTTGGTTGGAATCTCTTGATACACACTTAGTCTTGTATCAACTTCTTTGTGCTACTGTGATACAAAATCGATCACACAACATGTGAGAGAGGGTGGAGCGTATACCTTCGGCTATGTTTCTCCAAAGTGTATCTATTGGGTAATCCATCATTCATGGTAGCTCTATCGTATTTTCATGGTCTCCCCAACAATAGGTGGCACGCTTGCATAGGAACAACATCACACAATACCTCGTCAAAGTAGTTTCCTACCTTGAACCGTATCACCACTTGTCGGTTTACCTTTACCTCACTAGACTCATTTAGCCATTGAAGGTTGTATGGGCTGGAATGACGGATAGTGGGAAGCCTCAAAAAATCAACCAATGTACTACTAGCAATGTTGGCGCAACTACCTCCATCAACAAGCATAGAACACACAACCTCTTTAATAAGGCATTTGGTGTTAAAAAGGTTTCCCTTTGACTAGGATCACCCAAAACCTTACTAATCATGGCCTTTCTCACTACAAAGCATGGCACTTCAACCTCACCATCATATGGCCAAGTATCATCCTCCTCCCCTTTCTTTGGATTCTCGGGTTCTACCCCTCTCCTCCTTGATATTGATCATCAACCTCTTTCGGTTTAAGTCCCACCTCCTCCCCAAGAAAATACAATTTCCCTCCATTAGAATCATATTTCTCCTAGTCAGACACTCATTATCCTTGTGCCCCCAACCTTGGTATTTAAAACATTGAAAGCCCTTATAATTAAGAAAGGATTGTGGTTTACCTTCATTTCTCGGAGGGTACCTTTGGTGAGCCTAGTTCTCGGCTTGGGTATCCTTGGCCTCGGGTTGCTCCACTTTGTATGGATCATTCTTGTCATGGTTCCAACCCGAGGGTGATTGGACTTTGAACTTGGACCCCGATTTCTCCCGCAACTCTCTTTCAATTTCCAATGTGGCTTGGAAGATGGCATCAAGGGTGTCGAACTTGTGAAGTGTCAAATGTGAATCAATATATCTATTCAACCCCACCTTGAATCGGATGATGTCATGACTCACTTATTCCCCTCTATGATCAAGTTTCAAGATGAGTTGTTGGAACTCATCGTAGTAAGCCACGACGCTTTTGTTTCCTTGCCTCAATTTATACAACTTGGCAAGAAGCTCTTGATAATATCTTTTGGGTAGGTACCTTTGTCTCATGAGTTACATTATCCAAAACCAAGGAGGGGTCTTGCCCTCCACCAAAATATTGCCAAAACGCTTAACATACTCCCACCATGTAGTATCATAACCCTCAAAGTGAGCAGTCACGTAGCAACTCTTCTTCTCCTCGGTAAGATCATTGACTTGGAAGACCCTCTCACATGCGGAATCCCATGAAAGAAAATCTTCAGGATCACTCTCACCCTTGATGATTGGAAGCCCCATTTTGATTGTATTTAGTCCTACTTCACAGTTTTGGTTCCCTTGTTGGTTCCAATGACCAACTTTTCCTTCTCGGCTATGAACCTCCCTTAGATCAACATGTCTACCCCGTAACTCTTCCCCCCTTATGTAACCATCATCAAATGGTCCATATCCCTCATATTGGATAGGTTTATTTGAGTTAAGTGGAGTTTGTAGTGGCGGGTTTGGATTTGGTGGATAATATGAACTTTGGTCAAGTGGAGTTTGATTGGAGGACTCGAGTTGTGGGATGGCATTTGGGTTCCAATTACTTCTTGTTGGACTAGATAAAGTGGTGGTTGGATTGGCCTCTCATGGACTCAAGTGAGGGAGTATAGTGGAGTTCGGTTTGTGACATTGGTGGGTTGTCTTGGTGGATGGAACATTTGGTGCAAGGCCTCGGGAGTAGTGGTCGGTGAAATGTATTGAAGGGTGGATGGTCGACTCCTTTGACTTTCCACACGCTCTAATCTCCCACTCATTGATGCCACATCCGTATCTAGTTTCTCAAGACCCACATTCAACCTAGCCACATCTCAGGACATAGTTTCAAGGCGAGCAAAAATGAGATTGATGGCATTACTATCCATTGTTTGAGCATTTGAAACCTCGGGTTCCATTATGATAGTATCGGAACTAATCCTTCAAGTTACGGTCCAACAAGTCACCAAATCAGTCCACTATGTCACACACAACAATACAACACAAAACCTACAAAACAAAACACACGTTAGTTCAAACAACCTCACTATTCTCTCACTCATGTTGAGGCCTCACACTTGATGTCACAAATATTTGCAAGTCGGCTTGTAGTTGTGATGAGTTGAAGAGTAAGTCTACTCCTTAGTCGGAATGGATTCTTTGTTGGATGACTCAAGTAAGTAATGTTCGAACTTGAACCAAGAAGCACTACGATTATAAAAACGACAAAAGCACAAAAGAAACGTAGACACAAACAATGGATTCAAAGCACTAATTGACAATCTAGTAGGTACTGGTTTGTTAATTAGTTCTAGGATCAACTAATGAAACCAAGAATCAACAATTAGAAAGTAGAAATACCAAATTAGAGCTCAATATTGACGTGAACAGTAGCAGGTGGTGACGTGGCACCAAGCAATTGTCTCGGGCCCACACAATTTAGTCACAAATTTTTGAATCTTCAATTTTCACACATTTTAGAATTAGAGGACAATTGGTTTTTGGAGGGAAAAATACAAGTCTTTGAGTCCTTTGTAAGTTTAATATCAAAAGATGATCTTGACTTGTACTAATTCCACCAAACAAGGCTCCTTGATTTAAGGATAGTAGTTGAAAAAGTTGATGTCAAGTCTAGGAGGTGATGGTTCAAGTCTTCTTACAAACAACTTTACAACTTTTTTCTTACAACTTTTTGGATCTATTTTTTCACTTTTTGTTGTCTTAAGTTGTAAGAATAGATGAAGAACAAGATGAACATATCAACAATCCTTCAAGAACATAACAACTTCTCAAGATCACAACAACAACACCATCAATCGGTCACCAATCTTCAACAACAAGGTTCAACACATGGCCAACTTCAAGTCACCACAACAATAGTCAATATTACAAGCTCAACTTTAGATCAAGACACTTTAGTGTTGGTGAGAAATAAACCAACACTAGAAACACACTAAACAAGAAAAAATCTACTAGATCTAGTCACAAAAAACTCTTGGCCAAGTCAACACCACAAGACTAAGAGTTTCGGCCAAGGTCTAACAACAACACAATGTTTCTAACTTTGGTAAGATCTTCCCAAGATTGGTTTTGTGAGAACAAAACCAAGCCTTGAGATTTAATACCAAATGATACAAGATCGAATACACAACATGAATTTAAGAGATCTACAAGATCAACAACAATAGAGAATCAAAGGCCCCACTCGGCTTCTCTATGTTTTCAAGACAACAACAACAATATTCAACAAGTAGATAGAGAATACAAGATTACAAGGACTATAGTGAATCAAAGAGGCCCCACACGGCTTCACTATGTCAACACATAAACAACAATATTACAACAACAAGAAATTTATGGGTACATTAATAACAACAAGAAACCAACGGATTCAACAAGATACGAGATAAATAGTTAGACCAAATGAAGAGAAAATCTTAAGAACCCAAGAATTGTTACACTCTTGGACCCTTAACACCATCCGCGACACAAACCTAACTCTACGTTGATACAAGAGGGACTTTACCTCATCTAACAACCAACGCTTCAAGCCAATGTGCAAACACAAGTGAATCCACACTTGTATCTACCCTAGTTTCGATTGGAACTCACTCTCACATGACTAGAGAGAGAACTTTAAGTGTTACAAGTTTCAAGTCTTAAAAATAATCAAATAAGGAGAAAAAGACCTAAAATGTTCTATTTATATTACATCTCAAATAAAAGGTGAAAAGACAAAAATTCCCTTTAATGACCAAGTGAACATTAGGCACCTATGTAGTGCCCATTATGGATGGTTTTGGAGTCTCCATCACACTTAACATGTGTACCTTCTCGGTTGAGTTCAAAAGGCTCAAAAATATGTCCACCTACGAGGTCGTACCCGTATCATACTGGTTGTGGTGTATTTTTTTATCAGTAATACATTTTGTTCTTTTTCTAGTTGACTGGTTTTGATGGTTAAACGGTCAAATACATTTAAGGCCAAATACCTAGATAACCCTTTAAACCAAGCATAATTTGCAAGTTAAACACTTGAAACTTTGCTAGTGACCGGATACACACCTTAACTTAGTAGAATGTGTTTACTAAACACATAAATCATTTATGGCATGGTTGGTGCCATAGTTGTTTACTCTTCAATTGGTCTTTCCGACTAACAAAAGATGTTGAATTATCCTTAGTTTCAAGGTCAGGAAGATACCCAACTCGTGCTATAGTCTTTTGAACGAGCAGATCAATCTCATGTTGTTTGGTATCTTCATAGTCCTTATCTGTTAACTTGAAAAGCCTCATCTGTTCGGTGTCATATATCTTCTGAACAAAAAAAATAGGATGTTCTTTCCTTTTTGGAATCTTCTCGTTTAATGGTATAAACTGCATCATTCACTTGTGCATGACCGACTCCGCTGGGACCTCATCTCTGTGAAAACTATAGGATTTTCAGAACTGTTTGTTCTGCTTATCTGCTCTGTCTTTATCGACTTGTTCTGCTTGTTTATTTTCAGAAACTTCCAGTCAAAAAGTTCTGAAAATAAACAAGCAGAACAAGCCGATAAATACAGAGCAGGTAAGCAGAACAAGCAGTTCTGAAAATCCTATAGTTTTCATCGAGATGAGGTCTCGGTGAAGTTGGTCATGCACAAGTGAATGGTTCATTTTGTACCATTAAACTAGCAGATTCCAAGAAGTAAAGAGTATCCTAATTTTTTTTGTTCAGAAGATATATGACACTTAACAGAGAAGGCTTTTCAAATTAACAAATAAGGACTATGAAGATACCAAACAACATGAGATTGATCTGCTTGTTCAGAAGACTATAACACGAGTTGGGTATTTCCCTGACCATGAAACTGAGGATAATTTTATAGCTTTTGTTAGTCGGGAAGACCAATTGAAGTGTAAACGACTACAACACCAACCATGCCATAAAAAATTCATGTGTTTAGTAAATACATTCTACTAAGTTAAGGCCTGTATCCGGTCACTAGCAAAGTTTCCAGTGTTTAACTTGCAAATTATGCTTGGTTTAAAGGGTTATCTAGGTATTCGGCCATAAATGTATTATACCATTTAACCGTCAAAACCAGTCAACTAGGAAAAGAACAAAATGTATTACTAATAAAAAGAATACACCACAGTCAGTAGCATAAAGAAGTATAGCAATAATCTGATCCAAGTTAGCACGAGGCCAACCAGCACACTATACACCGAAAAGAGAATTTATAGAAGTTATTTTCTCAAGAAAGATTTTAAGTCAAAAATATTATAATTTACATGAATTTAAAACTATATGTGAAATAAACATGAGAATACAACAACAACATACCCAGTGTATTCCCACCTAGTGGGGTCTGGGAAAGGTAGAGTGTACGCAGACCATACCACTACCTCAACAGAAGTAGAGAGGCTATTTGCGATAGACCCCCGACTTAGGACCAATAACAGTATAACCAATACAAAAAGTAAGCGCATATAAACTAGTATGGTACACAAAACAAACTAATAGTATAACAAACACAAAAGATAAGTGCATAATAAACTAGTACGGGATGCAAAAAAGCCAACACCACTAGCCCCAAAAACTATAGCCACAACACTACGAACCAGAAACTCCATACCCAAAGGAGCACTCCCCTATTACTACTATCGCGCTCCCACCCCCTAACCCTCTACCCTAATCCATGTCCTCCACACCTTTCTATTAAGGGTCATGTCCTCCGTAAGCTGTAACTGCTCTATATCATGCCTAATCACCTCCCTCTAATATTTCTTTGGTCTACCTCTAGCCCACCAAAAACCATCCATAGCCAGAGTCTCACACCTCTGCACTGGAGCATCAAGGCCCCTCCTCATCACATGCCCGAACTAACGTAGCCTCACTTCTCGCAACTTATCCTCCACCGAGGTAACTCCCACCTTCTCCTGAATAATCTCATTTCTCACCCTATCTTTCCTGGTATGTTCACACATCCATCGCAACATTCGCATATCTGCCACCTTCACCTTTTGGATGTGGGAGTTCTTAACTGGCCAACACTCTGCTCCATACAACATAGTCGTCTGAACTACCACTCTGTAGAACTTACCTTTAAGTTTTGGGGGGACCTTCTTATCACAAAGGACTCCTGAAGCGAGCCTCCATTTCAACCACTCTGCCCTAATACGATGCATGACATCCTCGTCAATCTTACCATTACCCTGAATTATGGACCCCAGATACTTGAAAACTCTCCCTCTTCTGGATAGACTAAGAGTCTAGCTTCACAGACACTCCATCTTCATATGACATATCACTGAACTTACACTCCAAGTACTCCGTCTTGGTTCTACTTAACCAAAAACCTTTAGATTCAAGCATCTATCTCCAAATCTCCAACTTATCATTAACTCCACCCCGAGTCTCATCGATCAGAACCACATAATCTGCAAATAACATACACCAAGGAACCTCTCCTTGAATATGTCGCGTCAAAACATCCATCACCAAGGCAAATAGAAACGGGCTAAGAGTCGATCCCTGGTGCAACCCTATCAAAACTGTGAAGTGCTCCGAATGTCCACCTACCGTCCTCACACGAGTCTTCGCACCATCATACATATCTTGAATTGACCTAGTGTACGCCACGGGAAACCCTCTAGCCTCCAAAAACCTCCACAGAATCTCACTAGGAACTCTGTCATATGCTTTCTCTAGATCAACAAACACCATGTGCAAGTCCTTCTTCCTCTCTCAAAACTGCTCCATTAATCTCCTCACAAGGTGAATGGCCTCAGTGGTAGAGCGACCAGGAATAAAACAAAACTGATTCTCAGAGATCGTCACGATCCTTCTCATCCTCAACTCTACCACCCTTTCCCAAACCTGCATAGTATGACTCAACAACCTAATACCTCTATAGTTGTTACAACTTTGAATGTCTCCCTTGTTCTTATACACTGGAATCATCATGCTTTACCTCCACGCTTCAGACATCTTAGCATCTCTAACAATAATGTTAAACAACCTTGTCAACCACTCCAAACCTACCCCGCTAGTGCTCTTCCAAAAATCTACTGGAATCTCGTCTGGCCCCGTCGCCCTACCCCCCTCCCCCCCCGCATCCTGCGAATAACTCCCTTGACCTCCTCAACCTCGATACGCCTACAAGAACTATAATTGTGACCCTCCTCAGATATCTCTAAGTCTCCCAACACAGAACTTTTGTCCCCCTCGTCGTTTAAAAGTTTATGAAAATAGGATTGCCACCTCTCCATAATGAGGGCATCCTCAACCAACACTATATCATCCTCTCTTTTGATGCACTTCACTTGGTCAAGATCACGAGCCCTCCGCTCCCTAGACTTGGCCATCCTATACAACTTTTTATCTCCTCCTTTCTCCTCTAAAGCCACATACAAACTCTCAATAGCTACTGTTTTATCCATCGTAACTGCTAACTTAGCCTCTCTTCTAGCTACCTTATACTCCTTCTTATTCTTCTGCTTTTTCTCATCATCCTTGCTTCCAACCAACTTAGCATAAGCCACCTTCTTAGACTCCACCTTTCTCTTGACCTCTTCGTTCTACCACCAGTCTCCTCGATGTTTGCCAGAACGACCTCTCGAGACACCCAACAACTCTCTAGCAGTCTTCCTAATGCAACTGGCATTCATCTCCCACATATTATCCATACCCCCTCTACTCTCCCAAGCCCCCTACTCTTCAACTTCTCTTCTATCTCTAAAGCATTAGCCAAAGTCAAGCTACCCCACTTAATCCTGGGTCGTGCCTCCCCACTTCTCTTCTTTTTGCCTTTATTGATAACCAAGTCCATCACCAACGACCTATGTTGAGTCGAGAGATTCTCGCTAGGTATGACTTTATAGTCTTTACATAGCGCTTATCCATTTTTCTAAGAAGCACAAAGTCTATCTGAGTCTTGGCCACAGAACTACGAAACGTAATAAGGTGATCCACCTTCTTCGGAAAGCTTGAACTTTCTATCCACAACCCAAAAGCCCTAGAAAAATCCAACAGAGAAGCTTCTCCTTCATTCCGCTCACCAAAACCAAAACCGCCATGCGCATCATCATATCCTCTCGACAAAGACCCAATATGCCCATTGAAATCCCCTCCCACGAAAAGCTTCTCGGTGCTCGGGATGCGCCTCACCACCTCATCTAAAACCTCCCAGAATTCCTTCTTCTCCTCTTCGTCCAAACTTACTTGCGGGGCATAGGCACTAATAACGTTCACCGTAGACCCTCCCATGACCAACTTAATAGACATCAGTCTATCACTAACTCTCTTTACCTCTACCACCTTCTCCCTAAGATCTTTATCTACTAAGATACCTACCCCATTTCTATGCCTCACGTTACTCGAGTACCATAACTTATATCCATCCACATCTCTTACTTTAGTGCCTGCCCATTTAGTTTTCTGAACACATGCTACACTAACCCTCCTCTTTCTAAGAATCTTCACCAGCTCTATAGACTTACCCTGCAAAGTAACGATGTTCCAAGACCCAACTCGCAACCTAGAAGCTCTTTTATCCTGCCTAACCTTACTACCCCTAGCCCCTAACCCCAAACTCGATCCTAGAGCCGACCCAAACCCAACCCCCCCCAACCCCCGACCCATACCCAACACCTCCTAACCCTAACCCCGACCCCGACCCCGACCTATGACATGACCCTAGTCTACCATCGCCAATCACAGCCACTATGAAACAAAGGGAGATCAAGATAAGGTAAAAGGGCACACTAGTTAAAATGAAGTCAATAAAGAAGATAGGGGCACAGACAACAATCTATAATAGATAGAGAGCAACAAAACTAATAATATAATGCAAATTTTGATAAACAATAGTCAATAGCGGGAACTAATACTACCACAATTAATGTATATGCTAGTACATCAAGTAACAGTAATCAGACAAGGTAACACACTCCAAAACTACTAAGAACAATAAAAAGATTCACACGTAAAACACTACTAAAAAGTAACCAATCAATAAGAAATTCGACATCCACAACCAGATAATCAGCCAAGACGCTACGAAATAGGAATCCCAACATAAATAGTGCAGAACACTACCAATAGCATACCCTAAAAATCAAGAAAGCTATACACAACTAGAAAAGATGGATCGCGTGCACCTGATCGAAGCTGGGCTATATCCGTATACTTGGTTGAGTCGCTGGATTCAGGCAATTTGCGGTGGAAATTGATTGCCAAAATAGTATCACCGGAATAGTGCCACCGAAATAGTGTCGCCGGAATAGTGTTCTTGTCACCTGAATGTCGCTGGGTAGAGTCACTGGAGCGTCTTCTGAGCAGTGTCCGGTGCTGCCCACTTACACCGTCGCTGGAGTCGAGCCGGCAGAAACCCTAGTGCCACCGGCGATAGCAGTGCCAAGAAGGGGAATCGGGGAAGGGAGAGAGAAGGGGATAGAGAGAGAACTCGAGAGAGAGAGAATGGGGGAGAAAGGGAGTAACCCTGACCTGTTTTCGGCGCGTCTACGTCGTCGCTGGCGTTGGATTCAGCTGGTCAGTCCAAGACGAGTTCGCCGGAGAAAGATCATCGGAGAGAGCAGGAAAGAACAACATAGGGTGAATGCAGATCGCCGATGTTGAATGTAACCGGAAAGTTCGCCAGAGGTAATTCCGACGGTCGGCAGGGTATTGGAAAAACGTGAAGCGACTACTGGCGGAGGACGAAGGTGGGCGGCTTAAATATTTGCAAGTAAAATTTTAGATCCTTGCAGATACCCTTCTTTGGACTAAAACATCAAAACATCTGCAACCCAGCTGAAGCATCTATGTGAGTGCAACGTCAAACACATCTTTATGCTTGTATTCGTACTGACTCGTGATAGGCAGGATATCTATTGGAAACAACATCTCTATCTCACCTCTCAGGTAGTCGTATGGACTGCATACACTTACCAATATACCGGGTATGTTGTTGTTCATGATGGCCAGGATCCTGAAAATAAAACTAGTCAATCTTGCGTCAACTATCCTATTAAAAATTCGTATAGTATTGATATGGTATGTAACACTCTAGGATGTGTCAACTATGTTTGTATCAGAAGTGTTATTCTGATGCACCACAAATGCCTAAAACAGTCTTTATCAGTTGATTTTGTGGTCTTTAAATCTTCCTTTTACAATTAGTTTAATCCTCGTTACCTGCAAATATTAATCTAGTGCTAACATTGTAGTCTATTTTTCTTGTGTCTGATTAATATTTCCTTCATCTGTTTTATTTTGTGCAAACCTATATGATGCCTGAGGGCAGCGCTAACAATAATGTTGGAAAGAGGAGTGTCGCTATCGCTCATGACTTTGTATTTGTATAGAGCCGTGTAGTCATCAATTTTACCACAAGAATGCCTATGAGATAGTGGTCGGTTATGTTCGATTGGGAAAGATCTAGTTTGTTATCTAATAGAATGAGACTATTTTAAATAGTAACAGAAGAGGATCAAACCTTAGGGTAGAAAAAAAAATTATATGTATATATTTTGAATAGTATATTTTTTGTATTTCCTAATTTATCTGTCTCAACAACATCAAAAAAGCACAGGAGAAAATGATAAATGCAACATATTATCAAAATATTTCATATTGGCTCCTTCTTTAGTTTAAAGAATTAAATTGTTGCTATATATACAAACTTTTGAATAGTGAACCGAGTGTCTTTCGGAAACAACCTCTCTACCTCCACGAGGTAGTGATAACTGCGTACACTTCACCCTCCCTAGACCCCGCTTATAGAATTTTACTGAGTATACATTTTGTTGTTGTAGTTGCTATAGTTCAAAACTTTGGGTTTGAACCATAATTTTTTGTCTTTTTCCAATTTTTAATCACAAGCCGACATTAATATCATTGAGACATAACAATATTATTACAACGTATTTTCTTATCGAAAAAATAGTAGTATATATTTCATTATTTCAAGACTATTAGTACAATTGTTTAATTATTAAATTATGCTACATGAATTTTATCGGGTACTCTATTAATTTGTCCTTTCTTAATGTAAAGCAAAAAACATGCATGGAAAACAAGTACTAGCCAGGACATAGTTTAATTTACCATAGTTAGTCATAAAATTGAGGTGACAAACTAATGGTACATATTAATTAAGTAAAGTCGAGGCGTAACAATTGAGGTGAAAAAGTATACTCCTTTCGTTTTAGTTTATTTATCTTATTGTGACTGAACATGAAATTTAAGAAAATAAAGAAATTTTTTAGATGTTATATTCTTAAATTAAAGATATGTCAAATGTACAAAAATTTATTTAATCTTATAGCCTTAAATATGTCATATGACAAGTTAAAATTAAAAAGTAGCAAAAACTGAAAAGAAATTCTTTTCAAAACGTATTAAAAAAAAAAAGTAAATCAAATGATTGAAAGGGAGAAATATCGTATATTTTATGAAATAACACCCAAAGGCATACAAGCATTCCACAACTTGAATATTACGCACTTACTTCAACAAGAAAATGAATCAAAAAGGAGCAAATACAATCTATATTTATTGTCAAAGGAGGAAGGAGTCGGATAAGAAAAATAATCTCAGAAACTTTATTTCATGTTTGATATGAGATATTTTATTCCACCATTAATGATGAAATTATTATTCCATACATACAAAGGATACGATAAAATAATCTCATGAAATATTTCTACTCATGAATATCCCTACTTATTTAAGCCAGTGTATAATTACTTCATTCAACAAACATAACAAAGTCAAGCATAACCAAAACCACCCAAATCATGATGACATTCTCCACGAAGAGTATGCGCTAAGTTTACACACTTGTCTTCACACTCAGCCTCCTGTCATCACAACGTCCATGAAATGTCTGACTGTACCTCAGGCAGGGATTAGCAGTCACATTTGGCATCTCTACATGTACAAAATCAAATTTAATATTAATAAATCAATATTAAAGTTATAAAAACTATTCAATATTTTGAATGAATGAATTAAGGTGAGTCTAACCCCGAAAATCTAGCTATTAAGGTTGGAGAGCTAAAGATTAAATAAGTTCTATATCACTTATAAGTCCTACATCAAGACTCATATGATCGATTTTACAATAGAATTATAACAAACCACCATGTTCTGCATTCATCTTCCTTGATGGCTTCACTTTGAATAGCTTTCACACTACTTGTGTAGGTAGCTCTTTCCCAGATATCGCTTTTGGAGTCAGGTAACCAGGCTCCTCGACGGCGGTGCGCTAGACATGGCTAGCCCAGGTCGAACCCTATCACATCGGCGTCCCCATATCAGACACGATTTGCATGGAGGATGATAGGCGGGTCTGATGCAACTGATACAACTTTAATAAAGCCACACTCCAAAAGTTAGCTATTAAGATGGGAGAGCCCAAGATAACAAGCTCCACACCACTTCCAATGTAGCAAAAGTGAGATTTTTTGCAATAGAATCATAACATAAAGTGAATATTTTATAATAGTACCTATGATTATTAGAATTCAAAAAAAAATCTTGAGAAATAATTTGAGGAATTAGTAGTTAATTTGGGTAACAATTATAATGTGGATAACTACACACCCATTGATGCAAGGAGGAGGAAGCACAAAAGCAATGAGAAGAAAACTTGAGATTTAGCCATGTTGAAATTTATTAATTAATAGAGAGTAATTGTGAGATTTGTGGTATCATTGCTTGCACATTTTACAGGGGCTATAACCATATTTGTCAACTAAAATGTATCTTTTTCTTAAAAAAGTATAAATAAAATAAAATTGCTAGGAATCTTAAATGGTAACGACATATAATTTAATCGAAGACTACGAAGAACCAAATTGAATTATGTAATTCTCCTTACTCGAGTTGGGCGGCGAAAAGTATTTGGACAAAAAGGACGAAGTAATAAGGTAAAATATATATTTAAAAAATTTACCATGTTTTAGATATCCTGAAGTTAGATTGACAAAATTGAATATGAGGCATAATGTCATAAAGTTACACATGACTGAAGTTCGGACTAAGATGATTGGATTGAACTTTAGTCAATTTTTCCCCGACTTCAGTCATCTGCATCCAAAATTTATGCACATATGATTAAAATTCAAGCACAAAATGTTGCAGTCCGACAGAAATAACTGAATTTAAGTTAACTTATGTACATGAATTTTAGTTATATAACATTTCAACTTTGTTACAACTAACTTCAGACATTGTATAATTAAAATTATCTTGATGTGAGTGCACGTACAAAACAATAACAATAGCAAATACAAGTTAAATGAAAAGTACAATGAAAATTCTAAACTTGCCATTGGAGTCTGATTTGGACCTGTTGTTTGGGTACACAATCTGTATGTTTGCTCAAACACTTCAACACAAGTTCAAGATTAATTCAAGAACACCAATGAAGTTTTCAACACCTTCAACACAAGTTCAATATGAACTATCAAAGAAGTGGGTTATTTTTAGAAAAGAAGAGGAAGCAAAAAAATGGAACCAAGTCCTCCTAATTCACGGAGTGTCCTTAAGGAATTAATTCCCCCCAAGTACCCGAGGTTGCGAAATTTTTCCTCCCAGGATAAAATGGCTCACAATCAAAATTTAGTGGTACCTCAAACGTTCTGATTCGTCGAACTCACTCAACAGTAAATGATCACACAGAGTTTTTTAGAAGCAAAAGAATGTTTTTCAATGCAGAAATTTTCATACAACCTGTGTAAAAAGTGCAGGTTTATATAGTCATGAAGTGCCCCTTCAGAAAGGAAGCAGTGGTTCATCGAAAAAGTGTATCATTTCAGAACGGTCATGTCTGTCCATTCAAAACAGTATGTCTTTTCTAAACAGTCACAACCAACCGAACAGTCATCCCTTTTCCCAAAATAGTGTGTCTTTTCCTCGAAGGGTTGTCCCTTTCGAGTAACGTTTCTGCATCTTTTGCATGGCGCGATATGGAGGAATGAAAAAATTGTCTAAAAGACTGATTGCATCTGGATAATGTGGATTTTTCTTTGAACTTTCCGTAGTGAAGATGCATCGGATGCATTCGGTCAATAGGTAGATTTGATATCTTTGAACCGTCGAGCTTTAATGTACACCTAGACAACAATGTCACACAAACAGCCTTTTACCGTTTATGGTTCTCATAGTTTTATTCGTTTCAGCCATGAAAAAATCTTGGTTTCATGAGAGCGTAGAGAATAGGCCTTTACTAACATTCTCTTTGAAGCGGCTTCAACTTCACCCTCACATAGGTGATTTCTAAACGTTCAATCCTATAGATTAAACTATTTGATCAAATATGCCAAATTGAGATAATCATTAAAAGGCTTCACCTCATAAGCCTTATCATTGTTTACTAAATATTGTCTACATCATGAGAATGGATTGGGTATATTGACAATGTTGTACCTATCAATCACAACTTTGTTTGATCTCCTTGAACCTAGCCCTTGGGATCTCCAGTCTGCTAGGTAGAGTTACCGCCATGCTGACTTGTCCTAGGCCGTAAATCCATTCCCTTCGATGTTCTCTCAACTCCCTCTCTAGATAGGCCTTTTGTAAGTGTATCCAACACATTATCCTTTGACTTCACATAATCAACAGTGATAATTTCACTAGAGAGTAGTTCTCTAACGGTATTATGTCTCTATCTTATATGACGAGATTTACCATTGTACATCATGATCCTTACCCTACCTATCATCGTTTGGCTATCACAGTGTGTAGATACTGGTGCCAATTGTTTGGGCCAATAAGGAATATCTTTCAAGAAATTTTGGATCCATTCTACTTCTTCACCGGTTTTATCTAATGCAATAAATTCAGATTTCATTGTAGAGAGAGCAATACATATCTGTTTGGATGATTTTTAAGAGACTGCTCCTCCACCTATAGTAAATACATACCCACTCATGGATTTTACTTCATTTGATTCGGTGATCCAATTGGCATCACTATATCCTTCAATTACCGTGGGATATTTATTATAATGCAAAGCATAGTTTTGAGTGTATTTAAGATACTCCAAAACTCTTTTCATTGTCATCCAATGAGTTTTATTAGGATTACTCGTGTATCGACTCAACTTACTAATAGCACATGCTATGTCTAGTCGTGTACAATTCATGATATATATCAAACATCCCAACACCCGTGTATTGTCCAACTATGAGTCACTTTCACCTTCATTCTTTTGAAGTATAAAGCTCACGTCCAATGGAGTCTTGACAATACCAAATTCTAAATACTTGAATTTGTCAAATACCTTTTCAATATAATGATCAACGCCAACCCTCGTGGAGTTCTATGAATACTTATTCCTAAGATCACATCCATAACTCCAAGGTCTTTCATATCAAACTTGCTTTCAAGAATTTGTTTCGTAGTATTTATGTCAGAAATGTCTCAACTGATGATCAACATATCATCCATACACAAACAAACAATGACCTTGCGATTTAGAGTGTCTTTAGTGTAAACACATTTATCACATTCATTTATCTTGAACCCGTTTGCCAACATAATTTGGTCAAACTTCGCATGTCACTGTTTAGGTGCTTGTTTTAGTTCATAAAGTGACTTAACAAGTATGCACACCTTTTTTCTTTATCAGGAACCACAAAACCCTCGAGTTGTTTCATGTAAATTTCTTCCTCCAATTCTCTATTTAGGAATGTTGTTTTCACATCCATTTGATGGATTTCAAGATCATATACCGCCGCCAAGACAATTAACATTCGAATTGATGTTTTCCTTGTTACAGACGAGTATGTATCAAAGTAATCAAGGTCTTCCTTCATTTGAAGTCTTTTACTACAAGTCTTGCTTTGTATTTGTCAATAGTACCATCTACTTTCATTTTCCTTTTGAAGATCCATTTAGACCCTAAAGATTTATTTTCTGGAGAAAGATCAACCAACTCCTACGTATGGTTGCTCAAGATTGAATCAATCTCACTATTGACTGTCTCTTTTCAAAAGGATGAGTCTTACAACGACATCGCTTCTTTAAATGTTTGAGGCTCATTTTCTAAGAGAAATGTTACAAAATCTGATCCAAATGAAGTTGATGTTCTTTGACGTGTACTACATCTTGGATTCTCATTATTATGTACATCTTCACTTGGTACGAGGTCATTTAGACCCTTCACTAGACTGTTCATGTTTAGTTTTATATGTATAAATGTGTTCAAAAAAATCAACATTATCTGATTCAATTACCGTATTTTCATTGATATCCTGATGTTTGGATTTATGAATCAAAAATCGACATGCTTTACTACTTTTAGCATATCCTATGAATACGCAATCCACTATCTTAGGTCCTATTTTCACCCTTTTAGGCATAGGGACTTGGACTTTTGCTAGAAACCCCCACACTTTGAAATATTTTAAGTTAGGTTTCCTTTTTTTTCATTTTTCATATGGAATTGATTGTGTCTTACTATGGGACACTCTATTAAGTATTCGGTTAGCTGTAAGAATAACTTCCCCCCACAAGTTTTGCGATCAACCTAAACTTATTAGTAAGGCATTCATCATTTTCTTTAAGGTTTGATTTTTTCTTTCCGTAATTCCATTAGATTGAGGTGAATACAGGGCTGTAGTTTGATGGACAATTCCATTCTCTACACATATTTCCACAAATGGAGATTCATATTCTTTACCCTTACCACTTCTTATCGTTTTGATCTTTTTCTCTAACTGATTTTCAACTTCTGTTTTATATTGCCTAAATGCATCTATTGATTCATCCTTACTGTTTAGCACATAAACATAACAATATCTCGTGCAATTGTCAATAAAAGTTAAAAAATACTTTTTCCCACCACGAGATGATGTTGACTTCATATCACAAATGTCAGTGTGGATTAAGTCTAAGGGATTGAAATTCCTTTCAACGGACTTATATGGATGCTTGGCATACTTTAACTCCACACACATTTGATTTTTTAATTTATTGCACTCAAAGTTTGGCAAAACTTCTAAGTTAATCAATTTTCGTGAAGTTATGTAATTAACATGTCCTAATCATTCATGCCACAATTCATTAGACTCAAGCAAGTAAAAAGAAACAAAAAAATTATTGATTTCAATTGTCATTACATTCATATTAAATAGGCCCTTAGTGAGGTAGCCTTTTCCTACGTACATTTCCACTTTGCTAAGTACAATCTTGCCTGAAACAAATACACATTTAAATTCATTTTTGTCAAGAAGTAATACGAAAATAAAGTTCTTTATTAACTCCAGTACATAAAGGACATTGTTAAGATTCAACACTTTGCCTAACGTCATTCTCAAGCAGACTTTTTTCGTCCCTTCAACTTTTGCAGTTGCGAAGTTTTCCATATAGATTTTTTCTTCGACTTCAGCCAGAGCAAATGCAACAAACAACTCTTTATTGGCACAAACGTGGCGGGTGGCCCTGGAATTCATCCACCATTCTCTTGGAATTTTCACCAAGTTACATTCAGAAAGCATGGCACATAGATCGTCCATTTCATTCTTGGATTCAGCCATATTGGCTTGATCCTTCTTTTTGCCTTTCTTTGGGGCACGGCAATATGTTGACTTGTGGCCAATCTTTCCACAATTAAAGCATTTCCCCTTGAATTTCTTCTTTGGTTGATTGCTTTTGTGTTTAGCTTTCTTCCATTTCTTTGAGGTGTTAGAGTCATCTTCTACAATGTTAGCTCCATTCATTACAGAATTTTCTTTCGACCTCCTCTTTGTGGCTTTGTTGTCTTCCTCAATGCCTCACAATAAGGTCTTCGACTGTCATTTCATTTTGTTTGTGTTTCAAGTAATTCTTGAAGTCCTTCCACAATGGTGACAACTTCTCTATTATTGCAGCAACTTGAAATGTCTCGCTTATAACCAAACCTATAATAAATTTCATGTGATCATTAAGAACATTTTTAACTTGTTCAAATAAGGTAATCACTAAATTCATACTTTCAGAAAGGAGATCGTGGATGATGACTTGCAATTTCTATACTTGAGATACGACAGTCTTACTATCATTCATTTTGTACTCAAGGAATCTTGCAATAAAGAACTTCTTAGTTCCAGCATCCTCAGTCTTATATTTTTTTTCCAGCGCATTCCACAACTCTTTTGATGTCTTCATTCTGTTGTAAACATTGTATAAATCATCTTGGAGGCCACTTAGGATATAGTTCCTACATAGGAAATCAGAATGCTTTTATGCCTCTACTACAACAAACCGCTCCTTGTCCGAATTTTCTTCGGGCACTTCTGGAGCATCTTCTGATATAAACCTTTGAAGACACAAGATTGTCAGATAGAAGAACATCTTTGTTTCCACCGCTTAAAATCTATTTCAAAAAATTTCTCGGGCCTTTTCGCTAGTGCTATAGCGGATGACGCAGTTGTGCGAATGGTTGTAGCAACATTGGTTACTGCCACACTTGTCACACAATCAACATGACTGTCTGTAGTCATTTTTCCTATCACAAAACGATAGTCAACTATAGTATAAAAATATACTAATTACAAGTTTGTAGCAACTTTAAACAGTACTTGATTCTAGTTTTACGCCAAAGTTTTTATGTCTTCCAATCGAAACAGCATATCTTTCATTTGAAATAGTATGTATTTTCTAAATAGTCACAACCAACCGAATCGTTATCCCTTTTTCCAAAATATTGTGTCTCTTCCTCGAAGGGTTGTGTCCCTTTCGAGTAACGTTTCTGCATGCTTCTGCATGGCTCGCTATGGAGGAAAAAATTAATGTTCACTTATTTTTCCAAGTTTCAAATAAACTTTGTCTAAAAAATTAATCTCATTGATTGATCATTTTTCAAATCCAAATCCAAAGCCGAGCCGAGCGACGATGGTGCGAGGTACCTCTTGGTTCTTGCCTCACTATCCATATGGAGTTGTGTTTCTTAATAAGAACATATGAAAGTTTCTTTCTCCCACCAATGTGGGAGAATTAGTAGACTTTCCTTATTGTGAGCACACTTTCCTTTTAGGTGTGATCTCACTTTTCCTCCACTAATTCCCTCTATTTCCCATTCATACATTCAACTTGAACCCAACAGGACCTTGCTAGTATTATTGGAGAATTAAACTTAGTTGGGTTTGTGTTGATGATCCAGTCCTAATATTTTTAGATTGTGAATTATTGATGTAGGAAATTCAGGCACACCCATAAAGGTGCTTTAAGGCCCATTAGAATTTAGACTGTGACATAAGGATTGCTTCAATATATTGTAACAATCACCATCGACCAGTGATACGGGCACGACTATGAAGATCGATGTGTGTGCAAGTGTGACAAGAGGCCATCTAAGGAAGTGCAATGTTAAAGTGTGAGGAGGACCAAAATACACACTAAAGTCGTCCCACTCTACATTAGAGAAGCGCCCCTTAGTCATTAAGGGTCTTTTGGATAATTCACTTTGCTATGTAATAGATTATATATAGTTTAGTATTAGGGTTTTCATTCCTTAGTTGATTATTATTGTAAGTCTTGAACCTTGAAACACCAAGTACTCTCTCCACTTGAGACAAAACCAAAATTAGGTCACAAGTGTGGATATTACTTGTGTTGCAATTGTTGGCTTGAAACGTTGGTTCTAGAGGAGGTAACGTTCCTCTTGTGTCTTCGTAGGAGATTTGTGATAGTTTGTGTAGGTTTTAAGGGTCCTTAGGTTTGACATATCTTAGGGTTCTTGTAGTCTATATATTTCTTTGTCAATCTATTTATTCTCTTTATATATTGCTACTCATTTGTGTTCTTGTATTGTCATTTTGTATTCGTGTTGTGTTTGGTTGTGTGTTACGATTTTTGGACTATTTTTGCCTTATTTGGACTGTTTGGTATCAGAGCTAAGGCTGGATTAGTTGAAAAATAATAAATAAATAAAAAGTGTTCTAAGTGTTGGTGTTCTTGGCCAAAGTGTTCTTGTTGTTTGTGTCTAGATCTAGGTGTGTTTTGCTTGTCTTAGTTGTTTCTAGCATTGGTTTTCTTTATCTATAACACTTACTGAGTCTAAAACCAAGTTCTTGAGCAAAGTTTTAAGTTGTTGTTGAAGGTTGTCGGATGACTTGTTGTTGTTTTTCTTCTTGTCCTTCATGTTGTGTTGAAGAAGTATCTTTAAAAGGTGTTGTTTGATCTTGAAAAGAGAAAAGTAGAGTGATAGTTTGTGTTTTTCTTGGAAATATTTTCAATACATCACCAAAGTAGTAAAAGAACAAAAAACATTCAAAAAGTCTAGTTACTAAAAATGAGTAAGACACTTTTTCAAGTTTGTCCAAAAGGGGAAAAGGGATAAGACATCCAAAAAGGTTGTCTTGCCAAAAGAGTGTAAGTAGGTGAAAAGCTTTTGACTCTTGAAAAGAGGGTCTAAAACCTTGTATACCTACACACATATCCAAAACTTCTTCAGCAAAAGTGTGAAATTGAACCACTTAATTCTTGGAACAAATTTCTTCAACTTCAATAACATTTCCAACGACCAATAGTTGTTGGCCACGTTATCAACAAGGCTCAAAATTTGGGAATTCTTAGTTTCTCTTCTTTGTTTCCATTGGTCTCAACTTTGTTGACTCTTATACAAATTGGAAACTAATAAATATCTACTAAGTTGTAAATTAGTTTTTGAGTACGTTCTTCGTGTTAGCATTATTTTTGTGCTTTTTCTATTTTTGAGTCATAGTATTTCTTGGTCCAAGTTCGGACATTACTTTCTTGAGTCTTCAAACAAAGAATCCATTCCGACCAAGAAGTAGACCTACTCTTCAACTCATCACAAGATACAAGTCAACTTGCAACATTTGTGACATCAAGAGTAAGACGACAAAAGTGTGAGAGAGTGTAGTAAGGTTGTTTTTGAACTAACGTGTGTTTTGTTTTATAGGTTTGTGTAGTATTGTTGTTGGCGGGTTCAAATACTTGAACCTTGTTGGTGTTGTTGTGTGTGACGTTGTGGATTGTTTTGGTGTTTGGTTGGACAGTAACTTAAAGGTTTTCCTTAGGTATAATCGTAATGGAACCGAGGTTTCAACCTCTCAACCCACGGTGGACAACAATTCCATTAATGCTATATTGTCTCATCTTGAAGCCATGTCCCATGACATTTATAGAGTGAATGTGAGTATTAAAAATTTAAACTTGGACATGGCATCGGTGAAGGGTGAGATGTCAACTATGGGTGGGAGATTATAACGAGTGGAAAGCTAAAGAAGCCGACTTTCTACCCCTCGAAACACTTCACCAACTAATACTCCCGAGGCCTTGCACCAAATTTTATATCCACCAATTGCCACAAATCAAACCAATCCTTATTCCCAAAGCCGAGATCATGATAGGCCAAGCCACCCTCCATTTCACCAAGTCCAACAAGAAGGACTTGGAACCCAAATATCACCCCAAAACCTAGTCCTCCAATCCACACCGCACTTAACCAAAGACCTCACTATCCACCAAATCTAATCCCGCTACCACAAGCTCCACTTAACCCAAATAGATCTGTTTATGTATAAGGGTATGGTATAGGAGATCAACATGGGGGATATGAGCCATATGATGATGCTTACATGAGAAGGGATAAGATGAGGGGTAGGCAAGGTGATCTGAGGGAATTTCATGGCCAAGAGGGAAGAGTTGGTCATTGGAACCAACAAAGGAACCAAAACCATGATGTAGGGCTAAATACCATTAAGATGAGGCTTCCAATCTTCAAGGGAGAGAGTGATCCCAAAGAGTTTCTTTCCTGGGAATCCGCATGTGAGAGGGTCTTCCAAGTTAATAATCTTACCAAGGAGAAAAAGAGTTGTTATACAATCGCTCCTTTTGAAGGTTATGCTACTACGTGGTGGGACTATGTAAAGCGGTTTGGAAATGTTTTGATAGAGGGGAAGACCCCTCCTTGGTTTTGATTAAGGTACCTTAAGAGGCAAAGGTACTTACCCAAAAGTTACCAACAAGAGCTCCTCGCCAAGTTTTATAACTTGAGGCAAGGAAACAAGAGCATTGTGGCTCACTACGATGAGTTCCAACAACTTATTTTGAAACTTGATCACCTAGAGGGAGAAAGTAACCCATGATATTGTTTGATTCAAGGTTGGATTGAATAGGGATATATCCTAACGATTGACACTTCACAAATTCAACACCATTGATGGCATCTTCCAAGATGCTTTGGAGGTTGAAAGAGAGCTAAAGGAGAGACTGGGGTACAAGTACAAGGGAAAATATCCCTTGGGTTGGCACAAGGACAAGGAGCACTTATCCAGTGCCGAACAACATGATTCCAAGGATGTCCTAGCATAGAACAAAACCTCCCAAAGGTACCCTCTAAGAAATGAAGGTAAACCGCACTCCTTTTCCCATTCTAAGGGCTTTAAATATTTTAAACGACAAGGTTGGGGCACAAGGCTAGTGAGTGTCTAAATAAGAGAAATGTGATCCTAAGAAAATGGAAATTATACTTTCTTAGGGAGGAGGTGGGACTTGAACCGAATAAGATTGATGAACAATCTCAAGATGGAAAGAAGAGAGAATCCGAGGGATCAAAGGAAGGAGATGAGGAAGAGTTTGTCCATGTGATGGTGATCTTTAAGTGCCATATTTGGTGTTAAGAAGAGCCATGATTAGAGTAATACCTCGTACTTCTACCTAGCTTAAATTCATCCCGAAGATGTTAAAAACACTCTTTAAAGATGAATACACTTTCATATATGTGGAATTTTCAATATTTTCACTTTTTATTGTGTGGGAAATTGAATAAGCTTTCCATCGATACCAAATTTGCCTAAATTCGATAACCGGGTAAGAAGTTATGGCGATTTAAAGTTTCAGTCGTAAAACACCGTCATTTCAGCCAGTGGCACATCGCGCCATAATACAAAATGATGTTTGTCAGTTTCCAATAAGACTCCGCGATTACACCGCATCGTGGAGGGCTTTTAAATTCCAATTGTCTTTTTTCCAGTGAATCTCCGCGATGTCTCCGCATCGCGCCAAACTCCCAGGTCGCAAACAAAGTGGCAACGCGATAGCTCCGCATCGCGCCATATCCCAATTTCCCAGTTGTCAAATTCCAGTGACACGGCGAGATAGCATCGCGTCGCGCCAGGTGCCCATTTCAAAAAATTTCGACAAATATTAAAATACTCGTCCAGGGTTAAATGGGTCTTTTCCCATGATTTTATTCCACCCAGATGTGGGATTTAAGCCCTAAAAATGTCCTTAGCTACTTATTATTCACTTTTTACCCAATATCAAGAACATTCTCTCTCAAGAAAACAAAACCCTAGCCCTTGAGAATCAAGGTCAATCTCAAAAATCCATCCAAGAACCTTCAGGTTTCCTTTCTCAGGTATGCATAGTGTTCATTCATGGATTCCTTTCGTCCATGAAGCCCAAGAATCAAGTTTTAAACTATGAATTATGATATTCATACTATGTGTCGATTATGTTCATGTGGTTGTTGTTGTTGTATGATTCCCAAGTTGGAATCTTTATGTGTTTTTATGAAAATATGTTAGCATGTGAGTTGAAAACCATGAATTTTAGTTGGTTATAATATGTTAATTTGATGATTATGCCATGCCCTAAGTCATGCACCCTAAGTGTTTGACAAAATTCCTAAGAGACCAGAAATTATGTAATATGACTCAATTGTGACTTAAGTGAAGGATTCATGTTTTACCCTTATGTTCAAATGACTCTCATGCTATTGATGTGCAATGTAGATGTTTGTTGGAATGCTCATGATGTTAGAGTATGAAATTATGATATTGAGTATATGCATTCCTACCATGTACAAGATTGTGATAACCATGTACTTTATGAAATCCCCAACTTATTGTATTATGGATTGTTGATGTTGGTCGTGTATTCAAGAATATCATGCCTTGTCAGTTTCCTTCTATCGAGTCCTGGGGGTACTTGTACTCGATAATTTAGTTATGTGCCTATATCCAGTGTCATGTTTTCACGATATCCTCAGTCAAGTCATGTTTAGTAGAATTCAGACAGTCATGTGACTCAGGAAAACTCAGTAATCCCACTAATCTCAAAAAGCTCAGTACTTCAGTAATCTCAGTAGTATTCCGTCAGTCAATGGAACTCAATGAACTCAGTCCAGTTCAGTTCAGTTAATCATGTTTAGTGTCTATTCAGATGGGAGTAGGATTTAGCACCGAGTGAACCCAAGGATGAGGACACACACTAATAGTTGAGGGTGTGATCCTTAGAAGCAATCCTTGCATTCCAGAACTATGTATCCAGCATAGGTTGAGACATCAACACTGATAGATGAGGGTTGATGAGGTGGATAAACACTATCAGATGAGGGTCCTAGCGTTCTCTTTTGGGGACACTGTCGGATAAGGGTCACCCACAGTTTGTCTTTACCAGTGTATTGACACCCTTCCAATTGGGGTTACAAATTGGACCCCAACCTAGCTATATTGCTTTATTTGGTGTATGTCGATTAGATGACTACTTCCCACAGTTATAGTTTCAGACTCAGTCGTAGTAATAGAACTCAGATAGTTCTTCAGAATTTCAGGACTGTCAGATACAGTCAACTCAGAATAGTAAGGAACTCAGTTAGTTCCATCAAAACCTAGACTGTCAGATACAGTCACTTAGTATTAGTTATATCAGTAATCAGTGACTCATGTTATCAATAATCAGACTCAGTAGTCAGTACCATCACGAATTCAGTCACAATCACTTATTCATACATGTATTCTCACATTCATGTTATACAGTCAGTTAGCATTGTTCATGTATTTGAACCCTTTATATTCAGCCTACCTCACATGCATACCAGTATATTTAATCGTACTGACATATTTGTGCTATGGTGTTTTATACCATAGGTTCAGAAGCATGAGCTCCAGAGCATCAGTAGCATTCCAGTTTCAGCAGTCAGAGTTAGCAGTGAGTCCTCATCCTTCAAGGACATGACATTACTTTATTTATTCATTACTTAGTTTATTTCAATAGTTGGAGTTAGTTGGGGATATGTCCCATCAACTGCTTATTCAGACAGTTTAGAGGCTTTCAGACTACAGCGTTTTTAGACTAGATATTTTCAGACATTATTTCAGTTTTGGTATTGTTGTACCATATTATTCAGATATGGTTTTATCAGATGTTTATCAGGTTTGAACCTTATGGCATATTTCAGCCTACTATTTCCGCATTTATACAGTATATTATGCAGTGTTCAAGCACAGATATCAGTCATGGGTTAGCTTGTGGTCCTTCAGGTTCATGAGCACCGTGTAGCATTCTGGGTACCAGATTCGGGGAGTTACGATTAGTAAGTGTTTGGTGATCCTAGTTAAAGGGAGAACCTTTTTAACACCAAATGCCTTATTAAGGGAGTTGTGTGCTCTATGATCATTGATGGAGATATTTGTGCCAATATTGCTAGTAGTAATTTGGCTAATGTCTTAAAGCTTCCCATAATCCCTCATAATAGTCCATACAAGCTTCAATGGTTGAATGAGTGTGGGGAGTTAAAGGTAACCCGACAAGTGATGATATGGTTTAAGGTAGGCAACTACCTTGATGAGGTGTTTTGTGATGTTATTCCTGTGCAAGCGTGTCATTTATTGTTGGGGAGACCATGGCAATATGATAGAGCTATCTTGCATGATGAAATAACCAATAGGTACACTTTTGAGCTCCATGGCTGAAGATATACACTCCACCCTCTCTCACTATTACAAGTGACTAAAGTTCATCAACAAGTGAGGGAGTTGGAGGTGAAAAGAAAATAAGAATTTACTTTTTGTTTAGGACCCTCCTGGAAAATGGGATTTTACTTTCTGTTCAGGACTCTCCTGGAAAATGGGAATTTACTTTATGTTCAGGACCCTCCTGGAAAATGGGAATTTACTTTATGTGCAGGCCCCTCCTGGAAAATGAAATTTTACTTTCTGTTCAGGACCCTCCTGGAAAATGGGAATTTACTTTCTGTTCAGGACCCTCCTGGAAAATGGGAATTTACTTTCTGTTCAAGACCCTTCTGAAAAATGGGAATTCACTTTCTGTTCAGGACCCTCCTGAAAAATGGGATTTCACTTTCTGTTCAGGACCCGCCTGGAAAATGAGATTTTACTTTCTGTTCAGGACCCGCCTGGAAAATGGGATTTTACTTTCTGTTCAGGACCCTCCTGGAAAATAGGAATTTACTTTCTATTCAGGACCCTCCTGGAAAATGAGAATTTACTTTCTGTTCAGGATCCTCCTGAAAAATGGGATTTTACTTTCTGTTCAGGACTCTCCTGGAAAATGGGAATTAACTTTATGTTCAGGACCCTCCTAGAAAATGGGACCATACTTTCAAAAAATGAATTCCTTCTTTTATTATAATCTTTGTTTGGGATAATTTTTGTTTTAGTTTTGATTTTGGTTTCAGGGGCCCGCCTGGAGAACAGGCTGACAAAATTGTAACTTAGGAGCTCGCCTAAAGAACAGGGTGATGAAATTGTAACTTAGGAGCCCGCCTGAAGAGCAGGGTGATGAAATTGAAAGTCAGGATCCCGCCTGAAGAACAAGGTGATGAAATTGAAAGTCAGGAGCCCGCCTGAAGAACAGGGTGATGAAATGGAAAGTCAGGAGCCCACCTGAAGAATAGGGTAATGAAATTGAAAGTCAAGTAACAAGGTTAAGAGATTAAAAGTCAAGCAACAAGGTCAAGAAGTTGAAAGTCAAATAATAAGGTGAAGAAGTTGAAAGTCAACCAACAAGGCAAAGAAATTGAAAGTCAACAGACTGAAAAAAATAGCAAGTCAGGTGCCCGCCTGAAGAACAGGGTGATGAAATTTAAAGCCAAGCAACAAGTAGAGGAAATGGTAAGTCAGGAGCCCGCCTGAAGAATAGGGTGATGAAACTCAAGTCAAGATTCTAAAAGAAGACGCACAGATAGGACTTTTGTAATTTCATTTATGTTTTAACTTGTAATTATTATTTTTGATGTAATGACAGAGCCGCAGATCGAAACCTCGACAGAACCTCGCTCGACTCTCCTGCTCGGTATAGTCCCTCTTCTTTTAGTCCTTGGGGATACCTGTGACTTGATTTACTCATAAGTAGGGATGAGTATGATGTCCAGAGTCAAGACTTGGTTTTCCTCCTTCCTTCTGTTTCTTTCTTTGAATAATGGTCGGGTCAAAATTTGGTCTCGTTGTCTACTTCTTTGTCTGAAAATACTTTATGTTTACAGTCAAAGGGGGCATGATGTAGACACGTAATTTTATCCCTTCGAAAGATTATTTTTCACCTATTTACCTTATTCTACCGTGTACCCTCAACCGTGTAATTATCCCTCCACAAAATGATAAAATAATAAACTCCCTAACAAAATTATAACAACCTACCCAATCAAAATAAACCACCTCACTATCCCACCTCTACCCATAACCCCCTACCCCGCAGATATTTTTTATTCTTTTTTTCCTTAACAGAAAAGGGAACACCTGAAGCACTCTCAATATACCATTTATATACACACACAAAATGCATTGAGAAGGGGGGCCCACAGAATAGCTCTCAAACAAACAATTCTCCATTTTCCTCTTCTTCACACCATATACACACATTCGGGGAACCCATTTTTGTCATCATCTTCCTCCCTGGAATTCACCATGAACGCAAAAAATCAAACACACACACGCACCTCACCATATAATCACTCACGATTACACCATCATGTAATACGCACACATACAAACTCACGTACACCCCCGGATACACCATCTTCTTCAATTGATCTTCCACAGAGCTGACATTCAGAGATAACAACAATAATCAGAGAGATTCTATTTTTTGGAGCTCTGAATCGAATACACACAATACACCAAGAACACACACTTACCTCTCTTCTACACAAAAAATCTCACATACCACACAGAAGATCGATATCTTTTCTTTCTTCTCACGTAAAAATCGCACACACACACTCACGTCTCATCGGAAAACACCCACACACATGCACGCAGTAAAGGAAACAACGAAAATGGAGGGGTGATTGACGGAAATTTGGCGCAGAGATCTGCAAAAATAGCGAGAAATCTGATATTGTTTCATATTTTTTGGTGATATACGTGCCCGCGTCGATGTCCAACGTCAGTGTTGGTCGAATCAGTCTTAAGTCCGATTGTTATTTTCGATACCGAGTTTGGTTCGTCGTTGGATTTCCCATTCGAGGATTTTGGTTTTCGGACTTTTTTATTATCAACGGAATCGGTCTATTGAGGTCCATTTCTTTCACCTTTTTTCCTTTTCTTTATTTTGATGGGTTGAATTGGCTACTAGTATGTGTTTTGTTGATTATGTTGTTTGATCTCATTTGATGTTCATGCATTAGATGACGGAATATGGAATCGTGTTGACTTGTTGTTTAGATTTAGTTAATAGAATTAATTAAAGATTGTTGAAATTGTAATTGTGGATCATGAAATTTGGGTGTTAAAAGGGAATTTGGGGATGGAGTTACGAGGTTGATAAAATTGTGAATTTGGTTTGATGATTGGTTTTATTGTTGTACTTTTTTTGTTTAATTCGGAATAAGTGCGAATATTGCTGGTACGCGATAGATCACGACATGTTGAAATGGATAGGCAAATATAGGTTTGGTTAGGCAAAATTTAGGGATAAATGCTTCGTTGGATGTTTGAATGTGAAGTTGTGTGTTGAATGTTTTCTAATTTATCACATTCGATTGAAATGTATTCATTTGGCCGGGTGATGCCCCGAAGTTTCATGTATTTATTCACTGAGGAATGCCCCGACGTACTATGTTGGCGGAAGATGTCTGTGATGAAGGCCCGAGGCATCGGGTAAAGCACGGGAGCGTAGTTGGGATTAGTGTAGGTTAGAATAGGATTTATTTTTCGCATTTTTTTGTTTTGGATTGTATAATTGGACTGAACATTATATTTTGGATTTGTTTTGTTTTGTTTGTTTGATTGATTGTTTTATGTGTTTTGTGTGGTTTATACATTTGTAATGTCAAAATTAGCCGATACGTTCTACTAAGCGACCGTGGTCGAACCACGGGATCGAGGGGTGCCTAACACCTTCCCCCTCGGTCAACAGAATTCCTTAGCCGGAATCTCTGTTCGCAAACCAGTTTTAAAGAGTCAAATCGTTTTGAAAAGGATTTTCTAAAGGTGATTTGGCACACCGGATTATGCCAAGTGGCGACTCTGAGTTTTTAAATGTAAAAATAATCCTTTTTCAGAATAAATATTCATTTTGTCACTTTAATAATGAAAATCCTTTCGAACTTAAATTATATTTGATTTGGTAAAAAAGGGGTGTGCCAATAATTATACTTTCTTCATCTATTTTATGTGACATAATTTTTTTTAATGTGTCCAAGAAAAAATGTCACCTTACAGTAATGACATCTGAGTGTAGGATTACAATTATTGGTAGATTACATTCCTCAAACCACGACTCCAATTTATCAACTTCTATTTGTGATAATTATAATATTTTTCTGAGGATTTCAATATGATTTGCTATAAATGAGTGATCATCATTAATAAGACGCACGTGAATTAAAAAATGTATTGCTGAATTTTACATCGAAAGAAGATCAAGTGATCTCCGTGTGTTTTCTTTTGTTGGTGTAAAAAAAAAGACATGAAAAATAAGTAATCCTTCGTCTCAAATTACTTGACATTTTGCTTTTTGCACAACTAGAAATTAATAAGAAATGTAAATTGACTAGTATAATCTTATTTAATCTTATAATTAGATGAATCTTCTTCAATCAACACGAGTATAGTTGAAAAAAAGTGGAATGCTAAGAAATTTGAAACGGAGAAAATTCTAGCTAGCAGCCTAGCACATATAATTTAATTTACCATAGTTAGTCATAAAATTAAGGTGACAAACTAACGATACATAACAATTGAGTCCATAGTAATTGATATAATATCATACATCATAAGTTTATTGAATTAATTAGTATAAATACAAAAAGGTACATATTTTGCATATAACCACTCCACAACGTAAATGTTTTGACTTATTACAACACAAGAAGTCCAAACGCAACAACATGACAATTTTTATTTTTTGCAACATCAAGTGAGAGATTGTACTGCTACAAATTAAGTGATCTACAATCACTTATTTAGAAATAGAAGAAGTATATAATAACGGCAACATGAAATACAGTAAGGTGACAATTTTTATTTTCTGCATCAAACAAGAGGTTATACTGGTACAAAAAAAGTGATCGACAATCACTTATATAGAAATGAAGAAAGTATATAATAACTCAAAACACAATAAGGTGACAATAATTGTTATTTTATACATCAAACTAAAGATGTATTAGTTCAAATTAAGTGATCGACAGCCACTTATTTACCACTTATTTAGAAATGAAAGGAGAATATAATTTGTTGATTATCCATTCAACAAAAGCAAGGTCCTCGAAATGTGTGACTATACTTTTGACAATCACTGCTAGTTGCTTCCACATTTGTCATCTCTACACAAAATCAAAATCTTAAGAGAAAATCATATATAAATGCCTCTTCACTCAGTTTTATTTTATTTGGTTGAGATTGACTTGACACTATTCTTAATAAAAAAAATATTTTCCCTGTTTTGGTTTACTTGCCTTGTATATTAAAAATAATACTTTTTTATTCGCTTTTATATACTTGCCACATATTTCTTAAATGAATTTCTACTTTTACTTGTCCTTTTGACATATCAAGAAAAACCTTCTTTTGTTATTATTATTTTGTTCTTAGTATTAATTATTTTTTCTACAAATTAATTTCAAAACATAAAATAAACATCATTTAATAGGAATACTTTGTAAAATAACCATGTTATTAATTATTTTTTCTTAATGAATGTGACAAGTAAAAGCGAACGGAGAAAACATATAAAATCAAGAGAATTTTATTATATCTTTCTCTTTCCACCCTTGGTGTTAAATAGAACTATATAAAATAATAAATATTTAAATTAAAATTAAAATGATCATTAATAAGATAAATTTAATAAAACATATCCTTAATTAAAAAAAAATTAAGGAATGTGTCAAGTCAGTAAGGGCCTAGTAAAATAAAATGAATGAAGTATTGATTAGTGGTTTATTTTACTGAATCAACCTAATTAATTATTCTTTGAAAAATTTAATTTGTATACTACTCCCTCCGTTTCGTTTTGGCCCCTATGTTGAAAATAATTATTTCAATTTACTTGTCGAATTAATAAATTACAAATAATCATTTTAATTAACTTGTCTAATTTATTAAATAAAGATAATTTTATTATACTTTTTCCTTTCTATCCTTAGTATGAAATAGCTACATAAAGTAATAATATTCAAATGTGACCAAAACGTCATTAATAAGGTTAATTTAGTAACATACACTCTTAATGAATTTTTTCTCATGGGTGTGTCTAGTCAACAAGGACTTAGTAAAAAGAAATGAAGAGAGTAATATTTTATGTAATTACTTGATGATAGAGGTTGTATTAAAAAAAATGATAAACTTCTCTTGATTTCATAAATTGAACAAGTAAATTGAAATAACTATTTTTAGTAAAAGGGACAATTAGTAAAATGAAAGGAAGGGAGTATCTCAAAATTAAAATTATTAATAAATTTATTAAAATGTATTTCGAAGACATGTTATTAATTGTGGTGTTATAGATAAATTGTAATATTTTCAATTAAATGTACTATTAGCATCATAATGCAAAATTGGAGTGTTTATTTGTTCAGATTTTGTATAGTTAAATGGTCTATCTGTGCACTGTCAAAACTTAAGATCAATGTTATAATTTAATATTAAGCTTAGGGTCATATTTATGCATTATGCCTATTTTCAATTAAATGTACTACTAGCACTTAACCAAAGATTGTATATTTTTTTCGTAATATTAAGCTGGTTATACAATAATATATGAAATGACATTTTTTTCTGTTTCATTTTGCGTCATTTGACGATTAGACACAAGATTTACAAAAGTTGGACTGTTTCTTTTAAATTTTATGTTTTTAAGCTAAAGATACATAATGCATCTAATGTTTTTTTAAATTTTGTGTGTATGTATATATATATATATATATATATATATATGTGTGTGTGTGTGTTTGTGGTATCTTGAAGTTAAAGAGTTATCAAATATAAAAAGTAATTTTTAAAAACTGACTAAACAAAAAGTGTAACACGTAAATTGAAATATACAACAATTTCCTAGAAAAGTAGACGAGAAGGATGACGATAACAATAATGATAATAATAAGATTATCGACACGAATTATAACGGAGTGGTAAGTACTTTTTCATCCTTAATTAGGTCTCGGATTCGAGCCCCCTGAATATGAAGTCGCTTTTCATAGGGAGTGCCTTACCCACCAATGTGGAATTTCCCGACACAAATCCGGATTTAGTCAAGCTCCAACATTAATACCGGACACAGAATATAAAAAAAAAAAAAAAAAAGATTAATAAGACTGATGAAATATAAAAGATGGTTATTACACACCCTTTGATGCAAAGAGGAGGAAGCAGAAAAGCAGCAGGGAGAAAATTTGAGATTTAGCCATTTGTAAAAGTATCATTAATAATTTCTTAATTAAGAGCGATTTTGAGATTTATGGTATCATTTGCCTGTACATTTATAGAGCTCTAAGAATAGCTCTTAATTAATCATCCTTTATTTTATTGGCTAGGGATCCTAAATAGCAATGATTGATAATTAAATCAAAGACTACCAGTAAAAACTTACAACAAGTTTTATACCTTTGAGCAGTAGTATATTCTTCCACGAAATTAACGTCCATGATAATATAAAAGAAACAGTGTTGTAAAAACCACGTATGTCTAATTAGAAAGAATCATAATTTCAAAGAAAAATATATCATAACACTAATAATCTTATCGTATCTATATAATATTTCATATCTTTTATTTAATTATATTTAATCCCTTATTTTAAGTAACGTGTCCGAGATAGTAATGTATCCGAAGACAACAGGTGTCTGAAAAAAATTAAGTAATGTATCCGAAACAGTATGTATCATGAATTAATTATGATCATGATATATTAAAATCGGGAAAAAAGTAATGTATCCGAGATACAATGTATCGAGAAAACGTAATGTATCTGAGATTCAATTTTTTGAGATTTTTTGTAATATTAACAAGATATGGGATAAGGACTACTTAACTTCCATAGTAGTGGGATTCGGTAGTGATATAGCTCCCACATAGTTACGGTATGTTGTTTTGTTAATACCTTTTGGTGTGAGGTATAAGGATAAATAATCCCGGGATAAAATGAAAGAATTATTTTATCCTATGTTTGGTGTGAGATATTAGCTAATACCAGAACTATTTATCCCACCATTTACACCATAAAGGTGGGACAAGTTATCCCATATACATGGTGGGATAACTAGTTCCAGAATAACTAATTTCGGAATTAATTATCCTGGGATAACTCTTTTCCAACCAAACGACCCGTTGGTTCTTGTTTTTATATTATGTCTTTTCCTATGATGGTTGGTCTCGAATCAGGGGTCTATCGGAAACAATCTCTCTACCTCACCTCTTAGATTGTGGTATGAGTTGCGTACATTCTAGCTACCCTTCCCGAACCTCATTATGTGGAAATATAGCGGATATGTTAGTTGTTGAGTTTGTGCATTCTATCTTGTGTCATAAGTCCATCTAGAATTGGGACAATTGCATATATCAGTTGGTAGTTTCAATTTATCAGTCATTTACCTTTTTGGACTTTTAGCACCAAAACAAATGAACCAACTAACAATAGGAAAAATTACATATTATAGACAAAATACTATATTAATTACATGATATGGTTAATGTTTTAAAAAATTATAATTTATAGTTATTTGGTTGTTAAAAGTTAATTTTTTTGTGGGCCTTATATACAAATATATTAAGATTTGTATATATCAATTTTCTCTCTCATATATGTATTTTTTGTATTTTCTTTCTATTCTCTCTCTATTCTATTGACTCAAAAAAAGGCAACAATGGAATATCAAAACATAAGATTTTTGATGATATCTTCTTCAACTATTTTTTTCTTAATTTTCTCTCAAAATCACTCTAATATCCTTGATATTAAATTAAAGAAACGACAACATAGACAACATCATAATACATGATTATTCAAGAGATCTTCTTCAACTTTTTTCTTCTTATTTTTCTCTCAAAGTCACCCTAATATCACAAAATATAATCCTTGATTTTTCTGTGATAAATTATTTTTGCGGTTTTTTTACCACAGAAAATCAGTTTAGGATATTTATTGACATTAGATTTAATTTTTTTAAATTTTTTATATATTATGTCAGTTAGTCGTTAAATTTCTTCGTTGTTCATGTATTTTACAAAAAAAAATAGAGAAGGAGGAGCACTCTCCCGTTTTTATAATTTTTTCGTTTTTGTAGATTTTTATTTTATAATATAAATTTTTATATTATACATTTTTTTTATGGATTATTTCTCAAAAAGAAAAAAAAAAAAATTTTGCATCTTCTAGCAAGGCGGAAAGGAAAAAATATTTTAAGGTATCTAAATCTAAAAAGGGGAGCAATGGAGTTGACAATGATTACAAGGTTTTTTTGTATATATTCTCATGAAACAGAATTTTTGGTCAATATACATTTTTGTTTCAATATATGTTGATATGTATACTTTTTTTTTGTAGAATAATACATGCATATATATACAGAGTTAGAGTGTATGTATGTATATGCAGTTTGTATTTTTGATATATGTATATATAATTTACTTATATGTATATACAGTTAACTTTCACATATACATTTTTGAAGAGTAAAGCATATGCAGATATATACAGTTTTAGAGTGCATATATGTATATACATTCAAATTTGTTGTTATGTAAAACATTCAAATTTGTATATACAGATATACAAGCAACAGATATACAAATAATAAACATATATGTATATGTTTATTTCGTTTGCATATATGTTTATACAGATATACAAACAACAGATATACAAATATGTATATTTCGATTGCATGTATCTTTCGTTTACAAACAACATTCAAATTTGTATATACAAATATACAAACAACAGATATATAAATAATAAAAAACAACTTTGATTTGAATATATGTATATTTTGTTTGCAATATCGTTTACAAACAACATTCAAATTTGTATATATAGATATACAAACAATGGATATACAAATAATAAACAACAGTTTTGATTTGAATATATGTATACTTCATTTGCATACATGTATATATAGATATACAAATATCAAATTTATGTAAACTAATATAGAGATATGCAAACAATAGATATACAAATAATAAAAACAATCTTTGTAACCTTTAAAAAAGATATACAAATACAATTATACACTTATGTTAATAGATATACAGAAATTTAAATATACTATTAATAGATATACATAAAAAATATTAAAAGACTGTCAATATGTATATTATGAAATATGCAGTAGAGTAATGAATGGATATATCACACAAATTGCAATTACAAATGGGATTTAGAAAAGAAAAAAAAAACTAACACAAACAAGGATTATAACCTTTTAACAACTTCTATGATTTTTTTCAAAATTACGAAAATAAAAATTGAATACGCAAATTGAAACACAAAATTACAATTGAAGTTATTGTATACAAAAATAATAGTAATTACAAAATTGACAATTTGAAAGTGTTTGAAGTTTATATTGTGCATTCAATTTCGAAAATCTAATTCAAAAATCGATTTTCATTATGTTGAAACTGAATCAATTGTTATTGCGTATTAGATTCAAAAACGGATTTCAGTAAATAAATTCAAGTTAAAAAATAATTTGTGTAAATAGTATATACCAAAATTTTGTATGCACGATTACCAACTTTCTCCTGTAGATCACAAATTTTTTTAAAAAAAAATTATCAACTTTTGAGGGAGTAATTAACGCATAAATTCATTTTTATTGATTTGTTATATCAGAGAAATAAATGGAAAGTTGGAGAAGATTAAGGACATTTATTACATTAAAATTATTTTTTTTATCTCTTTTTGTTGTTATGGATTTTTCCTTCTTTTTTGTATATATATACATAAAACTGTCATTTGTTTTGTCTATGCATTGTAAATATGAAATTTAGACTAGAAAGTTAGTTATAGATACTCTAACGAGACTACATGTGAATTTTTGCCACAACAATATTGTTAGGGCTCTATAAAATGCAAGCTAGATATTATCATATACTATCTCAAAATTTGTTTATAATATAGTTGAGAAATTTTATATGGCTAAATCTCAAATTTGGTCCTTGATGCTTTTTTTATTTCCTCCTCCTTGCATTAAAGTGTGTGTAGAGAATCAACCTTTACCCCTCATTATCTTCATTATGTTTTTGAAGTTATTTCCTTCGTTTCAAAATATTTGTCACGTTTTATTTTTCGAGAGTTAAATTACATAAATTTTGACTAACATTTTAATATGTATCCTTTTACCATATTGAAAGAATTGCAACTTAAGGTGCTTTTCTTACAATTTTTTAATTATATTTTAATTTTTAAATATTAAATTAATCTAATATTAATCATCTGACTTACTCTCGAGAAGCGAATCGTGACACTATTTTGAAATTGGAGAATATTGTGTTTTCATTATTGACATTATTATTTTCTTTGTTGCTATCATGGAGGAGATAGAATATGAATCATGTAAATAAAAAAAGAGAGTAGAATCGAAAATTTAATTATCCATTTTTCTTTTCTTTTCTCTACTATATTAGAAAAGTGAGATGCCTATGCCCTATGTTATCAACATGTTTAATTATCAATATAACCGTCTATATGGGTCAGGTTCATTGAGCTAGCCCGATCTAGTCTATAATTTAATAGAGTTAGGCTATGATTTTTATAGCCCATTTAAAAACATGGCTTTTTAGCCTGACCCGTATAAGCCCATTGACCTATAGGGCTTGAACAATATGGTTTGTGCTGACTCGTGAGCCAAATAAAAAATGATCAAAAAATAGAATAGAATACTAAGAATTAAAAAAAAAGAGTCCAATTAACTCAAAGTCTATTGAGACCATCTTAGATATTTAAATATTAAATATGTTTATAAAATATATAAATAATTGATCTTGGGCATATTTATATGCTAAAAACATCAATATGCACCCAGATTTAGACTTTCTTTGAGAACTTTTGTATGAATTCTTAAGTATATTTCAGCTTTAATTCTGTTTCATGCCTAATGCATATGATTAGTGCTTTCAAGCTAAAAATCAGGAAGAATTGGATACATTTGGATACAATGATGATATGGAAGGATTGAAAGAATACAAGGTAGTGAAATAAAGCTCAAAAAGGAAAGCTAGAAAGTGGGAATTTTTATTTGAACAGACTCCGCGTCGCGAAGGCTTAAATTCTCACTTGGCACTTTTCAGTGAAGGTTCGCAAAACCACCGCGTCACGGAGTAGTCCAAATTATCAAATTGTGCGACCTGGAAGTTTAACGCATCGCGGAGGAAGGATACTTCACAATTTTCCAAATCCAATGGCTCACCGCGATAGTGGCGCGTCGCGGTAAAGGTGTATTTCACAAATTTCACGGAATAATTGAGTTCCACGATTGCTCAAATTTTAATGGGAAATAGCATTTGAAGGCATGGAGCGATGCGCCGTATGGAAAAATCGGGAAGATTTTAAGTGTTTTGTCCCTGCTATAAAAGAAAAAATTCAAGATAATTTTGGGGGACTTTTTAGAAGCAGAGCAACGGCAGAAAAGCAGAAATTTCTCTCCTTTAGGGTTCTTAGACGTTCTCCTCAACTTCTTTACTTCAAGAATTATTTTGGGTATGATTAATTACTTATTTTGGATGTTGAATTCAAACATGAGTGGCTAAACACCCTATTTCTGGGTTTGAGGCCAAGAACATGATTCTCTTTTATATTCTTATTCATAGTTTCTTTTTTTGATTATCATCCGGGTTGTTCTTAATTTCTTGAGCTTACTATTTAGATGAGTGACCACCATTAGAATAAATCTATATTTCTATGTGCATCCGGGAGGAGAATCGTAGGATAGAACGAAGAAATTAGGGAGCAAGGTTCTTATCCTTTTATAAAATAAGGGATTTGAATTAGCATCTAGGATAGGGATATACCTAGAAGCCTTGCTTGGTTCACTTGCAAGAAGATAACTTTATGAATCTAGAAGAATTGTTGTATCTCTGCGGGAGTTGTAGCTACAATATTCAATAGATAGAAGATTTGAGATCGGGAAACTAAGATCGTGACATAAACTTTGCGAATCAACAACCCAATAATCAATTAGATTGTAATAAGAATAGAGAATTGTATGATTGGTCAAAATGACTCAACCCTGAAATCATCATCATTATTGATTACAATCGTTGCTTGCTTTGCTCTAGTCATCACTAGTTATTTCTTGTTTAATTACATTTTTATTTATAAATTCAAAATCATCTTGATACTTTCAAGCACTTAATACCTAATTGTCTTAAACTAAAGGTTGATTAAATTTCTAGTTTATTAGTCCTCGTGGGAATGATATCTGACTATCTAAGTCTTTATACTACTTGTACGATCGCGTACACTTGCGTGTGCGTAGAGACGTAACAAGTTTTTGGCGTCGTTGTCGGGGATTAATAGAATTAGTAAATTGCTTAATTTTTGGTTTTCGATAATAAGTGTAAGTGTTAACCACTTGATCTTAGTGGCTGAATTTTTGCAGGTTTAGCTGAATACTGGACTGGCTAGAGATAAAGAGTTGGTAGAGCTTTTTGCAGAACCGGAATTGATTTTTCATCAGAGGCTAAGAGCTCAACGTTTTATTCCACAGGGCCAGATGGATGAAATATGAGATCCTAATGTTGTTGATCCAAATATTGGAAATGTTCCAGCAAAGTTATTCCAGTCGTTCCTGTTCAACCAGCCACAAGACCTGTTTGTGAGGTGGTAATCTCACTTGCTAACCATGTGACTAATAGCATTCGAAAGCCTGAGCCAGGAGGTCGGTGGGAATTGAAACAAAATATGGTGCAATTGTTGAATTCTGTGGGACAATTTCACGGACTTTCACACGAGGATCCACAGCAGCACATACAAACCTTCCTGGAAATAAGTGATACATACATTCCTAAAGATATGAATGTTGATTATGTCAGATTGACTCTCTTCCCTTTTTCTCTAAATGGGAAAGAAAAGAGGTGGTTACATGCTGAACCACCACACTCCATCACGTCATGAGAGGATTGTGCTCGGAAGTTCCTTATTTGATTCTTTCCATCCCAAAAGGTTGCATAATTGAGGAGTGAGATCTTGAGTTTCAGACAGAAAGATGGAGAAAATCTCTACCAAGCTTGGGAGAGATTTAAGGGCATGCTCAAAAATTGTCCACATCACCATTAATCGAATGATGTCTTGGTTCACACATTCATAGAAGGCCTTGAGTTAAATACAAAGATTCTCTTAGATTCAGCAGCAGGAGGCCAAGCTTTGGAGAAAACTTATGAAGAATTGTATACTCTGCTGAATCGAATTTCACAAGGGAATCCTGATTGGCATGGAGACTCAAGGAGTGCTCCCAAGAAGGTTGCAGGGGCATTGGAGGTAGATCAGCTCACTGCATTACAGGCACAGATTGCAGCAATGGAAAACCATATGACTACTCAGCTGAACAACCTCAAGTTGGGTGTGACACAACCAGCAGCCATAGCAAATATAGTTCACTAGGTATATTTGTGGTGAGAAGTTTGCGGAAGTGGTGAGCATAAAGTAGACGCATGTTCTGTTAATCCAGATTCAGTCAACTACGTAGGGAATGCAAATCTTCAGGGTCAATAGAATTTTGGCAATACGTATAATCCCAATTGGAGGAACCACCCCAATTTTTCATGGGGTGGAAATCAGGCACAGAATGCAAATCAGTATAAAGGACCAGTGCAACCAAATCCACAGTTGGCTCAGAATAATCAGAATAATATGGCGACCGCTCAGAATAGCAATGTGGAAGAGTTGATTAAACAGTTTATGGCTCAATAAGCATAGTTTGAGGCAGACATAAAGACTCAACAGGCACAGTTTGCAGCCGAGTTGAAGAGTCAACAATTTCTTACACGAAATTTAGAGTTCTAGTTGGAGCAAATTGTAGGATCGCAGAATACAAGGCCACAAGGATCATTACCTAGCGATATAGAGACCAATCTAAAGTAGGTAAATGCGGTTACAACAAGAAGTGGGTTGCAAACTACGAAGACGGTTCAGGAGCAGGATAATCCCACAGTTACTGATGATAATTCAAAAGAGAATGCAAAGTTAAAAGTCAAAGAAAAAAGAGGTAAGTGAAGAAATTTTTGTGGAAAATAAGAATATCCCCTTACCCTTTCCTCAAAGGAAAAGGAAGCATCAAGAGGAAGCCAGTTATAAGAAGTTTCTAGATCTTCTGAAGCAGGTTCAAGTAAACCTTCCTCTTGTTGACATTTTGTAGAGTATGCCAAAATATGCAAAATACTTAAAGGATATTGTTGCCAATAAGAACCGGTTGACTGAATATGCTACAGTTGCCCTTACTCAAGAGTGCACGTCTAAAATTCAAAATAAACTGCCCAGGAAGTTGAAGGATCCAGGTAGTTTCACCTTGCAGATTACCATTGGACAGACTATTTGTGAACGTGGATTGTGTGACTTGGGTGCTAGCATAAATCTCATGCCCACAGCATGGTATTGGAAGATGGGTTTTGGGAGTCCCAAACCCATGACTATTGTGTTGCAGTTGGCGAATAGGTCGCTTGCTAGGCCAGATAGTATTATTGAAGACATGTTGGTGTAAGTGGGATCTTTAATCTTTCCAGTGGATTTTGTAATTCTTGACTTCGAGGCTGATCATGTTGTTTCATTTATTTTGGGACGACCTTTCTTAGCAACAGGACAGTCACTCATTGATGTGGTAGCTGGAAAAATGACAATGTGAGCGCACGACAAAGTAGAAGTTTTTGATATGTACAAAGCATTGAAACTGTCAGCCATATATGAGTTGTCATCTATATTAGTTATTGATCTTGCTTCGGATTGGCAGTTGTTGTTGTCTGGTGATCCATTAGAGCGAGCTTTGATGGGTCATGATCTGTATGGAGATGTAGAAGCATTGGAATTGGTCCAGGTTATGAATTTGGCAGTAGTGGAGACGAAGAAAGTGTCGTTCGAGCCTTTGACTAGGCCAATTGGTCCATCACCTAGGCCGTCAGTCGAAGAAGCTCCTAACTTGGAGCTTAAGGTTCTTCCTCCGCATTTACAATATGTTTTTTCTCGGTGATCAAAATACCTTTCCTATTATTTTGTCTGCAGGATTATTAGATGTACTGGTAAAAGAAGCTGTAGCAGTTCTAAAAAGAAGAAAGAAGGCGATTAGCTGGCAGATGTCTTATATTACAGGAATTAATCCAGTATTTTACATGCATAACATCTATATGGAAGAGGGTTACAGGCCGAGAATGCAGCAATAATGAAGGTTGAATCCTGTGATGAAGGAGGTGGTCAGAAAAGAAGTGATCAAGTGGTTAGATAGTGGTATTGTCTACTCAATTTCTGATAGCAAATGGGTGAGTCCAGTGCACTATGTACCAAAGAAGAGAGGAATGACTATAGTGACTAATGATGATAACGAGTTGATTCCCACACGTACGGTGACCGGTTGGAGGATTTGTATTAATTATCGGATGTTGAATGAAGCAATTTGTAAAGATCACTACCCGATTCCCTTCATTAACCAAATGTTGGATAGATTGGCGGGGCAAGAGTATTATTGTTTTTTGGATGGGTACTCTGGCTACAATCAGATAAGCATAGAACCGGAAGACCAAGAGAAGACCATTTTCACTTGTCCATACGGTACATATACATTCAGACGTATGCTTTTCGGCTTATACAATGAACCTGCTATATTTCAGAGATGTATGATGGCGATATTTTCAAACATGGTGAAAGAATTTGTGGAGGTATTCATGGATGATTTCACTGTGTATGGTAATTCTTTTGAAAAGTGCTCGTAGAATCTTGACATAGTCCTAGCTCGATGCGAAGAAATAAACTTGGTACTGAATTGGGAAAAGTGCCACTTTATGGTTAACGGAGGAATTGTTCTAGGCCATAAAGTGTCATGCAAAGGACTCAAAGTGGACAAGGCGAAGGTTGAAGTGAATAAAAAGCTGCCCCATCCAGTCACAGTCAAAGGAGTGTGGAGCTTTCTGGGACATGCAGGGTTCTATAGATGATTCATTCAAGATTTCTCAAAGATTTCAAGCCCTATATGCAAATTGTTAGAGAAATAAGCCAAGTTCGAGTTTGGGGTTGATTGCCATGAAGCTTTTGAAAAGCGAAAAAGTTGACGGAAGCACCTATTCTGATCGCACCAGATTGGGAGTTACCTTTTGAGCTGATGTGTGATGCTAGTGATATTGTTGTGGGAGCAATTTTGGGTCAGAGAAAAGATAAGGTATTTCTATCCATATACTATGCTAGCAAAGTGTTGAATGATTGTAAAGTTAACTACACGGTTACAGAGAAAGAGATGTTGGCAATGGTATATGCATTCGTCAAGTTTAGATCTTACTTAGTTGGTACCAAGGTCATTGTGCATACTGACCATGCTGCTATTAAGTATCTTATGAATAAAAAAATACGAATCCACGACTGATTAGGTGGATTCTTTTACTACAAGAATTTGATCTTGAGATGTGAGATAGGAAGGGAGCTGAAAATCAAGTTGCTGACCACTTGTCACAGCTGGAAAATCGAGGCCATATTGTTGATGACTTCCTTAGTATAAAGGAAGAGTTTCCTAATGAGAAGTTGTTGTCTGTTTATGTAGGTGAGTTCCCATGGTATGCTGATATTGTGAACTTGATAGCTTGTGAGGTTTACCCTCTTGAGGCTACCACACAGCAAAGGAAGAAATTACTCCATGATTCTCATGCGTACATTTAGGATGAACCGTATCTATTCAAGAAGGGTCCAGATGGAGTCATTCGTAGATGTATTCCAGAGGCTGAATTTTCAAAAGTGCTACAAGATTGCCACTCATCTCCATATGGTGGACATCACGGGGGTGAGAGGACTGCGAGAAAATTGTTGCAATCAGGTTTTTTCTGGACTACATTGTTTAGAGATGCAGTTGCTTTCGTAAAGAAGTGTGATCAATGTCAAAGGTTAGGTACCATATCTAGGCATCATGAGATGCCCCTCAACAATATTTTAGAAGTAGAAGTCTATGATGTTTGGGGGATCAATTTCATGGTCCCATTCCTACCTTCGAAGGGAAATTTAAACATTCTTGTAGCGGTTGACTATGTCTCTAAATAGGTGGAAGCTATGGCGAGTCCGACTAATGATGCAAGAGTGGTGCTGAAATTTGTGAAGAAGCACATATTTTCCAGATTTGGTACACCTAGAGCTATAATTAGTGATGGAGGTACGCGCTTTATCAACACCTGGTTCAGAAATCTTCTTGCTAAGTATGGTGTTAGGCACAAGGTTTCCACTACATACCATCATGAGGTGTCCAATCGGGAGATCAAGCAAATACTTCAGAAAATCGTGAATGGACAGAAAAAAGATTGGGTAGAGAAACTAGATGATGCACTGTGGGCATATCGAACAGCGTACAAGACACCCAATGGGACATCTCCATATCATTTGATGTATGGTAAAGCGTGTCATTTTCCTGTGGAGTTGGAACACCAAGCATATTGGGTTGTGAAAAGGTTGAATTTTGAGATAAGTGCCGCAGGGGAGAAACAGTTATTGCAACTAAATGAGCTTGAGGAATTTAGGTTGCATGCCTACGAAAATGGCAAAATATACAAGGAAAAGACCAAAAGATGTCATGACAAGCAAATTCAAGATAGGGTATTTGAACCCGGACAACTTGTTTGGTTGTTCAATTCATGGCTTAAGTTATTTTTGGGTAAATTGCGATTGAAATAGTCTGGTGCATATGACACCTTATGGAGCTATGGAGTTCTGGAATAAAGATAAGACGGAGAAGTTCCTTGTAACAGCATGTAAAGAACTATTGGGCGGATCATCCGGATAAGCACAAGCAATCTATCACTTTTGTTGATGAGTGATGCTGAGCTGGGTCGTGCCACGACATAAAATAAAGCGTTGTGTGGGAGGCAACCCACACTTGTATTGTAATAGATAGTTTAAATTTTTAGCTTGTAAAATCAAAATGAAAAGAAAAATATAAAAAGATGAGTCGTGCCACAACCAAAACTAAGGCGCTGAGTGGGAGGCAACCCACTTTTACTTACAATACTTGTTGTTTGTGTTTGAGATTGCAGGGATTTGCAAAGTGAAAATAAGAATATTACCACATTTGAGGATAGCAATCAGGTTTGCAAAATAATGTGTGTAAGTTAGGGTCTTCTTAGGTAAGGAAAGAGTTGAAAAATATACAAGGAAAGCTAATTTAGAAGAATGGCGCGACACAAAACTGGGTGGATTGACAATTGTCAAATTCCAGTCAGAATCTGCGATTTCCATCGCAAAGAGGAGAAGGGTGATTTGACAATTGTCAAATTCCAGTGACCTGGCGCGATATCACCGCGTCGTGGTGGATAGTAAATTGGCAATTGGCATTTTATAGTAGGTCGACGTGATGATACCGCATCGCGGTGGGGGTAAAAATCGGGTATAAAATATTTAATTAACCTACCCTGATCCGCCCCTCTATATATATACCCCCTAACTCTTAAACCCTATTCTTTCCTTCTCCTTAGCGCTGCCCCTTAATTCCCTCCTCTAACTTCTCTTCTTGCGCCTAATAATTTCGATTTTCTTTGCACCAACTAAGGTAAGTGTGGCATTGTTAATTTTTTTTTTACATTGAATTGAACAGTGTTGATATTTTTGAGATGAAAAGTTGGTTTAATCATTTCATTCTTGTCCATTAACTGTATGCCCCAATATTCTACTCTTATTCTTGTGATAATTTGGTAAATGGGTAAGATGATGCTTAAATAAGTCAATGACTGGGTCTATTCATGTTTGATTTGGGAAATTTTACTGATTTGGTCGAGTGATTGTTGAGGTTTGTATGGATACAGGAGAATTGTCACAAAGTGTGTGAAGCAATAAGGGTTAGAAATTAGGGGTGATTTCATCTTCAGCTTTTAGGATGAAATTTTGTTGATTATGTTTTGTATTTTCACTATGCATATACATTGTCTGATGTACTAGTTATGAAGTAAACTTTAACTCATTTATACGGGATTGTAACTGAATTGAGGGTACGTCATGAATATCAATGTTTGCAAAGGGGGGTTGGTTTGGGTTTCTATTTCATTAGAGCACTTTGACTTTAGGGAACTGTTGGTAATGTTAGTTGCTTTAGTCAAATTTTAGGTAATACACCTTTAATGTGCAATGTTATAGCAAAATGATTTTGTTCATAATCTCTTCCAGAGTAATTAAATCGAAATAGCTGAGAATGTGTTCTATGCTGAGAAAGTGACTGATGACTAAGGTTAAGGTGTCACTAAGAGTAATATGACGTCTTTCAATGTGAAAATGGTGTTAAAAGGGGAAGTCTGAGTACCCTACATGTCGATGAATAAGTCCTAGCTAACAATTAAGTGTGGGTGGTTCTTTACCCCGATTGCACACTTAGTTTCAGCTAGTACCACTGTTTCACATACTTAAAAATTTTGTTGCATCTGGTTTGTTACACGAATTATGGAACCACAACCAGTCCACGGAAAGGCAAAGGCAGGAACTTCTGCACTTGCGAGAAAAAGGAGCAGGCCATCTGAAAGTCAACTGACGAGGGTACCTAGGGCTCCACCACTTCAGCAGGGGCAGGTTTGCAAAATTGGGTTTAAAGTTGTCCGCAAGGATGGGAAGCAGTGGTATTCCAAGCATACAGATGCAAAGTATATCCCTGAGGTGTATATTGATCGTGCCAGTCTCATAAGAGAATGTTCATCCATGGTACAAAGAATTGAGGCAATAAACATGAATTTCATATTCCATCAGCCTACTAAGTGCAATTTGCACTTTGTTCGAGAACTTTACGCTAATTAGGACCCCAGTCACCCTGATCATCTATTGAAGGTTCGCGGGAAAGTAATTCATTTCACTTCTGCTGATATTAATGAATTGTTAGGTATACCAGAGGCAAACTCAAATGTCTTGAGGAAGTTTATTGTTTCTTCCCCATATGCACATATCAAACATCTGTTGTGTGGTCAGTGTTCCTCATCTCGTTGGACTCGACATCGTGTCACTGTCTTGCACTCGTCCTTCCTTTATGCTCAGATGATAAAGAAGTCAGGATGTGAGGTCGCATTATCTATTCTTCCTTGGTGCAAGGCAAGCATATGACAGAGGTTACTCGGGATTGGGTATGTTTGATCTATGCCCTGATGTGTGCTGATGTTGATGTTAATGTGGGGCATATGATATTTTTTGTGATGAAGAAGGCGCGTATCCAGGCGGGGCGCAGCTTTAGCTTTGGAGGATTGGTGACAAGGTTTTTGCGAAGGCATAGGGTTGATCTAGAGGAGCTGGATTATAAGGCCGAGGTTATTAATCGACCTGTGGATATCACTATGGCTAGGAGCGCATCTGGGGAAAATGGCCCAATTTTGACCATGGTTGAGAGACAAACTAGGACTGATGAGATACAGGCCAGGCTGTATGGCCTTATGATGTTGCTAACAAAAACTGAAGGTAGACCAGCTACACCAGAGGAGCTCCATGCTGCAGAGCTAGATTACCCACTCGGGCACCATGTGAGGACTATGTTGCGAATTGGCCCGAATTTCATCGAGCCAGTTGATGATGATATAGCAACTGATGAAGAGCACAGGTACAGGGATTCATATTGAGATTCGAATGATGAGGAACAGTCTGATGATGGAGCGGATGATGATGGTGATGATGTGGATAAGACTACTAATGACATGACCGTTATTGTTCCGTTTGAGTGACCAGGGAGTATGTTGCCACCCTACCGTAGGCTTATTTGGAAGCACTGGGATAGTGCTTTATTTAAATATGGGGTGGTGGGTTCGCATTTTGTTGTTTCATCTTCTTTCTTTTAGTATGGCTGAACAATCTTTAATTTTTTGTTTTGTTGATTTTGCGAGTACTAGCTCTTCGGAACACTGGTCTGTAATAGTTAGTAACTTTGTGGATTGCAATTTGCCCTCTTTGGCATTTATCGCATATTGTCTTTAGTTCAAAGTATGATTTTATTGTTATTTTCGCCCTCATTGACAAGTTTCAGTTTCAAGTATTTACTTTTACCCTCTTTGGTAATTAGGAATAAATAGTCATAGTTAGTTGCCATCCCCTATGATAGATGGATGACGACCTTTTTAAGAGGAGTGGTCGTAGGAAGTAAAGAATAAACGAGAACCGAATCACTATCTTAGAGGAGTGTGTGGAATGAGTCATCTTTGCAGTAATGTGAATTAAATTGGGTTTAAATAAGCATAAGAGTCTTGATTTGAGTACAGATGATTTTATCTTGATAAGTGAAATTTGATATGTTGGTTTAATTCTGAATTCAAGATCAAGGACCTTAAGGACCCGATTTGATTTCGTGCATGCACTGTGAGTATGAGGATTTGTGTATATTCTGCATGAATAGAAATGACTAGAACTTGCCTGGTGTGTTTATAAAGAGAAATAAAAGGTGTTGGGTGTAGGAAGTGATGTAGGCATTTCTTTGACAGCCATGTTTCTATCCTAAATAGACCTACCTTGGTACATAGTCCTAGTTAGCCCCGTTGAGACCTTAGCCTCTTTCTTGGGTAGCCAGTTATGTAACCCTATCTTTTTTTTTATAAATCTTAATTTGATCCAAATAAGCTCCTGAGCATTTTAATATAAAATTAAGAGGAGATTAAGATCTTAAAAGAGAAGAAGGAAAAGGTGAAATTTAAGCCCCTAAGTAGTTGTTATTGATGTTCAAAAATTCTGGGTGCAATTGGGAGTTAGTAAGTACAAATGTTACAATGAATCTGTTTTGGACCTGGTCCAGTTGAATAATGTGCACCTTAACGAAGGCCAGCTGCTTAAGTTAAGGGTGGCTATAATAGGGGTGTGTAGCATAAAATTGGTGCGAAAAAGAATAGTATGTGGAAGAAATAGTTAATACTCCCAACTTGGTTTGAGTAAATGAACTAACTGTAAAGGGAGTCGGAAAAAAATGAAAGAATGGGGAGATAATAGAAGGATAAATTGGTGTTGAGGAATCGATTTAATTGAGAGTCTTTATTCTAAAGTGCATAGGATCAATAGTCACTATTTCCCAAATAGTACCTACCTATCCCTTAGCCATCATTACAACCTGAAAAGACCTAATTGATCCTTCACCTCAACATCCCACTATTAGTGAAGTAGTACACTAAGGGCAAGCTTTTGTTTCGTTCACTAGAATGTATGAATTCTTTGTTGAGAGTGAGCCATTTGATTTTGATACTCCCCGATAATTGTAGAGATTTCGCTGTGAGTTAATATGGGAAAGTTTTTTTTAAGTGAGGATGCAGGTGGATGAAAACCGGACTACTTATTGTGTTTCTTTGATTGAGTTTTCTAACAAGTAAGAAATTCATTATTAAGATAGAAAATTTTTGACACACTTGGTCCATATGCTAAAATTATTTTGACATGCTTATGTAAGAATACAATACTGCAAAGTGTAAGTTCCCATTGCAACATATCTTTGAGAATGTGGTGGAAAGATGAAGTGAGGGTGCTTTTGAATTAAATTGTCCGAGGACGAATAAGGTTTTAAGTGTGGGGTGGTGATCTTGGGCATATTTATATGCTAAAAACACCAATATGCCTAGATTTAGACTTGCTTTGAGAACTTTTGTATGAATTCTTAAGTATATTTCAGCTTTAATTCTGTTTCGTGCCTAATGGATATTATTAGTGCTTTCAGGCTAAAAATCAGGAAGAATTGGACACATTTGGATGCAATGAAGATATGGAAGAATTGAAAGAATACAAGGTAGCGAAATAAAGCTCAAAAATGAAAGCTGGAAAGTGGGAATTCTCATTTGAACAGACTCCGCATCGCGGAGAGGCTTAAATTCTCACTTGGCACTTTTCAGTGAAGGTTCGCAAAATCACCGCATCACAGAGCAGTCCAAATTATCAAATTGTGCGACCTGGAAGTTTACCGCGTCGCGGATGAAGTCACAATTGTCCAAATCCAATGGCTCACCGCGATAGTGGCGCATCGCGGTGAGGGTGCATTTCACAAATTTGATAGAATAATTGAGTTTCACGATTGCTCAAATTTTAATGGGAAATAGCATTTGAAGGCATGGCGTGGTGCGCCGTGTGGAAAAATCAGGAAGATTTTAAATGTTTTGTCCCAGCTATAAAAGGAAAAAATTCAAGATAATTTTGGGGGACTTTTTAGAAGCAGAGCAGCGGCGGAAAAGCAGAAATTTCTCTCTTTTAGGGTTCTTAGACATTCTTTTCAACTTCTTTACTTCAAGAATTATTTTGGGTATGATTAATTACTTATTTTGGATGTTGAATTCAAACATGAGTGGCTAAACACCCTATTTCTGGGTTTGAGGCCAAGAACATGATTCTCTTTTATATTCTTATTCATAGTTTCTTTTTTTGATTATCATCCGGGTTGTTCTTAATTTCTTGAGCTTACTATTTTGATGAGTGGCCCCCATTAGAATAAATCTATATTTCTATGTGCATCCGGGAGGAGAATCGTAGGATAGAAGGAAGAAATTAGGGAGCAAGGTTCTTATCCTTTTATAAAATAAGGGATTTGAATTAGTATCTAGGATAGGGATATACCTAGAAGCCTTTCTTGGTTCACTTGCAAGAAGATAACTTTATGAATCTAGAAGAATTGTTGTATCTCTGCGGGAGTTGTAGCTACAATATTCAATAGATAGAAGATTTGAGGTCGGGAGACTAAGATCGTGGCATAAACCTTGTGAATCAACAACCCGATAATCAATTAGATTGTAATAAGAATAGAGAATTGTATGATTGTTCAAAATGCCTCAACCCTGGAATCATCATCATTATTGATTACAATCGTTGCTTGTTTTGCTCTAGTCATCACTAGTTATTTCTTGTTTAATAATTTACATTTTTATTTATAAATTCAAAATCATCTTGATACTTTCAAGCACTTAATACCTAATTATCTTAAACTAAAGGTTGATTAAATTTCTAGTTTATTAGTCCTCATGGGAACGATATCTGACTGTCTAAGTCTTTATACTACTTGTACGATCACGTACACTTGCATGTGCGTAGAGACACAACAATAATTAAAATATAAAACACTAAACTTTTTAAGGAATCAAATATGTTTGATGAAGATGATGTGGCGATGTTTAACACGCTATAACTTGAAGTGTCATGAGAATTTTTTTTTGAGGAGTTCATTTTCACTTTTAATAGATTAAACATTGACATTTCTTTGTATTTTATTGTGAACTAAAACAAAATTAGGTTAACATTGTTATTTAGCTAGTTATATCATTACTCATTTACAGTTTCGTTTGTTTTTCAACGTCTCTATTTGATTTGAATTTGTGTTTAAAGTTATTTAATTTCACAAATTATTAGGCTTTTTTTGTAAATCTGAGATTGATTACAAGTAGTAACTTTATGTAATATTATATTGTAAATATTTATGTAATTAACAATTTAAAATTTAAATTAGAAAAATGATAGAAACTAGCATACTTAAGACCTTAATTACAATAAATAGCAACACTTTCTCAAAATTACAAGTTATAGCAAAAGTAACAATATTTTAACTATTATATTGAAAAGCACGTGGGTTTCACCCACTTTTTTACCTTTTCCTATTTTCACTCCATTTTTTTCAATTTCCTTTCATATTTCACCCCATTTTTTTTCAATTTCCTCCCATATTTTACTCCACTTTCTTCAAGTCATTTTTCCTTTTTCATAATTTTGTTCCATCAAATAAGGTAAGTTGAATTTACAGTATTTGCATATTATCTTTTCATATAATTTATATTTTTTATTTTTCGTATTTTTTTCTTCATCCGTCTTCTTCGCTTTTTTTCCTGGGGGGGGAGGGGTGATTTTTTTTGGTTGAAAGATTGTAGTGGTCTGCTATAATGGAAGAATACGTTATTTGATGGAGGTCTGTTGTAACTTTTCCTACATTATTTGATGGAATTTTGTGATTTTTTTTGTTGAAAGATTGTGGGATTTTGTGTTAAGTTGATTTCTACTCCTATTCAGTTGAACAGAAGTTGGTATAGAAGAGGTGAGATCGAAGCATTGTGACAAGCTGAAAAATATTGAGAAAATCATGAAACGAAAAACATTGAGAAAACCTTCATCTCCAAAATCCCAAAAAATGCAAAAATTTGTGAAAAAGAGGAAGTCAAACGAAAAGAAAGAATATGTATTTTTTCAGTTGTGCATATGTATTTATGATTAATGCATATGTATTTTTTCAGTTATGCATATATATATTTATAAATAATATATATGTATTTTATCAGATTGCATATGTATTTATGACTAATGCATAAATATTTTTGAATAATACATATGTATTTTCTAGTTATTCATATGTTTTTATGGGGTTGCATGCTATATTTATTGATTTGGAAATATATTTTTAGTTCTGCTTAGGTTTTTATAGATGCATATGTATTTATGAATAATACATATGTACTTTTTCAGTGTGCATATGTATTTATGACTAATGCATATCTATTTTTAAATAACGCATATGTATTTATGATTAATGCATAGGTATTTATGGATGATGCACATTTTTCGTCATAATAATATTTTTGATGTCTACATCATGAAGAAGAAATGTGTAGTTCAAGTGCAATTACGCAAATGTATTATGTCACTTTTTGTTATAGAGATTTTGTGTCTTATATCTTATCTTGAGCCGGGAGTCTATCGGAAACAGCCTCTCTACTTCTTCGGAGGTAGCGGTATGGACTGTGTACATCTTACCCTCCCCAGACCCCACGCTGTGGGAATACACTGGGTTTGTTGTTGTTGTTGTTGTTGTGTCTTATATATTTATATATACATATGAGTCAGATATGTATTTCTGTAAATACATATGCAGATATATATGTATGTTTTGTACTGTAAATACATACGCAGATCTGTATGTCTATGCATTTTGTATATTTTTTGAATATGTATATGTGATATAGATATGTGTCTTTTAAAAATAAAAATAAGAGATAGAAGAGTAAAAAACGAAAAAATAAAAATAGAAAAAGAAAAAGATAAAAAAGAAAAATTCAAAGAAAAAGAAGTGAAAATCGAAAAAGAAAAAAGAAATATAAGTGTAAAAACAAAAGCAAAAAGAAAAGAAATAAAAAAATAAAAATAGAAAAAAAGAAGAAGAAAACTGAAATAGGAAAAGAAAAAAAAATGAGAAAGGAAAAAGGAAAAGAAAAAATAACGAAAAAGGATAAAAAAAAAAAATAGAAGAGTCAAAATAAAGTGGAAAGAAAAAAAGGAAAAGAAAAAGAAATCAAAATAAAAAAAATAAAACAATATAAAAGAAACGAAAATAGGAAAAGAAAAAGAAAAATATGTGAAAGAAAAAAAAATAAAACAAAAAATTAGAAAAAAATGGAAAAGGATAAAAAAACAAGAGAAATAGAAGAGTCGTATTTGGAAAAGAAATCTTTATAATTAAATGTAGCATGAATTAAGGGACGGTTACTTCCCTTATTTAACTCTAACTGATAGGAGTTAAAATAGGAGCTACTATTCAATTTGTATATGTATTTATATAGCAACATTTTACTTAAATATAAAATACAATTTGCTATTTTTCATAATTATGAAACAGTTGCTATAAAAGTTATATTTATAGCTATTAAGTTGCTACTTTTGAAAATTTTCCATATAAAAATAATATATTTTCAAAAGTGAGCTGACCCGTGCGACCCGCAGTCCACAGTGTGATGGGTTGGGCTTGCTATTTTCTGGTCTGTCATGTTGGAACAGTCCGGCCTGATCCGTCAAACTTCAAAGCCCGTGTGGGCTAGCCCGAATGGACTGGGCCAACCTGACAACTCTAATTATCAATAAAATTCTTAATTGAGAGTATTTTAGTCTTTTAGTAACAGTTTATGCTACGTGATCATTCAGATTGTTACCCACCACATCAATTATATTTTGGCTCTACATCTGATAGATTAGGATATTCTCTACCCTCTTCGTATAAAAAAATGATTCTTCTTATTTTTGGTAATTTTAATTTCAACTTTGTATGTGGCATGTTTAAAATCACACGATTAAAGAATATTTTGTTAAATTTGACAAATCTTTAATTTAAAATCACAAAATTTCTTTATTTTATTTATAATTTGGAAGTGATATATGTGTGGCTGGCCTAGCTAGAAGGAGATGTGATAAGTTGTTTCAATCTGAAACTTCCAGAGTTAAAGGCTAAAGGAGTGAAGACAGTGTATTTATAAGGATCAGTTTGGCCATCAAAACTTAAAATATATTAACTTTATTTGGTATTTTTAAAGTATAAAATAGAGTTGGAATTATGTTTGATCATAGTATTTTGGAGTAATATTTAGAATTCAAATGTATATTTTTTTTAAAAAAAAAAGTAAAATAATTTTTTAGAGTTTTATGAAAATTGAGTTATTTTATGAAAATAAATAATTTAAATTTTTTTGCAAAAAAAAATAAAAAGTGTATTCAAAAATAGTGAAAACACATGTTTATCAAAAATCTAAATGTTGTTGTTGTTCTTTTATCTTTGAAATTAGAGAAATAACAGAGAAAGAGTTGGAGAGAAAAATATACTGGAATTGTATTGTCAAAGGAAACTATTTTATTAATAACTCAAAATATATATTTATAGTTAAATTTCTAACTACAATTTAAATTGGGATAACTAATTCCTATTCAAATAATAAAGGGACAACTAATTCCTAAGTCTAAGCCACATAGTATTCTAACAATTTAAAACTACTAAAATTATCTATTCCTACTTTATTTTGTAAGACATATCTTCAACACTCCTCCTTGGATCAGAAATTGTCTCGGCTGATTTTGACCTCTTGAATAAATCTGTCAATTCATCTTTGATCTTGCAGGGCTTGTGTGCATCTTTTGTTGGATTACATAAGAAACTTTTGCCTCTCATATCAACTTGTAAAATCTCATGATTAGTGAAATCAAAGATTTGACAATATTTATTTTCAAACAATAGTTTACATCCTTCTCCTAAGAGGCTGAGACTGTCTTTTGTGACCTTGTTGGTAGTGTCATCATTTTCTGTAGGGCATGTGTAGACAAAAAGCTTGTTATAGTTTGACCCAAATACTTCTTTGCTTGTGCTCTGTACAATATTACTTTGTCACTTCCACCGAAATGATCTGATACTAAAAGTGCAAGCAGTGATGCAACTTGCAAGTTGTCTACAACAACATGTTCTCTATCTTTAGACAGATCATCCATCTGATTAAAATAAAATATCAGAGCTTAAGCACGTCTGGCAATGGCATCCAACATTTCATCTCTTTTCCTGTCAATTAAAATGACTTCCCATGAATTCAGATGCAATTTCTGCTCATATCTACTACTTCGACAAACTTTCTCAGAATTTGAGTTCCAATTCAAAGGAAAACTTCTTTTTATCATTTCAACTGTAATCACTTCTTGGCCGCGTGATTCGAAAACAACACATTTTTTTGTCTTTGAACAGTAACATATAATCTTGTTCTAGCATTTGACCAAACTTCATAGATTTTGGTTAAGATCGGGTACCAACAAAACATCTTGAATAAATTTAGTACCTTTGGGAGCTTCAATTGTCACAGTTCCTTTACCAACAATCTCCAACTTGATTTTATCGCCCAACTTGACACTACCTTTGGCAGATTCCATCTTCGTAAAATATTCTTGTTTGCTGGTCATGTGTTAAGTGCAACCACTATCCAGAAATCATGTGTTTTCATCATCCAATCTTATTGTTTCCTTCACCGTAAACACAAACACTTCCTGTTCTTCAACTTCTGAAACGTTGGCCTTCTGAGTTTGTTGGTCATTCTCCTTCTTCTCTCTGCAAAACCTTTCAATATGACCAAGCTTATTGCAATATCTACACTAGAGAGGTGGTTTCTTCTCCTTAAACCAACAATCATCCTATTTATGATTGGTTCTTCTGTAATACTTGCATGGAGGGAAGTTTTCTTTCTTCTTGACTCCATTGCGAGAATCACCTTGATTTTTTCTACTAGAATTAGTAGAAGTTTCTAGGATTTACCTTCCCTTTGCATCTGCATCTTTCCTTTGAACTTGGCTTGAAGAGCAATTTCAGTAGCTTCGTCTAGCCTCAAGGATCTTCTTTGCTCTTGAGCTTGAAGAGCATGGAAAAGTTCTGAAGGTGACAGATTTGTGAGATCCTTCGAATCTTCAAGTGAGGAAATCTTTGCTTCAAATCTTTCTGGCAAACTCACAAGAACCTTTTTCACGATTCTTGAATCTGTAAGCTCTTCTCCCATAAGTGTGATTTGGTTTACAACATTCATCAACTTATTGGAGAATTCTTCAATAGTTTATGAATCCTTCATTCTGAGAATTTCAAACTCCCTTCTCAGATTTATCACTTTTATTTGTCTGATCTTGTCACTTCCGTGAAATTCTTCTTTCAACTTCTCCCAAGCCTCCTTTGCAGTCTCACTCGCCATAACTCTCGCGAAAATTACTTCCGAAAGTGATGATTGTATGCACGAGAGAGCTTTAAAGTTTTTTGAAACCTTTTCTCTGCGATTCTTAATTCACGCCATAGTTGGATTATTTGGCAAAAGATTTATCTCTCTTCCAACCTCTGCCACTTCCCACAGATCATATGCTCGCAAGTATGTTCTCATCTTGGGAGCCCAAATTGGATAATTTTCACCAGAAAAAATTGGGTGTGAAAGTATTAGGAAATTGCCGGAAGCCATAACAATATTGACTTTACGCAGGGTTATTTTTGGGGGTCTTCTCTCTCACTGATCCCTCAAGAAATTGTCTCTTGATAACAATTGTTGTTCTTTTAGCTTTGAAATTAGAGAAATAACAGAGAAAAAGTTGGAAAAAAAGATATGCTGCAATTGTATTGTCAAAGAAAATTATTTTATTAATAACTCAAAACATATATTTATAGCTAAATTTCTAACTACACTTCAATTTAAATTGGAATAACTAATTGATATTCAAATAATAAAGGGATAATTAATTCCTAATCTAATCTAATAATTTAAAACTACTAAAATTATATATTCCTATTTTATTTCTGAGACATATCTTCAACAATTGTAAAAATATATTTCGAAATATTTATGTTCAAATAAGTACATATTCTGCAATATTGAAAAAAATATTCATCGCCAAACCCCTATTTAAATAATGGTGAGACAACTAGAGGCAGAGAGGTTAAAGTGGTTAAGCAGAGGATAGTGTGTAAAAACAGCAGGTAAAATATGTGTGTGAGATAGAGAAGTCAACTAATAGAATATTTTGTATTGTAAAAGGCTTTATTGGGGGTTGTTGAGGCATGAGGGGAGTGGGATTTGGTGAGTGGGCGTAGGTAGACCAATTTCCTTGCTATTGAATTGGGTCAAGAGTCGAGTTACGAGTCGGGTTATAAATTTGAGTTTCACAGCAGATAAAAAAATAGGATTTTAGATATGTGTGGAGTCGAATTCTAAGACTTGATATTGAGTCAAAAGTCGAATTACGAGCTGAGATATAGATTTGAGTCCCATACTAGGTCGAGAATCAGGGTCTCAAGTCGTGTGGAGTCGAAATCATGTGTGAAGACCCAAGTTGAGGTTCGAATCTTATGTCAAGGTCGGAAGTACATTTTTATACCACATAAAATGCATGTAACCTTTTTTAAGTGATGAAGCTACTAATCAGCCTGTATGGAGGCTAATCTTGACTTGGTGGGATATGACAGGTGGATTCTTAATCATATACAATACTAAATTGGTGTAACAACTTAACAACCATAAAAGGATGAAAATCACCATGTCATTATCAAAAGTATCTGACTTCAACTCACACATGACAAAGTATTTATGCATATAATAATATATACTTCCTTCAATTAAAAAAGAATGACCTATTTTTTTTTAATCTGCTTCAAAAAGAATGATCCCTTAATTTTCTCTCCAAGTGAAATATTTCAGACCATAAGATTAAAGTGTATTTTAGTACATTTGATATAACTTTAATTTAGAATCGTGCTAAAATAAAATATGTCATTCTTTTTTAAACGAAGGGAAGGTAGTACAATAATCAATTGGTGTAACAGCTTAACAACCCAAAGGGATGAAAATCACCATGTCATTATCAAAAGTATCTTTCTGCTTACATATAGGAAAGTATTTATGCATATAATAATATGTCTTATTGAGTGAAGAACTAGTTGTCCTCAATTCTTTAATATCATCATACTGACTAATTCCTAAGACATGGCCAGCTAAGTCGTTTAAATGTCTTCTTGAAGCAACCCCAACAACATATATATCCAATTTCTTCAACAAACACTACAAAGAAGAGGTAAATGTGGCCTTGCGGAGGTTATAAGCCTTTGCTATTTTCTGTCAGCAATTAGCGGAGACTTTCAACCTCTACAGATTGCAGTTTTAACCTCCGCAATTTACCTTCTTTTTTTTTTAGAGAGAAATGAGTGGGAGAATCTTGCTCTTGATATTGTTCTTTTGGGCTGTCCTCACCGTTGTGACCCCCATCCTTCTTCGACTAACTGCATCTGCCAGAGCAAATGGTGAATTTTTCGTCATCACACACACCAGTAAGGATGCATTTTTTCTATCAGTATCATGTCGATCCATTCTGTTTTTTTAGTCTATTTATAAGAGGCGATCATATGAATTAACGTTTGAATCAGGTGAGCTGATAAACGCGAGGATGAAGGGTGGAAATGTTATAGGATTATTGGCAAGAAGGGCACTTATTGCAGAACACTAGCACCAGAAATTGCGATATTTGAATGAAATCAAGATTTTGAATTAGAATGCTTATGAAGTTGAAGATTTTGAAGACATTATTATCGACATGTTGCATGGGATTATAGACTCCATTTCTGATTGCACAAGTTTGTGACATGAACTACCATCGATACTGAAAATATTATGTTGTTTGCGTACATAGTAGTTCAGTTTATTTCAAATACAGATGATGAAGCACAAGTTTGTGACATGAACTATCATCTGTACTGAAAATATTATGTTGTTTGCGTACATAGTAAAAGTTAAGTTTATTTCAAATACAGATGATGTTGTTGTAACTTTCTTCTTTGCTTTTTTCTTTTGCAAGTTACAATAATGATAAAAGGATATTTATAAACCTTGAGTAAAAAGCAAGGATAATAAAGAAAAGCAATGTGAAGGACAACTAATTGGCTGGTTAGCTTTTTGTTACATTCTTGGTTCTCCCATTTAATTTACTTTCTTCATAGTCTTACCTTATTAGAGAGTTGTTAAGGTTGACTTTTTTTAATTTAATTCCACTTGAAATATTCAAGAAAATCGTTTGTTGCTCAACTTTGTTGGGAAAATTAATTATCTCACCCAGGATAATATTCACGTTAAACAGCAATAACAAGAGAGTAATAACGACACGAAATATTATAGCAGGGTAAATATAATACTACAATAACAATGGTTACAACTTAGTGATGTCAAAAGACTACTATTCTTATAAAAGAAATAACATTGATTGTTGTGCTAAAGTATGTTGGAAATATCTAGCTAAAGAAAATAAAGCTAAAAGGAGTGAGGGGTTGGTTAGAGTTAGTTATAACTAATACGTGTTGTGCACATGTTGAATGATAGTGAGTTGAGACTTGGAGTCTATAAATACTCCCATTTGCTTTCATTGTAAGCTAACAAAAATATGAATCAATGAGAATTGCAATTATTCTCTCTCTAAATGAATACTACCAGTTGCTTAGTTCTTTGATATTCTTACTGGAATTAGCTAGTACTCTGTATTTTTGACATGGTATCAGAGCAGCGATCTTCATCCTAGCTGTGTTTCGACAACTTCGAAGCTCGACTTTGGTTTTTGTAACTCCCCGAATCTGGTACCCAAAACGCTACACGGTGCTCATGACACCGAAGGACCACAAGCTAACCCATGACTGATATCTGTACCTGTATACTGCATAATATACTGTAAAATGCGGAAACATGAACTGAAAGGCCATAAGGTTCAAAACTGTGACATAAAATCTGATAAAGATATAACATCTGGGTGGGGTATAAAATACCCAAAACAAGACTGAAATAAGTTGTCTGAACATACTGTAGTCTGAAGAGCCTCGAAAACATGGTTGTCTGAATAAGGAGTTGATGGGACATGTCGCCAACTAACTGTAACTAATAAACTAATTAATGAGATAATAAAAATAATGATTGTGTCCTCGCAAGATGAGGACTCACTTCTAACTCTGACTGCTGATACTGAAATCTACTGATGCTCTGGAGCGCGTGTCTCTGAACCTATGGTATAAGACATCATAGCGCAAATGCGTCAGTACTTTGAATGTACTGGTATGCATGTGGGGTAGGCTGAATGCATGGGTTCATATGCATGAACAATACTAACTGACTGACTAACATAAACGTGAGAAAGTATGCATAAATACATAATACTGTAAATGAGATCATGAAAACATGATTAATGAGTCTGAGTACTGATAACATGAGTTTACTGATATATCTGATAATATGGGTGACTGAATCTGATAGTCCTGAACCTGATGGAACTAGCTGAGTTCCGTACTATCTGAGTTGACTGTATCTGACAGTCCTAAAATCTGAAGAACTATCTGAGTTCTTTTACTGAGACTGATTCTGAAACTGTGAGAGATAGTTATCTAACCGACATGCCCTAAATGCGCTACAATAGCTAAGCTGGGATCCAATCTGTGCCCTGATTGGAAGGGTGTCAATGTCGTGCCACTGGTAGAGACAAACTGTGGGTAACCCTCATCTGACAGTGTCCCCAAAAGAGCACGGTGGGGCCCTCATCTGACAGTGCTTATCCACCTTATCAACCCTTATCTGACAGTGTTGATGTCTCAATCTATGCTGGCTACATAGTTCTGGAACGCAAGGATGACTACTAAGAATCACACCCTCACCTGACAGTGTGTGTTCCCATCCTTGGGTTCACTCGGTGCTAATTCCTACTCCCATCTGAATAGACATTGAACATGATTAACTAGACTGAACTGACTGGATTCATAAAGTTTCATTGACTGAAGGAATACTACTGAGATTACTGAGTTACTGAACTTTTCTGAGTCACGTGACTGACTGAATTCTACTGATAATCCTATCCCAAAGAGAATTTATCAAACGAAAATGAAAACCAACAGGTTGTTGGTTCCAACATGCATATCTCGACAAATTAACTGTAGATGTCACCAGGTTCAATTTCACAAATTATTACTCTAAGTGTTTTTACATATGATTACTCTTTAAGTGATTGTAGATATCAGCAGGTTCATTTGCACATTCAACAAACAACAACAAGAGCAACAAGATGTCAACAATGCTAGTGAATCGACACTTGTTCTCCACATGGTTATATGGTTCATATTTTAACAACAATGTCATATTTTATTCCTTTCGGGAGTGATACCACTAAATGTATCACCAATTGGAGACAACTCTACACCGTTAATAGAAAAATACATCACATCCCTAAACTGTTAACAGTTAATTTCAGAGATAAGGAAAATAATTCACATAGAACTATAAAGAACTCTTGTTATCAAATACGAATGAAAAAACTAAAAAAAGAAAAAAGGTAGAGAGATGAGATAAAGTAGATATTGAATGCTGAGTGAAAAAACAGCAAAAGAACGAAGGAGGAAAGAAACAAGATAAAGCAAGCATCAAACATAGAGTGAAAAATAACAATAAAAAAGGAAAGGAATGAGATAAAACAAGTATCAAACACCAAGTGAAAATCAAAAACAACAAAAGAAAGAAGGAAAGAAGTCGTTTCCATAGTTCTAACCATGTGACCTCGTAACCACATAACAATAATGTTACCAATTACACCGAGACTACTAGTAGATATTTACTTGTTTAATATATATGTATGACATTTTTTGTGGCCAGGAGCAACACTTGGAAAGGGAACAAGTGCTACAATGTCTGATGATGAAGATGAGCTACAGATGGATTTTTCATTAGACCAATCTGAAGGTGATGCACATGACTTGATGGGTATGGGATTTGGTCTTCCTACTGAATCTGAAAGGTCTCTAATGGAAAGGGCCATACAGGAACTCAAAATTGAGCTCAAATAGGTAACCTCAAAAACCATGCATATGAGCAAGTTTTTTTAAGATAAGTATAAAAAGAAATATCCAAACAGACAGCTGAAGTAGGCATGTCGACCTGCTGCCTTGTCAACTCAAAAACTAACCATTTCACCTCTTTTTTAGTTTGACATAAACTTTGTTGTTGATACTTATCAAGTGCTAATTTGTAGATTCGGATATCATAGCTATCATTTGGTTGTTGCAGGGATTTAGATCAAGAATTGAAGATATGAGGAAAGAGATACTGAGAAAGATAAGGGCAGGAAAGATACCTGGTGAAACCGCTATTGTTTTAAAAAATTGGTCGCAACAACACTCTAAATGTACTTATCCTACTGTAAGTCACTCACCTAATATATAGTAATTATTTCTTGTGAAACCTGAAAATTCCTTAGTTCCTGATTAAGTTGTGCGGACTCTTCACTTTTCATGTACCCGTTGACATCTTTGAATGAAGAGTCCCAGCAACACAGGTTCCTGAAACACTTTCTTGACATGGATTAACTAACTCTAGTAATATAATGTCATACATATATATTAAACAAGTATTTGTAGTTACATGACAACTGAAAAGGAGATATATAGTTTCACAGGTGTATATTTAAGGAACTTTGAATTGAAACAACTGTTGGAAAACAAGAAAATGAAGACATAATAATTTCACTACATATTAATACATAGTCCATACACCTAATATCCAACAATGTTACAACAATTCATGGGAACTCAATTCAAAATTTCTCTTCTTTTCTTGTTTTTTTACTCAGTTTTATCTAATCAAATCCAACTAAATTCCACTTTGGAACGCAAAGCTTTACTTGATCATCTTTGGGTATCAAAGCAGTGAGCAGAATCAGCAACCAACATTTATGTTCTAACGTAATTCAAAAGAGCACTACATTACTCCGCAAAATTGAATGCAACTTTTCAAATTGATTCATTAGACACTAAACAACTTTGATTAATTTTTATAACAACTTGACATTGAATTATAGGGACTAATTTAACACTTCATTCTAAGACAAAAAATAAACCAAAGTAAGGTTTGACAGTGAAATTTCTTGAAAGTCTGTCCATTTTTTACCTCGAATCAGTGAAATTGACCGTCGTTGTTACCACTTTTTGTGAGAGATGCAATCTTTACGTCCAACTTTTGAGAGAGATGCAGAGAGAAAAGAGCCGAGAGAGAGAACGTAGAGAGAAGCGTGCCCTTGAGAGAGAGGAAGTGTGTGTGTGTGAGAGAGAGAGAGAGAGAGAATTGGAAAAGTTGTGCATTTAGTGTCTATTAAAAGTAAATTTCCAACTACTTCAGTCGAAAATAAATTTAATATGCTTAATTATTTAACGTTTCCTACTACTTCGGTTGGTTAAGTATTTAATATAATAAATTATGTATTTAAATTAATTATTTATAAAAGTTCCAACTACAGTAGTCGGAAAGATTTTTATTATATTTAATTATTTAATTTTTCTAACTACATCAATCGATTATATATATTTGATATTTGATACTTACAATTTAATTGTATATTTAAATTAATTAATACAACTTAATTAAATATTTAAATTAATTAATACAATGTGAAAGACTAACGTGTAACTTATATTTTACATATAATTATTTATTTAATAATTCAATATAACGTTCCGACCACTGCAGTCAGTATAAATCAAATATATTTAATTATTTAATTAATTATATTTTCGACTACGGTAGTCAGAAATACATATTTAATTATTTATTTAAATAATTATTTAATTTTGATGTAAGGGTACAATTATATATTTACTAGTCTATTTAATTAATTATTTTCATTTTTGACTACAACAGTCAGAAATATATATTTAATAATTTATTTTACTTATTTTTTAAATTCCATATAAGGAACTGCTTATACATTTAGTAATATATTTATTTAATTATTTACATTTACGACTACTGTGGTCGGATATATACTTAATTATTATTAATTTTGTTTAGTTATTAGTATTTTCGACTACAGTAGTCAGAAATATAAATTTAATAATTTATTTAAATAATTATTTAATTTTCATATAAGGGACTGATTATATATTTAAAATTATATTTATTAAATTATTTATATTTTCGACTACGGTATTCGAATATATATTAAATTAATTATTAATTTTATTTATTTATTACTGTTTTCGACTACTGTAGTCAGAATTTATATTTTTCGGAATTTGCCGCCAAACATTCTGATGTTTTTGTCACAAAAAGTATTGAAAAAATATTTTGTAAAAAATAAAAATAAAAAAATAATATTTCCGACCGAAGTAGTCGAAAATTTCCGACTACTTCTTTCAGTCGAAAATTGTCAGTCGGAAAACAATGAATTTTTGGTAGTGGCTCCCAACAGAGTTTTCTCCATGCCCAGGGTCGAACCCTCAACCTCTGGTTAAGGGTGGAGTAACCCCATCCGCTGCACCACAATCCATGTTGGTGATGATTCCTCTTCTTCACAGTCACTTGTAATTGATGTAGCATCAAGTAGTCCTCCTCCCGTTGTTGCATCTGTAGTGACTCTCATGTATCAAATATGAACTTTATGCAATATGAATTTATAGAAATATAATAGAATGAGACTTTCGCTAAGCATTTAAATTTGCAAAAAGAAGAAGGTACACAAGAAGCAAAAGCAACAAGATGTTGAAGAAGGAAATAGAAGTAGAAAAAGAAACAAGGAGAAAAAATAAGAAGAAGCAGAGGAAGAAACAAGAAGAAAAAACATCAATGAGTATTAGCTTAAATTTATTATTAATTTATTGAGTATTTTATCTTTTGGTGAGGATGTCTCTAAACGTATTGGAGCAGGTTGGATGAAGTGGAGGCTCACCTCGGGAGTGTTGTATGATAAGAAGGTGCCCCTTAAGCTTAAAGGAAAATTCTACAGAGTGGCAGTCCGTTCGTCCATGCTGTATAGAGAGGAGTGTTGGCCAGTCAAGAACTCTTATATTCAAAGATTGAAAGTGACGGAAATGAGAATGTTGCGTTGGATGTGTGGCCTTACTAGAGGGGATAAGGTTAGAAATGAGGTTATCCGGGAGAAGGTGGGAGTGGCCTCGGTGGAGGACAAGATGCGAGAAGGAAGGTTGAGATGGTTTAGGCATATGATGAGGAGGGGCACGGATGCACCCAGTTTGGAGGTGTGAGAGACTAGTTTTGGATGGCTTCAGGAGGAGGAAAAGTAGGCCAAAGAAATATTGGAGGGAGGAGATTAGGCATGACATGGAGCTGCTTCAAATTACTGAGGACATGACCCTAGACAGGAAGGTGTGGAGGGTGCGGATTAGGGTAGACGGCTAGTGTGAGTGTGTTGGTTATGGCTAGGTGTTAGGAGAGTTTGGGTGTGGTGGGTGTATTAGGTCTGTGAGTGCATGTTACAATTACATGGGTATCCATTTTCGATTCCCCTATTTCGTATTGTTCATATTCCTCTTATTTCCTATTTCTCTGATACTTAGGGTTATTATTTCTTATCTCTTATATCTGTTATGCTATACATCTTGTTTCATGTCTCATTACGACCTTGGTATATTATTCTCTATCTTGAGCCGAGGGTCTATCGGAAACAACCTCTCTACTTCCTCGGAGGTAGTGGTATGGATTGCGTACATTTTACCCTCCCCAGACCTCACTTTGTGGGAATATACTGGGTATGTTGTTGTTGTTGTTGTTATCTTTTGATGTGCTATTATTTAGGAAGATTTTATTCCTTAGTGATATTTAGAATAATCCCATAATCTTAGGAATTGCACCAATAGTGGCTCACTTTGTTATAAATTTTTTAAGAAAGATTTCAAATAATAAATTACTTATTTTATTTCATATATGGTCATCTTAAATTTATAGGAATAATGAAAAATTATACAAATAGTAAAAAATAAATAAAAATAAAAAAGTATGGAATAAAGAAAAAATAAAATGAATGTTGAGATTTGAATTTGATTGTATCGTTCCCTTTTCTATTTTTGTTAATAGTTAGTTCATTTCATATTATTATTACTATTATTATTATTATTATTATCTTCTTCTTATTATTATTATTATTATTATTATTATTATTTCATATTATTATTGTATTTGAATATTTGAATTTGATTGTTTGAATTTGATTGTATCATTTCATATTATTATTATTATTATTATTATTATTATTATTATTATTATTATTATTATTATTATTATTATAATAATAATAAGAAGAAGAAGAAGAAGAAGATAATAATAATAATAATAATAATAATAATAATAATAATAATAATAATAATAATAATAATAATAATAATAATAATAATAATAATAATAATAATAATAATAATAATAATAATAATAATAATAATAATAATAATAATAATAATAATAATAGGAGGAGGAGGAGGAGGAGGAGGAGAAGAAGAAGAAGAAGAAGAAGAAGAAGAAGAAGAAGAAGAAGAAGAAGAAGAAGAAGAAGAAGTTAAAAAAAAAACAGGAAAAAGAAGAGGTAATTGGCCTTTTATGATCAACATTAATGTTTATTCTTTTTGTCAATTTTTTAATTTTTTTCTCAATTTTTCTGAGTAAAAATTAAATAAATTCTTAGGAAAACTAAATTTAATGCAAAAAATAAAATATTACTTATAAGTGTTAATAATAATTAATATAATTAATTACTTTTTCTAATACCTTTTTTTACCCTTTTATTACATTAATTTACTACCACTTTTTCTCCTCTTAATTAACCTAATTATTATTCTTTTTATAAGATTCCTTAATTTTCTCTTTTTTTCCTTCTTTGTACCTATCAAGTTCTCATTTACCTTAATTTTTTCTTTTTCAATTTTTTTCATCTTTCCATTTAGAATAATTTTTTACAATTACTTAACGCATTTAATGTACTCATTTAATTATAATTATTTTAATATAAATTAATTTTCAAAATGTTATCGCATGTATTCCATTGACTATATGTTTGAATGAGAAGCGACGTTTTTTTTGTGGGTGTGCATTTTGGACTTTAAAAATTTGTAAAGTAAAATTTGATGAGACTTTTAATATTTTTTTAATTACTGGTGTTATAAATAACGTAAGAAGGTGAAAAGTTTTATTTTTTTAATCACCATGAAATAATAATTGAAGCATTTAAGTATTGATTAATACATTTCGTTGGAATGAAGTTGGAGGTATTAAAATTATATCTGATGTTTCGACTTCATTTTCGAGTGAGTAAAGGTGAAAATTACATTTATTAAAGTTGTAAAGTCTTTTCACTGTTAATATAGTTTTGTCAATTTTAATAGGTCATTTAGAGCCGATTTGAATTGACTTATTTTAAATATTTTTTCAAGTTAAAAATAACTTTTTAAGTATTTTTAAAGGGCGAGTTTAAAAAATTGTGTATAAAGGAGGATTATACATTTGCTGACGTGGAACGCTTTAAGGCCTAGAATCATATTTATCTTTTTTGTGATTTTTTCTTAATTTTATAAGGATGAAAAACTCACTATAAAACATAAAATATTTAATATAGCCATATTTAATTAATTTGTTATCAATGCTATTAAATGATCAATGCTGTTAATTGAATCAACTGCACAATTCATCCAAATAATTCAATGTTTAATTTATTTCATTTATTAAGTTTCATTAAATTTTTTAATAACCATAATAATTTACTATGTATAAGTTATTATATTAATATATAATTATTATATATAGTAATGGAGAATTGAAGGCATACTTATTCTTTTAAGGGAGAATACTCACAAAAATACCTGAAGTTTGACCGGATTTTCAGTTGAGCATACTGAACTTTGCGGGGGTCCTATTACCCCCCTAGACTTTTTTAAAGTGAAATTATTAACCCCCCCCCCCTCGAAACTCTATACCCAGATTTGGCTGCCGGAGGTGTGACACACACGCCCTTTCTTCTCCATTTTCATTAGTTTCACCATTACAGCCATATTACTCCTACAAACAACATTGGTAATACTACAATACAAATTTTCACCATTTTTTCACCAAATTCTTAATTCTTCATTCTTGACATTTGATTTTTATTTAGTTCATTAAGAAAATCTTTTCCCGAATTTCAAATTCAAATTGAAAATTCTCTTCAATAATTTTATTCAAAAGCACTTCATACAGTTCCAGCATAGTTTGCTCACATGTTCATTGCATAAGTACAGTTGCAATAACAATAACAATTATATCGAATGAAGACATTAATATGCATGATCTACTTCAAAGCATACATAACTTTCCTGAGCTGGATAAAAGTTTTTTCTACTTCAGTGCAAACAGTGCTTCTAAATTCCAGTAGTGTATTTAGCTATTGCCTTAGTGTGCTATTTGCAATCAAATTTCCTCAGGTCCATATGAGACCAACTTTAATAAAAGAGAATTTCAATATACTACTAATTCAAGTATCAAGCAGCCACAACACAGTTTTCAGTTCCAGCTTTGCCACCACAATTGGTGTAAACAACTCAAACAACGAGAACTTCATTCAGTTCGAGCAAACTTAATCTCAATATCAAGTTCTCCACAAATTTCATTATGGATCCCATCCTTTCTCTTTTTCCCGATTGATTACAAATCTCAAATCAAACACTAATCATATCTATATAAGTTAAAATACAAATAGATATAATACCTAATATATCGCAGTGGTGGGTTGCTTGGTGATGGCAATGGTGGGTTAATTTTGCTATTTTTGATGGAATGAACAATACCCATTTGGGGTGTGTGTATTGAAATTGGGTAAAATTGAGTGTGTTGAAGATGACTCATTTGGGGTATGTGTATGTGTGATGAAATTATTTTCAATTCAATAATGGAGCTTCAATTTAACTCCATTGAAGAGAAGAAAGAGAAGAGAAGAAAGAGAAGAGAAAGAATGAAAAATAAATAAAAAATATAAAAAATTTAAAAGTCAGCAAATTGAGGGGTTATTTGACCAAAAAAAAGTTTTTAACGTTTTTAATCACTCTCGCGTGCTCAAGAGGCGTGATTACACGCACTTGTCAAAGTGGGATGATATATGCCATTAAAATACAAAAAAAAAGTCTAGGGGGGTAATAAGACCCCCGCAAAGTTCAGTATGCTCAACTGGAAATTCGATCAAAGTTCAGGTATTTTCATAGGTATTCTCCCTTCTTTTAAATGACATCATTCAATTCATTTTAGTTTGTGCTTATTTGTGACATATTTTGCATTATTCTTATTTGATACAAATGCTCTTTAGATAGAGAAAATAATATTGATCTAAAAGTAAAATATAGGATTTTTAATAATATCTTCTTGATACAAGTGCGACTATGAAGATCAACGTATGTACAAGTGAGGAAAAGTATCATCCTAGGAAGTTCAATGTTGAGACATTAGAAGGATCAAAGACACACCAAAGCTACCCTATTTGCTCATTTATTACACTAGAGAGGTGCCCCCTTTTCATTAAGGGTCTTTTGGTCATTTCATCTTTTATGTAATAAGGAGACTATATATAGTTTAGTATTAGGGATTTTCATGACTTAGTTGATTATTGTTGTAAGTCTTGATATTTGAAACACCAAAGTCCTCTCTCTACTTGAGGCAAACCGAAAATTGTAACTAGGATAGCAATTCAAGGGTGGAATCTCTTGTAATTGCTTGTTTTTGAGAAACCTTGGCGCTTGAGTAGTGGAATCCTCTCCTGTGTCATCGTAAGAGTTAGGTGATCGTGTGTGGAGGTGTTAGGGGTCTTAGAGTTTTATGTACTCTTTGGTTACTAGGATTTACACCACCTTTGTCTAACTATCCATCCCTTTACTTTTGTTTTCATCTTGTAGTAGTTGTGTCTTGTCTTCTTGTAATAGCTGGTTGGTATTATTGTAAGCTTATTGTTCATCACATTAATGTAGTGTTGTTGTTGTTGTTTTGGTGTGGTTATACACGTTATTATCTCTCCATTGTTGAAGTATTCTCGGATTTTCTTTTCATTCCTGTGTTGTTATTCTTGGCCGAGACTTAGTTCCTTGGGCTCTCGGTTTGTGGTGTGTTTTGTGACGTTTTTGGGGGCTGTTTTGTATCTTCTTGGGGTTGTAAGGTATCATTTGGTATCAAAGTCAAGGCTGGTTGTGTTCCTACACTACCAATCTTGGGCTCTCTTAGTCAAAAAAGTGTTGAAGTGTTCTTGTTCTTGGCCGGGTGTTATTCTTGTTGTTATTGTGTTTGGCCGAGATTTGTGTCTTGATTTGAGTGTGTTTTGTTGTGTTAGTTTGTTTCTAGTGTTGGTTCCCTTTCTCCTCAACACTTATTGAGTCTACCACCCAAGTTCTTGAGAAAGATTCTGGTTGTGTTGTGGTGTTAAGTGGATGGTTTCTTGTTGTTGGTGGTGGTGTTCATCTTGTGTTCTTGTACTGTGTTGAAGAAGTTGTTGTTTGATCTTGAAGAGAGAAAAGAAGTATAAGACTTTGTGTTTGTCTTGAAAAAAATCCAAGACAACACCAAAGTAGAAAAAGAAAAAGAGCCCTCCAAAAAACAAGTTACCAAAAAGGAGTAAGGCACTTTTCAAACTTAGACAAAAGAGGAAAGAGACAAGACTACCCCAAAAAGTTGTCCTGCCAAAAGAGTGCAAGTTGGTATAAAGTTGGTGGAAAACTTTTGAATCTTGAAAAGAGAGTCTCAAGTCTTGTAAGCCTATACCATAGCCGAAATATCTTCCTCAAAGGTGTATTATTAAACATCAAAGTCTTGGAACAAATTCTCTTCAACAACAAAGTGTGTTTTTGTCTTATATACTTGTTTAGTTTTCTTGTTGCCGTTTGTGTGGTATTGTTGCTTGCGGTTCAAAAACTTGAACCTTTGTTGGTGTGTTGTGTGTGACACTGTGGACTATTTTTGGTGCTATGGAACCCGATACCTCACTCTCAACCCACGGGGGAACACAATGCTACTGGTATCATTTTGGCTCGCCTTGAAGCTATGTCCCGAGACATGGCTAGGATGACCGCGGGTATTGAAAAACTAGACTCGAATGTGGTATCAATGAAGGGTGAAGTGTCAATAATTGGTGGTAGATTGGAGAGAGTGGAAATCCAAAGAAGCCGACCTTCTACCCCTCAACATATTTCACCAACTAGTACTCCCGAGGACATGCACCAAATGTTATATCCACCTATTGCGACAAATCAAACCAACCCTCACTCCCAAATCTGAGATCATGATAGACCAAGACACCCTCCACTTTACCAAGTCCAACAAGAAGGACTTGGAACCCAAATACCACCACCAAACCCGAGCCCTCCCATCCAAAATCCACTTGACCAAAGACCTCACTATCCAAATCCAATCCCGTCGTTACAAGCTTCACTTAACCCAAATAGACCCGTCCATATTGAGGGGTATGGTAGAGTAGAACAATATGCTAGTTATGGACCATATGATGATATTTACATTAGAAGAGAGGAGATGAGGAGTAGGCAAGGTGATCCAAGGAAAGTTCACGGCCGAGAAGGAAGAGTTGGTCTTTGGAACCAACAAGGGAACCAAAGCCGTGATGTAGGTCTAAATACCATCAAGGTGGGTCTTCCAAAATTCAAAGGTGAGAGTGATCCGGAAGAATTTCTAGCTTGGGAGTCCACTTGTGAGAGAATCTTCCAAGTTAATGACCTTACCGAAGAGAAAAAGAGTTGTTATGTGATTGCACATTTTGAGGGTTATGCTACTACGTGGTGGGAGTATGTGAAGCGATTTGGCAATGTTTTGATTGAGGGGCATCCCCCTCCTTGGTTTAGGTTAAGGTACCTCATGAGACAAAGGTACTTACCCGAGAGTTACCATCAAGATCTCCTCGCTAAGTTGTATAACTTGAGGCAAGGGAACCAAAGCGTCGTGGCTTACTATGATGAATTCCAATAACTCATTTTGAAACTTGATCACCGAGAGGAGCAAGTAAGCTATGACATTTTTAGATTCAAGGTGGGGTTGAATAGGGACATTGCCTCATGGTTGACACTTCACAAGTTTGACACCATTGATGCCATCTTCCAAGCCTCCTTGGAAGTTGAAAAGGAATTACGGGAGAAACCGAGTGTCAAGATCAAAGGGCAATCTCCCTCGGGTTGGCACAAGGACAAAAATGACCCATCCAATATGGATAAAACTGAGGACAAGGCTGCACAAGCTGAAAATAAGGATCACCAAAGGTACCCTCCGAGAAATGAAGGTAAACCGCATTCCTGTTCTAGTTCTAAGGGCTTTCAATGTTTTAAATGCCAAGGTTGGGGACACAAGGATAACGAGTATCCAAATAGGAGAAATATAATCCTAAGAGAGGGAAAATTGTACTTTCTTGGGGAGGAGGTGGGACTTGAACTGAAGGAGATTGATAAACAATCTCAAGATGGAGAGAAGGTAGAACCCGAGGAGCCAAAGGAGGGGGATGAGGAAGATGTTTGGCCTTGTAAAGGTGAGATTGTAGTTCCTATGTATATGGAAAGGAAAGTCATGCTTAGTCAGGGTATGGAAAAAGAAGCCAAGAGTAAGGAGGAGGATGAAGGAGAGAAGCCAAGAATTGGGATTGTGGGATTTTCCCACAAGGACTCTTTGTTGATTTTTAACCGAGATACTAGCACTTTGCCTAGTATCAAATCTTCTTATGTGCAGGTTGTAGAACATATAAATCAAAGGAGCATGTTTGATGATATCATGGGACCCTTGGTTGAACATCCTAACCTTAGGAAGAGCAATGAAGAGATGATGAAAAGAGGAGAGCTTGTCGGTGATGATTGTTTGAATTTAAGGGCAAATTCCTCTCAAGATAGAGAGGATGATACAAGTGAGACTATGAAGATCAACGTGTGTACAAGTGCAGCAAAGTATCATCCTAGGAAGTTCAATGTTGAGATGTGAGAAGGATCAAATACACACCAAAGTCGCCCTATTTGCTTATTTATTACACTGGAGGGGCGCCCTTTTTTCATTAAGGGTCTTTTGGTCATTTCATATTTTATGTAATAAGGAGACTATATATAGTTTAGTATTAGGTATTTTCATGACTTAGTTGATTATTGTTGTAAGTCTTGACATTTGAAACACCAAAGTCCTCTCTCTACTTGAGGCAAACCGAAACTTGTAACTAGGATAGCAATTCAAGGGTGGAATCTCTTGTAATTGCTTGTTTTTGAGAAACCTTGGCGCTTGAGTAGTGGAATCCTCTCCTGTGTCATCGTAAGAGTTAGGTGATCGTGTGTGGAGGTGTTAGGGGTCTTAGAGTTTTATGTACTCTTTGGTTACTAGGATTTACACCACCTTTGTCTAACTATCTATCCCTTTACTTTTGTTTTCATCTTGTAGTAGTTGTGTCTTGTCTTCTTGTAATAGTTGGTTGGTGTTATTGTAAGATTATTGTTCATCACATTAATGTAGTGTTGTTGTTGTTGTTTTGGTGTGGTTATACACGTTATTATCTCTCCATTGTTGAAGCATTCTCGGATTTTCTTTTCATTCTTGTGTTGTTATTCTTGGTCGAGACTTGGTTCCTTGGGCTCTCGGTTTGTGGTGTGTTTTGTGGCGTTTTTGGGGGCTGTTTTGTGTCTTTTTGGGGTTGTAAGGTATCACTTCTAATATTTTAAGTTTTGTTTTAATATTTAATGTATTTATAAGAAGTAATTACTCATAACTCATAATATTTGTAACTCCTATAATAATATTTGTAACTCTCATAATTTTTATGTTTATAACCTCCAAACTTTAATTTGAAAGTCTCATGACTTTCCTCTATTTTTCTATATAAACTCATATTTTGTTTCATGAAGACTCTCATTCTTTCTCTTCTCTATCATTTTACCTTCTAAATTATAATATGTAAAATAAAAGGAGTATTGGAAGGCAAGAAATATTTCATTCTCAACTTTTTTTATTCATTTTTATGTACTTAGCCATGCTTTTTTAATTTTAGCATTTTTTTATATGTATTTGTATTATTCTGCAAAATAAGTATAATCAAGAAAATCTTCACGACATGAAGTAATTTTGATAGTATTGATATTTTAATTATATCTATTTTGTGTGATAGATCAAAAAATCAACTTCGGTAGACACTAAATTAATAGTCAATTGCTTATAATATTTATTAAATTTTACGAGATAATGATTTTTAATTGTTAGTATAATCTATTTTTCTTTGTTTAAGTACTATATTGTATAGTTTTGAATTTTTATTTTTATTTTTTTTGCCTCTGAAGCTATTTGAATTCTTTATAACTTCTATTTTTAAATATTATTCATAACTCTTATTAGTTTCATTTTCATAATTTCTTAAAAATTTATTTAAAATATATAAACAAATGTAATAATAAAAACATGACATAGAAATTAATTTTTTAAAAATAATTGATATTTGTACGAAAGATAAGTACTCAAACAAGAGATGAAGGAAATTGAAATAAAAAATAATATTTTTAATTTAATATGTAAATTGTTGTTTTGAAATATAACCTCTTATTCTATTTACTTCACCACTCATGCACTCTAATTTTTTTTTGTTCTCACCCGATGTCAGGTACCCATTCTAGGGGTGACGCTCTCAACAAGATTTTCTTCATATGTAGGGCTCGAACCCCAGACCTCTGGTTAAGGGTGGAGTAGTCTCACCATTACATCATAACACACGTTGATTTTTTTAATTCAACTATGTACATGTGAAAGGCCTACTTCAAAAGATGTAAAGTATTTTGATTGTACAGATTGAGAAAAAAATGAAAGACCATATCATTATTTCGGATAAAGACAAAGATTTACATTTTTTTCTGATCTAAGTATAAATATTATCTACAATTTCATTAAAATAAGAAACTAATACTTTATAGAATTAATATTTTTATATATCTATAATCTATAATCTATAATATATTAAAAGTGTGAAGACCCTTAGAAAAGTGATTTGAACTTTTTGCCCTTTGTTAAAACACCCCACAATAAACAAAATTGTCTTTTCACTTTTTTTTCAATAATTAATATTAAATTATTACTCAAATATTTAGGATAAAAGAAAAAAGAATCAAAATTCATGGGGTACGAAAACAAAAAAAAAGTTATAGATATTTAGGGTAAAAACTATTCATGGAAATAAAAATTCATGGAAACTATATAAATATTTAGGGTAAACTATTCATGGAAAGGAAAAAAAATTAAGAATGGAAATTTAAGGTTGAGAAAAAACGCAAGAAAACATTAATTGTTACGGAAATTTTTAAGGAAAGATTTTTAGGAATAAAATATATATATATTTTTTAAATCTATGCATTGAAAGAAAAAATTATATTTTATTTAGATAAAAAATAATAATATTTAATACTTCTAAATCAATTAGAATTTTACCTTATATAAAAAGAGAATGTCTATAATTCTATTTAAGTAGTTATATTATCAATTTTTATTGAAGAAATATGTGTAATTCTTCTACTTCTATGTTTTCTTCTTATTCTTCTTATTTTTGTTTTGATTTTAATTGATGGTTAATTAAAGCTTTCTCCTTGGATTTTTTAGGGTTTTCTAATCTTCTTTGTTATATGAATTCTCTTTTAGATTTTTGCTTATATGCAATTATTTTAGTTGTGAATAAATTATGAGATTGAGCATATCATTATGTTTATTAATAATGATTGTCTTTTTTCTTTTTTGGTATAGGCTCTAATGATTATCACACATACAAAATGATCAAACAATCTTTCTAGAGGTAATTTTAATTTCTATTATCAATTTAAATATCTTTCTTTAATAGATGATGTTTTGCAACTTGAAAACATGTTTTTTCATTCAAAATAATAGTTCAAAATTGGGATTCCCAAACCTTCTGTCTGTTATCTATTTTTTATTTTTTATTTTGTATATAAGCCAAAATTAGAGTCATCCAAAGGATTCATTTATTTTAAAGTTAATTAGCACTTTCTAATAATTATATATATATATATATACACACACACACACTTTTATAATTGATTTGAGACGTACGTGTAGAACACATTCCTAGCATTTTAAAAATAAATATTCAATTATGACACTAATATTTAGGGCTTAAATATACTAAATTTTTATATTCATTGTTTACAGAAAGTAAATATATATTTTTGATAAGTAATACCTTTTAAAATATAAATAGTAAATACATGTAAATATGGCTACTCATAATTATCCCTTTTAAATATAGTTAATTTTAGTTATTTTTTTATTCTTGCATTAATTACAAAATTGATTACTCTTACTATTTTTATATATTAATTTTTTTTTTCATAATGTTAACTTAACAATGTGTTTTCAACAATTTATGTCACATCTCAAATTTTGTAGGCATTATAGGCTAATATTTCATTCACAAAATCTATAAATATTTAAATACTTATTATTTAAATATATTATCTAATGTTATTTTTATAATTTTCTAAAGTCATTTATGCATTAGTACGTACAAACACACACGCACACATAGACAAAATGTATTTGTGTTTTTTATTTATAATATATGAAACCTTTTTAAGGTTAGATATTTTAAAAATTAAGGAGTCATAAAATATACGGTAAAAAAAATTATTTTAAATATTAAGAAGTTTTAAAATATATTACAAGAGAAAAATATAGGGTAAATGCAAACTAATTCTAAAAATATAGGATTCTTAAGTTGATAAAATTGATGTTGCGATGTAAGTGGGACTTTTCCTAACTTTTAGGAATCATACATATGAGTTTTTTTTTTTTAGAAAAAAAGCCAAGAAGGTCACTTTATTATTTAAGTAGACGTTTGGCCATAAAAACTACTTTTTTTTGAAATTGGAGTTGGAGTTGAAGATGAAGTTGGAGTTAGAATTGTGTCTGGCCATGTCTTTTTAATTTTTTATTTTAGACTTTTGAAAAAACTTTTTTAAATATGATTTTATGCCCTCAACTTTTAAAAATTATCAAAATCACTCAACTACTAATTTATCTACTAACATACAACCAAATGTTGAGAAAATAATTTATATGTCTTCAATTGATAAAATAATTAACAACAAACTAATTACTATGATTGTTATTCTTCTAAAATTTGAATAAAAATATCACAAGCACGAGCTAAATAAGTTTATCTAACCATAATCGATTGAATAGAGAAAATATATTTTGATGAATATGATTGATGGATATAAATATATTTTATATATTCTTAAATTTATTGATGAGAATTCTTAATTACTTTCACTTGAATTAATTATTTTATTGAATTTGGTCTTTTTAAAAAAAAAAAATACGGATGAATTATTTCTGAATAGATTAGTGCTAATTTTTTTGCTTTTTCTTTATTGATGATATTGATTTTCCTTGAATGTTTTTTTTTTTTGGGTAAAGAGAACAAACTTTTGTTAAGCTAATTACCACACTCGTCTCTGTTCAAAATTTCATAAAACCAAAATAAGGTATTCGTCAATATGAATCATTACGTTATGTTTGATATGCGACTTTATTGACCACTTTTTAATAATTTATTAAAATCATAATAGCCATTATATGACATATACAAAAAATTAGAATGACAAGAAAAAAAATATTAAATTTCTCATTTTTAAATAACATAATGTACTAGGCCTTATATTTCTAAAATATAGTTCATTTAAAACAAAAGTTGATATATTCACCATAGATTGTTATTTTTATTTTTTACTTCACGTTAGTAAAATTTGGTTTAAAGAAGAAAAATATATTAGAATATCAGTAACAATTAAAAATGATGTTGTACCAGAGAAAACAAATAATAAATTATTATTTTTGTGGTTGGTTGTAGTTATAAGAGGGGTTTGTGTAAAAATTTAAAGATTGGGGTTATATGTAATAATAATGAAAGTTGAAAATAGAAGTGAAAAATTGTGAAAACAACAAAAAGTTGTTTTCACTTTTTGGAATCCAACTCCGGAATAATTTTTTGAATTTTCATGGCCAAACACCACAATTTTCGAAAAAGTGAAAAAGGTGAAAAAAATCAGAAAAAAATTTATGGCCAAACGGGCCCTAAATAAAAGAAAACATACAAAGTTAAATTAAAAAAGCAAAACATACACGTCTTGAAGAAAAAAAATAAAAAAAGGACAAAAAATTATGAGTTTATATTTGAAATTCATATTATTTTAATATTGATAAATAATTTATGAAATAAAAATAAAATTTTATTATATTTAGATGATTTCTTTCTTTAAGAAAAAGGTTTTGAACTTCTAAATCAATTAGAATTTTACCTTATATATATGAAAAGAATTTCTGTAATTTTATTTAAATAATATTTTGGTCAAACTTTAACACAGAAAAGGCGCCACTTCGGCTATACTTTTCTTCTTATCTTGATTATGATTGAAGTCATATTCTTTCATTCATTATCATCAGTGATAAATTTAAAGGTGGTTTTTGAATTATAGGCAATCAACAACTGACAATGGTTTATTCCTTTTCAATAATTTCTTGTGTTTCTCTTTCAATAAAAAATTTCTGATTGAAAAATTGGAGAAGGCAAGTGTGTTGCTTCCGAATGAAGTAGCGGAAAAAATAAAATGTTTATCTTGCCTAGAAATTAAGGTTTATATTATAAGAATTGTGATTCTCTTTTTTGTTGCCACAAATTTGCTCCTTTCAAAAGAATTGCATAGTTTTTATGCAATTTTTTAAGATAATAGGGTATATATTGAGTTAAAAAGAAAAGCACACTTTGAGCTCCATTTGGTTTTAAAGTCTTTATTTTTTTATTTTGTATTTGAACTACAAACAATTTTTTCTTGCATTCTTTTCTATTTTGAATTATGAATACAAAGACTTCTATGATAACAATTACGGGGTGCTTATCAGTTGGTTTATAGTTCAATTTTATGCATTACCGATTCGATTCATTAGTTTTTGATTTCTAAACATGCTAAATTAATAACCAAGTCAATAAAATATTTCTTATCGATTTGGGTCCTTAATAGTTCTATTTTTCAGTTAAGCAATAAAAAAACTCTCATTTTTATATGCGATATGAAAATATTCATATAGTCAAAGAATTTGTTATTGATTTATATGTAAGTAGTTTGATATTACGTTTATGCAGTATAATTTTGCACTATTTTAATTTTTATTTCATAACTTTATTATTAATTAATGTGACACACGTGCAAAACACGTACACTTGACTAGTAATCAGTGAAATGAGGTTGCAAGAAAGAACTTGATCACTTCATTAACGTAATAATCAACTGAAATGGATCTTGCTCAGGTAAGAATTCATTTACGCCTTGACTAAGACTAACTTTTTTTGATGTGATATGTAAGAGCATACTGATCTTGTCACTTTTGATAAAGGATGCTTACGACTTAGAAAATTGGTAGATTATTAGTGAAAATTAGGGGTGGGCGTGGTACGGTATTTTAAACTATGGTACGATAATTTTGGTTTTCGGTATCTAAAAGAAAAATACCATTACCATATCAAATTAGTTCGGTATGGTTGGATATTTTTAAATTCAATTTCGGTATTTTACGGTATGATAATTCGGTAACCATATTTTATTTGATTTCAACTTACATATATTCATATAAAAAAACTATAACCTTAAACTTTAAAAACGTCTCAATCATATCCGACTAACAATTATCTTTGTTAATCAATAACACAAAAAGAACATTTCAATCATGATTAATTAGTCCACGCGGCAAACTCTGAACAACATTACCTAAACTTAAACATATTACTCCTAAATAATAAGCTTCCCAAAAAATTTAGGGATAATACTCATGAAAATACCTTAATTTTGACCGGATTTTTAGTTGAGCATACTGAACTTTGCGGGGGTCCTATTACCCCCCTGAACTTTTTTAAAGTGAAATTAATTTTCCCCCAAAACACTATACCCAGTTTTGAAGTAGAAAGTGTAAAACGCGCGTCAATGACATATTGACACGTGTAGTTTTTATTTAAAATTTAATTTTTATTTAATTTCTTTTCCATTCTTATTCTTCTCCATTTTTATTCATCAAAATCCACAAAAAATTAGTAATGTAGACCAAAGTATTTTCAACAACAAGAAATATTTTCTCCATCTGCCCCATCTCCAGCAATAACTCAAACAAGAACGACTCAAAAACAAGATCAAAATTTTCAACAACAAGAAAATAGGGACAATGTAGAATTTTTTATTTTTTTTAAGATAAAGCAAAACAACTTAGATTTATGGCAAAATATCCAAAATGTTACAGTAGTAGCAGTAGCAGCAGACATTTCACTCTCTTGTTTCAAATCCACTTTAAGATCAACCACAATACTCTTGCTCTCCAAATCCCAAATCTTAATACTAGATTCAGTAGCAACACAAAGCCAATACTTATTTGGGCTAAAACATGGACATCCAACATCCCAAAACAACACCATTACAACCAAAACATTGGCATCCAACATTCCAAAACAACCTAAAACTCAGAAAGTTTCAATCTTTACACTCCCCAAGTTCAATTTAATGAAAAAAATAACAAGAATTTTTCAAGAAAAGTGAAACCCATACCTTGTTTTGCTTCAGAGAATCCAAATCACCCAATCTTGAAAGAATCAAAGCCACCACCACTAGTAGTGGTTGGATCAACCAATGGAGATACAAGGAATTCAACTTTCTGGAATATCTTTCTTCCTATTGTCAACTACAAGAAACTTCAAAATGTATCATTTTAAAAAAAAAATCATAATTTGAGAAAATTATCTTCACTGATTTCTTGAGAATTCAAAATTTCAATTACTATCAAGCAGTGTGTGTGTGTGATGAAATTGTGTTCAATTCAATTCCAAGTCAACAATGGATCACCATTGAAGAGAAGAAAGAAAGTAGAGAGAAGAGAAAGAAGATATAAATGAAAAAATAAATAAAAAACATTCAATTTATAAAAATAAGAAAATTAAGGGGTTGTTTGACAAAAAAAAGGTTTTTTAACGATTTTTTAACACTTTCACGCGCTCAATGCGCGTGAATTCACGCAATGGTCCAAGTGGACAGATATATGCCATTAAAATACAAAAAAAAGTTCGGGAGGTAATAGGACCCCCGCAAAGTTCAGCTCAACAGAAAATTCGGTCAAAGTTCAGGTATTTTCGTGAGTATTATCCCAAAAATTTATTTCTGAATAAAAATTACTTTTATGTTCAATTGGCTAATGGATGATATATAAATATATTTAATAATCTTAAATATAATATATATATGGGTTTTATAAATTATTAAAAAAAATTGATGCGGTATACGGTATTTCGGTATTTATTGCATAAATACTAAATACCGTATCAAATACCATAATAATTTAAATCTCCTACCAAATATCATAACATTCATACCGCGGTATAAATTTTTTTTATTTCAGTAGGATATTCGATGTATACCATACCATGTCCACCCCCAGTGAAAATCAAAGGTCATTTATATTGCATATGAAATTTTTATAAACTGCAACTTACTGGAAATTATGTTTTTGATTTCCACTCATTGATAAAACGACTATTTAGATCTTAATGTGTCAAAAGTAACTAGGTATTTTGAGTACTCTGCAAAAAATATACTATTATTAAAAGATATGAATTGGCATGCATCCGATGACATATTCAAAGGATCAGAACAACATAGCCCAAACCAGTTTGCTATTGCAAAAAATAGTCTGCTTACTTGAAGCCCTCCATTAAGCAATGGTGTGTATCAGTTTGACTACATGGTATAGACAGATAATTTTATTCCTCTTAAAAAATATTTTTACCTATTTACCTCATGTTACCACGCATCCCGTCCCATTTGATGCTTCCCGACTAATATAGTTATCCACACGAAAAAGCAAAAAGACACTCACAGCCACACCTCATATACACCTCACATACCCCCGACATTTTTGGATTAACACACACCTCACACGGATCCAACTCCTCTCCATTTTCACTCGCTCAATTTTTTCAAAGTTTCATCTTGATTGATGACACATGGCTTAATTAAATTGAATAGTTAAGATTTAATTTATTTCAAACTAAATCTCTAATAATGGTTAATATAAGAATCTATTTTTAGTTGATATAATATATTTATAATATTAATCATGATTATAGATTTAGTTTGAAATAAACTAAATCTTAGTCATTTAATTTAATTAGATCACATGTCATCAATTAAGATAAGAACTTGGTGAAAATGAATTTTAAATTTTATTTTGAGAAAATACATAAAGCCCCCCTGATCTTGTCCGAATTTTTCAAAAAGACACTTAAACTTTACTTTCGCCTATTACCCCACGAATCTTACTTAAATCATTGTAAATACACCATTTTCACTGAATTTCAGGCACAAGAAAGAGAGTGAATGCACGCACCAATCAGATGCTACCATGTGTTAAATAATTTAATTTCAAATTTTATTTATATTTTTGAATAAAGTTTTTCTTCTTATTTTATTTATCACCCAAACCCCCCCTTCTCCCCCACCCCACCCCCTTCAACATCCCCCTTCCCATCTCCCGTTCAGCAGCTTCCCTCCACCCCCACCCCCATCCAGTTGCTGATTTCTCCATTTTTCTTTCTCTTTGGATTTCAGTGTTAACTTTGTGGTTCAGTGGTTTCAATTTCGTGTTTATGTTAATTTTGTATTGCTTCCTAATTTTATATTAATTTATGTGTTTGTTGATTGTCTAATGATAAGATCAAAACTCCATTAAAATGGAGCTTTATAGTTCTTCTTAAGAGGATATATATTGGGTTTTATAAAATTGTTTAAAATGTTAAAAAAAAACTGAAATAAGAACTTGAAATTGAAAAAAGTAAACATGGTGGTGGTAAAAGATAAGTAGAGTTATGGTGATGATTGAGAGGATTGAGGAGAAAGAGAGTTATGGTGATGATGCTGCTGCTGTTGTTATTGTTGCTGTAATTGATGATGTTGTTGAGTTATGGTGATGAAGAAGAAGTTGTCAATGGGGAAGAAGACAATGGTGGGTGGGGGTGTTGTGAGGGAGGGGAGGGGTATGGAATTATTTTAAAAAGTAAATAAATATTAATTTTTTTAAAAGAAGATAAGTTATATATCAAATTATTTACACGTGATAACTTTTAATTGGTAAAAAAAGTCAATTTTGAACCTTTTCACGCACTTGTTGTGCGTGTATACACGCAAAGGATCAAAATAATGTATTTGTAATGATTTAAGTAAGATTCGTGGGGTAATAGGTCGAAAGTAACGTTTAAGTGTCTTTTTGGAAAACTCGGACAAAATCAGAAGGGTCTTTATGTATTTTCTCTTTTATTTTTACTACCTTTTCTTTTCAATTTATGACATTATGTGATTAGGTATGAAGTAGGAGTGGAATGCTTTTAAAATTCGTGATTTCAAATAAATAATTAATTTCATGATATAAAATAAATGTGGTCATTACAACAACAACAATAACAAACCTTTCTTGACGTAAAAAACAATTATAAAGCAAACAATGAAGAATGATCTAAGATCAAAAGTAAATAATCTTATTTCATATATTCGTTGAAGATGTTATTGTATTGTTGTAGAAGGATTCTTTATAAAAGTTCAAAATATTTTTCAAGAAAGAAATTATCTAAATATGGTATATTTATATTCCCCCCCATAAATATATATTAATTTTAGAGGAATATGTCCCATGTGGAAGACGGATATAGTAGTCCCATGATATCACATTTTCCACCTAAACCACCCATTAGATTAATCTAGTTAACTATGTAATTTGAACAAAATGCATTGTGTTCAAATTGATTTTCACGCTTTCACCACGCCATTTTGTGTAAAGTTTCCCTCAAAATACAATTAGCAAAATTGAAAAATTGGTGCAAAGAATTACAGGTGAAATGAATATCAAGTATAGAGGGAGTCAGGTCAATTAGTTATTTGGGTCATTTTAATAGTTTTTAAAAGGTGGGGCATAAAATTACATTTAAAAAAGACTTTTCAAAAGTAAAAAAAAAAATCTTCCAAAAACACAACTCCAACTTCAACTTTAAATTTTTTTAATTTTTATTGCTAAACGCCTACACTTAGTAATAGCAAAGTTATACGTGAATGTCTTCTTCACAATAAAACATTAATTTAGAAAGATCGAAGAAATTAAGTAGAATTAAAAAAAATAAATTTATTGTTGTTGCGGTATTTTATTTGTACATTAAATCTTGGAGGAAATATTCAGAAAAAAAAAAGAAATAAATAACTTATTTTTAATTAATATAATGTATTCATTATATTAGTCATGTTTAGAGATTTAATTTGAAATAAATTAAATATTAATTATTTAATTTACTTAAATTATGTGTCATTAATTTAAGCCATGTATAACTTGAAGAAAATGAATAGAGTGGAAATGAAGGGTACCCGGCTCACACAGGCAGCACATACACACACTTCTGGTACACAGGAAAACAGACCCAGAAAAACACACACATGCACAGTGAAGAAACGGCGAGCACACCACCAAGAAATACACACACAATACAGAGGAGGGTTTCTCTCACAGTAACATATACACATAGAAATTGGGGGGAAAGGACGAGGGAAATCGTATCGGAAAACGGAGAGAGTGATCGGAAAGAGGGAGAGAGACGCGACAGAGAGGGGGTAAAACGTGATAGCTGAAAAAGAAGAGAAAACCGGAGAAGAACAGTTTTTTTCCGGTGAATTCTCGCTGGAAAATGCTACTGCTACAGAAAGTTTAATCGTTTTCGGTCATTGCCGGAGCTCCGACGAGACGAAAACAGTAACTCCAGCTTCAACGCGCTCCAGACTCCATCGGGAAACCAAAACCCGACCAAAATCCGCCCCATAAAAACAGACACTAAATATCCCAAAACCGATTCCCCCATTCCCGATTTCGGCGAAAAATAATCGAATCCGGTTTGGGTTTTTCTTTGCGACGTCGAGTGGTGCGAGACTGTTTGGGGTCCAGTTTCGTGGCTAATGAGATTTGATTCGAGGTATTCCGGCGGCGCTCTAGTCGAACAATTCGAGCTTGAATTCAAATTGAGGTCCAATTCTACTCTTGGTCTCTTTTAATTTCGTTAAATTTGTTTGTTCTTGTGTGCATATGATGGAAAGTTCTTGAATATGTGTTTGGTGTGATCATGTTGAATTCTTGGGATTTTGTTGAATGTATTCGGATAAGGAAATTGGATATGGTTTGATTAATGATTGATTAATTTTGATTTGGATGAGAAATCGGTAATTTGAGAATAGAATTAAGGGTGGGAATTGAAAATTGATAAAAGTAAATATTGATTTATGTTGATTCATTGATGGTTTCTTGATTCGGAATAAACGTCGATGTTGTTGAACTCGATAGTGTCATGATTAGGCTGTCAAATGGGTAGGCAAAAGATAGGTTGGTTACGCAAATTTAGGAATTGTGGATTGGTGAATGTATGAATATTTGTTGAAGGACTTTGGTTTTATCGCATTTGAATCAATTGTATTCATTTGGACGGGAAATGCCCCGAAAAAAATTGTATTTATTTTATGTCTTCGAAGGAGGTTCGTGATCAAGGACCGAGGCATCGGGTAAAGCATAGCTTAGGATAGTTAGAATAGTTTGGGTTTTCATTTTTCGTATTTTTCATTTTTTGGAACTGTATAATTGGACATTAATTTTGGATCCTCGCATCTGTTTGGTTGTTTGTTTTCTCGTTGTGTGTTTGTTTGGTTTATGCATTTCATAATGTCATACTAGCCTATATGTTTCATGAAGCGACCGGTTGAATCACGGGACCGAGGATGTCTAACACCTTCTCCTCGGTCAACAGAATTCTTTAACTGGAATTTCTATTCGTGGATCAGTTTTAAAGAGTCAAAAAAACATTTTGAAAAAGAATTTTCAAAGGTGACTTGACACACCAGATTTATGCCAAGTGGCGACTCAAAGTTTGATTGTAAAAAAGTTTTTTTCGAAATAAATTTTATTTTTTGTCACTTTCATAGTAATTTTTTTTTCAAATTTAAAATATAATCTTTTTGGTAAAAAGGGGTGCGACACATGCAATTGGTGTATTACTGCTATATAAAAGTTACATGATGTGAAACAAATGCAAATTTTTAAAGGTAATATACCTCACGGCCTGTAGTAACCTCTATTTGGACTCGAATTGCAGCTTATATAGCTGCTGCAATTGTGATTATCACAACTTAGCTTGTAATTTATTTTTACAATGATTAAGGTTAAAGGGACTCAAAGAAAGTCCCATTACAGAACTTGTGCCTTTTTGTTTTAGCTTTGTTGCAATACTGTGTTTGTGCTTTGATTTGAGATTTACCTAAGTGCTTTGAGATGAAATTTAACACAGGTGTCCTGGGTAGAGAAATTTTCAGCATCAATTTCTCCGCCTTTGAGTTTCAACATTGATGATTTCTAAATTCAAAGGTATCTTTTTCACCGCCTCTCGTCGAAAATCTCCCAATTCCCCATCAATTCTCCCTCCTCTTCCATACCTCAAACCTTTCTCAACATCCCAAATACTCGGAACCAAAATGGAGTCAGAAGCACCTGCGCCCCCGCTTCTTCTACTTGCTGGGAAATCAAATGAGGAGAAAGATGTGGCAAAGATATTACAGGACAACAATACTCTTCAACTGCATAAAAATGGTGAACAAGTTGAAGTTGTTCTGCATTCCCAAGTCCAAACGCCATTCAAAGATGACGAGTTTCGAGTTGAAGAATACTTTTACTCCCTTTCGACTACACGTTTTGGGAGACTACTCATTTACTCCCCCAAATTGTCCTCTACTCATGACGTTATCTCACAGTAATTGCCAATTCCTTATGCTCACTTTTTTTTTTCTTTTGCTTTAACATTTTTGGACTTTGCACGCTGTTTAAGAAACAATGATTAATATGAGTATTTTACCATGACATTCATATTAATTGATGGATAGTCTTAGGTGAAACAGGAAAAAGATCATTGTCTTTTTTTTTTACATTAAAAAGTGAAAATTTATTTTTTGGAATACTGGGCAAGTAAAAGTGAACATGAACGAACGAAGTAATTTATAGCAAGTTATTTACCTCAAGTTAGATTAGCATGGTTAAGTGTATATGTGATTACTTGTTTGATATTGTGAAAAATGTGTACTTACAAATTAAACTCGCTTGCTTATTGGTTATTGGCACTATAAAATTGTAGTTTTTTCATTTAATTATCACTATTTGTATATGGCAGAAATAACTCTGACTTACCAGTTGGTTCAGTGTGTGTTGCTGATGTGCAACTGAAAGGGAGAGGTATGCAGATTTGTTTTTTTGGGAATTGCATCCATGCATTTTTAACTTTTTGAAAGTTCAAATCTTTTTAAGTTGTACTCATGACCATCTGACTTTTAAATGGAGGGCACAAAAACTATCGATTTTGTTCTAGTAAACTACGTTTATTTCCATTTTGTGCGACCCCAATTATGCTCTCTATCTTACAAATTGTGATTGTATTTTGACTTCGTATAAGAAATATTATGGAACTGGACTGCTGTGTTTGAAATATAAAACAATCAACTTCTGTAGCTACGTTAAGAAGACTGAATATTGTATAAAGAGGCTAGAGGTGGATTTTGGCACCAAATGAGAGGTTTTGTTCCTTCCACAAACTATGAATTGGAGTTGTAAGAACGGCTTTCGGACCTTAGAAAAGCATAGCTACGTGTTGATATTTTTACATTGCACACGTGACCTTTTCCATTAACAACGAATGGAAGTTAGAGAAGATTCCATTCTCAATTGTTGCTTTAATGTTAGGGTATTAATTGTTCAACACAAACAATAGAAAAAATTCATGATTATTGTCTGGATGCAAAAAATTGCAATTGTTCTATTTTGTGCATTGATAGGTTTTTGCTTTTATCATGTTTGCCCAAATTTATTCTTATTTTACTTTGACTTGATTATATAATTATTTACTTCTGAAGGTCGTACGAGTAATGTGTGGCAATCACCAAAGGGCTGCCTTCTGTTTTCATTTTCAATACAAATGGAGGACGGCAGAATGGTGCCACATTTGCAGTATGTAGTCTGTCTTGCCATGACAGAGGCCATTAAGGCTATCTGTTTGGAAAAGGTAAGTACTTATTTTACAGATCTGCGTAATGGCATCCTAAATTGAAATTTGATTGGTAAATCAATGTATGGAAAAAGTAAGGAGATAAGTGTGACTGTATGTCCACATTGCTTAAACAATGAACTAAAGTTTTCTCACTTATCTTTGTAAGTTTTATATGCTCTATCTTACTGTGTCAATTAAACCATTAGTTTTTACACATGTAATATGATTTTTCCATTTTAGTTCGTGTACTTCCAAATTGAAACTAAAGCAGTTATATGATATATGGTCTGTGAAGAATTGTAAACTATACTTTGGGACAATAATTGCTTATTGCATTGGTCTGCTATGAGAGTGTCCTGTTTCTAAAGAATGTTATTCGAGTTAGGGGTATCCAGGATAAGAGATGATTGTTAAAGAAGAAATTTGGATAATTATCAGTGCCTACTGAATTAGTTTACTGAATTAACCAGTAAACTGTTGGGTGCACTCATATCAAATTTTAGATAGATTCAGCTGATACAACAGTTTATTATATGGAGCACTGCCATAGGTTTTTGTGTTCTTCTTGAGTTACAAGATTCTATGTCAGTCTTTTCTATAGTTACTTTTTTTCGTCTAGATTTTTCTAAATAATTAATGATTTCTATCTTCATGTATTCGTGCTGTGTTGATGAACAAGAATATTTCCTGAACTCCGTCAGTATTTGGCAAAACAATAGTCCTAATTGCTCTGTTTATGCCATAATGACAGTAGGTAGTGTGTATTTGAAAAATTACAAATACTATCTGGATCCATATGGAAAAAAGAGGAGTGGTAGGAAAGGATTTGTTGAAACTGGATGTATGCTGCATAGAAACTTTGTTTAACATGTAGATCACTTACTTTATTTAGAATAACTGTTGATATGTTATGCTTTTTTTTCCTTGTTGTTCTTGGCTGCATAATGTGTTGCAGGGAACTCCGCATCTTGATGTTCGCATAAAGTGGCCAAATGATCTATATTTAGGTGGCCTTAAAGTGGGAGGCATCCTAAGCACATCAGTATATAGGTCAAAGAAGTTCTATATTAGTGCTGGTAAGCTTTCTCACTCATTAGTGCTGGTATATTAGTGCTGATCTATATTTGATATGTTATGCTTTCTCACTGATGTTCATTATAATTTCTCTTCACATCTGAGATAAAGAACAGACTTTTCCCTTCAATTTATATAACTTTGCATGGTACTACAAACTTGACGGGGTTTGCAAACCTAATGAATTTAGTTCGTCAGCAAATTTCTCACTCATGCAGTCTTGATTAACATAGCTAACTTTCTTGCTCCCTCTTCAGATCATTCTAAATCGAAATCGACTGATGAATATCTGTATTTGTTATAATCTCCTCTTAGGCTATCGGTATGGGGAAATTACTATTGGAGTTCTTTGATGCTGATAATTACGTTGCAGGAGTTGGATTGAATGTAGGGAATGAGAAGCCTACCACATGCTTGAATGCTGTTTTAAAAAGAGTGAATCCTCTCTCACGTGAATTGAAAAGAGAAGATATTATTGCAGCCTTTTTCAATAAATTTGAGAGCTTTTATGATGTTTTCTTAGAACAAGGTAATTTTCCTTTAACTTCTCATTTGAACAACCATCATGGATATACAGTCCGACTATCAATAGTTGAATTACAGAACTTCAGGGACTAGTCAACAATATGGATATTTCGGAATGCGTAGGACACTAGATCATGTTGAGCAATATGGTCATAGATCAAAAGAACCACCATTCATTTTCTGTTTGTTTCTTGGTTTTGTAGTTTACTTGATAGCCTTTAATCAAGTTTTTAACTCATCCACACGGAAGAAACATAAAATATTGTAGCCTTGTGTATAAGTTCAAGTTCTTTCGACCTAACTTCATATTTTTTGTGTTACTTCAACTTTGGGTTTTAAATCTTACCAAAATTTAATGCCGTCTTTGTTGATCCTAAGCTACGTTCGTATAGGTGGTCCTAGTTGCTACATGCCAATGCCAAAACATGATGTTGCATGTGGTAAGCTTTTCATAAACAAAGATAGTATTAACCCACTTTTATCTCCTGGTGAAATCTGTACAGCAAGTAATGAACGCCAATGATAAACAAAAATGGAGGATAAGAGAGAGAAGAAAAAAGGGGGTTAGATTTCCCAGCAAAGTCAAGGGGCATGACAAAAATGAAGAGAATTTTTAATGCTGCTAAATAGCAACAATTTTCTTTGTTACTTAGTATTTGTTCTTTTTAATTGTGTAGGATAGTTTTGATAAATAACGCAATCTGATTGGTCCAAACCCCAGAAATTGACGTCAACGCAAGAAAATGCTTGTAATATTTAGGTGCATTATTTTGGTGTCATTTTTTTTCTTGGATTAATACTCTTCCTTAAAAAATTAAAGAAAAACCTATCTCTTCTTAAACTCAAAAAGAGAGCTATGTTTAACATTGGAAAACCTTCAATATCTGTGAAATCCTAAAGCCCCAATGTTAAAAGATCTCCAACTAGGTCTTTAGCTTGTCCATGTCCTCTTTTTATCAATTCATTTAGAGATTCTGATCATGTTTTTTTTGAAATGGAATTGATTAATCTTAAAAACATATTCGCAAGGTTAAAGAAATAAAAAACTAATTAATACTGAAGCTAACTGTGTCGCAAGACCTGTTCTTTAGTTTAATTTCTGCCCTCAAAAACTTGTGACAAGGAATTATGTAACAGAGATTCTAATACATTTTCTCCTTTAAGTTTTTCTATTGTTCTTAGTCTTATTTTTCAATAGGACATTGTTGTCTGCCCCTACTGACATGAAACCTGGTGTTTAAGTGGGAGCAAGGTAGAGGGGCGGGTCCACTACTCTTGAGTATCAAAGCTATGGGCCAACTGGCATTGGCTTGCTAACTCATAGGGCATTTTTCAGTTAATAAAAAAACAATAAAGCAAATTTCACATTGCTGTTTGCATACCATGTGATTTGAGTAGTATCTAGTAATTGTTTTAGGAAGATAACATGTTCTCCTCCCCCTTCCCTTTGCTTTTTCATCTTGGTGAGCGATGTTCAGAAAATGATGTTAGACAACTTCCAATATGAATGTGGCATGTTCTTGTCTATATGAGCTGTTCATATTTTTTAGTGGCAAAACTAAGGTGATTCTTGGAGGAAGATCTCAATAATTTTAAGCACAATATTTGTTGATGGTGATGAGATTGTAATTTACCAGTTATTTTTTAAAAAGTGTCAAAAAATTAGTATATCTGTGACACCCCAAGGCCTTGAGCTCTAGACCCTTCAAGAGATGAATAATTGAATTAGCCAAGTTACGGAAAATGATCTCAAACTGCCAGTGGCAATGGTTCTGACAACGACTCGTTGTCAGACGTCACGAGTCGTGCGGAGAACTTGTTGCCACGACAGTGAGGAAGCCCAGACTTGGGTCCCTTGACAACGAGTCCAGGGTACGACACACTGTGTCGTTATGAGGGAAACGTTGTCATGACAGTGAAGGACCAGATTTTCGGCCCTCAGGTGATACCTCCAGGTCACGACTCATGGTCAGACCTCACGAGTCGTTACCCAAGTCGTGACGACTGTTTCTGATTTTTCCTGCACGTTTTAATTAGGGTCTTTTTGGTCTTTTCCTCCCTTCAAACTCTTTCCCACGACTTAAAAACACTCAAAGGACCTCTTTGCCTTTAGTTATCAAGATTAAACTTACTCTTTTCCTCTTTAACTCTCAAGGCAAGAGATACTAGGGTTTCACAAGGAAATTTAACATTCAAGCTCCAAACTTCAAATTCCTTTCAATTTCCTCTATATTCCGGACATGTTGCTCATATAGATAAGAACATGCCACATTCATTCTCTCTTATAAGATGGCTCCAGCTAAACTAAAGGATCAGTTAAAAGATCTTCTTGATTAGGGTTTCATTCGTCCTAGTGTTTCCATGGGGTGCACCTGTACTTTTCGTGCGAAAGAAAGATAGGTCTCTTCGAATGTGTATAGACTATCGTCAGTTGAATAAGGTTACAATGAAGAATAAATACCTTCTTCCTAGGTTAGATGACCTTTTCGATCAACTTCAGGGTGTCAGGTGTTCTTCTAAAATTGATCTTTGTTCGGGTTACCATCAGCTGAAAATTAGGGAGGTTGATATTCCCAGGACTTCTTTCCGAACCCGGTACGACCATTATGAGTTTCTGGTTATGTTATTTGGGTTGACCAATGCTTCGACTGCTTTCATGGATCTTATGAATCGGGTGTTCAGGCAGTTTTTGGATTTGTTTGTTATAGTCTTCATGCATGGCATCTTGGTGTACTCCAAAAGGGAGGAGGATCATGCCAATCACCTCTAAATTGTGTTGCAGACTCTTAAGGACCAGAAATTGTATGCAAAATTTTCAAAGTGTGAATTTTGGCCAAGTGCTGTGACCTTTCTCGGGCATGTTGTTTCTAGTGAAGGGATCAAGGTGGATTCACAGAAGGTTGAGGCAGTTAAGAAGAGGCCTAAACCTATGACTTCAACCGACATTAGGAGCTTCTTGGGCTTGGCCGAGTATCAGAAGGCTTGTGTAGAGTTTCTTATCGATTGCTGCTTTATTGACAAAGCTAACACAAAAAAGGGTTAACTTTTTGTGGTCCGATGCTTGTGACGGTAGTCTTGAGAAGTTGAAGGATAAGTTGATTTTTGCGCTAGTTTTGACTCTGCCCGAGGGTACTGAGGGGTTTGTTGTGTATTGTGATGCCTCCCGTGTGGGACTGGGTTGTGTGTTGATGCAATATGGTAAGGTTGTAGCCTACGCTTCCGGGCAGCTTAAGGTTCATGAGAGGAATTATCCGACTCACGACCTAGAGTTGGCAGATGTGGTCTTTGCTTTGAAAATTTGGTGCCATTATCTATATGGAGTGCATGTGGACATTTATTCAAACCATAAGAGCTTGCAATATGTATTTACGCAGAAGGAATTAAATCTCAGGCAGAGGCGGTGGCTCGAATTGCTTAAGGATTGCGACATGAGCCTTCACTATCATCTAAGTAAAGCTAATGTTGTTGATGCTCTTAGCAGGTTGTCTATGGGGAGTCTATCTCACGTTGATGAGGAGAAAAAGGGGTTGGTGAAGGATATTCACAAGCTGGCTAACTTGGGAGTTCGTCTCTTGGACTCTGAGGATGGGGGAGTGATTGTTCAAGAAGTGGTCAAATCATTTCTTGGTGCTGAGGTGAAGGAGAAACAGGCTTTGGATTCCATGCTTATGTGGATTAAGGATGATGTGGGTCAGGTTATGGCTTTCGAGATTGGGGGAGATGACATCTTGATGTTGATGGGCTGCGGGAAAGGATTTTGACTGAGGCTCATGAGTTTAGATGTACAGGTCGTTCGGGTTTGACCAAGATGTATCATGACTTGAAGGAAATCTACTAGTGGAATAATATGAAGAGAGATGTGGCGAACTTTGTGGTTAAGTGTATGGTTTGTCAGCAAGTCAAGGTTGAGCATTTGAGGCCTGTTGGCATGTCTCAAGAGATGTTGCCCATGTGGCAGTGGGAGGTGATCAATATGGACTTTGTTACGGGTTTTCCATGGTCTCACAATCAATATGATTGTATTTGGGTCATTGTAGATTGAATGACTAAGTCTGCTCAGTTCTTGCCTGTGAGGATTATAACTACTCAGGAGTGAATTATGCTAAGCTGTTCATTCAGGAGATAGTTAAGTTGTATGGAGCGCCAGTGTCCATCATTTCAGACCAAGGTACACAATTTTCTTCTCACTTCTGGCGTTCGTTTCAGAAAGGTTTGGGTACTCAGGTGAACCTTAGCACCGCTTTTCACTCTCAAACGGATGGACAAAAAGAGCGTACTATTCAGACTTTGAAAGATATGCTAAGGGCCTGTGTGATTGATTTTAAAGGTAGTTGGGCTGATCATTTGCCTCTTATTGAGTTTGCTTACTACAACAGTTATCATTCTAGCATTCTAATGGCCCCTTTTGAGGCTCTTTATGATAGAAGGACTAGGTCTCCTATTGGATGGTTTGAGGTTAGTGAGACTAGATTGTTTGGTCCGAACTTGGTTCACCAAGCCGTGGAGAAGGTGAAAGTGATTAGAGAAAGACTTAAGACTGCTCAAAGTCGCCAAAAAAAGTCGTGCAAATGTGAGGCGGAGAGAGTTGGAAATTGAGGTTAGTGATTGGGTGTTTTTGAAGGTTTCTCCTATGAAAGGAGTTATGGGATTTGGGAAGAAGGGGAAACTCAGTCCCCACTATACTGGTCCATATCAGGTTGTGAGGACGATTGAGAATGTCGCTTATGAGTTAGATTTGTCTGCGAGCTTGGCTTCAATTTATCCTGTGTTCCATGTGTCTATGTTGAAAAAGTGTGTGGGTGATCCTTCTTTGTGTCTGTTGAGGATGTTGGTGTCACAGATTCTTTGTCTTATGAGAAAGTCCAGTCAAAATGTTGGATAGACAAATTGCTAGATTGAGAACTAAAGATGTAACTTCGATAAAAGTGCTTTGGAGAAATCAAAAGATGGAGGAAACTACATAGGAATCTGAAGAAGATATGAACGACAAATACTCGCACCTGTTTCCAGCAATGGGTGAAAGTGCTGAAGGTATGAGTTTCGTTTCTCTCTCATCGCATTTTGAATATGTCCTTGGATTCTGTTTGCATTTTGTCTGTTATCGTGTTATTATGCTAAAGGTACCCTAACTTCTCATTTGAAGACGAATGATTCGGCTCGGGGGGTTAATGTGACACCCCAAGTCCTTAAGCTCTAGACCCCCTAAGAGATGAATAATTCAATTAGTTAAGTTACGGAAAATGATGTCAAAATACCACTGGCAATGGTTCTGACAACGACTCGTTGTCAGACGTCACGAGTCGTGGGGAGGACTCGTTGCCACGACATTGAGGAAGCCCAGAGTTAGGTCCTTTGACGACGAGTCCAGGATACAACTCGTTATGAGATACAAGGAGTCGTTACGAGAGATGAGTCATAACAGTGAAGGACTAGATTTTCTGTCCTCAGGTAACGACTTCAGGTCATGACTCGTGGTCAGACCTCACGAGTCATTACCCAAGTCGTGACGACTGTTTTTTATTTTTCCCGCACGTTTTAATTAGGGTCTTTTTGGTCTTTCCTCTCTTCAAACTCTTTCTCACGACTTAAAAACACTCAAAGGACCTCTTTGCCTTTAGTTGTCAAGATTAAACTTACTCTTTTCCTCTTTAACTCCCAAGGCAAGAGATACTAGTATTTTACAAGGAAATCTAACATTCAAACTCAAACTTCAAATTCCTTTCAATTTCCTTTATATTTCAGGCATGTTGTTCATCCCTAACTTGTATTTTTACGTTATAGCAGTTGTTTACTCAATACTCGTGTTTTGAATGATGGGTTTGAACTTGAGTTGAGGGTTTTTGATGATTATTACTTGAATTGTATTTTTCATGATTTTAATGTGTTGTTTATACTTTAATTGATGATTTTGGGGTTGAATGAGTGCGTTGTTATGAGAATCGGAATGGGGAACATTGGTTTTCCGAAATTGATGAAAAATTTGTCTTGATAATGGTATTAACCTCAACCCACCTTTATGACTTTGATTTTGAATATGGAATTTGTATAATTTAACTTACTTTTGGAACATTGCATTGCATTAAAGGATAATGGATGATAAAATTTTGGTTTTGGAATGCCCTTGATGGCAATGGTTTGAAGTTTAAATGGAGCTTGGGAGTCTAATGGTTGTATGGGTTGATTTGACATAATTGAATTAGCTTGCAAGCATATTGGTATGACGATACCATGTTAGAAAATACCTTAATAAAGACTCCTTGATTAACGGTTGGGTTTGTGTGTAAACTGTTCTAATTTGGGCTTAAAGGGAAATTATGTAGCTCACCGTGAGGTGTAGTCTCGGGAGGGCCAACATTGAAAATCACGTTTGCGGACGTGGGGTCTACGTGATCGTGTGCTTGGTGTACACTTTATATTTTGGATCGCCTTGGTGTCTTTAGCCTTTCCTCTGTACGTGCGGCTAACACACACTAGGCGATTCCGGCAGGAATAGTCGGACCCATATAGCCCGTTGGTGCCTTTAGGACGGAGCGAGCTACACAGTTTAGGTTAATGGTTTAAACTCTCATGTTAATGACCCTTGTCCCTATTCCGACATCCTATATATGTATATGTGAATGTTGTGCATATGGTTTTGACTGGTTTTTGGCAATGCCATTATTTTATCCTCTTCTCTTGGGGTACATGTCAGTGCTCGCCCCACTGACCGTCCCTGAATTCTGCACCGTTTCATGATGTAGGGTCTGAGGGCTTTTCTGTTACTCCTGTGTTACTCCTGTGCAGCGTTAGTCGTTAGGTGGTGTGGTACGGTGGTTGAGTTGCTGTGAAGTGGTGAGCCTCCATCTTTCGAAAAGCCCTGCCATTTCTTTAGGTTTCTTTTCATATTTTGGGAATTGTGACTTCTTTTTTGTCATGGTCAGGGGCATGTCCCGACCTAGTTTGGTATTTCTGATTTAGAGGCTTTCATGGACAGTGTTGGATGTTTTGGTCATTGTGTTTTGACTATTAGAACTTGATTAGACTAATCTATCTTCATTATATATTTTGGATGGCTTCCACTGTATACTTTTATTGTGCTTTGGAGGTAAGGCTAAAGAGATGGTCTCCGGCCCATGGTGGGCTTGAGATACCCGTCACGACTAAGCCTTGGTTCGTGTCGCGACAATATCAAACAGTACCAACCTTTCTTTCCATTGCTAATTCAGTGGTAATATCAAAATTTATCATTTTTTTTTTCTTTTTTTTTGAGACTTGCACCGGGTGTCCGAGACTCTTCGAGTCCCGACTAATCCCGGGGGTGCACAGGTCAAAATTTATCATATTTGTTACCGTTCTCAAAAAAAAAAAAGGATATCATAATTTATCGTATGCCAGACTTTCTTTCCATTTGCCTACGCCTTTTTCTAAGCTGGCCTGTTGTGACGTGTCCTTTGTTTTCCATTGAGATGATATTTCAGTGTCAGCAAATGAATTGGAGGTTCAGTAATAAGAATAGTCATATTATTTATTTTATTGGGTTGCTTAATGTTGAGCTTGCCATCAACGATATTAGGTGCTTCTGCAACTTTGAGATCCATAGGAATTTTGTTGTGAGGGTGGTATTCCGGGACATTGTTTATTAGATTCTCGTGTAACGTTGGAATTCATAAAGTTCAGTTTTTGCTTTCTTATGAACATCAATATTTGCTGTTTGTGATTGTCTTGGACCCGTTGGACCCGTTTAAGTGCTCCATGATTTCCTCGGTGATGTAGCTATTTGTTGTAGGGATTTCCTGCATATTGGTGTATGCTAATTGAAAAGATGGTGCATTTTTCTGTGTGCATGCAGGATTTCAAGCTCTTGAAGAGTTGTATTATAGGACTTGGTTACACAGGTAAGAAATGTTATGTGTTACTCCAGATTCATCTGTTTTTTCCACTTTGAAACTCTTTACCAAGCAAAGAACTTTATGCTATGGAAATCCTGTAAAGTTGATTCAACATGTAACCTCTTTTGGACGTCACATGGTTTGTTTTACTTATTTACCTTTTTTTCTTCCTTTAGACTGCTTTCACACTGTTAAGTCTGGTCAACCATTGTACAGGTTAAGTCGGTGTGAAGTCGTCCACTTCATTTCTTTTTGGGTGCTGAGTTCAAGTGTGACAAGATATTATCTCGTCTGTTATTAACTGGCATTCTTCTTCCCTCCCATGTAAATGTAGTGGACAGCGGGTTATTGTGCAGGAGAGAAGCGATGATCAGGACCAATTAGTTGAAAATGTAGTCACCATTCAGGTTTGTTTGAGTTACTTGTCCTAAGATATAAAGCACAATTCTTACTGAACTTTCAGTTTTACGCCTTGTCACTCTTTATTTTTTGTTATAATGTGGTGTCTTTTTGAACTCCGAGTTCAATTTCTAGTAAGGCTGCTTCTTCACAGTGATATGTTATTTAAACTCCAACAGCGATATGTCATTGCAGGATAACATATTTAGATACACGGAAAGAGGAGTGCACCAGATTAGTACTGTGAAATCAATTTGGAAGAGTGTTGCAGAAAGATACATTCTAGTGGTTTGGGTGTTTTTGAACTTAGGGCTTTAGGTGAATGGGGTTCCATTCAATCTTCCTCATGGGATTATCTGAATTAGAGACAGAAAGCCTTAATGGCCACTAAGCCACTTGAGCACTTGAAACTGTTAAACGATTTCTTACAACCGTCCACACAATTTCCTAAAATTATTGAAAAATTTGAATAATAAATGAATAATCACATCAATTATCTTTCATCACAGTCCATGCAAATCTGGCAAAAAATAGGGTTCAACAACAATAAACCCAGTGTATTCCCACAAAGTAGGGTCTGGGGAGGGTAAGATGTACGCAGACCATACCGCTACCTCCGAAGAAGTAGAGAGGCTGTTTCCGATAGACCCCCTACTCGAGATACAGAACGAAAAAGATGTATATAGGTGATATCAATTAGTTGGAATTCGGGAATAGATCAATTCAACCTCAATAAGAAAGACATATCTTGGTTATATTTCATTTCTTCAACAAGTTCAGTAATGAGCACAACAGCCCTATTGTTTCGATGGAGATGGAGAGAAGACCAGTACATTTACTTTAAGTCGTATGTCTTCTAGGAGTGCTGCTTAGTCTTGTCACAGATTTTTCTCCAAATAGAAAACAGAGAACTTTTGTATTTTTTTAATTTCTATTCTATTGTTTTATGTTATATACTGGGTATGTTATTGTATTTTATTGTTTATGTTACATAGTGTTTGTCTGGGATGAGTTCAAATGCAATGACATGGTCAGTGAGGATTCGTAACTGATCCCGACTTGTTTGCTATAGGGGCCTGGTTGTTTTAAGGGGTAATTTTTCTCCTAGACTCATTGGGGAATAGTGTACTGTTAAGAAAATATGGAGTTGTAGTGCAATGTACCAGTTCCCAAATATCTTTTTTCCTTCTAGCTCTTTGTTAATATGTTATCCATGAGTTAAACTGGATTCAACATTAGGGTGAAGTACAGGAAACAACACTGTTATTTAAGACGAGTTCAATGGGGGATCACTGAGCAGATAAAAAATATCTCATAAGAGATCATAAATAGCTACCACTTCTAATTCTTGTGAACAGGTAGGGGAACATGTAGAAGATCTATGCTACTGTTGAATCCTTGATTGTTGATTCTTCCCTTCCATGGTGTGACATGCACCATTCTTCAGTTTATGCTAGTGATAATTGTTTATTCTATTCTTTGTATAGTCACTCAGACACCGTCACCAATCCCATGAAGTAAACGCGCTGTAGAGATTATTTTAATCATTGTTTTGATTAGGACCGTATAAGTTTCCTACTTGTCTTAGTTGTCCTTGCTTTAGTGAAGTGCCTTTTCTGTAATTAGCTACATAAACAAATGATTCGACTTTCAGGGTTTGACATCCTCAGGGTACTTATTAGCAATCACAGATGATGGTCAAATGTGTGAGCTACACCCAGATGGGAACAGGTTCGTCTAAACATCTTTAACATAGCCCATCACATCTTTTCAATTATTTTGCCAAAATATCTCCCCCGACATTGGTAAAAGAAAGTATGTTGATTTGGATTATTTTAGTGTTCCTTTGATCGATATTTAATTTGTGGATGCCAATTTATTTGCTAGTGATCCCCTATCAAATGTGCTTGTGTTTGTGAATCTTGATAGCCACACAATGAATGTTTTTGTAATCTTGTTTATTTTTAAGAAACTACCGTCTTGTCTTCTTTTTTTTACCTCTGAACACTGGTAACAATAATCATCACCAGTAGAAGATAGCAAGAAACAAAGGCTGGACAGAGTTGTAAAGGTGGGTAAAAATTGAGGAGTTGCAAAAGGATTTCCTGAAGCAGTTCTGGTGAAAAAATACCCACTTGCCATAAAAAAAAAATTATACAAGACAAAAAGACAGATGACTCGTGAACTATCTAATCAATGTTTTGCTACTTAATGCTGAAGAGATGAATTCATTTCAACAAGGTGTTATTAATCTTGTGTGCTTTCATAGGAAATTTAAGTTTGCTGGTGACTCAAATAGAAAAAAGAAAATGAAAAAAAGATAGAGCTGTTATTCCATTGCCTGAATGGTTTTACTGGGGGTTCATTGTTTCTGGTCATTGGGTGCTGTTTTTGGTTCTTCTATCTGATTGTCTGGGTTATTTTTGGCAGTCACGAGATGTTAGTTTTCTGATAAAACTTAGCATGTTTGGTTGGATCATTAGTGGTTGACAATTTTGTTTTATTCAATCGATGCAGTTTTGACTTCTTCAAAGGGCTTATCAAAAGAAAAATGAGCTGAAGGAGATTCATGTTCAAGGATTTATCCTCTTCCCTGTTCACTTTTAGTTTAAAGTATTCGAGCTAATTTGTCCACCAAGGCTAGAACAGATGGGAAGAAAATACCTTGTGTTTGTCTTTGTTGTTGGGGAATCGAACCTGAGACTTCATAGTGCTCAACTCAACTTCAGAATGATCTGAAGAGGGAGCAAGAAAGTTAGCTATGTTAATCAAAACTGAAAGAGTAAGAACTTTGCTGACGAACTAAATTCATTAAGTTTGCAACATCTGAAACCCGTCAAGTTTGTAGTACCCTGCAAAGTTACATAAATTGAAGGGAAAAGTCTGTATGATTTATCGGTGACGGGGTACTACAAACTTTGCATGGCAAGGGAAAATGTCTTGTATGATTTGATTTCACGGTGAGGTATATCTTCTCATTTTAATCTTATTTTATCTTATCTTTTATACTACCTTTTCATAGTAGTTCTACCCAATATATATATTTTTTTTTAAGTAGGTTTGTTCTTTAACTTATTGATATATGAAATAATGTAGCGATGAAAAGTGATATACAATCTATTCAAATATTATATTCACTAAAATAATACAATACAACATAATACCAAATAATATCATACAATATGAAGCAATAGGTAATAACAGTGTTAGGATAGTTTGGTATGGATGATAAAAGGATAATGATTACGCCATCAAATTTATTTTGACGGCGTTATACATATGGGTTAGGATAAGTCATTAGTTAAGAAGTCACGGGTTACGAATTTAACTTATGACTTTTGACTTATTTTTATTATTTTGACTTAAAAAGTGTTTAAAAATATTTTTGGATTTATTTAATATTATAAAAATGCTTAAAATTTATTTTGGCTGGAAAACATTTAAAATTAAGTTAATTTGAATTAGGGTTATTTATTGGGCCATTATGCGGAAAAAAAAATGACATATCATGCAAAATAGTTCCAACATCTTCACTAACAAATGACATATCCTGCAAAATAGTTTGAACATCTCAGTGCTATCTTCAAACATGAAATAACTATTGCATTATAAAGAAGTTATAGGCGATGAGTGAAGATGAAGATGACAGACATAACAAGTCTCGTAGTTTGATTGTACTTTCTACCAATTAACCTTCATCTACTAGAATGGGTTCAATTGCACTGATAACTTTTACACTTCCATTGTATAACTGAAACTCCAAAAGAAACAACATCAATAAAACCTATAGTAACACAATCGTTAAATGAAGTAATACATATTAGCAATATTAAAACTGAATTAGGCATTGCTCAGTCATCTGCATATTATTATTGAATTTGAATCTTATGAAACTCACGAGGAAACATAAATTATGTATATTATAATGAGCTTCACCACTGAACTATTGTAACGCCCCGAAGTTTTTCCTAGCTAAATTTTTGTCCCTAAAGTATCAAGCATTGGCTTCTAGAATGATTTATATTTATTTCCCTGTGGAATTCCTTAGATTTCAACTTTTCATTACGTAGATGATCGAATAAGTTTTCCGTCGACATAAGATTCGTCCAAAACGGACACTCGGTGAAGGAGTTATGGTTAATTTAAGTCCTAGTCGTAAAACACCGTCATTCCTGTCCTTGGCGCGTCGCGGAGAGGGTGTAAATGACGATGGTCAATTTCCAGTGCGACTCCGCGATGGTGGCGCGTCGCGGAGTAGGCCAAATTCCCATTCATCACTTTCCAGTGAGCCACCGCGATAGTGGCGAGTCGCGGTTGCCCATAAGATCGGGTTCCCAGTTTAAATTTTTCCTGTTTCGTTCAGAAGTTAACAAGGGTAGTTTGGACTTTTTCCCAGTCTCTTAAAACGTCCAAACAATAGATTAAGACCTCTACAAGCATAATATACGACATTCTCAAGATTTCCCTCAAAACAAAAACCCTAGTTCATATACTTCTCCAAGAAACTCAAGATTCAACCGTGGGTTTTCAAAATTGATCGGAGATTTGGAATCCCCAAACCATAGGCTTCAAGGATCAACCATTATTCTTCATAATCGAGGTATGCGGGTTTTTCCCTAAAATCTCATAGGTATAGAAATTATGATTTTAAGAAAGGAGTTTTTGAATTTATGAATACATTCATGTTTTAGAAGCTTCGATAATATTGTTTTAGTCTTTAGGCCTTCCCCCAAATTGATTTGAATTGTATATATGTACGTATGCATTGAAAACCGTGAATTGTGAATCGAGAGCATGAAATATATAATCTCCCTCTCCCATTACTTTATTATTTGATTTACAAGTTATGAATCCTTACATTTCATGGTTTACAGAATGATTCAAGATACTATTTGTCTTATGTGAAATTCATGATGATTAAGAATGGGAGAGAGGAATGCTTTAATGATTTTAAATGTTGAGATTGATAAACAAAGAAACTTCAGGAATGTTTCTGAGAAGTTGGCCACTACTTATTGAAATTGTTGAATGAATGGAAAGCCTTTGCATGTTTTTTGACTTATGATTTGAGATATGACTCTTCTTACACTATACGCATGATCAAGTGGCCTGAACATTGTTTTAGAATGAAATAATCATATATGGCTCAGAATAACGACTTGCAAGTCTTGGTATGACGATACCAACTCAGACAATGCCATAACAGACACAGACTAATACAGAAATCAGACTTTCATGTTTTAGAATTTCAGAATGATGCATGTTCAGAAAAGGCTAAAATATGGCATAAAGAGATGTTAGGTGGTTCCCTGAAGAGGGCACGAGTTCAGATAACTCATTGTCCAAAACCGTGATTTGCCGATTCGGGTATATTATATTACGCTGGCCTAGTGCCGTGTGGCATATCAGAATCAGAGACTCCAACCCTTGCGACATACTTGGGTTGGGGGCTTCCCCGCCGAGTCAATGGCGGATTCCATATAGCCCGTGGAATATCAGAGTTGTAGGGGAATGCCACCTAACTCAGAAGTAATACAAAGAACATACATTGCATTGACAAGAATGATTTATGATTTTCAGAAAAATGCCCATGTGTTTTGAGAACTGTTTATGCATGATGTTTTAACAACTTGCTCTCCACTATTTTACTTATATAAAATTTTATTTTGGATTACTTTGCGTATCAGTACATTGTATTGACCCCCCTCCCCCCTACCTCTCAGGTTCTGAGGCTCAATCTAGGGGTCCAGATAAGCAGTAGATTTCATCAGACAGAGTTGCAGTGTCCAGTTGGTGAGCCTTCTATATTCCGGAAGGCCTGTTTATTTCCAGACAATTATTAGTGGTTACAGTTTTGGCCTACTGGGGGCCTTGTCCCAGCTTTCAGATTGTGTTAGAGAGTATGTAATAGAGATTTCGCAGACGGTTTGCAAATGTTGCTAGTTAGTTTTGGATTTCGTTCTTCAATGCTAAATTCATATCAGATTTATGACCATGATTCCGTTTTGCTATAATTTCCGTATTTCCTTATTTACGTATGAATGGTGTATATGATTTTAAAATAGAAGGATGTCCAGGCCTTCATGGTTCGGGATGCTCGTCACGGCCAGGGCCTCGGTTCGGGTCGTGACAAACTTGTTATCAGAGCATGGTTCATGGTCCCAGGGTGTCTGCGAAATCGTGTCGGGTAGAGTCTTGTTTATGAGTGTGTAGCGCACCACACTTATAGCAGGGGGCTACTAGGCGTTTAGGAATGTTTCCCCTCTTTGTGATCTAGTTCGTGCTTTGGAGTCTAATCTGCCTCTAATCAATGCTCTCTTACTTTTCAGAAAAATCATTCATGCCTCCTCGTCGCACTATCGATCAAAATGCACAGACAGATGAGGTCCGTCCCACTCACGGGATGCGGACCCGTAACAGAGCTCTCACCCCAGAACCTGTTCCTACTCCGGGAGTACCTCCAGTCCCGACCAGTCCACCTCGGGCTCTGCAGACCAATGTTAACTATCCCCAGACTTCTTAGAGGGATATTTCTAATGTAAAATTCAGACAGTCTATTCATATCCTGACATAGTTGGTGGCCAATCAGGCTTAACGATCGGAAGATGTTGGGTCTGCATCTGTTACATCTGAGGCTACTAGGGTGGGTCAGTTCATGAGAATGAACCTGCCCAAGTTTACTGGCACCAAGGTAGAAGAAGATCCACAGGAGTGTGTGGATGAGATGGAGAAGATCTTTAAGGTGATGCATGTGGAGGAGATAGAAGGGGTGGAGTTGGCAACTTATCAGCTCAAGGATGTTGCAAATCAGTGGAATAATGAGTGGGAGGATGCAAAGGGAGAGAGTGCTGAGCCCACAGTTTGGGGCGAATTTGTGGAAGCCTTCCTCGATTGGTTCTTTCCTCTAGAGTTGAGGGAGGCCAAAGCTGAGGAGTTTATGAATCTGAAACAGGGAAATATGAGTGTCCAAGAGTACACTTTGAAGTTTATCCAATTAGCCCGCTATGCACCAGAGATGACTAGCAATATGAGAGCCCGGATGAGGAAGTTTGCATCCGGCCTTTCAGATGATCTAGTGCTTGAATGTCAAGGGGCGATGCTAAATAGGGATATGGACTTTGCAAGGCTGTCAGTCCATATGCAACAGGTAGAAGAAAAGAAAAAGATCATAGGTTGTATGCAAAGTTCTCCAAGTGTGAATTCTGTTAAATGCTATTGCTTTCTTGGGGCATATTGTGTCTAGTGAGGGGATTAAGGTTGATCCCCAAAAGGTTGAGGCAGTAAGGAAATGGCCCAGACCCACGACTCCAACCGACATTCGGAGCTTCTTGGGTTTGGCGGGTTATTACAGAAGGTTCATAGAGAGTTTTTCTTCCATAGCTGCACCACTTACAAGTCCTGAAATCTAAAGGCAGACTCAAGAATGATATTGGAATAACTGCAGATGTTGAAGATGTCCTTAAAATTCGATTAGATTGAATAAGTGGAATCATTTGATTCCCATTCTTTCAATATATGCTTTTTAACTTTAAATGATGATCATAGAATAAATATGAAACACATAATGTTGAGATATTCACAGAAAGGAAAGCATTTTGCACTGTGTTCTGCTCAAATACAACTTTGTATGTGTATTTAAGTTTTTGGCAAGTCTCACATCCAAAAATTACTTATCATAAATGCCATTCTTATTCCGCTAAATGATACTTTCTTGGATGTGCTAATTTGCACCACATAATCCAACTGTTGCAGAAAAAGTTCAAAAGAGTAACAGAATAGTTTTAGCAAATATAACCAAAATAGTGATTATCAGAAAAGTACTTTTGCTATTCATAAATTGATCATGGAAACAATTTCAATATTCCTGTGTTTCTGAACTATACAGTGAATTTTCCTCTTTCTAATTTGTAAGTCCTACTACTACTACTTTACAAAATTTCATGTGCAAGAGAGTTTACACTTTGATACTACTCATGATCTTCTTAAGCGGGAAGTTAGATCAACAAACACGTCCTCTTTGCAAGTTATTGTGAGGCCACCCATTGGATGATCAAATCTGAACTCCTCTTTGGATTTAGCTAACAAGTCTTGAAATAGAGTCTGGCTCAAATATGATACTGGCACAACGAATCTCTTCTTTTCGCTCTCTCCTGCATATACTGCACAATGACCTTTTGGAACACCTCCGAACGTTGAAGACCTCCTTATGAACCGATTAGCCTGAATAAATGGAGTCACCTTGATAGCCATAGTGAAATTCTTTTGTAACTTTAAATGAATGACTTAAAGGAAAAAGAATGAAGGATATTGAGAAATACACAGCAAATGAGGCATGTGTTTTGCATAAAAAGTTTTCTATGTATGTGTATATATACAGAGTTAATGGTGAGTTTCATTTTCAAATTTAATGCTGAAGCAAATTAGGTGGCTGCTGGTGACTGGTGAGAGACAATGGCACATGAAGCTTCACATTACACCGTTATTGTCAAGTATTTGTTGAAGAACAACACTAGGCCCCAATGAAGTTGATGCCAAGATGAAAATCTAAAGGTCACCTATCTACATGACAAAGAAGAGAGCTGAACATGGCTTTGCTTCTTACTATCAACTGTTCATTTGATGGTCTCAAATTATTGGCATTGCTGAGAAGTACCTTATCGGTTGTTGATCAAACTGAAGGAAGGAAGAAACTTGTCAGCTCTTATATTCAAACTAGCTTCATCCACAAATTTACGGCCCCATATCAACTTGGCCAACAGGCACCAGCACATGGCTTTGCCTTTGGTTTGTAACAAAAACTTCAGCTCCATCTTGTATAAATAATCCCTCTTCCACGAGCCTTTTTTATCATCAAGCACAAGCATTATCAATTCAGACACCAAAGGTCTCTAAATTTCTTATTTACTTTCTTGTTTCCCATCTTCCAGAAAAAATGGCAATGATCAGTACCAAGAAGCTCATCAAAATGGCTAAGAGATGGCAGAAGTTTGCAGCCATGCAGAGGAAGAGGATTTCATTTCCAAGAAATGGTAGTGATGCGGAGAGTTGCACTACATCCTCATCGACTATTGTTGAAAAAGGCCATTTTGTAGTCTATACAATTGATCAAGCACGCTTTGTCATTCCATTGGCTTATCTTGAAAATGAGATCATTAGGGAACTTCTAAACATATCTGAAGAAGAGTTTGGGCTGCCGAGTGGCGGTCCTATTACATTACCCTGTGATTCAGCCTTCATGGACTACATCGTTTCACTAATCAAGAAAGGCATAACTGCAGGAGATCTTCACAAAGCATTGCTCCTATCAATTACTTCATGTTGTTGTTCGACTTCTACTTTGCACCAAGAAAGTGGAAATCAGCAGATTCTTGTTTATTGAGTCAAGGCCAACATTCTTTTTGTACATGCTAGCTCAAAGATAGTTTTTTAGATAGAACGGAGATTGAAGAGTACACAATTGTAAAGCGCGTCATATATATATTGAATACTTTATTATCAGAAAATTTTACCATATTGATCTTGGCTTTCACTTTTCAATTTAGTTATGAGAGGTCCGAACAGTAATCTCGGATTGCTACCTTTAATGTATAAACACCACTTAATTTAGCAGAAGCAATTCACTATGGCACCTGGCTCCTTGATCTAAGAAGGTATAAATGATTGAAAGTTTGACTCTAAGGAGATTAATCAATCAACTATGCTTCTTTTTATGTATATGCATTACGTTCTAATCAGGCTTTGCTGAAGTACCTGCATTAGGAATAACGGCATCTGCAGTATAGAAAGGCTTTGTCTTCTAAGTTAACATCCAGTGCGAACATCGATTAGGACAAGTTTGTGGTATTTTCAGAGGGAATTAGGTGATAAAAAATTATGAGCTAACAAGTCTTGAGATCTGAAGGCAGACACAAGTTATGATGTTGGAACTATTACAGATTTCCTTAAAATTTGATTAGCCTGAATACGTGAAGTTGTTTCAATTCCCAAATTTCAAGTTATGATGTTTAACTCTAAAATATGATCTAAAATAAACAAGTAACAAAACAATTTTGAGAGTTGCAAAGAGAGAGCTTTTTGCAATGTGTGGTGCTCAATTACTTTGTGTATGTTGTATAAAAGTTTTATGTCAAATCTCACATCCAAAAGTTTATCCAAGGATGCTAAACTTGTTGAATAGGACGCCCTTAACATAGCCATAAGTATAGATAAAGCTGATGACCTTTTTTCGCGATGTAATTTCTTGTTACTCATCACAAATGCCATTCTTATTTCACTAAATGACACTTTCTTGGACGTGCTAATTTGCACACATAGTTCAACTGTGCATGAAGGGGCTTCATTATTTTCTTTAGCAGAAAAAATCTAAATGAATAACGGAATTGTTTTGGCAAATGTAACTAGAATAGTGATTATCAGAAACAACACTTTTGCTATTCATAAATTGATCATGGAAACAATTTCAATATTCCTGTGTTTCTGAACTATACAGTGAATTTTCCTCTTTCTAATATGTAAGTCCTACAACTACTTCATAAAATTTCCTGTGCAAGAGAGTTTACACTTTGATACTACTCATGATCTTCTTAAGCGGGAAGTAAGATCAACAAACACGTCCTCTTTGCAAGGTATTGTGAGGCCACACATTGGATGATCGAAGCCAAACTCCTCTTCGGATTTAGCTAACAAGTCTGGAAATAGATGTTGGCTCAAGTATGATACTGGCACGACGAATCGCTTCTTCTGGCTCTCTCCTACATATGCTGCACAATGACCTTCGTGAACACCTCCAAATGTTGAAAACCTGCTCAAGATTCTAGTGCCTTGAATAAGGGGAGTCATTTTGATACCCATTGTAAGATAGTTTTGTAGCTTTAATTGAATGACTCGAAAAAAAGACTGTTGGATTTTGAGAATTACACAACAAATGAGATTTGTGTTTTGCATAAAAAGCATTTTATGTATGTGTATATATAAAAAGTTAGTGGTAAGTTTCATATCCAAATTTAATGGTGAAGAGAATTAGGTGGCTGCTGGTGACAGACAATGGCACATGAAGCTTCACATGGCTATACTTACACTGTTATTATCAAGTATTTGTTGAAGAACAACACTAGACCCCAATGAAGTTGATGCCATGATAATGAAAATCTAAGGGTCACCTGTCTACATGACAAAGAAGAGAGTTGAACATGGTTTTGCTTCTTACTATCAACTGTTCATTTGATGGTCTCAAATTATTGGCATTGCTGAGAACTACCTTATCGGTTGTTGATCAAAGTGAAGAAAGGAACAAACTTATCATCTTTTAAATTCAAACTAGCTTCATCCACAAATTTACGGCCCCATATCAACTTGGCCAGCAGGCATCAGCACATGGCGTTGCCTTTGGTTAGTAACAAAAACTTCAGCTCCATCTTGTATAAATAATCCCTCTTCCATGAGCCTTTTCATCATCAAGCACAAGCATTATCAATTCAGCCATCAAAAGGTCTCTAAATTTCTCATTTACTTTCTTGTTTTCTATCTTTCGAAAAACAAAATGGCAATGATCAGTACCAAGAAGCTCATCAAAATGGCTAGGAGATGGCAGAAGTTTGCAGCCATGCAGAGGAAGAGGATTTCATTTCCAAGAAATGGTAGTGATGCGGAGAGTTGCACTACATCCTCATCGGCGATTGTTGAAAAAGGCCATTTTGTAGTCTATACAATTGATCAAGCACGCTTTGTCATTCCCTTGGCTTATCTTGAAAATGAGATCATTAGGGAACTTCTAAACATATCTGAAGAAGAGTTTGGGCTGCCGAGTGGCCGTCCTATTACATTACCCTGTGATTCAATCTTCATGGACTACATCGTTTCACTAATCAAGAAAGGCATAACTGCAGGAGATCTTCACAAAGCATTGCTCCTATCAATTACTTCATGTTGTTGTTCGACTTCTACTTTGCACCAAGAAAGTGGAAATCAGCAGATTCTTGTTTATTGAGTCAAGGCCAACATTCTTTTTGTACATGCTAGCTCAAAGATAGTTTTTTAGATAGAACGGAGATTGAAGAGTACACAATTGTAAAGCGCGTCATATATATATTGAATACTTTATTATCAGAAAATTTTCATGGCTCACTTTTCAATTTGGTTATTAGAAGTTCTAACAATCTAATCTTTGATTGGAACATTTTATGTATACTGTTTTGACTACTACACACTGCTACATACACGACTATTGTTCCATTGTTGTGTAATACTGATAGGAGTAGTTAGTTAGTTACCCGATAGCTGAGTTAGTTGTAGAAGTTGTTGAAGGTTGTTAGAGGTTGTTAGATAATGATTAGTTAGTTACAATGAGTTGGATATATGATTCACTTCTTAGCTCATTCTTAGCTCAAGTCTATAAATAGACTGATAATTGTAAAGCTTCACAAGAGAATAATAAAAATTCAGCTTCAGTCTATTTTCTTCTTCTCCTTGATTGCAAGCTACCAGGCTGCAATGCTTCTATTTCACATGGTATCAGAGCCACAAGCTCAACACTAAGCGTGTTTTCGATCTTATTTCACTGAGTTCACTGTGCAATTTGAGATCTCTGTTTCAGTACATTTTCGATCTCTGTTTTGAGTTTCTTCTTCGCGATTTAGATCTACATTACAATTACATCCTATCAATCATGGCGCCTAAAATTGATCAAAGTGATCCACTTTTCATTGGTGCATCTGATAGTTCCAGTGTTGTACTTGTTCCAATCAAATTAACTGGTTAAAAAAATTATAGTTTATGGAGTCGATCGATGCGTATTGCTCTCTTAGGGAAGAGAAAGTTTGGATTTGTCACTGGAACCTTCAGCAAGGAGTCGTATAGAGAGGAGCTTCATGAGCAGTGGGAAATATGTAATCTAATTGTGCTTTCCTGGATCATGAACACTATGAGTGAAAGTCTGCTATCTGGAATTGTTTATGCCACGAATGCTTATGCAGTTTGGGAAGATTTGATGGAGAGATATGACAAGGTGAATCGTATGCGTATATATCAATTGCATCATGAAATCAATTGCACTCTCAAGGTACAGATTCAATCTCAGCTTATTTTACCAAATTGAAGAGTTTATGGAGTGAGTATGATGTACTAGTGCCAAATCCTAGTTGTGATTTCCCTAAGTCTAGAGAGTACTCAGATCATATGTGTCAACTTAGACTTTTACAGTTTTTAAGTGGCTTATATGAGTCCTATGATCAAGCTAGAAAACAGATATTGCTCAAAGGAGTGACTCCTACTCTTAATCAAGCTTATACTATGCTTATAGAAGATGAAATCCAACACTCAGTTTGTATGATGACTGTGAATAACATATCAGAACCACTTGTTATGAAAGTGAATTGAAATTATGGTTTTGGACAAGGCAACACTAACTATAAAGGCAGAAAATGTGAATACTGCCATCTCTTAGGTCATACCAAGGAAACTTGTTATAAGTTTGTAGGGTATCCAAATGACTGGAAGAACAAGAAGAAACAAGGCTACAATTCTAACTTCAGATCACACAGAACACTGGCAGTAACAGCTTCTCCACACATAAATGTGGTAAAAACTTTATCAACACTGGTAATAAGTCTTCTCAAGCTCCAACTATGGTAGTTGGTCAGGTTGATGCTGCTAGTTCTAGTCATAAGGTGACTCGCGCACCACTGGACAAGCCTCACACATTCACTGAGAAGGAGTACACTTAGATTATGACCATGTTTATCAAGGATACCAAAGATATGAAACAAGTAAATATGACAGGTATTACTACTTGTTTTCTATCCAAAGCATGTCCTGACAGTTGGATTATAGACTCCGGTGCTACATATCATATGTATGCACATAGAAACTTCTTCAAAAGTAGTACCAGATTAGATTCTAAACATTTGGACAAGTTGCACCTCTCAACAAGTGATAAAGTGACAATCTCACACACTGGAGAAGCCTACATTTTTGCAAATGAAGTGATCAAAGATGTTCTACTTGTTCCGGAATTCAAACTCAATTTGTTGTCTGTTGCTAAGATAACCAAGGAACTTTCATGCTTTGTATACTTTTATCCTAATTTTTGCATCTTTCAGGACCTCTTCAATGGCAAGGTGAAGGGGATTGGTAGACAAAAGGGTGGACTATATGTTCTTAAAGGTGGTTGGACAGGAGATACTAATCACTCAGGATCAAAAACCTGCAAATTCATTGCAAAAGTATCAACTTCTAGTTGCAGCTTATGGCACCAAAGACTTGGACACCCTGCTTCTCAAGTTCTCAAATGTTTAGACATTCTGAAGAATCCTAGTGATGTAAATATGTTGAATAAATATACTTTGTGTCCACCAACTAAACAGAAAAGATTGTTATTTCCTACAAGTACTACTAGATGTTCCACTTGTTTTGAACTTGTACACATAGATTTATGGGGTGCATATAAAACTTCTACTTTGGACAACAAATGCTATTTCTTGACTATGGTAGATGACCATAGTAGATACACTTGTGCACCTATTGCAGTTAAAGTCTGAGACCATAGTGGCTATTAAAACATTCATTTCCATGATTAAAACTCAATTTGGAATGGTGGTGAAAACCATCAGATCTGATAATGAAACTGAATTTATCAACTCTCAATGTAAGACATTATTTCAGTCCCTAGGCATTTTGCATCAAACCAGTTATCCTCACACTTCTCAACGGAATAGAGTTATGACGAGGAAGCACAGACACATATTAAACATAGACAGAGCACTCAAGTTTCAGTCTCACTTGCCCATTAAGTATTGGGGACTATGTGTAAAGGCTGCAGTGTATATAATGAACAAGTTACCATCTTCTGTTCTGAGTGGTAAGATCCCATTTCAGTTGTTGTTTTCCAAGGATCCCAAGTTATCTCATCTCAGCGTATTTGGATGCCTATGCTATGTAACTATCCTACCAAAAGGTAATAAATTCACAGAAAGGGACAAACCTGCAGTATTGATGGGATATTCAGAGTCTCATAAGGGATATTTGTTGTTGGATTCCACCTCAAAGAGACTATTAGTCAGTAGAGATATTGTGTTTCATGAATATACATTTTCTTTTGCTTCCTCACCAGCACAAAATACACAAGCTTCCTTATCTGAAGAAGTTATCACTGACTTCCTGATCCCCACAGATGCTGAAATACTCACTGAGATATCTACTGAGAGTGTTACTAAAGATGCTCCAATTAAGGAGGATGGCATTACTGATGCTACATTACCTGGTACTACATTACCTGGTGCAGCTTCACTTGGCATAAATCATGCAGACACCTGTCAAGATGAGCCTTCCCTACCTCAACCATCTTTATGTAGACCAAAAAGAACAAGAAGACCACCAGTATGTATGCATGATTAATCATGTTGACACTTCCAGAAATCGGAGATGCAAGCATCCATTAGCCAACAGCTTGTCTTACAAGAATCTGAGTCCTATTTATCAGTGCTATTTAACCAAATTCTCCACTTTGACTGAGCCTTAGTACTTTAAATAAGATGTGCAAGATGAAAGATGGGTGGAAGCTATGAAGTCAGAAATTCAAGCCTTGGAAGACAACAACACATGAATCATGGTTGATCTACCTAAAGGGAAGAATAATATTGGTTCCAAGTGCATATACAAATCAAATATCTTGAAAATGGTGAAGTGGAGAGGTTAAAAGCAAGGTTAGTGGCCAAAGGATATAGTCAATAGGAAGGGTTAGATTATCATGAAACCTTCTCACCAGTGGCAAAAATGGTTACAGTCAAATGTGTGATTGCAGTAGCTGTATCTAAAGGTTGGAATCTTCACCAAATGGATGTGTATAATTCATTCCTACAAGGGGATCTTGAGGAGGAAGTTTACATGAAAATACCAAAAGGATTTAGAAGATAGGGGGAGCACAAGGTATGTAAGTTGATCAAATCTTTGTATGGTCTTAAGCATGCCTCCAGGCAGTGGAATCTGAAGCTCACTCATGCCTTACTTGATGCTGGTTTTACCCAGAATACACATGACTATTCCCTATTCACTTTGCATCAAGGTGATGATACTGTTATAGTGCTTGTATATGTTGATAATTTGCTAATTACTGGGAGCAGTGCATCATTGATCAATGCCACCAAAATCAAGCCGTATCAGCAGTTCAAAATAAAAGACTTGGGGGATCTCAAGTATTTTTGGGGTATTGAAGTTTTAAGATCAGCATCAGGGATCATATTGAACCAAAGAAAGTACATTCTTGAGTTGATTGCTGACACAAAACTTAGTGGTTCTAAACTTACTATTACTTATTTAGAGTCTAATTCCAAGTTAACCTTAATTAAGTATGATCAAGCCACGACCGTACAAGGAGATGAGTTGCTATCTGATATTTTATCTTACCAAATACTTGTTGGCAAACTTATGTATGCCACTATTACAAGGCCAGACATTAACTTTGTTGTCCAAACTCTCAGCAAATTCATGCAACACCCCAAGAAGTCTCACTCTGAAGTAGCTACTAGGGTGGTCAGATACCTTAAAGGTTCTGTTGGTCAAGGTGTCTTGTTAAAGGCTAAGCCTGCTAATACTCTAACTTGCTGGTGTGACTCAGATTGAGCTGCTTGTACAAACACCAGAAGATCAGTTACTGGTTATGTCATTCACTTTGGTAAATCACTAATATCATGGAAATAAAAAAAACAACACACTATTTCCCGGAGTTCTACTGAAGCTGAGTACAGAAGCATGGCTTCAGTAGTTGCAGAGCTCACTTGGCTGGTTGGTTTGTTACAGGAACTCAAGGTTCATGTCACCCTTCCTGTTTCAGTCTTTAGTAGCAGTAATTCAGCCATTCAGTTGGCAAAAAACCTTATGTTTCATGAGATAACCAAACACATTAAGATTAACTATCATTTCATCAGGGACAAGATCAACGATGGCTTGATTAAGGCTCTGCATGTTCGATCTCATGATCAACTTGTTGACCTGCTTACCAAGGGCTTGAGCTTTTCTCAACATACTCATTTACTTGGAATTCTTGGTGTGCTAAATATTCTGCACCCTGCAGGTTGAAGGGTAGTGTTTTGACTACTACATATACTGCTACATACACGACTACTGCTCCATTGGTGTGTGATACTGATAGGAGTAGTTAGTTAGTTACCCGATAGCTGAGTTAGTTGTAGAAGTTGTTGAAGGTTGTTAGATAATGATTAGTTAGTTACAATGAGCTATCAATGATATGGATACATGATTCACTTCTTAGCTCATTCTTAGCTCAAGTCTATAAATACACTGATAATTGTAAAGCTTCACAAAAGAATAATAAAAATTCAGCTTCAGTCTATTTTCTTCTTCTCCTTGATTGCAAGCTATCAGGCTGCAATGTTTCTATTTCATATATACACACATAAATCTTTGACTAATAAAAGTACAATTGACAAAAACCAGGAGAAATGATAACTGTAACAATAACAAAAATTTTAGTCTAATCTAATAATTATTGCATTCTATGGATCCTTTGCGATCATTGTTTATTGTTTTATGTTCACAGTTAAGTTTGTATTGGCTCCAAGAGAACGGTAATATTTTGAGCACTTCATGTGATATTTGGTCTAACTTGTTCTGTCTTACCACTGTACATCTGATACTAATGCATCTACGGATATGTGCATCTGAAGATCCACAGAGGATGGATCGTATACATTGACCTTCCTCATATTATCATATCTATATTTGCTCTACATGTGCTCGCACTTTTAAAGTTCGGACTTTAATAGTACTAATGCTACATATAATTATGGCTCAGTCCCAAATAAGCACTGAGATAATCTTTAAGGATCATAACTGTTAGGAAATTAAGATTTATCTAGAAACTCCTAGTTAGTAGATATTTTCGTAGTAGAAACTCCTAGATATTAGATATTTTTTGGAATAGGTTCTTCTAGAATATCCTAGTGTAGTATCTTGAATAAATATCTTGTAGAATTATCTAGATATTCTAGAGAAATAGAAGATAAGGATCACTAGATTTTTCTTGTAGATGTATCTAAAAGGATATCTAGAATCATCCATGGAAAAGTATAAATAGAAGGCACATTGTGCATTTATATCCATCCAGCAAAAATAGAAAACAAAGCAAAAAAGTTTCAGCTTTTCCCTTTCCTGCAGTTTCTTTTGTAGCAATTTACAGCTGCATCATTTTCACTATTTCAGCTTGCTGTTTTCCAATCCTTCTTACCCTTATTTTGACATAGTATCAGAGCCCATTTCTTACGGGATCTGAATCTGTTTTTTTGTTGATTGGCTCATCTTATTTTTAGCTCCTTTTTCTTGGATCTATTTGCTTAAAAACATGGCACCAGAAAATCAACCAATAACGGGTCCTTCGATTTTCTCACGGGAGAATTACCATATTTGGGGAATTAAAATGAAGGCTTATTTGAAGGATCTCAACTTGTGGGATGTCATTGAGAGGGGAGAACCTATTTTCCAGCCATTAAGAGACAACCCAACTCTCAATGATAGCTAGATCTCCAAGAGCTCTCACTTGCATACATTCAAGCCTTACAGAAGTGATGTTTACAAGGATTATGGATTGTGAGACAGCCAAAGAAGCCTGGGATAAGCTAAAGAAGGAGTTTGAAGGTAGCAATAGAGTTAAGTCTATTAAGGTCTTAGCTTTGAAGAAGGAGTTTGAGCTCTTGAAGATGAAGGATTCGGATAGTGTGAAAGAATACTCTTCCAAGCCGATGGATATTGTGAACCAAATAAGGATACTTGGTGAAAAAATTTCAGATCAGAAGGTTGTAAGAAGATCATGGTCAACCTTTCGGATAAATTTGAATAAAAAATCTCAGTTATTGAAGAGTCTTGTGACTTGAATATTCTTTCAACAGCTGAGATGATCTCTAAATTGCAAATCCAAGAGAAACGGGTAACCATGAGAAGCGAAGGGACAGTTGAAGATGCCTTTCAAGTAAGGCATAAATTCAAGCAACAAAAGGAAGAAAAAAAGTCTCTTTAGACCACACTGGAGAGGGGAAATCTGGTGGACACCAAGGTGAATCGTCGAGGAGACCTTGTGGTATTTGTAAGAAGACAAACCACTTGGAGGAGAATTGTTGGCAAAAGTCCAAGAGGTCTCCTATTCAATAAAAATACTACAAGAAGTATGGGCATATTGAGAAGTATTACAGGCGAAAGAAAACTCAAAGTGGTCAGTCTTCCCAATGAGTAAATTTTGTGGAAGATCACCAAGTTGAGAAAATAGAGGAGGAGGTATTCATGGCTTCGCACAAATCACATGTTGATAGATATAATTGGTATGTCGATAGTGTGTGCACAAGGCACATGGCGATTGATGAAAATCTATTTGTTAGCCTGGACAGGTCTGCTAGGACCAAAGTGAAGCTTGGAGATGGTGTACTTAGTGCAAGCTCAAGAAAGAGGATCAGTGAAATTCCATACGGACAAAGGTATGAAAAATCATAAACGATGTTGTTTATGTGCCAAGACTGACTCAAAACTTGTTGAGTGTTACTCAGTTGCTTCACAATAATTATTCACTTACTTTTAAGGATAAAAAATGTGTCATTTATGATCCTAAAGATTGTGAAGTAGTTAAAACTAGCATGATTGGTAATTCCTTTCTAATTTCATGCTATTCTACTGAAAGTTTCTCTTTCAAGGTTGAAATGAGTGATACTTGGCTTTGGCACAAAAGATTCGGTCATTACAACCTTAGTTCATTGGCGTATATGCAATCCAAGGGTATGGTGCGTGATGTACCCAAAATTGACATGTGCCGAGATATTTGTGAGTTATGTCCATTTGGTAAACTACATAGACGATCCTTTATAAAGGAAGTCTTTGGAGGGCGAAGGAAAATCTAGAGTTGGTTCATATGAATATATGTGGACCAATGAAGACGGCTTCTTTGAGTGGGAATAAATATTTTATTCTCTTTATAGATGATCTAACTCGAATAACATGGGTTTATTTTTTAAGTAACAAAGTTCAGGTGTTTTCTATTTTCAAAGAATTCAAGGCTATTGTAGAAAGGGAGAGTAGTTGCTGATTGAAGTATATCACGTTAGATAATGGAACTAAATATATTTTGCATCAGTTCAGCAAGTATTGTAAAGATGTGGGCATTCAATAACAATTTACTATGAGCTACACTCCAGAACAAAATGGGGTTTCTGAGAGGAAGAACAAAACAGTGATGGAGATGGCAAGATGCATGTTGGCATAAAATAAAATTCTGAAATATTTTTGGGAGGAGGCAGTCAATACTGCAGTCTATTTTCTGAATAGATTACTAACTAGAGCACTCCAAGACATGACATTATTTGAAGCATGGAAAGGTATAAAGTCGTCTGTGAGACACTTAAAAGTCTTTGGTTCAGTCTGCTATGCACATCTTCCTGATGCTAAAAGAGGCAAATTGGATAACAAGGAAGAACTCTGTATTTTGTTGGGCTATAGCACAACTGGAAAAGGGTACAAAGTGTATAATATTCATACGAAGAAGGTGCTTATCAGTAAAGATCTTGCGGTGGATGAGTCTAGCCACTATGATTGGGATCGAGATATTGTTGTAAAGAACCAAGATGGGTGTACTTCAGTTGCAACTCAAAATCCGCAGACGAGTTATATTTCTTCTAGTCTTATTATTGGAAAACACAATTTAGATATTGAATTAACGTCAAATTCTCCTGTGTTGAAGACCAGGTCACTAGCTGAAGTTTATGAGCAATGCAATTTTGCTCTTGTGGAACCATTTTCCTTTGAAGAAGAAACAGGTCATGAAGCTTGGATTTCTACAATGGAGGAGCTTGCCATGATTAATAAAAATGATACTTGGGAGCTGGTTGATAGGCCCGAAAAAAGAACATCATCGGTGTCAAATAGGTCAATAGAACGAAGTTCAATCCAGATGGCTCCATCTTCAAACATAAAGTCAGGCTTGTAGTTAAAGGCTATTCCCAGCAGCCTGGAGTGGACTTTGGAGATACATTTGATCCTATCATGAGGCATGAAACAATAAGATTTCTAGTCGCTCTTACAACACATACAAGTGAAAAATCTACCATTTACATGTCAAATCTGCATTTCTAAATGGATTTTTTGAAGAAGATATTTATGTTGAACAAACTGAAGGTTTTATAGTTGTAGGTGAAGAATACAAGGTGTATAATCTTAAAAAATCTCTCTATGGCCTTAAACAAGCTCCGAGAGCTTAGTACAGTAGGTTGGATACTCATTTGTTGTCTCAAGGCTTCAACCTAAGCCTAAATGAGCCTACTTTATACTTCAAAAGGTAAGCTGATAGGAAGTTAATTGTGATATCCGTTTATGTTGATGATTTGATGATCACAGGTGAAGATTCTCTTGCGGTTCAAGAAATTAAAAATGTGATGCTAAAAGTTTTTGAAATGTCTGATCTAGAGGAGATGAAGTTCTTCCAGGGAATGGAGATTTCTCAATCTTCTGAAGGAATTTTCTTGTCCCCAAAAAGGTATGCCTTGAATCTCTTAAAAAGGTTCAAACTTGATAAGTGCAAACCTGTTGCAACTCTGCTTGTTGTGAATGAAAAGTTAATGAAGGATGATGGAGAAAAACGGGTAGATTCAAAACTTTATAGGAGTCTTATTGGAATCTTGCTGTATTTGGCTGCTACCAGGTCAGATGTGATGTTTGCAGCTAGTCTACTGTCCTGATATATGCAATGTCCCAGCACCAAGCATCTTGGAGCTGCTAAAAGGTTGTTGAGGTATATTATAGGGACAACTGATTATTGCATTTGGTACAGAAGTGTGGAGAATGGAGTTCTTATTGGCTATTCAGATAGTTATTAGGGTGGATGTTTGGAAGATTATAAAATCACATCTGGTTATTATTTTTCATTTAGTTCAGGTATTTTTTCGTGGAGCACAAAGAAACGGGATATTGTAGCTCAATTTTCAGCAGAAGCCGAGTATGTGACTACTGCATCTGCTACAAATCAAGGAATTTGGTTGAGAAAAATCTTGTTTGATTTGGATATTTTGACAAAAACACCAACAGTGATTTATGTGGACAATAAATCAGCCATTGCTATGGCTGAAAATCCAGTACAACACAGAAAGACGAAGCATATCAACATTAGATTTCATGCTTTGCGAGATGCCGAGAAAAATGGCGAAGTTAAGTTGTGCATTGCAGAAGTGAAGTACAACAAGCCGATATTCTAACCAAGGATCTTCCTGCAAACAAGTTTGAGTTTCAAAGGTTGTTGCAGGGAGTTTCAATGAAAAATCTTAAGGAGTGTTAGGAAATTAAGATTTATCTAGAAACTCCTAGTTAGTAGATATTTTTATAGTAGAAACTCCTAGATATTAGATATTTTTTGGAATAGGTTCTTCTAGAATATCCTAGTGTAGTATCTTGAATAAATATCTTGTAGAATTATCTAAATATTCTAGAGAAATAGAAGATAACGATCACTAGATTTTTCTTGTAGATGTATCTAGAAGGATATCTAGAATCATCCATGGACAAGTATAAATAGGAGGCACATTGTGCATTTGTATCCATCCAGAAAAATAGAAAACAAAGTAAAAAAGTTTCAGCTTTTCCCTTGCCTGCGGTTTCTTTGTAGCAATTTACAGCTGCAATTTCTTTATATTTTTCTTCCTGTAGCTTTACTTTCCCCGTTCCCTTTGTTTTTTATAGTAACTTACCATACTTCTCCATTTAAACTAATTACAAGACAACATTATACCAAATAAAAATAGAAGTAAGAATATTAAGATTTCTTTATATCTTCGTTGGCATTAGGCATATGTACATTTAACTATATGTAACTTCTTGAAGGGGAGACTTGGAGTAACTGATAAATTTGCTACCAAGTGACCAGAAGGTCACGGGTTCAAGCCTTGGAAACATCTCCTTGAAGAAATGTAAGGTGAGGTTGCGTATAATAAGTCCTTGTGGTCGGGCCCTTCCCCGGACCCTGCACATAGCGGGAGCTTATATCACATCCCAAAATAACCCCTAGGCGTGACTGGCTCCCGACAACATCACTTGTCGGGAGAACTAATCTTCTATACATTCACAATATCTACAAACACTGAGATAAATACATATACAACTCCACATGCACGAAATAATCATTAACACTGTGTAATTATCCAACAAGATACCGCATAGAGATTTATGAAAACGACAATAGTTTAGATAACAAATCTCTAACCCAAGTCCCACACTAAGTTCACGGAGTATCTAAACAGAATTACATGAGTTCAACTTTTGGGCATACAAACCCAACGAAAGGAAACATAAGCTAAAAATAACTAAAGATGAATGGCAGCCTTCACGAATAATGCGAAGGCTCACCTCAGTGACAGAATCCATATGTAAAGACAATCATCTACGAGCCTCCCTCTCTACAACCGTATCTGCAGGTATTATAATGCCCCAAAAATCTATCCCGAGACGTCACACGGTGCTTAGGACTACAAGTGATCCTAAGCTAACCCATGAACTGGCTTACTAATAAGCAACTTATTAAATATGTAATAAATATTAAATTTACTGTGCGGAAACATAATAATGATGGAACCTGTGACAATATGATACTGATATAATTTTACATTCTGATAAAACTGAAGGACGAAATTGAAGTTTACATAAATGACTCTGACTGACATCTGTGAAGCCTCTACTATACTGACTATAGATATCTAGGACGCGACCCCAACTACCACTAATCAATACATATGAATAAGAAAGTAAAGAACATAAACAAATCTAACTGAAGTCCCCGAAGTAGGAGGACTCATCATCTGCTGGCTGAAATCTACAACTGTCTGAGTCTGAATGTGCATACTAAAACTTGTACCTACATTATGAGACAATATAGCACATAGACATATATATGGATCAGTACTTTGGGGATGTACTGAGTATATGGAGTGAAATGCATAAGCAAAACATAATATCATCACAATTTATAAAATTATGCATACAAAATATAAATGACTCACATAAGCTGGAATGTCTGAAATATTGAAATCTGAAATAATAAGAAACAAATCATACTTTATAAATATAGTAGTCATAATATTTAGTTCTAAAAGCTGTGCTAGTACTTTGTCTGTAAATATTACTATCTAAGTGTAAAAAGGGCTCACTCTTAAATCTGAAAATCTGAAAGCGGAAATCTGAAGCTAATATCTTTCTATCAAGCATAATCTGAGTAAATTCGTGAGCCTTTACACTTAGTTTTCTAAAAGTTTTTCTGTTCTAAAATCTGTAGTCTGTAAGCTTTACAACTTTAGGGAAAATACTTTATCTGAAAAGTTGTTCATTATCTTTTACTAGCAGGGAGGTTCTCTTAACCGACATAAACCATGCGAGCAACATGGAGTCCAACATCTTACCCACATTGGGGGGAGCTGTTCTACCCCTTGCCATCGGAATAGAAACTAAATCCATGCGATCGATCACAAGATAAGTCTGTCATCCACGTAGAAGTGGAAATAATCTGACAATCTGTACCTACGTTGGCAACGTAGTTCTGTGGAAGATAGGGCACGCTAATATCATATTTCCCACTCGGTGCTAAATATTAGTCCCTTAATTATATGCTCATATTGTTGGAAAATCCGCTTTTAAAAGCCATAATGCTTCATACTGAAAGCTAACTGTGTAGTTGTTCATTCAAAACTGAGTTTAAGCTGTAAAATGGATTTCATGTCTTAGTTAAAGATCAAATCTTTGTTCAAAGCTGTCTAAAATCATATCATGGGATTCTTAGAAACATAATCATACTTGAAATAGTCATATTCAACTAGGCTTTAGAAGCTCATGCTTCAAATTCATATCAAAACATTGTAATGCTTATGCTTGGTAATGTAATGTTCTTAATTTAACTAAAAATCTGGAAAATATAGTCATACGCATCAATTGACATAAGTAGTCATGTATTTCAACATCAAGAACACTTAAAACATCAAAATCTTCAAATAGCAATAAGTGGGTATGAACCCTAAATTGAAATTCTTGTAAAATCATGTATATTTATAATTTAAAGCTAGTTTTGGGCACAAGGATGAAAGATTTATCCTTGTTCAAACCCCACATACCTTAATTGTTTGGATTTGATGAATTAAATGTAAAAGCTTGAACTTTGAATCCTTTGGAGATGATCTTGGAATCATTCTTGAAGTTCTTGGATTAGAAACCCTAAATTCTTGATCTTTTTGTTGAAGAGAAGAAGATGGAATTGCTTATTCTTGAAGGAATTGATTAGGGTTGTTCTTGAGGGGAAAATTGGAGAATGGGGGCAAATAATGCCCCAATTGAAGCTTTAGATTGTGTTTTTATGACCTGGGTTGAGGTGGAAAAAGACCCCATTGTCCCTCCATAATTTAAAACAAAAATTTGTGACCCGTATTGCCATTTGAAGGGCCACCACGATGCGGTTTAATCGCGGTGAGCTACTGCCTCATACGAAAAATGTCATAACTTTTAACTCGGGTAATGGATTTTGGCAAAATTGGTATCGTTGGAAACCTAATTCAGTTATCTATGATTTGGTGGGTCTTGAGCTGAAAAATTCTACATACATCAAAAGTTATACACTTTCAAAGTTGACCCTTGTAGAATTAAACACCAAACATTGGACGAATTAAAGGATCTAAGCTCAACTTGGCTCTAAATGATTTGTAGGAACATTTTTCACCTAATAAGCATTTCATATACTTGGATAAAGGTCATGAAACATGCATTTCTAGTTATGGTTCAAGGACATGGCAAATATGCCTTCACCGCAACGCGGTGATCCCCCCATCGCTATACTCACCGTGATGAGATGGAATCGCGGTGAGTCACTGGAAATTGAAAATTGCCTCTTTACACTCCACCACAATACGATGGACCTCTTGGCGCTATACTCACCGCGACGTGATGGAATCGCGGTGAGCTACTAGAATTCGACAATTATGAATTCACCCTTCACCGCGACGCGGTGGTTGCTTGAATGGCACATTGTCAACACTAAAATGCCATAACTTCTCAACCGCGTATCTGATTTGGGCGAATTTGATATTGATGGAAAGCTTATTCAATTTACCACACAATGAAAGGTCTAAATATGAAAAATTCCATATGAAATAAATTTTATTCATTCTTGAAGCTAATCTTTGGCATTTTAGGGACGAAATTAAGCTAGGAAAAATATGGGGTATTACATTATCTCCACCTTGGGAACATTCGTCCTCGAATATGGCTGGTTAGGCTGAAAATACTGAGAAATATGAGGCTATAAGTTATCATGCACAACTAAAATAAACTGTATGACTGAATCTCAACATAGTGAGCTACTGAATTGATCTGTGAGTGTATGAACTTACATGAAAATAGTCATATGGCTGAATCTGAGACTGGAAAAGAACTGAATGAAGGAAGACTATTACCTTCAGCTAAACCTGAGTTCATGAGGAAAGATGAGAGGTTTATGACATGAAAACTTGGGGTATTACAACACCCCCTCCTTGGGATCGTTCGTCCCCGAATGATACTGATTTGGTTGAAATACTAGGAAAAGACTGAAATGATATACAAGATACTTACGAACTGAACCTTGACTTAATATCTGAATCTGAAACTGATGCATGATGTAAGTACTGAGCTGAATTTCACAATTTAATTGGATATGAATAAACTATCTCTTGAAATGGCTATACTCACGAAATTGTTGGTAGAAAGACTAGACTAAATTAGAAGATGGAAAAATGATAGAAATTTGACTGTCTGACCATCAAACTGGATTGTTGGCTATACGGACCGATTCATATTGAATGCTCACACCCCAAATGAGGTGTTTTCTTTAACACTCTTTCTAGGGAGTTCTAACGATATGAGGGGAGAAAATAACTCTGGGCATGATCTGAACAAGACACCTGAATAACAAACTTCAACATTGCGATAACTCTATAGCATGGAACATAGACCTATAATTCATACGTCAGATAGAATTTCTGGGCCTTAACCACTGCAGCTTCTTACTTTCAAGCTTAGCAACACTTCTCAAACACTCTCTCAACTATACTATTCCCCTCAAGTACTATACTCGCTAGACTTACTTAAAATTCTCACAGGGCATTGATAAATCCATCTACTAATGTCTAAATTGAACTAAATTCTCTCACCATCTTCAAGCCTAACTCAAAATCACAAGATACACCACATAATACTGTAATACTAGTCTGAATCATAAATTCAACACACACTGCATTTCACAACTTCTCATCTCATGCATAATTCTCATTACCACTCTAACAACCACATTCAACCTCATACTAGACATTCACTAACGCGCAGTGCATTCATCCAAATATATACAAACATGACATTCAAGCCTATCTTCATAACCACATATGCACTTCTAAACAAATACTCATAAAGCATCTTTTCCATATCCCACCAACCCCTATCAAGAACAACTTCCATGCATTATTCTTAAGAAGACTCACATAAAATATTCCCAATTAACCAAGTCATACACAAAAAAACTTCACCTCAATATTCTTCCTTTTATAGACCTACATAAAATAAGCATACAACAATCTTCCCAAACATAACACATAAAACTTCAACTAACCATGACATGTATCAAATACTTGGCCTCAATCTTACTTAACTTTTACTGCCTTAGCTAAAACAAGCATACAATGATCATTCATCAACAAGAAATATTTACTATCTCCCATCTAAACAATTATTCGTCATCACTATCTTGACCTAAGGAAAGGTAACAAAAGGTTAGAATATGAAGACCTGAAACATGAAGGGATACTATGTATAACTTGACACTCTACTGAGGCCTGAGGAATAGAGCATTCACGGCATGGATTCATTAAAGAGATCTAGTCTGAGGACGTACATGATACGAATCTAAATTTTTTGCTAATCGTTAGGAGTGTTGCATGAGTACTTGAAACTGAACAGACTGTAAAGCATGAATACATGAGTCATGAGCTGCAGGACCTGAATTTGGAGTTCATAACTTATGAAATGTGATTCCGACTGCTGAATGAACTAGAACTTCTCATTTTAGGAACTAGGAGAGTATATGATTCTCTATCATATGCATGAACATGAACTATGATCATGGAACTGAAACGTAAGGCATGAGTAGGCGTTGGAATAACTAAAAATACTGAAGTAAGAATGGGTTGAGCCTCATCCTCACTTTCTGATGTTATATAACATTCTGGCATCACTACTAGAATCTAAAAGTCTGACTTGATTACTCATTCTATTATCTCCCCTTTAGCTTTAAGCCATCACTCTAAGTTGTGAACCACTATATAAACTCTAATCTAAAATGCAATCACTTTACTCTAGAGTCTGGGATATAATCAATACATATAAACTAAACTTACCCTGAGGGACTATATCTTCATGTATAACACCCAATGCTAATATCTCCTTTTGAGATTCAAATCTTAGATTTCTATGGCCCCAAAAGTCATCACATAACAACTTAACACTCACCAACTTAGATTCTAACACTTAACATGGATATCTCTAAACCCTTGCTGAACCATACCAACTTCCTTCATACTCTGCTAATATCACATCTCTAACTTACAACATCATCAACTTATAACCCATAAGTTAACTGACAAGGACATCGTATACCATATAGCCTCATTCATACTTATCAATTCAAGGGGTACTACTAACCACACAACACTTGATAAGTTTAGAAAATAATGAAGCCCCATATCACCTTGGGCACTCTTCTACATCATACCTGCAATATCATACTTCATTGCAAGCAAATAAACTTAAGCTCTTGCATACACTGTTCAAGCCTACTAAATCACTTCCATACAACTAGCCACACTAACCAAGAAATTATTACATCCACCTTGCTAATCATATACTATTCAAACTTTGTATCTGGTGCTAGGCATGATTAACCTCACATACTAATCTCACTTGGAATCTATAGAATAAAATATCAAGAAACACTAGTCCACTAGAAATTCATAGCAATAATATCCGATCATAATCATATGGCCTGTCTCATCATAATCCATTAATACATCCTCCTTATACACATCATTGCAATTTACCCTTCTATACATCTAAATTACTATCGTAGCTCTATAAATTTTAGCTAAACTCTTTTTTGCAACCTCTAGGGAAGCCTAAGTTAATGATACTAAACCACCAAATACTTCATTAATATCCTATACTTTCAATCACAATAACTACCATCAATAACTCCTTCCGTACTTCAAGCAAACAACAATTCACCTTAACTAATAACTCCCTCCCTACCCTCCACCAAACTAACACATCAGAACATATCAACATAATGCAAAATCTATAGCCATGCATAAATTTATCTCTATACTTTTTATCAATCATCATGCTCACTCTTCTTGCCACTACTCTTCTATACCCATACTTCAAACTATAATAAGGTTCTACTACTCAAAAATCATAACACTAAGGTTCATAATATCCCTTGAATGAACACTTTATTTAATAATCTAGGTTCATACTATCTTCTCTCATGAGCATTATCTATATTAAAGGGGTCAATAGACATCTGAATATATATCTAATTCTGTCTCAACTAAACAACTTATAAGGATGAGGACATAACTTTCAACTTTAGGGACTTATGACACACTAGAGAGCTCCTCTCAAGCCCTTTGTGTGACTTCTGAAACTTCTGCTAGCAAATCTGAGAGCATTATCTGGGGAGGAACTGGAACTTGCTAATTGTGTTATCTCAAGAATAAGGTATAGATGGGGAAGTATAGATTAACATTACGAATTTTGAGGAGGAATCTGAAAGCATATCTTACTTGGGCTTAGCACACTATTTCCATGAATATGAATGAAGTTCTACAAAGGTCGAAACTTAAAAGCATTGATGAGATACTTTTGAGACTACGTATAATCCCATAACTATCTATGGGGACTGTCTGAGCAAGCTCTATCTGTAAAGATTTAAGCTTGATTGTTTCTGTTACCTTGAAAATAAGGCAAAGGTGGTCTGAATAGAGCAAGATGAGAATCTGTATAAGTTTTTTAGAGAACCTTTCTATAGCACAATCTGAGACTTGAAAGAAGGGAAATATTTTCTAAATGTCATGTAGCCTCTCGAAGAAAAGTACAGACGTCTTAGTACCGTTTCACAAGACTCTACTAGACACGGCTTCACAAACACCCTAGGACACTTGAACTCTGTGCTCTGATACCAAGTTTGCAACACCCCAAAAATCTGTCCCGAGACGTCACATGGTGCTTAGGACCACAAGTGATCCCAAGCTAACCCATGAACTGGCATACTAATAAGCAACTGATTAAATATGTAATAAATATTGAGTTTACTGTGCGGAAATATAATAATGATGGAACCTGTGACAATATGATACTGATATAATTTTACATTCTGATAAAACTGAAGGACGAAACTAAAGTTTACATAAATGACTCTGACTGACATCTGTGAAGCCTCTACGATACTGACTATAGATAGCTAGGACGCGGCCCCAACTACCACTAATCAATACATATGAATAAGAAAGTAAAGAACATAAATAAATCTAACTGAAATCCTCAGAGTAGGAGGACTCATCATCTGTTGGATGGAATCTGCAACTGTCTGAGTCTGAATGTGCATACTAAAACTTGTACCTACATTATGAGATAATATAGCACATAGACATATATATGGATCAGTACTTTGGGGATGTACTGAGTTTATGGGGATGAAATGCATAAGCAAAACATAATATCATTACAATTTATAAAATCGTGCATGCTAAATAAAAATGACTCACATAAGCTGGAATGTCTGAAATATTGAAATCTGAATAATAAGTAACAAATCATACTTTATAAATATAGTAGTCATAACATTTAGTTCTGAAAGCTGTGCTAGTACTTTGTCTGTAAATCATACTGTCTAAGGGTAAAAAGGACTCACTCTTAAATCTGAAAATCTGAAAGCTGAAATATGAAGCTAATATCTTTCTATAAAGCATAATCTGAGTAAATTCGTGAGCCTTTACACTTAGTTTTCTAAAAGCTTTTCTGTTCTAAAATCAGTAGTCTGTAAGCTTTACAACTTTAGGGAAAATACTTTATCTGAAAACTTTTCATTATCTTTTACTAGCAGGGAGGTTCTCTTAACCGACAGAAACTATGCGAGCAACATGGATTCCAACATCTTACCCACATTGGGGAGAGTTGTTCTACCCCTTGCCATCGAAATAGAACCTAAATCCATGCGATCGATCACAAGATAAGTCTGTCATCCACGTAGAAGTGGGAATAATCTGACAATCTGTACCTACGCAGGCTACGTAGTTCTATGGAAGATAGAGCACGCTAATTCCATACTTCCCACTCGGTGCTAAATACTAGTTATTTAATTATATGCACATATTGTTGGAAAATCCGCTTTTAAAAGCCATAATGCTTCATACTGAAAGCTAACTGTGTAGTTGTTCATTCAAAATTGAGTTTAAGCTGTAAAGTGAATTTCATGTCTTAGCTAAAGATCAAAAGATCAAATCTTTGTTCAAAGCTGTCTAAAATCATATCATGGGATTCTTAGAAACATAATCATACTTGAAATAGTCATATTCAACTAGGCTTTAGAAGTTCATGCTTCAAATTCATATCAAAACATTGTAATGCTTATGCTTGGTAATGTAAATGTTCATAATTCAACTAAAAATCTGGAAAATATAGTCATATGCATCAATTGACATAAGTAGTCATGTATTTCAACATCAAGAACACTTAAAACATCATAATCTTCAAATAACAATAAGTGGGTATGAACCCTAAATTGAAATTCTTGTAAAATCATGTATATTTATAATTTAAAGCTAGTTTTGGGCACAAGGATGAAAGATTTATCCTTGTCCAAACCCCACATACCTTAATAGTTTGGATTTGATGAATTAAATGTAAAAGCTTGAACTTTGAATCCTTTGGAGATGATCTTGGAATCATTCTTGAAGTTCTTGGATTAGAAACCCTAAATTCTTGATCTTTTTGTTGAAGAGAAGAAGATGGAATTGCTTATTCTTGAGGGAATTGATTAGGGTTGTTCTTGAGGGAAAAATTGGAGAATGGGGGCAAATAATGCTCCAATTGAAGCTTTAGATCGTGTTTTTATGACCTGGGTTGAGGTGGGAAAAGACTCCATTGCCCCTCCATAATTTATAACAAAATTTCGTGACCCATATTGCCATTTGAAGGGCAACCGCGACGCGGTGTAATCGCGGTGAGCTACTGCCTCATACGAAAAATGTCATAACTTTTGACTCGGGTAATGAATTTTGGCAAAATTGATATCGTTGGAAAGTTAATTAAATTATCTACGATTTGGTGGGTATTGAGCTGAAAAATTCTACATACATCAAAATTATACACTTTCAAAGTTGACCCTTGTAGAATCGAACACCAAACATTGAACGAATTAAAGGATCTTAGCTCAACTTGGCTCTAAATGATTTCTAGGAACATGTTTCACCTAGGGCTGGCAACGAAACCGAAACTTTTCGTTCCATTCTGATAGTGACGTTTCCGATTGATTTCCAATACCGGTAACGACACGGTCCGGTTGGTTCCGATTTACCGGTACCCAATGGTCCGGAAAACGATACCGGTCCAGACCTACAAAAAATTCCGGTATTTCTGATTCCGGTTGACCGGTACCGGTACCGGTTGACCGGTTTCTGGTCCGTAATGTTTAAATTTCGTCCTTTTTTATATATAAAAAAAAAAAAAAAAAAAAACTTGGTTTGCAACGGCTTTTTTGGCCGTTGCATTTCAACCGTTATTACCCCCCCCCCCTTCCAATTACCCCCACCACCCTTTTAAAATTTTACTATAAATATACTTCATTTTAATTATTTTTTTCACACCAATATTATCAATTTTCATACTCTCTCTTAATATTCTCTTAAATTCTCTCTAAATATTTCTAGTTTTATTATATTAGTTGAACACTTGAAGTTGATGATTCATTTATTATATTAGTTGGAGTTGAAGATTTTTTGAAGATATTACAAGCTTCAATTATCATCTTTTAATTCCGACATTTGTTATACGTCTGCTTTTACGCAGGCGTTCGATATATTCGTTCCAACTTTAATCTCTTTTTATTTACGTTAATTATCTATATTTTTTATTTTTAGTATCTACATTTATTTACGAACATCAATTTGTATTTGTATTGCTTGTTTTAATATTTTATTTTGAATTATGGATTTTGAAAAAAATAGTAATGATAAAAAATCAAATTTTGGTAAGGTCTTTCGTAGAAATAAAAAAAGTAAGGCTAGTACTAGTTCATTACCGGCTAGATTTAATGAACTTCATTATCACAACCTAATGGTTTCGATATTGGTATCGGTATGGAATTAGATAATGAGACCCTGAATAGGCGTTATAATAATTTTGAGGAAGACTTACCAGAGGAAGATGATATAGAAGAACAAGAATTAGGTGATACCCCTACCCCTACTAGTCCGGTTACGGAATTACCGAAACACGATGAAGAACTGCCCCCTTTACCGGAATTTACTAGGGCCAAAGGTACCGAACATACTAAAAGGTCTTTAGTTTGGAAATTTATGGAGCATGATAGGGTAAAAAGTACTGCTACTTGCAATAAATGCAAGAATGTTTTTAAACATTTGAACGGGGGGGGGGGGAGAATGGCGGGACAGAATTGCTAACTTTGCATTTGATGAGATGTAATAAAGAATTTATTCGTCTAAAAAATGAGGCTAAGGCAAAAAGAGATGGTACAACATTTGTACATGAATCTGTAGGAGGTAATATGGTTCAAACACGTTTAGACATGTTTAACCCGGCTGAAGCAAGTTCATCCTCGACATATAGTGAAGATGTAGATAGAGAAGAACTAGCGAAAATGGTTGTTGTTATGGGTTTGCCTTTTAGTTTTTCTTCGCATCCCGATTTTATTCATTATATTCAATGAGTATATAATCCCTCTTTTAAAGGTTTTTCACGAAATACAATTAAAAATGATATTTTTAAATTTCAAGCTGAACATTGTCATTTTCTTCGTTGCTTATTTGATAAATTTGATGGTAGAATATTTGTTACTTCTGATATGGGTACTAGTGTTGTCGGTAATGATTATTTTACTCTCACGGCTCATTGGATTGATCACGATTGGAACATGCAAAAAAGAATTATTGCTTATAAATATGTCGATGAGTCTAAAACTGGTATGTATATAGCTAATACAATAGCGGAGAGCATGAAATATTTTAGATTTATTGGTAAACCTATGGCATGCACATTAGATAATGCTTCTAATAATTTGAAAGCTATTGACGAGTTAAAAACTAGATTATGTTTAATGTATCAAGATCATTTTCATGTTAGATGTTCTGCACATATTTTAAATTTGATAGTACATGATGATATTCATTTGTTTGGAAATAGTTGTCTTAAAGTGCGAATTGCTTGTAGTTCTATGTTTAAAAATAAAAAAAAAAAGGTTGTAATGGATGATTTTAAACGTAAATGATACAGATTTAATGATAATTGATCTCTCTTAATATTGAAGGGGTTACAGCTGTATATATAGAGAACTGAAGAATAACTAATTACAGAATAACCCAGATGTATTTAATAATTATATATGTAGTCTATTATCCCCCCGCAAGCTGATCAGCGGTAACGAGGGGCAGCTTGGAGCAGAGAGACTGAAAAGGCTGTAACGGAAGAGGCTTGGTGAGAATATCAGCAAGCTGGTCAGTAGATGGGACATAGTGCGTGGCCATCGCTCCTGCAAGTACCTCATCGCGAACAAAGTGACAGTCAGACCCAACATGCTTCATACGATCATGAAGGACTGGATTTTTGGTAACACAAATAGTGGACTGATTGTCACAATAAATCTGTGGTTTCGTCGGGGGAATGCCAAGTGCATCCGTAAGGTATCGTAACCACATGGCTTCAGCAACACCCGCAGCCATGGCACGATATTCTGCTTCTGTGGAGGAACGGGACACTCGCGTTTGCTTCTTGGTGCACCAGGAAATCAGATTCGGTCCCATCATAACAATATATCCAGTAGTGGACTTTCGATCATCTTTGTCGTTAGCCCAATCCGAATCAGAAAAAACAGATATATCAAACGAGCCCTTTTGAAATAAAATTCCACAGTGAAGAGTACCTTGAAGATAGCGCAGAATGCGTTTCAAGGCCTGAAAGTGTTGTTCTGTGGGAGCATGCATTGATTGGGAGACTCGATTGACTGCATATTGGATGTCCGGACGAGTAACAGCAAGATAATGAAGTCCACCGACGAGGCTCCGATATAGTGTAGGATCGGCAAAGGGAGTATTCGGCCCTGGGGATTGGCGGACTGCCATGGGAGTGACCGCGGGTTTGCAGTCTGTCATTCCAGCCCGATTTAGAAGTTCAAGGGTATATTTTGTCTGATGCATCAATATGGTTCCCGATTTGCGGATGAGTTCGAGGCCAAGAAAGAACTCCAAAGGACCGAGGTCCTTAAGTTTGAAGTCACGATGCATAGCTTCAGTAATTTCAGTGATGAGTGACGACGAGCTGCCTGTAATAACAATATCATCCACATAGATAAGAATGATGACTGTCCCTCGAGAACAGTGAAGGGTGAAGAGGCTGTTGTCATGATGGTAGGTGCGAAAACCAAGACCCTGCAGAAAAGTAGAGAGACGTGTGTACCAGGCACGAGGGGCCTGTTTCAGGCCATACAGTGATTTGCGAAGCTTGCAAACATAGTGAGGACGGTTGGGATTAACATATCCCGGTGGCTGAACCATATAGATTTCTTCCTCAAGATGACCATGAAGAAAGGCATTGCTGACGTCTAGCTGATGAAGCGGCCAATCATAGTGAAGAGCAAGAGACAAGACCAGACGAATAGTCTGTTGCTTAACAACAGGGCTGAAGGTCTCCTTATAATCCACACCATACTCCTGATGATACCCTTTTGCAACCAGACGTGCTTTATAGCGAGAAAGAGATCCATCTGAATTTCGTTTGATGCGAAACACCCATTTGCACCCAATAGACTTTCGGTTACTAGGCAGAGGTACCAAATCCCATGTACGTTGTTCATTCAGAGCCTGAAATTCCTCATCCATAGCTTGGCACCAGAAACTATTTTTGGAGGCTTGGTTGTAGGTAGTAGGCTCAGTTGTGGGATGTGCATCAAAGGGTATTTGAGTGTGGTAGGCTTTTGGTTTGAAGGTACCGGCCTTGGCTCGGGTTGTCATAGGATGAGTGTTGAGTGGAGGGTGATTAGGAAGGGGTGGTGGAGTTGTATGATGTGTGGGCGGGGGTTGGGTGGGGCTGCCGTGGGAGCTGGGATGTGCAGCGGTGGATGGGGTGGCTGTATGTGTGTTAGGAGTATGATGTAGGGAAGTGGTGGGTTGTGTGGCAGTCGGCTGGGTGTTCGGGTGGGAGGTTTGGGGTTTCGGGTGGGTAGTGGTGTAGTGGGGTACCGGGTTAGGTGCCGAGTGAGCCGGAGCATGAGCGTGAGAAAAGGACGGAAATAATGGCACAACGCCAAGTGGATTGGGGGAGTATGGAGTAGAGGAAAGACTTGTGTAAGGAAATTGTTCCTCCACAAAACGAACATGACGGGAAACATATGTTTTCTGAGATACAGGATCGAAAAATTTGTAACCTTTGATAGTGGGATGATAGCCTAGAAAGACACAAGGGGTGGACCGAGGTTGAAGTTTATGTTGAGTGTGCGGACGCAACCAGGGATAAACTAGACACCCAAACGGGCGGAGATGGATATAGTCGGGTGGATGATTGTAGAGACGGGCATATGGAGTGGAGTTGGAGAGAGTGTGAGTGGGCATGCGATTTATGAGGTAGTTGGCAGTAGCAAGGGCATCAACCCAAAAGGAAACAGGTAAGGTGGAATCATGGAGGAGCGCAACAACTGTTTCTATTAGGTGACGGTGTTTGCGCTCAGCAACGCCATTTTGTTCAGGGGTATATGGACATGAAGTGTGATGAAGAGCCCCTAGATTTTGAAGAAAAACACCAAATGCATTGTTGACAAATTCTTTGCCATTGTCACTTCGAAAAATTTTGATTTTGGCATTAAATTGATTTTGAACCATTCGGTCAAAGTTTACAAAAATAGTATAAGCTTCGGATTTAAATTTCAGAGGATAAAGCCAAGTGAATTTACTGTAATCATCAACAAAACAGATATAATAACGAAAACCTTGAACAGAAGGAACTGAGGTTGGACCCCAAACATCAGAATGAATTAATTGAAATGGCGCAGTGGCCTTGTGTTCAGACAGTGAAAAAGGTAAACGACAAGATTTAGACACTGAACAGGACTCGCAATGTAATTTTTCTGAAAAATTAAAACCTAAGGAAGATAAAATGGATTTGGTGATGGCGGATGATGGGTGCCCAAGCCGGCGATGCCAGGTTGACGAGAGAATGGCTTGACTCACAACAGACGGAGACCTGGATGGAAGAGTGTATAGCCCATGCTCACAGCGGCCCGTGTACCGCACCCGGTTCGTGGTATTGTCCACTATCTGGAAATTGGTGTCATTAAAAATGAGGGTGCAGTTATTTTCTTTAGTAAAGCGATAAACAGATAAAAGATTGGATGTGAGGGAAGGGACGTGGTGAAGGGTTGAGAGATGAAATTTACCATTTGGGGTATAGACATACCCAGAGCCGGTGTTTGTGATGGGAAGGGATTGACCATTGCCTACTGTAATAGTTTCTGAGCCATGATACGGATGAGGAGCTTGAAGTTGTGAATAATCCGACGTCACATGGGTGTTAGCACCTGTGTCTAGATACCAATCGCCAGATTGAGCGTTTGTGGACGCATGCATCGCCCTTGATCCTCCGGACTGGCTATTTACATTCTGCGAGTCATCATAACGATACCAGCAATTAGCCGCAGAATGGCCCCGTTTAGCACAAATTTGGCACGTCGGAAGATCTCGTGTGGGCATCCGCTGGTTTCCTCGTCCCTGTCCGCGGCCTGACTGGAAGCCGTCCCTCGGTGGAGGCCCGCCTCTGCCTTGCTGCCCGGTGTTTCGACGGTCACCGCCGCCGCTGCCTCGCCCTTGGTTACGGCGATCGTCACCGCGACCCCTGGCCGAGCCTCCGCTGCCAGCCGAGTAAAGAGCCGTGACGCCAGGGGTGGAACTGGCTTCTCCGAGCAGTAATTTGTGTTCCATGTCTAGATTCAATTCTTCTGCATTAAGCCATCCAGACAGTTGATTCAGAGTGATTTCGACAGGCGAGAGGCGAATATGCTGTTTGAGAGAGGAATAGCCAGCTGGAAGACCACGTATCACGGCATTCACCACGTCTCGTTCAGGAATAATCTCGTTCACAGCATCTAGGTCAGACAGAATAGAGGCCACATCATCAAGGTATTGAGTCATCGTCTTCGTTCCCTTCCGAAGAGTATGCAATTTGTCACGCAACTGAAAAATATGAGCCGTGGACACAGAGTTGTACCTTGTGGCTAGTGCGTCCCAAAGTGAAGCCGATGTGAGAAAACCCCGGGCGTGTTTGTGCACAGAGGGGCTAATAACTGCGAGAAGACAGGCTCGGATCTGAGTGTCTACGATCATCCACGGAAGGTAGTCGGGATTTGGGAGCTTGACGCCGTCCTTCTCGGCTGTCTCGGGCTGCGGCTTCTCCGCACCGTCAATCCATCCGAGCAGCAAGTTGGCTGCGAGGGCAGTGCGGACGTTAAGTGCCCAGGCCGGGTAGTTGTTGTCAGATAATTTTTCGGGGATGAGATTGTGGAGATTCCTGAGCAGTAATTTTACTCCAGACGGTAATTTTGACAGAGGATCAATAACCTTGTCCATGGCGCCGACCTACGGCGGAGGAGGGAGGCCGTGCGGCGTGGTGTAGACGGTGGCGGCGGCGCACACACGTCGGAAAAGAGGAGAAATTAGGGTTTGGGCGGAAGAAGAAACCCTAGCTTTGATACCATGATACAGATTTAATGATAATTGATCTCTCTTAATATTGAAGGGGTTACAGCTGTATATATAGAGAACTGAAGAATAACTAATTACAGAATAACCCAGATGTATTTAATAATTATATATGTAGTCTATTAGTAAATGTGAACAATGTGGCCTTCCATATAGAAAAATTCCAAAAGAAATTCCTACTAGATGGAATTCTTTGTTTCAAATGTTTGAAGTTGTTGTTATATATCGTAAACCTATACAATTAGTTTATAATTCTTATAATGAGGATGTTAATTTAACGCTAGATGAAGATGATTGGACTGAAGTAGAAGAACTTTGTAAATTTTTGAAAACTTTTTATCAAGCTACAAACACAGTATCTGCTCAATATACTCCAACTATTTGTTCTGTTTTAGTAACTATTACTGCTATTTCTAAAGTACTTGTTGAATATAAAAAAATATGTCCTAACAAAGAGGCAATTGAAGCTATGATTGAAAAAATTTTAAAATATTATTTTCCTATTCCATAAATTCTTTTAACAACTAATTTATTAAACCCATTTTATAAAGAACATGGTACAGTGATGTTGGTTAGAAAATTATACAACAATTTAGAAATTGGACCTCATGAAAAGCCATCAGTTGAAACTTGTTGTGCTAGCATAGTATCTACAGTTAGGAGTTTATATAACTTGTATCAAGTTATGGAACAAAATATTGGGCCGATTGAACCTCCTAGTTCTAGACGTAGATATGATGATTTAGATGACGAGATGGGCGAAGAACTTGGTCTTCAATGTTGTAGGAGTAATGATTTTGATTCGTATCTTTCGCAGGACCGGGAAAATATTAGAGATGAAACTGGCAAACAACAACTTTTATCGTGGTGGAAGACCCGGATCAAACAATTTCTAAAACTTTCAAGGATAATTCTAGATTTGTTATCAGCTCAAGCTTCTTCAGTTGCTTCGGAGAAAGCTTTCAGCGCAGGAAGATTTATAATAGGAGATCATCGGTATTCGTTAGCAAGGGATAGTTTGGAGATTTTGGTATTATTTAGAGATTGGATCAATGCCGAACGAAGAAATTTTGGGCTCCCCAAATTACCGCCCCATATGGAAGACGAAATAGATGAAATTTTTTAGGAAAATAGTGATGATGGAATGGAAGCAATGGAGGAACAAGGAAATAGACCAATTCCGGAGGATTTATCTGTCGAAGAATTAGAAAAGTTACGCCAAAAAAATTATAGACAATTTAGATATTAATAAGATTCTACAATAGAAATCTAATTCACACAGAACCCTTCCTAGAAGGTGGCTGCGTAGATTAGATTTACATTTAATATCTTTGTAATAAATGTATAACGTACGAAATTTGAATAAATATCACGGCTATTCGCCTAATTTTGTTTTAAATTTTCTCTTTTGTTTGTTGCAATTATGAAAAAAAAAAAATTATATTAAGTATTTAAGTTTATAAAGTTAGAAAAAATTTTAACTTCTTAAACTTACTAAAAATATTATATTAACTTAACATATATTTTTTAAGTTAAAATTTAAAACCTTTCACAATAATTAAAACTTAAACTTATTATAAAAAAGTTAATAAATTATATATATATAAATCTCATTAAGTTATAATTTAAATTAAAACTTAAAAAAAAAATTGGTACCAGCGGCGATATTCCGGTAACGTGTCCGTTCCGGTTCCACACTGGTAGCTAGCGGACCGGTCCGAACAAGGAAAATTTTCTGGTATTTCGGTTTCGATAACTTTGGTTCCGGCAATATAAAACGATAATGAGGTTCCGATACCGTTCCGGATCCAGTCAAACCGGTCCGACGGTTCCGGTACCGGTCCGTTGACAGCCTTAGTTTCACCTAATAAGCATTTCATATACTTGGATAAAGGTCATGAAACATGCATTTCTAATTATGGATCAAGGACATGGCAAATATGCCTTCACCATGATGCGGTGATCCCCCTATCGCTATACTCACCGCGATGCGATGGAATCGCGGTGAGTCACTGGAAATTGAAAATTGCCTCTTTACACTCCACCACAATGCGATGGACCTCTTGGCGCTATACTCACCGCGATGCGATGGAATCGCAGTGAGCTACTGGAATTTGATAATTATGAATTCACCCTTTACCGCGACGCGGTGGTTGCTTGAATGGCACACTGTCAACACTAAAATGCTATAACTTCTCAACCGCGTATCGAATTTGGGCGAATTTGGTATTGATGGAAAGATTATTCGATTTACCACACAATAAAAGGTCTAAATCTGGAAAATTCCATATGAAATAAATGTTATTCATTCTTGAAGTTAATCTTTGGCATTCTAGGGACGAAATTAAGCTAGAAAAAATATGGGGTATTATAGGTATGCAAGTAAGAAGTGAGCTATATAAATATAACTCAGTAAAATCCTTGACCTGCTACTTTAATACCCCTGAAACAAGTGTTAGAAAATACAAAATACACAAATAATATGTACATAATATCTCTCATAAAGTAATGTCAATAAGATACAAAGGAAGTTCAAAAATGTCACTCTATATCTCAACTCAATCAATTCTCACGACTTGTCATAAACGGCAGTGAAAGTGATTGGCCTAACACCCCGACAAGTCCACTGCAGCATATATAATGCTCCAAAAAGGTCTACTATGGCAGCATGTACAAACCTCTAACATATTACGGCAGCATAAGTAATGTCCCTAACATGTTACGGCAGTATAAATAATGCCCTTAACATATTACGGCAGCATAAATAATGACCCTAACATATTACGACAGCTATGTATGCCCCTTGAGACTATAACGCCAGCGACGAAAAATATGTTCAACACCCCTATATCACCTCACATATTATCACTAAACAGCTCTCACTAAACTTTACAAATACATATCCACAAATAATCAATACCACCGATTCTACCAAGTCACACATTTTTTTCAACACATGGACTAGGCAGAAAAACATAATTTTTATAAAGCAAATTTTAAAAGCAAGCATCAAAGCTTAAAGTCTCACTTACCTCGCTAATGACAAGTTCCACAACCTCAATATGCGTAGAACACCAATCAAATAGCCTTTAATGGATTCAATCTATGCAAAATATTAAATAACGATGTCAATTATACTATTCGAGGTCAAATCCCAATATCCTTATTGTACAAGGTTAAAGCTATACCTTAATATCTCACACCATTATCCATGAATCAAGAATAATCTAATAAAAAAAAGTTGCCGAAACAGAAATTTCGAATTAATAACCCATGATTTCTAACCCACAAGATCACTAACTTCACTGTTTTCTACTACTAAGAAGCGATACCTGCGAACAATTCCTCCCACCACCAATCAATCATTGCCTTTCACATTATTTACCTATTTGATGTTTGCTTAGTGACAGCAAAGAAAGTTACCAACAAAACACTTGGGAGCAATGACAAGTTTCATTAACTACCTGCTTCGTTTCTTCTTCTTTATATATATAAATACTTTTTCCACTACATATTCAACATTAACCAATATTAATCCCTTCACTTCAGATCAATCATAAGCCCCAATTAATTCTATTCTATCACTTAACATCATGAACAAACACCTGCACTAATATCATGAGCAACCATTACCCTACTGTACGTGTATTTTACTTTCCATGCCAAAGAACAATGAAAACAGAATTCTTACCTTAACAACTGAAAATCTTCAATCCCACTTTTGTGTTCTCCAACTTATATGTTGTTTTTTTCGATGCTGCTTGCTTTCTCTTCCCAGAATAATGGGATTAAAACTGCCCTAATGTTCTATTTATGCTAAACTTAACGTGAAACTGAAGCAACTTTTGGCTTGACCACTTTTAATTTCCTTAATTACTATTAATAATTGGTTATAATTACCAATTAACCCTTCATTAAAAGAAAATAATAAGTTGGTCCATTACAGCTTAGTGCACCGGACTATCCTTTTAACCGTGTAACTTCTTGTTACTTGTCACAAAGGCCATTCTGCAAAATGACCACAAGGTGAAGCTGTTGCAATTGAATTTTCCTTCCTACTGTACAATGAATAGTCCTCTCTAACTATTCTTACAAAATTTCATTTGTTGAAGAATTCGCACTATGATACTACTGATGATCTTCTTAAGCGGGAAGTAAGATCAATAAACACATCGTCATTGCAAGGTATTGTAAAACCACCCCTTGGATGATCAAATCCGAACTCCTCTTCGGATTAATTAGTTAAAAAAGTCTTGAAATAGAGGCTGCCTCAAGTATGCTACTGGCACAACGAATCTCTTCTTTTGGTTCTCTCCTACATATAATGCACAATGACGTTTTGGAACACCTCCTGGATGTTGAAGACCTCCTTAAAAACCGATTTGCAAGAATAAACGGAGCCATATTGATACCCCTTGTCTCGAGGGCTAGTTGGTAATTCCAAATGATGAAGGCGAAGAAGAAGAATTTAGAGAACTACACAGACAACAATTTGGCAATTCCATATATAAATGTTGTGGTGAAGAGAAATTTGAGAGACAACAGCACATGATGTTTCACATGGTTTTGCCTATTCCATTAGTGTCAAAATATTCAGGCCATAAATTTGTTGAACAATAACACTACATGCCTCACTACTACTCATGATTTGGAACAGAAGATGCACCTAAAGATAAAAGCCACAAGAATGGATGAAATTGATGAATTTGTGCTGAACCACTTGGTTTAAGATATGGCTACAGAGAATTAAATAAATGCATCAAGCACTTTGGTTAAAACTAGACAACTTATAATCGTTAACCCTTTTAACTTAGCTTCATCCACAAATTTAAGGCCCCATATATGCACAGCCAACAAGCATCGGCACATGGCTTTGCCTTCGGTGGTTAGTCACGATAACTTCAGCTCCAACCCAAAGCCTGTCTACAGCCTTCTATATAAATAACCCCTTAACCCCTCTTCTGTAATATGTTTTCATCAACTACAACTACAAGCATTATCTGTTCGACACCAAATTGTTCTAAATTTCCAGTTTACTTTCTTGTTTCCGATCTTCCAAGAAAAAATGGCAATGCTGAGCGCTAAGAAACTCATCAAGATGGCCAGGAGATGGCAGAAGTTTGCAGCCAAGCAGAGGAAGAGGATTTCATTTCCAAGAAACAACAGTAATGCAGACGGTTGCAGTACATCCTCATCCTCTATAGTCGAAAAAGGTCATTTTGTAGTGTATACAATAGATCAAACACGCTATGTATTTCCCTTGACGTACTTGGAAAATGAGGTCGTTATGCAACTTTTGAACATGTCTGAAGAGGAGTTTGGACTACCAAGTGGCGGCCCTATTACACTACCGTGTGATTCATCCTTCATGGACTACATCATTTCACTCATCAAGAAAGGCGTTGCTGCGGAAGATCTTCACAACGCGTTGCTCCTCTCAATTCCTTCATGTTGTTGTTCAACCTCTTCTTGTCATCAAGAAAGTGGCAATCAACAGATTTTTGTTTGTTGAGTCATGACATCATGTTTTATAAACGTTAGCTCAAAATAGACTGTATAGTGAGTACTGAAAAATAGGCAACTGAAAGCTTGTATCATTACAGATTGGAATAGAGACGTTTTAACATTCTCATCTTGGGGTAGAATTATTATCTTATTTCAGAAAATCAACCTTGTCCATCAAAATTTACAGACATATGAATCATGTCAACTGGCAAGTAAGCACTCCAACTTTGAGAGTGCTCATCCAGACACCTCAACTTGGTTTCAACTGCAACTTAACACTCCAACTCATCCCACTATGTCATATGAACCCCAAACGCTGACGTGACACATAAATTTTGGAGGTGTCTGGATGATCATTTTATAAGTTGAAACATAGGAGTGCTCAACTGATACAGTGGAGATGAATTGAGGTGTCTAAATATACATATTCAAAGTTAGAATATTCACTTGCCTGATGAGGCAAGTTTGAGTGTCCGTTTATATATTATGCCAAATTAATTGTAAAGAGTTCAAATAAAGTGAAAACATATTACTATAAATTGTCATCCGGCCAACTCAACCAAAGGACAAATAGATACATCCAATTTCTCTTAGTAATCTTCAATTTATTAGTGGTTTAATATTTTGGAACTTACAACATAATTAACAAAATGGACCAATAATTGAGAACTATTCTGAGTTCCCTATAAATGTGCTAAACAATGATTACCATAACCCACGCTTAATTACTCTAATTGAGAAATTTTCAGATGGCTAAATCTCAAATTTTCTCCCTACTGTTTTTCTGCTTCCTCCTCCTTGCATCAAAAGGTGTGTAAAAAAATCATTCTTTTACACTTCTTTGTTCTTATTATTTTCATTATTATTATTGTTATTTCTATTATCATAGAGGAAATAGAATGTGATGCATTTAGATTCTAATTTTGTTAAAAGTGTGTGATCATCCCATATAAAAGTGTGTGTTGTTAGAAAAAATATATTTTCTTTACTTAATTATATTTCAAACACGCCATCATGTGTGAAGTTACATAGAGTATTACTTTGAGGTTCGGATGAACCCAATAACTTTTACTTGGACTCTGTATTAACATTAAAAAATAATATTTTATTGTGAATCCAGTAATTAAGACCAGCTACAAGTTCGACATCAATTCAAAACCCATAACATATAAATCAAATCTTAACTCAAGCTATACCGACAATATGAACAAACTCGCACAACCACGTACATAAAATATTTGACTAAAACAACTTATTAAATATGTGGATGTTGATTTTTTGTGCAGAGATAATAAGTGTGGAAGGTCAAGACTGCAAAAGGTATAGTGGTACATTTGGAGGGGCTTGTTTTATGGTCAGGTTTGGTGAGTGTAACAAGAAGTGCACCAACTTAGAAGGAGCCCTACGTGGAGAATGTGAGAGTTATAAGTGTTATTGCATCTTTTGTTGATGCAAACGGACCGCTCGATGCATAAAATATCTCACGTTAGTAAGGTTTGAAAAAGGGCTTTTGTTGATCATGAATGAAGTAATTGTATGTTACTTGTTTGGCTTAAAAAAAAAAATAAAGACTACCACTATGTATGTGAGAAAAAAAAAAGAAAGTTGTGGAATGATTATATTGTTCTTTTTAATTAATTATTCCGTATTTGAAATTTACTCTATTGTGTAACACCTACTATTAAAGAAAAAAGACTCCTTAACAGAAATTCTTTATTGTTAAAATTAAATTCGAGACAAGGGAAAGGAATCAAGAAAAGGAAATGTAATTTTGCCAAAATCCTCTTAACAATATGTAACAAACTTTGTACAACTTATTTATTCTATGCATGGCACATTATAAATCCTCCATCATTATAAATCCTCCATCAATACTATTTGATAAAATAGATGAAATAAGATCTCTTTCTCTCGATTTAAATAGAAGAAAATGATTTTTTCAGATTTCTTATATAAAAAAAATAAAGATTTTTCTATGTGTAATCTTCAATATTATAGTTGTTTACAGTAATGTTTTGAATTTTACTACTAAATTAAAACTACAACAACAACAACAAAAAATCCAGTGGGGGCCAGGGGAAGATAAAATGTACGCAGTCCATACCGCTAGCTACCACTAAATTAGAACTATTCCCAGTTAATTATAAATGTGCAAAACTACTCTAATTGAGAAATTTTAAGATGGTTAAAATCCCAAATTTTCTCCCTGTTGCTTCTCTATTTTCTCCTCCTTGCACCAAAGGGTGTGTAAATTATCATTCTTTTGTTTCGAAACCTGCATGAATACAAAATATTTTATTCATTGAGCTATACTTTTTAGTCTTCATTATTCTCATCATCTTTATTATTGTTATTACTATTTGTATTAGGAGTATTATAGACGAGATCAAATATGCAGCATGTAAATTTTAGTCAACTAATTCAAAAATATCCTTTCTATTAACGATTGCTCCAAAATAAGTGCAAAAAACATTTAATTAAGAGCACTTAACGGTAGGCCAAATTAACCCATTTTGAAATAATTTCGAATAGTTCAAAGACAAATCGACCCATTCTTTCCTACTTTTTTTTATAGTAAAAATGTATTTTTGATCTAACTTAGCTTGCACATTTTTAAGCTACTTAACTAACTGTGAGGACATTTCTTTCCAAAAAGAAAACGGTGGATAAAGTTATTCTATATTTTGAGTAATTCAAAAATATTTTTAGTATCAATTGTGGATGTTATATAAAGAGTAAGTTGTTGTTAGTTAGAAAGTCCAGTCAGCTAGTTAATTGGTCAAGTCAGCTAGTTAGTTAGTCCAATCAGCTAGTTAACTAACTAGTACAAAAGTTAGTTATAACTGCTATATAAACTACCTTCATACCTTCATGTACTAGTATAACATACTCTTTCAAGACTTCTAAACTACACCTTCTACTTCCTCTTTGTAACGCCCCGATTCCCGAGAACCGGAACACCACACGGTGCTTATGATCCCGAAGGACCACAAGCTAACCCTTTTTCTGATATCTGTACCTGTTCACTGAATAATATAATAAAATACATGCGAAAACTGACTAACACTTGCCATAAGGTTCAAACATCTAGAAATATACAATACCATAAACCACACACTAATACATCTGTCTGAAAAGCCTCTACACTGCCTGAACTGTGGAGTTGAAGGGACAATTCCCCAACTAACTCCGTCTACTAAAATCAAATACTGTAATAACAACATCCTCGGATGATGAGGACTCACTGCTGCTATACAAGTGACTTCTAAGATGCTCCAAGTTTCACTCCTCTGAACCTATGGTGCCCCAAAATAAAAGAACACCATAGCGCGAATGCATCAGCACTAAGATGTACTGAGTATGCAAGCAGGGAAGGCTAAATGCAAGGGCTTATGCATGAACATTTAATCAACAGAATAATCATGAGAATAACGAACGAGTACACATATATGAATGCACAATTCACAACCACAATAACAATTACAACGACTCCAGATAACACAGCTCGGATACCACTTTACTGTCCTCGGAACTCATTAGGGTACTGGGGACTGCATTACTGAATCACAGGATACCAATACTGATCAATCGAATACACTCACACCCCTGACTCCTGAAGATTTATACTGACACAGAAACTGTGGGAAGTAGTTACATAACTCACCATGACTCCTCATAAGCAACTGAATATGTGGGGGTGCAGGCAATAATTTGAAAAATATCTTTGATTTCGTAAAACATGCGTACGGAAAATGAAGACTCACATGGCTTGAATTTCATTATCCATACTTCTCATAATATTATAGAGAGGAAAACATAAGTAAAATCCCATAAATCATCATAAAATCATCAATATTCATCATAAATTCTCATGACTCATCATAGACAACCAAACTCATCAACTCAAGACTCGGAGCGACTCGATAGTTCAAGAAACATACTCTTATGGACATGGGAGTTTTCTATAACCGACAACCCCACGGGAGCTGCGTGGAATACCAACGTTTGCCCTCCTAGGGAGAGCACTCCCATTGGCGGGAGTGTTGTACTCTTGCCAGGGAGTACAACCTTAAAGCTTTCATAATCACAATTCGGCTCTCTGGCCAACAATATCATCATCAACAACCCTACGGTGGCACATAGGTTTGGAGAAATACCAAATTTCTCTCTCGGTGCTAAGTAATACTCTCCGACTAGCTCAGAACGCGTTAGGAAATCCACCACAACATCACAAGGGTCTATCATAAAGACCAAATCAAATCTCTTTCTCATTTATCAAATCATATCAATTTGTGGATTCCTAACTCAACACATTTTAGCTCAAAATATTTTAATTTTTCGCAACATCAACATGGTATCAATAACAAAAGCATTTCGTCTCTGCGAGCTTAAAATCAATATAAATCATCCCGACTCTGCGGATGCAAATCAATATTCTCAAATGATCATTCTTTCATTTCAATATTCAAATCATAACTTGGGAATAATAAAGTAATCATGTACATCAAAGCTTAAACAATTTATATTTTCATAACCTCATAATTCGTCATTAAAACATCTTGGGTATTTACCCACTGTACAAAATCATGAAATTCCAATGATAAGATCAATTCTTTGGGCACAAGAATGAAAAGATATTCTTGTTCAAAACCCCACATACTAAGTTCTCACGGAATTCATTTTAAGTTCTCAAATCATCGGAAATTCATCGATCGTAGCACGACTAAGATTATCGCGGAACTGACTCAGCTCTAGACCAGCAGACTATTTTGGGCATACGTACCCCCAGCAATCAATAACATAAGTAATACGTAGTATACAACAACGCATACTCACATGCCCACAGGCCATCATGCACCATGCATTCATTAATACCTCACACCAATCATTTGAAGATCATATTCATATACAAGTATTGGGATCTCATGCCATTACATCGTAGATCATTCAACAAGGATGCATATGGTTAAGGAAGAATACAACATAACATAGTTCATCCAATCGGGATACACACAAATAACATACATTCAACACATCATGGTTCACTTCTCAAGGTTCTTTCCTTTAAGATCTTGATATATGCAATTCGACCCATAATTAGACATTTCACACTTAGCGTGGCCTAATGGACTTATCATTTCCCTTAAGCATCATAGTAAACACATAGGATGCAAGTATGGTATGAACTCATCACTTCGATCACAAGGGGTCATACGATCCATTCTTCTTCACTTAGGCATTTCTACAATTACCTTGCATGCACCATTTAGGGCATAGGTCAGTATGAACAATTACATGTGCTACAACACCATCATTCATCTTAATTCCACCAACTAAATCCCTCGTCCTCACTTACAACCATATCATAAGCCTTCCACACAACATCCCCAATTTTAGACAATAACATGGAAAACACAATTACCTCAATATCACTCATCTTGGCGTCACAACAATTCGCTTCTCTAATTAGCATGATCTCATAAATTCAACACAATTCCTCCAATCCATAAACAAACATGCTCCAATCATCCTTCTACATCATGCACATCAAATTAAATCCACAACACGTTCTAACAATATTCAAGACCTTAACTTGAAGGTCACAACACATATTCACATCATGAACATAATTTCTATTCAACCATGCCACAATATTAACATCAACTTAATTCTACACAAAGCATGAAAATCACAAACTTATATATATTTTTGAATCACTCAACACAATCTCTCCATTTCATAAACAACATACTCAATATTTCATTCACATCATATGCATCAACTTTCCCATTTCATAACAATTATGTCCCAATATCTCATCCACAATAAGAACATAAATTTCAATCACACACGCCACAATAATATTCATGCTATCAATTTAGAAGTCACAATACAATATTATCATCAATTAAATTCAATCAACACATAGAAACCACAAGTTCATATTTTGATAAAAATAGGATTCTTGGGCTTTATGGACGGAAGGGATCCATAAATAAACACTTGCATACCTTAGACTCCGTAGCCGAAAGAGATTGACGGAAGAAATTCTTGAATCAAAGCCTCCAATTAATTTCCCCCAATTCAAAACCCTAACCCTAACTTGATATATATATATATATATATATATATATATATATATATAAGAGAAATGAGAGGAAAATAATACGAGTTCTCAGCTGAATGGGGTATTTATAGAGGTTTAAAAGAGTGGTGAAAGACCAAAATGCCCCTAATAAACAAATAAAATCCGAATCTGTCCATGGAGGACTGTTTTGATAGGCTGAAGTAGATCGACCATAACGTTTTACTCCAATATCCAAATTGAATAAAACCAATTTCTTTAGAAAGAGGACTCTCAGATATTTCTGTTGATATATAGTATCTCACCAAGATCACTATGTACAAGGAGTTATGGTCGTTTGAAGTTGACCCAAAAATTCACTTTTGATAGGCTGAACTAGATTGACCATAACTTTTTGCTATGATAGAAAAATTGGATGAAACCAAGTTCATTGGAAAGAGGACTCGCAGAGATTTCCATTGATATATAGTAGATCACCCAGATCATTATGTACAAGGAGTTATGATAGTTTAAAGTTGGAGCAAAAATATGCCTGGCCTCAGTACTTTTTCCTGCACGTTTTACTGTTCATCACTATTCATCATTCGATCGGAATGTTCGTAACTCATCGCCCGGGTGTCCGTTTTGGGTGATACACATATCTTTAGAAAGATTATTCGATGCTCTATGAAATGGTGGGTCGAAACCCAAGAAATGACACACAGAAAAATTATAAATCATTCTTGAAGATAGGATCCCGACACGTTTACGCACAAAATTTCAACGAAAAAATTTTCCGGGGTATTACATCATCTCCCCCTTGGAAACATTCGTCCTCGAATGTCGCTTGATAGGATAAGAGTACTAATCGACTGAACTTACTTAAGGAACATGAAAATCTGAAACTTATCTATACGACTGGAACTACTGATAAACTGGGTGCTTACACCGAACATGTACGCCTGATGCGTGGAATACACACTGAATCAATGAATAATTAAGTTGGATTCTTATGGTAAGTATGCATATCTGATGCATAGATATAAGACTGAATACACTGACAAGCTGACTTCTCAGGAGGAATATGCATACATAATATAAAAGTATGTAAATGAGATACTTTCATGAATACATGACTGTCAAACTGAGTCTTTCACTACTACCAATGCATACTTCATGCATGAACACATAACCGAATACACTGACCAACTGAGCTCTTTCTACTACCACGGAACATACGGATCTAATGCATAACCGTTTCACTGTACTGCCTTCTGAGTCACACAACTTAATTTCTTAATCACTCTAACTTCTCACAATATGCATGCGTGCCTGATTCATGAGAACACAGTTAAATAGATGTATGAACATATACTTGAATATGTAATGACAACTGATGTAATACTTATGATAAAAATCTGAATATGCAACTGTATGGGGTATCTTCCCCTTGGGACACCACGTCCCTTCACAATTACTTTACAACAATATCGAAGCTGCGTACAGGGCACCTATGAAGTAAATTATATGTATGATACACAATGCAAGAACTGATTTATATTCACAACCACTAGGATATTCCACTTTAGACTAATGACATGCTCGGAATTTCCAATAACAGGATTAGAAGAAAAGATGAGAAAACAATTCATACAGGTCTAACTCTATCACTTCCTCTATCATCTCCTCTTACCATTTAGTCATCGCCATACACTTGTGAACACTTGACTAAACCCCGAAATGAACTACAACCAATGTACTCTAGAGTCTGAGGCACAACGGTGCACAAAATGATAACTTAATTCATCCAGAAAGACTACACCTGGAAACATAAATTCAATACCAATGCTACTTCTTGGAATACAATTCTTATCTTTCCTTAGTCTCTACAATCATCATCATATACATACACTCTTTTCAACACCTACTTGTTTTACTAAACACATTATCTGCTTCGATTTCTTCATAGGCTACTAATACCACATTCACATCTTAATACTTAGTTTGGAGTCCACAAACTTACATTCTTCAAAGATTCAAGCTTAGCTTCTAAAATATAACATGAATATCCACAAATCTTTAATAAACATACTATTCTCATTCTAGCCTTCAAATATCACATCTCTTAAACTTATACTTCTCCACACCATGAGAATTGCAGCTATATCTCTATCAATCAACACATATAATTCCCAACTTCCACACTTAGATTCTTACATATATAATTTCAAGCCTATCCATTCACCATATAAACAGCTAACCCCATAAGGCATACTCTGCTCACATTAGAGAACACTGTCCCGAAACTATCTGCGGGGACTGTCAGAGAAAGTTCTATCTGAAAGACTTTGGCTTCACTACTTCTGTTACCTTAGGAGTAAGGTAAATCTGACATAAGTAGATCATTACAATAGTATACATAACTCCCTTGGAAAATCTTGCTATAGCACGATCTGGATCATGAAAGAACGGAAACTCTTCTAAACATCCCATAGCCTCCCGTACATGAATGTGGCGCGCAACACACTCTTGTACAAGACTCTACTAGATGCGGCTTTTCAGACTCCCTAGAACATTGTTGAACCTTAGGCTATGATACCAAGATTTGTAACGCCCCAATTTTTGAGAACTAGAACGCCACACAGTACTTATGATCCCGAAGGACCACAAGCTAACTCTTTTTTTGATATCTGTACCTGTTCACTGAATAATATAATAAAATACATGCGAAAACTGGCTAACACTTGCCATAAGATCAAATATCTAGAAATATACAATACCATAAACCACACACTAATACATCTGTCTGAAAAGCCTCTTCACTGCCTGAACTGTGGAGTTGAAGGGACAATTCCCCAACTAACTCCGTCTACTAAAATCAAATACTGTAATAACAACATCCTCGGATGATGAGGACTCACTGCTTCACCCACTGCTGCTATGCAAGTGACTTCTAAGATGCTCCAAGTTTCACTTATCTGAACCTATGGAGCCCCAAAATAAAAGAACATCATAGCGTGAATGCGTCAGTACTAAGATGTACTGAGTATGCAAGCAGGGAAGGCTAAATGCAAGGGCTTATGCATGAACATTTAATCAACAGAATAATCATGAGAATAACGAACGAGTACACATATATGAATGCACAGTTCACAACCACAATAACAATTACAACGACTCCAGATACCACAGCTCGGATATCACTTTACTGTCCTCGGAACTCATTACTGTACTGGGGTACTGCATTACTGAATCACAGGATACCAATACTGATCAATCGAATACACTCACACCCCTGACTCCTGAAGATTTATACTGACACAGAAACCGTGGGAAGTAGTTACATAACTCACCATGACTCCTCATAAGCAACTGAATACGTGGGGGTGCAGGCAATAATTTGAATAATATCTTTGATTTCGTAAAACATGCGTACGGAAAATAAAGACTCACATGGCTTGAATTTCATTATCCATACTTCTCATAATATTATAGAGAGGAAAAATTAAGTAAAATCCCATAAATCATCATAAAATCATCAATATTCATCATAAATTCTCATGACTCATCATAGACAACCAAACTCATCAAATCAAGACTCGGAGCGACTCGATAGTTCAAGAAACATACTCTTATGGACAGGGGAGTTTTCTATAACCGACAACCCCACGGGAGCCGCGTGGAATACCAACGTTTGTCCTCCTAGGGAGAGCACTCCCATTGGCGGGAGTGTTGTACTCTTTCCAGGGAGTACAACCTTAAAGCTTTCATAATCACAATTCGGCTCTCTGGCCAACAATATCATCATCAACAACCCTACGGTGGCACATAGGTTTGGGGAAATACCAAATTTCTCTCTTGGTGCTAAGTAATACTCCCCGACTAGCTCAGAACACGTTAGGAAATCCACCACAACATTACAAGGGTCTATCATAAAGACAAATCAAATCTCTTTCTCATTTATCAAATCATATCAATTTGTGGATTCCTAACTCAACACATTTTAGCTCAAAACATTTTAATTTTTCTCAACATCAACATGGTATCAATAACAAAAGCATTCGTCTCTACGAGCTGAAAATCAATATAAATTATTCCGACTCTGCGGATGCAAATCAATATTCTCAAATGATCATTCTTTCATTTCAATATTCAAATCATAACTTGGGAATAATAAAGTAATCATGTACATCAAAGCTTAAACAATTTATATTTTCATAACCTCATAATTCGTCATTTAAACATCTTGGGTATTATCCACTTTAAAAAATCATGAAATTCCAATGATAAGATCAATTCTTTGGGCACAAGAATGAAAAGATATTCTTGTTCAAAACCCCACATACTAAGTTCTCACGGAATTCATTTTAAGTTCTCAAATCATCGGAAATTCATCGATCGTAGTACGACTAAGATTATCGCGGAACTGACTCAGCTCTAGACCAGCAGACTATTTCGGGCATACGTACCCCCAGCAATCAATAACATAAGTAATACGTAGTATACAACAACGCATACTCACATGCCCACAGGACATCATGCACCATGCATTCATTAATACCTCACACCAATCATTTGAAGATCATATTCATATACAAGTATTGGGATCTCATGCCATTACATCGTAGATCATTCAACAAGGATGCATATGGTTAAGGAAGAATACAACATAACATAGTTCATCCAATCGGGATACACACAAATAACATACATTCAACACATCATGGTTCACTTCTCAAGGTTCTTTCCTTTAAGATCTTGATATATGCAATTCGACCCATAATTAGACATTTCACACTTAGCGTGGCCTAATGGCCTTATCATTTCCCTTAAGAATCATAGTAAACACGTAGCATGCAAGTATGGTATGAACTCATCACTTTGATCACAAGGGGTCATACGATCCATACTTCTTCAATTAGGCATTTCTACAATTACCTTGCATGCACTATTTAGGGCATAGGTCAGTATGAACAATTACATGTGCTACAACACCATCATTCATCTTAATTCCACCAACAAAATCCCTCGTCCGCACTTACAACCATATCATAAGCCTTCCACACAACATCCCCAATTTTAGACAATAACATGGAAAACACAATTACCTCAATATCACTCATCTTGGCGTCACAACAATTCGCTACTCTAATTAGCATGATCTCATAAATTCAACACAATTCCTCCAATCCATAAACAAACATGCTCCAATCATCCTTCTACATCATGCACATCAAATTAAATCCACAACACGTTCTAACAATATTCAAGACCTTAACTTGAAGGTCACAACACATATTCACATCATGAACATAATTTCTATTCAACCATGCCACAATATTAACATCAACTTAATTCTACACAAAGCATGAAAATCACAAACTTATATATATTTTTGAATCACTCAACACAATCTCTCCATTTCATAAACAACATACTCAACATTTCATTCACATCATATACATCAACTTTCCCATTTCATAACAATTATGTCTCAATATCTCATCCACAATAAGAACATAAATTCCAATCACACACGCCACAATAATATTCATGCTATCAATTTAGAAGTCACAATACAATATTATCATCAATTAAATTCAATCAACACATAGAAACCACAAGTTCATATTTTGATAAAAATAGGATTCCTGGGCTTTATGGATGGAAGGGATCCATAAATAAACACTTGCATACCTTAGACTCCGTAGCCGAAAGAGATTGACGGAAGGAATTCTTGAATCAAAGCCTCCAATTAATTTCTCCCAATTCAAAACCCTAACCCTAACTTGATATATATATATATATATATATATATAAGAGAAATGAGAGGAAAATAATACAAGTTCTCAGCTGAATGGGGTATTTATAGAGGTTTAAAAGAGCGGTGAAAGACCAAAATGCCCCTAATAAACAAATAAAACCTGAATCTGTCCATAGAGGACTGTTTTGATAGGCTGAAGTAGATCGACCATAACGTTTTACTCCAATATTCAAATTGAATGAAACCAATTTCATTAGAGATAGGACTCTCATAGATTTTCATTGATATATAATAGGTCACCCAGATCGTTATGTACAAGGAGTTATGGTCGTTTGAAGTTGACCCAAAAATTTACTTTTGGTAGGCTGAACTAGATTGACCATAACTTTTTGCTTCGATAGAAAGATTGGATGAAACCAAGTGCATTGGAAAGAGGACTCGTAGAGCTTTCCGTTGATATATAGTAGATCACCCAAATTATTATGTACAAGGAGTTATGATCGTTTAAAGTTGGAGAAAAAATACGTCTGGCCTCAGTACTTTTTCCTGTATTTTTTACTGTTCATCACTATTCACCGTTCGATCGGAATGTTCGTAACTCATCGCTCGGGTGTCCGTTTTCGGTGATCCACATATCGTTGGAAATTTTATTCGATGCTCTACGAAATGGTGGGTCGAAATCCAAGAAATGACACACAGAAAAATTATAAATCATTTTCGAAGATAGGATCCCGATACATTTACGCACAAAATTTCAACAAAAAAAATTTCTGGGGTATTACACTCTTAATCTGAGTGTTCTTTTTCTTCTTCTTCTTGATTAAAGAATTCTCTGTTTCTGCCATGAATTCTGTATCATTTGTTGATTAACAATATGGTACTGATACAGAGAAGTCAATTCTTCTAGCAGTTCACCATAAAATCTGTAGAATCTATTCTAAAATTACTATATTCTTCCGACTGTTCTTGTATACTCAAGAAGGATGCGTAACTTGAATAATCAAACACCTAATACAACCCCAAATGGAGTGGCGGTTGGATCAGGTCAGATTAGCAATCAAGCTCCAGGAATTGACTACAATCATCCATTGTTTCTGAATGCATCTGATGTTAGCGGTCTACAGATTATCTCATTTTGGCTGACATGTATTGAGAATTTTTCTATGTGGTTTAGATCTATGAGAATTGCATTATTGGGTAGAAATAAGTTGGGATTAGTTGATGGCAGTTGTGATCAAGAATCTTTCTCTGAAAATATGTGGAATCACTGGGAAAGGGTTAATGCCATAGTTCTGTCTTGGATAATGAACTAAGTATCGAAAAATCTATTAGCTGGTATTATGTATGCTTCAGATGCTAAAACTGTGTAGATGGACTTGCAAGAAAGATTTACCAAGATTGATGGTTCAAGAACCTTCAATCTGCATAAGGAAATAGCCACACTCACTCAAGAAAATGCATCTATTTCTGTGTATTTTTCAAGACTGAAGAATCTATGGGAGGAATTTGAAGCCCTTGTACCTGCCTTTACCTGCAATTGTAACAAGTCAAAAGAGTATGTATTGTATCTGCAACAATTGAAGTTGTTTTAATTTCTTATGGGCCTGAATAAATGTTATATTCAAGCAAGAACACAAATCTTGATGATGAGTCCACCACCTACTGTGAATCAGTCTTATTCAATAAAAATTAATGATGAAAGTCAAAGAAGTATTGTTGTAAATGCTGGGATACTAGGCAGTAATCCATTGAGTGGAATCAATCAATTTAAGGTGCAATGTATACTCGATCAAATGGCTATCAGACAAGTGGTTCTATTGGACATCGGGGAGGGAATAAGTTCAAGAAAAATCAACATCTGTATTGTGATGTCTGCAAAATCAAGGGACAAAGTAGAGAGAATTTCTTCAAGATGGTAGGTTATCCTTCTGAGTTTACGTACAAAAGGAAAGGCACCACAAATTATGGAATCTCACATAGTGTTGTTTACAATGTCACTTCTGATGCTGAGACAAAACTAATGGTGTTGGTCTCTACATACAAAATATATCTTGTGATATAGTTGTTGGTTCATCAAACCAGGTCCCTCATGATGGCCAATAATATCAACAGCTTCCAAGTACTGGAACTACAAGTTGCGTCAATTCTTATATACCAAGGGGAAGTGCACCAATCACAAAGGACCAATATGATCAGATACTCAAACTACTCAGCCAAATCAATCTTGGTTCAACTGAGGCATCTGCAAATGCAGCAGGTATGCCTGAATATGTGGCATTAATGACATTTAAGTGCCCTGAATGGATAGTGGACACTGGTGCCACCAATCACATGGCCTTAAGCCTCAGTTTAATTGATCAAACATCAATAATTGAGGCTCCCTCTCCAAAAAGAGTACATGTGTCTAATGGTGATGTTACTTTAGTTACACACACAGGTTCCAGTGCTATATCTAACAAAAGCACAGTCTCTAATGTGTTTCATGTGCTTGAATTCAAATTTAATTTGCTATTTGTTTCCAAATTGACTAAAGAGTTGTAATGTTATGCTTCCTTTTATCCTGACTTTTGTCTTTTTAGGGATCTCTTTAATAGGAGGGTGAAGGAGATTGGTAAACAAGTGGATGGTCTATACATTTTGCTAAATCATCACTCCAACAATGATCAAAGTGTCACATTATCAGCACACTGATAACGCCCAAACTACAGCTCTCGTAAGAGTGTAAGCGGTCGCTGTAAAATATAGAACCCAACTGGGTTGGGTGTCAAATCCCACAGGGAATACTTGGTCACTAAGTGTTGCAATTATTAGTAGACTATTGATCGAAAATTCTACGGAAAAGGGGGGATTGGATTGTGGTGTGAATTAATGCTATCAAAGTAACAATAGAATGTTTTGTTTAGTAAGATTTAATCACAGAGAAAAATAAGTTAGGGTTATGTCCACCTTATGAGTTCTACGTATCTATTAACTATGAGTAATGCGGAATTCAGACATGCATGCACTTATAGAGATTCGTATTCTAATGGTAAATCCTAGTGTTTCTCAACCATCAAGGATTATTTCACTTTAACTCTCTCGAGCTTAAAGCGTATAACTAATGGTACGAACTCTCCAAGAGATTAATCCGGTTAAGGCATTAATGTGTAAATAGGGGTTGGTAGCCCTATTTCCTTGTCACACTCTCTTTTCCAAACATGTAACTTTTCTCTCGAACAAGTTAATGCTATAATGGCGTATTCTATATGTTTGCAACCACAAGAATTTAATTAAAACGAAGAGAGTAATGATATAAGTAGCATATGATGATAAGCGAATTTACATGCCTATAGTGCTATATTTTACCCATATTTTAGCCATGTTTTGAGGACAAATTATATAATTCATGCACTTTTAGTCCTTTTTCCTGTAAGTGAGCTAACGAACATGATTAGCAAAGTTTAAGGTATAAATGATGCAGAATTCAGCATTTTATGGATAACTTGACGCCAAAGAAAGCTTCACGAAAGGAGAAAAGCCAATCTTGGACGCCAAGGACTAAAAATGGCGCATGGAAAATCTGTCCCGGGCTAAAACAACATTTCGGAAGACTTTGGGGACTAGCAGTAATTTAGTAGGATTAGGATAATGATACATTAACCTAGTACAATTGGGTTAAGTATTTCATTAGCTTATTAGGATTAGGATAATGATACATTAACCTAGTACAATTGGGTTAAGTATTTCATTAGCTTAGTAGAATTAGGATATGGGTATTATAAATACCCTATCTTGCTAGAGATTTTGAAGGGAGAGGGGGAATGAATTCTATTACTCTACAACTCTTCTTCTAATTCTCCCATTAATTCTATTTTTCTTCTTCTACTCATCTATTCAATTCTTAAATTCCGCAACAAGAGAAACGTTACCTTGCTAAGGAATTCACGCCTAAACGTCTACCACACCATTATAAACGTGAAATCTTAATTGTGGTATAACAACAATGTCAATTGTGATTTCCTTTGCACTCATGGATAACTAAACTTCTCTGTTGGGGTTATGGAAGCCGAATGAGATACTATCTATTGTTGTGAGTTTGTGAGTTCGTGACACGTATGCTGCTTATATCATTATTCTCTTCATCTTAATCTAAATTCTTTGTGGTTGCAAACGCAAGAATACACCAGTATAACATTTAACGTGTTCGAAAGAAAGGTTATCTGTCTGGAAAAGAGATAATGTCAAGGTAGTAGGGTCCCATCCCCTATTAAAAAGTTAGTGCCGTAACTGGATTAACCTCATGGAGAATTTGTACCGTTAGATACGTTTTAAGCTCGAAAGAGTTAAAGTGAAATAGTCCTTGTTCAGGTCGAAAGACGCTTGGATTTACCATCGAATACAATTCTCTATAAGCACATGCATGTCTGAACTCCGCATAACTCATAGCTAATAGAGACGTACAACTCATAAGGTGGACATAACCCCAACTTCTCAATTCTCATCGTTTACATCTTACTAAACATTCTTTCGTTTTACTTTGCTATTTCCGTTTTTTCTCTACTATTTGGTTACATTACTTGCACAACAAGACTCTCCCATTTTACGAGACTTGCACTAAAAGTCTAGTAATCTTTGCTTACTTGTTGACCAAGCTATTCCCTGTGGGATCGATACCCAACCCAGTTGGGTTCTATATTTGCACTAAAAGTCTAGTAGGTGCCGCCCATGCTCAAGTATGCCATAGCATAGGCGCCGCCTATGCTAAAGCATATTGTCTCTGAATCTCAAATGCAAAGTAAAAGGCGCCGCCTATGCTCACCAAATGCTATGGCATAGGCGCCGCCTATGCTAGACAATGCTTTGCAAAAGGCGTCGCCTATGCCAAGCATAGGCAAAGCTAAAGGCGCCGCCTATGGTCACTTTATGTCTCCAAATCCGATTTTAAATGGGTCAAAACCCGACCCAATCTTTTTCTATAAATAGGAGACTTAGACTTGAGGCACAAACACATTGAAAACCTAACATAGGTGCCGTACATAGCATCCAAATCTTCTCTAAACTTTTCTTTTTGCTCTTCCACTTCACAAGAACATCTCCAAAGGCTTCAATCACGTAAGTACTCTTGTGTTCTTCATCTATTTTTCGTAAGTACTATGTTACTATGTCTATTATGAATTGCTAAATCTTGAAGAAGTATTGAAGATGTGAATATGTTTGAATTACAACCAAGTGAGTGAACATATACGTTAGGACGATCTTAACTTGTTTCCGACTTCAATTCAATTTTGATGCATACTACTTGCGGAATTGCTATAGTCATGAACATTGCATACTCTTGTCACTTGAATACTTACATGTTGGGATATCTCGTTCATCGGAATAAGACTTATAGTTGCCTACCGACATAGGAGATTGTGATTATTGATAGAAACTATACCATGATGTAATCCTTATGTAGAAGTCTTGATATACCTAACATGAAAGTATTGCAAAGATTGCAAGAAGTGTTACATCTCTGAATTTCCTGTTGGAATATAGCCCCTAAAACGTATGTCGATGAAGCCTAAGTAATCGACCACTTTCACTTCACTAATTATTGCCAACAAACTAAGTGTGGGGTGGTACCCCTACTGCTTGTGTATAGATTGTATCCATTGAGCTGATGCTAACATGAACATTGTTCTAAGTCTCAGGTACAATGGCACCCAAAGCAAGACAAGGCAAAGATAAGGCTACCACTTCCCAAAAGAGCAAGAAAAGAAGTCGCAAGGAGCAAGGAGAATCATCCTCAATGCAATTACCACGCCGCACGTTTGGAATAAAATGGGTTCTTGAGGAGGAAGCGAAGGAATGGTATAGGAACAACAAAGAAAGAAAATATGTTCATGTGGACCTGATCAACAAGGAAAGCCTAGCGAAGAAGGAGTCGCGCATGTTGGCAAAGATCATGACATTACCTTTGGATTTCATCTTCCGAGACATGGGAGAATGCAATCTTGATTTGACAAGGGAATTTTATGCCAACTGGTCGCCGAAAACCACAGGCAGCGAAGTCAAGATTCGGGGCCAAGTTTTGCAACTCAATGCGGATTTTATCAACTTCTTTCTTGGCTTGCCTTAAGTCGATCCAACACCATTCAAAGAGCTGTACAGTAGACCTCCATACAGAGCAATTTGACACACACTTTGTGGAAGTATATCCATGGCAAGGTGGAGCAGACATAAAGACACCGGGCGACACAACACCTTCCCCTATGCTCCTTTGAATAGGGAAGCAAGGATATGGTTGCGTATTGTCAACTCTTGCCTCATACCAGGGACTCAGTACACCAAGATAACAAGAGATAGAGTATGCTTGGTATACGCATTGATGATGAATGTCCCTATCAACGTCGGGGCAATTATTCGTTCCACAATGCGGAAAGCTAGGCTACACAAGAGGTCCCACTTCAGTTTTGGCAACCTGTTGACTGCAATACTAAGGAAAGAAGACATCGAAGAGGAACGGGATGATCACAAACTCCCACACAACATAAAGAAGGTTGACCTCACGAAGGTTAAAGATGCTGAAACCACTCATGGAGTCAACCTTACCACTTCAGAAAGGCATGCTCGCGACGAAAGCTTCTCCCGCCATTTATATGGCATGATGAAGTTTACCATGATGAGTGGGGGTCGTGTTCCAACTGCTGCAGAGATCCAACAGTTGGATTATGACTACCCAATGAATGAGCATGCGAGGGCGATGTGTGGAAAAGGTGTATATTTTGAGGAACCTCTTGATGAAGACATGCCAACCGATGATGATCGACGAATCCCAGACTCCTACGTGGAAGAGAACTCTGATGACGACGACTCTGATGACGATTCCGATACAGGGGGTATGACCCCAGACATAGAGGATGAGTCTGACTAATCAGGTTCTTCTTATTTATTTTTCACTGAGGGCAGTGTGTCCCGTCTAAGTGTGGGGTGTTGGTATTTGCATGTTATACTTCTCTACCCACATTTGCATTTATTTATGTTTGTTTGTTTTTTTAGTAGTTTTTTTTAGTATTAAAATCTTTTTAGCTTCGCATGAAATTATTCTAACAGGCAGCATGAGATTGTAACAAGAGTATGTGCTACAATTATGACTATTGAGACGTTTAGGCTCTAATTGTGACTCACTATGTGATATTGTGTGGTTCAATTCCTTCATCTGTTGGGGCAAGAGTCTATACTACTCCCAATAAAGTCGACCATGTGCCTTGTGTGTTTGAGATTAGTAGTATATTCTATGTTTGCGGCTGATGCTAGAACTTGCCTGGTATGTATGCAAAGCGAAAATAAAGAGTGTAAGTTTAGGAGATGATTTAGGCATTTCTTTGGCAACTTATACTTGTTTACCTTCGTTTTACCTACCCGTGGACTTTATCCTAGTAAACCCCTTTGAGCCTTTAAGCCATTTTCTTTGACAGCCTCATATGTAAGCCTAATCCATTTTTTTTCAAGACCATAATTTGATCCAAATTTCTAAGTGCTTTAAGTTGTAAAGTCATGTGACAAAATAAGAGGAAATTGGGTGAAAGTGATGCCTTAGAGTGTATTGGTACTTGAATTTGTTATGAAAAAGAGTGGCTATCATGGAGGTGTGTTATAAAAAAAAAAAAAAAAAAATAGAAAAACAAAAAGATAAATTGTGTTTATGATTAAATAAAAAGATAGTTATGCTTGAATGGCAAAATAGGTGAAAAGGGGTGATAGATGAAAGAAAGGTAGCAGGGTTGATTAAAAGAAAGTGTTAATGGCATAATGTGATGTATTAAAGCGCTTAGGAACATAGTCACTATTTCTGTCCAAAATAGTCCTACCCGTCCCTTAGCCTACATTACAACCTATAGAAGACCTATTTGATCCTAAGCTTATCATTCTGATATTTAGTGGAGCATTACACTATGGGCAAGCCTATGGTCATCAGTTGCAACATATGAAGTCTTTGTGAGAGTGAGAGCAAGGATAATCTTATACCCATGTTATGAAAAATGCAATACTTATGAGCGATTATGGGGAACATCTTATGTGAGACACACATGGTTGATGAGTTTTGGGAGGTCGTGTATGATTCTTTGTGCCTTGACTTTTGAATATGAGTTGACCACCATCACGAGTCTATGTTGGAGGCTGAATTGTTTCTACTAATGATCAGAAAACTACTTTTTGTTGATAATTGTTATGCTTGTCTTGACGAATATTTTGTGTTGTTGCTGTGAAACCCTAAGTAAATGTTAAGAGGGACATGATATTTTATTCAAGGACGAACAAAGCTTCAAGTGTGGGGTGTTGATGATAGGCGAATTTACACGCCTATAGTGCTATATTTTACCCATATTTTAGCCATGTTTTGAGGACAAATTATATAATTCATGCACTTTTAGTCCTTTTTCCTGTAAGTGAGCTAACGAACATAATTAGCAAAGTTTCAGGTATAAATGATGCAGAATTCAGCATTTTATGGATAACTTGACGCCAAAGAAAGCTTCACGAAGGAGAAAAGCCAATCTTGGATGCCAAGGACTAAAAATGGCGCATGGAAAATCTGTCCCGGGCTAAAACAACATTTCGGAAGACTTTGGGGACTAGCATTAATTTAGTAGGATTAGGATAATGATACATTAACCTAGTACAATTGGGTTAAGTATTTCATTAGCTTATTAGGATTAGGATAATGATACATTAACCTAGTACAATTGGGTTAAGTATTTCATTAGCTTAGTAGAATTAGGATATGGGTATTATAAATACCCTATCTTGCTAGAGATTTTGAAGGGAGAGGGGGAATGAATTCTATTACTCTACAACTCTTCTTCTAATTCTCCCATTAATTCTATTTTTCTTCTTCTACTCATCTATTCAATTCTTAAATTCCGCAACAAGAGAAACGTTACCTTGCTAAGGAATTCACGCCTAAACGTCTACCACACCATTATAAACGTGAAATCTTAATTGTGGTATAACAACAATGTCAATTGTGATTTCCTTTGCACTCATGGATAACTAAACTTCTTTGTTGGGGTTATGGAAGCCGAATGAGATACTATCTATTGTTGTGAGTTTGTGAGTTCGTGACACGTATGCTGCTTATATCATTATTCTCTTCATCTTAATCTAAATTCTTTGTGGTTGCAAATGCAAGAATACACCAGTATAACATTTAACTTGTTCGAAAGAAAGGTTATCTGTCTGGAAAAGAGATAATGTCAAGGTAGTAGGGTCCCATCCCCTATTAAAAAGTTAGTGTCGTAACTGGATTAACCTCTTGGAGAATTTGTACCGTTAGATACGTTTTAAGCTCGAAAGAGTTAAAGTGAAATAGTCCTTGTTCAGGTCGAAAGACGCTTGGATTTACCATTGAATACAATTCTCTATAAGCACATGCATGTCTGAACTCCGCATAACTCATAGCCAATAGAGACGTACAACTCATAAGGTGGACATAACCCCAACTTCTCAATTCTCATCGTTTACATCTTACTAAACATTCTTTCGTTTTACTTTGCTATTTCCGTTTTTTCTCTACTATTTGGTTACATTACTTGCACAACAAGACTCCCCCCTTTTACGAGACTTGCACTAAAAGTCTAGTAATCTTTGCTTACTTGTTGACCAAGTTATTCCCTGTGGGATCGATACCCAACCCAGTTGGGTTCTATATTTGACAAATGACCGCTTTACACTACTATGAGAGCTGCAGATTGAGCGTTATCAAAAATTGGCGCCGTTGCCGGGGAATACAAGTGTCAATTAAGTTCGTAATAATTACTAGACCCTTTGGTCAAAGATTCTCGTACTTTTACTTTTAGTTTTTGTTTTTGTTTACTGCATGTTTTTATTCAGTGCATGCCCCATACCCGAAGTTCTGGTCAACCGTTATAACCTATCAATCCTTAACCACAACGTATTCGCAGAATGGAGGCACAACACGCAATTGAAAGGATGGTTGCTCAACAGGAACAGGAGAGATTAGCTGCGCTAGCCGCCGTTCAAGTGCATCAACAGAATATTGATAACCCTGGGCGAGCAACAAATCCTGACAATGAAGATCTAGGTGATGATGAGCTACTATACCCTAGGCATGCCGCTGAGATCGCAACACCTGCCAACAGAAGAGGTAGTCAAGCTAGGTTTAGGCCTGAACGCCAAGCTATGCAGCCAGCTTTCAACGATGATGATGATGATCTTGATGGAGCCGGAGCCACAGGACCCATTATTCCTCCACCATTGGCACCCGAAGCCAAGTTCAACATCACGAGCACCATGATTCAGTTATCGCAACTCAAGGGATTATTTGGTGGACTAGCAGGCGATGATCCGAATATGCATCTCATCAACTTTATTTCTACATGCAAGTCGTTTGACAATCCTGGAGTTGGTCAGAATGCAATTCGGTTACGCTTATTTCCATTGTCTCTGTCTGGGGAGGAAACTCTATGGTTGAATGGGCTGACTCCTGATTCTATTACAAATTGGAGGCAATTGAGAGACGCTTTCCTAGAAAGATTCTTTCCGTTATCCAAAAGAGCACAAATGAGAGATGAAATCAGCAACTTTCGTCAGCTTCCAACTGAAGCCCTTCATGAAACATGGGAGAGGTTCAAGACGAAGCTAATGAGGTGCCCAAACCATCACATGACTAATGTTCACCTAATGGAGATACTTTACAGAGCCTTGAATTCAATAACTAAACCAGCTGTGGATAATGCAGCCGGAGGATCTTTTATGGATCTCACCTTTGGTCAGACAAGCAATATGCTAGATCGTATAACGAAGCAAAGTAGAGCTTGGCATACCAGGGATTCTGTGGTAGCAAGCCCCACTTTTTCTATTGGCATGACTGCAGACCAAAGGAGACGAGAAGAAGAACGTGATCAAGATATGGCGCACATGAAAACACAAAGTGGATCTTCTTACAAAGCATCTATTATCAGGGAAGACCGAAAAAGTCAATGTTGTTGCGTCAAAAGGAAGAAACGAATCTGATTCGGAAGAAAAAGCCAACTGCTTGAACAATCAGGGGGGTTTCCGAGGCAATGCCCAAGGAAACCAAGGTCGAAACTATTATGGTAAATCTGGAAACATGGACCTAGGTAGTTGGAAGAACAAGAATGACAGTAGTGGTTTGTATGTTCCCCCTGGAAGACGTGACGCCACCACATCTAGTTCTGGAAGTATGGAAGACATGATGGCTAAACTATTGAAAGGAGTGGAAGCAACTAGCGCGGGAGTAACGGAGGTAATAAATGATTTGTCCGCTATGAAGCAATTAGTTGATTCACATTCCACTTCAATCAAGCAAATAGAGCAGCAATTGAGCCAACTTTCAGCAGCACTCAATCAAAGAAAGGCTGGCACTTTACCTAGCGACACTGTGCAAAATCCAAGGAACGACAGATCATGCATGGCTATTACCACCAGGAGTGGTAAGGTGCTGGAAAATTCATCCCAAAGCAAGCAAGTGGCCGAACATAAGAAAGATGATGATGCCATAGAAGCTGACCATGACGTCCATGACGTCACCCCTAGTACTTTGAAGCCTTAAAAGGCCAAAATACGGAAGCAAGAGGAGAAGAAAGTTATGGAGAGAACACTTCACTATCCACCACAACCTTTTCCTCAAAGATTGAAGAAGCAGGCGGATGATACAAGGTTCAGTAAATTCATGGCAATGTTAAAATAGCTGACCATTAATGTTCCGTTGGTGGAGGCACTAGAACAAATGCCCGAATACGCTAAATTCATGAAGGACCTTTTAACAAAGAAGCGGGCAGTAAGCTATGAGCCGGCAGATAATATTCATCATTGCAGTGAAATTGCCACAAGGTCCTTAGTACAGAAGAAGACAGACCATGGTGCTTTCACTATTCCTTGCACGGTTGGATCTATGAATTTTGCCAAAGCATTGTGTGATTTGGGAGCTAGCATCAATTTGATGCCACTATCCATCTACAGAAAGTTGGGGTTGGGCGACCCTACACCAACCAATATGCGGCTCGTGATGGCGGATAGGTCAGTAAAATGACCTGTGGGTATCTTGAATAATGTGTTGGTGAAGGTGTCTACCTTCATTTTTCCTGCAGACTTAGTGATTTTGGATTGCGAGGTGGATTCTGAAGTAACCATAATCTTGGGACATCCTTTCCTTACAACGGGAAGTGTTCTTATTGACATGAGATCTAATGAGCTTTTATTTCGGTTGAATGACGAAGTGGTCCGCTTTGATATATGCAAAGCAATGAAGCAGCCCAGCGATATGAATGTGTTCTCTGTAGCTGATGTTCATCATGAGGATAAGAAAGCATTATCTGTACAGAAACAGCTTACTGTTGAGCCATTGTCTGTTGCACCACTGAATGTTGAGCATGAGGACGATGAAGATTATGAAGAACTTATGGGTGCTCTAACAGAAATAGAGTCCTATTCCCATACTCCTAAGCAACCGGACCGTGATCTTAAGAATCAACCGTCACCAACAGCGAAGACTTCCCTTGAAGAGCCACCAATGCTAGAATCGAAAGAGCTCCCCGATTATCTAAGGTATGTGTTCTTGGAAAGTATAAACATACTTCCGGTGAGTGCGGATGATTTAAGTAAACAGCACGTAGAGGCTCTCATCTCTACTCTGAAGAGATACATGAGAGCTATGGGTTGGACTATTGATGATATAATTGGTATCCCTCCTGGGATAGGCATGCACAAGGGTCATCTCGAAGAAGATTGCATGCCTACAAGTAAGCCTCATTATCGTCTGAATCCATTCAGAAAATGATCCACCATCTATCTCGACGAAGTCTAAGTACTCGAGGTAACTATGTCGTGCCGTGACAATAAATCAAGCGCTAGATGGGAGGCAACCCATCGTTTATCGTTTTTCATTTTTCTTTCGTTCTATTACGTGTTTGCTTTTGATAAATAAAAATCCAAAAATAAGAGTTGTGCCACGACCAAAACCAAGGTGCTTGGTGGGAGGAAACCCATCGTACTAATCGTTTTTATTGGCTTTGAGCAAATGTAGGTGCAAGAGGTATTCAACGAGGAGATCGGTTTCAAATTTTGATTTGGACGTATTGCATGGTAAAGGTGGTAAGTTAGGCATGAAGATGCAAAAGGCTATGGATTGAGCATTGCTCATGAAAATATAGGCATCGAGCAAGGCTAGGCCTAGGTAAAACTAGGCCATGAACAAGGCAAGGCCTATACTATGGCCCAAGGTCTAGGAATCTAGTGTGCCATAGCATAGGCGCCGCCCATGCTCAAGTATGCCATAGCATAGGCGCCGCCTATGCTAAAGCATTTTGTCTCTGAATCTCAAATGCAAAGTAAAAGGCGCCGCCTATGCTCACCAAATGCTATGGCATAGGCGCCGCCTATGCTAGACAATGCTTTGCAAAAGGCGCCGCCTATGCCAAGCATAGGCAAAGCTAAAGGCGCCGCCTATGGTCACTTTATGTCTCCAAATCCGATTTTAAATGGGTCAAAACCTGACCCAATCTTTTTCTATAAATAGGAGACTTAGACTTGAGGCACAAACACATTGAAAACCTAACATAGGCGCCGTACATAGCATCCAAATCTTCTCTAAACTTTTCTTTTTGCTCTTCCACTTCACAAGAACATCTCCAAAGGCTTCAATCACGTAAGTACTCTTGTGTTCTTCATCTATTTTTCGTATGTACTACGTTACTATGTCTATTATGAATTGATAAATCTTGAAGAAGTATTGAAGATGTGAATATGTTTGAATTACAACCAAGTGAGTGAACATATACGTTAGGACGATCTTAACTTGTTTCCGACTTCAATTCAATTTTGATGCATACTACTTGCGGAATTGCTATAGTCATGAACATTGCATACTCTTGTCACTTGAATACTTACATGTTAGGATGTCTCGTTCATCGGAATAAGACTTATAGTTGCCTACCGACATAGGAGATTGTGATTATTGATAGAAACTATACCATGATGTAATCCCTATGTAGAAGTCTTGATATACCTAACATGAAAGTATTGCAAAGATTGCAAGAAGTGTTACATCTCTGAATTTCCTGTTGGAATATAGCCCCTAAAACGTATGTCGATGAAGCCTAAGTAATCGACCACTTTCACTTCACTAATTATTGCCAACAAACTAAGTGTGGGGTGGTACCCCTACTGCTTATGTATAGATTGTATCCATTGAGCTGATGCTAACATGAACATTGTTCTAAGTCTCAGGTACAATGGCACCCAAAGCAAGACAAGGCAAAGATAAGGCTACCACTTCCCAAAAGAGCAAGAAAAGAAGTCGCAAGGAGCAAGGAGAATCATCCTCAATGCAATTACCACGCCGCACGTTTGGAATAAAATGGGTTCTTGAGGAGGAAGCGAAGGAATGGTATAGGAACAACAAAGAAAGAAAATATGTTCATGTGGACCTGATCAACAAGGAAAGCCTAGCGAAGAAGGAGTCGCGCATGTTGGCAAAGATCATGACATTACCTTTGGATTTCATCTTCCGAGACATGGGAGAATGCAATCTTGATTTGACAAGGGAATTTTATGCCAACTGGTCGCCGAAAACCACAGGCAGCGAAGTCAAGATTCGGGGCCAAGTTTTGCAACTCAATGCGGATTTTATCAACTTCTTTCTTGGCTTGCCTTCAGTCGATCCAACACCATTCAAAGAGCTGTACAGTAGACCTCCATACAGTGCAATTCGACACACACTTTGTGGAAGTATATCCATGGCAAGGTGGAGCAGACATAAAGACACCGGGCGACACAACACCTTCCCCTATGCTCCTTTGAATAGGGAAGCAAGGATATGGTTGCGTATTGTCAACTCTTGCCTCATACCAGGGACTCAGTACACCAAGATAACAAGAGATAGAGTGTTCTTGGTATACGCATTGATGATGAATGTCCCTATCAACGTCGGGGCAATTATTCGTTCCACAATGCGGAAAGCTAGGCTACACAAGAGGTCCCACTTCAGTTTTGGCAACCTGTTGATTGCAATACTAAGGAAAGAAGACATCGAAGAGGAACGGGATGATCACAAACTCCCACACAACACAAAGAAGGTTGACCTCACGAAGGTTAAAGATGCTGAAACCACTCATGGAGTCAACCTTACCACTTCAGAAAGGCATGCTCGCGACGAAAGCTTCTCCCGCCATTTATATGGCATGATGAAGTTTACCATGATGAGTGGGGGTCGTGTTCCAACTACTGCAGAGCTCCAACAGTTGGATTATGACTACCCAACGAATGAGCATGCGAGGGCGATGTGTGGAGAAGGTGTATATTTTGAGGAACCTCTTGATGAAGACATGCCAACCGATGATGATCAACGAATGCCAAACTCCTACGTGGAAGAGAACTCTGATGACGACGACTCTGATGACGATTCCGATGCAGGGGGTATGACCCTAGACATAGAGGATGAGTCCGACTAATCAGGTTCTTCTTATTTATTTTTCACTGAGGGCAGTGTGTCCCGTCTAAGTGTGGGGTGTTGGTATTTGCATGTTATACTTCTCTATCCACATTTGCATTTATTTATGTTTGTTTGTTTTTTTAGTAGTTTTTTTTAGTATTAAAATCTTTTTAGCTTCGCATGAAATTATTCTAACAGGCAGCATGAGATTGTAACAAGAGTATGTGCTACAATTATGACTATTGAGACGTTTAGGCTCTAATTGTGACTCACTATGTGATATTGTGTGGTTCAATTCCTTCATCTGTTGGGGCAAGAGTCTATACTACTCCCAATAAAGTCGACCATGTGCCTTGTGTGTGTGAGATTAGTAGTATATTCTATGTTTGCGGCTGATGCTAGAACTTGCCTGGTATGTATGCAAAGCGAAAATAAAGAGTGTAAGTTTAGGAGATGATTTAGGCATTTCTTTGGCAACCTATACTTTTTTACCTTCGTTTTACCTACCCGTGGACTTTATCCTAGTAAACCCCTTTGAGCCTTTAAGCCATTTTCTTTGACAGCCTCATATGTAAGCCTAATCCATTTTTTTTCAAGACCATAATTTGATCCAAATTTCTAAGTGCTTTAAGTTGTAAAGTCATGTGACAAAATAAGAGGAAATTGGGTGAAAGTGATGCCTTAGAGTGTATTGGTACTTGAATTTGTTATGAAAAAGAGTGGCTATCATGGAGGTGTGTTATAAAAAAAAAAAAAAAATAGAAAAACAAAAAGATAAATTGTGTTTATGATTAAATAAAAAGATAGTTATGCTTGAATGGCAAAATAGGTGAAAAGGGGTGATAGATGAAAGAAAGGTAGCAGGGTTGATTAAAAGAAAGTGTTAATGGCATAATGTGATGTATTAAAGCGCTTAGGAACATAGTCACTATTTCTGTCCAAAATAGTCCTACCCGTCCCTTAGCCTACATTACAACCTATAGAAGACCTATTTGATCCTAAGCTTATCATTCTGATATTTAGTGGAGCATTACACTATGGGCAAGCCTATGGTCATCAGTTGCAACATATGAAGTCTTTGTGAGAGTGAGAGCAAGGATAATCTTATACCCATGTTATGAAAAATGCAATACTTATGAGCGATTATGGGTAACATCTTATGTGAGACACACATGGTTGATGAGTTTTGGGAGGTCGTGTATGATTCTTTGTGCCTTGACTTTTGAATATGAGTTGACCACCATCACGAGTCTATGTTGGAGGCTGAATTGTTTCTACTAATGATCAGAAAACTACTTTTTGTTGATAATTGTTATGCTTGTCTTGACGAATATTTTGTGTTGTTGCTGTGAAACCCTAAGTAAATGTTAAGAGGGACATGATATTTTGTTCAAGGACGAACAAAGCTTCAAGTGTGGGGTGTTGATGATAGGCGAATTTACACGCCTATAGTGCTATATTTTACCCATATTTTAGCCATGTTTTGAGGACAAATTATATAATTCATGCACTTTTAGTCCTTTTTCCTGTAAGTGAGCTAACGAACATAATTAGCAAAGTTTCAGGTATAAATGATGCAGAATTCAGCATTTTATGGATAACTTGACGCCAAAGAAAGCTTCACGAAGGAGAAAAGCCAATCTTGGACGCCAAGGACTAAAAATGGCGCATGGAAAATCTGTCCCGGGCTAAAACAACATTTCGGAAGACTTTGGGGACTAGCAGTAATTTAGTAGGATTAGGATAATGATACATTAACCTAGTACAATTGGGTTAAGTATTTCATTAGCTTATTAGGATTAGGATAATGATACATTAACCTAGTACAATTGGGTTAAGTATTTCATTAGCTTAGTAGAATTAGGATATGGGTATTATAAATACCCTATCTTGCTAGAGATTTTGAAGGGAGAGGGGGAATGAATTCTATTACTCTACAACTCTTCTTCTAATTCTCCCATTAATTCTATTTTTCTTCTTCTACTCATCTATTCAATTCTTAAATTCCGCAACAAGAGAAACGTTACCTTGCTAAGGAATTCACGCCTAAACGTCTACCACACCATTATAAACGTGAAATCTTAATTGTGGTATAACAACAATGTCAATTGTGATTTCCTTTGCACTCATGGATAACTAAACTTCTTTGTTGGGGTTATGGAAGCCGAATGAGATACTATCTATTGTTGTGAGTTTGTGAGTTCGTGACACGTATGCTGCTTATATCATTATTCTCTTCATCTTAATCTAAATTCTTTGTGGTTGCAAATGCAAGAATACACCAGTATAACATTTAACTTGTTCGAAAGAAAGGTTATCTGTCTGGAAAAGAGATAATGTCAAGGTAGGAGGGTCCCATCCCCTATTAAAAAGTTAGTGCCGTAACTGGATTAACCTCTTGGAGAATTTGTACCGTTAGATACGTTTTAAGCTCGAAAGTGTTAAAGTGAAATAGTCCTTGTTCAGGTCGAAAGACGCTTGGATTTACCATTGAATACAATTCTCTATAAGCACATGCATGTCTGAACTCCGCATAACTCATAGCCAATAGAGACGTACAACTCATAAGGTGGACATAACCCCAACTTCTCAATTCTCATCGTTTACATCTTACTAAACATTCTTTCGTTTTACTTTGCTATTTCCGTTTTTTCTCTACTATTTGGTTACATTACTTGCACAACAAGACTCCCCCCTTTTACGAGACTTGCACTAAAAGTCTAGTAATCTTTGCTTACTTGTTGACCAAGTTATTCCCTGTGGGATCGATACCCAACCCAGTTGGGTTCTATATTTGACAAATGACCGCTTTACACTACTATGAGAGCTGCAGATTGAGCGTTATCAAAAATTGGCGCCGTTGCCGGGGAATACAAGTGTCAATTAAGTTCGTAATAATTACTAGACCCTTTGGTCAAAGATTCTCGTACTTTTACTTTTAGTTTTTGTTTTTGTTTACTGCATGTTTTTATTCAGTGCATGCCCCATACCCGAAGTTCTGGTCAACCGTTATAACCTATCAATCCTTAACCACAACGTATTCGCAGAATGGAGGCACAACACGCAATTGAAAGGATGGTTGCTCAACAGGAACAGGCGAGATTAGCTGCGCTAGCCGCCGTTCAAGTGCATCAACAGAATATTGATAACCCTGGGCGAGCAACAAATCCTGACAATGAAGATCTAGGTGATGATGAGCTACTATACCCTAGGCATGCCGCTGAGATCGCAACACCTGCCAACAGAAGAGGTAGTCAAGCTAGGTTTAGGCCTGAACGCCAAGCTATGCAGCCAGCTTTCGACGATGATGATGATGATCTTGATGGAGCCGGAGCCACAGGACCCATTATTCCTCCACCATTGGCACCCGAAGCCAAGTTCAACATCACGAGCACCATGATTCAGTTATCGCAACTCAAGGGATTATTTGGTGGACTAGCAGGCGATGATCCGAATATGCATCTCATCAACTTTATTTCTACATGCAAGTCGTTTGACAATCCTGGAGTTGGTCAGAATGCAATTCGGTTACGCTTATTTCCATTGTCTCTGTCTGGGGAGGAAACTCTATGGTTGAATGGGCTGACTCCTGATTCTATTACAAATTGGAGGCAATTGAGAGACGCTTTCCTAGAAAGATTCTTTCCGTCATCCAAAAGAGCACAAATGAGAGATGAAATCAGCAACTTTCGTCAGCTTCCAACTGAAGCCCTTCATGAAACATGGGAGAGGTTCAAGACGAAGCTAATGAGGTGCCCAAACCATCACATGACTAATGTTCACCTAATGGAGATACTTTACAGAGCCTTGAATTCAATAACTAAACCAGTTGTGGATAATGCAGCCGGAGGATCTTTTATGGATCTCACCTTTGGTCAGACAAGCAATATGCTAGATCGTATAACGAAGCAAAGTAGAGCTTGGCATACCAGGGATTCTGTGGTAGCAAGCCCCACTTTTTCTATTGGCATGACTGCAGACCAAAGGAGACGAGAAGAAGAACGTGATCAAGATATGGCGCACATGAAAACACAAAGTGGATCTTCTTACAAAGCATCTATTATCAGGGAAGACCGAAAAAGTCAATGTTGTTGCGTCAAAAGGAAGAAACGAATCTGATTCGGAAGAAGAAGCCAACTGCTTGAACAATCAGGGGGGTTTCCGAGGCAATGCCCAAGGAAACCAAGGTCGAAACTATTATGGTAAATCTGGAAACATGGACCTAGGTAGTTGGAAGAACAAGAATGACAGTAGTGGTTTGTATGTTCCCCCTGGAAGACGTGACGCCACCACATCTAGTTCTGGAAGTATGGAAGACATGATGGCTAAACTATTGAAAGGAGTGGAAGCAACTAGCGCGGGAGTAACGGAGGTAATAAATGATTTGTCCGCTATGAAGCAATTAGTTGATTCACATTCCACTTCAATCAAGCAAATAGAGCAGCAATTGAGCCAACTTTCAGCAGCACTCAATCAAAGAAAGGCTGGCACTTTACCTAGCGACACTGTGCAAAATCCAAGGAACGACAGATCATGCATGGCTATTACCACCAGGAGTGGTAAGGTGCTGGAAAATTCATCCCAAAGCAAGCAAGTGGCCGAACATAAGAAAGATGATGATGCCATAGAAGCTGACCATGACGTCCATGACGTCACCCCTAGTACTATGAAGCCTTAAAAGGCCAAAATACGGAAGCAAGAGGAGAAGAAAGTTATGGAGAGAACACTTCACTATCCACCACAACCTTTTCCTCAAAGATTGAAGAAGCAGGCGGATGATACAAGGTTCAGTAAATTCATGGCAATGTTAAAATAGCTGACCATTAATGTTCCGTTGGTGGAGGCACTAGAACAAATTCCCGAATACGCTAAATTCATGAAGGACCTTTTAACAAAGAAGCGGGCAGTAAGCTATGAGCCGGCAGATAATATTCATCATTGCAGTGAAATTGCCACAAGGTCCTTAGTACAGAAGAAGACAGACCATGGTGCTTTCACTATTCCTTGCACGGTTGGATCTATGAATTTTGCCAAAGCATTGTGTGATTTGGGAGCTAGCATCAATTTGATGCCACTATCCATCTACAGAAAGTTGGGGTTGGGCGACCCTACACCAACCAATATGCGGCTCGTGATGGCGGATAGGTCAGTAAAATGACCTGTGGGTATCTTGAATAATGTGTTGGTGAAGGTGTCTACCTTCATTTTTCCTGCAGACTTAGTGATTTTGGATTGTGAGGTGGATTCTGAAGTAACCATAATCTTGGGACATCCTTTCCTTGCAACGGGAAGTGTTCTTATTGACATGAGATCTAATGAGCTTTTATTTCGGTTGAATGACGAAGTGGTCCACTTTGATATATGCAAAGCAATGAAGCAGACCAGCGATATGAATGTGTTCTCTGTAGCTGATGTTCATCATGAGGATAAGAAAGCATTATCTGTACAGAAACAGCTTACTGTTGAGCCATTGTCTGTTGCACCACTGAATGTTGAGCATGAGGACGATGAAGATTATGAAGAACTTATGGGTGCTCTAACAGAAATAGAGTCCTATTCCCATACTCCTAAGCAACCGGACCGTGATCTTAAGAATCAACCGTCACCAACAGCGAAGACTTCCCTTGAAGATCCACCAATGCTAGAATCGAAAGAGCTCCCCGATTATCTAAGGTATGTGTTCTTGGAAAGTATAAATATACTTCCGGTGAGTGTGGATGATTTAAGTAAACAGCACGTAGAGGCTCTCATCTCTACTCTGAAGAGATACATGAGAGCTATGGGTTGGACTATTGATGATATAATTGGTATCCCTCCTGGGATAGGCATGCACAAGGGTCATCTCGAAGAAGATTGCATGCCTACAAGTAAGCCTCATTATCGTATGAATCCATTCAGAAAACGATCCACCATCTATCTCGACGAAGTCTAAGTACTCGAGGTAACTATGTCGTGCCGTGACAATAAATCAAGCGCTAGATGGGAGGCAACCCATCGTTTATCGTTTTTCATTTTTCTTTCGTTCTATTACGTGTTTGCTTTTGATAAATAAAAATCCAAAAATAAGAGTCGTGCCACGACCAAAACTAAGGTGCTTGGTGGGAGGCAACCCATCGTACTAATCGTTTTTATTGGCTTTGAGCAAATGTAGGTGCAAGAGGTATTCAACGAGGAGATCGGTTTCAAATTTTGATTTGGACGTATTGCATGGTAAAGGTGGTAAGTTAGGCATGAAGATGCAAAAGGCTATGGATTGAGCATTGCTCATGAAAATATAGGCATCGAGCAAGGCTAGGCCTGGGTAAAACTAGGCCACGAACAAGGCAAGGCCTATACTATGGCCCAAGGTCTCGGAATCTAGTGTGCCATAGCATAGGCGCCGCCCATGCTCAAGTATGCCATAGCATAGGCGCCGCCTATGCTAAAGCATTTTGTCTCTGAATCTCAAATGCAAAGTAAAAGGCGCCGCCTATGCTCACCAAATGCTATGGCATAGGCGCCGCCTATGCTAGACAATGCTTTTTGTTGATAATTGTTATGCTTGTCTTGACGAATATTTTGTGTTGTTGCTGTGAAACCCTAAGTAAATGTTAAGAGGGACATGATATTTTGTTCAAGGACGAACAAAGCTTCAAGTGTGGGGTGTTGATGATAGGCGAATTTACACGCCTATAGTGCTATATTTTACCCATATTTTAGCCATGTTTTGAGGATAAATTATATAATTCATGCACTTTTAGTCCTTTTTCCTGTAAGTGAGCTAACGAACATGATTAGCAAAGTTTCAGGTATAAATGATGCAGAATTCAGCATTTTATGGATAACTTGACGCCAAGGAAAGCTTCACGAAAGGAGAAAAGCCAATCTTGGACGCCAAGGACTAAAAATGGCGCATGGAAAATCTGTTCCGGGCTAAAACAACATTTCGGAAGACTTTGGGGACTAGCATTAATTTAGTAGGATTAGGATAATGATACATTAACCTAGTACAATTGGGTTAAGTATTTCATTAGCTTATTAGGATTAGGATAATGATACATTAACCTAGTACAATTGGGTTAAGTATTTCATTAGCTTAGTAGAATTAGGATATGGGTATTATAAATACCCTATCTTGCTAGAGATTTTGAAGGGAGAGGGGGAATGAATTCTATTACTCTACAACTCTTCTTCTAATTCTCCCATTAATTCTATTTTTCTTCTTCTACTCATCTATTCAATTCTTAAATTCCGCAACAAGAGAAACGTTACCTTGCTAAGGAATTCACGCCTAAACGTCTACCACACCATTATAAACGTGAAATCTTAATTGTGGTATAACAACAATGTCAATTGTGATTTCCTTTGCACTCATGGATAACTAAACTTCTCTGTTGGGGTTATGGAAGCCGAATGAGATACTATCTATTGCTGTGAGTTTGTGAGTTCATGACACGTATGCTGCTTATATCATTATTCTCTTCATCTTAATCTAAATTCTTTGTGGTTGCAAACGCAAGAATACACCAGTATAACATTTAACTTGTTCGAAAGAAAGGTTATCTGTTTGGAAAAGAGATAATGTCAAGGTAGTAGGGTCCCATCCCCTATTAAAAAGTTAGTGTCGTAACTGGATTAACCTCTTGGAGAATTTGTACCGTTAGATACGTTTTAAGCTCGAAAGTGTTAAAGTGAAATAGTCCTTGTTCAGGTCGAAAGACGCTTGGATTTACCATCGAATACAATTCTCTATAAGCACATGCATGTCTGAACTCTGCATAACTTATAGCCAATAGAGACGTACAACTCATAAGGTGGACATAACCCCAACTTCTCAATTCTCATCGTTTACATCTTACTAAACATTCTTTCGTTTTACTTTGCTATTTCCATTTTTTCTCTACTATTTGGTTACATTACTTGCACAACAAGACTCCCCCCTTTTACGAGACTTGCACTAAAAGTCTAGTAATCTTTGCTTACTTGTTGACCAAGCTATTCCCTGTGGGATCGATACCCAACCCAGTTGGGTTCTATATTTGCACTAAAAGTCCGCTTTACACTCCTACGAGAGCTGTAGATTGAGCGTTATCAGCATACGCATCAAGAATTCACAAACTCATAGTAATAGATAGTATATCAAAAGGCTTCCATAACCCTAATAGAGAAGTTTAGTTACTCATGATTGTAAAGGAAAACAACGAAGACATCATCATCATACCGCAACTAGAATAATCTTTGCGAGAGGATGATTTTAACGTCAAAGAGGGATGATGTTTTTCCTCTTAGCCGTCTTCCCCAAATAGGTAGCGTGTTTCTCTGTGTTAGACTTACAGATTCTGTAAACTAAATTATGAAAAGCAATCGTGAATGAATCAATGAATACTGAAAAATTCAGCAAATAAGGTTTTTATAATATCCTTGTCCTAGTCCTATTAAGTTACTGTTGCACCCCTAAGTATTTAAAAATACTGCTTTTGCCTGGGACAATTTCTCCATGCGTCACATTCAGTCCATAAGCTTCCAAAAGCTGCCCTCCCTCTTCTGTGAAGTTTTCCTTTGCTGCCCAAAGGTCCACAAAGTGCTGAAATCTTCATCATTAATACCTGAAAACATGCTAATCACGTAGGTTAGCTCACTTACAGAAAAATGGACTAAAAGTGCAGGAATTATATATTTTATCCTCAAAACTTAGCTATAACATGGGTAAATTATGGTGTTTAGGCGTGTAAATACACCCTACATCAACACCCCATACTTAAAGCTTTGTTCGTCCTCGAACAAAATATTACGTCCATGCAAACATCTAGCTAGGATTTCACAGCAGTAACACAAAATATTCATCAAGACAGGTACGGCAATTATTAACAAAGAATAGTTTTCTGGATCACTACTAGAAACCATTCAACCTCCAACATAGACACGTGATGATGGCTAATTCGTATCCACAAGTTAAGGCACCAAGAATCATACAAAACTACCCAAAACTCATCAACCATGTGTGTCTCACACAAGATATCACCCATAATCACTCACAAGTTTTGCATTTTTCGGAACATGGGTATAAGATTCTCCTTGCTCTCACTCTCACAAAGAATTCATATGTTGCAACTGATGACCATAGGCTTGCCCTTAGTGTATTTCTCTACTAATATCAGAATGCTAAGCTTAGGATCAAATAGGTCTTTACAGGTTGTAATGTAGGCTAAGGGACAGGTAGGACTATTTTGGCCAGAAATAGTGACTATGTTCCCTAAGCGCTTTAATACATCACATTATGCCATTAACACTCTCTTTTAAACAACCTTTCTACCTTTCTTTTCACCTATTTTGTTATTCAATTATAAACACAAAGATGAGAATATACAACTTATTTTTTTTATTTTTCTATTTCTATTTTTTTATTTTATAAAACACCTCTATGATAGCCACTCTTATTCACAACAATTTCAAGTACCAATACACTCTGAGGCATCACTCTCACCCACTTTCCTCTTATTTTATCACATGACTCTACAATTTAAAGCGCTTAGGAATTTGGATCAAATTATGGTCTTGAAAAAAAATGGATTAGGCTACATATGAGGCTGTCAAAGAAAATAGCTAAAGGCTCAAAGGGGGTTAACTAGGATAATGTCCACGGGTAGGTAAAAAGAAGGTAAACAATCACAGGCTGCCAAAGAAATGCCTAAATCATCTCCTAAACTCACACTCTTTATTTCTCTTTACACACACACCAGACAAGTTCTAGCATCAGTCACAACACAGAATATACTATAACCTCACACACACAAGGCACATGGTCAACTTTATTGGGAACAGTATAGACTCTTGACCCAACAGATGAATGAATTAAACCACACACTTATCACACAGTGAGTCACACTTAGAGCCTAAACATCTCAATAGTAATGATTTTGGCACAAACTCTTGTCATAATACCATGCCGCCTATCAGAATAATTTCATGCAAAATCTAAAATTAAACTAACTAATTACGACTAATTAAAACAAACAAGAACTAGAATAAATGTAGGCAAAGAAGTACAGGAAGCATACAAATACCAGCACCCCACACTTAGACGGGAAACACTGCCCTCAGTGGAAAATAAATAAGGAAAACCTGATTAGTCGGACTCCTCTTCTATGTCTGGGGTCATACCCCCTGCGTCGGAATCATCATCAGAGTCGTCATCCTCAGAGTTTCCTCAAAATGTACCCCACTTGATCCCAAAAGTGAGTCGAGGTATTTGTAGAGAGGAGGACTCAGCTTGCTCCTTTCTTGACCTTTTCTGTCCTTTCTGTGAGGTGGACGCTTTTTCTATTCCTTGTCGTCCTTTTGGGGCCATTCTACCTGAGATTAAAATAGAGTCATGTTAGCTTCATCTCGGAAGATTCAATCGAAAAACAAACAGTAGTGGCACCACCCCACACTTAATTTGTTGGCACAGACTAATTAAGTGAGTGATGTCGATTACTCAGACTTCATCGACATACATTTAGGCGATATGTTCCAACAACATGTTTAGCACAGTCATATTCTCATGTAATCTTTACTATCCTTTCCAACGTTATTCCATTGGGCGCATACTTCCATGTTTGGATTAATGCACTTTTTGAACAAGACTACCACATAGAGATCGTATCATGTTATTGCATAGGAATAATCACACCATTTTACGTTTGTGGTCAATCGTGGTCGGTATCTTGATGAACGAGTCATTCAAACATTCAAGCTTTCAACTTTCAAGATTATGCATTAACTTTACCATTTCGATTCCGCAAAAAGATGACAGTGTATAACAATTAAATACAAGTCAGAACAAAGTCAAGAACACCCACACGTATTCTCTCACTCAACTAGATGTATCATAACAAACCAACCACATTCAAATCACCAACACCACTTCAAGATCTAACAAATCATTATAAACGTAGCATTTCAACAACTACGGAATATAAAAGAATGACTTACTTGGTGATGGATCCGGAAGATGAACTCACAAGACTAGATGAGCAAAAAGAAATTTTTTTGAGAGGATTTGGAAGCTTGGGCGGTGCCTATCTTGAGCAAACAATGAGATTTTGTTCTAAGATTGAGGGTCTATTTATAGACCAAGGCTAGGGTCGGGTTTGACCCATGAAAAATAGGGTTAGGAGACCAAAAAGCATAAGTAGGCGGCGCCTAATGTTTTGCCTATGCTTAGCATAGGCGGCGCCTTTATAAAAGCCTAGTTGAACATAGGCGGCGTCTATACTATGGCCTAGTTGGGTATAGGCGGCGCCTATGCTATGGCATTGTAGATTCAGAGAGCAAAGGCAATGGCATAGGCGGCGCCTTTAGCTTTGCCTAGTTGAACATAGGCGGCGCCTATGCTATGGCCTAGTTGGGCATAGGCGGCGCCTATGCTATGGCATTGTAGATTCAGAGAGCAAAGGCAATGGCATAGGCGACGCCTTTAGCTTTGCCTAGTTGAGCATAGGCGGCGCCTATGCTATAGCATTGTCGATTCAGAGAGCAAAGGCAATAGCATAGGCCTTGCCTTGTCCGTTGCCTAGATTTACATAGGCCTTGCCTTGTCCATTGCCTAGATTTGTATAGGCAATGCCTAACCGAAAGCCTTTTGCTCCTTCATTACTCACTCACCACCTTTAACATTGCTCACTTTCAAATCAAAATTTGAGACCAAGCTCCTCCTTTATACGTCTTCCCCTACACTTAATCAAAAACAACAAAAACGATTAGAAAGATGGGTTGCCTCCCACCAAGCGCCTTAGTTTTGGTCGTGGCTCAACTCTTCTTTTTGGATTTTTATTTAACAAAACAAACTCCTAGGAAAACAAAACGACTAAAAATGATGGGTTGTCTCCCATTTAGCGCTTAATTTATTGTCGCGGCACGACATAGCTATCTCGATTACTTAGACTTCATCGAGATAGATGGTGCATCATTTTCTGAATGGATTCAGACGACGTTGATGCTTACTTGTAGGCATGCTTCTTCGAGATGACTCTTGTGCATACATATCCCAGGAGGGATACCAATTATATCATCAATAGTCCAACCCATAGCTCTCTTGTACCTCTTCAGAGCAGAGATGAGAGCCTCTACGTGTTGTTCACCTAAATCATCAGCAACACTCACCGGAAGTGTATTTCCACTTCCCAAGAATGCATACCTTAGGTGACTGGGGAGCTCTTTCGATTCTAGCACTGGTGGCTCTTCAATGGAAGTCTTCGCTGTTGGTGAAGGTTGATTCCTAAGATCAAGGTCCAGCTTCTTAGTAGCATAAGAATAGGACTTTATTCCTGTAAGAGCACAAACAGTTTCTTCATATTCTTCAACATCCTCATGCTCAAAATTCAACAGCACAGCAGACAATGGCTCAACAGTAAGCTGCTTCTCTACAGATAATCCTTTCTCATCCTCATAGTAAACATCAGCTACAGAGAACACATCCATATCTCTAGGCTGCTTCATCAATTTATATACATCAAAACGGACCACCTCGTCATTCAGCCGAAATAAAAGCTCATTAGCTCTTAAATCAATCAGCACACTTCCAGTTGCGAGGAAAGGACGCCCCAAGATTATGGGAACTTCAGAATCCACCTCGCAATCCAAAATAACAAAGTCTGCAGGAAAGATGAAGGTGGAAACCTTCACCAACACATCATATAGGATACCAACAGGTCGTTTTACCAACCTATCTTCCATCACGAGCCGCATATTGGTTGGTGTAGGATCACCCAACCCCAACTTTCTGTAAATAGATAGCGGCATCAAATTGATGCTAGCTCCCAAATCGCACAACGCCTTAGCAAAATCCAACGATCCAATCGTGCAAGGAATAGTGAAAGCACCAGGATCTGCCTTCTTCTGTACTAGCGATCTTGTAGCGATTGCACTGCAATGATGAACATTATCTGCCAGCTCATAACTTGCTGCCCACTTCTTTGTCAACAGGTCCTTCATGAATTTAGCATACCCAGGCATCTGTTCCAGCGCCTCCACCAACGGAACATTAATAGTCAGCTGCTTCAACATGGTCATGAATTTACTGAACCTGGTGTCATCAGCTTTCTTCTTCAGTCTCTGCGGAAAAGGTGGTGGTGGAAGGGGAATCATTTTCTCCACCACTTCCTCTTTATCTTGTTTCCGATTATCAACCTTTTCAGGAGTGTCATCAGCCTTCTTCTTCAGTCTCTGAGGAAAAGGTGGTGGTGGAAGAGGAATCGTTTTCTCCATTACTTCCTTTTTATCTTGCTTCCGATTATCACTCTTTTCAGGCTGGTGAAGTCTAGGTGTAACATCATGAGCACTCACTTCAGCTTCTACGGCATCTTCAAACTCTGCTTCATCAATATTCTCTGCTATATTATCAACCACCTGCTTGCCTTTGGATGGATTTTCCAACACTTTACCACTCCGGGTAGTAATAGCCATACACGATCCGTCATTCCTTGGGTTTTGCACAGTGTCACTGGGTAGCGTGCCAGCCTTTCTTTGGTTGAATGTCGCTGATAATTGACTCAATTGTTGCTCTAGCTGTTATATTGCAGTAGAATGCGAGTCAACCAATTGATTTATTAATGACAAATCATTTTTTACCTCAGTAACGCCCATATTGGTTGCCTCCACCCCTTTCAACAGCTTAGCCATCATATCATCCATGGACATCTTTCCAGAGCCAGATGCCACAGCCTCACAGTTTCCAGGAGGAACATACAAACCACTTCTGTCAGTCTTATTCTTCCAACTACCTTGATCGCGGTCCTTGTATCCAGATTTATCATAATAGTTTCGACCTTGGTTTTCTTGGGCATTGCCTCGGAAACCCCCTGATTATTCAAGTAATTTGCTTCCCCCTCAGAATCAGAATCATATCTTCCCTGTGATACAACGGCTTTAACTTTTTCGGTCTTCCCTGATAATAAATGCTTGGTAAGAAGATCCATCTGCGTTTTCATGTGAGCCATATCTTGGTCACGTTCCTCTTGTCTACGCCTCTGCTCTGCAGTCATGCCAACAGATAAAGTAGAGCTTGCTACCTCAGCATCCCTGGTATGCCAGGCTCTACTCTGCTTTGTCATACGATCCAGCATATCACTCGCCTCAATAAAAGTAAGGTCCATGAATGACCCTCCTGCAGCATTATCAACCACTGGCTTTGTCACCGAGTTCAAAGCCCTATATAATATTTCCATCAAGTGGATATTCGTCATCTGATGGTTTGGACACCGCATAAGCTTCTTCTTGAACCTCTCCCATGTTTCGTGGAGAGCTTCAGTTGGAAGCTGTCAAAAATTGTTGATCTCATCCCGTAGTTGGGCTCTCTTGGATGGCGAAAAGAATCTTTCTAGGAAAGCGTCTTTCAGTTGCCTTCAATTAGTAATAGAATCAGGAGTTAGCCCGTTCAGCCATAGAGTTGCCTCCCCAGACAGAGACAATGGAAATAAGCGCAGCCGAATTGCATTCTGCCCAACTCCTGGATTGTCAAACGACTTGCATGTTGAAATAAAATTGACCAGATGCATATTCGGATCATCGCCTGCAAGTCCACCAAATAAACCTTTGAGCTGCAATAGCTGAATCATAGTGCTAGTGATATTGAACTTGACTCCAGGTGCCAAGGGCGGAGGAATAATAGCCCCTGTGGCACTAGCTCCATCAAGATCGCCATCATCATCATCAAAAAGAGCCTGCACATCTCGGCGTTCAGGTCTCATTCTAGCTTGACGATCTCTCATGTTCACAGGCGCTGCCACCTCATCTGCACGCCGTGGATTAAGTAACTCATCATCACCCAGGTCCTCATCATCAGGATTTGTTGCCCGACCTGGGTTATCAATATTCTGTTGATGCACTTGAGCAGCTGCCAACGCAGCTAATCTAGCCTGCTCCTATTGAGCAGCCCTTCTTTCAATGTCACGTTGTGCATCCATTCTGCCAATAAGTTGTGGTTCAGGATTTATGGGTAATAATGGCTGACCAGATCTTCGTGTATTTGGCATGCACTCTACCAAACCTGAACAAAACAAAAACAACAAACAAAAAGTAAAATTCAAGAATTTTAGACCAAAGGGTCTATTAACTATCACAAACTTAGTTGACAACTGTATTCCCCGGCAGCGGCGCCAAAATTTGATAATGCCCAAACTACAGCTCTCGTAAGAGTGTAAGCGGTCGCTGTCAAATATAGAACCCAACTGGGTTGGGTGTCGAATCCCACAAGGAATACTTGGTCACTAAGTATTGCAATTATTAGTAGACTGTTGATCGAAAATTCCACGGAAAAGAGGGGATTGGATTGTGGCGTGAATTAATGCTATCAAAGTAACAACAGAATGCTTTGTTTAGTAAGATTTAATCACAGAGAAAAATAAGTTAGAGTTATGTCCACCTTATGAGTTCTACGTATCTATTAACTATGAGTAATGCGGAATTCAGACATGCATGCACTTATAGAGATTCGTATTCTAATGGTAAATCCTAGTGTTTCTCAACCATCAAGGATTATTTCACTTTAACTCTCTCGAGCTTAAAGCGTATAACTAATGGTACGAAATCTCCAAGAGATTAATCCGGTTAAGGCATTAATGTGTAAATAGGGGTTGGTAGCCCTATTTCCTTGTCACACTCTCTTTTCCAAACATGTAACTTTTCTCTCGAACAAGTTAATTCTATAATGGCGTATTCTATATGTTTGCAACCACAAGAATTTAATTAAAACGAAGAGAGTAATGATATAAGTAGCATACGCATCAAGAATTCACAAACTCATAGTAATAGATAGTATATCAAAAGGCTTCCATAACCCTAACAGAGAAGTTTAGCTACTCATGATTGTAAAGGAAAACAACGAAGACATCATCATCATACCGCAACTAGAACAATCTTCGCGAGAGGATGATTTTAACGTCAAAGAGGGATGACGTTTTTCCTCTTAGCTGTCTTCCCCAAATATGTAGCGTGTTTCTCTGTGTTAGACTTACAGATTCTGTAAACTAAATTATGAAAAGCAATCGTGAATGAATCAATGAATACTGAAAAATTCAGCAAATAAGGTTTTTATAACATCCTTGTCCTAGTCCTATTAAGTTACTGTTGCACCCCTAAGTATTTAAAAATACTGCTTTTGCCCGGGACAATTTCTCCATGCGTCACATTCAGTCCATAAGCTTCCAAAAGCTGTCTTCCCTCTTCTGTGAAGTTTTTCTTTGCTGCCCAAAGGTCCACAAAGTGCTGAAATCTTCATCATTAATACCTGAAAACATGCTAATCACGTAGGTTAGCTCACTTACAGGAAAATGGACTAAAAGTGCAGGAATTATATATTTTATCCTCAAAACTTAGCTATAACATGGGTAAATTATGGTGTTTAGGCGTGTAAATACACCCAACATCACACACAACTCAGAATTCACTACCACAGACAACTCAGATATTAACCTATGGCATATGAGGCTTGAACACACTTCTATCTTAGTCCTAAAGAGATTGTTACCATTTAGTGTACATGATATAACTGATAAAATCACTAAATGCACAATATGCCCATGTGCTAAACAAACTAGATGTCCTTTTCCTCTTAGTACAATTAAAAGTTCTAGTATCTTTGAATTGATACATGTAGACATTTGGGGACCTTATAAGGTTCCTACTTATAATGGAAACAAGTACTTTCTTACAATTGTTGATGATCTATCTAGAGTGACTTGGTTTTTTTTGCTTAAACAAAAATCAGAAATCTATCTCACTTTGAAACATTTTTTCATTCTTGTTAAAACACAGTTTGATAAACAAGTCAAAACTATAAGAACTGACAATGGCCTTGAATTCTTGAGTCACACATGCAAAGACTTGTTTAAAAACTTAGGCATTATTCATCAAACTGCCTGTGTATATACCCCTCAGCAAAATGGAGTTGCTGAGAGGAAACACGGAAATATACTAGAGGTTACTAGAGCTATAAGATTTCAACCTCATATACCCATAGAATACTGGGGACACTGCATCCTAGCTGTTGTCTGCCTTATCAACAGACTGCCCAGTCAAGTGCTAAATGGTTTATCTCCATATGAAAAACTACATGGTAGAAACCCATCCCTAGGTCATCTCAAGGTCTTAGGGTGTCTATGCTTTGCTAAGGATAATAATCAACATGACAAAATATTGTCTAGATCAAAAACAGCCATTCATATGGGCTACTCTGAGTCTCAAAAAGGTTATGTACTACTGGATCTTGCTGACAAAACCTTCTTTGTTAACAGGGATGTGATGTTTTATAAAGATGTATTTCTTTTTTCCACTCAAGAAGACAAGCACAATTCTGTGTTTATAGACACAAAAACTTAGATTCCCAACCTAAAGGAAGAATACAGATTACCTATTGATGTCCCAGGTGAAGGAACACAACTGAGCACTACATCACAACTAGATAGTTCCCTGCATATGCCAACTCAACATACAACTATACCTACTCAAGTACAAGATCAGCATGATACTCATCAAGTTAATGTGGCACCTCCTACAAGAAGATCAACCAGAGGCACACAACCACCAAGTTGGATGAAAGATTTTATTTCTCTAAACATTCATCATGATATTTCCCACAGTCTTGACAAGTATGTGAGTTATAACCATCTGTCTCAAAAATATGGAGCATATGTGGCTGCTATGTCAAACATCACAGAGCCCAAATTATATAATGAAGCTGTTAAAGACCCAAGATGGGTACAAGCAATGAAGGAAGAAATACAGGCATTGGAATAAAAAAAAACTGGAATATTATGGCACTACCTGTAGACAAGTCTGCTATTGGATGCAAATGGATATATAAAATCAAGTACAAAGCAAGTGGTGAAAATGATATGTTCAAGGCAAGACTTGTAGCAAAAGGGTTCAGTCAAAATGAGGGAATAGATTATCAGGAAACATTTTATCCTGTGGTAAAAATGGTAACTGTCAGATCAGTTCTAGTTTTGGATGCATCAATGAACTGGCACATCCATTAAATGGATGTTTATAATGCCTTCTTGTAAGGGGATTTACAGGATGAGATCTATATGGATATGCCACAAGGCTTTTAAAGTCAGGGGGAGATCCAGAAACAAGTATGCAGACTTGTGAAATCCTTGTATGGATTGAAACAAGCACCAAAACAATGGAACATCAAACTATCTGAGATATTGCTGAAGGTTAATTTCAAACAAAGTCAATTTGATCACTCTCTCTTTATTAAAAGGTCTGATCAAGGTATGACTGTGGTCCTCATATATGTGGATGACATGATCATAATTGGCAGCAACATAGAGATAATCAAGGAAACCAAAGCATCGCTTCAACAAGCATTCAAGATGAAAGACCATGGAGAGTTAAGGTATTTTTTTGGGGATTGAATTTTCCAGATCAAGCCAAGGCATTACTATGCACCAAAGGAAGTATGCACTTGAGCTCATCTCTGAAACAGGATTATCAGCAGCAAAACCATTCACTACTCCTATTGACTACAATATCAAGCTCACTTCAAGATATTATGATCAACATATTAGTGACACATGTGATGATGATCCATTGATTGACCAAGGAAGCTATCAAAAACTGATAGGAAAACTGATCTACCTAACAGTAACAAGACCAAATATTGCTTATCCAGTGCAAACTCTGAGTCAATTTCTACAAAATCCCAAGCAATCTCACATGAATGCAGCTCACAGGGTTGTGAGATATATTAAGGCACAACCAGGTCAAGGTCTACTGATGTCTAGCAAGAAAATTGATAAGGTAACTGCATACTGTGATGCAGATTGGGCTACATGTCCTCTAACTAGGAGATCTGTGGTAAGTTTTCTCATTAAAATTGGTGAGTCTTTGGTGTCATGGAAATCTAAGAAGCAGACAACTGTGTCCAAAAGCTCAGCAGAAGTTGAGTACAGAAGTCTAGCAACCACTACTGTTGAACTAACCTGGTTGCTAGGATTGCTGAAAGACCTTGGAATAATCTTCCATGAGCCTACTACAATATTCACTGACAGCAAAGCTGCCTTACAAATAGCAGCTAACCCTATGTTCCATGAAAGAACAAAACACATTGAAATAGATTGTCACTTTGTGAGAGAGAAATTCCAACAAGGTATGATCACAACACAATAAATCAATACCAAGGATCAACCTGCAGATCTTCTGACTAAAGGGCTGACTAAAGTACAGCATGAACATCTCAAGAGCAAGCTAGGTTTTATCAACATATTCACCATACCTAGCTTGAGGGGGGGGGGGTGTGGATGTTATATAAAGAGTCAGCTGTTGTTCGTTAGAAAATCCAGTCAGCCAGTTAACTAGTCCACTCAGCTAGTTAACTAACTAGTACAAAAGTTAGTTATAACTGCTATATAAACTACCTTCGTGTACTAGTATAAAATACTCTTTCAAGACTTCTAAACTACAGCTTCTACTTCCTCTTAATCTGAGTGTTCTTCTTCTTCTTCTTGATTAAAGAATTCTCTGTTTCTGCCATGGATTTTGTATCATTTGTTGATTAACAACATCAATCAATCAAATACGTCTTAATTTCTGATTATTGAATAAGTATGTCTTAATTCCTTAATTCCTGAATGAATTGTAATTATAATCAGATATCTACTCATTTGGCCAAAAATAAAGAGAACCACTACGTAGCAATAAGTAACAAAAAAGGAGCTATGGAATGACAGTATTAAAATAAGTACATGGCTGGGATGTTATTGTATGTGACAATTATTCTGACATTTTTTTGCCGTTTTCCTCTCAATATCTTTAATAAAAGTTATTTTTTCACTGTCAGAAAGCCCCATTAAGGAACAAGTTCACCCTTCTTGTTATACCATTGAATATTTGCTTGTAAGTGTTCGGTATGGAGGAAAATATGTTTCGTGAATGATGTTTATTAAAAGGTGTTTTTTAAAAGAACAAGTTGTTTCGTGAAAGATGTTTCTTGAAAAGTGTTTTCTAAAAAAAAAAAACTAACTTATTTTTTTGTGTTCGTGTTCAATACGTAAGTAAAAAAATATTATTCTGAAAGTATTTGTATATAATCTAGACAAATACTACAGGGGTGGCTCAAGGGTAAAGCTAGTAAAGCCTTTGCTTTAAGCCCCAAATTTTGAAGCCTCAAAATTTTTAATAGTAAACTTTATAATTTCAACTTCACTTGAAATAATAATGAGATTGTGAAATATGTTTTTAAAAAAATATCTAAAAAATAATAAATAAAAAAAGAGAAAAAGTTAATTCATTTTTACAAGAAATATTTTAGAACTCTGAACTAAACAACTCAAACTTTATATTAATAAATTAAATTTTAACAACAACATCCAAGTTAATGCATTGCAAACAAATTGCTAACATGAATTCATCCTTACTTTTATTAATAATCATATTAATATGTGAAGGTAAAGGTTAAATGTCTATGCAAGAACAAATAAAACAACTCTAATAAATAAAACAACTTTAAATTATTACAGTAGTATTTATATATATATATGTGTGTGTAAGACCTCCTATCAAAATTTAATTTTAGGCCACTAATTTTATTGACACACTCCTGAAATACTATAGAACACAGAGTGGTGGAGATGGGACCTAGTAGGGATTAATTTTATTGACACACTCCTGAAATACTATAGAACACAGAGTGGTGCTGAAATACTATAGAACACAGAGTGGTGGAGATGGGACCTGGTAGGGATTAGACGAAGATAATTTGTGTCAGAGAATATTGAAAAGAGTGGTGAAGATGGAACCTAGTAGGGATTAGACGAAGATAATAGAATATGGAAATCAGTACGGATTAGACGAAGATAAGGTGTGTCGGAGAATATGGATAACACAGAAATTTCTCCTGAAAGTCAATTTTAAAAACTTTTGACCAACTGAAGATGAAAAAATTGAAACAAACAAAGTGTTACTTGTTTTTATTTCTTCTTATACGTGACCACATCATAGTACTCAATTTACTATCAAAAATCCTCTTATTTATTTGTGATACTCACGATGGATCCTCTTATTTATTTGTGATACTCACGATGGAGGGTGACTTCAATTTACTATCAAAAATCCTCTTATTTATTTGTGATACTCACGATGGAGGGTGACTTCTAAAGTGGCAAATCCTCTTATTTATTTGTGATACTCACGATGGAGGGTGACTTCTAAAGTGGCAAGTTTCCAAAGAATGTATACGATAACGTTAAACAAATCTCACTATAAAAAAATCCTCTTATTTATTTGTAATGCTCACGATGAGAACCTCACTATAAAAAATCCTCTTATTTATTTGTGATGCTCACGATGAGGGCGACTTCTAAAGTGGCAAGTTTCCAAAGAATGTACACGTTAAACAAATCTCACATCGAAAAGAGAGAAAAGTATTACATCAAAAAGAACAAAAGTTCACATACTACACATCAAAAAGAGAAAAAAGTATTACATCAAAAAGAACATAAGTTCACATAATACACATTTTTTTTGAAGACATAGCACAAGAGACAAGACAAGAGAAAAAGAAATATCAAAGATAGAAACAATTGAATGTCTACATCATCGATCAACAATAGAATGTCTATACACTACAGTAAAGAAATTGATTTTTTTTTCATAAAAGTTGAACAAATCTCTATTGACTTTTTATGAAGAAAAATCTGAACCATTTCACAAGTTGTTCATGTCATCATCTTCTTGCGCAGGGACCTTGTTAATCCTCTCTGTATCATTCCAATAAATTGGAAATATTTCCATGAATATTACGGTAACTTCAAACATACTTTATAAGCTAGACCAAAAAAATAGCTAATGACCATAAACATATAAACAGGTACAAATAATTGAAAACAAAGCTAACTTAGGATTTTTAAGTATCTGCTTGAAAGATTCAGTACTTATACTTCAACAATATTTGATACAACATAATTCAGAGGAGACTCTCAGAGGATCGTTCGCCTGTTAACGGTACCAGACAATGACTACAAATGGTACCACAGAAAATGGAAGGTCCTATAAAAGATCAATGGCTAGAAGAAGTTGAATGTCGAGCTAAATATCTTATGCGTCAAACACTCTCGAAGATGCACAAGATTTCCAATGTCTGCAAAATAATCTGCACAAGATACATAGATGAAGCTGTCTTCACAATTATCTAGTCGAAAAGCCCCTCATCATGCCAGATATCGACTAAAAAGTCGACCATCTCCTGTGAAATACAGAAACAAATCCAATTACTACTATCACTAGCCAAATCATCATCATTCTTATGAAACAGCAAAGGAGCAGAGTTCTGACAGAATAATATAAATTTCAAGATTTCTTACAGTTAAAGGAATTGGCTCGGAGAAACGGTCAGTTGTAGAGAGCAAGTCCTCGTAGGTTGTTGACCAGCTGCATGAGAAATTCGTAGAGCTTTCAGTCTAGTGGTACGAAATAAGAACAGTAATTGAAAGGTTCCATCCAAGTCGAAGGAGGAACACGTTTTCGTTATTTATTTGCATACAACATACTTCACTGGACCTGCATATAGCGGAAGTTTAATGCACCGGGCTACCCTTTATTGCCACACTATGCCAATATCATGTAGGCATGTATTCGGAACACGAACAAAATCTAAGAATTACAGTAAAAAAGTTCAAGATTGATGCTTTTAACTAAACTCTGTATTTACCCTCACCAAGCATCAGTCTATCCAAACTTCAGAATTAAATGCTCTTGAACTACACACTCAAGTTCACTGTCCTCAGATCGTCCCTTTTCTCATACTTTCTTTATCTCTTAGAATAAACTTACGAAACCTTTAACCACCGATCATGAGCTACAAGGATTCCTTTCTGATTGGCACACATATTTGCATTCACATACTAACATCGAGATATATGTATTGTATGCGAGTTCAATAGCATATGTGCAATTCAAGATGGCCATGTACAGAGAAAGTGTAAAAGCTCACCACTTGTTCACTCCAGAATAAAAGAGTGTATGTTCTGTTGGCCATTTTGAGATGGAGAAATGCGTGCATTGCAATATCCATTTCATGCCCTGCACGCAAACTTATTTCCTCTAGAGAAAATAGAGAAAAGCAGTTCAGATTGAGAAATATCTGCTGCATCAAATCATATGGCTATGCCAATATCAGAAGCTATGCAACATCAAGTTCACTAAATCTCTATCTCCCTAGCTCGTTGACCTTTCCTGATGCATTACAGCCCGTATTAGACTGAAATAAGGATCAACTTTTGATAAAAGGTAAAAGCTAACTTGGGCACATATGGAATTGAAAACTATAGTTTCTTCTCATATAATTCCTTACGCTTTCCCATTGTCGGACAGCTATTTATATGTTCATTACTGTTCCCTAAATGCATAGCCACTGAACCACCTCTATATGAAATTGCCACAGTTAACTGAACACCGTAGTGCAGAAGACAACTAGACATTCTTCTGGTACTTATGGTTGTATATGCCAACGTTGCAGACAGTTGCAAGATATTGTTTCTACCTCATTCAAAGAGTGTTAGAAAGTCAAGTACAAGTTATCTTTCTCTGTGCTGTAAACATCAAGACTTCCATTCATCCCTGTATCTCTGACAACCGAGGATTTCTCTGAGGCACTACGAAGAATACTAGGCACTACCAAGAGCACTAAGAACTTCAGCTATCATCTCAAACATGAAACATAAACGGGACTCTTCTGAAGTTTGATTTCTGTATACTGTGGGTGCAAGGCGTTACCTTATAATTGGATCCTTCGGCATCCTTTCTGACTTCCTTGATACGTCTCCAACCCATTTTCTTCTGTTCTCATGCCATGCAATAGCAGCTGTACCATAAACAATAATTCCATATTAATAACACAAGAAGAATCACAATGTCTAGACTAATACAGTTCGGATCATCCTTTTTACTGAAGTCACCAAGAATAGAAAGCCTGTTTTTTAATGTAAAAGAAGCTTTAGTCAATATGAGCTTTCACGTTGTTCATTTTTAGTGAGTGCACTAAGGTACAAATCAGTAGGTGTGAGAATATGAGCTAGGAAAAGAAGAATCTCAAAGGACGGTAACTGCTTCAACGTAGAGTTTCTGTGCTGAAGTGTATCGTCTTCTATAAATTCGGGGACACCAAAATGGGAGGAAGCTCGTTCAAATGAGGAGTTATTTATTGAAATGTGAAGACAACTAGACAAGAAGTCTAAGGATCACTGATGACCTCAAGCCACTTTCAAATTGAAGATTTTGTTTTAAGAAAATGGACTTGGGAGAGCTATGTTCCTGTAAAAATGCATGCGGAGACGAAGAGGACACCATGTGTATGTGCAGGGGAGTGGCAGATTTATCAGTGTCTGTTAATAGTGGTTAGTTGCTTAATTTATGACAAAAGGACTACAACAATCTAGCTCTGGTGAACCTTTGAGGTTTGAGGGAAGAGAAAAACAGACTGACTGATTGAGAGAAGCATTGAAACAGGTACCACACTCGACAAAAAAATGAATTGTGTAGTCACGATTATTTTCTTAAAGACATCCTGAGCTATAGCATAAATAGAGCATGTTCACCAACAAGTGAAACTTCTTTACTAATACAAAACATTTGCAAGTCAAGACTGTTTCCTTGAAGTCATCTTGAGTGGTAGCATAAACAGCACATGTTCACCAAAAAGTGGAACTCTTTGACCAATACAAACCATTTGCCTCGATGAGTTGAAGATATTTGTTTCTAACTACTCAAAAGGAACAGAAAACAAACCGTGATTGACAAATACAAGAGGGCTTCTGTTATTTTCTAAAGGCTTCTTTGTTTCCTCGGACCCCCCACATAGCGGGAGCTTCAGTGCACCTGCCTGCCCTTTTTCTTTCTTTGTTTCTCTTGTAGATGTATATCTTTCTACAGGCAGCTTGTCAATAAAACACGAATTTCCAGTATCTACTTCCATGGCCCTTGGAACAGAAAAAGCATTCCCTTCCCGGATGATGAAAAAGTGGTTGCTAACCTGCTCATTTATTAAAACGTCTCCTTGAGATTGCAATAAAAGGTACTGGATACAAATTGCTAATAAGTCGTGCACAGAATCATATTCTGAACTGAAATTACCCCAAAAAAATGTAAAGATGCTATACGCTTTTACATACTATTGCATCTTGAAATGCAATGAAATATCAATTGCTTCTGTTCAGAAACCAAGCCGAAATTTATATTTTAATTTTGTGCGCCATTTTGGGTTACATAAAAAAGGGATCAATTATCACTTAAGCCTTGAAGGATTCAGACCCGTTTGTTTCAACTTAAAGGAAGTCTTAATCTGAATAGTTCATATCCGGCCCCATCAGAGCATTTGTGCTTTTTTTCCCTTTTACAATCACTTATTTGCTCTTCACTTAAAGAACTCGGAAAATATAACCTTCCAGCCTCCACCAAACAACCACTACCACCATTCATCACCACAGTGAGCAACCACCACCACTAGTGAACAGAGTACAACTATTACCAGTGCCACAACCACCAAACACTACTACCACCATCGGATCACCACCACTACCCAACACGACAATGACCAGTCGACCATTGCACAGCTATCACCACACAAGCATCACCAACCACTATTGTACAACCACTACTTCCACAGTCCACTAACCACAACCATCACTCTAGCAGGTATTACCGCACAACCATCACCAAGCCTGCCACCACCTCACAACCATCACCATTGGCCACCAGAGTGGTTGACTACCGCCGCCGCTCACATTTCGAGATTTTTATCAAAAACACATCTTTACAACACAATGCAAATTAAGATTTTCTTTAATATTTTAGCAACATACTATTTAATTATTACTTTGCTTGAACTTAAATTTACTTCTTGTGTGGAGGGTCTATTTTTCAATAGACCTCTCTACCTGTCAAAGGTAGGGGTAAGGTCTGCATAGACCTTACCCTGCCCTCCCCAACCACCCCGCCCTCCCCAACCACTTTTGCAATTACACTGGATATGTTGTTTTTGTTGTTGTTTGATCTTAAATTATTAATTTTTTAATAAAAAGAAATGATACACTTTTAGATCCAGAAAAATAACCATCTTGACCAGAGTGCGTTCATAATCAAATAATCTTAATAAATCAAATGTGTGTTCAGATCCAGAAACCTTCATCTTGAAAAAAAAATGTCTTTTCTCTGCCACGGGCAGCAAGATCTTATATGTATCTTTCCCAACATTAAAGACAAGTTCTACCTATGACTATGGAGGCGTTAGTTTCGATGTTACATAGACTAATCATGAGTTAGAAACTATCCAGTTAGTTTGAGTTTTCAAACCGATAACATTTACATTCATAAATGATTTACGATTGTTACCTTTTCGATATAAAACAATAACATTGATATCCTTGAATGACTTACAAATGTTACCTTCTCGATATGGAACAGAACTTTGCAAATTGCCCTAACTCAACAACTCCGCCGCACTGCAAAAGCCTTTCATCTAAACCAAACAAGTGAACAAACTTTTAATTCTTTATATACATAATCTAAATATATGATAAGAACATTAAATTTCCCATTATCCACTAGCTACATATGTTGAATCTTAGTCAACCTAAAATCAAAAGGCCTAAATTATGTCAATCCTTTTATATAAGGCCAAATTACATCAATCTTGACAAAAATTATACAGCTAAAACACAATTGTACTTGAAGAATTAACCCGAACAGGCGCCCACTCAACCGCATAAACTTAAAATAGCGGGAAGATGTATAACGTATGTATAATCCATGTATTATATATGTAAAATCTATGTATAAAAAAAGGGCAGCCCAGTGCACTGCACTAAATCTCCCGGGGTCCGGGGAAAGACCGGATCACAAGGCCGGCCTATTGTACGCAGCCTCACCTTACACTTGTGCAAGGGGCCATTTTCACGGCTTAAACTCGTGACCTCCTGATCAGATGACAACAATTTTACCGGTTACTCCAAAGCTCCCCTTCGTATAATCTATGTATCGAGCTATGAGAAGTAACAAGTGAATTTGGCCGACTATTTGTGTAAAGATCCAATTTTTACTTCCCATTGCAACTGCCAAAAACTAAAATTTTCTTCTTAGCTTGAAAAATCTTGATAGACAAGTAAATTCAGTTTGTACCCAATTCATCTTACATTGAATATATAACACATAAACAATTCCGAGAAATCTTAGTAGCTCAATTGGTATTTGGTTGGCTGGAGATCTTAACACAAAAAATTCGGAAGATCTTAATAGCTCAATAAGTTGACCACCTGAACACACCAAAAAATTTCGACGAATCTTAGTAGCTCAGTTAGTTAGTTGGTTGGCTATCTAAACACATAAAAAAAATCCGAAGAATCTTAGTAGCTCAACTGGTTGGCTACCTAAGCAAATACAAAAATTCCGAGGAATCTAAGTAGCTCAATTGGTTGGCTACCTGAATATATAAAAAAATCCCAAGGAATCTTATTAGCTCAGTTGGTTGACTACCTCAATTTTCACAGCAATTTAAATTAAAACACAAAAAAACAAAAAATCTTTAAGTGTGTTCCCAACATTTTTTACAACAAAAACTTCCGAGGAATCTTAGTAGCTCAGTTAAAAAAAATCCGAAGAATTTTAGTAGCTCAGTTGGCTGGCTACCTTAACAAATAAAAAATTCGATAGGAATCTCAGTAGCTCAGTTAGTGCACTAACTCAACTTTCACAACAATTCAAATCAAAACACAAAAAAACCACAATTCTTTAAGTATGTTCCCAACATTTAAAAGTAAAATGGCGTCATCTAAACAATCATATATCAATGTAACACAACAAGTGCATGCAAGAATCACCATAACATAACATAAAAATATATAAACAAAAAATAAAATACTAAAAAATAAGAAATAAAAAATAACTGAAAAATAAAAAACGAAAGGAAAAGAAAAAAGAAAATAGAGAATGAAAAGTACCTTTGAGTTTACTGTGAAGGCAGCCAAGAGAAAAGGCAGAAAAGAAAGAAAGAAGTTAAGAGGTAAGTGGCTATTTATAGATGAACTTCTTTAATGGGTCCTACAAGGGAATTAAAATATCATTTTCTTCACTTTTATTATTTGCTCCGTTCTATTTTAGTTGTCACGTTTTGTTACAAAAATCAATTTAACTAATTTTTAAAATTAAATAATACTATATTAATTCAATTTTAAAAATTATACATAAAAGTATTAGACGTTGCAAGTTTTTTCATATCTATATAGTAAAATAATACATCTTAAGATATTAATCAAAGTTGACGAAAACTCTATAACAGATAAAAAAAAACGAAGAAAATATCGTTTACGGTATCAGTAAATTCAATTACTCTTGTTGTTATAAAGTAAGTATCGATTATCTTAGTTTACGAAATTACTTTTATTAATTATATCTTTTCTTTTTAAAATTGAGTACTATTAAGAAGTAGTCTTTTAATATAAGAGTGTCGAATAAACATGCTGCTAATTTTGGTCATGAATTTTTAAGATGTCACTTATTTTGAGATAATTTTTAACTAAAAATAACATTTATTTTAGAACAGATGAAATAAAATTATAGTATTAATATTAGATCATCAAATTTATCTCTAGTTAAATATTATTCATTTTTAATCAAATATTTTAGGTCAATCGAGTCGTGTTTAATAAAGAATATTTTAATCTTTAGAATGAATTTTTTTTTAATGTGAATTTGAATTAATTGAGACATCGAGTATAAATAAAAATATTTATTTATTTAATTTTTTTTTTGGGTGTCTTGATTAGGTAGCAACATGTTTTTCAGCTGTCAACAGTTTGTTTTCTCAAATTCATTCTATCACTTTCAACATGACGTGGCTGTTTTTGTTGTCTTTGTTAATGGATAATAAAGCTATGTGTTGTGTTAAATGACTAAAAACACCCTGCACCAACTTTGTTGACAAGGGTATTTTTGTCTTTTTATTTGGATTTTTGGAATTAAAAGTTAATAGAATCTAATTGTATCTATAGTGGGGGGCATGAGACAAATGATTTTTGGTTTATAATTGATTGGTAGTCATGTCAACAAAAAGTTGTAAGGAACAAGTATTGCAAAAATTACTACTTTAATGATTTTAATATAGTATCGAATCAATTTATATATATATATATCTTGATTAATTTAATTTAGAACGTATTTGCTATAATATTATTAGTGTATGTGTTAAATAGCTCCGTTTGCTAAGTCTTACAAAAATAGAGAAATTAGTCTCTCTTGAAATTTTGAAAATACTACATACTTAGATGCAAATTTTAATAAAATTTAACTGAGGCAAATTTAAATAAAACGACATGAATATAATGTTGATACAATTAATCGATTCTAATTTGAATTTGAAGTGTAATACTTTTTTCATAATTAAATTTAAATAAGACGATATAAATAATGTCGATATAAATAATTGATTTTATCTTGAGTTGAGGCCTAATACTCTTTTTGATTTATTTTGTTCGTGGACTTATTTAAATAAGTTTAGTGCAAGATATTTGTCACTTTAGAAAATCAAAAAGAATATTAATCATTAGGTTTTTCCAGGTACATCTGATTTTTATTTTAAAACTAAATTTATTTTCCTTAATTTCTAATACATTAATGTAAATGATTGATTACTTGCGTGAAACACGAGGTATATTGACAAATCATACATCAACAAAAGATATACTCCTGACCTTAATAAAAATTGTAAAAATGGATAATGATGACAACAATGATAAGATTATAATATATTATTCAAAAATGGCAAAATATCAATAGCAAAATAAATACGAAAACACCTCGTTACCAAAAATATATAGAATGGATAACTTCGAAATCTTGAGGTTAGGTCTTTACTTTGTTACGTAGTTTGGCAAAAGTTGTCAATTAGCTTTCGTGGGATGGTTGGTGTCATTTCGATTTGAGTGGTATAAAATTAAATATATATTTATAGAAATTAAAATTTAATATTCATATTACACGTTATAAAAAATGTGCGTAGAATTATTCTTTTTTTATGATGGCTCCACTTATAAATTTGAATTGTAAAAATAAAAATTATGTTGTAGACGTTGCTCACAAATGGACCGTGCAATAAGTCATTCAAATAATCAAATGTAATTAGACTTTAATACGAAAATATTAAATGAAAACAAAATTTTTGCATGATTAATCAATTAATTTGTAGTTAAGTTTCAACTGCTGATAGTTAATGGTTGGGGGTTGATACTATATATAGTATTAATTTATTGTTCGGCATTTTATGAGAAGCAACTATGTTTTCTTTGTTAAAATCTTTAAAATAAGGATAAAGAAATTATATTCATCTCACTATAGGTGTTATTGAATATAAGAAAGAGAAAGAAATTAGGGGTGTATTTGGTAGTGTTGGTTCAGGATTTTTAAATATCAAATTAAATTATTCGCAATGACTTTTAAAATACATAAATCAAATCAAAATTATGACAATAAAATGCTCAACAAATAATAATAACAAAATATTATAGAATAAATTATTTAAATTTACAGTGTTTGTGTATAAAGTACTCGAAGCTTTCACGAATAATATAATCTACAACTTACTAAAATTTTTAGTTAATTTAATTCTAGGAGTTTATGATCTTTTTAATTGGCCAATTCTTTTTCTAGTAGCTTTCTTGTTTGATATATTTTTTAGTAGCTTGTGGAATCACGCATTAATAAACTAATTGCTTGTTCCTTTGTTTGGCCAACCTTTCCTAAAGCTAAAAGTGGTATTTTAAAAAAGTAATTCAAAGTTAAGGTGTATGATCAGTTTTTTTAAAAGAAAAAAAAAAATACTTTTTGAATAAAAATAGTTGTTGTTTCTAAGAAGCAAAAACAAATATATTCTCCTCAAAAAAACCTTTTTCGAAAAGTTCATCTAAAAAACATTTTTCAAAATTTGATCAAACACTAAATTATTGTTCCAAAATATTTTTAAAATTAATTAGTCAAATACAAACTAATAAGTACTAAACTGTTGATCACAATAAGTTGCTTTTAAAAGACTCATCAAACAGATTATATGCATCTTTTGCAGTAGCACTTTCGTCCCATCTTTTTTAATCTTGATTCCTATCCTTGCTTGTACTTCTCTTTATTTTTCGAGATTGGGTTGGTGTTCAGTGTACCGCTTGTGACGCCTATGCTTTGCATGAACATCTCAATGTTTTAGTTTTGATGGACAGAGTTATCTGATACCTATTACTGATGGAAGGTGGCAGGTACCCGAATTAATCAAGAATGAAAGATGGCAGGTATCTCATGAATTAATCGAGGCTAACACTTTAATTTCTTCCCATCTGCATTAGCTATACCTGTTGCTGGTGGGAAGTGACAGGTATCCCGTGGAATTAATCGGGAATGGAAGGTGACAGGTATCTCGAGAAATTAATCGAAGGTCAGAACTTTAATTTCTTCCCATCTGTTTCAGCCTTGATAGACAGAGTCACCTGATCCTTGTTGCTGGTGGGAGGTAACAGGCATTCCGTGAAATTAGTCAAAGGTATGAACCCGAACATCACAATTATAAAGAAAAATAAAAAAAATAGAGTTGCTTTTAGAAAATTCACCAAACAGATTATACTTTGTGGAATATTTAATGAAAGATCATCTTCTACGTATCTTTTGTAATGGCACAAAAAAACAATTTCGGTTGTTAATCAGGCTTCTTTCGTGCTGCATTATTCATGCCAAACAAGAAATGCTATTTCTTTACCTTTCTCTTTTTGTTTTGCCTATTGTATATATTATTATTAGTGGTTGGAAGATCGAATTGTTAGGGGTATATCTATATTAGTAGCTTAATATTTTAAAAATTACATAAAATCCCTATTTGCATATTTAGGAGTGGTACATATGCTATAACTTGAACACCCTATTTTATCTCCTTTTTTCACGCTATCTCTCTCATTCTTTTACGCATCATCCTTTTTTTTTTCCTCACAAATTACTCCCCTAAAATCTCTCCAATTTTAGCAAATTTTGAATCAACTTCATTCTCCAATACTTCAACTGATTTCAACTGTAATCGTTCCTCCTTTAATTTCAAAAATTAACAACTTCTTCAAAGAGGTTAGCTTTTAATTTATTATGCTTTAAAATTCTTTTGTGTTAATTTATTTTATCTTCAATGGCTAATGAAGATTGAAGAAATTCAGAATTTTTTTTTTATTGAATATCGATTTTTTTTGTCCCAGAATTGAAAAACTTTGAGCTTCTAATGTGGTTTGCTTCAATGTTGAACTGTTGTCAAATGGAATTGCGTTTTTAATGCTTGTAACAACTTAGGCGAGATTTACGTTGTTAAAATCAGAGAAAATCTATTACTTCCTAAGATAATTACCTGATTTATCACTTTTAAATATATATCACTGCTTAACATATGTATCACCAATTCAAAATTTCGGAATAAGATGTAATTAGCAAAATAAACGGAATTTTATGTAATATTGCTTAAATTATAAGGAATTTATGTAAGTTACTCTAAAAATAAGAAAAAATTACCTAAAACCACAACATAACTATCTAAACTTCTAAAAATCCTCCCACTTCTTAAAAATTACTTAAATCCCAACATTTCATATTTTTTACTATTTCTGAGATACAAGTTAATCCTACATGTATCTAATATATGTATCTACTGTAGACACATGTATCAGCAGTATGTATCTAATCTAATGTAATTAACTTGTATCATCAGAGATCAAATGTTGGGATTTTAGGAAATTTTGAAAAATGCTGAAATTTTTAGTAATTAATGGTAAACATGTCGGTATATATGTAAAATTTACTAAAAATAATGACTTAAAAATGATGATTTTAAACCTTCTGATCTCTACTTATGTCATGGACAAGCATTCAAGATTAAAACCCAAAACCTTATCACAAATTAAAACTTGTATGAACCGTAGTTCAGACCAGTAATGTGAAGAACTTGGCCCATCCATTGAGCCTCTAAAATAGGAATAACTAGAGCCCAATAATTTTGGATGTTCTAGTTTACAATACATATATACACAAAAGTGTATAAACTTTGTATACTTTTACTATACATGTATACCTATAGATATAATATATGTATCTCTGCGCAACATAGACAATTCAAAAGAGTTGGAGCATATATATTACGTATATGCTTGAACCATAATGGTGCCAACAGCATCCAAAGGTGTGGCCTAGCGATGAAATGATAGAAACCTATGATTTTCCAAGTTCAAATTCCAACAAGACGAAAATCCTAACACAGAAAATACCGGGTGATTCTTCCTAGCCTAGCCTAAATAGACAAGGTCACTTTTATGAGAAAATACCGGGTGATTCTTCCTAGACTAGCCTAAATAGACAAGATTTTTTATGACTAAATAGACAAGATTTTTTATGTCTGTTGTTGTTGGAGAAAGGTGAGAGGAATCCCGCAGATTTAATCTATGTGCACAAACAAATAATCCATTGACCATTTTGGATGAACGTAATCAATCTAGGTCGTAAAATCTTTCACCAAAATATACTAGTTATAATAAAATAGATCAAGAAATAACATAAAGCAAGAAATCTCACACATTAAACTCTCACAAAATTAACCAATAAAAACCACAAAATAGAATCCATTGGTATTTGTTGAGCCAAGCCAACTTTCATGTCTAAAACAAAAGAAACCTTAAAACATGTACCTAAAAGTTTCAAGAAGAGAACTTCACTACAAATTATTTTATAACTTGAAAGAGTTTAGGAGCAGGGAGACTATAGTCCTAGTTACATAATTCATCTTCTTAGGAGGTTTGAGTCATAACAGCTGAAACCATTGTGTTCATCCCACACATGCCATGTCCTCTACAAAGTTTATAGTAGCCGTGTTCTCCCCATCGTTTTCCCCACGAGTTCTTTATGATCCAGTATGGCTGGTTGCTCAATCTCAGTATCGAGAACCCCTTCGAGCCATAACCAACGAGCAAAACTCCATGGTTAACCCACCTCTTTCCGCATATTAATGGGCATGATACACCTCCGATGTACGTTTGCATAAACACGGCGTTCAAACCGACTATACACAAAACAAACGTTCAAGCTAAGTACCCATTAGTCTAGTTGCACACATCATATCAAGAAATGTTTGCACATACCGTATCAAGAGATATGAGAGACGAGGGGCGCTTACCTGCAAGAGGTCCATGATTGACTAAATAAGCAGCAATTTGTTGCTCGTCGACGGGAATATTGGTGAAATTGGAGACTTTTACCGCAACTTTGTCCGGTTGAAACTTGCATTCACCGCGTTTGCCAGTGTATGGGTAAGAATCTTCATCTTCTATTCCTCCTGCCTCGATTAAGTAATTGTATGCATTTGTCATTAAGCCTCCTTTGCACCCGGAATTACAAGACTCTTTATCCTTCTTATCACACTTCCGAGGAGAAAAAAGAGCGGTCATTGGTCACAAATGTAATTAGTACTACACAAAGGCACAAAGCAAGACACTTAATATACAAATCTGAGAAGAGCTAACCGTGTGATCACAGTCTACAAGCTGTTGTTCACTAAGGTTTAGCAGCTTGCCGGTGGCAATGAAGTTGGCGCCTTCAATGGATCCAGTCGTACTAAACGCCCAGCATGCCCCACAAGTACCCTGCATTGCCAGTATGTGTGTACATCACTAGAAACCACATCATGTTTCACTTACTAGCTCGTAACTACAGCTGAACAAATTTTTTTTGCCAACTTGTGTACCAGAATAGTATAGTTCTAAGTATAACCTTTCAAGTCATTTGTCCAAACAAAGAAATACTATAATATTGCATCTCTTAACACGTATCGATATAACGATATAGTGGTAGTTTCTTGTAGTAATTGTTTTGAGTTTTCCTTTAAACATACAAACCTAATGTGCCTTAACTCACTTGACACAAAACAAACTATGCAAATTAACCAGCTCTATACAGTAAATTCAAGGCAAAGATCGAAATTGCTTTGCTAATTTCAATAGTGTGAAACAAAAATGACATAGGCTGTAATTTTGGTTTTATAATTGTGAACTACAAAACTAAGATCATCAGTGGCAAGACTGGTAGCTTTCATATTATCATGATTTCTTATACCAGATGCAATCCATAGAGCAATTACTAAATCTTTACAATATGAACACTAATTATTACTCCTCCTATTTCAATTTTTTGTTTCAATTCATTTGTCTGATTTTGACGTTTAAGAAAGCAGTGAAAATTTTTGCATCTCATAACACACTCCTAATAGCTAAAACTTAGCGTATATAATTTCCGACGGAGGGTGGGCACATGACCACCCTTTGATATAGCTACCCTTTGATATAGCTGGCCTAAATTGCTCGGACTCTCCAAAAATGTGGGGCACCCATATCGGATCCTTCAAAAATATATAATTTCCGACGGAGGGTGGGCACATGACCACCCTTTGATATAGCTACCCTTTGCTATAGCTGGCCTAAATTGCTCGGACTCTCCAAAAATGTGGGGCACCCATATCGGATCCTTCAAAAATACATCATTAAGGATCGGACACACATTCGTCCGACATTTTTGAAGAGTCGGAGCAACATAAGGGTATGTGGCTCCGCCCATGATAAAGCAAATTTAGTAACAAAAAAGCCATGTAGCAACAACAACAAACAATACGATAATGTAAGCAAAGGAAGCAATATATAGGTAATACATAGGACAAGAAAATCTAGCTTCTACAATACAACTCCCAACATTATATATCATACAATTCTCACCTGCATTTTCACCTCAGTAACAGCACCTTTATCTCTCCAATCAAAACTCTCTGGCAAGTCCTTCACTTCCAACGGCGGCGCGTGTGATCCAACCTCTCCCAACAGCGAACTCCGATCACCACCGCCTTTAACACCCATATACAACCTCTCAAATTCCTCCGATGTCAAATCGGAAAACTGCGTAACACCATGCACAGCAGTAGGATCCAACGCTTGGTGTTCAGCTGCCTTTATGAGATTCTTAACGAACACTCCAAGACGGTGTATGTACTCTTCCCGTGTGGTGTACTTTTTGTCGTATTGTTGTATGAAGGACTTGAACCGATGCTCCGCTGGAGTACCTGTCGGGGTCAAAATCGATATTACGCCATGCCTAAGCTAATAGTTGCGAATTACAAATTATAAAGGGATGATCAAAGAAAACTATAGAAACTTTATACTCCCTCCATCCCAATCCCAATTTATGTGGCCTAATTTGATTAGAGACGGAGTTTAAGAAATAAAAGACGACTCTGATATGTTTCCTAAGGGTAACCGTTATGTTTCCTAAGGGTAACCGTAAGGGTCGAAATGGATATTGCGCCATAAATATGCGTAAGCTAGTAGTTGCGAATTACAAATTATAAAGACATAAATCAGATGATCAAAGAAGACTATAGAAACTTTATACTCCCTCTATCCCAATCCCAATTTATTTGATTGGAGGCGGAGTTTAAGAACAAAAAAAATAACTCTAATATGTTTCCTAACATTCCCTTAGTAAAGTCACTTTAGTGCTATTTTTGATGGACTTTTTTAGTTAATCGGGACCTAATGAAGATTAAATGAAAAAGGTGCCATTAAATAGTTACCGAAATAAAAGACGACTCTGATATGTTTCCTAAAGGTAAGGCCGTAAGGGTCATGCGTAAGCTAATAGTTTCCCATTACAAAATTATAAATTATAAAGGCGATAAACCAGATGATCAAAGAAAACTACAGAAACTTTATACTCCCTCCATCCCCATCCCAATTTGTGTGGGGTAATTATATTTGATATTTGATTGGAGACGAGTTTAAAAAATAAAAAATGACTCTCATATGTTTCCTAACATGCATACCCTTAGTAAAGTCACTTCAGTGCTGCTGTTGATAGACTTTTCTAGTTAATTGGGACCTAATGAGGATTAAATGAAACGTGTCAAAAAGATTGACTTCTTTGTGCATGGAAGAAAAAAAGTATGCCACATAAATTAAAAAACCAAGGTGAGTAAAATGATATAAATTTGACCAACTGATCTACAAATTATACTAAAAGACATAAAAACTATTTGAGAAAAAATCTCAAATAAAGAAACTTCTTAAACAACTATATTAGGAATACTATTGTATTATGTTTGAGAAGAAAAAGATCTTTTATTTACATAACTTCAAAATTTCAAAAAAATCTTTTCGAAGTAAGAGACAATTATGATAAAATTGAAGTAAAATACCAAGGTAGTTATGATTGTGGTTGTGATGGTTGTCTCCGCCGTGTGCGGTGGTTGTTTGGTGATTTTGGTCGGTGACTTGCCGGATTTTGAAGTCTTCTTGTGCTGTTGTTGTATGGTGGATGGAAAATAGAGAAAGTGTGCACGTTAGAATAGTGATGGTTAAAGCGTATGTTAGACCTCCTCCTTTGTCCATTTTTTGATAATTGTTGCAAGTATTTGCTCTGCTCCTTTAATTTTGCTATGGAATTTCACTTCATGTTGAGTGAAGAAGAAGAAATTATATAGGCAAATGGTTTCATTTGACTAGGTAGTGGAATTACCATTTTGGTCATTTGACCACAACTAGTACTTCACTTAGAACCGTGGCGGAGTTAGAATTCTTTTTTTTTAAAAAAATTATAAATAAACATACGAATAAATTAAAAAGCGTTCAACATATATTTTACATATATAAAAATTAATATTAACTATATATATAATTTATTTATTTTATTGAAGAGAGTTCAAATGAATTCCTGATCCAAGAACAACTCTGTCTCTGTATTTAAATGGAAAATCTATTAAAAATAATTTATTAATTTTTGTAAGATAAAAATAAAATTACGTATATTTTAATATTATTATAGTTGTATATAATTATAATCTTTTAGTTCTGTAATTTTTTATTTGATTTCGATTTGATATAAAATTTAAGAAAGAAAATAAAAATCATATATGAAATATATTAAAATATAGCTTCTTAAGTATATTGTATTATAATGTGGAAATAAAGTGAAACTAAAGTCGGCAAATTGATCTCCCAAGCTTATGCTCAAAGACCATATCAAATCCTAGATGTATGTCTCGTCAACCAGAAAGAAATACTTAAAAAATAATTAAAAATTTATTTGGAATAATTTTTTTTTAAAAAAAAAAAAATAGGATAAATAAATTAAAATAGTGGGAGTATAACATAAAAGAATTTGTTGGGGAAGAAATGGGCAATTTAGGGAATCTAAAAGTATTAAATGTTGCATGCAAGTAATTCACTTTGTTATAAGACACGTAGTGGAGTTTGAAGCGGCAAGCTTCTATTTGTTCGACACCTTCACAATTTTGTCCACTTAATAAGTTTCTCCTGCAACATACAGTCAGTAAGTTAAGAGACACAATTAAAAAGGCAAAAATTAAAAAAAATAAAAATTGATGCATTAGTTCTGCCATTATTAATATTTTATTTGATTTTTTTATTTATTTATATACAACGTATGCAAATTCTGGATATGAAGAAAACTCTGTTGGGAACGCTGCTATCTTAATGGACATTTTAATGCATAATTTGAATTAGTCGAAGCTCCAATGAGGACACCAAAACAAAAAAAATATTAGTTATATATTTTATTTAATATTATATATTAAGGATTTGTGGGCAATCGATCCTAATGAATTATGATCAAAGACACAATTATGTTTTAAAAAGATTTTCACATTTTTTTCATCATATTTATGAAGAATGTTTTTATAAATAATTTTTTAAAATAAATATCATATATGTTATTTTAATACATTGAATTAGATATTACATAAGAAAACAAAATGTCAATATAATTATTATAAATATAACCAATAGCTTTATTATTCATACACACATTATTGATCCTATATTTCATTCAATGGCAGAGCCATTTTATTTGACAGATTCATCCGAACCTCCTGACAATATACTATTTTTATATGATTAAAAATATTTTTTATGTATGTATAGTAGATATTGAACCCCTTCAACTAATTTATATATATATTTTTAAACTCCTCAATAAAAATTCTAGCTCCATCACTGATATCATATATGAAATTGAAAAGTATAAGGGAAAAAAAGACAAATAACCTTCCTTAGATGATTAATTGCAACTTATAGCATAACTTTCATATTTGCAAGTTGTAGCAAAAAAAGGAATAAAAAAGGAAAAAAATATTTTTTCTAATATAAAAAAATACTATTTTTATATTATTGGAACCTTGAAGTTTTGATGAATGACAATATGAATGAAACAAGTTGAATTTGATTCAAACACTTGATGATAAGGGAAAGCAGATTGAGTTGAAAAAGGAGTCCTATGTGAAGAAGGAGTTTCACTTCTAAGCATATCCTTAAGAGTCCTATGTGTGGGAGGAGAAAGATTCTGATAAATTAATATGTGCTGATTTAAAGAATTGGAATTTGACTACAACACCAAGGAGACAAGAGTGGGAATTGAAGAAGAAGTCTCACTTGAAGTAAAACTCTATGCAATGAGAGTTTTGATTAGAAGAGGAGTTTGAAATAAATAATGACTCTTTGGAGAGCCGTGCTTAAATAGAAGATGCAGCAGCCACAATAATCCAGGCACTTAAAAAGGCAGAAAAGCTCAATCGACAGATTGGCTTCACGAAGTGCTACTCAATCACTGAAGAAACACGTTGAAGATCCTCAGTACAGAATCCAGCTAAGAGTTTTAGCGTTGATTTTTAGAGTTGTTCATTGTGTTTGAGTTATTCAAGTAATATTAGTTTCAGTGTGTTATAAACTGAATTAGGAGCTAGTCTTCGAGTTGGGGAAAACTCAGAGACTTTGGGAACACATACCTTGGGAGGTGTGTGTGTAGTTAGGAATTGGAGTTTATAATTTCTAGTTGTTGAGTTATAGGAATTAGAGTTTATAATTCCTAGTTGTTGAGTTATAGGAATTAGAGTTTATAATTCCTATTTGTTGGTTACAAGAGTTTTGTAATCAGTCGTTGTTGAGGCTCAGAGTTTTTTAGTGAAGTTGGGGTTAAATCCTGTAAAGGTGCAGGTCGTGTTTTTTTACACCTTTTGAGCCGGATATTTTCCATGTAAAAATCATTGTGTTCTTTACTTTCTGTTTATGTGTTCTTTACTTTCTGTTTACTGCTTCCTTGAAACACGTCAGTGGAACACGTCAGGCAACACGTTCCATCGATAAGCAAAAGTTAGGCGAAAATAAGAAAATCAGTAGGGCACGAATTCTTAACATATGTATAGGAAAAAGAATTTCATACCCATAAAAGGGGATGATGGTTATTGTCAGGATATCAATCATCCCCATAATTCTCTCTAAAACGATTTTACTCCTACTTCATTAACATCTAAACAATTTCATACTTTCAAAATCATTATCCAACCAATGATTTCTTCTCCTTCATCAGAAATGCTCTTTCTTCTCATTTTCCCTTTGTTCTTTAGAAAAAAATTGATATAAGGAGTATTGTCAATTTCTTTATTAAATATCCATTGTATGTAACAACAAAAGATATGTCAATAGATATTAGAGAAAATATTGAATAATCTGTTATTTGTGTTGGTAACAACGTAAATAAGAATTTGAATGTAGATCGAAATCTTTCATAAGAATAATATAGTGAAAACTATCTTGTATATACTTATTAGATTGTTTCGTGTATGAAATCAAGATAAAATCAGTATGAAATATCAATATTCCGTTCAAGATTTTTAAAATAGTTTCTTACGTGTTATATTTATATAGAATGAGCATAATGATCGCAGAAATTGGTATAGAAATCGACTTTCACAAAATATTATACATTATTATTTATTTTAGTGCATAAAATAAATATACAAATTATTTTGTGTATGAAACTTGTAAAATATCAATATTATATTCAAGGTTTATAAAATAGTCTCTTACATGTTATATTTATATGAAATGAATATAATGTGATTGTGATATTCAATTAAGAAGATATACTTAAGATTATAAATTGAATGGAATCAGTTTATAAAGTGATTTATTACATGTCACTTTTGTATGAAATGTGTATGAAATAGATATATAAACTGATATTTAAGGGTTGTGAGATTCAATTTAGGTGATACCAAGTCATATATCCATTTCATACACTATGTGCTTATCTCTTTGAATCGAGATTCTATCTCATCTACTTTTGTAGTAAATTAAGATTTAATGAACACTGTCATCTTTCATACTGAAAAAATAAAAGAATCAAGATTCATAAGAAAAAATTGCAATACATCTGATTCTTCAATAATGGGAGAATTAAAAAAATATTTCGGTAAAAAAAAATGAAATCTGTGATTATCTATGAAGAATTTTGATTGATTTTGAGAAAATATATGTGGAGAAAGTATAGAGTAAAATGGAATGAAAAGAGGGAGAAAGAATTGCATAATTTATAATAGAGAATAATAAATTTGGAGTTTTTTGAAAAGGTAAGAAGGATAATAAATAAAGATATAATATTAAACAATTTTTACTCCTTCATAATTATCCATATAGTTATTAAGGAAGTATTGAATACTAAACCCTAAAAAAAAGTTACTTCTACTTAAAAATATTTAATTATTTAAAAAAAAAAGATAAATAAATTAGTTTTTTGAATAGTTGCTACAACTTGCAATTAAAATAGCTAATAAAATAATTATCTAAAGTGTTGCTATAATTTGCAATTTTCAATCTAATAAATTTTTATGGGATAATTTTCACAAAGTATAATTGGCCAAAATTTTGATTGGAAAAGCTGGAGGCCCATTCATCAAGTATGTAGAACCTAAGAACCCATTTGGAATTGGGAAACTTTGTGCAAATGAAATTGCAATATAATCTGTGAAACTGAAAATTGGCCCAAAAATGGATCGAAAAAATTGGAGGCCCATTTACCAAGAACCTATTTGAATTTCAAAATTAAATTGAAGGCAATCCAACATTAAAAAAAGATAAATTACACAAAACTCAAACCTAAGAGATTATATTATATAATATTTCTTACCGTTTTAAAATTTATATAAAATTCCAATTTTTAATTTTAATATTGATACATATGTTGTAACTCACCTACCCAATTTCCGCTCCTCCATTAACGCATGCAATTATTTATTTTTTTCACAATCCCTCCCCCCTAAAATCTCTCCCAATTTTTTTTTTTAAAATCGATTGATACATATATATATTTATTTAGTTATTCATACATGTTTATACTTTAATGGTGATTCATATCAATAATAAATATGATATTATTATATGAGTATTGTGATGATTCATACGATAGATACAGTTTGTATGGTTTTATTGAGTGATATATATGATATTAATGAGTGATACATATGGTATTATGATGATTCATATGGTAGATACAATTATTATTTCAATTATTGGGTGATACGTTTTTTTCATACTGAAGGAGAGCGGAGCCGCCATCTTCATCACCAGAGCTCACTGTTCCAGTGAACCAACTTCGGTCCACTAAAAAATGATTCACTGACCACCAAACCCCCCCATAACAGCCTACCAAAAAAATCACCTCATTGGCGTCACCAATAAACCATCAAAAGTGACACCTTTGCGTCAATTCCAACGAAATTTTTAAATTTGAATCTCCGGTAACACAACCCACTCACCACGGGAAAATTCCATAACAACCTACCAAAAAAAAACATCCCACCGGCGTCACCAATAGCCTACCAAAAGTGACCCCTTCGTGTCAATTCCGATGAATTTTTCAGATTTGAATATTCGGTGATGGGCGATACTTCAAATTTGAAATTTGATCGAGGGAAATTGCGGATTTTCAGTATATAGGAAATTCATCTTGTAACTGATTGAGCGTGTCTGCATAATAAAACAAAATCCGTTACTTCCTAAAATAAATATCTAGTCAGTTTTAAATGTATCACTTTTTATATGTATCACGTTTTAACAAATGTTTCACAATTTCAAAAAATTGAGATATGATATAACTACCCAAATAATTGAAATAACATATAATAACACTTAAACATTCAGAGATTTATGTATGTTTCCCTTAAAGAAAAGGAGAGATTCTTATGAATTAATTACAAGGTATTATAAATGTATTTACATTATAGTGACTGTTAGGGATGGGCATAAGATACCAAAAATTAAATTATCTAACCAGATCAAAAAATTTAATAATTGGTATTCGGTAATGTTTTGATATTTGGGATGGTATTTGGGAGTAAAATTTTAAAATTACGGTATTTGAGTTTGAAATTAGTAAAAAATATTACTACCGTTTGGTATTTGGTATTTTTCGAATATCCAATTATAGTTAAGTGACCCATAGGCCACATACCTCATCCACACTCCAAAGGCCACCTACTTGTGTGAATATTGCTCAAGCAAACTTTGAACTATTAAATATAGTCATAAAGTAGACTCTTAACTTTACACAATAAACTTCCTTGCAACCAAGATACGATCACTTTTGACGAAAATATCATGCTAAGACTGAAAATCAGGGCGGAGAAGAGAACAACAGAAAATAAGTCTTTATGACATGATACATAACACCATTGCTGGTTGCACTTGTCTAATTTTAATGTTCCTAACATAGGTCGAAATATGGCTTTAACCAAGGGAACTTGGTCAAGCTTTCTTAATCCTTGTGTTCACATGTCAACAACAGATGAAGGCAAAACTCAGCACTTGGCAGAGAACATAACATATATTGTTCTGCATCACATTTATAAGAAGTAATATTATGACTTTACATCACATTTACATCCAGATCGTGTTACATCCAGTTTGATGTAAATGTTATTCGTGTTACATTCAGTTCTCCCCTTCTTGGAGTTGGATCAAACTACAATAACATAGGTTTTAAGGTGCTTCATTAATTGAGCCACACGTATCAACGTGTAACAAGACCAAACAAAATTGATTTTTTTGGTATAAAATTATGTATTCAAAGGTGTAAAACTACCAAATAAAATTGATTTTTTCTCAAAATGTTGATTGAAAATCACCACTATTATCACCAAATAGGATCACTACAAGCATGTCCAACTTTAATATGGGAATACCGAATTTCGTATCGAACCAAAATTTAATTTATTGATTACCGAATTACCGAACCAAAGTTTAATGGTATGGTATTTGGTATATACTTTCAATTACCGATTATCAAATTACCGAACCCGAATTATGAAAATACCGAGCCGAATACCGAATGCCCATCCCTAGTAAATGTCTATAAAAATATAGATAAGATCTATCAAGATCTAGTTGATATTTATTAAGATATGAAATATCTACCTTTTAAAGAGAAACTAAGAGTATTTTCCTCTGTAAATAAAGAGGTTTTGTTCATTATCCTCAATCTTATCATCTTTCATCGATCAAGAAAAATAAAGAAATTTTTCCTCTTCTCTCTATTTATTCACTTCTTATAATAAAAAATCATTTAAGGCACAAAAACATAAGAGAGTATGACAACAAGATTCATCCATCAAGCAAGGATGAAAATCGATCTTAGTGATCCAAAGGTGCCGACTGAAAAAATCACCACTCAATGAATAACCAAAACTCACATCAACAAAAAGACTTGACAGATTGATGTCTAGCTCTTCACCATCTGAGTCTATAATATATTTTAAGGATTGAGTTGTGTTCTCCAATAAAAACGATACTAATAAATTATTTTAACATCAAAATTTAAGTGGTGTCACAAAAATAACCAACTTATACAAATCATTCAAAGAATTCACCATCGTCCTACATCAATACCTAAAGTAATTAGTGCACAACATGAAATGATATTCACAAACAGTGTTTGTTTAGTTATTAATTTTATAAAACCAACTATTTGAATTAATGTTAAATTCACATCGAAGATAATTTCCAACGTCATTATCTGCCCCATAGATATCTTCCTTTGAACTAAGGGTGTTAAAGTGGGCCGGACCGGGCCGGCTTTAAATTTATACGGGTTATGGGATGGGCCGGGTCCGGGTTGGGGTTAAGTGGGCCGGATCGAGCCGGGTTCAACAGTAAAATTTTAAAAAATAGCCCTAACCCGGCCCACTTAATCCAACCCGGTCAAACCCACCTAAATCCGGTCAAATTCGATAAAAAAAAAGTTTTTTTTGATGTACACTATATATACCCATCTATATATATTTTAAATACGTTAAACAATATATATACACTATATATATAGTATATACTACATTAGAATTTTAAAAATATATACACAATTACACATATATACGCACCATTCAATGTATATGTACTATTTTAAAGTTTAAATAAAATATACTACAATATATATACATTACAATATATATATATATATATAGTTATATACTAATTTATAAAACATATACACATGTATACGTTAAATATACACGTCTATAAAAGATATATACACATATATACGCACCATTCAATGTATATGTACTACTTTAAATAAAATATACTACAATATATATACATTACAGTATATATATATATACATACTAGTTATATACTAATTTATAAAACATAAACACATGTATACGTTAAATATACACGTCTATAGAAGATATGTACACATATAAACACACCATTCAATGTATATGTACTACTTTAAATAAAATATACTACAATATATATACATTACAATATATATATAGCTATATACTAATTTATAAAATATATACACATGTATACGTTAAATATCCACGTCTATAGAAGATATATTCACATATATACGCATCATTCAATGTATATGTACTACTTTAAATAAAATATACTACAATATGCATACATTACAATATATATATATATATATATATATATATATATATATATATATATGATATATATATATAGTTATGTACTAATTTATAAAATATATACACATGTATACGTTAAATATACACGTCTATAGAAATAATATACATATATATACGCACCATTCAATATATATGTACTGTTTTAAATAAAACATATACTACAATATATATATATACTAGAGGAGCATGGCCCGTGTCAGCACGGGCCCAACATTAAGATATTTATTTATCTTTTCAATCTTGATATATTTGAATAAATTTTTTAATAAAAAGATTGCATATGTTTTCTAGGATTCATCCGAAATTTAGCATGAGTTCAACATATGTATTTAGATAATTTAAATTGTTAACTATTATAATTTATGATATTTTTTATGTAATTTTTAAATTAATATACGTTACTTTTCTTGTCCAAATTTTTGTGGCATTGATAGTCAATTATATTTTAAAAATAATTTAAGTTTTTAATTATTGTGATTTATAATACTTTTCTTCTATTCCAATTTTAGTGACACTAATATAATTTTAAGAGTCGACCAAATATTTTATATCTTTTAAATCTTTTAAGTTGTTAATTATTGTGATTTCTAGTATTTTCATGTAATTTTTTTTGGAATATATAACATATTAAATTATTTTTAGATATTTTAAATTGTTAACTATTGTAATTTATAATACTTTTTATGTAATTTTTGAATAATATATGCTACTTTCCTTGTCCAGAGTTTTGTGTCGACGATAGCCAATTATATATTTTTAAATAATTTAAATTTTTGATCATTGTGATTTATAATACTTTTTCTATTTCAACTTATGTGGCACAATGCTTAAATGACCATAATAATTAAATAGGGGTGATATAGTAAAATGTAATTATTATTATATATTATTTATTATTTTTATTATGTGTATGTGCTGATTGAAGAAGAATTTGGAAACATTTAGAAATGTGTTGAATGTTACAAATGTTAATAATCCATTTGGTGCTTCTTGATTTCTCTACATTTATCTCTTGTGTGTTTTTACTCTTTTGCCCTTTGAGTACATTTAGTAATTTTTTTATTTTTAAAAAAATATCATGAATTTTTTTATTCATAGTATATATATATATATATTATATATATCGTAAAATCATGGATTCAATATTATTAATTTTTCAATACATAAGTGACTTATAATTGCGGGTGATACATTAAAATCACGATTGAAGCAGCAGAAATCAGTCAATTTTTTTTACAAAAATTGTTAATTATTGTTATTTACAGTAATTTTTATTTCATTTTCAAATAATATATGTTGTTTTATATCTTTTCTGTCCCGTCCCAATTTATGTGACACTAATATAATTTTGATAGTCAATCAAATATTTTATGTTGACATATCATTTTGTTATTCTAATTTTTCTAATACATAAATGACTTATAATAAAGAGTGATATAGTAAAATCATCATTCAAAAAATAAAATTTTAATTTAAAACATTAAGAGTTAATTTTGCATTTTATGTCTATTTTATTTTTTATTAAATATTATTTATTTTCTTAATACCTAGATGACTCATAATAATTAATTAAGAGAGATTGATTTTGTTATTACTATAAAAATTAATATAATTTTATCATACCCAATAATAATCATCGATAATTCACCAAAATAGTATATTAATTAAATACGGTATGCTATATTTGCATATGCAAAATATGATATTATTAAACATTATTGGATAGTGCATTATATCTATCTTTCACAATAATAAAATTTTACTATATATTTTTTTTATTTCTTTTTAACTTGATACATATTGACCCAACACAAATTCTAAGAAAATATTCACTAGAAATTTATTTTATTAAATTAAATTTATTAATTTTGTACTTTAAAAATTTAAAGTTAAGTTTAACTATTAGTATTTCTATATAAGAAAAAAATAATTTTAAAATTTAAATTTACTAAAATAAATAAATAAATAAAAAGATTAATTTTCTATAAAAAAATTCAATTAATATAATAAAATTGATTTACTTTAAATATTTAGTTGCAATTAATTAAGATAATTTTTTATTTTTTCATGATTTATGGTGCACCGATAAAATTTTGAGAGTTGAATAGAACTTTTATCTATTTTTAAAAAAGTATTTTAACTTGTTAATTATTGTGATTTATAATAATTTTTACATAATTATCAAATAATATATTTACTCCTTGTGTCCCAATTTATGTGACTTCGATACAATTTTGAGAATCAACTAAAAATTTTATATATCTTTTAAACATTTTAAGTTGTTAATTATTATGATTTGCAGTACTTTTTCTTTTATCTCAATTTATGTGACATTGCTAAAATAATGAGAGTCAATAAAATTTCTATATGTCTTTTAAATATTTTAAGTTGTTAATTATTGTGATTCGTGCTAACAAATTAGTTTTGAACATGATAGCCAATTAAATAAATAAAAATTTTTTTACTTCCAATATGTAGTTATAGTTAATTAATATAAATTAATAGAATATATTAAATATTTAAACCATTATGATGAAACAATGAAATTATTATATATTGGGACATGGTATGTAATTAAATGAGAGTAAAGGGATTTTTTGATAATTGCAGAAGAGGTGGTCGAAACCACCTCTTCTATATAATAGAAATACTACAATATATATACAATTTATAAAATATATGCACATATATACATTAAATATACACATCTATAGAAGATATATACACAAATATACAAAACATATGCTACTTAATATAATAAATTAATAATACTTGGTAGTAAATTAATAATTTATTAGAAGTAAGTTTTTAATTTAAACTAGAAATTCAATTTAAATCATTAAATGAAAAAAATTACAAAGTAAGGACTAAGGAGTGAATGAATATTGAATTTTATTGATTGCGAAATGATCCAAAATTTATAATTTACAAGAATGAAAAATCTACAAATTATGCATTATTTTTTCCAACTCATTCATGTTAATATTAACGGGAACTTGCATAGGATAGTCAAAGTCAACGGGGGCAAAACCATGCATTGGACTTGATTCTGCTGAGTTCTCCCGTGAAGACATAATTTCTTCAAGTTTCTGCTCGTCGTTCGGCTTCGGTTCCATTCCTTGGTTTCTTATTTCCTCTCTAATCCAATCTCTGAGGCAAACTAGAACATTCATTGCATTGCTTCTCAATGAGTGTCGGTTGTCTTCAAGCTGCTGTCGTCCCTGACTAAAGGCGCTCTCTGATGCAACGGTTGACATTGGAACATTCAAGATATCTCTAGCTAATCTTGAAAGCACGGGATATTGTGTTTCATTACTTATCCACCAATCCAACGTGTTGATCCATTGTCTGCGATTTTCTAGCAACGATCGAAGATAATATTTCAGCTCTTCCCGATAAGTTGATGTGTATGCTCTCTCATCAACATTGTTCCAACAAGGTAAATCATAAAAGGAATCAGGAAAACCACTATGTTTCGGCCTTTTAGAAGATGATGACTCCTCAGGAGGATGAGGAGCGACAGTTGAAGTGATATTTGTAGGTACGGCTAAATCAACTAAATCAACATAGTGATTATATAATTTTTCTATGTATTCATTCGCATCACTCATTGCCGTCCACAAATCAGGTTGTACTTGTTCAAAATCATTGTTAGTATTTATTTCTAAGTTAGCATAAATAATAGTACTAAAGTGGCACATAGTATTATATTTCATGCACGGATTTAGCAGCACAAACCAAGTAAATAGGGAGAATAAAAAAAAAAAAAAAATTTAAATTTGGTAAACATGACACCAACAACTTCTTTATAACCTTCTTTATTTTTATATTCTTTGAGCAAATCAGAAATATCGGCTATATATGCCAAAATATTACAAACAGTAGGATAATAAGCATCGAAAAATTCAACCGTAGCTATATAAATTTTTTCTAAAAACTTAACAAAATCATTAATTACAACCCAATCATAATCATGTAGCATACAATCAGCAGAATCAGCAAATGAACCGCAATGTTGGTTAAAAACTAGTTTAATAGGAACTCTATATTTATAACAAGTTTTTAAAAAATCATACGTAGAATTTCATTTAATATCAATTTCCTCAGACATCAATATCGGTGCAAGTTCATTTTCTTGGCATTTAACTTTAAATTCTCTAATTCTCGATCTACGATTATTTCCTTGAATAAAACCAACAGCAAGACGGATTTTTTCAATATAAAACTAAAAAAACTCAAGACCATCTTTTATAATTAAATTATATGTATGATATGCACACTTAATATGAAAAATTTCAGGTAACGACGGAGATAGCTTAGATTTTAACTTTTTTTTTATAGCAGTCTTGTTGTTAGAAGCATTATCAAAAGCAATACATAAGATTTTATTTTCGATACCATAAAATCCGGCAACTTTAACAATAGAATCAACAATAAAATCTCCAGTATGTTTACGATCTTCATCATATAAAAAAGCGAGAATACGTTTTTGCATCACAAAATTACTATCCATCCAGTGACAAGTAACGGTTAAATAATCATTTTTATTTACAACACGACCAAGATCAGAAGTTAGGGACAATCTACATTGAATATTTTTTAACAATATTGATAAATAAAAATAATATAGTGAATAAAGTCTAAAAATATCAAACTGACAAGTACTTTTAGGAATATCATTAAACATAGGATTATAAATTGCTTGAATATAATGAATAAAAACATTAGAAGAAGGAAAACTAAAAGGCAAACAACCCACAACTATCATTTTAGCTATTTCTTCCCGGTCCCTCAATTTATTATACTTCTTCGTTACCTGACCGGTTGCTGGGTCCATTCTAGTTTACGTTGGCCCACCAACATCCCCACCACCTCGTGCAATATTTAACTCTCTTTCGTGAGCATCATCTATATGTCTCACTAACGTACCCGTATCTTCTTACTTGCCTCCGCTTTTATGCTTATATATTTGTTGACAAATATTGCATTGCACCTCAGTATCTGATATACTAGTTGTTTTACGAGCTCTTGGGGCACGGGGAGGACGGGAAGAGAGATTAACCGATTCAGATCTAATGTTAACATTTCCTACTACGGGTGTCTCACCAATATTTCCATCATCTTCATCTAAATTAACAGCATCTACTTCATTTTCTTCTTCTATATCGTAATTTTCCTGAGCTTCTACATAATCCATATCGTGAGCACCTACACCTATTTCTTCCTCAAAAGGTGTATCAAGCGGTATCGGAGGCGAAGACGCACGGGTATATCTACTACTTGAAGTACCTCTACCGCTAGTAATTCACTTTTTACTACCACTACCGCTTTCGGGACAAAATTTTTTAACACCTTTAGTAGCGAGGTTTCTTAATTTATCCATAATATAAATTAAACTAAAAAAATTCAAAATACACAAATATAATAAAATTAACTATTCAACAATTAATACAATAAATAAAAATTAAATGTAAGAGATGGAACGACAATACCAAATTTTGAAAGTATCCGAAGGTTACAACTTTAGAAACTTCCACTCGTATATTGTAATCACAAAATTAAAAAATTAAAGTGAGCACTTTAGGAAATTCAATATATTGAATATTTGATAATTGAGAGAGTGAAAAATTGTGTGAAAAATGATTTGAAGGTGTAGGGTATTTATAGATTTTTTTTTGGGATTAAAAAATATTTTAAATGTTTTTTTTTTTTTTAAAATAATGGGCCCAAACTAGCTGTTTGGACCAAAAAACGGCTATATAGCCGTTGGGCCAACGGCTAGTTTGACCCAAATATATTTTTTTTTTTTTAAAAAAAAAGGCTATTCGGGCTGGGTCGGTTAACCAACGGGCTTAGACCGATCTTGGTCCGGGTTAACTGGGCCCAACCAAAAAATTTAACCGGTTCAGGACCTGGTATCCTACAACCCATAGACTGACCGGGCCAAATCAAACCAGACCAATTTTATTAAGTGGGCTGGTTCGGACCGGGTTGGGTCGGGTCAACCCGACCGGTTTGACAGGTTTACTTTGAACCCAGTTTTTGTCAAAGAAGAATCCATTTTCTCCTTTCATTGGATTATCGTACACGCCTTGTTCACATGCCAAAAGAGAATAGTTCTAACTTGATGAATGGACTATTTTTCATTTTTATTTTTAAGCAAGTGAACTTATATTTAGCGAGGCATATATTTTATAATGCAAAAAATTTGCAGGGTACAACTTGCAGTATATTATGATATGTAAATATAAATTTATCTCTCACAAAAAAATTATTGTGTGAAGGATCAAAAGTTGCACGTATAAAGTATCTTAAATTTTGTGAGTTTTATATTTAAATTATTAAGTGTTTGAGTTTGAGTAACCTGCCTGAATTATCACTAAATATTTATTGAAACACACTTCAACTATCAGTTATTCACTTTTCCTACATGAACAATAGTGATACTTCAGATAAGAAAAGTGAACCAAAGATAGTTAAGAAATTAAAATTTATTTCGATAAACAGTTGCTAATGTAGTTCAAATAAAAATTTGCCATACTTGATAATTCAAATATGAAACTCAAAAATTTGAAATACTTCAAATATATTCTTGATTTAACTCAACATTATTTATTACGAGAAATAAAAATTAAAGACAAACACAAAATACCAATAAAATTGCAAATGAACCATCAAACTTTTTGAACAAAAAATACTTTTTGGTTTCTCCCGATGTCTAATTACCTGTATTGGAGTCTGATTAAATTCGTACTCACGTTAAAAAGTTTCACATTAGAGATAAAATGCTCCTTAGCAAAGGCGACCCCCATATTCAGGAATCAAACTCGAGACCGTGATTAAATTCGTATTGGTGTAGAAAAAATCCACATTAGAGATAAAACACTCCTTTGCAAAGGCGACCCCATATTTAGAGGGATTCTTTGTTAAATGGCCTTTTCAAGTCTTTTTTTTAATTAAATAGTATACAAGTCTAGTATCCATCCGATCGACATATAAACAGATCGATTATCGATCCGATCTATATATGGATAAATTGATTATCAATTCGAGCTATATATGGACAGATCGATTATCAATCCGATAGATGAGAAAATAGAAGTAAACCATGTTGCTAATTGGAAATTGAAAATGCTTAATAGCCAAATTTTCTCATATTCAGGGGGAATCAAACTCGAAACCCTTATTAAATTTGTATTCGCATCGAAAAGTTTTACATTAACGGTAGAACACTCCTTAAAAAAGGCGATCCCATATTCAAGAGGAATCAAACTCGGTACCTTGATAAAATTCGTATTTGCATTGGATTATTTCACATCAGGAGTAAAGCCTTCTTAGCGATAACAATCCCGTATACGAGAAAAATCAAACTCAAAACCTTTGATTAAATAGACGTTTGGCCATGAAAATTTTTCTTTTTTTCCGAAAAATTATTTCACTTTAGTGAAAAAGTGAAAACAAGAGATTGGCCATGAAAATTCCAAATACAATTTTAGAATTGTATTTGAAAACTTGTTTTCACTCATACTTCTCTCACGAAATTTTAAAAACTACTTTAATTTATATTCATGATCAAAGTTAATTTCAACTTCAATTTCAAAAAATTATAATTTTCATAATTAAGCGAAGCCTAAAGATGAATGAGTACTTATCACTCCGCCGAGTGTTCTACAAGGTATTTTCAAGCTAATTTAGTTAGAAGTGTCTCAATATTATGTGGCCCGAAAACAAAGCCACCCCACGTGGTTCCTTCTCCATGGTCATTGTAATGTTCTCTTCTTCTTCTTGCTAATGGACCCTACTTTCCCTCCCTTACCATAGGAGATCCTTTCGAATCTTCTTCTTCCTCCTCCTCATCGTCTTTAGCTAACCCCATTTACACACAAAAAAATCTTGTACAGTATAAAAAGAAAGAAGAAAATAGTGTAACAAAAGTGGGATTTTGTGAGCTGAGTTGAAGAAAATGAGCACTTTGAATTCAACATTTATCTTAATTGATCTTCAGAATTCTTGGTATTCAGCTAAGCAAATACCCAATTTACCAAATTCATCTTTCTCTTATTCAACTTTCACTGCGGCATTTCGTCGAACGCGTGGTGTGCGGAGTAAATCCTCCTCGTTTAAATCACCGGCGGTAGCGTCGATTCAGTCACCGGAGATACGGAGACCGAAGGAACGTTCAAGTGGGGAAAATGTGTTGTCATTGTTTTCGAATAATTCGGGTTCTAATTCGAGTTCAGGGGACGCAGTAGTGGTGTCTGATTTGGACTTGTTCTTGGAGATTGTGCCATTGAGGATGAGAAATGAGCTGTTTTTGCATCAAGAGATTGGGGAGCTAATTGAGGTGGTTATGGATTTAGGTAGGAAGCCGCTCGCGCGATTTCCGTCAGGTGATTGGATCATTTCTGAGCAGCCTGTGAAGCTTGAAGATCTTAGCCATGCCATTTCAAAGGTTGTATAACTAAATAAAATACTCGTGGTCGTTTTAATTTATTTGTCTGGTTTTGAAATGACACGGAGTTTTAAGAAAGTAGAGGACTTTTGAATCTTGAGGATGTATCAAAACGTTCTTTGATGTTGTGGTTTTAAACATGTTACGTGGAAAACTAGAATTAAATAGTTGTAAAAAAAGGGAAAGATATGAACTTTTTGGAATAGATATGTATAGTTTAACTGAAAATAGTAGGATTGACTTTATTATGTAGTACTACCATAAGGGTCGTTTGGTAGTGTGCATAAGAATAGAACTGAATAGGGTGCAATAGTAATGCTAACATTATTTTTTATTGATTGTTTGGTTTGTTGTATTAAATGAATAGGGTGTATTAATATAAGAATAATACTGAAAGAGTGTATTCTCAACAGGAATAGTTCTCGTATTGCTAATGCCACGGTTTGCTATGTATATGAGTAGTACTTAACGGGATTTTATTAGTTATAATATGTTGAAAACACTACCAAACAAGAGATTAGGTAATACCAAAACTAATACATGTGTTATTTTCTGTAGCAGGATAGAAAATTGTGGATCTGATTGAGAGATCACCTTTATAAAATAGAAGTAAAGAATAAAATTAAAGCTTGATGATTTGATGAGTGGGAGTCAAAACTCGTTGATCCGAATGCGATTAGTATAGTAATTAAATAAATAGAAGCACTTCTCTTTTGTCTCTGTGTGCATAAGAGCTGGTCCTAATGCAGATAATGACATAAATAAATAAATAAGTGCATATGTGTAACATAGTATGAATGTATGGTTATGAAATTTGTTGCTTAAAGTTGATGAAAGTTGCTTCATTATTTAGGTGGGGGATTTCTCAGATGACAACCGTTCTGGTATTGATAGTTCCCTACATCGTATTAGTGCAATTAGAAACCGTAAAATGCAAATCATAGGCCTTACCTGCCGAGTAGGTCGAGCTGTATCTGGAAGTGCTGAGATTATACGTGACTTGGTTGAAGAAGGTGGCTCCATCTTGGTGATAGGTCCACCAGGAGTTGGTAAAACTACCTTAATCAGGTATCAAATTACTGTTTGATTTGTATTAACCTCCCAAAAGTGATTGCTCATGATTGTATACAGCTACTTGTCACTGCTCAGCTTTTCTCCCATAATTATCTTAACAAAGAACGGCTGGTACCTATCAATGAATGTGAAGCTCTCCATGTGCAGAGAAATAGCCAGAATGCTGGCAGATGACCAGAAGAAACGAGTCGTTATTGTTGATACGTCTAATGAGATCGGAGGCGATGGAGATGTTCCTCATTCAGGTATTGGTTGTGCAAGAAGGATGCAAGTCCCAAATGTTAACCTGCAGCATAATGTGAGCAATGGACTAAAATTCGTTAAAATTTCCTGCACTTCTTATAACCTCTGAACCGCAATCTAATTTCTCGTTCTGTCTCTCTTTCTTTGGGCAGGTAATGATCGAAGCAGTTGAAAACCATATGCCCCAGACCATCATAATAGATGAAATAGGGACCGAGCTTGAAGCTTTAGCTGCTAGTACAATTGCTCAGAGAGGAGTACAGCTTGTTGGGACTGCTCATGGAACTACTATTGAGAGTATAATAAAAAATCCATCCTTGCAGATGCTTGTTGGCGGCATAGAGGTGTTGAACCCTGTCCCTCTTCATTCTGATTATACGTGGTCCTCTGCACTTATATTGGTCAGACTCTCCAAAAATGCCGATGGATGTGTTGGATCTTTCCAAGAGTAGTGTCCTTTTGGAGGATCCGACATAGGTACGGCAATATTTATAGAGAGTCCGTGCAACATAGCTCTGTACTATAAGGGGCCGTTTGGTTTGCGGGACTAGAGTCAATAATCCCGGGATAAAATAATAATCCCGGGATAAAAATGTAACTCACTCGTTTGGTTGTAAATATTTGGGATAACTTATCCCGGGACTAATTATTAGTCCCGGGTTAAGTTATGCACCCAAATGGTGGGATAACAATCCCAAGACTATTTTTCTTTGGTATAAAATTATACAAGGACAAAAATACCCTCATTTTCATTTCTCTCTCTCTCTCACACACACACATATATATATTTTATATATATTCATAAATAATAAATTATGTTTAATTAACGTATAATATATTCATAAATAAATTATATATATATATAATAATAATTAACGTAAACTGTATAATAATTTTGTTTTGAACGTATAATATATATTATGAACATAAATATATATTATGAATAACGTATAATATATTCATAAATATATATAAATTAGATATTCATAAATTATGTTTAATTAACGTATAATATATTCATTAATTATGAATATAATATATTACGTAATATATAACGTAATTACGTAATATATAACGTATAATATTATGAATATATTATGAATATATTTACGTTAATTATGTTTAATTATATATATATTATGTTAATATATTTAATTATAATATATTATGTTAAATTATGTTTAATTATATATAATTTAATTATATATAACATAATATATAACGTAATATATTCTCACACACACATAAATTATGTTTAATTAACGTATAATATATTCATAAATAAATAAATTTTGAACAGTTTACCGTTCAAAATGGTTGTAAAATATATAAATTATGTTTATTTATATATTTTAATTTCTCTAAAAAATAATAAATTTTTTTAAGAATGAATATTTAAAGCATAAAAAGAAATATATATATATATATAAAAAAAAAGTTAAATAAGATGGAGGGTATTTTGGTAATCAATCAATTTATTCCTAGAAATTATACCATGCATATTACTTTGGATACAACAAACCAAACACTCAATAAAAAATAATCCCAGCATAACTAATCCGAGTATAACTTATCCCATCATAACTTATCCCGACATAACTAATCCCGGTATAACTTGTTTTCAAACCAAACGACCCTATACATGTGAACAACGGTATGTTAAGTTTCAAGTTGGTTTATCGTTTCTCAGAACAATGTTCAGTCAGATTTTCATAGGGTACATTTTTCATCTACCCCTAATATATTATATTTTTTCAATTTGGATCAGAGTGTTACTCTTGGTGATGAGGAAGCAAGGAAAAGGAAAGTACAGAAAACAATTCTTGAGAGGAAAGGCCCTCCAACCTTTACATGTGCTGTTGAGATGATATCAAGAACTGAATGTCGTGTTCACCATAGACTAGATTTAACAGTAGATGCTATATTAGCAGGTATATTAGAGTTTGCTGTCCCCCATCCTTTCAGAATCTTATGACATTGTGAAATCTGTGAACTACGTTCAGCAGCTGATATTAGGTTCTAAATTTAACCTTTTTTGGACGCAGGGAAAACTCCTTTGTTTGAGTTACGGAGATTGGAGGGTGAAGCTGAAAACTTGATCGAGTCTTCTTTGTTCACTCAAGAGGACCAAGTTAATGACTTTGAGCTAACTGATAAAGTGGAAAAGAAAGATAAAATGGAGGCCGACAGGGAGTATGTAAAAATGAAAGATAAAGTGGAGTCTGATATGGAATATGTAAAAAGGAAGAAAGATAAAATGGAGGTCGACAGGGAGTATGCAAAAACGAAAAATAAAGTGGAGTCTGATATGCAGTATGTAAAAAGGAAGGATAAAGTAGAGTCTGATATGGAGTATGTAAAAATGAAAGGTAAAGTAGAGTCTGATAGGGAGTATGTAAAAGATAAAGATAAAGTAGATTATGTAACTTATAGCATGCAATCCAGTAACAAAGACAAAAAGGTAAAATTTGAGTCGGACGAGGAAGACGATGATCATCCCAATTCCAAGAAATCGAGCACTATTGGATATGCCAGAAAAAGGACCTCTCCTGTGTATGTTTATACTTATAAGGTAAGTTCATGATTCCTTTTTGGCTATTATCATTTGGAGATTCCTGTTTGCTTTTTTTGCCTGCAGTACATACTTCGTAAGGGGACACAGGAAAAATTACTTTGAAGTATATGTTTGGATACATATTATTTGTCAACGAAATGAAACTTAAAGATGTGTTTATTAGCAAACCGATGTGAATTTTCTTGAAATTATAATGCATTGTTGGGGTTTATGGAGTCGCAAAATCTCAACTGCATAAAGTTGACATTGATGTGTATCAAGCCTAATCTATTTCTGGCATATTGTAGATTCAAGAAGCTGATCTATTGCAAGTCGCAACTGTTATGGGGCTAGAGGAAGACATTGAAGTATCAGATGATATTGGTATTGCAGATGCTATTCTAGCATCTAGTGCTGAAATGAAGCAGAATCCTTGGATTCGTAGTGTTGCCAAATTTCATCAAGTGCCTGTCTTTGTTGTAAAGGTATCCTTAATGCCTTTTACTTACATATTTTGTTTGTTTTGGGTCAATCACATGACCTTGTAGATTGTTGTGAACCAAGAGACTCAATTTTAATATCTTTGGCTGGGGAAAGACGCTCAAGATTCACCTTTTTCCTCTTACTCAAGATTAGCTGCATATTTGACATTACCATTTCTTTGCTTATTATGCAGTCAAGCACCATGGCGCAAATGGTGAAAGCTATCCGTATGATTCTTGGAATGGATTCTCTTCACTCAAAACAACCATTAAAAGATTCATCCGATATTGAAATTCAAGATGATGCACCAAAAAGGAGACCTACGTTGGAGGAGATCGACGCCTTAGAGGTTTGCCTCTTTAACTTCCGGGATATATGTTTGATAGTGAATCAGGAGCATTTCCAGGGGAGTTGTTATCCCGTTTATTTTTTATTTATAATAGTAATGCAATTGGTGGATGATCATCATAATTAAATTTTAACTTGATCAAGATGTGCATGATGAGCACAACCAAAGAAGTTGGTTCCTCACATTAGAAACTCAATTGATAGAATGTACATTTCTACGTCTCATGATAGGAGGTTCGCCTTGCAATTGAGTATATCGTCATACCTGGTGGCGAGGCTGTTGAACTTCTCCCAAGGCGCTCCGAGATAGTTGCCCAACAACTCAAGCTAGTTGAGAGTTATCAGCTAGCTGCAGAAAATTCAGGTACCGAATCAAACCCAAGACTGCAAATCCTTCCTCAGAAACTATACAAGAAGACTTCTGCAAAGCTTTCGAGATCTAGTTCAAGTCAGAATATCACAGGTTCCGACTCATTGATTGGTAAGAACGGAGGCACTAGTGTTGCTCGACTGCCTTTCTTGCCTGAATAATTCAGATAAGTTCCTTTGCAGCCGATTCAACGTTGGTTGAACATGGTAAAAGTCTATGTACAGTGATGTATATTCCATTGTTTGGTCTAGTTCTTTTCTTTGCTGTGTTATCAGCTCGTTTATTCGTCGCTAAAATTTCTTTTAATACACTGTACAGTGATGTAAATCTTCCAAAGGAATGAATGTAGTAAAACTCATTCCATAAAAATAAAATCAACCTTGGAAGCAAAACTAGTATAGGAGTCCCATTCTACTGTATTGTTCCATTGTATGGAATGTTTATTATTGAAAGGAATAAAATTATGGTTTTGTTGATAGTTTCTGGGAATATCATGTGTTCATTCTAAATATCCATGTAGTACTCCCTCCGTTCTTTTTTAGTTGTCATGTTTCGTTTCTTCAAAAGTCATGTTGACTAATTTTTAAAGCTACATTAGATTAGATTAATTTAATATTTTAAGTTAATTACAAGGAATATCATGTGGTCATTCTAATAATCCTAGAGGTACTTCCTGATTGTCGTTTGGTTGGAAAACAAGTTATACCGAAATTATTAATTTCGAAATTAGCTATCTCGTGATTAGTTATCCCATTCTCATAGAGGGATAAGAAAAATATTATAATCCCGGGATGAGTCATTTCATGCATTTTGTCCTAACCAAATATGTGATAAGCTTCTCTTCTAAATTAATTCGGGAATTAGGTAACATTATCCCTCCTTCCAAACAACTAGTGTTTAGAAAATGCTAGTGCTTTTCTACGTGAACGCCAACTATTTTATGTACTAGGTTGAGTCCCTTTTTTTTTTCCCCGAATATATTGTGCACAAAAAAAGGTGATATTGATGTATGTGTGTATGTATCTTCATCATGTTATGACATGGGACCTCTTGAGCCACTCAATCCTAAAATTTACTATTGAGTTGCCCGAGTTAGAATTTTCTTTAAGAATTCAAAATATAAAAAGATAAATTTAGGAAAAAAATTACAGTGTTAATATGTAATAATTTATACAACAACAATAACATATATGCATACACTTTCACTCTGAAATCTCTGACCATTCTATTGTATTTTGATGGTGAAGCTTAAGTCACCACCCATCACATGACTCTCAACCCTACTTGTGATGGATCCCACGAAATATTAGACGCAACATCCTTTGGCTCATATTTTATGTAATATATATACATAAAATAAATATTTTATCAATCTCTAAAATATAGTTTTTCGATGAAGACACTCCTTGAGTACATGTGGCTTCACCACTCATAACATGAGATTGTCCAAAATCATATAAAGAAGTAAATACATAATTACCCCCTGATCTTGTCTGAGATTTGCAAAAAGACACCTAAACTTTAACTTCGATCTATTATTCCACGATTCTTCTTTATTTCGTTGCAAACACACCATTTTGACCCTCGGCGTGTATACACGCGCCACAGGCGCGTGAAAGAGCTTGGATTTGACTTTTTTGACCAATTAAAAGCTGCTACGTATAAAATAATTTAATATATAATTTTTATTCTTTTTTTTAAAACTATCCCTCCCCCCTCCCCCCCCCCCCCCCAACTAAATCATATCATTTAACTACCCACCATTTCTTCTTCAACACAATATCTTCTTCAACACCATTAAAGCTCTTCAACACAATGTCACCATTAAAGCTTTTTTTTTTTTTTTTTTTAAATCATATCATTAAAGCTCAATTTTTCAGTTAAATCATATCATTTAACTATCTTTAAAACTCAATTCAATCATAAAACTCTTAATTCAATCATAAAATTATTTTTTGAATTGATTTGAAAAAAAAAATGGACGGGGAGAGAGAATGGTGACGGGGGAGGGGGGTTGGGGTGTTTGGGGGAGATGCTGATGGGGTGGGGGTGTTGGACGGAGGGTGGGGGTGCTGAATGGGGGTGGGGAGTGGAGAGCTGCTGGGGGGAGTTGCTGGATGGGGTGGGGTGGGGGAAGAGGGTGGGGTGCTAAATTAAATAAAAAGTAAAATTTTATTAAAAAAAATAAAAATAAAAAAAATTAAACGTATTTGACATGTGGCAGCACCTGATTGACGCGTGTATTTCACTCTCCTTGTTGTGACTGAGATTCAGCGAAAAATAGTGTGTTTGCAACGGATTAAGTAAGAATCGTGGGGTAATAGGTCGAATTCAAAGTTTAGGTATCTTTTTGAAAATTTCGACCAACATCAGTGGAGTAATTATGTATTTACTCTATAAAGAAATTATAACTTGAATCCTCAAGCAATGTGGGAGTTTTATGCTCTTTCACTCTGAAATCTATGGCCATTTCATTGTATTTTGATGGTGAAGCTTAGAGTCACCATCACATGACTCTCAACCCTACTTGTGATGGATCCCACGAAAAGTTAGATGCAACATTCTTTGGCCCATATTTTGAGATGCTTATTTAAATATTGTCTTGTCATAGAAGAATGCAAAAGTTGGAGACATTATATATTTCAATAATAATATTTAGATATTTGCATGACTGCTTATCTTATCATATAACATAAAAAAAAATTATTTTGATGAACACATCTATTATAATAAAATGTAGTTATAAAATTGTCAATTATTAAAAGGTGTGATTGTATGTATGGACATGCTAAAAGATGGGCACATAGTTATATCCCTCACTTGTATTCAGTTTAATTCCCAGAGAATAGCACTTTGACTGGGTTGTCTATCTGGGGGACGCCAGTTATTGTTGTTGTAGGTGGGCATCAATTATTGTGTAGTGCTGATGGAGAATTTGTGACTCGTTGAATAACTATTTTAGTGACTTGTGTGGTCGTCTTTTTGAGGTCCTCATATTTGAGGAACACTTCGTGATCAAGAAGCTTATCAAAAAGTTCTTTGTAACTGATTGGAGAATTACGTGCCCGTATAGCTGCTGAAATATCACAAAACTCTAGACCGAGTTCACTTAAAATTTTCACCATAAATTCTTCGTTATTGATCAGTGAATCGGCTGTGGCGAGCTTATTAGAGAGAGAGAGTAAATCTGACACAAATATTCAACAATAGATTTATTGTCTTTACAGATGCGACTGAAATGGTGACGGAGGTTAAATGCGGGTTTGCGATTTGTTCACAAAGGAGATGTGAAGTTGATCCTAGAAAACTTTGAAGTTGTCTGCAAAAGCAATAATGGATACAATTATGGCATTAACAGAGGGCATAAGAGCAGTTTGGATTCGTTTATCTCGACAAAATCAATCCTTGTACTCAGAGTTGATGGATTTAATTTCGTTGATGATGATTATTCTCGGAGGGGACAACTTGGTGCCGTCAAGATGACCATAGAGGTCATGGCCATGAAGTAGCATGGCAATCTGGGCCTTCTAAATAGTGAAGTTGTGCCTGCCAGATAGTTTAATGGACAGTTGGGGTATTGAGTTGAATTAAATTACATTTTTGACGATAGAGGAGATATCAACATTAGTAACTGAGGTGAAGGCAGCCATTGATGTGCAGGAAAAAAAATTACTCATTAGAGTTATTGTGGCTCTGATATCATATATTGTGGCTCTAATACCATATAAAGGTAGAGAAATAGAGTAGAAGAAACTATATTTCAAACTATATTTCTTTGATGAGGCTCCGGTCGAGTTTATATACAATTGAAAGTTGAAATATTCAAAATTTGCGTAAACTAACTCCTAAAATGTAGGAACAAATAACTACGGCATACACATGCACAATACAATAATATTACAACTGGTAATATACTATCACCTAAATAAACTAAACAAACCCAATCCTAATCAAATTATATCTGTCCTATTAGTACATGTGCACAATAAAATACTATTACAACACTGATAAAATACTAATAATGCTAATGAGCTATTAGACACTCCTTGCATACATGTCGCTTCGCCACTCATGAGTTATAACATGAGATTATCCAAAACTATATGAAGAGACTATAACTCGAATTCTCAATCAATGTGGGACCTTTATGCTCTTTCATTCTGAAATCTATGACCATTCCATTATATTTTGATGGTGAAGCTTAGAGTCACTCATCACATGACTCTCAACTCTACTTGTCATGGTTCTCACTAAATATTAGACGCAATATTCTTTAGCTCATATTTTGAGATGCATATTTAAATCTTATCTCGTCATAGAAGAATGCAAAAGTTAGAGACTTTATATTTCAATAACAACAATATATAGATATTTGCTTGACTGCTATAGAAATGTAGTTCTTCTTCTTCGTTCTTTTTAAATAAACAGAGAGTATATTATTATCATATAACATATTTTTTTTTTTTTGGTTAAAACATAAAAAAAATTCTTTTAATGAAAACATCTATTATAATAAAATGTAGTTATAAAAATGTCAATTATTAAAAGGTCTGAACCTAAAAAAAAAAAGAATATTATGAATTATATTCTATTTTTCTTTCTTGTTTGTTAGCATAAATTATCTTTGCTACAAGTTTTAGAGACCACTAATTCAGATTATTTTATGGAAGCCCTTGATAAATTTTCAAGCAAATAAGAATTAAGAGTTCTAGCCATTCTATCATTTTAGGACTTTTCATTAAATTTCTATCACTTATTATTTATTTTTATATTTAATAGTTTGTTGACCAGTCAGTAGCCAAATTACTATCAATATCATTTTCAAAAAGAGGAAAAATATTATAATATCCTCTGACTTTTCATAATCTTTGACTCATTTAATTGACTGAATTATAACATTTTTAACTCCTTTATATATTGCAAATGATCATGGCTAGGCAATTAACAATATTCTCTCAAAGAAGCAAAACATAATTAATCTAAGTGTTTATAAATGGCAAAAATCTCAGTCTACTATACTCTCCTCATTATTGTCATTTTGTATTTGTCTGGTAAGGTTCTCCTATATTGTTTTTAAAATTATTTTTCATTTATATTTTATCAACTTTATTATTAATTTTATATTCTTCTAATTCATTGATGTTTGTGGTTTGGTTTGTATTGAATTTTGATTAAAATTGAATACTTCAATATCGATTTTTAAATTTTTTAAAATTAAACCAAATCAAATGTAATATACATACATTACTGTTGGTATTATCGGTTTGGTTCGATTATCATCTCTTTCCAACTTATAATCCGTTTTCGTCCTTTTAATCATGGTGGCTATAGTTTTTCTTTTGTATTATGGAGAAATTATCTTTTTTTAATCTATATATAAACATTAATCAAGTGATTAATATTTATAATTGATAAAAAAATATCAAGGATAGTCTCATGATTTTTTTTTTTTTTGAATAAATTAAGTGAATTAAGAATCATGATTTTTAAGAAATGGACTTAACGTGCAAAGTTCATAAGCCTATTAGAGATAAGATTTTGATGCAATATATACACTATTTAAAATTATTTACAAAAATTAATAGTTGCATGTATAATTATAAAAATTGTGTATATAATTTGTCGATTTGATTTAGTTGTTTCTTCTGTTTTTTTCCTTTTTAGTAAAATCGAACCAAATCAAATATTATTGACTTTTTATAATTGAAAATGCAACAACTTATCTACCCTCAAAGATGGAGATAAATCTTGCAAACATTTTACCTTTTTCAAATTTCGCTCGTAGAATTCTGAATATGTTGTTATTGTTAGTTAATTAATTTGATTTGATTTTCACTAAAATTAATTTTTTAACGTCCTTATCTTCAACACATGAAAGATCTACAAATTTATTATAATCTTTCTTTAATTGGAATTTTTTATTAATTAATTTTATTACTAAACATTTTTTTTAATTGTGATTGTTGTAGCCCTTGATCACCAAGTTGAGGCTAAGGATTGCAGTGCTATACTTAATTTAAAATGCCAGGAGAATGCTGATTGTGTGCCTACCTGCCAATCAATGTTTAATGCACAATTATTTTTTGCAGCTTGTATGCAAAGGGCACCTGATCTTTCTCTTGTTTGTGTTTGCCATTATCATTGTTAAACGCGAGATGTTTTCAGTGGCTGACTCAGAATTTTAAGATTGTGGGTGCATTAATCAGGGACGGAGCTACAATATCCTATGGATGTTCGGACGAATTCAGTAGTTTTTACGTAAATTTTATATTTACATTAAAATTTTGAATATATGTATATGATTACATAGTGTGAACCCATTGACAAATATTATGGCTTGGCCTACTGGTAGATGGACCAACATTAAGGGCCTCTCTTCTGCCACGGACGTGTGTTCGGACCCCATTGCAACATATCTATTTTTTTGATTTTTTTTATATTTCTTTAAATTCAGAACCCATTGACTTCAAATTCTGGCTCCGCCTCTGATTTTAATTCTTTTTTTAAACATAATTTGCTAATAATGACATAATATAAATATATAACTATTTAAATGCAACATTAAAATTTGGTGTTTAAATTTTGGAAGAGTAAGACTTTTGTTGGAGAAGGTAAAAAGATTTTCATATTTTTTGTTTGAGTAATTAAAAAAATACAAAAAGTACTTTTAGTTTAATAAATTAAGAAGTAAAAAAAAAAACTAATACAAAAAAAGTCAAACATACTTGTGTACTAGTGTCCAAGAGTACTTGGGTCTTGTGCGTGTTGTGTGCATTAAATATAACTGAAAAGTTACAAAAATTTTTATACAAAAATGCAGCGTAATTGCAAGGAATCGATCTCAAGCACCTGGACATGAAAGATCCACCTAAAGTCAGAACACCCAAACAAGTTTTAGTTCTGTGGGTGCTTTTTTATTTTTTATACTGTTTTTTCAGTGTTTCTTAAATAATAATACCTATTCTATATCGAATTTAGTGAGTGCCGGAGCACCCCAAAATAACACGTGGGTTCGCCCCCGGATGTTTTGTGTATCAATGGACTATCCTTCTTATTGTTTCTAATTTGAAGTGATAATGATAAGTGTCTTCACTTTATCATTTTGTTTGATAGAGTTATAAGGCTCTTTTATGCATTGAAATAGTATAATGTATGATATTTGTATTTTCAAATAAGAGTTATTAAAGGGAAGATTAGTGCACTAACGATCTCGTTATGTATGGGATGTGGGGAAGAGTCAGATCGCAAGAGTTTACTGTGTGCAGTCTCAGTGATTCGGATTGCCTCACCTCACATTTCTTTAAGGAATTGTTTCCAAAGCTTGAACCCGTGATGTCATAAGTTTTTTCCACAATTTTTTACCCGTTACTTCAATACTCTGGTGATACATAAGAATTATTATGATCACTTAATTTATTAAAGTAAATAGTATATATTGATGCATATGTAAACATAAATGTATCTTCGTTGGGTCAAGAGCTAATTATGTATCTTTACAAAAAAAAAAATTGTATCTTCGTTGGATGTATCGGGAGCTAATTATGTATCTCGACAGACCCAGAATTGAGATTTTCAGTAATTATGTAAATATCAAAATTTTCTGTAATTAACCTTCAAATTATCGAAATTTATATTGTTTGCCAGTTTTTTTAATTGGTGAATTAGTTTCTCTTCCCCTGCCCTATATATCTTATGTTAATGCGGTTTTAGTGATGGAGAAATTGTGAGGAGGCAATATATATAACCCTAATAAACAGGGAGAAAAAAATCATAAATAATTATCTAATCTGAAATATCCATCAAATAATTATTCTATGAACAAAATTTAATTTGTTCTTCATTAATTATTAGACATGACTATATATACAAATATAAATGTTTATACTATAACGGTGCTTTCTCTAAGAAATTGCCGCGTCTGTACCTCACGCACCACCCCCCATGGGGTCGCCGTCACCCATGGAATCGACGCGTACCACTGAAATTAGAAACCTTTCAGCTGAGGCGACTACTTCTACAGATCCAATTTCATCAAAATCCGCTTACGCTAATATGGTGAAGCCAATTGTGGATTGAATTATGAATTCTAGTCGATTTGGAAACCCAGATGTGAAAGTTCGTTACTACACTCACAATGGAGTTCCTGCGATCATTTTCAAGACTAGTGATTGGTACAGAGTGATGGCAAATGAATGTAAAAGAACTCTGTTGGGCAAATTTATTAGAACGCGGCCACAAATTGAAAAAATCAGATAAAAATTTGCTGAGAAAATCTCTTTAAAAGGTACGGCTAAAATAGGGGTTTATGATTTTGGTACTGTATTTATTGATTTCACTGAAGAGGAAGATTTTAAGAGTGTTTGGTTTAAAAGATCCATAGAGATAGAGGGTCAAGTGATGTGGTTAGAGAAATGGACTCCGAACTTTAAGCCGGAGAAAGATTCACCCATTGTTCCGATATGGGTGTTGCTTCCTGAACTTCCATTTCACTGACACACGTGGAACTATATCAAGAAAATTGTAGCACCAGTAGGTACCCCTTTGTTCATGGATGTAGCTACTGAAAATAAATCCCGACCAAGCATGGCTAAAGTTAGGGTGGAAGTTGATTTGACTAACTAAACTTAATTCCATATGGATTGATTCGGATGATGCTTCATGCCCCCTTAAGGGATTTCAACAAAAACTTGAATATGAAGGTGTTCCCAAGTTCTGCAGAATCTTGGGACACTCCTTACCTCAGTGCAAGAAAGTAAAAAGAAAAGAGGAGATGGAAAAATGGAGGAGCATGGAAAAGAGAGAGCTGAAACTGTGGGGCAGATTGTCAATGCTGGTACAAAAGATGAGGAAAATAATGAGCAAAAAATAGAGGAAAATGAGGTAAATACACAGCAAAGGAATCAGCCCCAAACTGCGAAAAAATGAGGCAGAACTGAACCCCGACAGGTTCATGGGTGTTCTATACTCAAAGGAAGGTTGGAGAAGATCAGAAACAAAAATAAAAGAAAAAGATCCCAAAAAAAAGAACCAAGGTAAAATTCAAGAATATGAATGGGAAGAAGATGAATAGCAACGGAAACAACCTGGATGAACAAGTCGAAAGACAGAAAATCGAAGACAAAATTACTAATGAGACGAGGATTATATATGATGAAATTAGCAGCAACAACAAAGATTTTGAGCAACAAAAAGAAGCTGAGAAACAGGTTCAACGAGAAGGACAGAAAGAAAAAAGGAAACAATGAAGATGTTGAATGAAATATCCACGAGTCTACTAGTTGTAGCTCTGTAAGTTTGCCCACAGATATAAAAAATATGAAAGAAATAAATTTGACGGTTGACCTGAACAGAAATATGATTGACAACAACAACTCACAATAAGCCATTGAAAACATGGAAGAAGGAGAAATACGGTAAAACATGGATTATAACAGTAAAGAAAACAACAATATTGATGATTACTCAGATAGTGATGCTGAACGACACATGAAAGAACTCAGTGGTAAAATGGAATAGTTCCTGTCAAAAGGGGTAGAAGCAAACATAGAAAAAGTTACATGATGAACAAAAGAACTACTTCCAATTCCTGTTCTAGGAAGGAAAAACACAAAACCACCCAAAAATCTTTATGATTAGTGAAATCATATGGAATATTAGGGGGATGAGGTCTAAGAAGGCCAATCAGAGACTCAAAAGACTTGTCAACAAATACAAAGTGGACATGATTTCTATTTCAGAGCCGATGTTAAACATGAACAAAATTGAAGGTTACAAGATCTACTTGGGGTTCAAACATTGCACCACTAACATCAATGGTAAGTTGTGGTGTTTTTGGAGAGACAATTGCATTGCATCTGTTATTCAAAGTCATGACCAACATATCACTATGAATATAAAAAAAGATCAATATTGTAAAAAGTTCTTTGTCACTGCTGTATATGCCAAACGTACGATGGCGGAAAGAAAGAGCCTTTGAAAAAAGCTAAAAAATCTCAATAAGATCATTCACGGACCCTGGACTATTGGTGGTGATTTTAATGTCATCTTACACCCTGAGGAAAAGCTGGGAGGGCTAGCTCATCGGAACTCTACAAGTTTTGACTTCAGTGAGTGCATGGACTCTTGTGGAATGATTGACATTGGCTTCACTGGTTCCAAGTATACTTGGTGCAATAATAGAAGACCTGACAAAAGAATTTGGAAAAGATTGGACAGGGTTTTCATCAATGATGAGTGGGCACAAAAGTACACAAACAACTCAATGAGGCACCTGGCTAGTACTGGGTCTGATCACAGACCAATGTTGCTTAAATGTGAAAATAGTCAGGATAGAGGCATCAAGTACTTTAAATTTATAAATTTTTGGACTAATCAAAATGGATACATGGATGTGGTAAAAGAGAATTGGAATCAACATGTTGAGGGCAATTCAATGTGGAAACTTCAGCAAAAACTCAAACGAGTTAGAAAAAGGTTATCTCAATGGTCTAGAAACGAGATAGGTGATGTGAATGGACTAGTCGAGGAGTGGGAAGCTAAAATAGAGTATCTTGAGAATGAAGATATGATGAGAATGATTGAAACCAGTAGGCAGGAGCTTAATAAAGGTCACGCATAATATATTCAATGGCTCATGAATCACCAAGATAACCTGTTGAGGTAGAAAGCTAAAATAAATTGATTTGAGGAGGGAGAAAGAAATTGTTATTATTATTTCCTTCTACGGGTACGCAAAATCTGTATATGCAGAACAACAACTTCAACTAGAATTCAAGTATAAACAAGAACATAATGAAGTATATCAAATACCCTCAACACAAGATCAAATGACCTTTCCAAGAGATGTATTTTTTTTTCCAGAAAATAGATGAAACAGAAATGAATAAGGCCAAGTCGTCTGAATTCATGGAGTTTCCCTAAGGAAACAATTCCCCTCACTGTACCCGAGGTTATGAAATTTTTTCTCCCAGGATAAAATGGCCTTCAATCCAAATATAGCGGTACCTCAAATATTTGGACTCGTCGAACGCACTCAACAGTTTGAATGATCACACAAAATTTTTGAAGAGAAGAAGAGTATTTTTTTATTCTGAAATTTTGTATCAAAACCTGTGAGAGAGTATTATTGGTGAAAACCCCCACGGTCACCGTAAGACGATGGCGAGTTTGAGAAAAATGAAAAGGAAAGAGGATTGTTGGCAAAAATCTTTCAAGATGTCGTCAATTAAAGGAATTGTACGAGTCTAACGGGCTTGAAGAAACAATTCAGAGGAAAAGGCATGAACTTAACAACAAATGGAAAGTTTGGATAGGAAGATCAGGCAGCTCAATCCAAATGCATGTCATAGTCATTGGAGTTGGTTGCCATATTCAGATAAGTTTTCTGAGGGACATTGCCCTTTTTCTTTCATTTACACATTCATGTTTTTGTCCTTTTATGTCTTTTATAAAAAGAAAGTCACTGTCATTTCTTTACATTTTTGAGTCTATTCTGTGTCAAAACAAGTGAGAAAGGACTTCAACACTTGCTATCAGTCTTCCCAATTGTATGAGTAAAGCCAAGACCACCACATAAGAGAAACACGATCATAATTCAAAGAAAGGCAAAGGTAGTTCATCAAACGACAAGTTGATGGATTCATGGGAGTATCAGATGTCAAAAGGTGCATCTCAGAGGCATGGTAGAACAGAAACTCGGTGCTTGAGTCAAGGTCATTTTTCTCGATCTGGTTTGGGTCAATGATGCGATAAGACAGGGGCAAGTGTAAGAAATCTGAAACAAAGATGAAAGGAACGAGTGCTGGAGCAGATATCTGGGAAGCCAAGTGCTGCAAGCCACCACTAAGTTTTAACAGACAAATTTTCTTTGTTGAAACAGGGGAAAATTCTCTCCACTTAATTCAGCTACCATTGGAAATGCACATCTATGGAAATTTACTTTATGTTCAGGACCCTCCTAAAAAATGAGATTTTACTTTCTGTTTAGGACCCTCCTGAAAAATGAGATTTTACTTTCTGTTCAGGACCCTCCTAAAAAATAGGACTTTACTTTCTATTCAGGACCCTCCTGAAAAATAGAATTTTACTTTCTGTCTAGGACCCTCCTGAAAAATGGAATTTTACTTTCTGTTTAGGACCCTCCTGAAAAATGGGAATTTTATTTTCTGTTCAGGATCCTCCTGAAAAATGGGACTTTACTTTCTGTTCAGGACCCTCCTGAAAAATGAGATTTTATTTTCTGTTCAGGAACCTCCTGAAAAATGAGAATTTTATTTTCTGTTCAGGACCCTCCTGAAAAATGGGACTTTACTTTCTGTTCAGAACCCTCCTGAAAAATGGGATTTTATTTTCTATTCAGGATCCTCCTGAAAAATGGAATTTTATTTTCTGTTCAGGACCCTCCTGAAAAATGGGATTTTACTTTCTGTTCAGGACCCTCCTGAAAAATGAGATTTTACTTTCTGTTCAGGACCCTCCTGAAAAATAAAATTTTACTTTCTGCTCAGGATCCTCCTAAAAAATGGGATTGTACTTTATGTTCAGGACCCTCCTGGAAAATGGGATTTTACTTTCTGTTCAGGACCCTCCTGAAAAATGGAATTTTACTTTATGCTCAGGACCCTCCTAAAAAATGGGATTTTACTTTCGGTTCAGGACCCTCCTGGAAACTGAGAATTTACTTTATGTTCAGGACCCTCCTGGAAAATGGGGATTTACTTTATGTTCAGGAGCCCGCCTGAAGAACAGGGTGATGAAACTGAAAAATGATGAAATAGCAAGTCAGGAGCCCGCCTGAAGAATAGGGTGATGAAACTGAAAGTCAAACAATAAGGTGAATAAATGGAAAGCCAAGCAACAAGGTGTAAAATTGCAAGTCAGGAGCCCGCCTGAAGAATAGGGTGAAGAATTTCAAATCCAGGTTCAAGTTCAGAGATACCACCTGCAGAACATGGCCAACGTTGAGTTCATATCCTACACCAAATTTTGTATGTAGAAAGAATTTATCTTCAAGTTCAACCGAAAGATGATCAGATCTTTTGTCACTTTTGAACGCATTGAAAACCCGAGACAAGAATTGAGAGATGCTGTATAGATAGATCTTTTGTAATTTCATTTATCTTTTTTACTTGTAATTTTATTTTGATGTAATGACAGGGCCGCGGATCGGAACCTCAACGGGAACTCACTCGACTCTCCAACTCGGTATATTTCACCTCCTTTTCAACCCTGGAACTACATGTGACTTGACTATCACATAACTTGAGACAGGTAGAATGCCCAAAATCAAGACTCAATTGCCTTCCTCCCTTTTGTTTCTTTCTTTTGAATAATGCTCGGGACAGGATTGTATCTCGTTGTCTACTTCTTTGTCTGTAAACACTTTGTGTTTACATTCAAAGGGGGCATGATGTAGACACATAATTTTATCCATCCCAAAAATTAATTTCTACTAATTTGTCTCTCCCTACCTACCCTACCCCCTACCTACCCCTACCCTCACCTAATCCTACCCACTAAACAAACAAACCCACGTGCACACTCCATTGGGGTCAATAAAAAAAACAATACAATATACACAATTCGACATACACAATTTTTTTTTTTTTTTTGGGGAAAATGCATAGTGGGACTCCATTCTTTCTTCTCCAGTGAACTCCCCTCATACGCGACCCAGCTCCAACGGACAGAGGAAACATCATCTTCTTCTCTTCGATTCACCACCGTACACCCACATACAACACTTAGAAATTGACCAAATATACCACCCAGAAAAGAGAGTAGATCGGAGAGGGAGCAGCAGAGAAAGAGAGATTCGAGAGAGAGAGATCAAGACTTCACGTTGAACGGAAAAGGGGAATACGGGGATTTTGGGGTTTTTCGGCCGCTTCTCGCCAGAAAGACGTCACTATCGTTGAAACCTGAGTGGTTTTCTCTGTTCTGTCGGTGCTCGCCGGAGCTCTGGCTAGGTTGAATTTATTGGCTCTCTTCTTGATTTCATTTTGGGGTTCATTGTTATCGCTGGTTCTTTGTTTCAAATCGATTTCGCAATAATCTTCTCTATACCGAGTTGGATTCATTGCAGTTGAGGTTATTTTATTTGAGGTTCCAAGTTCGAATTTTCTTAAATATTATTAACGATGAAAATCAGTCATCGAAAGGTTCGATTCTATCTCTTCTCATTTTAGTTCATCATATATGTTTGATTTGTGTGAGATTTGGTTGAATATTGGGTGATATTGATTTGTTTTTCTCAATTTCGTTGAATAGATGGTTGTGGATTGTTGAAATAGTAATCTTGAATTTTTTGAAATTTGGTGTTAAAAAGAAATGTGGGGGGTGGATGATAGGAATTGATAAAAATGAATATTGTTTATTCTTGATTTATTTTCGTTGGTTATTTTGGAACAAATACGAAGGTCGAATGTGACAGTGTCATGATTAGGCCATCGAATGAATAGGCAAAAGTTTAAGTTCGGGTAGGCAAATTTAGGAATGATGTTTGATTGGATGAGTAGAATGTTGAATGTGTTGAATTCTTTTCTAGTTTATCTCATGAAATTGAAATTGTATTTATTTGCTGGGGAATGCCCCGATGGATTTGTATTGATTTATCCGGGGAATGCCCCGAAGTACCATGTACTTGAAGACGACGCACGATCAAGGCCCGAAATGTCGGGTGGAGAAAGAAATGAAGTGTAGTTTAGAATTAACATAGAATAGAGTAGGTTTATATTTTTGCATTTTTCTATTTTGGGATTGTAATAATCGAACTGAATACTAAATTTTGGATTGTTTTGTTTTATTTGCTTGAATGATTGTTTATGTATTTTTTGTGTGGTTTATACATTTTTAATGTCAAATTAGCCGATACGCTCCACCAAGCGACCGTGATCGAACCACGGGATTGAGGGGTGCCTAACACCTTCCTCTCGGTCAACAGAATTCCTTAGCCGGAATCTCTGTTCGTAAACCAGTTTAATAGAGTCAAAATTATTTTGAAAAAGAATTTCCAAAGGTGACTTGGCACAGCCGATTTGTCCCAAGTGGCGACTCTGAGTTTTGAATATAAATAATCCTTTTCGAAACAAATTTTCCAGCTTTTATCACTTTAATAATAAAAATCCTTTCGAATTTAAAATCCAATATCTTTCGAATTAAAAAAGGCGTGTGACAATGAACACGTCCCGATTTCGTGAGAGCTTAGAGAATAAGCCTTTACTAACATTCTCCTTGAAGCGGCTTTCACTTGTCCCTCACATAGGTGATTTCTAAATATTCAATCCTATAGATTAAGCTATTTGGTCAAATATGCCAAATTTAGATAATCATTAAAAGACTTTTCACTTTAAGTCTTATCCTTGATTACTATACATTGTCTACATCATGAGAATGGGTTGGGTAATTGACAATGTTGAACCTGTCAGACACAACTTCGTTTGATCTCCTTGAACCTATCTCTTGGGATCTCCAGTCTGCTAGGTAGAGTTACTGCCATACTGACTTGTCCTAGGCCTTAAACCCATTTCCTTGGATGCCCTTTCCACTCCTTCTCTAGATAGGCCTTTTATAAGTGGATCCGACACATTATCTTTTGACTTTACATAGTTAACAATGATTATTCCACTAGAGAGAAGTTCCCTAACGGTATTATGTCTCCGTTGTATGTGACGAGATTTACCGTTGTACATCATGCTCCCTTCCCTACCTATTGCCGCTTGGCTATCACAGTGTATACATACTGGAGCCACTGGATTGAGCCAATAAGTAATATCTTCTAAGAAATTTTAGAGCCATTCTGCTTCTTCCCCGGCTTTATCCAATGCGATAAATTCAGATTCCATTGTAGAGCGAGCAATACAAGTTTGTTTAGGTGATTTCCAAGAGACTTCTCCTCCACCGATAGTAAATACATATCCACTTGTGTATTTTACTTCGTTTGATCTGGTGATCCAATTTGCATCACTATATCCTTCAAGTACCGCAGGATATTTATTATAATGCAAAGCACAATCTTGAGTGTATTTAAGATACCCCAAAACTCTTTTCATTGCCATCCAGTGAGTTTTGTTGGGATTACTTGTGTACCGACTCAATTTACTGATAGTGTATGCTATGTCTGGTCGTGTACAGTTCATTATATACATTAACCATCCCAATACTCTTGCGTACGCGATTCACTTTCACCTTCATTCTTTCGAAGTGCAAAGCTTGCATCCAATGGAGTCTTGGCAATACCAAATTCCATATACTTGAACTTGTCAAGTACCTTTTCGATATTATGAGACTGTGAAAATGCCAACCCTTGTGCAGTTCGATGGATTCTTATACCTAAGATTACATCTGCAACTCCAAGGTCTTTCATATCAAACTTGCTCTCGAGCATTCGTTTTGTTGCATTTATGTCAGAAATATCTCTACTGAAGATCAACATATCATCCACATATAAACATACAATGACTTGGTGATTTGGAGTGTCTTTAATATAAACACATTTATCACATTCATTTATTTTGAATCCGTTTGCCAACATGGTTTGGTCAAACTTTGCATGCCATTGTTTTGGTGCTTGCTTTAGTCTATATAATGACTTGATAAGTTTACACACCTTGTTTTCCTTTTCTGGAACCACAAAACCCTCAGGTTGTTCTATGTATATTTCTTCTTCCAATTTTCTATTTAGGAAAGCGGTTTTAACATCCATTTGATGAATTTGAAGATCATATATCGTCGCTAAGGCAATTAACATTCGAATCGATGTTATCCTTGTTACTGGCGAGTATGTATCAAAGTAATCAAGGCTTTCTTTTTGTTTGAAGTCTTTTACTACAAGTCTTGCCTTGTATTTGTCAATAGTGCCATCCATTTTTATTTTCCTTTTGAAGATCCATTTAGAACCTAAAGGTTTATTTATGGGAGGAAGATCAACCAATTCCTATGTATGGTTGCTTAAGATTGAATCAATCTCACTATTGACTGCCTCTTTCCAAAAGGATGAGTCCAAAGATGCCATCGCTTCCCTAAATGTTTGAGGCTCATTTTCTAAGAGAAATGTTACAAAATCTGATCCAAATGAAGTAACCGTTCTTTGACGTATACTACGTCCTGGATTTTCTTCATTATGTACATTCTCACTTGGTTCATCTCAAGGTCGTTTAGATCCTCCACTAGACTGTTCATGTCTAATTTTATACGGGTAAATATTTTCAAAGAATTCAGCATTGTCTGATTCAATTACCGTATTTTCATTAATATACATATGTTCGGATTTATGAATCAAAAATCAACATGCTTTACTACTTTTAGCATATCCTATGAACACACAGTCTACCGTCTTAGGTCCTATCTTAACCCTTTTAGGCATAGGAATTTGGACCTTTGCTAGACACCCCCACACTTTGAAATATTTCAAGTTGGGTTTCCTTCCTTTCCATTTTTCATAAGAAATTGATAGTGTCTTACTATGGGGAACTCTGTTGAGTACATGATTGGCTGTAAGGATAGTCTCCCCCCATAAGTTTTATGGTAAACCGGAACTTATAAGGAAGGCATTCATCATTTCCTTCAAATTTTAATTTTTTCTTTCCGCAATTCCATTAGATTGAGGTGAATACGGGGCCGTAATTTTATGGACGATTCCATTCTCTACGCATATTTGCGCAAAGGGAGATTCATATTCTCCGCCCCTATCACTTCTTATCATTTTGATCTTTTTGTCTAACTGATTTTCAACTTCAGTTTTATATTGTCTAAACGCATCTATTGCTTCATCCTTACTATTTAGCAAGTAGACATAACAATATTTAGTGCAATCGTCAATAAAAGTTATGAAATACTTTTTCCCACCACGTGATGGTGTTGACTGCATATCACAAATATCAGTGTGTATTAAGTCGTAAGGATTGGAATTCCTTTCAACAGACTTATAAGGATGCTTTGCATACTTTGATTCTACACACGTTTGACACTTTGATTTATTGCACTCAAAGATTGCCAAAACTTCTAAGTTAATCAATTTTCATAACGTTTTATAATTAACATGGCCTAAACATTCATGCCATAAATCATAAGACTCAAGCAAATAAGAAGAATTTAAACTTTTATTTACTTCAACAATCATTACATTCATCTTATAAAGGCCCTCGGTGAGATAGCCTTTTCCTACATACATTTCTCCTTTGCTAATTACAATTTTTCCAGAAACGGTTACACATTTGAATCCGTTCTTATCAAGAAGTGAAATAGAAATTAAGTTCCTACGTAATTCTGGAACATACAAGACATTGTTAAGTGTTAAGACCTTTCTTGAAGTCATTTTCAAGCATATTTTTCCTGTTCCTTCTACCTTAGCAGTAGCGGAGTTAGCCATGTAGATCATTTCTTCTACTTGAGCCGGAGCGAATGACGAAAACAACTCTTTGTTGGCACATACATGGCGGGTGGCACTAGAGTCCATCCACCATTCGCGAGGATTCCCCGCCAAGTTGCATTCTGAGAACATAGCACACAGATCATCACATTCTTTGTTGGATTCAATCATATTTGCTTGATCCTTCTTCTTACCTTTCTTCGGGGCTCGACAATCCGTGGACTTGTGGCCAATCTTGCCACAATTGAAGCATTTTCCCTTGAATTTCTTCTTGGGTTGATGGCTTCCTTGTTCAGCTTTCTTTCTTTTCTTAGAATTGTTTTGGTCATCTTCTACAATATGTTCTCCATTAATTGTAGAATTCCCTTTTGACCATCTCTCGGCAACTTTATTGTCCTCTTCAATACGCAGTCGAATAATAAGATCTTCGACAGTCATCTCCTTGCGTTTATGCTTCAAGTAGTTTTTGAAGTCTTTCCACAAAGGTGATAGCTTCTCAACTATCGCTGCTACTTGAAATGCATCATTCACAATCAAACCTACAAAACAGTTTATGTGAGTATTAAGAACTTTTTTAATTTGTTCAACTATGTATTTTTCAAAGATATACCTTCTACTAGGAGATCATGTATGATGACTTGCAACTCCTGCACTTGAGAGACAACCGATTTGCTATCTATCATTTTAAAGTCCAGGAATCGTGCAACAAGGAATTTCTTAATTCCCGCATCCTCTATTTTATATTTTCGTTCAAGTGCCCCCCACAATTCCTTCGATGTCTTAGTTCCACTGTAAATATTGTAGAAGTCGTCTTGGAGACCACTCAGAATATAATTCCTACAAAGAAAGTCTGAATGCTTCCAAGCTTCTACAATTATGAAATGCTCTTTGTTCGAAGTTCCCTCGGGTACCTCAGGAGTGTCTTCGCTAGTGAACTGTTGCAGACACAAAGTGGTGAGGTAAAAGAACATCTTTTGCTTCATTGTTTAAAGTCAATGCCCGCAAATTTTTTGGGCTTCTCCGCTGGTGCCATTGTAGGCGGACCATTTGTGCGACTTGATGTGGTAATATTAGTTGCCTCCACAGACATTGCCGCATCTTGCATTTGACTATCACTTGTCATTTTTCCTGTCACCACAAGACAAAAAATACTTAGTATTTTCAGAATACTACTTATAAAGTTAAGCAACTTTAAACTTTTCTTCTTGTTTCTAGTTGACTATGAAGTTTTTATGACTTACAATTGTCAACCGAATGATCTTTAACTTGTGATGAAGTTTTTATGACTTCAAATCACTAGTTAAGTTCAGGCGGAGTAGAAAGTTAAAACTTTAATCTCCAAAAACAAGCTATACAGATTCTGAAATTTATTTCCTTAAGATTGTTATTGTTATTTCCTTCTACGGGTACACAAAATCTGTATATGCAGAACAACAACTTCAACTAGAGTTCAAGTATAAAAAAGAACACAATGAAGTATATCAAATACCCTCAACACAAGATCAAATAACCTTTTCATGAGGTGTATATTTTTTTTGCAGAAAATAGATTAAACAAAAATGAATAAGGCCAAGTCGTCCGAATTCACGGAGTTTTCTTAAGGAAACAATTCCCCTCACTGTACCTGAGGTTATGAAATTTTTCCTCCCAGAATAAAATGACCTTCAATCCAAATATAGCGGTACCTTAAATATTTGGACTCGTCGAACGCACTCAACAGTTTGAATGATCACACAGAATTTTTGAAGAAAAGAATTGTATTTTTTTATTCTAAAATTTCATATCAAAACCTGTGGAAGAAAGCAGGTTTTTATAGCCATAACATGCCTCTTCTGAAAAGAGGCAATGGTTCATGTCAAAGGTTATACCTGTTCTGTAAATTCATGTCTGTTCATTCAAAGATTGCACCATGAATCAGTGTGTTCTTTTGCTGAAGGATTGCATCCTTCTTAAACAACACATCAGTTCGAAACAGTGCAGCCATTTTGAAGCATTAGTTCTGTTCGGAATTACAGAAGCATCAGTTCGAAATTTCTGAAGCATTGCATCTGCTGCATACATGTATAAATGGAGAATACTGTTGCGTTTTGGTAGATTCGGATCATCAAATAAAATTAGTCCAAAAAGATAGATCTCATCGATCGATCATTTTCCAAATCCAAATCCGAAGCCGAGCCGAGCGAGCGACGACGACGACGGCGTGATACATCTCTTATTTATTGCCTCACTTATCCATGTGGGAGTGTGTTTCACAATATAAACACTTTAAAGCTTCTTTCTCCCACCAATGTGGGAGAATTTAGTAAGCTTTCCTATTTTTGAGTACACTTTCCATATTGATGTGATCTCAATTTTTCTCTTCCACTTGGTTTTCTCCATTTTTTCATTCACACCTCTCATTTACTATGAACCCAACAATCCCCCACACGAATGGGGAATGATTATTTTTCATAAAAGTTTTACGGAAAAGTATGTGATCATCAAGCAAAGACTGATTGCATCTGGATAAGTGGGTTTCCTTTTGAACTTTTCGTAGTGAACATGTATCGTATGCGCTCGATCAATCGGTAGATTTAATATCTTTGAACCGTCGAGCTTTAATATACACCTAGACAACACATGTTACACAACCAACCTTTTACCATTTATGGTTCTCACGATTTTGTTCTTTTCAGCCATGAATGTAGACACGTAATTTTGTCTGTCCCAAAGAATTAATTTATACTAATTTGTCTCTAGCTACCTACCCTATCCCCTACCTACCCCTACCCTCACCTAATACTACCCACTAAACAAACAAACCCACGTGCACACTCCTTCGGGGTCAACAAAAAAAACAATACAATATACACAATTCAACATACACAGAAGTTTCATTTTTTTTTTGAGAAAATGCATAGAGGGACTCCATTCTTTCTTCTCCAGTGAACTTTCCTCATACGCGACCCAGCTCCACCGAACAGAGGCAACATCATCTTCTTCTCTTTGATTCACCACCGTACACCCACATACAACACTTAGAAATTGACCAAATGTACCACCCAGAAAAGAGAGTAGATCAGAGAGGGAGCAGCAGAGAGAGAGATTCGAGAGAGAGATCAAGACTTCGCATTGAACGAAAAAAGAGAATATGGGGATTTTGGGGTTTTTCGGCCGCTTCTCGCCAGAAAGACGTCACCATCGTTGAAACCTGAGTGGTTTTCTCTGTTCTCTATTCTGTTGGCGCTCGCCAGAGCTCCGGTTAGGCGGAATTTATTGGTTCATTTCTTGATTCCATTTTGGGGTTCATTGTTATCACTGGTTCTTTGTTTCAAATCGATTTCGCAATAATCTTCTCTATACCAAGTTGGATACATCACAGTTGAGGTTATTTTATTTGAGGTTCCAAGTTTGGGTTTTCTTAAATATTATTATCGACGAAAATCATTCATCGAAAGGTCCGATTCTATCTCTTCTCATTTTAGTTTGTCATATGTGTTTGATTTGTGTGAGATTTGGTTGAATATTGGGTGATATTGATTTGTTTTGCTCAATTTCGTTGAATAGATGGTTGTGGATTGTTGAAATAGTAATCTTGAATTTATTGAAATTTGGTGTTAAAAAAGGAATGTGGGGGTTGGATGATAGGAATTGATAAATATGAATATTGTTTAGTCTTGATTTATTGTCGTTGGTTATTTTGAAACAAATACAAAGGTCGAATATGACAGTATCATGATTAGGCCATCGAATGAATAGGCAAAACTTTAAGTTCGGGTAGATTTAGGAATGATGTTGGATTGGATGCGTGGAATGTTGAATGTGTTGAATGCTTTTCTAGTTTATCTCATGAAATTGAAATTTTATTTATTTGTCGGGGAATGCCCCGAGGAATTTGTATTGATTTATCCGGGAATGCCCCAAAGTACCATGTACTTGAAGACGACGCACGATCAAGGCCCAGAACGTTGAGTGGAGAAAACAATGGAGTATAGTTTAGAATTAACATAGAATAGAGTAGATTTATATTTTCGCATTTTTTTATTTCGGGATTGTAATAATCGGACTTGACACTAAATTTTGGATTGTTTTGTTCTGTTTGCTTGAATGATTGTTTATGTATTTTTGTGTGGTTTATATATTTGTAATGTCAAATTAGCCGATACGCTCCACCAAGCAACCGTTGTCGAACCACGGAATTGAGGGGTGCCTAACACCTTCCTCTCGGTCAACAGAATTCCTTAGCCGGAATCTCTGTTTGCAAACCAGTTTAATAGAGTCAAAATCATTTTGAAAAAGAATTTCCAAAGGTGACTTGGCACACACGATTTATGCCAAGTGGAGACTCTGAGTTTTGAATATAAATAATCCTTTTTGAAATAAATTTTCTAGCTTTTGTCACTTTAATAATAAAAACCCTTTTGAACTTTAAAATCCAATATCTTTCGGGTTAAAAAAGAGGTGTGACAGCTCTGGCGACTCTGCTGGGGAAGACAGAATTTGAGATTTTTTTTTGAGTTTTATCTGCTTAGTTTGACATTATGAGTGTATAGACATTGTTTGTGTTATTGTTTGTATTTGTTTATCGTTATTGAGTGCCTACGTGGTACGTGTTTATAATTTTTCTTTTATGTGTTACCGCTTTATATCTGGCATCATTTGCATAACCCGAGTCATTCTTTCTGCAATAAGTCCGTAGTGCAGGCTGTGTATACGACCTCTAGTTGAGTCACCTTTATCCTAGGAGGGGGAACCGTCATTTGGTATGGAGTGGATGAAAAGCTAAAGCAGCCACTATCGACCATACGTTCCCCCGAACAACCTTGTTAGTGAACCCCAACGTAGGTCAGCCTTTAGGTCATGCTTATCTGCATCATGTTGAGACCTAGCAGGACCCACTTGGTCCTTCGTAGGAGACTCGCCCATAGCGCATCTCTACATGCTAATTGTTGTATTTTTTTAGGGTAACGAGGTTATTTGACGGACTGATTTGGGGCAAAGCATGTGTTAGAAATAAAATGCGTTGATAAAAAATATGGAAAGAAACAAAGAGAGAAAAAAAATAAAGAAAAAGGAGTGTCGTAGGTTATTTATAGAATTCTTTATGGCTTTTGTTCTTCACAAAAAATTCAAAAAGATTTTTTACTTTTTGCATTTATTTGTCAAAAATGAAAACATCAAAAAGATATTTCCTTTAGCATGCATTCATATTTAAAATAAAAATTTCATAAAAAAAAGAGATTTTATTTATGAGTTTTTATAAAAGAAAAAAAATAGTGTCTATTTCATAAAATAAAAATATTTTTTCTTTCGTAGTTATTGGCGTCTTGTTTACACGGAGTGTCCAATTAAAATCCCAATTTTTATTTTATTTTTTTCATCATCTATCTATAATCGCGTCTCTCAAGTCGAGTTTTAGTTTGTCTTAACCCTTAATTGTCTAATTTGGACGAACTACGCATACCTGATTCTCGTCCTTCTGGGCGGGATAGTAGGCAACCCTCAGCGGGTTCGGTAGCCCTTGTTTTAGTTTGGGTTTTGGTTCTAGCCTAGGCTCTGTCTTCTCTTAGTTCAGTGTCATTAGATGGTTCTAGCCAAATAGGATGATGTTTCTTAGCAGTACCATGCGATGAATTTGGGTTGTAAAGTTGTCTGTCGTTTCGACACTTGTCCTTGTCAAAATCCTAAGGGGTCGGGAATCTTTTTTTGTCTTATCGAATGCTTGAATTAATGCCCTATTTATTATTACAGGATGGATTTGGCCACAAAATCTAGAGTCCGGATGGTGGGCAAGGTGCCTAAAAAGTTAATCAAGTGGTGGGGTATGTTTAACTACGTCGAACAACGGGAGTTAGAAAAGAAGCTCGGCACTCTCATTTCTCTTTTGTCTATCACACCCCATCCAAACCTAATCAAGGCTGCATTGACCTTTGGGATCCAGCTTGTCTGGTTTTTAGGTTTGGGAGTTGTGAAATGACGCCTACCCTGGCGGAAATATTCGATTTATTTAAATTGCCCTACATTAAAAAGACGATGATTCGAGCGCGATGTCATTCTCCCAATAGGTTTCTCCACTATTATGAATTGAAAGTTAATAACCAACTAGGGTGCCTTAACCAATCTTGAATCTATTTCGATTACTTGTATGCTTGGTTTGGCCTCCCAGACGGTTTCGATTAGGATGAATTTTATACAACTAAGAAGAATTGAGAGAAACGTCGCCTTGAGGTCTTCACCTTTGTTTTGTTAGGGACTTTGGTATTCCCTTTGGAAGATAGGCGTCTCAATACTCGGTTGCAAACTATAGCGATGGCCTTATTTAACAAGGATAAGAGAGACAAGGTCACTATCGTACCCATGATATTAGTAGAGATATACAAAGCTTTGACCGAGGTAAAAGGGGGTATGTGATTTTTTGAGGGGAGCAACCTAGTATTACAACTATGGATGATGGAGCATTTGCACGCCCCTTCTTTGCTTAAATCAGATGTAATTGACCGTTGTCTGCCCTGTCGAGTGGAAACCATAGAAGACAGAATGCGCTCTGCTAAATTCTCATTGCCTGTAGGAGTCAACGCTTGGCTTGAGTTTCTTGAATCAAGAACAAATGACAATATCCTGTGGACTTATCTATGGTTCCGTCCGAAAGTAATCTTGGTCGGATCTAGCATACACCCTCTTTTAGTTTTGTTGGGGCTTAATTGTACCCGACCATACACTCCCCTTAGGGTAATGCATCAATTGGGTAGAGTGCAAGATGTTCCGCCGATAATGGACTTTCAACAGGTTGTTAAGTATTTCAGGGACCAAGCTAGGGGTGAGATTAAATATGAGTAGTTCTGGGATAATGCAACATGGCAGGACGTGGATACTCTCAAGGTAGGTTTAGACAATCCAGGATACACTCAAGGATATAGAATCTGGCTACAATCCATTCCTCTGGGTGTCAGTAGACCGTTACCAACACAACTTAGAGGGAGAATAAAGGAAGAATGCATAATTGATGATTGTCAGAATGAAAGTGTGGGGGCCAAAGTGGAGTCATTAAGGGTTCAATTATTAGGTTTGCTTACAACTATGGAAGGGTATTAGAGAAATCTTTTCAGGTGTACTCCTCAAGAGGCAAGAATACGTGCCAGGAGCTTCTTCCCAGGCATTAAAGATACATTGCAGGATATGTTACAAAGTTTGAATGGGAGAGCGAGAACTCCACAGACAGGTTCATCTCAGCCAGGGCCATCGCGCAGTGCAGCAGTTTGAAGGAGCACTTCATTTCTTTTATTTTTGAATCCTTTGTTTTTGTCATTGTATTGTTGTGTCTTTGTTAAGTCGGTGTCAAGTTTGTTTTAACATTGGAGTCTTTATTAGGAAAGTTACGTATGTTGTCCTGTGGGTCTAGAGTGTTGTTTCGTATTTGTTAATTAGTTTCCAAGTTGTCTTAAATTCGAAGTTTGTTTTAGTTGTCTCTTTTATGAAATGTAGTGATGTCGCGGTGTTGTTTTCTTTTGTGTTTTCTTCGTAAAAAATAAAATAAAATAAATAAAATCAATTAAAAATCTTCAACTTTGTGATGTTTATGCATGCGCTGCCCGAACTACGCAAGATCTGATTCATGTACAACATGATACGTAGGCAACCTACTTGTGGGTTCGATCTAATCATTTTGATACTTCGTTCTTCATTATTTTTCCTCTTTTAGAGAAAAGAAAAATCCATAAAGAATGATAAAAAGAAGGTAGATAGCGAGAGAAGAAAACAAAAACAAAAAGAGTGACGAGAGAATAAGGTGAAAGAAAAGAGACTGATGAAAAGAAGAGAGAAGTGAGGACGAAAAGAAAAAAAAGAAGTGTGGTCTGAGGAAAGAAGCAATTGGGCATAAAAGAAAGATTGGGATGATGTTAAAATGACCTCGCTACCCTCAAAGGATGGTAGAAATACGCATGAATCTAATACAATTTTGCAAATGTGATTCCCATGTTTGTTGTGTGATCTAATCCTAACGGGTGTTGTCTTTAATGAGCATGTTCTTTCAGATAAAAGTGGTTGGTATTGTATCACTCTGGCTAGTCACCCATACTTCACTAGATCAAAAGCAAAGCTTGGCATGGCTAGCAGGGAGATTGAAAATTCGCTCATTGACCCAGATCAGAATCTCAGGGAAGAAAGTTCAGAATGCAATGATGAGGTAGTAAGGCTCATGCAATAATTGATAGATTCGCACTGGGCGTGGGCTAGCAGAATACCTCCTCCTCCACTCTTCGAAGATCTTGGGAATATATCTAATTTCCCACCGCTCTCTCAGACGCAATTCTCTGCTCCCACTGAGTTACCTGTGCACGCGCCAGGATTCACTCCGCGTTAATATTATCCTGGCATCCCTAGTGTGCCCTTGGCAGTTCCCCAACCAAGGCCCGCTGCTCAGCCGGCGCCACCGACAATGTCTGTTTTCATGGATCCGCCACCACCTGAAGCTCCCACCTATGTTGTGCGTCCGACAATTGTACTTCCTCGGTCTGCTAGTGAGCCAGTATTGAAGGTATCAGATAATCAGTATTATGCCTCGAAGCCTACTTTGAGGATTAATGAACCGTATGGGTACACTCACCCACTTGCATTTCCATTTGATACGGAGAAACCTGTTGCAACAGAGGAACAAGAAGTCATGGCGCGGAAATTGAAAAATTTGGAATAGGCCATGAGAAATTTGCAGGGAATCAGAGGTTATAAGAGTGTTTCCTATAAAGATCTTTGTATGTTCCCAGATGTTAATCTTCCCCTTGATTTTAAAATGCCCAAATTTGAGAAGTATATTGAGCACGGTGATCCCGTGGCGCACTTGAGATGTTATTGCAACCAATTGAGGGCTGTGGGAGGAAGGGAAGAGTTGCTCATGGTTTTCTTTGGCGAGAGTCTTTCCGATCTGGCTTCAGAATGGTTTGTCGATCAGGATATTGACAAATGGAATAGCTGGGATGACTTAGCTATTGAGTTTGTGCAATATTTTCAGTATGACATCGACATGATTCCTGACGAAAAATCCTTGGTCAACATGAAGAAGAAAAGTATTGAAGGCTTTAGGGATTATGCGATAAGATGGCATGAACATGATGCCAGGGTAAAGCCTCTAATGAAGGAGAGTAAGCTGGTAGAGGTCTTCATTCAGGCATAGGATGAGACTTATTTTCAATATTTACTTCCGAAAATGGGAAAGTCTTTTATTGAAGTCCTCAAAATGGGAGAGATGATAGAGGACGGAATCAAGACCGGCCGGATAGTGAGTTTTACCGCATTGAAAGCCACCACCCAAGTGATTTAAGGTGGCTCTGGAACGTCCAGAGGTAAGAAGAAGAAAGAGGACGTGGCAACCGTTGTAGCTAGAACTCATTCCTATCCCAAAAGACCGCCTCGCCCTTATCCCCAATCCCAAGCCCAAGCCCAAGCTCCATATATTTCTCCCCACCATTACTACCCTGCGCAAAACCTACTATATTCCATTCCAGCACCCCCTTACCCAATATATAGTGCGCATCCATATGCCCAAACCTCTTCTTACCCGCAATGGCGCGTGCAAGCTCTACAAAATTGTCCATCAGCCTCACCAAATTACCAAAACCCCTCTAGACTCGGTTTCCAACCTAGGCCCGAGTATAAGAAAGAGAAGACGATAAAAAATTAGTTCACACCTCTTGGGGAGTCATATGCTAGCTTGTTTGATAGGTTGAGAAAGATGAAAGTCTTGAGCCCAATCCAAGGAAGGCTCTCAAATCCACCTCCAAGAAATCTTGATTATTCCTTAAGGTGTGCGTATTGTTCTGACATGACAGGCCCCGATATCGAGAAATACTGGTATTTAAAGAGAGCTATCCAAGATTTAATCGACGCAAATCAGATTTTGATCCAGGCCCCAGAAGTTCAAAACATTAACCAGAATCCGTTGCCAACCCATGCTGAAACCAATATATTGGACTTAATATATGATGGTAAAGAATCGTCGATGTGTTATAAGCCTATTTTCAGAATACAGACCAATGAGGATAAATCAGTGAATGCGGCAAATTCGTTGAAAGCAATGTCATTAAGCCCGGAAAGAATGAGAGAAGATAAAGTCCAAGAGAGTGCAAAGAAACCCGTGATCACGGTACAAGGCGCTAGAAAAAATGTTGGTTTAAGTCAGGACAAACCTAAGTTGACGGTGGTAGGAGCTCCGGGTAAGCCTATCTTGAGGGTGAAAGGAGCACTTGCAGTACCTATTATCATCGAACCAGTGACCCAACCTCCGATAGTTGATACGAAAAAGGTATGCTGGAACTATAAATGGACTGTGATGACTTATCAGGGGAAGGAAGTCGAGGAAAAAGTAGATGAGTTAGGGGGTATAACTCGGTCAGGAAGATTCTTCGTGCCTGAAGGTTTGAGGAAGCCCAAGACAGTGGTGAGTGGGCATACGTCTCTCAAAAATCCTGTCACCGAAGAAGAAGCCTAAGAATTTTTGAAAAAGATGATATTGCCAGAGTATTCAATAATAGATCAGTTGAAGAAGACCCCTGCTCAAATTTCCCTCTTGTCTTTGTTGTTGCATTCCAAGGAACATCGTGACATTATACTGAAGGTATTGAACGAAGCATACGTTCCGAGGGAGATTATGGTAAATCAGCTTAAGAAAATGGTCAAAAAAATCTTTAAAGTAAATCAAATCAGCTTCTCTGATGACGAATTGCCAGTTGAAGGTATGGGGCATAATTGGGATCTTTACATTACCGTGAAGTGTGAAGATTTCTACGTCACTCATGTCATAATTGACGGAGGTTCTGGTACAAATATTTTCCCTATTTCCACCTTGCAAAAGTTGAACATTGGTGTTGAGAGGATCAGGCCCAACAATGTGTGTGTCAGGGATTTTGATGGAGCAAAATCAAACTCCATTGGCAAAATAGAGATGATGTTGATTATAGGGCCTGTTGAATTCGCCATAGGGTTTCAAGTATTGAATATCGATTCCTTCTACAAGCTGTTGTTGGGAAGACCGTGGATCCACAAGGCCAAGTCTGTTGCATCTATATTGCACTAGATGATCAAGTTTGAGCATAACAAGCAAGAAGTGGTTATTCATGGTGAAGGGGATTTGTCCACCTAAGAAGATTCTCCCTTGTCTCTTATTGAAGCGAATAATGTAGAGGAGACATTTGTCTATCAAACTTTTGATACAGTGTCGGTGTATTGTATCTTTGAAGGGCAGGTTATTCCAGGGACACAATTGTCTCCCACTTCTGTCATGATGATAAATGAAATGTTAAAATATGGATTCTAGCCAGGAAGAGGTTTGGGAGTGTCTCTGCATGGTATAGTTTGTCCCATATGTCCGAGGGAGAACATGGGCACTTTTGGTCTGGGTTTTGAACCTATGGCTGAAGTATGAAGGAGGCCAAGGAAAGGAAAAAGAAAACATGGTCACTCCCTCGCCCAACGCCACTGCTCAGTGAGTCATTTGTCAAGAGTGGTGTCACGAAGCTTGTAGAATTCGAAGATGAATTGGTTGATGACTTTCAGAACTTGTTGATTGAAGTTGACATGGTTGAAGTAGGAGAAAGTACCAGTAAGGCAGATGTGCAGTTCATAGGCCCACCTGTCTGTCTCAAAAATTAGGAAGTCACTCCTCTCCCCATCAAGAGGGAGTTTTGGTAGTTCGTTTTGTTTTTCTTTCAATTTTTTGAGTTATTCCAGGGTTGTAACTCAGAATTTAGCTTGTTTATATTCTGTTGTTTGTGTTTAAACCTTTCTATCTTTCCCTTTTAATGAAATGCAATGTCCCTTTTATTTTGTGTCTAATGTATTTTGTTTTGTTCTTTCTTTATACAGTTCTCTTTATGCTGACCTTAATGACATGACACGCATGCGGAATTTCCAGCCTGATCTTAAAATCCAAACTAATCAAGATATAATGAAACAAGAGGGGGAATATGATGAAGAAGAGGTACTAGAAGAAATAAGCAAAGAGTTGGAACAGTTTGAAGACAAGCCGAATCCTAATTTGAATGAAACTGAGCCAATTAATCTAGGGAATCAAGAAGATATTAGGGAAACTAAAATCAGTGTACATACTTTGCCATAGCTAAAAGATGGAATGATTCAAGCATTAATTGATTATAAGGATGTTTTTGCATGGTCTTATGATGATATGCCTGGTTTAAGCACTGAATTAGTGGCTCATAAATTGCCAACTGATCCTGCCTTCCCCCCTGTGAAACAGAAGTTGAGGAAGTTTAAAACTGATGTAAGTATCAAAATCAAATAGAAAATCATGAAACAACTTGAAGCCAAAGTCATTTGAGTTGCTCGTTATCCTACATGGTTATCCAATGTTGTTCCTGTCCCAAAGAAAAATGGCAAAATTTGAGTATGTGTTGATTACCGTGATTTGAACCGAGCAAGATCGAAAAATGATTTTCTGCTGCCCAACATCCTTATTTTTCTGGACAACTACGCTATACATGAGGTAGCCTCTTTTGTAGATTGCTATGCCGGATACCACCAGATCGTTATGGATGATGAAGACGTGGAAAAGACATCTTTTATCACACCATGGGGGACTTATTGTTATCGAGTGATGCCATTCGGTTTGAAGAATACTGGAGCAACATACATGAGAGCCATGACCACCATGTTTCATGATATGATGCATAAGGAGATTGAAGTCTATGTAGATGATGTGATTATTAAATCAAAGAGTCAGGCTGACCATGTTAAAGATTTAAGGAAGTTCTTTGAGAGGCTTCGCAGGTATAATCTCAAGTTCAATCTGGAAAAATGTGTATTTGGAGTTCCATCCGGAAAGTTGTTAGGGTTTGTAGTCAGCCGTCGGGGTATTAAATTGGATCCTTCAAAGATCAAAGCCATTCAGGATCTACCGCCGCCCAAGAATAGAACGGAGGTGATGAGTTTGCTTGGTAGACTAAACTACATCAGTAGGTTTATTGCTCAACTCACAACCACTTGTAAGCTCATTTTCAAGTTGCTGAAGAAGAGTGTTGCTGTTGAGTGGACTGTAGAATGTTAGGAAACATTTGATAAAATCAAAAGATATCTTTCAAACCCACCGATACTGGTGCCACCCGAGCCTGGCAGGCCGTTGATTTTGTACTTATTGGTTATGGACAATTCGTTCGGTTGAGTGTTGGGTCAACATGATGTTACAGGAAAAAAAGAGCAGGTTATTTATTATCTTAGCAAGAAGTTCACAGTATGTGAGGCCAGGTACACTCTTCTTGAAAGGACGTGTTGTGCCCTGACTTGGGTAGCATAAAAGTTGAAGCATTATCTTTTGTCCTGCACTACTTATCTCATCTCCCGCATGGATCCTTTGAAGTATATCTTTCAAAGGCCTATGCTGACCGGTCGATTAGCAAAGTGGCAAATATTGCTTACCGAGTTTGACCTTGTATATATGACTTGAACTGCCGTGAAAGACCAAGCCTTGGTAGATCATCTTGCTGAGAATCCTATTGATGAAGAGTACGGGCCATTAAAAACATACTATCCTGATGAAGAGGTGTTGCGTGTTGATGAAATCGTTATAGATGCTGATCCAGGTTAGAAGCTATTCTTTGATGGAGCTGTCAATATGAAAGGCGTCAGAATAGGTGCAGTTCTTATCTCTGAATTGGGGCAACATTTCTCGGTAACAGCGGAACTTCGATTTTATTGTACCAATAATATGGCAGAATATGAAGCTTGTATTTTAGGTTTAAGGTTAGCTTTTGATAAGGGAGTCCAGGAACTATTAGTGTTAGGAGATTCAGATTTGCTTGTCCATCAGATTCAAGGTGATTGGGAGACGCGAGATTTAAAGCTCATACCGTATCGACAATACTTGCAAGAGTTGTGTCAATGGTTTGTGTCAGTAAAGTTTAGGCATATTTCGAGAATTCACAATGAGACTGCTGATGCTTTAGCCACCCGTCTTCAATGCTCTAATATCCTGATAAAGCCTACATCGATCCAGTGAATATACAGAGTCATGATCAACATACTTATTGTAATGCGGTTGAAGAAGAGCTCGATAGCAAACCTTGGTTCTTTGATATCAAGAGATACATCCAGTCAGAAGAATATCCAACACATGTCACCAGTGATAAAAAAAGACTATTAGGCATTTGGCTAGTGAACTTTTCTTAAGTGGGGGAGTCATATACAAGAGAACCCCAGATCTGGGACTTTTGAGGTGTGTGGATACAAAAGAAGCCTCGACAATCATGGTTGAAATACACTCTGGAGTATATGGGCCACATATGAATGGTTATGTCTTGTCAAAGAAAAGTCTTTGAGCAGGTTATTACTGGCTTACTATGGAGAAGGATTCTATTCGATTTGTTCGAAAGTGTCATCAATGCCAAGTACATGGTGATCTAATACATTCTCCTCCCACTGAGTTGCACGCAATGGATGCTCCATGACCGTTTGTAGCTTGGGGATTGGACATGATTGGACTTATCGAGCCGAAGGCATCAAATTGACATAGATTTATTTTGGTGGCCATTGATTACTTTACAAAGTGGGTGGAAGCAGTAACTTTCAAGTCAGTAACAAAGAAGACGGTGGTAGATTTTGTTCATGCCAACATCATTTGTAGGTTGTGAATTCCAAAGATGATCATTACAGACAATGCTGCCAATCTCAATTGTCATTTGATGCAAGAAGTGTGTCAACGGTTTAAGATCGCACATCGAAATTCCACTCCATATAGTCCAAAAGAAAATGGTGCTGTGGAAGCCGCTAATAAGAATATCAAGAAGATACTACGAAAAATGGTGCAAGGGTACAGGAAATGGCATGAGAAGTTGTCGTTTGCACTGCTAGGTTATCGCACTACTGTTTGCACTTCAATAGGGGCAACCCCATATATATTGGTGTACAAAAGAGAAGCAGTCATTCCCGCAGAAGTTGAAATTCCCTCCCTTCGAGTCATTGTTGAAGCAGAGATTGATGATGATGAGTGGGTCAAAACCCGATTGGAATAGTTGAGCTTGATTGATGAAAAAAGACCGACGTCGGTATGTCATGGCCAATTGTATCAGAAGAGAATGTCTCGAGTGTATAACAAAAAGGTACGGCCTAGACATTTTGAAGTTGGTCAGTTGGTATTGAGGAGTATCCTTCATTATCAGATCAAAGCGAAAGGCAAGTTCTCCCCAAATTGGAAAGGTCCTTTTATTGTGAAGAAAGTGTTGCCCAATGGAGACTTATATTTGACAGATATTGAAGGCAAAATGGCAGAAATGGCTATCAATGCAGATGCAGTCTAAAGATATTATGTATGGTATTTTATTCCTTATTGGTTCTATTGCATATTTAATACTAGCATTTTTTTGAAGATTGATATGATGAAGGCATTTCATTCTGCTATCCAAACATTGCGTCATCCTTTGTTTACCCCATTTGAGCTTAGTTTTATTTTTCTTTCTTACCCCTTTTATGGAATCAAAACAGAGTCAAAAAATAAAGTGTCAAAAAAGAAACATGAAAAAAAAGAAGAGAAAATCAATAAAAAAAATCAAACCAAAACAAAGAACAAGCTGATGGAACTACGTGCGACCTGATTCTCCTCTTTCGGGAGTGAGATATGTAGGCTTCCCTATTCGGGGCTCGGTCCAACCAAATAAACAATTTAGAATTGTCCAGTCAAAAACTGGGGCATGAGTTAATCCTCATTGTTTGAGTTGATTCCAAAAGTTGTAAGTCCTACCCCACTTCATGTGTCGTTTGAGCCTCATGCTATCCTTTCTTTCTAAACCTATCCAAAAGCCAAGATACAACCAAAGAAAGACCTTCAGATCAATCTTTGAGAATTTTAAGGCTAAGCATGCAATGTATATGGTGACGCATTTTGGAAACTAGTCTTCCTCAGCATAATGAATCAGGAAAGAAATAAAAAAAAGAGAAAAAGAGAAAGTCTTATTGGTGAAAACCCTCATGGGCACCATAAGGCCATGGTGAGTTGAGATAAATAAAAAATGAGAGAGTATTATTGGTGAAAACCCCCACGGTCACCGTAAGACGATGGCGAGTTTGAGAAAAATGAAAAGGAAAGAGGCTTGTTGGCAAAAATCTTTCAAGATGTCGTCAATTAAAGGAATTGTACGAGTCTAATGGGCTTGAAGAAACAATTCAGAGGCAAAGGCATGAACTTAACAACAAATGGAAAGTTTGGATAGGAAGATCAGGCAGCTCAATCCAAATGCATGTCATAGTCATTGGAGTTGGTTGCCATATTCAGATAAGTTTTCTGAGGGACATTGCCCTTTTTCTTTCATTTACACATTCATGTTTTTGTCCTTTTATGTCTTTTATCAAAAGAAAGTCACTGTCATTTCTTTACATTTTTGAGTCTATTCTATGTCAAAACAAGTGAGAAATGACTTCAACACTTGCTATCAGTCTTCCCAATTGTATGAGTAAAGCCAAGACCACCACATAAGAGAAACACGATCATAATTCAAAGAAAGGCAAAGGTAGTTCATCAAACGACAAATTGCTGGATTCATGGGAGTATCAAATGTCAAAAGGTGCATCTCAGAGGCATGGCAGAACAGAAACTCGGTGCTTGAGTCAAGGTCATTTTCCTCGATCTGGTTTGGGTCAATGATGTGATAAGACAGGGGCAAGTGTAAGAAATCTGAAACAAAGATGAAAGGAACGAGTGCTGGAGCAGATATCTGGGAAGCCAAGTGCTGCAAGCCACCACTAAGTTTTAACAGACAAATTTTCTTTGTTGAAACAGGGGAAAATTCTCTCCACTTAATTCAGCTACCATTGGAAATGCACATCTATGGAAATTTACTTTATGTTCAGGACCCTCCTAAAAAATGGGATTTTACTTTCTGTTTAGGACCCTCCTGAAAAATGAGATTTTACTTTCTGTTCAGGACCCTCCTAAAAAATAGGACTTTACTTTCTGTTCAGGACCCTCCTGAAAAATGGAATTTTACTTTCTGTCTAGGACCCTCCTGAAAAATGGGAATTTTATTTTCTGTTCAGGATCCTCCTGAAAAATGGGACTTTACTTTCTGTTCAGGATCCTCCTGAAAAATGGGATTTTATTTTCTGTTCAGGAACCTCCTGAAAAATGAGAATTTTATTTTCTGTTCAGGACCCTCCTGAAAAATGGGACTTTACTTTCTGTTCAGAACCCTCCTGAAAAATGGGATTTTATTTTCTATTCAGGATCCTCCTGAAAAATGGAATTTTATTTTCTGTTCAGGACCCTCCTGAAAAATGGGATTTTATTTTCTGTTCAGGACCCTCCTGAAAAATGGAATTTTACTTTCTGTTCAGGACCCTCCTGAAAAATAAAATTTTACTTTCTGCTCAGGATCCTCCTAAAAAATGGGATTGTACTTTATGTTCAGGACCCTCCTGGAAAATGGGATTTTACTTTCTGTTCAGGACCCTCCTGAAAAATGGGATTTTTCTTTATGCTCAGGACCCTCCTAAAAAATAGGATTTTACTTTCGGTTCAGGACCCTCCTGGAAACTGAGAATTTACTTTATGTTTAGGACCCTCCTGGAAAATGGGGATTTACTTTATGTTCAGGAGCCCGCCTGAAGAACAGGGTGATGAAACTGAAAAGTGATGAAATAGCAAGTCAGGAGCCCGCCTGAAGAATAGGGTGATGAAACTGAAAGTCAAACAATAAGGTGAATAAATGGAAAGCCAAGCAACAAGGTGAAAAATTGCAAGTCAGGAGCCCGCCTGAAGAATAGGGTGAAGAATTTCAAATCCAGGTTCAAGTTCAGAGATACCACCTGCAGAACATGGACAACGTTGAGTTCATATCCAACACCAAATTTTGTATGTAGAAAGAATTTATCTTCAAGTTCAACCGAAAGATGATCAGATCTTTTGTCACTTTTGAAAGCATTGAAAACCCGAGACAAGAATTGAGAGATGTTGTATAGATAGATCTTTTGTAATTTCATTTATCTTTTTTACTTGTAATTTTATTTTGATGTAATGACAGGGCCGCGGATCGGAACCTCAACGGGAACTCACTCGACTCTCCAACTCGGTATATTTCACCTCCTTTTCAATCCTGGAACTACATATGACTTGACTATCACATAACTTGAGACAGGTAGAATGCCCAAAATCAAGACTCAATTGCCTTCCTCCCTTTTGTTTCTTTCTTTTGAATAATGCTCGGGACAGGATTGTATCTCGTTGTCTACTTCTTTGTCTGTGTTTACAGACAAAGGGGGCATGATGTAGACACATAATTTTATCCGTCCCAAAAATTAATTTCTACTAATTTGTCACTCCCTACCTACCCTACCCCCTACCTACCCCTACCCTCACCTAATCCTACCCACTAAACAAACAAACCCACGTGCACACTCCATTGGGGTCAATAAAAAAAAACAATACAATATACACAATTCGACATACACAGAATTTTCATTTTTTTTGGGGAAAATGCATAGTGGGACTCCATTCTTTCTTCTCCAGTGAACTCCCCTCATACGCGACCCAGCTCCAACGAACAGAGAAAACATCATCTTCTTCTCTTCGATTCACCACCGTACACCCACATACAACACTTAGAAATTTACCAAATATACCACCCAGAAAAGGGAGTAGATCGGAGAGGGAGCAGCAGAGAAAGAGAGATTCGAGAGAGAGAGATCAAGACTTCACGTTGAACGAAAAAGGGGAATACGGGGATTTTGGGGTTTTCCGGCCGCTTTTCGCCAGAAAGACGTCACTATCGTTGAAACCTGAGTGGTTTTCTCTGTTCTGTCGGTGCTCGCCGGAGCTCTGGCTAGGTTGAATTTATTGGCTCTCTTCTTGATTTCGTTTTGGGGTTCATTGTTATCGCTGGTTCTTTGTTTCAAATCGATTTCACAATAATCTTCTCTATACCGAGTTGGATTCATTGCGGTTGAGGTTATTTTATTTGAGGTTCCAAGTTCGAATTTTCTTAAATATTATTAACGACGAAAATCAGTCATAGAAAGGTTCGATTCTATCTCTTCTCATTTTAGTTCATCATATATGTTTGATTTGTGTGAGATTTGGTTGAATATTGGGTGATATTGATTTGTTTTTCTCAATTTCGTTGAATAGATGGTTGTGGATTGTTGAAATAGTAATCTTGAATTTTTTGAAATTTGGTGTTAAAAAGAAATGTGGGGGGTGGATGATAGGAATTGATAAAAATGAATATTGTTTATTCTTGATTTATTGTCGTTGGTTATTTTGGAACAAATACGAAGGTCGAATGTGACAGTATCATGATTAGGCCATCGAATGAATAGGCAAAAGTTTAAGTTCGGGTAGGCAAATTTAGGAATGATGTTTGATTGGATGAGTAGAATGTTGAATGTGTTGAATTCTTTTCTAGTTTATCTCATGAAATTGAAATTGTATTTATTTGCTGGGGAATGCCCCGATGGATTTGTATTGATTTATCCGGGGAATGCCCCGAAGTACCATGTACTTGAAGACGACGCACGATCAAGGCCCGAAACGTCGGGTGGAGAAAGAAATGGAGTGTAGTTTAGAATTAACATAGAATAGAGTAGGTTTATATTTTTGCATTTTTCTATTTTGGGATTGTAATAATCGAACTGAATACTAAATTTTGGATTGTTTTGTTTTGTTTGCTTGAATGATTGTTTATGTATTTTTTGTGTGGTTTATACATTTTTAATGTCAAATTAGCCGATACGCTCCACCAAGTGACCGTGATCGAACCACGGGATTGAGGGGTGCCTAACACCTTCCTCTCGGTCAACAGAATTCCTTAGCCGGAATCTCTATTCGTAAACCAGTTTAATAGAGTCAAAATCATTTTGAAAAAGAATTTCCAAAGGTGACTTGGCACAGCCGATTTATGCCAAGTGGCGACTCTGAGTTTTGAATATAAATAATCCTTTTCGAAACAAATTTTCCAGCTTTTATCACTTTAATAATTAAAATTCTTTTGAATTTAAAATCCAATATCTTTCGGATTAAAAAAGGCGTGTGACAATGAACACGTCCCGATTTCGTGAGAGCTTAGAGAATAGGCCTTTACTAACATTCTTCTTGAAGCGGCTTCCACTTGTCCCTCACATAGGTGATTTCTAAATGTTCAATCCTATAGATTAAGCTATTTGGTCAAATATGCCAAATTTAGATATTCATTAAAAAACTTTTCACTTTAAGTCTTATCCTTGATTACTATACATTGTCTACATCATGAGAATGGGTTGGGTAATTGACAATGTTGAACCTGTCAGACACAACTTCGTTTGATCTCTTTGAACCTATCTCTTGGGATCTCCAGTCTGCTAGGTAAAGTTACTGCCATACTGACTTGTCCTAGGCCTTAAACCCATTTCCTTGGATGTCCTTTCCACTCCTTCTCTAGATAGGCCTTTTATAAGTGGATCCGACACATTATCTTTTGACTTTACATAGTTAACAATGATAATTCCACTAGAGAGAAGTTCCCTAACGGTATTATGTCTCCGTTGTATGTGATGAGATTTACCGTTGTACATCATGCTCCCTTCCCTACCTATTGCCGCTTGGCTATCACAGTGTATACATACTGGAGCCACTGGATTGAGCCAATAAGTAATATCTTCTAAGAAATTTCAGAGCCATTCTGCTTCTTCCCCGGCTTTATCCAATGCGATAAATTCAGATTCCATTGTAGAGCGAGCAATACAAGTTTGTTTAGGTGATTTCAAAGAGACTTCTCCTCCACCGATAGTAAATACATATCCACTTGTGTATTTTACTTCATTTGATCTGGTGATCCAATTTGCATCACTATATCCTTCAAGTACCGCAGGATATTTATTATAATGCAAAGCACAATCTTGAGTGTATTTAAGATACCCCAAAACTCTTTTCATTGCCATCCAGTGAGTTTTGTTGGGATTACTTGTGTACCGACTCAATTTACTGATAGTGCATTCTATGTCTGGTCGTGTACAGTTCATTATATACATTAACCATCCCAATACTCTTGCGTACGCGAGTCACTTTCACCTTCATTCTTTCGAAGTGCAAAGCTTGCATCCAATGGAGTCTTGGCAATACCGAATTCCATATACTTGAACTTGTCAAGTACCTTTTCGATATTATGAGACTGTGAAAATGCCAACCCTTGTGCAGTTCGATGGATTCTTATACCTAAGATTACATCTGCAACTCCAAGGTCTTTCATATCAAACTTGCTCTCGAGCATTCGTTTTGTTGCATTTATGTCAGAAATATCTCTACTGAAGATCAACATATCATCCACATATAAACATACATTGACTTGGTGATTTGGAGTGTCTTTAATATAAACACATTTATCACATTCATTTATTTTGAATCCGTTTGCCAACATGGTTTGGTCAAACTTTGCATGCCATTGTTTTGGTGCTTGCTTTAGTCTATATAATGACTTGATAAGTTTACACATCTTTTTTTCCTTTTCTGGAACCACAAAACCCTCAGGTTGTTCTATGTATATTTCTTCTTCCATTTTCTATTTAGGAAAGCGGTTTTCACATCCATTTGATGAATTTGAAGATTATATATCGTCGCTAAGGCAATTAACAATCGAATCAATGTTATCCTTGTTACTGGCGAGTATGTATCAAAGTAATCAAGGCTTTCTTTTTGTTTGAAGTCTTTTACTACAAGTCTTGCCTTGTATTTGTCAATAGTGCCATCCATTTTTATTTTCCTTTTGAAGATCCATTTAGAACCTAAAGGTTTATTTATGGGAGGAAGATCAACCAATTCCTATGTATGGTTGCTTAAGATTGAATCAATCTCACTATTGACTGCCTCTTTCCAAAAGGATGAGTCCAAAGATGCCATCGCTTCCCTAAATGTTTGAGGCTCATTTTCTAAGAGAAATGTTACAAAATCTGATCCAAATGAAGTAACCGTTCTTTGACGTATACTACGTCCTGGATTTTCTTCATTATGTACATTCTCACTTGGTTCATCTCAAGGTCGTTTAGATCCTCCACTAGACTGTTCATGTCTAATTTTATACGGGTAAATATTTTCAAAGAATTCAGCATTGTCTGATTCAATTACCGTATTTTTATTAATATACGTATGTTCGGATTTATGAATCAAAAATCAACATGCTTTACTACTTTTAGCATATCCTATGAACACACAGTCTACCGTCTTAGGTCCTATCTTAACCCTTTTAGGCATAGGAATTTGGACCTTTGCTAGACACCCCCACACTTTGAAATATTTCAAGTTGGGTTTCCTTCCTTTCCATTTTTCATAAGAAATTGATAGTGTCTTACTATGGGGAACTCTGTTGAGTATATGATTGGCTGTAAGGATAGTCTCCCCCCATAAGTTTTATGGTAAACCGGAACTTATAAGCAAGGCATTCATCATTTCCTTCAAATTTTAATTTTTTCTTTCCGCAATTCCATTAGATTGAGGTGAATACGGGGCCATAATTTTATGGACGATTCCATTCTCTACGCATATTTGCGCAAAGGGAGATTCATATTCTCCGCCCCTATCACTTCTTATCATTTTGATCTTTTTGTCTAACTGATTTTCAACTTCAGTTTTATATTGTCTAAACGCATCTATTGCTTCATCCTTACTATTTAGCAAGTAGACATAACAATATTTAGTGCAATCGTCAATAAAAGTTATGAAATACTTTTTCCCACCACGTGATGGTGTTGACTGCATATCACAAATATCAGTGTGTATTAAGTCGTAAGGATTGGAATTCCTTTCAACAGACTTATAAGAATGCTTTGCATACTTTGATTCTACACACGTTTGACACTTTGATTTATTGCACTCAAAGATTGGCAAAACTTCTAAGTTAATTAATTTTCATAACGTTTTATAATTAGCATGGCCTAAACATTCATGCCATAAATCATAAGACTCAAGCAAATAAGAAGAATTTGAACTTTTATTTATTTCAACAGTCATTACATTCATCTTATAAAGGCCCTCGGTGAGATAGCCTTTTCCTACATACATTTCTCCTTTGCTAATTACAATTTTTCCAGAAACGGTTACACATTTGAATCCGTTCTTATCAAGAAGTGAAATAGAAATTAAGTTCCTACGTAATTCTGGAACATACAAGACATTGTTAAGTGTTAAGACCTTTCCTGAAGTCATTTTCAAGCATATTTTTCCTGTTCCTTCTACCTTAGCAGTAGCGGAGTTAGCCATGTAGATCATTTCTTCTACTTGAGCCGGAGCGAATGACGAAAACAACTCTTTGTTGGCACATACATGGCGGGTGGCACTAGAGTCCATCCACCATTCGCGAGGATTCCCCGCCAAGTTGCATTCTGAGAACATAGCACACAGATCATCGCATTCTTTGTTGGATTCAATCATATTTGCTTGATCCTTCTTCTTACCTTTCTTCGGGGCTCGACAATCCGTGGACTTGTGGCCAATCTTGCCACAATTGAAGCATTTTCCCTTGAATTTCTTCTTGGGTTGATGGCTTCCTTGTTCAGCTTTCTTTCTTTTCTTAGAATTGTTTTGGTCATCTTCTACAATATGTGCTCCATTAATTGTAGAATTCCCTTTTGACCATCTCTCGGCATCTTTATTGTCCTCTTCAATACGCAGTCGAATAATAAGATCTTCGACAGTCATCTCCTTGCGTTTATGCTTCAAGTAGTTTTTGAAGTCTTTCCACAAAGGTGATAGCTTCTCAACTATCGCTGCTACTTGAAATGCATCATTCACAATCAAACCTACAAAACAGTTTATGTGAGTATTAAGAACTTTTTTAATTTGTTCAACTATGTATTTTTCAAAGATATACCTTCTACTAGGAGATCATGTATGATGACTTGCAACTCCTGCACTTGAGAGACAACCGATTTGCTATCTATCATTTTAAAGTCCAGGAATCGTGCAATAAGGAATTTCTTAATTCCCGCATCCTCTGTTTTATATTTTCGTTCAAGTGCCCCCCACAATTCCTTCTATGTCTTAGTTCCACTATAAACATTGTAGAAGTCGTCTTGGAGACCACTCAGAATATAATTCCTACAAAGAAAGTCTGAATGCTTCCAAGCTTCTACAATTATGAAATGCTCTTTGTTCGAAGTTCCCTCGGGCACCTCAGGAGTGTCTTCGCTAGTGAACTGTTGCAGACACAAAGTGGTGTGGTAAAAGAACATCTTTTGCTTCATTGTTTAAAGTCAATGCCCGCAAATTTTTTGGGCTTCTCCGCTGGTGCCATTGTAGGCGGACCATTTGTGCGACTTGATGTGGCAATATTAGTTGCCTCCACAGACATTGCCACATCTTGCATTTGACTATCGCTTGTCATTTTTCCTATCACCACAAGACAAAAAATACTTAGTATTTTCAGAATACTACTTATAAAGTTAAGCAACTTTAAACTTTTCTTCTTGTTTCTAGTTGACTATGAAGTTTTTATGACTTACAATTGTCAACCGAATGATCTTTAACTTGTGATGAAGTTTTTATGACTTCAAATCACTAGATAAGTTCAGGCGGAGTAGAAAGTTAAAACTTTAATCTCCAAAAACAAGCTATACAGATTCCGAAATTTATTTCCTTAAGATTGTTATTGTTATTTCCTTCTACGGGTACACAAAATCTGTATATGCAGAACAACAACTTCAACTAGAGTTCAAGTATAAAAAAGAACACAATGAAGTATATCAAATACCCTCAACACAAGATCAAATAACCTTTTCAAGAGGTGTATATTTTTTTTGCAGAAAATAGATTAAACAAAAATGAATAAGGCCAAGTCGTCCGAATTCACGGAGTTTTCTTAAGGAAACAATTCCCCTCACTGTACCTGAGGTTATGAAATTTTTCCTTCCAGAATAAAATGACCTTCAATCCAAATATAGCGGTACCTTAAATATTTGGACTCGTCGAACGCACTCAACAGTTTGAATGATCACACAGAATTTTTGAAGAGAAGAATAGTATTTTTTTATTCTAAAATTTCGTATCAAAACCTGTGGAAGAAAGCAGGTTTTTATAGCCATAACATGCCTCTTCTGAAAAGAGGCAATGGTTCATGTCAAAGGTTACACATGTTCTGTAAATTCATGTCTGTTCATTCAAAGATTGCATCTTTTTCTGAACTGTCATCTCTCTTCATGAATCAGTGTGTCCTTTTGCTGAAGGATTGCATCCTTCTGAAACAACACATCAGTTCGAAACAGTGTAGCTATTTTGAAGCATTCTCATCGATCGATCATTTTCCGAAGCTGAAGCCGAAGCCGAAGCTGAGCAAGGGACGACGACGGTGCGAGGCATCTCTTATTCCTTTCCTCACTTATCCATGTGGGAGTGTGTTTCACAATATAAACACTTTAAAGCTTCTTTCTCCCACCAATGTGGGAGAATTTAGTAAGTTTTCCTATTTTTGAGTACACTTTTCATATTGGTGTGATCTCAATTTTTTTCTTCCACTTGGTTTTCTCCATTTTTCCATTCACACCTCTCATTTACTATGAACCCAACAGAAATAACAAGAACTTCCATGCTTCGATTAGAGACAGAAGGAGAAGATTGTAAATAAACAGAATAAAAAATAATGGAGGCAGATGGATCATAGGGAATAAAAAGATTGCAAAGGCGGCCATCAAACATTATGAACACATCTTTAACCTTAAACAAAGAAATATGGATCCTAACATCTTGGATTGTATTCCAGAATGTATTAATCATGAGGATAACTTGAACATTAAAAAGTTCCCAGGCGAACAGGAGGTTAAAGATATTATCTTTGATATGAGCTCAGAAAGTGCAGCCGGTCCAGATGGATCCTCAGGTAGTTTTTTTCACTCTTGTTGGGAAATAGTCAAGTGGGATGTTATAGAATTTGTACAGTATTTCATCTTGAAAGGAAAATTAACCAAGTTCTTTTCACATACCCTTTTATCTCTCATCCCCAAAGTAGACTCTCCTTCTAATTTTACTAAGCTTAGACCAATAAGTCTTAGTAATTTCTCTACTAAAATCATCACTAAAATTCTTTCTAAAAGGCTTAATCCATTACTGCCTAATATAATCTCTAAAAATCAAAGTGGTTTCTTAAAAGGTAGACTCATCTTCGAAAATATTTTATTAACTCAAGAAGTTGTCTAGAACATTAAGTGTAAAAACATGGGGGGCAATGTTGTTATTAAATTAGATATGGCCAAAACATATGATCGAATGTCTTGGCCCTTTATTATTGTTGTTCTTCATAAGTTTGGTTTTTCTGAAGATGTCACGAGGTTGTTCATGGGTACCATCTCTAATGTGTGGTATTCCATTATCATTAATGGAACCAGAAATGGTTTCTTCACCTCCTCCCAAGGTCTCAAATAAGGTGGTCCTCTTTATCCCTCTCTTTTTATTATTGGTGTTGAAGTGTTAGCGAGACTCCTTAACAGACTCATTGACAATGAATATTTTTTTACCTTTTTCCATGACTGATAGAGGACCTATTATTAATCATCTATCATATACAAATGACATTGTAATTTTTACAAATGAAAATACAAAGTCCATCAAGATGATTATGAAGCAAATTCACTGGTATGAAAGAAGCCCGGGACAAAAACTAAATAAGAACAAGTGCTTCTTCCTAACAGCTCTGGAACCGGTCCAAGCAGAATCAACTAGCTCAGGAACGCCACTGGATTTATGAACAAGAATTTTCCTTTTGAATACTTGGGATGCCCTATATACATAGGAGAAAAGAAAAATGAATATTTTGAGAAAATGCTTTCTAAAATCATCAAGAGGTTGGGTGCTTGGCAAAGTAGAATGCTCTCCTACGTAGGAAAATACATTTTGATCAAACATGTGCTTAAATCTTCTATCTACACTCTCACTTCTTTTACTCCTCCAAAAGGTATTATCAAACAAATAGAGAAGCATTTTGCAAGATTTTTTTGGGGATCCTCAATTAAAAAAGATAACTGTCATTGGAGTTCTTGGGAGAACATGTGTTACCCTACCAATGAAGAAGGGATACGTATGAGGAGGATGAAGGACATATGTGAAACTCTCAATATAAAGAAGTAGTGGTGATTCAGAGAACAAGATTCCCTATGGGCAAAGTTCACCAAAGCTAAGTACTGTGTCACAGCACATCCTGTGACAAAAGTATGGGTGTCTAGTAACTCTCACCAAAACAAGCTTCAAAGTGGAAAACAACATGATTTGGTATATTTACAAGGGTGATTGTAGTTTCTGGTGGGATAACTGGACAGGATATGATGCTTTAGCAACATATACTTCTGATCTTAGACATTCCACAAAGACTAAAGTGAATAAGTTCTTTCAGAATCAAGTTTGGAATGAACAAATGCTTCGGGAGATTCTACAAGAGTGGATAGTTCAACACATTATCCACATCAAGATAGGATCCAACACTAGATCAGATATTCTCACATGGAAAGAAACCAATGATGGTTCTTTCTCCAACAAATTAGTATGGGATCTTATAAGGGAGAAAAAAAATTCTTACTCTCTTTTTATCAATATTTGGCATTACTGTATACCATTTAAATTAAACTTTTTAGCTTGGAGATTATTGAAGGCTAAATTACCTTTTAGTGATATCATTTGCAGGTTTAGAGGAAGAAAAACACTGGATTGCTTATGCTGGGATACATTAGGACCAGAGACAATCAAACATCTCTTCATTGATAGTGAACTTGCCCAAAAGTTGTGAAAATTCTTTGGATAAGCTTTGGGGATAACATACACAAGTAAGTCAATAATGATGTTCTTGCAAGATTGGTGGAAAACTCCAGGTAAGAATCAAGTGCAAAAAATGATGATCCAAATTACACTAGTAGCTATATGCTGGGAATTATGGAAAACAAGATGCTTCTGTAGGTATGAAAATCAAATCAGGTTTTATATCCGAAGGATGGAGCAATAAATTTTGTGGAATATCAAGGTTGTTATAGACAAAGCTTATCTGATGCACAAGATGGACCTACCATGGAATCGACTTTGTGAAGGGGTGGAGAACATGAGACCCAAAATCATCATTAAAAATCAGTGATCTGTAGCAAACCAATGCACGGAATGATTAAATTTCAACATTGATGGTAGCTATTTACGGAACAACGGAAAAGCAGGGATTGGAGGGATTGCTAGAAATTGTGAGAGAAAATTCATATTCGCTTTCGTTGTCCCTGTTATTGCTAGAGACCATAATGTCGTCGAGGCAATCGCTGCCAAATACGCTGTGGAATGAATGTCTGACCATGGACATATGAAGGGGATTATTGAAATGGACTCCATGATCATGGTAAGAATAATGAAAAAAGGATCTACTCATAATATGTTGTTAAAGGGCATTATTAAGGACATAAACTTAAGAATTAATGATGCCGATATGAGTTTTGCACACTGCCTTCGTGAGGGTAACATGGTAGCAGATTGCCTTGCCAAGCTAGCCACCACGATAAAGCATCCTACTTACTTTCACAGATATGATGATTTGCCTGCAAATGCAAAAAGCTCATTTATGCTTGATGAATGGCAGCTGCCTAGTTTTAGAATTTGGTACGATAAGACCAACTTCTTTGTTAGTTAATTACTGATAAATAGTTTAGCCAGAGAATGCTTTCACCCTTCTTGTGCATTCTCTCTCTTTTGCCTTGACTGCATTGCAGTCAACGATGTATATTTGGGGTATGAACTTGTCCCCCAGTATTGTGTTTTTGAGGCTCACCATGATCAATATACATCCCCAGGATCTACCTGGAACTTGAATTTTAAAAAAAACATGACTATATAAGAATTATGTTAATTGAACCAAATATAAAATGGTAAAGAATTCTAACAGCATAAACTTGACTCAAGCAAATATTTTCACTATGCTATGGGAAGGGAGAAAAGAGTGACAACAAGAGATCAAGAAGCGGAGGGGGTAAAAGAAAGAGATGAAAAGAGAAAAAAAGAAAAAAAAGAGTTTATAATACACTTAAATTTAAATACAATTAATCAAGAGTAATGAGATGTAATTAGAAAAAGATCCAATTAAACGCTGACACCCACACATTTTTATTATTTTTTTAATTTTTATTCTTAATTACGCACATATTTTAAGGTGAAAACATTTTCTGTCATGTCACCTTTTAAGGGGTACTAGTTATACTTCGAACGAAAAATAAGAGGGTAATTGGATGCTTGTATAGTTAAAGTTAAAAAAGAATTTAGTTGGTTAAATAAAAGTAAAAGCAAGCATTCAATTAAATGATTGTAATTTATAGGTAAAGGAAATTCAACTCATATATGAAACGTTTATTCAAATAATCAAGAGAGTTCAATTGAAGAGCTAATAAGATCTCTCTAGAAACTCACAAAGAAGTTTGAGCTAAGGGTGTCAAACGGGCCGGGTCGACCCGGCCCGGCCCGGCCCTATTATGTAACCCGGCCCGGTTTGACCCGGCCCGGTAAGCCTTAGGGCTTAAGGGTTCCGGGTCCCGGGCCGGTTTTTTTGTTAAAATGGGCCCGGTTAACCCGGTCCAGGCCCGCCGGTTAACCGGCCCGGCCCGGAAAATAAAAAAAAAAATATAAAAAAAAATTGGATTTTGGGCCAACTAGCCGTTGGCCCAACGGCTATATAGCCGTTTTTGGGTCCAAACGGCTAGTTTGAGCCCATTTAATAAACAAAAAAAAAAAAAAACTTTAAAAAATATTTTTTAATCCTCAAAAAAAATCTATAAATACCCTACAACTTCAAATCATTTTTCACACAATTTTTCACTCTCTCAAATCTCATTCTCTCTTAAATCTCAATTCTCAATTCTCTAATATTCAATATATTTAATTTCTTAAAGTGTTCACTTTAATTTTTTAATTTTCGTTTACAAAGTACGAGCGGAAGTTTCTAAAGTCGCAATCTTCGGATACTTTCAAAATTTGGTATTGTCGTTCCATCTCTTACGTTTAATTTTTATTTATTGTATTAATTATTTAATATTTAATTTTATTATATTTGTGTATTTTGAATATTTTTAGTTTAATTTAATTTATATTATGGATAAATTAAAAAACCTCGCTGCTAAAGGTGTTAAATTTTTTTGTCCCGGAAGCGGTAGTGGTAGTAAAAAGTGAATTACTAGCGGTAGAGATAGTTCAAGTAATAGATATACCCGTGTGCCTTCGCCTCCGGTACCGCTTGGTACACCTTTTGAGGAAGAAATAGGTGTAGGTGCTCACGATATGGATTATGTAGAAGCTCAGGAAAATTATGGTATAGAAGAAGAAAATGAAGTAGATGCAGTTAATTTAGACGAAGATAATGAAAATATTGCTGAAACACCCGCAGTAGGAGATGCTAACGTTAGATCTGAATCAGTTAATCTCCCTTCCCGTCCTCCCAGTGCCCCAAAACCTCGTAAAAGAACTAGTATTGCATGGTAATTTTTTGAACGTATATCAGATATTGAGGTGCAGTGCAATATTTGTCAACAAATATATAAGCATAGAAGTGGAGGCAAGCAAGGGGGTACGGGTACGTTAATGAGACATATAGATGAAGATCACAAAAGAGAGTTAAATATTGCAAAAGGTGGTGGGGATGTTGGTGGGTCAACGCAAACTAGAATGGACCCAACAACCGGTCAAGTAGCGAAAAAGTATAATAAATTGAGGGACAGGGAAGAAATAGCTAAAATGGTAGTTGTGGGTTGTTTGCCTTTTAGTTTTCCTTCTTCTGATGCTTTTATTCGTTATATACAAGCAATTTATAATCCTATGTTTAATGGTATTCCTAGAACTACTTGTCGGTCTGATATTTTTAGACTCCATTCACAATATTGTTTTTATTTATCAACATTGTTAAAAAATATTCAATGTAGATTGTCCCTAACTTCTGATCTTGGTCGTGCTGTAAATAAAAATGATTATTTAACCGTTACTTTTCATTGGATGGATAGTAATTTCGTGATGCAAAAACGTATTCTTGCTTTTTTATATGATGAAGATCGTAAACATACTGGACAATTTATTGCTGATTCTATTGTTAAAATTGCCGGATACTATGGTATAGAAAATAAAATTTTATGTATTGCTTTTGATAATGCTTCTAACAACAAGACTGCTATAACAAAAATAAAATCTACGCTATCTCCGCCCTTGCCTGAAATTTTTCATATTAAGTGTGCATGTCATATATATAATTTAATTGTAAAAGATGGCCTTGAGTTTTTTGAGCTTTATATTGAAAAAATTCGTCTTGTCGTTGGTTTTATTCAAGGAAATAATCGTAGATCGAGAATTAGAGAATTTAAAGTTAAATGTCAAGAAAATGGACTTACACCGATTTTGATGCCTGAGAAAATTGATACTAGATGAAATTCTACGTATGAATTTTTAAAAACTTGTTATAAATATAGAATTCCTATTACACTAGCTTTTAACCAACATTGCGGTTCATTTGCTGATTCTGCTGATTGCATGCTACATAATTCTGATTGGGTTGTAATTAATGATCTTGTTAAGTTTTTAGAAAAATTTTATGTAGCTACGGTTGAATTTTCCGGTGCTTACTATCCTACTGTTTGTAATATTTTGGCATATATAGCCGATATTTCTGGTTTGCTCCAACAATATAAAAATAAAGAAGGTTATAAAGAAGCTGTTGGCGCCATGTTTACGAAATTTAAAAAATATTTTTTCCCGATTCCCCCTATTTACTTGGTTGGTGCTATGCTAAATCCGTGCATGAAATATAATAATATGTGTCACTTTAGTACTCTTATTTATACTAACTTAGAAATAAATACTAACCATGATTCTGAACAAGTACAGCCTGATTTGTGGACGGCTACGGCTGATGCAAAAGATTATATAGAAAAATTATATAATCACTATGCTGATTTATTTGATTCAGCCGTACCTACAAATATCACTCCAACTGTCGCTCCTCATCCTTCCGAGGAGCCATCATCTTCTAAAAGGCCGGCACATAGTGGTTTTTCTGATTCGTTTTATGATTTAAATTGTTGGAACAGTGTTGATGAGAGAACTTACACATCAACTTATCGGGAAGAGCTGAAATATTATCTTCGGACGGCACCAGAGGATCGCAGGCGACGGATCAACACGCTGGATTGGTGGAGGAATAATGAATCACAATATCCTGTGCTTTCAAGATTAGCTAGAGATATCTTGAATGTTCCAATGTCAACCGTTGCATCAGAGAGCGCCTTCAGTCAGGGACGACAACAGCTTGGAGACAACCGACACTCATTGGGAAGCAATGCAATGAATGTTCTAGTTTGCCTCAGAGATTGGATTAGAGCGGAAAGAAGAAACCAAGGAATGGAACCGGAGCCGAGCGACGAGCTGAAACTAGAAGAAATTATGACTTCACGGGAGAACTCAGCAGAATCAAGTCCAATGCATGGTTTTGCCCCCGTTGACTTTGATTATCCTATGCAAGTTCCCATTAATATTAACATGAATGAGTTGGAAAAAATGATGCATAATTTATAGATTTTTCATTCATGTAAATTATAAATTTTGGATCATTTTGCAATCAATAAAATTCCCCAAATTCATTCAGTCCTTAGTCGTTGTTTTTTATTTTTTTTTATTTAACGATTTAAAATTTTAAATTAAATTTCTAGTTTTCTACTTTAAATTAAAAACTTACTTCTAATATATTATTAATTTACTACCAAATATTATTAATTTATTATATTAAGTAGCATATGTTTTGAATATTTGTGCATATATCTTCTATAGAAGTGTATATTTAACGTATACATGTGTATATGTTTTATAAATTAGTATATAAGTATATCTATACATATTGTAATGTATATATAATGTAGTATATTTTATAAGTAGTAGTATATATACATTTAATGGTGCGTATACACGTGTATATATCTTCTATAGAAGTGTATATTTAATGTATACATGTGTATATGTTTTATAAATTAGTATATAACTATACAAATATATATTGTAATGTATATACATTATAGTATATTTCATTTAAAGTATTACATATACATAGAATAGAGTGTATATATGTGAATGGATCTTCTATAGACGTGTATATTTAACGTATACATGTGTATATATTTTATAAATTAGTATATAACTATACAAATATATATTGTAATGTATATATATTGCATATATCTCATTTAAAGTATTACATATACATAGAATAGAGTGTATATATGTGAATAGATCTTCTATAGACGTGTATATTTAACGTATACATTACTTTATGTTTTATAAATTAATATATATATTGTAGTATATACTTTTTTTAAAGTAGTACATATATATTGAATGGTGCGTATATATGTGTCTATATCTTCTATAGACGTATATCTTTAAAGTATAAAAGTGTATATGTTTTATAAATTAGTATGTAACTATATATATATACATATTATTGTATATATATATATGTATATCACTATATTGTAGTATATATTTTATTTAAAGTAGTACATATATATTGAATGGTGCATATATATGTGTATATATCTTCTAAAGTAGTATATATTTAACGTATAATGTGTATATGTTTTATAAATTAGTATATATATATATTGTAGTGTATATATATATATATTATACTATTATAACAAATGTTTTATTTAAAGTAGTACGTATAGTCATATATAATTATATATTGAATAGTACGTATATATGTGTAATTGTTTATACTTTATATATTTTTTTAAAAATATATATTGTATATTGGAGTGTATATAGTGTATATTGGATTTTTTATTTATTTTTTAAATGGATTTGACCGGTTTTTAACCGGGTTTGACCGGGTCTTGGTGGGTTTGACCGGATTGGGTTTAGTGGGCCGGGTTCGGGTGGATTTTAATTTTTTTACTGTTTGGCCCGGCCCGGTTAACGCCAAACCCGGCCCGAAACCGGTCCGAAACCCGGGTAAAATGGGAGGGTCGGTTCCGGGTTGGCCCAGCCCGGCCCGTTAGACACCCCTAGTTTGAGCATCAAATGTTCATTCAAAACCGAACTATCCTGATAAGAAAATTTGAAGATAGTTTATCCTAGTCTTACAAAAATAATCAAATTATAAAAAATTAATTACTTGAGAATATCCCTGATTTTGAAGTCGTCCTTCCATATTTTTTATGAAGTCCTCACTTATAACGATTAAAAGAATGACCCAAAACCCTTGATGACTTCACTGATTGTCACCACTTACCTAGCTCATAAATATATTTGAGCATGTTCTATGTAGAGTATCTAATAAAACCAAAAGAATTAAATTAGATTTCCTCTCCAATTTATTATTACGAGTAAGGCGAATCAAATTATCACTCTATTTTTTATTCTACTTTTCTGTCAAGCATTAGACTTTAGAAATTCTTTTAATAGATCTTTACTTTAAGCTTTTTGTGGGTGATTAAAAGCTTTCATATCCAAGATAGCTTACACCTTCACTTTTAATATCGACCTTGGTAAAATTTACATCAAAATGTTTGCGCTTTAAAGATTAGTTTTGTTATTATTAGAAACTATCTACCAAAATGTTTTCTTGCTCATGAAGTTGAAGATTTTTTTATTTTTTTTAAATGATGATCATCTAAGTAAAAACTTTTATCACAAAAGATTTTTTTTTGGCCACATAAAAATCATTTAATTAAAATCTAGGTAAAACACAAATCTGATCAGAAAATACATATTTTGACCAAAAAATTTATTGACAGCCTCCCAAAACATTAATAGGCCAAAAAGGAATAGAAGCAATATAATCTGTATTAAATATTAATACCCATTATTTTTCACTGGATTATCACAATCTGATTTTTTTAATTTTTTTTTTTTTATATATATATATACACACATATTACAACCTTGGGTAAATAATTTATAACATTTTCCCAAAGAACAGACACAAAAATAATCAAGTTTAAATGGCAAAAGCTTCAGTCTGCTGTTTTCTTCTTCTTATCATCACTTTTTTGTCAGGTTTGTGCATTGACGCATTCATTTTTTTTAAAAAATAAAGTTAAATCAGTTTTTTTTTCTTTACAACATTTTAGCTTTTTAGTTCTTAATTTATTCTAGCTAATAAGTAAGTACTATCTTTTTCTCCAATCATAAATTCTTCTAAGAAGCATTTTAATATATAATTTTCTTGTTGATAAGTTTTACTTTTAACTAGTGTGTTGTTTTCTTGAACCAAAGATTTATCCGATACAATTTTTGTATTCCACAAAGATAGGGGGTAACGTTCACCAGAGGCGAACCCAAGATTTGAAGTCTGTGGGTGCACTAGTGTTGTCAAAGACGCGCATAAGCCTCGAAGTAAGTCTCAAAATATGTTGAGCGCTCGCCTCGCTTAATGTGCAACATAGATTCTAATTTTTGATACATATTTTTCCTTGTCAATGAGGCTTTCTGAGGGGACGAACACTAAACAATTGATATTTCACTTTATCATTTTTTTTTCTTTTTTGTTCATATATTTGTCATTCATGCTTATATTATTAGTCTTGGACTAGACATATATTTATATCTTTTCTACCTTTAAGTCTTTATTATTAGTCACACTTTATTTGTACTTTGTGTTTAAACACAATAGATCTTGAACTTTTTTATGCTTATTGCTTTTGATAATATTGTGGAGCACCAATATCATCTTAAGACGTTAAAAAAACTTTCGGTGTCGATTAAGGAATATTATTATATTCAATTGATCTCTAGAGACATGAACAATACTGGAAAAATAAATATATAGACCAAATAAGAGTTTTAAGCTAATAACTTTACTTTCTTATAATATGAAGTTTACTTTTAACATTAATAGGCAATGTGGTAGCTCAATAGTCAAGGAGGATTTCCCTTACGGACTGGTCGCGAGTTCAAATCCCCATTCCAGCAATTTTGTTGTTAGTATAATAAAAACTAAGGTGTTGTGTGACCCAGGTATCGATCCTGGTTGCATGGACGGAGTGGCTTCAACCAGCATACCAAGGTGCACTACCATTCATCTTAGGGTGCACTATTAGCTATATCCCAATATCAAGGTGCACTACCATTCATTTTAGGGTGCACTATTAGCTATATCCCAATTTTTTAAGGTATATATGCATATATATACACAATTTTTTCCGACGTTAACGGGTGCACGTGCACTCCCACCTATACATGTGGGTCCACCCCTGACGCTCCCTCTTCAGATTTCACTAGTGATTACGGGGTTATAATGTATACGTTGTTGTTGTACAAATCACCGATGAAAAGACATAATATAGGAAAGCATTACTTCCACCGTTACAATTTATATAACATCTTTTTTTTTTTTTTTTTTTTTAAATCAATCTTAAAAAGAATGACACATTTCTTAATAAGTATTTAATGATTTTACCCATGTTGCATCCAAATTCTAGTCAAAGTACATCACATAAATTATCTTCTTCAGTTGGATTTATCTAACTGATTTTAATAATGTTAATACTTTTATGTTTTTTTTGTTATAGTACTTATCCAAGATGATCAAGTCAATGGTTCAGAATGTGTTGATCCAATGTACAACTTAAAATGCAAGATGAAGGAAGATTGTCTGATCAAGTGCAATGATAAATATCATGATAAATTATATGGTGCATCTTGTATAATGAAACCTAATGCTCCTTTGGGTATTTGTCTTTGTGCCTTCTATTGTTAAAGGTTAAAAATTTCTTTGTAAGTGACAATGTTAAAGTCTCAAGTTAGACTATAATTATTTGTTTGATAATTGAGTCCATTATTTAATAATTTACAGTTAATCATACTATTGTTCTCTTCTTACCTTGAGTTATTGAGTACAAAATATTTGAATAACCTCGTTATCGAAAATAGAAATTAAAGAACATAATAAAGTGTAATTTCTAAAAATGATGCAGATGCTAATTTGCCAAAAACATAATAATTAACAATTGTATAATCTACAATCTCCAATTGGGTTGAATTATTTAATTTATTAATTGATTTTAATAATATACAATTGTTTTTTTATTTATTTATTTTCTTGTAGTCTTTAACCTGATGATTGCTGAAGATGACCAAGTTAATGATTTGCAGCGTGCTACTCCAATTTCCAACATAAAATGCAAGGTGAAGGAAGATTGTATGCCAAGCTGTATGGATATATATAGGAAAAATTACAGAAATTAGCATTCTTAAGACTATAATTATAATAAATAGCAATATTTTTTTAAAATTATAACTTATGGCAAAAATAACAATATTTTACCCACTTCATAGTAATAGAAGAATATGTATTTTTCAGTTGTGCATATGTATTTATGAGTAATACATATATATTTGTATATGTATTTATATAGCAACATTTTACTTAAATACAAATACAATTTGCTATTTTTCGTAATTTTGAAACTGTTGCTATAAAAGTTATAATTAAGGCTACAGAGTTACTATTTCTGAAATTTTAAAGATAAATTATATGGTTCAGGTTGTATAATAAGCCCAGATAATAATATTAATTGTATTTGTCTTTGTGCTTACTATTGTTAAAGTCCAAACCCATCGATAGCCCCTCAAACTTGTCCCTAAAATTTACTTAGGCCCCTAAACTAAGGTATGCACCTATCAAACCCCTAACCCCCCCCCCCCCCCCCAATTTTGTTCCAATTGAGTATTTTTTGCCTAATCAGCAAAATGAATATAGAGAGTGTGTTACACTCGCGTGACGTAATAAAAATACCCAATAAAAAAAAACACGCGGCAAAAATAAATATATGTGAAATTTCTGATTTTTTTTCTATTTAATTATCTATTAAATAATAGTTTTTTAATTTTTAAAAAAAAAAAGAAAAAAAAAAGCACCCCCCACCCACCAGTCGTCTTCATCACCACCCCCACCCCCACCCCTCATCCCCTTCTTCTTCACACACACACAGAGTATCCTCACACACAAAGCCCCCCACCCCACCCCCTTCGTCTTCACACACACAGATCGTCCTCATCCCCCTCCTTCGTCGTCTTCATTTTTCCATTCTTGATAAGCAAAATCATCAAAATAACAAATAGTAAATCAGCAAAATGTCAAATTTTGCAAAAAAATTCATCATAGATTAAGCAAAAATCTTGATATTTTTCATTCTTGATAGCCAAAATCATCAAGAGCAAATAGTAAACCATCAAAATTTTGGATTTTACAAATATCCCATTATACATTAAGCAAAATCAAACCAACCCAAAAAGAAAATACAGTAAAATCATGCAAAATGGGTGCATTTCAACTTTTTAAGTTCGATTCTCCATTCTTGAGAATTTTGAGCAACAAAATTAAAGACACGATGCAACAATATTAGAAGCAAAATCAAAAAAAGTTTGCTAAACAAAGAGAATGAAAAATCTCCATCACCAACTAAAAGTATTTGATGAAATGAAGAATAATGTTGTATTATTTTTTCTTCTTCTCCGTCTTCTTCATTTATTACTATTGGGTTTTCTTCTTCTACTGTTTCCGCCATATCCGCCATAGCTGCTGCACTTCTTTCTTTTTATTTTTTTTGCTTTCTTGATTGTACTGGTACTATTGGGGGTTGACGACGATTTGTTGGGGGTGGGGGGTTGATGAAGACGACGATGAATGCGGTTGGGGGTTGGGGACGATCTGGGGGTGGGGGTGGGGGTTGATGAAGACAATGATGAATGGGGGGGGGTGCTTTTCTTTTTTCTTTTTAATTAAAAAATTATAATAATTAAAAATTATGTTAATCAAATAATTTAAATATAAATTTTTTAAATAAAAAGAAGAGTAAAATATTTTTTATTTTACTATTCACGCGCCCAAGGAGAGTGTAACAATTTTAGCACTTGAGGTGCCTGATAGATACAAGCCTTAGTTTAGGGACCTATGTGAATTTTCGAGACAACTTTGAGGTCCTATCGATAGGTTTAACCATTGTTAAATTAACTCATTATTTGAGTTATCATGTTGATATTTTATGATCAATCAACTCATAATGCTAAGATTCTCTCAATTTCACCCCGCGGTAATGCATAAACGTGCCCTTTAACTTGGCATTTATGTCCTTCAATTTTAGTGTGCACAAATAGATATTTAAACTGTCCTATAAGGTTTGCGCACATGTCTACACGTCTTACATGACTAATCTCACCCAATTTGATATGTAGGATGTGTGTCACTCACGCGATTTACTGGTTGAGACTTTTCAAGAAACGTCTCAATTGTATCATACTAACACCTTATACAGATAGAAATATTAAAAAATGAGAGTAGAAACAATTCTCTTCCTTAATTATTGAAGAGAAATGCGGTGAGGGATAAGATTCCTCGACTCCTTTTATGGCTTGGAAATTCTCATCCATTTGACCTAATTTTTAGGGCGCAAATTAGTTCCAAGACCCAATTTGACATGATATTGGAGTTCAAACCATTTAATGTGGCCCATCTTATTCGGATCCTTAAACTTCTTATAAGGTTCGGACAATCTTGCTTATTCTGAATTAACTTTTGGTGTGTGAATAGTCAACCTAAACATTAATAGGCTTAAGAAAATAGATTAAATGTAATAACTCTATCTTAATACACTATTTTAATTGAAACTATATGAATATTTTGGATATTTGCACATATGCTCCTATTTTGTTGTCATGATGTTTAATTTTAATTTTGTCCTTGAAATTTGAGTTCCTTGACACAAATTTATATTTTTGTACCATAATATACCACAAGTTATGTCCTAAAAGTCATAGCAAGTTATGTTCCTAACACTAAACATAATATCCAATATAATATCCCACAAGTTATGCCAACGGAACATAATACATTTTTTTTAAAAGAAAAAAACACAATACATATGCCTTAGCATCCCACATTACCTATCAATTAAAAAAAAAAAAACTCTACAAAGGATAAGGTAAATTGTTCAACAAATTTTCATTAGAGTAATTACATGAAGAGGACAGTATAAAGAAAATGCATAGAGTTACCAACAGCAGTGGTGACACAGCGGAAAGGGGCTGCTCCAACCTACCCTGAGGTCGAGGGTTCGACCCTGGGTATGGACAAACACTCTTGGAAGCTCTCCCCCCCAAATGGGGCCCGACGCAGGGCGTATCCGAATATAGTCGGACTCCTAAAAAGCGGGAGTACCGGACACCGGGTGATTTAAACCAAAATAAATAAATAAAGAAAATGCATAGAGTTATGGTTTGTAGTAAAACTCACAACCCTAAACAGAAAACAAAATACCAAAAAAAACCTTAATTAAATCAAACCTAAAGAAAAATAAATAAATCTAATCAAGGGCTCCATTAATATCTGTTCCCTCATGTGCCCACTTAGTATCCTCAATAATCTTTCTTTCTTCATCTGGTGTGAAATCACATGGGAGATATTAAATATCTTTCGAATAGCCTCTGGTGTTTTTTCCTTAATTCTATCAACAATCGACGGATATAACAGCTCCAATAAACTGCTAATGTGAAGGTAATTTGCAGCCAATACAAGAGCAAATAGTTCATTCAACGTCTTCTTCACGAAATCCTTGTTAAATTCTTTGATATCTTCTTCCTTTGAATTTCTTGTCTGCATGCTTCTTCATATACTCGATAATTTTGATTAGGATTTCTGTATCAACGTCTGGTAGTGGGATAAAAGAGAAATCGTCCTCCACCATATTTTTTATGATTCCTGATTAAATCGTGATTGATTGTTCAATCTCAAATACATCTTTATCTGATGATTGCAAGGTTAACATTTTTCTCAGTATCGTGATCGATTGTTCAATCTCAAATTATGGGTGTCAAATGGGTCGGGCCGGGCCAAACCATAACCGGCCCTTCTATTTTAACCGGGTTGAGGGTCGGTTAAGGCGCTAGCCGGGCCAAACAGTAAAAAAATTAAAATCCACCCTAATCCGGCCCACTTAACCCAACCCGGTAAAACCCGATCAAACCCGATTAAAAAATCGGTCAAACCCGGTAAAAAATATATAAAAAAAAAACTTTCTATCAATATACATTACATATACCCACCTATATACATTATAAATACGTTAAATAATATATATACACTATATATATAGTATATACTACATTAGAATTTAAAAAATATATACACATATACACAATTAGTCAATTACTCATATATTCGCACCATTCAATGTATATATACTACTACTTATAAAATATACTATAATATATATACATTACAATATATATAGATATACTTATATACTAATTCATAAAACATATACACATGTATACATTAAATATACAAGATATATACATGTGTATATGCACCATACAATGTATATATACTACTACTTATAAAATATAAAACATATACACATGTATACGTTAAATATACACTTCTACAGAGGATATATACATGTGTATACACACTATTCAATGTATATATACTACTACTTATAAAATATACTACAATATATATACATTACAATATATATAGATATATTTATATACTAACTTATAAAATATATACACATGTATACGTTAAACATACACTTCTATAGAAGATATATACACGTGTATACACACCATATTTCTTATGATTCCTGATTAAATCGTGATTGATTGTTCAATCTCAAATACATCTTTATCTGATGATTGCAAGGTTAACATTTTTCTCAGTATCGTGATCGATTGTTCAATCTCAAATTATGGGTGTCAAATGGGCCGGGCCGAGCCAAACCATAACCGGCCCTTCTATTTTAACCGGGTTGAGGGCCGGTTAAGGGCCAGTTTTGGCGCTAGCTAGGCCGGGCCGGGCCAAACAATAAAAAAATTAAAACCCACCCTAACCCGGCCCACTTAACCCAATCCGATCAAACCCACCAAAACCCGATCAAACTCGGTTAAAAAATCGGTCAAATCCGGTCAAAAATATATAAAAAAAAACTTTCTTTCAATATACATTACATATACCCACCTATATACATTATAAATACGTTAAATAATATATATACACTATATATATAGTATATACTACATTAGAATTTTTAAAATATGTACACATATACACAATTAGTCAATTACTCATATATACGCACCATTCAATGTATATATACTACTACTTATAAAATATACTATAATATATATACATTACAATATATATAGATATACTTATATACTAATTCATAAAACATATACACATGTATACGTTAAATATACAAGATATATACACGTGTATATGCACCATACAATGTATATATACTACTACTTATTAAATATACTACAATATATAAACATTGCAATATATATAGATATAGTTATATACTAATTTATAAAATATATACACATGTATATGTTAAATATACACTTTTACAGAAGATATATACATGTGTATACGCACTATTCAATGTATATATACTACTACTTATAAAATATACTACAATATATATACATTACAATATATATAGATATATTTATATACTAACTTATAAAATATATACACATGTATACGTTAAACATACACTTCTATAGAAGATATATACACGTGTATACACACCATTCAATGTATATATACTACTACTTATAAAATATACTACAATATATATACATTACAATATATATAGATATACTTATATACTAATTTATAAAACATATACACATGTATACGTTAAATATACACTTCTATAGAAGATATATGCACAAATATACAAAACATATGCTACTTAATATAATAAATTAATAATATTTGGTAGTAAATTAATAATATATTAGAAGTAAGTTTTTAATTTAAAGTAGAAAACTAGAAATTCAATTTAAAATTTTAAATCGTTAAATGAAAAAATATAAAAAGCAAGGACTAAGGAGTGAATGAATTTGGGGAATTTTATTGATTGCAAAATGATCCAAAATTTATAATTTACATGAATGAAAAATCTACAAATTATGCAATCATTTTTTCCAACTCATTCATGTTAATATTAACGGGAACTTGCATAGGATAGTCGAAGTCAACGGGGGCAAAATCATGCATTGGACTTGATTCTGCTGAGTTCTGCCGTGAAGTCATAATTTCTTCAAGTTTCAGCTCGTCGTTCGGCTCCGGTTTCATTCCTTGGTTTCTTCTTTTCGCTCTAATCCAATCTCTGAGGCAAACTAGAACATTCATTGCATTGCTTCCCAATGAGTGTCGGTTGTCTCCAAGATGCTGTCGTCCCTGACTAAAGGCGCTCTCTGATGGAACGGTTGACATTGGAACATTCAAGATATCTCTAGCTAATCTTGAAAGCACGGGATATTGTGTTTCATTACTCCTCCACCAATCCAACGTGTTGATTCGTCATCTGCGATCCTCTGGTGTCGTCCGAAGATAATATTTCAGCTCTTCCCGATAAGTTGATGTGTAAGTTTTCTCATCAACACTGTTCCAACAATTTAAATCATAAAACGAATCAGAAAAAAACTATGTGCCGGCCTTTTAGAAGATGATGGCTCTTCGGGAGGATGAGGAGCGACAGTTGGATTGATATTTGTAGGTACGGCTAAATCAAATAAATCAGCATAGTGATTATATAATTTTTCTATGTAATCCTTTGCATCAGCCGTAGCCGTCCACAAATCAGGTTGTACTTGTTCAGAATCATGGTTAGTATTTATTTCTAAGTTAGTATAAATAAGAGTACTAAAGTGGCACATATTATTATATTTCATGCACGGATTTAGCATAGCACCAACCAAGTAAATAGGGGGAATCGGGAAAAAATATTTTTTAAATTTCGTAAACATGACGCCAACAGCTTCTTTATAACCTTCTTTATTTTTATATTCTTTGAGCAAATCAGAAATATCGGCTATATATGTCAAAATATTACAAACAGTAGGATAATAAGCACCGAAAAATTCAACCGTAGCTACATAAATTTTTTCTAAAAACTTAACAAGATCATTAATTACAACCCAATCAAAATTATGTAGCATGCAATCAACAGAATCAACAAATGAACCTCAATGTTGGTTAAAAGCTAGTGTAATAGGAATTCTATATTTATAACAAGTTTTTAAAAATTCATATGTAGAATTCCATCTAGTATCAATTTCCTTAGGCATCAAAATCGGTGTAAGTCCATTTTTTTGACATTTAACTTTAAATTCTCTAATTCTCGATCTACGATTATTTTCTTGAATAAAATCAACGGGAATATGAATTTTTTCAATATAAAGCTAAAAAAACTCAAGACCATCTTTTACAATTAAATTATATATATGACATGCACACTTAATATGAAAAATTTCAGGCAAGGACGGAGATAGCGTAGATTTTTTTTTTATAGCAGTCTTGTTGTTAGAAGCATTATCAAAAGCAATACATAAAAATTTATTTTCGATACCATAATATCCGGCAATTTTAACAATAGAATCAACAATAAATTGTCCAGTATGTTTACGATCTTCATCATATAAAAAAGCAAGAATACGTTTTTGCATCACGAAATTACTATCCATCCAATGACAAGTAAAGGTTAAATAATCATTTTTATTTACAGCATGACCAAGATCAGAAGTTAGGGACAATCTACATTGAATATTTTTTAATAATGTTGATAAATAAAAATAATATTGTGAATGGAGTCTAAAAATATCAGACCGACAAGTAGTTCTAGGAATACCGTTAAACATAGGATTATAAATTGCTTGTATATAACGAATAAAGGCATCAGAAGAGAGAAAACTAAAAGGCAAACAATCCACAGCTACCATTTTAGCTATTTCTTCCCGGTCCCTCAATTTATTATACTTCTTCGCTACGTGACCGGTTGCTGGGTCCATTCTAGTTTGCGTTGTCCCACCAACATCCCCACCACCTTGTGCAATATTTAACTCTCTTTTGTGATCTTCAGCTATATGTCTCATTAACGTATCCGTACCCCCTTGCTTGCCTCCACTTCTATGCTTATATATTTGTTGACAAATATTGTATTGCACCTCAATATCTGATATACGTTCAAAAAATTGCCCTGCAACACTAGTTCTTTTACGAGGTCTTGGGGAACTGGGAGGACGGGGAGGGAGATTAACCGATTCAGATCTAACGTTAGCATCTCCTACTGCGGGTGTCTCAACAATATTTTCATTATCTTCATCTAAATTAACCGCATCTACTTCATTTTCTTCTTCTATACCGTAATTTTTCTGAGCTTCTACATAATCTATATCGTGAGCACCTACACCTATTTCTTCCTCAAAAGGTGTACCAAGCGGTACCGAAGGCGAAGGCACACGGGTATATCTACTACTTGAACTACCTCTACCGCTAGTAATTCACTTTTTACTACCACTACCGCTTCCGGGACAAATTTTTTTAACACCTTTAGTAGCGAGGTTTCTTAATTTATCCATAATATAAATTAAATTAAACTAAAAATATTTAAAATACACAAATATAATAAAATTAAATATTAAACAATTAATACAATAAAAAAAAATTAAACGTAAGAGATGAAACGACAATACCAAATTTTGGAAGTATCCGAAGGTTGCGACTTTAGAAACTTCCGCTCGCACTTTGTAAACGAAAAATTAAAAAATTAAAGTGAACACTTTAAGAAATTAAATATATTGAATATTTGAGAATTGAGAATTGAGATTTGAGAGAGTGAAAATTTTTGTGAAAAATGATTTGAAGTTGTAGGGTATTTATAGAATTTTTTTTGGGATTAAAAATTATTTTTTAAAGTTTTTTTTTTCTTTTAAATAAATGGGCCCAAACTAGCCGTTTGGACCCAAAAACGGCTATATAGCCGTTGGGCCAACGACTAGTTTGGCCCAAAATCCCAACTTTTTTTTAATTTTTTTTTAAAAAGGTATCCGGGCCGGTTAACCGGCAGGCCTGGACCGGGCTTGGTTCGGGCCGAGTTAGCTGGACCCATTTTTAAAAAATAACCGGCCCCGAAACCCTAAAGCCCTAGGGCTTATCGGGCTGGGTCAAATTGGGTCGGGTTAGTTACAAAGACCGGATCGGACCGGGTCGGGCCGGCCCACTTGACACCCTTATCTCAAATACATCTTTATATGATGATTGCTAGGTTAAAATCTTTTCAATTCGGTTTTTGATGATGATGATTTTAAAAAAATAACCGGCCCCGGACCCGAAACCCTAAAGCCCTAGGGCTTATCGGGCCGGGTCAAATTGGGTTGGGTTAATTACAAGGATCGGGTCAGGCCGGCCCACTTGACACCCTTATCTCAAATACATCTTTATATGATGATTGCTAGGTTAACATCTTTTCAATTCGGTTTTTGATGATGATGATTTGGTTTTTGATGATGATGATGCCATTGATATTTTTGGGGAATAAATTGTTTTGAGGAAAAACTCCAAAAACGTATAGAGAATAATATGTTGAGAGGTAGGGTGTAGTAGTGCGTATTTATAGTGATTGATATTTTTGTTCTTTATTCCTACTGTTTGCTAACTTGTGAAAAAGATCCTAGAAAAGGAGAAAAAAATTCCTTTTTTGTTTTCTTTCACACTTCTAGAAGCTTCTCAAAATAGAATAATTTTTATTTTATTTTACCTTAGCCGAGTAAACTTTGTATTTTATTTTCCCAAACCTTTACAAACAAAAAATTGATTTATAATTTCTCTATTTAACTTGGTTGGTGGACAAATTGTTTTGGAATGACAAATGACAGTAGGAGAACCAAATATGATGAAATTATTTAATGAAATTTAGTGAAAATATCGCACAATCAATTAAAGTACGGTTTAAAAGAAAAGGAATTTGACTCCTTTTGAAAGTAATAATTTGTACGAAATTTTATGCTTATTGCTTAAGAACATTGCTAGGTAAAACATTGATCAACGTAGCACTTTGCTTCAATTTTTTTTTTTTCAAAAACTTAAAGACGATAAAATGTATTAGAATTTTCCGTTTGACTATTCCATTTTGTTCAAGAGTATAGGGACGTGCTGATAGATCGAAAATACTTGTTATTTTTTTATATTCATCTTTCCATTCTGACAATATCAGATAGACAGTTTTTATGGGTATAGACCTCCCAAAAGGTAATGACGGCATGCAAAGATTTCCTCAGGTCGAATGGAGATTGACCCTCGAGTGCTAAGGCAGAAGGAGCACTACTAAAAAAAAAAAGGAAAATCAACCGACCACCAGTGGTTGGTTTTCCTCAATTTCTGACCACAAAATCGACCAAAGTGTGTGATCGGTAAAATTGTGGTAGCTTTTTAAAAACCGACTATGTGTGGTCGTTTTTTTAAAAAATATATATATTTTTAAAATTTATTATTATTTTATTAAAATAGAAAAAATGAGTTTAAAAATAAAAAAATCAAGATAAACCGACCACAAGTGCTCGGTTTTATTTTAGAATTAATTAATTGATTTTAATAAAATTGACCACAAATAGTAGGTTTTCTTTTAAAATTAATTAAATATATATATATAAATATATTCCCCTGCAGTCTGAATAAAAGAGATGAACTGCTCCTACAGCATCCTGATTTGTGATGATGTTTCCTTCTCCTTCTTCTGCACCCTCTCTCTCTGTTTAGCAAGCTCTTTAGTGAGTTTAAAAATTGACTACAAGTGGTCGATTTTGTTATTTTTTTTAATTTTTATTTATAAAATTAATAATAATTAATATAAAAATTATTCAAATAATTATTTTGAAATTTTAAAATATAAAAGCGACCACATGTGGCCGTTTTTTTTTTTTCTTAAAAAAAATAAAATAAAAAACTGTTGTTTTTTCCGACCATAATGTGTGGTTGGTTTTTCCGTTTTTTTTAGTAGTGGAGCTTGACTACAAGACCGGCAGAAGGAGCTTGACTACAAGACCCACCCATCGAGCAAGGTTAAAAGTTGACTTAGTGATCCGACGCTGTCGAGTGGAAGGGCCGTCACTTCTTGATTTGTTGGTCGTTAGTCAAGAAAAATCTAGGTCAAAATTCAAACTAACATGAATTAATATCACAGGTAAAAGTTTGAATAGATTTTTAGTAACGATAGGTACGTAGAAAATACTTGTGCATTGGAAATTCTGAATGGACTGATTATACTTATAACGCCAGTGACAGTTGTTGGCTGTGATTTTGACATTAGTCATTAACATAGTTAAATTATTTATATGAAGTTAATATTAATTCCAAGTGTTTGTTTATATGTATTTGGCTAATTAATAACCATGTTCGTTCTTTCCACATTTTGGTAGAGGAATTATATGACCTAGTGCTATTATCTTTGATCATATTCTGTTATGTACTTAACTAATAGTATTAATCGTGCACGATAAATTAATTATGTATTAATCGTGCACGATAAATTAATTATGTACTTATTTAACTTAACTATTAAACTGTCACGAGTCACCATAATTGATACGCATAATATATAAATGTATCAGTTAACTTGTATAATTGGCTGCCTGAACTTTCCCTTGTAGGTGAACTTCCCTTGGAAGCCTGAACTTGTAATCCCCAGAGGACACGCGTATCTTTAATTTTATACAAGTTTAGGTGTGTACTAAGTTAACTTCAATAATTTATGATCTCTAGTGGATCTTTCGGTAGGATTGAACCCAGATGAATTTCTGATCATCTATCAGAGAAAAACGAACGAATTAATCTTTTAAAATTCCCTTGACTGACTTGTTCTTAATTCTATCGGCAAATGCTTGACATAATAGATCGATCAAACGGTAATATATCCAAGTAAAAGATAATGTATGTTAGAATTTGCTGTGAAAGTTAACGGTAATATATCCAAGTAAAAGATGTATGTTAGAAGTTGCTGTGAAAGTTAATGGAGAAGAAATTTAAATGTCATAATTGATTCTTTGTATATTAGGGAAAAAAGAAAAGCATTCCAATCAATTATATTCAGCAACTAATCATTTGTATATTAGAATCCGCAATGGAAGTTAATATTTTTAATGACGTGATTGGTAATTAATTTATGTTTCCATGTATATGTTATAATTCCCTGAAAATAGAAGAAAAGAGAAGAGAGAAAGAGTGATTATTAGTTCTCTTGAAAAGTTCTTGATGGGGTTAATTACAATAGAAAAAAAGCGAAGGGAAAACTAATTTTGGGATTTCTAATTTTTCTATAAATTAGTTTAGGTATACGCGTTTCACGCGCGTATCTCATTTTAATGAAATTCAAATGTTACACTAAATAGGATATTTATTTAAATTGATAAAGATGAGTATAATAATTAAATTCAACATCTTTTAAATATGTAAAGATGGAGAATTTATTTAATTAAACCTAACCTTTACCAAAAAATTTTCAAAGCCGATCGACATTCATCTACCACCTATAAACTACAACAAAAAACACGATGATAAAGATATATAAAAACAATACAATTAAATCTAACTTTTACAAAAAAAATTCCTCAAAGCCGACAGACATTCATCAGCCACCTGTAAACTACAACAAAATAATATGAAAATAGCGATATCAAAACAATACATCTAGACTTAACAAAAAAAATTCTCAAACCAGAGATATCAAAACAATATAATTAAATCTAATCTTTACCTTAGAAAAATATTCAAAGTCAGTTGACATTTATCTTCTACCTGTAACTATAACAAAACAATACGATAAAAGAAATATCAAAATAATACAATTAAACCTAACCTTTACACACAAAAATTTCTCAAAATTGATCGACATTCATCTACGACCTGTAAACTATCATCTACGACCTGTAAACTATCACAAAATAATACACTAATAGAGATATTAAAATAATATAGTTAAACCCAACCTTTACCCAAAAAAAATCTTCAAAGCCGATCGACATTCATCTACTATCTGTAAATTAAAATAAAACAATACGATAATAGAGATATCAAAATAATGCAATTAAAACTAACCTTTCAATTTTTGTTGAGAGGAAATTTTGATCCTAAAGGCCGACTTGAATGAAAATAAAATAAGAAAATATAGTAAAAGTAGAAAAAGCTATATATATTTATATACACATATATACACACACGTTGAATTCAAGTTTAAAATAATTTATGCACATTTTTAGACCTTTTTTTTTTCAAAAATAAAGAAACTGTCCAAAAATGGACAAATTTATTATGTTAGTGTATATGCTGAATTCTATTTCAAATTTGGCAAATTTATATTTATTTGCCAAATATAAGGTACTATAATTAGGACTCTTTTAATAATGGTGATTTTTTATTTTTCCCAAAATATATATTATTTGTATTTATATATAATTATAATTTTAAAAAAATATAAAAAAGATAATTTTATTTAAAGGAGAGTGTTTTAATGAAAGGTAAAAAGTTTGAATAACTTTTCTAAGATTTTCACACTTTTATAATATTTTATATATATATATAGAAAGAGAGAGATTGTATATAGATTATTTTTGGTATACTTTAAAATAATGGTATTTTACATAAGTTGTATCACAATATTAATTGCTCACGTAATTGGCCGTTGTAGAATTTTCAACTAATTGACTTTCTTTTAAAAATTTAGTTAAGGTAATATTTTCATTAATTTAAAAGTCTAAAATTTAAGGTATATAAATCAAAAAAGGAAAGGTTTAATAACTAAATTTAAATGAATTTTAACTTTTAAATATTAAAAAAATAATGAAAGGCCAGTTTTGTCTATTGTAGAGTTTTTTAATGAAGGGTAAAAAGTTCAAATCATTTTTTTAAGGGTTTCACACTTTTAATATATTATAAATATATACATTCACTAAATATGGTAAAGTAGACATTCACTATATATGGTAAAGTAGACATTCACAATATATGGTAATATATTTATAACACTTCCTTGAATGTCTAATTGATAGATAATATGCCTCGTTAAAACTTACTGAAAAAAATCCGGTAAAAAAAAATGTAGTGAAGGAAAAAAAGTACACATCTCTGACAATATGTATATAGACTACCTCATTAAAAAGGAAGACAAAACCTTGACTGACTTGTTCTTAATTCTATCGGCAAATGCTTGACATAATAGATCGATCAAACTAGTAATGTGAAGATAATTTGCAGCCAATACAAGTTCCTTTAGTTCTGTGAAGCTCTTCTTCACGAATTCCTTGTCAAATTCTTCTATATCTTTTTCGTTTGACTTTGTCTTCTCTCCATGCTTCTTCATGTTAGGGTATTTGGGATTGGGATGAGGTTGAAATCGTCTTCCATCATGTTTTTAATTGTTCCAGATCGAACCGCGATGGATGCTTCAATCTCAAATTCCTCTTCTTCAGACGATTTGAGGATTAACACCTTTTACTGTTCGGTTTTCAATGACGATGCCATTGATATTGTTTTGGGAGAAGAACTCAAAAAGGCAGAATAAGTTGAGGGGTGTGGCGGAGTAGTGTATTTATATTTTATATAGTGATTGATTTTCCTTTTTCCTTTTCCTACTTTCTCCCCAACTCCCAATTAATGTTAGGTTAGGATTTATTACCTTAGTATATATTTTTATATATTTTTTTTTTTTTTTGCATATTTTAATTGTTAATTATGGTAACTTATATGGTATCTATATCAATATCTATAATCTATCTATATCTTTAATCTATAATATATTAAAAGTGAGAAAACCCTTAGGAATGTGATTCGAATTTTTTGCCCTAATTTTATGGTAACTTATATGGTATCTATATGTATAGAGAGATTATGTGTAGATATAGATTTATGGTATAAAGAATTCTAAACTCAACCACTCAAAACTCCAAACCAAATTAAAGATACAATGTTAATATACTATTTACGGTATAGAATAATTTTGAACATAAACAAATCATGGGAAGCTATATTTTACTCCTTAAATAGTTCTATTTTCTCTTACCATATAGTTTTACTCAAATAGTTTCGCGAAAAAAGTTTTAGTTGTTATTAATTGTGATGACTTCTAATATGGAAAGGTTTTACCATAAATATATTTAATTAATTTTCAATTCTTAAATATAAAATATTAGAAAAAATAGTGAAAAGATGATTTTATCTAAAACAAACACTTTTAATTAAGGGCAAAAAGTTCAAATCACATTTCTAAGGGCTTTCACACTTTTAATATATTATAAATATATATAAATAATCTATAATCTATAATCTAATAATCTATTAAAAGTGTGAAGACCCTTAGAAAAATGATTTGAACTTTTTACCCTTCATTAAAAGACTATTCTTTAGACAAAACTGTCTTTTCACTATTTTCTTTAATTTATTATTTAATTATTTTTTATTATATTAGCTAGACTTCCTAAAAAATATATAGGACTCCTAAAATATATGATAGGAGAATTAATTAATATTTTTCTTTCTACTGTACTTCCTAAAATAATATATGGTAGGAGAATTAATTCATATTTTTCTTTCTATTGTTCAATTAGAAAAATACTCCTAAAATAGGACTCTATTAAGAAAATACTTTTATAAATATTGAGATGTACATTAAATTAGAGAACAAATCGGTTTGCCTAATGGGAGAATATGATTGATACTCATCTAACTTGCTTCGATTGCATGTCTAGATTGGTGGATGCTTGATTTTCTAATGCTCAACTTCCATTAATATCTGTTCCCTATGTACCCACTTATTATCCTCAATAATCTTTCTTTCTTCATCTGGTGTGAAATCACATGGTATTTTAAATATCTTACGAATAGCCTCTGGTGTTTTGTCCTGAAGTTTATTAGCAATCGAATAACATACTGATTGAATCGCGATCGATTCTTCAATCTCAAATTCATCTTTGTCTGATGATTGCAAGATTAACATCTTTTTTGGTTTGGTTTCTGATATGAGTGTTAAGTGGGTCGGGCCAGATCAACCCGGAACCGGCCCGTGAAATTTTGCCGGGTTATAGGCCGGTCCAGATTCGGGCCTAGTTAAACGGGCCGGTCCGATTCTGGTCCCAACAGTAATTTTTTTTAAAAAAATCCTAAACCGGCCCACTTAACCCAACCCAGTCCAACCCACATAAATATGATCAAAACCGATTAAAAATCCGATCAAAAACCAAATTTTTTCTCTCCAATATATACTATATATACCCACCTATATACATTTTAAATACGTTAAACATACACTATATATCTATAGTATATACTACATTAGAATTTTAAAAATATATACACATAATACATATACACAATTACACATTTAATCGTGTATACGACTATACGTTAGTTAAATATATATACTACTCTAAATAAAACATATACTACAAGATATATACTATAGTCTAATGATAAATATAATAATTTATAAAACATATACACATGTATACGTTAAATATATACGTCCATAGAAGATATATACACACATATACGTACCATTCAATATATGTACTACTTTAAATAAAACATATACTACAATATATATATACTACAATAGTACAATATATACACACACTAAATATATAGTTAATAAAACATATACACATGTATACGTTAAATATATACTACATTAAAAAATATACACACATATATACGTACCATTCAATATATACGTACTACTTTAAATAAAATATACTTCAATATATATACTACAATATATACACACACTACATATATAGTTATATACTAATTTAGAAAATATATAAACATGTATACGTTAAATATATACTACTTTAGAAGATATACACACATATACGTACCATTCAATATAGACATACTAGTTTAAATAAAACATATACTACAATATATACACAAACTAAATATATAGTTATATACTAATTTATAAAATATATACACATGTATACGTTAAATATATACGTCTATAGAAGATATATACACATATATACGTACCATTCAATATATACTTACTACTTTAAGTAAAATATACTACAATATACACACACACTATATATAGCTATATACTAATTTATAAAACATATACACATGTATATGTTAAATATATACTACTTTAGGAAATATACACACATATATACGTACCATTCAATATATATGTATACATATAAAATATATGTACTTCTTTAAATAAAACATATGGTACTTTATATAATAAATTAATAATACTTTATAGTAAATTAGTAATATATTAAAATTAAGTATTTAATTTAAACTAAAAATTCAATTTAAATCATTAAATTGAAAAAATTACAAAGTAAGGACTAAGGAGTGAATGAATGTTGAATTTTATTGATTGCAAAATGATCCAAAATTTATAATTTACATGGATGAAAAATCTACAAATTTTGCATCATTTTTTTCAACTCATTCATGTTAATATTAACAGAAACTTGCATAGAATAGTCAAAGTCAACGGGGGCAAAACCATGCATTGGACTTGATTCTGCTGAGTTCTCCCGTGAAGTCATAATTTCTTCAAGTCTTTGCTCATTGTTCGGCTCCGCTTCCATTCCTTGATTTCTTCGTTCGGCTCTAATTCAATCTCTAAGGCAAACTAGAACATTCATTGCATTGCTTCCCAATGAATATCGGTTGTCTCCAAGCTGCTGTCGTCCCTGACTAAAAACGCTCTCCGATGCAACAGTTGACACTGGAACATTCAGGATATCTCTAGCAAATCTTGAAAGCACAGGATATTGCGCTTCATTATTCCTCCACCAATCCAACGTGTTGATCCGTCGTCTGCGATACTCTAGCGGCGATCAGAGATAATACTTCAGCTATTCTTGATAAGTTGTTGTGTAAGCTCCCTCCTCAACACTGTTCCAACAAGGTAAATCATAAAAGTGATCAGAAAAACCACTATATGCCGGCCTTTTAGAAGATGATGGTTCCTCGGAAGGACGAGGAGCGACGATTGGAGTGATATTTATCGGTACAGCTAAATCAACATTGTTGTTATATACTTTATCTATGTAAGCGTTCGCATCGGATATAGCCGTCCACAAATCAGGTTGTTCTTGTTCTTCATCATCAGAATCATTGTTAGTATTTATTTCTAAGTTAGAATAAATAATAGTACTAAAGTGACACATAGTATTATATTTCATGCACGGATTTAGCATAGCACCAACCAAGTAAATAGGGAGAATCGAAAAAAAATATTTTTTAAATTTAGCAAACATGGCACCAACAACTTCTTTGTAACCTTCTTTATTTTTATATTTTTTGAGCAAACCAGAAATATCGGCTATATATGCCAAAATATTACAAATAGTAGGATAATAAGCACCAAAAAATTCAACCGTAGCTATATAATTTTTTTTAAAAAACTTAACAAGATCATTAATTACAGTCCAGTCAGAATCATGTAGCATGCAGTGGGAAGAATTAGCAAATGAACCACAATGTTGGTTAAAAGATAGTGTAATAGGAACTCTATATTTATAACAAGTTTTAAAAAAATCATATGTAGCATTCCATCTAGTTTCACATTCTTTAGGCATCAATATCGGTGCAAGTCCATTTTGTTCACATTTAAGTTTAAAGTCTTTAATTCTTTTTCTATGATTATTTCCTGAATAAAACCAACGGCAAGCCGGATTTTTTCAATATAAAGCTCAAAAAACTCAAGACCAGCTCTTACAATTAAATTATATATATGACAAGCACACTAAACATGAAAATTTCAGGTAACGGCGGAGATAGCTTAGATTTTAATTTTGTTATAGTAGTCTTGTTGTTAGAAGCATTATCAAAAGCAATACATAAGATTTTTTTTAATACCATAAAATTCTGCAACTTTAGTAATCGAATCAACAATAAAATCTCCAGTATGTTTACGATCTCCATCATATAAAAAAGCGAGAATGCGTTTTTGGATAACAAAATTACTATCTATTCAGTGACAAGTAATGGTTAAATAATCATTTTTATTTACAGCACGACCAAGATCAGAAGTTAGGGACATTCTACATTGAATATTTTTTAGCAATGTTGATAAATAAAAATAATATTGTGAATGAAGTCTAAAAATATCGGCCTTACAAGTACTTCTAGGAATACCATTAAACAAAGGATTATAAATTGCTTGAATATAATGAATAAAGACATCAGAAGAAGGAAAACTAAAAGGTAAACAACCCACAACTACCATTTTAGCTATTTCTTCCCGGTCCCTTAATTTATTATACTTCTTCATTACCTGACCGGTTGCTGGGTCCATTCTAGTTTGTGCTGACCCACCAACATCCGCACCACCTTGTGTATTTTTTAACTCTCTTTCGTGATTATCACTTATATATCTCATTAATGTACCCGTACCCTGTAAGACCCCGCAAAGTTTCCTCGTAGTTTGTGCCTTTAGAGCGTGTCAAGTGAAGCGTAATTCTAGCCCTAAAAGATTAATGAGTGACTTCCAAAGTGATTAGTGTTTAAACCTTGTTGAATTTTCCTAAAAATGACTTTTTATCGAGTGAGAAATTAAATTATCTTTCCAACGATACCCATTTCATCAAAATCCGACATCGAAAGAGAAAGATATGGTCATTTTACAGAAAGCAGTAAAATCGCCCAGGTGAGACGGAGAGGGCCGACGAACCGTCGAGCTTGCGACGGACCGTCGCCCAAACTATCACAGAGGAGGCAGTGAGACCCCGTTCTAGTTAAGCGCGACGGTAAGGTCGACGGACCGTCAGGACCTCGACGGACCATCGCACCCATCGTTGCGGTCGAGATAGTGAACTAAGTTCTAGCCCAGGTGCAACGGTTAGGACCGACGGACCATTGGGCCCTCGACGGACCATCGTACCCCACCAATTAGTAGTTTTAAGTCATTTTAAAAAGGGCTTATTGGTCTTTTTCCACCCTATTAACACTCTGATATATCCAGAACGAAGCTGAGGGCTTCATTATTCATTCAAAGCATATCAAAGATAGGGTTTCTTCCTAAAAAACAAACTCAAATTTCCTTCTCTAAGAAATTCAAGAATCCTCCCTAGATTTTACAAATTGAGTTGAGAATCAAGATTCCCAAGTCAAGGGCTTCAAGCACCCTCACTCAAGAGAGTTCTAAAGAGAGTTTCAAGCAAGTTGTTTACCTACAAGTCATAATCTAAGGTATGTGGGGTTTGAACAAGGACACTTCTTTCGTCCTTGTGCCCAAAAGCTGTTTTAATTACGAGAATATATGATTTTCTTTGTTTTCTTATGAAATTGAAGTATGGGTTTATACCCTATGTTGTTATTCCTTGAGATTTTAATAGTTTCAATGTTCTAGAAATTGAAGTACATGAGTATGTTGAGATTTTAAGGCAAAATGTTGAAAATTTCTAATTTTCTATATGATTTATGAATCCTTATGACATTTAGTATGCTTTTGATGAGTCTTAACTTGAGATTTGATTATGGGTCATTATGCCCTACTTGAGATTTGCAGTTTTATGAACTTTTGTGCTATAAGCACCCATGAATTGAGTACTTTGAGATTTTTGAGAAAGATTTGGCCTTTTGGTCATAATAAAGTTGAAATCCACATTGATTATGATTTAAAGCAAATAGAAATATGTCTTGGTCTTCATTATAGACCCTTCAGTTATTTTGAGGTGGATTTCCTAAGAGTTCTAAGCTGAGTATAGGAATAATATTTAGCACCGAGTTGGGTATGATTCCAAGGTCTCATACCCCAGAACTACGTGCCACCATAGGTTCGAGATTTATGGGCCCAAGGCCGAGATAGTGATCACTAAATATGAGGTTCTACTCTGATGGAAAGGATAGAACAACTCTCCCCAATATGGGAAAGACGTTGGACTCCATGTAGCTCACATGGTTTATGTCGATTAGAAGAAACTCCCGAGTTCCAAGTGTCCCGAGTCTAAAAGAGTTCTAGAGTTCCCAAGTGTTAAAAAGTTCTGAGTTTTTAAGTTTTAAAGAAGTTTTACTCTCCATGAGATAAAAGCATGAGTTTGAGAGTATTTCCTAAAGCTTCGTTTAGCCTTCAAGTACTAAGAATAAGAGGAGAGTATAGATTTAAAATTTAAGTATAATGACTCATGAGATTTGTGTTACATGTTTCACTATTCATGATTTATGAGTTTTATATTCTAGACTTATTCGAGCTATGTGAGTCATTTCTATTTGCATGCATGATTTTATTAAAGAGTATTGATATTGTTTGATGCAAATGCATACACCCCATATACTCAGTACATTCTCAAAGTGCTGATCCACATATACATCTATGTGCTACATTGTCTTATAATGTAGGTTCAGGTGCTCAGTCTTAGAAGTGACCGTGATTCCCGAGTGCCTAGCCTACATCCCATAGTTGGTGAGTCCTCATGGTTTGAGGGCTTATTTTCTTAGATTTTTAGTTGTTATTACTTTCATATCAGTTTGAGTTAGTTGAGGGTCTGTCCTAATGGCTCTCCAATTTGAGTAGTAGAGGCTTTGTCAGACTAGACTTGCAGTTGTGTTTTAGACTTTCAGTATTTTATATTTCAGATTATGTTTTCCAGTTATTTCAGTTTTGACATGATATATTATAGTCTTATTACTTGACTTGATATCCCAAAGTGAGAGATAGAGATAGTAACCAGCTCGAAGGGTTAGCTTGGGGCTACTTGTAGTCTTAAGCACCATGTGATGCTCCGGAATGAGATTTTGGGGCGTTACAAACTTAGTATCAGAGCCTAAGATTTAAGGAGTCTTAGGGAGTCTGACAAGCCGTGTTAAGTAGAGTCTTGATCATCACTGTGTAGCGCGCCATATCTATGAGCAAGAGGCTACAAGATGTTTTAGGAAAAAGTTATTTCTTTCTTTCAGATTCTAAAGTGCCTACAGTTGTCCCTCTCATCTATTAATTTGTGCTCTCTTATTTCAAAAAATACCTCCCCGAAGAGCGAATTCTCGCAGAAACAATAATAAGCAACCTCAGCCTGTTGATCCCTTGAATGAGACTATGTCTTATGCTGAGTTTCGAGCGGCCTTTTAGGCGTTAGCACGAGCAGTCACCGCTAATGTTCAGGCCAATAATCAGGCCACATTCCGAAGCAGCAGGAAAGTGATTTAGCTGTTACTAGGATTTATGATTTCATGCGGATGAATCCACCAGAGTTTTATAGGTCTAAGGCAGGTGAGGACCCACAGTTATACCTTGAGGAGGTGAGGAAGATCACATATGTGATGTATATTTTTGAGGAAGAAAGTGTTGAGCTGGCGTCTTACAGGTTGAATGATATTGCTTATGACTGGGTTGTAGTATGGAGAAATGGTAGAGGTGAGGATGCTTCTCCTATGACTTGGTAGGTGTTCCAATATGCATTCTTGGACAAGTTCTTCCCACTTGAGATGAGAGAAGCGAAGATTGAGGAGTTTATAAACTTCAGGCAGGGTTCCATGACTGTTAAGGAGTACTGCTTGAAGTTTACCAGTTAGCCAAGTATGCTCTTGATTTGATTGCTGACACCCGAGCTAGTATGGGTAAGTTCGTGATAGGTATTTATGATTTGGTACTGAAAGAGTGTAGGACTGGGATGCTGAATAGGGATATGGATCTGTCTAGGTTGATGATACATTCTTAGCAAATAAAGGCAGATAAGATAAGGGAGAGAGATAGAGTGAGGGGTAATAAGAGGGATAGATCTGAGCAGCATGAGTATAGTTAGGCTAGGTTCCATAGAGGGACACCCACAGTTCCAGATCCGTTCTTCTATTCCAGCGCCTTCATCAGCTAGTGCTCCCATACCTAGAAACAGGCAGGAGCAAGGGAACAGGTCTTCTATGTCTAGGTTGCAAAACAGTGTAAGTAACAAACCTCATTATCCTCCATGTGCTAAGTGTTGTAGGGACCATCCCGGTGAGTGTTTAGCAGACCAGAGGGGTTGTTTTGGTTGTGGCAAGCTGGGCCACAGACTTAGAGAGTGTCCACATGCTAGACAAGGGAACAAAGATACCCGACCTCAGACACAGGCTACTAATGCACCAACTTCTGTAGCCCATCCCATCCCTGCTCAGGGTGCATCAACTAGCACTGCTGGCGGTTAGCGCCAGAATAGATTATATGCTCTACCATCCCATCAGGAGTAGAAGGAATCTCCCGATGTTGTCACTAGTATGCTCCGTGTATTCCACTTTGATGTTTATGTATTATTGGACCCCGGGTCAAGTTTTTCTTATGTGACCCCACTGGTTGCTATGAATTTTGAAATGGGTCCCGAAAAGATTCCTGAGCCTTTCCTAGTTTCTACTCTAGTAGAGATGTCAGTTGTTGCTATGCAAGTGTATAAAAATTATCCTATTACTGTTCTTTATAGAGTCATACTTGCTGATTTGATTGAGTTAGACATGGTAGATTTTGACCTTATTCTGAGTATGGATTGACTTCATTCTTTTTATGCATCTATAAACTGTCATACCCATGTGGTCAAGTTTTAGTTTCTTGATGAGCCAGTTTTTGAGTGGTCCGGGAGTTCAGTATATTCCAAGAGTCATTTTATCTCCTATCTCAGAGCTAAAAAGCTAATATCCAAAGGTTGCATCTATCACCTAGTTAGAGTTAAAGACACTAAGTACGAGATTCCAACTATCCAGTCAGTCAACATTGTTAATGAGTTTCCTAATGTTTTTTCAACAGATCTCCTAGGGGTACCTCCCGATAGAGAGATATAATTCGGGATTGGCCTTCTTCCCGACACATATCCCATCTCTATTCCGCCATACCGTATGGCACCTACAAAGCTTAAGGATTGAAAGAGTAACTCAAAGGTCTTTTAGACAAAGGTTTCATAAGGCCCAACGTTTCTTTTTGGGGTGCACCTATTCTTTTCGTGTTGAGGAAAGATAGTTCTTTGCGTATGTGCATTGATTATCGTCAACTTAATAAGGTTACAGTAAAAAATAAGCATTCTCTTCTGAGAATTGATGACCTATTTGATCAGTTGCAAGGTGCAAGTTATTTCTCCAAGATAGACCTTAGATCCGGCTATCACCAGCTTTAGGCAAGGGAGTGTGACATCCCAAAAATATCCTTCCGAACCCGTTATGGTCACTTTGAGTTTCTAGTCATTTCTTTCGGGCTAACCAATGCCCCAGCAACCTTTATGGACCTCATGAATCGAGTGTTCAAATAGTATCTTGATATGTTTGTCATAGTGTTCATAGATGATATCCTTGTGTACTCTCGTACTGAGAATTACCATGTAAATCATCTTAGGATTGTCTTGCAAACTCTTAGAGATCACTAGTTGTTCGCCAAATTCAACAAGTGTGAATTTTGGTTAAGGTTCGTAGCTTTTCTGGGTCATATCATTTTAGCCGAAGGCATTAAAGTTGATCCCCAAAAGACAGAAGCTTTAAGAAATTGTCCTAAAACTATTTCTCCATCTGGCATTAGAGGTTTCTTGGGTCTGGCTGGATACTACCGCTGTTTTGGTGAAGGTTTCTCTTCTATTGCGTCCCCCATAACCCGATTGATCCAAAAGAAAGTTAAGTTCCTTTGGTCAGATTCCTGTGAGAAGAGTTTTTAGGAGTTGAAAACTCGACTTACTTCAGCCCCTGTATTGACTTTTCCTGATGGTACGGATGGTTTTGTGGTATATTGTGATGCCTCTAGAGTTGGTTTGGGTTGTGTATTGATGCAGAGAGGTAAGGTTATAACCTATGCCTCTAGACAGTTGAAGTCGCATGAAAAGAATTACCTGAACCATGATCTTGAAATAGCTGATGTGGTCTTTGCTTTGAAAATATGGAGACACTATTTGTATGGTGTTCATGTTGATGTGTTTACTGATCACAAAAGCCTACAACATATATTTACTCAGAGAGAGTTGAATATTAGACAGAGGAGGTTAGAGTTACTAAAAGATTGTGATATGAGTGTACTATATCATCCCAGCAAGGCTAATATAGTGGTAGATGCCCTTAGCAGGTTGTCTATGGGTAGTGTCATTCATGTAGAGGAAGGTAAGAAAGAGTTATCTCGTGATGTGCATCATTTAGCTAGACTGAGTGTTAGGTTGCTTGATTCAGCTGAGGGGAGTATCTTGGTGCAGAGTAGTTCCAAATCCTCTTTAGTTTTGGAAGTGAAGGAGAAACAAGACAGAGATCCTAGTTTGGTCAGACTGAAGGAGTCAGTAAAGGACCAAAAGGTAGAGGTTTTCTCCAAAGGGTGAGATGGCGTGTTGTTATTGCAGGGTAGATGGTGTGTTTCGTGTGTTGATGATCTGAGGCAGAGGATTATGGCTGAAGTGCATGGCGCGCGGTATTCTATTCATCCCGATGCTACCAAGATATACCGCAACTTACGAGAAATCTATTGGTGGAGTGGTATGAAGAAGGATATAACTGAGTTTGTAGCGAAGTGTGTAATGTACCAACAGGTTAAGGTGGATCACAAAATACCTGGTGGTGTGATGTAAGAGTTTGGTATACCCACTTGGAAGTGGGAAGAGGTGAATATGTATTTCGTGACTGGTTTACCTCTTTCGTGTCATCATCATGATTCTATTTGGGTGGTTGTGCATAGGTTGACTAATTTTTCATATTTCTTGCCTGTGCATATATCTTATACGACTGAGGATTATGCTAGACTGTATATCCGAGAGTTAGTTAGGTTGCATGAAGTCTCCTTGTCTATCATTTCGGATAGGGGTACTCAGTTCACTTTGCAGTTTTGGAGAGCTTTTCAGAGGGGTCTTGGCACCCAAGTTCACCTGAGTTCTTCTTTTCATCCATAGACAGATGGGCAAGATGAAAGGACCATCCAGACTTTGGAGGATATGTTGAGAGCATACGCTCTTGACTACAAAGGTAGTTGGGATGAACATTTGCCATTGATAGAGTTTGCTTATAACAATAATTACCATGCTAGCATCAAGATGGAACCATTTGATGCCTTGTATGAGAGGAGATGTAGATTACCCATAGGTTGGTTTGAAGTGGGTAAAGCTGCTTTGATTGAACCTGATGCAGTATTTGAGGCTATGGAAAAGGTGAAAATGATTAGAGAAAGGTAGAAGACGCTCAGAGTCATCAAAAGTCATACGCCGATGTGAGGAGAAGAGATCTTGAGTTTAAGGTGGGTGATTTGGTGTACATACAGATTTCACCCATGAAAGAGGTGAAGATGTTTGGTAGAAAGGGGAAGCTTAGTCCCCGTTATGTTGGCCCGTATAGAGTTTTAATCCATGTTGGGAAAGTAGCCTATGAAGTTGAGTTGCCCGCAGAGTTGTCAGCTATCCATCCTATTTTTCATGTCTCCATGCTTGAGAAACATATTGGTGATTCCGTTGTAGTGGATCCTTCAGAGGGTGCTGATATTTAGAACAGTCTTTCATTTGATGAGATTCCCATTGAGATCCTAGATTTCCAGATCCGTAGACCGAGGAACAACGAGGTTCCCTTGGTCAAAGTTTTATGGCGGAACCAATCAGTTGAGGGCGCTTCTTGGGAGGCAGAAGCAGATATGTGAGCCAAGTACACACACCTCTTCTCCGCGAGTTCAGATCAAGCCGAAGGTATTATTCTTCCTTAATTCAGCCATTTTATTCTAAAATTCAGCTATGTATCTATTCTTACATGAGTTCTTGTGATTTTTGAAGTATTCGAGAGTTTTAGAAAGATAGGGAGCCCGCTTAACAAAGTGCTTCAGCTATGTGTACTCAGTTTTCCCTATGTTCTTAGTCTAACTAGCGACATTCGAGGACGAATGTTTCCAAGGGGGAGATATTGTAAGACCCCGCAAAGTTCCCTCATAGTCTGAGCCTTTAGAGCGTGTCAAGTGAAGCATAATTCTGTCCCTAAAAGATTAAAGAGTGACTTCCAAAGTGATTAGTGTTTAAACCTTGTTGAATTTTCCTAAAAATGACTTTTTATCGTGTGGGAAATTGAATTATATTTCTAACGATACCCATTTCGTCAAAATCCGACATCAGAAGAGAAAGATATGGCCATTTTATAGAAAGCAGTAAAATCGCCCAGGTACGACGGAGAGGGCCGATGAGCCGTCGAGCTTGCGATGGACAGTTACCCAAACCGTAGCAGAGGAGGCAGTGAGACCCCGTTCTGGTTCAGCACGATGGTAAGGTCGATGGACCATCGGAACCTCGACGGACTATCGCACCCATCGTCATGGTCGAGTCAGTGAACCAAGATCTGGCTCAGGTGCGACGGTCAGGACCGGCGGGCCCTCGATGGACCGTCTTACCCCACCGTCGCATATCCCGATCTATAACTTTAAGTCATTGTAAAAAGGGATTTTTGGTATTTTACCATCCTTTTAACACTCTAATATATCCAGAACGAAGCTGAGGGTTTCATTATTAATTCAAAGCATCTCAAAGCTAGGGTTTCTTCCTCAAGAACAAACCCAAATTTTCTTTTCTAAGAAATTCAAGAATCCACCCTAGATTTTACAAATTGAGTTGAGAATCAAGATTCCCAAGTCAAGGGCTTCAAAAACCCTCACTTAAGAGAGTTCTAAAGAGAGTCTCAAGCAAGTTGTTTACCTACAAGTCATAATCTAAGGTATGTGGGATTTGAACAAGGACACTTCTTTCGTTCTTGTGCCCAAAAGTTGTTTTAACTACAAGAATATATGATTTTCTATGTTTTCTTATGAAATTGAAGTATGGGTTTATACCCTATGTTATTATTCCTTTAGATTTTAATAGTTCCAATGTTCTAGAAATTCAAGTACATGAGTATGTTGAGATTTTAAGGCAAAAGGTTGAAAATTTCTAATTTTCTATATGATTTATGAATCCTTATGACATTTAGTATGCTTTTGATGAGTCTTAACTTTAGATTTGATTATGGGTCATTAAGCCCTACTTGAGATTTACAATTTTATGAACTTTTGTGCTATAAGCACCCATGAGTACTTTGAGATTTTTTAGAAAGATTTGGCCTTTTGGTCATAATAGAGTTGAAATTCACATTGAGTATGATTTAAAGAAAATAGAAATATGTCTTGGTCTTCATTATAGACCCTTGAGTTATTTTGAGGTGGATTTCCTAAGAGTTTTGAGCTGAGTGTGGGAGTAGTATTTAGCATCGAGTTGGGTATGATTCCAAGGTCTCATACCCCAGAACTACGTGCCACCATAGGTTCAAAATTTATGGGCCCAAGGCTGAGATAGGGATCACTAAATATGAGGTTCTACTCCGATGGAAAGGATAGAACAACTCTCCCCAACGTGGGCAAGACGTTGGACTCCATGTAGCTCAGATGGTTTATGTCGGTTAGAAGAAACTCCCGAGTTCCAAGTGTCCCGAGTCTTAAAGAGTTCTAGAGTTCTTAAGTGTTAAAATGTTCTTAAAAGTTCTGAGTTTTTAAGTTTTAAAGAAGTTTTACTTTCCATGAGATAAAAACATGTGTTTGAGAGTATTTTTTAAAGCTTCCTTTAGCCTTCAAGTGCTGAGAATAAGAGGAGAGTATAGATTTTAAAGTTAAGTATAATGACTCACGAGATTTGTGTTACATATTTAACTATTCATGATTTATGAATTTTATATTCTAGACTTATTCGAGCTATGCAAGTCATTCCTATTTGCATGCATGATTTTATTAAAGAGTATTGATATTGTTTGATGTAAATGCATACATCTCCATATACTCAGTACATTCTCAAAGTGTTGATCCACATATACGTCTATGTGCTATATTGTCTTATAATATAGGTTCAGGTGCTCAGTCTTAGCAGTGAATGGATTCTCGAGTGCCTAGCCTACATCCCACAGTTGGTGAGTCCTCATGGTTTGAGGGCCTACTTTCTCAGATTTTCAGTTTTTATTACTTTCATATCAGTTCGAGTTATTTGGGGGTCTGTCCCAATGGCTCTCCAGTTTGAGTAGTAGAGGCTTTGTCAGACTAGACTAGCAGTTGTGTTTTAGACTTTCAGTATTTTATATTTCAGATTATGTTTTCAAGTTATTTCAAGCTTCAGATGATATATTATAGTCTTATTTCTTGACTTGATATCCCAAAGTGAGAGATAGAGATAGTAGCCGGCTTAAAGGGTTAGCTTGGGGCTACTTGTAGTCTTAAGCACTGTGTTACACTCCAGGATGAGATTTCGGGGCGTTACATACCCCCTTACTTTCCTCCTCTTTTATGCTTATATATTTGTTGCCAAATATTGCATTGCAACTCAATATCTGATATACGTTCGAAAAATTGCCATGCAATACTAGTTTTTTTACAAGCTTTTGGGGAACGGAGAGGATAGGGAGGGAGATTAACCAATTCGGATCTAACGTTTGCATTTCCTACTGCGGGTGTCTCACCAATATTTTTATCATCTTCATCTAAATTAACCGCATCTACTTCATTTTCTTCTTCTATACCATAATTTTTCTGAGCTTCTACATAATTCATATCGTGAGTACCTACACCTATTTCTTCCTCAAAAAGTTGTTAAGCGGTACCGGAGGCGGAGGCACACATATATAGCTACTAGTTGAAGTACCTTTACCACTAGTAATTCACTTTTTACTACCACTATCACTTCTGGGACAATTTTTTTTAACACCTTTAGTGGCGAGATTTCTTAATTTATCCATAATATAAATTAAACTAAAAAAATTCAAAATATACAAATATAATAAAATTAAATATTCAGCAATTAATACACAAATTAAAAATTAAACGTAAGAGATGGAACGACAATACCAAATTTTAGAAGTATCCGAAGGTTGCGAATTTAGAAGCTTCCACTCGTACTTTGTAATCGCAAAATCAAAAAATTAAAGTGAGCACTTTAGGAAATTAAATGTATATAATATTTGAGAGTTGAGATTTGAGAGAGAATGAGTTTTGAGAGAATGAAAAATTGTGTAAAAAATGATTTGAAAGTGTAGGGTATTTATAGGAATTATTTTGGAGTTAAAAATTAATTTTAAATGATTTTTTTTTTAAAATGGCCAAATTAGCTGTTTGGACCCAAAAACGGCTATGTAGCCGTTGGGCCAACGACTACTTTGGGCACACTTGTTAGTTTTTTTTTAAACTGGACCGATTAACCAGCGGAACCGGACCGGGTTAACCGGGCCCAAAATAAAAAATAACCTAGTCCGGGACCCGATACCCTACAGCCCGTGGGCTGATCCGGCCGGATTGACTAGGTGGTCCAGGTCAGCCCGGCCTGTTGACACCCTTAGTTTCTGATGATGATGATGCCATTGATATTTCTGGAGGAATAAATTGTTTTGAAGAAAAGCTCAAAAAACGTATAGAGAATAATATGTTGAGAGGTGAGGTAGGGTACTGGACTAGTGTATTTATAGTAATTGATTTTTTCTTTTCTATCCTAGTTCTTATTAAATTATGAAAAAGATTCGGTAAAACAATTTTTTTTAAATTTGCTTTCACACTTCTAGAAGCTTTTGAAACTACAATAATTTCTTTTTGATTTTACCTTGGTCGAGTAAAATTTGTATTTCATTTTCCCAAATCTTTACAAACTAAAGTTTGTTTTATGATTTCCCTATTTTACTTTGAGTGGTGACTGAAGCCACTTGGGGGCTTGAGCTGTAGGTGACAAAATAGTTTTAAAATGAGGTGCAGGTGACTCAAGTGTTAATAATTGAGTGTAGGTGACAATTACTTTATTATGGATTAAGAAAGTTGGGTAAGTTTGAAAATAGCCTAAAAGTTTTTAAATTTACACTTTGATCTAAATATTTACCTAATATAATAGAAAACGAAGGGGGAAAAGGAGCATTTCTCTCTCTTCTCATCCATTGTTGTTTTCTCTCTCTTAGTGATTTTTGCTATTCATTGTTGCTGTTGCTTTATTCATCATCCATCACTTTATTATCATCATCTTCTACTTCATTATCATCTCCATCTTTTTCTTGTTGGCCATTATTGTTGTTGTTGTTGTTACCGCTACTGCTGCTAGCAATCTGACCAATTTCATAGGTTAAATTTTGTTTCATACATCTCTTTCCACTTTGGCATTACTTCACAGGAGACTTTGGTAAGTTAAATTATGATTTTTAGTTGAATTTGTCATCTGGGTAACTGTTATTGTGTTTGTTTTCCAACAATAGATAGCACGCGAACATGAATGCAACATAAGAGACATCTGTTTAAATAGATCAATAATCTGTTGCGATAGATGAGCCATTTGTTGCAATGGAAGAGGTATGTTGAATTCATGTTTGTGGTTGAATCGAGAATATGAGTCATCTATTGCAACAGACTAGTTATTTGTTGCAACAGGGGTAAATATCTGTTGCAACAGATTAGGGACCTGTTACAATAAAACCTAAACTCGATTTTGATAAACTAATTATCTGTTGCAACAGATTAATAACCTATTGTAACAGAACCTGTACTCCGTTCCAACAGACTCGTCGTCTGTTTAAACAAATATATAGTCTGTTGCAATAGATGTTTCACCTGTTACAATGGATGACTCGTCTATTGAAATCAAGTTCAAGAGCATAACATGAATCCCAACAGGTAAGTAATCTGTTGCGATTAATCACTTACCTGGTGCAACAAATTACGCATTTGTCAGAATTCATGTTACGTCACTATGTAATCACTATTAACTTTTTTTTAACAAATGACTTTATTTAGGTACCACTAATGAAGGGATCAATAACAATAGGGGTGAATTGTCATGGCCAATGGATCGAGAAGAGCAATCAATATGTATGACACTGGAAGGAGGGTGAAGTGCTAGAGATGATAGCTATGACAGTTCAAAGTGATGTTTCGTATGATAATTTTGTGAACTTAATCATCAACTATTGTGGACTGAATTGTCAACCGGAAGAACTCATCATCAGATATATGTACAACTCTTTTGAAAATTAGAGGGTACTCCCTTTCAAGATAACCAATTAGGTTCGGTTGTGTGCTTATCTTAGTGATTCATCCAGGCCGGTGTTAAGGGTGTACATGGTTGAAAAGATGAGAGAGAATGAGAACCAAAATATAGAAGAACAACACAACAAGACATCTTTGATGATAAGTTGGATGATCTAGACATGAACATTTCAGATGATGATCAAACACCTACGCTCGTTGATGCGACCTATACGGTGAGCAGTTCTTCTCGATCGACACAGTCTACCAATCGTCAAGATGATGAAACCAACTTTTACAAGGGAATGTCATTCAAGGACGAGGAAGAACTATCTACTGCTTTATCTATTTCTTGCTTGAAAAAAGATTTCAGAATAATGAAAGTGATTAATTCGAGAAAAGTGTTTTGCTATAAATGTGCTAATCCAAAATGCAAGTGTTGGTTGAGAGTGGTGAAGTACTCAAGTTATAACAGATTTGTCATTCATAAACATAAAAAGTATCACACAAGTGGTTCGGAGCATATTTTGGGCCAAAATCCTCACGCCACGACAAAGGTCCTCAGTTAATATTTCAAGAATAGTTTGTCCGATGGCAAAGGCCCTTCTACAAGGGTTATAGCCAATCAAATCCTTATGGAATTGGGTGTCCTAGTCAGTTATTGGAAGATATATATGGCCATGGGGATTGCCAAGGACTTGGTTATGGGAACACACGAGTATGGGTATGCAGTCCTCGATTCCTACCGTTACATGCTTGAGTCCACAAATCCCGAAAGTAAGACGGCATTGCATGTTGATTAAAATGGAAGGTTCAAATACTTTTTTGTATCCTATGGTATTTGGATTAAAGGTTTTTGATATTTGAGAAAAGACATGGCCGTCGATGGTACTTTCTTGAGTAACAGGTATAATGGAGTTTTGCTAGCAGCAGTGGCACAGGATACGGAGAGTCACATCTTTCCTGTCTCTTTTTGTGTAGTATACAAGTAAGGTGATGCCTCTTATGGATATTTTTTGAACAACTACAAAGCCGTGTCGAAGATACCAAAGTGTTGTGTTTTGTTTTGGATAGGCATCTAAGTATTCCAAAGATGAGTTTAATTTTTTTACTTCAGCTTACTTTGGTTGTTGCATCAGACATCTTGGAGAGAATATTCGAACCAACTTTCACAACGAAAGGGTCGTGACCCTTTTTTATAAAGCAACTAGAGCATATAGTACAGAGGAGTTTTTAGACCATTTTAATCAAATAGTAGATATGCATCCCAAGGCAGTAAAACATCTAGTACGTGTCGGTTTTAAGAGATGGAGACGGGCATTCTATCCCCGGCATATAGGTACATTTTTATGAATTTAATGTCTTGTTTGAGTTACAAGTTTAGTATGACGTCGTACTAAGTGATTATTTTGTATAGGTACATTATTATGACGTCAAACATAGCCGAATCGGTAAATTCATTGTTTGGTGATGAAAGAGAATTTACCATCAAGGCTTTGTTTGAAATAATAAACAAAAAGTATGACCAATTTTTTCACGAAAGATGTGTGTAGTATGAGAAACCACGAACCCCATTTCTTGTAGAAGCGAGAAAAATAATATCAACGAACATCAGTTTGGGGAATAGGTTATCATCTCATCAAATAGTAGATTACAAGTTCATTATCAACGGTCATGGTGATGTTGCCACGGTTTATCTTCAAACAAGATCTTATACATGCAGAGTTTTTGACTTGGACCAAATACCCTATCCACATGTTATGGCAGCACTTTGAACTCAATACGATGCAAAATATGGACCTAAAATTTACAAGCACTCTTCTCCATATTATTTGGTGGAAAAATATGCAATGAAATATAGTGGGCATATTACTCTGGTGCCTCCCGAAGAATCTCGGGTTGTTTCTCGAAAGCTTTTAGAGAGATTAATACCTCCTCCATATATTGATCCAAGCACTATCAAATTGGGAAGACGGTGATATAAGATGAGGCGTGGAATCGGTGAATCATTTCCATCAAGAAGAAACAAGTGCTCTGTATGTAAGAGTGCTGGCCACAAAAGAACTACATGCCTGAATCGTAATCCACTATGATCGTTGTAATTGAAAAAACTTGTGTTGTTGTTTGTTATTTGTTGTGGGATTTTATATATTTAACTCATTGTTGTGAACGTAAATATTATCACTTAATATATATAATATCTTTTTTATTAACTTGTGCATCAATAAAAAGAGGCAAAACATGAACTAAATACAACAGACTACAAAATTATTTTCAACAGGTTACTCATCTGTTGCAACAGATAGACATTATCTGGAAGAACACAATGCAGTTTATCAAACTGGAATATTTATCTCCAACAGATGATGAATCTATCACAACAGATAGATAATCTGTTGATAGAAACCCAATAGATGACCAATCTATTCCAACACATGGTCCATCCGTTGAAACTTAAAAGTCAAAATTGCTATTGGATTCAAAATTTCTCCTTACCTTAAACCGTCGACATGTTAACATGTTTAGAAGAAGAAATAAATTAAATAAAATAAGAATTAAAAAGTCAAAGTCGACCAAAAATAATTTTTTCATTAAATAAAAAAAATACATTAGGTATAGATCCAATATAGAAAAATTAAAATACATACGCTAAAAGAAAAAACACATTCTAATTATTATCATCATCATTATTATTGCCCGCCGACCAATCGTCAACTGGCCACAACAGGGCCCTCATCAGCCTCTGCATCTCTCTGAACATCCTTGCTCTCATGGTGACCAACTTCCTTTGTAGGTCGTTAACCTACCTCTGAAGTTCTCTCACGGTGTCGTGTAAAATAGCAATGTCCTAAACAGGACCAGCCATATCTAGAACACACATGAATTGACAAAAAAGTAAACACAAAAGTAAAGAAAAGAGTTCGAATGTAATACAACGTATACAACCAACTGGTAGATTTACACAGAAAAAAACTTACCTACCTCAATAAGAAAGGAGTATGCTCTTTGTATAAAAGTGGTTGAAGATGTAATACGAAAAGACAAAATGTAAGAAATAAATAACAGTGGAATAGAATGAAGATTAAGGAGGGACAACCTATTTATTGAGGATTGAATCTGCTGAATGTGTTAGGCAAAAAGGCACGACTGTTCAGCTCCACTGTATTAATTACATTCAAATTATTGCCTTTTTATTTTCTGTGAAAAGTCATGACTTTCTCTTTTACATTCAAAATTCTTACCTTTTTAAAATGGTTGACTTAATAACAACAATTATTATTGAGCTGTTGCAACCGATCGTCCTTCTGTTATAACAGATAACCCACTGGCGCAATAGATTTACCATCTATTATAACAAATGGTCTGTATGTGCAACAGATGAGACATCTGTTGCAACATATGTTTTATCTGTTGCGACAGAAGGACCATCTGTTGGAGGAGATATTCTTATTTTTTCTAACAGATTTCCCATTTGTTGTAACAGATGGTCCGTATGTGCAACAGATGAGATATCTGTTGCAACATATGTATTATTTATTGCAACAGATGTACCATCTTCTGGAGAAGATGTTTTTATTTTTTCTAACAGCTGATTCATTAGTTGCAACATATGGGGAGTTTGATTCATTAGCTGTCTACGAGCAAGTAGTCATCTGACATTGAATATGGTTGTTACCATTTGAGCATCTATAGTTTGTACACTATAACAATGGGAAGTGAATAATAAACATTGTCTGACATGTCTTGATGGGGTAGGGAGAATAAGGTGCGTGTAGATGAATAGAGTAACTTTCATGCGTAGGAGTTATGTATTATTGATCAGGCTACCACAACAGACAAACATAAAGTACACTGATTTTGTGAATGCAGTTTTTTACCAATTAGATAGTGATCCTTCAAATAAGATTCTGCATTTTATAATTTAGTTTGATAGGTGCGAACTAATAAGGTCGAAGGGTTCCAAGACGATGGTATCGATACCCTGTTACAATTTAATAACGGTTTATGCTCATATTTTTGTGTCAAGTTTGGAGAAAGGTTCAAGATTTTGATGGTAGTGTAAATATCAATAGTGATTGGACCAATTTTAATGGCACAATAGACTTCTTGAAAGGCCTCCGAAACCTCGCACTACAACAAGCAACAATGGAGAACTAATAGAAATTATCCTGGTACAAATTTATATAAATGGGTTGCTTGAGGAGACTATTATACAACAGAAGGTGCTTGAGAGAATATCTGTGCGGGAAGGGGGAGGTGGAGAAGATCATATATCATCTCAGACCTTGTTTATGAGGAAACACAGGGAATCAAGTAAGGAACTTCTAGCGAATATGGCCAATGAAATTGACTTGAGAGATGAAAAAACTAAATAATCCTCAAATCTGGAAGTGTATCCAAATATTAAAATCCGTCAGCTGTTCTTGAAAAAGAAAAATGCTAAAGAGGAATGGAGCTGGACACTTTGCCCTAGACTGTGACTAGCGAGCGTGGCCTCAATAAAGACCCAAAATGTGCAGGACCAGAACTCTAAGGAAACATCTTGGCGAGCACAGAGAATTGGTAAAATTTCCAGTCAATAATGAAACCCGAACCAATAACTTCAGAAGTAAAAATAAGGAAAACCAAGTCGTAAATTTCTGAACTCTAACTTGCATCCTATGCCTTCTGTCAGTGGTTCTGATCAGGTCAATGGCAGTAGAAACAAAAAGGTTTGAAGTTGGGCAGAAATCCCATGCCTTGTTGTTTCCATTGCCTTTGAACTGACCAGAACCACAAGTGGTAGGCCTGGGATGCAAGTTTAACTTGAGAAATTGCCACCTTGGCTTGATCCCTTATTTTTAATTCAGGAGTAGTTGGTTCAGGTTTCAATGCTGACCGGCAATATTACCACTTTTCATGCTCACAAAGCTGCTTCCTTAGAGTTTCGATCCTGTATTTGTGGATCTTCATTCAGGCCACGCTAGCTAGTTGCAGTCCCCTAACGAAGTGGACAACTCCAGTCCTCTTGAGCATTTTTCTTTTTCAAGAACAACTGATGGATTTTTATTTTTGGATACACTTTCACATTCACAGCTCATTCAACTTTTTTATTTTTCATGTCAATTTCATTATCCAATATTGCTACACTTTCTTTCCTATTCTGTGTTTCTTCTTTAATAAGGTATGAGTTGATATATGGTCTTCTCCACCTCCCCCTTCCCGTATAAGTATTCGTATAATAACCTTCTTCTGTATAATAGTCTCCTCGAGCAACCCATCTATATAAATTTGGACTAAAGCAATAACTATATTTATTTCCATTCTTGTTTGCAGCAGTGTGAGGCTTTGAAGGCCTTTTAAAAGTCTATTGAACCCTTAAAGTTAGTGCAATCACTATTTGAATGTTTACATTGCCAACAAAAACTTTAACCCTTCTCCAAACTTGACACATAAACATTAGCAAAATCTTCATTAAACTGTAACAGGGTATCGACACTACCTACTTAGTCCCTCAGCCTTACCAGTTCGAATCTAACAATCTTAACTATAAAATGCCATATCCTGTTTGAAGGATTAACGCCTAATAGGTAAAGAACCAACATTCACAAAATGATTGTACTGGATGCGTGTTTTCATGATAGGTTGATCAATAATAAATACCTCCCACATATGAAGTGGTTCATCTGCAAGCAGCTTATTCCTCCGAACCTATCTTTACTCTAGCCTTTAATGCTTGTCGACCAAAAGTAGATCCAGTTTCACTTCTTTTTATCTGCAAACAAGAGAAATATATTTGATGTCAAAAATGAGACAAAAAGAATAGTACAAAAGGGTAACACAAAATTAAATAAATTAACAGATGATCAATCTGATGCAACAGATTCCCCATCTGTTCAATTGATCAGGCATTTGTTGCAACAGATGGATGACATGTTGCAACAGATGGGTCATCTATTGGAATAAATCAAACCAGCCTTGCTACTGGTTTAATTTCTTCAAATAGTTGCTCCGTCTGTTCTAACAGCCGATTCATCAGTTGCAATAGTTGAGGAAACTGTTGCAACACCACTAACAACAACATCAATAATAAATAAACAAAACCATATGTTCCAACCTCATCAACAACACAAACACCACAAGTTCCAACACCACCCCCCAACACCACCACCACCAAAGTAAAAAACAAAAGACATAATATATTGACAACAATACTTTTTAAGTTCTCCCAAAAAATGACTTTTTTTTGCATATTTTAATAAAAACAATCGTTCATTAATTCAAGACTTAAAATTCACCTTTCCTTCAAGTTTCTCAATAAATATGAAACTAGTAATGAGTAAATCGTTAATAACAATAGATGTAAATATCTAATTTAAATAACATACAAAGAAGAAGACGAGAAGGAAAGAGAAATAGTGAAACATACCTGTATTGTAAAAAAATAAAGAGATCAGAACATCCAGTTCAGTCAAGATAAGATATTGATCGGTTGAGATCCGAAAGGATCCTCATCCTAAAGGAGAGAGAAAAGAGACAAAGAAAGAGAGAAAGAGAATCAAGAATGAAAAAGAGAGATGATTTATGTTGATTTATGGCTAAAGGAAAGGGTATTCTAGATATGGATTTTAAACATTCGTTAAAAACTTTTGAGGGGTAGGATTTTAAATATTCATTAATAACTTTTGAGAGGCACGAGGAAACGGTGACATTGAAAAGACCAAAACGACTACTCAATGAGGAGATTTTTGAGTTATCCAAGTAATATTATTTACCGCCTTTGTGTTTAATATTTTTTACCTCGGACAGGAAATACCTATGATGTTGGGTGAATTTATGCATTCTAGCGCTACTATTCTAGCCTATTTAGCCTTGTTTTGGGGATGATTCATGTGATTAATGGGTTGATATAAAATAAATGAGCATTTGTGTGTACAAGTATGTGTTTACAATGTTTAATGGTTGTTTCACATGAGTTTTGATTCAAATTGATCATTTATAAGTCAACTCAGAAAACTAGTGTAACTAGCTTGAGCTAGGTGTTTTTCAAGTCTATTGTGTTGGGTTCTAATGTATTTTAATGAGTTATTAAGGTTATTATTATATATTTATATGTGAAACAACTTCTTGGGAATGTTCGAGGGTCATTTGGATCAAGACAAGGGTCAAAACAATGAGTTAAAGATCAAAGTGAAATTAGGCTATGCTTAACTCGTGTTTTTGATCCACCATTTTGGATGTTGTGTTGTTTTGATCTCTAAATTGCTGTGTTTAATGATATATAATGTTTTTTTAATGGATTATGATTATATATGAAGGATATACAAGCTTTAAATCAAGTGTAAAATCCTTAAAAAGGCTTGGAAATAACCACAGAAGCACAAGACACAAGCTAGATGCAATTTGGATCCCTGAAATGTTTTGGGTGCGTGTAAAGTGTGTGATGGTCCAATGGGAATGTGATGCACACCATTGGATTCATAAGGGTTCCAAAATGGTAAAACATCACGTCATGGAGTCGTTTCAATTCGCAATTATCCAAAAATAGTAGCTTAACGTGATAACACTGCTTCGCGGAGAGGACCAAAATCGGGAGAAAAGTGCCCAGTAATGGCATTTGACACTATGGCACGACGCGTTGAGGAGAAAAATTGGGATAATTTTTCCTTGCTAAACAAGAACGACGTGGAAACCTAATCCAAGTGGCGTTATGACTTGTATACTATAAATATAACGTCTTTAACACGTTTTGGACATCTTGGAATCCCTAGATCGCTTGGAACAACTTTGGAGGCTACCATAACTTCTTTTTAGTTTTTTTATTCTTTAATTTAGCTTTGTTTACAGTTTCAATCATTCATACAATTATTTGAAGGTTGATTATGGCCATGAGTGGCTAAAAACTCCCTTTTCGGGGTTAAAGCCAAGATCATGAGTACGATTGTTTTCAATTGATTTTGGAGTATCAGCTGCTGGAGGGAATGTCGAGTTAAAACACAATATTGTGCAACTTCTTATCAATAGTGGACAGTTTGAAGGTCTTTCTCATGAGGATCCATAAATCCACTTGTAGAATTTTATTGAGCTTACTGATACATTCATTTCGACTGGGTAAATACAGATTATGTGAGGCTAACATTTTTTAACCATTCACTATTGGGGGAAACAAAAAGATGGTTGAATACGGAGCCAGCTAATTCAATCACATCATGAGACGGCTTATCCAGAAAATTCCTCATCAGATTTTTTCCTTTAGGCAAGACTGCAAAACTTTGCAGTGAGATAGTAAGCTTTAAACAACGGCCAGATAAGAATCTTTATCATACTTGGGAATGCTTCAAGGATATGCTTCGGGATTGTCCACATCACCAACAGTCTAATGAGGTACTTGCTCACACTTTTGTAGAAGTACTTGATAACAATACGAAGATTTTACTAAATTCAGCCGCAGGTGGTGAAGTGCTAGAATTGACTTATGATGAGCTGTACACATTGTTGAACCGCATAGCATTAGGAAATCTTGAGTGGCATAGTGATTCAAGGAGTGCCACCAAGAAAGTTGCAGTCTTGTTAGAGGTGGACCAATACACTACATTATTGGCTCAGGTTGTGGCATTGCAAAACATGATAAACACTCAGTTTAGCAGCCTAAAATTGGGAGCTCCACAGCCTACAACAGCGGTGAATGCAGTTCAGTAAACTAATGGTTGGTATGAGGTATGCAGAAATAGTGGACATTCTGCGGCCATGCGTGCTTCAAATCCAAAATTAGTAATGTATGTGGGAAATACTCAAAAGCCAAATTATGGTAACACTGGCAGACTCAGCCTTGGAACGCACAACAACAACAAATTCAGTAACCATAGGCATAAGAGAATCAGTCAACTAGCAACATGGAAGAGATATTAAAGCAGCTTTTAGCTAATCAAGCACAGTTGACTTCGGATATGAAAAATTTGCAAGCGGCCCAAAGAAATTTAGAGTTGCAGATTATTTAGTTACAATAAGTATTGAATACTAGGTCCCAAGGTGGTCTTCCAACAGATACAGAGAATCCAAAACAAGTTACGGAAATTACCTTGAGGAGTGTTAGAGAGCTTCAAGAAGAACCTCCAAAGGTAACTAAGGAGGTAGATGCTGGGGAGGTAACTCCACAGGTTTTCGAGAAAGTTGTTGAAGAATTAAGGAAGTCTGAGTATGTGAAAACTAAATTTGCTGAACCAGAAGTGAAGAAGACACTTCCACTGCCCTTCCCTCAGAGGTAAATTAAAGCGAAGGAGGATGCAATGTTTAAGAAGTTCTTTGACACGTTCAGAAAACTTCACATTAACTTACCTTTGTTAGATGTTTTACAGGTTATGCCTAAGTACGCTAAGTACTTGAGGGATATGTTTACTAATAAGGTAAAATTGTAGGATGTGGGGGCAATAACACTCTCTGAAGAGTGTAGCACTGTAACGAAATAGAAAATCCCCAAGAAATTGAGAGATCCGAGAAAGTTTACTCTCCCTATCCAAATTGAAAGTAAAGTGGTCCAGGCATCAAGGGCGAGCAAAAATTTGATGCCCATATCTTTTATTGATACATTGGGTTTGGGAAAGCCTAAATTGACCAAGGTGGTTTTGTAGCTAGCAGACGGGTCAATGGCTTATCCAGAAGGAATTATTGAGGATGTCCTCATAAAGGTTGGTAAATTTTTTATTCTTGCTGACTTTATTGCCCTTGATTTTGAGGTAGAAAAATAGGTAGTAATCATTTTGGGGCATCCATTCGTAGCAACTGGCGGAGTGTTGATTGATGTCAGAGAAGGCACACTTAAAATAAGGGTAGATAATAAAGAGGTGGTATTTGATGTTTACAAAGCACCCAATATAACGTCCCATTATAAATATTTGTGTATGATTAATGTTGTTGAAAGAGATTAGTGTGGGGTGGTTAGTCTACAAAAGACCTCTTCAGATTACCTGATTGAGCGGCCTAAGCCAAAACTATTGCTTCCCAATATGATAAAAAGTGAAAAAGATATTGACCTTGAGAGTGCAAACTCAAGAGGTCAGAGATGAATTAGAAAATGGATCCCAAAAGGGAGTAAAAATATGAAGGAATATGGTTGAGTCGTGATTGGGTCGTGCCGCGACACTAAATCAGGCGCTGCTTGGGAGGCAACCCAAGTTAATTAGGTATGTTTTATTTTTTAGTTTTTTGTTTTTACTTTACATAGTTATTGTTTTTTATTGAGTCGTAGGTTGATGGGAAGTTTGAGTACCAAAAGCCTGAGCTAAGGAGCATAGAAATGACTAAGTACGGGGTTCCTTGGATCCCATATATGCAAAAAAGATGCTACTAGCTAGGTCTAGAGGCCTCAGGGAGTATTTCTATCTCTTACTTTTAAATTCACTTTGGGGTCAAAGTAGATTCTTAAGTGTGGGGTGGGGAAATTTCCAAATTTTGGCTCATATTTTTTGTGTAAGATATTCTTGTTGGTACTATTTTTTATTACATGATGCAAGTGGATTTGTTTGTAAATGCAGGATTAATTGAATTAATTACTATTTTTGAGACTCTTAGGCTCATGTTTATGACTCTTGTACTTGTTGGCATAATTTTGAATTCATGCTATTGTTTGGTTGGGAGTCTATGATGATCCTATTGAGTTGAGTATGTGCCATGTGCGTGTGAGAATTTTGTATATTTCTTGTTACATATGATTTCTAGAACTTTCTCAGTGTGTGTGTGTAAAGCAAAATAGAGAATGTGGGTTCAGGAGATGATATAGGTATTTCTATGATAGCCTTGTTTTATACCTTTTATTTGTCCTACCCTTGTGCATTATCCTAGTTAACCCCCATTGAGCCTTGAGCTTTTTTATTTGGTAACCTTATAAGTAGCCTAATTCCTTTTATGCTAGACCATAATTTGATCCAAAAAGTTCCTAGGCACTTTAATGAAAAAATTAATTTAATAAGGAGTTTGAGAAATAAGAAGAAAGAGGTGAAATTGATGCCCCAATGTAATAGTTATTGGTGTTTATAAGTTATGTGTGGTGGATAGGTGTGATGTAATTTATGCTAGAAATATTTTCATGATTGTGAAAAAGAGAAAAATTGATTCATGTGGTAATAAACAATATGTCTACCAAGTGTTTGTGAAAATGCTTAAAAGAGATGGGGCAAATCAAAAAGGTATGGGTAGATGAATAAGTGTAATTTGGTTGTTGGAGATTGATTTTAAATGCATAATATAGTGTCTTAAATCTCTTAGAGAGGTTAGTCACTATTCTTAAATAGTTCCTATCCGTATTTTAGCCTACATTATAGCTCGAAAAAGACCTAATTGATCCTAAGTTCATCATTCTAATGTTAGTGAAGCACTACACTAAGGTCAAGACTATGGTTCATTATGTGCAACTTGTGAATTCTTTGTGAGAGTGAGCGTAACTTGATTCTTATACCCGTCTTGTTCTAATTGCATTATTGTGAGTGATATGGGTAACTCTCCTATGCTAAGGGGCACATGTTTAATGAATGTGGGTGATTTGTATGATGCCTTTAATTAACAATATGCATGAGTTCTCCACTTGTGGAGTCCATTCTTGAGACTAGGATATTTTGGAAGTAGGATTCTTGAGCTTTCAATTGTGTATAACATGCTTAGTATTGTGAACTTGCATTCTGTGTAGTCAATGTAGTACTAGCCTGAGTTTCTTGCTTGTAGTATAAGCTTGGAGTCTCTTCAGCTCATGGTGTTTATAGTTAAGAGTTGTTCGAGGATGAACAAGGCTTTAAGTGTGGAGTGGTGATGTTGGGTGTATTTATGCATTGTAGCGCTACTATTCTAGCCTATTTAGCCTTATTTTGAGGATGAGTCATGTGATTAATGGGTTGATGAAAAAATAAATGAGAATTTGTGTGTCCAAGTATGTGCTTACAATGTTTAATGGTGGTTTCACATGAGTTTTGATTCAAATTGATCATCTAGAAGTCAACCGAGAAAACTAGTGCAACTAGCTTGAGTTGGGTGTTTTTCAAGTCTGTCTTATTGCATTCTAATGTGTTTTAATGAGTTCCTAAGGTTGTTATTATTTATTTATATGTAAAAAACTTGTTTATAATGTTCTAGGGTCAATTGGATCAAGTCAAGGGTCAAAACAATCGGTTAAAGATCAAAGTGAAATTAGCCTATGCTTAGCTCGTATTTTTGATCTACTGTTTTGGATGTAGTGTTGTTTTGAGATATAAATTGTTGTATTTAATGATATATGATGATTTTTTAATGGATTATGATTATATATGAATGACATACAAGTTTCAAATAAAGTTGAAACAACTTGAAAAGGCTCGGAAATGACCACGGAAGCACAAGACACAAGCTGGACGCAATTTGGACCCTTGAAATGTTTTGGGCGCGTGTAAGTGTGTGATTGGCCAATGGGCACGTGATTCACACCATTGGATTCATAAGGGGTTAAAAATAGTAAAACACTACATCACGGAGTCATTTCAATTCACAATTGTCCAAAAATAGTAGCTCAACACGATAACACTACTTCACGGAGAGGACCAAAATAGGGAGAAAAGTTCCCAGTGATGGCATTTGACACAATGGCGCAACGCATTGAGGAGAAAAATCAGGATAATTTTGCCTTACTAAACAAGAACGATGTGGAAACCTAATCAAAGTGGGTTTATGACTTGTATACTATAAATATAATGTCTTAAAACACGTTTTGGACATCTTGGAATCCCTAGATCGCTTGGAACAACTTTGGAGGCTACCATAAATTCTTTTTAGTTTTTTTTATTCTTTAATTTAGGTTTCTTTATGTTTTTAATCATTCATACAATTATTTGAAGGTTGATTATGGCCATGAGTGGCTAAAAACTCCCTTTCTGGGGTTAAAGCCAAGAACATGAGTACGATTGTTTTGAATTGATTTTGTTTGATTTGCTTATCATTATTGTTTGTTTGTTTATTCTTGATTTAACTATTTTGAAGCTTGATCACCCTTAGAATACATATATTATCGACCTTTTGATATCGGGAGAGGGAATAGGGAGATAGAACACGAAAATAAACAAATTTTGGATTTTTATTCTTTTATAAAATAAAGAATTGAACTTAGCACCTAGGATAGGGATGTACTTAGGAGCTTTACTTGATTCAAACGTAGGATTATAGTTTTAATAACTTAATTGAATTATTACATCCCCACTCAATGATGTAGCTGTAATGTCCATATTAGGTAAAAGATTAGAGGTCGGGAGACTATGATCCTGCAATTAACCCTACGAATCAACAACCAAGATAAGCAAATTAACGAATGAAGTTCAATAACATAGTATGATTGTTCAAAGTGATTTAACCCTGGGTTTTACTCCATTGATTGTTCCAAGACTTTTCTTTATGCATTACATACTATATTTTTAGTTTACAATTATTCAACACTCTTTTTGGTTACTTTAGCTTAATTGTTAAACTAGAATTGGATAGTTGTCGACACAAGTCAATGTGGGATCGATATTCGGCTTTCTTGAAGGCCACTATATTACTTGGTAGACCATGTATACTTGTGTGTGCGCTTGGGCGTTGTCAATTTAAATTGCTTTTAAAAAAAGATCTTAAAACATCTAAGTCATACTTTGCAATAGATGACAATTTCTGTATAAAAATTTTCAAAGCTCGGCCATCTGTCGTAACAGATGGCAGTGCCTGTTTGATGATTTACAACATATGGGTAATCTATTGCAACAAATGACTTAATCTGTTTGATAATGTCCAACAAATAAGTCATCTGTTGCAACAGGTTGAGCATTTGTTTTTATACAAATTCAATTGAGTTCATATGTTCAAATAATACCTAAATTGATTAATCTAGGACTAGGGGTGAGTTCATAGGGTCAACTACAACTTAAATTAAGTCTTTTACAAATTGCAGGATGAGACTGTATTGCGTTTCTCCCGACAAGAGTCGTCGATTGATCACTCTGAGTTGAAGCGATTCTTATTACCTCATTGTCAAGCTAATACCTAAATTGCTTTAAAATAATAATTAAAAAAGATCTTAAAACATATAAGTCATACTTTGCAACAAATGACAATTTTTGTTTAAAAAATTTCAACTGCTCGATCATCCATTGTAATAGATGGTAACACCTGTTTGATAATTTACAACAGATGGGCAATCTGTTACAACATATGACTTAATCTGTTTGATAAATTCCAACAGATAAGTCGTCTATTGCAACAGATAAAATATTTATTTTTATACAATTTCAATTGAGTTCATATTTTCAACTAATACCTTAATTGATTAATCTAGGACTAGGAGTGAGTTCTTATTGGGTCAACGGCAATATCAATTGAGTCTTTTGGCAATTGCATATGAGACAGTATTCGTTCCTCCCGACCAGAGTCGTCAATCATTTACTTTGAGTTAAAGCGATTCTTACTACCTAATATATTCTACTAATACCTTAATTGATTAATGTAGGACTAGGGATGAGTTCTCATAGGGTCAACTGCAACTTCAATTGATTCTTTTGGCAATTGAATAATGAGATGGTATTGCGTTTCTCTTGACCAGAGTCATCGATTGATCACTCTGAGTTGAAGCGATTCTTATTACCTAATATGTTCAACTATTACCTTAATTAATTAATCTAGGACTAGGGATGAGTTCTCATAGAGTCAACTACAACTTCAATTGAGTCTTTTGGCAATTGCATGATGAGATAGTATTGCGTTCCTCCCGACCAGAGTTGTTGATCGACCACTTTGAGCTGAAGCGATTCTTATTACATAATATGTTCAACTAATACCTAAATTTATTAATCTAGGACTAGGGGTGAGTTCTCATAGGGTCAACTACAATTTTAATTGAATCTTTTGGCAATTGCATGATGAGAAGATATTGCGTTCCTCCTGACCAGAGTCGTCGATCGATCACTCTGAGTTAAAGCGATTCGTATTACTAAATATGTTCAACTAATACCTTAATTGATTAATCTAGGACTAGGGATGAGTTCTCATAGGGTCAACTACAACTTTAATTGAGTCCTTTGGTAATTGCATGATGAGATGGTATTGTGTTCCTCCCAACCAGAGTCGTTGATCGACCACTCTGAGCTGAAGCAATTATTATTACATAATATATTCAACTAATACCTAAATTTATTAATCTAGGATTAGGGGTGAGTTCTCATAGGGTCAATAACAACTTCAATTGAATCTTTTGGCAATTGCATGATGAGACGACATTGCGTTCCTCTCGATCAGAGTCATCGATCGATCACTCTGAGTTGAAGTGATTATTATTACCTAATATGTTCAACTAATACCTTAATTTATTAATCTAGGACTAGGGATGAGTTCTCATAGGGTCAACTACAACTTTAATTGAGTCTTTTGGAAATTACATGATGAGATGGTATTGCATTTCTCCTAACCAGAGTCGTCGATCGACCACTCTGAACTGAAATGATTCTTATTACCTGATATGTTCAACTAATACCTAAATCGATTAATCTAGGACTAGGGGTGAGTTCTCATAGGATCAACTACAACTTCAATTTAATCTTTTAGAAATTATATGATGAGATGGTATTGTGTTCCTCCCGACTAGAGTCTTCGATCGATCACTCTGGGTTGAATAGATTCTTATTACCTAATATGTTTAACTAATACCTTAATTGATTAATCTAGGACTAGGGATGAGTTCTCATAGGGTCAACTACAACATATGACAACGCCTATTTGATAATTTACAACAAATGGATAATCTGTTGCAATAAATGGCTTAATCTATTTTATAATTTACAACAAATGGGTAATCTGTTGCAATAGATGACTTAGTCTGTTTGATAATTTACAACTGATAGGTAATCTGTTGCAACAACAATAACTTAATCTGTTTGATAAATTCCAAAAGATAAGTCATCTGTTGCAACAGTTTGAGAATTTATTTTTATACAATTTCAATTGAGTTCATATGTTCAACCAATACCTAAATTGATTAATGTAGGACTAGGGGTGAGTTCATAGGGTCAACTACAACTTCAATTGAGTCTTTTGACAATTGCATGATGACAGGGTTAAAAATTACGCATATCTTTTATAATTTTTAAAAATAATTCAGATCAATTCGAACGAAATTAACATTTTGAAAACTTGTCATTTTTTTCTAAAATACAAATCGACCCATACAAATTATCCACTTGCGAGAAAAATATTTCATCATTTCAAATCTTGAGTTCTCGTTCTTTTCTCTCTCTCAACAATACAGACAACAACTACTCAATAAATTGCTCAACCCTTCATAACAGATTGATTTTCTTCTCATTTTCGACCGCATAGGTGTTATTTTTGACTTCATTCTTGCTTGTATCAGTCGTTTTCTCTGTCTTTGAGGTAACAGAGTACGAGAAGAGTTCTATATTTGTTATTTTTTCTAAAAATTAGGGTTTCTAAGTTAATTATAAAAAAGAAGACTTTTAGTTGTATTATCTTTAAGAATGGATTTACAATTTTGAGTTTTAATGGTAAAATCATAAGAAGAACTTGAGAAAACCCTAGTTTTTGTTGCAGTGTTCCGTTGACTGTCGTGGTATTGTTGAATGGTGTTTGTGGTATTGATGGTTGTGGTGGCGGTGCTCGTCGTGGTGGCACTAGTGGTGTTTGGGGTAGTTGTTGGTGGCATTGGTTGGTAGTATTTGTGGGGTTTGTGGTGGCTATTGGTGGTGTTGGTATTGATGGTGTTTGTAATGCATACATCAATTGTAATGTAATTTTTCTTTTTCTATTGTTTGTAGGTAAAACATGTCTCCTAAAAAAAAGAATGTGAAAGTGGATTAACTTTTGACCACCTAACAAAAAAGGCCACAGTACAGACGGATTCAAAGGATCTTTCCAAACAATCTCAGTCAGGAAAAAGTGTAGCTGAGGAAAGTTATGAAAACGACATTGAGGGAGGTGGACAAGGGTTTGTACATGGTGATAAGAAAAATGAAAGTGAGAAGGAGGAAGAAGAAGATAAACAAGAAGAGAAGGGAGAAAAAGGTGAGAAAGAGGATGATAATGCATCACCAATGGGACGTGAATTAATATCAATATCCCAGCATGAGGCTGTTAAAACTATTAGTATTGACAGGTGTCAAGTTGTGATGCCAATAGATAACTCCGCAAAACTAACTGGTGATTTTATTCTTAAATGTCAGTTGGGGAAACCTTTTGACGAATTTAGAAATATTATGAAGAATGAAAACATAGACCGACTTTTTAGGAAGAGATTGTTTGGATACTTTCTTGCGCTGCCTGAAAACCATATTGTCCATTTCTAAATGAGCATGGTATATGGTCTTCTTAAGCACAGATCAAGTACGTGGGGGATAATAAAGATTCGGAGGAGGGGGAATAAAAGATGGAAGAAATATGGATCAACTACTGTGGCATGCCAGTTTGCTTGAAAGAGTTTGCCATATTGACGGGCTTAAGATACGATCGTCCAGAAGAATCTCTCACCAAGAAAAAAACACCACGCAAAAGGTCCAAGGAAAGCAGGACAGCCAAATCACCACCATCAAATAGTGGTAAGGCATTATCCCAGCGACCACCCGCCAAAACCAACAAACGCAAGGAAAAAACTAGATGAGTTGTTGGACATTGCTGGACATGGATGCAAAACCAGTGAGTTGATAGAATATCTCAAGGATAAAACCATATCAAAGCAGTACAAAGAGAAGTTGTGCTTGGTTTGATTTGCCCATGCCGTTATATTGGCAATAGACGCAACAAAGTCATAGAAGATGATTTGTTGAAGCTTGCTGATGATTTTAACAAATTCAACAATTATCCTTAGGGTTATGACAACTACTACTTGACTGTCAAATATTTACTAACAAAGCTATCCCCAAACAGGATCACATTATACAACTTTTCTTGGGGTTTCATGGTAAATTTAATCACTATTTGTTTACTCATCCATTAATTTTTATTGAATAATTACTATGATATTTTTTTGCTTGCCTCCTGTGTAAATTTTTTAGGTTTGGGCATTTGAAGTCATTCCGCACCTCCAAAAGCAATTCAAGGATTACCCAGATAAGGCTTCTCATCCAAGGATCCTCAGGTGGTTGGCTGCAAAGGGCAACCCAAAAATTAAGGAGGCTGATCTCTTTAACCTTTTGGATGACGTAGTACTTCTTCTTTCAAGTAAAATAATTTGAATCAAACAAAGATATTGAAATAGATGTGTCATCTATTACGACAGATGGGTCGTCTGTTGTAACGGATTACTCGTCTACTTCAACTGGTGCAACAGATGGGTAATCTGTTGCGACAGACGATCCATATTTCGCAATAGATCTATTTGTTGCTTTGTTTCTGAACCCGACTCAACAAATTACCCATCTACTACAAATTATGCAACAGATAGATAATCTGATGCAATTTATTACTAATTTATTGTGATATACAGATCAGCTGTTGCGACAGATAGATTATCTGTTGCATAAGTTGTCTATGTTAACATGTAACCCAACTGACTGAAAATTATTATATGATTTAAATGTATCTTTTTTTTATAAGTTGTACATTCATGGATCGTACCTACTAAGCAGGAGTTGGGGATATCTTCTTTTATTACTCTAGGTCTTGTTGATACAATTGCAGACCCAACGGTGGAGTAAATAAAGAAGAAATTGGCTGGAGAAACAGCCATAAGAAGAGCAGTTAGACAAGGTCAGCGTAGTGTTGAGGCTCTTTATGACCAAACTACTGCAACAGATCCGGGTGCTTCTTCTGGGGGTGTTACTTGTGGAGTTGATGTTGGTGGTAGACATGCTGATGCTACTGCTAGTCGTGATGTTGAGTATGTTGATGCTCAAGAAAAAATAAATTTATTTGAAAACACACCTCTCACAGGTTCTCTCCCCATTACACAGGTAACACCCCTCTTACAAGTTCTCTCCCCATTACAAGGTCCCCCGTACCCTTACACCGGTCCCTCTCACTCCTCTTCACCCTCATGTTCTCATTGCAAATGCGAAGAGTGCAAGTATAACCAGGATAAATTCTTTGAAAAAGTAGAGGTTATAGCTAAAGCTGTTGAGGAATTGAAATCCAAGAAAGGTGTCATACCATCCAAGAAGGTGAGGGAGTCATACACTCCTATAGTGGTGGTTGAGAGGAAGAAAAGAGCAATTAACCAAGTACTCTCCAATCGGAAATCCAAAAAATTGCAACTCCTTCCTCTCCAAAAGCTGTTGAAGTTCAGGGGCCATTCAAGAAGGTGAACATATACGCGGAACTTGGCGTCAATGAGAAGAGGGATCTGCGACGGGCCAAGCAAGGCGCAAAAGATTACCCCATCCGTACCTTTTCCGCCGAAGACTTCAGAAGTATGACAGATATGCATACGTATTACATGGAAAGGGTAAGTTTACTTTTCCTAACCTAGTGTAAATACCTAATTTTTTACCAAACCTAAGTGTTTTTACGCCATTTCAGTGTTCAATTTTATTTTTTAGGGTTTAAATTAGATATTCTAAGTTTATCTTATTTTTATTAAGTTTGTTTTAAAGTTTTGAAAAGTACAAAAATGAAGTCACATTTTAGGACAAGTCTTTATCTTTATTTTAGTTTTCAAAAAAAGATTTTTTCTAAAATAAAATATATTTTCTTTTAATTTAGTTTTTAATAAATAATCTAGTGATATTAATATTTTCTCAATCATATTTTTAGGACTAGATATTTAATTTCTTGTATATCTTATCAGTTCAAAATAATATTCTTATTATTTTTATGTTTAACTTAAACAAGATTCTAAAAAGAAAAAATACCTAAACTACCCAAACCACCCCCACAATCCCACTTCTTCTCCACCTCTTCCCCCATTATCTCCTAATCTCACCTCAACTTCCCATTACATAATCCACACACAACACACATACGTACTTTTTATATAAACACACGCACACAGAGACAGAAGAGGGGAGGGGAAAGAAAAAAAACAACACTCTGAAGAACAGACGTATAAAAAAAAACAAGAGAGGAAAAAGAGAGAGAGCAAAAATAGTGAAATCTCTTTGAAGTTGGTGAATTGAGAGTTGAAGTTTACATTTCCATTTGAATTTTCGGATGGCAACATCACAGGTTTTATTCAATTCCTTACATTCTTTTAACAAACTCTGTTGTATCTCGAATCATGAAGAATGTTATTTATCTGATTTTTTGTACTGCTTGGTGTACAAAATTGATGGGAACTTTGTCTTTTCAAATGTAAAATAAATTGTAATTAAGGCTAAAAGAATATAGTAGGATTATTGAGATTTAACTTAATCTGAATTGTTATAAAATACATACTATTATCATAACCAACTTTTGATTTGGAATTAAGAGATAATTGTTGTATTGTGTGTAGCTTTTTACCTCTTATATTTTTGCTCCTTCTGAATTTGCTTTGTTGCATGTGTAAAGTTTGATTAAAGTAATATAATGAGTTATTTAACATGGTTTGTTGTAGTTGATCATTTTCCATGGTTATGCGGTAAAATATTTTGAAGTAGATAAAGAAAATATTAGACCCACAATTAAATATGTATAATGGTGGAATCTCACAATATTGATACGAATTGTTCCTGCAGTACTTAACCAAACTGGAAGATTGTTTTTCTTTTGGAAAAGGAACTAGAGGCCTGTTGAAGTCCATTTTGTGAGATTTTTTTTTCCCTTTTTCTTTCTTTTTCTTATAGTGTAAATGATTTGAACTTTTTACCCTTCATTAAAAGACTCTTATTTAGACAAAATTATCTTTTTATTATTTTTTAATTTATTATTTAATTATTTTTATTATATTAATTAAACTTCCTAAAATAAATGGGACTCCTAAAATATTTGACAGGAGAATTAATTAATATTTTCCTTTCTACTAGACTTCCTAAAATATAGGGGACTCCTAACATACTTCGGTCCAAGAAATTATATTATAAAAGTATGAAATGTATTGTTTGTCATACAAGTATTCCGGTCACAAATATTTAATTTGCCTAAGATGATCATCCAAACCATTGAATCTATTTGCAAAAGATCTTTCATGGAAAATAAAAAATCAATAATTAACAATGGAATTATATATAAAAAGATATTCCGTTCTGTCCAAATTGAAAAAAAATGAGTTCCAAAACTTAACAAATGTTTGAAATATTTTTTTGTCATTATGTCAATAAAAGGCGTCCTAAAACTAACTAATTTGAAAAAAGAAACAACCGTGCATGTTGTTTCTTATTTTTTGTATTTGAAATTTTAAGATATAACAAGGACGAACATCAATCAGAAGTTGTATTTGAATCTATAATGTATATCTATATCTATATCTATATCTATATCTATATCTATATCTATAATCTATAATCTATAATCTATAATCTATAATATATTAAAAGTGTGAAGACCTTGGAAAAGTGATTTGAACTTTTTACCCTTTATTAAAAAGACTCTTATTTAGACAAAACTGTCTTTTCAATATTTTTTAATTTATCATTTAATTATTTTTATTCTATTAACTAGACTTTCTAAAATATATGGGACTCTTAAAATATATGGTGTAGACACGTGATTTTTGACCCTCCCTAAATTTTAATTTGTCTATCAATATTAAATATTTTTATATATATATATTTAATCATATATTATTTTGATTCTTATTTTTTATTTTAATAAATTTTTAGTTTAAAAAAAATAAATAATTAAATAAAGTTAACTTTGAGATATTTTATTTTATTTTTATTTTTATTTTTATTTTTTAAAAAATAATAATAATAATAATACAAAAATTTAAAAAAAAATTCTTTGATAAAATTATTATAAATAAATTAATAGTTTTAATATTATTTTATTATATTTATATTTATCTATTTATAAATTATTATTATATTTTGTTAAATATAAAATTTAATTAGTTGTTATTTTATTTATTTATTTTTATCTTTATCTATTATTATTACCTTTTATTTAAAAGAAAATAAAAAAATTATTAATTAATTAATTAATTTAAATTTCAAACCTTCCCCCTTATCTGATAACCTTAACCGTTCCCCCCAAAGAATCCCTCTATTAATAGACTCTCTCACCTCCAGAACAAAAAAACGACATTCATCAAACAAAAAACATCAGAAACAGTAAAAAGGCAGAGAGAAAAAATATCAGATAAACAAAAGAGAGAAAGGAGAAAAAGTTGAGTTTGAAGATTTCATTCGAGAAAGTTGAATTTGAACTCCATTCGAGTTTCGATGACAATTTCTTGCAGTGTCTATTCAATCATGTATTATTTATTTCATAAACTTTGTTGTAAACAAGCATGAATGAAAATATCAAGTGATTTCATGTATTATTTGATATGTATAATTGTTTGATAATGTGAACTTCTTGTTACAACATATTATACGATTAGGTTATCGAATATATATATATATTTGAATATAAATATGCGGAAAATTTAAATACTGCGTGGGTTGATATTGTGTATAGTTAAATCTGACACAGAAATAGTGAGATATAGTGAACAGAGGAAGGAAAATCGAGACAAATCAGTGAATGAAAAAAAAAAATAGCCAAATAGTTTTCTTCCATTCTTTCCGGCGAAGTGTTTCGCCGGAGTTGTCTTTAACCATGGAATCCGGCACCACTTTCCCTCCCCTTTTCCCATCGTTGTTTGCCAGCAAAACACCAGGGATGACCACTACTTCACTGTCGCCGCTACTACTATGGCTAATAAGGACGAACGTCGATGACCCATCCAAGTCCATATTTTATTTCTTTTGGCAATTTTTAATTGTTATAAAAGGTTAATTTTGATCATACTTTGGGCTTTGATTTTCTGGTGCAAAACTGTACATGATAGAAGAGTATTAGGTTTCATTTTAAAATTTAGTATTGGAATGTTTTTAGTATATGAATTAAAAAATTTGAACAGTGTGTATAACGAGTTGATTCGAATTAGATGGTTTGATTTGGTTTTAGAATTGTTGGATAATGATATGAATTTTGATGTTTAATCCGAAAGTATTTTTATTCAGCTATGTTTAAAATTTGGATGAGCGAAAATATTTTGAAAGGATTAAGAAAATAAACAAGTTAAGTATGAAGTTATTCTCCAAACTCTATTATAAGTTTAGGCATCTCGAATGTATAATAGATAAATTAATACCTTTTAACAATAGTTAAATTTATAGGCATGTTTAAAATATTTGTCTAAATTAAAAATGCGGCGTACGCATCTTTTCGAGACATTTAAATTCAAGGATGCAATAATGCACCTTGGAGAATATTTTTAGAATTAAATTTTCGCTAATTATTTAATATAGAGGCATAGATAAAATTTTTCGATATAATTAAAAATGAGCGAATTAAGACCTATAAACATAAGTTATCAAAATAGTTTAGTTAAGTATGAGTCAAGAAAAGCGACTGTGCGAGAACCACGGGACTCGAGGGGTGCCTAACACCTTCCCTTCGGTCAATAGAATTCCTTACGCGGTCTTTTGTTTTCGCAGACGAAATAAAAGAGTCATTTTCTTTTGATTAGGGATTCAAAAAGGTGACTTGGAACACTATAACTCAATTCCAAGTGGAGACTCTATAAATAAAATAATCCCTATTCAAAACCGTCACTTTAATTGGAAAACCCTTCGACTCGATCCCTCGAGCGAAAAAGGGGTGTGACATATGGTAGGAGAATTAATTAATATTTTCCTTTCTACTAGACTTCCTAAAATATATGGGACTCCTAAAATATATGGTAGGAGAATTAATTAATATTTTTCTTTATACTGTTCAATTAGAAAAATACTCCTAAAATAAAATACTCCTAAAATAGGACTATATTAAGCAAATACTTTTATAGATATTGAGATGTACGTGAAACTAGAGAACAAACCGATTTACCTATTGGGAGAATATGATTGATGCTCATCTAACTTGATTCGATTGCATGTCTAGATGGTGGATGCTTTATTTTCTAATCCTCAACTTCTTCACTATTTTCGTCAGCATAATAGAATTCAACATGTGTGTATATATATATTTTCTTTGTTTTCATTCAAAATCATTTTTTAGGGTCAAAATTTTCGATCAAACAAGAATTAGTTGGATCAAAATCGAAGCTTTAGTATCACTATTATTATAATTTTTATATAGTTTACAGGTTGTAGATGAATGTCGGTTGACTTTGAAGAATTTCTTGCGTAAAGGCTAGATTCAATTTTATTGTTTTGATATCTTTATTTTCCTATTATTTTATTTTAATTTAAAGATTCTAGATGGACGTGGGTCAACTTTGAATTTTTTTTTAGGTAAAGGTTAGGTTTAATTGTATTATCATAATATCTCTATTAGTTTGTTATTTTGTTGTAGTTTACGGTTCGTAAATGAATTCGGCTTTGAGAATTTTTTGTGTGTAAAATTTAAGTTTAATTGTATTATTTTGATATCACTTTTATCATATTATTTTGTTGCAGTTTACAGGTGATAGATAATTGTTGATCGGCTTTGAGAAATTTTTTTATGTAAATATTATGTTTAGTTGTATTATTTTGATATCTCTATTATCGTATTATTTTGTTATTGTTTACAGGTAGTAGATGAGTGTCGGACGACTTTGAGAAAGTTTTGTGTGTAAAGATTAAATTTAATTATATAATTTTAATGTCTCTATCATTATATTATTTTGTTGCAATTTACAGATGGTAGATGAATGTCGATTGACTTTTAAAAATATTTTTGGTAAAGATTAGATTTAATAAATAAATTCTCCATCTTTACATACTCAAAAGATATTAAATTTAATTATTATATTTATTTTTATTATTTAACCAAATATCTCATTTAATGTAATATTTAAACTCATTAAAGTGAGGTACACGCGCAAGGCGCATACACCTAAATTGGTACTACGTAAATGTTGTAGCATCTAATATAAAGTCAAACCATAGGAAGAAACTACATCTGCTGTTAGGAAAGGTCATACTTGAAAACTAAAAGAAAAAAAAATATAGCTTTATTTTTCAATATTCAAACATCAATAACCATTACTTTATTTTAAAAATGGCAGAATGGGAATTTTTAGAAATTGTTTAAAGAATAAAATAACTAAAAAAAAAAAGTTTAAATGTCACAGTTTAAATTTGGAAGAAGCAGTAGGCATAAAGGGCAAAATATTAATTATTTAAACAATTTTCATTTTTTTTTAAAAAAAAGGTTGTTAAAGGCAATCAATAACTAATTTAAAATATCCGTTTTCATATTTTAATTTTAATCGTTTTTTTTTTTATGAATTTTTATGTTTGAATAAGTAAAGTACCAAGTCTTCGATTTAATTTAAGAACACTTCTGTTGGTTGTCGATTTAAATGTTGTTCTTTTTAATATTGTTTCTTTCAGCAGAGTTATTAACCATAAAGGAGCAAGATAGTTTATAGATTCACTCGAGGCTGAAATTAATTATGGATATATATAATTAAGTGAGGAACAAGTCATAATTCATAGAAATTGAGTTAAGATTTGTTAAAGAATAATTAAATAAATAAAGTTTAATACACATGAAAGTTAGCGATGAAATTGGAAAGTCCTGCTACCGATCATTCGCTATAATAAAATTAACATATCATTTTAAAGCCGATCTAATCGGGACGGATAAATTTTTAAACATGTTAGAATCTTGCTTAGAATCGAAAAAAAAGGGAGCGATCCATAAATGCCACAAAGGCGTGAGAAACATATCAAAACTTGTGGTATGACCGAAAAGTACTGCTATCGGTAAGCCACACATCAATACGGTTTTAAATAAATTCAAAATAATAGAAAGCGGGATATGAGAGTCACTTTGAGGCTAATAAATTATAAATATCCAAAAGATTAATTTAAGCCAAAAGTAAGTCATTAAAGCGACCGTGCTAGAACCACGGGACTCGAGGGGTGCCTCATACCTTCCCCTCACTCAACAGTATTCCTTACCCGATCTTCTGTTTTCGCAGACCAATTAAGAGTCATTTTCTTTTGAATGAGGATTCAATAAGGTGACTTAGAACACCCAAACTCAATTACAAGTGACGACTTTGTAAATAAAATAATCCTTATTCAAAACATCACTTTAATTGGAAAACTCATTTTCTCTAAAACCAACCCCTTAGCGGGGTTGGGGAGGTAAAAAATAGGGGTGTGACACCTAGCCTTCTAATCTACTTGTCATATGTTGCAACATATGTGTATTCTGGTGCAACTTGTGGTGGTTTTGTTGCAACATATTACCCATCTCTTGCATAAGTTGCGTTAGATAGGTAATCTGTGAACAGATTCAGAGAACCCTCTGCAATAGATGGACCATCCGTTGCATCTTTCACTATGTTTTCCTTCTTTACAATTACTAACCTATTTAAAAAATAACGTCTTATATCACAGTATGTTGAAGAAATTTCCTGCCTCATGAGGGATAAACAATTAGCCTACCCGGAAGCTTATGATGTTGCCGATAGGATAATGTTCCTTGACTTCTATAGGAATCTTAAGGATAGGTATGATTATCTCAGTAAGATAGCATCAACTCCCGATAACGAGGGATTTCATTAATTACTTTCTGGATTACAATAGGATGAAGAAATAATAAAATATGTTAGAGGGGAGAGACCAAATCCACACAGCAAGAGCTGGACCAAGGCAAAGAGGATTCTTGGAGTCATCAACGTGGACTACGTGCGTTATCAGGCTGTTGAGATACTTCTCGAGGAGGGAAAGATTAAGGTTTATGACTGCAACTTACCTACCTTGGACGAGGTTGATCTTTTTACTTACATGCAGTCAATATTGGAGTTGTTCCCCATCTTGTTGAGGCAGAGTAAACTGATGGATCGTTTTCCAACGGAAGTGTTGATGAAGCAGCCATGAAATTTTGAAGGTCGAAACAAGGACATGAACCTTCCAAAAAATGAAACCGTTGCCGCGTGCGGGTCACACGCTCTTGCACACATCAAATGTTTGTTGAACGGCACTGAAATGGTCGAGCCAATGACCCTTTTGTGCGACAATGTTGTAACAAACATGCAAGAGGTCTGGGCTACAAGGGTACTAACTGGATGCTTGGAGCCTTTGTATAAAGAACAACCTGCGAAATAACAATTTTTTTTATTTCAAGTCACTTCACTTTACATACTTTACATTACATTACATACATACATATAGGGGCAATTTTTTTTGGTCTGATGATAGTTGAATTTTTTCACAATGCAACAAATTGTCCATCTATTGTAAAATATATTCTATCTATTCTGACAGATAGTTTATATATTGTAATAGGTTGGTCATCTGTTGCATTATGCTGGTATAGTCTTAGCTATTGCAACAGTGAAAAGACCTGCTTGATAATTATCAACAGATGACCTACATGTTGCAACATATGTCTAAATCTGTTTGATATTTTCAAACAATTATGCTTGAATATTCATGTGCTCAACAACACCAAATCAGTAGCAAATACAAATACACCACCATAAAAATTTCAGCAATTAGGCTTGAATACCCATATGCCCAACACCACCAAACCAGTAAAAATAATGCCAACAATGTAGTATCTTCTTACTTGATTTGTTTCTCTTCAAAAGCCTTGACTTTCTTCAACAAACCCCAGATTACACGATTTGATTCTAAAGTGTGTCGTTCTTCATACCAATCAAAGTAATCACATCCACTCAACTTCTACAGAAACAAGACCATAATTACAAAACAATTACAAGTCAATAATTAATCAACTAATTAAATAAAAAAATATTACCTTTGAAATCTTACAAGTAAAAAATCTACGACCTGAATTTTGTTGAGTCCAAGAAGTCTTTAATAGAGCTTCATGACCACACTTACAATATCGACAATCTTTATCACAAAAAACAGTGGAAGATGAGCTTGACATTGTCAAGCTCAGTTGGAAAAAATAAAAAAAATGCACAGAAAAACCAAATACAAATAATTTTAAGAATTTGGATAGAAAAAAAAAGATGAAGAAGAAAAAAAACATTTGGGAATTTAGGGTTAAATTTTAGGAAGAAGATGAATATATAAGACAATGGGAGAAAAATAACCATTGGGGGATAAATCAGACGCCAAGTCAGTAAAAATGGGGGTTCGATGAGCCTTGGTTTTGTGACTTACACGTGAGCAGCCAACATGGGAAAAAGTTTCATACTGACACATTTGATGCCTATTTTATTTTACGTATTTAAAATAAACACTGTCTACTTGATGTCTATTTTATTTTAGGTGTTTAAAATGAACATTGTCGATGGGTTTCGCCTTTTTTATTTCCAGTCACTTCACTTTTTTACATGTAGTGGCAATTTTTTATGTCTAATGAAAGTTGAATTTTTATAATACAACAGATTGTCTATCTGTTGTAACAGATATTCTACCTGTTCTGACATACAGTTTATCTATTGCAATAGGTTGGTCATCTGTTGCATTATATCGATGTTTCTATCTAAGTCTATCTATTGCAACAGTGGGAAGACCTGTTTGATAATTTCCAACAGATTACCTACCTGTTGCAACATATGTTTAAATCCATTTGATATTTTCCAATGGATGTATCGGCTATTGCAACATATACATTATCTGTTGCAATATTTAAATCTAGTATTCTATTTCAATTAATATGTTCAAATCTAAGAAAAAATAAAATTCATAGACAAAATAAAATAAATCAAAGCCTTAAGAAATTAGCTGAAATAAATTAATAAATAAATAAAATGTAAAAAAATTATTATGGGTGCAGATCTCGAAAAATACATCAACAATTTAAGTATTGATGCCAAGAATTCCTAAGGAGGGGTGAGGTTATTACTTTAAAAGACTCAGGCTATAAAGATCTACTCAATATGGATAAGTTGTTCTTTATCCGATGCTATAGAATTTGGTTTTGATCGTCGTGGATCTTTATTGTCACGTACGATTTCTGCACTTTCTAATCTCCGTATTTCTATAAAAAGAGTAGAATATTGCCAATGCTACTTAGCAGTAGCTTCTACATCCACCTGGAAAGCTAGAATTGGTCAATGGTAATCACGGAGATGCAACAAAACGAAAAAGGATAACTCATCTGTTCTAGCAAATCAAATAGGTCTTCGTCCTATTTTAAATTGTCCTAAACAGATTATATTTCCGTTGCAACAGATGAATCAACTGTTGGGACAATTTTCTATATGACGAAGACCTCTATGATAATTTTTAATGGATGAACCATCTGTTGCAACATATGACTCATCTGTTTGGAAAAACTGAAATGGTAGGAAATCTTGATTTAATTTGTCCCAACACATGATCCATCTATTGCAGCAGATAGGTCATTTATTGGTACAAATAAAAGCGATATGAAGAGTTGTTTGATTTTCTAAAATAGACGAGACATATGTTGCAACAGATATTGTATCTGATGCAACAAGTTAGTCCACTATTGCAATAGATGTATATATTTGTTTGATAATTTTCAGCAGATGTGTCATCTGTTGAAACAAATATGTGTCTGTTTGTTAGTTGGAACAGACGTATATATTCACCTTCTTTTTCTCGTGCTGCTCTCCTTTGACCATTGTACATTGCTCAGTAGAACGTACGGACAGAGGAGTTACAATTTTTCTTTTTTTTGGATGCTTGATAATACTTAGAAATTACTTTTCTTCTCCTTTTAGCCTTAATCTCTAATGAAGTGGATGGGTATAAAATACTCTTTGATGAAATGACACCCCTCTTATATTTCAATTCCTTTACAGTCGCAGTTAATGCATTAATAGCATTAATCACTACATCATGTTTCGCTTTGCAGTCTTAACATTTGCATGCAGAACATTCGCTAGGAGAGACAAAATTTGTATAATCAGTATGATCATACTCATAATCATTTGTTTTAAAAACTGTAATAGGTGCATCATTAGCACCAAAAGTAGCACCACTACCACCGCCAACATCTCCATCAACACTGATACAAGTACGACCATGATAATGGACGCATGTGAGAATGTAATGAACCCGGGGCTTGGAATGTACGAGTGAAGGAATTAAAACACACCAAACCAACCCTAATCTCACACTTAGAGTGTAAAGAGGAGCCTTGGAACACAACAAGGCAGCCTCTAAATACACTTGAAGGGAGCCTAGCTCTTAAAAGTGCATTTTGAACATTTTGTATTTTATTTATAACCTAGTATAAATAGAACATTGTAGGTCTTTTAGACTTAGATTATTCATGATGTTTAAGTCTTGAAACACAAGTCCTCTCTCCTTGAGGCACCAAAACCGAAATTAGGCATAGAGAGTGTGGAATCACTCTTGTTGATCTCATGGCTTGGAAACGTGATGCTTGGGAGGTGGATTCCAACCTTGTGTCTTTGTAAGAGATAGGTGAATGTTATGTGTAGTGTTAAGGGTCCAAGAGTGACATATTCTTTTGGGTTCTTAAGATTATACCTTCATTAAGTCTATCTAACTATCCCTTTATTTTTATTGTAATCTTGTAGTAGTTTGTGTTCTTGTAACTATTTCTATCTCTTGTTAGTAAAACCGTGTGTTGTTCCTATCTTGTTATTGTAGTCCATCTAGCCATATTGTTGTTGTTTTGGTGTATTTACACCTTCAATATCTTGTTGTTATTGTGTCTTCATTGTTGTTGTAGTGAATCCGAGAGTGGTCACCAAAGGGATCCTCGGTTCTTCAAACTTGTAGTCTGATTTGGTGTTTGTTTTGTGTTTCCATTGTTGCTTCTTGTATCAACCACTAAGACCATCAACAACAACAAGCCCACCCTCTAAAATTATTTTTCTTGTAATGCTTGTTGCTCCAAACAATTCCATTTTTATTCTGTCAATGACCTTAGGGTCCAATAAAGTTTGCACGGACTGTAAAGTAAGAAAAAATAGCATCTTCAAATCTCGATTGGTCAGAACAAACGACGGATGCACAATCTAACATAAATCATTACATATATTAGAATTATGATTAGATCATTCAAAGAAATTATTAATTAAAACAAAAACATAATTATAATTATACTACTGCATCTTTTGGGGGGTTGAAGAGATCTAGAAATTTTACCTTTTTATTAGTTTTGGCCGACAATCACCTCAATATTCTTGGACAGAAAACTTCTTCCTAGTAGTTCACTTGTTGTCTCAAATAAGGAAGGGCTTCAAATGTCCAAGCCTATAAAATAACGTCAACAAAACCATTATTGAGTAAGAAAAATGAATGATATCATAATAAAAGAAATATTTACCATGAAAGCCCATGGAAAACCATATAAGTTGATTGTCTTTGGCGCTAACGGAGTCAACAAATATTTGACAGTCATTTTGAAGTTTTCATAACCCCAAGGATTGTTGTTAAACACTTCAAGATCCTCAAAGAGCTTTATTAAACCAACACTTATGTTGTTGTTAGCATCTCTCGCCCTAAGAATATTATGTACAAATCAAACCAAGCACCATGATTGATTGTACTTCTTTGAAATTCTTTTACCTTTCAACGCTTCTATCAAATTTTATTTTTGAATCTTGGACCAACAATGGACACCAGGTCATCACGATCACTCGACATGCCTTTACCTTTTTTGGGTGTGCGGAGTGCTTTTTTGGATTAGAATAGGTATAACTTGAGAAGGAGAAGGAGGATAATATTTTAGTCTAGTAACTATGGCAAACTCCTTCCAACCAAAACAAACAGGCATTCTACAGTAATTTATCCACACCTCATCCATTTTATATTTATTTTCATACATAAATCTACGCTTAAGAAGTTCATATACCATTTTCATTTGAAAACGAGCACTGTTATCCTCCGGCAAATCAAGATATTTCTCAAAGAAGCTGTCCTTAAAATAAGCATTCAATTTTTTCTCTAAAAGTATTTTTCTGAAGGCATCGAAAGATTTTCCCATGGTTGACTTAACCACGAAATCACTCGTTAAATCTGTGACACTATCGCACTGCATTCTCACAGGATAACGATCAATGCTGAAGGTTTTGACAAACTCTTTGGTAGAAGGTCTATTAGCATTCGGATCATCTCTTTTGAAATACTTCTTCTCCCCGTGTTCATCATATTCTGCTCCTAATTGAGACAACGCTTGTAAAGCAAGATCATAGAGTGGTGGATGTAGCATAGCTGCTTCACTTGTTCCTTTACTTGGAATTGATTCGATTTCTGTTCTTTTGGGAGCCATATTATCTAAAATTAAAAGGAACATAAAAAAAAATATTATATGGGGAACCTCATTGCAACGGATGAGTAATCTATTGCAATAATACAAAATATATCACTCATATTTTAAGATAAATTAATAGTCTGTGCAACATATCACATATCTATTGCAATATATGAGTGATATGTTGGAACAGTTAACTAACATGTTGCAATGGATGAGTAATCTGTTGCGATAATACAAAACATATCACTCATCTGTTGAGACATATGAATGGTTTGTGCAACAAATCACACATCTATTGCAACATATGAGTGATTTGTTAGAACAGTTAACTAACCTGTAGCAATGGTTGAGTAATCTGTTGTGATAATATAAAATATATCACTCATCTGTTGAGACAGATGAATGGTCTAAGCAACAAATCACATATGTGTTGTAACATATGAGAGATTTATTGGAGCAATTAACTAACCTGTAGCAACGACTGAGTAATTTGTTGCGACAATACAAAATATATCACTCATTTATTGAGACAGATAAATGGTTTGTGCAACAGATCACACATCTATTGCAACATATGAGTGATCTTTTGAAACAGTTATCAGTGGTCAATATTTTTTTAGATTTTTTCCAACAGAAGGGTCGTCTACCGTGACAAATGAATGATTAGTTGGAAGAATCAAGTCTTGGACATGTCTTATTGGAATAGTTAATAGGATTTTATCCAACAGGAGGTTCATCTGTTGCATCAAATCTTTAATCACATGGTTTCTCCATTGCATCAGATGGTTAATGTGTTGCATCAGATTTTTAATCTGATGGTTCATCTGTTGTATCTGATAGTAAATCTGTTGCATCAAATGGTTAATCTATTGCAACATATGGTTAATTCGTTGCATCAGATGGTTTCTCTATTACATCAGATACTTAATTTGTTGCATCATATGGGTAATCTGTTGCATCAAATTTATCCGATGGTTTCTCTGTTACATCAGATGCTTAAACTTTTATATCAGATGGTTAATTTGTTGCATCATATGATTAGTCTATTGCATCAGATTTTTAATCTAATGGTTCCTCTGTTGCATCAGATGGTTAATCTGTTGCATCATATGCTAAATATGTTGCATCAAATGGTTAATCTATAGCAAAAAAATAGTAGCATGATTTTATTCAATAGAACAACAACAATATCACCATTTTTACCAAGAACAAGAACAAATCAACCCAGTAACGGACGCAACACGAAAAGCATCAAATCGTTGTTTTATTTGTATAAACACAAACAACAAAAATTATTTTTCAAAAAAACACAACAAACAACAAAAAATCATAATTCTCTTCGAAAAGAGAAGAGAAGAAATATCAGAAATTAGAGTTTTATTCAAACCGCATTTCAAACTAAAGCAACAAATATTGAAATTGTTAACCAATACTAGAAGAGAAGTTGGCTCAAGTTCCTCGTTTTCTTCAAAACTAAAAAGGCCATAATTTTTTTACTTGTGAGAGAAGAAAAGCGATGATGAAGAATTCAAAGCTGTTGTGGTCGGAGAGCAAGACTGTCACGTCGATTGACGGTTGAAGTCGAAAAGGAACTTGAATCCCAACTATTTATCGTCGGAGGTTGAAGTTGCCGGGGATTGAAAGGAGAAATTTGCACAATTGTTGGTTGAGAGAAACTGTCGAGATAGAGAGAGACGGTTGATTTGGATTGAAGAGGGGTGTGGGTTGGGTTTATTAGTATTTTTGTAAAGATTAGAAAGTTTTGAAAGTATTAATCAAGTCTACAATTAACTTAATCAAGTTTTCTAATTATTTTTTACTTTTTAAGTTGGTCAATGTCATCAATCCTTCATTCAAGACTTAAATAACACCTTTCCTTCAATTTTCTCAAGCCACTTTGTGGAATATACTATGGTAATATACTGTGTTGTTGTTGAAGTATTTTAGTTTGGTTGCTGGACACACTATTTTGGAATGACAATAGGAGAATCAAATAATGATGAATTATTTAATGAAATTTAGTGAAAATACCGCACGATGAAATGGTATAAACGCAAGGAAATTTGCTACTTTTGGAATAATAATTTGTACGAACTTTTATGTTTAATTATTACTTAAAGAACATCTCTAGGTAATACATTGATTAATATAGCACTTTGTTTCAAAGAAAAATTTCAAAAACTTTAAAGTGAATTTGTCATGTGCAAGCAAAGAGAGAATAATGACGACAAAATATTGAATTTTTCGTTCGTCTATTCCATTTTGTTCAGGAGTATAGGGGTATATTATGTCATGTTGAATACCAACTGATTGAACCTACCTTTAATTTTTTATATTCACCTTTCAAATCAGAATGAAAAAATCAAAATTCTAGCACTAAATTGTCGGTCAGTTATTTATTTTTATTTTTTTGAAATTTACATAAAATATTGTAAAATTCTCTCTCATGTTTTCCAAAATAAACTCATGTAAAACGCGCATAAAGTCATTAACAAATAAAATGAAATATCAATAAAGACAAAAATACAAAATAACATGAGTTGTCAAAGGTTAAGTGTTGAATATATAAAAGATTTTTAACAACGATATATTTATAATGCCAACGACATTTGATGGCAGTATAAGATGCTTAGATTATTTATTTGATAGTTAATATTAATTCCAAGTGTTTGTTTATGTTTTATGTATTTGGTTAATTAATAACCTCACAGTAGTATGTTCCGATAATACAAATATGTTCCCTCTTTCCACATTTGATAGAGGAATTGTATAATCTAATGCAATTATCTTTGATCATATTCTTTATGTATTTAATTTAAATAGTAATACTAAAAATACTGAATGATAAATTCATATAAATGTGTCCTTTAACTTGACGTTGGGTGATATTTATGTTCTTCAATTTTAGATATGCATAAATACACACGCGTCCTACATGACTATTCACAAGAGATCACACTTCATAGTTGGCAAACATAAATACAAGTTAAGGATAATTTAAAAGAACATGCTTATCTAATATGCCGTGATGATAACAAATATCAAAGGGTTATGGTACAATCTGTTATTCCTTCTACGGGTACGCAGAATCTGTATATGTAGAACAACAACTTTAACTTTAGTTCTATGTTTAAAAACAAGAACACAATGAAGTGCAGTAAATACCCTCAACACAAGATCAAAGTGATCTTTCTAAGAGGTGTATTTGAATTTTAGAAATAAAGATGAAAACTGAAATGGCCAAGTCGCCTGAATTCACAGAATTTCCTTAAGGAAATAATTTCCCTCACTGTACCCGAGGTTGCGGAATTTTCCTTCCAGGATAAAATGGACAAACAAATCAATTGCAGCGGTACCTCAAACAACTGGAATATCTTCGAACGCACAAAACGTTTTTATTGATCACACAGAGTAAATTTGAAGTCAGGAAGAATTTTGTATTCTGAAAATATCGTATCTAAACCTATGAATGAAAGCAGGTTTATATAGCCATAACATGTCTCTTTGAAAAGGTGGCATTGGTTCAATTAAACGGTGTGTCTTTTCTGGAAATTCATGTCCGTTCATCCAAAGAACATGTCTTTTCCCGTTTCGAATTCTACATGCATGTATAAATGGAGGTTCGAAACACTGCAGGAAAAAGAATTTTTTTTTACTGCATTTGCATTTTTCCTTAAGCATTTTTCGAAATTCAAATAAAGTTTATCCAAAAAGATAGATCTCATCAATCATTTGACAAATCCAAATCCAAATCCAAATCCGAAGCCAAGCCGAGCGAGCAACGATGATGACGGCGCAAGGCATCTCTATTTTCTTGCCTCACTTATCATGTGGAGTAAGTATTCATTATTATAAACACTCCAAATTTCCCTTCTCCCACCAATGTGGAAGACTTAGGGAACTTTCCAATTTTGGGAGTACACTTTCCAAATCGGTTTCTCCTTTCCTCCATCATTTTTCTCTCCATTTTTCATTCACACTTTCTTCACACTTTGAACCCAACAATCCCCCACATGAATGGGGAATGACTATTTTTCATAAAAAATTTATGGACAAGTATGTGATATCATCAAGCAAAGACTGATTGCATCTGGATAAGTGGGTTTTTCTTTGAACTTTTCGTAGTGAACATGCATCGGATGCACTCGGTCAATCGGTAGATTTGATATCTTTGAACCGTCGAGCTTTAATGTACACCTAGACAATACATGTCACACAACCAGCCTTTTAACGTTTATGGTTCTCACGGTTTTGTTCTTTTCAGCCATGAACACGTCCCGGTTTCATGAGAGCTTAGAGAATAGACCTGTACTAACATTCTCCTTGAAGCGACTTCCACTTCTCCCTCACATAGGTTATTTCTAAATATCCAATCCTATAGATTAAAATATTTGGTCAAATCTGCCAAATTTAGATAATCATTTAAAGACTTTTCACTTTAAGTCTTATCCTTGATTACTATACATTGTCTACATCATGAGAATGGGTTGGGTAATTGACAATGTTGAACCTGTCAGACACAACTTTGTTTGATCTCCTTGAACCTAGCTCTTGGGATCTCCAATTTGCTAGGTAGAGTTACCGTCATGCTGACTTGTCCTAGGCCTTAAACCCATTCCCTTGGATGTTCTTTCCACTCCTTCTCTAGATAGGCCTTTTGTAGGTGGATCCGACACATTATCCTTTGACTTTACATAGTCAATGGTGATAATTCCACTAAAGAGAAGTTCCCTAACGGTATTATGTATTCGTCGTATGTGACGAGATTTACCGTTGAACATCATGCTCCCTGCCCTACCTATTGCCTCTTGGCTATCACAGTGTATACATACTGGTACCACTGTCTTGGGCCAATAAGGAATATCTTTTAAGAAATTCCAGAGCCATTCTGGTTCTTCACCGGCTTTATCCAATGCGATAAATTTAGATTCCATTGTAGAGCGAGCAATACAAGTCTGTTTGGATAATTTTCAAGAGACTGCTCCTCCACCGCTAGTAAATACATATCCACTTGTGGATTTTACTTCGTTCGATCCGGTGATCCAATTTTCATCACTATATCCTTCAAGTACCGCAGGATATTTATTATAATGCAAAGCATAATCTTGAGTGTATTTAAGATACCCTAAAACTCTTTTCATTGCCATCCAATGAGTTTTGTTGGGATTACTCGTGTACCGACTCAATTTACTAATAGCACATGTTATGTCTGGTCGTGTACAGTTCATTATATACATTAAACATCCCAATACTCTTGCGTACTCCAATTGTGAGTCACTTTCACCTTCATTCTTTCGAAGTGCAAAGTTCACATCCAATAGAGTCTTGGCAATACCAAATTCCATATATTTGAACTTGTCAAGTACTTTTTCGATATAATGAGACTATGACAATGCTAACCCTTGTGGAGATCGATGGATTCTTATACCTAAGATCACATCTACAACTGTAAGGTCTTTTATATCAAACTTGCTCTCGAGCATTCGTTTGGTTGCATTTATGTCAGAAATGTCTCTGTTGATGATCAACATATCATCCACATATAAACAAACAATTACTTGGTGATTTGGAGTGTCTTTAATATATACACATTTATCACATTAATTTATCTTGAAATTGTTTGCCAACATGGTTTGGTCAAACTTCGTATGACATTGTTTAGGTGCTTGCTTTAGTCCATACAATGACTTAATAAGTCTACACACCTTATTCTCCTTCCCTGGAACCACAAAACCCTCAGGTTGTTCCATGTAAATTTCTTCCTCCAATTCTCCATTTAGAAAAGCGGTTTTCACATCCATTTGATGGATTTCAAGACCATATACCGCAGCCAAGGCAATTAACATTCGAATCGATGTTATCCCTGTTACTGGTGAGTATGTATCGAAGTAATCAAGGCTTTCTTTTTGTTTGAAGCCTTTTACTACAAGTCTTGCCTTGTATTTGCCAATAGTACTATCCACTTTCATCTTTTGTTTGAAGATCCATTTAGAACCTAAAGGTTTATTTTCGGGAGGAAGATCAACCAATTCACATGTATGGTTGCTTAATATTGAATCAATCTCACTATTGACTGCCTCTTTCCAAAAGGATGAATCGGAAGATGTCATCGCTTCCTTAAATGTTTGAGGCTCATTTTCTAAGAGAAATATTACAAAATCCGATCCAAATGAAGTAGACGTTCTTTGACGTGTATTACATCTTGGATTTTCTTCATTATGTACATTCTCACTTGGTTCATCTCGAGGTCGTTTAAATCCTCCACTAGACTATTCATGTCTAATTTTAAACAGGTAAATATTTTTAAAGAATTCAACATTGTCTAATTCAATTACCGTATTTTCATTAATATCCGGATGTTCGAATTTATGAACCAAAAATCGACATGATTTACTACTTTTAGCATATCCTATAAACACACAGTCCACCGTCTTAGGTCCTATATTAACCCTTTTGGGCATAGGAACTTGGACCTTTGCTAGACAACCCCACACTTTGAAATATTTCAAGTTGGGTTTTCTTTCTTTCCATTTTTCATAAGGAATGGATTGTGTCTTACTATGGGGAACTCAGTTGAGTATACAATTGGTTGTAAGGATAGCCTCCCCCATAAGTTTTACGGTAAACCAGAACTTATAAGTAAGACATTCATCATTTCCTTCAAAGTTCGGTTTTTTATTTCCATAATTCCATTAGATTGAGGTGAATACGGGGCCATAGTTTGATGGTTGATTCCATTCTCTACACATATTTGCGCAAAGGGAGATTCATATTCTCCGCCCCTATCACTTCTTATCATTTTGATCTTTTTGTCTAACTAATTTTCAACTTCATTTTTATATTGCCTAAAAGCATCTATTACTTCATCCTTACTATTTAGCAAGTAGACATAACAATATCTAGTGCAATCGTCAATAAAAGTTATGAAATACTTTTTCCCACCACGTGATGGTGTTGACTTCATATCACAAATGTCATTGTGTATTAAGTCTAAGGGATTGAAATTCCTTTCAACGGACTTAAGCGGATGCTTTGCATACTTCGATTCCACACACGTTTGACACTTTGATTTATTGCACTCAAAGTTTGGCAAAACTTCTAAGTTAATCAGTTTTCGTAACGTTTTGTAATTAACATGGCCTAAACGTTCATGCCATAAATCATAAGACTCAAGCAAATAAGATGAATTTGAACTTTTAAACAGTCATTACATTCATCTTATAAAGGCCCTCGGTGAGATAGTCTTTTCCTACATACATTTCTCCTTTGCTAATTATAATTTTTTCAGAAACGGTTACACATTTGAATCCGTTCTAGTCTAGAAGTGAAACAAAAATTAAGTTCCTACGTAATTCTGGAACATACAAGACATTGTTAGGTGTCAAGACCTTGCCCGAAGTTATTTTCAAGCACACTTTCACTGTTCCTTCCACCTTAGCAGTAGCGGAGTTAGCCATGTAGATCATTTCTTCTACTTGATCCAGAGCAAATGATGAAAACAACTCTTTGTTGGCACATACATGGCGGGTGGCACCAGAATCCATCCACCATTCGCGAGGATTCCCCACCAAGTTGCATTCTGAGAACATAGCACACAGATCATCACATTCTTTGTTGGACTCAACCATATTAGCTTGGTCCTTTTTCTTGCCTTTCTTAGGGGCACGACAATCCGTGGACTTGTGGCCAATCTTGCAACAATTGAAGCATTTTCCCTTGAATTTCTTCTTGGGTTGATTGCTTCCTTGTTCAACTTTCTTTCTTTTCTTAGAATTATTTTGATCATCTTCTACAATATGTGCTCTATTAATTGTAGAATTCCCTTTTGACCTTCTCTCGACAGCCTTATTATCCTCTTCAATACGCAGTCGGACAATAAGATCTTCAACAGTCATCTCCTTGCATTTATGCTTCAAGTAGTTTTTGAAGTCTTTCCACAAAGGTGGTAGCTTCTCAACTATGACTGTTACTTGAAATGCATCATTCACAATCAAACCTACAAAATAGTTTATGTGAGTATTAAGAACCTTTTTAATTTGTTCAACTAGGGTATTTTTCAAAGATATACCTTCTGATAGGAGATCATGTATGATGACTTGCAACTCCTGCACTTGAGAGACAACCGATTTGCTATCTATCATTTTAAAGTCCAAGAATCATGCAACAAGGAATTTCTTAATTCCCCCATTCTCTGTTTTATATTTTCGTTCAAGTGACCCCCACAATTCCTTCGATGTCTTAGTTCCACTGTAAACATTGTAGAGGTCGTCTTGGAGATCACTCAGAATATAATTCCTGCAAAGGAAGTCTGAATGTTTCCAAGCTTCTACAATTACGAAAAGCTCTTTGTCCGAGGTTCCCTCGGGTACCTCAGGAGCGTCTTCGCTAGTGAACCGTTACAGACACAAAGTAGTGAGGTAAAAGACCATCTTTTGCTGCCATCGCTTAAAGTTAATGCCCACAAATTTTCTGGGCTTCTCCGTCGGTGCCATTGTAGGCGGAGCATTTGTGCGACTTGATGTGGCAATATTAGTTGCCCCCACAGAAGTTGCCGCATCTTGTATTTGACTATCGCTTGTTATTTTTCCTGTCACCACAAGACAAAAAATACTTAGTATTTTCAGAATACTACTTATAAAGTTAAGCAACTTTAAACTTTTCTTCTTGTTTCTAGCTGACAATGAAGTTTTTATGACTTCCAATTGTCAACTGAATGATCTTTAAATTGTGATGAAGTTTTTAAGACTTGAAATCACTAGTTAAGTTTAGGCGGAGTAGAAAGTTAAAACTTTAATCTCCAAAAACAAGCAATACAGATTCCGTAATAATAGGTTATTTCCTTAAGATTGTTATTCCTTCTACGGGTACGCAGAATCTGTATATGTAGAACAACAACTTCAACTTTAGTTCTATGTTTAAAAATAAGAACACAATGAAGTACAGTAAATACCCTTAACACAAGATCAAAGTGATCTTTCTAAGAGGTGTATTTGAATTTTAGAAATAAAGATGAAAACAGAAATGACCAAGTCGACCGAATTCACAAACTTTCCTTAAGGAAATAATTCCCCTCACTGTACCCGAGGTTGCGAAATTTTTCTCCCAGGATAAAATGGCCAAACAAACCAATTGTAGTGGTACCTCAAACAACTGGAATATCTTCGAATACACAGAACTTTTTTATTGATCACACAGAGTAATTTTGAAGTCAGGAAGAATTTTGTATTCTGAAAATTTTGTATCTAAACCTGTGAATGAAAGAAGGTTTATATAGCCATAACATGCCTCTTTGAAAAGGTGGCGTTGGTTCAATTAAATAGTGTGTCTTTTCTGGAAATTCATGTTTATTCATTCAAAGAACATGTCTTTTCCCGAACAGACATACCAGTTCACGAAACAGTGTACCAGTTCACGAAACAGTGGCACCAGTTCGATGAAGTATTGCATCAGTTCGAAACACTGTTTCGAATTCTGCATGCATGTATAAATGGAGGTTCGAAACACTGCAGAAAAAAGAATTTTTTTTTACTGCATTTGCGTTTTCCCTTTGGTATTTTTTGGAATTCAAATAAAGTTTGTCCAAAAAGATAAATCTCGTCGATCGATCATTTTTCAAATCCAAATCCAAAGCCGAGCGAGCGACAATGACGAACGCGCGAGGCATCTCTATTTTCTTGCCTCACTTATCATGTGGAGTAAGTGTTCATTATTATAAACACTCCAAAGTTCCCTTCTCCCACCAATGTGGGAGACTTAGTGAACTTTTCAATTTTGGGAGTACACTTTCCAAATTGGTCTCTCCTTCCCTCCACCATTTTTCTCTCCATTTTCCATTCATACTTTGAACCCAACACAATCTGTGTAGGAAACTAAAGAAATAATATAAATAACAACAAAAACAACAAATCCAGTGTATTTCCACAGCGTAGGGTACCTCCGAAGAAGTAGAGACTGTTTCCGATAGACTAAAAGCATAATTGAATTAGAATTACTAAATGTGTAAAACTCAAAATCCTAAACCAACAGAAAACTAAAGACCAAAAAAGAAAAACATAATTTAATCTAAAAAGAGGAGAAAAATTTGAGAAACTTAACTAAAACATCTAAATTAAATAAAAAAAGAGAAAAATTAATTTAATCAAGATTCATCAAATTATTTTCTTCATCTTCATCTTCCCACTTAATTTCCTCTATCATCTTCATTTCTTACTCTAGTGTTGGAAAATCATCTTTATCTTCCCACTTAATTTCGTCAAAAATCTCTATTTCTTCCTCTAGTATTGAAAAATCACATGTGACATTGACTATCTTTCGAATAGCCTCTGGATCAGTTTTATCCTCAACTCTATCAGCGGTCGATGGATTTAATAGATCCTTTAAGCTAATAATATGAACATAATGTGCAACTAATAAAAGTGTATTTTGTTCATTGATGTTCTTGTTCATGAACTCCTCCTCGATTTTTTTATTGCTTCTTCATTTGAATTCGTCTTCATGCTTCTTCATGAAGACGAAGGGCCGTGACCTCGATCAGGAATAGGAAGGGCCGTGACCTCGATCAGGTAAAGTGCATTAAAGAGGGGATGGTAGAGTGTTGGTGGAGTACGGTCACATTAAGAAAAGATGGCATTCGTATTTCCATAGGCTCTTGAATGATGAAGGGGATAGAGCTATTGTGTTAGGGGAGCTGGAGCACTCAGAGGAGTGTCGGGATTTTAGTTATTGTAGATGTTTTAAGGTGGAGGATCTTAGAGAGGTTGTTCGCAGGATGCGAATGGGTAGGGCGACGGGACCTGATGAGATTCCTGTGGATTTTTGAAAGTTTTCTGGCGAGGCTGGGTTAAGGTAGTTGACTGGATTGTTTAACGGCATTTTCAAGACGACGAAAATGTCCGAGGCTTGGAGGTGGAGCACTATGATCCCTCTATATAAGAACAAGGGTGACATTCAGAGTTGCAACAACTTTAGGGGTATTAAGTTATTTAGTCATACTATGAAGATTTAGGAGAGAGTGGTCGAGGTGAGGTTGAGAAAGATAGTGTCTATTTCGGAGATCCAGTTTGGATTTATGCCCGGGCGCTCGACGATGGAGACAATTCACCTGGTACGGAGGCTGGTGGAACAGTATAGGGAAAGGAAGAAAGACCTGCACATGGTGTTTATCTTCTTGGAAAAGGCGTACGACAAAGTCCCAAGGGAGGTTTTTTGGAGATGCTTGGAGGTGAGTGGAGTCCCGGTGGCGTATAGCAGAGCAATCAAGGACATGTGTATGATAGAGCTAAGACCCAAGTGAGGACGGCGAGAGAAGATTCAGAGCATTTCTCTGTCTTGACAGGTTTGCATCAGGGATCTACTCTTAGCCCATTTTTGTTTTCTTTGGTGATGGATGTGTTGACGCGGCGTATCAAAGGAGAGGTGCCTTGGTGTATGCTTTTTGCAGATGATGTAGTTTTAATTGATGAGACGCGAGGGGGTGTGAATGATTAATTAGAGGTGTGGAGATAGACTTTTGAGTCCAAAGGGTTCAGGTTGAGTAGGAGCAAGACAGAATATTTGGAATGCAAGTTTAATGACGTGAGGCAGGAGAACGATGTGGTAGTAAGGTTGGATTCATAGGTGGTGTGTAAGAGGGATAGTTTCAAGTATCTCGAGTCCATGAACGGTGAGATTGACGAGGATGTCTCACATCGTATTGGGGCGAGATGGATGAAGTGGAAGCTCGCATCAGGGGTGTTGTGTGACAAGAAGGTGTCACCCAAGCTTAATGGCAAATTCTACAGGGTGGCAGTCCGTCCGACCATGTTGTATGGAGCGGAGTGTTGGCCGGTCAAGAACTCCCATATTCAAAAAATGAAGGTGGTAGAAATGCGGATGTTACGTTGGATGTGTGGGCTAACTAGGGGTGATAGAGTTCGGAATGAGAAAATCCGAGAGAAGGTTGGAGTGACTTCGGTGGAGGATAAGATGTGGGAAGTATGACTGAGATGGTTTGGACTCGTGATGAGGAGGGGCACGGATGCCTTGGTTCGTAGGTGTGAGAGGCTAGCTTTGGATGGTTTTAGGAGGGGTAGGGGTAGGCCGAAGAAGTACTGAAAAGAGTTGATTAGGCGGGACATGGAGCAGTTACAGCTTACTGAGGACATGACCCTAGATAGGAAGATCTGGAGGACGCGAATTAGGATAGAAGACTAGTGTCAGTTTGGGTCGCTAGTGTAGTGTATTACTTGGTGGGTGTATTATTCTTGCTAAGACGCCTTGTTTCATGCTCTATTACGATTTTGTTTACTTTTCTTTGGTTACTATTACTTGTGGGTGTCGTATTTATGTTATGTCATCTTGTTCCATGCCTTATTATGGATTTGATTATTATTCCTTGTCTTGAGCCGGGGGTCTATCGGAAACAACCTTTCTACTTCTTCGGAGGTAGTGCTATGGACTGCGTACATCTTACCCTCCCCAGACCCCACTATATGGGAATACACTGGATTTGTTGTTGTTGTTGTTGTTGTTGTTGCTTCTTCATGTACTTGATAAGTTTGATTAGGGTTTCTGTATCGACGTTTAGGAGTGGGATGAGGGTGAAATCGCCCTCCACCATTTTTTGTATGGTTTCAAATTGAACCACGACTGATTCATCAATCTCAAATTCATGTTTGTCCGATGTGAGGATTAACATCTTTTTCAATTCGGTTTTCGATGATGATGATACCATTGGTTTTTTGGGGAGAAACAAGTTGTTTTGAAGAAAAACTCAAAAACGTATAGAAAATATGTTGAGAGGTAGGGTGGAGTGACGTATTTATAGTGATTGATTTTTTCCTCACTATTCGTAGTTCTTATTGATTTATGAAAACGATTTATTTTGTTTTCTTTCACACTTCTAGAAGCTTTTGAAAATAGAACAGTTTTATTTTATTTTATTTTACCTTGGCCTAGTAAAATTTATATTCTATTTTCCCAAACCTTTACAAACTAAAGTTTGTTTTATAATTTCCCCATTTTAATTTGGTTGGTGAATGGTAACTCAAGTCACTTTGTGGAAATATATTGGGGTGTGTTTACGGGCGGAGCTACACTTGGTCGAGAGGGTTCAGATCGGTAAATTTTTTTTACTATTTATACATAATTAAAATTATTTTTTATTTATATATAGTAGATGTACGATGTTGAACCCCTTCAATTAGTTCGTATGTTTACTTCTGAACTCCCTAAACAAAAATCCTAGCTCCGCCACTAGGTCCTCCACTGGGTGTGTTGTTGTTGTAGAAGTATTTTAATTTGGTTGCGGGACACGTTATTTTGGAATGACAATAGGAGAATCAAATAATGATGAATTATTTAATAAAATTTAGTGAAAATACCACACGATCAAAAGATATAAAAGCAAGGATATTTGCTACTTTTGGAATAATAATTGTGCGAAATTTTATGCTTATTACTTAAGAATATTGCTAGGTAAAACATTGATTAGCCTAGCACTTTGTTTCAACTTTCAACGAAAAATTTCAAAACGTTAAAGTTAATTTGGCATGTGCAAGCAAAGAGAAAGTGATGACTGTAGACACCTAATTTAGTCCCTCCCCGATGTCGTTTTTACCCATTTTTATTTTTATTCTACCGCGTACCCTCACCCATGTTATTATACCCGCACAAAATACAAAAAAATAAATAAATAATAAAATAACAAATCCTATCCTAACTAATTCTATCTTATCCTAACAACCTACCCAATCAAAATAAACCACACCACCCCACACCCTACCCCCTACCCCCTACCCGTGGACCCCACCTACCCTACCTCACCACTACCTACCCTCACAATATATACCGACATACTCTCACAAAGAAAAAGAGGATTCTTTTTTGGCATCCATTAGTAACCAAAAAAAAAAAAAAAAAGCATATCTCAAAATTTTTATTTGCCTTTCTTCTCCAAAAGGGCCACTCCATTAGCATACACAGAACCATACGTATACATTTTACACACAGAATATACCCACCAAAAAAACTCATTCTCCATACACGATATATAGATAATACACACAATTCTCACTGGAAAACACGGCATACACACACACAATACAGAATTCCTCCATGAATTTACCATTAACACACAGAAAACTTTCCATTTTTTGAAGATTCACTGAAATTAGCACACTACACTTACACACAGAAAACACACAGTGGAGTTCGAGAAGAGAAGGAGAACGAAAGAAAAAAAAAAGATCGCGAGAGAGACGGTGAGATCAAAGATCTAATCGGATTTGGCCGAAAGAATATCGGGAAACTCAGCTAAATCGACGAAAAACGCCCACCACCGGAGCACCCACGATCTTACAGCTAAAAACCACCAAACCCGACCCCCCTTCATTTCCACTTTCGGCAAGACCGATCGGAGAAGACACCAGAACAGTCATGTTGTATGGGTTCAGGTATGGTTAATTCTTATTGTGTGGTTTTTTTCTCGAATTAGAGAAAAAGGGGAGCAAATCGGGGAAAACCAGCGAGAACGACCACTGTTTTATACTATTCCGTCACTGTTGAAGCTCGACGTAGCTCGTAGGTCGACCAACAATACCAAACACTCACATACACAATTGGGAAAGAGGGTTCGGGTCCTGTGATTTTCAAATCTGGTCTGGGTTGGCAAAAACAGAACAAAAAGGGACCGAAGTTGATGATTTGGGTCATGATTGATATTCGATGTTGAGGTTCCATTGGAGGCGGTTCTATTCGAAAAGATCAGTTAATCAATAAAGCATTGAGGTCCATTTCTCATCTCATTCTCTATTCTATTTTTGGAATTTCAGTTATTTGTTATGGGTGTGAATAACTTGTTTGTTATGGGTCCATTTTAGTTTGTTTTTTTTAAATTTGAATCTTTGTTATGTGTTGGTTGATGTTGGTTTCGGATTTTGAAAAGTGAATAGATAAATCGAAGCATGTGTTAATCATGTTGGTTGAAATAAATTTGGGGACGGAAATCGAAAATTGATAAAAGTAAATATTATGATATTTTTTATGCATTGTTGATGTTGAATGTGGTATGTTGTCGAGTGGGTAGGCAAACAGTAAGATCGGGTAGGCAAGTTTAGGATTGGTGTAATGTGGGAATGATCGGAATATTTGTTGAATGTTTTGTTTATCGTATTTGGAAAGTGTATTTATTTAACCGGGGAATGCCCCGAGGTAATTTGTATTTACTCACCGGGGAATGCCCCGAGGAATTTTGTACGCTAAGGATGCTCGTGATCAAGGCCCGAGGCATCGGGTAAAGCATGGTTTAGGACTAGCGTAGGTTATTTCAGTATTTTTATTTCGGGTTGTAATAATTGGACTGGACTTTACATTTCTTTTATTTTTGTTTTGTTATTGTTTGATTATTTTGCGTGCTTTTTGTGTGGTTTATACATTTCGTAATGCCAAAATAGTTGATACACTCTACCAAGCGACCGTGGTTGAACCACGGGATCGAGGGGTGCCTAACACCTTCCCCTCGGTCAACAGAATTCCTTAGCCGGAGTCTCTGTTCGCAAACCAGCTTAAGGAGTCAAATGGTTTTGGAAAGGATTTTCTAATGGTGACTTGGCACACCGGATTATGCCAAGTGGCGACTATGAATAAAAAATGTAAATAATCCTTTTCCGAAACAAATTTTCATTTCTTGTCACTTAAATAATAAAACCCTTTCGAACTTACAAATATATACATTTTTTGGAGTACGTGAAAAAGGGATGTGACAGCTTCTGGCGACTCTGCTGGGGACTATTTCAGAATTCGAGCTTTTTTTGGAGTCGTATCGGCTTTGTTTGGCATTACGAGTGTATAAGCATTGTTTGTGATTTTTGTTTGTGTTTTCACTTTTGTGCGTTTTCGTGCTCTTTGTTTACAGTATTTATCCTATGTGTTATCGCTTTATATCTGGCATCATTTGCATAACCCGAGTCAATTCTTTCCACAACAAGTCTCGGAGCGCACGTCGTGCGCACGAACTCTAGTTGAGTCACCTTTATTTTAGGGGGGGAGCCGTTGTATGTATGGAGTAGGTGGAAAGCAAAGCAGCCACTATCGACCATATGCTCCCCCGAACGGCCTTGTTAGTAAACCACAACGTAGGTCAGCCTTTAGATCATTCTTATGTGCATCATATTGAGACCTAGCGGGGTCCACTTGGTCCTTTGTAGGAGACTCACCTTTAAAGCATCCCTACGTGTTAAATGTTGCATCTTTGAGAGTAACGTGGTCATTTGACGGACCGATTTGGGGAAAACATGTGTTAGAAGTAAAGTGTGAAGAAAAAAAAAAAGAAAAAAAGTGAGTCGAAAAGAATGAATCAAAAAGGAGTGTCGTAGTTTATTTTAGAGTTCTTTATGGATTTTGTTCTTCACGATCCAAAAACTCAAAAAGATTTTATTTAATTTACATTTTTGCATTTGTCTTCTCAAAGTACCGTAAATTCAAAAAGAAAAAAAAAGTTTTTTCTACGTATTTGTCAAAAGCAAAAATATCAAAAAGATTTTTTCCATAATTGATGGTGTCAGTCTTAGTTAAAGTGTCTAATTGAAAAATAAAAAAAGTTTTTATTCGTTTATTTTTGGTTTTGTCTCTTAAGTTAGGGTCAATTTATTAGTTAATCGTTAGTTGTCCAATCTGGACGAACTACGCACCCCTGATTCTCCTCTCTCGGGAGTGAGATACGTAGGCAACCTATTGTGGGTTCGGGGATCTTATTTGAAAAATCCAAAATATTTCTTCACTCTCCATTTAGAGTAGGCGTTTCATATGCGTCTTTAAAAGAAAACTACAAAAAGATTTTTCTTTAATAGGTTCAAGTTTCATTTTCACATGAAATTCAAAAATTGAAAACCCAAAAAGATTTTTTCTTTGGTAATCACAGGTTTCATTTTGTATAGAGATTTAAACCTAAAAAGAAAAAAAAAAAGATTTTCATCAATTCTTTTGACACTTTGTTTCAAGAAAGAAAAAAGAGTTTAATTGGTCATTTTGGCAAAACTGCCCGAACTACGCAAGATCTGATTCATGTACAACATGATACGTAGGCAACCTACTTTTGGGTTCGATCTAATCATTTTGTTTCGTTGTTTTTCATTATTTTTCCTCTTTTTTTTTAAAAAAAAAACAAAAGCCATAAAGAATAATAAAATAAAGGTAGATAACGAGAGAAGTGGAAAGAATAGATATGGATACGAAAAAAAAAAGAGTGTAGATAAAAATCGGGATGATGTTGAAATGACCTCGCTACCCTCAAAAGCTGGTAGAAATGAACATGAATTTAGGACAATTTTACCAATGTGACTCTCATGCTTGTTGTGTGCCCTAATCCTAACGGATGCCGTCTTTGATGAGCATGTTCTTTCAGATAACAGTGGTAGGTTTGCAGCACACTGGCTAGTCACCCATACTTTACTAGATCCAAAGCAAAGCTTGTCATGGCTAGCAGGGAGATTGAAAATTCGCTCATTGACCCGGATCAGGATCACAGGGAAGAAAGTTCAGAACACAATGATGAGGTAGTAAGGCTCAGGCAACAATTGATAGATTTGCACTGGGCATGGGCCAGCGGAATGCCTCCTCCTCCGCTCCCTGAAGGTCTTGGGAATATCTCTAATTGCCCACCGCTCTCTCAGACACAATTCTCTGCTCCTACTGAGCACGCGCCAGGATTCACTCCGCGACATTATTATCCTGGCAATTCTGGTGTGCCCTTGGCAGCTCCCCAATCAAGACCAGCTGCTAAACCAGCGCCACAGATCACACCGGTATTCGTGGCCCCGCCACCACATGAAACTCCCATATATGTTGTGCGTCCCATAATAAGGCTTCCTCGGTCTGCCAGTGTGCCAGTATTGAAGGTTCCAGATAGTCAGTATTATGCCCCGGAGCCGACTTTGAGAATGAATGAACCGTATGGGTACACTCAGCCACCTGCATTTCCATTTGATTCAGAGAAACCTGTTGCAACAGAGGAACAGGAAGTCGTAGCGCAGAAGTTGAAAAGTTTAGAACAGGCCATGAGGAATTTGTAGGGAATTGGAGGTTATAAGAGTGTTTCTTATAAAGATCTGTGCATGTTCCCAGACATCAACCTTCCCCTCGATTTTAAAATGCCTAAGTTCTAGACGTATGCAGGACACGGTGATCCCGTGGCCCACTTGAGAGGCTATTGCAACCAGTTGAGGGCTGCACAAGGAAGGGAAGAGCTACTCATGGATTTTTTTGGCGAGAGTTTTTCTGATCTGGCTTCAGAATGGTTTATCGATCAAGATATCGACAAGTGGAATAGCTGGGATGACTTGGCTTCTGAGTTTGTGCAATATTTTCAATATAACATCGACCTGATTCCGGACGAAAAATCTTTGGTCAACATGAAGAAGAAAAGCACTGAAGGTTTTAGGGAATACGCGATAAGGTGGCGTGAACAGGCCTCCAGGGTAAAGCCTCCGATGAAAGAAAGTAAGTTGGTAGAGGTTTTCATTCAGGCACAGGATGAGACTTATTTTCAACATTTACTCCCAGCAATGGGAAAGTCTTTTATTGAAGTCCTCAAAATGGGGGAGATGATAGAGGACGGAATCAAGACCGGATGAATAGTGAGTTTTGCCGCATTGAAAGACACCACACAAGCGATTCAAGGTGGATCTGGCGCATTTGGAGGTAAAAAGAAGAAAAAGGACGTGGCGACTGTTGTAGCTGGAACCCATTCTTATCCCAAAAAACCACCTCGCCCCTATCCCCAATCCCCAAGCCCAAGTCTACGCCCAAGCTCCATATATTCCTCCCCACCATTACTACCCTCCACAAACCCTTTATATTCCATTCCACCACCCCCGTACCCAGTATATAGCGCGCAACCATATGCCCAAACCCCTTCTTACCCGCAGTGGAGCATGCAAGCTCCACAAAATCGCCCATTCGCTCCACCGAATTATCAAAACCCCTCCAGACCTGGTTTTTAACCTAGGCCCGAGTATAGGAAAGAGAAGGCGGCCAAAAATCAATTCACACCTCTTGGGGAGTCATATGCTAGTTTGTTTGATAGGTTGAAAAAGTTGAAGGTTTTAAGCCCAATTCAAGAAAGGCTTTCAAATCCACCGCCGAGGAATCTCGATTATTATTTAAGGTGTGCATACTGTTCTGATATGACTGGCCATGATATCGAGAAATACTGGCATTTAAAGAGAGTTGTCCAAGATTTAATTGACATAAATCAGATATTGGTCCAGGCCCCGGAAGGCCCAAACATTAACCAAAATCCATTGCCAACCCATGCTGAAGCCAATATATTAGAATTGATATATGACGGGAAGGAGTCTTCGAGGGGTTATAAGCCTATTGTCAAGATACAGACCATTGAGGAGAAATCGACGAATGTAGCGGAGTCTTTGAAAGCAATGTCATTGAGCCAGGAAGGAATGAGAGAAGATAAAGCCCAAGAAAGCACAAAGAAACCTCTGATCACAGTACAGAGCGCCAGAAGGTATGTTGATTCAAGTCAGGATAAACCTAAGTTGACGGTGGTGGGAGCTCTGAGTCAACCTATCTTGACGGTGAAAGAAGCACTGGCAGCGCCTATTGTCCTCAAACCGGTGACCCAACCTCTGATAGTAGATACGAAAAGGATTCCCTGGAAATACGAGCGGACCGTGATGACCTATCATGGGAAAGAAGTAGTGGAAGATGTAGATGAGGTAGGGGGTTTGACTAGGTCAGGAAGATGTTTCGTGCCTGAAAGCTTAAGAAAGTCCAAGCCAACGGTGAGTGGACCGTCATCTATCAAAAATCCTATCACCAAAGAAGAAGCCGAAGAATTTTTGAAAAAGATGAAATTGCCAGAGTATTCAATATTGGACCAGTTGAAGAAAACCCCTGCTCAAATTTCCCTTTTATCTTTGCTGTTGCACTCCAAGGAGCATCGTGATATTTTACTGAAGGTATTAAATGAAGCATATGTTCCAAGGGAAATTACAATCAACCAGCTTGAGAAAATGGTTGGAAAAATCTTTGAGGTCAACCGGATCAGCTTTTCTGACAATGAATTGCCTATTGAAGGTACAGGGCATAACCGGGGACTTTACATTATAGTGAAGTGTGAAGATTTCTATGTCACTCATGTTATGATTAATGGAGGTTCAGGTGCAAATATTTGCCCTATTTCTACTTTGTAAAAGCTGAATATTGGTGCTGAGAGGATCAGGCCCAACAATGTATGTGTCAGGGCTTTCGATGGTGCAAAATCAAATTCCATTGGTGAAATAGAACTAGTGTTGACCATAGGGCTTGTTGAGTTCGCCATAGAGTTTCAAGTATTGAATGTAGACTCCTCTTACAATCTGTTGTTGGGAAGGCCGTGGATCCACAAGGCCAAGGCGGTTGCATCTACACTGCACCAAATGATTAAGTTTGAGCATGACAGGCAAGAAGTAGTTATTCATGGTGAAGGAGATTTGTCAACCTACGAAGATTCTCCCTTGTCTCTTATTGAAGCAAATAATGTAGAGGAGACATTCGTCTATCAAATTTTTGATACAGTGCCAGTGAATCGTATCCTTGAATGGCAGGCTATACCGGGACCGCAATTGTCTTCTGCTTCTATCATGATGGTGAGTGAACTTTGGAAATATGGATTTGAGCCAGGAAAGGATTTGGGAGCGTCTCTGCACGGTATAGTTCATCCCATATGTCCGAGTGAGAACGTGGGCACGTTTGGTCTGGGATTTGAGCCTACAGCTGAAGATCTGAAGAAAGCCAAGGGAAGGAAAAAGGAAATATGGTCACTCCTTCGCCCAATGCCACTACTCAGTGAATCATTTGTTAAGAGCGGTGTCACGAAGCATGTGAAATTTGAGGTTGAATTGGTTGATGACTTCCAGAACCTTTGTATGGAAGTTGATATGGTCGAAGCAGGAGACGGTACCGGTATGGCAGACGTGCAATTCATAGGTCCCGCTGTCCGGCTCAATAATTGGGAAGTCACTCCTCTCCCCGTCAGGAGGGAGTTTTGGTAGTTTATTTTGTTTTTCTTTCTGTTTATTCGAGTTATTTCAGGGTTGTAATTCGGATTTTAGTTTGTTTATGTTATGTTGGCATCTGTGTTTAAACCCTTCTATCTTTTTATTTAATGAAATGCAATGTCCCTTTTGTTTTGTGTCTAATATATTTTGTTTTTCTTTTCTTACACAGTTCTCTTTATGCTGATTCTAATGACATGACATGCATGCGAAATTTTCAGCCTGATCTTAAAATCCAAACTAATCAAGATGTAATGAAGCGGGATGGGAAATATAATGAAGAAGGAGCACTAGAAGAAATAAGCAAAGAGTTGGAATAGTTTGAAGACAAACCGAATCCTAATTTGAATAAGACTGAGCCAATAAATCTAGGGGATCAAGAAGATGTTAGGGAAACTAAAATCAGTGTACATGCTTTGCCACGCTAAAAGAGGGAATGATTCAAACATTAATTGATTATAAGGATGTTTTTGCATGGTCTTATGATGATATGCCCGGTTTAAGCACAAAATTAGTGGCTCACAAGTTGCCAACTGATCCCGCGTTCCCCCCTGTCAAACAGAAGTTGAGGAAGTTTAAAACCGATGTAAGTATTAAAATCAAAGAGGAAATCATGAAACAACTTGAAGCCAAAGTAATTCGAGTGTCTCGTTATCCCATGTGGTTATCCAATAGTGTTCCCGTACCAAAGAAAGATGGCAAAATTCGAGTGTGTGTTGATTACCGCGATTTGAATAGAGCAAGTCCGAAAGATGATTTTTCACTGCCCAACATCCACATTTTGTTAGACAACTGTGCTAAACACGAGGTTGCCTCTTTTGTGAATTGCTATGCCGGATATCACCAGATCATTATGGATGATGAAGATGCGGAGAAGACGTCTTTTATCACACCATGGGGAACTTATTGTTATCGAGTGATGTCGTTCGGTTTGAAGAATGCTGGAGCAACATACATGAGAGCCATGACCACTATGTTTCATGACATGATGCATAAGGAGATTGAGGTCTACGTGGATGATGTGATTATTAAGTCAAAAAGTCAGGCCGACCATGTTAAAGATTTAAGAAAGTTCTTTGAGAGGCTTCGCTGGTATAATCTCAAACTCAACCCGGCCAAATGTGTATTTGGAGTTCCATCTGGAAAGCTGTTGGGGTTTGTAGTTAGCCGTCGGGGAATTGAATTAGATCCTTCAAAAATCAAAGCCATTCAGGATTTGCCCTCGCCCAAGAATAGAACGGAGGTGATGAGTTTGCTTGGTAGAATGAACTACATTAGCAGGTTTATTGCTCAACTCACAACCACTTGTGAGCCCATATTCAAGTTGTTGAAAAAGAGAGATGAGGTAAAATGGACTGAAGAATGTCAGGAAGCGTTCGATCGAATCAAAAGATATTTGTCAAATCCGCCAGTGCTGGTACCCCCGGAGCCTGGTAGGCCTTTGATCTTATATTTATTAGTCATGGACAATTCTTTCGATTGTGTCCTGGGTCAACATGATGTCACAGGCAAAAAGGAGCAGGCTATTTATTATCTTAGCAAGAAGTTCACCGCATATGAGGCCAGGTATACTCTTCTTGAAAGGACGTGTTGTGCCCTAACTTGGATAGCACAGAAGTTGAAGCACTATCTCTCATTCTATACTACTTATCTCATCTCCCGCATGGATCCTTTGAAGTATATCTTTCAGAAGCCTATGCCGACAGGTCGATTGGCAAAGTGGAAAATATTGCTTACCGAGTTCGACATCGTATATGTGACTCAAACCGCCATGAAAGCCCAATCCTTGGCGGATCATCTTGCTGAGAATCCCATCGATTAAGAGTACGAGCCATTAAAGACATATTTTCCTGACGAAGAAGTGTCGTGTGTCGATGAAGTCATTATAGATGTTGATCCAGGTTGGAGGTTATTCTTCGATGGAGCTGTCAATATGAAAGGAGTCGGAATAGGTGCGGTTCTTATCTCTGAATCGGGAAAACATTTCCCGGTAACAACACAACTTCAATTCTACTGTACTAACAATATGGCCGAGTATGAAGCCTGCATCCTTGGTTTGAGGTTAGCTGTTGATATAGGAGTCTAAGAATTATTGGTGTTGGGAGATTCAGATTTGCTCGTCTATCAAATTCAAGGCAATTGGGAGACGCGAGATTTGAAACTCATCCCATATCGACAATGCTTGCAGGAGCTATGTCGATGATTTGTGTTAGTAAAATTTAGGCATATTCCAAGGATTCATAATGAAATTGCTGATGCTTTAGCCACTCTGTCTTCAATGCTCCAACATCCTGACAAAGCCTATATCGATCCAGTGCATATACAGAGTCGTGATCAGCATGCTTACTGTAATGCGGTTGAAGAAGAGCTCGATGGAGAACCTTGGTTTTTGGATATCAAGTGGTACATTCAGTCAGGAGAATACCCAGCATATGCCACCAATGATCAAAAGAGGACTATTAGGCGTTTGGCTAGTGGATTTTTCTTAAGTGAGGGAATCTTGCATAAGAGGACCCTAGATCTGGGACTTTTAAGGTGTGTAGATGCAAAAGAAGCCTCGGCAATCATGGTTGAAATACACTCTGGAGTATGCGGGTCGCATATGAATGGTCATGTCTTGTCAAAGAAGATTCTTCGAGCAGGTTATTACTGACTTACTATGGAGAGGGATTCTATTCAATTTGTTCAAAAGTGTCATCAATGTCAGGTGCACGGCGATCTGATACGTTCTTCTCCTGTTGAGTTGCATGCAATGGCCGTTCCATGGTCGTTTGTGGCTTGGGGAATGGATGTGATTGGACCGATTGAGCCGAAGGTATCAAATTGACATAGATTCATTTTGGTAGCCATTGACTACTTCACAAAGTGGGTGGAAGAAGTAACTTTCAAGTCAGTGACAAAGAAGGCTGTGGTAGATTTTGTTCATGCCAATATCATTTGTAGATTTGGAATTCCTAAGATGATCATTACAGACAATGTTGCCAATCTCAATAGTCATTTGATGCAAAAAGTGTGTCAACAGTTTAAGATCGCACATCGAAATTCTACTCCATATCGCCCAAAGGCCAATGGTGCTGTAGAAGCCGCCAATAAAAATAAAAAAAAGATACTTCAAAAAATGGTACAAGGTTCTAGACAGTGGCATGAATAGTTGCCATTTACATTGCTAGGTTATCGCACCACTGTTCGCACTTCAACAGGGGCAACTCCATATTTATTAGTGTATGGGACAAAAGCAGTCATCCCTGCAGAAGTTGAAATTCCCTCTCTTCCAGTCATTGTAGAAGCAGAGATTATTGATGACGAATGGGTAAAAACCCGACTGGAACATTTGAGTTTGATCGAGGAAAAAAGGCTAACGTCTGTGTGTCATGGCCAGTTGTATCAGAGAAGGATGACTCGTGCGTATAACAAAAGGTCCGTCCCAGGAATTTTGAAGTTGGTCAGTTGGTATTGAGACGTATCCTTCCTCACCAGGTTGAAGCGAAAGGCAAGTTCTTCCCTAACTGGAAAGGTCCTTTCGTTGTGAAGAAAGTGTTACCCAATGGAGCCTTATATTTGACAGATATTGAAGGCAAAATGGAAGAAATGACTATCAATGCTGATGCGGTCAAAAGATACTATGTATGATATTTGGTCCTTTGTTTGATTTTATTGCATGTTTAGTACTTGCATTTTTGAAGATTGATATGATGAAGGCATTTTATTCTTCTATCCAAACATTGTGTCATCCTTCGTTTACCCGTTTGAGCTTTGTTTTAATTTTTTTTCATATCCCTCTTTTGGAATCAAAATAGAGTCAAAGATAAATGTCAAGAAAATAAGAATAAAATAAAGAGTTCAAAAATAAAAGAGAAAAAAAATCAAATCAAAACAAAGAACAAGCTGATGGAACTACGTCCGACCTGATTCTCCTCTCTCGGGAGTGAGATACGTAGGCTGCCCTATTTCGGGCTCGGTCCAACCAAATAAAGATTTAAGATTCACCCAGTCAACAAAATTGGGGCATGAGTTAACATGTTGTTTGAGTCGATTCCAAAAGTTGTAAGTCCCACCCCCACTTCAAATGTCGTTCGAACCCCTTGCCATCCTTTTCTAACCTTATCCAAAATCTAAGTTACAACCAAAGAAAGTCCTTTAGATCAATTTTTTTGATAATGTTAAGGCTAAGCATGCAATGGATATGATGATACATTGTGAAGTGCCACTGGTCTCTCCCTCAGCATAAGAAATCAGGAAAGAAATACAAAAATGAGAGAGTCTTATTGGTGAAGACCCCCGTGGGCATCATAAGGCAGTGGTGAGTTGAGAGAAAATGAAAATGAGAGAGTCTTATTGGTGAAAACCTTTGCAGGCACCATAAGGCGATGGTGAGTTGAGAGAAATACAAAAATGAGAGAGTCTTATTGGTGAAAACCCTTGCAGGCACCATAAGGCGATGGTGAGTAGAGAGAAATAAAAATGAGAGAGTCTTATTGGTGAAAACCCTCACGGGCACCGTAAGGCGATGGAGAGTTCAAGAGAAAAGTGAAAAGTGAAAAGAAAGAGATTTTTTGGCAAAAGTCATTTAAGATGTCGACAATCGAATGTGATGAATGAGTCCAATGGATTTGAAGAAGAGGCTCAGCGGCAAAGCCACGAACTCAACAACAAATGGGGAGTTTGGATAGGAAGATCAGGCAACTCAATCCAAAATGCATGTCATACTCATTGGAGTTGGTTGTCGTATTCAGATAAGTTTTATTTTGGAATATGGGACATTGCCATTTTCTTTCATTTACATATTCAAGATTTTTGTCTTTTTATGTCATTTATCAAAATAAAAGTCACTATCGTTTCTTTACATTTTTAAGTCAAGTCTGTGTCAAAACAAGCGAGAAAGGATTTCAAAATTTACTACCAGTCTTTCCAATTATATGAGGAAAAGCCAAGGACCGGCACAGGAAAGAAATATGATCGTAATTCAACATGAAGCAAAGGAAGTCTATCAACCGACAGACTGTTGGATTCGTGAAAGCATTCAGATTTGGAAAAAGGGTGCACCTCAGAGTCATGGTAAAATGGAAGCCCATTGTTCGAGTCAGAACTCACCTCCCTCAATCTGGATCCAGGTCAATGATGGGGCAAGACAGGGCAAGTGTCAGCGATTTGGAACGAAGATAAAAGGAACGAGTGCTGGGCAGATACCTGAGAAGCCAAGAGCTGCAAGCCACCACTAAGTTTTAACTGACAAATTGTCTTTGTTGAAATAGGGGCAAATTCGCTTCACTTAATTCAGCTACCATTGGAAATGCGCATCCGTGGGATTTTACTTTATGTCCAGGACCCTCCTGAAAAATGGGATTTTACCTTATGGTCAGGACCCTCTTGAAAAATGGGATTTTACTTCAATTCAGGACCCTCTTGAAAAATGGGATTTTACTTTATGTTCAGGACCCTCCTGAAAAATGAGATTTTACTTTCTGCTCAGGACCCTCCTGAAAAATGAGATTTTACTTTCTGCTCAGGACCCTCCTGAAAAATGGGAATTTACTTTATGTTCAGGACCCTCCTGAAAAAATGGGATTTTACTTTATGTTCAGGACCCTCCTGAAAAATGGGAGTTTACTTTATGTTCAGGACCCTCCTGAAAAATGGGATTTACTTTTAGTCCAGGACCCTCCTGAAAAATGGGATTTTACTTTCAGTCTAGGACCCTCCTGAAAAATGGGATTTTACTTTTAGTTCAGGACCCTCCTGAAGAATGGGATTTTACTTTATGTTCAGGACCCTCCTGAAAAAATGGGATTTTACTTTATGTTCAGGACCCTCCTGAAAAATGGGAGTTTACTTTCTGTTTAGGACCCTCCTGAAAAATGGGATTTTACTTTCTGTTCAGGACCCTCCTGAAAAATGGGATTTTACTTTATGTCCAGGACCCTCCTGAAAAATGGGATTTTACTTTCAGTCCAGGACCCTCCTGAAGAATGGGATTTTACTTTATGTTCAGGATCCTCTTGAAAAATGGGATTTTACCTTCTGTTCAGGACCCTCCTGAAAAATGGGATTTTACCTTATGTTCAGGACCCTCCTGAAAAATGGGATTTTACTTGTTGTTCAGGACCCTCTTGAAAAATAGGATTTTACCTTATGTTAAGGACCCTCCTGAAAAATGGGATTTTACTTTCTGTTCAGGACCCTCCTAAAAAATGGGATTTTACTTTCTATTCAGGACCCTCCTGAAAAATGGGATTTTACTTTATGTTCAAGATCCTCCTGGAAAATGGGACAACACTTTCAAAATGAAATACTACTTATTTATAATTCTTGTTTGAGATAATTTTCGTTCCAGTTTTAATTTTGAGTTTCAGGAGCCCGCCTGAAGAACAGGATGATGAAATAGCAAGTCAGGAGCCTGCCTGAAGAACAGGGTGATGAAATAACAAGTCAGGAGCCCGCCTGGAGAATAGGGTAAAGAAACGAAAAGTCAAGCAACAAAGTAAAGAAAATTGAAAGCCAAGCAACAAGTTGAAAGAAATTGCAAGTCAGGAGCCCGCCTGAAGAATAGGGTGATGAAAGTCGAGTCAGGAACCAACAAAAGTTGTATAGATAGGATTTTTGTAATTTCATTTATGTTTTAACTTGTAATTGTCATTTTGATGTAATAGCAGAGCCGTGGACTGGAACCTCGACGGAACCTCACTCGACTCTCCAACTCGGTATAGTCCACCTCTTCCAATCCTTGGAGATACTTGTCACTTGATCCCCTCATAACTTGGGTGGGTAGGCTGTCCTAATTCAAGACTCGGTAGTCCTTCTTTCTCCTGTTTCTTTCTTTGAATAATGGTCGGGATAAAATTCTATCTCGTTGTCTACTTCTTTGTCTGAAAACACTGCGTGTTTACATTCAAAGGGGGCATGATGTAGACACCTAATTTCGTCCCTCCCCGATGTCGATTTTACCCATTTTTATTTTTATCCTACCGCGTACCCTCACCCATGTTATTATACCCGCACAAAATACAAAAAAATAAATAAATAATAAAATAACAAATCCTATCCTAACTAATTCTATCTTATCCTAACAACCTACCCAATCAAAATAAACCACACCACCCCACACCCTACCCCCTACCCCCTACTCCCCACCCGTGGACCCCACCTACCCTACCTCACCACTACCTACCCTCACAATATATATCCACATACTCTCACAAAGAAAAAGAGGATTCTTTTTTGTCATCCATCAGTAACCAAAAAAAAAAAAAAAAGAGCATATCTCAAAATTTTTATTTGCCTTTCTTCTCCAAAAGGGCCACTCCATTAGCATACACAGAACCATACGTATACATTTTACACACAAAATATACCCACCAAAAAAACTCATTCTCCATACACGATATATAGATAATACACACAATTCTCACTGGAAAACACGGCATACACACACACTATACAGAATTCCTCCATGAATTTACCATTAACACACAAAAAACTTTCCATTTTTTGAAGATTCACTGAAATTAGCACACTACACTTACACACAGAAAACACAGTGGAGTTCGAGAAGAGAAGGAGAACGAAAAAAAAAAAGATCGCGAGAGAGACGGTGAGATCAAAGATCTAATCGGATTTGGCCGAAAGAATATTGGGAAACTCAGCTAAATCGATGAAAAACGCCCACCACCGGAGCACCCACGATCTTACAGCTAAAAACCACCAAACCCGACCCCTCTTCATTTCCACTTTCGGCAAGACCGATCGGAGAAGACACCAGAACAATCATGTTGTATGGATTCAGGTATGGTTAATTCTTATTGTGTGGTTTTTGTCTCGAATTAAAGAAAAGGGGGAGCAAATCGGGGAAAACCAGCGAGAACGACCACTGTTTTATACTATTCCATCACTGTTAAAGCTCGACGTAGCTCGTAGGTCGATCAACAATACCAAACACGCATATACACGATTGGGAAAGTGGGTTCGGGTCCTGTGATTTTCAAATCTGGTCTGGGTTGGCAAAAACAGAACAAAAAGGGACCGAAGTTGATGATTTGGGTCGTGATTGATATTCGATGTTGAGGTTCCATTGGAGGCGGTTCTATTCGAAAAGATCAGTTAATCAATAAAGCATTGAGGTCCATTTCTCATCTCATTCTCTATTCTATTTTTGGAATTTCAGTTATTTGTTATGGGTGTGAATAACTTGTTTGTTATGGGTCCATTTTAGTTTTTTTTTTTAAATTTGAATCTTTGTTATGTGTTGGTTGATGTTGGTTTCGGATTTTGAAAAGTGAATTGATAAATCGAAGCATGTGTTAATCATGTTGGTTGAAATAAATTTGGGGACGGGAATCAAAAATTGATAAAAGTAAATATTATGATATTTTTGATACATTGTTGATGTTGAATGCGGTATGTTGTCAAGCGGGTAGGCAAACAGTAAGCTCGGGTAGGCAAGTTTAGGATTGGTGTAATGTGAGAATGATCGGAATATTTGTTGAATGTTTTGTTTATCGTATTTGGAAAGTGTATTTATTTAACCGGGGAATGCCCCGAGGTAATTTGTATTTACTCACCGGGGAATGCCCCGAGGTAATTTGTATTTACTCACCGGGGAATGCCCCGAGGAATTTTGTACGCTAAGGATGCTCGTGATCAAGGCCCAAGGCATCGGGTAAAGCATGGTTTAGGACTAGCGTAGGTTATTTCAGTATTTTTATTTCGGGTTGTAATAATTGAACTGGACTTTACATTTCTTTTATTTTTGTTTTGTTATTGTTTGATTATTTTGCGTGCTTTTTGTGTGGTTTATACATTTCGTAATGCCAAAATAGTTGATATACTCTACCAAGCGACCGTGGTTGAACCACGGGATCGAGGGGTGCCTAACACCTTCCCCTCGGTCAACAGAATTCCTTAGCCGGAGTCTCTGTTCGCAAACCAGCTTAAGGAGTCAAATGGTTTTGGAAAGGATTTTCTAATGGTGACTTGGCACACCGGATTATGCCAAGTGGCGACTCTGAATAAAAAATGTAAATAATCCTTTTCCGAAACAAATTTTCATTTCTTGTCACTTAAATAATAAAACTCTTTCGAACTTAAAAATATATACATTTTTTGGAGTACGTGAAAAAGCGGTGTGATAATGACGATAAAATATCAAGGCAATCGGCAGAATACATCGTCAAACCCCTCAATTTGGCGTAATCTTTCACTTTGGTACTTCAAGTGGACGTTGTTCACTTTTGACACCTCAAATAGTGTACGAATATGTTATTTTGGGACTTTTTACACAATCCGTAAAAATATATTGAATGTGTGTATTACACGCGCGATGACGTGTAAAGTGACCAATAACAATAAGACCATTGTCATTTTTTATATATCCAAATAATTTTTAAATAATTAATTTTTTTAAAAAAATCACCCCCTCCCTCTGACCCACCCGCCCCCGCTAGTCCTCTTCTTCAAACACCCCGCCACCACCCCACCCCAACCCCCAATCATCTTATTCCCCCTTTCTCTTCTACAAATACCCTGCCCCTTCCCTCCTCCCCCACCCCACCCCCAATCATCTTCTCCCCCTCCCTTCTACAAACACCCCCCTCTCGCTCCCCCCTCCCCCTACCACCAAGCAGTGGCGAAGCCAGAATTTTTATTGAGAGGGTTCGGAAGTAAACATACGGATTAATTGAAGGGGGTTCAACATCTACTATATATACATAAAAATATCTTTGACAGTATAAAAATAATATATATTTTCGTCGAAGGGGGTTCAGATGAACCCCCTAAATACAAGGTGGCTCCGCCACTGACACCAAGTGATCTTCTCCAAATGTCCCCCTCCCCCAATCCCACCCACCCACCCACCTGAATCTTCTCCAAACATTGCCCCTCTCCCCATCCCCACCCACCCACTTGAATCTTCTTCAAATGCCCCCCTCCTCCAACCCCCAATTATCTTCTCCAAAAAAAACCCACCCCACTCCCTTTCTTCATTTTTTAAATTTTCTTCATTGATTTTGCTTTGATTTTTAGTTTTTTTTGCATTGATTTTGCTTGGTTGTCAGTTTTTCTTTACGAATTTAGCTCTATTTTTCTATTTTTCCTCATCGATTTTCAGTTTTTCTTCATTGACGTTGCTTGATTTCAGGTTTTGTTCATCAATTTTGCGCTTATAATGATTAAATAAATGGTGCTTATTATCTAATCATCATGAACTCTTAAATGTGTATATAATTTTTAAATTTCTCTCAATAATTTTTACCATTAAATAATTTTAAGATTGACAAAAATGGTGGATAAAAATGAGAAAGAAGTATAACTTAATTGGGGGGGCGGGGGGCGGGGGGGAGAGGTGTTAATATACTGTTTTTGGCAGGACGAACCCCTAAATATGTATCTAATTTTTAAATCTCTCCCAATAATTTTCACTATTAAATAAACTTAAGATTGACAAAAATGATGGATAAAAAAAAGAGAGAATGTATAAATTAATAGAAATGAGATAATATATTATTTGTGGGCCAACTTGGGCGCCACATGAGACAAAAAAGAGCTTTAATTTCCCGCGCCTTCATGTAGGTGCAATACACGCACCATACCAACTCTGCAATGACAAAATGATACACTCATATGCTACTTGAGGTGTCAAAAATAAATATCGTCCACTTAAGTTGCCAAAGAGAAAGATGACGCCCCAAGTTAAGGAGCCTGGCGCTGCATTCCGCCAACTATCAAATTTTTCGTTCGACCATTCCATTTTGTTCAGAAGTACAGACAGGGAATGTTATGCCATGTTGAATACCAGCTAATTGAACATACTTGTTGATTTTTTATATTCACCTCTCAAATCAGAATGAAAAACTCGATTTTTTTGCACTAAATTGTCTTTCAAAGTTTCAATTAATTTTTAAAAATTTTAAAAAGACATTGTAGATTTTTCTCTTTTCTTTAAAAATTATTAATCCCATGTAAAATGCTCGTAAAGTTATTAACAAATAAAATGAAATATTAATGGCAAAATTCAAAATAACATAATGAGTTGTCAAAGGTAAAGCGTTGAATAGACAAAAGATTTTTAACAACGATATATTTATAACGCACAGTTGATGGCCATGATTTTGATATTAGGCATAACATAGGTAGATTATTTATTTGATAGTTACTATTAATCACAAGTGTTTGTTTATGTATTTGGTTAGTTAATAACCACGCAGTAGTATGGTCCAATAATACAATTATATTCCCTCTTTCTACATCTGGTAGAGGAATTATATGATCTAATGCGATTATCTTTCATCATATTCTTTATTTATTTAACTTAAACTATTAATAGTATTAATAGTGAACGATAAATTAATAATATATTTAACTTATCTATTAATAGTGCATCATAAATTCAATATTCACGAGTCACGTACGATAGATTGGCATAATATATATAAATGTGCCCTTTAACTTGGCTTCATGAAATGTATGTCCTGTGTGCACAAATAAGCATTTAAATTTATATAAAGTTGAACAAATATACAAACTTAAAAGACAATAAATACAAGTTGAGGATAAGTTTTAAAAACATGCTTATCTAATATGCCATGACGATAACAAATACCAAAGGGTTATGGTGTAGCCTGTGTAGAAAACAAAAGAAATAATATAAAAGAAAGACTAAAAGCAAAATTGAATTACAATTGCTATTTGTGTAAAACACAAAATCCTGAACTAGATAAAATTAAAGATAAAAAAAGAGAAACATAATTAAAACACCTAAATTAAATCTAATAATTAGAGAAACATAATTAAAATTCCTAAATTAAATCTAAACACGAGAAATTAATTTAATCAAGAGATTCATCAAATTATTATTCTTCGTCACCCAGAGCCATTTTATAAGGAAGAATAGATATAGGGCGAGTGTCTGGATTCTTCATCTTCCCACTTAATTTCGTCAAAAATCTTTATTTCTTCGTCTAGTGTTGCTGGGAAATCACATGTGACATTGAATATCTTTCGAATAACCTCACGATCAGTTTTGTCCTCAACTCTATGGACCATCGTTGGATCCAATAGATCCATTAAGCTAATAATATGAACATAATGTGTAACTAATACAAGTTTATTTTGTTCATTGATGTTCTTGTTCATGAACTCCTTCTCGAATTTTTTTATTGCTTCTTCATTTGAATTCGTCTTCTCTGCATGCTTCTTCATGTACTCGATAACCTTGATTAGGGTTTCTGTATCAACGTTTGGGAGTGGGATGAGGGTGAAATCGCCATCCACCATTTTTTGTATGGTTTCAAACTGAACCACGACTGATTCATCAATCTCAAATTCATCTTCGTCCGATGTGAGGATTAACATCTTTTTCGATTCGGTTTTCGATGATGATGGTGCCATTGTTTTTTTGGGGAGAAACGGGGTTGTTCTGAAGAACAACTCAAAAACGTATAGAGAATATGTTGAGAGTTAGGGTGGAGTAGTGTATTTATAGAGATTGATTTCTTCTTCACTATTCCTAGTTCTTATTGATTTATGAAAAAGATCCTGTAAAACGAGTTATTATGTTTTCTTTCACACTTCTAGAAGCTTTTGAAAATAGAATAATTTTTTATTTTATTTTACTGGGTCTAGTTTCCTAAACCTTTACAAACTAAAGTTTGTTTTATAATTTTGCTCTTTCACTTTGGTTGGTGACCCAGGCCATTGTGGGAATTAGGGTTGGGCATAAAATACAAAAGAATTGGATCATCGAATCGAATTGAAAAAATTGATAATTGGTATTCGGTAATTCGGTATTTGATATGATATTTGAGAGTAAAATTTCAACATTTCGATATTCGAAATTGAGTTTGGTAGTCGGTATTTACCGAATATTGAATTATATATATATATATATATAGGGGGTGTCTAATCAACCCAATAGACACTAGTATTAGTCATTCTAAAGAATCTCTTGGACCTTGTTAATATATTCGTAAAAAACAACAAAAAGAATACTAAATATGATTTATATTAAATATATCATTGAAGTTTAAACGTGCATTTGCACATCTCCAACTTTAATATGATACTACCAAATACCGTATCGAATTGAAGTTTAATTTACCGATTACCGAATTATCGAATCGATGTATATGTATATCTATAATTTATATCTATAATCTATAATCTATATCTATAATATATTAAAAGTGTGAAGACAAAATTGTCTTTTCACTATTTTTTTAATTTATTGTTTAATTATTTTTTATTATATTAACTAGAATTTCTAAAATATATGGGACTCCGAAAATATATGGTAGGAGAATTAATTAATATTTTCCTTTAAACTAGACTTCCTAAAATATATGGGACTCCTAAAATATATGATAGAAGAATTAGTTAATATTTTTCTTTCTACTGTTCAATTAAAAAAAAAAATCCTAAAATAGGATTCGATTAAGAAAATACTTCTATAAATGTTGAGATGTACGTTAAACTAGAGAACAAATCGGTTTGCCTATTGGAAGAATAAGATTGATTCAATTGCATGTCTAGATTGATGGATGCTTAATTTTCTAACCCTCAACTTCTTCACTATTTTTGTCAGCATAATAGAATTCAACATGTGTGTATATATATATCTTCTTTGTTTTCACTCAAAATCATTCTTTAGGGTCAAAATTTTCGCCCAGACAAGAATTAGTTGGATCAAAATCGAAGTGTCGTGATCACTATAATATTTTTTTTATAGTTTACAGGTCGTAGATGAATGTCGGTTGCCTTTGAAGAATTTCTTGTATAAAGGTTTGGTTTAATTATTTTTTTTGATATCTTTATTATCTTATTGTTTTATTTCAATTTACAGATGCTAGATGAATATGGGTCGGCTTTGAAAATTTTTTTAGGTAAAGGTTAGGTTTAATTGTATTGTCGTAATATCTCTATTAGTTTGTTATCTTGTGGTAGTTTACAATTCGTAGATGAATCTTGATCGGGTTTGAGAATTTTTGGTGTGTAAAATTTAAGTTTAATTGTATTGTTTTGACATCACTTTTATCGTATTATTTTGTTGCAGTTTACAGGTGATAGATAAATGTTGGTCGGCTTTGAGAAATTTTTTTATGTAAAGGTTAGGTTTAGTTGTATTATTTTGATATCTTTATTATCTTATTATTTTGTTATTGTTTACAGGTGGTAGATTAGTGTCGGACGACTTTGAGAAAATTTTTGTGTGTAAAGATTAGATTTAATTGTATTATTTTGATGTCTCTATCATTGTATTATTTTGTTGCAATTTACAGATGGTAGATGAATGTCAATCAACTTTTTAAAATATTTTTGGTAAAGATTAGGTTTAATAAGTAAATTCTCCATCTTTATATACTAAAAAATATTAAATTTCATTATTATATTCATCTTTATTATTTAAACAAATATCCTATTTAATGTAATGTTTGAACTCATTAAAGTGAGGTACACGCGCAAAGCGCGTACACCTAAACTAGTGTGTGTGTGTGAATATATATATATATATATATATATATATATATATATATATATAATCAACCCAATAGACACTAATATTAGTAATTCCAAAGAATCTTTTGAACCTTGGTAATATATTCGTAAAAAGCAACAAAAAGAATAATAAATAGAATTTTTATTAAATATACCATTGAAGTTTAAACGTACATTTGCACATCTCCAACTTTAATATGGTATTACCAAATACCGTACCGAATCGAAGTTTAATTTACCGAATTACTGAACGGATGTATATGTATACATATATATATATATATATATATATATATATATATATATATTAATCAACCCAATAGACAATAGTGTTAGTCATTTCAAAGAATTTCTTGGACCTTGGTAATATATTCGTAAAAAGCAACAAAGAGAATATTCAATAGGATTTTTATTAAATATACCATTGAAGTTTAAACGTACATTTGCACATCTCCAACTTTAATATGGTATTACCAAATACCGTACCGACTCAAAGTTTAATTTACCAATTATCAAATTACCGAATCGATGTTTATAAGTATGGTATGTGGTATTTATATTCAAATACCGATTGCCCAATTATCAAATTCAAACTTTAAAAATACCAAACCAAATGCCCACCCCTAGTGGGAATATTGTGTTGTTGTTGAAGTATTTTAATTTGGTTGCTGCACGCGTTATTTTGAAATGGCAATAGCAGAACCAAATAATGATGAATTATTTAATGAAATTTAGTGAAAATACCACACGATCAAAAGGTATAAAAGCAAGGAAATTTGCTACTTTTGGAATAATAATTTTTGCGAAATTTTATGCTTATTACTTAAAAATATTGCTAGGTAAAACATTGATTAACATAGCACGTTGTTTGAAAGAAATATTTCAAAACTTTACAATTAATTTGGCATGTGCAAGAAAAGAGAGAGATGACGATAAAATATCAAGGTAGAATACATCGTCAGACCCTTCAACTTGACGTTATCTTTCACTTTGAGACCTTAAGTGAATGTTGTTCATTTTTGGCACCTCAAATAGTATACGAATATGTCATTTTGACACTTTTTACACAGTCCGCAAAAATATACAGAATGCGTGTATTACACGTGCGATGACATATAAAGTGACCAATAATAATAAGACATTTGTCATTTTTTATCCAAATAATTTTTAAATAATTATTTTCTTGAAAAATAAAATCACCCCCCTCCCTCTAACCCACCCACCCCCTCCAGTCCTCTTCTTCAAACACCCCGCCTCCCACCCCACCCCAGCCAGTCCTCCTCTTCAAACACCTCGCCTCCCAGCCCAGCCCCCAATGATCTTCTTCCCCTGGAAACACCACGCCCCTCCCCGACCTCACCCCCAATCATTTTCTCCCCCCCACCCCCCATTCTGCAAATACTCCCCTCCCCACCACCAAATGATCTTCTCCAAATGCTCCCCTCCCTCCAGCCCTGACCACCCACCAAAATCTTCTCCAAACACTGCCCCTTTCCCAGCCCCACCACCCACTTGAATCTTCTCCAAACGTCGCCCCTCCCCCAACCCTCAATTATCTTCTCCAAAACCCCTACCCCATCCCCTTCTTCATTTCTAAAATTTTCTTCAATGATTTTGCTTCGATTTTTAATTTTTCTATATTGATTTTGCCTAATTTTGAGTTTTTCTTCATGGATTTAGTTTTATTTTTTAGATTTTCTTCATCGATTTTGTTTTGTTGTCAATTTTTCTTTATGGATTTAACTTCATTTTTCAATTTTTCTTCATCAATTTTGTTCGATTTTTAATTTTTCTTCATTAATGTTGCTTGATTTTCAGTTTTTCTTCATTAATTTTTTCCTTAATGATTAAAAAAATGGTGCTTATTATCTAATCATCACGAACCGCTAAATGCGTATATAATTTTTAAGTTTCTCTCAATAGTTTTTACTATTAAATAAATTTAAGATAGAAAATTTAAAATGGTGGATAAAAATGAGAAAGAAGTATAAATTAATGGGGGGCGAGTTAATATACTGTTTTTGGAAGAACGAACTCCTAAATGTGTATTTAATTTTTAAATCTCTCCCAAAATTTTTTATCATTAAATAAGCTTAAGATTGACCAAAATGATGGATAAAAATGAGGAAGAAGGTATAAATTAATGGAGATGAGTTAATATATTGTTTGTGGGCTAACTTGGGCGCCACATCAGCCAAAAAAGGCTTTGACGCGCCTTCATGTAGGTGCAATACACGCACCATGCCAACTCTGCAAAAAGTGTCAAAATAACACACTTATATGTTACTTAAGGTGTCAAAATTGAACAACGTCCACTTGAAGTGCCAAAGTGAAAGATGACGTCAAGTTGAGGGACCTGACGATGTATTCTGCCAAATATCAAATTTTTCGTTCTACCATTCCATTTTTTTCAGGAGTACAAGGGTATGTTTTTCTTTTGTTTGGTTTTCCATCCGGTGTTCGGTACCCATATTGTATCTCGACTAATTTGGATTCGTGTCGGATAGGGCCCCATTCGGAGGATAGCACTCCCTACCAAGGATTTTTCCATACCCAGGACTCAAAGTATAGGGGTATGACATGCCATGTTGAGTACCAGCTAATTAAACATACTTGTTAATTTTTACACGTATAAATAACATAAATACGAACCCTTTTGGAAGCAATCACACTCTCTCCCACTTTTTTAATTACTTTACTCTCTCTCCCTATTAATATACATAACGTAGCCGACATATACATAACATTTTGTGTATATATTGGAATTTTTGTAATATGTTTAGGGAGTTGGGATTTTTTGTAATATTGAAAACATAAGTTGTGTATTTGTGTAAGTAAAAATTACACAAATACACAATTTATGTTTTCAATATTACAAAAAATCCCAACTCCCTAAACATATTACAAAAATCCCAACATATACATAGAATACTATGTATATGTCGGCTACGTTATGTATATTAATAGGGAGAGAGAGTAAAGTAATTAGAAAAAAAGTGAGAGAGTGTAATTAGTTCCAAAAGAGTTGGTATTTATGTTATTTATATTCACCTCTCAAATCAGAATGGAAAACTCGAATTTTTTGCACTAAATTGTCTTTCAATTGATTTTTTGAATTTTAAAAAAAATATTGTACATTTCTCTCTTTACTTTAAAAATTATTAAACCCATGTAAAATGCTGGCAAAAATTCAAGATAACATGAGTTGTCAAAGGTTAAGCTTTGAATAAATAAAGATTCTTAACAACGATATATTTATAACGCCAGTGACAGTTGATGTCCGTGATTTTGATATTAGGCATAACATCGTTAGATTATTTATTTGATATGTAATATTAATTCCAAGTATTTGTTTATGTATTTGGCTAATTAGTAACCACGCAGTAGTATGGGCCAATAATACAATTATGTTCCCTCTTTCCACATTTGATAGAGGAATTATAAGATCTAATGCGATTATCTTTGATCATATATTCTTTATTTATTGGAAAAATTAACTATATAAACTTATTAGATTAGTTATTACAACTTATAGAAAAACTTTTAAGTTTTCAAGTTATAGCAACTTTCATCTTAAAAAAATATATAAAAAGTTTTTTTTTTCTTTTGTTGAAAATACAAAAAAGCAATTACTGAAAAAGGAAAATTAATATTTGATACAATTAATATACAATTTACCTTTCTTAAAAGTAGTTAACCTTAATTACTGATATTTATCCATCCCCAAATCCCTCAAACCGTTATTTATCTTCCTATTTTAATGCTTGCATTAAGAGTTTCCATCTTCATACACTACTTGTCACTTTTTACACGATTTCTCTCTACCATCAAACAAAAAACGCATTCTATGTTGATTAGAATTTGATAGAAAAGCAAAAAATAAGTATTTCTTTAGATAAAAAATATGAATTCTATTAATTTGCATTCAATCATGATCCGTCATGGAGGGAGATGGAATTCTTCAGGTTTGTTAATTTTTTTACGCCTTCTAAACTAATTTAAATATTTATTTTTTGCGTTTTTGTAATTATTTGTTGTTATTGTATAAACAGGAAAATTGAGGGACTTTGAAATTGATGGGACAATGTATGATGCAACAACAGAGTACAAAGGATTAGTAGAAGCAATCGCAACACAACTGATGATAGACACATCCGCAAATACACTTGAAATACGATACATAATAAGTGATAGATACCCAAGTATGGTCATACACAATGATACAAGTGTGCAGGTGTATCTGGAACAGAAGAAAATGGTTGTTGATTTCTTCTTAAAATATCCATTGTAAGTTACAACTTTGGATAAAACAGACGGTTTAATTCACCAAACTGAAGAAGCAATTGTATGTGTTGGGCAACAGTGTTCTAACGAAAAGAATGAACAAAGGAGAAAGCTATTTTCAAAAGATTGTGTTTGTTTGATCGGGATAAGTCCAGATTTTGAAGAATTTGAAGAAGAACATGTGGATGTAATTTGTGATGTAACGAATATCAATATAGCTGTAAAACAGACTTACAAGGATAAACAAACACTGGCTAATGTTATGGAGTTGCATGCATTTATGAAACAGTTCTCTTATCGAATTGAAAGGTCAAGTGGAAGTAGGTAAAAACGTTTGTGTTTTTTGTGTGTGTATTAAATTGGATAGTAAAGTTGTATGTTAAGTCAAAATATTATTTTTTTGTAATAATTTTTTTTTTTACTTTAACAACTACTATTTGGTTTGTGCGGTGGAGGACTGTACTTGATTTCTTCGTTCTTCCAGAATTAACAAATCAAATATTTTTAAAATAAGAAAGTATTGTGACATTCATACATGCTCAGTAAAGGATCAAGTTTATGCGAGGCGTCAAGGGATGACAAAAATGATAGCCGAACTGATCTTAGGTAATTATGTGGATACCAAAAGAATATACACTCCCAACGATATTATTTCTGACATGATGAGGGAGCATGGGATTTCATTAGATTATCATCAGGCATGGCGTGCAAAAACCAAAGCAGTTAAAATGTTACGTGGTGATTCTACCGAGTCATATCAAAAGATACCTGGTTATTTATATATGTTGGAAAAGCAATATAGTGGATCTGTTGTTAGCTGGGAGAAAACCAAAGAAAATAAATTCTTGTATGCTTTTGTTGCATTGGACGTTTCAATTCATGGATGAAAATATTGCAACCCAATTATTGTAGTCGATGGAGCAGCTCTAAAATCGTTTTATGGTGGAACTATGCTAACTGCGAGCACGTTGGACCCAGGATGTAAAACATATTTTTAAATTTTTTATTTTTAAATGTAAATCATAGCAGAATGTTAATGTGTTGTATAATATTGGTATGTAATATGTATGTATTTTGTTTGTCTTGCAAAAAAGTAATCAACCAGTATATTATATGAAGTATGTTATGATTGTAGGTCATATACTATCCCTTGCTTATGATGTGGTTGATTCAAAAAATATTGCCTTTTGGACTTAGTTTTTTGATAAATTTAAGATTGCATTTGGGGAAAGAGAAGGTATGTGTATAATATCCGATAGAAACGAGAGTATTTGAAAGGCAACATCCACAGTATATCCAAATCTGTCACATCATGCTTGTATTTGACATTTGTGGTGCAACATAAAGGTAAACTTTTGTAAGAATCTTGAAAAATTGCATAAAAAAGAAATTGCAATGGCAAAGGCATATACTCTACAACAATTTGAAGAGTTAATGGGAAAGGTGGACCAAATTGATAAGAGAGTTAGGGCGTATTTATTCCAAATTGCCGACCACAAATGGGCAAGGATTCATTCTACTGTCAAACGAACTTGGACGATGACATCAAACATAGCGAAATTCATCAACAACCCCAACAGAATAGCTAAAAGATTATCCCTGGTTTCAACAATGCATTTTATGAGGTTAATGATTGAATCATGGAATGCAAAACAACATAAGGAGGCAGCAAAGACATTAACAGAGTTGATGGTCAAATATAATGATATTTTGACAAATAATCATTTGCTATCTCAGAGAATGATAGTAAGTCCTTTATCCATTACTTTTTAAATGACTTAAATTTTTTGTTAATTGATTTTTGTATTAAAGTTTCTTCCGAATGCAGGTAAAAGCATCAAATGAATTCCTGCATACTGTTAGTAACGGAGCAAAAAGATTCATTGTTTATTTGCGAAGCAGAAAGTGCAGCTGTGGAGAATTTCAATTGGACGAAATACTCTGCTCTCATGCTATGGCTGCTATTACATTTAGAAACCAACATGGCGAGAACTATTGCTCACCTTACTACGGCAACAAAAATTTTAGAGATTTTTATGTCATACCAGTTGAACCTCTTCCTTGGAAAAGTACATGAGAAATACCACGTGAAGTGTAGGATGAAGTTATATTGCCACCTGATTCTAAACGACCTCCCGGAAGACCATGTTATGAAAGATGAAAAGCACCAAATGAAGACAAGTGTAAACGTTCAAAGGTTACATGTAGTGACTGTCATTGTGAGGGGCATAATAAAAGGACTTTCCACAAACATGCACCATCTGCTTAAGATGAAATCTGTGTTTCTTACTTTATGTTGATGTTAAGGTTTTTTTTTTTTAAACGTGTATGATCAATAAATTCAAGTGTTAAGATTTGTGTTGTTTTAAGTAATTTTGTGGTTATGGATATATTGGTTTTAAATAAAGAAATGTTTGAGAGTTAGTGAATTTTTTTTCAATTAATATAACTGAACATGTAGATATTGTTGCAAAACACAACAGCATACACCAGAAATGCACAGTAATGTGCAATAGTTGCAAGTTGGTATGCAGGTATTTGAATCAATAACAAACAATATGTTATTTACATGGTATTTTCAATAACAAAACAACGAATACTATGTAAGGACCTCAAATACTATGTCATCAAAACAACGATTCCTTATAATTGTATTGTGGTGCATGAAAACTAGAGAAACAATGAAAAAAATTAGTCCTAGCACGTAAGATAGTGATAGATAAGAAAAAATAAGCAGGTAGGTCTGTTGTGAATTGTATGTAAATCATGTTGGATCAGACGTATAAAACACAAGAATATGTGGGAAAAATGGCTAACATTTTATAAACTAATTAAAAGATAATATTCAGAGCATGATGATCTCTCAATTTTTTTTTTCCAAATATTCATAAAGAAACACCATGTATACAGCTGAATGCAACAAATGCAAGTATCAAATTGGGTAGAAAATCATATAATCTACAAGAACTAATACAAACACAAGAACTTTCCCAACTAAAAACACTATTATTTTACTTCATCACATTAATAAAGTTCAACCAAAAGGAACCAAAAATAAATATAGAGTAACAAAAACAAATTCTGGGTATCCTGATAATAATTAGAAAAGATCCTACTACTTTCAAATATCAAAACATCCGTCAAAAAATACAAGAACTAAATAAGAACAATTACTGTTATAATATTTTGTGACTGGTATTATTGTGTCCTTGAACTTCCAAATTGCTCCCTAGATCTTTTGAAATCACCATGCTTGCTAGTAACATTTTCAGTTGCCTCACTTTCACTGATTGTTCCATCATTCTGCTTCTGTGTGGCATAATTTCATAGTAGTGCACCATATCTGAGTCGATGGTTCACAACACCAAATAGTGTACTGGAGATATCAAAGATGACATGACTAACGTACTAAGCAAAGGCACATACAAACATACCACAATCACTATAAAATAAAAAATCAGAAAAATTAATTATAAAGCAACATATATATTAATATAAATACATAAAAACATAATTTAAATGTAACTTACTTAGATTGAAGTCCCTGTCGTGGTGTATCCTTCAAAATGACATACTCCAAAGGTTCACTCAGTGATTTATCAATGTATGCAGCTTCCCGATGCCAGTAAATATTCGAACGTTTTCAGTAAAAATTAGTGGCAACCAAGAATAAAGGTATCATGGTAGAAAGGGATCGAACATGATCTAAAACATTCTTTGAATGGACAACACCTCCCATCATCGAATCATAAACATATAGACAGCTATGTCTAATTTGGAAAATAACTAATATCCAATGAAATGACTAACTAACATTCAAAGGAATGATGATATTATCAACAAAATTCCAGGGAACATTGGCAAGTAGTTTGTAATCGCTAATGTACTGGCTAACGTGATGTTCAGGAGTGATACAACTCATTTCTTCATTCAAACTCAACCATTGTTGATGAATTGAACGTATCCATTTAACAAAGAAGACATCAGTAGTGGTGTATGTAATAGGATTCACGACACTATACTTTAATTTTTTCCTCAAGTAATACATTATCACGTCAACCTGCTGAAGAAACAAAAATTATATTAGAAAAAAGAAAAAATATAATACAGATAAGCATAACAACACAGGACAAAGAGAATAATACAACCGCATAATTAGTGTATCCTGTGTACAAAATACTCGCAATTCAAGCATACTAATCAGAATTATACACTAGCATACACATAAAATACAGATATTCTGATATGAAGCATTTTCTAACATTTATGCATCATTTGGATAGGCACTGAATATATTCAATGCTGAAATATATTCTCCAGTATATTATGTAATGTTCACCACTTTTACCATCATTGCAAGTGCAATAATATTCAAGGCATGTTGTCAATTGAAGCCATTCTTTGTTGTGGTCCTCAATCGATATGTATAAGAGTAAAGGATATGAAATCCATTATTAATTCATTGCTTTGTCATATTGCTTTTCAAGAATGGGCTGAACAAATACTAGAAAAAGTATCTGAGATGTATGAATTTATCACAGTGCTTTCAGAAATAATTGTATTTCATGTGACTAGAGAGCAAGAACAAGCAAATTCATCAGGTAAAAATTGTAGTTGAAACATGTAACCAATTTTCAGCAATATAAATTATGTGCTCCTCATCTTGATGTATGTATATCCTTGATATCATGAAGTTTAAAAATCTTCTAAAAATCACTGAAATTGGATCTTTCTGTTTGCAACACTTAAGACATATGTTGACTTGGGTGTGAACTATCTACTTAAGGTCGATTTGACTTTATATTTTTAAAGATACTTCTAATTTTGGTTACATTGTGCTATTCTGATTCCTATAAAGATGGTAAGAAAATACAAATAAACTAATCGAACCTAGTATTGTCTCATTTTACTTGAACTTTGACAACAATTAGATGCTGCGACTACCTTGAACGCTAGTGAGAAGAAAAAATTTCTAAATACCCGTTGGCATTAAATCTGATGTTAGTGTACTTCATTAAAAGTTCAAACCTGGAGTTCACTTTAAGTTCTTAGAAATGCTTCTCTAGAAGCTAGATTAACTCTAAATTGAGGCCTCAATATATTTTTACTACTCAAAGTTTATTGCAAGTTTGTGCTTGTAATATACTGGTTTATGCAGTAAATATCTCGTGGTATGATGGAGAAGATATAAAAGTTATGGAGGATGGAAATTACATAATGTTGAATGATTCAAATTATTTTCAGAGTCAATGAAGGAGAATGCAAAGAAGAAGTGTAAACGGAAATAAGTGAAGTAGGCATGCATAGAAAAAGTGTAACTTTTAAGCCTCATAAACTGAATCAAATAGCCACAGAAGTGTAATCTTCAAGACTCAAAAAACGATGTATGTTCCCGCAAAGTTAAATTTTTGGAAAGACTATGCTTTCTACTGCTATCTACACACAAAATAAATCTGAAGAAATTATTCAATATCAAATAAAATACAGAAAACATACCTCCTCATTCCATGGTCGTCCAGTGTGAATCAAGGTGCGGAACCAATCTTTATCTCCAATTTTTATGTCAGCCAATACAAATGTGAGAATTATGTTATTCTATAAAGCAGTGTTTGCAGCACTCCTACATACATTGTTAAACGGTAATAAATATTTCTTATTGAACTGTTAATAAAAAAATTGAAATTCAGAAACCACACTTTTTTCCTCTTGACTTGAGGTAACACCAATCAGTGAACTGTTGAATCAACAAATTCAGAGTCTCAAACCCAATATACTCCTGAAACAGATGCTTGTTCTTGAAGTACTATGGACATCTTTGAGAGCTTGTGTCGGATTGGTTATACACACCTACTGGAGATTTGTCAAACATTATAGGCGTAGCGATTTGTGCTTTTGGTGTTTCCAATTCTCTAAATGTTGGTTCAAGAGCAACTAATTGAGACTCGATAAAGAAGGGTATGTCATCAAACGGTGACTGATCATTGACAGGATTATTCACAACTAGATTGTTAGAAATTGTGAATGAAACATGAGAACTCATGAAGTGAATTTCAATAATGTACAATCTTGTTATTATACAAATAAAATTAAATATGAAAGTATAGAAATATTACCATCCAATGGGACAGAAACATCATCGCGAAAAGAATATTTTTCAATAACCGGATCAACAAGCACTTCATTTTGCTTCTTGCTTGCAGTTGGGGTTTGTAAACAAACGTCCACATTCTTAGAAAAGATATAGTATTTTAATAACAGTTAGTAATGAAAAAACTTATAACAAATATATGATAGTTGAATGCAATGAAAACTAACCTCTTTTTCAATAAATTCAGACGATTGATGTTTAACAAATCTTAATTCATTCAATATCAACTTCACAGATTCTTCAACAAACTCCCTCATCCCATTGAATTGACTATCAAACTGAAAAAAACATAAAACAATGAAAAAGATATATCAAAAATTGATTTAGATTAATAATGAAATTATAAAATTATAGATTAAACATTTTTTTTATATTCTATCATTTCTTTGAAAACCTGCACATACATAAATATAAAGTACTTAGTTAATAGTACAACTGAAAAATATAACCCTACGAAATGAAAACACAAAAATATTGAAATTGAAAGATGATGTGCATTATAATGTTTTACATATCATTCAAAATAAACCTTCTCCTGAAATAACGACATATGACGATGGACCTGCACATAGACATACAAAAAACCTCAATCACATGTTTATTAAATATTTTGAAAATAATATTGAATATGTACTTGAAGATTAAACTAGAAACATACATTGGCTATTTCATTCTTTAAGACAAAAAATGCATCTTCAGTTATGGGTGGTACAGAATGGTTTAAATCATTACTACGATGTTCATGACCCAAGTTGTCCTGATGAATAGCTCCAAGGTTGAATTCCAACTCCTCCTCATCGGTAAACACAGTGTCACTAAACACATACTGAAGTTTAAATAAAAAGTTAGATATAAAATTAAATATCGGTACGCACAAAAAGTGTTACTGCATACCAATAATATACATATAAAATATGAAGGAACAATGCTGATACGTAAAATAATTACTTAAGAAAATACAGTTAGAATATAAACATTACCTCATTGTTGTACCACTTGAACATTGTACTCTGAAGATAGTCATAAAAATGAGTTCTTCAGAAGACTCTCAATTTAAAATTCGTGAAGTTTGTGATCCAATCCGATTAGCAATACACTTATCAATGTCCAAACAACACTCATAAAACCAGATTTGAAGCGCAAGATGAAATCCTCGAAAATGAAAAGAGGATGGATTTTTTTTCATCTTATGACTACATGATTTTTTCAATACTTGAAACCACTCACCTCCCCAATCATACTTCAAATAGTGACCTGATTCTACCAAGTCAAAATCAATCTTCTTTATGAACGTTCTTGGCAACTCAGAATGAAGAAATCGACTTATGAAGTATACTAATTCAATTTCATACAAATCTTCATCTCGAAAAGCAATATTCTTGTTAACAAAATCATCATAGAAAACAAACCTCATTACCTTATTCATACCGGGATAATATCTATCCATTAATTTATTTTTACTTTAGGATCGGAAATAAAATCTGATTTCTTAAAACATTTCAGCCCACTAACCACAGAAAATTCTCTCTTTTCGAAATGCAGATCTTTACCATTGATATTGAAGATGAATAAATCATCCCTATCGTTATCGGTTTCTGCAAGTAATAGACTACGAAGAAGTTGTGGTTGAATTTTCAAAAAATGCATATTCAAAAAATGACAAAATGGAGATTTCTGAAATATTTTGAAATGCTCTTTGGTCCATCTCTGTTTGAGATCATCAAACACATTAACTTTTATGTATGAAGACCAGTGAGTATATTTCTTTTTGTCCGGAAAAGAAAAAAAGACAAACTATTCACAACACTTTAACCATCAACTATGGATATATACTTTTTTTTTAATAACATCTCTGTTTATTGCATACTTAAAAGTTAAAATAAACAATTCATAAAACTTTTTTCATGAATGTAAAAAAACATAATGCACCAACTTGTTTCACAGTTAGAATTTATATTTCAACCCTCATCCATTAACAACAACAAAAGTGTTACTTCAACTTTAAACAATAACAACAACAAAAGTTAAATTTTCAACTTTCAACCACTAACAACAACAAAAGAAATATTTTAACATAATCCGAACAATAACAATAGCAAGAGTTATATTTCAACTTTAAATCACAAAAACTCAAAAATTAAAAAAGGCTAATTTACATGCATGTCATTAAAAAAATTAAAATTAATTCAATATCAATTTAACCAATTTAATACATATATGAAAAAAATCAGATTACACTAACCTTGAACACATTTCTTGATTTCTTTTAGACAGATATTTTATCATCCACTTTGCCAATACTCACATTGACCTTAGACCTTGTAACTCTAGCATTTTCACTAATTTTGATTTTTGATTTTTTTGATTTTAGGCGCGGAATTTTCTTCTTCAAAATCCGAATCGGAATCACGTTGACCAACAAGCTTTTTCCTCTTATCAACCTTCTTAAAATCTAGAACGATAACTTTTTTTGATACAATATAGCTTTGCATGTTGAATTTTCACCGGCAAAATTTCACTTTTATTATGAGAAATAGAATCAACTTCAGCAACCTTTTTCTTGTTCTTTGATTTTGAAGATGGAGTAAAGCACCCCAAATCAAACGACGGACTTGAAAGATTAATAGGACTATTTTGTTGTATAGTTCTAGGGCTTTTCCTACTATGGGTAGAATCAAACTTGATTTTTTCGGACATTGTTTCAAGAAAACAAGTTTAAGATATTAAACCAAACTCAAATGGTGACTGATGTTGGGAAACCAAAAATCGTGATGTGTTGGGAAATCAAAAGTTATACTCAAAAGAAAAGTAAAAAAGATGAAAAGAGTAAGATACCGTAAAAGAAGGGAGTAGACTTTTATTGATAGTTATTAAAAGTTATTATAAAATATATTACGTATGAAGGGAAAAAGGAGTTAAAAAAAATTAAAGAAATAGACTTCTATTCATAATTAAATACAATAAAATATAAAAAAGTGTATAATTTAGTTAATTATTCAAGTTAATAAAAGAATGAAATCAGTTTTTAACTTTACAAAAAATAATTACCATATATGACTCCTTAAATTATGAACAAACTCTGATATTTAATTATTAAAAAAATATTGAAATCTTAACTTGCCATAGTTATTCAATAATCATTAATTAAGAGTGATAAATATTAAATGCAAAATATAAGGAAATAATATAAATTATAAATTGATTTTCAGAAATTTAATTAAAATATGTTTTTCTCAAAAGTTGCTATAGCTTGTAATTATTTCTTAAGTCTAGTAATTAATGAAAAGTTTTGTTATAACTTGTAATTAACAATCTAAAAAGTATATTTGGGATAATTTTCACTTATTTATTTAGCTTAACTTTAATAGCATTAATATTGAACGATAAATTAATTATGTATCTAAATCTATATATGTAATAAAGCAAAGAAGTTTGCGTAAAATTATGTCAAGTGTCATATTAAGAACTAGCCAATGAGTACTTTGGCAACAAAAATCTATTTTGTTGGCAACAAAATTTATTTTACTGATTAATTATTTATTTTATATGTATATTTTTAAATTTTCATATCTATTTTCATATCTATATATATAATAAAGCAAAGAAGTTTGCATAAAATTATGCCAAGTGTCATATTAAGAACCAGCCAATGAGTACTTTCGCAACAAAAATCTATTTTGTTGGCAACAAAATTTATTTTACTGAATAATTATTTATTTTATATGTATATTTTTAAATTTTCATATCTATTTTCATATTGTGGTAAAAAATATTGAATGAACACTATTATTTATTTTTATTCTATTATTTCATATTTCATATTGTGATAAAAAATAATTTGAATTGACTCTTATTAATGAACACTATTATAATTATTTATATATTTCACATTGTGGTAAAAAAATAATTAAGTTCCACTTCTATTTAATTAGTATATGGATTATTTCATAGATATGTACTTTAACATATTCGACATAAAAATTTCATCAATTATTCTTAATTCCACTATCATTAGGAGTAATTTCACAATTTGTATTCTAAATATATTTTCCAATCAAGCTATAGGAGTAATTCAAAAAAATAAATTATAAAAAAGTTTTTATATATGGACAAAAAATAAAAAAAATATAGAACGTTATCTTTATAGCCCCAGCAGTAATTGTCATATCCTCTCATCATCGTCCTTTAATGTGGAAAAAAGCACCCAATATTATAAAAAGTAGATTCTCACTATGCTTGTGGCATTCTCTTCCTTTATTGTGTCCCTCAATTGAAATCTTTCTATTTTTATTTTTATTTTTTAAATTTTAATTAAATTTCTAAATATATTTTATAATCAAGCTATAGAAGTAAATCCACTATCTGTATACCAATTTTCAAATATATATTCCTTCAATCAAGTAATTTAAGAAGATCATTCGTCAATTACTCCTAATTCCACTATCATTAGGAGTAATTGCACAATTTGTATTCCAAATGTATATTCCAATCAAGCTATAGGAGTAATTCCACAATCTGTATTCCAATTTTCAAATATATATTTCAATCAATCAAATGATTTAAGAAGATCATACAAATGGTAGATGGATATGGTAAGTGAATTGTAGATTTTCTTACTCCCATGGATGAAAAGTAGATGGCTATGGTAAGTGAATCGTATATATATTAAATCAAACCTTTACACTGCCAATCATTACCATATATGGTTATGGTAAGTGCTACTAAATTGTAATACAACTAATTTTATATGGAAAAGTAATATATTCTGATCATATTTGATTCTAACTAATTTTATCTGTAAAAATTACTATATAATAGGATGATTCCTACGTAATATGAACATTGAAGCTATAGAGGCATCTATAAAAAAAGAATCACTTAACTCATTCGCTTCATTAATATTATGGCTGCTAAGATTGACTTAATCAAAGAGGTTTCAGGGACAAAAATGCAGTGATGTCTAAAAGTGTGAGTCGTGCGATTGTGGGTTATTCTCGATCGTGAAAAGAAAGACAATCCACAATCGATGAAGATGGTACTACAGGACGAAAAGGTATTGATATATCAATTTTAAGATTAGTTGTACATATATATATTGATGTTTTTCAATTATGGATATAATATAGGTGTTGAATTTTTATACAGGGAGATCATATCCATGCAACTATTGGGAGATATGTTATGCGTTTGTTCAAGGGAAAAATAAGTGAGCTAGGGCTATATATAATGAAAAACTTTGTGGTTGGTCCAAATACTTTCAAGTTTAAGACCACTAAGCACAAGATGAGGTTGATGTTCACAAATAGAACAATGGTTGAAGAAATAAATGATCCACTTTTTGGTATGAATATCTTCAATATACGACATTTTAAGTATTTGATTGACCAAGTGAATGTTGACGAGAACGAATTATTTGGTAATTATCATAATAGATTTATATTGTCATATACATCATTATTTTCATTATTTTTTAACTAATAACCAACTTATTGTTATTGTTGGATCTATATTAGATGTCGTTGGTGAGATTGTTTGTCATGGAGCAATTCAATCGCACAAACAAAATGATAAGATCAGTGTCTTTATAAATGTCGAGCTACAAGACCACGAGTAATCTCATGTTTTATGAATAGAATTACTGATTTCTATAGAAATTATATTTTTTCCTTTGTTATGATGATGTATACTTTCATGTAGGTTGAACAGCATTGAGGCTACTTTTTGGGGTGATTTTGTTGAACAAATCACTCCATGTTTTGATGGATCCAACACTGCTCCAGTCGTAGTTGTTATGCAGTTTATTCGAGCGCATAAATTCCAAGGTACTAATTGTCTTGTGTATAGTTAACCAAGTACTTATAAAGTTAACAATCTATGTATGCTTAACTTTGTTTGTGTTTGTGAATATAGATAAGTACTCTGTCCGTAATACTTGGCATGCTTCAAAGTTGTGGGTTAATCCCGATCTTTCTCAAGTTGTTGATTTTAAAACCAGGTTTTCAATCGATTTATATTATATTATAATTCTTTTCAATTTCAATTGCACAACTACAACTATAGAAAATTAATAAATAAATGTAGTTTGATCGGTGTGTGTGGAGATAACACTTTGAGAGTTAGCCAAATTTCAACTTAGCGTTCTTATTTTATTTTGGATGAGCTACTGTCTGGAGATGTGGAGGATAAAATTATTGCGCAAATAGTTGAGTGTCTTCATGTTAGTATAATTTGGCATGCATTTGGAATTAACAAATAAGCAATTGATCCAGAATATTAATTCTTAATGAAATCTTCCTTTTTAATATGTGATAGGAGGGGAACTTTTGGATGTATGCAACCATTGTTCATATAGAAATGGAAAATGGTTGGTCATATATGGGTCACAAAAGGTGCCCTAAAAAGGTCAAAAAAATTGGAAATAAGTTTCATTGCAAGAAATGTGATCGCCTGGGTCATTCTGCTGCTCATAGGTTTGATCCCAATTGTGAATATTTTAAATGAGATTTTGAAATATGATTCAAAATTTATCTTGTAAACTTTTGTTCTAGATATAAACTCCAAGTTAGAGTAATGGATGGTACTGGTTTTATTTCTTTGTTTCTTTGGGATCGCGAAGCAACAAAGCTCATAGGAAAGTCTGCTACTCAATTGAAAGAAAAGTCTAAAGGCATAGTTTGTTGTTATCTATATTATTTTGGAAAGAACCATTTTACGCAGGAAATTACTATGTATTTTGGCTTACAGACTACTGATTTCGATAATGATGATGCTTATCCAGTGGAGCTCAATACTATTCTTGATAAAAATACCCTGTTTAAGGTTGTTATCAAAATTCATAATGTGGAACATGTTAAGGTTTATACCGTTCTTAAGATTTGTGATGATGAGGAACTTACCAAGCAGTTTTGACCTTCTTCCAATGACGATGATTTTCCAGTATATTTTCGTTTATACATAACTCAAAGAACACTAGATTCTAATGTTCACAACTATATACCAATACCTTAAAGGTTTTTGACCAATTGTTAATATAATAATTTCATATTCATAGGATCCAGATTTCAACTGTGAAAAGGTCGCTACTGAAACTCATGAAATCACGGTGATTTCAATGTTGTCTTTTCTGTCATTCTATATATAAACACAATAATTATCATTAGAGTTATTTATTGTCGATAATTTTAAAATTAAAGTTCCCCTTACATTGTAGGATTCTAATCCTGATAATGACTTGAATACTCTAACAAACACTCTGGCCAAGAGAAGTTTATTAGAGGTTGAATCGCTTGGCATAGAAGTTGAAGATGACCCTAATGCACAACTCTCAAGCACTAAGCTTAACAAAGTAGTTAAGAAGGAGAAACTTGCATGAGTTAGAGCATCCAACAACCTTGAATACAATTATTAGAGAAATGATTGTTTTTATGTTTTTCCAGAGAATTAGTTTTGTTGAGAACAATATGTTTTTGTTGAAACCTATTTAATTTGATTCCAAGGATTAATTAATATGTTCCAGTTTATAAAGAGCTTTATTGATTCTATTGCTTGGATTTTATTGTTCCAGTTAATATGTTTTTGTGCTCTTTTGTTATTCAATTAGTGGATTACTTTAGTCGTTTTATGCACAAAGCAGTTACTCTATCATCTGTATTTTGTATGACCTTTAGAATATAAGGGTGTGTTTCGTATGATGGAAAATATTTTCCATAGAAAATGTTTTCTTGGAAAATGTTTTCCTGGAAAATAAGTTGGTTTTCTACTTATTTTCTCATGTTTGGTTGGTGAATGGAAAATATTTTCTGGAAAATATTTTATGGTGTTTCGTTGGTGAGTAGAGAATATTTTTTAGAAAAATATTTTCTAGTGTTCGATTGATGAGTGAAAAAATATTTTTTAGAAAATACTACTATCTGTTAACTAGTATATCAGTGTCTCTAGCAACTCAACAATTTGTAGGAACTAATTTAAGCATAACAAATAATATCAATATTGAATACTACAATATTACAATCACTAAATTTAAGCAACTATTAATTAACAAATATAGGAGACACTTTTCAACATTTTGTTAGGACAATCTCAAGATACTACAATTAATAGAAATATAACAGAACGACAAACTTATTCAACCTCGTGAAACAAGTTACATCGATAACAAAATGAAATATGCAATTAAAAAAAGTAACATAAGTAAGTTTTCCTCTATGCATATGAAAATAACAATATATTCAATGAATTGAAAATGGAAAAAATTCGGGCTTCATTATTTTTTATTTCAAACAGTGAAAAATTGAAGCAAAACACAGTGAAAAATATTTCTGAGTAATGTAAATTTTTTAGAAATGTAAATTTTTTGTCATGTGAATATAAGTGTTGTTGGGGTGGGAAGAGGGGTGAGGGTGAGGTCATAAGTCACATTTGTCATTTTTTGGAAAATGACTTCCCTTGGCCCATAGGGAAGTCATTTTCCATCAAATGGTGAAAAATAAGTTGTCTTGGAAAATATTTTCCTAAACTTTTGTTGCAATCAAACAAGGAAAACCAGAAAATATTTTCCATCATACCAAACACACCCTAAGACTATTCTGAGAATTTAGTTTTAGAATATTAGTTTTGGCATTTTTATCTACCTATATATTATGTCCAGTAGAATTTGTTAAGGCTTACTAGATAATCAAGATGTTGCTTTCGCGTTGTATGTATTGTACTATTAGAGCCAGATGTGGAAGCTTCCTATCATGTTTAAGAAGTTCCTCTTATTCTGTTTAAATTCTTGTGCGAGTGTATTGAATAATACCGACATTTGCATAAATCTTTGTATAAATTGACTATTGCATCTTAGAGTTGTCTCCCGTTTTGGACACTCCTTCATTCCAGCTGCATGGTTGTTACTTTTCTCAACTTCTTTATCTTAAAATTTCCTGGTCGCTGGAAATATTGCTTACAATAGAAAGTCTACAACTGCTTTCATATTACTAGAATTTGGAGCATTCAGGAAGAATATATTTAGGTTACCTGGTGATTAGAAAATCGGCCAGAAGCACAAAGATTTCTGATTGCAGGTTGATGAAAATTTTTGTAGTCACTGTTATTGTTCTAGCCAGAATATAATTCTTGAATAATAGCTTAGAATGTACATCCAGTAAACCTTGGTTTTTGATTCTTATGATCACAAAGAACTTTGTCAAATGGAGTATGTAGATTCACTTGATAGGAATTTCCAATAGGCTCTTCCGTTTGTCTCTTCTTTTTTTCTTGGAGCTTATGACTATAAAGTACTTTTGCAGATAGAATATCTTTAGATTTACTTGGCAGGCACTTGCATTTGTTATCATATACGTAGGTCTTATTCTTCCTCTTCCTCTTCCTCTATTTTTGTCTCATATGAGTGGTATTATACTTCTTAATAATTTGTTGGGGGCAATCATGTCTGTTGGATGGTCTCTGTTTTCTGTTTTCAAGGAAAAAAAACTGCAGGAGCTGCAGGTGTCAGTGGTTAATATGTTGAGGTAAAATTCATCATACAAACATTGCGAGTATTTGAAAGACCTGTTTGGAATAGTTGAACTTGGAGTGTTTGCAGATGTCCCAGGTAGCAATTGAGGAACTTGGAGTTGACCACCTGCAGTAAGACCAAATGTATTCTTATGCAACTGAATCATGAAGCCATCAAGAGGAACCTGTGAATTGTTCTCAAACATCATGCTGTAAAATACCTATAATGTCTTTTTTCTTTATCTTTTGTCCCTTAGTTCTCTGAATGTGTTAAAGTTGAAGTACATGGTTAAAACTAGTATTGATATCAAAGTTGATACTTCTTTTAGCAATATACTTTCATGTTCGTTCTTAATATTAAAACTTGGGTGTTCTTATAACTGTAGCCCCATTAGTGTGGTGTGACAAAGTTGCTTGCTGCAGCGGTCCAAGATGTATTTTGTTCTGTAATTTTATTTTTTTTCTTTCGATAAACTTGCTAGCTGCTTAGATGATATGTTGTCTTGACAGGGACCTCCTGATTTTGAAGATGTATGTTTTTTATGAATCTGACTGCTTTTTTATAGAACAAGGTGTTTAAATACTTGGCTAAATGTGAAAATTACATGCCCTATTGCAAGTTTCTACTGACTAAGGTTTTCTTAGTTTCTCAACTAGGTGTATATGAAAGGGATTACAAAGTTTCATGATGTAGAAAAGGCTTTGAAGGAAATTGAGTCCCAATTTTGATGGAACTACTCTAAATTTTCATGGATCAATTAGGATATTTTCTAAAATTGAGAAAATGTTGTAGGAGGTGATAACTCAATTTGAGGTTAGCTCTTTTCTGCTATTACTTTGTTCGTGTAGCATTTAATGTGATCAACGTCGATGTGGTGAATTGCCATTTAGTTTTCAATTCCCTTTGAAGTATTCATATCAGATGGTGTATTTTTTAGGTAGTACAACTTGGTACTTAGTACGTAGTATTTATTTGGCTCGAAGGGGGAACTTCAGATAGTAATTTTGTTTTCTTTCTTGCCCTTTGAAAGTTGATCATTGGGCAGCCAGTTTTAAAATGAGCTAAATATTATGATATCTTCACATAATCAACAATTTTTATCATTGTCACCATTATTTCTCTTGGAACAAGTATTTTTATTTCATCTACTTACCTTTTTCATGTTCTAACTGTGAATAATAGTGGCCTAAATACATTTACATATTGTTACAATATGCTCAATGTGTCAGTGTTCTCCAATCTCTATGAATAAGCTTACTAGAATCGGTTGGTAGTATTCTGGGTTACCTCAGAGAGCGGCCATTAGGTGAGAAAAGACAATGTATTAGTGCACTAACTCAAACCTAATTCCTGCATGAAATATCCTGCCAACATAGGAGCACTCCTGGTAAGAAATGGAAGAGCAAATTTCAGGCTTGGTTTTCTTGTTTTTCCAAATACAGACCTCCTCTAAATTTCTTTTCATCTTCGGCTTATTTAGGAAGTGGCAAAACGTATACCATGAAACCACTACCTCTAAGGGCATCAGGGGATCTTTTCGGGCTCATTCATCATACTTATCGGAACCAGGGCTTTCAATTGTTTTTCAGCTTTTTTGAGATATATGGTGGAAAGCTCTTTGACTTGCTTAATAATCGGAAGTAAGTGTTCCTGCTCTTTTCAACATTTAAGGGTTGTAGCTTTCCGAAGATAATTGAAACTAATTCTTTGCAGGAAACTTTGCATGAGAGAGGATGGTAAACAACAAGTATGTATAGTTGGATTGCAAGAATACAGGGTCTGTGACGTGAAGATGATTAAAGAGCTCATAGATAGAGGTAATGCAACTAGAAGTACTGGCACCACTGGTGCCAATGAGGAATCATCCAGGTCACATTCTATTCTCCAGCTTTCTGTTAAGAGATCAGTAGATGGCAGGGAATCTAAACCTCCCGTGTTATTGGGAAGCTTTCCTTCATAGACCTTGCAGGAAGTGAACGTGGCGTAGACACAACTGATAATGATAAGCAAACTAGGTGTTTATCTACTAAATAACTGCTTTTTCTTTGTCTATTAATAAAAAATTTCGCTGAATTTTTTTCCTTTCTATCCTGTTACCTTGCCTTCTATTATGTAGAATTAAAGGAGCGGAGATTAATAAAAGTCTGCTGGCACTAAAAGAATGCATTAGAGCGCTTGATAATGATCAAAACCACATACCTTTTAGAGGCAGTAAATTAACTGAAGTGCTGAGGGACTCTTTTGTTGGAAATAGTAGTGCTGTTATGATATCTTGCATTCCCCCAAATACAGGATCTTGTGAGCATACTTTAAATACATTAAGATATGCAGACAGGTAGTCATTTCTTGAATTTGATTTTGTTCACACTGCTACTATTTTCGGCATTTGTATAGTCTTACCTTTGCACTTTGCTTTAAAACTGTAACACCCCGTATTTTCAGGCTAGAGTTTAGACCGTCGTTCCTACGTATATAGACCCGAACTAAATTATTCTTTATTAACATACGTGTGGTAATCACTCCTATCGTAATGCCCCGTAAAATTCTCGAGTCGATTTCATTTTTAGTGTTATGTTTGAGGGGCTAATAACTAGAATATTTTTTTCTAAGTGTAATAAGGACTTAGAGTCATTTTAGCTGGCTATCTTCGGGATACAACTTTTCAACCTTCCCGACATACGTTTTTAGATTTTAAAGTTGCGTTACGATTGGGAAAGCTCATAGTACATCTCGGATAAGTTTCGGAATTTTTCGTAACGCATAAGGCTGCGTTTGGATTTCAAAACAGGAGCAAAACGCATAGCCTATTGCCCAGTTTTCAGCATTTCAGGGTCAATTTCAAACGATCATAACTCTCTGAATATAATGAACTGGGAGAGCCTCTACCTATCAAATGAAAGCTCTTTGAGTATTCTTTCCAATACAATTGGTTTCATCCAAATCCAACATCTGAGTAAGGAATTATACCCGTTTTACTTCAACCTGCCAGCTTGTCAACTGAGAGACAGTTTCGAATTTTTTTGTTTTCTTAGGGGCATTTTAGTCATTTCACCTCACCCAAATTTCGTACCACCGGGTTTAGCCCCCAATTCATTAAAATATAATCCTTTTCTCAAATTTTCTCTCAAGAACACCCCTTAGGGTTTCAAAATAAAAACCCCAATAACTCAAGATTCAACCATGGGTTTTCAAAACAAATTGAAGATTTGGAATCCCCGCAACGTAGGCTTCAAGAAGCACCTATCATATTCGCATATAGAAGTACGTGGGGTTATCTCAAAAATCTCATGGGCTTAAAAATTCATGTTTTAAAAATGGGGGTTTTGAAATTATGAATATAAACATGTTTCAAGCATCTTTATGATATTGATTTGGTCTTATGCCTATTTCCGAAGTGATTTGATATATTATATATGCATATGCTTGTGATTCAAAAGATGTTAACTTGAGAGCATGAATTATATGAAACCCCTCTCTTGATATGAAATTGTTTGAAATTTTCATATGATGTGAATTGTTTGAAATCATCTTGACAAGCATGACATGAACTATTTTGAAAGTGGATATGATTTTTGACTTGCAAGGAGAGAGTTATTATGTTGAAATATGATGAATATAATGGTTGCATGAAGTAATGATGTAATATTGATGACTTGCAAGTCGGGTATGACGATACCCTACAGAATATAATATGTGATTGAATCAGATGAAATTTGAATGCATTGATTTTACACGAGATAGGTGGATGCCCGAAGAAGACGTTTGAGTGTAAGGGCTCATCGCTGGAAATCGTGTTTGCCGACATGGGAACTTGGTACCATGCTTTGTGATCTTGCGTACCTGACTTTATGTCATTCCCAAATTGGGACTATGGTTAGGAGCCCTGCTTTGTGATCTTGTGCACTACCATTGGGTCGAGACACCTTGATGTGTGATCTTGTGTATCTTCTCCTCACTTATACTTTAATCTCGGCGGCAACCGAGGTTTGACAGTTGGTGTAAATGTGATATGTAGGGTATTCCACCTAGCTCAGCTGCATTGCATTGTTGTTGAAAACAATTACATTATACCCATGTGTTTTCAAATGATTTGATATGAAACTGCTTTATAATGGCTCTCAACTATATTTTATAAAAATATTATGGTTTATTTTGATATCTCTACATACCAGTACTTTTGTATTGACCCCCTTCCCTCCCAGGTTCGGAGGCACAGTCTAGGGGTCCAGAAAATCAGTAGATTTCCTCAGACAAATTCGCAGAGTCACTTGGTGAGCCTTCTATATTTCGGAAGGCCTGATATCTGCCAGTTTCATTTATCATTTATTAGTTTTGGGTCTACTGGGGGCTTTGTCCCAATTTTCAGATAGATATTTATTTCAGTCATGTAGTAGAGATTTCGCAGACGTTATAGAGATGTTGATTGAGATTGTGGGACATTATTCCCCATTATTGTTTTCATATGATTCTTGACCATGTTTCTGTTATATAGTGTATCTTCCGCATTTCTTTTTCATATAAGTCATGTGCATGATTACCAGATAGCTAAGGGATGTTTCGGGCCTTGATGGTTCGGAATACTCGTCACGGCCAGGGCCCCGGTTCGGGTCGTGACAAAAACTCAGGGTGAAGAGTCTTTCAAAAGGGAACAACTCAAAGAAGGAAGTCTCATCCTCAACAGTGAATCTGAAGGAGTCGACAACATTATCTTATTCTGTAGTTGTACCATCTACATCAATATTTAAAGATGATACTGGTGATTCATGGCCTGAACAAACTGACAAAGATGAATATGAGGAAGATTTCTATGAACAAGAGAAGCCAATATGGAAGAAGAATGAGAATCTTAATGGTTACAACATCTCCAATGCAGAAGATAAACTGAAGAGAGAAAATGCTCAGATAAAGTGGAAGGAGCCACCTAGAACAGAGGCAAAGTATCCAAATGCAGATAATGATCTGAATGCTCTCTTAAAGGTGAACTATTTTGTGGAAAATTGAGAATTTTACTTAGCCTGAGTGTGTGTCTGACTGCTTTATGTTTATTTTTTAGGAAGAGGAAGATCTTGTGAATGCACATCAAAAACAAGTGGAGAAAAAAATGGACATTGTTCGAGCTTTAGTGCACCGGGCTGCCCTTTTTTTTATTCATTGTTGAATATCATTTTCTATTGCAAAAGTAAGAAACAAAATATTCTTCTGATGCATCATAGTTGGTCTAAAGTTTGTAAAGATTGTGCAGGAAAGTGTATTTGCATTATGTTGCAGAATCCCATAAGTGGAGCTACTGGTGTGTTCGTTATATTGACAACTTCAGTTCTGGTCATCGAGGATCTGCTTCTACAGAGTATACCATGAAACATTGTACTTAAATTTTCCAGTACTCATTTGGTTCATATACATCTTTTACATTTCAATTGTACTGGAATTGCATGTACTTTTTGAAGGTGGGTTATTTTATCATCTTTCTTTATCGTAGGTTTGTATCAAGTGCATTGCTATGCATTACTATTATCCTGATATTTTTCCTTTGAAAAAAAGTAGATGCTCCTGACTGGAGTTTTAAGGCTAGAAAACTCAACATATGCAGGGGAACCTGCCAGCCATTTTGCAGATCTCTTCCTGAGGATCCATTGCTTGAGTGTTTTACTTCAACTGATCAACCCCAAAACTACTGACCAGAAGCATCATAAATTTTCAGGTATCAATACAATTAACCACAGGGAGCAACAAGAAAAAACCATGTTAGAGAAGATAGTAAATTTATCCGGAAAGAGATGGTAGGGCATTGAAACCTAAGAGCAGTGTTAAGCTTTTTGATAAATCAATACTTATAATTTTTTCAAGAAAAAAGCAGTGTTAGAGGAGACAGTAAAATTTATCTGAAAAAAGATGGTAGAGCATTGGAACCTAAAAGCATTGTTAAGCTTTTTTATAAATCAATTCTTATGATTTTTTTCAAAAAGAAATATTGTTCGCACATCGCGCGGGTACTACACTAGATACATAGTTGGGGTCGTAACTCCAAATGTCTCTGACAAGGATAATACTGTAAGTATGATTTAAATTTTCAACTCTTGATTATTCTTCTCTTAGATTGTTGACATTCTCTTGGACCGCTGCTTGCAGCCTGATTCATTTTACTTCAATGTTCTTCCCTTTGCTGAGGATGTTCGGGAGTTTCAGTTTCTTCTTTCAGCAATCTTCCTTTATCAATGCATCCAAATGAAAAGCAACAAGAGGCGGCAGATAAATTGGTTCAGATGTTGGATCTTGCACCACCTGGAAAGCAGGAAGTGTGGCCTCCTGACTTTACACCTAATCCTGTTTTAGAGGTATGGCGTCATGATAGTTGCAGAGTACTGTTGAGTTTTTCTTTTAGCTGGAGTATTACTTTACGTGGTATGGAATAAAGGATTATTTAGTTTCTTTTTGATGGTTTCTAATATTGCATGTGTGCTTTATATTTCTCTGTTGCAAATACATATAATAATTGTTTGACCATAAAAAAATGCAGCTTAAATTTCTTGTACTGGATAGGTACATGATTAATTATTGTTTATAGGGTGGTTCCCATCGGTATTGATGAGTTTTTGTTGTCAATAGTTCAAGGTTGTGCCGAACTGATTGAATGATATGATAGTTTTGAGCCTTTGATTATAATCTGATATTATTGTCATGGCTACATAAAGGCATTTTAGAAACATTCTATAAAGGCATTTTGGAAACATTCTCGATATGGGGTTGCAGGCTGATCAGCTGACACACTAGCACTATTGTTGTTATCCATGCCAAGGTCAAGTAAAAAAAAAGTGCAGGAGTGCAGCTGGTTGCCTTGCCGCAGGATGCTGAGCATTAGTTGTACTAGCTGGCAGTGATGCACCAGTATCTGCTATAGGAGCAGGAGAATTAGAAGAAGTTTGTTCACCTGCCTCGGCATACTCTTCATCCTCAGTTTTTTGAGTGGTCTTCACACGAGTGATAAATGCTTATGGAGACTTATGATAGACAGTGGATAAAGTGGCAATATTGGAAAGAAGTTTGTCAAGAAGAGGAGGATCAACTTGGTTTGAATCAACACTAATCATAGGCTTTTCAGCTAGCACAACATCTTTAGCTGCCTCAGGATCAGTTGAGAGAAGACGCCAATAAATGTATGCATGATCTCGCAAGTCTGGATTGTCAGTCTTCACAGTGGCATTATTTAAGACCATTTGGATCATTTGTTATGTGAGCATCAAGTCTTGAGTTGATAATTGATGCTTTTAGATCACTTTTTTAGTTATGTGAGCAAAGAAAGCATCCAAACACTCATAGTTTTGTTGGACGTTATAAAATAGGGGGGATCCCAGCATACAAGAAGTCATGCTATCCTCCTTATGTACATTTATTAGGTTACACTAGAGAGCTACCAAACATGAACACTTACATTTTAATATGTTTAAATAAGAAGTAACATCTCTGGTTTCCTTCTTTTCATAGACATATGCTTGAATTGTTCTTCACATGTTCCTTAGTTCTTTATCATTTGAAGTCAATTGAGCTGCTAGAGGGCTCCTTAACAAATTGGCATCGCCCATTTTATCCCAAAAGTATTAACAAAAGAAGTTCCAAAGTTGTCTAGCTAAAGAACAATACATTAACATATGAATTCTGTCCACCACCTACTCACTACACAAAGCATTTACTCTTTTCTGCAACTATATCTGAGTAAGGCATGCATCATCGTCTAGCTAAGTTGTTCGGACTCTCCAAATATGTTGCCGCACCCGTGTTTGATCCTTAAAAAATGCACTACATTTGAAGGATCCAACACGCACCCCATGACAATTTCAAAGAGTTCGAGCAACTTAGTCATCTAGCACCCAACAAAAATAAATTGTGTTGTTTTAGGGGACCTTTGATCTCCATGTCTTTTATAGAGCCATGAAGGGGATCTGCAAACACCAGTGATTAGCTTTGCATGACACAACTTTGGAATAGTTTCCCCTGCTATGTGCACTCAATAACTGATATTTTTAGATCATAAAGCTCATTATTAAGCTGAAACACACCAAGCCCTTTGTAATTTTGCATATTCAGTTAGTTACTTTGATACCCTTTTGCAAGTGAAAATGGCGGCGCCACCTCTTTTTTTTTTTTTTGAGCTTTTATTAATAATTGCTAACCTTTAATAGACCAACCCATTTACAAAAAACATCCTAAATCAGTTGGGCTGACCCGGTCCAACTAAAAGAAAACAAAAATTAAAAACACTTGAGATCAGTAAGGTTAACAAAAAAAAAAAGTTAAAGTTTGTTTCCTTTTCCTTTTGAGATGAAATGTTGCGCCTCTTCTTTAGTATCTCATTTCTCATCCATCTTCCTTGAATCTTCAGTATTTTCCATCCTGTTGTCTTCAATTTTGTGATTCCAGCTCTCAATCGTGCATGCATCTTCTTCTCTGGTATTCGAATTCTCCAAAGTTATTGGTGCTGACCCTTCATTTGATGATTTTAGTACTTTTTCCTTTAACTTCTGATCGATTCTTTCCAGATCTGTATTGGAAGAAGATACTATCTGAATAGACCTCCGTTGTTACTGATTTTTGGTAAATGTGTTATATCGGTTACTCTGATCACCTCGATTTTTTGTCTCTGTTGGAATGTGAACCTGAAAGCTCAAGTTCTCAACCCACGTACTTCATTGACTACTAGACCACACCCTTGAAAGTAACACAACTAAGAGTGATTGCAAGTATTGCCTTCATGAATAAAGATCATAAAAATTGGTGGTATTTTAGACATTACACAATTTCTTTCTAGGAGAAACAAAAAAGATATTATGCCGAGAGTGAGTGTACTGCTTTGAAATCCAGTCCACAGTTAAAACAACAACATAATACTTAGTGTAATTCCATAACTGGTGTCGGGAGAGGGTCAGTCTTACGCCTAACTTTGTGTTGGTCTAATATACCACAAATTACAATAATTATTACAGTTAGAAATAAAATGAACAGGAATGAAGAAAATAAGATCGTTTTCTTCTCGACTGAGGTGCGGATATCTCGCTTTCCTTAAGGAGATTTAAGTCCATTGCGGCATAATTTACACCGATCCAACAGTAGCATATACACCAACACTTTGAAAAGATAGAAAAATTATTTTCGATTGACCTTCAGCTCGAGTAAAGCACATTAAGGATATTGAGACATATGTAAATAGATACAGGTAAAAACATTAGCAAGTTTTAGGACACTACAACCAGCAACGCCGTCCCTTATTTCACTCTCTTAGATATTGCAAGAGGAAAGTATTTCACTGTAAAATAGTGAGAAATTAAGCTTAGAATAATGAATCTATACTAACAAATAGCTTAATAAAGTCTATAAATGAGTGAGTGCATTCAATTTGAAATAGTAACAAAATTAACTTGCACCACCAATCTAATAAAAAATAAAGTTCCCACGTCTTCTTCTCCCTAAGGGTTCGTATTGCCTGCTCTGCACTTTTGAGCTGCAGCGGCTGACCTTCTTTATGAAAAGCTTTTAGTTCTTTCAATCGAGACTTGCTTCTTTGAGAAGAAGAAAGACTCAGACTCTTCATATCTATTAAACAATCGATGAAATATTCAGTCATTTCAAAATTGTTACAATTATCTTTCTCCTTTTTTTTCTCTTTATAATAATCCGCGCATCACACGGGTAAGTATACTTGTTTACTATTAATAGTGCATCATAAATTCAATAGTCACGATAGGGATAATACATGTAAATGTGTAATTTAATTTGTATAAAGATGAACAATATACACACGCATCTTGAAGGACGCGTGCGTCGGCTACTTGTGCACACTCAAAAGTTGAAACTTAAGATTAAAAGACAAATACTAAGTTAAGGATAAATTTAAAAAACATGCTTATCTAATATCCCATTAGGGTAAAAAAAATATCAAAGGGTAATGGTGTAGTCAATGTAGGAAACAAAAGTAATAATATATATATAAAAAAAAAAAAAAAAGACTAAAAGCAGAATTGAATTAGAATTGCTATCTGTGTAAAACTCAAAATCCTAAACCACATAAACCTAAGACGAAAAAAGAAAAACATAATTAAAATATCTAAATTAAATCTAAAAAGAGAAAAATTAATTTAATCGAGATTCATCAAATTATTTTCTTCATCTTCATCTTCCCACTTAAGATTCCTTCAATAAACTTTATTTCTTCGTCTAGTGTTGGGATATCGAAATCACATGTGACATTGAATATCTTTCGAATAGCCTCTGGATCAGTTTTGTCCTCAACTCTATCGACGATCGTTGGATTTAGTAGATTCGTTAAGCTAATAATATGAGCATAATGTGTAACTAATACAAGTTTATTTTGTTCATTAATGTTCTTGTTCATGAACTCCTTCTCGAATTTTTTTATTGCTTCTTCATTTGAATTCGTCTTCTCTGCATGCTTCTTCATGTACTCGATAACTTTGATTAGGGTTTCTGTATCAACGTTTGGGAGTGGGATGAGGGTGAAATCGCCCTCCACCATTTTTTGTATGGTTTCAAATTGAACCACGACTGATTCATCAATCTCAAATTCATCTTTGTCCGATGTGAGGATTAACATCTTTTTCAATTCGGTTTTCGATGATGATGATGCCATTGGTTTTTTTGGGGAGAAACAAGTTGTTTTGAAGAAAATCTCAAAAACGTATAGAGAATATGTTGAGAGGTAGGGTGGAGTAGTGTATTTATAGTGATTGATTTTTTTCCTCACTATTCCTAGTCCTTATTAATTTATGAAAAAAGTCATTATTTTAATTAATCTTGAGGCTTCTAAAATTAGAATTATTTTATTTTACCTTGGTCTTGGTCGAGTTATAATTTGTATCTATTTTCCCAAATCTTTACGAACTAAAATTTGTTCTATAATTTCCCTATTCTACTTTGATTGGTGGATTAATAATTTTGGAATGACAATAGGAGAACGAGAATCAAGTAATGATGAAATTACTTAATTAAAAAACAAGGAAACTTGGCTCCTTTTTATAATAATTTGTACGAAATTTTATGCTTATTGGTTAAGAACATTGCTTGGTAAAATATTGATGAGCATAGAACTTTGTTTGAAAGAAAAAAAATTTAAAACTTTAAATGTAATAATCTGGCATGTGCAAGCAATTACTTTTTCTAAATTGTCTATCCATTACTTTTTCGAAATTTACAAAAAAAAAAACGCATAGATGTAGTTAACAAGTAAAATGAAGTATCAATGGACAAAATTCAAAATAACATGAGGGCTAAGCGTTGAATCTATATCTATATCTATTTATATCTATAATCTATATCTGTATCTATATCTATCTATAATTTATATCTAGAATTTATATCTATAATCTATAATATATTAAAAGTGTGCTTAAAAAAGTGATTTGAACTTTTTGCACTTCATTACTTTTTCTTTAGACAAAATTATTTTTTCACTATTTTTTAATTGATTATTTAATTATTTTTTATTATATTAACTATACTTCCTAAAATATATGGTAGGAGAATTAATTAATATTTTTTTCTTTAGACAAAACCGCTTTTTCACTATTTTTTAATTTATTATTTAATTAATTTTTATTATATTAACTATACTTCCTAAAATATATGGTAGGAGAATTACTTAATATTTTTTTCTACTAGACTTCCTATAATATATCGGACTGCTAAAATATATGGTAGGAGAATAAATTAATATTTTTCTTTGTTTTTCTATTGGGAGAATATGATTGATACTCATCTAATTTGATTCGATTGCATGTCTAGATTGGTGGATGTTTGATTTTCTAACGTTCAACTTATTCACTGTTTTTGTTAGCATATATAATAGAATTCAACATGTGTGTATATATATATCTTCTTTGTTTTCATTCAAAATCATTGTTAAGTGTCAAAATTTTCGCTTAGAAAAGAATTAGTTGGATCAAAATCGAAGCTTTGTGATCACTATTATATTATTATTTTTTATAGCTTACGGGTCATAGATGAATGTTGGTTGACTTTGGAGAATTACTTATGTAAAGGTTAGTTTTAATTGTATTGTTTTGATATCTTTATTATCTTATTGTTTTATTTTAATTTACAGATGCTAGATGAATGTGAGTCGACTTTGAAAATTTTTGTTAGGTAAAGATTGGGTTTAATTGTACTATCCTAATATCTCTATTAGTTTGTTATTTTGTGATAGTTTACAGTTCGTAGATGAATCTCGATCGTCTTTGAAAAAATTTTGTGTGTAAATTTTAAGTTTAATTATATTGTTTTGATATCACTTTTATCATATTATTTTGTTGTTTACAGGTGATAGATAAATATTGGTCGGCTTTGAGGATTTTTTTTATGTAAAGGTTAGGTTTAGTTGTATTATTTTGATATCTCTATTATCGTATTATTTTGTTATTGTTTACAGGTGGTAGATGAGTGTCGGAAAACTTTGAGAAAATTTTTGTGCGTAAAGATTAGATTTAATTGTATTATTTTGATATCTCTATCATTATATTGTTTTGTTGTAATTTACAGATGGTAGATAAATGTCGATGAACATCGATCGACTTTTAAAAATATTTTTGATAAAGGTTAGGTTTAATAAATAAATGTTTCATCTTTACATACTTAAAAGATATTAAATTTAATTATTATATGCATCTTTATTATTTAAATAAATATCCTATTTAGTTTAATGTTTGAGAGGTAAGGCGGAGTAGCGTATTTATAGAGATTGATTTTTTCTTCACTATTCCTAGTTCTTATTGATTTATGAAAAAAATCCTGTAAAACGATTTATTTTGTTTTCTTTCACACTTGTAGAAGCTTTTGAAAATAGAATAATCTTTATTTTGTTTTACCTTGTTTTTCCAAACCTTTACAAACTAAAGTTTGTTTTATAATTTCCCTATTTTACTTTGGTTGGTGAATGGTAACTCAAGTCACTTTGTGGAAATTATTTTAATTTGATTGCTGGGCACATTATTTTGGAATGATAATAGGAGAATCAAATAATGATGAATTATTTAATGAAAGAGTTAATACATAAAAATAACTTTAAACTTGACATCAAATTATAATTTTGATCTTAAATTTTGACAGTGCACAAATAGGACCTTTAACTATTCAAAACCTGAACAAATATGACCTCCAATTTTACAACCCCATGCGTGAGTCTCACTCGCGCCTACGTGGAAAGGTAATCCAATCACACGGTGCCACGCGTTAAAAGAACTGACTTGGAGAGAGGTCATATTTGTGCACTGTCAAAGTTTTGGTTTTTGTGTTAAAACGACGTCGTCGTTGTTGTTGTTATTATTATTATTAGTAGTAGTAGTAGTAGTAGTATTGTTATTGTTATTGTTATTATAATTTTTTTATTTATTTCTATAGTAGCAGTACTTAACTTTTTTTTAATTAAAAAAAATATTATTATTATTATATTTATTTCTATAGCAGCAGCACTTAGCTTTTTTTTAATTAAAAAAAAAAAGTCACTAGCAGGGATCGAATCCGCATAGTAGGCTGAAAGAAGCACCCAAGAAGAGCAAATAACACTACTGGGCTATCTAAGTGTCTTGTTTCATGTGGTTCAACATTAATATATGTACATAAATATACATTTTCTATCTTATATAGATACAACGTAATTTTTTTACCAAGGGGGTTCGGGTGAACCCCATGGCAACCACGTAGGTCCGCCCCTCGTTAATTTAATAACGTTTTAATAACGCTAATTTAATAACATTTTAATTACGTTAATTTGATAACGTTAATTTAATATACTACAACTATCCTTAATAACATTAATTTAATAACGTTTTATTAAAACTATAATTTTTTTTATTAGTAGCATAATTTCATATTTAATTTAATATTTAAACAAATAATATTTAGATATATTATATAACTTAAATTCGTCCTCTGCTTTATGATATATATATACATACCCGCTCGATTTTTTCGTATGTGGCTGACCCGCCTAATTAATAAATCTTCAATATTGCTCTTTTTCCGCAATGACAAAAGAAATTAGATGTCATTTTCATCGTTGAGCCGAAAATAATGAAAAAATAATAGTGAAGAGTCATTTAAAGGTCATATTTGTGCAGTTTTGAATAGTTAAAGGTCATATTTGTGCACTGTCAAAGCTTAAGGTCATATTTATGTATTATGCCCTTAGATTTTAAACTGGACGCGCTCAGTTTTGCGTGTTGAACACGCGTTTTGCCGCGTAGGATTGGAGGTCATATTTGTGTAGTTTGAATAGTTAAAGGTCATATTTGTGCACTGTCAAAGTTTAAGGTCAACGTTATAATTTGGTGTCAAGTTTAGGGTCATTTTTATGTATTAACTCTTAATGAAATTTAGTGAAAATAATACCACGCGATTAAACTGTATAAAAGCAAGGAAATTTACTACTTTTGGAATAATAATTTGTACGAAATTCTATCCTTATTATTTATGAACATTGCAAGGTAAAATATCGAATTTTTCGTTTGACTATTTCATTTTGTTCAGAAGTATAGGGGTATGTTATGCCATGTTGATTCTTCATATTCACCTCTCAAACTGGAAAATTCGAATTTCTTGCACTATAAATCGTCTTTCAATTAATTTTTCAAAATTTACAAAAATATTATAGATTTCTCTCTTTATTTTAAAAATTAAATCCATGTAAAACGCTCGTAAAATCCTTAACAAATAAAATGAAATATCAATGGCAAAAACTCAAGATAACATGGGTTGGCAAAAATTCAGATTATTTATTTGATAGTTACTATTAATCACAAGTGTTTGTTTATGTATTTGGTTAATTAATAACCACACAGTAGTATGTATGGTCCAATAATACAATTATATTCCCTCTTTCCACATTTGATAGAGGAATTATATGATCTAACGCGATTATCTTTGATCATAATCTTTATGTATTTAGCTTAACCATTAATATTATTAATAGTGAACGATAAATTAATCATGTATTTAACTTAACTATTAATAGTGCATCATAAATTGAATAGTCACGAGTTACGATAGGCATAATACATATAAATATACCCTTTAATTTGGCCTCATGAGATATATATGCCCCCGTGTGCACAAGTACGTACTTAAATACATATAAAGATGAACAAATATACACATGCGTCTTGAAGGACACGTTGTCTACTTGTTACTCTTTATACAAGTTTAAGTGACTACCTATACACACTCAAAATTGAGGATAAGTATTAGTTGTCATTAATTCTGATAACTTCTAGCTAATAAAGAAAGGTTTTACCCTAAATATATTTAATTAACTTTTAACCCTTAAATATTATAAAATATAGTGAAAAGATGATTTTGTCTAAAACAAAAACTTTTAATGAAGGGCAAAAAGTTCAAATGATATTTTTAAGGTCCTTCACATTTTTAATATATTATAGATTATAGATTATAGATTATAGATTATAGGTATAGATAGATATAGATTATAGATTTATATATATGTGTGTGTGTGTGTGTGAACTATACCCATATTTTATTGTTGTAGGCTTATATACCCAGTGATTTTTCCAACATGAATTCCAATTTCTCTCACGGTGAAGATGATTATATGTTGTTGTTCATTACGTCCAGAATATGTAACATAATATTGTCAGTTTAATCATCTATGTTGGAAAAAAATTATAGCTCAAAGAAAAGACAAATTGTTGGATTTAACATAATCACTAGGCATACAAATCTTATCGATGCGAATACGAATTAATTAATTGGAATTCAATATATACGCAGAACATCGAGTAGGAAGTTGAATAAAAAAAACATACTAATATAACTGAAATCAGTACCAAGAATTGAATTACAATTACTATATGTGTGAAACTCAAAATCCTCAACTTAGGTTGTTGTGATAGTAACTTTTATTTTGCCAACTCACGCGTTAAAATATTATATTTAGATATGCTATTTTTTTAAAGAAGCTCATTTTATTATCTCATAAAGTATTAAAGTATTTGTACCTAAAATATAAATATTTATTAGTATGTGTTTATTTTGGATAAGTTAAAACTCATGGACCTTTGCATAAGTATGATAGAAACTTAATTGAAAAGGTACGTCTTCTAAAGAGGCATAATTGAAGAGTGCCTTCTCAAAGAGTCATAATATAAATAACATGGTTCCGAAGCCCGCAATTTTTTGATAGAAAATATAACATAAACATACACATTAATTTATCATATTTACACAAAGTTTTGATCATCCTTACAAAGGAATTACAAAAACTTCAACTAATTATGCATCTTCATTGAATGTACTAGGAGCTAATTACGTATCTCAACAAACCCAAAATAAGAACAAATGTATCACGAGCTAATTATATATCTTTACAAAGTAAAAGAAGTATCTTCGTTGGATGTATTACAATGTCGACAGGTTCAAAATAAAAAAAAAAGGTATCAAAAGCTAATTATGTATCATTACAAAGGAAAAAATATATCTTTGTTAAATGTATCGGGAGCTAATTATGTATCTCAAGTCTCAACGGATCCAAAATCAAAATTTTTAGCAATTATATAAAATGTCGGAATTTTCTGTAATTAAGCTCTAAACTGCTGAGATTTATGTTGTTTGCCCTTTTTTCTTTCTCTACCCCATCTTAGAAAAGAATACAAAACGCGTATTAAGGCTTAGAAAATCACTGATTACAAAAGAAAAGAAGATGTTCAAAAAAATCAAGTTATTGCAATGAAATAATGTTAGTATTCTACCATTCTTCTAGTTCCATATCTCCGTCTAATGATTTACATTTTATCTTAAGTAAATTCTTTAAAAATCTCCAACATGTTCTTCATTCTATTAGCAATCAACGTACACTCGATTTGTGCATGTCATCAAATTGATAATTCGAAGGTAATTTTCAGGCTATACAAGTCCAAACAAAAGCTCTTCTTCATGAATACGTAGTCTAATTCTTCTATTTCATCTTCGTCTAAATCCGTATCTCTTTGTGCTTGTTCATGTACTTGATAACTTTGATTAGGGGTTTAGTATCAACGTTTGGAAGTGGGATGAGTGTGTAATCGTCCTCCAACATGTCATTTATGGTTCCAGATAAAACCGACCACTAGTGGTCGGTTTTTAATTTAAAAAAAAAAACTTTTCAAAAAATCGACCACTTGTGATCGGTTTCTAATTTAAAAAAAAAAAAAAGAAAAAAATACTTTTAAACATAATCTTTATATGTAATCAATAACTATATATATGTAATCAAATATATATATATATATATATATATATATATATATATATTAGTTTCATAAAAAAGAATTATTCTTAATCAGTATAATAATTTTTTGAAATTACATTGATCACACGTAGTCGATAATCAGTATAATAATAATAAAAATCAATCATTCTTTAAATTTTTTAAAAAATTACACTTAAAAATATATCAAATAAAATAAACAAATTACGTTAAACATAATCTTTATCTTTTACTTATGTTTGAAAACATAATATTTTCCTTCGTATATACGTTAAATGACGATAAACATGCATAATTTGTATAATGAATATGTGTGTGTGTGTGTATATATATATATCATACCATTGAGATAATGATATTATGTTACTATTTCAGTCGTAATAATGTAATATATAACCGATAATTCATCAAAATATAATGAACGTGTTCTATTATAAGGTAATACACTTGTGGATATATATATATATATATATACACACACACACACACACATATATCATGTAGTGATCGATTGATGAACGATTTAGTCAAAACCTAGTATATTAAGCTAATCAAATATAATTAATCTGTAACACCCCATACTTAATTACGTGCATTAGCCATGGTTATATGTGTTGGAGTATAAGTATTGATCCTAAGGTATATATGAGTTTAAGTATGAGTATTGATTATTTTGAGATGGTTTCAAGTGTATAGTTTGATTATATGTGTATAGGAATCGACTGTATGTATATCGGAATTTGCCCGTCGATGTTTTCATACGAATTTTATTGAATAAGCTTTCCAACGATATAAAGATTTTCAAAAACGGATAAGTTTCGGATATAATCGAGCACGTTCGAAACTATAAAACGGCGGCCGGGATAATTGTGAACAGTAAATGTGCAGGAAATTCAAACTACTGAGGCCTGCCAGTTTTTTGGGTCGACTTGAAACGATCGTAACTCTCTCAATATAATGAACTGGGAGGGATGCGACCTATCAAAAGAAATATCTTTGAGTCTTCTTTCCAATGCAATTGGTTTCATCCAAATCCAACATCTGAGTAAGGAGTTATACTCGTTTTACTTCAGCCTCTCAAAACAGTTTTTTAGGGTCAACTTCAAACGATCATAACTCCTTGTAAAGGATGAACTGGGTGTCCTACTTTATATGAAATGAAATCCCTTTGAATTATCTATCCAAATATACCAATTTCACCCAAATCCGATATCGGAGCAAAGAGTTATGGCCGATTTACTTTAGCCTGTCAAAACAGTCCACCATGGACAGATTCGGATTTACTTAAAATTTTAAGGGCAATATGGTCATTTTCCATCATCTCTTGGACGAAAATTGGTCATTATATAGATATAATTGGTCTTATATCCATCAATTATCATCATATTATTGAGAATAAGGAAACCCTAGCCTAATTTCAACTCCAATTATCTTGTGATTCAACCGTGGAAAGTCCAAATTGATTCCGTAGTTGTGTTCATCGTCTCGAGGGCTTCGAGAAGCATCCCTTATTTGTTCCAACAGGACTTCGAAATCAAAAGGGCCATTTTATGGTAAGAATGTAAATTATGTTGGTGTTATTTATATGAATATGTATATATATATATATATATATATATATATATATATATATATATATATATATATATATATATATATATATATATATGTATGCATGTGAGCATAAGAAGTATGCTATTTGATTGTTGTTGAAAGATGATTGGGAAATGATGTTGGATTATGTTGAATTGTGAAGGGATGATGTGGTATTGAAATGATGATTATATATATATATATATATATATACACATAAACCTATTGTTCAAGTTGGTTTTTGGAATGTTTTGCAAATAGTGGTTGTATGGAATTATGGAAGAGAATTGTGGTGTTGGGTTGCTAATACTAGATGCCAAATATTTTATTGTAGATAAGTGATTTGTAAAGGCGGGAAGTTGTATTGAATTGGTATCCGAATCTACAGCGAGGTATGTAAAGCATACTCTAACAATGTTCTTTGGCATGAAAACACCAATGTTCCATCAAGTTAGATTCCAAGGTTGTCCAAAAACATGTATTGTTCTACATTACCAACGAAGTTGTTTCCATTCTATAAAGTGTAAAAATGTTTCATTGATATACCAAAAGCCTCCTATTTCATTGTTGTGATATTGATGATTCTGAAACACATTGTTGATGTACCAATGAGTCTTTATAACATCGTTATTGTATAGAAGGTCTATTACTTGATTCCTATTGATGTATCATTGTTCCAAAGGTACTATATTGGCATGAACACTAATGTAATAATCTCAAAAGCTTTTGAACTAAGTTGTTGGAAAGATCTCTTATGTGTGTTACTTGATATACGTGTGGGTGGTATCCTAGGGGCATAAGCCTAGCATGGGTCGATCCCTATTTATGTGTTTATGGGTGGTATCCCAGGGGCATAAGCCTAGCATGGGTCGATCCCAGTTGATATGTACTGGAGGCAGCCTAATGGTCACAGTACGGTATAATATTGATTATTGTTAGGTGGTTGGAGGTTCGGGAGGAGGAGGTAATGGCGAATGATAATTGTAAAGAATGAAATGAACGAATGTATACCGTTCCACAAATGTGTTCGAATTCACGAACCCAATTCAGATTAATGATAATGTACATGATCCTAAAAGTGTTTATGAAGTGTGGTTCACTTCTATTATGATTTATTCACTTGCGTCTGATTTTCCTGATCCTCTATATTACATATGATTATTTACAGCTTTACATACTCAGTACATATTTCGTACTGACGTCCCTCACGGGGGACCTGCATTTCATGCTGCAGGCACAGGTGCTTCAGGTCATTCGCAGCATAGATAGGAGCCAGATCATACAACTATTGTTGGTGAGCTCCAGTTTGCTTCGGAGCTTTCCGAGTCGGTTCCTTATGTTTTGTTATTGTACAGGAGTCATGTGTGGGCGGGGGTTTGTCCCGACCCTAGTTATGTCATTTTGTCATGTATATCCTAGAGGCTTTGTAGACATAAGGAAGGGTCAATTCATGGGAGTTAATATAGTGATGTTATATTTGTATATGTGGTGGCCCCGACGGCCAAGTATTATATTATATATATATATATTTGTGCGCGTTGTGCTGATACAGGGAATTAGACCCTTCTGTATGTAACGAAGTGCTGCCCAAATTTTTGGTGAATGTAAGGGAAAGTACAGGTATTTGAACGGGTTCTCCCGGGCCTTCTCGGCTTCGGGTGCCAGTCCGGCCCGATGGGATTTTGGGGCGTGACAAAAGTGGTATCAGAGAGGTTCGTCCTAGTGAGTCTACAAAGCCGTGTCTACGTAGAGTCTTGTTTATCGGTGTGTTGTGCACCACATCTATAAACAGGAGGCTATGGACATTTAAGAATTGTTTCTTTTCTTCATGTCTTAGATCGTGCGATAGAGCTTATATTGTATATGAAGTCATAGTTGACCACTGAATCAGTTTGTTCCTCTTATTATAGTAATGATGCCGGTTACCAGAAGCAAAAATATCGGTAAGCAAGTAGATGTGGCTGCCGGAGAGGGGACTAGTAAGTCACCCACTATACCAGCTAATCAAAGTGAGGCTCCAGCTGAGCATGCATCAGAAACTTCCCCCAGTCCGGAAGAAATAAGGGGGAGGAGAACTATAGCCCCAGAGCCACCTATTAATGCTGTTGATCAAGATCTTAGAAATGCATTGCAACTTTTGACTCGTATAGTTGCTGGGCAAGTCTAAGGGCAAGCTATTCCTGCCGCGGGTTCTAGCGGTACTGATAGGGCGGCTAGTCTTCGGACGCAAGATTTTCTTAAGATGGATCCGCCTACTTTTACCGGATCCGATCTTAACGAAGATCCGCAGGACTTTATTGATCAGATCCAAAGGGCCCTAGAGGTGATGCACGTATCGGGCAGAGAGACAGTGGAGTTAGCCGCGTATAGATTCAAAGGTGAGGCTATATATTGGTATGAAGACTGGAAACGGTCAAGGGGCATTGATGCACCCCCAGCTACTTGGAAAGAGTTCAAAGAGGCATTTATTGATCATTATCTTCCATATGAGACTCGTCAGGCCCGTGCGGATCAGTTCTTAAATCTTCGGCAGGGTAATACAAGTGTGAGGGAGTATAGTCTTCGATTTAATTCCTTGTCCAGATATGCTCCTAATGTTATAGCTACTATGGATGACAGAGTTCATCGGTATGTGAATGGATTGGATTCGTATTTGGTTAGGGATTGTACTATTGCTGCACTGAATAAAGACATGGATATAGCTAGGATCCAAGCATTTGCACAGAAAATGGAAGATCAAAGGCAAAGAAGAAGAACACAGGAATTTGAAAGCGGATCTTCGAAGAGGGCCAGATCTACAGGGCAGTTTATGGTGCCACAGGGAGGTTTTAGACCTCAATTTTCTGATAGACCACCTAGGCCATTATTTTCTTGTTCTGCAGCTAGTGCTCCACCACAGCATCAGGGGTTCAGAGGCAGTCAATTTGGGCAAAGAAGTGAGGGTCATAGTTCGCGATCTGTGGGTTATCATGGGCAAGGGAATATGAGCCAATCGAGACCTGCTCGAGAGCCATGCAATAAATGTGGAAGGCATCATATGGGCGTATGTCGAATGGGAACAAATGTTTGTTATTGGTGCGGTATGATGGGGCATATGATGAGAGAATGCCCACGAAGGGGCGCAGGTGGCATAGCACGACCTTCAGGATCAGCTGTTGCATCATCGTGACCGGTATCTTATTCTGGTAGGGGTGCACGACCTGCGGGTCACGCTAGTAATGAAAAAAGAGTCGCCAGTTCCAGCGGGACTCAGAATCGTACTTATGCTTTAGCGGATCGACAGAATCTAGAGGCTTCCCCAGATGTGGTTACGGGTACGTTGTCCATATTTTTATTTGATGTATATGCTCTAATTGATCCCAGTTCTACATTATCATATGTTACTCCTTTGGTTGCTGGAAAGTTCAAAAGGACCCTCGAATTGTTAGATAAACCGTTGGAAGTGTCTACCCCGGTTGGGGAATCTATTATTGCTAGAAGAGTTTATAAAGATTGTGTAGTAACTGTGTGTGGTTGAGACACGATGGCCAATCTTGTGGAACTAGAAATGGTAGATTTTGATGATATAATGGGTATGAATTGGTTGGCGTCTTGTTATGCCAAAATTGACTGTTGTACGAAAAAGATGTATTTACATTTTCCTGATGAAGCAGTTATTGAATGGCAAGGTAAGATTGGCGCACCAAGAGGTAGATTTATTTCTTATTTCAAAGCGAGAAAAATGATTTCCAAGGGCTACATATGTCATTTAGTTAGAGTAAAGGATACGGAATTGGAATCATCAGATCTTCACACGGTACCAGTGGTAAATGAATACCCTGATGTATTCCCTGAAGATCTTCCAGGTTTGCCTCCTGAATGAGAAGTAGAGTTTGGTATTGATGTAATACCAGGCACCCAACCAATCTCCATTCCTCCGTATAGAATGGCCCCAGCAGAATTACGAGAATTGAAAGAGCAATTGAAAGATTTGCTAGAGAAGGGATTCATAAGGCCTAGTATGTCCCCCTGGGGAGCACCAGTGTTATTTGTGCGCAAAAAGGATGGCTCGCTGAGGATGTGTATTGATTATCGGCAATTAAATAAGGTGACTATTAAGAATAAATATCCTCTCCCAAGAATTGATGATTTATTTGATCAGTTACAGGGCGCCAAGTGTTTTTCTAAGATTGATTTGAGGTCAGGTTACCACCAAGTGAGGGTCAAAGAAAAAGATATACCCAAAACAGCTTTCCGAACAAGGTATGGTCATTATGAGTTTCTAGTTATGTCATTTGGGCTAACAAATGCACCTGCAGCTTTTATGGATTTGATGAATAGGGTGTTTAAGCCATTCCTGGATGTATTTGTGATAGTTTTTATAGATGATATTCTAGTTTATTCTAGATCAGAAGAGGACCATGCCAATCACTTACGACAGACATTGCAGACTCTTCGTGATTGTAAGCTTTATGCAAAGTTCTCTAAATGTGAGTTTTGGTTAAATTCGGTGGCATTTTTGGGTCATATTGTATCTAGTGAAGGGATAAAAGTTGATGCTCAAAGATAGAAGCTGTGAAGAACTGGCCAAGGCCCACAACGCCTACGGAGATTCGTAGTTTTCTCGGGTTGGCCGGTTATTATAGGAGGTTTGTTAAAGACTTTTCTTCCATTTCAGCACCCTTAACCAAGCTAACCCATAAAGGATCCAAATTCCAATGGAATGATGCGTGTGAGGAGAGTTTCCAAGAATTGAAGAATAAGTTGACTTCTACACCCGTATTGGTACTTCCAGAAGGTACAGAAGGGTATACAGTGTATTGTGATGCTTCCAAAATTGGTTTAGGATGTGTATTGATGCAGCATGGTAAGGTAATAACATATGCTTCTAGACAATTGCGGCCACATGAGAAAAATTATCCTACACACGATCTTGAGCTGGCAGCAGTTATTTTTGCTTTAAAGATATGGCGCCACTACTTATATGGGGTTCATGTTGATATATATACTGACCATAAGAGCTTGCAGTATATTTTTAATCAGAAGGATCTAAATTTAAGGCAGCGGAGATGGCTTGAACTATTAAAGGACTATGATGTTGATATCTTGTATCATCCAGGGAAAGCAAATGTGGTAGCTGATGCGTTAAGTCGTAAGGCTATGATGGCGCCTATAGAAAGGCAAGGGATGGTTAAAGATCTTCACCAGTTAGCTAGTTTGGGAGTTCGCCTTCTTGAAACTCCGAATAAAGAGCTTATCGTACATAATGCTGCGGAATCTTTATTAGTAGCTGAAGTGAAAGAGAAGCAATATGCAGATCCTATTTTATTACAGCTTAAGGAGAACGTTCAGAGTGGTGCAACCAAGGCATTTGAGCTTACGCGAGAAGGAGTACTTCAGTGCCAAAACCGATTGTGTGTGCCGGATGTAGACGGGCTAAGAAAGAAGATTATGACAGAGGCACATTTTTCAAGGTATTCCATTCATCCAGGATCAACCAAAATGTATCAAGATTTGAAAGATATGTATTGGTGGAATGACATGAAGAAGAGCATTGCAGAATTTGTAGCTGAATGTCCAAATTGCCAACGAGTTAAAGTGGAACATCAAAAGCCCGGAGGCTATATGCAATGCATAGATCTTCCAATTTGGAAGTGGGACATGATCAACATGGATTTTGTTACAGGTTTGCCTCATACAGCTCGGAAATTTGATTCTATATGGGTGATTGTGGATAGGCTTACTAAATCCGCACATTTCTTACCCGTTAAGACCACTTACACAGTTGAAGAATATTCGAAGCTGTATGTTAAAGAAATAGTCCGATTACATGGAGTGCCAACTTCTATTATATCGGATCGGGGAACTCAATTTACTGCAAACTTTTGGAAGTCTTTCCAACGGTGTTTGGGAACACAAGTGAATCTGAGTACAGCTTTTCACCCTCAGACGGATGGACAAGCAGAGCGCACCATTCAAACACTTGAAGATATGCTACGAGCATGTGTTATAGATTTTAAAGGCAGCTGGGATGATCATTTACCTCTTATTGAGTTTGCCTACAATAATAGCTATCATTCAAGTATCAAAATGGCACCATATGAAGCTTTATATGGGAGAAAGTGTAGATCACCAATAGGATGGTTCGAAGCGGGTGAAACTCTTATGTTCGGACCGGACCTTGTGTATCAAGCCATAGAAAAAGTCAAGGTGATTCAGCAACGGTTGAAAACAGCCCAAAGTCGGCACAAGTCATATGTGGATAGTAGAAGAAGAGAGCTAGAATTTTCGTTAGGCGATTGGGTATTTTTGAAGGTATCGCCAATGAAAGGGGTGATGAGTTTTGGCAAGAAAGGAAAGTTGAGTCCACGATATATAGGCCCGTATAAGATTATTCGAAGATGTGGGCAAGTTGCTTATGAATTAGAGCTACCTCAGGAACTCTCATCAGTGCATCCAGTATTTCATGTATCGATGCTTCGAAAGTGCATCGGAGATCCGTCCCTTATTACTTCTACTGAAGATGTGAAAGTAACAGAAGATCTTACCTATGAGGAGATGCCTATTGCTATATTAGATCGTCAAGTTAAGAAGATGAGAAATAAAGAAGTAGCATCGGTGAAAGTACTTTGGAGAAATCAACAAAGGGAAGAGATTACATGGGAAGCGGAGGAAGCAATGAAATCGAAATACCCTTATTTGCTTAAAGGTGAAAAAGAAGTGCAAGGAGGGCAACTGGAACACTAACAAGTGAGTTTTTACATATGCATAATATCTATATGATGACGTGAATATCAATTATGAATTCGAACTTGTTTCGGCTAAATAACTACATTTACATTCGAGGACGAATGTCCTTAAGGGGGGAAGGATGTAACACCCCATACTTAATTACGTGCATTAGCCATGGTTATATGTGTTGGAGTATAAGTATTGATCCTAAGGTATATATGAGTTTAAGTATGAGTATTGATTATTTTGAGATGGTTTCAAGTGTATAGTTTGATTATATGTGTATAGGAATCGACTGTATGTATATCGGAATTTGCCCGTCGATGTTTTCATACGAATTTTATTGAATAAGCTTTCCAACGATATAAAGATTTCCAAAAACGGATAAGTTTCGGATATAATCGAGCACGTTCGAAACTATAAAACGGCGGTCGGGATAATTGTGAACAGTAAATGTGCAGGAAATTCAAACTACTGAGGCCTGCCAGTTTTTTGGGTCGACTTGGAACGATCGTAACTCTCTCAATATAATGAACTGGGAGGGCTTCGACCTATCAAATGAAATATATTTGAGTCTTCTTTCCAATGCAATTGGTTTCATCCAAATCCAACATCTGAGTAAGGAGTTATACTCGTTTTACTTCAGCCTCTCAAAACAGTTTTTTAGGGTCAACTTCAAACGATCATAACTCCTTGTAAAGGATGAACTGGGTGGCCTACTTTATATGAAATGAAATCCCTTTGAATTATCTATCCAAAGATACCAATTTCACCCAAATCCGATATCGGAGCAAAGAGTTATGGCCGATTTACTTTAGCCTGTCAAAACAGTCCACCATGGACAGATTCGGATTTACTTAAATTTTTAAGGGCAATATGGTCATTTTCCATCATCTCTTGGACGAAAATTGGTCATTATATAGATATAATTGGTCTTATATCCATCAATTATCATCATATTATTGAGAATAAGGAAACCCTAGCCTAATTTCAACTCCAATTATCTTGTGATTCAACCGTGGAAAGTCCAAATTGATTCCGTAGTTGTGTTCATCGTCTCGAGGACTTCGAGAAGCATCCCTTAATTGTTCCAACAGGACTTCGAAATCAAAAGGGCCATTTTATGGTAAGAATGTAAATTATGTTGGTGTTATTTATATGAATATGTATATATATATATATATATATATATATATATATATATATATATATATATATATATATATGTATGCATGTGAGCATAAGAAGTATGCTATTTGATTGTTGTTGAAAGATGATTGGGAAATGATGTTGGATTATGTTGAATTGTGAAGGGATGATGTGGTATTGAAATGATGATTATATATATATATATATATACACATAAACCTATTGTTCAAGTTGGTTTTTGGAATGTTTTGCAAATAGTGGTTGTATGGAATTATGGAAGAGAATTGTGGTGTTGGGTTGCTAATACTAGATGCCAAATATTTTATTGTAGATAAGTGATTTGTAAAGGCGGGAAGTTGTATTGAATTGGTATCCGAATCTACAGCGAGGTATGTAAAGCATACTCTAACAATGTTCTTTGGCATGAAAACACCAATGTTCCATCAAGTTAGATTCCAAGGTTGTCCAAAAACATGTATTGTTCTACATTACCAACGAAGTTGTTTCCATTCTATAAAGTGTAAAAATGTTTCATTGATATACCAAAAGCCTCCTATTTCATTGTTGTGATATTGATGATTCTGAAACACATTGTTGATGTACCAATGAGTCTTTATAACATCGTTATTGTATAGAAGGTCTATTACTTGATTCCTATTGATGTATCATTGTTCCAAAGGTACTATATTGGCATGAACACTAATGTAATAATCTCAAAAGCTTTTGAACTAAGTTGTTGGAAAGATCTCTTATGTGTGTTACTTGATATACGTGTGGGTGGTATCCTAGGGGCATAAGCCTAGCATGGGTCGATCCCTATTTATGTGTTTATGGGTGGTATCCCAGGGGCATAAGCCTAGCATGGGTCGATCCCAGTTGATATGTACTGGAGGAAGCCTAATGGTCACAGTACGGTACAATATTGATTATTGTTAGGTGGTTGGAGGTTCGGGAGGAGGAGGTAATGGCGAATGATAATTGTAAAGAATGAAATGAACGAATGTATACCGTTCCACAAATGTGTTCGAATTCACGAACCCCAATTCAGATTAATGATAATGTACATGATCCTAAAAGTGTTTATGAAGTGTGGTTCACTTCTATTATGATTTATTCACTTGCGTATGATTTTCCTGATCCCCTATATTACATATGATTATTTACAGCTTTACATACTCAGTACATATTTCGTACTGACGTCCCTCACGGGGGACCTGCATTTCATGCTGCAGGCACAGGTGCTTCAGGTCATTCGCAGCATAGATAGGAGCCAGATCATACAACTATTGTTGGTGAGCTCCAGTTTGCTTCGGAGCTTTCCGAGTCGGTTCCTTATGTTTTGTTATTGTACAGGAGTCATGTGTGGGCGGGGGTTTGTCCCGACCCTAGTTATGTCATTTTGTCATGTATATCCTAGAGGCTTTGTAGACATAAGGAAGGGTCAAGTCATGGGAGTTTATATAGTGATGTTATATTTGTATATGTGGTGGCCCCGACGGCCAAGTATTAAATTATATATATATATTTGTGCGTGTTGTGCTGATACAGGGAATTAGACCCTTCTGTATGTAACGAAGTGCTGCCCAAATTTTTGGTGAATGTAAGAAAAAGTACAGGTATTTGAACGGGTTCTCCCGGGCCTTCTCGGCTTCGGGTGCCAGTCCGGCCCGATGGGATTTTGGGGCGTGACATAATCGATCACTCATTTGAGTATGTATATGAAACACGTCACATTATATTATTGGATAATATACTTGTGTACGTATGTGATATATATAGTACGTATTTAGAACTTGATATAGCCGATAGTGTGTATATGTGTGTGTATGTATAGGTATATATATTTGTGTGTATATATATATGTATATCTCGTGTAGTGACGTATGCAGTAATCGACAATTGTGTGTGATGTTTATGTACTTATTTGATATTTATATATGTGTATATGTGTGTGATGTTTATTTACTTATTTGAAAGTTGATAGACAATTGAATATATGTATATATATGTATATCTCGTGCAGTGACGTATGCAGTAATCGAAAGATCGATAATTGAATCTATGTGTCAAAATATTTTGAATAATACATTGATATCATACTATTGAGGAAATAGATATACTATTTAGTATCAATATGTAGATACGCGTATATTGTTGAAGTTGTAATAACGTAAGACAAGTAATCAATAATTTATTTGATTAACATATTCAATTAAGAGGTATATATATATCAATGAATTTTGCAATTTACGATAAATTTTTTGTTAATTATCTTTTAATTACGATATTATATATATGTATATATATATATATAATATCATAATTAAATGCTAATTAACCAAAAATTTATCGTAAATTGCTTTATTCATTGATATTATTATACGATTGACGAAATATACTACTAGTGTTATTGTTATAAATATTATAGAATTAATTAAAAAAATAATTTGTTTAAAATTAATTTTAATTTATTAATTTACTGATTTATTAATTGTAGTGATTAAAATAATTTTTTTTATTATTTTGTTGAAAACCGACCACGTGTGGTTGGTTTTCTGAAAAAAAATTAAAAACCGACCACGAGTGGTCGGTTTTTATTAAATATCCAGAAAACTGACCACATGTGTTCGGTTTTCAACAAAATAATAAAACAAAATTAATTATATAACTCCTACCCGACCCACCCCCACATGTCCCGACCCGACCCGTTATATACTATATTATCCTATCGATCTAAACACCAAAACACACAAACATACACACAAAAATCACACAAAACCCTAAACACACCCAAATTAATTCCCCAATCGCAAAAATCACCCTAACCACTGCTCCGCCACAGTTTCAGAGGTCAAAGCTCATCTCAGGTATGAAATTTGTTGTATTTTATGGTTTTTGTGCTATTCGAGGTTGATTTATAGGTGTACTAGTTTATATAATTGTGAAATTTATAATGTTGAAGATTAGGTTAGTTTGAACTAGTTTTTTTAAGCTCGTTTGAAGATCAAATTTTGTTTAGTTATTTGCAGAATTTTTGAGCGATACACATAATTGTTTGAACTAGTTTTGCTTGTTTACCTTGTTATTTTTTATTCTTGAATGGATTTTATGGTTTAGCTTGTTGTTTTTTACGAGGGTTTAGCTTGTTGTCTTTAAAGTGAATGGATTTACTTTTATGGTTTAGCACTTTAGCTTGTTGTTTTTTATATGAGTTTTGCTAAATCACTTAAAGTTGGAATATTTTATATTGATGTTTTTAGGTTCTTGATTCGATGATCGGTTATCTCTTTCACTTTGATTTAGGCCAAGCAAAGGTAAGCTAATTTCTCTCGATTCACTATTATTGTTATCTTCTTGTTATTGTTCATATTGAAGTCTAGTGAAGCCATGTGTGGCCTTGTTCGATTCACTAGCATTGTTGTTATGTTCTTGCTATTGTTTATATTGAAATTTAGTGAAGCCTTGTGTGGCCTTGTTCGATTCACTAGCATTATTGTTGACATCTTGTAGGCCTTGTTGTTGCTTGTTTTGTGAATGTGGTTTTGTTTTGATACTGAGTTGGTTGAAAATGTTTAAGTGTAGGGACTTTAAAGGGATTTTTTGGTTTTGAATGTGGTTTGTTAGGTGACTTAGTTGCTTGAAAATGGTTAAGTCTAGGGACTTTGAAGGGGATTTTGTGTTTTGAATGTGGTTTTGTTTTGAGACTTAGTTGGTTGAAAATGGTTAAGTCTGGGGACTTTAAAGGGGATTTTCTTGTTTTGAATGTGGTTTGGTAGGTGACTAGGTCACTTGAAAATGGTTAAGTCTAGGAACTTTAAAGGGAATTTTTTTGTTTTGAATGTGGTTTGTTTGGTGACTTAGTCACTTGAAAATGGTTAAGTCTAGTGTAACACCCCGTATTCAAGTATATGTATTGGCGTATTCAAGTACGTGTATTGGTCTTATTTATATGGAATTAATTTTTTTATTTTATTTTTACCGGAATTTGCCCTTCGATGGTTCCATACGAAGGTTATTGAATAAGCTTTCCAACGATATAAAAATTTCCAACAACGGATAAGTTTCGGATATAATCGAGCACGTTCGAAACTATAAATTGGTGGCCGGGATATGGTGAATAGTAAATGTGCAGGAAAATTTCTTGCACACAAACTACTGAGGCCTGCCAGTTTTTTGGGTAAACTTTGAACGATCATAACTCCCTTAATATAATGAACTGGGAGAGCTAAGACCTATCAAAAGAAAGATCTTTTAGTCTCCTTTCCAATGCAATTGATTTCATCCAAATCCAACGTCTGAGTAAGGAGTTATACTCGTTTTACTTTAGCCTCTCAAAACAGATTTTTAGGGTCAACTTCAAACGATAATAACTCCTTGTACAGGACGAACTGGGTGTCCTACTTTATATGAAATGAAAGCCCTTTGAATTATCTTTCCAAATATACCAATTTCACCCAAATCCGATATCGTAGCAAAGAGTTATGGTCAATCTACTTTAGCTTGTCAAAACAGTCCACCATGGACAGATTCGGATTTACTTAAAATTTTAAGGGCAATATGGTCATTTTCCATCACCTCATGAACGAAAATTGGTCATTATATACATATACTTAGCCTCATATCCATTATTTATCATCCATTATTGAAGAATAAGAAACCCTAGCCAAATTTCAACTCCAATTATCTTGTGATTCAACCGTAGAAAATCCAAATTGATTCCGTAGTTGTGTTCACCGTCTCGAGGGCTTCGAGAAGCACCCCTTATTTGTGCCAACAGGACTTCGAAATCAAAAGGGCCATTTTATGGTAAGGATGTAAATTTTTTTGGTGTTATTTATATGGATATGCATATATATGCATGTAAGCATAAGAAGTGTGTTATTTGATTGTTGTTGAAAGATGATTGGAAATGATGTTGGATTATTCTTGTGCATGGTTGGATTATGTTGAATTGTGAAGGGATTTGGTGTGATGATGTGGTATTGAAATGATGATTATATATATATATACATATAAACCTATTGTTCAAGTTGGTTTTTGGAATGCTATGCAAATATTGGTTGTATGGAATTATGGAAGAGAATTGTGGTGTTGGGTTGCTAATACTAGATGCCAAATATTTCATTGTAGATAAGTGATTTGTAAAGGCGGGAAGTTGTGTTGAATTGGTATCCGAATCTACGATGAGGTATGTAAAGCATACTCTAAAAATGTTCTTTGGCATGAAAACACCAATGTTCCATCAAGTAAGATTCCGAGGTTGTCCAAAAACATGTATTGTTCTACGTTACCAACGAAGTTGTTTCCATCCTATAAAGTGTCAAAATGTTTCATTGATATACCAAAAGGCTCCTATTTCATTGTTGTGATATTGATGATTCTGAAACACATTGTTGATGTACCAATGAGTCTTTATTACATCGTTATTGTATAGAAGGTCTATTACTTGGTTCCTATTGATGTATCATTGTTTCAAAGTATCAAAAATGTGGTGGCGACCGAAATAACAATCTCAAAGATTAATTAAACTAAGTGATGGAAGTTCTCTCTTATCGGGTGGTATCCCAGGGGCATAAGCCTAGCATGGGTCGATCCCTATTTACGTGTTTATGGGTGGTATCCCAGGGGCATAAGCCTAGCATGGGTCGACCCCAGTTGATATGTACTGGAGGCAGCCTAATGGTCACAGTACAGTACAGTAATGATTACAAAGATGTTAAGAACGAAGGTAAAGTGATTGAATTAATTCAATGTACAGGTTGTCACAAGTTCTAGTAAGTGTGGTCCACTCCTATTACGATTTATTCACTTGTTTCGGATTTCTATTGAGCTCCTATATCATATGTGATTATCTACAGCTTTACATACTCAGTACATATTTCGTACTGACGTCCCCCACGGGGACCTGCATTTCATGCTGCAGGCACAGGTACCTCAGCTCATACACCGCACAAGTAGGAGCCAGGTCATACAGCTATTGTTAGTGAGCTCCAGTTTGCTTCGGAGATTTCCGAGTCGGTTCCTTATGTTTTGTTATTGTACAGGAGTCATGTGTGGGCGGGGGTTTGTCCCGACCCTAGTTATGTCATGTATATCCAAGAGGCTTTGTAGACATAAGGAAGGGTAAAGTCATGGAAGTTTATATAGTGATGTTATATCTGTATATGTGGTGGCCCCGACGGCCAAGTATTATATATATATATATATTTGTGCGTGTTGTGCTGATACAGGTAATTAGATCCTTCTATATGCAACGAAGTGCTGTCCAAATTTTTGGTGACATGTAAGGTAAAGTACAGGTATTTGAACGGGTTCTCCCGGGCCTTCTCGGCTTCGGGTGCCAGTCCGGCCCGATGGGATTTTGGGGCGTGACAAAAGTGGTATCAGAGAGGTTCGTCCTAGTGAGTCTACAAAGCCGTGTCTACGTAGAGTCTTGTTTATCGGTGTGTTGTGCACCACATCTATAAACAGGAGGCTATGGACATTTAGGAATTGTTTCTTTTCTTCATGTCTTATATCGTGCAATAGAAATTATATTGTATATGAAGTCATAGTTGACCACTGAATCAGTTTGTTTCTCTTATTATAGTAATGATGTCGGTTACCAGAAGCAAGAATACCGGTAAGCAAGTAGATGTGGCTGCCGGAGAGGGGACTAGTAAGTCACCCACTATACCAGCTAATCAAAGTGAGGCTCCAGCTGAGCATGTATCAGAAACTTCCCCCAGTCCGGAAGAAATAAGGGGGAGGAGAACTATATCCCCAGAGCCACCTATTAATGTTGTTGATCAAGATCTTAGAGATGCAGTGCAACTTTTGACTCATATAGTTGCTGGGCAAGCTCAAGGGCAAGCCATTTCTACTGCAGGTCCTAGTGGTATAGATAGGGCGGCTAGCCTTCGAACACAGGATTTTCTTAAGATGGATCCTCCTACTTTTACTGGATCAGATCTTAACGAGGACCCACAAGACTTTATTGATCAGATCCAAAGGGCCCTAGAGGTGATGCATGTATCAGGCAGAGAGACAGTGGAGTTAGCCGCGTATAGATTCAAAGGTGAGGCTATATATTGGTATGAAGACTGGAAACGGTCAAGGGGCATTGATGCACCCCCAGCTACTTAGAAAGAGTTCAAAGAGGCATTTATTGATCATTATCTTCCATATGAGACTCGTCAGACCCGTGCGGATCAGTTCTTAAATCTTCGACAGGGTAATACAAGTGTGAGGGAGTATAGTCTTCAATTTAATTCTTTGTCCAGATATGCTCCTAATGTTATAACTACTATGGATGACAGAGTTCTTCGGTATGTGGTTGGATTGGATCCGTATTTGGTTAGGGATTGTACTATTGCTGCACTGAATAAAGACATAGATATAGCTAGGATCCAAGCATTTGCACAGAAAATGGAAGATCAGAGGCAAAGAAGAAGAACACAGGAATTTGAAAGCGGATCTTCTAAGAGGGCCAGATCTACAGGGCAGTTTATGGCGCCACAGGGAGGTTTTAGACCTCAATTTTCTGCTAGACCACCTAGGCCATTATTTTCTTGTTCTGCAGCTAGTGTTCCACCATAGCATCAGGGGTTCAGAGGCAGTCAATTTGGGCAAAGAAGTGAGGGTCATAGTTCGCGATCAGTGGATTACCAAGGGCAAGGGAATATGAGCCAATCGAGACCTCCTCGAGATCCATGCAATAAATGTGGAAGGTATCATTTGGGCGCATGTCGGCTGGGGACCAATGTTTGCTTTTGGTGCGGTATGTCGGGGCATATGATGAGGGAATGCCCACGAAGGGACATAGGGGGTATGGCACGACCTACGGGGTCATTTGTTGCATCATCATCATCGATGCCTTATTGAGGAAGGGGTGCACAGCCAATGGGTCGTGTTAGAGGTGATAGAGGAGCCACGAGTTCTAGCGGGGCTCAAAATCGTACGTATTCTCTAGCAGATCGACAGAATTTAGAGGCTTCCCCAGATGTCGTTATGGGTACGTTGTCTATATTTTCATTCGATTTATATGCCTTAATTGATCCCGGTTCTACATTATCTTTTGTTACTCCATTGGTTGCTGGAAAGTTCGAAAGAATACCCGAACTGTTCGTTAAGCCATTTGAAGTGTCCACACCGGTCGGGGAATATATTATAGATAGAAGGGTTTATTGAAACTGCATAGTAACTGTTTGTGGTCGTGATACGATGGCTGATCTTGTGGAGTTAGAAATGGTAGATTTTGATGTTATAATGGGTATGGACTGGTTGGCGTCTTGTTATGCCACAATTGATTGCTGCACGAAAAAGGTATATTTCCATTTTCCAAATGAATCAGTCCTTGAATGGAAAGGTGAAATTAGCGCGCCAAGAGGTAGATTTATTTCTTATTTTAAGGCAAGAAGAATGATTTACAAGGGATATATGTATCATTTAGTTAGAGTAAGGGATACAAAAGCGGAGCCACCAACTCTTCACGTTGTTCCGGTGGTAAATGAATTTTCTGATGTATTTCCTGAAGATCTTCCAGGTTTGCCTCCTGAACGAGAAGTAGAGTTTGGTATTGATGTAATACCAGGCACCCAACCAATCTCTATTCCTCCGTATATAATGTCCCCAGCATAATTACGAGAACTGAAAGAGCAATTAAAAGATTTGCTAGAAAAGGGGTTCATTAGGCCTAGTATTTCCCCTTGGGGAGCACCAGTGTTATTTGTACGCAAAAAGGATGGCTCGCTGAGGATGTGTATTGATTATCGACAATTGAATAAGGTGACTATTAAGAATAAATATCCTCTCCCAAGAATTGATGATTTATTTGATCAGTTACAGGGCGCCAAGTGCTTTTCTAAGATTGATTTGATGTCAGGTTACCACCAAGTGAGGGTCAAAGAAAAAGATACACCCAAAACAGCTTTCCGAACAAGGTATGGTCATTATGAGTTTCTAGTTATGTCATTTGGGCTAACAAATGCACCCGCAACTTTTATGGATTTGATGAATAGGGTTTTTAAGCCATTCCTGGATGTATTTGTGATAGTTTTTATAGATGATATTCTAGTTTATTCTAGATAAGAAGAGGACCATGCCAATCACTTACGACAGGCATTGCAGACTCTTCGTGATTGTAAGCTTTATGCAAAGTTCTCTAAATGTGAGTTTTTGTTAAAGTCGGTGGCATTTTTGGGTCATATTGTATCTAGTGAAGGAATAAAGGTTGATGCTCAAAAGATAGAAGCTGTGAAGAACTGGCCAAGGCCCACAACGCCTACGGAAATTCGTAGTTTTCTCGGGTTAGCCGGTTATTATAGAAGGTTTGTTAAAGGCTTTTCTTCCATTTCAGCACCCTTAACCAAGCTAACCCATAAAGCATCCAAATTTCAATGGAATGATGCCTGTGAGAAGAGTTTTCAAGATTTAAAGAACAAGTTGATTTCTACACCCGTGTTGGTACTTCCAGAAGGCATCGAAGGGTATACAGTATATTGTGATGCTTCCAGAATTGGTTTAGGATGTGTATTGATGCAGCATGGTAAGGTAATAGCATATGCTTCTAGACAATTGCGGCCACATGAGAAAAATTATCCTACACACGATCTTGAGCTGGCAGCAGTTATTTTTGCTTTAAAGATATGGTGCCACTACTTATATGGGGTTCATGTTGATATATATACTGACCATAAGAGCTTGCAATATATTTTTAATCAGAAGGATCTAAATTTAAGGCAGCGGAGATGGCTTGAACTATTAAAGAACTACGATGTTGATATCTTGTACCATCCAGGGAAAGAAAATGTGGTAGCTGATGCGTTAAGTCATAAGGATATGATGGCGCCTATAGAAAGGCAAGGGATGGTTAAGGATCTTCACCAGTTAGCTAGTTTGGGAGTTTGCCTTCTTGAAACTCCGAATGAAGAGCTTATCGTACATAATGTTGCGGAATCTTCATTAGTAGCTGAAGTGAAAGAGAAGCAATATGCAGACCCTATTTTATTACAGCTTAAGGAGAACGTTCAGAGTGGTGCGACCAAGGCAAGTGAGCTTACGCGAGGAGTACTTCAGTGCCAAAACCGATTGTGTGTGCCGGATATAGACGGGCTAAGAAAGAAGATTATGACAGAGGCACATTTTTCAAGGTATTCCATTCATCCAGGATCAACCAAAATGTATCAAGATTTGAAAGATATGGATTGGTGGAATGACATGAAGAAGAGCATTGCAGAATTTGTAGCTGAATGTCCAAATTGCCAACGAGTTAAAGTGGGACATCAAAAGCCCGGAGGCTATATGCAATGCATAGATCTTCCAATTTGGAAGTGGGACGTGATCAACATGGATTTTGTTACAGGTTTGCCTCGTACAGCTCGGAAATTTGATTCTATATGGGTGATTGTGGATAGGCTTACTAAATCCGCACATTTCTTACCCGTTAAGACCACTTACACAGTTGAAGAATATTCGAAGCTGTATGTTAAAGAAATAGTCCGATTACATGGGGTGCCAACTTCTATTATATCGGATCGGAGAACTCAATTTACCGCAAACTTTTGGAAGTCTTTCCAACGGAGTTTGGGAACACAAGTGAATCTGAGCACAGCTTTTCACCCTCAGACGGATGGACAAGTAGAGCGCACCATTCAAACACTTGAAGATATGCTACGAGCTTGTGTTATAGATTTTAAAGGCAGCTGGGATGATCATTTACCTCTTATTGAGTTTGCCTACAATAATAGCTATCATTCAAGTATCAAAATGGCACCATATGAAGCTTTATATGGGAAGAAGTGTAGATCACCAATAGGATGGTTCGAAGCGGGTGAAACTCTTATGTTCGGACCGGATCTTGTGTATCAAGCCATAGAAAAAGTCAAGGTGATTCAGCAACGGTTGAAAACAGCCCAAAGTCGACACAAGTCATATGCGGATAGTAGAAGAAGAGGGCTAGAATTTTCGTTAGGCGATTGGGTATTTTTGAAGGTATCGCCAATGAAAGGGGTGATGAGATTTGGCAAGAAAGGAAAGTTGAGTCCACGATATATAGGCCCGTATAAGTTTATTCGAAGATGTGGGCAAGTTGCTTATGAATTAGAGCTACCCCAGGAACTCTCATCAGTGCATCCAGTATTTCATGTATCGATGCTTCGAAAGTGCATCGGAGATCCGTCCTTTATTACTTCTACTGAAGATGTGCAAGTAACAGAAGATCTTACCTATGAGGAGATGCCTATTGCTATATTAGATCGTCAAGTTAAGAAGATGAGAAATAAAGAAGTAGCATCGGTGAAAGTACTTTGGAGAAATCAACAAAGGGAAGAGATTACATGGTAAGTTGAGGAAGCAATGAAATTTAAATACCCTCATTTGTTCAAAGATGAAGAGGAAGTTCAAGAAATGGAGTTAGAACATTAACAAGTAAGTTTTTGTTTATATATGCATAGTATTTATATGATGATGTGAATGTTAATGGTGGACTTGAACTTGTTTTGGTTGAATAACTACGCTAATATTCAAGGACGAATGTCCTAAAGGGGGGAAGGATGTAACACCCTGTATTCAAGTATATGTATTGGCGTATTCAAGTACGTGTATTGGTCTTATTTATATGGAATTAATTTTTTTATTTTATTTTTACCGGAATTTACCCGTCGATGGTTCCATACGAAGGTTATTGAATAAGATTTCCAACGATATAAAGATTACCAAAAACGGATAAGTTTCGGATATAATCGAGCACGTTCGAAACTATAAAACGGTGGCCGGGATATGGTGAATAGTAAATGTGCAGGAAAATTTCCTGCACACAAACTACTGAGGCCTGCCAGTTTTTTGGGTCAACTTTGAACGATCATAACTCCCTTAATATAATGAACTGGGAGAGATACGATCTATCAAAAGAAAGATCTTTGAGTATTATTTCTAATGCAATTGGTTTCATCCAAATCCAACGTCTGAGTAAGGAGTTATACTCGTTTTACTTTAGCCTCTCAAAACAGATTTTTAGGGTCAACTTCAAACGATAATAACTCCTTGTACAGGACTAACTGGGTGGCCTACTTTATATCAAATGAAAGACCTTTGAATTATCTTTCCAAATATACCAATTTCACCCAAATCCGATATCGGAACAAAGAGTTATGGTCGATCTACTTTAGCTTGTCAAAACAGTCCACCATGGACAGATTCGGATTTACTTAAAATTTTAAGGGCAATATGGTCATTTTCCATCACCTCATGAACGAAAATTGGTCATTATATACATATACTTAGCCTCATATCCATTATTTATCATCCATTATTGAAGAATAAGAAACCCTAGCCAAATTTCAACTCCAATTATCTTGTGATTCAACCGTAGAAAATCCAAATTGATTCCGTAGTTGTGTTCACCGTCTCGAGGGCTTCGAGAAGCACCCCTTATTTGTGCCAACAGGACTTCGAAATCAAAAGGGACATTTTATGGTAAGGATGTAAATTATGTTGGTGTTATTTATATGGATATGTATATATATGCATGTAAGCATAAGAAGTGTGTTATTTGATTGTTGTTGAAAGATGATTGGAAATAATGTTGGATTATTCTTGTGCATGGTTGGATTATGTTGAATTGTGAAGGGATTTGGTGTGATGATGTGGTATTGAAATGATGATTATATATATATATATACATATAAACCTGTTGTTCAAGTTGGTTTTTGGAATGCTATGCAAATATTGGTTGTATGGAATTATGGAAGAGAATTGTGGTGTTGGGTTGCTAATACTAGATGCCAAATATTTCATTGTAGATAAGTGATTTGTAAAGGCGGGAAGTTGTGTTGAATTGGTATCCGAATCTATGACGAGGTATGTAAAGCATACTCTAACAATGTTCTTTGGCATGAAAACACCAATGTTCCATCAAGTAAGATTCCGAGGTTGTCCAAAAACATGTATTGTTCTACGTTACCAACGAAGTTGTTTCCATCCTATAAAGTGTCAAAATGTTTCATTGATATACCAAAAGGCTCCTATTTCATTGTTGTGATATTGATGATTCTGAAACACATTGTTGATGTACCAATGAGTCTTTATTACATCGTTATTGTATAGAAGGTCTATTACTTGGTTCCTATTGATGTATCATTGTTTCAAAGTATCAAAAATGTGGTGGCGACCGAAATAACAATCTCAAAGATTAATTGAACTAAGTGATGGAAGTTTTCTCTTATCGGGTGGTATCCCAGGGGCATAAGCCTAGCATGGGTCGATCCCTATTTACGTGTTTATGGGTGGTATCCCAGGGGCATAAGCCTAGCATGGGTCGACCCCAGTTGATATGTACTGGAGGCAGCCTAATGGTCACAGTACAGTACAGTAATGATTACAAAGATGTTAAGAACGAAGGTAAAGTGATTGAATTAATTCAATGTACAGGTTGTCACAAGTTCTAGTAAGTGTGGTCCACTCCTATTACGATTTATTCACTTGTTTCGGATTTCTATTGAGCTCCTATATCATATGTGATTATCTACAGCTTTACATACTCAGTACATATTTCGTACTGACGTCCCCCACGGGGACCTGCATTTCATGCTGCAGGCACAGATACCTCAGCTCATACACCGCACAAGTAGGAGCCAGGTCATACAGCTATTGTTGGTGAGCTCCAGTTTGCTTCGGAGCTTTCCGAGTCGGTTCCTTATGTTTTTTTATTGTACAGGAGTCATGTGTGGGCGGGGGTTTGTCCCGACCCTAGTTATGTCATGTATATCCTAGAGGCTTTGTAGACATAATGAAAGGTAAAGTCATGGAAGTTTATATAGTGATGTTATATCTATATATGTGGTGGCCCTGACGGCCAAGTATTATATATATATATATATATATATATATATATATTTGTGCGTGTTGTGCTAATACAGGTAATTAGATCATTCTATATGCAACGAAGTGCTTTCCAAATTTTTGGTGACATGTATGGGAAAGTACAGGTATTTGAACGGGTTCTCCCGGGCCTTCTCGACTTCGGGTGCCAGTCCGGCCCGATGGGATTTTGGGGCGTGATATCTAGTGACTTTGATTTGTGTTTTGAATGTGTTTTGTTAGGTGACTTAGTTGCTTGAAAATAATTTAGTCTAGGGTTTTGAAAGGAGATTATTTTGTTTTGAAAGCGATTTTATTTTGATACTTAGTTGCTTGAAAATGATTAAGTGTAGGGACTTTAATGGGAATTTTTTTATTTTGAATGTGGTTTTGTTTTGATACTTAGTTGCTTGAAAATGGTTAAGTGTAGGGACTTTAATCGAGATTTTTTGTTTTGAATGTGGTTTTGTTTTGATACTTAGTTGCTTGAAAATGGTTAAGTGTAGGGACTTGAAAGGGAATTTTTTTTGTTTTGAATGTGATTTGGTAGGTGATTTAGTTGCTTGAAAATGGTTAAGTCTAGGGACTTGAAAGGGGATTATTTTGTTTTGAATGTGGTTTTGTTTTGATACTTAGTTGCTTGAAAATGGTTAAGCAATACAGTTATGGATGTCACCGGCAAAACAAAGGATAGTCCTAAGGCCAGACTTGACTTACCAAAATATTGCAAACACAGCGAATTACACTTACAGGAGGGTCCCAGTGGCAATGTTCTTAATCCCACGGCTAGTTTTACGTTCAAGTTTGACCAAAAGCGTCAAATATGTGAGTGGGTCCAAAGTTTGAAGATGTCCGATGGATATGCCTCAAATTTGGGAAAGAGGGTTGATATGGCACAAGGAATCTTGCATGGAATGAAAAGCCATGATTGTCATGTTTTCATTGAACAATTACTTCCAATTAATTTTATTGGTTTACCTGAAAACATATGAAAACCAATAGCAGAGATCAGTTTGCTCTTCAAAGACTTATGTGCCACCACATTAAAAGAAGAAAATTTGGCGCGAATGGAAAGTAATATAGTTGTTATCACCAACAAGCTGGAGAAGATTTTTTCGCCAACGTTCTTCGATGTGATGGAACATCTTTCCATTCAACTTATGCACGAAGCTCAGCTAGGCGGTCCAGTTCAAACTAGGTGGATGTATCCATTCGAACGGTAAGCATTTGCACATATTTAAATTCATACATATCTTTTTTAAATATAGTAAACATCTAACCTTAAGATTGTACAAGACAATTGAAAATTTTAAAAGGGGTCCCAAAAACAAACATAGGGTGGAAGACTCTATAGTTGAGGCATATCTTGCAAAAGAAACTTCTCAATTTTGTTCATACTACTTTTGTGATGAAGTTGCTTGTTCAAGAAACCGACCGAATCGTCATCAGGATGATGTGAATGAGCCTCATTTGCAACCGATATCAATTTTCAATCAATTTGGTTGTAAGGCTTAAAAGACCATACATTGTCGTCTCACTCCCACGGAGCGCAAATCAGCAACTTTGTATGTCATGCTGAATTGCCCGAAAATTGAGCCTTTTCTGAAGTAAGGAGATCAAAATTTTAACATATCTTATGTGTTTACTCATTCCCTTAAAGAAACTAATTGTGTTTCCATGTTGGATGTTCAGTTCATTTAAGACTCAATTCCACGAAAATCAAGTGTATGCATCATTTGCAACATGGTTTAAAAATAAGGTTTGTAAGTGTATTAATATTTCTACAAAGTTTAAACATTTACACATTCACACATTCCTCAACTAAAATATATATATATATATATATATAATATTTTTAGGTACACCATTCACCAAATGTAGCCGCATACGATCTGCTCTTGAGAGATATTTCTTTGGATCCAGTTGAAGCTAATGCAATGTCCCGATACAAAGTAAATAGGTTTAAATTTTCCATCAAACAACACTCCAGAACAAGGAAAACAAATAATAGTGGTGTTTGGGTTAAGGGTGATGATGATGTTGATTACTTTGGCATCATACACGAGATCTTAGAACTGGAGTATGCTGGTTTTCCAATAAAAAAAATTGTCCTCTTTCGATGTAAGTGGTTTGATCCAAGCACAGGAGGCACAAGAGTACATAGGGAGCATAACATCATTGAAGTAAAGCACAATAGGTCGTATCCTATTTACGATCCATTTGTTCTAGCGTAAAATGCTAAACAACTGTATTATGCTCCTTATCCGTTGCGCAATGACAAGTCTGATTGGTGGACTATAATAAAAATAAAGCTATAGGTCAGGTGAAAGTTGAGAATGTGCTGGAGACTGTGTATCAGAATGAAATGTAGATTGATCACCAGCTACTGGACATTGAATTAGTGGACGGTTTGAATCACCCAAAAAATATATTTGAAGAAGTTAATATTGCGAAAAAAGAGGTTGAGTGGGTAGGTGATGAGAAAACCTCCGAAGAGGGTGAATAATTCAGTAGAGAGTCTTCAGAAGAGGAGGATTAGTTGTTGATACAAGTGCGATCGCGTAGATGAACTTATGAGGATGTGTATTGAATTCGTCCATGTGTGTGTGCAAGAGAAGTGGAATTAAGGGCTTAAAACATATCAAAACAGCCACTAATTCACACTTGAGGGGCACCTAATCTCTAAGGGGCATTTTGAACTTTTTGCCTTCTATTTGTAATACACTCTATAAAAAATATTTTAGAGTTACTTTACTTAGTTTTTTTGATATTGAAGATTGTATAACACACTTGAAAAACACAAGTTCTCTCTACCATAGAGACTTGGCTGAAACTAGGAAACAACTTAGGTGTGGAATCACTTTTGTTGTTTGTTTGCTTGGATTGTTGGGTGCTAGACGGATTGAGGTCCTCTCTTGTGTCCACCTCATAGTGTAGGTGTTTCTACTATCTTTATCAAGGGTGTTTGTGCTTTAATACACTTAGGTTCTTGGTCTTTTTAGTAGTGTATGTCACACTCTCTATCATTTCCTTTGTTGTAATCTTGTAGCCGTGTGGTGTATTATTTCTCTTGTAACCCGTGTGTTGTTCTTGTTCTTCATCTTGATGTTTTTAACATAGTTTGTTGTAGGCTGTTTTTAGGTGTTAAACACCACAATACATTGTGTTTTTGTTGAACCCGAGAGTGGTCATCAAAAGGGTCCACGGTTCTTTCAACTTGTGGACTGATTTTGGTGTTGTTTGTGTGTTCCTTGTCGATCTTGTATCATTTGGTATCAGAGCAAGGTTTAATTTTGTTCCAACAAAATCAATCTTGGGATTGTTATCTTGAAAATCCAAAAAAAAAGTGAAAAAGAAGAAAAAAAAAGAAAAAAGTTACTGTTCACGTTATTAGGATTTTTTTTAAAAAAAAAAGCTTGATTTTTGTGTGTTTCTAGTGGTAGATCCTTGTTCCCTAACACTATTAGAATCTAGAAATTGAAAATCCCAACAAAAAAGAAGTGTCAAAATCAAAAATCCCAAAAAAAAAATACTAAACCCGTTTTTGACCCTAGGTCAAATTTTGAGTTTTTGATTTTGTGTTTTCCTTGTGTTTTTAGTGTTGAATTTGTGTTCTATAACACTATAGGAGTATAGGGTTCAAATTTGAGCTAAATTGGAGGTAATTTGAGTCATCCACTATTGTTGAGCTTGAGTTTGAAGAAACTTGAAGGGTTATTTTCGGTACAACCACAATGGAACCCGAGGCTTCAAATGCTTAAACAATGGACATTAATGCCATCAATCTCATTTTGGCTCGCCTTGAAAATATGTCCCGAGATGTGGCTAGATTGAATGTGGGTCTTGAGAAATTAGATACGGATGTGGCATCAATGAGTGGGAGATTAGAACGTGTGGAAAGTCAAAGGAGTCGACCTTCCACCCCTCAAAATATTTCCCCAACCATTACTCCCAAGGTCCTGCACCAAATGAACAAGTCACCGAGCCAACCACCAAATGTTTCCCAAAACCGTGAGTATGATAGAGCAATCCTCCCCCCACTTCACCAAGTCCAACATGACGGATTTGGAACCCAAATGCCACCAAACCCGAACCCTTCACTTATCCAAAGACCTCACTTTCCAATCCAAACTCCATTGAACCAAAGGCCTTACTATCCTCCAAATCCGAATCCACTTTATCCAAATCCACCAAACCGTTTTGAGGGTTATGGTAGGGAGGAACAACATAGGGGTTATGGGGGTTATGGTGATGCTTACTTGAGGGAAGAAGAGGAGAGGGGTAGGCAAGGTGATTTAGGCCGAGAAGTGAGGGGTGGTAACCAAACCCGGGAGCTTAGCCTCAATTCCATCAAAGTTAGTCTTCCAATCTTCAAGGGTGAGAGTGATCTCGAGGCATATATTTCTTGGGAGTCATCTTGTGATAGGATATTCCAAGTGAATGATCTAACCGAAGAGAATAAGAGTTGTTATGCAATCACTCACTTTGAGGGGTATGCAAATACTTGGTGGGAGTATGTGAAGAGGTTTGGTGATGTGTTGATTGCCGGGAATCCACCTCCATGGTTTAGATTGAGGTACCTTATAAGTCAAAGGTACTTACCCGAGGGCTACAAACAAGAACTTCTTGCCAAGTTGTATAACTTGAGGCAAGAAAACAAAAGTGTCATGGCATACTATGACAAGTTTCAACAATTGATGTTGAATCTTGACCATAGAGGAGAACAAGTGATCCATGATATTATACGATTCAAAGTCGGGTTGAATAGGGACATAGCTTCTAGGATGACCCTCCACAAGTTTGACACGATCGATGGCATTTTCTAAGTGGCCTTGGAAATTGAAAGGGAGCTCTCGGACTCCAAACCCAAGAATCACCAAGGACCTTCCTCGGAGTGGCACCAACATCAAGAGCATTCATCCAATGACAACCAAATCGAGAACAAGGTTGTACAAACCGAAACCAATGCTTCCCAAAAGTATCCTCCAAGAAACGAAGGTAAACCAAATTCTACTTCTCGTCCTAAGGGATTTCAATGTTTTAAATGTCAAGGGTGGGGGCACAAGGCTAGTGAGTGCCCAAATCGGAGGAATGTAATCCTTAGGGAGGGAAAAATTTATTATCTTGGTGAGGAGGTAGGACTTGAATCGAATAAGGGTGATGAAAACGCTCAAGATGGAGAGCTTGAGGTCGAGGTGGAAATTGATGAAGGCGGGGAAGATATTTGGCCGGTGGATGGAAAGTGTGTTGTGCCTATGTATATGGCAAGTAGAATCATGCTTAGTGAGATTGTGGAAGAAGAAGCCGAGAGTGAGGAGGGTGAAAAAAAGAAGTCGAGAGTTAGGATTGTGGGGTTTGCCCACAAAGACCCTTTGTTTCCTACTAACCAAGATGCTAGCACTTTGCCTAGCATCCTTTCTTCTTATGTGCAGGTTAAAGAACATTTAAGTCCAAGTAGAAAGCTTGATGACCTCATGTAACCCTTATTTGAACATCCTAACCTTGGGAGGAACATTGAAAAGATGATTCAAAGAGAAGAGCTTGCGGGTGATGATTGCTTGAATTTGTGGACAAATTCCTCTCAAGATGGAGAGGATGATACAAGTGCGATCGTGTAGATGAACTTATGAAGATATGTATTGAATTCTTCCATGTATGTGTGCAAGAGAAGTGGAATTAAGGGCTTAAAACATATCAAAACAGCCACTAATTCACACTAGGGGGGCACCTAATGTCTAAGGGGCATTTTGGACTTTTTTCCTTCTATTTGGAATACACTCTATAAGAATCATTTTAAGGTTACTTTACTTAGATTTTTTTATATTGAAGATTGTATAACACACTTGGAAAACTCAAGTTCTCTCTACCATAGAGACTTTGCTGAAACTAGGAAACAACTTAGGTGTGGAATCACTTTTGTTGTTTGTTTGCTTAGATCGTTGGGTGCTAGACGGATTGAGGTCCTCTCTTGTGTCCACTGCATAGTGTAGGTGTTTCTATTATCTTTATCAAGGGTCTTTGTGCTTGAATACACTTAGGTTCTTGGTCTTTTTAGTAGTGTATGTCACACTCTCTATCATTTCCTTTGTTGTAATCGTATAGCCGTGTGATGTATTATTTCTCTTGTAACCCGTATGTTGTTCTTGTTATTCATCTTGATGTTGTTAACATAGTTTGTTGTGGGCTGTTTTTAGGTGTTAAACACCACAATACATTGTGTTTTTGTTGAATCTGAGAGTGGTCATCAAAAGGGTCCACAGTTCTTTCAACTTGTGGACTGATTTTGGTGTTGTTTGTGTGTTCCTTGTCGATCTTGTATCAGTTGTGTAGGTTGTATTTTTATGTATTGATGTCTTTATGCTTTGTATTATATATTTACCTTTTTGTTTCTTGTTTAAGATTGATATGTAATATACTGTTTAAGTTTGTTATTTCCACTTTTTCATGATTTATATAGTAATAAAAATATTCTTGTCTATATCTCATGTTGTATTAGAGCAATTTGAAATGTAAATTAGTAACTTGAAATTAGTTACTTGGAATGTTTTCTTATATATTCATTTTGTAGGAACTAACTACTTGTTAACTTAACATAATTTAGATGTCAGGCAGAGGTGACAAGGATAAGGAAAAAGTTGATACTACAAAACCAAAAAAGAATAGACAACCTCCGCCTTATAGATGACGGACAGGTATTCATATATCTGAGGGTCGGTTTGCTGACGCGACAGCACGACCCTCATATTCTAGGTCGTCCGAGGATTCGATACCTACTCCTACGCATGTAGGGCCATTATATAGGTCTACATCGACTCATTCTGCTCCTATGACCGTGCCACCACCAGCACAGTACTATCGGATGGTCGCTGGCCCCTCCAGACATCTACTATTATCGATACCCTCCTGCAGCAGTCACGCAGCTTCGCACAGTGATTCTGTTGGCTCTATTGAGTTGTCGGATCTTCAGCTTGGAGGCACTCCATCTGGTGCTTCAGATCCTCCCAACCTAATGCATCCACCATTACTTACTAGGCAGCCAGGAGACAGAGATGATTCTAGGAGTATTTATCTTTTTCCAATTGAGAGAGGGTAAGATTTCTAAATATAATAACGTTACTCATTTTTTCATTACTATATTATTATGCTCTATGAAATTACTATTTGATCTTGTGTTGTAGGTTTAGGCCGGATGCTGAAGTTGGATAAAAGGCGCGAATATGCATTACTCGGTACTTCAACGGCTACTGGACCAGCTAACAAAAGGTTCCAGAACTTGACAAGGATAGAATGTTTGAAGAATTTAAGGTAAGGATTTAACTTATCGACTACTTATTAACACTTTGTTAGAACAAAAGATTGAATATTATATTTTTGTTGTAGAAATTTTACTGGTGGGATGATGCAAATGCATTTCTTATAAAGAAGAACTTTTTCATAAGATGTAGAGTCAGATTTAACGATCTCTTGAATTATGCCCGAAAGAAATTGGTAAAATCTAAGTGGATTTTTGAACCCGCATGACAACTGTATCTTCGCCATTGGAGTAACGCAGAATACCAATCGTTGAGAGAAAAAGGAAGGAAAGATCGGGCATCATCCAAGGGTGGCTCCCTACATACTCGGATGCCAGAAGTTCTCTTGTTGTGCTGGAAAAAATGGTATGTAACTTTTACAGTTTTAATTGTTTGTTTCTATTTAAATTTTTTTATTATTTGAACATTGATAATTTTTCATATGCAGGAAAAAGAAAAGGGTAGGCAAATACCAACTGATGAGCTATTCGAGGAGACTCATCTGAAAAAAGAAAAAAGAACCCGACTGATGAAGATTTCTGGGTTAAAGCTCGTGCAAAAGTTGTCCACGTAAAAGACAAATTTTAAATTTATGAATCTTTTTCTCAAAGTTGATATTATTCAATGATAACTACTTTAATATTTTTTGACTTTTAGTATTAACTTTACTTTGAATATAGGACGAATATTCGCGTCTTGTTGGTGAGTATCGTAGTAGTCAGCCTCCTGAAAGTTAGGGTGACCCAATACCCCAGCATGTAGAGGAGGAGTTATGAACAAAAGTTGTGGGTCCTGCAAATAGAGGTCATTTCTACGGATACCACACAAAAAAAAATTGGCAATAATATTAGGTGTTCGTCCAGCGTTGCATACTCTAGCTCTTCAGTTGATAGAGAAACCATTGGAAGACTACAAAATACGGTTTCTTAACTCACTGAAGAGCTTGCTGAACAGAGAGAGAGGCAGAAGAATACGGAGAAAGCAACAGCATCACAAATCAAGATGCTACAGCAGCAGTTCAGCTCCTTCATTCAGACTGCGGGGGTTATTCCTCCGTGTCCTGGTGATGCAATTCGGGATGCAAAAGGTCTAGGCCCCCTGAATGATTTCAGCATGGAGGATGATCTGGAAGACGAGGATGAATACAATGATGATGACTTTTAGTTTTTTTATTTTTGTATGTGTTGTACTTTGAATTTAGACATTTTGTTGTTTGAAACTATTGTTGTAGTTTTTTCATACTCACTTTTATTGGACATTTTGTATGTGTTGTACACTTTTGAAAGTATTTACATTTGATTTTTGGTTGTTGTTGCTGCTGTATTTGATTTGGCTACTGTTGTATTGCATTTTTGTTGTTGCATGTTGTATTTGGGTTCTGATTTTTTTTTCAAAAAAATATTCTCAGAAAAACCGATCACTTTTTGAAAAAAAAAAATTGTGCGTAAAACCGACCACAAGTGGTCGATTTTTTATTAAATTTAATTAATTAATTTAATAAAAACCGACTACCTGTAGTCGGTTTGATATTAAAATTAATTAATTAATTTAATAAAAACCGACCACTTGTGGTCAGTTTTTTATTAAATTAATTAATTTATTTATTTAAAATCTGACCACAAGTGGCCGGTTTAATATTAAAATTAATTAATTAATTTAATAAAAAACCGAGCACTTGTGGTTGATTTTTTTCTAAAATTATTTTTTCAATTTTAATAAAATAATAATGATTTTTAAAAATACGTATATATTTTAAAAAAAATTGACCACTTGTGGTCAGTTTTTAAAAAACTACCACTACTTTACCGACCACACATTTTAATCGGTTTTGTGGTCGGAAATTGGGAAAAACCAACCACATGTGGTCAGTGTAGACACCTAATTTTGTCCCTCCCGAAGACCCAAGTTACACATTTTTATCCCTGTCTTACCACGTGCCCTCACCCGTGTGATAATCCCTCCACAAAATGACAAAAATAACAACACCCTAACTAATTTTGTTTTATCCTAATATTCTAACAACCCATCCAATTAAAAAACAACACCTACCTACCCTATCCTAACAAACTCTACCCCACCTCACACCCTACCCCCTACCCCACGTGACCCCACCTACCTCACCACTACCCCACCCTCACCTCATATATACACACACAAAAAGAACACGGAAGGGATATTTTATTTTCCACAAAGTAAAAAAAAGGGGCCCTTTCTTCCATTTTTACAGAACATACGCACACAGAGCCAGAAAATTCTCCATCTTTTTCCTTCTTTCATAAACACCATATCACACACGACATCACACATCACACACGCAAATGGAGAGGAACTAATAGAAAGAGATATAGAAGAAGTAGGATGAGAGAGATGAAATAAGAAAAAAAGAATTGACGTCATTTTGTTTTCTGTTCTCGCACGGGAAACACACACATACAAAGCACACAGTGAAAACAACAAGAAAAAAGAGTAAAAATGGCGTGAGAATTGAAGGAGAAAACAAAATTTGGGTTCGGATTACTGTTCTGGCGTCATAGTCCCCGGATTTCGACTGGTTCCGTCAGTTTTTGCCCCTTCACAGCTCATCGAAGCTCGGATTTGGATTGCTCTTTCAGTTCTCTGTCAGATTTCAGGAACTTTGGTCTCTTTTCTCGTAATTTATTTCTGATCTCGTATTTGGGGGGGAGGTCCGATATCGGGCTGGAGTTGTTCATCTCGAGATTTTTCATCGATTCTTGAAGCTGTCCGGGTTGGATTTCTATACACTAATTTGGTTTGCTCGTTGTTGAGGTTCCCATTCGAGTATTTCGGTATCGAATTTCTTTATTATCGACGAAAATAAGTTTCATTAAGGTCCATTTCTTAACCCGCTCTCTTTTTATTTATCTTGGTGTGTCGAATTGGTTGTGATTATGTGTGGTGTTATTATGTTTGTTGGTTTTATTGTTGATGTTGATCATTACGTTTGTTGATTCGGCTATGGTGGGTTGAGGAAAGAATTTGACCATGTGTTGATTGTTGATTGATAAAAATGAAGCTAGCGGGGGGTGGAATTGAGAACTTGATAAAAAAGGTTGAATTAGATTAACGTGGGTTTATTATTATTTTTGTTAATCCGGAATAAGTATAAACATTGAGTGAACGTGAAAGAATTATGACATGTGGAAACGGATAGGCAATGTAAGTTCAGGTAGGCAAAAATTTAAGAAGGATGTTTTGTTTGAATGTTGGAATGTGCGTGTGAATGTTTCTTTCTAGTTTATCGTATTTAATTCAAATGTATTCATTTAGCCGGGGAATGCCCCGAAGATTGATGTATTTATTCACCGGGGAATGCCCCGACGTATCATGTTGGCGGAAAATGATCGTGATGAAGGCCCACGGCATCAGGTAAGGCATTGGAGCTTAATCTAGAATTAGTTTAGACTAGGATTTATATTTTTGTATTTTTCTATTTTTTGGACTGTATAATTGGACTGGACTTTACATTTCAAGGGGTGCCTAACACCTTCCTCTCGGTCAACAGAATTCCTTAGCCGGAGTCTCTGTTCGCAAACCAGTTTAAAGAGTCAAATGGTTTTGAAAAGGATTTTCCAATGGTGACTTGGCACACCAGATTATGCCAAGTGGCGACTCTGAATAAAAAATGTAAATAATCCTTTTCCGAAATAAATTTTCATTTCTTGTCACTTTCGCACTTAAACATAAAATACATATCTTTTTTTTTTAGTCAAAAAAGGGGTGTGACAGCTCTGGCGACTCTGCTGGGGAACTTTCAGAATTCGAGCTTATTTTTGAGTCCTATCGGCTTTGTTTGGCATTACGAGTGTATAAACATTGTTTGTGATTTTTGTTTGTGTTATTGTTATCACTTTTGTGCGTTTTTCGTGCTCTTTGTTTATAGCATTTATCCTATGTGTTACCGCTTTTATATCTGGCATCATGTGTCTACCCCCCGGCCTTCTTTCTGCAACAAGCCTGTAGTACACGTGTTGTACACAATCTCTAGTTGAGTCACCCTTATTTTAGGGGGGGAGCCGTCGATGTTATGGAGTAGGTGGAAAGCAAAGCAGCCACTATCGACCATACGCTCCCCCGAACAGCCTTGTTAGTGAATCCCAACGTAGGTCAGCCTTTAGGTCATGTTTATGTGCATCATATTAAGACCAAGCGGGGCCCACCTGGTCCTTTGTTGCATCTTTGAGGGTAATGGGGTCATTTGATGGACTGATTTGGTGAAAACATGTGTTAGAAGTAAGGTGTGTAGGCAAGAACTGTTGAAAAAAAAATATAAAAAAAATAAAAAAATAGAAAAAGTGAGTCGAAAAGAATGAATCAAAAGGAATGTCGTAGTTTATTTTAGAATTCTTTATGGCTTTTGTTCTTCACGATCCAAAAACTCAAAAAAAAAAGATTTTTTTTATGTTTTACAAAGTACCGTAAATTAAAAAAGAAAAAGAAAAAAAGAAAAAAAAGAAAAAAAAAGAGTTTTGTTTGCGTTTTCTACTTATTTGTCAAAAACAAAAATACCAAAAAGATTTTTTCTTCATAATTGGTGGTGTCAGTTTTATTTAAAGTGTCTAGCTGAAAATCCAAAAGTTTTTTTTCGTTTGTTTTTGGTAGTGTCTTTTAAGTTAGGGTCAATTTATAGTTAATTGTTCAATCTGGATGAACTACGCATACTTGATTCCTTTCCCTTGGGTTGGGATATGTAGGCAACCCTCGGTGGGTCCGGTATTCTTTGTGTTGGCCTTTGTCTTAGTATTAGCCTAGGTCTCTCCCCCCCGTAATCTAGAGTTGTTAGCCAAGTAGACTGATTTCGCTCAGTACTTCTGTTCGGCAAATTGGAGTCATGAATGTGGTCTGTCCCATCGATATATGTTTGCGTCAAAAATCCCAAGAGTTGGGAATCTTCTACTCCTATCGAATTTTGAGATAACGTCTTGTGTGTTATTACAGGATGGATTTGTCCACCAAGTCTAGAGTTTTGATGGTTGTCAAGGTGCCCAAAAAGTTAATCAAGTGGTGGGAAATGTTTAACTATGTTGATCAGCAGAAACTGGTTAAAATATTAGGTAATCATACGGAACTTCTGCATGTTACCCCTCGTCCAGATTTAATAGAGGCTTTGTTGACCTTTTGGGATCCAAGTAGTTTGGTGTTCAGGTTTGGGAAATGTGAAATGACTCCTACTTTGGAAAAAATATCCGGTTTGTTGCATTTGCCCTATATCGAGAACGATATGATCCGAGCACGAAATCATACTGGCGTGAGATTTTTGCAGTCTTGTGGGTTAAAAAGTAAGGGTGTACGATTGGGTTGTTTAAGTGATTCGTGGGTTTACTTAGACTTTTTGTTCGCTAGATTCGGGCCCTCGGAAGGTTTTAATTATTTTTGGGATGAATTTCATATGACTAAGGAGAAGTGGGAGAGAAAGCGTCTTGAAGTCTTCACCCTCGCTTTGTTAGGCATTTTAGTGTTTCCACTAGAAGAAAGACGTATTAATACCCGTCTGCAATCTGTGGTGATGGCTCTATTTCATAAGGATCAAAACGACAAGGGCATTAATCAAAAGGGCAGGTTCACTATCATACCCATGATCTTAACAAAAATATATAAGGCTTTAACCAAAGTGAAGGGGGGGATGAGATTTTTTTAGGGCAGTAACCTGATATTTCAGTTATGGATGATGGAGCATTTGCATGTGCCTTCTTTAGTTAGACCAGACGTGGTAGATCGTTGTATACTCAATCGAGTGAAAGCTATGGACCTCAGGTTGCGTTTGGATAAATTCTCTCTACCCGTGGGAGTCGACCCTTGGATTGAATTTCTTGAGTCAAGAACCGGGGATAACATTTTGTGGACTTGTCTGTGGCTTCGACCAAAGATAATCTTGTTTGGTTGTCAAATGCAGCTCCTTCTAGTTATGTTAGGGCTTAATTGCACTAGACCATACAGTCCTTCTAGGGTAATGCGCCAGTTGGGTAGGCCGCAGGACGTGCCACCAGCAGTGGATCTTCTGAAGAATGTTGAGTACTTCAAGGACCAAGCCTTAGGTGAGAGTAAGTACGAGCAGTTTTGGAAGCATGCAACAAAGCTAGGTGTGGACACACTCAAAGAAAGTTTGGATAATCCGGGGTACACTCAGGGATATGGGGTCTAGCTTCAATCTATCCCTCGGGGTATCAGTCAACCCTTACCAGCGCAGCTGAGAGGGAAAATACAGGAAAAATGCATAGTAGACGACCATCTGGATGAAAGTGTAGGGTCCAAAGTGGAAACACTGAGAGTTCAGTTAGCAGATTTGTTCAAGACAGTAGAAAGGTGTCAGAATAATCTTTCCAAGTGCTCTCCTCATGAGGCAGGAATACGGGCCCGAAGCTTCTTCCCAAATATCAGGGTGTCTTTACAGGATATGCTACAAAGTTTAAATGGGAGAAAGAGAACTTCACAAGCAGTTCCATCTCAGCCAGGGTCATCACGCAGAGCACCAGTCTGAAAGAGCATTTCTTATCTTTATTCAGTTGAGTCTTTTATGTGTCTGTCATTGTAGGGTGGTGTCTGCTTTAAGTCGAAGTCAAGTTGTTTTGGTATTAGGGTCTTTATTAGTAATTTCACCTATGTCGTCTTAGGTGTCTAGAATGTTGTTTCGTATTTGTTGTTTAGTTTTAAAGTGGTCCCAAACTTTTTGTACGTTTTGTTGTTTTCTTTCTTCAAAAAAAAAAGTGAGTGATGTTTATGCATATGCTGCCTGAACTACGCAAGATCTGATTCATGTACAACATGATACGTAGGCAACCTACTTTTGGGTTCGATCTAATCATTTTATTTCGTTGTTTTTCATTATTTTTCCTCTTTTAAAGAAAAACAAAAGCCATAAAGAATGATAAAATAAAGGTAGATAATAAGAGAAAAGAAAAGAACAGAGATGGATACGAAAAAATAATAATAATAAGTGTAAAAAAGGTGTAGACAAGAATCAGGATGATGTTAAAATGACCTCGCTACCCTCAAAAGCTGGTAGAAATGAACATGGATTTAGGACAATTTTACCAATGTGATTCCCATGCTTGTTGTGTGCCCTAATCCTAACGGATGTCGTCTTTGATGAGCATGTTCTTTCAGATAACAGTGGTAGGTTTGCAGCACTCTGGCTAGTCACCCATACTTCACTAGATCCAAAGCAAAGCTCGCCATGGCTAGCAGGGAGATTGAAAATTCGCTCATTGACCCGGATCAGGATCACAGGGAAGAGAGTTCTGAACACAATGATGAGGTAGTAAGGCTCAAGCAACAATTGATAGATTTACACCAGGCATGGGCCAGCAGAATGCCTCCTCCTCCGCTCCCTGAAGGTCTTGGGAATATCTCTAACTGCCCACCGCTCTCTCAGTCACAATTCTCTGCTCCTACTGAGTCAACTGAGCACGCGCCAGGATTCACTCCGCGACATTATTATCCTGGCAATTCTGGTGTGCCCTTGGCAGCTCCCCAATTAAGACCAGCTGCTCAGCCAGCGCCACCGATCACACTGGTATTCGTGGCTCCGCCACCGCATGAAACTCCCATTTATGTTATGCGTCCCACAATGAGGCTTCCTAGGTCTTCCAGTGAGCCAGTACTGAAGGTTGTAGATAGTCAGTATTATGCCCCTGAGCCTACTTTGAAAATGAATGAACCGCATGGGTACACTCAGCCGCCTGCATTTCCATTTGATACGGAGAAACCTGTCGCAGCAGAGGAACAGAATATCATAGCCCGGAAATTGAAAAGTTTAGAACAAGCTATGAGGAATTTGCAAGGAATCGGAGATTATAGGAGTGTTTCCTATAAAGATCTTTGCATGTTCCCAGACATCAACCTTCCCCCCGGGTTTAAGATGCCTAAGTTCGAGAAGTATGTAGGACACGATGATCCCGTGGCACACTTAAGATGTTATTGCAACCAGTTGAGGGCTGCAGGAGGAAAGGAAGAACTGCTCATGGCCTTCTTTGGCGAGATTCCCTCAGATCTGGCCTCAGAATGGTTTATCGATCGAGATATCGATAAATGGAACAGCTGGGATGATTTGGCTTCTGAATTTGTTCAACATTTTTAGTATAACATCGACCTGATTCCAGATGAAAAATCCTTGGTCAACATGAAGAAAAAGAGCACTGAAGGTTTTAGGGAATACGCGATAAGGTGGCGTGAACAGGCCGCCAGGGTAAAGCCTCCAATGAAAGAAAGTAAGTTGGTAGAAGTTTTCATTCAGGCGCAGGAATAGACCTATTTTCAACATTTACTTCCGGCAATGGGAAAGTCTTTTATGGAAGTCCTTAAAATGGGGGAGATGATAGAGGACGGAATTAAAACCGGCCGAATAGTGAGTTTTTCCGCATTAAAAGCCACCACACAAGCGATTCAAGGTGGATCTGGCGCATTTGGAGGTAAAAAGAAGAAAGAGGACGTGGCGACTGTCGTAGCTGGAACCCATTCCTATCCCAAAAGACCACCTCGCCCCTATCCCCAATCCCAAGCCCAAGTCTACGCCCAAGCTCCATATATTCCTTCCCACCATTACTACCCTCCACAAAACCCTTTATATTCCATTCCACCACCCCCATACCCAGTATATAGCGCGCAGCCATATGCCCAAACCCCTTCTTACCCGCAGTGGCACGCACAAGCCCTATAAAATAGCCCATTCGCTCTACCAAATTACCAAAACCCTTCCAGACCCAGTTTTCAACCTAGGCCCGAGTATAGGAAAGAGAAGGCGGTCAAAAATCAATTCACACCTATTGGTGTTGACAGGATCTGGCCCAACAATGTATGTGTTAGGGCTTTCGATGGTGCAAAATCAAATTCCATTGGCGAAATAGAACTAATGTTGACCATAGGGCCTATTGAGTTTGCCGTAGAGTTTCAAGTATTGAATGTAGACTCCTCTTAGAATCTGCTGTTGGGAAGGCCGTGGATTCACAAGGCCAAGGCGGTTGCATCTACACTGCACCAAATGATTAAGTTTGAGCATGATAGGCAAGAAGTAGTTATTCACGGTGAAGGAGATTTGTCCGCCTACGAAGATTCTCCTTGTCTCTTATTGAAGCAAATAACGTAGAGGAGACATTCGTCTATCAAAATTTTTATACAGTGCCAATGAATCGTATTCTTGAATGGCAGGTTATACCAGGACCACAATTGTCTTCCGCTTCTATCATGATGGTGAGTGAACTTTGGAAATACAGATTTGAGCCAAGAAAGGGTTTGGGAGCGTCTCTGCATGGTATAGTTTGTCCCATATGTCCAAGTGAGAACGTGGGCATGTTTGATCTGGGATTTGAGCCTACGGCTGAAGATCTGAAGAACGCCAAGGGAAAGAAAAAGGAAACATGGTCACTCTCTCGCCTAATGCCACTACTCAGTGAATCATTTGTTAAGACCGGTGTCACGAAGCATGTGGAATTTGAAGTTGAATTGGTTGATGACTGCCAGAACCCGTTTATTGATGTTGATATGGTCGAAGCAGGAGAAGGTACCAGTATGGCAGACGTGCAATTCATAGGTCCAGTTGTCCGGCTCAATAATTGGGAAGTCACTCCTCTTCCCGTCAGGAGAGAGTTTTGGTAGTTTATTTTATTTTTCTTTCTGTTTATCCGAGTTATTTCAGGGTTGTAATTCGGATTTTAGTATTGTTTATGTTATGTTGGTATCTACGTTTAAACCCTTCTATCTTTTTATTTAATGAAATGCAATGTCCCTTTTTATTCGTGTCTAATATATTTTGTTTTCTTCCGTTGTTTTGTATATACAGTTCTCTTTATGCTGATTCTAATGACATGACATGCATGCGGAATTTTCAGCCTAACCTTAAAATTCAAACTAATCAAGATGTAATGAAGCAGGATGGAGAATATGATGAAGAAGAAGCACTAGAAGAAATAAGCAAAAAGTTGGAACAGTTTGAAGACAAACCGAATCCTAATTTGAAGGAGACTAAGCCAATAAATCTAGGGGATCAAGAAGATGTTAGGGAAACTAAAATCAGTGTACATACTTTGCCACAGCTAAAAGAGGGAATGATTCAAGCATTAATTGATTATAAGGATGTTTTTGCATGGTCTTATGATGATATGTCCGGTTTAAGCATTGAATTAGTGGCTCACAAATTGCCAACTGATCCCGCGTTCCCTCCTGCCAAACAGAAGTTGAGGAAGTTTAAAACTGATGTAAGTATTAAAATCAAAGAGGAAATCATGAAACAACTTGAAGAAAAAGTAATTCGAGTGTCTTGTTATCCCATGTGGTTATCCAATGTTGTTCCCGTACCAAAGAAAGATGGAAAAATTCGAGTGTGTGTTGATTACCGTGATTTGAACAGAGCAAGTCTGAAAGATGATTTTCCACTGCCCAACATCCACATTTTGTTAGACAACTGTGCTAAACACGAGGTTGTCTCTTTTGTGGATTCCTATGCCGGATATCACCAGATCATTATGGATGAGGAAGACGCGGAGAAGACGTCTTTTATCACACCATGGGGGACTTATTGTTATCGAGTGATGCCATTCGGTTTGAAGAATGCTGGAGCCACATACATGAGAGACATGACCACTATGTTTCATGATATGATGCATAAGGAGATTGAGGTCTACGTGGATGATGTGATTATTAAGTAAAAAAGTCAGGCCAACCATGTTAAAGATTTAAGAAAGTTCTATGAAAGGCTTCGCAGGTATAATCTCAAACTCAACCCGGCAAAATGTGTATTTGGAGTTCCGTCTGGAAAGTTGTTGGGGTTTGTAGTCAGCCTTCGGGGAATTGAATTGGATCCCTCAAAAATCAAAGTCATTCAGGATTTGCCCCCGCCCAAGAATAGGACGAAGGTGATGAGTTTTATTGGTAGACTAAACTACATTATCAGGTTTATTGCTCAACTCACAACCACTTGTGAGCCCATATTCAAGTTGCTGAAAAAGAGTGCTGCGGTAAAATGGACCGAAGAATGTCAGGAAGCGTTTGATCAAATCAAGAGATATTTGTCAAATCCGCCCGTACTGGTACCCTCGGAGCCTGGTAGGCCTTTGATCTTATATTTAACAGTCATGGACAATTCTTTTGGTTGTGTCCTGGGTCAACATGATGTCACAGGCAAAAAGGAGCAGGCTATTTATTATCTTAGCAAGAAGTTCACCGCGTATGAGGCCAGGTATACTCTTCTTGAAAGGACGTGTTGTGCCCTAACTTGGGTAGCACAGAAGTTGAAGCACTATCTCTCATCCTATACTACTTATCTCATCTCCCGCATGGATCCTTTGAAGTATATCTTTCAGAAGCCTATGCCGATAGGTCGATTGGCGAAGTGGCAAATATTGCTTACCGAGTTTGACATTGTATATGTGACTCGAACCACCATGAAAGCCCAATCCTTGGCAGATCATCTTGTTGAGAATCCCATCGATGAAGAGTACGAGCCATTAAAGACATATTTTCCTGACGAAGAAGTGCCATGTGTCGATGAAGTCGTTATATATGCTGATCCAGGTTGGAAGTTGTTCTTCGATGGAGCTGTTAATATGAAAGGAGTCGGAATAGGTGCGGTTCTTATCTCTGAATTGGGACAACATTTCCCGGTAATAGCACATCTTCGATTCTACTGTACTAACAATATGGCAGAGTATGAAGCCTGCATTCTTGGTTTGAGGTTAGCTGTTGATATGGGAGTCCAAGAATTATTGGTGTTGGGAGATTCGGATTTGCTCGTCCATCAAATTCAAGGTGATTGGGAGACGTGAGATTTTAAGCTCATCCCATATCGACAATACTTGCAGGAGCTATGTCGACGATTTGTGTTAGTAAAATTTAGGCATATTCCAAGGATTCATAATGAAATTGCCAATGCTTTAGCCACTCTGTCTTCAATGCTCCAACATCCTGATAAAGCCTACATCGATCCAGTGTATATACAAAGTCGTGATCAGCATGCTTACTGTAATGCAGTTGAAGAAGAGATCGATGGAGAACCCTGGTTCTTGGATATCAAGCGATACATTCAGTCAAGAGAATACCCAGCATATGCCACCAACGATCAAAAGAGGACAATTAGGCGTCTGGCTAGTGGATTTTTCTTAAGTGGGGGAATCTTATATAAGAGAACCCCAGATCTGGGACTTTTGAGGTGTGTAGATGCAAGAGAAGCCTCAGCAATCATGGTTGAAATACACTATGGAGTATGCGGGTCGCATATGAACGGTCATGTCTTGTCAAAGAAAATTCATCGAGTAGGTTATTACTGGCTAACTATGGAGAGGGATTCTATTCAATTTGTTCAAAAGTGTCATCAATGTCAGGTGCACGGCGATCTGATATGTTCTCCTCCTGTTGAGTTGCATGCAATGGCCGCTCCATGGCCGTTCGTGGCTTGGGGAATGGATGTGATTGGACCGATTGAGCCGAAGGCATCAAATGGACATAGATTCATTTTGGTAGCCATTGACTACTTCACAAAGTGGGTAGAAGTAGTAACTTTCAAGTCAGTGACAAAGAAGGTTGTGGTAGACTTTGTTCATGCCAATATCATTTGTAGATTTGGAATTCCAAAGATGATCATTACAGATAATGTTGCCAATCTCAATAGTCATTTGATGCAAGAAGTATGTCAACAGTTTAAGATTGCACATCGAAATTCTACTCCATATCGCCCAAAGGCCAATGGTGCTGTAGAAGCCGCCAATAAGAATATAAAAAAGATACTGCAAAAAATGGTACAAGGGTCTAGACAGTGGCATGAAAAGTTGCCGTTTGCATTGCTAGGGTATCGTACCATTGTTCGCACTTCAACAGGGGCAACTCCATATTTATTGGTGTATGGGATAGAAGCAGTCATCCCTGCGGAAGTTGAAATTCCCTCTCTTCGAGTCATTGTAGAAGCAGAGATTGATGATGACGAATGGGTAAAAACCCGACTGGAACATTTGAGTTTGATAGAGAAAAAAAGGCTAACGTCTGTGTGTCATAGCCAGTTGTATTAGAGGAGGATGGCTCGAGCGTATAACAAAAAGTTCCGTCCCAGGAATTTTGAAGGTTGTCAGTTGGTATTGAGACGTATTCTTCCTCACCAGGTTGAAGCGAAAGGCAAGTTCTCCCCCAACTGGCAAGGTCCTTTCGTTGTGAAGAAAGTGTTGCCCAATGGAGCCTTATATTTGACAGATATTGAAGGCAAAATGGCAGAAATGGCTATCAATGCTGATGCGGTCAAAAGATATTATGTATGATATTTGATCCTTTGTTGATTTTATTGCATGTTTAGTACTTGCATTTTTTTTGAAGATTGATATGATGAAGGCATTTTATTCTTCTATCCAAATATTGTGTCATCCTTTGTTTACCCGTTTGAGCTTCGTTTTATTTTTCTTTCATATTCTTCTTTTGGAATCAAAATAGAGTCAAAGATAGATGTCAAGAAAATAAGAATAAAAGAAAGTTCGGAAATAAAAGAAAAAAAAATCAAATCAAAACAAAGAACAAGCTGATGGAACTACGTCTGACCTGATTCTCCTCTCTCGGGAGTGAGATACGTAGGCTGCCCTATTTCGGGCTCGGTCCAACCAAATAAAGATTTAAGATTCACCCAGTCAACAAAAACTGGGGCATGAGTTAACGTGTTGTTTGAAGTCGATTCCAAAAGTTGTAAGTCCCACCACCACTTCAAGTGTCGTTTGAACCTCTTGCCATCCTTTTCTAACCCATCCAAAAGCCAAGTTACAACCAAAGAAAATCCTTCAGATCAATTTTTGATAATGTTAAGGCTAAGCATGCAATGGATATGATGATACATTGTGAGGTACCACTTGTCTCCCTCAGCATAAAAATCAGAAAAAAAAATACAAAAATGAGAGAGTCTTATTGGTGAAAACCCCCGTGGGCATCATAAGGCGATGGTGAGTTGAGAGAAATGAAAATGAGAGAGTCTTATTGGTGAAAACCCTCGCAGGCACCATAAGGCGATGGTGAGTGGAGAGAAATAAAAATGAGAGAGTCTTATTGGTGAAACCCTCACGGGCACCGTAAGGCGATGGCGAGTTCAAGAGAAAAGTGAAAAGTGAAAAGAAAGAAATTTGTTGGCAAAAAGTCTTTTAAGATGTCGTCAATCGAATGTGATGTATGAGTCCAATGGATTGGAAGAAGCGGCTCAGCGGCAAAGGCACGAACTCAACAACAAATGGGGAGTTTGGATAGGAAGATCAGGCAGCTTAATCCTAAATGCATGTCATACTCATTGGAGTTGGTTGTCGTATTCAGGTAAGTTTTCTTTTGGAATATGGGACATTGCCCTTTTCTTTCATTTACATACTCATGCTTTTTGTCTTTTTATGTCATTTATCAAAATAAAAGTCACCATTATTTCTTTACATTTTAAGTCAAGTCTGTGTCAAAACAAGCGAGAAAGGATTTCAAAATTTACTACCGGTCTTTCCAATTATATGAGAAAAAGCCAAGGAACAGCACAGGAAAGAAATATGATCGTAATTCAACACGAAGCAAAGGAAGTCTATCAACCGACAGGCTATTGGATTTGTGGAAGCATTCAGATTTAGGAAAAGAGTGCACTTCAGGGGTATGGTAAAATGGAAACCCATTGTTTGAGCCAGAACTCATTTCCCTCAATCTGGATCCGGGGCAATGATGCGGCAAAATAGGGCAGGTGTCAGCGATTTGGAAGAAAGATGAAAGGAACGAGTGCTGGGCAGATACCTGAGAAGCTAAGATCTGCAAGCCACCACTAAATTTTTAACTGACAAATTTTCTTTGTTGATATAGGGGCAAATTCGCTTCACTTAATTCAGTTGTCATTGGAAATGCACATCCAAGGGAATTTACTTTCAGTTCAGGACCCTCCTGAAAAATGGGATTTTACTTTCAGTTCAGGACCCTCCTAAAAAATGGAATTTTACTTTATGTTCAGGACCCTCCTGAAAAATGGGATTTTACTTTATGTTCAGGACCCTCCTGAAAAATGAGATTTTACCTTACGTTCAGGACCCTCCTGAAAAATGGGATTTTACTTTACGTTCAGGACCCTCCTGAAAAATGGGAGTTTACCTTATGTTCAGGACCCTCCTGAAAAATGGGATTTTACTTTTGTTCAGGACCCTCCTGAAAAAAATGGGACTTTACTTTATGTTCAGGACCCTCCTGAAAAATGAGATTTTATTTTATGTTCAGGACCCTCCTGAAAAATGGGATTTTACTTTTGTTCAAGACCCTCCTGAAAAAAATGGGGCTTTACTTTATGTTCAGGACCCTCCTGAAAAATGAGATTTTATTTTATGTTCAGGACCCTCCTGGAAAATGGGATTTTACTTTTGTTAGGGACCCTCCTGAAAAATGGAAATTTACTTTATGTTCAGGACCCTCCTGGAAAATGGGACAACACTTTCAAAATGAAATACTACTTTATTATTATTCTTGTTTGGGATAATTTTCGTTCTAGTTTTAATTTTGGGTTTCAGGAGACCGCCTGAAGAACAGGGTGATGAAATAGCAAGTCAGGATCCCGCCTGAAGAACAGGGTGATGAAATGGCAAGTCTGGAGCCCACCGGGAGAACAGAGTGAAGAAAATGAAAAGTCAAGCAACAAAGTGATGAAATAGAAAGTCAGGAGCCCCCGCCTGGAGAATAGGGTGAAGAAACGAAAAAATCAAGCAACAAAGTGAAGCAATTGAAAGCCAAGAAACAAGTTGAAAGAAATTGCAAGTCAGGAGCCCGCCTGAAGAATAGGATGATGAAAGTCGAGTCAAGAACCAACAGAAGCTGTATAGATAGGATTTTTGTAATTTCATTTATGTTTTAACTTGTAATTTTCATTTTGATGTAATAACAGAGCCGCGGACCGGAACCTCACTTGACTCTCCAACTCGGTATAGTCCACCCCTTCCAATCCTTTGAAATATCCGTGACATGATTCTCTCATAATTTGGGTAGGAAGGATGTCTTAATTCAAGATCCGGTTGTCCTTCTTCCTTCTGTTTCTTTCTTTGAATAATGGTCGGGTCAAAATTTGGTCTCGCTGTCTACTTCTTTGCCTGAAAACACTTCGTGTTTACATTCAAAGGGGGCATGATGTAGACACCTAATTTTGTCCCTCCCGAAGACCCAAGTTACACATTTTTATCCCTGTCTTACCACATGCCCTCACCCGTGTGATAATCCATCCACAAAATGACAAAAATAACAACCCTCTAACTAATTTTGTTTTATCTTAATATTCTAACAACCCACCCAATTAAAAAAAAAACACCTACCTACCCTATCCTAACAAACTCTACCCCACCTCACACCCTACCCCTACCCCTACCCCACGTGACCCCACTTACCTCACCACTACCCCACCCTCACCTCATATATACACACACAAAAGGACCACGGAAGGGATATTTTTTTCCACAAAGTAAAAAAAAAAGAGGCCCTTTCTTCCATTTTTACAGAACATACGCACACCGAGCCAGAAAATTCTCTATTTTTTCCTTCTTTCATAAACACCATATCACACACGACATCGCACATCACACACGCAGATGGAGAGGAACTAATAGAAAGAGATATAGAAGAAGTAGGATGAGAGAGATGAAATAAGAAAAAAAAAATTGACGCCATTTTGTTTTATGTTCTTCTGTTCTCGCACGGGAAACACACACATACAAAGCACACAGTGAAAACAACAAGAAAAAGGAGTAAAAATGGCGTGAGAATTGAAAGAGAAAACAGAATCTAGGTTCGGATTACTGTTCCGGCGTCATAGTCGCCGGATTTCGACTGGTTCCGTCAGTTTTTGCCCCTTCACAGTTCACCGAAGCTCGGATTTGGATTTCTCTTTCAGTTCTCTGTCAGATTTCAGGAACTTTGGTCTCTTTTCTCGTAATTTGTTTCTGATCTCGTATTTGGGGGGGTTCCGATACCGGGCTGGAGTTGTTCATCTCGAGATTTTTCATCGATTCTTGAAGCTGTCTAGGTTGGATTTCTATACACTAATTTGGTTTGCTCGTTGTTGAGGTTCCCATTCGAGTATTTCAGTTTCGAATTTCTTTATTATCGACGAAAATAAGTTTCATTGAGGTCCATTTCTTAACACGCTCTCTTTTTATTTATCTTGGTGTGTCGAATTGGTTGTGATTATGTGTGGTGTTATTATGTTTGTTGGTTTTATTGTTGATGTTGATCATTACGTTTGTTGATTCAGCTATGGTGGGTTGAGGAAAGAATTTGACCATGTGTTGATTGTTGATTGATAAAAACGAAGCTAGTGGGGGGTGGAATTGAGAACTTGATAAAAAGGGTTGAATTAGATTAACGTGGATTTATTATTGTTTTCGTTAATCCGGAATAAGTATAAACATTGAGTGAACGTGAAAGAATTATGACATGTGGAAACGGATAGGCAATGTAAGTTCATGTAGGCAAAAATTTAAGAAGGATGTTTTGTTTGAATGTTGGAATGTGCGCGTGAATATTTCTTTCTAGTTTATCGTATTTAATTCAAATGTATTCATTTAGCCAGGAAATGCCCCGAAGATTGATGTATTTATTCACCGGGGAATGCCCCGACGTATCATGTTGGCGGAAAATGATCGTGATGAAGGCCTACGGCATCGGGTAGGGCATTGGAGCTTAAGCTAGAATTAGTTTAGACTAGGATTTATATTTTTCTATTTTTCTATTTTTTGGACTGTATAATTGGACTGGACTTTACATTTCGGGGTGTTTTGTTTTGTTTGATTACTTTGCGTGCTTCTTGTGTAGTTCATACATTTCTTAGTGCCAAATAGTCGATACACTCTACCAAGCGACCGTGGTTGAACCACGGGATCGAGGGGTGCCTAACACCTTCCCCTCGGTTAACAGAATTCCTTAGCCGGAATCTCTGTTCGCAAACCAGTTTAAAGAGTCAAATGGTTTTGAAAAGGATTTTCTAATGGTGACTTGGCACACCGGATTATGCCAAGTGGCGACTCTGAATAAAAAATATAAATAATCCTTTTCCGAAATAAATTTTCATTTTTTGTCACTTAATAATGTAAACCCTTTCGCACTTAAACATAAAATACATATCTTTTTTTTTTTAGTCGAAAAAGGGGTGTGACAGTCGGTTTTTGTGGTCAATTTTCCATTTTTTTTTAGTAGTGATGTCTTTTATGGTTTTAGATTGTGATCGATTCTTCAATCTCAAATTCTTTTAATTCTTCTTGATTTGATTTTGTTTTTTCCTCGTGCTTCTTCATGTACTTGATGACTTTGATTAGGGTTTGTGCATCAACGTTTGGAAGTGGGATGAGTGTGTAATCATCCTCCATCATGTCTTTTATGGTTCCATATTGATCCGTGATCGATTCTTCAATTTCAAATTCTTTTAATTCTTCTTCATTTGATTCCCTTTTTTCCTCGTGCTTCTTCAAGTATTTGATGACTTTGATTAGGGTTTGTGTATCTACATTCAGAAGTGGGATGACCGTGTGATCGTCCTCCACCACGTCTTTTATGGTTCTATACTAGGGGTGTCTAACGGGCCGGGCCGGGCCAACCCGGAACTGGCCCTCCCATTTTACCCGGGTTTCGGGCCGGTTCCGGGCCGGGTTTGGCGTTAATCGGGCCGGGCCGGGCCAAACAGTAAAAAAATTAAAACCCACCCGGACCCGGCCCACTAAACCCAATCCGGTCAAACCCACCAAGACCCGGTCAAACCCGGTCAAACCCGGTTAAAAACCGGTCAAACCCGTTTAAAAAATCCAATATACACTATATACACTCCAATATACAACATATATTTTTAAAAAAATATATAAAGTATAAACAATTACACATATATACGTACCATTCAATATATAATTATATATGACTATATGTACTACTTTAAATAAAACATTTGCTATAATAGTATAATATATATATATATACACTACAATATATATATATACTAATTTATAAAACATATACACATGTATACGTTAAATATATACTACTTTAGAAGATATATACACATATATATGCACCATTCAATATATATGTACTACTTTAAATAAAATATATACTACAATATAGTGATATACATATATATATATACAATAATATGTATATATATATAGTTACATACTAATTTATAAAACATATACACTTGTATACTTTAAAGATATACGTCTATAGAAGATATATACACATATATACGCACCATTCAAAAGATATGTACTACTTTAAAAAAAGTATATACTACAATATATATACTAATTTATAAAACATAAAGTAATGTATACGTTAAATATACACGTCTATAGAAGATCTATTCACATATATACACTCTATTCTATGTATATGTAATACTTTAAATGAGATATATGCAATATATATACATTACAATATATATTTGTATAGTTATATACTAATTTATAAAATATATACACATGTATACGTTAAATATACACGTCTATAGAAGATCCATTCACATATATACACTCTATTCTATGTATATGTAATACTTTAAATGAAATATAATATAATGTATATACATTACAATATATATTTGTATAGTTATATACTAATTTATAAAACATATACACATGTATACATTAAATATACACTTCTATAGAAGATATATACACGTGTATACGCACCATTAAATGTATATATACTACTACTTATAAAATATACTACATTATATATACATTACAATATGTATAGATATACTTATATACTAATTTATAAAACATATACACATGTATACGTTAAATATACACTTCTATAGAAGATATATGCACAAATATTCAAAATTTATTCAAAAAAAAATAAAAAACAACGACTAAGGACTGAATGAATTTGGGGAATTTTATTGATTGCAAAATGATCCAAAATTTATAATTTACATGAATGAAAAATCTATAAATTATGCATCATTTTTTCCAACTCATTCATGTTAATATTAATGGGAACTTGCATAGGATAATCAAAGTCAACGGGGGCAAAACCATGCATTGGACTTGATTCTGCTGAGTTCTCCCGTGAAGTCATAATTTCTTCTAGTTTCAGCTCGTCGCTCGGCTCCGGTTCCATTCCTTGGTTTCTTCTTTCCGCTCTAATCCAATCTCTGAGGCAAACTAGAACATTCATTGCATTGCTTTCCAATGAGTGTCGGTTGTCTCCAAGCTGTTGTCGTCCCTGACTGAAGGCGCTCTCTGATGCAACGGTTGACATTGGAACATTCAAGATATCTCTAGCTAATCTTGAAAGCACAGGATATTGTGATTCATTATTCCTCCACCAATCCAGCGTGTTGATTCGTCGTCTGCGATCCTCTGGTGCCGTCCGAAGATAATATTTCAGCTCTTTCCGATAAGTTGATGTGTAAGTTCTCTCATCAACACTGTTCCAACAATTTAAATCATAAAACGAATCAGAAAAACCACTATGTACCGGCCTTTTAGAAGATGATGGCTCCTCGGGAGGATGAGGAGCGACAGTTGGAGTGATATTTGTAGGTACGGCTGAATCAAATAAATCAGCATAGTGATTATATAATTTTTCTATATAATCTTTTGCATCAGTCGTAGCCGTCCACAAATCAGGCTGTACTTGTTCAGAATCATGGTTAGTATTTATTTCTAAGTTAGTATAAATAAGAGTACTAAAGTGACACATATTATTATATTTCATGCACGGATTTAGCATAGCACCAACCAAGTAAATAGGGGGAATCGGAAAAAAATATTTTTTAAATTTTGTAAACATGGCGCCAACAGCTTCTTTATAACCTTCTTTATTTTTATATTGTTGGAGCAAACCAGAAATATCGGCTATATATGCCAAAATATTACAAACAGTAGGATAGTAAGCACCGGAAAATTCAACCGTAGCTACATAAAATTTTTCTAAAAACATAACAAGATCATTAATTACAACCCAATCAGAATTATGTAGCATGCAATCAGCAGAATCAGCAAATGAACCGCAATGTTGGTTAAAAGCTAGTGTAATAGGAATTCTATATTTATAACAAGTTTTTAAAAATTCATACGTAGAATTCCATCTAGTATCCATTTCCTCAGGCATCAAAATCGGTGTAAGTCCATTTTCTTGACATTTAACTTTAAATTCTCTAATTCTCGATTTACGATTATTTCCTTGAATAAAACCAACGGCAAGACGAATTTTTTCAATATAAAGCTCAAAAAACTCAAGACCATCTTTTACAATTAAATTATATATATGACATGCACACTTAATATGAAAAATTTCAGGCAAGGACGGAGATAGCGTAGATTTTATTTTTGTTATAGCAGTCTTGTTGTTAGAAGCATTATCAAAAGCAATACATAAAATTTTATTTTCTATACCATAGTATCCGGCAATTTTAACAATAGAATCAGCAATAAATTGTCCAGTATGTTTACGATCTTCATCATATAAAAAAGCAAGAATACGTTTTTGCATCACGAAATTACTATTCATCCAATGACAAGTAACGGTTAAATAATCATTTTTATTTACAGCACGACCAAGATCAGAAGTTAGGAACAATCTACATTGAATATTTTTTAACAATGTTGATAAATAAAAACAATATTGTGAATGGAGTCTAAAAATATCAGACCGAAAAGTAGTTCTAGGAATACCATTAAACATAGGATTATAAATTGCTTGTATATAACGAATAAAAGCATCAGAAGAAGGAAAACTAAAAGGCAAACAACCCACAGCTACCATTTTAGCTATTTCTTCCCTGTCCCTCAATTTATTATACTTTTTCGCTACTTGACCGGTTGTTGGGTCCATTCTAGTTTGCGTTGACCCACCAACATCCCCACCACCTTTTGCAATATTTAACTCTCTTTTGTGATCTTCATCTATATGTCTCATTAACGTACCCGTACCCCCTTGCTTGCCTCCACTTCTATGCTTATATATTTGTTGACAAATATTGCACTGCACCTCAATATCTGATATACGTTCAAAAAATTGCCATGCAATACTAGTTCTTTTACAAGGTTTTAGGGCACTGGGAGGACGGGAAGGGAGATTAACTGATTCAGATCTAACGTTAGCATCTCCTACTGCGGGTGTTTCAGCAATATTTTCATTATCTTCGTCTAAATTAACTGCATCTACTTCATTTTCTTCTTCTATACCATAATTTTCCTGAGCTTCTACATAATCCATATCGTGAGCACCTACACCTATTTCTTCCTCAAAAGGTGTACCAAGCGGTACCGGAGACGAAGGCACACGGGTATATCTATTACTTGAACTACCTCTACTGCTAGTAATTCTCTTTTTACTACCACTACCGCTTCCGGGACAAAAAAATTTAACACCTTTAGCAGCGAGGTTTTTTAATTTATCCATAATATAAATTAAATTAAACTAAAAATATTCAAAATACACAAATATAATAAAATTAAATATTAAACAATTAATACAATAAATAAAAATTAAACGTAAGAGATGGAACGACAATACCAAATTTTGGAAGTATCCGAAGATTGCGACTTTAGAAACTTCCGCTCGTACTTTGTAAACGAAAATTAAAAAATTAAAGTGAACACTTTAAGAAATTAAATATATTGAATATTAGAGAATTGAGAATTGAGATTTGAGAGAGAATGAGATTTGAGAGAGTGAAAAATTGTGTGAAAAATAATTTGAAGTTGTAGGGTATTTATAGATTTTTTTTGGGGATTAAAAAATATTTTTTAAAGTTTTTTTTTTTTTAATTAAATGGGCCCAAACTAGCCGTTTGGACCCAAAAACGGCTATATAGCCGTTGGGCCAACGGCTAGTTGGCCCAAAATCAATTTATTTTTTTATTTTTTTATATTCCGGGCCGGGCCGGGCCGGTTAACCGGTGGGCCGGGCCGGGTTAACCGGGCCCATTTTAACAAAAAAAACGGCCCGGGACCCGGAACCCTTAAGCCCTAGAGCTTACCAGGCCGGGTTAGCTAATAGGGCCGGGCCGGGCCGTTTGACACCCTTATTCTATACTGGGATGACCGAGTAATCGTCCTCCACCACGTCTTTTATGGCTCTATACTGAACCGTGATCGATTCTTCAATCTCAACTTCTTTTATCTATATTTGTGATCAATTTATCTTTTTTCGCTTTCTACTATTCCTAATCTATATTTGTTTAGGAAGTTCTTTATTTTACCTTCTAAAGTATTTTATTTAAAAATTTACTTTGTTTATAGGAGTAAAAACTTCTGAAGTATTTTTTTAAAAATTTACTTTGTTTATTCGAGTAATTATTTTGTATTTCCAAACCTTTCCAAATTAACTAGAGTTTGTTTCACAATTTTTCTATATTTTTTCTCTTTATAATACCCGAGTACTTTAATGAACTAGTTTAACATGCGTGTGTTGCACGTATGTATAACGTTAATTAATAATAAATCTATTTCTAAAAAGAGAAAACTATTGTATGTACGTTATATTAAGCACAATATTTCTTTAGAAAATAAAGTAAAGAGGAACATGATTGATAATTCGCCCTCAAGTCCCTTATCCAAGACTTCCATTCCTAATCTTTGATTTTCTGGTTACTTTATTTGACGACAACCTGCTTACTTCAATTTTTTTTTATTAGAATTTTTTAGCATCTTAGGAAGATCACTTGTTATGTCGAGCATAGGTCCTAATTTTCTACTTCTTTTAGGCTGAAAGTTTGATAATCTCCTAATATCAATTGAGATATTAACATAAACAACTTTACATGCAACTGTACTATTAGATTAGTTCACAACAGAGAAAAGCTAAATATTCTGTCTTTGCTACTACATGTGTCATGGCTCAATTTCCTTTTAGCCAACCTTAGTTTCTTTCTCTTCAAAAGGCGGTCGTAGGTTTATAGTAAATTTGATCAAAATATTACTTAAATAAAATAATTAAAAAATAAATAAAAAGGTGAGGTAAATTTATATTTTTGAGTAGCATTTATCGCTAAGTATATTTTTGATCGAATAGCTTTCGTGTGGAGCTTTCTTAAGACTTTTAAATTAGATACATGAAATTAATCGCTAAAAAAAAATTCAATTTTAATCATTAGAAAAAAATAAATTACTTATAGTAAGGTGGATATTCTGAAGATGGCTTGTTCAATGCAACATATCAAGTGTGTTCTTCGAGACAGAATTATGAATTGTGTCATGAATGCCCTGCAACATAAATCAAAATTACGTTATAAAAAATTAAATAATCAAAACAATACAAAACATGAAACGTAGGGAAAAACAAATAATATAAGATATAATAAAGAGGTAAAGTTAGCATAATTATATGCTTACAAAAGAAAAATTAAACCTTATTCAAATTTATTTCTGTTATAAAATAATAAAGAACAATAAGAAGAGTAGAGAGAATAGAGAGAGTGATTCTTATTTCTTCTCTTGATGATGAGAGATCATCTTGATTGTAAATACAATGAACAAAACCCCTCTATTTATAGGAGAAATTTATTCCTAGTCCGAGTAAAAGACGGATGCATCAAATCCTAATAGATATCAAAGTAGATCTTGATAGACATTCACTATAATGTAAATACATTTATAACACTCCCCTTTGAATGTCTAATTGGTAGATAATGTGCCTCGTTAAAACCTTACTAGAAAAAACCGAGTAGGAAAAAAAATTCAGTGAAGGAAAAAGAGTACACATCTCTAATAATACGCATTTCAGCTGCCTCATTAAAAACCTTACAAGAAAAACCCAGTGGGACAAAACCTCGTAAGGGAAAAAGAGTACAGCGTGTATTAACTCCTCCTAATGAGAACATCCTTGACCTTTGCATCGTGATATCTTGTGCAACATCTTCTTGAAAATTGTAATTGGAGAAGATTTGGTGAATAAATCAGTCACATTGTTAGTTGAACGAATCTGTTGCTTGTTAATATCATCATTCTTTTGTAGCTCATGTATGTAGAAAAGCTTTGGCAAAATGTGCTTCGTTTTATCTCCATTTATGAGTCCTCCCTTAAGATGTGCTATTTATGCTGAATTATTTCTGTATAAAATTGTGGGTAGATTGTCATATTTCATACCACATTTTTCTCGAATGAGATGTATCATGGACCTCAACCATATACATTCTCGGCTTGCTTCATGAATAGCTATTATCTCAGCATGATTCGATGAAGTAGCTATGATAGACTGTTTTGTATATCTCCAAGATATGACAGTACCACAACATATTAACACATAGCCTATTTGAGATCGAGCTTTATGCGGGTCAGATAAGTACCCAACATCAGCATGACCAATAAGATCGGGACTGCAATCTTTAGAATAAAACAAGCTCATGTGTTTTATCCCATTTTGATGTCTCATAGTAGGAGTAGAAATATACCTTGCTAACAAATTGACTGAAAAGGCTATAGGCCTTGTAGTATTTGCAAGGTACACGAGTGCATCAATTGCACTAAGATATGGTACTTCATAACCAATCCAATTCGATATATTTTGAATTTCAACAAATAATCTATTGCTTTGAAAACTCTTCAAGAGTTCCAATGATGTTCAAGCAATAAGCTTATACAGTATAAGGATTATAAATATGTTTCCCAGAAACTTTTATATGCTTCAAGCAGTTTGAATCCTTAAAAATTTTCACATAAGTTTTGTCAAGTGACAATATTCAACATTTCATGAGTGACATCTTCAAGTGTCTAGACTGCAAATCAAATAAGTTTTACGCTTACCAAAATGCATCATTTCATGTCACTTGATAAATGTTTCTACGTCAGCATGCTTAAATAAACGTAGATTTTAAATCCTCGTAATCTTTCACAATATTGCACCAATATTGTGTCAAAGATATTGATGATATATCATTTTGTATCGGTTCACAATGCTACATAACATTTTGAGATCTCATCACTTCATTATTTTCAGGTACATGGACCTCTCATAAGGTTTCATGAAGTGGTATGTCGTAGGCTCTTCAAGAGCTCATTGCCTTCTTATTATGATTATTTTCTCCTTATTTTTCAAGGACTATTTCATTTGGAACCGATCAGTCTACCACGTTTCACGCATCCATAGACTTTATCCTTTAGGAACACAAAATAAGAGCACTTGCGCTTAATATGAGATGCTTTCAGCATTTGACTTGAATTATCTTTTGGATGGGGATATGGTGATAATTCCTAACATATTTCATAGCGCTTATAATCTCCCCCTTATGTTAGGAAAACTAACATACATCCTCTACTTCTTTGAGGAATCCATCTTTGTGCATTATGGTATATTCATTAATCATATACCGCACATCAAAATTATTAGATGGAATAATTGGTTCCCGGCCTTGAACTAATTGAGAGGGAAGAAATAATCATAATTTATTGGTCTAATGCATACAAATGCTATTGAAATATATCATATTTTAGACCAATACATGAAGTTTTGTTCTCATTAATAATGATTTAGCTATTTATCGAAGGCATTCAATGCCAAACCATCATCATCAAGATAACTTTCTTGATTGCACAATCTGAAAATTATGTTCTTAACTCAATTTTATTGAGCAAGCAACTTTATGAATGTCAAACTGTAGGTTGACAATGAATGTACATGTGATCATCTTATTTATGCATCTTTTCAACATATCACATGATAGATGAACGGGCCCTTATTCACCTTTTATAATTTTCAGATTTGAAGGGATCCAATCCCAATATTAGTTGGTCCAACCAACTTATCATGAGAACAAACGACATAAACAATTCTTGAAGAATCTTCTAGTTCTTCAATACATGCACATCTTTGAGATGTCACAATCGTTCATATCAATTTATGAACTTTTATTCTAGTAAACTTCAAGTTTACCATGACATGTACTTTTTCTTTAGTAAATTTCAGATTTACTATTACATGAATAAATTTCAGATTTACTACTTCAGAAGTAGATTTCAAAATTATTCAACCTCTTTCGGAGGTGATTTGTGATACAATCACAATCAAGTGCACGTCTGCATATACAATCACAATCAAGTGCACGTCTGCATTAATAAGTTTCTCATTCCCCAGAAATAGAATATAATCGTTCCTAAAGCCTAACAAATTATGATATCTTATAACCTCTTTCAAGATCTTGCTACTTCAAAAGCAAATCGAGGCATACATATGATGTAGAGAAATTTTCTCTAGCATATCTTATAATCATATAAGCGTGTGAAAATATCATCACTTTTGATGATCATTATCATATTGTCCCTCCACGCGTATATTCGTGCATTCAATCACTTGTCTTCTTTCAGACATATTATGCACTGCTACCACATACACCTCAAGAATGAAGTAAGTTGTCATATTTTAGACTTATCATATATTGTTACCACATTCACTTCATGGAATGGAGCATATTCAATGGGTCGAATTTTATGACTTTTCATCAAACACCCATCATTTTGCCTTAGCCATCACAATATCATCAATATGCTGTATTGAGATTCAAACTCAATATTTGATCCATATAAAGGCGTCTTAGGCATGAATCGATGGGACTTGAACCCAACATATTATCATCCTTTTTTATAATATTGTTCTTGAGGAATAAATTTAAAATATAAATGGTTCCAAACCAATTATTTTTTTTCAAATCCAATAATAATTATATTAGTAGTAGCAAAATAAAGATAACATAAAGAATTACTAACCTTGAAATCATTCAGATTTATAATCTCACCTTGTTTGGCAGAGTCTCGTGCTTATAACGTGTTATAAAATAATAAAGAACAATAAGAAGAGTAAAGAGAATAGGGAGAGTGATTCTTATTTCTTCTCTTGATGATGAGAGATCATCTTGATTGTAAATACAATGAACAAAACTCCTCCATTTATAGGAGAAATTTACTCCTAGTCTGAGTAAAAGACGAATGCATCAAATCCTAATAGATATCAAAGTAGATCTTGATAGATCTTGATAGACATTCACTATAATGTAAATACATTTATAACAATTTCTTTATTCTATAAAAGAATTTTAAGTTTTTTTATCGTATGTAAAAGAGGAGTTCTATAAATATATTGGATATAAATTAGATTCTCTCCATGTTTTAGATCAGTTTGGTAAATTTTCTTAAATTCTCTACAAATCGTTGTGGTATGTATATTATGTTGTGATTACGTGTTGTGCTTATTGTGATTAATAAGTTAACTTTTGATTTATTTAATTTTTGTGCTAGAAATTTGTAAATTAAATAATGTTTATAGTGTTATAAAACAAGAAAGAATAAAGAAGAAGAGTAGAGAGAATAGAGAGAGTAATTCTTATTTCTTCTCTTAAGGGATGATTTACAATGGAGGAAGCCCTTCAATTTATAGGGGGAATTTGCCCCTAGTTTCACACTAAAAGACAAATACATCAAATCCTGATAGACATCAAATAGATCTTGATAGACATTCACTATAATTGATATATAGCATAACACTCCCCCTTGAATGTCTTACAATACGCACATAGGCTTCCTCATTAAAAGACTTACAAGGAAAACCCAGTGGGACAAAACCTCGTAAGGAAAAAAGAGTACAGCGCGTATTAACTCCCCCCAATAAGAACATCCTTGAATCTCTGCATTCCGATCTTGTACACCATCTTCTTGAAAGTTGCAGTTGGAAGAGACTTGGTGAATAAATCAACCACATTGTCACTTGAACGAATCTGTTGTACGTCAATATCACCATTCTTTTAGAGCTCATATGTATAGGAGAGCTTTGGCGAAATGTGCTTCGTTCTATCTCCTTTTATGAATCCACCTTTCAGTTGTGCTATGCATGCTGCATTATCTTCATATAAAATTGTGGGTACTTTGTCACATTTCAAGCCACATTTTTCTCGAATGAGATGTATTATGGACCTCAATCACACACGCTCTCGGCTTGCTTCATGAATAGCTATAATCTTAGTGTGATTCGATGAAGTGGCTATGATAGACTGATTTGTTGATCTCCAAGATATGGCAGTACCCCCACATATGAATACATATCCTGTTTGAGACTGAACTTTATGCGGGTCAGATAAGTACCCAGCATCAGCATAACTAACAAGATCGAAACTGCAATCTTTAGAATAAAATAAGACCACATCGGTAGTCCCTTTTAGATACCGTAATATGTGTTTGATCCTATTCCAATGTCTCCTAGTAAGAGCAGAACTATACATTGCTAGCAAATTTGCTGAAAAGGCAATATCAGGCCTTGTAGTGTTTGCAAGATACATTAGTGCACCAATTGCACTAAGATATGGTATTTCAGGATCAAGGAGTTCCTCATTCTTTTCTTGAGGTTGGAATGGATCCTTATTCACATCAAGTGATCGAACAACCATCGGAGTACTTAATGGATGTGCTCTATCCATATAAAATCATTTCAACACCTTTTCTGTGTAGGCAGATTGATGGACAAAGATACCGTTTGTCAAATGCTCAATTTGCAAACCAAGGCATAACTTTGTCTTTCTGAGATCTTTCATCTCAAATTCTTTCTTTAGGTAATCAATTGCCTTTTGAAGCTCTATTGGCGTTCCAATAAGGTTTATGTAATCGACATAGACATCAAGTATAACAAACTCCGACGTTGTTTTCTTTATGAAAACACATGGGCAAATTTCATCATTCGTATAACCTTCTTTAGATAAATATTCACTAAGACGGTTAAACCACATGCGTCCAGATTGCTTCAAATCATACATTTATCTTTGCAATCTAATGGAATACATTTTTTGAGGCTTTGAATTATATGTTTTCGGCATTTTAAATCCTTCGATAATTTTCATGTACATCTCATTATCAAGTGATCCATATAGATAGGTTGTTACCACATCCATCAAATGCATTTCAAGTCTCTCATGGATAGTGAAACTAATAAGATAACGTAATGTTATTGCGTCCATAACTGGTGAATATGTCTCATCATAATCGACACCAGGCTGTTGTGAAAATCCTTGTGCAACAAGGTGTGCTTTATACCTTTGTATTTTATTTTTCTCATTTCTTTTTCGTAAAAAGACCCATTTATAGCCAACAGGCTTAACACCATTAGGTGTTTGAGTTATAGGTCCAAAAACTTCACGTTTGGCAAGTGAATTCAATTCAGATTGAATTGTTTCTTGCCATTTTGGTCAATTATTTCTTTGTCGACATTCTGTGACAGACCGAGGTTCAAGATCCTCGCTATCTTGCATGATTTTCGTTGCAATATTGTATTCAAAGACATGATCCACTACTATTTCAGTTCGATTCAAATTAGTTTCAACATCACTTGAATTTATGGATAGTTCCTCATTTTCTTGAGTCTCAGGCTCATTGATCCCTTCAGGGATATCAACATTGCTCAAATCTTGAGCTTCCATATAAGGATCTTTCGCAGTGTCATCTTGACTATTTATTTTTATTTTTCTAGGATTTTGATCCTTAGAACCTAATGGTCTGCCACGCTTCAAGCGTGCTTTAGATTCATTAGTTATGACACTAGTGGATGGTCCTTTAGAGACATCAATTTAAATTGGGACATTCTCTGCAGGAATATGTGATTTGGTGATCCTTTTCAGATTAGTAAATGCGTCCGGCATTTAATTTGTAATTTTCTGCAGATGAATAATCTTTTGTACTTATTGCTCACAAATAGAAGCACATGGATCAAGATAAGATAGTGATGGATTTTTCCACAAAATTTCTATTTTGATATCACTATATTCTCCCCCTAATTTTGGAAAAAGTATCTCATCAAACTGACAATTTGCAAATCGAGCAGTGAATATATCTCCTGTTAATGGTTCAAGATAGAGAATAATGGAGGGTGATTCAAACCCAACATAAATTCCTAACCTTCTTTGGGGGCTCATCTTGGTGCGGTTTGGTGGTGCTATAGGCACATATACACCGCACCCAAAAGTTCTCAAGTGAGATACATTAGGCTCTTGACCCAAAACCAATTGCAACGGAGAAAATTTATGATAATATATCGATCTAAGACGAACAAGTGTTGCAGCATGCAAAATTGCATGACCCCAAACAGAAGTGGGCAACTTAGTTTTCATCAGTAATGGTCTTGCTATCAACTGTAGACGGTTAATTAATGACTCAGCAAGGCCATTTTGAGTGTGAACATGGGTTACAGAATGTTTCACTCATATCCCAATCGATAAGCAATAGTCATTAAATGTTTGGGATAAAAATTCTGCAGCATTATCAAGGCGAATAGACTTAATTTGATTATCAGGAAATTGTGCCCATAATCGTATTATTTGTGCCAACAATTTTGCAAATGCCAAGTTGCGAGATGACAAAAGCACACATGAGATCATCTAGAAGAAGCATCTATTAGGACCATAAAGTATCTAAACGACCCACTTGGTGGGTGAATTGGTCCACAAATGTCCCCATGTATGCGTTCCAAGAACGCGGGGGACTCAATACCAACTTTTGTTGGCGATGGTCTCACAATCAGCTTGCCTTGATAACAAGTATTAATGGATGCCCATTTAAATTTTCTATTATTCATCTCATCATTATTGATCCTGGATGTCCCAGACGATCATGCCAAAGTACGAAAGTATTGAAATCGGTAAACTTTTGATTTACTATAGAATGTGCCTCAATTGCACAAATCTTTGTCCAATATAGGCCAGAAGATAAAGCAGGGAACTTTTCAACAACACATGTCTGCCCAGAGACATTCTTGGTGATACCAAGATATTCAAGATTCATCTCATCAACTATCTTGATATGATAACCATTTTCACGGATATCTTTAAAGTTCATCAAGTTTCTTTGAGACTTGGGAGAGAACATAGCATTATTTATGACGAGTTTAGTTCCCTTGGGCAAGATTATAATGGCTTTTCCGAAGCCTTCAATCAAATTACTGCTACCAGAAATTGTAGTAACACTAATCTTTTCCATGTTTAGATGAAAGAAATATTTCTTGTCTTTGAATATCGTATGTGTAGTGTCAGAATCAATCAAACAAATATCTTCTTGAAAATTATCCATATCTTCAAATAAAATGGCATACACCAAGTAAGATATATATTAAATTTTGGTACAAAGTGAAAGATTATGAATTGTTAATCATATTTTACTAAGCAATTAAAAATATGTCCAACTCAAAATCTCATAATTTTCAGACACCTTAACATTAACCCCTATAATTTATGCAACTACTAAAAACTGCCTCTTATTAAATCAAGCAGCTAGGCCAAATTAAGTACAATATAATTTGAAAATATTTCTAAGTAATTAATATATAGAGGCAAGGACAGTAAAATAATTCAACTACCTTAATGTTCTAATAAGTATGCGAGGACAAATTAATTTTAACAATAAAGTTTGTAGTAAAATTTATGGCTGTGTGTACTTTGTTTTCAGGCCACTTAAAAATATTTTATTATTTTATAAGAATATAAGTGCATGGCCACAATTTTCCTGCTGGTCAAATTGTAGTTCTACTTATTCTTGTCTTTAAAATATTTTCAACCCCCGTACGTATCGTTTCATTTTTATTTTTTTATAAATAATGACAAAATTAAAATTCAATTCACTTCAATAATAAATTACAATAATATAATTGAACTAATCAATATGAATTAAAAACCAATACTCATGCAAACAACTACTTTTACATGATTTTTATTCTCTAACTCTTAATAAAAATAAAACAAAATTAATATCATCCATTCTTCCATATTTACGGAACCATCTCCAATCAAGTGATGAATCTTTCCTTCAGGGTGCTCGTAAAAGTCTGCTACATCCAAACATGTGATGTCAACATTATTTTCAGAGAGAAAGTTAGCCTCGAGATTCCTTTCTTTCTTCTTTAATGATGCTTGATAAAGATCAACTAAGTTCTTGAGAGCACGCCAGTCACGTGAATAATGTCCTTTTCCACCACATCGAAAACAAGTAATTGCTTTACGTTTCTTATCTTTTTCTTTTTGTTTGATGAATGATTAACACCCAGAACAGGGTTTCTTTCTTGGTCATCATGACCACGACCACGATCAGGGCCGCGACCTTTTGTCACGCCCCAAAATCCCATCGGGCCGGACTGGCACCCGAAGCCGAGAAGGCCCAGGAGAACCCGTTCAATACCTATACTTTCACATTTACATTACTTATGAAAATTAGAAATTTGGGCAGCACTTCGTTGCATATAGAAGGATCTAATTACCTGTATCAGCACAACACGCACAAATATATATATATATATATATAATACTTGGTCGTCGGGGCCACCACATATACAGATATAACATCACTATATAAACTTCCATGACTTTACCCTTCCTTATGTCTACAAAGCCTCTAGGATATACATGACATAACTAGGGTCGGGATAAACCCCCGCCCACACATGACTCCTATACAATAACAAAACATAAGGAACCGACTCGGAAAGCTCCGAAGCAAACTGGAGCTCACCAACAATAGTTGTATGGCCTGGCTCCTACTTATGCGGTGTATGAGCTGAGGTACCTGTGCCTGCAGCATGAGATGCAGGTCCCCGTGGGGGACGTCAGTACGAAATATGTACTGAGTATGTAAAGCTGTAGATAATCACATATGATATAGGAGCTCAATAGAAATCAGAAACAAGTGAATAAATCGTAATAGGAGTGGACCACACTTACTAGAACTTGTGACAACCTGTACATTGCATTTATTCAATCACTTTACCTTCGTTCTTATCGTCTTTGTAATCATTACTGTACTGTACTGTGACCATTAGGCTGCCTCCAGTACATATCAACTGGGATCGACCCATGCTAGGCTTATGCCCCTGGGATACCACCCATAAACACATAGATAGGGATCGACCCATGCTAGGCTTATGCCCCTGGGATACCACCCGATAAGAGAGAACTTCCATCACTTAGTTCAATTAATCTTTGAGATTGGTTACTTTGTGGTCACACCTTATGGAACTTGAAACCACGATACCTCAATAGGAAAAACATGTAAATAGGTAATCAATATCATGAAAATGAAGTAGAGAATCATGGATACCTCATTAAACCATTTCGGAGTCAACAATAGTATATGGACATTTTTGACTAGCCGGACATCTTAAAAGTGAAAACAAGTTCAATTGGTAGTGTCGAAGATCATATGATGTTATTATGAGTCATGTGTCGTAGGACAATGTTGGAAGCTTACTTGAGAGTGCCATGGGTCATTATTCATGCCAAAGATTAGATAGAGTATGTCTTACATACCTTGATATAACAACTTCAATACAAGTCCAACTTGACTTCCCGTACTCTTCGAACACTTATCTACAATAAGTCATTTGTGGCAAACTAGTATTAGCAACCAAACCTTACCATTTAGGTATTAACTTCACCAAATAATGTCTAGGAAGTAATCCTTTAACTCATCAATAAGAGTGCTACATACATCCTCTTATACTCTTATTACATTCACATATCATGCATTTTCATGCAATATCCCTCAACATCACTCTTAGCCTTTATTTTCCCTCTTAATCACCATCCAATACCAACACGATCACTAGGCATACATAACCACTAATATAATGATATATCACCACAATTCATCCTCCATAATCCAATACAACAACTTCCATAATTTACTACAACAATTTATACAAAATAATTCATAACTATGTTTCTAGTTATCTTCCAACATCAAGACAATACTCATAATCCTTTATCAATACTTATTCATGGATAAGAATCAAGAATAAACAATATTCATACCTTAATAATGAACTCTTGTATTTAGAATCCTCCTTACATAACCATGGGGTGCTTCTCGAAGCTTTCGAGATGGTGAACACAACTACGGAACCAATTCGAATTTTCTACGGTTGAATCACAAAATATTTGAAGTTGAAATTAGGCTAGGGTTTCACCTTATCTTAATAATTGGATGATATATGATATATATGAGGCTAAGTGTATGATTATAAAGGCCAATTTTCGTCCAAGAGGTAATAGAAAATGACTATTTTGCCCTAAAAATTTAAATAAATCTGAATCTGTCCCCAGTGGACAGTTTTGACAGGCTGAAGTAAATCGATCATAACTCTTTGCTCCGATATCGTATTTTGGTGAAACCAATTGCATTGGAAAGATAATTCAAAGGTCTTTCATTTTCATATAAAGTATACCACCCAGTTCTTCCTGTACAAGGAGTTATGGTCGTTTAAAATTGACCCAAAAATCTGTCTTAAAATTCTGTTTTTTTTGATAGGCTGTAGTAAAACGGGTATAGCTCCTTACTCAGACATTGGATTTAGATGAAACCAATTTCATCGGAAAGAGGACTCTCGGAGATTTTCGTCGATATATAGAAGCTCACACAGTTCTTTTTGTACAAGGAGTTATGATCGTCTAAAGTTGATCCAAAAAAAATTGCCTAGCTGCAGTAATTTTCCTGCAGATTTACTGTTCACAGGCTTCCCGGCCACCGTTTTGAAATTTCGAATGTGCTCGCTTATATGAAATACTCCTCTGTTTTGGGCAAACTTTATATCGTTGGAAAGATTATTCCAATACCTACACATACAACTATTGACGGGATACTTCCGAACACCATAAACTTAATTTAACCCATACGCAAGCCTTTAGGACTCCATATAATCGCGATAAGTGTACGAAAAAATTTACGGGGTGTTACACCTTTTCCATGCCTAGCATGGTGAGCGTGCACATCATTCACCTCAGGAAATAGTGCAGATCTAGTTGGTCGGTTCTCGTGATTTTTCATCAATAAATCATTATTTTGTTCAGCCACGAGAAGATGAGAACTCAGTTCAGTATACTTCTTTAAATCTTTTTCTCGATATTCACATCATATCATTATCATTGACCATCTCACCCCATAGTTTCAATTGAGAAGAAATTCTGAACATGGCAGAATTGTATTTATGAACAAACTTATAGTCTTGAAATCTTAGATGCATCCACTCATATCGTGCTTTCGGGAGGATGGCCATCTTTAAGTGGTCAAACCTTTCTTTTAGGCTATTCCACAATACGAGTGGATCCTTAGTAGTAAGGTACTCAATTTTTAGAACTTCGTCAAGATGATGACACAAGAAAATCATAATCTTAGCACGATTTTGACTAGATGTTGTATTTTCATTCTTTATGGCGTCTCCAAGACCCATAGCATCTAGGTGGATTTCAGCATCCAACACCCATGAAATATAGTTCTTGCCCAAACTTTGAAGGGCAACGAACTCACATTTCGTAAGATTGTTAGCCATATGGAAAAAGGGAGGAAAAATTTGCCCGAACTTTGAAGGGCAACGAACTCACATTTCGTAAGATTGTTAGCCATATGGAAAAAGGGAGGAAAAATAATAATACCTTAAGTCTTGTGCTGATAACGTGTTATAAAACAAGAAAGAATAAAGAAGAGTAGAGAGAATAGAGAGATTAATTCTTATTTTTCTCTTAAGGGATGATTTACAATGATGGAAGCTCTTCTATTTATAGGGAGAATTTGCCCCTAGTTTCTCAAAGACAAATACATCAAATCCTGATAGACATCAAATAGATCTTGATAGACATTCACTATAATTGATATATATCATCACATATAGGGTTTTTATCATGCACAAAAAAAATATTTCTCATGTTTCTTTTTAAATTGAAATTTTTTGATTGAAGAAACAAGCATTTTGTTGTTCAATGACCTAACAAAAAAAATATTTAAGGTTTACTCTTTTCTTCCTTTTTTCTTTCTTTGTTTAATGGTGACTTAATTTGATTACGTTATTTAGCTATTGTCATTGGTGGGATAGTAGATATATTTTCTTCCACTTTTTTTTGTTGTCATTCTTTTCTAATTTTAAGTAATGAGTTATTTTTTATTTGTTTGTCATTGAATGAAATTTTCTATATAGCTAAAAAGGCGCATGCTAACCTTAAGTTTGATATACACTTTAGGGAGTGTATCGATGTCTCCAAAAACTTGACCAACAAGCATATCATATAACGTTATAGTTAAGTGTTGATTTTCATTGCACTCTTTTTATTAAAATGATGAATCTTCAAATTTAACTAAATAAGTTTGAGGCGAAACAAATATTTCATAGACATCCTTGTAGAGTCCAAGTGAAAATCTAATATATAGTATTTAAAATCTGAGATTACTGATATTAAAAATATGAATCAACAAGAAAGAATGTTCATTAATGTTGAAATAAATAATCAAGTATTTAAGTTAACTAATTAGCAAAAATTAAATTCAGTATTTTGGTCAAAGATTTCGTATAGTTTTTTCTATTCAAATTTCGTCACTTTATATTTTTTTTTGGTGATAAGATATAGAAATCCTAACATTGTTATTTGAAACATGTAAAAATAGATTTGGAGAAAAATAATAATAATACAACAAAGAAATTGCTTAAATATGTATCAAGCCTATGGTTATAATGTCAAATTATTAAAAGTTCTTCTGATATTAATACAGCTGTGCATTCATACATCAAATACTATCTTCTTAAATTTGAAGTGATCCAATAGTGATTTTCTTGATAAACTCGATCTAGACAAGTAATGTCCGACATTCTTGGAGATCAAAGGCATCACAAGGAGGTCCATATCATCCTATGTTCGAGAAATAATCTGTCACTAACGGCCTTCAAATCACAAAGAAAATTAAAAAAAAAAAGAATCAAGAGAACACACAAAATTAAATAAAATATTCACTTCTATTTATTTAGTTAGTTCTTTTGCGATTGCATTTTATTTATCTACAAAGTTTACTTTCGATGTTTTTATATAGATATTTTAATTTATTTTTTAAAAAGAATTATGCCAAACTTTTCATTTAAATGAATACGCAAAACACACCTCATTTACTTTAAACTAGTTTATTATAAAAACACTTATTTTAGAGAATTTTTCTCATTCTCGCACACTTTATAATTAGGACAAGAACAGCTCACATTGGAATTGCCTATTGTCTATTTAATTCTATTGCATCCAAAGTAAAAATAAAATTGGTTGTAATCGCACAGATAATTTGTTGTCAATATAACAATATTTCAAAAGATTAAATTATTTTTTGATTGATCAAAATTTCTTTGTGGCCAAATACTTTTATTTCTTGATGGCCAAGTACTTTAATTACTTTGTGGCCAAGTTCTCTTATTTGATGGCCAACAACTCTAGTTACTATATATATATATGTGGGGGGTGCTAAGCTCATTTACTAACACAAGAAAAACATTCTTCTTGACTTTCTTGTCTTCTCACATTCTTATTTTCTTACTTGTCGTTCCATTCACATTGTTAATTATATATGGTTCTTGTTATCTTGTATTTCCCATTTAATTTGTTGATTTTGTATCATTCATAATTTGTTATCATTATTGCAGTTTATTTACATATTGAATTTCACAATTGCTATTGCAACAGGATTTTCGTCTCATCTCTGGCTTGTGGAAGACTAGTGCATCCACGCACAGCTGGGATCTTGGACTTGAATCAGAGATCTCACCCGTCAAGTAACTCATCGCACCTACCGTGTATCTTGATCTAGAATCAGTGTTGGTGAGGAAGCAGGGTGGTGAAGACGAAGTCGACAAAGATATTAATTCTCTGATAAAAAGAGGTACGAGGAAGTTGAGGATGGCATCGACAATTGAAGATGACAATCAAAAATCGGCGGTTAGAAGACGTGTTGAGGAAGAGAAGTTTATGGTTGAAAATTTAAGGAAAGTTTCAAGGCAGGAGTATTTGGAGAAAAGGGAGCAAAAAAAAATAGATGAACTCAAACATGATATAGAAGATGAGCAATTTTTGTACGAGAGACTGGACAAACTGTCCGAAGCAGAAAAACGTGAACATGTACGCAAGCAAAAAATTGTTGAACTAGTTAGTAAGAAGAAGTGCGAAGAAGCTGATGATTATAGGATTCCTGACAACTACGATAATCTTGAAGGAGGCCGTGTTAATCAGAAGAAGAGATTCTCTGTTGCTTCGCAGCGTTACAGGGAGGAACATGAGATTCATCCGGAACAAGCATGGGAAGAAAATCAAGTCGAGCAACCAAAACTTAACTTTGGATCAAAAGATAGAAAGCAGACGGAATATCCGTTTGTATTTGAAGACCAGATTGAATTCATAAAGGCAAACGGTATTGAGTCGTCCAATGATGCACATGTTGATGTTGAGAAGCTGCAAACTAGCAGAAATTCGAAACTTAAGGAGGATAGGAAGGCCCTACCAATTTATCCCTACAGGGATGCTTTGCTCCAAACTGTTCATGATTATCAGGTTATTATTATAGTTGGAGAGACGGGTTCCGGGAAGACAACTCAAATACCTCAATATCTGCATGAGGCGGGTTATACTAGAAGCGGCGGGATGATCGGTTGTACTCAACCTCGTAGAGTTGCTGCAATGAGGGTTGCTGCTCGTGTTTCAAATGAAATGGGGTCTAAACTTGGGCACGAGGTTGGTTATTCTATTCGATTCGAGGATTGTACTTGTGAGAAAACTATTCTCAAATATATGACTGATGGAATGTTGCTAAGAGAGTTCCTTACAGAGCCTGATTTATCAAGCTATAGTGTCATCATGATTGATGAAGCTCATGAAAGAACGTTGTCAACGGATGTCCTGTTTGGCTTGATTAAGGATGTTGCTCGTGCTCGACCCCATTTCAAGTTACTTATATCTAGCGCCACCCTCGATGCAGAGAAGTTCAGTGATTATTTTGACTGTGCTCCGATTTTTAAAATACCTGGAAGGCGGTTTCCAGTTGAGATACACCATATAAAAGAACCAATCTCAGATTACTTGGATGCAGCAGTGACTACTGCCCTTCAGATCCATGTAACTCAACCACAGGGTGATGGTGATATATTGATTTTTTTAACTGGGCAGGAGGAGATTGAAACAGCTGAGGATATTATTGAGCACCGAATAAAGGCTTTGGGAACAAAAATAGCTGAGCTGATAACCTGCCCAATCTATGCAAACTTACCAACTGAACTACAGGCCAAGATATTTGAGCCTGCTCCTGAAGGGGCACGTAAGGTCGTCCTGGCTACAAATATAGCTGAGACATCGTTGACAATTGATGGGATCAAGCATGTTATTGATACAGGTTTTTGTAAGATCAAGTGTTACAACCCTCGGACAGGAACTGAGTCATTGCTGGTTACTCCTATCTCGAAGGCGTCTGCCAACCAACGGGCTGGTCGATCTGGACGAACAGTTCCTGGGAAGTGCTTCCGGTTATACACTGAACATAGCTACACGAATGATTTGGAAGACAACACAATTCCAGAAATACAAAGGACTAACCTTGCAAATGTCGTGCTCTTACTCAAGAGCCTTGGGATTATCAATTTGCAGAATTTTGACTTCATGGATCCTCCACCTGCTGAAGCTCTACTTAAAGCCCTAGAACTGTTATTTGCACTTGGCGCCCTCGATAAGGATGGTAAGTTAACCAAAGTGGGTGAAAGAATGTCCGAGTTTCCTCTGGATCCAATGTTGTCCAGGATGATAGTCGCCTCTGACAAGTACAAGTGCTCAGCTGAGATAATAGGTATTGCTGCAATGCTTTCTGTGGGGAATTCAATTTTCTATCGTCCAAAGGACGACAGGCAAGTCCAAGCTGACAATGCATGGATGAACTTTCACATTGGCAATGTGGGAGATCATATTGCTTTGCTTAAGGTTTACAATTCCTGGAAGGAAACAAAATTTTCAACCCAGTGGTGTTACGAGAATTACATCCAGGTCAGAAGCATGAAAAAAGCTAGAGATATCCGCGAACAGTTAGAAGGTCGGCTTGAAAGGGTTGGAATTGATTCGACTTCAAATGTTAATGACTTGGAAGCTATTAACAAGTCTATAATATCAGGATTTTTTCCGCACTCAGCTAGACTACAGAAGAATGGATCTTATCGAACTGTTAAACATCCCCAGACATGTCACATCCATCCCAGCTCAGGCTTATCACAGGCACCTCCTAGATGGGTTGTTTATCATGAATTGGTCCTGACAACTAAGGAGTACATGCGGCAGGTTACTGAATTGAAACCGGAATGGCTTGTAGAAGTAGCTCCCCATTATTATCAGTTGAAAGACGTTGAAGACTCTAGCTCAAAGAAAATGCCTCGTAGAATTGGCCTTGCATCTTCTAAATAGGTCACATTTCGAGTGCATCTCTTGTTAATTCTGTTATGCAGTTCATGTTAAGTGAATTATTATTGTATATTCTATTACTATGTGTTTAAAGTTTTCAGTTTTCTAATGCCCAACATTTTTCTTCTTTCGTTTCTGTGTGTCATTTGAATGTGTATAACATCAGGAGCACAAATTAATCTAAAAGGAAGGAAAGATAGCAAAAGAGTAAGAGCATGGATAGAAAAATTATACAGTAGAAAGTCGTTTATTAATCTGTACGTAGATTGTAATAATTACTGATTGCAGATGATGAATAAAAGCTTTTGTTTTACCCAAAAAAAATTCCTTAAGTAATTTTTATTTTGTTTTCCCAAACCTTTGTTTTATGGTTTCCCTTAAGGGTGTCAAACGGGCCGGGCTGACCCGGCCCGACCCGGCCCGACCCGACCCTATTAGCTAACCCGGCCCGGTAAGCCCTAGGGCTTAAGGGTTCCGGGTAAACCTGTCAAACGGGTCGGGCTGGCCCGGCCCGAACCGGCCCTACATATCAAACCGGACCGGTTTGACCCGGCCCGGTAAGCCCTAGGGCTTTAGGGTTCCGGGTTCCGGTCCGGTTTTTTTTTTAAACTGGGTCCGGTTAACTCGGCCCGGACCAACCCGGTCCAGGCCCGCCGGTTAACCGGCCCGGCCCGGCATAAAAAAAAAAAAAAAATTTAATTATTGGGCCAAACTAGCCGTTGGCCCAACGGCTATATTACCGTTTTTGGGTCCAAACGGCTAGTTTGGGCCCATTAACTTAAAAAAAAAAAAAAAAAAAAAAATATTTTTTAATCCCCAAAATAAATCTATAAATACCCTACAACTTCAAATCATTTCTCACACAATTTTTCACTCTCTCAAATCTCATTCTCTCTCAAATCTCAATTCTCAATTCTCAGATATTCAATATATTTAATTTCTTAAAGTGTTCAATTTAAATTTTTAATTTTTCGTTTACAAAGTACGAGCGGAAGTTTCTAAAGTCGCAATCTTCGGATACTTCCAAAATTTGGTATTGTCGTTCCATCTCTTACGTTTAATTTTTATTTATTGTATTAATTGTTTAATATTTAATTTTATTATATTTGTGTATTTTGAATATTTTTAGTTTAATTTAATTTATATTATGGATAAATTAAAAAACCTCGCTGCTAAAGGTGTTAGAAATTTTTGTCCCGGAAGCGGTAGTGGTAGTAAAAAGCGAATTACTAGCGGTAGAGGTAGTTCAAGTAATAGATATACCCGTGTGACTTCGCCTCCGGTACCGCTTGATACACCTTTTGAGGAAGAAATAGGTGTAGGTGCTCACGATATGGATTATGTAGAATTTCAGGAAAATTACGGTATAGAAGAAGAAAATGAAGTAGATGCAGTTAATGTAGACGAAGATGATGAAAATATTGTTGAAACACCCGCAGTAGGACATGCTAACGTTAGATTTGAATCAGTTAATCTCCATTCCCGTCCTCCCAGTGCCCCAAAACCCCGTAAAAGAACTAGTATTGCATGGCAATTTTTTGAACGTATATCAGATATTGAGGTGCAGTGCAATATTTGTCAACAAAAATATAAGCATAGAAGTGGCGGTAAGCAAGGGGGTACGGGTACGTTAATGAGACATATAGCTGAAGATCACACTAGAGAGTTCAATATTGCAAAAGGTGGTGGGGATGTTGGTGGGTCAACGCAAACTAGAATGGACCCAACAACCGGTCAAGTAGCGAAAAAGTATAATAAATTGAGGGACAGAGAAGAAATAGCTAAAATGGTAGCTGTGGGTTGTTTGCCTTTTAGTTTTCCTTCTTCTGATGCCTTTATTCGTTATATACAAGCAATTTATAATCCTATGTTAATGGTATTCCTAGAACTACTTGTCGGTCTGATATTTTTAGACTCCATTCACAATATTGTTTTTATTTATCAACATTCTTAAAAAATATTCAATGTAGATTGTCCCTAACTTCCGATCTTGATCGTGCTGTAAATAAAAATGATTATTTAACCGTTACTTGTCATTGGATGGATAGTAATTTCATAATGCAAAAACGTATTCTTGCTTTTTTATATGATGAAGATCGGAAACATACAGGACAATTTATTGTTGATTCTATTATTAAAATTGCCGGATATTATGGTATAGAAAATAAAATTTTATGTATTGCTTTTGATAATGCTTCTAACAACAAGACTGCTATAACAAAAATAAAATCTACGCTATCTCCGCCCTTTCCTGAAATTTTTCATGTTAAGTGTGCATGTCATATATATAATTTAATTGTAAAAGATGGTCTTGACTTTTTTGAGGTTTATATTGAAAAAATTCGTCTTGCTGTTGGTTTTATTCAAGGAAATAATCGTAGATCTAGAATTAAAGAATTTAAAGTTAAATGTCAAGAAAATGGACTTGCACCGATTTTGATGCCTGAGGAAATTGATATTAGATGGAATTCTACGTATGAATTTTTAAAAACTTGTTATAAATATAGAATTCCTATTACACTAGCTTTTAACCAACATTGTGGTTCATTTGCTGATTCTGCTGATTGCATGCTACATAATTCTGATTGGGTTATAATTAATGATCTTGTTAAGTTCTTAGAAAAATTTTATGTAGCTACGGTTGAATTTTCCGGTGCATACTATCCTACTGTTTGTAATATTTTGGCATATATAGCCGATATTTCTGGTTTGCTCCGACAATATAAAGATAAAGAAGGTTATAAAGAAGCTGTTGGCGCTATGTTTACGAAATTTAAAAAATATTTCTTCCCGATTCCCCCTATTTACTTGGTTGCTGCTATGTTAAATCCGTGCATGAAATATAATCATATGTGTCACTTTAGTACTCTTATTTATACTAACTTAGAAATAAATACTAACCATGATTCTGAACAAGTACAACCTGATTTGTGGACGGCTACGACTGATGAAAAGGAGTACATAGAAAAATTATATAATCACTATGCTGATTTATTTGATTTAGCCGTACCTACAAATATCACTACAACTGTCGCTCCTCATCCTCCCGAGGAGCCATCAGCTTCTAAAAGGCCGGCACATAGTGGTTTTCCTGATTCGTTTTATGATTTAACTTGTTGGAACAGTGTGGATGAGAGAGCTTACACATCAACTTATCGGGAAGAGCTGAAATATTATCTGCGGACGCCACCAGAGGATCGCAGACGACGGATCAACACGCTAGATTGGTGGAGGAATAATGAATCACAATATCCTGTACTTTCAAGATTAGCCAGAGATATCTTGAATGTTCCTATGTCAACCGTTGCATCAGAGAGCGCCTTCAGTCAGGGACGACAGCAGCTTGGAGACAACCGACACTCATTGGGAAGCAACGCAATGAATGTTTTAGTTTGCCTCAGAGATTGGATTAGAGCAGAAAGAAGAAACCAAGGAATGGAACCAGAGCCCAACGACGACCTCAAACTTGAAGAAATTATGACTTCACGGGAGAACTCAGCAGAATCAAGTCCAATGCATGGTTTTTCCCCCGTTGACTTCGACTACCCTATGCAAGTTCCAATTAATATTAACATGAATGAGTTAGAAAAAATGATGCATAATTTATAGATTTTTCATTCATGTAAATTATAAATTTTGGATCATTTTGCAATCAATAAAATTCCACAAATTCATTCACTCCTTAGTCGTTGTTTTTTATTTTTTTTTATTTAACGATTTATAATTTTAATATCTTCTATACAAGTGTATATTTAATGTATACATGTGTATATGTTTATATATCTTATATAGAAGTGTATATTTAATGTATACACGTGTATATATCTTCTATAGAAGTGTATATTTAATGTATACATTGTGTATATAGAGTATATAGTGTATATTTGACCGGTTTTTAACCGGGTTTGACCGGTTTTGACCGGGTTTTAGTGGGTTTGACCGGGTTTGACCGGGTTTTAGTGGATTTAAAGTATTACATATACATAGAATAGAGTGTATATATGTGAATAGATCTTCTAAAGATGTGTATATTTAACGTATACATGTGTATATATTTTATAAATTAGTATATAACTATACAAATATATGTTGTAATGTATATATATTGTAGTATATCTCATGTAACGTATTACATATACATAGAATAGAGTGTATATATGTGAATAGATCTTCTATAGACGTGTATATTTAACATATACATGTGTATATGTTTTATAAATTAGTATATAACTATACAAATATATATTGTAATGTATATATATTGTAGTATATCTCATTTAAAGTATTACATATACATAGAATAGAGTGTATGAATGTTAATAGATCTTCTATAGACGTGTATATTTAACGTATATATGTGTATATATTTTATAAATTAGAATATAACTATACAAATATATATTGTAATGTATATATATTGTAGTATATCACATTTAAAGTATTACCTATACATAGAATAGAATGTATATATGTGAATAGATCTTCTATAGACATGTATATTTAACGTATACATGTGTATATGTTTTATAAATTAGTATATAACTATACAAATATATATTGTAATGTATATATATTGTAGTATATCTCATTTAAAGTATTACATATACATAGAATAGAGTGTATGAATGTTAATAGATCTTCTATAGACGTGTATATTTAACGTATATATGTGTATATATTTTATAAATTAGAATATAACTATACAAATATATATTGTAATGTATATATATTGTAGTATATCTCATTTAAAGTATTACCTATACATAGAATAGAGTGTATATAGGTGAATAGATCTTCTATAGACATGTATATTTAACGTATACATGTGTATATGTTTTATAAATTAGTATATAACTATACAAATATATATTGTAATGTATATATATTGTAGTATATCTCATTTAAAGTATTACATATACATAGAATAGAGATTAGAGTGTATGAATGTTAATAGATCTTATATAGACGTGTATATTTAACATATAGTCGTTGTTTTTTATTTTTTTTTATTTAACGATTTATAATTTTAATATCTTCTATACAAGTGTATATTTAATGTATACACGTGTATATATCTTCTATAAAAGTGTATATTTAATGTATATATTATGTATATAGCGTATATAGTGTATATTTGACCGGTTTTTAACCGGGTTTGACCGGGTTTGACCGGGTTTTAGTGGATTTGACCGGATTGGGTTAAGTGGGCCGGTTCCGGGTGGGTTTTAATATTTTTACTGTGCAGCCCGGCCCGGCCCGGACCGGTTAAGGCCAAACCCGGCCCGTAACCGGCCCGGAACCCGGTAAGAATGAGAGGGCCGGTTTCGGGTTGAACCGGCCCGGCCCGTTAGACAGTCTTAGTTCCGGGTCCCGGGACGGTTTTTTTTTTTTAAATGGGCCCGATCAACCCGGCCCGGACCAAGCCCGATCCAGGCCCGCCGATTAACCGGCCCAAGCCCGGTCCAGGCCCGCCGGTTAAACGGCTAGTTTGGGCCCATTTAATTAAAAAAAAAAAAAAAAAAAACTTTAAAAAATATTTTTTAATCCCCAAAAAAAATCTATAAATACCCTACAACTTCAAATCATTTTTCACACAATTTTTCACTCTCTCAAATCTCAATTCTCAATTCTCTAATATTCAATATATTTAATTTCTTAAAGTGTTCACTTTAATTTTTTAATTTTCGTTTACAAAGTACGAGCGGAAGTTTCTAAAGTCGCAATCTTCGGATACTTCCAAAATTTGGTATTGTCGTTCCATCTCTTACGTTTAATTTTTATTTATTGTATTAATTGTTTAATATTTAATTTTATTATATTTGTGTATTTTGAATATTTTTAGTTTAATTTAATTTATATTATGGATAAATTAAAAAACCTCGCTGCTAAAGGTGTTAAAAAAATTTGTCCCGGAAGCGGTAGTGGTAGTAAAAAGCGAATTACTAGCGGTAGAGGTAGTTCAAGTAATAGATATACCCGTGTGTCTTCGCCTCCAGTACCGCTTGGTACACCTTTTGAGGAAGAAATAGGTGTAGGTGCTCACGATATGGATTATGTAGAAGCTCAGGAAAATTATGGTATAGAAGAAGAAAATGAAGTAGATGCAGTTAATTTAGACGAAGATAATGAAAATATTGCTGAAACACCCGCAGTAGGAGATGCTAACGTTAGATCTGAATCAGTTAATCTCCCTTCCCGTCCTCCCAGTGCCCCAAAACCCCGTAAAAGAACTAGTATTGCATGGCAATTTTTTGAACGTATATCAGATATTGAGGTGCAGTGCAATATTTGTCAACAAATATATAAGCATAGAAGTGGAGGCAAGCAAGGGGGTACGGGTACGTTAATGAGACATATAGATGAAGATCACAAAAGAGAGTTAAATATTGCAAAAGGTGGTGGGGATGTTGGTGGGTCAACGCAAACTAGAATGGACCCAACAACCGGTCAAGTAGCGAAAAAGTATAATAAATTGAGGGGCAGGGAAGAAATAGCTAAAATGGTAGTTGTGGGTTGTTTGCCTTTTAGTTTTCCTTCTTGTGATGCTTTTATTCGTTATATACAAGCAATTTATAATCCTATGTTTAATGGTATTCCTAGAACTACTTGTCGGTCTGATATTTTTAGACTCCATTCACAATATTGTTTTTATTTATCAACATTGTTAAAAAATATTCAATGTAGATTGTCCCTAACTTCTGATCTTGGTCGTGTTGTAAATAAAAATGATTATTTAACCGTTACTTGTCATTGGATGGATAGTAATTTCGTGATGCAAAAACGTATTCTTGCTTTTTTATATGATGAAGATCGTAAACATACTAGACAATTTATTGTTGATTCTATTGTTAAAATTGCCGGATACTATGGTATAGAAAATAAAATTTTATGTATTGCTTTTGATAATGCTTCTAACAACAAGACTGCTATAATAAAAATAAAATCTACGCTATCTCCGTCCTTGCCTGAAATTTTTCATATTAAGTGTGCATGTCATATATATAATTTAATTGTAAAAGATGGTCTTGAGTTTTTTGAGCTTTATATTGAAAAAATTCGTCTTGCCGTTGGTTTTATTCAAGGAAATAATCGTAGATCTAGAATTAGAGAATTTAAAGTTAAATGTCAAGAAAATGGACTTACACCGATTTTGATGCCTGAGGAAATTGATACTAGATGGAATTCTACGTATGAATTTTTAAAAACTTGTTATAAATATAGAATTCCTATTACACTAGCTTTTAACCAACATTGCGGTTCATTTGCTGATTCTGCTGATTGCATGCTACATAATTCTGATTGGGTTGTAATTAATGATCTTGTTATGTTTTTAGAAAAATTTTATGTAGCTACGGTTGAATTTTCGGTGCTTACTATCCTACTGTTTGTAATATTTTGGCATATATAGCCGATATTTCTGGTTTGCTCCAACAATATAAAAATAAAGAAGGTTATAAAGAAGCTGTTGGCGCCATGTTTACAAAATTTAAAAAATATTTTTTCCCGATTCCCCCTATTTACTTGGTTGGTGCTATGCTAAATCCGTGCATGAAATATAATAATATGTGTCACTTTAGTACTCTTATTTATACTAACTTAGAAATAAATACTAACCATGATTCTGAACAAGTACAGCCTGATTTGTGGACGGCTACGGCTGATGCAAAAGATTATATAGAAAAATTATATAATCACTATGCTGATTTATTTGATTCAGCCGTACCTACAAATATCACTCCAACTGTCGCTCCTCATCCTCCCGAGGAGCCATCATCTTCTAAAAGGCCGGCACATAGTGGTTTTTCTGATTCGTTTTATGATTTAAATTGTTGGAACAGTGTTGATGAGAGAACTTACACATCAACTTATCGGGAAGAGCTGAAATATTATCTTCGGACGGCACCAGAGGATCGCAGACGACGGATCAACAGGCTGGATTGGTGGAGGAATAATGAATCACAATATCCTGTGCTTTCAAGATTAGCTAGAGATATCTTGAATGTTCCAATGTCAACCGTTGCATCAGAGAGCGCCTTCAATCAGGGACGACAGCAGCTTGGAGACAACCGACACTCATTGGGAAGCAATGCAATGAATGTTCTAGTTTGCCTCAGAGATTGGATTAGAGCGGAAAGAAGAAACCAAGGAATGGAACCGGAGCCGAGCGACGAGCTGAAACTAGAAGAAATTATGACTTCACGGGAGAACTCAGCAGAATCAAGTCCAATGCATGGTTTTGCCCCCGTTGACTTTGATTATCCTATGCAAGTTCCCATTAATATTAACATGAATGAGTTAGAAAAAATGATGCATAATTTATAGATTTTTCAGTCATGTAAATTATAAATTTTGGATTATTTTGCAATCAATAAAATTCCCCAAATTCATTCAGTCCTTAGTCGTTGTTTTTTATTTTTTTTTGAATAAATTTTGAATATTTGTGCATATATCTTCTATAGAAGTGTATATTTAACGTATACATGTGTATATATTTTATAAATTAGTATATAAGTATATCTATACATATTGTAATGTATATATAATGTAGTATATTTTATAAGTAGTAGTATATATACATTTAATGGTGCGTATACACGTGTATATATCTTCTATATAAGTGTATATTTAATGTATACATGTGTATATGTTTTATAAATTAGTATATAACTATACAAATATATATTGTAATGTATATACATTATAGTATATTTCATTTAAAGTATTACATATACATAGAATAGAGTGTATATATGTGAATGGATCTTCTATAGACGTGTATATTTAACGTATATATGTGTATATATTTTATAAATTAGTATATAACTATACAAATATATATTGTAATGTATATACATTATAGTATATTTCATTTAAAGTATTACATATACATAGAATAGAGTGTATATATGTGAATGGATCTTCTATAGACGTGTATATTTAACGTATACATGTGTATATATTTTATAAATTAGTATATAATTATACAAATATACATTGTAATGTATATATATTGCATATATCTCATTTAAAGTATTACATATACATAGAATAGAGTGTATATATGTGAATAGATCTTCTATAGACGTGTATATTTAACGTATACATTACTTTATGTTTTATAAATTAGTATATATATTGTAGTATATACTTTTTTTAAAGTAGTACATATCTTTTGAATGGTGCGTGTATATGTGTATATATCTTCTATAGACGTATATCTTTAAAGTATACAAGTGTATATGTTTTATAAATTAGTATGTAACTATATATATATACATATTATTGTATATATATATATATATGTATATCACTATATTATAGTATATATTTTATTTAAAGTAGTACATATATATTGAATGGTGCATATATATGTGTATATATCTTCTAAAGTAGTATATATTTAACGTATACATGTGTATATGTTTTATAAATTAGTATATATATATATTGTAGTGTGTATATATATATATTATACTATTATAGCAAATGTTTTATTTAAAATAGTACGTATAGTCATATATAATTATATATTGAATGGTACGTATATATGTGCATATATCTTCTATAGAAGTGTATATTTAACGTATACATGTGTATATGTTTTATAAATTAGTATATAAGTATATCTATACATATTGTAATGTATATATAATGTAGTATATTTTATAAGTAGTAGTATATATACATTTAATGGTGCGTATACACGTGTATATATCTTCTATAGAAGTGTATATTTAATGTATACATGTGTATATGTTTTATAAATTAGTATATAACTATACAAATATATATTGTAATGTATATACATTATAGTATATTTCATTTAAAGTATTACATATACATAGAATAGAGTGTATATATGTGAATGGATCTTCTATAGACGTGTATATTTAACGTATACATGTGTATATATTTTATAAATTAGTATATAACTATACAAATATATATTGTAATGTATATATATTGCATATATCTCATTTAAAGTATTACATATACATAGAATAGAGTGTATATATGTGAATAGATCTTCTATAGACGTGTATATTTAACGTATACATTACTTTATGTTTTATAAATTAGTATATATATTGTAGTATATACTTTTTTTAAAGTAGTACATATCTTTTGAATGGTGCGTATATATGTGTATATATCTTCTATAGACGTATATCTTTAAAGTATACAAGTGTATATATTTTATAAATTAGTATGTAACTATATATATATACATATTATTGTATATATATATATATGTATATCACTATATTGTAGTATATATTTTATTTAAAGTAGTACATATATATTGAATGGTGCATATATATGTGTATATATCTTCTAAAGTAGTATATATTTAACGTATACATGTGTATATGTTTTATAAATTAGTATATATATATATTGTAGTGTATATATATATATATATTATACTATTATAGCAAATGTTTTATTTAAAGTAGTACGCATAGTCATATATAATTATATATTGGATGGTACGTATATATGTGTAATTGTTTATACTTTATATATTTTTTTAAAAATATATGTTGTATATTGGAGTGTATATAGTGTATATTGGATTTTTTATTTATTTTTTAAACGGGTTTGACCGGTTTTTAACCGGGTTTGACCGGGTCTTGGTGGGTTTGACCAGATTAGGTTTAGTGGGTCGGGGCCGGGTGGGTTTTAATTTTTTTACTGTTTGGCCCGGCCCGGTTAACGCCAAACCCGGCCCGAAACCGGCCCGAAACCCGGGTAAAATGGGAGGGCCGGTTCCGGGTTGGCCCGGCCCGGCCCGTTAGACACCCCTAGTTTCCCTATAATATTTCTGGAGACAAATTACACCACGCGTCTCTTAAAGAAATTAATTGAGCGTTTGGTCATGAAAATCAATATTTTTGGAAGTTGGAGTTGAAATTATGTTTGGCTGAGAATATAAGTAGGAGTTGTTTTTGAATTTTTATGGAATGATTGGGAGTGAAAACAAGTTTCACTTTTTCAAATACAACTCAAGATGTTTTTAATGCCACATAGAAAAGTAAATATTAAAAAATTAACTAAACATGTCACTTTTACAAATTCTGAAAAATTTTCAACAATTATATTCTTCATATTTGCTCATAATCCAAATAGCTGAAGATTTGAATTTTCAACAATAAGAAGTTTAATTTCCAGAAACTAATTAGATGGGGGGGGAATGGGATCTTTTTAAAAATTTGTTAGTATTATTTTCTCTTATAATTTTAATAATTTTTTAATATAAAAATATTATATTCACTGGCTTCTAAATGCGTGTAATCACTTTTTGTCACATGTTTGTCATTGCGAACTAAATTTCATTAAATTGTTACTGATAGCTATAGGGGCATTACCCCTTCACTCGCTAGGATTGCACATTCGTTGACGACTAGTTCCACACTCTAAAGAGGCGTAAACACCTCACTTGCTAAGTTCGGGAATTAGCACTATAAATAGCTCCGGTCTTTTTGTCCTGATTTTCTTACTAAATTTAGCTTTTATTTTTTTAAGAAGGAAAATAAAAGTAATACCACAATTACTTTTACTTTTTCTACAATGAAAATATAAAATTATTCCATATTTAGCAAACCTCTTTCTTAGAGGAAAAATTTTGGACATTTATAAATAGAATACCTCTTCTTATACCATAACACAAAAACAATATTTTGAACATTTATAAATAGAATACCCCTACTCATATCATAACACAAAAACATCCACAGTGTAGTTAAGTTTAGGGGAGATTTTCTCCCAACAGTTTTATGTTTTCGTTAATATCAATATATTTTCATATTTAGGTCATTTGATCAACATATTAATATTATGTTTTTTTATTATAGTTTTCTTTGTCATCTGATTTATCGTCTATATGGTTTACAAACTATTAGCTTCCGCATGACGTCCTCTCGATTTCAAACCCAACAAGTGGTATCAGAGTTTATGGTTCAAAGGTCCAATGGTGAGATGAGATAAGATTAAGCAGGTTCAAAGTGGTTTCAAAATCGAGTTGCAACCAGTTTCGGGATAATGATGACTTTGTCTAGCTACATGTGGAGAAAAGTTTCAACAAATTTTCAACAATCCTGTTGCTAATCCATCTTTAAAACCAAAATTAATTTTCAATCCATGTTTATGGGCTCCAACTTTCAACCCCGCTTACTTTTAATGTTTGGGTTCCTTTCAACTCATGCAGATACTTTTGACGCATGAGCTTCACTTTAACTTGTGCTCACTTTCAATGCAAAAGGATCTACTTTTAACCATGTTCACTATAACACAGGGCTCCAATAATATTAACCCATGCTTTTATTTTTCAATGCATAGGGCTTCAATTTTTAACTCATGTTAACTTTTAATCATGGTAAGCAGCAGTGATATATAAAGATCGTGTGAAGAAGGAAGATCAAGATTATTTTGCCAGAAAATCAAGTCAAAAAGGGGAGATTTGTTCGGGTTTTTGCCCTGATTTCCTTACCAAATTTAAGTTCTACTTTTCTTAGAAGAAAAATAAAAGTAATACCATAATTACTTTTATTTTTTCCAGAAGAAAAATATAAAACTATTTCATATTTAACAAACTTCTTTCTTGGAGGAAAGATTTTTGACATTTATAAATAGAAAATCCCTTTCTCATACCATAACACAAAAATATCACAATGTAGTTATTAAAAAGTCTTATTTAGGGAGATTTTCTCCCAATAATTTTATGTTTTTTTTAATATCAATATATTTTCATATGTAGGTCATTTGACCAAATCATATTAATAATATGTTTTCTTATTATCGTCTATAGGGTTTGCAAATTATTAGCTTCCGCATGAAGCCCTCTCAATTTCGAACCCGACACTTTTCAGTGGGGCCCATTTTTCGGGCTCATATGGTCGAGTTTCCTGTTTACCCATATAGGAGAGGTCATATGACCACGAGTCATAACGATACTCCATAAGCAATAAATAACAACATAATCTCCAGTACATAATCTCACAAAGTGACATCTGTGAAGGTAGAGTACTGTATACATATGCATACCTTGCCCCTACCAGAGATCGAGAGATTAATTCCGACAGACCCTCATTCATAAGCAACAAGCAAATTTAACAGATTACCCAATTCCAACTGACAACCAAAGGAAGCAAATCATAAAACCCTACTCACATATTAATCAAACACTTGAACCCTAACTACTATTACTCCATTAAAAGGCTAAAAACATAAACAAAAACTAATTACTCATCAATACAATTGTAAAACTCTTCTTCATCCTGTGATTTATCTTCTCCATCATTGTCAACAGTGTCATCAAACTCACCTTCATGTACCATGGATGTTCACCAAATTGGCTGGAATCAGAGCTTTTTGGAGGAAAAAATAACCACCTTCTATTTTTAGCTTTTGCAAAAAAAAAAAATTAATATTTTTGAAAAACTTAGATATTTTTGTATATATAATGGTGGATGATGGAGTGGGTTGAAGTGTATTATTAGAAACTTATGGGTAAATTTATTAAGTTGGAAGTATTGGGTTAAAGTGAATTATTATAAAAGTTGGGGCTGAAATTGTTAAGTTGGAAAAGTTGATGGTGAGGTGGAATTATGTAGGTATTTGGCCAAGGTTTTAAAACTTTTGGGTATTTGAAAAAATAGTTTTGATAAAGAGTTGTTTTGTCATACTTGTGCTTTGACAAACATTACTCTTAGAATATTGAACATTCAACCACTACCCATCCACACACTCCTTAATTCACCCCTCCCTAATTTGTTTAACATCTAATATGATTATGTGACTTGCTTCACTCCTTCACATGTGTAGAAATTCACACTACATTTATTTTAAATTTATTTATTTATTTATTAACTACATCCAAGTGATGGTCTATAACGGTGTAAATAGATCATCGTGGTCTACGCATAATCATGATATCAATCGATGCACTACTAAAGGTGTAAGTCTATGGTAGACCAGACTAATTGATGGCTGACATAGGTCATGATCTATGACGGTCTATTAAGTGTCACCACCACTCCAAGATTATCTATTTAAATCTTTTTAAATTAAATTACTTTCTTCCACCAGCCCCAAAACATGTCATTATCTATTTAAATTATTTTTAATTTAATTATTTATTTTTTAACTACATCCAAGTGATGGTCTTTATAAGTGTACATAGATCACCGTAGTCTACGCAAATCAAGATATCAATCGATGCACTACTAAAGGTGTAAGTCTACGGTAGACCAGACAAATCGATGGCTAACATAGGTCATCATCTACGATGGTCTATTAAGTGTCACCACCAGTTCAAAATAGAAAAAATACTTTTTCAATGTTAATAAACGACTACTTTTGTAAGTCATCAGTGTTAACATTTCGTTTTTACTTCATATATAAGGTGTACATCCCTCATTATTTTATTTCATTCACTTTGTTTTGTTTTAAAAAATTCTACAATGTCGCAAGCATCTCAAACATCCAATTCTAAAAATACTCTAATTTGTCCTTATGGGAATGCGGCTATCTTGAGGACGTCACGCATAGATTCAAATTCAGGTCACAAATTTTATAATTGTGCAATTGCGAAGGTGAGGTGTGTGTGTGTTTTTTAAAAGTTAAGTTAATCATTATGTAATTATTATTTTTTTCTAGGATAATGGCGCATGCTCGTTTTTTAAATGGCTTGATGAGCTATCACCTCCAACCAGTCCATCAACGTTGAGTCTGGGACTCGAGACATCAAATTTTTAAGGTTTGGCAAAATTTAATCTACTACAAAGGCTCCAACAATGCGAAACAAATAAAGATTTTCTCATGACTTTGTTCAAAAAAACCGAAGAACAGAGGGTTCACTTTAAAATATTGCTACATGACACCCAAATAGAGAGGGATCAACTAAAACAAAAATTGATTTTGGCCAAAGAAAGGGAGAATGTCCTAAAAATGATGTTATGTGTTATAATGCTAGTATTCGTTCTTTGGAAAAGTGTAACATGGATGTAGTGATATTGAATAAATAATAATAGATCTATTTTTCTATAATGTTAATACTATTTTTGATAGAATCATAGTCGATTAAACAACACCTGAACTTCTATTCGACCATCAGGGTAATGATATACTAAGCATACGGTATATGAAATATTAAGTATGTCTTCTATGATATCAAGCATACACTGTACCAACTATGACCACGCCCTGCATATTCAAATTCCATGCCACAAATCAGTTTGATAGCAACAGATTCAGTGCAGAATCAAAACAAGTTTCATAAAATAAAAGAATAATTGTCATATCCTACCACCAGATATTTATGAACTTAAAAAAAAATTATCATATCCTAACAACTCATCATTCAACAACACATTAAACTACTTAGGATTCAAATGTCTTTTTTCCTAATTTCCTCATCAACACAAGTGTTACTGTTGATTTCATCAACAATGTCCATGACCACATCTTTTTGATCATCTTCAGCTCTTTTTTTCTCAACAGCTGCAGTTGTTTCTTCATTCTGACCTTTTTCTCCTTCTTTATCAGCATCTGCAGCAGCTGGTGCTTCTTCGGTTTCCTTTTCTTCCACACCTTCTTCTCTTTCTTCTCCTGCAGCAGCTATTTCTTCCTCAGCTTCTTCATTTCGTTCACCTGCTGCTTCTTTCTCAACTTCTTCTTTGTCAGCTTTGTCAACTTCTTCTTCATCAGCTTTTTCTTTTTCCTCACCTTCTTGTTCATCTGTTGCCGCTTCTTCTTCTGCTTCTGCAGTTGCTGCTTTTCCACCTTCTTCTTGGCTCTTATCTTCTTCCAGTTCTTCTTCTCCATCCTTCTTTTCTTCTTTTTTTCCTCTTCTGCCACAACAGAGGCCAACTCATCTATTTTTCTCCTTTTTTCTCCTTCTTCATTCCTCTCCAATTCACGAAGGTCCACATGCACTGTATCATCATATTACAAAGTGTTACTAATATTTAAAGCTGAAAATTCATTAACAACATCAATTATTGAATGAAGTTACCTCGCTCGTGTTATCGCTCATCTTTTTCCTTTTTCTTCATTCTTTTCTCTCTGATATAGGCAGCAATATCCAATACCGCTTCCTCGAGCACAGCAACACGCTTATGAAGATCCCCGGGGGGATGAGGTTTCCACTGCATCTTTGGAGGTACTCGGAGAATCATCATCACCAACGCGTACTCCAACGGGGTTACCACCCAAACCTCCGTCATCATCACTGTCCTCATTTGAAGTAAGGAAAGTCACCCCTTCTAACACTTTCTTCAAGCCATCGAGGGCGTTATTCTTCACCTCGTCCGTATATGGCTCAAACATAATCATGTAATCCATCTTCGTCTCACAAACAGTAGTGATGATGTACGGGTGCACGTTCTACAAAATATCAATTAACAATTACATAACATTCGATACAACGGTAGTATTATTGCTTATTAGAAAATAAGTTCATACCTCGGTAACTTTTCCTTTATACTTGAATGAGTCGCCTTCGATTATCTTGTCACTTTTTGTAGTGTTCCATCTGAGGATGCGGAAAATGGGAAAGGGCTCATCCATTGATTTTCCAGCAAATTTCCCAAGATGAGGAAAGGCCTCATAGATCCAAATTTGTAAGCAGTACAGCAGTGAAAAAAATAACTCAGAGTCTATAACAAAATATAAATAAAATGAGAATCTACGATAAACTCACTGAAGAATTTATGGTAGATACCATGAATACCCAGAGAAATCCGAATAGAGCATAGGATGCCTTCTGTTTCTCATCAAATACTTCCTTCTGCTTCTTCAGGTCGCTTTTTTTCTTTAGATACTCCATGGTCAGTTGAAATGTCTCTTTCCCCCATGGATACTTCTCGAAGAAACTCAACGAATCGATCATTCGAATTAGTTTTGTGTCGACAACCTTTGTCGAATATTTTGCAAGTAACATGGTGTTCAAGAACCACAGTAGACAACACTTGAACTTCTGATCCTCGTTCAGTTTATTCCCTCTGATCAGGTGTAACAAGTTGACCGTCGTGATGTTTTTATTTTTCGTCACCTTAAAACAAAAATTGTCCCCCTTTGTTAACACTTTCTTCATTTTTTATTCACTGGGGTATGATGAGCAGTTTAGCCCCGTGATCAAACAAAACTCTTGTAAGCCAAAACGGGCAAGCTTGTTGTTAACGCAGAACCACATCTCATGACACATCTTATCGATCCTGATGCGTCGCAACAGCAAATAATAGACCAACTGCCCATTGAACTTGAGATGTTCCGGCAGGTTTCTCAGGTGTCCAAAACAGGACCGCTTGAATTTTTTCTTCAATTTTTAGTCGACAAGAACTTGCTTAAATTCTCGATAAGCAACCATTCTTGATCTGACTGATATCTTTGTCGTAAAAGATCCGACCTCGTCAATTATCGTTCAAAGGTCATACCGCTCCACGGAAATGCACCTTGAAAGATATGGCACGGACAAGAAATCATTATCCCTATCATCACTATTACTCTCTTCACTGTCATCACTGACACTCCGCTTGGCAACATCTTCACTAGAATCGACGTAGTCGCTTATCTCCTTTAACTCCGAATCTGATTCGGACACCGACTCTTCAATTTTTTTTCTTTTTGAGACATTTCCAATTGCCTCAGCTCTTCTTTTTCTACTGCTACCAGGGGTACCGACTTTGCATTTAGGAATGATGTTTTTTTTACCCATTTTCAACATAATCTACACCTGAAGAACAAATCTTCCATTTTCAGTTCATAGACCACAAGTCTATCAATAGAAATAACTCAATGCTCAAATGAAAATCCCACAAAAAAGTTAATAAACACCCCACCATTAAACAGTTCACTACACAAACATACAATAACTAAACTAAAATCCAACATGCAATATCAAAACACAACAATTACTAAAAATCAAACTAGTGCACCTAATCAAACTAATTAGCTATTAATATTTCAATTTTCACTATTTCAGCAATCATGTTTTAAAAGAATTTCATATGTCTTAAAATTGATTTCAATCTAGGGCATTCTCATTTCATAGACCACGGGTCTACGGACAGAAACAGGTCGCTGTTCAAATCAAAATGCCAAAATCACTCTTCAAACAGCTATTATCCCACCATTCAACATTTCGTTGCTAAAAAAAACCACGACTAAACCAAAACACCAAATTCAAAAAAAAAAAAATCCTATATCACTACGAATCGATTAGCAAAAAAAAAATCGTTTAAACGGATCTAGAAATGATCGAAACTTGATTTTAACTAACCTTACGAAGCAACAACAACCCCTTAGCAGCTGGAGAAGATAACGAAAAGAAAATGGCATTTTTGGGAGAAGGAGTTGGGAATTGAAAAGGAGAGAGAGGGTGAGTTTTTTTTAATAGTGGAATAAGTGAAGGGTGTTAGGTGTATTATATTAAATTTGTAAGGTTGTAAAAATGATGAATTGGTCCCTTGACCTATGTGTGGGCCCCACTTTTTTCCACTTTTTACACCCTAAACCTAAAAAATAAATCAAAAAAAATAATTAAGTGGGTATTTGACAAATTAGTTTTGGAGGGTTCCTTCTTTGCCAATTATTCCAACCTTTTTTTCTCCCTCTGGTGTATAGTCATTCGTAAAATTGAATATCTCTGTCGAAAAACATTGAAACTAGGCTTGTCCTTGATTCTTATTGTCAATCGACTGACACAACAGATCCATCAAACTGACAATGTTAAGGTAATTTGCAGCCAATAAAAGTTCATGTAGTTCAATCAAGCTCTTGTTCGCGAATTCTTTTATTTCTTCTTTGTTTGATTCCTCTCTCTTGTTTGCATGCTTTTTCATGTACTTGATAATTTTGATTAGGGTTTTTGTATCAACGTTTGAGAGTGGGATGACGGTTAAATCGTGCTCCACCATGTCTTTTATGGTTTTTGATTGAATCGCTATAGATTCTTCAATCTCAAATTCGTCATCTTTAGACTTCAGATGACTTGAGGATTAATATTTTTTTCGGTTCAATTTCTGATGATGATGCCATTGATATTTGGGGAGAAATTGTTTTGAGAAAAAATGTAAAAACGTACGTAGAATATGTTGAGAGCCAGTGGCGGAGCCACATACATTTCAGGAGTTCATCTGAACCCCCTTCATCGGAAAATTATACAATTTTTATATGATCCAAAATATTTTTATGTATATATAGTAGATGTTGAACCCCCTTCGACTAGTCATATATTTACTTCTGATCTCCCTTGGTGAAAATTCTGATTCTGCCACTGTTGAGAGCCCGAGAGGTATGTAGGGCGGCATAGTGTATTTATAATTAGTGATTGATTATTTATTTCTCCTAGTCTTTACTCCCTCCGTTTCATAATAAATGAATTGTTGAATTTTAACACACAGATTAAGGAAAAAGCATTAAAGACGTAAATTTAACACAGTTTTTCATTTTTACCCCAAAAAAAGAAAAAATTGACTTTGTAATATCTTTTCAAAAGTTAATTGGTTGTCAAATCATAAGGGTAAATTTGAAAAAAAATTCAATGATTCACTTATTTTAAAACACCAATAAATACCCCAACAATTCACTTATTCTGAAACGGAGGGAGTATTAGTTTATATGAAAATAGAATCTATGAAAAGAAATATTTTGTTTTCTTTCACACTTCTAGAAGTTTTTGAAATTAGAATAATTATATTTATTTTATTTTACATTGGTCGAGTAATTTGTATTTTTGTTTTCCCAAACCTTTACAAACTAAAGTTTGTTTTACCACTTCCCTATTTTACTTTTAGCCGGTGTACAAATTATTTTGGAATGACAATATGAAAATCAAATAACGACGACATTATTTAATGAACCGTTACACAAAAAAATATGTAAAATTAGACCAAGTATGAATGTACAAAAGGTGAATTGCAATTTTGAATTAATTTCATAAATTCACAAAATCTCATACTCACTCCATTTCAAAATAATTAGCCCTTGTCGACTTGATACTCTTCTTAAGAAAATATTCCTTAGAGGTTTATTTTAGCAAATTAGTCTTATTAATTATATTTTAAAAATATAAATATGAGTATATACACTTTATATAGTCATTTAATAATAGAATAGTTTTAAAAGAACATAACAAAATAATTCTCTTGATTTTATAAATAGGACAACTAATAAATTGAGATAAATATTTTTTAAAAATGTCAATTGTTTTGAAAGGAAGAAAGTATATTTATTGTTCTTCAAACTTCCTTAGGCTTCAGTGAAGTTCTTTAAATCTAGATTATGAGAAAAATCTTGGATTGTGGAAGGTGATTTGCAGGGGGGAAAAGAGGGTGGTGGGGGAGCTGAAGAAGAAGATAGAATTCTCTTATAATTTTAATAATTTTTTTAATGTGAAAGTATTGTATTCACTTGCTTCTAAATGTGTGCGCGCACATTGTCCAATTCAGTCATCTTAGATGTCACATAAACAACAACAACAACATACCCACCCAGTGTATTCCCACTTTATGGGGTCTGGGATCTGGAGAGGATAAGTACGCAGTCTATACCCTACCTTCGAAGAAGTAGGGAGGTTGTTTCCGTTAAATGTCACATAAGTTTGATCAATAATCAGAGTGATTAAAAGATTTATATTTTAAGGGATTAAGTGTTCAGTTAACATAATCATGAGCAGAAAGGTTCAACTAACAAACAATCTGAGCCAAGTAGATAAGTCTTACAGGTCATTCCATCTTTTTTAAAGTTTATCATTCTAGATAAATCTAGTATCGAAATTCTTTTTTTAAAAAAAAAATATTTTGCAACTTTTTTTTTGTTTAATGTCACGTGTATGTTACTGATAACTAAATTTCATTGAATTGGAAACATATAGTACTACTTTTTCTATTCCTTTTTGCTTCATTGAATTGTTACTGATAGCTAAAGAGGTGTTAAACACTTCATTCATTAGGATTACACATTCATTAACCACTAATCTCACACTCTAAAAAGACGTAAACACCTCACTTGCTAAGAAAGGGAATTAGCACTATACTACATATGCAACAAATAACAACTCAATACCTTACCCCTAGCCGAGGTATAAAGACTATTTTCGATAGACCCTCGATCATAAGCAACAAACAAATTTAACAGATTATCCACTTCCAACTAAAAATTAAACGAACCAAATCATAAAAACCCAACTCACACATCAATCATTAAACAATAACAGTAAGAAGTACACAAACTAATTACTCAACAGTGTCTTCTGATGTTACCCCTAACTAGGCTAGAGAGGCTATTTCCGACAGATCCTTGACTAGAAGCAACAAACAAATTGAACAGATTATCCACTTCCAACCAAAAATCAAACAAATCAAATCATAAAAAAATCAACTCACACATCAATTAAACAATAACAACAAGTAGTCTAAACCTCAAATCCAGTAGGATCCAGCCAATCATAATCATAAAAGTTCCAATAAAACTAATTTAAACCCTAATTAACTACTCCATTAAAAGGCTAAAACAAAACATAAACACAAACTAATTACTCAACAGTGTCATCTCTTCTTTTTCCTCCTCTGGCATTGCCATCGTCGACGTCGTCATCACTCTCTTCCTCCAGATCATCGACAGTATCATCAAACTGTCCTTCATGTGCCCACTCATGTTCACGACGAACCTTACCCTCTTCCTCTGGTGTACAATCATTAGTGATATTGAATATCTGTCGAACAGCATCGACTGATTTGTCCTTAATCTTATCAGCAATTGTCTGGCTCAACAAATCAATCAAACTTTTAATGTGAAGGTAATCTGCAGCTGATATAAGTGTTAGCAGATTCTTCTTGTTTACGAACTCCTTATCAAATTCTTTGATTTCTTCTTCGTTTGAATCTGTCTTCTCTCCATGCTTCTTCATGTACTCGATAATTTTGATTAGGGTTTTGCTATCAACGTTTGGGAGTGGGATGAGTGTGTACTCGTCTTCCACCATGTTTTTTATGGTTCCTGATTGAATCGCGATGGATTCTTCAACCTCAAATTGGTCATCGTTAGATGATTTGAGGATTAACATCTTTTTCTGTTCGGTTTTCGATGATGATGATGATGCCGCCATTGAATTTCAAAAAATTGTAGTGTGAGAAAGAAAGAAAAACTCGAAATTAAGGAAGAATATGTTGAGAGGTAAGGGAGGAGGAGTGTATTTATAGTTTTTGTTTTAACCTTTTCTAGTCATGTTCCTAATCTTTATTGGTTTAGGAGAAAGTTGCTTATTTTACTAATGATTTCTCAAACCTAAACATATTAAAGTTTGGTTTACAATTTCCCTAGTAGAGGAATTGGGAGACGTGCTTCTACTCGTTTTGACGTGTCATAATTTCAAATTAATATTTTCATTTGAACATATAATTTGAGATCATAATTTTAAAAGAGAAAAGGCTCAAATATGTCACTGAACTATCAGAAATGGCTCATTTATGTCATCCGTTAAAAGTTGGGCTCATTCATGCCATCGCGATAGATTCTTCAACCTCAAATTGGTCATCGTTAGATGATTTGAGGATTAATATCTTTTTCTGTTCAGCTTTCGATGATGATGATGATGATGATGATGATGATGCCGCTATTGAATTTCAAAAAATTGTAGTGTGAGAAAGAAAGAAAAAATCGAAATTAAGGAAGAATATGTTGAGAGGTAAGGAAGGAGGAGTGTATTTATAGTTTTTGTTTTAACCTTTTCTAGCCATCAGAGGCGAACTCAGGATTTGAAGTCTGAGGGTGCACCAGTATTGTCAAAGGCATGCATAAGTTCTGAATAAAGACTCAAATTTGTGTTGATCGCTCTCCTCGTTTAATGTGCAGTTTAGGTTCTAATTTATAAGATATATTTTCAATGAGGTTTTTCTGGAGATACGAACACTTAACAATTGATATTTCACTTAATAAAAAAAAACAATTTCTGTGTTCATATATTTGTCATTCATGTTTATATTATTAGTCTTGAACTAGACATATGTTTATATTTTTTCTCCTTTATGCTTATTTTTGTTAAATCTCACATTTTATTTATAATTTGTGCTTAAATATAATGGACCTTGAAGCTTTTTTTGCCCTTTTTTGCTTTTACTAAGGTGATGAGAATTGCCTTTAAAATTAGAACTTGGTTGAGGAGAATAATATCTATCCATTTCAAATTTTCAATTCACAAGAATCAATAACAAATTCCTACAAAATAAAAAATTCATCGAGAATATAAATAATTAAATATAAATAAAATTAATTATTTATTTTTAATCAAAGTCCATAAACTTAAATAGAAGCATAAATTTTACACACTATAACTTTCAAGCAATAAATAAATATTAAAAGCATTTATGATTTAACATTATTCAAAGTTAAAAAAAAAACAAAAGGAAGAGATGTATACCTGTTAGGGTCAAATGGAGAATTGAAATTGCTCCTTTAATTCTAGTTTTCACTTTTCAAAGAGTTTGACTTTTGGGGGAATTTGGGAAATACAGGATTTGAAATTTAGGGGAGTGGAGAATTGAAATTGCTCCTTTAATTTTAGTTTCCACTTTTCAGGAGTTTACTTTTGGGAAAATTTGGGAAATACAGGATTTGAAATTTAGGGGAGTGGAGAATTGAAATTGCTCCTTTAATTCTTGACAATTAAATGTTACTATGTTAGGTAAATGAAAGATTTGAAATTTAGGGGAGTGGAGAATTGAAATTGCTCCTTTAATTCTTGACAATCAAATGTTACTATGTTAGGTAAATGAAAAAAAAAAGAGGCATTCATCAAGAATCGAAACTGCAATGTCGGGGCCCAAAGAATGCTAGCATATGAGTTCAGAACCAGTGCACCCAGACATTTTTTGTTATTGAGGGTGCACAATTATATATATTAACTCTTTAATAGGATATCTATACATATATATACGATTTTTTTTTAAAAGTTACCGGGTGCACGTACACCCTCGACTAACCACGTGAGTCCGGCTTGTCATGTTCCTAATCTTTATTGGTTTAGGAGAAAGTTGCTTATTTTACTAATGATTTCCCAAACCTAAACATATTAAAGTTTGGTTTACAATTTCCCTAGCAATCTTTTCCTAGAGGAATTGGGAGACCTGCTTCTACTCGTTTTGACGTGTCATGATTTTAAATTAATATTTTCATTTGAACATATAATTTGAGATCATAATTTAAAAAGGGAGAAGGCTCAAATATGCTACTGAACTATTAGAAATGACTCATTTATGTCATCCATTAAAAGTTGGGCTCATTCATGTCATCGCCGTTATAAAACCGGTTCATCCATATCATTACTTTTTAACGATGGTTTTCAAAAAAACTGTTTTGCCACGTGGCCTCTTATGAGAGGTTCACGTCATTTTTAAATTTTTTTATTTTTTTTAAGTTTTGATCAATTAAGAAGAATTCACTCACACCCAACCTATCACCTTAATCCACTTTAATATTACTCTTAATTTTGACCCTAGATTTAAACATATATATAATCATTTAGTCTTTGAACATGAAATTTACACACTTGAATACTACGTTTAAAATAATATAGGTTAGAATAATTAATAATTTAAAATGACAAATGAATAAATTATGATTAAAAAATAATTTGTTTTGACTCTCGAAATCCGAACATCATCACATAATTTAGGACGAAGAGAATACCACATACATGAAGGACCACAACTTTTAATTAGGAAGAATACCTAAAAATTCCTTCTAAATTTGGATTATAAGTTGTATAATTGAATTATTGGTAGTCTTAATTATTTCGTGGACTTGGCTATTTGGTAGCCTTTATACTCTTTAACGTGGACGAGACGTAGAGCATAATTTATTTTTAGGCGTTTTAGAGTTTAAAAAAATATAAAATAAATAAAAGACCATCATTCAGGTACATAGGGTGTTTTCAGTCCACATAGTTTTTAGTGTTGTTTGGTACCTACTCACGCAGACACTATTTATGTGTATATTAATGGATCTTTAATGTGTATATTAAAGAATCCACCCACACAGAAAAAAGTTATGCTCTACGTCTCGTCCACGTTAAAGAGCATAAAGGCTAACAAATAGCCAAATTTACGAAATAATTAAGACTATCAATAATTCAATTATAAAACTTATAATCCAAATTTAGAAGGAATTTTTAGGTATTCTTCCTAATTAAAAGTTGTGGTCCTTCATTTATGTGGTATTCTCTTCGTCCTAAATTATGTGATGATGCTCGGATTTCGAGAGTCAAAACAAATTAATTTTTAATCACAATTTATTCATTTGTCATTTTAAATTATTAATTATTCTAACCTATATTATTTTAAACGTAGTATTCAAGTGTGTAAATTTTATGTTTGAAGACTAAATGATTATATATATGTTTAAATCTAGGGTCAAAATTAAGAGTAATATTAAAGTGGGTTAAGGTGATAGGTTGGGTGTGGGCGAATTCTTCTTAATGGATCAAAAAAAAAAAATGACGTGGACCTCTAATAAGAGGCCACGTGGCAAAGCAGTTTTTTAGAAAACCACCGTTAAAAAGTAATGGCATGGATGGACCAGTTTTATAACGGCGATGGCATGAATGAGCCAAACTTTTAACGAATGGCATAAATGAGTCATTTCTGATAGTTCAGTGACATATTTGAGCTTTTTTCCATTTAAAAATCATGAGATGAATTTCAAATTCTCAAAAAGATCGTGATTTGAAATTCTAAATCATGATTTCAACTTTTTAAAATATAAAATTTACTCACAAGTTTATATTTTGTGAAAACAAACTCATTATTTCATATTTTATTTAGAAAGAAAAAGGAAAAAGAAGACTCAGGCTCAGTGTGAAGAGATTGCTTGTACCATTTGTGAAAAGATTATATTAAAGAATAATTAGTTGTTATTATTGTTGATTAGTGGAACTTTATAAATTACGTGCACTTGAAAGTTTGTGATCACAAACATTTTTTATAAAAAAAAAACATGCAGACATGCAATTTATCAACACCTTGTCTTAGGATATTACGATATCTTATTCGATTGTAGTATTACTTTGTGATAGTTTTATGGCGGTCTTGTTTCTGTTATTATGTCTTTCTAGACTTTTTTTTTCTGAAGTTGAGGGTCTATCGAAAACATCGTCTCTACCGCACTTTTGAGGTAGTTGTATGGACGGCATAAACTTACCCTTTCAGATCCACTTTGTAAAAATATGCGGGGTATGTTATTATTGTTGTTTCAACTAAATAAATGTTAATGGTGTTTAACAGTCTATTGGATGTTTTGGGGGCCTGCTTTAAAAATTTTAAAAGTTTAGAGCTAGATTTAAAGCTATTAAGATATACTCAGTGCTCGATTCAAACTTTGTTGTTTTCAGGTATTTTATGGATAAACTTGAAGTCTGCTTGAAATCATAGCCTTCAGAAGGTCCACATTCTCTTAAATTGAGAAAAAATCTAATGTTTTTAAAGATCCACTCTTAATAAACCCATCATAAAGTTCTAAATTTTTTTCAAACTTTTGGAACCTTAGCATATACTATAACACTTCCATTTTATAAAGCTTTATCATGTTAAATGACACATGTTAATTTCTGCTAGCTAAATTTCATTGAACAAAAGGGCAGCACGGTGTATTAAATGCCCCACTATGCACGGAACCCAGAGAAGGCTAAACCAGAAAAGTTTATTGTATGAAGCCTAGTATTTTTGCAAGAGGTTGTTTCCACAACTTGAACCCCGTAACCTCCAAATCACATGGAGACAACTTAACCGGTTACTCCAAGGTTTCCCTCCAAATTTCATTGAACTAGAAACACACTCTTTTTTCTTCTTGCCCTCCTAGTTATACACTACCAGGAACATTTCTTTTTATCAGTAAAATACCCAGATTTCATGTCATCGAATCATTCAATTATTTCAAACTTTCACAAGTTGAAGTGAGCTTTTCGTCTCCTCAATTCACACAGTTATAGCAAGATGCCTCATGGAATAGGATCGCGATTACAAGATCAGAAATTGTAACAAGAGTGCAGAAAGGAAGAGACGTAGAATGACTTCGTATACATAGTGTTACAGACTGTAGCAATCAGAACATAGCTGTTTATGCCGATCTATATTCTTGATGGGTCAAGCAGCAGACGGGCGTGGCAATCTTTTGGCAATTTCCTGCAAGTAAAGCCATCAACAAGTGAATATTATCAATGTTTTGTGTTCAAATGCAGGCCTAGCGAAAAATAAGGCATAATGGAAGATAAGGATCTACATATGCGACTACAAGTAGTATGTTATCCTTTACGTTCTATTGTTCTCTAGGAGTCACAAGTCCGGTCAGAGATTTATATGCCAGTACGAAACATAGAGAACTTCTTGTACTACTTCTGTTGCATCTTATCGATATGAGATTAGAGCTAAATTGAACATAACTAATTTCGGCGAACACAAAATCCTCAGAAAACTCTCTTTATCAGACTGAAAGTTCAGGCCGGTATTGTCCTCCCCTTGCCAACAATACACGAGGACCAGAAAAGCAAGAGGAAACTCAAGGGTCCGATGAGGATGAATAAAATGAACAAATGGCAGCTGGATTAAGTTTTAGACAGTTGCAGAAACAATGTAGGTTAATAGCATTTGAATTCAATGCACGCACCTATAAAGGTCCTAATTAAATTTATACACCTTAAAAAGTTGACATTTCGCTTTTGAGAAATGACATTACGAACGTACCTCAAACAGCTGGTTGATGTTATCAGCTGTCTTAGCGGATGTTTCTATAAAGAACATACCATTCTTTTCAGCACAGTCAATTCCATCCTTCAAAAGTTAATACCACAAAAAGATCAGAATAGCAGAAATAATTTTCATGTCTAACAGTGCTAGCGGTAAAAACTTGACGGTACTCACTTGTGTCGTTACTTCTCTTTTTTCGTCGAGATCAGCTTTGTTGCCAACCAGAGCCATGACTATATCAGGGCTCCCATGTTTTTGCAATTCCTACAAATGGCAATCATTTAGCAGCTACTAAGTAGGACATTGTACGCATGACTAAATTTCAGAAATTGCGTATCATTTAGCACTAGCTTGTCCGACAGGATGACTAATCACATGGAAAGTGAAGATTTATAAAGCCGGCCCACCTGCTCAGATTGAGGTATAGTAATTACTGTTGTTGTTTGTCTGACAGACTGACTCATTTAGAGAACGAAGAAACACCAAATGAATTGGACATCAATAAACATGAAGCGGCAAATGTGGCATTATCTTTTGTGCTGATCGTCATCTCTAAGATATGGATCTCATGCAGAATACCTAAAGCTTGAATTATGGCCTAAAGAAATAATTTACAGTATCCCACATTTTGACATGATCTTTTCTATTACAGCATCATTTGCATCAAAAAATTGATAATTTGTTCACACATACAAAAATACGTGCAATCAGCAGCAGAAGTTAAGACCACCTTTTAATAAGTACAAGCAGCAGCAATTTTCTTCATTTTATGCCAGGGAGATTTTGGGTGGTCTGTGATCTATTGGAATCTTAATTATGCCTGACAACACAAAAAGCAATTTTATCTCTCTATTTAGGATGACCTTCCTGAAAGTTAATAAGCTAGTACCTCCTTTCCAAAATATATGACCCACTTTAGTTGCACGAGGAATAAGAGCACAATATTAGAACAGATTAATATATCCCCAGGGCTGTGATCTGGTGAGAGCGCAACTTGTGATGTGTGGCTTAGGCACATGTGATTGGTTCGAACCTTACCGTAAACAAAAGCCTGACATTTAAGCAAAGAAGGGTAGAAGGCAGACCATTATCCACTGGCTCCCAGGGGTTTCTCAGTTATCAAAAGTAATATATATTGAACAGCATTGTCAGTGTAATCTCACAAGTAAGGTCTGTGGAAGGTAGGGTGTACGCAGAGTGGCAGCCCTTACCCCTACCTTTGTGGGGTATAGAATCTGTTTCTGAAGACCCTCGGCTCAAAATAGAAAATAGTTGGGCATACCAATGTCGGATTCAGGTAATATATTAAGGTAGAAACTAGTTTTTCATCCTTTTGAATTATTAGCGGGTGAAACTATTCTTTTAGGGGAAACAAGCTCAACAATTCTTGACATAGGAGCTATTTGACAATTACATTTTGAGATTCTCATTAATCTTGTTTCAACTTGCAAATTCTCATTTCTTCCATTGAAACTATGAAAAGAGAATCTTAAATAAATAATGAACTTAAAAAAGAACGATCATTGGCTAAGTTGCTTCACCAAATATGATGCTCTAATGAACTACTATCAATATCTTATCACAATAAAGTTTTGTAAAAGGAAGACTTCGACAGTTATCTGGCCATCAAATGTTCAACAAGGATTATTTGGTCAATTTACCCAAGGTATTCTACTACAATTATGGCCGAGAGACGTAAATTGGCAAGATTTTCTTTTGCAATTTGTTGTTTTTGGCATACAAGTACTTTAGTATCTTCATTAATTTGGTTGTTAATACTTTTCATTGCACAGTATTTTTATCGTAGCTTTTTTATACTTGTATCCGAGGGTCTATTGAAAACACACGATCTATACCCACAAAGCACAAAGGTAAGGTATGGTCTGCATACACCCCAACTTTCTCAGACCCCACTCATGGACCACACAGAGTATGCTATTGTTATTGCTTGTATACGCACAAGTATTAGGAAACATTTTTGATCAAGCACAATTACCAGAAAAAAATGCTTTTTGATCTTTTTGGTTTACCGTTTATCTTTATCTGGATTGCTCAATCCTATTGCTTATGCTTATGACTAGGGGACTGGGTGAGTGAGGGGTACCTGTGTGGCTAGCCCAACATATCTACCCAGAACTATGACATATGTTTATGAATAAGATATTATATATTTCAAAAGATATTTACGATGAGTTGTTTAAGTCGTCTTACTGTGGCAACTTTGTTGAAATAATTACCTACATTTATGACCAAGTCTTAACAACTGTTAACCTCGCCTATCCACGTCCATGTCCTAAATTTGAAAATTTAGGTGAAAATAAATCTGACTTGTAGATCCCCACACACTATCAGGTTGATCCCCACGGCTAAAGTACCGTCTCAATAAAATTAGTGGTTTAAAGTCAAACTTAAAGCAGAGGCTTTAGATATATAAATATACATACAAAAATAATATTATAATAATTGAGAGTTGTTTTTTTGTTGTTATATATTAATTGTTTTTGGTGTAATATTTTGAACAACACATGACATTAACTTCGCATATAATACGATTTTTAATAAAAGAAAGATTCATTCTAGTTAATAAGATGTTAGCCATTTGTTTGCAATACATTAAACTTAGATGATGTTGTTAAAACATTAATTATTTGTATGAAGTTTGAGTTGTTTAATTCGAAGTTCTAAAATATTTCTAGTAAAAATTAGATATTTCTTTCTTTTTCTATTTTTTTAGGAAATTTTTTTCAAAAGTATTTCACAATCTTCATTATTATTTCAAATGAAACTGAAATCATGAAATTTACTATTAAATTTTTTTGACGCTTCAAAATTTTGGGGCCTAAAGCAAACGCTTTATTAGCCTTACCCTTGAGGCACCCTTGATTGGGTACCCTCACTTGTACCCATGTTAGAAAGTTTACTTTTTTATTTTAGTTAATGATGATGGAGTGACTGAATGACCATATAAGGGGATTGGATTCTTTCACGGATAACAAGATTCAGCTCCATTCGAACAGGGGAAGCATATTAAGTCACAAGAAAAGGTGCAAACTCCAAAGATATAAATAAAACAAACCGCTGCTATGAACAAGTGTCGAAACAGAAGTAACAAGGGGCAATCATTAACACGTTAATAATTTTTCTATCAAACAAAAGAGACAGAACGCTCGCTTCAATTCTTATAAGAGAAATACCTTGACCCAGTATTGTGCTTTGGCAAAAGACTCGGGACTAGTAATATCATACACAACCACTGCGACTGCAGCACCTCGGTAGTATAATGGTGCAAGTGCTGCATACCTGAAAGCAAGGCAGACAGCAGAACTTGAGGGTCTTCTTTACAACTATCTTTTATCAATCATTAGAGACTTCACATTTTTATTCCGACTCAAGGGTTGGTCAGCTAACTCACAGGGGATTTCTCAGTTATTGGACGAAATTATTTATCAAGAGCAGAAAGAGATAAATACAACATGAAACTTGGCTCGCAATACCTCTCTTGACCAGCTGTGTCCCATATTTCAAATTTAACTGTAGTTGAGTCTTGCAAGGCTATTGTTTGAGACAGAAAAGAAGCTCCTATAGTCACCTAAAATCATCCAAGCAACAATTATAAACTATTATCGAAGAACCTGAGATACATAACATAAACGGACACAGTCCACTGAAACACACACACCAGAAGGTAAAGAAAAAAGGTGGGAGGTGAGAACCGAATACAATATATAAACGTTACATGATATAAGAACATGTTTACCATTTTGGAATAGCATATTCATACCTTAGATGTCGGATCAAATTGACCCCGTACAAAGCGCAGAACAATACAGCTTTTACCAACACCAGAATCACCCAAGAGTACCAGCTGCAAATGATGTTTGGGGGAAACGGCAATATCAGTATCACAAATAGGGTGCAAGGGACTTATTAAATCATATTTTGACAAAGAGCATAGTTTTCTTTTTTTTGATAAGGGGTATTTCATTCATAAACAAGGCCGAGTTGGCCATATACAAAGGAAAAAACGAAAGGTAAAGAATCTACAAAATCTAATTCTCTACAAAGTCCACCCTATTCTTCCCTACAACTAAGGATTTTATGGTGCACCAAAACAAAATAAGATACCGGAGGCTATTCATTGCTTGAGAAAAACTCAACTCTACCCCCTCAAAATCTCTCCTATTTCTCTCATTCCAAATAACCCACATCAACACAAGAGGGACCAAATTCCATGCCTTACGCCTTCTCCTCCTATTCCCATTCTCCAAAAAAACATTAAATCTTTCACAAATTTTGGCATAATCCAAGAAATTCCGAACCACTGAAGCATATCCCACCATAATCTCATGGTAAAGGAACAACAAAGAGAATAGCTAGATAGTATCCAAAGCTGTTAGCCCACTTTTGAATGCATGAAAGAAGACATAAAAAGCTACAGTCCACGCCTGTGCATTGAAGAAATCCATTCAATTCAGGAGAACATATGTACTCCAACCACGAAACTGATTCAACATAAATAGTCATAATCAGAAAGTTCCAGAAGCACCAATTTTCATAAACACGACATACAGTACTGAAAGTTTATTCAAGCAAGAAGATAAGTTGGCTAAAGTTTAGCAGTAAACAAAGGCATGACCCTAAATATGCTCATTGAGACGTTCCCGCCCAATTTCCATAACAGCCATTCAGGCCTATATCTCCAAGCCACTACACTTTCTAAAGTCTGTCAGTAAGTCTCAGTTTGATCATCTAATGAACTTTAGATAGCGATTTAAAAGGTCACCAACAAACATGAAAGAGTAAAAACAAAAGGGCATCCCAATGCACAAAGCATCTCGCATTCACGCAGAGGCCCGGGAAGGGCCGCACCTGAAGGGGTTTGAAAGAGTATATTCTTTTTTGATTACTACGATTATTATGAGAAATATATTTGCCAGTTAGCTCAAACTATTATATTGACTCAAACATGGACCTTCTAGTAATCCGTTCCTCATCAGAAATAAGGAATGACAATAAAAATGAGTGGCAGCCATCATGATAATCAAGCACCTTCATTTTTTGATGTATATCTATTAGACAGAGAGATTAAAAAAAAAAAAAACTATGTTTCAAATAGAACTGAGGTCTTACTGACAATCATCTCCGCACTTACTGACAAGCCCGCACTTAATCATGTCCTCAACTTGCTTTAGCCGGAGAAGCGTGAAGTGACGAAACCCTGATCTTTATGAAATGACGAAGCGGAGCGGAAGATGTAATAACTAATACAGAGATTAGTAATTGGAAAAAGATCTTTTTGATTACATGGTAATATATACACGTTAATTAAACTATTTACTTTATCAAAAGATTTATAGCATAAGCAATGTGATATGGACACTAATAGTCTACTATCATCTTAATATCATAGATGTTAGGATTGTAGAAACAACTCCCTCTGTCCCAATTTACGTGACACCATCTGTGGAGCATGGATTTTAATATACTTAATGGACTAACGTATGGTATAGGCAGCTCGTGAACCAACTACAAATATTAGAGTTAAATAAATAGTTTGCAGAAACCCATCTCATCAAATTAAAATTTGATTAGTTAAATGAATTTGAAAAATTGTGACATTTTTACGAAATAACATAGCTAGAATTGTGTCAAACATATAAAGTTGTAAAAAATAGGAAGAATGGCATAAATTGGAACATATGGATTAATACTTTGCCATAGCACAAAGGGCTCATCCCAAAGTTTCAAACTTTACCTTCACTTTAAGATTTTTAGGATCCACTGCTCCACCTCCACCATTGGGATCAAGTCCAGCGGCCAGCCCCGAATTCCTATCTGCATTAGTCAAAAGGAAGTATTAAACACAACATTGGATAGGACTCCCTATATTTCAAGTTTTTTTTGTTGGTTGATAATTGTGGTATCGGGGCCAGCTTTCGCACACCTCAACTAAATCCACGGGACACCTGTCACCTGTCACCTCCCACCAGCAATAAATATCTGGTAACTCTGTCAACCAAGGCTAGGACTTATGGGAAGAATCAACTAGCGTTTTTTGCCTCTATTCGAATGTGAACCTAAGACCTCCAGTTCTCAACCCACTTCATTGACCACTATGCCACACCCTTGGGTGCTTCCTTCTGTTTCAATTTGTTTGTCTTACTTTTCTTTTTAGACCGTTTAAAAAAGAATGTTTCTTTCCTTTTTTTGGAAACTCTTTAATTTCAACTTTTCAGATGGCAGTTTAAGATCACAAGATTAAAGGACATTTTGATATATTTCGCATATCTTTTAGTTTAAGACCACAAGAATCAAAAACTTTCTTTACTTTCTTCCACTCCGTGCCAAGTTAAAACCGGCAAACAAATTAAAACAAAGGGAGTATCACCTTCCCCACCCCTAGTCCCAACCACAACCTGATAAACAACAACAAATATACCTCTATCCCAAACAATTTGGGGTCAGCTATATAAATTCCCACTTCTTCATTTAAGCTCATTTCATATCATCATCATACTGAGCACAATTTTAGTGTAGATACAGAAAGATTAAAATAAAAATAAATCATCAGACCTAAGGGTGTGGACAAGTGCTCAATGAAATGGGTCGAGAACCATGAGGTAGAAGGTTCAAATCCTACATCAACAACAACATACCCTGTGTATTCCCACATAGTGCGGTCTGGGGAGGGTAAAGTGTATGCATTCCATACCACTACCTCCAGAGAAGTAGAGAGGTTGTTTTCGATAGACCCTCGGCTCAGGACAAAAGGACAGTAAACAAAGTCGTAATAGAACATAAAACAAGATGAAATAACAGAAATAAGAAACCCACAGAGTATTACTATACACTATCTAACCGAAAGTACACACCTCACCCAAACCCTGCGAACAAGAAACTCCAATCTACGAGCATATCCCTACGACTACTAGCATGGCTACACCATGCAATCTTATCCTAAGTTGCTCGGACTCTCCAAAAATGTTGCCACACCCATGTCAGATCCTTTAAAAATACATTATTTTGGAGGATCCAACATGCACCCGTTGACATTTTTGACGAGTCCAAGCAACATAAATCTTATCTACTAGCTACGACTCACTCCCACGAACTAGCCATCTAACCTAATTTGCATCCTCCATGTCTTTCTCCCTAGGGTCATGTCCACAGTAAGCTGTAACGACTCCATGTCAAGTAGGTTCAAATCCTAGCAGATAGAAAACACTAGGTGATTTCTTCACATCTGTTGGTGGACAGAGTTATGTGCTTGTTGCTGCTTGTGGCAGGTGGTAGGTATCCCATGGAATTAGTCGAGACTGTATAGATTAAAATAGAATTAGCAAATATACGCCATCTCGGGTCGAGTAGAATTGGAATTTGCCCATGATCGAGTCACCTCGGGAACGATACCTAGATAGAGTATGCCCTCTCGGTCTAAATAAAAATAACGAAAGGCCACTAGCGATAGCGAGTGTGCACTAAAGGACAAACAGGGAGCCAATGTGTCAGGGCTCTCAGGTACGTGAACGATCCTCAACAAGTTTGTGCCAGACATGGAGTATTTGGCTGGCATCTCCAAACGATTCTTCGGCAAATGACGTTTAATCATTGATCATTGATCAGGGTACTATAGGGTTCGGGTGGCACTCTCTTATTGGGCATACACAGACCAACCTTGTACACAATAAATAGGTGCGCGGTGCGCCCTCCTCATTGTAAATATCATCATCTAATTTATACTTCCTGCATCTAAGCAATAAAATCCTTTAGCTTTGTCTCCAAGTTTTCTCTGTTTTAATTCTTATTTCCGGTCGAAGACGGCTCATGGCTAGTGAATCTCGATCATACGCTTTGCACCGTGCCTAATATACGTTCTTTAATTTCAGCTTGTCTATTACTTATGCTATCTTTTATCTTCACTTGTTGTTTTGCAAACTTCCACTACCAACTCGAACCTAATCCGTAACACGGGTTCTTGATCGACCTACATATTCAACTGTCCCAAATTGACAATAAACAGACATGCGTAAGCTGGCCCGGACACCACAGTTACACCCAATGGGTGTGGCCTAGTGATTAATGAAACTACGAGGTCTCAGGTTCAAATACTAGTTGATTTCTTCTCATCTGTTCCAATCTTAATAGACCAAGTTACCCAATACCCATGTACTATAATTAGTGTTAGTTGAGGTGCGTGCAAACTGACCCAAACAACAATATAAACTTCAATAGTTATTAAGAATGAACCAATTAGAAGGCAACCCATATAAAGAAAAAATAAGATAACTAATAAGATGAACCCAATTAATTCAATTATATACAATAAGAGGGTTTTGAAATTGATTACCTGCAACTGAAGATGCACAACCCATAACGTAAATAGATCAATTGGGTAGTATATATAATAAAAGAATTTGTCAGTAAAATTGAATTAAATGGGTTTTTTGGGTTTAATTTGACTTTGGATTATAATTTTTGTATGTATATTGTGAGCTTTGAGGAAGAGGGGGAAGTGAAACCTTAATTGGGGGTTGGAACTTAGAAGAGAGATAATGGAAAAAACACTTTATTGTAGAAAAATATATTAAAATTTCTTTGATGACACGTTTTATTTTTATTAGATTTACGTAGTTAAATTAAACGATCGGAGACAGAGTATCAACCTTCACACTCCCCCAAATTAAATAAAATGGACTTTCTAACTTTTTAAAGTCCCCATAAATACAGTCAAACATCGCTGTAGTAGCAGTTTTTATTCGAAAATTTTTATGATGATTATGGAGAGGTAATGTCATATATGTATAATATCATTTGATGTTCAGATTTTATTTAGTTGTCATAAATAAAAGTATATAAAATTAGAAAGAGCAAGAATGTAAAAAAGATAAATATTAATAGTGTTTTCCTCATGAAGTTATGGAATAACTTATATGCATTATTTAAATAAAAAAAAAAAAAACTTTAAACTAGATCTTCGTACTTGAAATTTACTGCGTGCATGACGTTAATGATGATTACTATAAATATTTTAATATTTTATTTTGTACATGATATATTTCTTACGAAAGTATGTTATTTATAGAGAGGTAATGTTACAAAGAATGTACCGCGATAATAAACTACTGCTATAGTAAACGTCAAGGGCGGACCTACATTGTTTTTGGGGTGCTCCGGCGCTCAGTAAACTCGAAGCAGAATAGGTATAATTACATAGAAAATAAACAAAATAGGTATAAAAGATATAAAAGCACCCACTAAAACAAAAAATTGGTTTGGTGCACTGGCATCTAGATTGATTGCGTTTGCATTTGGATTGATCTTAAGATTAAGATTCTCCATTGGAAGGGGCATCCCAGGTTCGAACTTAAGATTCTCCACTGGAAGGGGCATCCCGGGTTCGAACCTCGTTGAGATAATTTTTTACTTGTTTTCAGCTTTTTAATTTTTTACGCACCCACAATCCTTAAATCGTGGGTCCGTCAATGATAAACGTCATTATTATTATAGTTAAATGCCATTAAAAAAAATATAACATGAAAAATCGATTCTGAAGAAAATCGTGCCGCAATAGTGAAATGATGTTATAACGAAGTGACGTTATAGAGAGATCTGACTGTATATGATAAAATCTGTATATATACTGTTTTACTAGGACCTTTTTCGTCAAAATATTATATTGATATGTTATTACTAGGTGTGATATGACCTGTGTCAGCACGGGCCCAATGTGAAGAATATTTTTAGATTAACTATTGTGATTTATATATTTTTTACGTAATTTTTTAAATAATATATATTACACTCCCTATCTAATTTGGTGTGATATTGATACGATTTTGAGAGTTAACTAAATTTTTTATATATTTTTTAAAAATATTTTAAATTATTAATTATTGTGATTTATAGCATTTTTTCTTCTATCTCAATTTATGTAGCAGTAATAAATCTAGAGGGTCAACTAATTTTTCTTTTACGTCCTTTTAATTATTTTATATTGTTAATTATTATAATTTATAATATTTTTACGTAATTCTCAAATATATAACAGATTAAAAAGAAAAGTAAAATAAGGAAATAAAAAAAAAATCTAAGCGGACTACACAAACAATCATGTTGATCATCCTTTATAAGTGAGGTAATAAATCACAAATGTCAATTTAAGTGGCACAATGCTTAGATGGCGTGTCATTACGAGGTTTAGGGGTCGTGGGTGCTCGGGAGGTCCAAACACACATATAACGCCCAAAGCTTTAACGTTCTGCTAGGAAACTAAAACACCCGTCTATCTTTTTTATTTACTGAGTGTTTTTTTAATTCCTATGCCAATTTTTATACATTTTTTATATAATTATACCTAGTTTGCGTTGGATTTAATGGGTGTCGAAACATCTCAAAATTGGCGTTGTCCACCCCTGACAATAAACCCTTGAACAGCTTTAGCACACCGGACTTTCCTCGAAAGAACTTGCTCTCCAAGCCATCTCAAATCAATTTTTCACAACAATTTTTTTTATTTATTATTATTATTATTATTTTTTTATTGATAATATTTTGGACATATATCTCCTTATCATCAAATTTGTTGCAACTTTGATCTTAAACTATCCTCAATCGAACCATTTGATCTTTGAACCTGGCTCTGATACCACTTGTTGGATTCGAAATCGAGACGCCGTCATGCTAAAGCTTAAAGTTTGCGAACCAAAACGATGATAATTCAGATGACAAATAAAAATATACTAAAAACATATATATTATTGATATATTTGGCCAAACGGCGTACATATTAAATAACTAATATTGAAAACATAAAACCTATGAAAAAACATAAATCTATGGGAGAAATCTCTCCCTAAACCAGACTCTTTTAACGACTACATTGTGTATGAGATTGTATTATGATATGAGAAGGGTAGTCTTCTATTTATAGAGTTTCAAAACCTTTCCTCTAAGAAAGAGGTTAGCCAAATATGGAAAAGAATTATATTTTCCTTTCAGGAAAAATAAAACTTAAATTTGGTGAGAAAATCAGGGCAAAAACCCTAACACTAACTAGCAACGGTGTTGGCAATATGCATGTCAATGTTCTTTTAAAGCATTGATGCTTGTTAGACTCGAAGGACAAATGTTATTTTGCATGACAATATTTCGACAAGTGTTTAGACACTTGTTAACATATTAAGTCTATTAAACCACTTGTTTTTCGAGCCAGGGGTCTATTGGAAACAACCTCTCTACTTCTTCGGAGGTAATGGTATGAACTGCGTACATTTTACCCTCTCCAGACTCCACTACGTGAGAATATACTGTATTTGTTGTTGTTATTTTAGCCTTCAAATTTATCCCAACATTTTTGTTTTCAACATTTTCATCCTCTATTCCCCACTTCTTTTTATATCACTTAATGATTTTGGTTATTCTTTTGGTAAATCTTTCGTTTAACTTGTTGGCATTTCTAGTAATAACTCGGTTGTTTTCTGTATTTTCTGATTAATTAGGAAAGACTTATTTAATCATGAATATCCTCTAATTAATCAGAAAAATACTTGTTTAATCTCGAGGAAACTATTAAGCTAGGTTTTAACAGTGCAAATTTCAAATCGAGTCGAGGCAGCTAAACTTTAAAAACCATAAATTTTCGATTATTCTCTCTAAATAGTAAAGTAATCAATTTTGTTTAGGCCTATTGGGCTCAATCACATAGTTGGGCCACCCATGCATATAGCCCAACCAAAACCACAAATTTTGTATGGGCCTTGTAGACCAATCTCAAAATACAAATTCTGGTCACAAATTCTGTCGATTTTCATATGGGAAAATTTCAGAAATAGCAACTCTGTAGTCTTAATTATAACTTTTATAGCAACAGTTTCATAATTACGAAAAGTAGCAAATTGTATTTTGTATTTAAGTAAAATTTTGCTATATAAATACATATACAAATATATATGTATTACTCATAAATACATATGCACAACGGGAAAATACATATTCTTTTATTACTATGAAGTGGTTAAAATATTGTTACTTTTGCTATAAGTTGTAATTTTGAAAAAGTGCTATTTATTGTAATTATAGTCTTAAGGATGTTAGTTTCTGTCATTTTTCCTTTTCATATTGATGGCAAAACTCGCTTTGTCACAAATTGACGGATCACGAAAATTGTGACTACAAAATCCTCATAAATCATAAGAATTAACAATAAAATCTTTACGGTCATCATAATTTGTTGTGTAAAAGTTTCACCAAATATGTTTTCTTTGAAATTAGTTCGAATTAACTTCAAATGACTCCAAGTTTAATGTACAACCTTCTAATATCTATGATTTGTTTTACAATTTCAAAAGTTTTACTTTTGTTCTTAAATTTCATATCCAATCAAAAACCATTACATAAATTAAAACAAAAAATTAGACATGAATTATTAGTAATTTATCAAACAAATGTATTATTTATAATCCTAGGAATATTTGGTAGACTAGAAAATGAGTTGACCAAAAGTGGCAGCTAAGTTGCAATTTGCAAATAGTAAAATTGTTGCATCATATATATATATATTTTTTGTTATCCCTATAATAATTCACACTAATTTTATCAATTATGATATGCTATGTAAATATTATCTTTTATTTTAATTCATCCCTATACTAAATAATAGATGTTTCAATTTACTTATTCATTTTCACAAATCAGGAAAGTTCATACTATCCTTATTATCAAATAGCTATATAAACTAGTAACAGTCAAATTTAGAGTTTTAAAACATCATTAATAAGATTATCTTAGTAAAATATACCTATAAAATAAATTTTACTTAAGGAGAGTACCAAGCCATAGAAGCCAAATAAAATAAAACGTAGGCAGTAATTATTACTCTCTTCGTCCATTTTTACCTATCCACTATACTACAATTAGATTTTCAACAATACTTGTCCAGTTTGAAAAATCGATGAATAATTTATCGATTTCTATCAATTTTACCCTTAATTATTAATTACAATCCACTACCTAATACATTTCTCAGAGCATCGAATTAATGATATTCAAAAGGTGATATGATAAAAATATCTGTATTATTTATTGTTTTTTAATATGTGTGTCGAGTCAATAATAGAGAATTATTCATGAAAACAAAGTTGGCTATTTCTCAATAATTATGTGAATGATTTTAGGAAGAAACACAAATGTATTATTTATAATTCAAGAACCTTGGCAAACTAGAAAATGAGTTGACAAAGTTGCAACTTGCAATTAGTAAAATTGTTGCTTAAATTCTTTTTGTCTGGCAGCCAATAATATCCCAATAATATTCACATTAATTAATTTTAGGATAAATAATATAAATCCCGACAGTTGCGAGCTTAATTTCAAAAATTTCAACATTTTATATAATTATTGAAAATCCCAAATTTGAGTCTGTCGACATACATATTTAGCTCCCGATACATTCAACAAAGATACATTTTTTCTTGTAAAGATACATTATTAGCTCCTGATACATTTTTCGATTTTGAGTCTGTCAGAGAGACATAATACATCCAACGAAGATACATTTTTTTTTCTTTGTAAAGATACATAAGATCTCGATACATTTATTTTTTATTCTTGGTCTGTCGAGATACACAATTAGCTTTCGGTACATCCATTGGAGATACATAATTAGTTGAAATTTTTGTAACTATTTTATAAGGGTGGAAATTTGTGTAAATATGATAAGTTAAGGTGTATGTTTATGTTATTTTGGCTTAATATATTATCAACTATGATTTACTTCATACACGAAATATCTTATAGAGAAAATCTTTTATTTCACCCTTGAACTATACCCAAAACGGCTGAGACACACCTAAACTTAAAGACGGTCCTATTACCCCTTAACTAATTAAAAGTGTAATTTTGACACCCTTAGTGCCTACGTGGCATATACGTGGCACAACACACTGAAGGGTCCACGCAGGCACACGTGTGTGCCACGTAGATATTAAGGGTGTCAAAATTACACTTTTAATTAGTTCAGGGGGTTATATGACCCCCGTTAAGTTGAGGTGTGTCTCAGCTGTTTTGGATATAGTTCAAGGGTGAAGTAGGGTATTTTCTCTATATTCTATAACAAATAACAAGTGAGGTCTACTTTAGCGATAGAGCATATTACATTCAGAGTCGTACATGAAATATGTTATGTTCAATGAAAAAATAACGAGTGAGGTATGCTTCAGATATGGAGCGTATTACGGTAGAGTCATAGTCGTACACAAAAGATAATATAATATTCAATTCAAACAACAAGTGAGGTCTGCTTTAATGACAGAACACGTTATATCAAAGTTATATGTTGATGTTATCACTCATATTCATTAGGATTTGTATGAGATATAGTCCTCATACAAAGAATGAGACTATTTCTAGGTGAATGAACTTCCAAATTTATTATTGTTTTGATAACCATGCTGTTCGTGTCAGCTTGCATGTATCTCGACTAGTTCTGCATGTTATACCTGCTACTCCCTCCGTTTCAACTTGTTTGTCTTTCCTTTCCTTTTTAGTCTATTTCAAAAGGAATGTGGCTTTCCGTTTTTAATCAACTCTTTCATTTCAACTGTCCACGTAACATGTCTAAGCACGGATGGAGTGTCTCCACCAGCGCAGATACCAGGTAACTCTCTACACCAATGTACTTCTATGTCTATAAATGATAAGAGATTGTCCTTCCTAGCTCAACCACAACAAGCAAATATGGAAAGCAAATCATTTCAACTTATCTTTCTCATATTGTTTGCTCATCTTTTCTATTTCACTTGCATTGAATATCACTTTGTTTCCACTGCTGGCACCTCTAAAGTGGGAACTTGCGTTGAAACAGAAAAGAAAGCACTGCTAAAACTTAAAAGAAAATCTTACAGATTCTTCAGGCAGGCTATCTTCTTGGATTGATCAAGAAAATTGCTGTCAATGGCTTGGGGTAATCTGTGACAACAAGACAGGAAGCGTCGTAAAACTTGACCTCAGAACCCAATTATGAAGAAACAATGGATTGGGAGGTGAGATTAATCCATCTTTACTTGAGTTGAAAAAGTTGAGATACTTAGACTTGAGTATGAACAATTTTGGAGGAGTCAAAGTACCTGAATTCATCGGTCGCGTTAAGGAGTTGCGGTACCTCAATCTTTCTGGTGCATCTTTTTCTGGTTCAGTATCTTCTTTTCTTGGAAACCTATCGAATTTGCAAGTTCTTGATTTGAGTTTCTACTCCGGAAAGCCAGCTGAGAATGATCTTGAATGGCTAAGAGGACTTCCTTTTCTTGAACATTTGAATTTGGGAGGTTCAGATCTTAGTTCTTGGGTTGACACAATCAACAGTCGTAGTCCTTCTCTCCTCGAGTTGCGTTTGCCTCAGTGTCAACTTCTAAACCTTCCGTCTTCTCTTCCTTCCTTAAATCTTACTTCCCTTTTGGTACTCGATCTTTCCAACAATGCTTTCAACTCGAGTACTTTCCCTGAATGGATGTTCGAACTCAGTAACCTTGTGCATCTTGACTTAAACTCCAACAATATCGTTAGTGAACTGCCTGATGAGTTTGCACAGCTCACTTCGCTTGAGTATCTTGATGTATCGTCTAATTATGGTATTAAAGGTCCACTGAAGAAAAGCTTGGGGAAACTATGCAATTTGAAAACGTTGATCCTCTCCTACAACAGCATCAGCGGCGACCTTACTGATTTTGTCGATGCCTTATCTGAATGCGAAAGCAACAGCTTGGAGGCATTGGATTTGAATTTCAATGAACTGAGTGGCAAGCTTCCTGCTACATTAGGTCACTTGAAGAAGCTAAAAATTCTTCAACTCACTCACAGGCACAATCCCTGAAAGTACAGGGGACTTGTCATCGTTGGAGGCGCTCTACCTCTCATCCAACAAAATGAGTGGGAACCTCACCTCGAATATCGGGCAGCTCACATCGTTGGACATCTCCGATAATATGTGGGAAGGTATTGTCACAGAAGCCCATTTACTGAATCTTTCTAACGTGCAAGAGTTTTCAGTTGGCGTGATGCTTGGTAAAAATATTACCTTGACATTCAACGTCAGATCGAACTGGACTCCTTCGTTCCAGCTGACGTTATTGACCATTCAGTCATGCAAATTAGGCCCCAAATTCCCACACTGGCTTAAGGATCAGCATGAGCTCACCAGTATAGTATTCAATACCGCGGGGATTTCAGATGTTTTACCAGATTGGTTTGTAGAGTTGGATTTGAAGCTTGATAATCTAGACATGGCTTACAACAACTTGACAGGGAAAGTTCCCAACACGTTTCAATTCAACTTTCTAGCCAATGTGGACTTAAGATCCAATCGCTTCGAGGGACCTCTCCCACTATGGTCTTCTAACATTACATCATTGTATCTGAGAGAGAACTTGTTTTCAGGACCTATTCCCGTAAACATTTGTGAAGCACTTCCCAATCTAACAGACTTGGACATCTCCTACAACAATCTAAATGGCACAATTCCCTTGTGCATGGGTGATATGAATCAGCTGACTACTTTAGCCCTCGATAATAACCACTTATCGGACAGTTTCCTGATTTCTGGGGTAAGCTTCCGTATCTTTACTGGTTGGATATGTCAGAGAACCACCTATCCGGCCAAATTCCAGGCTCACTAGGTTCTCTTGCTTATCTGAGGTTCTGAAGACTCTCAGGCAACAATCTCTCTGGAGAACTGCCTTCGAGTTTGAGAAATTGCACGAGAATGATTAGCATTGATCTTAGTAACAATCAGTTGTCAGGGCTAATCCCATCTTGGTTAGGCGAAGCGATGAGATCACTGTTAATCCTTAGCGTAAGAAACAACAGGTTTTCCGGCCACATTCCTTTAAAAGTCTGTAGCCTCAGAGGTCTTCACATACTTAGACCTTTCAGAAAACAACTTATCCGGTTCTATCCCGTCCTGTGTTGGCAATTTGGAAGGCTTCAAGGCTGAGCTAACTGATGCGGAAGCTAGTCAATATCAAGGGAAACTGAAACTGGAGGCGAAAGGAAGAATACTTTATTATGATACTATCCTTTACCTAGTAAACAGTATCGACCTTTCGAGCAACAGTTTATCTGGAGAAATCCCGGTAGAGATAACAAGCTTACACAAACTTGGAACCTTGAACTTGTCCATGAATCATTTGAAGGGAACTATACCAACAGATATTGGAAAACTGGGATGGATTGAAACCTTAGGATCTTTCCAAAAATCAACTATCAGGTCCTATACCACCAAGCTTAACTACTTTAGACTTCTTGACACACTTGAACTTGTCTTACAACAATTTGTCAGGAAGAATTCCCACCAGTACTGAGTTCCAAATCAAAGACGATCCAACAATTTTCCAAGGAAATGACGCACTCTGTGGTCCTCCTTTACGACATTGTTCTAATGACGCGACTACAACATCTGACGGTGGAATGGATGATGACGGAGAAACAGATGACGAAGATAAAGTTGAGAAAATATGGTTCTATGCTGTCGTTGGTCTCGGATACTTAGTTGGCTTCTGGGTATTTTTTGGCACTTTGATCTTCAAGAAAAGCTGGAGAGTTGCTTATTTCAGATTCATTGAGACATGCATTTTGGAGTTCCATGAAAGGTTTTCGAGTTTTCTACATAAATGGTTTGGATGTTTAATGAGTAAAAGAAAGAAACACTTGAGAAGAAGAAGATGAAAAATGTTTGTTAACTTTATCAATGTATTCAATAAATGGAGCTATATGTTATGTTTTAGTTTCAGTATAGCACATATTACTACTTTTTGTGTATGAAAAAGCGTAAACTTATGGGGCGCCGCAAGAGAAAGAACCATTAACCAGGGAGGAAGAGCTACAACATGCAAAGAGTGGCCAGTTGAACACCTTCGCCTGATAAGAATATTGCGTGTATGTACGTCAAAATAATACTTCTTACACATGCATATTAAATCTTGAACATCCTTAGCTAAATAGAGGGGCTTTCTCTTCCTCAACGAACTTCTTTAAAACTAAAACAAATTATTAATAATGGTGTTCTTCAATTTATTCCAACAACCAATCGAAATCATTTTATTTTGCAGGCCGGTGCACTGAAGCTCCTGTTACGCGTGGGGTCCGGGAAAAGGTTGGACCGCAATGGTCTATTTTACGCAGCCTTACCTTGCATTTCTGCACAAGGCTGTTTCCACGGCTTGCATTCAGTGGAATAGTAACCCCCACACTTACAACCAGAAAGAAAGCATTGAGAAGTAGATGATATAAAGCCATACAACAATATCTAGGATTTATTTTAAGTTTCATAAGTCTTACTTTCATTTGTAAACTTCGTATCTAGTCAAACACCGTCACATAAACTAGAACGGAAGAAACATTAGATATTAATTAGTAGTAGTAGTTAATTCAGCAAATCTGATTATTTCTCCTTAATTAGTGCCAATGATTTAAGGAAGAAACACAAATGTATTATTTATAATCCTAGGAATCTTTGGTAAACTAGAAAATGAGTTGACAAAGGTGCCTGCTAATGAGACTCTTTCTAGGTGAATGAACTTTCAGATTCTTTGTTGTCAAAGTCAAAAACTCTAATACATCAATTGACTAGGTTAAATATTTCCCACTTCAACAATTTTCTTTTTGTTTAATAACCTTTTAGTCTGCGTCAGAGTGCGCGTACGTACCTGGACTAATTCTACGGTTATATCTTGGAGCTCAATTCATTCAAGCTGACATTCTTGAATCTTAACCATTCAGCTTACTTTTCTTGAACATTTGAATTTGGGAGGTTCAGATCTTAGCAAAGTTACTTATTCTTGGCTTCAAATGATCAATAATCTTCTTCCTTCTCTCCTCGAGCTGCATTTGTCTTAGTGTCAGCTTTTAAACCTTCCATCTTCTCTTCCAACTCTAAATCTTACTTCCTTTTTGGTACTTGATCTTTCCAACAATGGATGAGTTTGCAAAGCTTACTTGCCTTGAATATCTTGATCTACCTTCCAACTATGGTATCAATGGGACGCTCAAGAGAAGCTTTGGGAAACTATATAATATGAAAGACTCTGATCCTCTCCTACAATAGCATCAGTGGAGAGAGAACTGATTTCGTCGATGCCTTAACTGAATGTCAAAGCAACAGCTTGGAGTCATTGTAGTTTCAATCAATTGACTGGAGATCTTCCTGCTGCATTAGGATACTTGAGTGAACTAAAAGATGTTGAATTGAGGTACAACTCACTGACAGGCACAATACCTAACACTATAGGGAACTTATCATCCTAGGAGACATTCAACCTCACCCCAAATATGGGGCAGAGCATGTCGTTGGTCTCGTTGGACATCTCTGATAATATGTGGGTGAGAAGGTATTGTCACAGGAAGCCCATTTACTGAATGTTTCCAACTTGCAAGAATTTTCAGTTGGCATGAAACTTGTTACAAATATTACCTTGGCATTCAATCATAATCAAGAACCAAAACATCATATGGTACACAAATACAACAGTCTACATTTTAGTTACTTTGTGATGCAATTCCATTTTTTCTAGTTGACACCCCAAACTTCTTTTTCTTACATGCAACGGCTTTAGAGGGTATTCTACATGGAAATAAGGATTGGACTGATCGTTTTAATGCCCGCCATCGTGGTGATAGGATTATAGAGTTGTCAAAAAGAAAAGGGTGATAGGACTGATCCCTTCACTATCTTTGATGATACACTTCAAGCACCCTTCAATACTACTACCTCGGAAATCATGTCACTCATCCCCGCAAGTCATAAATCTCAAATAAAAGCTATGGAGAGGGTTAAAATGGAGAAAACAGGTAAAATGTCGTTACATCATTCATCGACCACCACATTGACAGCAATTGCAGGTGGTGTGTAAGGTCCTCTGCAAGGAATTCCAAATGGTTCATACATACATACACGTAAAAGATCATTTTCTTAGAGGTCAGTGCATCTACTGCTTCATTTACATCTCTTTTCGTTTCTCCCCCTTGGCTCCCATCTTCATTGCTTCTGTCAAAAAATCTAAAACATGCTTCATAGTTGGCCTTTCTTCTGTGCAGGCTTGTTATCCTAGACGCGGTTTCAGTATCAACTTCTTTGAAGCTTTCATCAACCACATTCTTTTTGCCGCGTTCTTTTAGATAGAAAAATGAATAATCAAACTCCTTATCAGCTCTGTGAAATAATAAGAACAACAAGGAGATTAACAAGTCCATGTATTCTTCTGTATCGCTGATGTATTCATGAATATAAGCTTATATAGTTGTACAAAGTAAAAAGGATAGATACTGGGGATAACTACCAAGAGGCATAGGCTATAGTTACAAGTGTAAAGATAATCACAAAGAGCTCGAGTAATGAAATAATTCTACTTTAACAGCCCCCCTCAAGCTGATGCCGGTACGTGTGAAACATAGACGAAGCTTGTTGAAATGAATAGAGAAGAGCTGCTGTCCAAGCGGTCTCGTCATGATATCCGCGATTTGATCAGCACTGGAAATGAAGCGAATTGAAAGCCTACCTAACTTGATTTGCTCCCACACAAAGTGATAGTCTAATTCAATATGTTTGGTGCGGGCACGAAAAAAAAGGATTGACACTCAAGTAAATTGCACCAACGTTATCACACCACATGATAGCAGGGACGAAGGGTGGGAAGCCAAAACTCACAACATTCTCCTTTTCCAATTTCACAATCTTCAGTCCACTTTTCACTTTCCTAAATTTTTAAATTTTCCGATCGAAAACCTCAAGTTTATTATGAAATCCCTTTTTTTGGTAAAAAAAATCCAAGAGAGTATCGAAGATTTCTTGAATATCAGGATCATTGAACATATACTCTACTTCAAGTACGGAAATCATTTGTACATCAATTCCCCTCTTTTTATTAACCCCACCTTCAACATCAACTTTTCTCTTCTTACAAACTCCAACGCGAGATTCTTGAACTCCGTCAACTTGTAAATAAAACTTGACTTCTTTGTCTTTGTTATTGTAGCAAACATGCTTTAAATGACTTACAACAATATAGCAAAATTACTATAAAAAATATTTGTAAGACAAATTTAAATGAGCCTCATATAAAACGCAGGTTAATTTAAAACATATAGAGTTAATTTACCATTTTATATCTATATTACCCTTTTATTAAATATTATTAATTTTTTAATATTAGATGACTTATAAAAATTAATTAGGAGACATATTTTTAGTAAAAAGTGATATAACAAAATTATTATAAAAAATATTTTTGAAAAAAAAAATTAAGTGAGCCTCATATAAGGCCTCAAGTTAATTTAAAACATTAAGAGTTAATTTATCATTTCATGTCTATATTATTTTCTTTTATTAAATATAATTAGTTTTTTAATACTTAAATAACTTCTAATAATTAATTTGGGGGAGATATTTAGTAAAAAGTGATATGTGGAAAAAATTTAAGTGGTTTCATAAAGGACATCAAGTTAATTTAAAACATCAAAAGTTAATTTATCATTTTATATCTATTTTATTAAATATTATTATTTTTTAATAATTAAATGACTTATAATAATTAATTAGTGGTGATATTTAGTAAAATTATGATTGAAGCAGCAAAAGCAGACATGTTATAAGTGTCTATTTTATTTTTCGTATTAAATAGTATTATTTTTTTAATATATAAATAATTCATAATTATTAATTAGAGATAATATAGTAAAATCACGAAGTAAACAGCCTGCTGAAGCATGTTGAAACTATAGCTCATTTCTAATATAGAAGTAATTAATGTTGTTTGATTGGATTGGATATCAATTTTAACAGGGAAAAGTTGTTAAAAAATATTATGAAATATTACGTGGCTATAGGAGTTTGAAATTTGTATTTTAGTTATACAACATTTTGTTACTCTACAGTCTACCCCATCATGGAGCCCTCTAGAGCTAAGTTGGGATTGTTTGGTGTTACTACTTCAATTTGGATGCCTTGAATTTTTAATTAAATGAAAGAATGGTTGTTTGCCTTTAGTTATTTCATTCAATTATTTCTCTTTTACTTGTACCCTAAACTTTTTTCGTTGAGAATTCCTCGTTTCTTTTCGAGTGAATTTTTCAAGGGCGAATTTCTATCTTTCTTTCTTAGTTTTACGCTGGACTAATGATAATGATGAAAGTCAGTCTTTTAGTAAACGTATTGATTTAAAAATTACACATGTATATTATAGACACGTAATTTCGTCCCTTCCCGATATCATTTTACCAATTTTTACCTTACCCTACCCATGTAATTACATTCCACAAAAATACAAAAAATAACTCTCAACAAAATCACTAACAAACTTTTATTCTTTTTAACATCCTAACAACCCTTTCAATTAAAATAAGACACATTACCCATACCCCTACCCACACCACACCCATACCCCATATGACCCCCCTCACATTCCTTGGTCACAAAGGAAAAGAAAACGGACAGCTATACAAAAGTGGAAGAATTTTGTTCTCTTTAGGGGGGATTCTTTTTTTTATTATATACATACACACATAGGGAACAGAAAAAGGAGGGATTCACACCTCATATACAACAACAATATACAAACCCACATCATCATCTCCATATTTCTCTTCTACAGAATTCACCATACTTCACCGATATACGATCCATCATCCTCACGACAGCAGATCTCACTCACGAGAAACCACCGTTAATGCACACACAGACCTCACGATTCACACACACACTCACTTACTCTAGCTGGAAAACACCTGCACACCCACACTTCGTAAGGGAGAGACGAAAAATAGAGATTGGGCAAAGAGATCTGAAAACAGGGAGAAATCCGATTCTCTTTCGTGTTTTCTGTTGATATCCGCATCGGAATTGATGTCCGTCATTATTTTTGGGCCGAATCAGTCATAAATCGCTGAAAAAATCCCTCATTTTCTTTTGATATCGGGACGAGACCTAGCTGGAATTCGGTCTATTCCAACTGGTTTTTGTCGCTGCCAGCTCGCCTGAGCTTGATTTCTATCGGGTTCAATTCTTTTATTGGAGTTTTAGGGTGTTTCGGGTTTTGTCTGTTGCGGGATTCGTTCGATATTGGTTTCTGAGGGTTTCCGCGACTAAGTCGTATCAATATTCGTGATTTTGGTTTTCACATCGAGGTCTTATTCTGGGTTGAAATTTGTTCGGTCGGTGATCTCGGTTTATTGATTTGGCGTGTTCGTCGTTGGGTTTCTTTGTTCGAGGAATTCAGTTTCGGACTTCTTTATTATCTACGAGAACGTTCTATTGAGGTCCATTTCTTTAATCCATTTCCCTTTTCTTCATCTTGATTTTGAATTGGTTGTGATTATGTGTGGTGTGATTATGGTTGTTGGATTTTGGTTGATAGTATGATACTATGTTGGCGATATTTGAAACAAAAATTTGAATAATTTTGATGGCATTATTGATAAAATTGAAGTTGGGGCGGGAATCGAAAAATTGATTAAAGTAAATATTATGGTATTTTGATTCATTGTCAATGTCGTACGTGATAGGTCGTCGAGCGGGTAGGCACATAGTAGGTTCGGGTAGGCCATTTAAGAATGTTGGATTAATGAATGCTTGAAATGTGTGTTGAATGGTTCTGTTTTATCATTTTTGTATCAATTGTACAATTTGGCCGGGGAATGCCCCGAAGGATTTGTATTGATTTGTCCGGGGAATGCCCCGAAGTAGCATGTACGCAAAGGAGGCTCATGATCAAGGCCCGAAACGTCGGGTGGAGTTTAGTTTAGGATTAGTTTAGAATAGAATAGGTTTTATATTTCAGCATCTCTTTTATTTTGGATTGTATAATTTGGACTGAACATTACTTTGGTTTGTTTTGAATTTTGTGTGATTTGTCTGTTTGCTTGTTTCGCGTGTTTATGTGGTTTGAACATTTGTAATGTCAAATTAGCCGATACGCTCCACCAAGCGACCGTGGTCGAACCACGGGATCGAGGGGTGCCTAACACCTTCCCCTAGGTCAACAAAATTCCTTAGCCGGAATCTCTGTTCGCAGATCAGTTTTTAGAGTCAAACCATTTCGAAAAGGATTCTCCAAAGGTGACTTGGCACACCAGATTATGCCAAGTGGCAACTCTGAATAAGAAAAAAATAATAATGTAAATAATCCTTTTTTTTCTTTCGAAACAAATTTTTCATTTTTGTCACCTTAATAATAAAACCCTTTCGAACTTAAAATCAAATGTTTTTGGATGGTGAAAAAGGGGTGTGACAGCTCTGGCGACTCTGCTGGGGAACTTCAGAATTCGAGCTTTTTTTTGGAGTCGTATCGACTTTGTTTGGCATTACGAGTGTATAAGCATTGTTTGTGATTTTTGTTTGTGTTTTCGCTTTTGTGTATTTTCGTGCTCTTTGTTTACAGTATTTATTCTATGTGTTACCGCTTTTATATCTGACATCATGTGCATAACCCGAGTCATTCTTTCCACAACATGTCTCGGAGCGCACGTCGTGTGCACGAACTCTAGTTGAGTCACCTTTATTTTAAGAGGAGAGCCGTTGGATGTATGGAGTAAGTGGAAAGCTAAGCAGCCACTATCGACCATATGCTCCCCCGAACGGCCTTGTTAGTGAACCCCAGCGTAGGTCAGCCTTTAGGTCATGCTTATGTGCATCATATTGAGACCTAGCGGGTCCACTTGGTCCTTTGTAGGAGACTTACCTCTAAAGCATTCCTACGTGCTAAATGTTACATCTTTGAGGACAACGTGGTCATTTGACAGACTGATGTGGGGGTAAAGCATGTGTTAGAAAGTAAGGTGTGTGGAAAAAAAGAAAAAAAAAAATTAGTCCGAAAAAGAGTTTTGTAGTTTTTAGAGTTCTTTATGGCTTTTGTTTTCCACGATTCAAAAATTCAAAAAATGAAAAAAAATCAAAAAGATTTTCCTTTTGTTTCCTTTGGCAAGCTTTCACAATTCGAAAACTCCAAAAAGATTTTTTAGGGGCTTTTTATAAAAGAAAAATTCAAAAAAAAAAAAGGTGGTAGAAGTTTTGTACATTTCATTTAACGAAAATACCAAAAAGATTTTTTCTTTCATAGTTGTTGGTGTCAAATTAAAAACCCAATTTTTTTTCTATTTTTCTTTTATTCATCGGTCTTTGGTTGTGTTTCTTAAGTTAGGGTCAGTCTGTTAGTTAATCTTTATTTGTCCAACATGGACGAACTACGCATACCTGATTCCCGTCCCTCGGGACGGGATACGTAGGCAACCCTCGGTGGGTCTGGTAACCTTTATTTTGGCCTTTGTCTTAGTCTTAGGCTAGGTCTTTTACCCCGTAACCTAGAGTTGTTAGCCAAGTAGGCTGATTTTATTCAGCGTTACTGTTCGGCGATTTGGAGTCATGAAGCGGTCTGTCCCATCGACGTATGTCCGCATCAAATTCCCTTAGGTTGGGAACCTTTTGCTCTTATCAAATTTTTGAGATAATTTCTTATCTGCTACTACAAGATAGATCTGTCCACAAAGTCTAGAGTCCTTATAGTTGTCAAGGTACCCAAAAAGTTGATCAAGTGGTGGGGCACGTTCAATTACTCTGAAAAGCACGAAGTGAGGAAAGTGTTAGGCAATCTTGTAGCACTCATGGATCTCACGCCTCGTTCGGATCTAATAGAAGCTGCGTTGACTTTCTAGGATCCAAATAATTTGGTGTTTAGATTCGGAAGTTGTGAATTGACTCCTACCCTGGCAGATGTGTCTCGTTTGTTTCGGTTGACTTACATGGGTCAACAGATGATTTTAGCCCGCAATCATACTCGTAAGAAATTCCTTCGACTTTGTGGATTAAAAGATAACAAGCATCTGGGATGTCTCAAACAATCTTGGATTTTCTTGGACTATTTGTTTGCTAGATTTGGGTCCTTAGAGGGTTTCGACTGCTTTTGGGATGAATTCTGTACTACCAGAAAAATCTGGGAACAACGTCGTCTTGAGGTTTTCTGTCTGGCTTTGTTGGGTATCTTAGTGTTCCCGTTAGATGAGAGGTGTATCAATACTCGTCTACAATCAGTGGTGATAGCTTTATTCAAGAAAAAAGATGAGGTCACCATTGTACCAATGATCTTAACAGAAATATATAAGACTTTAACTGAAGTAAAAAGAGGGTTACGATTTTTTTAGGGGAGTAATCTGATATTGCAGTTGTGGATGATGGAGCACTTGCATACGCCTTCTTTGATTAGAGCAGATGTGATCGACTGTTGTCTGAATGATTGAGTGCAAGCCATGCAAGAGAGAATGCATTTTGACAAATTTTCTTTTCCTATGGGAGTCAATTCTTGGATCGAATTTCTCGAATCAAGAACTCCGAACAACATTCTTTGGTGCTATATGTGGTTTCGTCCTAAGAAAATCTTGATTGGATCTCAAATGCAACTCTTTCTAGTTTTGATAGGACTTAACTGCACTAGGCCTTACAGTCCAAGAAGGGTGATGCGTCAGTTGGGTAGGATGCAAGACGTTCTCCCAATAATGGACCTTCTAAAGGATGTAGAGTACTTTAAAGACCAAGCCGTGGGGGAAAACAAATACGAGCAATTCTGGAATAACGCGATAAAGCTAGGTGTCGATACTCCCGAGGAAAATCCAGGATGCACTCAAAACTATGAAATATGGCTACAATCTCTGCCCCGTGGCATTAGTAGACCCTTACCAGCCCAACTTAGCGGGCGAATACGGGAAACAATCATGGTAGAGGATGATGAGCAGGAAGATCCGGGTGCCAAGGTGGAGTTTTTGAGAGTTCAGTTGTCACGTTTGATCATAACTGTGGATGGGTGTCAGAGAAACCTTTGCGGGTGTAATCTCCAAGAGGCGGGGATACGAGCAAGAAATTTGTTCCCGGGTATCAAAACGCCGTTGCAAGATATGTTGCAAAGTCTGAGTGAAAAAGAGGGGACTTCACAGATGGGTTCATCTCAGCCGGGGACGTCACACAGAGCACCAGTTTGAAAGAACATGTCTTATCTTTATGTAGTTTTGAGTCTTTTATGTTTCTGTCATTGTAGGGTGGTGTCTGTGTTAAGTCGGAGTCAAGTTGTTTTTGATATTCGGGTCTTTATTAGTAATTGCACGGATGTCGTTAGGGGTTTAGAATGTTGTTTTGTATTTGTTGTTTGGTTTTAAAGTGGTCCTAAATTCGTTGTAATGTTTTGTTGTTTCTTTCATCGAAATGTATGATGTTACGTCTTTCTTTTGTTTACTTGTTTTCATTTTTCGTGAAAAAAAAGCCTTCAATTGTGTGATGTTTATGCATATACAGCCCGAACTATGCAAGATCTGATTCATGTACAACATGATACGTAGGCAACCTACTTTTGGGTTTGATCTAATCATTTTGTTTCGTTGTTTTTCATTATTTTTCCTCTTTTAAAGAAAAACAAAAGTCATAAAGAATGATAAAATGAAGGTAGATAGCGAGAGAAGAAAAGAAAGAAAGGATGATGAGACAATAAAGGGAAAGAACAGAGATTGATAAAAAAAAAGAGGGAAAGAAGGGCGAAAACAAAAATAATAATAATAATAATAATAAGTGTAGATAAAAATAAGTGTAGATAAAAATCGGGATGATGTTAAAATGACCTCGCTACCCTCAAAAGCTGGTAGAAATGAACATGAATTTAGGATAATTTTACCAATGTTATTCCCATGCTTGTTGTGTGCCCTAATCCTAACGGATGTCGTCTTTGATGAGCATGTTCTTTCAGATAACAGTGGTAGGTTTGCAGCACTCTGGCTAGTCACCCATACTTCACTAGATCCAAAGCAAAGCTCGCCATGGCTAGCAGAGAGATTGAAAATTCGCTCATTGACCCGAATCAGGATCAGAGGGAAGAAAGTTCAGAACACAATGATGAGGTAGTAAGGCTCAGGCAACAATTGATAGATTTGCACTGGGCATGGGCCAGCGGAATGCCACCTCCTCCGCTCCCTGAAGGTCTTGGGAATATCTCTAATTGCCCACCGCTCTCTCAGGCACAATTCTCTGTTCCTACTGAGTCACCTGAGCACGTGCCAGGATTTACTCCGCGACATTATTATCCTAGCAGTTCTGGTGTGCCCTTGGCAGCTCCCCAATCAAGACCCGCTGCTCAGCCGGCGCCACCGATCATACCGGTATTCGTGGCTCCGCCACCACCTGAAGCTCCCACATATGCTGTGCGTCCGATAATGGGGCTTCTTAGGTCTGCCAGTGAGCCAGTATTGAAGGTTCCAGATAGTCAGTATTATGCCCTGGAGCCTACTTTGAGAATGAATGAACCGTATGGGTACACTCAGCCACCTGCATTTCCATTTGATACGGAGAAACCTGTCGCAATAGAGGAAAAGGAAGTCATAGTGCGGAAGTTGAAAAGTTTAGAACAGGTCATGAGGAATTTACAGGGAATCGGAGGTTATAAGAGTGTTTCCTATAAAGATCTTTGCATGTTCCCAGACATCAACCTTTCCCTCAGTTTTAAAATGCCCAAGTTTGAGAAGTATGTAGGGCACGGTGATCCTGTGGCACACTTGAGACGTTATTGCAACCAATTGAGGGCTGTAGGAGGAAGGGAAGAGCTGCTCATGGCTTTTTTTAGCGAGAGTCTTTCTGATCTGGCTTCAGAATGGTTTATCGATCAAGATATCTACAAGTGGAACAACTGGGATGACTTAGCTTCTGAGTTTGTGCAGCATTTTCAGTATAATATCGACCTGATTTTGAACGAAAAATCCTTGGTCAACATGAAGAAGAAAAGTACTGAAGGTTTTAGGGAATGCGCGATAAGGTGGCGTGAACAGGCCGCTAGGGTAAAGCCTCCAATGAAAGAAAGTAAGTTGGTAAAGGTTTTCATTCAGGCACAGGATGAGACCTATTTTCAATATTTACTTCCGGCAATGGGAAAGTCTTTTATTGAAGTCCTCAAAATGGGGGAGATGATAGAGGATGGAATCAAGACCGGCCGAATAGTGAGTTTTGCTGCATTGAAAGCCACCACACAAGCGATTCAAGGTGGATCTGGCGCATTCGGAGGTAAAAAGAAGAAAGAGAACGTGGCGACTGTCGTAGCTGGAACCCATTCCTATCCCAAAAGACCACCTCGCCCCTATCCCCAATCCCAAGCCCAAGTTTACGCCCAAGCTCCATATATTCCTCCCCACCATTACTACCCTCCACAAAATCCTTTATATTCCATTCCACCACCCCCATACCCAGTATATAGCGCGCAACCATATGCCCAAACCCCTTCTAACCCGCAATGGCGCATGCAAGCTCCACAAAATCGCCCATCCGCTCCACTGAATTACCAAAACCCCTCCAGACCCGACTTTTAACCTAGGACTGAGTATAAGAAAGAGAAGGCGGTCAAAAATCAATTCACACCTCTTGAGGAGTCATATGCTAGCTTGTTTGATAGGTTGAGAAAGTTGAAGGTCTTAAGCCCAATTCAAGGAAGGCTTTCAAATCCACCGCCGAGGAATATCGATTATTCTTTAAGGTGTGCGTACTGTTCTGACATGCCAGGCCATGATATCGAGAAATGCTGGCATTTAAAAAGAGTTGTCCAAGATTTACTTGACACAAATCAGATGCTGGTCCAGGCCCCGGAGGGTCCAAACATTAACCAGAATTCGCTGCCAACCCATGCTGAAACCAATATGTTAGAATTGATATATGAAGGGAAAGAGTCTTCAAGGTGTTATAATCCTATTGTCAAGATACAGACCATTGAGGAGAAATCGGTGAATGTAGCAGAGTCTTTGAAAGCAATGTCATTGAGCCAGGAAAGAATGAGAGAAGATAAAGCCCAAGAAAGCACAAAGAAACCCCTAATCACGGTGTAAGGTGCCAGAAGGTATGTTGATTTAAGTCAGGATAAACCTAAGTTGACAGTGGTAGGAGCTCCGAGTAAGCCCATATTGACAGTGAATGGAGTACTGGCAGCGCCTATTGTTCTCAAATCGGTGACCCAACCTCCGATAGTTGATACGAAAAAGGTTCCCTGAAATTATGGGCGGACTGTGATGACCTATCACGGGAAAGAAGTAGTGGAAGATGTAGATGAGGTAGGAGGTTTGACTCGGACAGGAAGATGCTTCGTGCCTGAAAGTTTAAGAAAGTCCAAGCCAATTATAAGTGGACCGTCATCTATCAAAAAACCTATCACCGAAGAAGAAGCCGAAGAATTTTTGAAAAAGATGAAATTGCCAGAGTATTCAATAATAGACCAGTTGAAGAAAACCCCTGCTCAAATTTCCCTCTTATCTTTGTTATTGCACTCCAAGGAGCATCGTGATATTTTACGGAAGGTATTAAATAAAGCATATGTTCCTAGGGAGATTACAGTAAATCAGCTTGAGAAAATGGTTGGAAAAATCTTTGAGGTGAATCGGATCAGCTTTTCTGACGATGAATTGCCTGTTGAAGGTACAGGGCATAACCGGGGCCTTTACATTACAGTGAAGTGCGAAGAGTTCTACGTCACTTATGTCATGATTGACGGAGGTTCAGGTGCAAATATCTGCCCTATTTCTATTTTGCACAAGTTGAATATTGGTGCATAGAGGATCAGGCCCAACAATGTATGTGTCAGGGCTTTCGATGATGCAAAATCAAACTCCATTGGCGAAATCGAACTAATGTTGATCATAGGGCCTGTTGAGTTTGCCATAGAGTTTCAAGTATTGAATATAGACTCCTCTTACAATCTGTTGTTGGGAAGGCCGTGGATCCACAAGGCCAAGGCGGTTGCATCTACACTGCACCAAATGATTAAGTTTGAGCATGACAGGCAAGAAGTGGTTATTCACGGTGAAGGAGATTTGTCCGCCTGCGAAGATTCTCCCTTGTCTCTTATTGAAGCAAATAACGTAGAGGAGACATTCGTATATCAAATTTTTGATACAGTGCCAGTGAATCGTATCTTTGAATGGAAGGTTATACCGGGACCACAATTGTCTTCTGCTTCTATCATGATGGTGAGTGAACTTTGGAAATACGGATTTGAGCCAGGAAAGGGTTTGGGAGCATCTCTGCACGGTATAGTTCGTCCCATATGTACGAGTGAGAACGTGGGCACGTTTGGTCTGGGATTTGAGCCTACGGATGAAGGTCTGAAGAAAATTAAGGGAAGGAAAAAAGAAACATGGTCACTCCCTCGCCCAATGCCACTGCTCAGTGAATCATTTGTTAAGAGCGGTGTCACGAAGCATGTGGAATTTGAAGTTGAATTGGTTGATGACTGCCAGAACCTTTTTATTGAAGTTGATGTGGTCGAAGCAGGAGAAGGTACCAGTATGGCAGACGTGCAAATTAATAGGTCCAGCTGTCCGGCTCAATAATTGGGAAGTCACTTCTCTCCCCGTCAGGAGGGAGTTTTGGTAGTTTATTTTGTTTTTCTTTCTGTTAATCTGAGTTATTTCAGGGTTGTAATTCGGATTTTAGTTTATTTATGTTATGTTGGCATCTATGTTTAAACCCTTCTATCTTTTTATTTAATGAAATGCAATGTCCCTTTTGTTTTGTGTCTAATATATTTTCTTTTTCTTTTTTTATACAGTTCTCTTTATGCTGATTCTAATGACATGATATGCATGCGGAATTTTAAGCCTGATCTTAAAATCCAAATTAATTAAGATGTAATGAAGCAGGATGGGGAATATGATGAAGAAGAAGCACTAGAAGAAATAAGCAAAGAGTTGGAACAGTTTGAAGACAAACCGAATCCTAATTTGAATGAGACTATGCCAATAAATCTAGGGAATCAAGAAGATGTTAGGGAAACTAAAATCAGTGTACATGTTTTGCCACATCTAAAAGATGGAATGATTCAAGCATTAATTGATTATAATGATGTTTTTGCATGGTCTTATGATGATATGCCTGGTTTAAGCACTGAATTAGTGGATCACAAATTGCCAACTGATCCCGTGTTCCCTCCTGTCAAACAGAAGTTGAGAAAGTTTAAAACTGATGTAAGTATTAAAATCAAAGAGGAAATCATGAAACAACTTGAAGCCAAAGTAATTCGAGTGGCTCGTTATCCCATGTGGTTATCCAATGTTGTTCCCGTACCAAAGAAAGATGGCAAAATTCGAGTGTGTGTTGATTACCGTGATTTGAACAGAGCAAGTCCGAAAGATGATTTTCCACTGCCCAACATCCATATTTTGTTAGACAACTGTGCTAAACACGAGGTTGCCTCTTTTGTGGATTGCTATACCGGATATCACCAGATTATTATGGATGATGAAGACGCGGAGAAGACATCTTTTATCACACCATGGGGGACCAATTGTTATCTAGTGATGCCGTTCGGTTTGAAGAATGCTGGAGCAACATACATGAGAGCCATGACCACTATGTTTCATGATATGATGCATAAGAAAATTGAGGTATACGTGGATGATGTGATTATTAAGTCAAAAAGTTGGGCCGACCATTAAAGATTTAAGAAAGTTCTTTGAAAGGCTTCGCAGGTATAATCTCAAACTCAACCCGGCAAAATATGTATTTGGAGTTCCGTCTGGAAAGTTGTTGGGGTTTGTGGTCAGCCGTCGGGGGATTGAATTGGATCCCTCGAAAATCAAAGCCATTCAGGATTTGCCCCCGCCCAAGAATAGGACGGAGGTGATGAGTTTGCTTGGTAGACTGAACTACATTAGCAGGTTTATTGCTCAACTCACAACCACTTGTGAGCCCATATTCAAGTTGCTGAAAAAGAGTGCTGCGGTAGGATGGACTGAAGAATGTCAGGAAGCGTTCGACAGAATCAAAAGATATTTTTCAAATCCGCCCGTGCTGGTACCACCGGAGCCTGGTAGGCCTTTGATCTTGTATTTATCAGTCATGGACAATTCTTTCGGTTGTGTCCTGGGTCAACATGATGTCACAGGAAAAAAAAGAGCAGGCTATTTATTATCTTAGCAAGAAGTTCACCGCATATGAGACCAGGTATACTCTTCTTGAAAGGACGAGTTGTGCCCTAACTTGGGTAGCTCAGAAGTTGAAGCATTATCTCTCATCCTATATTACTTATCTCATATCCCGCATGGATCCTTTGAAGTATATCTTTCAGAAGCCTATGTTGACAGGTCGATAAGCAAAGTGGCAAATATTGCTTACCGAGTTCGACATTGTATATGTGACTCGAAACGCCATGAAAGCCCAAGCCTTAGCAGATTATCTTGCTGAGAATCCCATCGATGAAGAGTACGAGCCATTAAAGACATATTTTCCTGACGAAGAAGTGTCATGTGTTGATGAAGTCGTTATAGATGCTAATCCAGGTTGGAAGTTGTTCTTCGATGGAGCTATCAATATAAAAAGAGTCTGAATAGGTGCGGTTCTTATCTCTGAATCGGGATAACATTTCCCGATAACAGTACAACTTCGATTTCACTGTACTAACAACATGGCAGAGTATGAAGTTTGCATTCTTGGTTTGAGGTTAGCTGTTGATATGGAATTCCAGGAATTATTGGTGTTGGGGGATTCAGATTTGCTCGTCCATCAAATTCAAGGAGATTGGGAGACGCAAGATTTGAAGCTCATCCCGTATCGACAATGCTTGCAGGAGTTCTGTCAACGGTTTGTGTTAGTAAAATTTAGGCATATTCCAAGGATTCATAATGAAATTGTTGATGCTTTATCCACTCTGTCTTCAATGCTCCAACATCCTGATAAAGCCTATATCGATCCTGTGCATATACAGAGTTATGATCAACTTGCTTACTGTAATGCGGTTGAAGAAGAGCTCGATGGAGAACCCTGGTTTTTGGATATCAAGCGATACATTCAGTCAGGAGAATACCCAACATATGCCACCAACGATCAAAAGAGGACTATTAGGCATTTGGTTAGTGGATTTTTCTTAAGTGGGGGGATCTTATATAAGAGAACCCCAGATCTGGGACTTTTGAGGTGTGTAGATGCAAAAGAAGCCTCGGCAATCATGGTTGAAATACACTCTGGAGTATGTGGGTCGCATATGAACGATCATGTCTTGTCAAAGAAGATTCTTCGAGCAGGTTATTACTGGCTTACTATGGAGAGGGATTCTATTTGATTTGTTCGAAAGTGTCATCAATGTCAGGTACACGGTGATCTGATACATTCTCCTCCTGCTGATTTGCATGCAATGGCCGCTCCATGGCCGTTTGTGGCTTGGGGAATGGATGTGATTCGACCGATTGAGCCGAAGGCATCAAATAGACATAGATTCATTTTGGTAGCTATTGATTACTTCATAAAGTGGGTAGAAGCAGTAACTTTCAAGTCAGTGAAAAAGAAGGTTGTCGTAGATTTTGTTCATGCCAACATCATTTGTAGGTTTGGAATCCCTAAGATGATCATTACAGACAATGCTGCCAATCTCAATAGTCATTTGATGCAAGAAGTATGTCAAAATTTTAAGATCGCACATCAAAATTTCACTCCATATCGCCCAAAGGCCAATGGTGCTGTAGAAGCCGCCAATAAGAATATAAAAAAGATACTGCAAAAAATGGTACAAGAGTCTAGACAGTGGCATGAAAAGTTGCCGTTTGCATTGCTAGGTTATCGCACCACTGTTCGCACTTCAACAGGGGCAACTCCATATATATTGGTGTATGGGACAGAGACAGTCCTCCCTGCAGAAGTTGAAATTCCCTCTCTTCGAGTCATTGTAGAAGCAGAGATTGATGATGACGAATGGGTCAAAACCCGACTGGAACATTTGAGTTTGATTGAGGAAAAAAGGCTAACGTCTGTGTGTCATGGCCAGTTGTACCAGAGGAGGATGGCTCGAGCGTATAACAAAAAGGTTCGTCCCAGGAATTTTGAAGTTGGTCAGTTGGTATTGAGACGTATCCTTCCTCACCAGGTTGAAACGAAAGGCAAGTTCTCCCCTAACTGGCAAGGTCCCTTCGTTGTGAAGAAAGTGTTGCCCAATGGAGCCTTATATTTGACAGATATTGAAGGCAAAATGGCAGAAATGGCTATCAATGCTGATGCGGTCAAAAGATATTATGTATGATATTTTATCCTTTGTTGATTTTATTGCATGTTTAGTACTTGCATTTTTGAAGATTGATATGATGAAGGCATTTTATTCTTCTATCCAAACATTGTTTCATCCTTTGTTTACCCGTTTGAGCTTCGTTTTATTTTTTTCTTTCATATCCCTCTTTTGGAATCAAAATAGAGTCAAAGATAAATGTCAATAAAATAAGAATAAAAGAAAGAGTTTGAAAAAAAAATCAATCAAATCAAAACAAAGAACAAGCGTATGGAACTACGTGCGACCTGATTCTCCTCTCTCGAGAGTGAGATACGTAGGATGCCCTATTTTGGGCTCGTTCCAACCAAGTAAACAATTTAGAGTCACCCAGTCAACAAAAACTGGGGCATGAGTTAATGTGTTGTTTGAGTCAATTCCAAAAGTTGTAAGTCCCATCCCCACTTCAAGTGTCATTTGAACCTCTTGCCATCCCTTTTCTAACCTTATCCGAAAGCCAAGTTACAACCAAAGAAAGTCCTTCAGATCAATTTTTGATAATGTTAAGGCTAAGCATGCAATGGATATGATGATACATTGTGAGGTACCACTTGTCTCCCTCAGCATAAGAAATCAGGAAAGAAATACAAAAATGAGAGTCTTATTGGTGAAAACCCCCGTGGGCATCATAAGGCGATGGTGAGTTGGGAGAAATGAAAATGAGAGAGTCTTATTGGTTAAAACCCTCGCAGGCACCATAAGGCGATGATGAGTGAAGAGAAATAAAAATTAGAGAGTCTTATTGGTGAAAACCCTCACGGGCACCGTAAGGCGATGACGAGTTCAAGAGAAAAGTGAAAAGTGAAAAGAAAGAGATTTGTTGGCGAAAGTCTTTTAAGATGTCGTCAATTGAATGTCATGTATGATTCCAATGGATTTGAAGAAGCGGCTCAGCGGTAAAGGCACGAACTCAACAACAAATGGGGAGTTTGGATAGGAAGATCAAGCAGCTTAATCCAAAATACATGTCATACTCATTAGAGTTGGTTGCCGTATTCAGATAAGTTTTATTTTTGAATATGGGACATTGCCCTTTTCTTTCAGTTACATATTCATGCTTTTTGTCTTTTTATATCATTTATCAAAATAAAAGTCACCATCATTTCTTTACATTTTAAGTCAAGTCTATGTCAAAACAAGCGAGAAAAGATTTCAAAATTTACTACCAGTCTTTCCAATTATATGAGGAAAAGCCAAGGACCAGCACATGAAAGAAATATGATCGTAATTCAACACAAAGCAAAGGAAGTCTATCAACCCACAAGCTGTTGGATTCGTGGAAGCATTCAGATTTTGGAAAAGGATGCACCTCAGAGGCATGGTAAAATGGAAACCCATTGTTCGAGTCAGAACTCATTTCCCTCAATTTGGATCCGAGTCAATGATGCGGCAAGACAGGGCAAGTGTCAGTGATTTGGAACAAAGATGAAAGGAACGAGTGCTGGGGCAGATACCTGAGAAGCCAAGAGCTGCAAGCCACCACTAAGTTTTTAACTGACAAATTTTCTTTGTTGAAATAGGGGCAAATTCGCTTCACTTAATTCAGCTACCATTGGAAATGCACATCCGTGGGATTCTACTTTCTGTTCAGGACCCTCCTGGAAAATGAGACTTTACTTTCTGTTCAGGACCCTCCTGAAAAATGGGACTTTACTTTCTGTTCAGGACCCTCCTGAAAAATGGGATTTTACTTTCTGCTCAGGACCCTCCTGAAAAATGGGACTTTACTTTCTGCTCAGGACCCTCCTGAAAAATGGGATTTTACTTTCCACTCAGGACCCGCCTGAAAAATGGGATTTTATTTTCTACTCAGGACCCTCCTGAAAAATGGGATTTTATTTTCTACTCAGGACCCTCCTGAAAAATGGGACTTTACTTTCTACTCAGGACCCTCCTGAAAAATGAGATTTTACCTTATGTTCAGGACCCTCCTGAAAAATGGGATTTCACCTTATGTTCAGGACCCTCCTGAAAAATGGGATTTCACTTTATGTTCAGGACCCTCCTGAAAAATGGGACTTTACTTTCTGTTCAGGACCCTCCTGAAAAATGGGACAACGCTTTCAAAAATGAAATACTACTTTACTATAATTTTTGTTTGGGATAATTTTCGTTCTAGTTTTAATTTTGGGTTTCAGGAGCCCGCCTGAAGAACAGGGTGATGAAATAGCAAGTCAGGAGCCCGCCTGGAGAACAGAGTGAAGAAATAAAAAGTCAAGCAACAAAGTGATGAAATAGCAAGTCAGGAGCCCGCCTGGAGAATAGAGTGAAGAAATGAAAAGTCAAGCAACAAAGCGAAGCAATTGAAAGCCAAGCAACAAGTTGAAAGAAATTGCAAGTCAGGAGCCCGCCTGAAGAATAAGGCGATAAAAGTCGAGTCAAGAGCCAACAGAAGCTGTATAGATAGGATTTTATAATTTCATTTATTTTTTAACTTGTAATTTTCATTTTTGATGTAATGACAGAGCCGCGGACCGGAACCTCGATGGAACCTCACTCGACTCTCCAACTCGGTATAGTCCACTTCTCTTCCAACCCTTTGAGATACTTATGACTTCCTCATGACTTGGGTAGATAGGGTGTCCGACAGGATTCGATTGTCCTTCTTTCTTTTACTCTTCTCTTTGAATAAAGATCGGGACAAAATTCAGTCTCGTTGTTTACTTCTTTGTCTGAAAACACTGCGTGTTTACATTCAAAGGGGGCATGATGTAGACACGTAATTTCGTCCCTCCCTGATATCATTTTACCCATTTTTACCTTACCCTACCCATGTAATTACATTCCACAAAAATACAAAAAATAACTCTCAACAAAATCCCTAACAAACTTTTATTCTTTTTAACATCCTAACAACCCTTTCAATTAAAATAAGACACATTACCCATACCACTACCCACACCACCCCCATACCCCACATGACCCCCCTCACATTCCTTGGTCACAAAGGAAAAGAAAACGGACAGCTGTACAAAAGTGGAAGAATTTTGTTCTCTTTAGGGGGGATTCTTTTTTTTATTATATACATACAAACATAGGGAACAGAAAAAATGGGGGATTCACACCTTATATACAACAACAATATACAAACCCACATCATCATCTCCATATTTCTCTTCTACAGAATTCACCATACTTCACCGATATACGATCCATCATCCTCACGACAGCAGATCTCACTCACGAGAAACCATCATTAATACACACACAGACCTCACGATTCACACACATACACATTTGCTCTAGCTGGAAAACACCTGCACACCCACACTTAGTAAGGGAGAGACGAAAAATAGAGATTGGGCAAAGAGATCTGAAAACAAGGAGAAATTTGATTCTCTTTCGTGTTTTCTGTTGATAGCCGCATTGGAATTGATGTTCGTCATCATTTTTGGGCCGAATCAGTCATATATCGCTGAAAAAATCCCTCATTTTCTTTTGATACCAGGACGAGACCTAGCTGGAATCCGGTCTATTCCAACTGGTTTTTGTCGCTGTCAGTTCGCCTGAGCTTGATTTCTATCGGGTTCAGTTCTTTTATTGGAGTTTTAGGGTGTTTCGGGTTTTGTTTGTTGCGGGATTCGTTCGATATTGCTTTCTGGGGGTTTCCGCGACTAAGTCGTATCAATATTCGTGATTTTGGTTTTCACATCGAGGTCTTATTCTGGGTTGAAATTTGTTCGGTCGGTGATCTCGTTTTATTGATTTGGCGTGTTCGTCCTTGGGGTTGTTTGTTCGAGGATTTCAGTTTCGGACTTCTTTATTATCTACGAGAACGTTCTATTGAGGTCCATTTCTTTAATCCATTTCCCTTTTCTTCATCTTGATTTTGAATTGGTTGTAATTATGTGTGGTGCGGTTATGGTTGTTGGATTTTGGTTGATATTATGATACTATGTTGGCGATGATACTATGTTGGCGATAGTTGAAACAAAAATTTGAATAATTTTGATGGCATGATTGATAAAATTGAAGTTGGGGTGGGAATCGAAAAATTGATTAAAGTGAATATTATGGTATTTTGATTCATTGTCAATGTCGTACGTGATAGGTCGTCGAGCGGGTAGGCACATAGTAGGTTCGGGTAGGCCATTTAAGAATGTTGGATTAATGAATGCTTGAAATGTGTGTTGAATGGTTCTGTTTTATCATTTTTGGATCAATTGTACAATTTGGCCGGGGAATGCCCCGAAGGATTTGTATTGATTTGTCCGGGGAATGCCCCGAAGTAGCATGTACGCAAAGGAGACTCGTGATCAAGGCCCGAAACGTCAGGTGGAGTTTAGTTTAGGATTAGTTTAGAATAGAATAGGTTTTATATTTCAGCATCTCTTTTATTTTGGATTGTATAATTTGGACTGAACATTACTTTGGTTTGTTTTGAATTTTGTGTGATTTGTCTGTTTGCTTGTTTCGCGTGTTTATGTGGTTTGTACATTTGTAATGTCAAATTAGCCGATACGCTTCACCAAGCAACCGTGGTTGAACCACGGGATCGAGGGGTGCCTAACACCTTCCCCTCGGTCAACAGAATTCCTTAGCCGGAATCTCTGTTCGCAGATCAGTTTTTAGAGTCAAACCATTTCGAAAAGGATTCTCCAATGGTGACTTGGCACACCAGATTATGCCAAGTGGCGACTTTGAATAAGAAAAAATAATAATGTAAATAATCCTTTTTTTTCTTTCGAAACAAATTTTTCATTTTTGTCACCTTAATAATAAAACCCTTTCGAACTTAAAATCAAATCTTTTTGGATGGTGAAAAAGGGGTGTGACATATATAAGAGATTGAAAAGAAAAAAATTGATTTTAGCTATCGATCCAGAAATATAATAAAGAAAGCGTTATAGGGAGTTACTTATATATCCGATTTGAATAGAAAAAATCAGCCACTTGTTTTGGAACTTCCAGGACGATTGTGATTGCAGTCTGGTTTACTGCTTTCACAAACACCCAATCTGTTGAGAGGTATTATGTAATCGAATAATGAGGATATGCAAATATTAAACAACCCCCCTCCCCCTCCCCCCGAAAAAAAATCCAAACAACATAAATTAAATTGAATGTCATCATTCAACAATATTATATTGAAATTAGATGATAATTTCGTTCTCCCAACTAATTATTCTGATCTATTGACTCCTATTGACCCTCTACTAAATTTAGTCATGTTTTTCATGAGTTTGAAAACTTCATACATATACTTTTATTTTAAGAGGTAAAGATTTCGAGTTTTGTATAGTTTAATACGTCTTTTTTATCTGTCATTTTAAAACTAAGATAGCATCATCTTTTTCTAATTTCATCTTTACTACTACTCTAAGAATGTATAAGGTATTAATTACTCATTTGAGGGAGAAATTAGATATACTTTACTCAAATGCTCCTTATGATTACTACTATTAGTCATAATTCGATATTCAGAACTCACTGACCATTCGATTAATTAAAAAAGTCCGCCTGTATAGACCCCATTTAAGGAAAAAACGCTTCTTGTTAGACGATTTTTTTTTCAATCCCAAAACTCGACTAAATTAAACTTGAGACACACACAAAAAAATAATCCTTAATATCTAGAAGTTAATTAATTTGTTGTGCCACTTCTTGGACCCTTGGTGGTATACATTAATTATTTACCAATTTTTTTGGACCACTATTTCATATTTTGCTTTAATATTTTCACAGCTAGAAGCAAATTATTCAAACTCACGAGCTATATAGAATTAGGATTAGGCCGGTCCATAAAAAACAAATATAGAAATAAGGGAAACTTATCAATATGTACAGTTCGACCAAATTTATTTATCAATATATAGCTATAATATACAAAATCTATACATTGATTATGTATTTTAGATGTATAATATATGTATATTAAACTTAAATATACAAAAAATTATATATTTTCTTCTAGTTTTGCATGCTTCTTGCTCTTCAAATAGTGATAAAAGTAATGGCTAGAACTTAAATAGATTGGTAATGCATGATATACTTGACTTGAAAGATTTATATAACAAGCTACTAAAACTTAATATACACATATTTTTCATTTTACAATATAAGTATTAAACACACTATATATATCTCCTTTATAAGTAGCATACATCATAAAGAAATTTAAAAAGTGAAGAAATATATATATATCATGACTATATATTACATTTTTTCTATTGTATATTTCATCTACAATTGAAGTAATTTGATCAAACATCATGGTTTATTCACCTTCTTGATTGATGAGCAAGTTGTTGAACCTAAAGTTTGATCATTTATGTATCGACTAGGCGCAGAAGATCTTCGTATACCCTTTGGTAAACAATCCTCCACACCTTGATCACCATGAAAACTACCTTGTTTTCTTCCAATTTTAGGTTTAAATCTTGTTGAAGCTTCATAATGTTTAGTGGCAAGAATAGTAGAAGGAGAGAAGAGGAGAAAATAAATAATAATGAAAACTAGTATGAAAAGTGAAGGACTAGGCATTTTTTGAGAAATAATAGTGGTGTTTAAGGCAATGTAATTGTTTTGTTGAGATGTGAAAAAATGAGAAGAGAAATGGCACTATATATAGAAGTAGAAGTAATATTTGTTTGACCAATTAATTTTTATAAAAGGTTGTTGAAACTTACTTTTTGGCAAATGTAAAGTGAGGAAGCTCGTGTACTAGTACTTCATTTCTAGTTGGCAAATTTAATTTCTTTTGAAGAAGTCAAATTCCTTAATTTGATGATCTCACTAAGACGCTTCCTTTCAACCAACAAAAGAGTTAGAGCTGTGGTTGAGTGGTTAGCATTCTTCTATTTTGAATCAGATATTTCAGATTCAAATCATATTCAATTTCGAGTTATGTTTTTTTATAGAATGCTAAGTGTGGGATTTTCTAATGCGACTTTGAATCTAACGAAATTCCAATATAAGTATCAGACACTCTGAATAAGAAACAAGTAGCAACTAAGGTTGTTCTTTACTACCTATGTAAATAACTTAGGTGATTAAAATCTTCTTGACATATAGAGCCAATATCACACCATAAAATAAAATTAAAAAAAAAAAAACATCTTTCCCAATTAATGTGACTCTCTATGATCGTGCATACTGCAATAATAATATATTCAGTGTATTCCCACAAAGTGAGGTCTGAAAAGGATAAAGTGTACGCAATTTATACAACTACCTCAAATGTAGTAGAAAAGTTGTTTAAACATAGTCCATACTCCATACCATTATCTTTTGTGATTGAGCAGAGTTTTAGAAAATTACATTTGAAACTTGTAGCGGAAAATAAGCTGTAAATATTCAAATTTAACTTCTATATATTGACAATATAAAAAATAATTAGTTAGTGTCGTTGGTAACATTTTGTAATTATTGTTGGTGTATATTCGATATTTAACAAGTAGGGGTGTTCATGGATCGGTTATTGGTTAAAATCATAACCAAACCAACTTAGTCGGTTTTTAAATTTCTAAAATCAAACCAAACCAATACAAGAAAATAACCGTCGGTTTGATTCTTGTCGGTTTAGTTCGGTTTGGTTCGATTTCGATTTATAACTTTAGCTAATGATACATGTTAAATTTAAAAAAAAAATCCAGTACAATATATGAGATGTCAACCAAGTATTGTACCTTAACCTTGTCAATTCATTGCTATACTTAGGCAACGCCACGAACAACACCATATGAACGCTTCTACAAAAAATATTTAGAAGTTACGTATAAGAGTACGATATGTGAACTCCCCAAACGATGAACACATATATTTTTTTTTCAATAGGGACCAAAAAAAAATTTCAAAACTAACGATTGTCTATAGTCTAATGAAACTCACCTGTAAAATCTCATAGACAACAAGATAATTTTCACAATTAGTATCATATGTCATTCAAAGTGCAAAAATCATTTTGAATCTCATAAAGTACTGTCAACTAGATAGAGACATATGACTAAAAGTGTTATGGCTAAATTTAAATTCATGATTAAAATTTAAAATTTAAAATATAACAAATATTTATATTTTATTCATGAATAATATATATATATATATAATTATCGGTTCGGTTTGATTACTTTATTGGTTATTTTAGAGTAAAACCAAAATCAAACCACATAAGTATCGGTTTTTAAAATCTAAAACCAAACCAAACCAAACCAAATGTTGATTTTTTTATCGGTTTGGTTTGGTTTGGTTCGCGGTTCGGTGTAAAATGCATACTTAGCTTGCTAATTATACATTGATTATATACTAATTATATAATGTATAATAGCAAATATATATTTTTTAAAATAAATAAAGATAAAGTGTATTTAGCTGTTTCCTTTTTGATATTTGTTGATGTTTTGATATTAGTCAATTTATTTTGAACAACTCAGCTAAGTTTTAAAAAGGTATGGATCACGATATTGCAATTTTGTGCTTCTTAAATTCATGGGATAATAATAAATGCCCCTCCATTGTGGTCTTTTTTTTTTTTTTTTTTCCATCTGATATTTAATATTTATTTTTATCTGAGGATATGATCCTAGATAGGAAGGTGCGGAGGTCGTGAATAAGGGTAGAAGGCTAATGTGTGTGAGTGAGTTGTAGCAAGTAGTTAGGAGAGCTTTTGTGTAGCCGGATTAGAAAACCTAGGATTGTGTCCATAGATAGGAGCAACTAGTTAGGAGAGTTTTGGTGTGGTGGGTGTCTTTGGTCTATGAATGTATGGTACTACTGTGTTGGTGTCTTATTTCTGTTATTTCTATTTTTATTATTTCTTATTCCTTATTTCTGTTATGTCAGCCATCATGTTTGATGTTTCATTGCGACCTTATTTACTATTCTTTATTTTGAGCCGGGGGTCTATCGAAAATAGCCTCTCTACTTTTTCAGAGGTAGCGGTATGGACTACGTACGTTTTACCCTCCTCCTCAGACCCCATTTTGTAGGAATACACTGAATTTATTATTTTTTTATTTTTTTATTTTTATTTTGTTGGTTTAAATCCATCCATCCATGCTTTTACCTTTCTTTTTCTTTTTGTTTTTTGGTGAAGAGCATTCCTAATAATTAGAAGTTAAGTAGCGTTAATACAAGATGTTTGCAAAGTATCATTAGACCCTCCTATAGAGTTTGAAAGGGTAGGGGATGTGTTGACATACTTTAATACATTATCAATTACGATCCTTCTAGGAAAGGCAACTCCATGTTTGTCCGCTACCATAGCCTGGGCTGCATACAGTGGAGGGGATGTCAAAATGTGCAATTGATCAAAAGGGGCATTGTCAGCGCTGATACTTCTTGCCATCACATCTGCAATGCCATTTTGCTCCCTACATGTGTGCCTGAGTGTTGGGATCCCCAGTTCCTGCATTATGTACCTGCACTCCGCTATGATGTTAGAATAACGAGGGTAATCAGAGGCAATCATGTTAATTACAACGACTGAATCGGAGTTGATTTCTAGCGGAGTAAGATGATGGTTGATGACAATTTTTAGGCCTTCTAGAATGGCAAGGAGCTCAGCTTGGTCAACATCCACATAGGTGAACACCTTAGTGTAGCCTAGGACTAAGACTGTCTAACGGGCCGGGCCGGTTCAACCCGGAACCGGCCCTCTCATTCTTACCGGGTTCCGGGCCGGTTACGGGTCGGGTTTGGCCTTAACCGGTCCGGGCCGGGCCGGGCTGCACAGTAAAAATATTAAAACCCACCCGGAACCGGCCCACTTAACCCAATCCGGTCAAACCCACTAAAACCCGGTCAAACCCGGTCAAACCCGGTTAAAAACCGGTCAAATATACACTATATACGCTATATACATAATATATACATTAAATATACACTTTTATAGAAGATATATACACGTGTATACATTAAATATACACTTGTATAGAAGATATTAAAATTATAAATCGTTAAATAAAAAAAAATAAAAAACAACGACTATACGTTAAATATACACGTCTATAGAAGATCTATTAACATTCATACACTCTATTCTATGTATATGTAATACTTTAAATGAGATATACTACAATATATATACATTACAATATATATTTGTATAGTTATATTCTAATTTATAAAATATATACACATATATACGTTAAATATACACGTCTATAGAAGATCTATTAACATTCATACACTCTATTCTATGTATATGTAATACTTTAAATGAGATATACTACAATATATATACATTACAATATATATTTGTATAGTTATATACTAATTTATAAAACATATACACATGTATACGTTAAATATACATGTCTATAGAAGATCTATTCACATATATACACTCTATTCTATGTATAGGTAATACTTTAAATGAGATATACTACAATATATATACATTACAATATATATTTGTATAGTTATATTCTAATTTATAAAATATATACACATATATACGTTAAATATACACGTCTATAGAAGATCTATTAACATTCATACACTCTATTCTATGTATATGTAATACTTTAAATGAGATATACTACAATATATATACATTACAATATATATTTGTATAGTTATATACTAATTTATAAAACATATACACATGTATACGTTAAATATACATGTCTATAGAAGATCTATTCACATATATACACTCTATTCTTATGTATAGGTAATACTTTAAATGAGATATACTACAATATATATACATTACAATATATATTTGTATAGTTATATTCTAATTTATAAAATATATACACATATATACGTTAAATATACACGTCTATAGAAGATCTATTAACATTCATACACTCTATTCTATGTATATGTAATACTTTAAATGAGATATACTACAATATATATACATTACAATATATATTTGTATAGTTATATACTAATTTATAAAACATATACACATGTATACGTTAAATATACATGTCTATAGAAGATCTATTCACATATATACACTCTATTCTATGTATAGGTAATACTTTAAATGAGATATACTACAATATATATACATTACAATATATATTTGTATAGTTATATTCTAATTTATAAAATATATACACATATATACGTTAAATATACACGTCTATAGAAGATCTATTAACATTCATACACTCTATTCTATGTATATGTAATACTTTAAATGAGATATACTACAATATGTATACATTACAATATATATTTGTATAGTTATATACTAATTTATAAAACATATACACATGTATACGTTAAATATACATGTCTATAGAAGATCTATTCACATATATACACTCTATTCTATGTATAGGTAATACTTTAAATGAGATATACTACAATATATATACATTACAATATATATTTGTATAGTTATATTCTAATTTATAAAATATATACACATATATACGTTAAATATACACGTCTATAGAAGATCTATTAACATTCATACACTCTATTCTATGTATATGTAATACTTTAAATGAGATATACTACAATATGTATACATTACAATATATATTTGTATAGTTATATACTAATTTATAAAATATATACACATATATACGTTAAATATACACGTCTATAGAAGATCTATTAACATTCATACACTCTATTCTATGTATATGTAATACTTTAAATGAGATATACTACAATATATATACATTACAATATATATTTGTATAGTTATATACTAATTTATAAAACATATACACATGTATACGTTAAATATACATGTCTATAGAAGATCTATTCACATATATACACTCTATTCTTATGTATAGGTAATACTTTAAATGAGATATACTACAATATATATACATTACAATATATATTTGTATAGTTATATTCTAATTTATAAAATATATACACATATATACGTTAAATATACACGTCTATAGAAGATCTATTAACATTCATACACTCTATTCTATGTATATGTAATACTTTAAATGAGATATACTACAATATATATACATTACAATATATATTTGTATAGTTATATACTAATTTATAAAACATATACACATGTATACGTTAAATATACATGTCTATAGAAGATCTATTCACATATATACACTCTATTCTATGTATAGGTAATACTTTAAATGAGATATACTACAATATATATACATTACAATATATATTTGTATAGTTATATTCTAATTTATAAAATATATACACATATATACGTTAAATATACACGTCTATAGAAGATCTATTAACATTCATACACTCTATTCTATGTATATGTAATACTTTAAATGAGATATACTACAATATATATACATTACAATATATATTTGTATAGTTATATACTAATTTATAAAACATATACACATGTATACGTTAAATATACATGTCTATAGAAGATCTATTCACATATATACACTCTATTCTTATGTATAGGTAATACTTTAAATGAGATATACTACAATATATATACATTACAATATATATTTGTATAGTTATATTCTAATTTATAAAATATATACACATATATACGTTAAATATACACGTCTATAGAAGATCTATTAACATTCATACACTCTATTCTATGTATATGTAATACTTTAAATGAGATATACTACAATATATATACATTACAATATATATTTGTATAGTTATATACTAATTTATAAAACATATACACATGTATACGCTAAATATACATGTCTATAGAAGATCTATTCACATATATACACTATATACGCTATATACACAATGTATACATTAAATATACACTTCTATAGAAGATATATACACCTGTATACATTAAATATACACTTCTATATAAGATATATAAACATATACACATGTATACATTAAATATACACTTGTATAGAAGATATTAAAATTATAAATCGTTAAATAAAAAAAAATAAAAAACAACGACTAAGGAGTGAATGAATTTGTGGAATTTTATTGATTGCAAAATGATCCAAAATTTATAATTTACATGAATGAAAAATCTATAAATTATGCATCATTTTTTCCAACTCATTCATGTTAATATTAATTGGAACTTGCATAGGGTAGTCGAAGTCAACGGGGGAAAAACCCTGCATTGGACTTGATTCTGCTGAGTTCTCCCGTGAAGTCATAATTTCTTCAAGTTTGAGGTCGTCGTTGGGCTCTGGTTCCATTCCTTGGTTTCTTCTTTCTGCTCTAATCCAATCTCTGAGGCAAACTAAAACATTCATTGCGTTGCTTCCCAATGAGTGTCGGTTGTCTCCAAGCTGCTGTCGTCCCTGACTGAAGGCGCTCTCTGATGCAACGGTTGACATAGGAACATTCAAGATATCTCTGGCTAATCTTGAAAGTACAGGATATTGTGATTCATTATTCCTCCACCAATCCAGCGTGTTGATCCGTCGTCTGCGATCCTCTGGTGGCGTCCGCAGATAATATTTTAGCTCTTCCCGATAAGTTGATGTGTAAGCTCTCTCATCCACACTGTTCCAACAAGTTAAATCATAAAACGAATCAGGAAAACCACTATGTGCCGGCCTTTTAGAAGCTGATGGCTCCTCGGGAGGATGAGGAGCGACAGTTGGAGTGATATTTGTAGGTACGGCTGAATCAAATAAATCAGCATAGTGATTATATAATTTTTCTATATAATCTTTTGCATCAGCCGTAGCCGTCCACAAATCAGGTTGTATTTGTTCAGAATCATGGTTAGTATTTATTTCTAAGTTAGTATAAATAAGAGTACTAAAGTGACACATATGATTATATTTCATGCACGGATTTAACATAGCAGCAACCAAGTAAATAGGGGGAATCGGGAAAAAATATTTTTTAAATTTCGTAAACATAGCGCCAACAGCTTCTTTATAACCTTCTTTATCTTTATATTGTCGGAGCAAACCAGAAATATCGGCTATATATGCCAAAATATTACAAACAGTAGGATAATATGCACCGAAAAATTCAACCGTAGCTACATAAAATTTTTCTAAGAACTTAACAAGATCATTAATTATAACCCAATCAGAATTATGTAGCATGCAATCAGCAGAATCAGCAAATGAACCACAATGTTGGTTAAAAGCTAGTGTAATAGGAATTCTATATTTATAACAAGTTTTTAAAAATTCATACGTAGAATTCCATCTAATATCAATTTCCTCAGGCATCAAAATCGGTGCAAGTCCATTTTCTTGACATTTAACTTTAAATTCTTTAATTCTAGATCTACGATTATTTCCTTGAATAAAACCAACAGCAAGACGAATTTTTTCAATATAAACCTCAAAAAAGTCAAGACCATCTTTTACAATTAAATTATATATATGACATGCACACTTAACATGAAAAATTTCAGGAAAGGGCGGAGATAGCGTAGATTTTATTTTTGTTATAGCAGTCTTGTTGTTAGAAGCATTATCAAAAGCAATACATAAAATTTTATTTTCTATACCATAATATCCGACAATTTTAATAATAGAATCAGCAATAAATTGTCCAGTATGTTTCCGATCTTCATCATATAAAAAAGCAAGAATACGTTTTTGCATTATGAAATTACTATCCATCCAATGACAAGTAACGGTTAAATAATCATTTTTATTTACAGCACGACCAAGATCGGAAGTTAGGGACAATCTACATTGAATATTTTTTAAGAATGTTGATAAATAAAAACAATATTGTGAATGGAGTCTAAAAATATCAGACCGACAAGTAGTTCTAGGAATACCATTAAACATAGGATTATAAATTGCTTGTATATAACGAATAAAGGCATCAGAAGAAGGAAAACTAAAAGGCAAACAACCCACAGCTACCATTTTAGCTATTTCTTCTCTGTCCCTCAATTTATTATACTTTTTCGCTACTTGACCGGTTGTTGGGTCCATTCTAGTTTGCGTTGACCCACCAACATCCCCACCACCTTTTGCAATATTCAACTCTCTAGTGTGATCTTCAGCTATATGTCTCATTAACGTACCCGTACCCCCTTGCTTACCGCCACTTCTATGCTTATATTTTTGTTGACAAATATTGCACTGCACCTCAATATCTGATATACGTTCAAAAAATTGCCATGCAATACTAGTTCTTTTACGGGGTTTTGGGGCACTGGGAGGACGGGAAGGGAGATTAACTGATTCAGATCTAACGTTAGCATGTCCTACTGCGGGTGTTTCAGCAATATTTTCATCATCTTCGTCTACATTAACTGCATCTACTTCATTTTCTTCTTCTATACCGTAATTTTCCTGAAATTCTACATAATCCATATCGTGAGCACCTACACCTATTTCTTCCTCAAAAGGTGTACCAAGCGGTACCGGAGGCGAAGTCACACGGGTATATCTATTACTTGAACTACCTCTACCGCTAGTAATTCGCTTTTTACTACCACTACCGCTTCCGGGACAAAAATTTCTAACACCTTTAGTAGCGAGGTTTTTTAATTTATCCATAATATAAATTAAATTAAACTAAAAATATTCAAAATACACAAATATAATAAAATTAAATATTAAACAATTAATACAATAAATAAAAATTAAACGTAAGAGATGGAACGACAATACCAAATTTTGGAAGTATCCGAAGATTGCGACTTTAGAAACTTCCGCTCGTACTTTGTAAACGAAAAATTAAAAATTTAAATTGAACACTTTAAGAAATTAAATATATTGAATATTTGAGAATTGAGAATTGAGATTTGAGAGAGAATGAGATTTGAGAGAGAATGAGATTTGAGAGAGTGAAAAATTGTGTGAGAAATGATTTGAAGTTGTAGGGTATTTATAGATTTATTTTGGGGATTAAAAAATATTTTTTTTTTTTTTTTTTTTTTTTTTAAGTTAATGGGCCCAAACTAGCCGTTTGGACCCAAAAACGGTAATATAGCCGTTGGGCCAACGGCTAGTTTGGCCCAATAATTTTTTTTTTTTTTTTTTTTTAATTGTGGGCCGGTTCCGGGCCGGTTAACCGGCGGGCCTGGACCGGGTTGGTCCGGGCCGGGTTAACCGGGCCCAGTTTAAAAAAAAAACCGGACCGGAACCCGGAACCCTAAAGCCCTAGGGCTTACCGGGCCGGGTCAAACCGGTCCGGTTTGATATGTAGGGCCGGTTCGGGCCGGTTCGGGCCGGGCCAGCCCGGCCCGTTTGACAGGTTTACCTAGGACTCAATCTCCCTTGTGGTCTCTAAAAACACCACTAACCTTGCCCCATCCCAGATTGATTTTGACATTGACATCTATCTGTATTGAGCTTGTAAGTACCTTTAGAGAAAAATCTGACATAGATATGATGGAGGGGAACAAGAACCAAAACCTCCGTGATCAAAAGATTACAATTTTTACTATTTATTTTGAAATTTAAATAATTTGAATTCACATCGATCGAAATGAGTTATTTTGATAGTATAATGCTTTTACCAAAGTAAAACTCGAAATTTCCAATTAATTTTTTTTAAAAAAAATACTTTAACACTTTATCTCGTCTAGGATTAGAAGTCCTTCATGTTCAAGTCTCATGAAGTTATCTTTACAAGGAAATATTTTATCAGAAATATGACTTTTCACTGTAAATTTAAATTAACTAATGCTCAAAGCAGAGATACACGGGAATATATACACTAGCGCAAATTTACAAAAGTCAAGAGTATTCCTTCCTTTCAATAATAATCGTTTATTATTGACTTGACACACATGACACAACTTAAGAAACAATAAATGATATGAATAATTTATTATATTAATCTTTGAAAAATGCACTGCATTATAAATAGTGTTTAATAGTAATGGTAAAATAGATATAAATTAATAAATTATCTATTGATATTTTAAATTGGACAAGTAAAGATGAACAGAAAAAACTGTTATCAATACCAAAGGAAAAAGGAAAGTGAAAGGGACAGAAACGACACTTCAAATTAAATTATTTTTATGAAATTTAAATTTCACTTTCTAGCCATTTTAATTTGTTGACTTGTTTTATGCCGTTTCTACACACCTTCTATCCAGTTTTTTTACATATCTTATACATATAAATATTCTATACGAAAATTATACAGTTTTGATACACAATTTATATAGTAATTGCACTTTTTTTTACACATTTTATACAATAATTATATAATTTTTATACACTTTCTATATTTTTTTTATATATATTTTATACATATACATATTTGATTGAACTATACAATTTTTATACATATATCTTATATAGATACATATTCTATATAACAGTTATACCGTTTTATATAATTATATTTAATTATTATTTCTAAAAAAAAAATAGAATATTTTTTAGTTAAAAAATTTATAGCAAAAATAAAATAAAATATATTTTTAAAAGAGATGAATAGCCCAAATTGAAAATTGTATCAGTATTGTATATGGACTGTTTCTGAACTACCTGGGCCAAAATGATTCAAATTAGGAAATAGCTATAAAGTAAAAATATTTTATCTACTGGTCACTTTTTACAAAATCTCAAACTTGAACCGTTTATTTTAAAAAGTGTTACACAGTTTTCTTTTCTAAAAAAGAAATACTATTATTCTGTCAAATAAATGCAGTCAACCTAACCAATAATATGTAGCAATTTGGACATGCTTAGATGGTGCCACATGTCATTAGTAGCTTACCTATTTGCCAACATTATCTTCGCCACGTGTAATCGTACATTATCGCCACGTAGAAAATACATGTCCAATTAGAATAGAATCCAAGTCATGCCCATGGATATTGGAGGATCCCAACTACCATAAAATTAAATTAAAGTCTTCTCTTTAATTTGGATAACAGACCACCTATGCAAATCTAGTAGCTCAAAAAAGAGTAACACGTTGCTTTGGTTTTCTTTCTGGATAATTGCCACATCAAAATTTGAAACAAAAAAGTATCATAGAGAAAAAGAGGGGGTGTGTGGGGGTGGGTTGGGGAGTGGGGGAGGTTAGATGGAGCTAATGGCGCAAAGGGTTCATGAAAACTCCCTTCGCAATAAATTATATCGTATATATACGATCAAAATATATTTTACGTACTTTATATATAGTAAACGTGAAATACATTTGTTTATTTAAGATTTTGAGTGTTTATTTTTTTTTATATTTTGAAAATTTTCTTGGTGAAAAAATCTAATCGCATCAATGATGTAGATTTTAGATCTAAAACTTAACCTCAAAAGCTAGTTCAAGGGAATTCATCCACCTTTAATGGACAAGTCTAGTTACAACAACAGCTCCCCCCACCCCCACCCTCCACCCCCACACAAAAACCCCCCGAGTCCCGCATTCCCAAATGTTGTTTTCAACGATGGAGTCAGGAATTTGATGAAGACTTTGTAAATTTTCTTATTTGCGTGTGCAAAATTAAATATACACTCGTAATAGCTAACATTTAGCCTATATACACAATATAATTTTTCGATGAAAGGTGTGCACTGATCATCCTTTGATATAGATGGCTTTGCCCATGATTGTTTTGATACTAGAGCGTGGGAAAGTGGATTGTAAATCTTGGGCTTAACTTAATCTTAAAAATTAGCTTACGACGAAAGAATTATCCAAGATTATGCAAGTCCAAGTCAATTCATTCACCTTTGATATGAGATCTTCTTTGCTCCTGGAGCCCTAACTAATTCAGATTCGCGTTGAATATATATAAGGGGGGAAAAGACTCCAATGATCTTTCCAAGCACATACCTCAAGTTAAAAGAGTAAACAATTCCTGTTCAATTCACAATATATAAACCTTGATGATGCACGTTGATATTTCATATAAAGTCGTATAATTGTGACCATATGTGATTTACTTTGGGGAAAAATCATTACTTTAAAATAAGTCATCAAAATGTCTCCAGATGAAATAAATTGCTTAAACACATCTATAGCTTAAACTAAGGGTGTCAAATGGGCCGGCCCGACCCGGCCCGGTAAGCCCTAGGGCTTAAGGATTTCGGGTCCCGGGCCGGTTTTTTTGTTAAAATGGGCCCGGTTAACTCGGCCCGGACCAAGCCCGGTCCAGGCCCGCCGGTTAACCGGTCCGGAATATAAAAAAAAAAAAAAATTAGATTTTGGGCCAACTAGCCGTTGGCCCAACGGCTATATAGCCGTTTTTGGGTCCAAACGGCTAGTTTGGGCCCATTTAATTTAAAAAAAAAAAAAAAAACTTTAAAAAATATTTTTTAATCCCCCAAAAAAATCTATAAATACCCTACAACTTCAAATCATTTTTCACACAATTTTTCACTCTCTCAAATCTCATTCTCTCTCAAATCTCAATTCTCAATTCTCTAATATTCAATATATTTAATTTCTTAAAGTGTTCACTTTAATTTTTTAATTTTCGTTTACAAAGTACGAGCGAAAGTTTCTAAAGTCGCAATCTTCGGATACTTCCAAAATTTGGTATTGTCGTTCCATCTCTTACGTTTAATTTTTATTTATTGTATTAATTGTTTAATATTTAATTTTATTATATTTGTGTATTTTGAATATTTTTAGTTTAATTTAATTTATATTATGGATAAATTAAAAAACCTCGCTGCTAAAGGTGTTAATTTTTTTTGTCCCGGAAGCGGTAGTGGTAGTAAAAAGCGAATTACTAGCGGTAGAGGTAGTTCAAGTAATAGATATACCCGTGTGCCTTCGCCTCCGGTACCGCTTGGTATACCTTTTGAGGAAGAAATAGGTGTAGGTGCTCACGATATGGATTATGTAGAAGCTCAGGAAAATTATGGTATAGAAGAAGAAAATGAAGTAGATGCAGTTAATTTAGACGAAGATAATGAAAATATTGCTGAAACACCCGCAGTAGGAGATGCTAACGTTAGATCTGAATCAGTTAATCTCCCTTCCCGTCCTCCCAGTGCCCCAAAACCTCGTAAAAGAACTAGTATTGCATGACAATTTTTTGAACGTATATCAGATATTGAGGTGCAGTGCAATATTTGTCAACAAATATATAAGCATAGAAGTGGAGGCAAGCAAGGGGGTACGGGTACGTTAATGAGACATATAGATGAAGATCACAAAAGAGAGTTAAATATTGCAAAAGGTGGTGAGGATGTTGGTGGGTCAACGCAAACTAGAATGGACCCAACAACCGGTCAAGTAGCGAAAAAGTATAATAAATTGAGGGACAGGGAAGAAATAGCTAAAATGGTAGCTGTGGGTTGTTTGCCTTTTAGTTTTCCTTCTTCTGATGCTTTTATTCGTTATATACAAGCAATTTATAATCCTATGTTTAATGGTATTCCTAGAACTACTTGTCGGTCTGATATTTTTAGACTCCATTCACAATATTGTTTTTATTTATCAACATTGTTAAAAAATATTCAATGTAGATTGTCCCTAACTTCTGATCTTGGTCGTGCTGTAAATAAAAATGATTATTTAACCGTTACTTGTCATTGGATGGATAGTAATTTCGTGATGCAAAAATGTATTCTTGCTTTTTTATATGATGAAGATCGTAAACATACTGGACAATTTATTGCTGATTCTATTGTTAAAATTACCGGATACTATGGTATAGAAAATAAAATTTTATGTATTGCTTTTGATAATGCTTCTAACAACAAGACTGCTATAACAAAAATAAAATCTACGCTATCTCCGCCCTTGCCTGAAATTTTTCATATTAAGTGTGCATGTCATATATATAATTTAATTGTAAAAGATGGTCTTGAGTTTTTTGAGCTTTATATTGAAAAAATTCGTCTTGCCGTTGGTTTTATTCAAGGAAATAATCGTAGATCGAGAATTAGAGAATTTAAAGTTAAATGTCAAGAAAATGAACTTACACCGATTTTGATGCCTGAGGAAATTGATACTAGATGGAATTCTACGTATGAATTTTTAAAAACTTGTTATAAATATAGAATTCCTATTACACTAGCTTTTAACCAACATTGCGGTTCATTTGCTGATTCGGCTGATTGCATGCTACATAATTCTGATTGGGTTGTAATTAATGATCTTGTTAAGTTTTTAGAAAAATTTTATGTAGCTACGGTTGAATTTTTCGGTGCTTACTATCCTACTGTTTGTAATATTTTGGCATATATAGCCGATATTTCTGGTTTGCTCCAACAATATAAAAATAAAGAAGGTTATAAAGAAGCTGTTGGCGCCATGTTTACGAAATTTAAAAAATATTTTTTCCCGATTTCCCCTATTTACTTGGTTGGTGCTATGCTAAATCCGTGCATGAAATATAATAATATGTGTCACTTTAGTACTCTTATTTATACTAACTTAGAAATAAATACTAACCATGATTCTGAACAAGTACAGCCTGATTTGTGGACGGCTACGGCTGATGCAAAAGATTATATAGAAAAATTATATAATCACTATGCTGATTTATTTGATTCAACCACACCTACAAATATCACTCCAACTGTCGCTCCTCATCCTCCCGAGGAGCCATCATCTTCTAAAAGGCCGGCACATAGTGGTTTTTCTGATTCGTTTTATGATTTAAATTGTTGGAACAGTGTTGATGAGAGAACTTACACATCAACTTATCGGGAAGAGCTGAAATATTATCTTCGGACGGCACCAGAGGATCGCAGATGACGGATCAACACGCTGGATTGGTGGAGGAATAATGAATCACAATATCCTGTGCTTTCAAGATTAGCTAGAGATATCTTGAATGTTCCAATGTCAACCGTTGCATCAGAGAGCGCCTTCAGTCAGGGACGACAGCAGCTTGGAGACAACCGACACTCATTGGGAAACAATGCAATGAATGTTCTAGTTTGCCTCAGAGATTGGATTAGAGCGGAAAGAAGAAACCAAGGAATGGAACCGGAGCCGAGCGACGAGCTGAAACTAGAAGAAATTATGACTTCACGGGAGAACTCAGCAGAATCAAGTCCAATGCATGGTTTTGCCCCCGTTGACTTTGATTATCCTATGCAAGTTCCCATTAATATTAATATGAATGAGTTGAAAAAAATGATGCATAATTTATAGATTTTTCATTCATGTAAATTATAAATTTTGGATCATTTTGCAATCAATAAAATTCCCCAAATTCATTCAGTCCTTAGTCGTTGTTTTTTATTTTTTTTTATTTAACGATTTAAAATTTTAAATTGAATTTCTAGTTTTCTACTTTAAATTAAAAACTTACTTCTAATATATTATTAATTTACTACCAAATATTATTAATTTATTATATTAAGTAGCATATGTTTTGAATATTTGTGCATATATCTTCTGTAGAAGTGTATATTTAACGTATACATGTGTATATGTTTTATAAATTAGTATATAAGTATATCTATACATATTGTAATGTATATATAATGTAGTATATTTTATAAGTAGTAGTATATATACATTTAATGGTGCGTATACATGTGTATATATCTTCTATAGAAGTGTATATTTAATGTATACATGTGTATATGTTTTATAAATTAGTATATAACTATACAAATATATATTGTAATGTATATACATTATAGTATATTTCATTTAAAGTATTACATATACATAGAATAGAGTGTATATATGTGAATGGATCTTCTATAGACGTGTATATTTAACGTATACATGTGTATATATTTTATAAATTAGTATATAACTATACAAATATATATTGTAATGTATATATATTGCATATATCTCATTTAAAGTATTACATATACATAGAATAGAGTGTATATATGTGAATAGATCTTCTATAGACGTGTATATTTAACGTATACATTACTTTATGTTTTATAAATTAGTATATATATTGTAGTATATACTTTTTTTAAAGTAGTACATATATATTGAATGGTGCGTATATATGTGTATATATCTTCTATAGACGTATATCTTTAAAGTATACAAGTGTATATGTTTTATAAATTAGTATGTAACTATATATATATACATATTATTGTATATATATATATGTATATCACTATATTGTAGTATATATTTTATTTAAAGTAGTACATATATATTGAATGGTGCATATATATGTGTATATATCTTCTAAAGTAGTATATATTTAACGTATACATGTGTATATGTTTTATAAATTAGTATATATATATATTGTAGTGTATATATATATATTATACTATTATAGCAAATGTTTTATTTAAAGTAGTACGTATAGTCATATATAATTATATATTGAATGGTACGTATATATGTGTAATTGTTTATACTTTATATATTTTTTTAAAAATATATATTGTATATTGGAGTGTATATAGTGTATATTGGATTTTTTATTTATTTTTTAAACGGGTTTGACCGGTTTTTAACCGGGTTTGACCGGGTCTTGGTGGGTTTGACCGGATTGGGTTTAGTGGGCCGGGTTCGGGTGGGTTTTAATTTTTTTACTGTTTGGCCCGGCCCGGCCCGGTTAACGCCAAATCCGGCCCGAAATCGCCTCGAAACCCGGGTAAAATGGGAGGGCCGGTTTCGGATTGGCCCGGCCCGGCCCGTTAGACACCCCTAGCTTAAACTACAATTAGAAATAATGGCAAGACTTAAAAATCTTGGTTAGTCTTTTCAAAGTCTAATATTGTGAAATTCTCAAACTGAAATAGTGTTGTACATGAAAATAAAGGAATTTTGTATCGGCAAAATACATGAGAAATGTTAATTATTTAAGATAATAAATTTCATATATTAGTAAGACGTTAAAAATTAGTATAAATAACATAAATACCAACCCTTTTGAAGTAATTATACTCTCTCCCATTTTTTTTTAATTACTTTACTTTCTCTCCCTATTAATTAATCTACATAACATAGCCGACATATATATAACATTCTGTGTATATGTTGAGATTTTTGTAATATATTTAGGGAGTTGAGATTTTTTGTAATATTGAAAACATAAGTTGTGTATTTGTGTAATTTTTAGTAAAAATTATGAAGTTTAATTAATTCAAGGCAGACAATATGATCGCAATAGTGTTACATCTTGACAATCTAATAAAAAATTCTGCATACGTTACTGTATGCTTTCTCAATCTCTTTGTCGTTCCAATTTAACATGCTACGTATAACTTTCAATGACTCGTTGTGTTATGATATGTGTGATGAGTTTGGGCTCAGAAATTCAAGGGAATAATGGGCCGTGTCTCTTTTAGAATCATTAATGGGCCTTATTAATGCTTATGTTTGCATTTTTTTTAGTATAAATAACATAAATACCAACTCTTTTAGAAGTGACTATACTCTCTCCCACTTTTTTAATTACTTTACTCTCTGTCTCTATTAATATACATAACATAGCCGATATATACATAACATTCTGTGTATATGTTGGGATTTTTGTAATATGTTTAGGGAATTGAGATTTTTTGTAATATTAAAAACATAAGTTGTGTATTTGTATAATTTTTTTTTTTACTTTAACAAAGATCTGAAGCATTAAAAAATTAAAGTTGAAAAGCTTTATATAGTTTTTTGAGGAAAAATTCACAAATAACCACTTTCAATCGTTATAACTGAAAAATAATTACTATTCAATAAATATCATGATTAAATAACACTGGTATAACATCAAAAAACCTTAGAGTTGTATTTGGAAAGAAGAGTATTGTCCCAAAGAGAAGTGGGGTTGGAGTACAATCTTCATCCTAAGCCACAAAGAAGAGCTTACCTAGCCCCCCATCTCTTTTTGGGAGGGTGATAGTGTCCCACCTCAGGAGGTGCATTTTCCTCTTGGCATCAATGATGCCCTAGATGTAGACACCTAATTTTGTCCCTCCCGAAGATCCAAGTTACACATTTTTATTCCTGTCTTACCACGAGCCCTCACCCGTATGATTATATCCCATAAAAATACAAAAAATAACAAACCCACTAACAAACCTAATCCCCAATTATTCTTTTGTAACAAAATGAACCACTCCTCCTATTAATTTTGGACAACACATCACTACCCCATACCCTACCCCACCTACCCTACCCCAATACCCACCCACGTGACCCCACCTACACTCGCACTCACTCACCTCAGAATTTCATTCTTCACCAACATATATACAATCACCGATATACACAACAAAAGGGGGAGTACATAGGATCACTCATCTTCAACCCTACAAAAATGTCCTATACACATTCATCATCGGAAAAAGCTTCACCGGAATACGTGCAACAGTAGCAGCCAACGATGCCGGAGTTCGGTGAACTCAACAACCAACCATCTCTCTCCCTCTCTCTACCATCTCTTTCTCTCTAAAACTGAAAAAAAGAAGCGGCGTCGCCTCCCCATCGGCGACAACAGCGCCGCTCCTGCTATCGTCCTACTCTTCCTCCGATCAAACGCCGACCAGCCAGGGACGCCTCCGCCTCAAAAGGCCAGCACGGGCTGCTCCTCCAGCTGCCGCTCAGATCCGGCCTCCTCCGTCATCCAGCGCCTTCTCCAGCGACCATCACAACCGACCCGACCCGACCTCTCTCCGGCGATGGCAGCAGTCACCGGTACGACCTGAACTTTTTCCGGTGATTGCAGTTTTCCGGCAAATCAACTTGAACCAGACCCACAATTCCAGAAATCATTTGAGTTGGGTTGTTCTTAAAAACTAGGAAACTGATTGTTGGCACTCAACTGATCATGAAGTTGTCCTCATGATTCTCATGGCTTACCTTTCGTATGTGAAGGCATCGATGTTTGACTTATGCGGAATTCTTACCCTATTTTTTCTGTGGGATTGTTATGTCGCACTATACCTGGCATAACGTGACCATCAAGTTTTTTATCATCAAATCGTTTATTGATCTGGATCTGTTCAGAAACTAGTGGTTGTTTTATTAATTTCTTCATACTTGTAAGGTAATAATGGAGAGAATTTACATGCTCGGCACTCGGAGTGCCCATTCATAGGCTTGGACAGGCTGTTGATTCGGTTTCGATTTGGAGAGTCGAGATTTCATTGGTGTTTATCGAGGTTCTTGGAGCGGCTCTTATTTCTCTTATTAAAATCAATCGAAAGCTCTTGAGGTCCATCTCTTTACTCCCGTACTTTCTTCTTTATTTTATTTTGTTGAAATGGCTATGATTATGTGTTAGGTGATTGTAATTGTTTGATGTTGTTGATGTTATGATCACGTGCTTGGTGATGTGACTCCGGTGGTATGATGAAAGAATTTGATTAGTTTTAATGGTGCGATTGATTAAAAGGAATTTTGGGGGCCGGGATCGAAAATTGATAATCGAATAAGTTGAAGGTTGTTTGTTTTGATTCATTACTGAATATTGTCGAATTGGATAGTATCATGATAGATCGAGTGGGTAGGCAATCATAGGTTCGGGTAGGCGAAATTTAGGAATAAGTGTTTCGTTGGATGTTGGAATGTGCGTGTGAATGTTTCTTTCTAGTTTATCGTATTTAATTCAAATATATTTATTTAGCCGGGGAATGCCCCGAGATCACTTGTATTTATTCACGGGGGACTGCCCCGACGTATCATGTTGGCGAAAAATGATCGTGATGAAGGCCCGCGGCATCGGGTAAGGCATTGGAGCTTAATCTAGAATTAGTTTAGACTAGGATTTATATTTTCGTATTTTTCTATTTTTGGACTGTATAATTGGACTGGACTTTACATTTTTGAATTGTTTTGTTTTGTTTGATTATTTTTGCGTACTTTTTGTGTGGTTTATACATTTCGTAATGCCAAAATAGTTGATACACTCTACCAAGCGACCGTGGTTGAACCACGGGATCGAGGGGTGCCTAACACCTTCCCCTCGGTCAACAGAATTCATTAGCCGGAGTCTCTATTCGCAAACCAGTTTAAAGAGTCAAATGATTTTGAAAAGGATTTTCCAATGATGACTTGGCACACCAGATTATGCCAAGTGGCGACTCTGAATAAAAAATATAAATAATCCTTTTTCGAAATAAATTTTCATTTCTTGTCACTTAAATAATAAAACTCTTTCGCACTTAAACATAATTTTTTTTGGAGTACGCAAAAAAGGGGTGTGACAGCTCTGGCGACTCTGATGGAGATCTATTTTAGAATTCGAGCTTATTTTTGAGTCGTATCGGCTTTGTTTGGCATTACGAGTGTATAAGCATTGTTTGTGATTATTATTTGTGTTATTGTTTTCACTTTTGTGCGTTTTCGTGCTCTTTGTTTATAGTATTTATCCTATGTGTCACCGCTTTATATCTGTCATCATGAGTCCGCCCCCCGGCCTTCTTTCTGCAACAAGTCCGTAGTACACGTGTTGTACACGACCTTTAGTTGAGTCACCCTTATTTTAGGGGGGGAGCCGTCGGTGTTATGGAGTAGGTGGAAAGCAAAGCAGCCACTATCGACCATACGCTCCCCCGAACAGCCTTATTAGAGAACCACAACGTAGGTCAGCCTTTAGGTCATGCTTATGTGCATCATGCGGAGACCTAGAGGGACCCACATGGCCCTTTGTAGGAGACTCACCTCTAAAGCATCCCTACGTGCTAACTATTGCATATTTGAGGGTAACGTGGTCATTTGACGGACTGATTTAAAAAAAATTAAAAAAAATAGAAAAAGTGAGTCGAAAAGAATGAATCAAAAGGAATGTCGTAGTTTATTTTAGAATTCTTTATGGATTTTGTTCTTCACAATCCAAAAACTCAAAAAAAAGACTTCTTTACGTTTGCCTTTTCGACTTATTTGTCAAAAACAAAATACCAAAAAGATTTTTTCTCATAATTGGTGGTGTCAGTCTTAGTTGAAATGTCTAGTTGAAAATTCAAAAAGTTTTCATTCGTTTGTTTTTGGTTGTCTCTTAAGTTAGGGTCAACTTATTAGTTAATCGTTATTTGTCCAATCTGGATGAACTACGCATACCTGATTCCCTTCCCTCGGGTTGGGATACGTAGGCAAACCTCGGTGGGTCCGATAATTCTTTGTGTTGGCCTTTGTCTTAGTATTAGCCTAGGTCTCTCCCCCCGCAATCTAGAGTTGTTAGCCAAGTAGACTGATTTTGCTCAGTACTTCTGTTCGGCAAATTGGAGTCATGAATGTGGTCTGTCCCATCGATATATGTTTGCGTCAAAAATTCCAAGGGTTGGAAATCTTCTACTCCTGTCGAATTTTGAGATAACGTCTTGTGTGTTATTGCAGGATGGATTTGTCCACCAAGTCTAGAGTTCTGATGGTTGTCAAGGTGCCCAAAAAGTTAATCAAATGGTGGGAAATGTTTAACTATGTTGATCAGCAGAAACTGGTTAAAATATTAGGTGATCTTACGGAACTTCTGCATGTTACCCCTCGTCCAGATTTAATAGAGGCTTTGTTGACCTTTTGGGATCCAAGTAGTTTGGTGTTTAGGTTTGGGGAATGTGAAATGACTCTTACTTTGGCAGAAATATCCGGTTTGTTGCATTTGCCCTATATCGAGAAGGATATGATCCGAGCACGAAATCATACTGGCGTGAGATTTTTGCAGTCTTGTGGGTTAAAAAGTAAGGGTGTACGATTAGGTTGTTTAAGTGATTCGTGGGTTTCCTTAGACTTTTTGTTCTCTAGATTCGGGCCCTCGGAAGGTTTTAATTATTTTTGGGATGAATTTCATATGACTAAGGAGAAGTGGGAGAGAAAGCGTCTTGAAGTCTTCACCCTCGCTTTGTTAGGCATTTTAGTGTTTTCTCTAGAAGAAAGACGTATTAATACCCGTCTGCAATCTGTGGTGATGGCTCTATTTCATAAGGATCAAAACGACAAGGGCATTAATCAAAAGGGCAGGTTCACTCTCATACCCATGATCTTAACAGAAATATATAAGGCTTTAACCGAAGTGAAGGGGGGATGAGATTTTTTGAGGGCAGTAACCTGATATTGCAGTTATGGATGATGGAGCATTTGCATGCGCCTTCTTTAGTTAGACCAGATGTGGTAGATCATTGTATACCCAATCGAGTGAAAGCTATGGACCTCAGGTTGCGTTTGGATAAATTCTCGCTACCCGTGGGAGTCGACACTTGGATTGAATTTCTTGAGTCAAGAACCGGGGATAACATTTTGTGGACTTGTCTGTGGCTTCGACCAAAGATAATCTTGTTTGGTTGTCAAATGCAGCTCCTTCTAGTTATGTTAGGGCTTAATTGCACTAGACCATACAGTCCTTCTAGGGTAATGCGCCAGTTGGGTAGGCCACAGGACGTGCCACCAGTAGTGGATCTTCTAAAGGATGTAGAGTACTTCAAGGACCAAGCCTTGGGTGAAAGCAAATACGAGCAGTTCTGGAAGCATGCAACAAAGCTAGGTGTGGACACTCTCAAAGAAAGTTTGGATAATTCGGGGTACACTCAGGGATATGGGGTCTGGTTTCAATCTGTCCCTCGGGATATCAGTCAACCCTTACCAGCGCAACTTAGAGGGAGAATACAGAAAGAATGCATAGTTGACGACTATCAGGATGAAAGTGCGGGGTCCAAAGTGGAGACACTGAGAGTTCAGTTAGCAGATTTGTTCAAGACTGTAGAAAAGTGTCAGAATAATCTTTCCAAGTGCACTCCTCATGAGGCAGGAATACGGGCTGGAAGCTTCTTCCCTAATATCAGGGTGTCTTTACAGGATATGCTACAAAGTTTGAATGGGAGAAAGAGAACTTCACAGGCAGGTCCATCTCAGCCAGGGCCATCACGCAGAGCACCAGTCTGAAAGAGCATTTCTTATCTTTATTCAGTTTGGAGTCTTTTATGTTTCTGTCGTTGTAGGTTGGTGTCTGTGTTAAGTCGGACTCAAGTTGTTTTTGATATTCAGGTCTTTATTGCACGCATGTCGTTAGAGGTTTAGAATGTTGTTTTGTATTTGTTGTTTAGTTTTAAAGTGGTCCTAAATTCGTTGTATGTTCTGCTGTCTGTCATCGAAATGTTAGGATGTTACGTCTTTCTTTTGTTTACTTGTTTTCGTTTTTCGTGAAAAAAAAAATCAATTATGTGATGTTTATGCATAAGCTGCCCGAACTACGCAAGATCTGATTCATGTACAACATGATACGTAGGCAACCTACTTTTGGGTTCGATCTAATCATTTTGTTTCGTTGTTTTTCATTATTTTTCCTCTTTTAAAGAAAAATAAAAACCATAAAGAATGATAAAATAAAGGTAGATAACGAGAGAAGTGGAAAGAACAGAGATGGATACGAAAAAAAAAGAAGAGTGTAGATAAAAATCGGGATGATGTTGAAATGACCTCGCTACCCTCAAAAGCTGGTAGAAATGAACATGAATTTAGGACAATTTTACCAATGTGATTCCCATGTTTGTTGTGTGCCCTAATCCTAACGGATGTCGTCTTTGATGAGCATGTTCTTTCAGATAACAGTGGTAGGTTTGCAGCACTCTGGCTAGTCACCCATACTTCACTAGATCCAAAGCAAAGCTCGCCATGGCTAGCAGGGAAATTAAAAATTCGCTCATTGACCCGGATCATGATCACAGGGAAGAAAGTTCAGAACATAATGATTAGGTAGTAAGGCTCAGACAACAATTGATAGATTTGCACCGGGCATGGGCCAGCGGAATGCCTCCTCCTCCGCTCCCTGAAGGTCTTGGGAATATCTCTAATTGCCCACCGCTCTCTCAGGCGTAATTCTCTGCTCCTACTGAGTCACCTGAGCATGCTCCAGGATTCACTCCGCTACATTATTATCCTAGTAATTCTAGTGTGCCCTTGGCAGCTCCCCATTCAAGACCCGCTGCTCAGCCGGCGCCACCGATTACACCGGTATTCGTGGCTCCGCCACCACCTGAAGCTCCCGCATATACTGTGCGTCCAACAATGGGGCTTCCTCGGTCTGCCAGTGAGCCAGTATTGAAGGTTCCATATAGTCAGTATTATGCCCCAGAGCCGACTTTGAGAATGAATGAACCGTATGGGTACACTCAGCCACCTGCATTTCCATTTGATTCAGAGAAACCTGTCGCAACAGAGGAACAGGAAGTCATAGCGCGAAAGTTGAAAAGTTAAGAACAGCCCATGAGAAATTTGCAGGGAATCGGAGGTTATAAGAGTGTTTCTTATAAAGATCTGTGCATGTTCCCAGACATCAACCTTCCCCTCGGTTTTAAAATGCCTAAGTTCGAGAAGTATGCAGGACACGGTGATCTCGTGGCCCATTTGAGATGCTATTGCAACCAGTTGAGGGCTGCAGGAGGAAGGGAAGAGCTGCTCATGGCTTTCTTTGGCGAGAGTCTTTCTGATCTGGCTTCAGAATGGTTTATCGATCAAGATATCGACAAGTGGAACAACTGGGATGACTTAGCTTCTGAGTTTGTGCAATATTTTCAGTATAACATCGATCTGATTCCGGACGAAAAATCTTTGGTCAACATGAAGAAGAAAAACACTGAAGGTTTTAGGGAATGCGCAATAAGGTGGCGTGAACAGGCCGCCAGGGTAAAGCCTCCGATGAAAAAAAGTAAGTTGGTAGAGGTTTTCATTCAGGCACAGGATGAGACTTATTTTCAACATTTACTCCCGGCAATGGGAAAGTCTTTTATTGAAGTCCTCAAAATGGGGGAGATGATAGAGGACGGAATCAAGACCGGACGAATAGTGAGTTTTGCCGTATTGAAAGCTACCACACAAGCGATTCAAGGTGGATCTGGCGCATTCAGAGGTAAAAAGAAGAAAGAGGACGTGGCGACTGTCGTAGCTGGAATCTATTCCTATCCTAAAAGACCACCTCGCCCCTATCCCCAAGCCCAAGTCTACGCCCAAGCTCCATATATTCCTCCCCACCATTACTACCCTCCACAAAACCCTTTATATTCTATTCCACCACCCCCGTACCCAGTATATAGCGCGCATCCATATGCCCAAACCCCTTCTTACCCGCAGTGGCGCGCGCAAGCTCCACAAAATCGCCCATTCACTCCACCGAATTACCAAAACCCCTCCAGACCCGGTTTTCAACCTAGGCCCGAGTATAAGAAAGAAAAGGCGGTCAAAAATCAATTCACACCTCTTGGGGAGTCATATACTATCCTGTGTGATAGGTTGAAAAAGTTGAAGGTCTTAAGCCCAATTCAAGGAAGGCTTTCAAATCCACCGCCGAGGAATCTCGATTATTCTTTAAGGTGTGCGTACTGTTCTGACATGCCAGGTCATGATATCGAGAAATGCTGGCATTTGAAGAGAGCTGTCCAAGATTTGATTGACACAAATCAAATGCTAATCCTGGCCCCGGAGGGTCCATACATTAACCAGAATCCACTGGCAACCCATGTTGATGCCAATATGTTAGAATTGATATATAAGGGGAAAGAGTCTTCAAGGTGTTATAAGCCTATTGTCAAGATACAGACCATTGAGGAGAAATCGGTGAATGTAGCTGAGTCTTTGAAAGCAATGTCATTGAGCCAGGAGGGAATGAGAGAAGATAAAGCCCAGGAAAGCACAAAGAAACCCCTGATCACAGTACAAGGCGCCAGAAGGTATGTTGATTTAAGTCAGGATAAACCTAAGTTGACAGTGGTAGGAGCTCTGAGTCAGCCCATCTTGACGGTGGAAGGAGCAATGTCAACGCCTATTGTCCTCAAATCGGTGACCCAACCTCCGATAGTTGATACGAAAAAGGTTCCCTGGAATTATGGGTGGACTGTGATGACCTATCACGGGAAAGAAGTAGTGGAAGATGTAGATGAGGTAGGGGGTGTGACTAGGTCAGGAAGATGCTTCGTGCCTGAAGGCTTAAGAAAGTCCAAGCCAATGGTGAGTGGACCGTCATCCATCAAAAAGCCTATCACCAAAGAAGAAGTTGAAGAATTTTTGAAAAAGATGAAATTGCCAGAGTATTCAATAATAGACCAGTTGAAGAAAACCCCTGCTCAAATTTCCCTCTTATCTTTGTTTTTGCACTCCAAGGAGCATCGTGATATTTTACTGAAGGTATTAAATGAGGCATATGTTCCTAGGGAGATTACAGTAAATCAGCTTGAGAAAATGGTTGGAAAAATCTTTGAGGTAAATCGGATCAGCTTTTCTGATGATGAATTGCCCGTTTAAGGTATAGGGCATAACCGGGGCCTTTACATTACAGTGAAATGCGAAGAGTTCTACGTCACTCATGTTATGATTGACGGAGGTTCAGGTGCAAATATCTGCCCTATTTCTACTTTGCAAAAGTTGAATATCGGTGCTGAAAGGATCAGGCCCAACAATGTATGTGTTAGGGCTTTCGATGGTGTAAAATCAAACTCCATTGGCGAAATAGAACTAATGTTGATCATAGGGCCTGCTGAGTTCGCCATAGAGTTTTAAGTATTGAATATAGACTCCTCTTACAATCTGTTGTTGGGAAGGCCGTGGATCCACAAGGCCAAGGCAGTTGCATCTACAATGCACCAAATGATTAAATTTGAGCATGACAGGCAAGAAGTGGTTATTCACGGTGAAGGAGATTTGTCCGCCGGCAAAGATTCTCCCTTGTCTCTTATTGAAGCAAATAACGTAGAGGAGACATTCGTCTATCAAATTTTTGATACAGTGCAGTGAATCGTATCCTTGAAGGACAGGTTATACCGGGACCGCAATTGTCTTCCGCTTCTATCATGATGGTGAGTGACCTTTGGAAATAAGGATATGAGCCAGGAAAGGGTTTAGGAGCGTCTTTGCACGGTTTAGTTCGTGCCATATATCTGAGTGAGAACGTGGGCACGTTTGGTCTGGGATTTGAGCCTACGGCTGAAGATCTAAAGAAATCCAAGGGAAGGAAAAAGGAAACATGGTCACTCCCTCGCCCAATGCCACTACTCAGTGAATCATTTGTTAAGAGCGGTGTCATGAAACATGTGGAATTTGAAATTGAATTGGTTGATGACTGCCAGAACCTTTTTATTGATGTTGATATGGTCGAAACAGGAGAAGGTACCAGTATGACAGACGTGCAATTCATAGGTCCAGCTGTCCGTCTCAATAATTGGGAAGTCACTCCTCTTCCCGTCAGGAGGGAGTTTTGGTAGTTTATTTTGTTTTTCTTTCTTTTTATCCGAGTTATTTCAGGGTTGTAATTCGGATTTTAGTTTGTTTATGTTATGTTGGCATCTATGTTTAAAACCTTCTATTTTTTTATTTAATGAAATGCAATGTCCCTTTTGGTTTGTGTCTAATATATATTGTTTTTCTTTTCTTTTTATATACAGTTCTCTTTATGTTGATTCTAATGACATGACATGCATGCGGAATTTTCAGCCTGACCTTAAAATCCAAACTAATCAAGATGTAATGAAGCAGGATGGGGAATATGATGAAGAAGAAACACTAGAAGAAATAAGCAAAGAGTTAGAACAGTTTGAAGACAAACCGAATCCTAATTTGAATGAGACTGAGCCAATAAATCTAGGGGATCAAAAAGATGTTAGGGAAACTAAAATCAGTGTACATGCTTTGCCACAACTAAAAGATAGAATGATTCAAGCATTAATTGATTATAAGGATGTTTTTGCATGGTCTTATGATGATATGCCTGGTTTAAGCACTAAATTAGTGGCTCACAAATTGCCAACTGATCCCGCGTTCCCCCTGTCAAACAGAAGTTGAGGAAGTTCAAAACTGATGTAAGTATTAAAATCAAAGAGTAAATCATGAAACAACTTGAAGCCAAAGTAATTCGAGTGGCTCGTTATCCCATGTGGTTATCCAATGTAGTTCCCGTACCAAAGAAAGATGGCAAAATTCGAGTGTGTGTAGATTACCATGATTTGAACAGAGCAAGTCCGAAAGATGATTTTCCACTGCCCAACATTCATATTTTGTTAGACAACTGTGCTAAACACGAGGTTGCCTCTTTTATGGATTGCTATGCCGGATATCACCAGATCATTATGGATGATGAAGACGCGGAGAAGACGTCTTTTATCACACCATGGGGGACCTATTGTTATCGAGTGATGCCGTTCGGTTTGAAGAATGCTGGAGCAACATACTTGAGAGCCATGACCACTATGTTTCATGATATGATGCATAAGGAGATTGAGGTATACGTTGATGATGTGATTATTAAGTCAAAAGGTCTGGCCGACCATGTTAAAGATTTAAGAAAGTTCTTTGAAAGGCTTCGCAGGTATAATCTCAAACTCAACCCGGTAAAATGTGTATTTGGAGTTTCGTCGGGAAAACTGTTGGGGTTTGTAGTCAGCCGTCGGGAGATTGAATTGGATCCCTCGAAAATCAAAGTCATTCAGGATTTGCCCCCGCCCAAGAATAGGACGGAGGTGATGAGTTTGCTTGGTAGACTGAACTATATTAGCAGGTTTATTGCTCAACTCACAACCACTTGTGAGCCCATATTCAAGTTGCTGAAAAAGAGTGCTGCGGTAAAATGGACTGAAGAATGTCAGGAAGCGTTCGATCGAATCAAAAGATATTTGTCAAATCCGCCCGTGCTGGTACCCCCGGATCCTGGTAGGACTTTGATCTTATATTTATCAGTCATGGACAATTCTTTCGGTTGTGTCCTGGGTCAACATGATGTCACAGGCAAAAAAGAGCAGGCTATTTATTATCTTAGCAAGAAGTTCACCACATATAAGGCCAGGTATACTCTTATTGAAAGGATGTGTTGTGCCCCAACTTGGGTAGCACAGAAGTTGAAGCATTATCTCTCATCCTATACTACTTATCTCATCTCCCGCATAAATCCTTTGAAGTATATCTTTCAGAAGCCTATGCCGATAGGTCGATTGGAGAATTGGCAAATATTGCTTACTAAGTTCGACATTGTATATGTGACTCGAACCGCCATGAAAGCCTAAGCCTTGGCAGATCATCTTGCTGAGAATCCCATCGATGAAGAGTACGAGCCATTAAAGACATATTTTCCTGACGAAGAAGTGTTGTGTGTCGATGAAGTTGTTATAGATGCTGATCCAGGTTGGAAGTTGTTCTTCGATGGAGCTGTCAATATGAAAGGAGTCGGAATAAGTGCGGTTCTTATCTCTGAATCGGGACAACATTTCCCGGTAACAGCACAACTTCGATTCTACTGTACTAACAATATGGCAGAGTATGAAGCCTGCATTCTTGGTTTGAGGTTAGCTATTGATATGGGAGTCCAAGAATTATTGGTGTTGGGAGATTCGGATTTGCTCGTTCATCAAATTCGAGGCGAATGGGAGACACGAGTTTTGAAGCTCATCCCGTATCGACAATGTTTGCAGGAGCTATGTCAACTATTTGTGTTAGTAAAATTTAGGCATATTCCAAGGATGCATAATGAAATTGCTGATGCTTTAGCCACTCTGTCTTCAATGCTCCAACATCCTGATAAAGCCTACATCGATCCAGTGCATATACAGAGTCATGATCAACTTGCTTACTGTAATGCGGTTGAAGAAGAGCTCGATGGAGAACCCTGGTTCTTGGATATCCAGCGGTACATTCAGTTAGGAGAATACCCAGCATATGCCACCAACGATCAAAAGAGGACTATTAGGCATTTGGCTAGCGGATTTTTCTTAAGTGGGGGAATCTTATATAAGAGAACCCCAGATCTGGGACTTTTGAGGTGTGTAGATGCAAGAGAAGCCTTGGCAATCATGGCTGAAATACACTCTGGATATGTGAGTCGCATATGAACGGTCATGTCTTGTCAAGGAAGATTCTTCGAGCAGGTTATTACTGGCTTACTATGGAGAGAGATTCTATTCAATTTGTTCGATAGTGTCATCAATGTCAGGTGCACGGTGATCTGATACGTTCTCCTCCTGTTGAGTTACATGCAATGGCCGCTCCATGGCCGTTCGTGGCTTGGGGAATGGATGTGATTGGACTGATTGAGCCGAAGGCATCAAATGGACATAGATTCATTTTGGTAGCCATTGACTACTTCACAAAGTGGGTAGAAGCAGTAACTTTCAAGTCAGTGACAAAGAAGGCTGTGGTAGACTTTGTTCATGCCAATATCATTTGTAGATTTGGAATTCCAAAGATGATCATTACAGACAATGCTGCCAATCTCAATAGTCATTTGATGCAAGGAGTATGTCAACAGTTTAAGATTGCACATCGAAATTCTACTCCATATCGCCCAAAGGCCAATGGTGTTGTAGAAGCCGCCAATAAGAATATAAAAAAGATACTGCGAAAAATGGTACAAGGGTCTAGACAGTGGCATGAAAAGTTGCCGTTTGCATTGCTAGGTTATCGTACCACTGTTCGCACTTCAACAGGGGCAACTTCATATTTATTGGTGTATGGAACAGAAGCAGTCATCCTTGCGGAAGTTAAAATTCCCTCTCTTCGAGTCATTGTAGAAGCAGAGATTGATGATGACGAATGGGTAAAAACCCGACTGGAACATTTGAGTTTGATAGAGGAAAAAAGGCTAACGTCTGTGTGTCATGGCCAGTTGTATCAGAGGAGGATGACTCGAGCGTATAACAAAAAGGTCCGTCCCAGGAATTTTGAAATTGGTCAGTTGGTATTGAGACGTATCCTTCATCACTAGGTTGAGGCGAAAGGCAAGTTCTCCCCTAACTGGCAAAGTTTTTTCGTTGTGAAGAAAGTGTTGCCCAATGGAGCCTTATATTTGACAGATATTGAAGGCAAAATGGCAGAAATAGCTATCAATGCTGATGCGGTCAAAATATATTATGTATGATATTTGTTCCTTTGTTGATTTTATTGCATGTTTATTACTTGCATTTTTTTATTGATATGATGAAGGCATTTTATTCTTCTATCCAAACATTGTGTCATCCTTTGTTTACCCCTTTGAGCTTCGTTTTATTTTTCTTTCATATCCCTCTTTTGGAATCAAAATAGAGTCAAAGATAAATGTTAAGAAAATAAGAATAAAAGAAAGAGTTCGGAAATAAAAGAAAAAAAATCAAATCAAAACAAAAAAAAAGCTGATGGAACTACGTCCGACCTGATTCTCCTCTCTCGGGAGTGAGATACGTAGGCTGCCCTATTTCGGGCTCGGTCCAACCAAATAAAGATTTAAGATTCACCCAGTCAACAAAACTGGGGCATAAGTTAATGTGTTGTTTGAGTCGATTCCAAAAGTTGTAAGTCCCACCCCCACGCCATCCTTTTTTAACCTTATCCAAAAGCCAAGTTACAACCAAAGAAAGTCCTTCAGATCAATTTTTGATAATGTTAAGGCTAAGCATACAATGGATATGATGATGCATTGTGAGGTACCACGTGTCTCCCTCAGCATAAGAAATCAGGAAAGAAATACAAAATGAGAGAGTCTTATTGGTGAAAACCCCATGGGCATCATAAGACGATGACGAGTTGAGAGAAATGAAAATGAGAGAGTCTTATTGGTGAAAACCCTTGCAGGCACCATAAGGCGATGGTGAGTGGAGAGAAATGAAAATGAGAGAGTCTTATTGGTGAAAACCCTCACGGGCACCGTAAGGCGATGGAGAGTTCAAGAGAAAAGTGAAAAGTGAAAAGAAAGAGATTTATTGGCGAAAGTCTTTTTAGGATGTCGTCAATCGAATGTGATGAATGAGTCCAATGGATTTGAAGAAGCGGCTCAGCGGCAAAGGCACGAACTCAACAACAAATGAGGAGTTTGGATAGGAAGATCAGGCAGCTGAATCTAAAATGCATGTCATACTCATTGGAGTTGGTTGTCATATTCAGATAAGTTTTTCGTTATGGGACATTGCCCTTTTCTTTCATTTACATATTCATGCTTTTTGTCTTTTCTTTTTATGTCATTTATCAAAATAAAAGTCACCATCATTTCTTTATATTTTAAGTCAAGTCTATGTCAAAACAAGCGAGAAAGGATTTCAAAATTTAATACCAGTCTTTCCAATTATATGAGGAAAAGCCAAGGATCGGCACAGGAAAGAAATATGATTGTAATTCAACATGAAGCAAAGGAAGTCTATCAACCAACAGACTGTTGGATTCGTGAAAACATTCAGATTTGGGAAAAGGGTGCACCTTAGAGGCATGGTAAAATGGAAGCCCATTGTTCGAGTCAAAACTCACTTCCCTCAATCTGGATCCGGGTCGATGATGCAGCAAGACAGGGCAGGTGTTAGTGATTTAGAACAAAGATGAAAGGAGTGAGTGCTGGGGCAGATACCTGAGAAGCCAAGAGCTACAAGCCACCACTAAGTTTTTAACTGACAAATTTTCTTTGTTGAAATAGGGGCAGATTCGCTTCACTTAATTCAGCTACCATTGGAAATGCACATCCATGAGATTTTACTTTCTGTTCAGGACCCTCCTGAAAAATGAGATTTTACTTTTGTTCAGGACCCTCCTGAAAAATGGGATTTTACTTGCTGTTCAGGACCCTCCTGAAAAATAAGATTTTACCTTCTGTTCAGGACCTTCCTGAAAAATGGGAGTTTACTTTATGTTCAGGACCCTCCTGAAAAATGGGACTTTACTTTATATTCAGGACCCTCCTGAAAAATGGGATTTTACTTTCAGTGCAGGACCCTCCTGAAAAATGGGATTTTACCTTCTGTTCAGGACCCTCTTGAAAAATGGGAGTTAACTTTATGTTCAGGACCCTCCTGAAAAATGGAACTTTACTTTATGCTCAGGACCCTCCTGAAAAATGGGATTTCACTTTCAGTGCAGGACCCTCCTGAAAAATGGGATTTTACCTTCTGTTCAGGACCCTCCTGAAAAATGGGAGTTTACTTTATGTTTAGGACCCTCCTGAAAAATGGGACTTTACTTTATGTTCTGGACCTTCCTGAAAAATGGGAGTTTACTTTATGTTCAGGACCCTCCTGAAAAATGGGACTTTACTTTATGTTCAGGACCCTCCTGTCCTGAAAAATGGGATTTACTTTTAATTCAGGACCCTTCTGAAAAATGGGATTTTACTTTCAGTCCAGGACCCTCCTGAAAAATGGGATTTTACTTTCAGTCTAGGACCCTCCTGAAAAATGGGAGTTTACTTTATGTTCAGGACCCTCCTAAAAAATGGGACTTTACTTTATGTTCAGGACCCTCCTGAAAATGGGATTTTACTTTTAGTGTAGGACCCTCCTGAAAAATGGGATTACCTTCTGTTCAGGACCCTCCTGAAAAATGAGAGTTTACTTTATGTTCAGGACCCTCCTGAAAAATGGGACTTTACTTTATGTTCAGGACCCTCCTGAAAAATGGGATTTTACTTTCTGTTCAGGACCCTCCTGAAAAATGGGATTTTACTTTATGCTCAGGACCCTCCTGAAAAATGAGATTTTACTTTATGCTCAGGACCCTCCTGAAAAATGGGATTTTACTTTCTGCTCAGGACCCTCCTGAAAAATGGGATTTTACTTTATGTTCAGGACCCTCCTGAAAAATGGGATTTTACTTTATGTTCAGGACCCTCCAGAAAAATGGGATTTTACTTTATGCTCAGGACCTTCCTGAAAAATGGGATTTTACTTTATGTTCAGGACCCTCCTGCAAAATGGGATTTTACTTTATTTTCAGGACCCTCCTGAAAAATGGGATTTTACTTTCTGTTCAGGACCCTCCTGAAAAATGGGACTTTACTTTCTGTTCAGGATCCTCCTGAAAAATGAGATTTTACTTTATGTTCAAGACCCTCCTGAAAAATGGGAATTTACTTTCAATTCAGGACCCTCCTGAAAAATGAGACTTTACTTGCTGTTCAGGACCCTCCTGGAAAATGGGACAACGCTTTCAAAAATGAAATACTACTTTATAATAATTCTTGTTGGGAATAATTTTCTTTCTAGTTTTAATTTTGGGTTTCAGGAGCCCGCCTGAAGAACAGGGTGATGAAATAGCATGTCAGGAGCCCGCCTGAAGAACAGAGTGAAGAAATGAAAAGTCAAGCAACAAATTGATGAAATTGCGAGTCAGGAGCCCGCCTGGAGAATAGGGTGAAGAAATGAAAAGTCATGCAACAAAGCGAAGTAATTGAAAGCCAAGCAACAAGTCAAAAGAAATTGCAAGTCAGGAGCCCGCCTGAAGAATAGGGTGATAAAAGTCGAGTCAAGAGCCAACAGAAGCTGTATAGATAGGATTTTTGTAATTTCATTTATGTTTTAACTTGTAATTTTTATTTTTGATGTAATAACAGAGCCGCGGACCGAAACCTCGATGGAACCTCACTCGACTCTCCAACTCGGTATAGTGCACCTCTTCTAATCCTTTGAAAAACCCGTGACTTGATTCTCTCATAACTTGGGTAGGAAGGATGTCTTAGGTCAAGACCCGGTTGTCCTTCTCCCTTTTGTTTCTTTCTTTGAATAATGGTCGGGTTAAAAATTTGGTCTCGATGTCTACTTCTTTGCCTGAAAACACTTCGTGTTTACATTCAAAGGGGGCATAATGTAGACACCTAATTTTGTCCCTCCTGAAGACCCAAGTTACACATTTTTATCCCTGTCTTACCACGTACCCTCACCCGTATGATTATATCCCATAAAAATACAAAAAATAACAAACCCACTAACAAACCTAATCCCTAATTATTCTTTTGTAACAAAATTAACCACTCCTCCTATCAATTTTGGACAACACATCACTACCCCATGCCCTATACCCTACCCCACCTACCCTACCCCAATACCCACCCACGTGACCCCACCTACACTCGCACTCACTCACCTCAGAATTTCATTCTTCACCAACATATATACAATCACCGATATACACAACAAAAGGGGGAGTACATAGGATCACTCATCTTCAACCCTACAAAAATGTCCTATACACATTCATCACAAGAAAAAGCTTTACCGGAATACGTGCAACAGTAGCAGCCAACGATGCCGGAGTCCGGTGAACTCAATAACCAGCCACCTCTTTCCCCCTCTCTACCATCTCTTTCTCTCTAAAACTGAAAAAAAGAAGCAGCGCCGCCTCCCCATCGGTGATAACAGCGCCGGCGCCAGCGCCGCTCCTGCTCCCGTCCTCCTCTTCCTCCGATCAAACGCCGAACAGCCAGGGATGGCTCCGCTTCAAAAGGCCAGCACGGGCTGCTCCTCCAACCGCCGCTTAGATCCGGCCTCCTCCGTCATCCAGCGCCTTCTCTAGCGACCATCACAACCGACCCGACCTCTCTCCGACGACGACAACAGTCACCGGTACGACCTGAACTCTCTCCGGCGATTGCAGTTCTCCGGCAAATCAACTTGAACCAGACCCACAATTGCAGAAATCATTTGAGTTGGGTTGTTCTTAAAAACTAAGAAACTGATTGTTGGCACTCAACTGATCGTGAAGTTGCCCTCATGATTCTCATGGCTTACCTTTCGTATGTGATGGCATCGATGTTTGACTTATGCGGAATTCTTACCCTATTTTTTCTGTGGGATTGTAATGTCGCACTATACCTGGCATAATGTGACCATCAAGTTTTTTATCATCAAATCATTTATTGATCTGGATCTGTTCAGAAACTGGTGGTTGTTTTATTAATTTCTTCATTCTTGTAAGGCCATAATGGAGAGAATTTACATGCTCGGCACTCGGAGTGCCCATTCATAGGCTTGGACAGGCTGTTGATTCGGTTTCGATTTGGAGAGTCGAGATTTCATTAGTGTTTATCGAGGTTCTTGGAGCGGCTCTTATTTCTCTTATTAAAATCAATCGAAAGCTCTTGAGGTCCATCTCTTTACTCCCGTACTTTCTTCTTTATTTTATTTTGTTGAAATGGCTATGATTATGTGTTAGGTGATTGTAATTGTTTGATGTTGTTGATGTTATGATCACGTACTTGGTGATGTGACTCCGGTGGTATGATGAAAGAATTTGATTAGTTTTAACGGTGCGATTGATTAAAAGGAATTTTGGGGGCCGGGATCGAAATTTGATAATCGAATAAGTTGAAGGTTGTTTGTTTTGATTCATTACTGAATATTGTCGAATTGGATAGTATCATGATAGATCGAGTGGGTAGGCAATCATAGGTTCGGGTAGGCAAAATTTAGGAATAAGTGTTTCGTTGGATGTTGGAATGTGCGTGTGAATGTTTCTTTCTAGTTTATCGTATTTAATTCAAATATATTTATTTAGCCGGGGAATGCCCCGAGATCACTTGTATTTATTCACGGGGGAATGCCCCGACGTATCATGTTGGCGAAAAATGATCGTGATGAAGGCCCGCGGCATCGGGTAAGGCATTGGAGCTTAATCTAGAATTAGTTTAGACTAGGATTTATATTTTCGTATTTTTCTATTTTTGGACTGGACTTTACATTTTTGGATTGTTTTGTTTTGTTTGATTATTTTTGCGTGCTTTTTGTGTGGTTTATACATTTCGTAATGCCAAAATAGTTGAAACACTCTACCAAGCGACTGTGGTTGAACCACGGGATCGAGGGGTGCCTAACATCTTCCCCTCGGTCGATAGAATTCCTTAGCCAGAGTCTCTGTTCGCAAACCAGTTTAAAGAGTCAAATGGTTTTGAAAAGGATTTTCCAATGGTGACTTGACACACCAGATTATGCCAAGTGGCGACTCTGAATAAAAAATGTAAATAATCCTTTTCCGAAACAAATTTTCATTTCTTGTCACTTAAATAATAAAACCCTTTCGCACTTAAACCTAAATTTTTTTTGGAGTACGCAAAAAAGGGGTGTGACACTAGATGAAGTTTCTTTGAGATTTGTCAATGAGTTTATGAATGGAGCTGGGAAGATAGATGTACTGCATGACATGGTTAGAAATGCTAGCCAAGAAGGATTTAGCTAGGGTAACCCTGCCAGTTATGTTAAGGAATTTGGTTTTCCATCCAACAAGTTTGTTGTTCAGATTATCAATGAGGAATTGAAAGTCACCATTCTCAATTTTTTTATGAAAGATGGGGAAGCCCAGGTATTTACCAAAGGTAGTGGAAGGATGGATGCCCAGATCATTGATGAGGTTCCTCTGTTCCTCAAGAGTACAGTTAGCAGAGAAGATGACCTTAGATTTAGCAAGGTTGATCCTTTGCCTAGAATGACAGTTGAAACTGTGAAGGATTCTATTGATGGTGTGACAGTTCTTTAGATCAGCTCTTGCAAAGAGAGTGAGGTCATCAGCAAAGAAGAGATGGGAGACAGGGTGCCCCTTGTTGGAGATGGAAATAGATGTCCAATTAAGAATGTCAACTTCATGGTTGATTCTTCTGGACAACATTTCCATGCAAAGTATGAAGAGGTAGGGGGACATGGGGTCTCCTTATCTAATGCTTCTTGAGAGAGTGAAGTTGGTTGTTTTCCCCCATTAACAAGAACATAGATTGATGAAGAAGAGACACAAGAGAGGATGATCTTGATGAGGTTAGGGGGGAAGTTAAAGAAAACCAAGGCTTGACTGATAAAGGACTACTCCAGTCTATCAAAGGCTTTTCCAGGTTAATTTTGAGGAGCATGTTGGCCTTTTTACCCTTCATCTTGGAGAAGTGACTAACATATTCTTGCACAATGATGGCATTGTCAGAGGCTCTCCTGTTGGCCATGAAGCTGTCCTGGCAAGGGCCAATGATTTTTGCCAGGAGAGGTTTCAGCCTGGTAGGTATGATTTAGGTAATGAGCTTATATTGGGTATTGCAGAGTCCTATGGGTCTGAAGTTCTTAAGGGAGGTTGCATTCCTACATTTGGGGATGAGGCAAAGATAAGTAGAGTTCACTTGAAGGTTCATAAAGTAAGAGGTAAAGGTTTCCTGGCAAAATTTGAACAGGGGGGACCCATAGTGTCCCAAAATTTCTGATAAAGAAAAAGATGAAGACCATCAGGCCCAGGGGCCTTATTAGGTTTGAAGGAAAAGATAGTCATTTTGACCTCCTCCATTGAAGGGATGGCCTGAAAAGCTTCATGGTTGAGGGAGTTGATGCTACCCTTAGTAGAGGGGTTAGGCTGGATAGCCATATAACCCAGGGTATGATTAGTAGTGTAGAGGTTGACATAATAAGAGGACACCATTTGAACAATATCAGAATGATGGTAGTGCCAGTTGCCACTATCATCAATGAGAAAATTAATTTTATTTCTTCTCCTTCTATTGAGAGTGGAGGTATGGAAGAATCTAGAGTTGGAGTCCCCTTTCAGGAGGGTTGCCTCCAGTCCATGAAGGAAGGGGCTGTTAGGGTATTTGGGAGATTTCTGAATGCCAGCTAACCTTGCAAGCAATTGCAAGCAAGTGCTTTTTCTGGGCAAAGATGTTACCAAAAACAAGTTTATTCCAATTCCTAGCCCTATTTTCAAACTCAGTGGTAGCCACAGTGATGCATGGACAATCCAGGAAAGAGTCTTTTATAAGGTTAGGGAAATTTTGGTGACTAAGCCATATGGATTCCACTCTAAAAGGCTTAACCTGGTTGGGAGGGGGAGAACCCACATTAAGAAGAAGAGGGGAGTGGTCAGAGTGGGTTCTAGGGAGGTGAGTGATGGTGGCCTCTGGGTAAAGATGTACCCAATCATCATTAGCAAGGCATCTGTCCAGCCTTTCCAGGATGAGGCATTGTCTATTCCTATATCTCATATTGGACCAAGTGTATTTACTACCTCTGAAACCTAAATCAATGAGCTTACAGTAATTTAGGTAATTCATAAAAAGGTTAGACCTGTTAATGTTAATCCTGGAGCCTCCAAATTTTTCTGAAGCTCTTAGGACTTCATTGAAGTCTCCCCCAACTAACCAGCTCTTGCCCTCAGGGAGAATATAGTTATCAGAGAAAGAAGAGAGTTGGTCCCAGAGGTCAAGTCTGGTTTGAAAGTCAGTGCTAGCATAAATGACACTAAGAAACCAAGTAGAAGGGGGGGAGTTTACCTTAACTTTAGCATTGATGACCTGAGGAGAGATGGAGATAGAAGAAATGGAGATAGAGTCCTCTTTCCACATGATGACAATCCCACCTGAGTTACTATTTGCTTCAGCTTGGATATGATTGTGGTATCCAAGCTCTTCACAAAGGTCTTGGTGATCAGTCATCTTGGTTTCAAGCAAGGCTAGGATACATGGTTGGTGCATATTGACCATAGCCTTGCAATGCTTCCTAAACTCAGCATTCTTGGCCCCCCTAGCATTCCACACAATGCAGTTCTTCATCTTGGAGTGAAGGAGGTGGTGAGTTTCTAGTGCAATTATTGTATATACATAATTGTTATAAATTCTACCTTTTAATAAGAAATTTCATCAGTGTTTTTGTCGTTTTTACATATACTAAATATTTGAGTTTAAATATATCAAATAATCCCAAGTTGGTGCCTAGACAACCATTTAGGCACATCTAAGCAAGTGCACAACTGTGGTTGACCACTATATTGTTAAATAATCGGTTATATTTTTAATGAGAGATTTCATGAGTGTTTTTGACGTTTTCATAAATACTAAAAATTTGAGTCAAATAGATCAATTATCAAGTGTGCCATAATACTCCATTGACAGTTATACGTATAAAGTGTTAAATAACTGTCAATTGACACCTGTATTTTTAGATGAGAAATTTTAATGAGTGTTTTTAACGTCTTCCCACATATTAAATAAGCAACTGAAATTCAACCCGAGAAACTATTTAGGCACTAAGCAAGATTGATTTCGATACAGCTATATATTATACAACATGTATTGAATCTTCACTTCTAGTCAAAGAATATGCAGTTGCAGCTTGTTCCACACAAGTAATGGAGTAATATATATTATAAATTTATATTAAAATTAATGATAATATCCTGAAACTTTTATCTGCTTAAATTCAAAATTCATGACACTATTTTGGTATTTCCATGTGGCTACTTTTCTTTTAAATGCTAATTATTTTTTAAAAGTCGGTCCGAAAAACAACTAGCTAGTCCACACAAAATTTCTCACCCTGAAGGAGTGAATCTATCGATACTTATAACAGTATATTACAATTTTGAACTAATCGTCGATCTATATAGTAACCTTTGAGAACAGAATCTCCGTTGACAATAACCACAATAATAGTCGCAGAATTACTAGCCTGGAGAGGACAACCTCTTTAGGTCAAGTCAAATTTTTAGCTCGCGGGCTTAGGAACTACAATCAGTTATTCAGTGACTTTCTTTCTCTTATAATCGTCGAAAAAAATGTATATGTGATCAAAAAAGCACGTTCCCTCCAGATATGATCCACATTTATTGGTCTTTGCTTATGTTACGTTGATTAAGAAAAGAAAAATTTCATAACATTGCATTACTTAAATAAATTAAACTTTAAAAAATTAATTAGATGTGTGAACTGAATCTACAGTGAATCAGTCCAACTTGGAAGCTGTAGCTGTACATATGAAAGTTTTATTGATAAATTATAACTTATCATACATTATATAATAATATAGTCTGTAGAATATACTTGATGCATTCACACTGCATTTCTTTAATATTCTTATATATACACAAAAAATAGGTTCAATATGGCTGGGTCCTATTTCGGATCCACATATAGAGGAAGCTTAGATTGAAGGGGAGCGTTACGCAATTTAAGAATTGTCGTTGCAGAGTTCATGATCGATTAATAAATAATAATACTTGATTAAATTCTTGCACACCTCTTTACATGTGGACCTGATTTTGTTTCATGGCCAATTACATGATATTTATTCAAGATCGTAAGACTCTAAGTAATCAAAACCTCAGGTATACTCTGATTCCTATTAAAATTGTGATCTTCTTATCTAAAAACTTAAGCTTTTAAAAATAACAAATTTTTATTTACCTTATTGTGTTCTCAACACTTGCAAAATAAGGTTAATGATCAGACCTTTTTTTTTATCATGCACATAGTGAAAGTTTCGTTTATTAAAAAAAATATTTGTCTTATTTCTAGTACAAGTGGAACTTCACCAGATAGCAATTCAGAGTCAATCAATGCCTAATTAACCATTGATTAAAAGAGTTCATGTGTATTTGTGAAGTTTCAATGTGAATAGGACAAACTTCATTATTTTTGACAATATTTAACCATGAAATTAGTAATGAAACGTAAATCTTTACCAACTTGATCTACATAGTCAATATAGAATAATATCAAATCGAATGATGACTAGTACACAACTACACATTAAGATGAACTAGTTAAGCAACATATATTAAGACATTTTATACGGTGATTGTGGATAATTGTACCTTTTCATGAGAGATTTTTCAAAAGTATTTTTGATGTTGTGTTCATGAACAATGTTGACAACTTTCTTTCTACATTGGTTGAATTAATTGAAGGCATAGAGTCTTCTCCTTTTGAATTGAAACGAATTTATTTTATATTTCCAATAAAATAATCAACTACTCCATTCATTTATTCTTTTTCAAAATGTCTATAGTATTTTTCTTTTTTAATATTTACAAAAATGCAGTATGATCATAGCATTTGTTTTTCTTTATATAAAAGAAAAAACAGTGAAACCGTCCATGGTTCCACAAGCAAGAGACATTAACTAGTGGATAACCACTTCTCCAATTTCAAAAGAAGACTTAAGTAATTATTTTTTAAAAAATATTTGTAACTAAGTAGATGCTTAATTAAATATTTATGTTAATGAAGATGCTTAATCAACTATCCCAAGGTTGAATCACGCAAAAATATATCAACATAATGTATGGTGCTAGTCACATTACTATGTAAGTTAAAAAGAAAGCAAAAGCATCTTCTCGTATAATGTTACTGTTAAGTCAAATCACGTCTGACAAATCTCACCTTCACTCTAATAAGAATGAATTTTCCTTTTTATATATAATATTATTGCTGAGTCAGATCACAGTCGACAGACTATGATGATTGTATCAATGAATTATAGTTCATTGATGATACTCCACTTGAGAATTGATTGTGGGGGTTCAATTGAGGACAGAAATATCCAAAGGATACTAGGTTGTCTGCCCATACGTTGGAGTAATTATTTCTTAATTGTCCTAACTTGATTTCTAGTTGAAAATAACATGACGTCATGTGAAAGTTAAATATAATAACAAAAAAATTATATTAAAAAAATATTGTAATTTGATTAATTCATGTACATATACTACTTAGATTATTCAAGGTGATTAGATGTCATGTCTAATCGCCGGATTAAGGAGAAAGTGGTTAGACATGCAACTATTATTGGTCGATCATAATTTTTGAATAAACGAGCAATATATTTAGCTAAATCAAATGAGATAGAATTTATAGTCAAGTGAATATGTAAATCATTTCAACTTATGAAATAGAAAAAAAAAAATTAATTTATATCCGATAAACAATAAATATATGATGATCATATCTCTTGTTCTGGTAATGACATCAAATCAAGATTGTTGCCTTGTGTTTTCTTGGTCCAACTATTCATCACTAACTCGATTTAACAGCTTGATGTACTAAACTCTTATTAATTTCTAGAATCCGCGGAAGAGTCGAACCATTAAATTGATTGGACCTGAAATATAGCTACTTCCATTATGTTAGTTTGTGTTCAATTTTTTCTTTTTTAATATATTTCATATTTTTTTCTTTTTGTATTAATTAGAAAGTTTTTAATTTCAACATACTTCATTGACCTTTAATGACACTCTTTATTGGATACACAAAGAAAATACTTGATATGTCATACAATAGTACTTTTTATGTTAAGTTCACAAGATTCAAAATTCTTTTTTTATTCTTAAACGTTTTGTCTAGTCAAATTTAGACATGTAAATTAAAATGAAGAAAAATATTAGTTAATTCCTATTAATAAATATTAATATTCATTGGTCCACACAAGGGGGTGGGGGTGGGGGTGGGGGTGGGGACTCTGTGTATATATACACAAGTTCAACAAAACTCTTTCATTCAAACATGTAATGCTCTTCTTCTTGTGGTATTTCTAATGTTTTTTTTTTCTGTATTGAAGGAAAATATTTTATTCGAAAACTGAAATGATTCTTCACTACAAATTTTTCTTCTAGTTCTCACAATTTTAATTACCTCAACAAAATAGCTTTATTAATCCAACATGTACCCCTCTTTTTCTTTTTGATATATTGAAATCTATCCATTATTTTTAACTGAATCTTTGTATTATTTTTTTCTGTTCAATTTGCATTCTTTCTCCTCAAAATTTTTTAGATGGAGATCTTAGTGAAATTTTTGACGATTAGGGATTCTGGATTTAAATTTGATATGTTATAATAACTCAGTATACTTTTAAATTATGAATTCAAAATTTATCTTCATATATAAAGGTTTTAATATTTTTCACATTTACATCAATATTTCGTGTCAAAAATACTGGATTCACTTCTATTTCGTTCACCGGATTCTACCTCTTTGTTATATACTGAGTTCAGATCTCATACTCCTTTTTTTTTCTTATTTTATTTTGACTTCCATCAATTCTTATAATGATTGAGATACATATATATACAGTTGTTATTTGCAGCTGCAGCACTATCAAGATTCACATACAACAAATTATGGGGAGCAGGAAAAAAAATATTACTTTGTAATAAAATCTGTTTCTAATTAATTAGTTTTGAACATGAGAATCTTGATGATGCTGCATCAGCAAATTATGACTTGATGGCGCAGCTGAAAATTTCGCTAAGGTATGAGATTTCAATATATATACTATATACTTAATATGTTTTATATATGTGCAATATAATTTTGTATAAAAAATATTTAACTAATCATCCTTCATGGCCATTACAAGACTATGTTTTTAATCGAATAAAAGGTATTTCTATATTTTTGGTAGTTTCTTTCTATAAGATGTAATTATATATGTAGATATACTACGAGCTAGCTAGTTTGATAACTCTTTCATTCTTGTAAACAAAAAATAAAGCACGTTTGACCTATTAGAAGCTTGACCAAATAGGCCATTAGTAAATTTATCCGCTTCTGATGATGCTTTATTTATATATTTATTTTTTCCCTCCTTCATCTCATGAATTTATTAACTAAGGTAGGAAAATTAGCATTTATAGAATTAATTAGCAATACTTTGTTAATTATGATCTCCTATTTTTCTTATTTTCGTATTTATGCTTTGCTCATCACCATCACCTTCTTCAATTATACATATTGAGGTCAAAAGTTTTCTGTCTCAATTAGTTTCAATTTGAACATGACAATATTGTTTGAATAGTAAATTGTACTGATATATGGATCAATACATGGGATATTATTTAGTGTATAACTTGAAGGTTTAATTTATGATATAATCTTAGAATCTTGATTTGAAAACATTTGGTATTGGTTGGATTAAGTACTTAATTAATTTCATAATAATTGTTTACCAGACAATTTTTTTAATTTAATTATCTTCTTCCTCTCGTTTCTCTTTGTTCGATTTACTTTTTATATTGATGGAGGAGTGACTTTTTTCACGTTTGGTGTACATTGATCAAACTATGATATCGTTTAATGAGAAGAGATTTCATGAGTCCTTTTTACGTCTAGTGTAAATAATCAAACAATTATATCTTTTAATAAGAAATTTTCATGAATTCTTTTTACCTTTTTTCATATAGATCAAATAGTTGTACTTTTAAATGAGAGATTTCATGAGTTCTTTTTACGTCTGATGTACACAGATCAAATAGTTATATGTACCATTTAATGAGAGATTTTCTCAAATGTTTTTTACATCTAGTGCTCATTTGACTACACAACATGGATCAAATAGTTACATTTCAATGAGAATTTCATAAGATGTTTTTTTTACGTTTTGTATATACAGATTAAATAACTTTACCTTTGAATGAGAGATTTCATGGGACACACTAGACGATTGTATCTTTTAAAAAGAGTTTTTATGAGTTGTTTTTATATATAGTTGTACCTTTTAATGAGAGATTTCTCAAGTCGTCTTTACATTTTAAAACAACTAGCTAGGCAAATCAAAACATACAAATTAAACATGTAAATGTTATATAACTTTTACATGTAGTATGAGATTGATAATGGGAAAACTATGAGAACCAGAATAAATTGAAAGCAAATAAAGAGTATATTAAAACCTAAATCCTCAATTCAATAATCCTAATTAACACTTAACTCTTACGTAGACCACCAGGGAATCAAACTCCCAAGCAATCAACGTTTCCAAATGATTTTTCAACGTAAGCTAATTCTAGCTCACTCACACTCTCATGTGTATAATTGTTCTTTAGCATCAAAAGTAGTCTAAAAATGAAGAAAAAGCTACTCCTCCCTCCTATTTTATGTGTCATCATTTTCTTTTTGGTTCGTCCCAAAAAGAATGTCATCTTTCCTAATTTGGTAACTATTTAAATACACAATTCCACTTTTACCCTTATTGGTCTCATTTAATTAAAAAATAATAATACCATGATAAAGGATAATTTGGTAAATATTACCAAGTCTTCTCTTATTTCTTAAACTCTGTGCCCAGTCAAATGGCGATACATAAAATGGGATGGAGGTAGTACTATTTATAGTCATGAGCTATTTATTACAACTATGAGCCCAAAAGTGATCCATTTCGGTAAATTGAGCACATGCCCACGCATATTAGGATGCAGGTGGCACCTACCACGTGTGTCAATTCATAGGTGACTCTGGAAGAGGCCAAAAAGCCATATGCGTCTGCACCTCCCTATTTGCGGGCGCAGGTGACTTCTTTGGCAGGTGCCTCCAAGGCATCTTCTGACTCTTCTTTGCTTCCCTTTGACCTCTCCAAGGCCCCTCGACCCCTCTGGGATGTAATCGCCAACTCGTGGCATCCTTTGGATAGCAGTAAGGGATAGTTCTCGCTTCATGTTCACATCAAAAGGCTCTGAGGCATTTTGGATTGTATCAGAGATCTTATGCGTGAACATAAGATCAAATTACTTGAATTCCCTGATCTTTAGACTGTAAAAAATTAAGTTAAACAAATATTGTAGGTGATGAGCAAATGTTAAAAATCACAAATAGTAAGGATTTGTTCATGGTGCCCATGTAAAAGAAGTTTGATTAAAGTGAAAACACCTTTAATGGGAGACTAGTTAGATATATGTAGATTGAAAAAAAGGGAGTTTAAAATATAGTGAAGGAAAATTCCATAATTCACTTCAAAACTAATAAGAAACATTCAAATAGAAGTTTTACTAATGTACATGATAGATATTAATAGTGAAAGGTGATAGATACTAATAGTGAAAGGTGATAGATATTTTAGGGAATTAATTAGAAAAAATATTATAAACATATGCGTTAATTTGCTATATTTATATCTCCACCCGTGTAAAGTAATTATACAAATTTCAATTAATTATGTATCTTCTTTGGATGTATTGGGAGCTAATTATTTTCTCGACAGATTCAAAATTGAAAAAAAAAATATCGAAAGCTAATTATGTATCTTTACAAAGAAAAATAGATATGTATCTTCATTAAATGTATTTTGTATCTCGCGACAGATTCAAAATAGAAAAAATGTATCATGAGCTAATTATGTATCTTTACAAAGAAAAAAATAAATCTTCATTGAATATATCAAAAGCTAATTATATATCTCGATTGATTCAAAATTGAGATTTTTAATAATTATTAAAATCTAAACTATTAAAATTTATATTATTTTTTCAATTAATTAAGGTGGCGTAAATATAGTTTGAACTCTACAATTATCAAGAAACAAATAGTACTCAAATGACACATGTCAACAGAAAGAATAAGATCATATAATACCATAATAAACTATACATTTGACTATCCCAAAATTGTCTCTCAATTTATGGAGTAAAGTCTTGTTAATTAAAAAAATGTATTCTTTATTAGTCTTGACGGCGGCCACTTCCAAAGTGTTGTTAAATATAATTTCTTTTTTGTACCTACTCTTATTTTATTAAAACATAATTAGATATCGATATTAAAGTGGAGAAAATATTTAAAGCTCTTTTTAATGATGGAGATCGTGAATCAAGTTAAAAGAAATTGTTCATAGATTCGAGCCTCTTTATGATAAAAAAATTGAGTATTTTCATGTTAGGACATTATTATTTGCTAAATTTATTCTTTTCAATTATCTAATCATCTCTTTATAATGATGAAGAACAAAAGTTGATCTAAATATTTTGTCCATAAATTTAGACCTCTTTATCAATTAACAAATGGAGCATCTCTTTGTTTGTATCAAACTTTAGTTTACTCCATCCTTTTCAACTATTTACATCTTCTTAATAATGCGAGGAAGAATCAATCTTCAAATTATTTTGTGTGTAAATTTGAACCTTTTTTATCAATAATAAAAAAAAGTTAAGCATCTTTATATCGAACGTTTTTATATATTCTAAATCTAATATCATTTTTTTTTTTTAAATAATGAGGAGTGAAATTAATCTCAAATCTTTTGTTCACATATTCAAACCTCTTTTGTTCACTTCATATCTGTTTCAGTTATTTTTCTTTTTTTAATGATGGAGAATGCAAATCAAGCTTAAATCTTTTTGTCAACAGATTCGTATCTGTTTATTAATAAAATTGAGCATCTCAATGTGAAAACATTGTTATATATGCAGTCAAATATTGATCCAGTTTATTTTATTTTTTTCGATTTTATTTCTCTTTTTAATGATAGAGAGCGCGAATCAAACTCAAATCTTTTTGTTCATAGATTCATACCTCTTCATTAATAAAATTGAGCATCTCTATGTGAAAACACTGCTATATATGCAGTCAAATATTGATCCAGTTTACTTCATTTTTTTCGATTTTATTTCTCTTTTTAATGATAGAGAGCGTGAATCAAACTCAAATCTTTTTGTCCATAGATTCATACCTCTTCATTAATAAAATTGAGCATCTCTATGTAAAAACACTGTTATTTATGTAGTCAAATACTGATCCAGCCTACTTCATCTTTTTCGATTTTGTTTCTCTTTTTAATGATAGAGCGCGCGAATCAAACTCAAATCTTTTTGTCCATAGATTCATACCTCTTCATTAATAAAATTGAGCATCTCTATGTAAAAACACTGTTATTTACGTAGTCAAATACTGATCCAGCCTACTTCATTTTTTTCGATTTTGTTTCTCTTTTTAATGATAGAGCGCGAATCAAGCTCAAATCTTTTTGTCCATAAATTTGTACCTCTTCATTAATAAAATTGAGCATCCCTATGTGAGAACATTATTATATATCCAATCAAATATTGACCCAGTCTACTTCATCTTTTTCGATTTTACTTCTCTTTTTAATTATAGAGAGCACGAATCAAGCTCAAATCTTTTTATCGACAGAAACCTCTTTGTTAATAAAGTTTAGCATCTCTCTGTGGGAACAATCTCTTATATGCCAGCTAAGTTAGATATCGAACTTTGGTCTACTCCATCCTTTTCAATTGTATACCTTTTTTTAGTGACGCAGAACGTGAATCAAGCTCAAATCTATTGTCTAATTCACACAAATCAACTTATTGCATTGGACCTGTCGATAAGAAATTTCACGAGTGCTTTTTACATTTTGAAGTACTACCATGAGATCTTATGCATGAATTTCATATGATAAAATGTATAGATATCTTAACTTAAAACGTTTTAAATTTTTAATCAAGTCTAAGGAACTCAAAAAGATAAATTGTCCCAAGAATATGTACTTGAAGATTTTGTTCTAAGACTATAGTACAAATTATTATAAATTACATCTCCCTAAGTCCCAACAGCATGCTTCATTGGAACTTCCATTCTTTTTTTTTTCATATACCAATTGAATTCCAAAACTTCCAATATTCACTTTTGTGTTAAGTAGACCTTTGGCCATGAATTAGTTGAGATTTATAAAATTAGATAGTATTGTAGTACATTTGAAGTTAAAGTAAAAAATAATATATTTAGAAGTTGAAGTTATGTTTGACGTAATAATATAATTAAAAGTTTTGTGAATAAAAATTAAAAAAATTCTAACTATATGCATCTATATGTTTGAAATTCTAATTGTCATTGTCCATACATATGCTATACATATATACAACTTAAATTTACTTTGAAAATATACACCTATGATAAGAGGTTATTCCTCTCGAAATAAAAGGATCAAACCTTCCACGCTCCATGCTGAATTTATAGGTTATGTTTTTCCTGTTCGTCCACAAGGAATATCGGACAACCATATTCCGAGATCATACAAGCCAGTAAAATGAACACCGGACATACTAGCGGGCCTATTCATCTTAGCGTTTGTCCACTACAACGTCTACACACACATGCATATAATTACAATTAGGTACTATATCAATTCAATTTCAATTAGAATGAGATATCTGCATGAGTACATGTATTATGCTATGAATCGAAATTAAAATGTTGTTATATTTTAAAGTACAGCAAAATGTCGTTATTTTTAATTTTTTTACAAAAATAAACATTGATAGCTCTATTTATAAAAGTTTTTTTTTTTTTCATTCTTGACGGCGGCCCACTCCTAAATAGTTGTTAATTAATAGTATTTTTTTTGTACTTACTATACTTTATTATTAATATTCCATGTATTATCTTATAGTACTAATTAATTAAGTGGAGAATAAAGCCCATAGTTTCAGCCCTAAACAACTTTAAGATAAATTAAAAGTTCAAACTACTCTTATCTGTTTAAATCATCTACCTCTTTTAATAATGGTGAGGGGAATTAATTAAGCTTAAATCTTTTCGTCAATAGATTTGGACCTTTTTATCACTAAAGAAAAAAAACAACAACTTTATATATGTTGAGTCAGACATTATACTTTGATTTACTTATGTTTTACAATTATTTAGGTATTCTTTTTTTACTTGACAACGGGTGACAATCAAGCTCAAATATTTTTTTATAGATTCAGGTCTCTTTATCAATAAAGAAAAAATGTTATATTGGAACCATGTTTTATATGCTAGGTTAGATATTGAAACTTGGTTTACTCCATTTTTTTCATATTAATATTTTTAAATTATATTTATTTATCCTAAGAAAATTATCTCAGTTAGAATATATGGTCATTTGCGAGCGAGGCTGATCAAATTTTTTTTATTCACATATTTGGACCTCTTTATCAAAAATAAAACAAAATTAAGCATCTTTATGTGGGAGTACTATTATACAAGTTAAGTCAGATGTCGAACATCGATCTACTCCATCTTTTTAATTATGTATCTATGTATAATGATGGAGAATGTGAATCAAGCTCAAATCTCTTTGCTATATTATATTCCTTTATCAATAAAATTGAGCATCTACACGTCATAAACTGTTATATATGAAAAGTTAGATATTGAACTTCATTTTACTCCATTTTTTCAATTATCTTTCTTTTTTTCTTTTTAATGACAGACAGTGCGAATCAAGCTCAAATCTTTTCGTACAGTGATTTGAGCCTCTTTATCACTAAAATTGAGCATCTCCATATAGGAGCATTGTTATATATATAATAAGATAAAGAGAAATATCGAACTTTAATTTTATTTTACCTTTTCAATTATCTACCTCCTAGCTCAAATAACTTTTTCATCGATTGATGAAATTAAAGCAAGAATCAATATCAAATCCCTTTATTCATAGATTCAGACTCTCTATCAACAACAAAAAGTTTCATGTCCCACGCTATTAATATATATGCTTAATCAAATATATAACTTCTCAAACATTATTGTAAACTTTAACTTAATGTAACTTAATTTAACATTTGTCCAATTTAATTGTCTAGTATTCTTTGAATTAATCACTACCAAATATTAATATAGTAACACAGACTAACTATTATGTTTGTTATTTATTTTTCACTTTTAACGTTTAAAATTTATTTTATTTTAGCTCCATTATTATCCGACATTGCATGTACAGCAAACTGGAATATCACATGAAAATTCTGAAAGATGTCTATTACACTATCATCCCACCTCTTTTTCTCCCGTAAGTGCAAATAAAAAATAGTTTTTTTTTTCTTTTTTTAAAAAATGAAAGAGTACCAAATATACTATGGATAGATATGTATATTATATAGGAAAAATGATCAAGTTTATCCTCGTACTTAGAAAAATTGTCTAAAATATATCTTTTGTCATACTTTGAAGTTAAATTTACCCCTCGTAGTAATTTTTGGGATCAAATTTACCCGTCTACTTAAAAAATTTGATTAAATATACCCTTCATCATATTTTTGGGTCAAATTTATCTTTGATGACATGCTTTGGGGCCATATTTATCCTCGTTGTTAAAAAATTTTTCACCTGTACCTTTTTTTAACAGAAGCCCAAATCAACGTAATATGACCCATTTTTAAAAATAAAACACATCCTAATTTTATCTGTCCAATGCGACCCACAAAAATACACAAACAAATACACTCCTTCCACAGTTTTATTGGCCGATTTTTTTCAATGAACAAATATAATTCTCTTTCAACGTGCAGCGTTGATAGGTTGTTTACAAATGAACAAAAATAAAATGAAATGTGACAACGTAGAAATATCGAACTAGAGAAAATGTCTGTTACAAACTCTGCTCTTATTCAGTTATTTTCAAATTTCAAATTTTGGTATGCAATTCTATGTACATCTAGATTCTACAATCAGTGGATAAGTTTTTTGAGCAAATGACATGATGAGAAATTTGTATAGATCCAAATCGTATATATAAAAAATATAAGAATGAAGAGATGTCACAGACACATAGGTAGACCTCTTAACTTAATCATCTAAAGAAAATTCAGTTGGCCTATTCTGTTGCATCTAACCGTCAAGTGTCATTTTTCATGAGCTTTGCACCGTGCAGATCCATGAAGTGAAGGAGAGGTGTATTTGTTTGTGTTTGCACTGATGCAAATTCATTTTTCATGTGCTATACGCTGATAAATCTTCAGTGGCTTAATTTCATTGGAAAAAATTGACTAACAGAATTGAGGAGTGTATATTTATTTGTGTCTTTTTTATGGCTCGAGTTGTATCAGACGGATTAGAATAGTGTTTTATTTTTTAAATATAGGACATTTAGCGTTGATTTGAGCTTTTCTAGTAAAGAAAGGGTACATGTCAAAAGTTTCTTAACAATAAGGGTAAATTTGGCCCCAATGCATGACAACGAGGATAAAATTTGAATCTCAAAATATGACGAAGGATATATTTAGATAATTTTTCAAAGTAGAGAAATAAATTTGACTCTTTTACCTATTATATATATAGTATATGTATATCTAGTATACATTATATATAACCTACACACATAGTATATATTTTGTAAACTAGTCGACCAAAGTGTTTAGACACCTAACTATCTCTAAATTAAACAAGAGCATAATTTTTTTAAAAAAAATAAAAGGATAAAACAAAATAAGAGACATGACTAGTGGATAGCCACTTCACCAAATATATGAGCTTTGAAATTGGATTAGCCTCCAACTAAGGAAAAGGCATAACTTATTTAATTAAAAAACTAAGATGCTTAGGGGATTACTTTATGCTAATGAAGATGCTTAATCTACTTTCCCAAGGTTGTATCATACAAATATATAAAAAGTATAATTTTGTGCTACGAGAAATATTCAAGAACAAAGAATATTACAACATTTATGTTATTGGTTCATAGGTGTTGGTTTACGCCCCTAGTTTATAAAAAGAACATCAATATTTTATGGTGTTGCTAAGTCATATCATAATCTATAATTAACAAAAAATTTTAAATAAGAATGAAATAGTATTTTCTAATACGATATGATTGTTGCTTTAATAAGAGCATAATAATATTTTCTGATATGATATGATTACTGAGTTAAATCACAACTGACGAAATATCGTAATTAACAAAGAATATTACAACATCTATGTTATTGGTTCATAGGTGTTGGTTCACGCCCCTAGTTTATAAAAAGAACATCAATATTTTATGGTGTTGCTAAGTCATATCATAATCTATAATTAACAAAAAAATTTAAATAAGAATGAAATAGTATTTTCTAATACGATATGATTGTTGCTTTAATAAGAGCATAATAATATTTTCTGATATGATGTGATTACTGAGTTAAATCACAACTGACGAAATATCGTAATTAACAAAGAATATTACAACATCTATGTTATTGGTTCATAGGTGTTGGTTCACGCCTCTAGTTTATAAAAAGAATATCAATATTTTATGGTGTTGCTAAGTCATACCATAATCAATAATTAACAAATTTTTTTAAATAAGAATGAAATAGTATTTTCTAATACGATATGATTGTTGCTTTAATAAGAGCATAATAATATTTTCTGATATGATATGATTACTGAGTTAAATCACAACTGACGAAATATCGTAATTAACAAAGAATATTACAAAATCTATGTTATTGGTTCATAGGTGTTGGTTCACGCCCCTAGTTTATTAAAAGAACATCAATATTTTATGGTGTTGCTAACTCATACCATAATCAATAATTAACAAATTTTTTTAAATAAGAATGAAATAGTATTTTCTAATACGATATGATTGTTGCTTTAATAAGAGCATAATAATATTTTCTGATATGATATGATTACTGAGTTAAATCACAATTGACGAAATATCGTAATTAACAAAGGATATTACAGCATCTATGTTATTGGTTCATAGGTGTTGGTTCACGCCCCTAGTTTATTAAAAGAACATCAATATTTTATGGTATTGCTAACTCATACCATAATCAATAATTAACAAAAAAATTTAAATAAGAATGAAATAGTATTTTCTAATACGATATGATTGTTGCTTTAATAAGAGCATAATAATATTTTCTGATATGATATGATTACTGAGTTAAATCACAACTGACGAAATATCGTAATTAACAAAGAATATTACAACATCTATGTTATTGGTTCATAGGTGTTGGTTCACGCCCCTAGTTTATAAAAAGAACATCACTATTTTATCGTGTTGCTGAGTCATATATATTATAATTAATAAATAATAAAAAATTTAACTAAAAATGTAATAGTATTTTCTAATATGATATGATCATTGCTTTAATAAGAGAATAATACTATTTTCTGATACGATATGATTATTGAGTTAAATCACAACTGACAGAATATCGTGATCGTATCCCGATAAGTGTAAGTGGGAAGTCGCTTTAATCAATTTGTTGGTGCTCCACTTGAATATTTGATGGAGCCCAAAAACAAATTAAGGCAAAGGAAAGAAAGAGAGTAAAAATAAAAAGATTGGGGTAAAAATAAGAAAGGGAGATAGCCATACATTTATCTTTTTAAGATTAATTAAGATAAAAACACTTAATATTCAATTGTCCATTACCAAAGTTTATAATCTACTAAACATATTTCTGCAGCATAAAATTCATTAGAACACTTTTAAGGGTTATTTTTATGTGATTTATAAGTAAAAAATTAAGAGCTAAAAGTATGTAACAATCTACTTTTTATTTTTGATTTTTTTTATGAACCTTTTAAGTCTAAAGTTGTGTATTTGTCAAACAATTTCAAAAATCAAAAAGTATTTAAAAACCCAAAATATCTAAAAATAAGTCAATTCAAACACCCTATAAATCATGAATTTTGCCATTATCAAGTTTCAAACTTAGAAAACTTTTGCTTTGCTCCTACAGATGTGCCTTGTCGGTTTAATGAAATTGATTGAGTACCATAAGATCTCAGGTTCAATTTTCAACATAGACAAAAACTGTGTGATTTATTTTCCTTATGTTCTAATTTTGATAGACATTAGGTGACAAATATTGTGGCACACTCAGAATTCAGTGGTTGCATGGGTGCCTCAGGGAGGTTCTAACACATATTGACATCTAATGTTTTAAGGTTTCGTTTGAAAACTAAAACACTCAACTAGCTTCTTGATTTTCTGAATGTTTTTTTTTTATTCCTATACCAATTTTTATATATTTCGTATATAGTTATACCAAATTTAACGGGTGTCATGCACTATAAAAATACACAAAGGTTCACCTCTGGACAGATATTTTATAAAATACTTTATCGAGGTATGCATAAATTAATTCAAACACCAAAATTATTTAAAAAAAAAATAAAAAAAAATCGTATATCCAACCCTTTGTGGTAATGAAAGATTGAAGATTAGAGAAATATCCAAATGGTACTAGGTTGTCTTCTATGATTAGGCACATTCATCCAAGCAATTAATATATATATATATATATATATATATATATATATATATATATATATATATATATATTCTGGAATTGTCCTTTTCCAAGTTAAATAAAAGAATCTCCTATCAGAGTTTGACAAAATAGAATGATCGTAATGCTTATGATACTTTAAAAAAAAAATTAAAAATAAAAATAAAATAATAATAATTGATATCATTCTCTTAATTAATCATATTATTCCATGACTAAAATGTTATTAAATCTTATGGTCCGAAAATAATTATTTTTTGTCATTCAAATTGTAAAAGCTTTTGATGACATTTTTAGAGGAGAATTATGTAGGTGTTATATTTAGAGTAAGTAATATCGAGGGGTGAAATTACATTAAAAAAAGGCATGTGGACCTTATTTTTTAGTAAAACTAAGTATTTTATGTGTATATATTCTAAAATTAGTAATATTACTTGTTGACACCTATGTTATGAGAAGACTAAATAATATACTTGGCCAAACTTTAAGTTATTTACCTTAGGAATTTAGGGATCAATTCTCAATAAATATATTTTTTCTTTCTTTCTTTTAATGGTGCATCCATGTTTTAAAAATTCTAAAATCTTGTATAGTAATACTAGTTTTGTAGCTGATTAGAAGGTAATTATTTCTATATATAAAATTTAATACAGTATTTAAATCCAAAATAAGTTAAGATGTTGAGAAACATATAGAATTAATATAAGTATAGATTATGAGGAAATTTACATATTATATTATAAAATAACAAATGCATAAATAATTGCTAGTTACATAAAATTAAATCGCATAATTAACACCGTGCATAAAATCATAAATACATTCGTTCATAATGAAGTCCTGTACAACTGTAATCAGCTACCAAATAATTTCCTAAGTAATCATAAGAAATTTTTTGATTTCCCAAGGTAGTATCCTCATAGTCGGCAGTCATGAGATTAATACTCTGTTCCTCTGTCAGCGCATTAAGCGGTAGAGAACTGGCTACAGAGTTTGCTCAATTCATCAAAGACGGAGATCGAACCCCCGACCTCTTGCTTAAGGGATATGGTGTTAAACCACCATGCCAATTACCAACAACTCTAGTGGTTACAATACAAATTATTTGTATAAAGCAAATAATTTTTATTTATTATTTTTTTTTAAAAGGAAAAAGTGCACATGTACACATCATAATACGTACGAATTGTTCCCTTTAAATCACTTTATTTTTATTATTATACAGAGTAAAATGTTTTCCTTAGATTCTCCTGGCCAACGCAACATGATGAGATTACCTGATTGTTAACAGAAAAAGATGCTATGATTAAAAAAGGAAAAGTTGTACATCTGCTAGTTCAGATAAAAATATTTATATTCGCTATTTAATATATATATATAAATTATTAAAAATAAATTAAGAATTTAAATTTATGAGTTCAACGTTAAAAATTTTTTAGAATTTATTATATTTTTAATATTATGAATTCATTATACCTACTATTTGTTGTCTTTTATATTTTGATTATCCGATCATTTTATTGTAGTTAATTAGTGTCATTTCTTTTCAACTACTTTCTCATGTTTTCTTTCTTTTTTATTTTGGTCATGGCTTCGTTGTTTTCTATTTCTTTATTTTTTTTGGAACTTATTTGAAATTATTGAGTCGAGAATTTATTAAAATAACCTTTCTATCGTTTGAAGTAAAAGTAACATTTGCATACGGTTTACTCCCAAACATGTAGAATAACAAAAAAGATATGTTGTTGTTAATGTTGTGATTTAATATGGATCATTAATTAAGCGTGAGACATCTTCGGACCCCATTATGTGGAAATATACTGGGTTTATTGTTGATATTGAATTAAGCGTGAGGCAGACACATATATATACATACATACCGCCTTTCATCACCATCGTTAGATATCAGAGTAACTTTATTCATCAAGACAGATGAAAAAAATCACCTTGTATATTTTGTCTTTATGCTAGTTAAGACTGTCTAACGGGCCGGGCCGGTTCAACCCGGAACCGGCCCTCTCATTCTTACCGGGTTCCGGGCCGGTTACGGGCCGGGTTTGGCCTTAACCGGTCCGGGCCGGGCCGGGCTGCACAGTAAAAATATTAAAACCCACCCGGAACCGGCCCACTTAACCCAATCCGGTCAAACCCACTAAAACCCGGTCAAACCCGGTCAAACCCGGTTAAAAACCGGTCAAATATACACTATATACGCTATATACATAATATATACATTAAATATACACTTTTATAGAAGATATATACACGTGTATACATTAAATATACACTTGTATAGAAGATATTAAAATTATAAATCGTTAAATAAAAAAAAATAAAAAACAACGACTATACGTTAAATATACACGTCTATAGAAGATCTATTAACATTCATACACTCTATTCTATGTATATGTAATACTTTAAATGAGATATACTACAATATATATACATTACAATATATATTTGTATAGTTATATACTAATTTATAAAACATATACACATGTATACGTTAAATATACATGTCTATAGAAGATCTATTCACATATATACACTCTATTCTATGTATAGGTAATACTTTAAATGAGATATACTACAATATATATACATTACAATATATATTTGTATAGTTATATTCTAATTTATAAAACATATACACATATATACGTTAAATATACACGTCTATAGAAGATCTATTAACATTCATACACTCTATTCTATGTATATGTAATACTTTAAATGAGATATACTACAATATATATACATTACAATATATATTTGTATAGTTATATACTAATTTATAAAACATATACACATGTATACGTTAAATATACATGTCTATAGAAGATCTATTCACATATATACACTCTATTCTATGTATAGGTAATACTTTAAATGAGATATACTACAATATATATACATTACAATATATATTTGTATAGTTATATTCTAATTTATAAAACATATACACATATATACGTTAAATATACACGTCTATAGAAGATCTATTAACATTCATACACTCTATTCTATGTATATGTAATACTTTAAATGAGATATACTACAATATATATACATTACAATATATATTTGTATAGTTATATACTAATTTATAAAACATATACACATGTATACGCTAAATATACATGTCTATAGAAGATCTATTCACATATATACACTATATACGCTATATACACAATGTATACATTAAATATACACTTCTATAGAAGATATATACACCTGTATACATTAAATATACACTTCTATATAAGATATATAAACATATACACATGTATACATTAAATATACACTTGTATAGAAGATATTAAAATTATAAATCGTTAAATAAAAAAAAATAAAAAACAACGACTAAGGAGTGAATGAATTTGTGGAATTTTATTGATTGCAAAATGATCCAAAATTTATAATTTACATGAATGAAAAATCTATAAATTATGCATCATTTTTTCCAACTCATTCATGTTAATATTAATTGGAACTTGCATAGGGTAGTCGAAGTCAACGGGGGAAAAACCCTGCATTGGACTTGATTCTGCTGAGTTCTCCCGTGAAGTCATAATTTCTTCAAGTTTGAGGTCGTCGTTGGGCTCTGGTTCCATTTCTTGGTTTCTTCTTTCTGCTCTAATCCAATCTCTGAGGCAAACTAAAACATTCATTGTGTTGCTTCCCAATGAGTGTCGGTTGTCTCCAAGCTGCTGTCGTCCCTGACTGAAGGCGCTCTCTGATGCAACGGTTGACATAGGAACATTCAAGATATCTCTGGCTAATCTTGAAAGTACAGGATATTGTGATTCATTATTCCTCCACCAATCCAGCGTGTTGATCCGTCGTCTGCGATCCTCTGGTGGCGTCCGCAGATAATATTTCAGCTCTTCCCGATAAGTTGATGTGTAAGCTCTCTCATCCACACTGTTCCAACAAGTTAAATCATAAAACGAATCAGGAAAACCACTATGTGCCGGCCTTTTAGAAGCTGATGGCTCCTCGGGAGGATGAGGAGCGACAGTTGGAGTGATATTTGTAGGTACGGCTGAATCAAATAAATCAGCATAGTGATTATATAATTTTTCTATATAATCTTTTGCATCAGCCGTAGCCGTCCACAAATCAGGTTGTATTTGTTCAGAATCATGGTTAGTATTTATTTCTAAGTTAGTATAAATAAGAGTACTAAAGTGACACATATGATTATATTTCATGCACGGATTTAACATAGCAGCAACCAAGTAAATAGGGGGAATCGGGAAGAAATATTTTTTAAATTTCGTAAACATAGCGCCAACAGCTTCTTTATAACCTTCTTTATCTTTATATTGTCGGAGCAAACCAGAAATATCGGCTATATATGCCAAAATATTACAAACAGTAGGATAATATGCACCGGAAAATTCAACCGTAGCTACATAAAATTTTTCTAAGAACTTAACAAGATCATTAATTATAACCCAATCAGAATTATGTAGCATGCAATCAGCAGAATCAGCAAATGAACCACAATGTTGGTTAAAAGCTAGTGTAATAGGAATTCTATATTTATAACAAGTTTTTAAAAATTCATACGTAGAATTCCATCTAATATCAATTTCCTCAGGCATCAAAATCGGTGCAAGTCCATTTTCTTGACATTTAACTTTAAATTCTTTAATTCTAGATCTACGATTATTTCCTTGAATAAAACCAACAGCAAGACGAATTTTTTCAATATAAACCTCAAAAAAGTCAAGACCATCTTTTACAATTAAATTATATATATGACATGCACACTTAACATGAAAAATTTCAGGAAAGGGCGGAGATAGCGTAGATTTTATTTTTGTTATAGCAGTCTTGTTGTTAGAAGCATTATCAAAAGCAATACATAAAATTTTATTTTCTATACCATAATATCCGGCAATTTTAATAATAGAATCAGCAATAAATTGTCCAGTATGTTTCCGATCTTCATCATATAAAAAAGCAAGAATACGTTTTTGCATTATGAAATTACTATCCATCCAATGACAAGTAACGGTTAAATAATCATTTTTATTTACAGCACGACCAAGATCGGAAGTTAGGGACAATCTACATTGAATATTTTTTAAGAATGTTGATAAATAAAAACAATATTGTGAATGGAGTCTAAAAATATCAGACCGACAAGTAGTTCTAGGAATACCATTAAACATAGGATTATAAATTGCTTGTATATAACGAATAAAGGCATCAGAAGAAGGAAAACTAAAAGCCAAACAACCCACAGCTACCATTTTAGCTATTTCTTCTCTGTCCCTCAATTTATTATACTTTTTCGCTACTTGACCGGTTGTTGGGTCCATTCTAGTTTGCGTTGACCCACCAACATCCCCACCACCTTTTGCAATATTCAACTCTCTAGTGTGATCTTCAGCTATATGTCTCATTAACGTACCCGTACCCCCTTGCTTACCGCCACTTCTATGCTTATATTTTTGTTGACAAATATTGCACTGCACCTCAATATCTGATATACGTTCAAAAAATTGCCATGCAATACTAGTTCTTTTACGGGGTTTTGGGGCACTGGGAGGACGGGAAGGGAGATTAACTGATTCAGATCTAACGTTAGCATGTCCTACTGCGGGTGTTTCAGCAATATTTTCATCATCTTCGTCTACATTAACTGCATCTACTTCATTTTCTTCTTCTATACCGTAATTTTCCTGAAATTCTACATAATCCATATCGTGAGCACCTACACCTATTTCTTCCTCAAAAGGTGTACCAAGCGGTACCGGAGGCGAAGTCACACGGGTATATCTATTACTTGAACTACCTCTACCGCTAGTAATTCGCTTTTTACTACCACTACCGCTTCCGGGACAAAAATTTCTAACACCTTTAGTAGCGAGGTTTTTTAATTTATCCATAATATAAATTAAATTAAACTAAAAATATTCAAAATACACAAATATAATAAAATTAAATATTAAACAATTAATACAATAAATAAAAATTAAACGTAAGAGATGGAACGACAATACCAAATTTTGGAAGTATCCGAAGATTGCGACTTTAGAAACTTCCGCTCGTACTTTGTAAACGAAAAATTAAAAATTTAAATTGAACACTTTAAGAAATTAAATATATTGAATATTTGAGAATTGAGAATTGAGATTTGAGAGAGAATGAGATTTGAGAGAGAATGAGATTTGAGAGAGTGAAAAATTGTGTGAGAAATGATTTGAAGTTGTAGGGTATTTATAGATTTATTTTGGGGATTAAAAAATATTTTTTTTTTTATTTTGTTTTTTTTTTTTAAGTTAATGGGCCCAAACTAGCCGTTTGGACCCAAAAACGGTAATATAGCCGTTGGGCCAACGGCTAGTTTGGCCCAATAATTTTTTTTTTTTTTTTTTTTTTTAATTCCGGGCCGGTTCCGGGCCGGTTAACCGGCGGGCCTGGACCGGGTTGGTCCGGGCGGGTTAACCGGGCCCAGTTTAAAAAAAAAACCGGACCGGAACCCGGAACCCTAAAGCCCTAGGGCTTATCGGGCCGGGTCAAACCGGTCCGGTTTGATATGTAGGGCCGGTTCGGGCCGGTTCGGGCCGGGCCAGCCCGGCCCGTTTGACAGGTTTAATGCTAGTGTAGACATTTAATTTTTTTTTAACTCTACAAAACGAATTCAAATTCTATTAGAGTTCTTGGAGGCTATTTTACTCTAAACCTTAGATTATGCTTATATTAAGGGCAAATATTTCTTGAAACAACATTTCTAATAGATCGAACAGTTGAGAATCAACAATGGTGATCCATGGAGCTGAGTTTCAGCTTATAGAGAGGGAGAGAGAGAACTGAAAGTGAACCTTTTATTAAATCAATAAAATATTAGTTCCACACACTATCTACACACCTCTATTTATAGAGGAGCTTCTAATCCCAACAAACTAACTCATCTCATTAAGTTAACTTTTCTAACTAACTAACCAACTAGTACACACAAGTATTGTGTTGTACATTGTAACTAACTCACATCTACAGTGTAACTAACTCTGTGACTAGCTCATTCACTAAGAATACTGAACATCTTTCCTCAAGATGATGAGTGAAATAGATCCTTCACTCCCAGCTTGGATAAAAGATGAGTATGTTGTGTGTTGCCTAGACTCTTTGTAAGCAAATTAGCTAGCTGTTCCTTGGTTGATACATGATGAGTCTCAATCATTTTCTGCACCAATTTCTCTCTGGCAAAGTGACAATTAATGTCAAAGTGTTTTGTCCTGTCGTGAAAGATTGAGTTGGCTGCAATTTGCAATGCAGCTTTGCTGTCACACAATAAGTTTACTGGCTGTTGAACCTTAATACCCAACTCTTTGTACAGGCCTATAAGCCAAGTGATTTTAGCCACTGTTGAGGCCATACTTCTGAACTCTGCTTCAGCTGAGTTTCTTGCTACTGTCTCTTGCTTCTTTGATTTCCAAGACACCAAAGCAGCTCCAAATTTAACTAAATACCCAGTCATAGACCTTCTAGTTTGTAGTAGAGTTCCCCAGTCTGAGTCACAAAATGCTGTCAATATATTTGAGCCTTGCGATGGCATGAACAAGCCTAAGCCTGGTGAAGTCTTAACATATTTCACCACTCTGATAGCAGCTTCCATGTGGGATTCTTTAGGTGCATGCAAGAACTCGCTCAACACTTGTACAACAAAGGAAATGTCCACTCTTGTCATTGTCAAATACAGCAACCTCCCAACTAGCCTTTGATATTTCCTAATGTCTTTTAGAGGTTTATCTACTGGATCTTCTCCTGAGTTGTTTACATGTGAGTCATATTCAATTAAGGTCAATCTCAGACTTGGATCAAGTGGTGCATACACTGGCTTGGCTCCACTAAGTCCTAGCTAAAAAATGAGGTCTAGAGCATATTTTATATTTGGCTCATGACAATCCCCTCCTTGGACCTAGAAAATTCAATGCCAAGAAAGAACTTTAAAGAACCCAAGTCTTTCATCTTGAACTTAAACATGAGATCACTTCTAGTCTGATCAATCAGTCTGCTACAACTACCAATTACTAACAGATCATCAACATAGACTAGTACTATGACTAGATCCTTCCCTGTTGTCTTTGTATACAGAGAGTAGTCATAATGACTTTGTACAAACTCAAGTTGAATAAGAGCCTCTGTTAGTTTCAAGTTCCATTGCCTTGGAGCTTACTTAAGCCTATAAAGAGATTTTTACAACTTATAGACCTTATCAACCTCCCCTTGTTTGTAAAATCCAGGGGGAAGAACTATAGATACATCTTTAATAAGATCACCATGCAGAAAAACATTGTGAACATCCATCTGAAACACAGGCTAGTGCTTAACTGCAACAACAACAAGAATGATCTCACGTGACCTTTTTAGCCACTGGAGAGAATGTGTCTGAGTAGTCCAACCTTTCTATCTGATTAAAACACTTTGCAACTAGCCTGACCTTGTATCTTTCAACAACACCAGATGCTAGATTCTTAACTTTAAACACCCATTTACAACCAATGAGAATTTTATTGGGGGAAAATCAACTATGGTCCATGTATTATTATCCTCAAGTGCAACCATTTCAGACTTCATTGCTTCAATCTACTTGGGATCCATAGAAGCTTCAGAAAAGAAAGTAGGTTCATGTACTGAAGAGTAAGTTAATAAAGCAACACAGTAAGAAGAAGAGAGTGCAGCATAGCGTACATAGTCAGAAATAGGGTATAGACATGCAAAAGTTAGCTTTAGACACTTTAGTTTGATAGTCTTTAAGCCAAATTGGTGATCTAGTCTGTCTAGTAAAAGTTCTTCTAGTGTGAGATAAGGGAAGTAACTCAACTGATTCAGTAATAACAGGTTCAGGCTGGGAAATATCTTGAACTGAGTTGAGAGCAAAACCTAGAACCAGAAGATCAGCAGTGGTAGAAATAGAGGATGCAGGAATCACCAAAGGCACAAACTGAGCATCAGTAGAATCATGGAGCAAATGAGGATAAAATATATGCGAGAAAGAGCTCATGTGTTGGAAAAGAAATGCATTCTCCTTAAAGACTACATCTCTGCTGCCTAAGAATTCCTTGGTATGTAAAATCATGAGTTTGTACCCCTTTGAGAGATGTGAGTAACTAAGAAATTCTGCAGGAATAGCCCTTGAGGCAAACTTATCCACCCTCCTTACTTCAGCAGCATAAACTAAGCAGCTAAATACTCTAAGATGCTCAAGAGAAGGACCAGAATGATACATATATTCAAAAGGAGTCTTACCCTTAAGGACAGTAGAGGGCAATCTATTAATGAGATACATACTAGTAAGGACACATTCTCCCCAAAACTTCAGAGGTACATGAGACTGGAATCTGACAGACTTGGTTGTGTCTAGAATATATCTATGCTTTCTCTCTACAAAACTATTTTATTGAGGTGTATAGACACAAGAGATTTGATGTAGAATTCCAAGTGATACGAGTAGGTCAGTTATTTGAGAGTTGAAGAACTCACAACCATTGTCAGATCTTAGGCATTTAATAGAAGTACCAAACACATTTTTGATCATGATAAGGAAGTTTTAAGAATAACTATGACTTCTGATTTGGAATTAAGCAGAACTATCCAAATGTATTTGGAATAGTCATCAACCAAGGTTAAAAAACCTTTTACCATCATGTATAGGTACCTTGTAGGAACCCCAGACATCAGCATGTAATAAGTGAAAACAAGCATATGTAGAGGCGGTACTTAAAGGAAAAGTCCTTGATTGTTTAGCCAAAGGGCATACAGTGCACATGTATACAACAGTAGCATCAACCTTAGTAGAAATACATTTAAAAAAACTTAGCTTTCTTAGAGTAGTAAGAGAAGCATGGCCTAGTCTATTGTGCCCTAGAGCTAAGTCCTTTCTTTCACTAGTAGAAGCTGCAGAAGTTGTAGTAGCAACATTATTAGAATGTGTATGTACATGCACATCATGGGACTTTAGTTGAGGTTCTTGTGTCCTCGGTAAGCAATCAACATTCACTACATAAAGATCATTCTCAAGTTTGCCAATCCCCCTCACTTTCCTATTGAAGATGTCCCGAAAGACACAGAAATGAGAATAAAAAATAACATAACAGTTCAACTCTTTTGTCAGTTTTGGAACAGACAAGAGGTTGAATTTAAACTCAGGCACATGCCGGACATTAGTGATCTCAAGGCCTCCAAGGATATGTGAACTTTCTATATGTCTAACTTGAGCATGATCACAGTAGGTAAGTGCACCTGACCAGAAAACTTATCTTTAGAGCTTTGTCCAGTGACAAAACCCAATTTCCCTTTACCTAGTAATCCTATCTTCATTGACCTACTCCATAAAGCATAATTCTCAGATCCTGTTAACTGAATTGAGACTAGAGAGCTACCTGGAGTGTCACATGCATGAAGATGCAGATGATTAACATCCCCCACCTGAGCTAGCTGCATTGCTCGTGTGTGGATCTCCAACTATCGCCATTGGTCTATAGTAGAGAAATTGCCCCATAATAACTCAAAAATCTGTCACAAACTGTACTAAGAAACTGCAAACCCTAGTTCCTCTGTTGTGCTTGATCCATGCACTTATTCTTCGATGAAGCAGTCGCACTGAAAATAGAAAGATGGTGATGTGCAGTGATCTAGTTTTGACACACTAAGCAATTGATCGAGGGCTCTGATATCATGTTGAGAATCAACAATGGTGATCCATGGAGCTGAGTTTCAGCTCATAGAGAGGGAGCGAGAGAACTGAAAGTGAACCTTTTATTGAATCAATGAAATATTAGTCCCACACACTATCTACACACCTTTATTATAGAGGAACTTCTAATCCCAAGGAACTTCTAATCCCAACTAACTAACTCATCTCGTTAAGTTAACTTTTCTAACTAACTAACCAACTAGTACACACGAGTATTGTGTTGTACATTGTAACTAACTCATATCTACGGTGTAACTAACTCATTCACTAAGAAAACTGAACACAAACATCTCGGACATCTCTCGATAATTTTGATAATTTTATAAACTCATGCAATATCACAAAGGGTCAAAATCCTCTCTTCTTGATAATCAAATACATCAAGAAAATCCAAAAAGCCTCCTTTCGTGGAGATCAAATTCAAATCTTTCTATATTCGGAAAATACGTTATTAACGGTCCTCGAATCACGAAGAAAATCAAAAGAGAAGAATCAAGGAAGAAACAAAATTGTACTCATATCGTTTATCAATAAAAATTCTATTTTTTCATATTTTATCTGTAATTTTAATTTATTTCTGTCATTATAAAATTTATTGCAAACAACTAGAATTTGAACAACTAAAATTTGAATATGAAATCTCATGTTCTCAACTTTAATCGAGTTTGCCGCTTTAGTTCCATCTTCTTTATAATTTGCAAACTATTACATAAAAGATTTATCTAGCGCATTTAAAGAATAGGATCGTCAATTTTCTAGATTCCAAAAGAAAAAAAAAAAGAAGAAGAGATGAGACTAACACATAAAAGTCTATGAAGATTATCTGTATGATTTGTCTGGTTTTGATACTAATGACGTCAAATCAGTTACTATATATTGTTGCCTTGTGGATCCATAGTCCAACTATTTATCATTAGTTAGTTGAACCTTAAACACTATTTGTGATTTTTTTTTTTTTTATAATCGTGGTGTTCAGATCACTTTACGCGTACCTCAATTAAATTTACAAGATATATATGATCTCTCATCAGTAATAAATATCAGGTAACTTTATCCATCGATGTTATGACAAATGGAAAGAATCACATACTATTTTTTGTCTCGGTTGATGTATGAACGTGAAAAATATAAATGATTAATCAGGTCAAATATAAGATTATTATGTAATATGATGATCTATGATAAGTAATAGTTGAAATTTTGAGTCAACCAAGTTTTTATTCAGCGACATTTCTTATATATTTTTTAAATATTTAAATTGTTAATTATTATGATTTATGATAAATTTTATATAATTTTTTAAATATATAAATTTTATTTCAAAAAACTTAAATTAAAGCTTCTATATCCAAATTCATTAATTAAATTTAAAAGTTTAAATCTTAAAATTTCAACGGTGCTACATAAATTAAGTCAAAATGACGTACATAATTGATAGTCCAGAAAAGATGATAATAACCTACTAACATATAAATATGATCATATCCCCTATGTGATTTGCACGCCCAAAGAACAGAGGTTTGGTAGAGGCTGTAGCAATTGCGAGTTATCTTGGGATTCAAAAAAAAAAAACATATGAATATGATCATTTATATAATGTATACCATTAAGATCCATTGATTTTTGAAAAAATATTTTATCCTGCTTGTAAAAAGGAGCAGCTCGGTATGCTAACACTTTCTGTGAAGTTCAAAAAAAGATCACATCACAAAAATTTATTATATTTCATTTTTCACGATTTAAACTTGTGACCTTTGATCAAGAAAAACCCTAAAGTTAACAACTAAATATAATACCTCAAATGAAAGGGACGCACAAAGCAACTGTGTGTATAAAGTATACAGTATGACCTTTTTCTTCAACTTATTGTATTCTTCTTCTTGTTCTATTTTTTCCCTATTTCAATTCTTTTTTCTGCTAAAAACTCTTTAGATATGTGCATATACATATATTTTCTTACTTCTTTCTCTTCTTCTTAAATAAATTTATATATCGAAAACATCGAAATCTATTTCAAGATCCAATTGATCACCAAAAATTGGTTCAAATTGATTTAGATCAATTTACGCTGATCTCAATTAAATCTCTAGTCAGAGATATCAATCAATTCGATCAACTTAGCCTTTTCTCCTTCATTAATGAATCATGCATTTTCGCTTCGCCCTTACTTTAATCCCTGGCTCGATTGAAATTTGAAAATCTCACTCCTCTCGATTGTTCAAAGGTCAAACCTTATCGTCTTTGATTGACACATGTACAGTTGTGATTTGCAGCTGCAGCATCATTAAGATTCACATAAATAGAAATATGGAGCTGAAAAAATGAAGTGTTTTTCAATTTCTTTTTTCGAAGATGAGAATCTTGATGATGCTGCATCGGCAAATTATGACTTTTTTTCCTTGAAGAATATAGTGAACTAAAGCAAATTTATTTGGTGAGTATTCAATTTAGACTTTGATTTTATGCACTTAGTTTCAGATTTGGTGTGGTTAATATTAAAGTATTTTGTTTTTTGGTTAGTTTGATTTTTAAGGAAATTAATAACAAAAGCTGCAGACAGTGGAAAGGTGAAAGGTATGAATTTCTGACTCTTATGAACTTTGGACTATAGACCTAGAAAATAATTTGGTCGCACTTGAATTTTATGGGTTTTGATAGTAAGACGGTATGTGTGCTGATTGTTGGATTTTAATTTTTTTTTTTAAATAGATGTTTAGTGAATTCCTGATACATAAATATATAATTTGGTATAAAGCTATTGATTCTGCCGAACCCGGTCCCAAAGGCTACCCCCGCCTCGGACTCTAGTTCACCTAGACAAACTACGCAATGTGTGTGTATGTGTGTGTGTTTTGTTTATACTTCTTAGCTTTCAAGATCTTAAACAACATAACGAGGGACAAATATAACTTTCTGTTTTGACAAGTTTAAGGGTTTACTCTTCGGGTGCAGATACACTACCTGCCACCCGGTCCTAGTTGGATCATGACAAACAGGTATCTACCGAGGTAGGATTATGGGTACGTAGTTATTTGAGAGGAAGTCTTGTCAAATTCTAAAATAATTTCTTTGATTCGATAAGTATTTTTTCGATCAATTTTCACGAGAAGAAATCAAAAATGACATTTTATGAAAATCAAGATTGTACAATTTTTTGTTACAGAAAAATACAGTTTGATGACTTTTGTGTTATAAAGAATACTATAAGTTCATTGACCTTATGTTGAAATTAACCTGATATTCTCCTCATCTATATTTCTTTACATTCTTTGAGACATTAAACAAAAAATACAGATCGTTATACTCAAAATTAATCATCACACTTTTTATTTCTAGTATATTATAGATTATAAAATTAATTCATTCCATGCATTAATATAATCCAACAAATTAAATCTCAAATTTTCAGTATAATTGTGGTTCACATGATGAAACTTCATTGAGAAATAAAGCACTTTGAAACGATATAATTATTAAAAAAATGATTGCAAATTCATTTACTAAATGAAATTGGTGCCTATACCTTTCTAGACTCTTGGTCTATGTTGCTCGGACTCTTCAAAAATGTTAATAGCTGCATACCGGATTATATTCTACAAAAAATAGTGTTTTTTTTTGAGAATTCGGGGTGCGGAATCGAAATTGAAGAGTCTGATCAACTAATTAGCTCCTGGTTCTTATTAGTTAACTGCCTTTCAAAGTTTCTTTCTACGTATGGAGATTATTGAATGGTAAGAGGCTACATATGATAAAATTTGCTGTTCACGGTCCATCAAGACATCAGAAATGCAATGCCTTCCCTTTGCACTTAGATGAGGTGCCCGGCAAGGTGAGAGTGGCTTTCATGGCGGACAAGATGAGGTAAGCACACTGAGATAGTTCGGAGATGTGAAGAGGAGGTGTGCGCATGCGCCAGTAGCTATAAGTAGGTATGAGAGATTTAATTGTAGCAGGTATTGGTAGAGGTACGTAGAGTTAGCTAGGCCGTAGAAGAACTGAAGGAAGGTGATTAGACAAGATATGACACAATTTTAGTTTATTGGTCAGGACAAAGTAGATAGGAAGGTGTAGAGATCGAGGATTCGGGTAGAAAGTTAGTAGATAACTAAGTGTTATCACCTTATAGGTTAGAGAGGCAGGGAACTAGCAGTCCCATCTCGTAGTCTTAATAGTAGCAGTATTTATTAATCGCATAGTTTCTTATGCTTCGAGGTGTTTTACTTTCTGTTGCTTCATTTGCTTTTTATCTTGATATTATGCTATCATTTCTTCTCACAAGTTACAACACTGTTTCGAATATCTTCCCTCTTTAGCTAAGAGTCTGTCAGAAACAGTTCCTCTTTCCCGAAAAAAGTAAAAATAATTAGGTTTACACACATATATTCTATACCTTCCCGAACCCCACTTATGGAATTACATGATTTTAGAGGCTATAAACAAGTCGAAGTAGACTAAACCCTCAATGAAGAATGGGCCCAAATCTTAATTTGTTGTATGTGGATCTTGAAAATACTGCAGCTGCAAGTAACAACTGTATACATATCGGGGAAATGAGATCTTTTGCTCTGTTAATTACGATTTGAATAGAAGAAAATGGTTGTCGGATCTTTTACGTAAAGATGACATAAAATTAACTAAAAAAAGGTTTATAAAGAGCTAGAAAATCATTTCTCTTGTATATATATGAATGGCTTTTCAGGTTCAATCCAGTTATGATAGTTAGTTAGACTATGAACATCGAAAGCAAAAAATCATGATTGGAGGTCATTATCAGCAGCAGAAAAAATGAAGAAGAATAATCATCATTAATTTTGTTTGTGTATACTTAGTCTTATAATTTAAATTATCCCAATTGTTAGTGTCATCATCATTACTAGATATATGGTGGAGTCATATTGACCTTTCTCATACGTATCTTGTTTCAACTTAATCGCAAGTTGTAATAATAGAACAAACAATAACATCAAGAGAAAGACACTAACAAAAACAATATGTCGAATATAATTTCACAAGTGGAGTCCGAAAGAATAGGAATACGTAGATCGTACCCCATCTTAGTAAGATATAGAGGTTGCTTCTGTTAAATCCTAGACTCAAAAGAAATGGACAAAAAAATGCACCAAGAAAAAGACACTAACAACAACAACATGCCGAGTATAATTTCACAAGTGGAGTCTGAAAAAATAGGAATACGTTGATCGCACTCCTATCTTAGTAAGATAGAGAGGTTGCTTCCGTTAAATCCTCGACTCAAAAGAAATGAACTCAAAAATGAACCAAGAAAAAGACACCAATTCACAATATGGAGAATGTGAGGAATAGGATAAGCAAAAAAGACACAAAAAGGTAAAGAAGAATTCCAAGATATACACAGGCAATTTAGGGATAAATTTGGACCATTTTAAGTAGTTCTAAGTGCTAATTTGACCAGTTTCTATTCTAAGAAAATTGTCTCAAGTGTTTGAAAAATCGTTAAACATTAGTTAATTAAGGCATATTTGGACCAATCTTGCAATGATGGGGTTATATTTGACCTCGACTATTTGGATCATATCAAAAAGTTATGGGCAAAGTTGGATTTTTTTGGTGTCTATCTCAGATGTAGGAGTAACGTCTATGATCTTCAGATCCTATTTTGTGAAATTACAATGGATATATTGTTGTGGCTTGTACTATATTATCCCGGTCGTCCTAATTTATGTGAGGTAGTTTGACTTGACAGTGAGTTTAAAAAAAAATAGAATAAGACTTTTGAAATTTATGGTCTAAATTAAGTTACAAATATTTGTGTGGTTATACTTCATTTCATTAAAAGTTAAATGATCACTAAATATAGAAATGTCTCATTTCTTTATCCTGACTAAAAAGGAAAGCGTGTCATCATACAAATTGAGATAAAAAGAGTACTATTTTTAATCATTTGATATATGAAACTTATAGATCCGACTAATTCAGATTCACGCTGTATTATAAGCTCATTGACGTTGGTACCATTGTCTATCGAAATTTTCTCTATTCAAAAAACTCAAACTTAAAATTTCTAATCACGAATATTAAGATCTCATCTATCCCATCACGTCACGAATAACTAAGCCCTAGTTTAGAAAAGCTCCTTTCTATTTAGGGCATCTTTTTCTCTTTTAACAGTCAATATTTTTCTCAAGTAGGGCAAAAGAATCTTTGTGGGGATAAAGATTTTTTTTATTTTGGTTCAAATCTTTATTATAAAATGAGAAAAGTGAGCTTTCTTACATAAATCACTTGCTAATGGGGAACAATCCGTACAATGTATGATGTGGAATACCATTTTCTTTTTCAAGTTTTTTTTTCTTTCTTTTGGCTTTAACAAGTGATTTCTGATGTGGAAATTGAAGATATATAATGGACTTGATCTACTTTTCAAGGATGAATAATCTTCGTGTGCAACTAAATACTCCAATCCCTTTCTACTGTGTTTTGTGTATACTCGATGTTAAGTGAGTGATACATAAATTTTGAAGGTGTTTAGATAATGATCATTTTGTAAGTTACATGTTCAACTGGCATAATGAAGACGAGTTGAGATTTCTAAATATACATGTACTCAAAATTCAGAGTGTTGACGAGTTGAGATTTCTAAATACGCATGTACTCAAAATTCAAAGCGTTTACTTGACAGCTGAACTAAGTTTGAGTGTTTGTTTATGTAGTAAGCTTATAATCAACAGTGACATTTTAATTGTCTACTGAATATTTTTGTATACGAGTTCATGGTGAGTTGGTGACTATATGATATGAACATTTGTTTGCTGGGTTTATCTTCGATATAATAGTTGGACTATCAATTACTATCAGACGTGACTCAAGGGTAAGGCCAGCAAAGCGTGTGATTTAAGCTCTAAAATTTTGAGGCCTCACAAAATTTAATAGTAAATTTTATGATTTTTTTCACTTAGAAATAATATTGAAGATTGTGAAATACGTCAAAAAAATATTTTTTCAAAAAAGAAATAATAAAGAAAAAGAACTATTGACCAGAAATATTTTAGAACTTTGAATTAAACAACTCAAACTTCATATTACTAAATAAAGTTTCAACAATAACATCTAAGTTAATGTATTTCAAATAAATGTCTAACATCTTATTCTAGTAATAATCGTATTAATATGTGAAATTAAAGGTTATGTGCCTATTAAAAATATTACACCAAGAACAATTAATAATATGTAATGAAGAAAAAGACAATTTTAAATTGTTACAGTATTATTTGTATATATGTGTATGTATTTAAGGCCTCAAAATAAAATTTGTCTTTAGACGACTAATTTTATTGAGACGCTCTTAACTACTATGAGCGATCATATATTTTATCTTTAGGTGCTCCTCGTTGGTTATTGGAGTGATGCGAGCTGAGTTTGGTCTTTATTTTATATTGGATTGCACTAAACAGAAGTTCATTTTATGAATTAAGTTTGGTTATGCCATTATACTCAGATTGATAGCCATTGTATCTTCCTCTTTTCATCATGTAAAACTGATATCTAAGGTCCAATTTAATTTGTAAAACTGATATCTAAGGTCCAATTTCATTTTTCAGATATATAAATTTGAGGACAAATGGTATAATGTAAAACTGATATCTAAGGTCCACTTTCATTTTTCATAATTAAGATATATAAATTTGAGGACAAATGGTATAAGTATCAAGATATCGTTACTGAAGTCGAACAATAAATAATTAAGATTATCTGTTTTGATACCATCTAAATGAGTATAATTTATTTTTATTATTGTTTTTGTGTATTGTACTGTAAAAATGGTATGTTTGCCAAAGAACACTCTAAAAACTAATGGAATGATGACTCGGTAGTAGCGGTGGTCATGGCATTGGTAATTACGAAATGATAGATTTGATGATGGTTATGGCTAGTTGTGTGATGACGATAGCTGGCGATAGAATTAGATAATAGTGGCTAGTGATAAAATGGCTGATAATTATGACAATAACGATGATGATTGGAGATGGAGTTAGTTGATATACACCAAACCAAAGTGATTGATAGTGATGACTAATGATTTTATATATATATATATATATATATATGTGACTATTAATTCCCTTTTAATACCTAAAAGCAAGAAGTGTTTTTTTTAGCTACAGCCTACAAGGGCTCAACTACTACTCAATAAAATTGATTGTCCTGCCTATCGGTTGGTAAACTCTAATGTAAAATATCAAAAATTCGATATTTCAAGTTTGATTTCTATCTGTTAAAGGATTTCAAATTATTACCATCATGATCAAGAGAGATAATGATATGATTAATAGTCTAAATAAAAAAAGAATTGACCGTCCTTGCGACTATGCAGAATGAGGTAAAATATGTACTACTCCCTCCGTTTAAAAAAAAATGACCTAATTTGACTTGCCACGAAGTTTAAGAAAATAAAGAAGACTTTTGAATCTGTGGTGTTAAATTAAAGATATATCAAATGTACCAAAATATCCTTCAATCTTGTGGTCTTAAACATGTCATGTAGAAAGTTAAAATTAAAAAGTTGCTAAAAAGAGAAAGAGGTCATTCTTTTTAAAACGAACTAAAAAGAAAAGTAGGTCATTCTTTTTTAAACGGAGGGTACGATTTTGGAAGGGCAGGGATCTTTCAGAACCATAAGTATCATACTAGTATTAGTGGTTCAGGTGCTTTCACAACCATAAGTATCATACTACTATTAGGGGCCGTTTGGTTTGAAGACAAATTATATCGGGACTAGTTATGCTGTGATTAGTTGTTATGGGATAAGTTATCCTGTTATTATTTTTTAGTGGTTGTTTGATTTGTAGTACTAAAAATAATATGTAGTGCATTATTTGTAAAAATATATTGTTTGTTTACAAAAATACCCCTCAATTTAGTTAACTTAATTATTTTTATATTTGTATTCATATGATTTTTCTATGTGTTCAGTTATGTGCCAATATATAAGATTCATACATATTTGTCTAAATAATATTAGTTATTAAAGTTATACATCGCACTTCAATAATACGTATTATATTGTCCTAATATTGATAATGAAGAGCGTGTAGTATTACAATTACTTTACAAGTATTTTCATCTTTAAATAACTTAATCCATATACATAGTTAATACATCTACTTCGTTTTACATTCTATCTCACATAAGTTTATTTAAATGCAAACCTTCTCATAACTAAACGCATGTATTATTAAATACCATCATAACATTACTTTGAATTTGCGGCGATAATTCTTTTTTCATGCCACCATAACCAAATTTTACATTACGTACTTATGTGCAACCAACAAATTATATTGTCCGCACAAATAAAAAATTAAAATTTTTCATGCAATATGGAAAGATTATGGCGTTATAGACTTGATTCACAATTTTTTAGTTTTCTTTTCTTTTAATACTCTGTCCGGATTATCAGCTTTTATATGAATGTTTTAAATTTTTTGATGAGATATATTTTTTTCATCATATAATTTTGATCGATATTTGATGAGATATATTTTTTCGACATATTAATATGAGAAAAAAAATACAACTTTTAATATTAATTATTCATATAATTTATGAATATCTAAATTATATTTTGAAATATTAAACAAATCTAATTTAACTTGCTTTAAAAATTAATCAAATTTATTCAAGTAACAAAATATGACATGATATATAAGACAAAAGGAATATATATTGTGGCAACTCATCAAAGCTGTAAAATATTGTTAAAAGAGGGTGTGCATTTTATATATATATATATATATATATATATATATATATATATGAGAAAGTGAAATCAAAGGATTTAGGGTAGTTTGATCATTTTATAATTTTATCCAAGGATAAATTAGGGTGGAATAATTTATATCACTAAATATGTGGGATAGCTTATCCCAGTACTATTATTAGTGCCGAAATAAGTTATCCCGAGTATTATCAACCAAACGATGCATTAAAAAGTTTATTCCAAAACTGTTATTTTATCCCAAAATTATTTGGTTTAATACCTCACACCAAACGATCCCTTAGTGGTTCAGGTAATGCAGCAGAGGTGAATACAAATATTGATTTCGACATACATTGTGTTAGATGCTGAGGATTTTCAGGATAATAGTCTCTTTACCTTTATAAAGTAGAAATAAAGATCGCACACACATCATCGCTATTTTATTTATGAAATTATTTGGTATATGATATTAATAGCGGACTCAGAATTTAAGCATAGTGGGTGCTTAAAAAATTTAAAAATTAAAAAAAATAAAAATTCACCTCAATGAGGTTCGAACCCGGGGCATCCCTTCTAGTGGAGAACCTTAAAGCCAATCTAAATATCAATGCACCCAACCAACTTTTCTTTTAGTGGATGTTTTTATATATTATATACCTATTTTCGTATATTTTAAATGTAATTTTACCTATTTCACGTCGAGTTTAGTGGGTGCCGAAGCACCCCGCAAGTATACGTAGGTCCGCCCCTGTATGATATTGTTGTTGTTGTTACACTGTGTTAGTTTTTTCTTGAAGTTTTCATTAATTTGTCAAAATATACAAGTGGGATTAATTTTATATTATAACTCCAACCACAAATCAGGTTAGGACAACTTAGGAATAATTACAGCCTGAAATGAGCAGGAGTGGGGCTTATAAATAACTAGATTCTTTAATCATAGCAGACAACCTAGTACCCTTTTAGATTTCTCTGTCCTCCTCAATCTTCAATTCCTGTAATTAAGCAAATTTAACTGTATATATTTATACTAAATTCTATTAGAAATAGAGATTTTTACCACCGCATTCAATGGTAAATTTGCACATATTTTGAGGAACATATTATTAGTAGTGAATGGACTACTAATTAATGCACATATTTGTTAAAATAGTTAAATTAAAGATCTTGACAAATTTTGAAGAGCATTTTGTAAATTGTATGTCAAATCATGCCATCTCAGCATGAATCAACCACAACAAAGTGTTAGCAGGATTCTCTTTTCTTTTTTTCCTTTTTCTTTTTGTGTAAATATTGCTTTTGCCTTTCTTTTTTAAGAAAAAAATATTTATAAAAAAATAAAAATTAAAACAAAATCTCTATTTGGACCCCGCAATCAATTCTTGAGTTGGAGCATCATAGAACACGATCACGATACTCTGTCAATTGTGATTTGACTCAGCAACAATATCTTACTGGAATTAAGTATTTCTAACGCTAAGTTGATGTAGAATACAATCACAACACTCTGTCAGTTGTGATTTGACTCAGCAATAATATCTTACTAGAATAAAGTATTTTTGTCGCAAAATTGATGTTTATACTATTTTTTATGATTTGACTCAACGACAATATCGTACCAGAAGATATTGTTGCTCCCTTATCATAATGGTGAGTGAATCAACACCATCTATTTCATTGTATTTATTGATGATTGATTTTATTTTTTAGTTCTTCCACTTTAACTCAACATACATACTATATAGTATACTTGTAGTGAATTAGCCTTGGGAAAGTATATTAAGCATCTCAATTAGCATAAAGTAATCCCCTAAACATGTTAGCAACAAAGTAATCCCTTTAATTAATTACTTTATAGGTTTAATAATTAGGCTAATTAAGCCTTTTTCGAAATTGAAGATCAAATCGAATTCCAAAGCTCATACTTTCTCAGTTCGTTCTTATTTATCACTATTTTTTTGCTAATAAAATTTCTATTTTTACCTGTCACTTTTGACATATCAAGAAAAGATGAAAGAATTTTTTCTATTTTACTCTTAGCATTAATTGTTTATCCTCCAAACCTTTTTTCAAGACATATTACTCTAAACATCAATTAATAGAGATAGAATGATAAAATAGCTACATCAATAATTATTTTTTTAATGAACGTGTCATGTGAAAAAATGACAATAAAAACAAATGAAGGGGGTAACTTTGAAGTGATTATCCACTAGTTATTGTCGTTAACTATATTCTTGCAGCTTGCAATCACAAAAAAAACACAAAAATAATAATACAAAAAATGAAAGTTTACTTTACAAAAATATCAGATAAAATTATATCATATTATATTTTAGGATTGCTATCATTATCTCGCATTTAAAACTCCTCAAGCATTAAAAGTAAGTAACAATATAACCAACAGACTAGTAGTGAAATGGTAAATACTTTTCATCTTTAATCATATTTTTGGATTCGAATTTTGTGTGTGCTTTATCTTTAATGTGGGCTTTCTGAGCTGAATATATTCAAATTTAAATAAAGTCTAATACAAATATCAAACATAGGGTAAAAATAATTATATACACACGCACACACTCTATTTAATTAGTAATATCGAGATTTGGTCAGATAAACTTGTTTCAAATGAAACTTGAGGCTCTTATAATAGGGTCTAGAACATCAGGTGAGCTTTGTTAACGTGGCGAAAATTGAGTGTGTGTGTGTATGTATATACACACTATTTAATTAGTAATATCGATACTTGATCAGATAAACTTATTTCAAATGAAACTTTAGGCTCTTATAATAGGGTCCAGTATAAATATCGAACATCTGACGGGCTTTGTTGGCGTGGTAAACACTGAGGATTGTCCCTTTTTGGATACTTATCTAGTACGTGGTCCCTTTTTCTGTTGTTCTTATAACTTACGAATTTTTCAGATCACACAATGACTTTCCCTATAGAAATATTACTTTAAAATATGCTTAGCCTCTTACATACCAATATAAAAATCTCCTCTGGACGACAGTTTTAATATTTTATTTGTAAGATTAATTAATACATGAGCAATAGTAGACCTGAATCTGATGTTATATGGATGAATATTAAAATAAGGGATCTAAAAAAGATACTTGCAAAAAACAGACTTTTTTTTTATGGGCCTATCAGTTGGACTTTTTAAGAGTCCCACTTGTTATTTTTCATCTAAAAAAGCAATTGAAACTCACTAAATTCCTATGAATTCCCATATTATGTGTATTCCTCGTACTAAAGATTACACAAATACACAACTTATCTTTTCAATATTATAAAAAATCCCAACTCCCTAAATATATTACAAAAATCTCGAAATATACATAGAATGATATGTATATGTCGGCTATGTTATGTATATTAATAGGGAGAGAGAGAGTAAAGTAATTAAAAAAGTGGGAGAGAGTGTAATTACTTCCAAAAAGGTTGGTATTTATGTTATTTATACTTTCTCATAACCGCAGGTAAAAAAAGACAGTCTGATACATTAAATTTCTGGTGTATATGGGACCTTTGTGATTATAAGTCCAGTTAACAAATTACAAGTCTCGTAACTACTTGCATATCACTAAAGATTGTGGTGGGTTGGATAAGATCCCTTCGTCTTTAATCACAAGTTGGAAATTCGTGTCTTAAAAATAGAGAAAATGTTGAAAATATGTCTCAAAAATAAAGTAGCCAATTATTAGCATTTTAAAATTATTTTTCTTAGAGTTGTGTGTGGTTAAACTTAGGAGTTAATTATTTCTACGTTGTTATTTGAACTTAAATTTAGTTGCTTGTTTTCATATTTTCTAGTTAGAAATTTAGCTATAAATGTATATCTTTTAGTTATTAATAAAAAAAATTCATTTGACAATACAATTGCAGTATTTTTATCTCACTAAGTCTTTCTCTGTTATTTTTTTAATTTTAAAACTAAAAATCAACAATTTGTATCAGAGCCATTTTCTTGAGAGATTTGTGAGTGAGATGAATTCTGAAAATAACTTTTCGCAAATAGCTTCTCCTGTCTTTGCTGGTGCGAATTACCAACTCAGTAAGAATGGAGACTTATCTTGAGACTTTAGATTTTTTGAAGGCCAAGGAAGAGGATTATGATATTTTTTCGATGACTAATAATCACACGATAACCTAGATCAAAAGCCAAAAAGAAAAAAAAAATATAATCAAAGGTAAACACATTTTTGTTTGCTAGTGTGTCTGCAATAATTTGCACCAGAATTATGGTCCTTAAATCAGCAAAAGAAATTCGGGATTATCTGAAGAAAGATTATACTAGAGATGAAAGAATACAAGACATTAGGTGTTGAATCTAATAAGGAAATTCGAATTGTAAAAGATGAAGGAATCTAAGACCCTCAAATGTCGTTTACGTGTCTGATATTAATAAAAGTTTATTAAGTGTTGACCAGCTAATGGAAGAAGGATTTAAATTATTATTTGAAGATAAATATTATTGAACCTTTGATTTCACTAATCATGAGATTTTACAAGTTGAAAGAGAGGTAAAAGTTTCTTATTTAATCCAACAGAAGATGCATACAAGCCTTGCAAGACCAAAGGTGAATTGACAGATCTATTCAAGAGGTCAAACTCGCCGAGACTACAATCTATAATTTCTAGTCCAAGGAGAAGTATTAAAAGTATGTCTCAGAATAAAGTAGCTAACTATTAATATTTTAAAATTATTTTTCTTAGCGTTTTGTGTGACTTAAACTTAGAAATTAATTATCTCTTTATTTTTTATTTGAATTTAAGTAAGTGCTTTTTTTCACGTTTTCTAATTAGAAATTTCGATATAAATATAATTATCTCCTTTGAATTATTAATAAAATATTTTTTTTGGCAATATAATTACAGTATTTTTATCTCTCTTAAATAGATATTTGATATCAAATACATTAATACATATTTTATACAAATAATGATATAGCTTATATACACATTATAACAATAATTGTATAGTTTCTATACACATTCTATACAATATTTAGCTACAATAGTTATTTAGATTCAAATTCTATACAACATTTATGTTGTTTAATACATCCTATACATATACATATTCTATACAACAATGATACAAATTCCGTACAGATCATATATAAAAAAGTATATTCTATACGATACTTATATGATTTTTTATACATTCTATACAACAATTATACAATTTTTATACACATTTTATACGACCTTTGGCTACAATTATTATTCGGATACATACTTTATACAATAACTACACAATTTCTATACACATTCTATAAATACTTATTTTATATAACAACTATACAGTTTCTATACATATTCTATATATTTTTTTATTTATATTTTATACATAGACATATTTGATATAACTATATAATTTCTATACATATATTGTATATATGTACATATTCTTTTCAATAACTATACCATTTTTATACAATTATATTTAATTATTATTTTTAAATAATAAAAAAAGAAAGACTTTTTTAAAGTTAAAAAGTGTAGCAAAATTAAAAAAAAAAACTGAAACATTTAAAAAGTTTATAGATTTTTTATTTTTTTTTTTAAAACGAAACATTTAAAAAAATGAAAAAGGGCGATGGATGAAAATGGCCAATATTGCCCAATGGCCATTGAATGACATTACTTTATGGATAAATTACAAAACCCCCAAACCTAAGCACCATATTACCAAATATTCCTTAATATTTTAAAAATTACATAACATCTATTTTTGCATATTTACTGGTGATATTACCAAATATTCCTTCTCCACTACTTCAACTGATTACAACCGTAATCTTTCATCATTAAATTTCAAAATTTGTCAACTACTTTAAAGAGGTTAGTTGTTTGTCTATGTGAGTTTTAAGTTAGTTTTTAACAAGAGAAGTCAATATCTATATATTCTTTAAATTCCTTTGTGTTAATTTGTTGAATCTTCAATGGCTAATGAAGATTTACCCTCATCCAGCTTGGAAATTTCACAAATTGAAACAAAAAAAGTTATTCATGATAGTAGTCAAGTTCTGGATTTTACTCCGGGCAAATTTGATTACATCAAGTTAGATTTTAGTGAAAATCGTTCAATGCAGCGGAATGACCCTAAAAAATTAAAGATTTTAAGAGAAGCTTTTTCAGCTAAAAATCGAGATTCCGACATGCAAATGGAAGATTAGGATGAAATTGAACATATCCCCAAATCTCCGTCGGTGCAAGTATTGTTATCGCACGAGAATCATAACTGGTGATTCATATACCTTGTGATTCATATAATAACAGATTGACAGTCTAACATCATATTGGTGATTCATATTTTTTTGGTGATTCATATGGGTAATTCATATGGGTGTTACACTATAATGATTTTTTAATTGGTGATACATATATTGTGCTGGTGACTCATATCGGTGTTACACTAAAATAATATTTTAATTGGTGATACATATATTGTGTTGGTGATCCATATGGGTGTTACACTAAAATGATATTTTAATTGGTGATACATATATTGTGCTGGTGACTAATATGGGTGTTACACTAAAATTATATTTTAATTGGTGATACATATATTGTGCTGGTGATTCGTATGAGTGTTACAATAAAATGATATTTTATTTGGTGATACATATATTGTGCTGGTGATTCATATTGGCGTTACAGCTACACATTTTCATATAGAATAAGAGTGAGTCTCCGTGGATCATTTTTTTGGTGATACATATATGATAGCACCTTCTGTACCTATTTTATTGTTGTTGTAATTTATAAACATGTTATTCATTTGACATATGAATCATCTTCTGATTTTTTTGTTGGTAGAATGTTAGTTTGATTGTGAAAAAATGACCTTCCCATAACGTAAGAATTGGTAGTGCACACAACATCAATTTAGTAGATATGCTTAAAGAGGTTTTGAATGATGAAGGAATCAGAATTTTCAGAAGCACTTGTTTTGGGTCATTTCTAGACCTACCTAAGTGTAACTTTCAAGGATCGATAGCAAGGTGCTTGATGACCTTAGAGGTCCAACACTCATATCAGGATCAACTAAGGGTGTTGGTCAACAATACAATTCTTCAATTTTCACTGTACGAGTTTGCTTTACCGGGTTGAAATACTTCGGCAACGTAGATAATTTTAATTATTCAGACCTCCCACCATATCGACTACAAAAAAATATTTTCCGAATTCGACAACAAATGTGAAAAAGGGTGAGTTGGTCAAGCTTTTTTTAATAAAAAGTGGGGAAAAAATGTGGAAGATGTTGTAAGAATTGGGATATTGTACTTTATACACACATTTGTGTTCTTTCAATTAGATAAAACCAATATCCCTGCCCAAGACTTTCACATGGTGGATGATGAAAGTTATAGTCGTTTTCCATTCGAAAAAGTGGCTTTTGAGAAACTGATGGCTTCTATTAGCTGATCGATGAGTGATGTCCAAAAATTTTACCGTCTGAGTGGTATGCCATACGCGCTTCAGATTTGGTGGTACGAATGTTGTGCCGCAGTTGATGAATCACTTGCCGTTCATGTTCATAATTTAATTCCAAGGATAGTGAATTGGAAAGTGGTTGAACCTAAGACTAGATACGAGGATCTGATGGATGATATGTTTAGTAAGGTAGTATTTTTTTCACCGTGATACTTTTTTATGTCTATTTTTAATTTTAAGGTACTTTTAATTTTTGGTCTTGTGTGTTATTTTTGTTGCATCTTGTATACAAGAATCTAATCCCGTCATCACAGGAATTGAACCATCTTAAGTTGCCCAACCCTTTGATGTTTGGTCCAACAGATCATGATGCAAATGTAGCACATGCAGTATCTATACAACAACAATCTGAAAGGACTGCTCCTACTGAATTTAGAGATGAATTTAATGATTTCAGTACTCCTCCAAATACAGCCTTTCTAAAAATGACGAGGCTTGATGCTGGTCCATCTTCACACTCTCCTGCGAAGAAACAAAAATTAGTTGAGGAGTCTGAAAAATTTAGTTCAGGAGTGGCAAACACAAAAAAACAGTCAGAGAAGTTGTCCAAAGAGAAATATTTGGCAGGTTCATCAAGAGATTGTTCAGAGTCTTGTGTTTCCTTGGATAAAGATAACGTTGCGCATAATATTAAGATGAGGGATGCCGATAAAACATCTTCTGCTGGAGAGAAAAATCTATTACTATCCAAGTCAGATTTGGACGACATAAAGTCTTATGTTAAGGCTTATGTAAGTATAACATTTTGTTCGTTTGTTGTTTTAATGTTAAAACAAATTATAGGTTAACATGAAATTCAAAATGTTATTCACAATGTAGGTTTACATGAAATTCAATGATCTTCAAAAGTTGATGGTGGACCATTATACATGATTTTTGGGAGTTGTGAAAGAATGTTTTGCTTCATATAGAAAAGTATTCATATTATTCTAATTTGTGATATTGGAGGTTGCTCAATATCCACTGCATGAAAGCGAAAAAGGTATCCCGGATAGAGAAGGGGATCCTCCTCAATCTTTTAATGAGCACAAAATGGATGCTAAAAGTGACAATGTCGTAGATGATGCCGGTCAATCATCTAAAGTAGGTGGCAATGAAGGAGGAGCTGAGGAATGCTTAAAGGTAGTTAAATTGACTTAATTATATGATCGATTTGTTACAACTTGCTCAAAATATTAGTCTCAAATAGTTTAAATGTTATTTTTTGAAGTGTTGAAATTGTTAATATATTGGTGTATATGTATTGATTAAGTTACTCATATGTATCACTTTGATACACCTGACATCATATGTATCACCTTGATACATATAGACAATTTAATCAAGATTTCCAGTAACAAACATTTGTTATGTGTTTCTTATGTTTTCAAAATGAATCATTTTCATTCATTTGTTTCAATCTTTATCAATTTGATACGCACAAATAATTAAATTGATTTATATCAAAAATTAAGTTTCACACAAAATTAAATTTGACATTCATCAAACAGGAGGCTGAGAGTTCGTACACAGAAAAGTCCAAGAATAAGATAGGCATAATACAACTGCGGAAGTAGATGAAGGCATAAGGGACAAGCGCGTAAAGGTAATATCGATTTACTTATAACAAATTTTGTTTTGTAATTGCTCATAAATATTTGTTTTTTATTATTTGGTACGTTGAAGTTGTTCATTATAATGGTCACAACCTTATTTTTAATTTTTCTGGGGTATAACAACTTTTCAGTAAAAATGTTTTAATCTTATTTAAAGATGATTGAATTTTCAAGTACCAAAAGTGGGTTATCTATTATGTAAGTTTTTCAGATGTATCAGAATGATGCATATTTGTCCATATGTATCATTATGATACATATAAATAGTTTAGGCACTTCAATTCTAAACTTCATTATAACACTAACTTCACTTTTTACATATGGCACACAGGATTCTGAAAAAGCCTTTCACAATACAGATGAAGATTTATCTAAAGCTATTACTTTGTACGTACTACCATCACCTGCTGCCTATCCAGCAGGGATCACTAATATTGCTGTTGTAGCTATTGACACATGCGATCAACAAGGTAACACTGATAGTCAGTGTTATATTAGGGACAATGCTATTGCTTCTATTTCTCAGGTCCCTGTTTGCAAAACTAATATGCCATATGCCAGGAAGAAACCTCTCAAGAGAAATAGGCAGCCTTCAAAATTATATCAATCACCATTTGTAAGTGTTTTTGATTCTGGGTCAAAAGATAAAGAAGCCATCCAGCTGTGCAAAAAGTTGAACTACTCGTTTGAAGGTCATAACATTAATGGACCATATGCCGAAGATGTCTTCTCTTAGTTCTCTCTTTGGATGTCAGTTGGCCTGTACAACACAAAAACTAGTAGGTAAGATTGATGAATCACATTTCAAAATATCATATATATGTATTACTCTCAACACTTATTGGAATCATAGTTTGAATGCAGAAAAGGAAAGGATGAGTACTACACGGCCAAATACGCTGACCTAAAACGAAAGCTTGATTTTATAGTTACACACCCGGTGAAAAAAAGTTGGTTTTATGACATGACCTAATCAAGTAATTGTTGAAATGATGAGGTATGCCGCAAAGAAATATTTATAGCAATTAACAGTTTTATTGATTTTATTTATATAAGCACAAGCTGAATTTTATTACATTACCCAACCAAATTTATGTTTCTTGTCTGCATATAGCTTTTCTGGTAACACATGTATCATAGTGATACATCTGACAATAATATGTATCACTGTGATACATATGCTGACTAACGTAAATTTATATTTTTAAGTGTTTTCCAGTCGATGTTTTTTTAAATTCATAAGTATCAACTGTTTTACACTTAGTATTGTGTATGAATTATATGAATGACATGTTCTTATACATTTTAATTTTATATTACAACACATCGATGTGGTATTCTTCTATCTTAGAAAGATAGCAAAACTGGACAAAATCAGTAAATATAGCTATACCACTGTGAATTGCATATTCATGAACTACATCCATGAAACATACACTCATTATCACCGAAGTCATTCTGATATTGAACTTAGCTCACATGACAAAAATGTTCGATCAAATAAAGTGGCTTCGGTGGAGAGATCAATTTGTGAGATTATGCAAGGACTATGCATTCCAGTCGGTATTCCATGGCATTTGATTGACGAGGTGTATGTGCCAATAAATTGTAAGAGATCGTTTCACTGAGTGTTAGCAGTCATAGGACTCAAGGAAAGATGCATTCGTGTGTATGACTCCTTGAAAGGTCATAGAGGTCATGGTGATGAGATAAAAGAGCTTGTTGAAATGTTGTCAACTTATTTGACGATGTCACAACCCAAACTACTGGACCGTGCGGGCACCTACGCTATTCTAAGAAGTTAGGAGAACCCTTATTACCCAACTAAAAATATGCGGAAGACTTCTGTTTTTAAGGAAATGCTGAATTAAATATAATAAAATAAATTAAATATTAATAAATAAATTTTCAAAAACATCTTACAAATGTCCTTCATTATCCCAAGACTTAGCCAGACATGTACAAAAGCTATCTATTACAATATAGACTGATAATGAAATAAATAATATAAGGACTGTAACATCTTTTAGGAAGAAAGTGCAGAAGTTAGTGCTGAATATCGTCATCCATCTAAAACCACAAACTAACCTGCATTCAGTCTACACCCCAATAAGGAATGTAGAAGAGTAGGATCAATACAACCACACGTAAAGGTAGGCATCATTGTCCGATCGTGTTAGTTCATATAATCATAAAATAGAATTAAGAAAAATAAATCATGACATTTTGAATGAAATATAATTCAACCAAGGTTGTAATAACATTATTATTTTACCTATATAAGTTACATCATCCAATTACTCTTCCAACTCCATTAGTATTATATTCGCTACTAACATACTTGTAACGATCCATTTCCTCGTTACTAAATTATTTATAATAAATTCATGAAAATTCTTAATTTTCATTCCTCCATATTAACTTGGGTCCAAAATAGCCAATATTTTATTTATTATGACACCTCAAATTTTTCAGTGAAGATTTTAGCCTTCGAATGTATCTAGATAGACTCAATCTCGATGAATTTAATTAGTCATGAGTTCTAATATTAATACTTTAGTTTTAAAGTTCTTTAGGTATGAATTAAGGTCGTACAATATCCCTAACACAAAGTTAAGTATAAAATTTTCTTTCCGAAATAGTTTCAATATGGGTTTTTATTAGGGTCAATTTCAAACGATCATATCTCATAGAATATAATGAGTTAGGGGTCCCATAACCTATCAAATCAAAGATATCTGAGTCCTCTTTCCAACTCAACAAACCTTCCTCAATCCAAATTCGGAGTAAGAAGTTATGACTGTTTTACTGGAAACTGTCCGGGATGAAATGGAATTTCGCTATAGCGAAAATTCTGATTGCATTTAAATCAGTTTCAGCCGTATTTTAAGTCTAAAAATCTAAAATTTCATCCCCAACCCTATAGAGGTGATTTTCTAAAGCTTAAGGTGAAATTCCTTCGTGGAGGTAAGTTTTTCCATTATTTTCTTCATCTTTTAATCCTTTAATATCTTAGAATCATTAGAAAAACCTTTAATGGTGAAATTCTTTTGAGGAATACTCTGGGTGTTTTTAATATGACCTAGAGCTGATTCTAAACTATAAATTAAAGATTTCTATCATGAATTTTATAAACTAGATTATGGATTTTGATGGTTAAGAACCTTGAAAAAATGAGACCTTTAGTATAAAACTCCATTAATGGAGATGAGTTAAGCTTGAAAGAGCTAATTAATGATTAATTGAATTTGGTAGATGATATAGACCTGGAATGAAGGATAGAATTAGTGGGTTTGAATCCCCAAGATATTTGATTGAAGAGTAATTACTTATTACTCTTATAATTACTTGATTTTTAGATGATTGACTATTCCAAGGCACGAAGGAAAGGAAAGAGCATCTTTGTTGCAACTTGTTTCTTTCAAAAGCTTGGCGTCCAGGTAGGCTAGGTTTAATGAGTAGAAGATTATGTTAATTTATATTTTCATAATTTAGAATTGATGGGAGAAAGCATGTCTAGGCCTGCGGGTATGGAGTTGAAGTGGATAAAGACGCAAGAACTTAACTTTAATCCCAAAAACTATATTATTGATTAATCATGTGATACTTGTGATATTATGTGCTATGTGCCTGCAAGGAGATTGTTCTAAATAAAGTATGTGGACATGATAGTTCTTAGTTGTTCTAGTGATGAACCTAGTTGAGTTATAATGATATTAAGTTGTATGCATTGTGCAATCATATGATAAGGAGAATTATGCTAAGATCATATATTGATGAGAACAGTAATATCTAAGGGATAAATGACTTAAATTAGTGTGATGATTGTATTATGTGGAAAGAGGTAGAGGATAATGATATGCGTGAATGTGCTAGTTATAGGTGGTGATGTTAGAACCCCAAGTTGCGGTATCTAAGAAGATAATAATATTTTAATAATTAATGAGTAATTAAGACTCCAATAGTGACTTGTATGCGTAAGAATTAAATTGTGATTTATTTTATAATATTCTTGTTTTGATATTGATAAAAATACTATATCTATTGGATGCCCATGAGAGACTAAATTGGTGATAATGATGGTTTATTGAATTGTGTCTGTGAGTGGCTTGTTTGATAACGATAACTCCTTACAGAAATGCTATGAGTGGCTTGTTGATTGGTATTCGGACATACTTGAAATTGTTGATGTTTGGATTGTTGATGCATGTATAAATGATTATTGAAAATTTTACTTGATGGAATTGTCTTATGACTTAAAGTGTACTTGTAAACTTTATACATTATGTTGTATACTGTGAGGTAGTGTAAATTTGATATTGATATTACTTGTTTATGTTGGATCGGGTACCACGCCGATACGGATATGTATATGTTGGATCGGGTACCACGTCGGTATGGATATGTATATATTGGATCGGGTACCACACCTGTACGGATTTATATATGGTAGATCGGGTACCATGCCGGTATGAATATGTATATGTTGGATCGGGTACCACGCTGGTACGGTACGTGAACATAGATTGTTCCCTGCAGGTCATGACTATTTGGGCAAAAATAAGTCTCATAGCATGTGTGTACATAATTGTGTTGAGTCTATGAATGTTTCCAATATGGTTGATACTCGTAATGGTTATGTGGCTTATTTGTGAGCACTGTTTGATCTGTTATTATTGTATTGTTGATTCATTGAGTATTTGATTGTGTGATATGTATTTGAAAAAGTAAAACTTTGTACTTACTGATATGTTGGTTGACTTGTTTTATTTATACATGTTTTAATCGTAGCTTACCAAAATGACTAGTTATCATTCTTTAATATTATAAGAGAGCATTTGGTTGTTAGCCTGAGAGATTAGTGTGGGTTGTCTATGATTACGGGTTTGTTCTTGTGAATATGAGTAATGAAAAAGATAAGGTGAATAAAGAAAATAGTGATGTATTAGCATTGGATTGCGGTTGATTGTGTGAATCAATGAGGATAGAGTATGTTAGTAGTGAATATAATTTTGATGGAGTTGGATGATATAAGTTATATAGGTAAAGTAATAATGTTATTACAATCTTTGTTGAATTATATTCCATTCAAGATGTCATGATTTATTTTTCTTAATTCTATTATATGATTATATGAACTAACACGATCGACCGATGTTGCCTACTAGGACGTGTGGTTGTACTGACCCTAATCTTCTACATTCCTTCTTTGAGTGTAGACTGGATGCAGGTTAGTTTGCAGTTATTAGATGGATGCCGTTATTCAGCACTAGCTTCTGCACTTTCTTCCTGACACATGTTAGAGTCTTTGTATTATTTATTTTATTGTCAGTCTATCTGTAGTAGATAACTCTTGTACATGTCTGACCAAGTCTTGGGATAGTGAAGGACACTTGTAAGAAGTTTTTGAAAAAATTTATTTATTAATATTTAATTTACGTTATTATATTTAATTCAGTGTTTCCTTAAAAACAGAAGTCTTCTGCATATTTTTTTCGTTGGGTAATAAGGGTTCTCCTAGCTACTTAGAATAGCATAGGTTCCCGCATGGTCCATTAGTTTGGGTCGTGACAATACTCTAGCCTAATTAATTCACACTATCAACCACAATCCAACGCTAATACAACACTATTTCTCTTTATTCACCTTATCTTTTTCATTACTCATATTCACAGGAACAAATCCGTAATCATAAACAACCCACACTAAACTCTCGGGCTAACAACCAAATGCTCTCATATAATATTAAAGAATGATAACTAGCTATTCTGGTAATGCGGTTGAATAAAATACGTATAAATGAAGAAAGTCAACCAATATATAAGTAAGTACAAAGTTTCACTTCTTCAAATACATATCACACAATCAAATACCCAATGAATCAACAATACAACAATAACATATCAAATAGTGCTCACAAACAAGCCTCATAACAATCAAGAGTATCAACCATACTATAAACATCCACAGACTTAACACAACTATGTACACACATGCTATGGGACTTATTTTTGCACAAATAGTCATTACCTGCATGGAACAATCTATGTTCATGTACTGTACCGACGTGGTACCTGATCCATCATATACATATCTGTACCGGCGTGGTACCCGATCCATCATTTACATATTCGTACTGGTTTGGTACTCGATCCAACATACACATATCCGTATCGGTGTGGTACCCGATCCAACATATACATATCTATACCGACATGGTATCCGATCCATCATATACATATCCGTACCGGTATGGTACCTGATCCAACATATACATATTCATACCGGTATGGTACCAGATCCAACATACACATATCCGTACCGGCGTGGTACTCGATCCAACATACATATATCCGTACCAGCATGGTACCCGATCCAACATATACATATTCGTACTGGCGTGGTACCCGATTCAACATATACATATCCGTACTACCGTGGTACCCAATCCAACATATACATATCCATACCGGTGTGGTACCTGATCCACCATAAACAAGTAATACCAATATCAAATTTACACTTCCTCACAACATACAACACGATGTACCAAGTTTACAAGTACACTTAAAGTCATGAGATAATTCCATCAAGTAAATTTCAATAATGATTTATACGCGCATCAACAATCCAAACATCAACAAGCCATTCATGGCATTAATACAAGGAGTTATCATTATCAAACAAACCTCTCATAGGCACATTTCAATAAATCATCATTATCACCAATTTAGCCTCTTATGTGCATCCAATAGATAAAGTGCTTTTATCAATACCAAAATAAGATTATCATAAAATAAATCACAATTTAACACTTAAGCATGCAAGTCACTATTGGAGTATTACTTACTCATTAATTATTAAAATGTCACTACCTCTTTCCACATAATACAATCATCACAATAATCCAAATCATCTATCCTTTAGATATTACTATGCTCATTAGTACTTAATCCTAGCATGGTTCTCCTCGCCATATTATTGTCCAACACATACAACTTAATATCATTATAACTTAACTAGGTTCATCACCAGAACAACTAAGAACTATCATGTCCACATCCTTCATTTACAAGAATCTCATTGCAACACATGGCACATAATATCACAAATACCACATAATTAATCAATATTATAGTTTTTGGAATTAAAGTTAAGTTCTCGTGTCTTTATCCACCTCAAATCCATGCCCGCAACCCGCAGGCCTAGACATGCTTTCTCCTATCAATTCTAAATTATGAAAATATAAAATAATATAATCTTCTACTCATTAAACCTAGCCTACCTGGACGCCAAGATTTTGGAAGAAACAAGCTGCAACAAAGATGTTTTTTCCTTTCCTTCATGCCTTGAAATAATCAATCATCTAAAAATCAAGTAATTAAATTAAGGATCTGAATATACAATCACACTGAGCACGAATGCATAAACATACTAATTTATCTGATTAACTAAATGACCGATAGCTGAATACTGATCATGTAATATTGAACTGTACTTAGTCTGAATAACTGGATTGAAACTGTAGAGTACTATGAATATGAGGTAAAGACTGACTGGGCAACATGAGATAACTGAGCATGATTGTGTGTAAATTGTATTGTCTTAGAATGTAAGACCAAGCGTATAACATGATTCTGAAATAGTCTATAAACTGAAATACTGATAACTATACGCTATGGTCAAGCAAACCTAAAACTGAATCACTGAACTGATTACTGGACTGAGACTATAACTGAGACTGTAATTGAGATTGTAACTGATACTGTAATTGAAAATATAAATGAGACTATAGTTGGGACTATAACTGAGACTGAATACTAAGTTTTGATAACTGAGTAATTGATAGATGAGATTACTGATAATTGGATAACTGTTTTTGACAGTATTGATTCTGTAGAACTGAACTGAGTTCTATACTAAGCTGGGTGACTATTTCTTACAGTCCTAATTTTGTAGAACTGAATTGACTTCCATACTGAGTCTGAAGCTGAAACTGTAACTATGGGAGTGTTCATATAACTGACATGCCCCTCTCTGAACTGATTGGGGTCCAACCTGTAACCCCAGTTAGAAGGGTGTCAGTACCGTGCCACGAGTACTAACACTGGTTGTGTGGATCCACTGAATGTCTTCTCGAAGGACTAAGGGTCACCCTCTATTGGCAGGTTCCCTATTGAGAACGGTGTTACCCTCAACTGGCAGGTAAACATCTTATCAACCCTCAACTGAAAGGTTGATATCTCAAACTACGCTAGCTACGTAGTTCTAGAACTAAGGGACTGTTACTAAAGGTCACACCCTCTACTGGAAGGTGAGCCCTCATCCCTAGGTTTGGTCGGTGCTGAATCCTACTCCAACTAATAGACACTAAACTGAATACTAGATTGTCCTAGGTTTGACTGAACTATTACTGATCGTGTTGGCTGACTGAACTGGACTGAGTTCACTGAGTTCTATAACTGACTGAGTACTACTGTTCATGATGTTACTGAGACTATTCTGAAGCTACTATAATTCTAGTTAAACAGCTAGATTTTTGAGTATTGAATACCCCCAGGACTCGATAACAATAAAATCAAGACCATACTAAGGCTTTGAGGACATGATACATAGTCATTATTTAAAGAAACCCATCACTTGGGTATTTCATCAAACACTTGCAATTCATAGTTTAAACTAAGCATGGGGATAGTTTTAGACATGTAGTAATAGCATGAATTCAATATTAAAAATTGTCAATTAAGGCTTTAAAATGGGACAATTCATCAAACACATGGGGATCATAAACTTGGACATGGGAATATATAAAACATGAGAGCATAGCATGATTACATAACTAAAATCATGAATTGGGGAATTCACATGTAATTCACTTGAAATAGGACATGGGTGTTTCATCAAAACATGTAAAGTTCATAGCTTGAATGTAAGTGTAATACCCTGCATTTTCGAACTAGACTTTGAACCGTCATTCTTACGTGTACAAGTTACAATCCGAGTTATTATCATGTGAATATAAGTTTCATGATCCTTATACTAGTGTGTGAAATGCTCATGAGGTTAAAAATGTTCATAGAAATCATTTAGAGCCAAGTTGAGCTAAGATCCTCTGATTCGTTCAAAGTATTATATTAGATTCTACAAAGGTCAACTTTAAACGTGTAAAACTTTTTATATATGTAGAATTTTTCATCTCAAGATCGACCAAATTGTAGATAATTGAATTATCTTTCCAACGATACCAATTTCGCCAAAATCCGATACTCGAGCGAAAAGTTATGCAGTTTTTCATGTGAGGCAATAAGGGGTCACTATAGCCTCGCGACGTGAGGGCTACTTGACCCAAATAGGAGTCGCGTCGCGAGGGCTGCTTGACCCAACTAGGGGTCACGACGCGGGGGCTATTCCCCCACGGTTTTAGCTTCTTATGGGTCAAGGGGTACTTTGGTCCTTTCCTCTCAACCCCAAACGTCCAATAGATGATTTATAACACCCCAAAGGGCATTATTTGCCCATTTTTAATCATCAAAACTCACGTAAACCCTCTCCTTTTTCCACCATGAACAAAATTCAACTTTTCTCTTAAGAACTCAAGGATTTAAGTTTTGAATTCAATATTTCTTCAAGAATCCAAGAGTTAAAGTTTCCTAGTACAATAAACCTTCAAGAAAAAAATCAAGAATGAAGTTTCTTTCACAAGTTCATCATTAAAGATTCTAAGATTCAAGCTTTCTTCACAATTCAAGAAAAATTGAGGTATGTGGGAGTTCATACATGGGTCCTCTTTTACCCATGGAGCCCAAAACCTAAATTTCAAGTTTAAAGTCATAATCTTTACATGTTCCCATGAATTTTGTTTATAAATTTTCATGAATCTCAAGCTTATATCATGTTTCTATGAAATTGTGGGTGATATTAAACCTCGCATGTTTGAATGGTATTGTTTGCTAAATTTACACTCTAATTGATGATTTTAGAGGTCGAATCATGCTATTATTACTATTTTAACTATTCCCATGCTTTAACCTAAACCATGAATTACAAGTGTTTGATGAAATGCCTACAAGAATAATTTTGAACAAAGGCTTACATATCATGTCCTTAGAGTTTTAGTTCAATTTCATGGTGGATCATATATTCAAGATAATTAGAAATATTTCCATGTTTTAAGTTCATGTTTTCCCATATGTTTGATCCTTACATGTTGTAATGAAATGCCCATGTCCTATTTCAAGTGAATTTTATGTAATTTTCCCAATTCGCGGGTTGGTTATGAAACCATGCTATGTCCTATGTTTTAAGATATTCCCATGTTCAAGTATTAATCTCCATGTGCTTGATAGAATGCTCAAGTAAATTGAATAGGGTAATCATGACATGTTACCATGTGTTCTCATCCATGTACAAGTCCATAACCTCCAAGTGTTTGATGAAATGTCTAAATGAAAGCATTGTAACCAATTGACTATTGTTATGCTATTATGATCATGCCATGCTTTACTTTCATGCTATCGAGTCCTGGGGGTATTTAATACCCGACAATTTAGCTTATTACCTAGAGCTAGTATCAGTTACAGAATGTCTCAGTCATGTCACGATCAGTAGTATTCTTAGTCAGTTACAGAACTCAATAAAACTCAGCCAGTTACAGAACTCAGGAAAATTTAGTAAACTCAGTATCAGTCTAGTCCAGTTTAGTTTTCAATTCAGACCTCAGTAGTATTTAGTATTCAGTTCAGACCTCCGTAGTATTCAGTATTCAGTTCAGACCTTAGTAGTATTCAGTATTCAGTTTAGACCTCCGTAGTATTCAGTCAGTTAACAGAATTCAGCAATATTTCTGTTAGTCAACGAAACTTAGTGAACTCAGTTCAGCTCAATTAAACAGTATGATCAATAACAGTTCAGTCAAGCCTAGTATGAACTAGGAAATCGGTTCAGTGTCTATTCAGTTGGGAGTAGAATTCAACACCGAGTGAACCCAAGGATGAGAATTCACCTGCCAGTAGAGGGTGTGATCTTTAGAAGCAATCCTTGCATTCTAGAACTATGTAGCCAACGTATGTTGAGATATCAAACCTTTCAGATGGGGGTTTATGAGGTGTTTTAACCTGTCAGTTGAGGGTTCCACCATTTTCATTAGAGTACCTGCCAGATGAGGGTATCTCTTTAGTTGTCTTTACCCATGGCACGGTACTGACACCCTTTTCAGTTTCAGACTCAGTACATAACTCAGTTTAGTTTTATAGATTCAGGACTATCAGATACAGTCACTCAGCTCAGTACGAAACTCAACATAGTTCCACAGAAATAGAACTGTCAGATACAGTCTCTTATTTATCAGTGATACAGTATTAGTAAACTCAGATATCAGTTTATCAGTTATCAGAACTCAGTCTACAATCTCAGTTACAGTCCCAGTTATAGTCTCAGTTACAGTCTTAGTTACAGTCTCAGTCCTAGTCCCAGTCCGGTAATAAGATCAGTAACTCAGTTCATTTTTAAGTTTGCTTGACCATCGCGTACAGTTATCGGTATCCAGTACCTCAGTTTACAAACTATTTTAGAATCATGTAATGTGCTTGGTCTTGCATTCTCAGATAATACAGTCTTCACGTATTCATGCTCAGCTACCTCATGTTTCTTAGTCAGTCCCTTTCTCATATGCATAATACTCTAGAATTTCAGTCCAATTATTCAGACTAAGTACAATCTAGTTCTACATGCCTAATATTCAGCTTCAGTTGTACTTCTATTATTAAAGTAGAGTTTTATAGAAACTAAGTGTAGAGATTCACCATCTTATCAGAGAATGTTTATCACTCATTCTTTAGGATATTTCAGTTTTCAGTTTATTCTAGCCAATTGGTGAGTCTACTTACACTTATCATGCATGTTTTATGATTATGTATAAAATTAGTTTTTTTTATTGCATTCACCCCTGCAGACTCAGTACATTCCAGAAGTACTGATCCACATATACGTCTATGTGGATACATTTCTCATAACGTAGGTACCAGTTGTAGCCCACACATCACGATCAAACAGTTGCAGATTTCAGTTAGCAGGTGATAAGTTCTCCTACTTCGGGAACTCCAGACAGTTTTAGTTCATATACAGTTTATTTATTTTTCATGTGTATTAATTAGTGGTAGTTGGAGGCATGTCCCAACTATCTATAGTCAGTATAGTAGAAGCTTCATAGATGTCAGTCAGAGTCAGTTATGTAAATTTCAATTTCACCCTTCATATTTATCAGATTGTAAAGCTTTATTAGTATTGTATCTATTTTAGATATTTAGTATGATTATGTTTCCGCACAGCAGAATGGCTATTTATTATGTTATAATTTAGTTGCTTAATAGTATGCTAGCTCATGGATTAGCTTGGGATCACTTGTGGTTCCAAGCACAGTATGACGTCTCGGGATAAATTTTTGGAGCGTTACAGTAAGAATGCCTTAAACATGAGGAAACAATAGAGTTACATGGAAAAATTCATAACTTGGGGATTCATCTTGAAATTGATTGGACATGATATGGGAATTTCATCAAACATGTGGAAGGCATGAATTTAAAACATGGGGATATTGCTAAACATCATGAATTTTGGATCTATCATGGAATTTACTTGAATAAATCAGGGAAAACTCAAATTCATAGCATGAGGAATTCAAAATCTTGCATGGAATCATACATAGGCTGAATTGAATTAAAAATATCATGAAAACATGAAATTCAACTTTTCTTGAACATACAAAATACCATAATAATGAATAAATTTATTCTTTAATTAAAACAAAAGGATTTTTGGGCTCCATGGGTGAAAGAGGATCCATAGATGAACTCACACATACCTTAAAGCTTTAATCTTGGAGGAGAAACACAATCTTGAAAGCATTCTTGAATTAGGAGACTTGAGTTCTTGTTTTTCCTAAAGAAAAATTGATGAAGTTCTTGGTGTTCTTGAGGGGGCTAGGGTTTTTTCTTAAGAGAAAAGATGAATAATAGAGTGTATAATGCTTTTGGGGCTGAAATTAAGTGTTATGGGTGGATTTAGATGAAGGGAAGTGACCAAAGTGCCCCTAGACCCTTTAGAAACTGAATTAGCTTGTGAAATAGTTCTGTAACGCGCTGGCCGATGTGTCACGTCGCTATCGCATCGGCTTATTACCTCACATGAAAAATACCATAACTTTTCGCTCAGGTATCGGATTTAAACGAAATTGGTATCGTTGGAAAGCCAATTTAATCATCTACAATTTGGTGGGTCTTGAGCTGAAAAATTCTACGTATATGAAAAGTTATACACATTTAAAGTAGACTCTTGTAGAATTAAATATCAAATTTTGGACGAATCAAAGGCTCTAAGCTCAACTTTGTTCTAAGTGATACTTATGAATATTTTTCACCTCAAAAGCAAATAAAAAATGAGGATAAAGATCATGAAACTCATATTTACAGGGGAATCATTTAGATCATAGCTTATGCATGTAGGCACGATGATTCAAGGACTAGTTCGAAAATGCGGGGTATTACAGTTATATATATATATATGTATTGTTTGTGTGGATATGGATGGTTTGACTTGGTTTTATAAATTAAATTATTTTATCCTTATCCTAAGTTCATGCTAGTGTTCACCCGCTAACCCATATTCAGGCGGTTGTATCCCCACGCGATGCAGGAATTGACTGTTCTACTCCTCCTGCTTAGCATTCGGGGGTCAGCTTTGGATTGAATTAGTGAGCTTTCATTTATTCGAAAGGATCCATTTCATTGATGTTATTTCATACTTTAGATTATTTATGGATATTAGTTTTGGATATGATTGGGGGCATGACCCAACCGGATATTTGTATTATTTTGGTTAGAGGATTTTAAGGAACTACTATGGGTTTGAATGGGCTTGATCGGTATTGGGTTCAACCTTAGTATTGGCATTGGTATTAGAGATCACCTCCTTGGACAAAATTTCTCACAGTTCCATAGTATTTCATTTTGGGAATATATATTTAATTATTAATGAAACTTATTTGGTTTTGGTTTGATCTATGGTTTGGTTTGGCTTGATATCGTTGGACGGTTGGTATGGGATGGTCGGACTCGGTTGGGTCGGTGTGGTAATAGACCTATACCAAAGTCTGTAATCTGGTTAATTATGCTATCATTATATGCTCTAAATTCAGCCAACTTAGGGCAGGCGACTGGAGATTGGATTGGGTAAAAGGGGTGGTCTCCGTTCCCGGTCGGACTTGGGATGCCCATTATGACAAGACCCCGAGTCAGGTCGTGTCAGAATCTCCTCATCGAGACTTTTATCCTCTTAATCATCCGTATAGGATTTTGATGCCACGATATTTACCATTTTTGTGGGTGTACCCATCATATGTTTTGTTAAAATCTCTAATTGAGTCATCATGTCAGCCATATTCTCCTGTCTTTCTTCATCTCGTTTCCTTTGTTCCTTGTCCACCAAGGATGAAGTGGGAGAACTCTTAGGAACCTCAGTATCTCGGGTATCCCACCCCTAGTTTTGCTTGGTAACCTCCTCAAGAAAATTCATAGTCGCATGATAATGCAACTTAATAAGAGATCCCTCCACTGCATTGTCCACCATGATTTTATTGAGTGGATCAAAGGCTCGGTAGAAGATTTGGAGATGCATTTTCTCTGAGACCTCATAGTTTAGACATTGCATTAGTTTTTCGTTTAATCTTTCCAACATTTCATACAAGGGCTCACCATTCAATTTCCTAAAGTTGGTGATCTCATCCCTCAGTTAGAGAATTTTTAACGGTGGGAAATACCGATCAATGAAGGACACGATGAGTTCTTCCAAAGAAGAAATTAAACCAGCCAAAAGAGAACGGAGCCATAATATTGCCTCACCCATTAGAGAGAACGGGAAAAAGCGTAGAAGGATCGACTCTTGGGTTATGTGTGCATTATAAAATGGTGCACACACCTCTACAAAATTCTTCAAAGAAAGATTGGGATCCTCATAAGATTGTCCCCCAAATAGTCCCTTCATTTGCAACATGACGCTTGTGACATGAAAGATACTGTTCCCATGAGTAGGTGGGATACGGATGGCACTTGAACAACCAAAATCATTGAGTTTCCCCTCATCATCAAGAGGGTTTTCAATAGACCCGGTTTGACTAGCATTGTCACTCATGGTTCCCCATGTAAACTACGGAGATCACCTAGAAGGAAACAAAAACAACAACCAAATAAATATACACCACTATGGTATACCCCAAGTAAGAATCAATACCGCACAAGTGAAGACTAAGTTTCACTCCCCGGTAATGGCGCCATTTTGATAACGTTCACCTATACCATATAAAGTGGTAGAGAACGGTCATTTTCAATAGATTAACTTTCGTTGAGGTCAAATCCACGAGGAGAAAAAATTAGAGTTCTAATCTTATGGGTCTTAACACTTACTAAGAAAACACCCAAAGGGAAAATAAAGTAAAAAGAATGATTTAAAATGGGGGTGGTGGTGGTTTGGTTTTGGGAGAATGTTTGTCACTAGTACTTAAATTCCACGAGCTACGCAACAATTGTAATTTAACTTCGGTATAGAAAAAAACTTGGGATTATGTCTACCTAAGGGCAAATTAGATATGGGGATATGAAAATTTGATCCACATGCTAGTTGTTTAATAAAATGGTAGGCTAGGTATAGGATCCCTGAGGCTAATTTGTAAAAAAAAAACCTCCAAAATATCACTCATTGAACCTTTCGGATACCTAACAAGTGTGCCAATTATATTCACCTATTACTTTAATTGGGTATCCCTATTTCTAGGAAGATACCCAAGGTATAGTCAACTTCATAATCACTCTTATGTTTAAGATAGTGAAAATTTAGCAAACTAAACCCAATAATTGTCTACTATTGCTTTGGCTTCCACATTCCTCTTTCAAGAAAGATGTGGGTTCCAAAAGTTCACCCAAACTCCTCTTTCAAGGATGGTTTGAGCTTTTAAGAATTTGGAGTTTTAATCCATAAACCCACTTTGTGTATTTGGGGTTTTCATCCACAAATCCCAACCAATTTAATAAAGCAATAGTTGAACCCATTATCAACTAACTAGCATATACACAAATACATTACAACCCACAACTAATTGCACCTTAGTTCAACATAATCCCAAGACTAAAATATTTAGCTACTCATGAAGAAAAGAAAGAAACATATACCAAAAGGATTGTTCAAGACATTCATTCTTCACAAATAACAAAATCCAAATCTCCAAATCAAATTTCAATTCTTGCCCAATTTAGGGTTTCAATTTCAAAGTAAAAGTATTACCAGCCTCTAGAATGCCCAAAATAGGAAAGGGTTTTAGGCTTTCAAGGAATTTGGGTCGGGTGTGGAAAATTACAAAATTGACCCTGGGCCTAATCCCGCATTGCCGGGATCGCACCTGATTTATCGCGATCATGACTACTATGACCAACAGTAATTCTACGCGATCATGGTTTCTGACCATTTTGAATTCCCACGATTGCATCCCTCAGACCACGATCGCGGTAACTGATCCTCATTCTGTATATGGTCCTTCAGCTTTGCACTTTTATTCTCTTTGATCCTTTTCATCTCAACTCCACATCCTTGTATCTCATGACCTGTATACCTGCAAGATCAAGATATTAGTGCATTTCATCAAGATGTTGTCACATTTGTACAATCAAATCATGGTAATGCGCATGAATATTGAGTGCAAATAAGTGGTAAATTCACCACTCATCAAACACCCTCTGAACCCATAATAGCCCTCTTGGACTCACCACTCCAAACGTGATCACGAATGGTGTAAGGTATCATATCCTCAAATGGAAAACTCCGAATCTGCTCAAATATAGTAAACCTCACCTCAACAATGTCAAGAATCCTCCTATTGTCTGAAAGATCAATTTGCACAATCAAGTTGGATAAGGACTGAACGTCCTACACCAAAAGAATTAATAAATACTATGTGTGTTAGAGCAATACAAGTGTGTGCATAATATGTATGGAATATAACCAAGCATAAACAACAGTGCCTCTAATTATTTGATTGAGAGGTAAAGTGGTCAGCTTATGCTGAAATACTCTTATCTTATAGTTCAGCCATTGGAAACATACTTCATATAGAGAACTCCATGGATAGACTACACATTCAGTTTGTTCATTATGTTGAATCGATCTCTAGCAAAGGTCAAGTCATTTTTTTACAACCCTTAATCCTTCTAATCCTTCAATGGATAATTTTTCCAATGAAGAGAGAGTATCTGAGACGGCAGTAGCAGACAGAACTAATACTGTACAAATATTATGAAATGGATAGCACATTTTTCCAGTTAACATGCATCTTTGAACTTCACAATTGTGAGTGAGGAAACAGACTGGAACTGTTAAGTTGATCACCCAGATTCTTTCATAACTTTGCGGAGGTTTGTAGCTCGGAAACACAATGTGAGCATAAGAATAAGCTAAAATATATACACACTGCTTATTGCAAGTATGACTCTTACTCGGTTATTTTGGTGCCAAGTTCAAAGGGAGTAAATTTTAGTGAAGAGAAACTATACTTTCAAAAGGTTGAGAAAGATCATACTAGATTGTATTGCAAAATCAATACAACATAGAGACATGATCCAATTTGCAAAGATTAATATTAGAAAATTAGTGAAGGTCTGTAACTAGAAGAAGCAACTAACCCAAGCTAAAGAAAGTTCTAAAGATGGAGTTAAATATCAAGGAACAATGGTCATACACTATTCATACAAGGCAAACGTAGGTGATGGAATGTTACTGTAGTGAATGCAAGTGCATCCCATCAAGTCTCTTTTAACTGTTTCAAGTTCCAATCAAGTCTCCTTTAACTGTTTCAAAAGCAGCTTTAAGTTTAGCTGCTTCACCAGTGGAAGTGCTTCCATCTCTGCAATCTTAGAATCCTTCTCTGCAATCAAAGTCTATAAGGAACAAGGTTTTAGAAGATAGAAAGTACATTGGCCAACACACAAGTTCTATTTAATATTTCACCAAAGATATACACATCTGAGACTCATGCATGCATCTGAAAAAAGAAGGTTAACCACATATACCTTAAATTCCTGAACACAAGAACAAAATTAAACTCACAAAATAGATACATAAAACCACACATCAAAAAATAGCTCTAATTCTCAGTTAATCGAAGCAAATAATGGTTGATGACGGAAAAGCTCACCTTGGATCTAAACATCAAGAGACAAGGCTTTAGAGAGTAATGTAGAACTTCATCGGGAGTTTCAAGATTAAAAACCCAAAATGAATTAATTTTTTACCTCAATAAAAGAGCTCAAAATAGCTCATCTTCTTAGAGTAATCCAGAAATAATATCACAAAGGCATCTCTATATATGAAGCTTGGAACATCAATGGATCTTTGAAAAGAAAAAAATAAGCAAATTAAGCTTAATTTTACTGTGAAAATGAAGTTTATTGTGAAGCAAAGCAAATGGAAAAATGACCATCACTATGCAGACAAAACAATGAAGTACTTTCTAGAACTTGAGCAGACAAAATAACAAAGTACAAAAATATCTCTACTTTCCTAAATGATTTTTGTCTTCTTTTTTTTCATTTTGGGCCTTTCCGGATTTGGGCCATTCTTAAACTCTCCTTTATTTTGGGTCAATTTAAATTTGTCAAGTTGGTCATTTTTCCTTTTCCACACATTTTAAAAATATATAAAAAAAGAAAGGTACATTTACTAATTAATCTCTTAAAAATTTAGAAATTTTACAAACAATTGTGAATAATTTAAAAAATAAATAATTGCAAGGATAATATAAAAAATATTTAATTAATGCTTTCTTGATTAGTAAGGTGGACAACTAATACGAGACAATATTTTTTTTAAAATGACCAACTAATATTGAATAAAGGAAGTATAATATATTTTAGATGGATACGCAATTCAAAATATATTAAAAAAAAAGTTTCAAATTTTTTTATCAAAATTAAATTATATATTTTATAATTATAAATCATCTCATTAAGACTCAAATCGATATTTTATACTAATAACTTTTAAATAAATGAATTGTTCATTTGGGATTTAGTAAGAAGAAAAATGTGTCAGCTAATTTCGGGAATGGTGATGAAGATAATATGCGTTCACAGAAATACATCTTATGTTTAATTGCATTCTGAGGAAACAATATGTTTGTCAAACTTTTAATTTCTTGAAATACATTTACAATAATTGTTAAAATCATATCAATTTACTCAATTATTCACTCCTTAAACATAAATAATATATAATATTTGAAGTAAATAAATATATAATGAAATAATAGACACTATATGCCATACTAAATGTTACTAATGCATTAACAATGAACCAAAAGAATATGTTTAGAATAAGATATTCTTAATAAACACATAGTTCATGTACATAAATTTATATATTATTGTCCTTTGCTATTTTACTTTGAATTGTCTCAAGAAATTCAATATCATATTTAATAAAAAATTTGCACCTATTAACTTTTATTAAACTTTTAATGTTCATGTAAAAATTATAACACTCTATCTTTAATAGTATTAAACAATGAATAAATGATTGTGAATAAATGATATACTCTACAATTAATAAACTAATAAAAATTTAAATATGATCTAAAGAATAAGATAATAATATTTATAATGAAAAAGGCTTAAAAATACCCCTGAACTATCTGAAATAGCTCAAAAATGCCCCTCGTTAGATTTTTGGTTCAAAAATACCCCTCCGTTAAATATTTGGCTCAAAAATACCCCTCCCTCTAACAGAATTCGGAAAAGGATCAAAAATACTCCTGAACTATCTTAAATGGGTCAAAAATACCTCTCTGTTAAATGTTTGACTCAAAAATACCTCTCCCCTTAACGAAATTAAATTATTTCGATTGAATTAAACCCTAACTTTAACTTTTTAACCCTAATACTTTAATTTTTTTTACATAAAAGTATTTTTTTAATTTCAAAAATAAGATAATGAAAAAAAGTATTTGAATTATAATATAAATTGGTTGAATTTGATTTGAAAAATAAACATACATTTATTCTAAAAAGTTATTTTCACTTTACATCTTTTTAATCTTTAAAGAAATTAACGAAATTAATGAAATATAAATTTTTACTTAAAGAAATTAACGAAATATAAATTAAATGATGAACTTTATATAAATTAACGGAATAATCAAAATAATTTAATTTCGTTAAATATCCCTTTGTTAAATATTTGACTCAAAAATACCCCTCCCCTTAACGAAATTAAATTATTTTGATTGAATTAAACCCTAACTTTAACTTTTTAATCCTAATACTTTAATTTTTTTACATAAAAGTATTTCTTTTAGTTTTAAAATAAGATAATGAACAAAAGTATTTGAATTATAATATAAATTGGTTGAATTTGATTTGGAAAATAAACATACATTTATTCTAAAAAGGTATTTTCACTTTACATCTTTTTAATCTTTAAAGAAATTAACGAAATATAAATTTTGACTTAAATAAATTACCGAAATATAAATTAAATGATGAACTTTATATAAATTAACAAAATAAAAGAAATAATTTAATTTCGTTAAATACCCCTCTATTAAATATTTGGCTCAAAAATACCCCTCCCCTTAAAGAAATTAAATTATTTCGATTGAATTAAACCCTAACTTTAACTTTTTAACCCTAATACTTTAATCTTTTTACATAAAAGTATTTTTTAAATTTTAAAAATAAGATAATGAAAAAAAATATTTGAATTATAATATAAATTGGTTGAATTTAATTTGGAAAATAAACATACATTTATTCTAAAATGGTATTTTCACTTTACATCTTTTTAATATTTAAAGAAATTAACGAAATATAAATTTTCACTTAAAGAAATTAACGAAATATAAATTAAATGATGAACTTTATATAAATTAACGAAATAATCGAAATAATTTAATTTCGTTAAGGGAGGGGTATTTTTTATCCTTTTCCGAATTCCGTTAGAGGGAGGGGTATTTTTGAGCCAAATATTTAACGGAGAGATATTTTTGAGCGAAAAATCTAACGAAGGGCTTTTTGAGCTATTTTGGATAGTTCAGGGGTATTTTTGAGTCTTTTCCGTATTTATAATTTTTTTTATAGTAATTTTCGCGCATCGCGCGGATAATTGTACTAGTTAGAACTAAAGTCATAATTAGTATTATAATTGAGAGAGCAAAAATAACATAGCACCTTATATTACTAAGAAATCAATTAAACTACGATATGACTTTTGCAAACATTTCAGAATAATTTTAACTTGAATAAGTTGTAGGGGTAATTATTATATTGATTTTTGGGGTTACTCGTTAAAAACACATCATTTTCGTAGTTTTTCTTATTTTTTATTAGTCCATTTTAAAATGAATATCTCTCCTCTTTTTACAATTTCTTGGTTCTAAATTTTCACAAGATTTTAAAAACATTTTGATACATTTGTCATAGTCTTTAGTTTAAGATTATATATTTATGCATATTCTATTATTCTTACTATCTTATAAACTCCATGTCAAATTAAAATCAGACGAACAAACTGAAAAGGAGAATATCACATTATAACTATCAACTATTTCTTTTGAGAAAAGACATCTTTTTCCCCTTGAACTTGTCCTCCAAACTCACTTTAGCACTTAAACTTAACTTTCGTTTATTTACCCCCCCTTAACATCTTTAAAGTGAATTATTTTCCCCCTAATGCTGACGTGGCATTTAAAAAATAAAAGGGGCACGTTTCAGATTTTTCTTCTTCTTTTCCCACTTATTTTACATATATATATATATATTTAAAAGAAAATACTCCTTTCTTCTTCAATACCCCCCACCCCCCTTCACCTCTCATCCCCACCCCACACACCTCCCTTCACCTCTCATCCCCACCCCACACACCTACACCCCACACCCCATACCATTTTATTCTCCAATACATCAATAAACAACAACACCCATTTTCTACAACAATTAATTCTTCCATTAACAACCTCAAACACATCCTCCAACAACACTTTCCTCCATTTTTTTTATTTTTCTCCATTAATACATTCTCCAACGAATAAATTGAAGACATTAAATTACTTCATTAATTCAGTTCGAAGAATAACAAAATTGAAAGAAATTTTCGTAACTTTTATTTTTAAAGTTCATTGTTCCTTCTCTATTCTTTATTTATGTTTACATCTTCAAGGGTGAATTTGGTGGTTGAAAACTTGAGAAAGTTTGATTGAAGGTTGAGATGGTGTTTAATGGAGAAAAAATTTTAATTTGATATTTTTGTGATTGTTCTCTAATGGTGTTAATTAAGGAAAATGAAAAAAAAAATGGAGGTGGGGATGGGGGTTGGCTGGAAGAAGAGAAAGAAATAAAGGAGGCGGGGACAGGGGTGGGTGGTTTGAAGAAGAAGAAAAATGAGGGGTGGGGGTGGAGGAAAATTGAAATTGAAGATGGGGTGGGAGGTTGTTAATGGAGGAAAATTGAAAAACAATGGAGGTGGGGTGGGTTTGATGGAGGAGGAGAGCTGGTGATGGGCGGCAGGGGGGGTGGGGGTGTGAAGAAGAAAGAAAATGGGGGTGGGGTGCACTTTTTATTTAATATATATAAATATGTATATATATATATATATATATATAAATATAAATAAATATATATTTTTATAAATAAAATAGTATCTATATTTGTTATTTTTTTTTCAAAAAATATATAAAAATAATGTGGGAGGGATTAATTTAAAAAAAGAATAGTAATTTCTTACGTGGCAATGACGTGACTCCAGCGTGGCATTGGCGTGACATTAATGTGTAAGCGAGTGTAACACACTCTTCGTTGTGAGAGTGGTATTCAATTTTGAGGGGTGAAAATAATTCACTTTAAAGATGTTAAGGGGGGTAAATAAACGGAAGTTAAGTTTAAGTGCTAAAGTGAGTTTGAAGAACAAGTTCAGAGAAGAAAAGATGTCTTTTCTCATTTCTTTTTCTTCCATAAGCGATTACCATCTAAGTATTATAGCACACATCAATTTACCATCTACGATTTAAACATACATCAATTTTCAATTGTTTCCTTTTTATTTGAAATATCTTGATACTTCAAGCGAGAGAAGAAAATAATTGATGGTTAAAATGTGTATTAAGTAATAATTAGATGATAATTTATATTTTTTTATTTTAAAAAAGAACAATTGATAATTAAGTTTTAACTCACAAAATAAGTGATTGAATATTGCTTTGACTAAGTATCTTTAGATTCTCTTTTAATGAAAAGTCATAAAGTTAGTGTCATATGATAAAGGTACTGTGAATTCCAGCAAAAATAACCCCATGTAAAATATAGAATAAGGTTATAATAGGCCATTTGGGGGTAGTCATAGCTGGTTAGAATTATTCAAATCTATAATCTATATCTATAATATATAATCTATATCCACATCTATATTTATAATCTATAATATATCAAAAGTGGGAAGACCTTAGAAAAGTGATTTGAACTTTTTATACTTCATTAAAAAATCTCCTTAATAGACAAAATTATCTTTCACTATTTTTTTAAAATTATTATATAATTTTATTAGGTTAACTAATTTAATTTATGAGTCCTTTTAAATGTAGGATTAATAGGAATAGAATTAGTTTAGGTATAAAATTCATGTAATATTCTTCAATTTAGGTAAATTAATTTTCCTTACCTATTTTAACAAGGCATTAGTTAGTTAGATTTTTGTTAGGGGATTGGGGGTCTTTTACTTATTTTATTATTTTCTTACGTATTTTTGCATTATAGTTACTTAGGTTTTTTTGATTGGAGTCTTTACTTACTTTATTAATTTCTTTCATATTTTAGCATTAGTTAGTTAGATTTTATTTTATTTTAAAGAAAAAAAACTAAGGTCTTTTACTTATTTTACTTTTTCTTTTCTATTTTAATATGAATATGATTCTTTATTTTAGCAACCGACTCTCAACTGTGGTATTCTAATTTGTAATAGATTTTATGATACAATTTATATATGTCCCTTTTCACAATTCTTTTGCAACTATCCATCATCAAGGATTAAGAGCTTAGCTCTTGGCTGCATGTTTTTCCTTGGTTTTCTGGATCTTTAAAACCTTCTTCATAATCTTTTGTTGTTCAACCAAAAAGGCTCTTATGATCCTGTACAAGGCAACGTCTCATGAGTTTTGAAGAACACTAAATTTTGTTTTGACGATTGAGAGAACACTCTAGCGCACCACAAATATACCTTTCACGTACATCACTGCCTGACAACACACCACCATAAGCACTGTTGACTGTCATGTTTCTAGGTAATCTGGCCCTCTTGTATTCAGCAGGTCTCAAGTGAGGAATCCACAAAATATAGAAGAAACTGTAAAATTAGACGGAGATCATCAAGCCATAACAACTGAGTGTTTATTATCATATTCTTGTTCATTTTTTTCCAGTTAGCTTTTCCTCTACAACGGGAACTGGTTCTAAAGCTTCTTCCTTAGGTTCTGCTTTTGGGACTTCTGCCTCTCTTTAGCTTTTTGTTGTTCACTGGCCTCTAAATGTACTTGCTTCTTTTTTTTCTCAACAGCCTCAAATGTTTCCACAATGTCAACTGTTGTTGCCTGCTGCTCAGACTTTTCCTCAACAGGCTCTATTTTGGATTCGTTGTTTAAAGTTTCAATATTTTCAGCCTCTGGTTCACTTTTGGTAATATCAACAACTTGATCAGGAATACTTTGAGTTTCTGGTTCAGGGGTAGGTTCCCTGGCTAATTTTGGAATATCCATGCTAGTGAAATCCAATGCAGGTGTTTCATCTTGTTTCTTAACTTCTTCGGCAGTAGGAGGCTCAATTTTCGTGTCTGTTGTCTTTTCTTCTGATTCTGTTGGAGTAGCAAGTATGCTTTCCTCAGCTTGTGGCTTCTCTTCATCGTGAGATGTGGCTGGTGACGGAGCTGGTAGTTCATCAACCTTTTTTACCTCTTCAGTTGTTGGGGTTAATGCTTCATCAGCAACTGGCTTCCCTTTCTCGACGTTTTTCTTTACCTCTTATATTATAGTTGCTGGAGTTTCCTCAATTGTTGGCATCTCTTCTTCATCAGCTTTCTTTACTTCTTCCACTCTACAACAGCTATTGATTCATGTTGCTCTTAGGGAGTATGAATATATGGCTCCAGTACAATTGAATTCCAAACATAAAATACCTCTACAACTACTTTATTCCTGCATAAGATAGTAGTTTTGCTGACCAACAATTCATTCTGTCCAATATCTTCTCAACTGGAGGCAAGCACTGATTAATAGATATCTTCCTAGATAATAAGGGTACTCCCAAGTATTTTAATGGCAAACTCCCTTTTACATGTCCTAAAGACTGCAAGATTTACTATTTGATAGAATTCTTAACCCCAGATATGTGTATTTAGCTCTTATCATTGTTGGCTTATAGACTGATGCCCAAGAGAACTTATAAAAAGTAGATTGAAACATGCCAATAGAGACTAGATCATCTTTACAAAAGATAAGAAGGTCACTTGCAAAAACATATATGTATAACTGATACCAAAATCAGTCCACTAGTTCAAGAACTATAAACCCTTTTGATGACCTATCTCGGATTCGCAAGAAGAACAAGAAAGGAAGTGATATCAAGAGTAAAACACACAAAAAAAACATCAACAACACGTGATGAACAAGATGAACACAAGAACACAACTTTCGGATTCAACAAGACACAAAAACAGTCTACTACAAACATACAAAGTGCAATAAGATATAGATAGATAGATAGACAAATGAAGATGTAATATTAACAACCCAAAACTTATTCCACTTTTGGATCTTTATTATCACACACAACCTGAACCTATCTCTTACGTGACCTCAGGAGAACCGGAATCCCCAAGTAATCTCTGTTTCTAAGCGATTCATCAACACAAGGATTCCACGTTGCTAAGAGGATTTCAAAAGAGGCTACAAATATCATCAAAAATCTGCAGCAAAATGACCTAATAAAGTTATATTTATGCTAGGAAATTTATTACAAATGACCAAAAAACCCTTGCAAAGGGGCGGATGAACAGTAACAGCTTTGGAGTGTGGGACTTGTTCTCTACACTTCAAAGATTTTTCCTTGGATGGGCAGCCCCACAATCTCGGGTCTTCACTCATTTCTTCATGTCCTCAAGTGCTAAGATGTCTCTTTGACCCGTATCATCCTCCCCTCCTTAGAAAGGATTCGTCCTCGAATCCGAACCTTGCAAAATGATAGGAAGGACAAATAAACACAAGTTCCTCAAGGTATGAGGGTTATGGTTAGTGTAATGAATCATAGCATTATGCCAAGGTGGCTCAAACTTCACGTATACCCAAACATCCCTCTGGTTCTCAAAAATGATACACCAATCATGGGAAACCCGAATTACATACAAGACATGCTTAGCATCAACATAATCATGCTCACACAATGCACACATGTCATTCCCGAATATGGTTTGAAATGAATCAATATCACACCTTAAGTGATCAATGGGATGAAAGGGGTAGGGTATCTATGGACATGGGTGGAGAACATGCTTCCTTTCCCCGAGACTACTACCAATACAATCACATATCCCTTCTATGCTAGGATGATCTACAACAAAAACAACTAGAGGATCATCTTTAGTCAATAGGCCAACTTGTTCAACATCACCATTTTCACACATAAGTTGGTTGTCATGACTTCCATAAGAAAATGTACTATCACTTGCCACAATGGATTCAACACTAGGTGGATCAACTAGTATATCCATAATTTCAAGTTGTACATTATCATCACAAAATAAAGGCACATTCGGCTCACTTAAAGACAAACTATCATTCACACTTAGTTGGCTATTATCCTCATTCACTAGAGTGAAAATTTTAGTTTGATTACCTTGTAGCTCATGTGGAGCATGACCACTCACTAAAATTTGATTACAAAGGCTTTGATGCTCCATCAAGTTATCCAACTTCTTGCAAAGAGAGCCTTCTGCCCCTTCCAATCTCCCTTCCATTCTGTCTATTATTTGACTATCGATGACATCAAGCCTTGACATGATGGATTTAACCCAACTAGGCATTTCAGCTTCATTCGCCATTGTACTTATCAAGAGCTACTAAACAAATAACACAAAAACATCAAACACATTAAAGGTTAGCAAAAATCAGTTTGCACGATGTATCAAAACAGTCCGCACACTTTCAAGCTCACATTTTGAAGTTTTCACTCTATTGGCCTCACAAGTGTTGATAACTCGCTTGTACTCCAATGAGGTCACTTGGTTCCAATTGTGGCTAGAGGATGGATTAGATTTTTGTTTTAAACGACTCAAAAATTAATGTACGAACTTGAACCAAAAAGAATACTACGGCTCAAAAACGAGAAAAGCACACAACAAAAGCTAAACACGAATGAACGAACACAAAGACTAACTAACAATCTAGTAAACGAGTACTAGTTTGTCAATTAGTATTGGAACCAACGAAATTGAAACTAAGGAACAACAAAAGGAAACTACAAAATCTAAAATTTGAGCTTAAGTATGCTGCGTGAACAGTAAAATGTGATGAACGTAGCAGCCACGTATTGGTCTCAGTCCCACACTACTTTTGTTGTCCAATTTCAAGTCTTGGTCAATTTGTTTTCAATTTGGACTTTGGTGGACTTAGTTTTAGGAGAGAAATATAAGTCTTGTAATCCTTTTTTCAAATTCAAAAGTGGAAGACTTGACTTTTTTGTACCATTTCCCTAAAACATGGTCCTTAAATCATGGAAGATTGTTGGAAAAGTGGTTGTTAAAGTCCTTTGAGTGATTGAAATTGGTTGTAAAAGTCTTGAGAGATCTTAAATTTTGGAACTTTGTCTTTCAAGACTAACAAAATACATTCGCTCTTTCTTCAACTTCTAAGATCAAACATCCACTTTTTCTTCAACAATAGATGAAGATGTGAAGAACACAATTTTTGAATCTTGAAGTTCTAAGGTTCAAGTTGGACCCCAAACATCAACAACACCTTTCCAAGCTTAAACATACAACACAATAACCACCATACACGTTCAAACCTTGAACCAACAACACATCACACGTTCAAGTCTCAAACGCGTAAAAACAATCGGTCACAATTTGGTTCACAACAACTACATCAACATTTCAAGCTCAGATCTAGACTCAAGAGTGTTAGTGATGAAGAAACTAACACTAGAAACAACAAAACGAACAAAATGACTTCTAGATCTAGACAAGAAAACAAAATTTTCGGCCAAGACAACGACAAAATCCAAATTCGGCCAAAAACTAGAACAAGATTTCAATTTTCTGGAATTTTTCAGTTTTCAGTATTTTTTTTATATTTTTTTTTTTGAATTTTCGTCCAAGAGAACCCAAGATTGGTAGAGTAGGAACACAACCAGCCTTGATTTGATACCAAATGATACCAAAACTCCCCAAGAACACACATAACAAACACCAAAATCAGTCCACTAGTTCAAGAACTATGGACCCTTTTGATGACCTATCTCGGATTCGCAAGAAGAACAAGAAAGGAAGTGATATCAAGAGTAAAACACACAAAAAAAAACAGCAACAATACGTGATGAACAAGATGAACACAAGAACACAACTTTCGGATTCAACAAGACACAAAAATAGTCCACTACAAACATACAAAGTGCAATAAGATAAAGATAAATGGATAGACAAATGAAGATGTAATATTAACAACCCAAAATCTTATTCCACTTTTGGATCTTTATTATCACACACAACCTAAACCTATCTCTTATATGACTTCAGGGGAACCGGAATCCCCAAGCAATCTCCGTTTCTAAGCGATTCATCAACACAAGGATTCCACCTTGCCCAAGGATTCCACCTTGCTAAGAGGCTTTCAAAAGAGGCTACAAATATCATCAAAAATCTGCCCCAAAAATGACCTAATAAAGTTATATTTATAGCTAGGCAACTTATTACAAATGACCAAAAAACCCTTGCAAAGGGGCGGATGAACAGTAACAGCTTTGGAGTGTGGGACTTGTTCTCTACACTTCAAAGCTTGTTCCTTGGATGGTCAGCCCCACAATCTCGGGTCTTCACTCATGTCTTCATGTCCTCGAGTGCTAAGATACCTCTTTGACCCATATCAATAACACCAAGTTTATTGTACTTGGGATGATACTTAAAATTTGGATTAGTAGCCAATATACTCAGCTCTCTTTCCAGGTACTCCATAGAAATAACAAAGAGGAAGGGTGATAAATGGTTACCTTGTCTAATTCCTCTCTACCCATGAAAAGTCTTTGGCGACGCTCCATTTAGCACCAATCTCTACCCATGAAAAGGCTTTGGCAATGCTCCATTTAGCACAAAGAATAAAAGACTGAGGTAACACATGTCATGGTCCACTGTATGAATCTATGAGGGAAAACAATTCTACCAGCTAGTGTGCTTGTGGATTGGGGTAGGTGAATCTGCTATTAGGCATAAACTTGGAGGTAACACGATGAGTTAAAGAGTTTGGTGAAAGGTTTTGATGGAAAACGTCACATTCTTCATTCCATCACTTATAAAAAAAATATTGTATGTACTTTTAAAACTCTATCCCATCGACTATATCTATCTATTATGAACCAACTGAACATCATTCTTTATGTCGAATGAACATGAAACTTGTTTTCAGAGGTTTACTAGTTAGAGTAAGCATTTCTAAAAGTTGAAGAGGAGGTAGTAGGGTTGTTGAATTGAAAAATAGAACACGAGTCACATGAATTTACCCCAATGTGTTCTTTTTAATTTTTTATGCAACTGGTCCTGAATTTTCTATGTTCTTTTTAATTTTTTATGCAACTGATCCTGAATTTTCTTTATCTCTCAGCAAAGATCTTGCGTGGTTTGAGACTTGCTGCTCGCCTCAAGTTGTCCTTATCCGAGGAGATTGAAATTGCTATGCACAAACTCCCATTGTCCATAATGAAATTGGACAAGGTATGAACAAATTCAAAAAATCATTGTTAACTTATTTAATTACTCCCGCTTGTTATTTTAATCCTCCTATTTTTTAGCTTTCTCTATGCTATTATACCTTAATTACTCCCGCTTGTTATTTTAATCCTCCTATTTTTTAGCTTTCTCTATGCTATTATACCTTTTTCTCATTGCTTGACATTTCTGATGCTAAAAAGGTTTGCTAACCACAATGGAATCTTTTTATATATCTGCCTCTTGGTTTTTAATATTTTTTTCTGCATGGCCTTAGTTTTTTCTTATGCAGTCTAGACTAATGATGGAAGTCAACTATATGTTGTCTTATGGAGCTGCAGAGCCTTCTCTTTCTTTACTTCAGAGATACAACATCCTTGGAATGCTGCTACCATTTCATGTATGTCATATTGTTTCATTTCATTTTGGTATGATGTGAGCTTCATGATTTTTTGGTTCAAGACATTAGCTTATACTCGAGTAAATTTGTCATTTACAGGCAGCACACCTTGCTCAACAGTCTAACAAACAGTTAAGTGAAAGTTCTGTTATGCTGATGGTATATCTTCCTGCCTTGTATTGGTGTTTACTCCATAAATTTGTACAATTCCTTTTATATGTTTCCTCGCTTATTTGATGTCAGCTCTTCCGATTTTGTCTACATATTTTCTCTAGACTTCTTGCTTCCGTGCATCCTCCTGAAATCTAGCTTTCGCCTCCTCCCACACATACACATATATATGAGCATATACACACACTTATGTCTGGCATATTTATCTTTTCACCTTATGTATGTTTTCTGGAGTCTTCAATAGTCTTTCACGCATTAAATTTATTGGTCTAAACATTTTGCAGAAACTATTTTCTAGTTTGGATCAGTTAGTCCCCGGTGGTCGACCTTCTCATGATAGTTTGTGGTAAGTTGATTTAAATTTATTGAGCTAGTGTTGAGAAATTGGCTTCTAGTGGCTAGGATACTTGATGATATTTTTTCTTTTGATTGATGTATGTGAGCAGGGTTGCACTCTTGGCATTTCATCTAGCACTAATAGCCAATCCGCAAAAGGCATATGTCGTCTTGACCTTTGCTTCTTTGTTGTACCATGAAAATTGAAAGGAAGGTGTTAAATTTGCTAGAAGACACTCTGATGCTGCATCTATTTATGCACCTAAAATTTCAGATTCTCAGGACTCCATATCAGATGATGAACTTGTGGAAAGAGTTACAGAGCTGGTAGTGCTAGTGCAAAATTCTCTAGATATTTTGCCTGATAAGGACAACCTCCAGGAAGCAATGTACAGGTTCCCAGGTTCCCATGCTCTGGTTTGGTAAGTAAACCTTCTTCTGCTTCTAGATCTAGTTTGAGGAAACTTGTTAACTCGTACGACTGTTTTATTTTAACTTTATTGAACGCCCAATATATTTGTTTTGTACTCTTGTCATGCTTCGGAGTAATACTGGATGAATGTGAAAAATAGTAAGACCATTTGAATGCCAACTTTTTCACCTGTGAATCAAATTCATCATTTTTCATTTGAAAGTGGGCATTGATTTAGTCATTTTTCTCTGAACAATACTGGAATATTTATTTAGCCAAGGCCTCGTTATATTCATTGGTAAATATCACTTCAGCTTTACATTTTAGAGATGATGATTTAGCATAAGCTCCTGCCTCTGCCAACCTATTTTGTCATGATTCTTCTTTGTGCTCTGAATTAAGTAGAACAACAAGCAGTGTTTAAAAATTGTCAATTTCTTATGGTGTTCATCATTTTTGTTTGGCCTTTTATCTATCTTCCTTATGTTTGCTAAAAGAAAAGCATCAAATGTATCTATGAAATGTCCTGATATTTAAGTTGGGATCTAAATAGATATGCCATTAGACTTTTTGGACTTATCTTCACCTGATGCGAGTAATGCACAAGTTGTAAGAGGAAAAATTCTTTCAAATTTTTCTGGCCCAACTCATGCTTCGGTTCATGAAAAGGTACTTTATCTTACAAATTCACAAGAAACTTAACTTGATTGAATGAATTAAAGAAACTTTGGATTCACATACTTACTCATTCAAGATTGAAAAAATATTTGTATATTTGTTGAGCATAATTTTACTTCTAATTATTTGTTTCATTTTGAATGTGTAGGATCAATGCGGGGATCAAATTTGATTGGTGGGCGCCACAACACAACTGGATCTAGATTGAAGTGAATAATGAATAATTTTTGAAATATTTTGATATACGTTTGGTTTTGTGTGGAACTTGGTACAAATTTTTATTATGTTGTTTTCTAATTAGTATGTAAAAGACATGTTTTTTTGAAATCAAATCTATGCACTTCAATTATTTATTAGCTAATTGGTGCGCGAGATTGTATATAAATATGTATGTTTATGTAATGTTCTTAGTGATGTATACATTTCGATCAAAATAATTATTTTTCAATTAGAAATTACGCACTAGAATTTTATATGCCTAATGTCATTTCTGTAAAATGTGACTTGAACTATCAAATTTTAGGCAATATTGCTACACTTCAAAAGTGCGGCTAAAACATGCTTACACTTTATAAGTGTTGTCATAGAGGACGTATAAAAGGCTACGATTTTGAAGTGTAGCTAGTAATAAAGAAAAGGCCATGTTTTTTAAATGTTGTTATAGAGGTGCTACAAAAGGCTACGCTTATGAAGCGTGCCCAATAGTAAAACAAAGACAACGTTTTTTAAGTGTTGTTATAGAGGTGCTACAAAAGGCTACGCTTGTGAAGCGTGCCTAATAGCAAAACAAAGGCAACACTTGTAAGTGTAGCTTTATCAAATAAAAGTATTGGCAATGACAAGCTCCAAAGCGTGGCCTTTATAACTTAATGGCCGCGCTTTTAAATATAGTTGATATAGCAACACTTGAAAAGCGTGGTCTTTGATCAAAGATTACATCTCTTTAGGCCACCCCGAAAAAGTGTTGCCTAAAGTTCAAAAGTGTAGCCTTTGATCAAAGGCCAGGTTTCTGCTATTTTAGGCCACATTTTACAATAGTAGCAATAGGACTAAAATGTTGTAATAAACAACAATGAACGATATAGTTCATCCAAACATTGTATTGTACTGTACAATACCATATTGTACCGTACATTATGAAATCATGACAAACCACCATCCAAACAAAGTGTTAGATGAAACTCTGGTTCATCACTTTGTCATGGTAGAGCACATCTTAGGCTTATGAGAAATAAAAAATATTTTGTTTTTAAGAATAATAACTAGAGCTCTCTCTCTCTCTCTCTTTATATATATATATATATATATATATATATATATATATATATATATATATATTTACATACTAGTGTCGTCCTAGGCTCAAACTATATTAACATTTATATTTGTAATTTTTTTTAACTTGCTATTTTGCTATTTGTTTTTTTTGTACCATTATATTAGTTAACGGTTTAGTTTGATTGTTTTTAAGTACTTTTAAAATGTTAAATTATATATTTGTTTCAATTTTTATTCTATTTTTGTAGTTCGTTTTAGAAAAATATCTCTTTTCTACTTGGGTTAATTTCAGTTTTTCATGTGGCATGTTTAAAATAAAAAGATCAACAAATATTTTGGTCATTTCTACATATTTTTAGTTTAAGATCATAAAATTTTAAAATATTCTTTACTTTTTTTTAACATTGTGTTAAGTCAAAATCAAATAAATAAATTAAAATGGAGGGAATAAAAACTTTTATAAGTAAAAAATATACTTTTTATTATGGTATATTTTAGTCTTTCTTTTAATTTTCAAACAAATGCACACACCAAAATTTTTTGCCTTTTTATTTTACTGAAAATTTTTGAATGAAAGCCTTTAACGATCTAAATTGATTTTTGCCTTATGCATAATTAATTTCATTATGTTTTTCTCTAATTAAACTTTACATTGGCTAATTCATTTTTTAAAAATAATACAATATTTGATTAATATAAAAATATTTGATGCTACAATCTATTGTATGATTTATGATAAATTAAATTAAAAGTCAAACTCAATAAAATATTTTTTGTAGATGCTTCTTCAACGAGTCTTTACAAGTTTATTAAAGTTTCACAAATTTCTTGTGAGGATTAAAAAAGTATTTTTTTTACTACTATCTCACATAAAAGACGGCAGAAAAATTTTGAATTAATTTTAAATTTAGTTGTATAAATAGATATTTTATAGAGTCACTTATCACTTCTTTATGACTCATCATTTTTGTATAGCATTTTAAATGTCCATGTAATTGTTCAAATTTACTAAAATGAATGAGATCTTGAAAGGTCATTATAACTTAATTAAGGATAAAATAGACAAAATACAGTCATTGAGGACTATCAAAATGAGATGTTCTTCCTTATATATAGTCTAGTTTTATAAGACCCGTGCCCAAACTCAAATAATTTGATATTTTATGAATAACACGATTTAATATATATATATATATATATATATATATATATATATAATACTTGTAACTTGCAAACATCATAAAAATTTAAAAATATCAGTAAACTAATTTATGAGCATATAATAATTTCTTTTCTAATATCTCAATTCAAGTTCATCTTTGCAATCAGGAAGATGAAGACGAAAGTCATCAAGTGGATCAATTATTTACTCAAATCTTCTTGTCTGTGATAGAAAATATATGATTTTATTTATAATTTCACGTGACAAGAATTCATGATAGTTAAATGTGGTGCTTTAAGCGTAATTTCACACTAAATTAAGAAAAAAAAATTAAACTCACTAAAATGAACATCGAGAATCAATTGATTCTCTCTCTATAGTTTATGCTTAAAAATATTGATTCTCAATTGACCAAAGAAGAGATTTTAAAAATAATTTGATCTTAATTCATATCATTATCTTAATTTTTAACTTTATCAATAATTATAATTTTTAGTATATGAAATATGTTTGATATTTTCAAAAGCAATGGATAAAATTGTCCACAAAAAAAATTATTAAATTTATAAAAGATAATTAAGAAATACATCTGAACCATACTCGATTCGATAGAAATAAAATATAACCTCATACAATAACTAAAATTTAACCCCTCTTTTTTTCCTCTTCTTTATCCCCACGGTATTTGTACAAAACTCTTTCTTGTTGAAAATAAATTATTAAAGATAAATACTAAGAAAGAAGAAAAAAAGTGATGAATTATCCATGCAACAGAAAAAAAAATTTCACGGTCAAAATATTTTTTCCTTAAACTACGTTAAACAAAAGTTCATATAAAATATTAATTTTGTTAAGGCTAATTTCATTTATAAAATTTAATTAAATAATTAATTATAATTAAAAAAATTAACAAAAGATAGTCAAATTAAAGCTTTTGGTCTTTTGAGTAGCAAAGGAAAAAATTAAAGTTTTTTGGTCTTGTACCTCATAAAGAATAAAGTACAAATAATTTAATAAATAAAATAATTAAAGAATATTTAACGTTTATATTTTGCAATTGACTTGATTAAATAATATACAAGTATGTGAAACAAAACATTATAATGAAAGATTCTAAAAATGATTTATCGATTAGCTAAACAATATGGGAATTTGAATGGTTCAACGGATTAACTATCTAAACTTACTTTGTTGGTAAATATTTAATTTTTTGCATTGTAATCGCCTCCCTAATTCCCCTTACCCTACTCCCAATTGTTATTTTTTTAAAAATAGTTAATTAAATAATTAAAATTACAAGAAAAAACTTAATAATAGCTTCTCATACTATGACACATGCACTAATTGCAAAGGTCTATAAAGAAAGAAAGAAGACAAAGTAACTTCATCTATATCAACCAAATGTCACAATATTATAAGATTAGGAAATTGATCAAATTACTATAAAAGATAAAATCATGACATAAAAGTAATTAATTGAAAAGATTAAAATTAAGTTGAAAACTTTTGTAAGGACTACCAAAGTCCTTAGATTGTCTCTTATATATATATACTAGATAGATATGCCCGAGCTTTGCACGGTCCCAACGCGTAATTTTTCTATGATCCTAATATAATAATTAAGTTGCATATAAAGATCAATATAAACTAATTATTGCATATTATATTAAATAAATACATTTCAATATACAACAATATCACTATCATAAACATATCATAAGATCTCAAATATATGTTTTATACAACCATGAAAATACCATACTACTGGATGCTCACATTACATTCACATATCATAGTGACAGTTACCTATTTACATTGGGACATATACTATTTATAAATTCTACAATAGCAAATGCATTTTTTCTATTGTAATCAATCTCTTAAGCATTCACGATCAAACACTTGTTAAATTAAATTTAATGATTAAATTAGTTTAGAAGTTCAAAATTTGAGTAGAGAAAAGACATTCCCCCCCCCCCCCTACCCCCCGAACTTGTCATCCAAACTCACTTTAGCACTTAAACTTAACTTTTGTTTATTTAACCCCTTTAACATCTTTAAAGTATATTATTTTCGCCCCTCAAAACTGAATACCACTCTCACAACGGAGAGTGTGTTACACTCGCCTACACATCAACGCCACGTCAATGCCACGTCGGAGCCACGTCATTACCACGTAAGAAGTTCATTTTTTCTAAAAAAAAAATATTAATCCCCCACACTTTATTTTTATATATTTTTTTAAAAATAAAAAATATACATTTACTATTATATATATATATATATATATATATATATATATATATAAAATAAAAAAGCACCCCCCACCCCCATTTTCTTTCTTCTTCACAACCCCCACCCATCTCGCCCACCCCGCCCCCTACCCTGCAACACAGACCCCTCCCCCCCTTTCTATCTTCTTCAAACCACCTCACCTCTCCCATCTCCTTCATTTTCTATCTTCTTCAAACTTAAACATATTACCAATAGCCATTAAGCAAACCCAACAAAATCAATTCAAAACATAATTAAAAGCCTCTTTTGATTCTAACACAAACCCAACAAAACAAATAGCTCAAAATATATCATACAACAAAAACATGGAAAATAAAATCAAGATTGAATTTTTAAAACATAATTACAAGCCCTTTATGATTCCTTCATCAAACCACCAATTCAAGAAACAACAATGCAATAGCATCACCACATTCCAATTCAAAACTCTTCATTCCAAAATATTCCGACAAAACTCACCGAAAAACGATTAAAACAAATCCAAAAAATATACGCACACCATTAACACCATCACCACCATTAACACCGCCGCTAATAACTTTTCTTCAATTTCAATTTTATTTCAAATTTTCAAATTCATGAAGATAACTTTTAATTTTAGAAATTCAATTTCATTCTTTTCTAATGATCTTAAGTCAAGGGTTTTAGGTGGGATGAAGGATTTTGTAATTGAAGGAGAATAAATTGGGGGTTTGGAGAGAAAAGGGTGGGGTTGGTGGTGGAGAAATTGGTGGTTGAAGAAGAAGGGGAGCTGGTGGTGGCGGGTTTGGAGAGTAAAACTTATAGTGGGGATGGGGATAGAAGAAGAAGATGGGAAATGGAGGTGGAGGGGTATGAAGAAGATGAAGAAATGGGGATGGGGTATGAAAAAGGTGGTTATATATATTAAAAGTGGGGCCATATCAGTTTTTAAATTAAAAAACGTATTTTTTTTCTTTTTTATTTTTTTTTTAAATTCCATGTCAGTTTTAGAGGTAAAAATAATATACTTTAAAGATGTTAAGGGGATAAATAAACAGAAGTTAAATGTAAGTGTTAAAGTGAGTTTGGAGGACAAGTTCGGGGGGGGGGGGGGGGAATGTCTTTTCTCATTTGAGTATAAAACACATTCTTTTCATCTTTCCAACTATGATTCACATTTAGGTGTTACCTTTAAAGGATGATGTGTTGGAATTTCATGCAATACAGAATATGATAAGACTTTTTTATTTAAAGAAGACCAACACAAAAGCTATTAAAAGTACTCTTTTATCAAGGATGTTTTTGAGTATGTAAGATAAGCTAGATTGATACTAATTAGAATTTTAACTTGCAAAATATAAATATATAAAATATATTAGAGTCAAATTTTACAAGATAGTTATGTTTAGCTTATTTACATTAACAAAAAAACTAGGCAAAATGACCTTCTGAACCTCTCTACTATGTCAGTTTTGTAAGTTGGACACTTACACTTACATGTTTGTCATCTGGACCCTTGAACCCATCAAAAAACAACATTGCGCACCCTTTGACTGTTGACCTTGCCTATGTGGCAAGGTCATGGTGACTAGGACAAAGAGAGTGTAACCACTCGCCTAGGGGTGCGAGTGGAGGTCAATTTTTGGCCAATTTTATATTAAAATAATTAAAAATAATATTAATTTTTTTTTAAAAAAAGGGTCCTTTTTTTCCTCCATCTTTTTAAATTTAAAAATATTTTAACAAATTTAAAAATATTTTTAAAATTTTAAAAATAATTTAAAAATATTTTTAAAAAATTTAAGAATATTTTTAAAATTTTTAAAAAATTGAAAAATGATCCTTTTTTCCCTCCATCTTTTTAAATTTAAAAATATTTTAAAAATAATTTTAAAATAATTTTAAAATAATTTTAAAATATTTTTAAAAATTAAAAAATCATTTTAAAAATATTTTTAATTTTTTTAAAAAACAAAAATTCCCACCCCAGCCCGTCCCTACCCCTACACCCCTCAGCCCCTCATTTTTTCCCTCCATCCTTTTTAATTTAAAAATATTTTTAAAAATTTAAAAATAATAAATTTAAAAAAAAATTCTCACCCCACCCCCCTCTCCAGCCCCTCCCCTCCCCACCCCACCCAGCCTCCCCCACCCCCACCCCAACCCATCCCCACCCCACCCAACTCCACCCACCTAGCTCCTCCATCTCTCCACCCAACCCCAGCCCACCCAACCCCACATAACCCCTCCCCCTTCCCCAGCCCCCCACCCCACCCAGCCCGTCCTCATCCCACCCAGCCCCACGCAACCCTTTCCCCAGCCCCCCATCTCACCCAACCCCCTTCCTCCAGCCCCCCACCCCACCCAACCCTTCCCCAGCCCCCACCCCACCTAGCCCCACGCAATCCCCTCCCCCAGCCCCCACCCCACCCCGCCCCCACCCCACCCCGCCCCAGCCCCACTCATCCCACCCACAATTAATTTAAATTAAATATTTTAAATATGTAAATCATATTTAAATTAATTAATTATTTAAGTAAAATTTATTTAAATTAGGTAAGAATTTTAAATTTTATAAATCAATTAATTTAAAATTTAATTAATTTAAATAAATTAATTAGTTAAGAATTTTAATTAATTAATTTTTTACTAATTTAAAATTTAAATTAATTAATTAAATTAATTTTAATATTTAATTAATTTTAATGTAATACTTTTTATTATTATTATTTTATTTTTTTATTTTAAAAATGAATTTTTCAACTTTTAAAAGCATGATTATTCAAATTTTTCTACAATTTATAAATTTTTCTTATTTAATTAAATTAATTTTAGTATTTAAACAGATGACTAGCAAGTGCAACAGACGCTACAACTGATGGAAAAGCAAACTGATATATCCATCTGTTGCAACAGATTGTCAATATGTTGTAAGTTATCTGACAGGTGGAATATATTTTGCAACAGATTGCCAATCTGATTACCAATCTGTCTCTTTCTAAAATACAATAAAAAAGATAAAATGTTGTATTTAGATCTTTTTTTTAATTTACATATTCGAAAAGTCACCAGTTTTATTTAATTAAGGGATATGAACAATTGTGGCTTTTTGTTTGACTAAGTCAAGTCCCTTCCAATTCAATCATTTTTATAAATAAGTCCATCCGGCCTCCCCCCACTCGTTCATTCTACTACACTTACAATACTAATATGGCTGATCCAGATTCGTACAAGAAGATTAATATCGAGTCCTTGCAAGAACTTCAAAGGCAGTTTGATGAACTCCAAAAGGATTTGGCCAACTTCGGAGCAAGTTTGAGGAGGGCCCTGCTACTGCCGGATGAAAATTATCCGGTTGACAATAATAATAGTAATAATAATAATAATAATAATAATAATAATAATAATAGTAATAGTAATAATAATAATTAGGTTATGTTTTTTCTTTCTTTTAGCGTATGTATTTTTCTTTTTTATATCCGATCTACCTATAAGGGATTTAAAAAAATCTATGTATATGTTTGGTTTGGTTTGGTCGACTTTGAATTTTTAATTCTTATTCAATATTTAATTATTATTCTATTTATTCCCTATTCTCAACATGTCGACGGTTGGAAGTAGGGATTGAGCACTTGTGGCAACAGATGGTGGTGAAAAGTCATGATGAGAAATTCTCCTAAAAATGGTTCGTTAATAAATATTAAGGAACTAAATGATATTATAATCGTAAAAGAAAGATTATTTAATTTAAAAAAAATCACAACATTCGATTAATTATGTTATATGATGATATAATTGTTAAGAAAAAAGTGAATGAATAGTCGTGACTGTGACTTTTTGTCTAAACACATTCAACAAACAAAAACAAAAAACGCTGCTGATGCATCAAATTCCTCATTTGTTGCGACTGATGAATCAGTTAGAAGAAATAAAAAAAGCTCCTTTAATAGATGGTCGATTTATTGCAACAGATGGTATATCTGTTGAAACAGATGAGTTATCTGATGCAACAGATATACAATCTGTTGCCATAACTCAATTAAAAAAAATGGTTATTAAAGAAACGGTTATTGAAAACCAGGCGTATTCAATTTTTAAATTGAGAAAAAGGTTATTTAAATTTAATAAGCTGAAAAGTCATGACTTGTCACAATAATAAAAAACTCACTAGCTTGATTTAATTAAGTCATTTCTTTCACAGAAAAGAATAAGAAAATAAATGATAAACACAATTTAAACCATAAAAAACTCACTAAAAATATTCTTGTTTTTAAATCTGTTTTATTAATTTATATAATTAAAAAGTCAAAAAATTTGGATGTCATAAAGATAATTTTTTTTTAAAAAAAATATATAGATTATATGTTGCAACAGATATATTATCTGATGCAACAGGTTATCTATTTGTTACAATGGACGATATATCTGTTGTAACAGATGATTTATCTAATGCAACAAATATATAATTTGTTGTCCAACTCAGTATAAAAACGGTTCCTGGAAAGAACTAATTATTTTAATAATAATAAAGCTGAAAAGTCATGACTTATCACAATATTGTTTAATTTAATTAAGTCATAACTTTTTACAGTAATCAAGAATGTCATTAATAAATGGAGGTGAACAGTTGTGCCTTTAAATCTGCTTTATTAATTTATATAATTAAAAAGTCAAAAAATTTAGATGTCATGAAGATAATTTACAAAAAAAAAAGATATATAGATTATATGTTGCAATAGATATATTATCTGATGGAACCGATTATCTATTTGTTGCAATGGATGATATATATGTTGTCACAAATGAGTTATCTGATGCAACAGATATATAATCTGTTGTCCAACTCAGTGTAAAAAAATGGTTCCTGAAAAGAATTAATTATTTTAATAATAATAAAGCTGAAAAGTCATGACTTATCGCAATATTGCTTAATTTAATTAAATCATAATTTTTTACAGTAATCAAGACTGTCATTAATAAATGGAGGGAAACAGTTGCGCCTTTAAATCTGTTTTATTAATTTATATAATTAAAAAATTATGTCATGACTTATCACAATATTGCTTAATTTAATTAAGTCATAACTTTTTACAGTAATCAAGAATGTCATTAATAAATTGAGGTGAACAGTTGCGCCTTCAAATTTACTTTATTAATTTATATAATTAAAAAGTCAGAAAATTTGGATGTCATGAAGATAATTTAAAAAAAAAAGATATATAAATTATATGTTGCAACAGATATATTATCTGATGCAACAAGTTATCTATTTGTTGCAATGGATTATATATCTGTTGTCACAGATGAGTTATCTGATGCAACAGATATACAATCTGTTGTCCAACTCAGTGTAAAAATGGTTCCTGGAAAGAACTAATTATTAATAATAATAAAGATGAAAAGTCATGACTTATCACAATATTGCTTAATTTAATTAAGTCATAACTTTTTACAGTAATCAAGAATGTCATTAATAAATGGAGGTGAACAATTGCGACTTTTTGTCTAACTCATTCAAGTTCAATCCTCTATAAATAGGTCCCTCCTCACTCAATCGTTCGTTCTACTACACATTATTTATTCCTTGCTCTTGTTACACCTTTAACTACTTTTTCTTCAAGGACTTGATAGTTTTTTCCTGTCTCTGGTAAGTTTTTTTCTTGATTTTTGTGTAGATATACGTTGTATTACATTACATTCGAATTTTTTCTTTTCTTTTCTTTTGTTTTTATGTGTGTGTTTTGTCAACTTATGTGTTTTCTAAATATGGTTGATCCTGTGTAGGATGTCGCTATTTTACGAGACGCCATGCAGGAACTGCAGAAGGAGGTTCATGACCTGCATTGGGAGTTGGCCGCCATCAGAGTAAGGATGCTGCGGGAGATCCGCAGGCTGAGGAGGGCGCTGTTGTTGCCGGTTGAAGATTGGCTGGCTGACCATACAAATAATAATGATGATAATAATAATTAAGCTTTTTTTTCTTTTATCTATGTATTTTTTTTGTTTTTTTTTATAAAAATTTATGTTTGATGCATTTGACTTTTTATTTCTTATTTAATTTTCGTGTTGTCTATTTTTTTTCTCAACGAATGACATGTCTACAATTAAGGAATAATTTGATTCCAGTATCAATAGCAAGATATCAACATATGAGTTGAGTTATCTTTTGGGTTTGTGACAGGAGCTGTATTTTGTTGTTCGAAACAGATTAGTAATCTGGTAAAACAGATTATTTATCTGTTGAAGCAGATTACTAATCTGGTACAACCGAATACTCATCTATTCAATTCATATTACGGACACCTAGAACCATAAACATAAATCCAACATGAGTCTACTATTACAACACAACATTTATCTGGTGCCGCAGATAATGGATCTGTTTAAATAGATTGCTCTTATGTTGCATTCATGTTCGCATGCTAGCTGTTGTTGAAAAAATAGTACACTAGCAGTTACCAGATGACAAATTCAACTAAAAAGCATAATTTGACTTACCAAAGTCTCCTCTCAAGTAAATGTCAAAGTTGAAAGTGATTTATGAAATAAAATTTGACATAAGAATTTGGTCAAAGTGCAGCAGTTGGGGTAACAACAACAACAACAACAATAACAACAACAATGGTCAACAAGAAGAATATGAAGATGATAATAAAGTATAAGATGATGATAATGAATCAGAAGATGATGAATAAAGCAACAACAACAATGAACAACAAATATCGCGAAGAGAGAAAATAACAATGGATGAGAAGAGAAAAAAACACACCTTTTTTCCCTTCGTTTCTCGTTATATTAACTAACATTTGGATCAAAGTGTAAATTTAAAATTGTGGGTTATTTTGAAATTTTCCAAACTTTCTTAATCCATTATTAAGTAATTGTCACCCCGACTCAATTATTAAGACTTGTGTCACCTACACCTCATTTTAAATCTCTTTTGTCACCTGTGGCCCAAAGTCCCATCTTACTTAACAAAAAAAAGTGATGTATCTAAAATACCATTGTGAGGACTACCACAATTAATATCCTCTTATATATATATATATATAAGGTGGAGCATATCTTTGTAGTAGGAATTAGAGCCCGTGTCAGTACATGACCAATAAATATCACTCACTCTATTTTAATTTATGTGATACAGATAAAATTTTGAGAGTTTATTAAATTTTCTTTAACCGTGATTTAATAAATTTTTTAAAATCATTTTATGTTGTTAATTATTGTGATATATATATATATATATATATATATATATATATATATATATATTGGTAATGCATTTAGTCTCTCTGTTAAAATTTATGTGATACATATGTAATTTGGATAGCTAACCAATTTTTTTTAATGTGTTGTAAAATATATTTAGCTCTTAATTATTGTAATATATAATTCTTTTTTGTGTAATTTCAAATATATAAATTATGGGAAATTCCTTTTTAATAATTTGATACTCATCTTAATTTGCTTTTAAAATATCAAATTTTAAAACAAACCGAATTTTGAGAGTTCATTTAATTTTTGTGTAGCCATAATTTTTATGTTATTCTTTAAAAAATATTGTGATTTGTTACTTATTGCAATTTATAGTATTTTTTACTTTATTTCTAAATATATAGATTATTGAAAATTCTTGCAATTTATTGTATTTTTTACTTTATTTCTAAATATATAGATTATTGAAAATTCTTTTTAATTGTTTATACTGATCTTAATTTCTTTTTAAAATATCAAAGATTATATTAATAAAGATGAGAGCTAAAAATATTTTTTGAATTATATTATCATGAGAAGAATTACAACTTATAATGTTTTTATATAATTTTAAAATATCTAATTTTTAACATTTGAAATACTAAATTGATTTTGCTTTTATAAATAATTCAGAGAGAAAACAAAATGCAGAAGTAATCTCACTCACCTAAAACAATCACTATTAAAATTATCTTCAACTTTAAACATATTTATCAAAATACATGTGAAAAACCATGCGATAAAAGGACAACCCAAGGGCATAAGCATAACATGAAAAAGTAAAGTATAATTATGCATGATGACATGTGCAAAGGATTATTTTGTCAAGTCATTTAACATTTTATACATATGATTTCATTTAGCCAATTGAATTATTCATTTATATATAATGATTAAAAGACCTCAAAATGTCAAATAGGCATGTTGAAATTTCTCTTTACTATTGTATACTAGGTGTGATATGTGTCAGTACGGGCCTAACATAAAGAACATTTTTAGATTAATTATTATAATTTACATACTTTTTAAGTAATTTTTTAAATAATATATATTATACTCTTTGCCTAATTTTTTGTGATATTGATACAATTTTGAGAGTTAACTAAATATTTTTATATAATTTTTAAAAATATTTTAAATTATTAATTATTGTGATTTATAGTATTTTTGCTTCTATTCCAATTTATGTGGTAGTAATAAAATTTAGAGAGTCAACTAACTTTTTTTTATGGCCTTTTAATTATTTTATGTTGCTAATTATTATGATTTATAATACTTTTACGTAGTTCTCAAATATATAATAGATTAAAAAGAAAATTAAAATAAAGAAATATAAAAGAAAATATCTAAGCAGACAACACAAACAATCATGTTGATCTGCTATCTGTTTATCATCCTTTATAAGCGAGGTAATAAATCACAAATGTCAATTTAAGTGGCACAACACTTAGGTGACCATAGTAATTAATTAGATGTGATATAGTAAAATCACGATTGACGCAGTGAGACAAACATGCTTTAAATGACCTACACAACAACTAATTAGAAGTGATATAGTAAAATTCAATAAAAAAATAGTTGTGAAACAAATTTAAGTGAGCCTCATATAAGACGTCAAGTTAATTTAAAACATTAAAAGTTAATTTATCATTTTATGTTTATATTACCTATTTATTTAATATTATTAATTTTTTAATACTACATGACTTATAATAATTAATTATGGGAGATATTTAGTAAGAAGTGATATAACAAAACTACTATAAAAAATATTTATGAAAATAATTTAAGTGAGCCTCATACAAGATGTCAACTGTCAAGTTAATTTAAAAACATCAAGACCTAAGTTATCGTTTTATGTCAATATTACTTTTTTTATTAAATATTATTAATTTCTTAATACTTAGATGACTTATAATAATTAATTTGGGGAGATATTTAGTAAAAAGTGATATGTGAAAAAAATTTAAGTGGGTCTCATATAGGACGTCAAGTTAATTTAAAACATTAAGAGTTAATGTATCATTTTATGTCTATTTTACCTTTTTTTATTAAATATTATTATTATTTAATACTTAAATGACTTATAGTAATTAATTAGTGGTGATATTTAGTAAAATTATTATTGAAGCAGCTAAAGTAGACATGTTATGAATGTCTATTTTAATTTTTATATTAAATATTATTACCTTTTTAATATATAAAAAACTTATAATAACTAATTAGGGGTGATATAGTAAAATTACGGAGCAAGCAGTATGCTAAATTAAAACATGAAGAGTTAATTTATCATTTTATGTCTATATTATTTTTTTATTTAATTTATCATTTTATGTCTATATTATTTTTTTATTAAATATTATTAAATTTTTAATACTTAGGTGACTTATAATAATTAATTTGGGGAGATATTTAGTAAAAAGTGATATAACAGTTATAAAAAATATTTGTGAAAAAATTTGTGTGAGTCTCATAAAAGATGTCAAGTTAATTTAAAATATCAAGAGTTAATTTATCATTTTATATCTATTTTACCTTTTTTTATTAAATATTATTATTTTTAAATACTTAGATTACTTATAATAATTAATTAGTGATGATATTTAGTAAAATTATAATTGAAGCAACTGAAGGAAACATGTCATAAATGTTTATTTTACTTTTTATATTAAATAGCATTATTTTTTTAATATATAAATAACTTATAATAATTATATAATAATTAACTAAAGATGATATAGTAAAATCACGAAGCAAACAATCTACTGAAGCAGACATGTTGAAACTATAGCTAATTTCTAATATAGTAGTAATAAGAGAGAATCCAAGAAATTTGATCGTCCTCATAAAAGTTTTCAATTTAATTTTAATTTTTTTAATTAATTACCTTTTTTATCATAATTTTATTTATTTAATTTCCTAATCTTATAATATTGTGACATTTGATTGATATAGATCGAGTTACTTTGTATTCTTTCTTTCTTTCTTTCTTTCTTTATCCCCACAATATTTATACAAAACTCTTTCTTATTGAAAATAATAAATACTAAGAAAAAAGAAAAAAAATAAATCCATGCAATAGAAAAAAAATTTTCACAGTCAAAATATATTTTTTTCTTAAGCCATGTTAAGTAAAAGTTCATATAAAATATTAATTTTGTTAAGGTTAATTTCATTTATAAAAATTAATTAAATAATTAATTATGATTAAAAAATTAATAAAAGTTAATCAAATTAAAGCTTTTGATAGCAAAGGAAAAAATTAAAGTTTCTTTTTCTTGTACCTCATAAAGCATGAAGTACAAGTAATTTTATAAATAAAATAATTAAAGAATATTTAACATTTATATTTTGTAATTAACTTAATTAAATAATATATAAATATGATAAATAAAATATTATAATAAAAGATTCTAAAAATAATTTATCAATTAATTAAATAATGTGAAAATTTGAATTGATAATCTCAATATAACTTATTTTTCAATTAAAGAAATCTTAATCTTCTTTGTGTGACCGACTAAAAAGAAGATAGATACTTACTCCTAACCAAAAGGAAACTATCTTCTTTGTGTGATCGACTAAAAAGAAGAGGGGAAGGGAAGGGAAGGGAGGGAAAAGAAATTGCTGTTTGGCTTTTTCTTCACTCATTGCATGTGAGGTGAAACATTTCTCAGCAGTTCCTTCCTCCATCTGTAAAGCACAACCTAACCCCCACGCCGAAGTAATGCTATTCTTGCACCGCCCTCTCTGTCTCTCTATATACATATGCATTCACGCCGCCCCAAGTCTTTAATCCATTTCTCTTTCCGCAGCTAATTAAGGAAACATGGTAACCAGGGAAGATAGGTCGGAGATAGTGTTTTTCGACTTGGAGACAGCCATACCTACGCGAACAGGACAGAGGTATGCACTGTTAGAATTTGGGGCAATTGTTGTTTGCCCAAGGAAGCTTGTCGAGCAACACAGTTACTCCACTCTTGTACGACCCTCCGACCTCTCCCTCATTTCAACGCTTTCGCCTCGCTGCAATGGAATAACTAGAGACGCTGTCACTTCTGCCCCTTCATTCGCTGACGTCGCCGACAAAGTCTTTGACATTCTCCATGGTAATTAATTACTCCTGCTTTATTCACTCATTTCTACTGCCTTCAATAATAAATAAATAGAGTTCCACCTTTGATGTGGCTGAAGCATTTTGAATTAATTACCATATAAATATGCACCTTTGTAATTATGTGTATAATAAGCCTAGTCAAAAGTCATGGGTGCTCAAATTACGTGCCCTTTATTTCTATTCTATCTGCCTCTTTTACTCCATTGGCTGATTTTACTTTTCGCTATGTTGTTTGTGTAGGGAGGATATGGGCGGGCCACAATATAATGAAATTTGATTGTCCAAGGATTCGGGAGGCGTTTGCTGGAGTTAACAGGCCTGCACCAGAACCTAAGGGAATAATTGATACACTTGCTTTGTTGACTGAGAGATTTGGAAGGAGAGCTGGTAACATGAAGGTACAGAAATTCTTCCTCTCTACTTCATGAAAAACTAATGGGCCTTCAGAGTACTCAAAGTTATGATATTTCCCAAACCTATATCAATTATGTACATGCCAAAGTGAAACACTTGAGCCAACATTTTGACAGAAATGTGTTGATTGTCAAGTTCACTAGAATCAGCATTCTATTATTGGTTTTATATTTTTGTTAGATCTAGACTCGAAATATAGCATTACTTTTTTTATTCCCGGTTCTTCTGAACCAATAGGTAGCTGTGGAGGACGCGGATTAGGGTAGAGGGATAGTAGGTAGGAGTACGTTCGTAATAGTAGGGAAGAGTGCTCTGTTTGTATCTGTGCCTATAGTGTCTTGTAGCCTCGTTTTCACATAGTTAGTTTACAATATCACTTTGTGAGTGTTTTGTTTCCCTTACTATATAGCAATGTGATATCCCTTTTTTGTTAGTTGCTTTTATGATTTTTGTTTGATCATATTTGTTTCCTGTTCTGAGCCGAGGGTCTATCGGAAACCACCTCTCTACTTCAGATGAGGTAGTGGTATGGACTGTGTACACTTTACCCTCCCCAGACCCCATTTTGTGGGAATACACCGGGTATGTTGTTGTTGTTGTACTTCTGAACCAATAAATGTTTACTTGAGAATGGGTTTCTAATTGTGATGTAATCTGGTTGGTGGGTTCTTATGCCTAGATTAGAAGATGAACTCCCCAAAACTGCGAATTTCTCATGATGTGCCTTCATTTTGATATGTTTTTGTTTTAATTTTTTTCTTAAGCTTTATTTTGTGAAGTAGGAAACTAGAGCAAAATGGGAATCTTCCTTTTGCATAGAATCAACCAACATATGTGACTAAACGTCTGGTTTGCTGTGAGGGAGAAAAGGAGTGTATTTGTGATGAGTAGATAGGCCAATTCTGCCAGTAGGGGAGCCTATCTCAATCCTTTGTACAGCTGGGAAGGTCTTGTGTACCACCAACAAGTGTCACAGGGTACAAGTGAAGTAATATCAGTTGTAATGTTTTAGAAATTTAAATGATGGTTTTGTTTCATTCTGGTTGCAGATGGCCTCCCTTGCTACTTATTTTGGCCTTGGACAGCAAACACATAGGTAAGAGTTCTCCTTTCTTCAACATCATTTCCTTGTTCTATTGTCGCTTCCTCTGTTGATAAAGTATCAAGGCCATCCAGTCAAAGTAGTACAAGGCTTTGTTCTATGTTTGATTAATAGAGAATTACCCTTAACTAATTCTTCATCCTATTAATGTATTTCTCGCGTATTTCGTTAGTGTCTCATGGAGTGTCAAATAAGATACAATGACTAAAATACTCCATTGTTACAAAGGAATATGATATAATATTGTTCTATATTGCATTTGGTTTTGAGAATATTGACTACAACGACCACTCTTCAGAATAATTAAATTATCAAATAAAATTAGACACATTGTCACGACCCAAACAGGACATGACACTTAGCAGCGGCTGAATCCGAACACATAACAAGATAGAAAGATAATAAACTAAGCTCAAAGACAGCTAAAAGTGTCAACATCAATTCAACCCAATCGACAGTAATATCCACAAAACCTCTAACAAAATCGAAAATCAATCTTTGTGGAGACATGCCCCCAACTCTGACAATAATAATGACCATGATAATGTTAATGATAACGTGAACTCTTCAATTCTAGTCTGTGATAGGAAGTTGATGAAATGACCAAGTTTTTCGGAGAATGGAAGCTCACCACTTCACCACAACTACCGACGAACCGAGCTGAGCTGATCCACCTAACACTGCGCAGGAAAAATAGAAGTATCCCTGGTACCTGTATCGCGTGGGGATACAGCGTCCGGAGACGGTTAGTGGGTTGAGCACTAGCATGTACCTCAGGGATAGAAGATAATATAATGCCATGATCTACATTTCAAAATCATTCAAAGCCAATGCACATAATCATATGTATACGTATCATGTCATGCCGGGATAGGGAATAAGGCTTAACATGAAGTAAAACATTATCCTAGACTATGTAGCTCAACCGTCATAACAGGCATCCACAGGCTATATGGGTTCAGCTCCCCCTACTAAAAGGGCCCCAGTGCGTGCCGCACGAACCGGAGGTATCAAGGAAGATCAGGGAATGTCTCGATCCCACGCCAGTCCAAGATAGAAATATATCAATAGTGTGAACTATGCACACAGGTCATCAAGATCAAACCTCACATCGGCAAACATGAGTTTCCAGTACAAGTCATCCAAGACCCACACCTTCACAGCTTTGCTACATAACCCCCCATCAAGCCCAATTTAAAGCAGGTTTCACACAACCCATTTATTAACCAATTAACCGACCGTGAAGGCACACAATGGGTATCGTCATACCCTTACACTTGCAAGCTTATCTCTATGCCATAACAATAACATTAATTTGGGGAATGCCTCGACCCCCTTTGTTCATTAAATCAAAACATAACCAACAAGGCCTTTAAAATCATGTTCATTGTTTAACTTTTTATGCAATGCAATAACATAAGCGAGTAAGTCAAATCAACTGACAATTTCACAATTCAAAGCCATTTACACACACGTGTTGAGGGAACACAATTATTCAAAATCAATTTCAAATTTCAAAACACCGAATTGGGAAAAACCATGGCCCCTTAGTTTATTCACCATTCCCATGCACCCCACAAGTTCAAAACCATTAATAAAACGTAAACAATGCATAATAAATCACTGGAAAAACAATTTAAGGATCATGTCAAGGCCCTCAACCACATTAAAACCCACATTCAAAACCATCCAATTAAACTATTTAAATACATGCTTTTCATAAAGTAATACTTGGAAAAGAGTAACATGCCTGAAATACCAAAATTTATGGAGAAAAATCTACCCTTGAGCCCTTAGATGACCAACTTCTTGGAAACCCTAAGTATCTTGACCTTGGAGAGTTTAGATAGAAGAGTGTTTTGATTGTGTTATGAATGAGAAATAACCCCCTTGGAGTGCTTTATGGGCGTGGGGTCTGAGTAAGGGAAAAGGGGAATTGATTAGAATGCCTTTAATGAAAAGACTGAAAATTGACCCTCTCAGTCACTACGAGTGACCTTACAAATTGTAGGGTCACCTTACGACTCGTAAGGTCCCACTCGTAGTTTGAACAGTGTCCACGATCACCAACACTGACTTGGCTACGAGTCGTATTATACGACTCGTACTCGGTCATTATGACTCACATGTTCCAGTCGTTGTCAAAGCAGAAACAATTGGACATCACACTGGTTAGGCTACGGAAGACACCATATGACTCATTTTGAGTCTTTACGACTCGTAACCCCTAGTCGTAGTCATAGCAGAAACTCTCGACCAACATACTGGCTAGGCTACGATTGGGTTCTTAAGACCCGTCAAGATTCCCTATGACTCGTATGGAGAGTAGTCTGGGCAGTGGGGATAAAATTTCAGAATTTTCATACATCGAAAATCCGGGGTGTTGCATCAATGTAGTCTGAATTCTGATTAAATACAACATTTTTATTGACATATTATATTAACAACCAATGCAAAAATAAAAGAATAATTATAGAGCACGGAAAACCTAAGGCGCTCCAACTATATTATATGCAATAGAAGCACATTGTATAAAGTGACAAATGGCTTAGCCAAATTCAAAAGAAGCACCCCTTTGGGTACGGTCCTTCCCTGGACCCTGCTAATGCGGGATGCTTTGTTCACCTGTTTGCCCTTTACTTCAACTTGTAATCATATAGACACTTAACTTAGCATAATAAGTGGACTAGTGACGGGAACTCTGCTATTGGAACTATTTGTATCAAAACGAAATATCCCTGTGACCCTGGCTTGTTTTATTTTTTTATTTTGTAATCGTGGAAGGGACTGATGATATAAAAGGGTGTTATTATATTTACTTGGAACTTCTCAGCTGCTTTGGTGTCTTGCTTTTATGACTTGATACTTGATTGGCAAAAACAAATGTTTTTTTTTGATAACCGTGTTCGAGCCAGTTTACGCGTATCTTGACTAATTCCATGGCATTCGTGCCACCTCCCACTAGCAACAGGTACTAGGTAGAGGTGTACATGACCGTGTTGGTTCGAGTTTTTTAAATTCTAAATCAAACCATTTGTGTTGGGTTTTTAAATCTATAAACCAAACCAAACCAATAAAATTCGGGGTTTTCAACCTCGTTTTTTTTTGGATTTTTTGGTTTGTCGGGTTTTTTAGATTTTTTCGCGGGTTTTCGTCAAAGGCTTCATACAAACATATAATTTAACTTGTGCTTAAAATATTTGTTTAGTCCTAACATGATACGACTATTTTAGGTGTTTCCTTAAGAAAATACCACAATATGAAATGAGTATGACTATAACATATTCAACCAAAAATAATAATAAAATCGTATACAAATAAATATTGCATATTAATAACTTATAATTAAAATAATCATAATTTATGTGAAGCAATATAAGAGAAGAATATTATTGAACTGTTGTATCTACATGATTACATTGAGATCTTATTTATAGACATTATATTCCAATCTGTTTTCAAATAGGACACTATATTACAGTCCTTTTCCAAGTAGGATTCTATAGCTACTCCTATTTCTACTCATATTTTAACACTCCCCCTCAAGCTGATGCATACAAGGTATATTACCAAGGTTGTTATGGGTGTAACTAATACAAGGATCAGTCAGGGGCTTGGTGAAGATATCTGCAAGAAAACTGGTAAGGACTGCTCTGGACGTTGGGAGACCTCAGTTGAAAAGGCACAAACTTAAAAGTGGTAGGAGAAATTGTTTGCTTTCACTGGAAAGTTGATCTTGGAAATTGGTGTAAAATATATAAGTTATCTTGAAATCAAGGGATGGGTAGATCTTGAACAAGAAAGTCACCGAAAAATAGGACGAAACATGCTCACGCGCCAGCTTATTAGATTTAAAGGATGAAAAGTGGTCATAATCTAAGGAAAAAATTATATGGTTAGGGTCGGAATGATGGCACGACCCTACTGGAAAAGAGAAATTATATGAGTAGGATCGGAATGATGGCATGACCTTATGCAAATCAAATCTAGAGTCACCAAAAAGACGCACGAAACTCCGTAAATCGGATTTGAGGAGTCACTGGAAGGACGTACGGTGCTTTGCAACTCAGATATGAGAAAGTAGTCAAAAAAGATGCACGGTACTATAAAAATTGAACATGAGAAGTAGTCCGGAGAGATGCACGGTGCTATGCAAATCAAATATGAGAAAGCAGTCACCAAAAAGATGTAGGTGCTACTTAAATCAGATATGAGAAAATAATCTTCGAAAAGCACGATGCTACACAAATCAGATATGAGAATTCACTGGAAAGAAGCACAGTGGCCCAAATTTTGCTAACATAACCATTGGCCGAACGGGCATCATATATTGGTGATAACCATCGCCGGCAGCGGAAGCTCTTTGATTTTCTATCAAGATCGTAGAAACTCTGATACCATGTGAAGAAATACAAGAGAAGAATATTATTGAATTGTTGTGTCTACATGATTATACTGAGACCCTATTTATAGACACTACATTCCAATCCGTTTTCAAATAGGACACTATGTTACAGTCCTTTTCCAAGTAGGATTCTATAGCTACTTTTATTTCTACTCATAATCTAACAATTTAAAAATACTGAGTCGTGCTAAAATAAGTTTGGTAAGTATTAATTACGTGACTCTAGAAAAATAAATTTAGGTTATGTATTTATGCAAAACTAAAAAATAGGTATCCAATATTATTATCATTCCCAGTGATTCAATTGAATGTTTTTGATAGCACTAGTGTTGATTTGGGCTTTATTTGTGTTACTGATATCTATGAGCTATAAAATTTATTGGATCATTCACAATTCTAAGTTCAAAATTAAAATAATATGTTGAAAGATAAAAACAATGAAAAAGCTTAAGAAATATTTATAATTACATCATAGTAAATATTTTTATGTATTAGATATTTTTAAAAATTGTATAAATGTAATATCGGGTTGGTTTGTCTTTATTTAGTTAAAAAACAAACCAAACCAATTATAGTAGTTCTTTTTTCCACAACCAAACCAAGTCAAATCAAACCATCAATCGGGTTTTTTGGGTTTGACTTGGTTTACGGTTTGATTCGGTTTTCGATTTGGTTTTGTTCATTCTTAGTACCAAGTAACTCCTTACACCAAGGCTAGGAAAGATGGGAAGAAATCACCTGGTATTTGTCTCTGTTGAGAACTGAACCTGAGACCTCATGGTGCTCAACTGACTACATTAAACCACTAGGCCACACCCTTGGGTGCATGTTTGTAGTGTCCTGTTCATGTCTTTTCTCTCTTCTAGTTAGTTCTTGACATTACAGCCCCAACTTTAGATTTTATTTATTTAATTTGGCTTTAAGGATCCTGGGGTGTGTGTGAAATGTTCACTCTTGCTAATTTCAACAGTAACCCAGAAATATGTTGTTAATCTTTGCCAACAAATTGGAAACACAATCTGTGCTATTCTAGGTGATTTAGATGGTTTTGCCCCCTGCAGTGTGAACTGCATGCTTTGGTTTTTTTTTTTTCCTCCGTCTCAACATTGATGTTTTACTTTTCAGGAGTTTGGATGATGTCCGTATGAATTTTGAAGTACTAAAGTACTGTGCAACTGTCTTGTTTTTGGTAAGTTGTTCATTGCCGTACTTTTTTTTTTTTTAATTTCTTCAAGTGTAGGTTTGCTAATGTTAACACTTAATAATGATTCTTGAACTTAGAGAATCGTAGTTTTGCTGTTCAGCTGACCCAATTTGACATACTTCTGGTTTTTTCTTCTCATTGCATTATTTTCCTTTTATTCTATTTGCCATACTACAATAGACCCTTGTGGTTGTCCGACCCTTCCCTGGATCCCGCACATAGCGGGAGTGTTAGTGCACCGTGCTGCCTTTTTTTACCCTATTTGTCCATATGGTCAGCCTTATATGTAAGATATTACAGTGCAAAAAATCTAAAGGAAGTGTATTACTCTAATTTCTTCCATGTCTTAGGTCCTGTTGCAGCATGTCAAACCTCAAAACTGTAGAATGTTTGGTAGGATTAATGAATCCAAGTTGCATGGCTCACCTAACATCTGAAGGGGCATAAGTCAAACTCATAATGATGAGATTGGTATACCTTTCCTTCTTATAACCTTTTACTTGGTTAGCGCCCCCCCCCCCCCCAACACCCCCCAACACCCCCCAAACACACACACACTCCACCCTCTGCCATAACACCTCAACCTCAATAAAAGGAGAGGGAAAAAGTGTGAAAAAAAAAAATCTGACACCAAAAGCAAGTATGGGCTTGCAGCTGGAAATATTCTCATCCATTGTCTACTGATATCTTCCCCACAAGTCTCTCTTTGTAAAGTTTAGGCAAGATCCCTTCTGCCTCAATCGTGGTGCCAATTGGTTTCCTAGACTGACAACTGCCACAGGCTAGAATTCCGCATCAAATGTAGAATGTGATGTAAAAGTTTGTGTTATAATGTTCCACGGTTTTCATGAAAAATTAAGGGATAGAGGAGCTGTTTCATTACTGGAACAAGATTAATGCAAGCCTTTCAGTTTAAGTGATGCGATGCAGATGTAGCGTCTCCTGATTGTGATATTGTTTGGGCTACCTTTTACGACACACTGTCCAATTTAGACTTGCAAAGGGGTTTAGAGGTAGTTGCAGATTTATTAAAACACCAGCACACCCAGTGTAGTCCCACAGGTGGGTCTGGTAGGGTGGTGGTACGCGGCCTTACTCCTACATTGTGAAGGTAGAGACGTCGTTTCCAATAGACATCCGGCTTGAGTAAAGCATATCAGAATGAATTATCGAAAGGAAACACAGTAGTGAAGAAGACATGCTAAAAATAAAAGGTGAAAAGACGGAGGCAACAACAGATAGTACAGTGGCCAAAGCAAAGGGAGCATTAGGTATATAATAAAATCGAAGAATAAAATATTAGGAGAGTTGTAATAACAATACGGAAGGGAACTAGACAATGCTCAACTACCTACTAACCTTCTATCCTAATCCCCTATTTCCATATCCTCTTATCTAGGTCATGTCCTTGTTTAGGTGCAGGTGTGCCACGTCCCATCTAATCACCATTCCCCAATACTTTTCGGCCTACCTCTACTCTCATACCCACCATTGCTCACTTTCACACCTCCTCTCTAAAGTATCCGTGCCTTTCCTCTTCACATGCCCGGACCATTTCAAGCTCTTCTCTCACTTTATCCACCAGGGAGGCTACTCCCGCCTTGTCTCAAATATCTTCGTTAATAATCCTATTGCTCCTAGTATGCTCAGACATCCATCTCAACATCCTTATTTCGCTACTTCCATTTTCTGGATGTGCGAGTTCTTGAATGGCCAATTAATTAAAATGTTGAAGAATAAGAACAGATCTAGAAGTTAAGTGAATTGTAGCTGATCTAAAGTAAAAATAAAAGTGTCATAGTGCTAACAACTTAAACTGTTGATTATTTACACTGTTCAAAATGGTATCATATCTGGAATTCAATTCTAAAAGACAATTTTCAGCAATTTTTTTTCACGTGCTTAGTTCAAGAAAAAAAAATCAAGCTGCGCACACAGAGCATTTTAGTTGTCTTAAATAATGGTAAAAATGTCACTTCTCCTACAATTAAGCTTTTAGATATGGCAGTTGACACTATGCAATCTAGAACTGCAAGGAAGCAATCTAGAACTGCAAGGCCATGCTATCTCATCTTTCGAGGATAACAGTTTACTCTCTTTTCCAAAACTTCTGATCAGAACAGACTAGAACTTTGCAATGGGTTGAAGAGCTAAATTGTTGTACTTGCAGGAATCCAGCCTGCCTGACATATTAACCGAGAACAGTTGGGTGTCTCCAAATGCTGCTATAAGATGTCGTACTAATGGAAGTATTTCGAAGGGGATGGGCTCGATTATAGATACACCTTCATCGAGTATCGAGATAGGAATTCCTATGAAATCTGTTGCAGAAGCTCACATAGAATCAGACAATCCAATATTTCCACTTGTGAGCAGACATGTGGAGGTACCAGATCTTCTTGAAATAAATTCCTCTAGGCCTTACCCTTTTAACTTAGTCCAATTCACGGAAGTAAGGGAATCCATTCAGTTAGATGACATGAAAGATGAACCTGCTTCAGATTCACGAGATTCTTCTGCGTCAACTGCAACAGGGGGTTACATTAGCTACACCGACTTCTTAGAACCAAATAAAATTTCAATTTCTTCCATCTCCTTAAGTCTTTCCCCCTTGTATTGTGGAACTCAGAAGATACAAATCTTGCACAACAATGGTGAGTTGCAAGTTTTCTCTAGATGCCTGAAGGTGCGGTTTGGAATTAGTACAAGGTTTGTTGATTATGCTGGTCGACCACGGTTGAGTTTTGTGGTGGATGCATCATCAGAGCTATGTCAACTTTTGGATGCAATTGATAATCTTGCTCAGAAATTAATCGAGGATACAGGAAGCATGTCAGAATGGAGGCCTGTGGTCAACAGAAAGCCTGGCTTTATGAACTGTCCTACCATTCGTGTGAAGTAAGTTCCCCAATGTTTCTTTCCTAGATAGGTGAAACCTGCTTATTTTTCCTGTTATTTGAAACCAGGAGAGTTTTTACTTTGTGTTTTTTTTTTCTGGTATGCTCTTGATGCTTATGAGATCAAATTTTCCTTTTCCATTATGCCTCTAATGTGAGGTTAGTCTGCTTCTGTATATGCTAGTCTTCCTTCAGACTTCCCAACCTGATATACAAGTAATAGATGAGCTTTTAGTGCATGGTTCATACTTTCATAGTTTATGGAAGTTAGGATAGGAGAGCGGTATATTACATAGAAAATGTATTAGTATCATATTTTTTCTCAGCTTTCATTCACACCACCACAGCTCCACTCACCTGCACAACGAGCCCTTTACTGATCAATATCCTGCTGCAGTTCTAAACTAATATTCTATTGCATGTGAACGTGCAGTTTACCAACTGTGGTAGATGGTAATATCTCCCGCTGGGTCACAGAGATATACCAGAAAGATTCTTCCTCAACGCAGAAGCTCATGTTCAGTAGGTTTGATGTGGCAGAACTGGATCCCTTGATTAGTCCAGGGACTGTGTTGGATGCATACTACTCATTGGATTCATATGACTACCAACAGATTGCAGGCATCCGTCTGGTGGCTAAAAAGTTGATTGTGTATTCCTCCTGAGAGATGAGGTGCCTTGTTGACTGGCATAACTTAAATAGTTGTAAAATTTGCTTCTAATGTCTACTTTATTTTGGACATAGGAGTAGGTTGTAAAGTCTGACGAGAATGATATTCAAATTGTTTCACCTAATAATAAGTTGGGTTGTTTTTCGACTTATAATAAGTTGAATGACTTCTATACACAGCCCTTCGTTGTTTTTCTTAAACATCCGTAATGACTTAAATATAGCACTAGCTGGTGCCCTGCAGAAGCAAAAATATCGGATCACATAGGAAAATACAAATTATTCGACTCTGACGAAACTGTTCTCTGACAAACTTCACGGAAAGTGAAGAAGCAGGCGCACCGTCGTATACAATTTTTTGATCCTCCCCTCCTTTTTCCACAAAAAAAGAAAAGAAAAAAAGAAGAGGAACGAATAAATCACCATTCTTTCCGCTTAGATACCTAAAATGTGGAGTTCTTTCATTAATATCGACTAATTAAATAGATGCCAAGTCCCCTATGTTAGGGAGGACATGGACGTTCGGGAAACTTTTTGTTAAGCTCAAGTTCTACGTTTAGTATCGGAGTGCTTGAAAAGTGGTAAAGATGCATTAACGCATACATCTCACGTTTAAAAAGGTTGCAACATACCTAGTATAGCTTTACCGGTGGGAGTTGGGGAGGGCGAGGTGTAGCCTAACCCTTATCCTTATCATTATGAAGTAGAGAGGTCATTTATGACCGAATCATCTTTTTATTTTTTAAAAATTAAATTTTGGGCTTTAATTGCTTGATTACGAAAACACAAAGAAAATGGGCCAAATGCCCAAGTCTGTACAGAAAACAAAATAAACAAACAAAAGTAAAACAAACTCCCCTATTACATGTATATATTGTGTAGGGTCTCTTATTTCCAACCTTACACCTTTCTTTCCAAAACCCTTTAACACCTGAAATATGCTATCATCGGGGAACAACCAAGGTCTCCGCCTTGTTTTGCTTTGGATCATCGACACACTGTTCCTCTTTGCCTTCGGTGCTGCTAGATCAACTTTCAAGAGTAAGCTCTCTTCATTTTCCCTTTCTTGCAGTACCTTACTCCACTGTTCCTTATATTTGTATCTCCTTTGACCTTTCAGTTGTGTTCTTCGTTAGATGGGCTAGCTCATTGTGTCTTACTGAGGGATCTCGTCTGCTGGTGTTGTGCCTTGTCACTTGGTGAGTATCAACCTCTTGCTTCTGCCTTTTCTTGCTATCTTCTCTAATCCTCTTACTTGTGTAGGTGGAGTTGTAATGGAGTGCATAGGAAGCTCTAATCCACCACCACCTTGTAGTGATATGTACGAAATTCAACTTTCACAACTCTGATATGACAAAAAACTCTCGTTTTGCCGAGTCCTTTTTGTTAGTTGAAGTAGTATAGGCTAGATGGAATTTCACTCATTTTGTTGCACTTGTGGCTCCTGTAAATATTTTATTTTTCAAGGATAGTATGCTTTAGCCTTCCTACCCTCATCATCCCTTTCTTGGTGATACTATCAAATATGGGCATCTGAGTTTATCATTATTAATTATCCATCTTTCTTTGGATTCCATGCTTTGATAATATGAATAAGTGCAGCTTCCTTAATCAATTGCTATGTTTGCTAGATAATCTGCTAATTGGTTCTCTTCCCTCATTATGTGTTGAACTGGTAGTATTTACTTACAAGATTGTTGTATTTCTTCTACTGCCTTTGCAATACTCCAAGGACAAGCCCATTACCCTTCTAATACCTTCTTTAATAACAATTGATGTCTCAAGTCTTGACGATGATCAGTTGTCTTTAAAGGACTAGGTCCCTGGCTCATCATAAAGTGGTAGCTGATGATAAAATATGACGGGCTATCACAACTCTGATAAGCCGTCAAGCTTGACCATCAGATATGCTGAAATAAGGCAACACTCTACCTTAAGCTGACGTCAAATTTGATGGGCTATCACACTTGTGATAAGCCGTCAGCTAATTTTGAACCCAGAGGAGGAAATCTGACCCGGCCCACAGATCAGTCTTTTTACCTTCCCACTTTTCTTTTTCTTTAGTTATTTCCTTTCCATTTTTAGTTTATTCTAGTGCCTATTCTCATTATTTCCTAGTAAAACAAGAAAATTTCTTTCCTTCTTGCCCGTTGGTTTTATTTCAAACACAAGTGGTTTATTTTCCCTTTTCCTCTTCTCTACCTCGATCGAGAATCAACATTGGAACTCCTTCATCTCTTCTAAGTCGACTAACAGGTATGCTCAGAACTCGTCTCTTTTCTTTTTTAGTAAGTAGGAACCTTGTTTTTTCATGGGTATTGAGTCAATTTTAGCAAAAAGTTGAGGTGAAAACTGAAACTAGGGTTTGCAATTGTGCCTCGAACACTAAAAGCTGGAATCTCAGCCCAAAAATACAATTCCATATATTGTTGAGAAGAATTTGGGATGATGATCATGTTAAAATTGAGCTGGAGATTGTGTTTTGAACTGACGACATTGGCTGATAAGCTATCACAAATGTGACGGGCTATCAGATCATGTCATCGCAATTTTCCACAAAGGCATTGATAAGACCCTTCCAAGGAATTTGAAATTGATTATCATTGTTGTGTTCCTTAACCCTGGATACTAAATAATTGCTTTCTATTGCTGAAGAGTTCAGTATGTCTCCCAAAGGAAAAGGGTACGAAGGTGGCTAAGGGGAGCGTGCCTCAAAAACTTTTTCATGAGTCTAATTATGAAGAAGAAGAGTCACAACTAAAAAGGCAAAGAAAGAAGAAGAGTCTGAAGATGCCTTCACCACCTCCACAAGCTGAGGAGGAGGAGAGTGAAGAAAGTGAATCCAAGGAACCCTCAACATCGGAACATACACCTTCGGAGCAGACAACTTCTGCATAACCTGATTTTAAGCACCCCAATTCTGAGCAACCTGATTCGGAGCAACCAAATTCTGAGCAACCTGATTCTGAGGGACCATCATCTGGGTCTACTCCTTCGAAATAACGAGCTGAGAAGAACTCTCCGATATGGGGAAATCTGATCAAATGCAAGAACCCCGGTGTTCTAGAAAGTGTTAGCTGGAAACTTCCCAGGAAAAAGAAGATTTTCTATGATGGGCTTCTCGGAACTCAAAGAAAATCTATTAAAAGGCTAATTTTTGAAGAAATCAGAATCATTACCACCGGGTTGAGAAGATATCCTTCAATGGAGCAAACATTCTGAGACTACGACCTGGCATGGACTACACAAAGAGGTAATTTGTTCTGCCCTGCACTAGTCCGGGAGTTCTACGTGAACTACTGGGATACCTTGACAAACATGTGTAAGAAAAAAGAAAAAGAGGCAGATAAGCCCATGTTGGAGAAAGTTTTGATGAGGGGCGTAATGGTAGATCTCTTAGAAAAAACCATCAATAGATTCCTTCATGGTCCTGACTTCACTCCTCATGTCACTTTACCAACATTCTACTATCGATTAAAGGATCATGAAAAATAACGTCCATGGTTAGCCAATATCATAGCTGAAGGAGAACCGGAATGGTTGACCAACCCAAATGAAAGAATAGTCAAGTCCTCCCTTACTCAAGAGGCAAAGTTCTGGTGGGGTGTAGTACGCACCACGTTGATGCCTATGGCGGGAGATAATATTCTGGGTGATGATAGAGTAGTTTTAGTCGCAAGCCTCGTGGCTAAGCTTCACTTAAACTTTAGAGAGATTATTGTTGATGAAATAAAGATTCGGGTATCAAGACCCGACACTGCATATCTTTTCCCTCATCTCATCATAAAGTTGTGCTGAGATGCTAATGTACCAGAGGTTGCAGGGGTACGCAACAAACTTTCTTCTAAGAAGACCCAATGAGATTTGATGAAAACCACCCTAGCCTGGTGCTAGACAAGTGAGCAGGGGTTGCATTAGATCCAAAGAGGGTTACAGAAGTGCAACCATCTGTTATGGGTGCTGACTCAGCACCAAACATAGAGGTGTAAAATTTTGAAGCTGAACAGTCAACACCCCCTGCAGGGGCAAGTTTAGTACATGAGGATGAATCAAACCCTGCAGCAGTTGCTCAGGTATCGGCGTTGACTTTTAATGCTCTAAATTTCAGGAGAGTGGCGAAACAAGCAAGGCTATATGAGGAACAACTTCAACAATTTGCCAACCAGTTTGCCTCAGTTGTGGATAAGAGGATCAGGCTAGCCCTTGAACCCTTCCAAACTTTTCCTGGTTGGGTTGATGAGTTGGAGAACCATTTTAATGCACGGTTAAGAGAAATATCGGCCCCAGATCTTGCACTATTTAGATCAACACTGGATAAGTTGAAAGTTGATGTTGGGGCATTGCAGCAGCAGCAACTTTTAATATCTATGGATCCAATTGCTGATGAGTCTGAGGATGAAGTTCCCTTACTTAACCCCAATAGGGAACCGATGAAGAAGAGAAAAGAAAAGAGTGATAAAAAAACAAGGGTAAAAGGAAAAGATCTAACAACGAAGATGAAATAAAAGCATAAAAGAAGGCAAGGAAGAAGGCAAAAATGAAAAGAGCGATGCGAGCATCCAAGGCAGAAGCAGAGAGAAGGGAGAAAGAGCTACGAGCTAGGGCTATAGGAGCATCATCTAGTAGACTCCCTCCAGAGGTTGTGACAGTTGTGCTAGCCCAGCAGCGAGCTACTGATGTGAGTATTCCAGCGGAAGACACCGCTACAGGGTTAGGGACCCATGATTCCCGTGCTTGAGCTACTCCAGGTATACCCTAACCCTTAATTCAGTTTCTCTTTGCAGGTACATTGAGGATAATGTTTGATTTTAAGTTGAGGGTGTAGGGTGATTTATTGTAAATGTTGTAGTTGACTAGGATAAATACAAGTACCTTAGGCAGTTAACATGTTTTTGTTGATTTTTGAACACCTCTCCAATGGTCTGTTTTATAACTGTGTGATATGCATTTATGTGTGACCACTGTGCATCTTGTTATGGCATTAGTACTAGTGACATGATAACCATTGCTAAATAATTGCATGAACCGAATTGGTAGTAACTTGTAATGTACTTGTGTGCCATGTGCGTGTGAGATATTACTTAGTTCCCTCTATATGTTAAATTCAAAACTTGCCCGATTAGTCTTGCCTTGGTTGTTGGATAGGGTTTAGGAAAGGATCATAGGCCATTTTGAGATTAGTCCACTTCTAGCCTAAATTACCTTCCCTGTATAAATGATATCCCTTGATCCCGTTTTTGAGCCTAAATGCCTATTCTTTTATGATACCTATCACCTTCTTATTTGTATCACAATGAACCTGTTTTGGCCCTGGTCCTCCTTGTACATTGTACACTTTGACTTAGACAAATAGCCTAAGTTGAGGGTGGTTACCATAGGGGTGTGTGATGTAAAATGAGTATAAAAAAAGGTAGAATAAAAGAAAAAAAGAAAAAGTTGGTTGCGGTGGAAAAAGAATAAGAAAAGAAAAGTTGTGAAAAAAAATGATTGTCTAAAAGACCACACCCATCCGAAGTATGTGTGATCAAGAAAGGAGAGAATTAGGTAAAGGTAAATAAGTGTGATCCCAAAAGTTAGTGTAGTGCCAAGGAGGCTTAGTCACCTTAAATATCATCGAGTATCATACCATCCCTTAGCCTACATTACAAGCCAAAGAAAAAGACCTATAGTGATCCTAACTTACCTATCTAAAAACCTTGGTAATGAAAATAAGGGCAAGCTTATGGTATTTGGCATACATTGACTGGAACATCTTTTTGAGAGTGAGTTTCTATTGATTGTCCCCACAATTACATATGTTATTTCTTATATGAGTGAGGAGGGACTTCTTTGTTGTAAGGGCACACTGGTTATGTTGCTAGTTGCTAACTTGTTTGGGTAGTGTAATATTGGTACATTCATGGTTGTTGTTGGTAAGTTGATGCCATAGCTTGATTCCTTTGTGTTGCATTGTTGCTTTTCAGTAATATACATAGTTGAGTTTAAGATGATTGACCTTGGAGATGGTAACTATGTTTTGAGATAAAATGGATGATTGACTGCCGAATGTGCTTTGTATCCTCTTAGTTATGTTTAAGTTGCTTGAGGACAAGCAATTGTTTAAGTTGAGGGTGTTGATGTGTGATCTAATGCTAACACATTTGAGGCTTTTAACTAGAAATAATTGTAAAGTCTTAAGCAAATTTTGTCGTTTTTGATTGCTTTCTCTTTGATAATACAGGAAAGTCAAGATGCAAGAAAACCAAAGACAATAAGAGCAAAAGAGGTGATTTTGGAACAAGTGGCCATAAAAGTGTAGTTGACGACTTGTCTGATAAGTCATCAAATTTATAATAAGTTATCAGAGTCATCGTCAGCTGTAGACAGTGTGAAGAAGTTGGAGTAGAAGTGTGAAAACATCTCTGATAAGTCGTCACAATTCTGATAAGCCGTTGAGAATACCATCAGCCTAAGGCAGTACAAGAGATTTGAAGTGAAGAAGTGACGACATTGTCTGATATGTCGTCACAGTCCTGATAAGCCATCAGGAGTTGCCGTAAGCCTAAGGTAAAAATCAGCAAACTTGGAGGAGGAGCTGGCGATAATGTCTGATAAGTCGTCAGACTCTTGATAAGGTGTCACACTTCATCGTCAGCTGTGCAAGAAAAAGTTGTATTCTATGATTTGATTCCTAATTTAGCTCTTGGTATTTAAGGGAAAGTTCTTAGGTTTTATTGGAGGCTGACATTCATCTTGAACTTCACAAAGTTACACTATTTTCTCTCTAGTTTTCTCTGTAACTTTTCAATTAAATTTTGAGAGATTGTTATCATAATTTTCTTGGGATTTCTACTGTGATCTAATCTGAGAAACACTTATTGATAATCACTATTCTGTAAGTTATCATTTATCAAATTATGAATACAAATTGCCTTGTTGCTTTTTACCTTATGAGTAGCTATTTTCTTTAACCCGGGTTGTGTGATCTATGGGTTTGGTTTTGTAAAGTAACTAGGTGTTCAATATTCTAAAGGTAGTAGGAACTCCTTTGTAATTCCTTTTTTTTTACATATTGTCTATTGGTTGCAAACGATAGGTCATGCCTACTAGTGATTTGCTTGAAATAATAAATCAACCCTAGTAGGAAGTGAATTATCAACAGGGACTTAGAAACATCAAACTTTCATTTAATAATTAACTTTGTAACAAGGTTAATTAACTTGAGACAACATCCTGTTATGACATATAAATTCCCTAAGTTTGAAAGAATTAGGTAATTAAATGTCTAAATAGGTTGAGAAACATTTAGACATTACTTCGACAAGGATAATCTGTTGTTCCTACCTACCACAAGAATCTTGAACCGTTACTAGTGTTTGTCAAATACCAACATTCATAGTGAACACAACTCTGGTTTTCCATATAATATTGATTAGAAACACTGACACTGAATTGAGAAATAATTACTTGTTACCCTTACAAAAAACCCAATTTATAGGAAACTGCTATTTATTAGTTGATTGACTCACAGACAACTCAAATTAACACCATATTCCCTGTGGGATTCGACCCCAACCTAGTTGGTTTATATATTTGACAACGACCGCTTACTCTCTCGTAAGAGAGGTGTAGTTTGAGCCTTATCATTAAGCATGATAAGCATTAATGAAATGAGTTTGGTCATAGTGTCCCATCTTTAGCCTAAAAAACTTAGAATAACACAACAACATTAATTATCAATATTTTCATATGAAAGCTATGCTATGTTATATAATTAATCTAATGAGATGGTATTTTGGTAATTTATGGGCAAGAAATAGACTTTAAGGATTTTTGGTCCTAGCTAAAAAACAACCTCAGATGTCGCGATCACAGTTGTGTGACCGCGGTTGCGGTAACTGAGACATTATCGGACAATTTTTTTTATAATTCAAAACTTCCAATTTCAATACCCATATGTGTTTCAAATCAAAAATTTACATTATGAACATGAAACGTAGTCCCTAGATGTTTGATTATGCCCTTGGAACATGGGAAAACTAGTAAGAACTTCATTCGGTCGTTTAATCGAACACTTGATGTGCACATTCTATTTTATCATTTTGAACAATTTTGGGGGCTTAAGAATTCCCCCAAGTGTGTTTAAACCAATAGCAATAGCGAACAATACCAAACTAGCATAATTTACACAAAAATTTTGCATGCAAATCATGATTTTATGCCATTCCTAAGACATGGGTTCTAAGGCATACAAATATGCATAAAAGGTTAATTTGAAGTACATACCGGATTGAGGGATGCAGAGGGAAAATACACTCAGAATCAGTTGCAATTAGATGGAAATTTGAAAGGGGTGTGGCGGGGAATAGGGGTGCCGATTAATTTTTAAAATTGGCTTGACTGCACTCGCAATCTTTATTTTGTGATCATGGTTACACAACAATCGCAATCATGATAGTATGCGTACGACAATTGCGGTAACTGAGGCCAATTTTTGGTCCTTTATTTTCCCCTTTCAGACCTCTAGTCAAATTCACCAAACTTTACCTTTCTGAACCTCATTCAAAACACCTTATAATTCCACAATTTCATGGATTAATCACAAACAAAAATTAAACTTACTCTACTAATCAAAATTCAATGGATAAGAGCCCTTTCGTTGCATTGATAAGTTGCCTCCCATCCAGCGCCTAATTTATCATCGATGCATGGCATTCTTCAACTTTCAAGTTGGGTCCTTGAGGGATCCCTCATCCACCTTCATGTCCACTACATCAATGACAGACACCACTTATAGTCCATGGTTTGTTTCCCGGTCTTACACACTTGAAAGGACACTTCATTATTTTGGATCCAAAACTTCATTTCTCCGTGCTCCATATCAACAATTTCTCATTCGGTTTATGAGAAAAGGCCTCCCAAGGATAATATGTATCTCTTGGTCGATTTCACAATCAAGCATAATAAAGTTTACTAGAACAATAAAGTGATCAACCTTTACCAAAACATCAAATAAGACTCCAACCGGTCTCTTGATAGAGTGGTCCACTATCAATAGCCTCATTCTTGTTGGAGTAGGAGTACCAAAACTAAGTCTTCGATAGATCATATATGGCATAAGATTGATTCTTTCACCAAGGTCACACAAGGATTTCTCAAATTTATGTGTCCCAATTATGCAAGGGATTGTAAATGCCCTGGGATCCTCTTTCTTTTCTACCATAGCAATAGTCATGATAGCGCTACACCCATGGATAACTTCAATAGTTTCACTATCAATAAGACATTTCTTTGACATCAACTTCTTCATTATCTTAGAATATCCCAGAATCTCTTGAGTGTCCTCTAGCAATGGGATATTAATTTAAAGATTTCTAAGCCTAGCAAGGAATGTCTTGAATTTGACATTATCCTCCTTCTTGAGTCTTTCAGGGAATGGAAAAGGAACCTTCATGGTAGGCAACGGATCATATTTTGGGTCATCACCCTCAACTATATTAGGATTTTTATCCTTATCAACCATCTATTCAACGTTTATTGTTTCTTCATCATCCCCTTCTTGAAATTTTGGAGCCTCCTCATTTGACTCAACCACATGCTTCTTCTTTATATTTTTTGGTTCAACCTTAGCCTCTTTCTCAACTTCAACCGCATAATCACCGAGGTTTTTTCCACTCCTAGTGATGATTGCCAATACATGGGCATCATTTTGTAGATTCACAATGGTATCACTAAGAAGTCCCCCTTTTCGTCTAGCATTACTTCGAGTGGAGATTTTGCCAATTTGGGTCTTTAATTGTTTGATTGAGGTAGAGTGTGATACAACTATTTGGTTGATTTGAGAAATGTCACCTTTTAATTCTTGAACCATTTTATCCGTCCCCTCCACTCTCATAAAGATTCTTGCTAATACATCTTCGGTCTTGAACTTTTCAGGATCAATGAGATTTGACTCTTTTCTCTTCACTCAGTCATAGGGGCATATGTCTATCATTCTCCCTTTCCTTTTCGCTCCAATTATGATCTCTATCACGCTATTTCCATTCTCTTTCACGATTGTTCCAACCTTGGTTCCTACCTTGCCTTTGGTAAGCCAGGTGGGAACCTCTCGGATAGTTTTCCAAGTATCTTATTTCTTCATTAAGGGCATTTGACAAATCTTTGTCATATCCTTTCTATGACCCGGCATTGACCATTTGGGTGCACCCATCTCATACTTTATAAGGAGTTCTAATTGTGTTATCATTTTGGCCATGTTTTTCTCTCTCTCTTCATCTTTCTTTCTTTGGTCTTTATCAACTTAGGAGGTGGTTGGGGCCCTTTATCTATCTCGGTGTCTCGGGCGTTCCACCCCCTATTTTGCTTTGTGACTTTCTCAAGCAAAGTTGAACCTACTGCATACGACAACTTTACAAGTGACCCACAGGATGTATTATCCACCATGGTTTTTTTTAGATGATCCAAAGTCGAATAGAATATTTTGAGAAGTATCTTCTATGAAAACACATGGTTGGGGCATTACAAAAGCTTTACATTAAATCTCTCCCACGCTTCATGTAGAGGTTCTCCATTTATTTAATGAAAATTTATGTTTCGTCTTGGAATTGCAACATCTTTGATGGTGGGAAGTATCGATCTAAAAAGCATCAGTAAGTTCTACCCATGTTGTGATGGAACTATTAGGGAGAGACCATAAATATAACACTACCTCATCCATTAGAGAAAATTGAAATTGGTTCAATCGTATGGACTCTTGTGATATGTGAGCAATGTTGAAAGGGGCACATACTTCCACAAAATTCTTCAAGTACATGTTTGGGTCCTCATGAGATTGAAACCCAAAGAGACCTTTCATATGTAGCATGTGAAACATAACATTTGTGAAATTGAATACCCTATTCCCTTTATTTGGTGGGATATAGATGGAACTCACATGCCCCACATCATAGAGTTTCTCCTCATCATCAAGGGGACTATTAAAGGTCCTGACATTACTTGCATGATCACTCACTGTGCCATGGAAACTATTGAAATCTCCTATAAAAAACAAAAACAACAAATAAAGTAGATAAAAACCACAACAGGTAAACCCAAAGCTACTATCAAAACCACACAAGAAAAAATTATGATTCACTCCTTGGCAACGATGCCATTTTGATCAAGCTCACCTATACCATTGTTTTTGTGTAGGACTATCATTGTCAAATATAATAACCCAACTTGAGTTAGGGTCAAATCCACAAGGAGTGTAACTATTATTCGAGTCCTATGTGAGTTGAAGGCTACTAAGTATTTACCCATAATGTAAACATAAAGTAAAACATAAATTAAAATTGGGGGTATGGTTTGACAAGTAGTTTGAACATAAACTACTTAAACTACCTATTTAGAGTAAAAATGTAGATAAGATTCCAATGGGAGAATAGTCTTGGGTATATGTTTTCCTAGGGGAAAATAAGGCATGGGTACATGAGAATCAAGCGTAAACTCTAGCTAATGACTATATGGGTAGGCTAGGTTATGGATTTTGATGTTAGTTTTTTAACCAAAAACAAGAATATCACCCATGGATCCTTTCGAATACCTCGTTGGTGTGGCAAACCAATCAACCCAAAACCTCAATTAGGCATCCCTATTTTTAGGAAGATGCCCAAGACAAAGAAAATTCACAATCAATCCTTATTTCTAAGACAATGTAAAGGAATAAGCTAACATCTAATTATTGTTCAAAAATACTTGTCACCCATATCCCTCTTTCAAGGATGATATGGGATATAAATGAATACATACATCTCTCTTTCGAGGATGATATGGGATTTTGGGAATTGAGGCTTTCACCCACAAATTACAATTTAACAATCAAGTATTAGTGAACCCAACATCATTAACAAAGAATCTACACTAACAATCAAAACACATACACATTTGCACCATATTAAATCATAACCCCAAGATAGATGTTTAACTACTCATGAAGTTTGAGAGAAGAAATACACCCAAATTGTCATTCAATACTTCCATTGAAGAGGTAAAGCAAAGATATCATCATATCCAACTTCAATTACAGCTAAAATCCTTGAAAATTAACTAAAGTAGCATTTCCTAATTTACTAGGGTTTTAACAATGCAAAAATTAAATTTTTATTGGAGATATCCCTAAAATAAAATGTTTTTTGCCCTTTGAAGGATTGGAACCAACTGTTTGAAAAGACCAATCTGCCCTTGGGATAATTTTGTACCAGTATGATCACTATTAGTTGATTACAATCACGACGCTCGCGATTGCATTGCACCTATCTCGATTGTCATGCTTTTACCTTGCCTTGACTTGCTATGTTCGCATCCCTCAAACTACAATTATGGTAATTGAGGTCGATCCTAGCTCCTAATTTTCAACTTTTGCACTACTTTCCCCTTTTTGTTCCATTTTTATCTCACTTCACTTATTTTCTTCCATTTACCTGTAAACCTGCAAACCATGGGAATTAGTGCATTCAAATGGAAAATTTTCCTCATTTACACGATTTAATTATAGTACTGTGCACCAGTTTAGATGTAAATGAGTGGTAAATTTACCATTCATCAGTGCTTAATTACACTGTCCTGGCTACAACTTGTCGTAACGAGCTGTAATCTATCGTTATGAGTCATCGCATGACACGTAGTCACTGGCAAGTATTTTTTAGCCTTTAAGTTGAGGGCACTTTGGACATTTCCTTCTTTACCCACATATACCCCACATCCTTAAAACACTTTTGGGGTAATATTTTAACACTTTAAAAAATCAAAAACCCTCCTTACTCTCTCAAATTCTTTCAAGCAAAACAAGTTAGGGTACCCTCAAGGTTGAGCATCTAAGGGTCAATTCAAGGTTTCTTCTCCAAAAAATGAGAATCCTTCAAGAATGTTACTCTTCCCTAATTATTACTTTACGAAAGGAATGAATTTGCATGGTTTAATTGGATGGTTTTGAATGTGAGTTTTCAGCATGGTTGAGGGTTTTGGAATGGTTTGTTTTTAAATTTATTTCCCATAATTTATTATGCATTGATTATGCTTTATTAATATTTTAAATTCGTGGGGTTCATAGGAATGGTAAATATACTAAGGGGTCATGGTTTTCCCCAAATTGATGGTTGAAAAATTGGAATTAGATTTGAATAATGGTGTTCCCTCAATCGGCTTGTGTAATGGCTTTTGATTATGGATTTTGGTGCTTGGTTTGACTTTCTCACCTATATATTGCATTGCATAAGTGGTTAAATAATGAACATGGATTGTAAAGGACTTGTTGGCAATGTTTGATTTAATGAACAAAAGGGGGTCGAGGCATTCCCTCATGTTAATGTGATTGTTATAACATAGAGATAAGATTTCAAGTGTAAGGGTATGATGATACCCATTTGTGCCTTAACGGTTGGTTCATTGGTTAATAAATGGGTTATGCATAACTTGTTTTAAATTTTACTTAATGGGGGTTATATAGTTAAGTCTAAAGGGGTGGGTCTTGGATGAGTTGTACTGGAAACTCAAGTTTGCCAAAAAGAGGTTTTGTTTTGATGACCTATGTGCATGGTTTACATAATTGATATATTTTTATCCTGGATTAACTTGGTGTCGGGACATTCCCTAGTCTTCCTTGATACCTTCGGTTTGTGCGACCAGCACACAGTGGGCCCTTTCAACAAGGAAAATTGAACCCATATAGCCCGTGGCTGCCTGTTTATGACAGCTGAGATACATTGTCCTGGATAAAAAAAAATCATGCCAAGTCTTGTTCCCTATCCCGACATATTATTATGTATGTGTATGTTGATGCTCGTGTGGTTTTGAATTTTATTTGAATTGGTATTATTTTATCCCCTATCCCTAAGCTTTATGACAGTTGAGATACATTGTCCAGGATAAAAATTTTCTTCATGCTAAGCCTTGTTCCCTATCCCGACATATTATTATGTATGTGTATGTTGATGCTCGTGTGTTTTTTAATTTTATTTGAATTGGTATTATTTTATCTCCTATCCGTAAGCTACATGCTAGTTCTCAACCCACTAATCATCTCTGAATGTTGTATCCCCATGTGATACAGGCACCGAAGATACTTCTACTTTTCCTGCACAGTGTTAGGTGAATCGTCTTAGTTTATCAATCGCTGGTGGTGAAGTGGTGATCTTCCATAGTATAAAAGACTTGCTCACTTCATATGTTTCCATTCATAGATTAGAATTGGGAGTTCACATTATCATTAACATTATCATTGTCATTGACATTTTTAAGGTAGGGGGCATGTCCCTACTTAGATTGTTTTTCAATTTTGTTAGTGGCTTTGTGGATATTTCTATGGTTGGGTGTTGTCTTATTGGTTGATATTTCATAGACTTTGTGTTTTTATTCATTCTATCGTCTTATATGTTCGAAATTCAGCCACTGTAGGTATGTTATTTTTTATTTGGCTAGGCAAAAGGGGTGGTGTTTGGTTCTCGGTGGACTTGAGATACCCATCATAGCCAGGCCCTAGTTTGGGTCATGAAAAAGTTGTTATCAGAGCGTAGGTTATTCATCATTGGGTATCCATAAAGCCATATCAAGTAGAGATTTATTATGGGTGTATAGCGTGACACACTTATAAGCTAGAGGCTATGAGGCATTTAGGAATATTTTCCTTTCTTGTTATCTACTTTCAGGGTCTAGAGTTTAACGTCATGAAATCTCCTCTAATTCCAATTTGTTTGCTTTTCATATCCCCAGAAGATCTGATGCTTGTGGAAACTCCTTTATCCCTTTTGAGGACAACGTGGACTAGGATCATCCTACTCCATGAATTTAGACCCGGTCTAGGGTCACTGGTTATGATTGCCTAAGTGGAGTTCCACCGTCCCTACTGATCCCTTTCTTGCCAGTAATACTCCTGCTTTTTCACTTTTAGGAGATGTTACTACTATTGATCCAGTTGGTGATATCTCAGTCACGTCAGTCGGGTCCTGTTGGTGCTGCTATAACCTTTTTTTCTGAGGCCAATAGGATTGGACAGTATATGAGGTTGAATACTCTGACCATTACTGTCTCTAATGTTTAGGAAAATCCTCAAGGGTTTATACATGAAATGGAGAAGATTCTCCATATGATGCATGCTTCTATTTTTTAGGGTATGGAATTAGTTGTATACCAACTTAAAGATATGGCGTATCAGTCATTTAAGGAGTGGGATAGTCTAGGGGTGAGGGTGCGGAGTTGGCATTATGGGAGGATTTCTCAAGTATTTTTCTCGATCTCTACTTTCCTCAGGAGTTAAAGGAGGTGATGGATAATGAATATGTGAGTTTGTAGTAAGGCAAGATGTATTTGAAGGAGCATGCCTTAAAGTTTCATCATTTGTCTTGTTATTCTCTTGAGCTACTATCTAATATGAGGGCTAAGATGAGGAAATTTGTTTTGGGATTATCTCAAGACTTGGTGTTGGAGTGAAAGGCCACCTTTCTAAATAATGACATAGATATCTCTAGGTTGGTGGTGTATATGAAATAAGTAGAGAATAAGGAAAAAAAACAGGTAGATGTTGGGGAGAGGTAGAGTAAGAGATCCTAATTTTTTTAGCAGGGCGGAGGCCAGTAGAGTAGTGGTAAGGATGGCAGGCAGTGGTCTAAGAAGTAGTGGGGGAGTTCTAGTTCATATTCTATGGCTAGTGCTCCTTATCATAAGTCATCAAGAGATTATCTTTTCCATAACAATAATGTGTTTATGTCACAAGGTGACTAATCTCATGCTAGTGGGGCCCAGCCCTCCCCATCCCATCCTCCTTGTAGAATATCTGGACAGTTGCACCATGGATTTTGCGCTGAGGGGAGGAATAAGTGTTTCAGATGTGGTAAACTTGGCCATATTCAGGGGAACTGTCCTTCGATAGATGTTGATACGGTGGAAAATAATATCCCAATTGCTACTTCTTCTGCTCCTGCACCAAAGGGTGCTACATCTATCTCCGGGACTAGTTGGAACTCTCTATATGCTTTTGCCATCCATCAGGATTTTGAGGCTTCTCCTGATGTCGTTACTGGTATGTTAAAACTGTTCTCTCGTGATGTATATTGTCTACATGATCCTGGGTCTACTCTCTCTTATGTGACCCCATATGTGGCTATTCATTTTGGTTTTGATCCTGAGTGTAGTCCAGATCCGTTTTTAGTGTCTACCCTAGTGGGTGACTCTATTGTGTCTAGAAGAGTCTATAGGAGTTGTGTGGTATCTATCTGCGGTGGGGAGACATTAGTGGATCTGATAGAGTTGGACATGATAGATTTTGATGTGATTCTGGGGATGGATTGGTTGTACTCATGCTATGTATATTTGGATCATCGGACACGAAGGGTCTATTTTTCCCACTTGAGTCGGTGATTGAGTGGGAAGGTAGTTCTCTAGTGCTTAAGGGATGTTTCATTTCTTATCTAAGGGCACATATATTGATTTCTAAGGGGTGTCTCTAATATTTGGTGCATGCTAAGGATTCTAGAACCCAAGGTCCTTCCCTAGAATCTGCCCCTGTGGTCTTTGAATTTCTGGAGGTATTTCCTGATGATCTTCTTGGTGTTCCACCCATTAGAGAAATGAATTTTCATGACCAGAACTAGGGCCTGACTGTGACGGGTATCTCAAGTCCAACAAGGAACAAAGACCACCACCAAATACCAAAACCACTGACTATACCTTATAACCCTTGTCGGATCGATTCCGAACATATAACAAGATAAAAGAATCCAATCTTAAAGATATTATAATAGTCTTTAAGAAAAAACAACCAAACACAAACCAAATCATACCACCCATGCCCACAGTAGCCCAAACAAAGCCTCTACCAAATGAGTACCAATAAAACGTCGGGACATGCCCCCTATTTGATAATGAAAATCACAATGATAATGTTAATGTTAACTCTTCAATTCTAAATTATGGAAAGAAACTGATGAAATGACTAAGTCTTCTGGAGGAATGAAAGCTCACCACTTCACCACCAAAGATCAACGAACCGGGCTGATCCACCTAACACTACGCAGGAAAAGTAAAAGTTGCACTAGCACCTACATCACATAGGGATGCAGCGCTCAGAGACGGTTATTGTGGTGAACACTTGCATGTACTCAGGGATAAAGATAAAGTAATTCCATTAATCAAAACCAAGTAAAATTAATGCACGTAACCATATGCAAGTACATATACATATATGCCTTAAGTTGGGATAGGCAACAAGTTTACTCATAAAGTAAAACTTTTAACCTGGATTATGTAGCTCAACTATCATAATAGGCACCCACTGGCTATATGGGTTCAGCTCCCATGCTGAAAGGGCCCCAGTGCGTGTTAGTCTCACGTACCAAAGAAAATCCGAGGGAAAGCTAATCCATCTAGGCAATTATCCATCCTAAATTATATCAAGTGTGACTTATGCACACAGGTCATCAAGATTGAACCTCATGTTGGCAAACACGAGTCTTAAGTACAAGTAATCCAAGACCCACACCTTTATGGAATTGCTACATAACCCCCATTGAGACTAATTTAAAACAAGTTGCACATAATCCCAATTATTGAACAATGAACCAACCGTTAAGGCACACACGGGTATCGTTATACCCTTTACATTCAAGTTAAATCCTATGGAAAAACAATCATGTTTATCCTGGGTCAACTCCATGACCCCATTTAGTTCATAAAATAAATTTGGAGGAATAACTTGACCTCCTTTAGTTCATTAAAACCATAGTTTGTGAAAACATAGTTCCATAAGGTTCAATTCAACATCATAATTCCACAATTAAAATTCCCACATTTCTCATAACTGAAAACCAGTTTCACTATACAGGGTTGGGATCATAACCACATCAAGAGTCAAAAGTTTAAGAAATCACAATTTCAAAGTTCATTCACCATACCCATGCACCGACATGTTCAAAACCATATTTAAAGCATGAATAATCATAATTAAACCATGGGAAAACATCATTCAACCACAAACATTCAAAACCCCCAAGCCTTGCTTCAAAACCATAATAATACCATGAAAGTTGTACCTTAAAACATGTGATTTTAATAAAATAACAATGGGTAAGAGTAACATACCTTAATCACCAAGAAGTATGGAGAGAAATCACCCTTGAAAGACCTAATTGATTAGCTTGATGAAAATCCTAAGAATTCTTGACCTTGAGAATTTGGGAGTGTTTTGAGAGGTTATTTGATGTGTTTACGATATCAAATGATGCCCTAAAGAAGTTATAAGACGTGGGATTTAAGTTGGGCAAGATAGGAAATGTACAGAATGCCCTCAACTTAAAAGCTGGGAAAGCCGCCTTTGGTTATGAGTCAACCTCTTGACTCGTAACCACACCTTATGACTCGTAACCACGAGTCGTAACCAAGATAGTGATTAGGACCCCCATATACTGCGTACCTTACAACTCCACCAACCAACTCATAATGAGATCTTACGAATTATAAGGTCTAGTCATGATCTACACAAAACCCAAATTAATTGAACACTAGACATTCGACAATTTGAACCTACGACTAGTAACATATCCTCATAAGTCGTAGTGAGCCACTCGTACTCTAGGCAAAACCTTGCCACTAAGTTTTTGATTTGGTGATGACTAGAGTCCTAAGACTCATAACCACATCTCACAACTCATCACCACGAGTCGTGACCAAGGTAGTGAGCCCAAAGGTCAAGAAGTTTTCAAAGTCCAAAAATCTGGAGCATTACATTCTCCCCCACTTGGATCATTCGTCCTTGAATGATGGGTCAAGGCAACATAAGCATGATTGGACTCCATATACCTCCACTCTTACCTTTAACCAAGTTAAAAAATAATGATTCCATGGAAATTACCCTTTCCTTTAAAGAGGTTAGAAAACAAAGATGTTAACAATAATACATACCTTAGGCATGATTTTCCAGACGGGGAACAAGAACGAATACTTGGATTTCATGTCCTCTTTAGCTTCCCAAATGGCCTCTTCAACCTTGTGGTTCCTAAAAAGAACCTTTATCAAAGCAACATCCTTCGTCCACAATCGACGATCTTGTCGATACAAGATTTCAACCGAGACTTCCTTATAAATCAAGGATTTTAAAATACCCAACCCCTCAAGAGGGATAACCTGCGAAGGATCACCCAAGCACATTCTCAACATTGAGACATGAAACAGCAGATGAATGGCCTCAAACTAGAAGCTGACTCAAACTCATACGCAACACTACCAACTCTCTTCCACACCAAGTATGAACCAACATATCGAGGACTGAGCTTTCCCTTCTAAGCAAACTGCATCACCCCCTTCATAAGAGATATCCTTAAGAACACCCAATCCCTAACCTCAAATTCTAACTCCCTATGTCTAAAAAATGCATGGGACTTTTGACAACTTTGGGCGATCTTAAGCCTATCTAGAATAACCTTAACTTTTCCATGTCCTGGTAAACTAAGTCAGGACCAAACAACTCATTTTCACCAACTTCATACCACCTACTAAGAGAACGACACCTCCTAATGTAACACCACAAAAGGAACCATACCAATGCTAGAGTGATAACTATTATTATACGCAAACTCTATGAGAGGCAAATGACCGACCCAACTACCACCATAATCAATCACACAAGTCTGAAGCATATCTTCCGAGACCTGAACCATACTTTTCACTTGCCCATACATCGGCGGGTGAAATGCAATACTAAGGCTCTCCTTACTTCATAAACCTCTCTAAAACGATCTCTAATAGTGAGATGAGAACTATGTACAATGATCCAAAATGATAGCAACTAGAGAACTATGCAACTTAACGATCTCTCCAAGAAAGAACTTGGCATAACCGTCAGCCAAATAATTAGTCCTCACCAGAAAGAACTGAGTACACTTAGTCATCTATCCATGATGACCCAATTTGAATCAAACTGATTAGGAGATCGAGGAAGGTCGGTAACAAAGTCCATATTGATTATCTCCTATTTCTATAAAGGCAACTCAATCTCCTGATATAACATACCAGGCCTTAAGTGCTTAATCTTCACCTGTTGACACACCACGCACTTAGCCACAAAATTGGCTACATCCCTCTTTAAATTATTCCACGAATAAATCTCCTTAAGATAAATATAATTCTTTGTTGAACCAGGATAAATAGTATTATGCGACCTATGAGCCTCGACCAAGATCCTTTCTTCTAATCCATCTATGTCAAGAACGCATAGTATGCCTTGGTACCTCAAGCTACCTCGCCACCAATGAAAAAAGATACAACCTTTTGCTGACCTATATCACCCTTAATCTTTATTAAGATAGTATCCGGTACCTACTTCTCCTTTATTTCAACAAAAAGGGATAACTGTGCCACCTGATGCACAAACACACCACCATCCTTAGAGTCCAAGAGACGAACCCCAAGGTTAGCCAAATAGTTAATAGCCTTCAGTAATTCCCGCTTATCGTTATCCAAATAAGCTAGACTTCTCATACATAACCTGCTAAGACTATAAGCAACTATGTTAGTTTTACCTGGATGGTAATGGAGACTTATGTCATAGTCATTAAACAACTGAAGACACCTTTTTTTCCAGAGATTAAGCTCTATCTATGTGAACACATATTGCAGAATCTTATGATCAGTAAAGATATCCACATAAACTCCATAGAGATAGTGATGTCAAATCTTAAATGCGAACACAACAACTAACAACTCCAAATCATGAGTTAGGTAGTTCTTCTTATGAACCTTCAACTTTCTAGAAGCATAGGCCACCACCCTACCATACTGCATCAGCAGGCACCCAAGTCCCACATGGTATGCCTCACAATAGACCGTAAATCCATAATTACCCTCGAGCAAGGTCTAAACTAGAATTGAAGTCAACTTATCTTTCAGCTTCCCAAAACTCCCTTCACAATCCTCAAACCATAAGAATTTCACCTTCTTCTGGGTCAACTTAGTCAATAGGGCATCTATAGTCAAGAAACTATCTAAAAGTTTCCTACAGTAACTGATTAAACCCAAGAAGCTTTAAATATCAATTGGAGTCGTGGGTCTAGGCCACATCTTAACCACTTCAACTCTCTGCGAATCCACCATAATCCCTTCACTAGAAATTATATATCTCAAAAAAGTAAAAACTTTCTACCAGAATTCATATTTAGAAAATTTATCATACAACTGTTGATCTTTCAGGGTCTGTAACACGATGTAGAGGTGATTAGCATGATTTGCCTCACTCTTAAAGTACACTAGAATATCATCTATGAATACAATAATGAACAGATCCAGGAACTAGCAAAAGACCCTATTCATCAAGTCCATGAATTCCGCTAGGGCATTGGTCAACCCAAAAGACATGGCCAATAACTTATAATGACCATATCAAGTTCTGAAGGTAGCCTTAGGGATATCCACTTCCCTAATCTTTACCAGATAATAACCCGACCTAAGATTAATCTTAGAGAAATATCTAGCACCCTGAAGCTTATCAAACAAATCATCAAACCGAGGAAGAGGGTACTTATTCTTTATCATCACATTATTCAACTGACGGTAATCAATACACATCTGCAGGGAACCATCCTTCTTACTCACAAACAAAATAGGCATATCCCATGGAGACACACTAGGATGGATAAAACCCTTATCTATGAGATCTTTCAACAACTCCTTAAGCTCCTTCATATCAGCAAGAGCCATTCTATATGGAGGGATAGAGATAGGGTGAGTGTATGGAAAAATATTAATCCCAAAATCAATTTTTCTATCGGGAGGGACACCAGGAAGATCATCAGGAAAAACCTTGAGAAATTCATTAACCATAGAAACAAATTCTAATGAAGGACCCTCTAAGTTAGAATCTTTAACCTAAACAAAATGATAAAGACACCCTTTTGAAATCAACTTTTGGGCTCTAAGATATAATATGAACCTCTCTTTAGGCCCTAAGTAACCCCCTCCACATTCAATGACCGACTCATTAGGGAATCTAAAAATGAACTAACCAATCTAACAATCTAAAGAGGCGTAACATGAATACAACCAATACATACCCTATATGACATCAAAATCAATCATGTCTAACTCTATCAAATCTACCAGAGTTTCTCTACCACCAACGGATATAACGCATACCCTATAGACTCTTTTAGCAACCATAAAGTCACCCACTAGGGTAGATATAGAAAAGGGATTAGGAATACACATAGGACCAAAACCAAAATGCACAGCCACAAATGAGGCCACCTAAGAAAGAGTGGACCCTGGATATAGTAAATAGTACACATCACAAGCAAAGAGTTTTAACATAACAGTAATGACATCAGGACATGCCTTAGAATCCTAGTGAGAAGAAGAGTGTACAAGCGATTCCAACCAATGTTTGTACTAGACTCAAAAGCGGCACCTTTTTGTGTAGAAGCTGATGAAGAGGCAACAAGAACCTTATTTACCCCTGTAGCAACATCACCTAAAGGGTAGTTCCTCTAAAAGTGGCTAAGATAACCGCATCTAAAACACTTATTCTTACAATCATAACAAAATCCATGATGCAACTGCCTACAGAATCTACACGGAGGATAGGATGGAGCCAACTAAGCTCTACCTATCTTAGATTAGGCACCTTGTTCCCTAGAACCATCTCCACTCTAAAAATAATGATCACCCAATGACGTCGGATAAGGACCACTAGCCATAGAGTAGGAACCAAAACTGCCCCACTTTTTCTTAGACCACTTTCCTCCATCCCTACCACTTTAAGGACCGGAGTCATTCAAAGCGAAAAAAGTTTCGATCACAACTTCTCAAACAAAATAAATTAGGGAAAAAACATTCGCAATATCACTCTCTCAAAGAGAGAGAGAGGTGTGAAAGTAATAGACTTATGTTATGGCCCCCCCGACTTATGGCCTTTACGCTACTACTATTGTGATGTGAGCAGTTTAAATTGCTTGAATCTTTCTCAATCATTGGGTTATGGGTGTTTGTAATTGGAGTTAACCAGACTCTGATTACAACTACCCTCTTGGACACCCTCCCATTTATGGGATTTTACCAAAAGGGACTACGTGCTGGCCTCCACCCTAATTGTAAAATCTAAATTTCTTACTTTGCCTCTCTCCTATCTCCACCTGCTTCTTCTTTTCTACCTCAACCTGCTACATATACATAACTAATCTGGAGATATCCATATCCTTGTTAACCAAGCATCCTTACTCTCTAAAATCAACTCACGGGACTACCCAGAAGCAAATTTCCTTATTCAAGCTATCATGCTAGACGCTAAATCGGGAGCATATTGAAACAACTGATGAAATTTCAAGGCATACTCATTGACCATCATACAATCTTGTTTTAGATTAAAATTTTTTTCTTCTTTCTCTTTCCTCAACCCTTTGAGCAAAAAAACAACCTAGAAAAGCATAGAGAAATTATCCCATAGTGGGATTCAACATTATTTCTCCTAGACTGTTCCCATTTCTCATACTATTGGTATGCTACATCCTTCAAATAATAACCAGTGAACTCTACACCCTCAATATCTAAATCTTGAATAATCTGGAAGATCTTCTCCATCTCATAAAGAAAACCATAAGAATCCTCCTCAACCTTAACACAAATAAAAGTTTGAGGACTCAACCTCAAGAACTGGCCAACCTTTGTGGCCTCAGGAGATAAAATACTATGCTTAGACTGTGAAGCTATCAATTGATCCAAAATATGAACAAACTAATGAAACTCAATATTTAACACATCAGCCTGAGGCGCTCGAGGAGGACTAGAGGGAACCGGTGGAACTCTAGGAGGAAAATCAAGAACTGGACCCCTAGATCAAGTTTGAACCCTAAAAGCAGAGAGAGTCCCATCAATGTTGTCCTCAAGTGGGACAGAGAAATTTCCATGAGATTTAAAATATCTGGGAGGCATTCTCTAAAATACAAGCAAACGAGAATTAGAGAAAACCATGACGTTAGACTCAAAAGACCAAAATAAGACAACAAAAAAGAAAACATTCCTAAATGTCTCATAGCCTTTTCCTTAATTATAAGTATGGCGCGCTACATACACATAAAAGAGACTTTACTCGAGACGTCTTTGTGAACACCAACTGATCATGAACATAGTGCTTGGATACCATCTTTTCATGACTCAAACTAGGGCCTGGTAGTGACAGTTATCTCTAGTCCAACGAGGACTGGAGACCACCCCTAAATACCTAAACCACCAAATATACCTTACATTCCTTGTTGGATGAATTCCAAACATATAACAAGATAAGAGAATTTATTCTTAAAGACATTATAATAGTCTATAACTAAAACCAACCAAACCATATCATACCACCCTGTCCACAATAGTCCAAACAAAGCCTCTACCAAATGAGTACTAATAAAACATTGAGACATGCCCTTGACTCCGACAATAAAAAATACAATGATAATGTTAATGTGAACACTTCAATTCTAAAGTATGGAAAGAAATTTATGAAATGACTAAGTCTTTTAGAGAAATGAAAGCTCACCACTTTACCACCAAAGACCAACAAATCGAGAAGATCCACCTAACTCTGCTCAGTAAAAGTTAAAATTGCTCTGGCGCCTACATCGCATGGTGATAAAGCATTTAAAGATGATTAGTGGGGTGAATACTAGCATGTACTCAGGGATAAAGATAACGTAATGCCATCAATATAAAACCAAGTAAAATTAATGCACGTAACCATATGCAAGTACATATATATATATCTCATTCTGGTATAAGGAATGATTTTAATCATAAAGTAAAACTTTTAACCTAAACTATGTAGCTCAATCATCATAATCGACACCCATGGTCTATATGGGCTCAACTCCCTCTGCTAAAAGAGCCCTGGTGCATGTTAGCCTCATACACTAGAGAAAAGCTGAGGGAAAGATAAGCCATCTAGCAATTATCCATCCTAAAATATCTTAAGTGTGACTCAAGCGTATCGGTCATAAAGAACAAACCTCATGTCGACAATCACGAGTTTCTAGTACAAGTTATCCAAGACCCATACCTTCACGGCATTGCTACATAACCCCCATTAATCCCAATTTAAAACATGTTCCACATAATCCTAATTATTGATCAATAAACCAACCGTTAGGCTTACACTGGTATCACCATACCCTTCACTTACAAGTTAAATTCCATGACAAAACAATCATGTTTAACCTGGGAAAATGCCAACCCCAATTTAGTTCATAAAATCAATTTGGAGGAATATATTGACCTCCTTTGGTTCATTAAAACCATAGTTTATGAAAATATAGTTCCATGAGGTTCTATTCAACATCATAATTTCACAATTCAAATTCCTATATTTCCCATAATTGAAAACTAGTTTAACCATATAGGGTTGGGGTCATAACCACTTCAAGAGTCACAAGTGTAAGAAATCTCAATTTCAATGTTCATTCACCATACCCATGTACCCACATTCTCAAATCTATATTTAAATCATGAATAATCATAATTAAATCATGAAAAAATATCATTCAACCACAAGCATTAAAAAACCCTAACCTTTGTTTCAAAACCATAAAAATACCATGAAATTTAAACCTTAAAACATGTTATTTTAATAAAATAACAATGAGGGAAAAAGTAATATGCCTTAATCACCCAGAAGTACAAAGAGAAATCACCCTTGAAATCCCCAAATAATTAGCTTGATAAAACCCTAAGCGTTCTTGACCTTGAGAATTTGGGAGTATTTTAAGAGGTCATTTGATGTGTTTATGATAGCTAATGATTCCCTAAATAATTTATAAGAAGTGGTTTTTAAGTTGGGAAAGAGGGGAAATGTCTAGAATGCCCTCAACTTAAAATTTAGAAAATGCCGCCTTTGGTTACAAGTCAACCCCTTGACTCATAACCACACCTTATGAATCATGACCATCCACCATAACCAAGAAATTCCTATGACTTGAAACCACATCTCAGGACTTATCACTATGAGTCGTGTCCAAGACAGTGAGCCCAAACCTAAAGAATTTTTCAAGGGCCAAAAATCAGGGGCGTTACATTGATTTTGTGATTGATCTTGTTTTGAAAACTCTCCCTATCTCTATCCCTGCTTACAGAATGTCTTTGATAGAGTTGAAATAACTTAAGTAGCAATTGAAAGATCTCCTTTACAAGGGTTTTATTTTCCCTAGTGTTTCTATGGAGGGTGATCCTATGTTTTTTGTGCATAAAAAAGATGGGTCCCTTAGATTGTGCATAGATTATCATCAATTGAATAAGGTGACTATGAAGAATAAGTATCCTCTTTTTTAGGATTTACAACATCTTTGATCAGTTTTAAGGTGCTAAGCACTTTTTAAAGATTGACCTTTGGTGTGGGTACCATCAGTTGTAGATTAGGGAGGTGGATATCCTAAAGAATACCTTTCAAGCCAGATGTGGTCATTTTGAGATTTTTGTGATGTTCTTTGGTTTGACTAATGCCCCAATGGAATTTATGGATCTTATGAACCAGGTTTTCCATTAGCTCTTGGATTTGTTCATAATTATGTTTATTGATGATATTTTGGTGTATTTTAAGAGAGAGATGGATCATATTAGTCACCTCCATATAGTGTTACAAACCTTGAAAGATCAGTGGTTGTATGCAAAATTCTCTATGTGTGTGTTCTAGTTTTATGTTATGACCTATTTGGGTCATGTTGTTTGTAGTGAAGGGATCATGGTGGTTCTTTGGAATGATGTAGTAGTTATGAGGTGGCCTAGACCCATGACTCCAACCAACATTTGAGAGCTTCTTGGGTTTAATCGGTTATTATAGAAGGTTTATGGAAAGCTTCTCTTCTATTAATGTCCTATTGATAAAGTAAACTTAGAAAAAGGTGACATTCTTCTGGTCTGATGCTTGTGAGGGTAGTTTTGAGAAGTTGAAGGATAAGTTAACTTCAACTTTAGTTTTGAACCTACCTGAGGGTACTGATGGTTTTGTTGTTTATTATGATGTGTCTTGGGTGAGACTGGTTTGTGTGTTGATGTAGCATGGCAAGGTGGTTGCATAGGCTTCTAGGTAGTTAAAGGTGCATAAGAAGAACTATCTAACACATGTTTTGGAATTGTTGGTTGTGGTTATTGTTTTGAAGATTCGACATCACTATTTGTATAGGGTTCATGTTGACATCTTCTTACAGTAGAAAAGTCTACAGTATGTGTTCACCCTAAAGGATTTAAATCTTAGACAAAGGAGATGTCTTGATTTGCTCAAGGTCTATGACATGAGTCTTTACTATCATCCATGTAAAACTAATGTGGTTGTTAATGTTCTTAGAAGGTTATTTATAGAAAGCTTACCTCATATAGATGAGAAGAAAAGAGGTTTGGTAAAGGATATTCACTATTTGGATAATCTTGGAGTTTGTTCCTTAGACTCTGATGGTGGTATAATCATGAAAGAGGTGGTGAAATTAGTCGTTGGTGCTGAGGTGAAGAAGAAACATGTCTTGGACCCTATATTAATATAGATCAAGGATGATGTGGGTCACAAGAAGGTGATGGATTTTGAGATCAGTGGTGATGGCATCTTGAGGTACCATGGTAGATTATGTATTCCAGATGTTTATGGGCTATGAAAAAGGATCTTGGCTGAAGATCATAACTCGAGGTACATTCTTCAACCTAATTAGACAAAGATGTATCATGACTTGAAGGAGATTTATTGGTGGAATAACTTGAAGAGGGATGTGACCAATTTTGTGGCTAAGTGCATGCTTTGTGACAAGTGAAGGTGGAGCACATGTGGTCTTGTGGTTTGTCTCAAGAGATTTAATTTCCCGTGCTTAAATGGGAAGTGGTTAATGTGGATTTTGTAACTGGTCTTCTGCTATCTTGCCCTCAGTTAGATTTCCTTTGGGTCATCATGAGTAGGATGACTAAGTCAACTCATTTCTTTCCAGTGAGAACTAATTATTATGCGGAGGATTACGGTAAGCTTTTAATTGAGGAGATTGTAAAGTTATATTGTACTCTAATTTCCATCACATTTGATTGAGGTACTCAGTTTTCATCTCATTTTTTGTGTTCTTTTCAGAGGGTTTTTGGGATTAAGGTGAACCTTAGCACCCCTTTCAACCCCTAGACAAATGGACAAGCAGAAAGGATAATTCAGATATTTGAGGATATGCTAAGGTCTTATGTGATTGATTTTGGTTGTAGCTGGGTCGAGTATTGCCTATAATTGAGTTTACATATAGTAATATCTATTACAATAGTATTGGGATGGTTCCATTAAGGCATTGTATGGTCAGAGTTGTAGGTCTGCTATTGGGTGGTTTGAAGTTAGTGAGGCCTTATTGTTTGACTAGATTTTGTTCACCAAGCAATGGAGAAGGTGAATGTGATTCGAGATAGGCTTAAGACCGCCAAGAATTGACAAAAGTCATATACGGATATGACATGAAGGGATTTGGAGTTTGATGTGGATTATTTTCTAAAAGTATCTCCTATGAAGTGAGTGGTGTGGTTTGGAAGTAAAGGGAAGATCTTTCCCCATTATGTTAGCCCATATCATGTTTTGAGAAGAGTTGTGAAGGTTGATTATGAATTGGAATTTCCTTATTAGTTTGGATTCTATTCATCGGTTTTCCATGCGTTAATGTTAGAGAAGTGTGTGGGCGATCCTTCTTTGGACATTCCAATATAGAGTGTTGGTGACTTTGATTCCTTTTCCTACGAGAAATTCCTGATGGAGATTTTTGATTGGCAAGTTAGCCGATTGCGAACAAAAGATGTGGCTTCCACAAAGGTTCTATGGTGGAACCAAAAGTATGGAGAAGCTACTTGGGAGGCTGAAGAGGACATGAAGTCCAAATACCCATTCTTGTTTCCTACTTTAGATATTCATGCTTGTGGTATACGTATTTCTTAATATCTTTGTTATCTGACTTTGTTAAAGGAAATTATGATTCCCTTAATATTTTTGATTTCTTTATTTGTTAAAGGTAAGTGTGTGTATATTATGTGTCAAACCGTTCTAATGAAGCCTTTTCCCATAATTTGGGGATGAATGATCCTAGGGGGGAGAATGTATCACCCCAGATTTTGTTCCTTGAAAATTTCTAAAATTTTATCCTCACTATCCTGACTATGACTCACTCTTTCATAGGGATTCTTATGAGTTGTATGCCCCAAATCATATCCTAACTAATGCATGTGAGTACGAGTGTCTCCCAATGAGATGCTTGAACTTTTTACATGTCATGATGTCCAAACCGTAGTCATATCAGTATATGTTCCAAGTGTTGTTGTCCTGGTGACACTAGGAAACTATGAGTTGTAGGGTATCCTAATGAGTAGTATGATGTAAGTTGTAAGGTCAACATTATTTGTGCCTAATTACACTGTCTTAGCTAAGAATCATGGTAATGATTCATAATGTGTCGTTACGAGTCGTAACATGACCCATAGTCAATGCCGATAATTTTTCAGCCTTTAAGTTGAGGGAAATTTTGACATTTCCCTCTTTACCTACTTAGACCTCACATCTATAAAACACCTTTTGGGAAATATTTTAACACTTTAACAAATCAAAAACCATCTTTACTCTCTGAAATTCCTTTAAGCAAAGCAAGCTAGGGTTCCCTAAAGGATGAGCATTTAGGGGTCAATTCAAGGTTTCTTCTCAAAAAATTGAGAATCCTTTAGGTATGTTACTCTTCCCTAATTATTACTTTACGAAAGGAATGAATTTACATGGTTTAATTGGATGGTTATGAATTTGAGTTTTAAACATGGTTGAGGGTTTTGGAATAGTTTGTTCTTAAATTGTTTTCCCATAATTTATTATGCATTGCTTATACTTTATAAATGAATTTGAATTTGTGGGATCCATGGGGATGGTGAACAAACTAAGGGGCAATGGTTTTCCCCAAATTTATGGTTGAAAAATTAGAATTGGAATAGAATAATGGTGTTCCCTCAACCTACTTGTGTAAATGGCTTTGAATTATGGATTTTGTCACTTGGTTTGACTTGCTCACCTATGTTATTGCATTGAATAAGTGGTTAAAAAGTGAACACAAATTTTAAAGGCCTTAGTGGCTATGTTTTATTTAATGAAGAAAAGGGGGTTGAGGCATTCCCCAAGTTAATATGATTATTATGGCACTGAGATAACCTTGCAAGGGTAAGGGTATGATGATACCTATGTGTGCCTTAATGGTTGGTTCATTTATTAATAAATGGGTTATACGAACTTGTTTGAAGTTGGGCGTAATGGGGTTTATGTAGATAAGACATTATGGTATGGATCTTGGACGACTTGTACTGGAAACTCGTGTTCGCTGACATGAGGTTTGGTCTTTATGACCTGGGTGCATGGTTCATGCTATTGATATATTTGTATCTTGATTTACATGGGATTGGGTTATTCCATGGTATTCCTTAATACCTCCAGTTTGTGCAACCAACACGCATTGAGGCCCTTTTAGGAGGGGGAGCTAAATCCATATAGCCCATGGGTTCCTATTTATGATGGTTGAGCTAAATAGTCCAGGATAAAGTTTTACTTTATGTTATGCATTGTTCCCTACCTCGACATATTATTATGTATGTATATGTTGATGCTCATATGGTTTTGAATTATATTTGACATGGCATTATTTTATCCCCTATCCCTGAGTTCCATGCTAGTGCTTAACCACTAACCATCTCCGGACGTTGTATGCCTACGTGATGAAGGCACCGAAGATAATTCTACTTTTCCTACCCAATGGTAGGTGGATTGGCTTGGTTCATTGATCATTGGTGGTGAAGTTGTGAGCTTCTATTCTCCGAAAAGACTTGGTCATTTCATTTGTTTCCATTCATAGATTAGAATTGAGAGTTCACATTATCATTAACATTATCATTGTCATTGTTAGGGTCGAGGGCATGTTGCAACTTAGATTGGTTTTGGGTTTTATGAGGGTTTGTGGATATTGTTGTGGTTGGGTGTTGTCTTGTTGGCTGATATTTCATAGACTTTGAGTTCTTATTCATTCTATATCACTATATTTTAGGAATTCAGCCATTGTAGGTGTGTTATGGTTCCATTAGTCTAGGCAAAGGGGGTGTTTCCGGTCCTCGGTAGATTTGAGATGACCGTCACGGCCAGGCCCTTGTTTGGGTCATAACATTTTACCTCTTTTTAAGAAGTCTACACAATGGATGGTCAATCTTTTAGAAGTCCTTAATGAAGTGCCTATAGAACCCGGTATAGCAAAGAAAACTTCTAACACCCTTTACGGAGATAGGTGGAGGCAACTTAGTAATCACCTCAACCTTTGCTTGATCAACTTAAAGTATGGGAGTGGTAATCGCAATCAATAAACAATGTAAGGAAGTGGTGATCTTGAGTTGCCACTGCGACCGCAGGGTGGCAACTGCGACCAGAAAAGTGTGATCGTGATCATCGAGCCAGCTATCAGAGGAAAACTTATCATTTCACGTTGTTGAGTCCTAAAATATTAAAGGCTCAATTCTTCAAATTTTCAATATCTAATTTTCCCATTTTGGAGATAAAAACACTTTACATTTAGTGAATAAACAATTGTTGGTATCATTCCAAGTAAGATTTGGTTATAGATTGAAACTGATGTTTCGATTTATACTTATTTTGCTTATGATGAATGAAATGCATGTTAATTTGGGTATATTTCTTCTTTTTAATTTCATGGGTAACTAAATTTATATCTTGGTGTTATGTTTGATTTAGGTGGTGAATAATGTGTGGGTGTTGATTGTTGTCTTACTCCATGTTTGAATTGATAATTGAGAGTGGAAACGTTAATTGTGTTTGATCCTATATCATCCTTGAAAGAGGTATATGGGTGAGGAGTAATTGTGAAGAACAACTTGAATTAGCTTCTTTCAAACGCATCATCTTAGAAATAAGGGTGTTTTTTGAGTCAGCTATCTTCACAAGCATCATCTTAGAAATAAGGATGCTAATTTCAGGTAATATATTGGTATACTTTACATGATCAAGAGGTGATCGAAAGAATCCATGAGTGAAATTTGTTTTTTTATCAGAAGGTTAACACTAAGTCCCTAAATTGATCCTACCTAAAACACTTAGCTAAAACTTGGACAAACTATTGATTACCCATGCATGAATACCACCTAGGATAGAATAACCTCAAAATGTCTATCTATTTGGTAACATCGATCAATTGTTTGATCTCTTATTGGTTTCATTTATCATTATGATTAACAAAGTTCAAAATCAAGCCCCCAAATTTATTTTCATGTATTGTTTAATTCTTGCATTATGATTTAAAACATAATTAACTCTTAACACATAAAAGCTTTGAAAACTATGTTTGCACTCCTCAAGGATTAGACCCCGACTGATGATGATGATATATCGACAATGTCCACTTTGAACAAAATTTTTAGTGTAAGTTGAGTGTTATCACGAAATTAAGGAATCGTTGTCAGACCAAAACTCCTAGTAAACAACTTTGGATGAGAATTCCAATAGCCTCATCAGTTTTGGAGCTTTGATTTTATACTAGAAGGACCCTGGGTTTTGATCTCAAGGTTTTTGGACTCATTTTGGGCTATTAGGTGGATCTATAAAATATGAAACTATAGGTGTGGGTCCCCCATTTAGTCAAAACAATCTTAGATGAAAGTTTTGATGGTTACATTGAGTACATAATGTCAAATTTTCTATGGTAGCATAGTCAGTTTCCACACACAGTCGAAGTCCATTTGGACTTATAAAAATTTAATGGCTCAATTTGTTGGTGCAACTGCTTAAGTATCCAAATGACCGCTTAAGCAGAAGTTGTTTTAGTGACATTGAGCTGCTTTAGTGGTTTCGCTGTTTGGTTGAGGGCTGCTTAAGCACTCTTTGTCTGCTAAAGCAGACAACGCTTTAGTGGTTAGGATGCCACTTTTAATATCCCAGCCTTTCCTTTCCCGATTGATTAAGCAGACATGTGCCGTTCAAGTGGTAGTTTCTTAATTGACCAAGTAACCATTTTAGCATCAATTGGGTGTTAAATCCCCTTTTGTTTACCCAATTTTCACATTTATTTCTCAATCATTTTCCCCTATTTTTGAGATCTTAGAGCATGGAATAAATGGGGAATCATCTATTTAAGCTAAGTTAGGTTAGCACAACACTCGTTGGTCATTTCCTATTATTATGTCTATCAAATTCCATCCTTTTCATAGAAAATTCTCAGAAATTAGGTCTTAAAATCTTTAGGCTTTATTTGGGCCCCAATTTATGATCCATTTGTTCTCAACTAATGCACAAATATTCCTTTTCCTTCAAGTGACCTCATGACAGATTCAGTTTTAGGTTTCATTATGGGCCCCACAAGCTCGTTCATGGCCCAAATTCATACTTGAACTTTTGTATAGAAATATTGGTCCTGCTATACTCCAAGTGATGTGTAGGTTATTATTATGATAGCCTGATGGTGTTTTTGGAGTGTGGGGAAAAGTCAGATTATTTATGGATGATTAAAGACATGCAAGTTTGTCATAGTGGTAGGCTTCGGTCTACTTTTCTATAAGAGATGGTGTATGTGTAGATTGCATGTTAGGTAGGAATCCTAGGATGTGATTATGATTAGTACATCATGAATTAGACTATTTAGGGATTTAGGGTAGAAATGTGACCTAACCTTACTATAAAATACTTCTATGGACATAAAATCCTATCACATAGATTAAAATAGATTGTTTTATAATGGGAATTGTACGACCTTACCTAATAATTTATGAGATTTGTGAACTAAAGATGATATTTTGGAAATTAGATTGAGATTGATTTTGGTTCGTGGCTTACCCACTCTTTTACCACCATTGTTACTTCGGTCGAGAGAGATTTCAACCCATTCTACTCTTGTATGTTGATTTAGTCCTAAAGTTGATCTCAGCCAATGGATTTATACACTTATACTCATTTTGTCATGGTTTGAGTTTGTGCACTTATTATGTATACATCCCTACGGTAGTGGATGAAATTCAAGATGATGATTATTGGAAGTCACGGATTAGGATCAGGCAGTGTATAATTAAATTCTTGAATCCCCTAGGGCCATTTTGTTTGTTAGTTACAATGCCAAAGAAGATATGTCGCATTAGGTCCTATTTACCGAGTATTGATTGAACCTTCAAGGCTTATGGGGGACCAGTTAGTTATTGGTTATCCAAACTAGCTGATTACATTATTGTCATTATTATAGTTAGTTTGTGGTAGTTTTATTATGGATTTGTACTCGAGGATGTCAGTATGATTCCAATATCTTTCCTTTTTATGGTAAATTACATTGTTGATAGTTATGTCATGGTAGACCTTATGGTCAGTGACCCAAATTATGCCAACACTAGTTTTCTTACTTGGTTAGGATGCCTTCAGATGTTAGGTTATTTGCTTTATGTCATTAACTTAAGTAGTCCTATTTATATATATGGTATCACCATAAATCCCTCTATTCATGTTGTATATATATTTTGGGCTATGTATAATATTATATAACATTCCTACACTCTTCCTTGTATATTGACTAGTGATATCTATTACTGCACTTTAGAATCTGATTACTCTTAGGACAGGATAAGTTTCTCTTTATTGCTCTCTTAGGATTATCATGTTTAGTTTCTTGGATAGTTGTCTATAGATTATATTCTAGCCATACTTGTTATTTATGTCTGCACTATCTATGGAGCTCAGTCGATCAATTCCTACTGAGTACCATATGTTGGGTAATCATACTACACTTCTACAGCCTTTAAATCATAGTATGAGATCTCATCGTGGAGTGTGTATGGTTTAGAGCAGGTGTGGATTAGAGATATAGGGTGAGCAACTAGACTTTGGATTATTCTTACTCTTCATTGTATTAATTAGAACAATCTCTATTTTTAATTAAGAGACATCTTTTTATATTTATTTATTCTGTATATCTATTTTTTACTCTTGTTGTATAAGAAGATCTTCTACTAACATACTAGGTCTTGAGGTTACTTTATATATAGTAGCCTCTTTATTATGTTTATTTTGTTGTTTTATTTTATAATTTTTGTTAGTCTATTACTAGTGGTTTCGAACTATGGGTTGGCTTATATACTGGTGGGTTATAGTAGGTGCCATCATTACTTGAGAAATTGGGCTGTGAGAAATTCCTATCAGTGCCTAGGTTTATCGTTGTGTTGGTACAAGAGCTAAGTATCTAGTAGAGCCTTATGGATTGGTATAAATATGTATGTATCTTATCTTGAAGAGATACATGGCATTATTAGGAAATTCTATTCTTGAATATATGGCATGTGCTTATATTTCTATACACATCTAGTACATTCTTTAACTGTATTCTATTCTAGATTGATGACACTTGGTTATCGATAGATTTAGTTGATACTTTTACACATGTTTTAAGAGCATCAACCTAGTGTCTAGCTAGGGAGTTAGTGAATAATATTAATGATTTTCCTTACCATCCAAAATATTTTGGGTTTGTTGGTGTTTAGAAGAGTTCCTTATTAGTTTCAGAGAATAAGATTAGGCTTCTTGACTAGGCCAGGCATACTCCTATGCAATATCTATCATATCCTTAGATGGTGCATGGATTTATTGGAGGATTAGTTTTGCCCCTACAATTGGTGTTAGAGAATTTTATAGTAGTTGGGTCTTTTATCCCACAAGTTGTTGATCACATGAGGACCATAAATAGAGAATGTATTGGAATATATATAGGTGGTGGTAAGAGGCCATGTCATTAGCATAATTTTATTGGAATTATGTCTGGTAGTAGGGATTCTCCTAGTGCGGTCAGCTTCACTTGTTGCAGGTCAGTTTCATACAGGTAGTGTCTCAGACTATAGGTGGTTCTAAGATAAGTCATGGTGGTCACAGTGGGTAAAGTTCTTGTCAAACCTTGCAGAGTATTCAATATTTATTTTTAGGTTGTGGCGGCCATTTTTGACTAGTGGATGCATACCTCAAAGTATTCCCTGAGCTTATTTTATCACGATTGGCCATTTGTCTAGGAGTGCCCTAAATGCAACTTAGTTGTTCAGATAGAGTTAGCATGTGTTCCTCACAAGCCTAGAGATCCTAAGGTGTGTTATGATTGTGGGGAGAATGGTTATTTTAGTAAAAAGTGTCCAAGACGTCAGTTGGCCAGACAGTTAGGGTCATGTTGTATTACTCGCTAGGTTAGGCTTCAGAGGTTTGTTATAATTGCAAAGGAATTAGTTATGGTCTAGAGTGTGTCCTCAGCATGGGGTTATAAGTCATTTAGCTCATCCAGATAAGTCTCATGGTTTTGTGGCATATTTAGTAAGAGGCGGTGCACTTAGTTACCCAATTGGTGATTCATACGCTCAGATTGAGTTTGGACACACTAACATTTGTACTATTTCAGTCATATCAGGACTATGACTTCCGATTCCACTGTGATAGGTGCACATTTTGTTTCATGTCTTTACTTTCTATTTGATTTGAATTGGGGTTTTCATACCCATCGATGATTGTAGGCCTTGATATATTTATATTGGTTGTTATGTGCCTTGGTGTAATGGTCATGATTGTGTTATTGCACCCATGGATGATTTCTTTTAGTTGTGTATGGATTGGTTCTACAATATTGTTCCTAGGGACATAGAATTTGGGTTAAAGTCCATTTTCATAGGCATATTAGACTTCTTATGGCCTTAGAGTTGTACTTGTTAGTGATTTTTAATTTTTGGTGCCACCTACACCTTATAATAGTGTCACTATTGATGTGTTTATTAGTGTCATTAGTTTATGTTGATTAATCCTTACTGGATAGACCACTAGATTAGCTTTATCTAGCTAGAATTTCCTTTCTCACAATTCATGTTTGTTATCCTAGGCCTCTAGCTCAGTTAGAAGGTTTTCTCTCATTTAGCAAAGTGAGGTTGGTCATTTTCCTGTTCTATTGGTTGCTGAGTGGCCTATGAAATTGTAGGTAGGTTGGACTTCCATGATTCTGTTATAGTTCTAGAGTTGGGGTTATATTGCCTATTTCAAAGCTTGACATTCTAGGACTTACCTTCAGATTTGCTAAGATTTTAGCATTGGCTATCCTTCTCTATAGCTCATTTATGAGGTTGATACATTCAAGTTTTCTTATTCTAATTTGGCTAGTTCATCACCCAATAATAGTCTTGATGTTGTTGTTGGAATGTCAAAGGATTGCCTTTCTAGTTGTTAGGTTTGTCTTCTAATTTAAGATTTGATCTTGGTATTGTGTGGAGTTTAATACCTCATTCTTATTATGATGTGTTCCATGACCTAGTTGAGTTAGAGTTGGAATAAAATGGGAGAATTTAGGAAATTTTTATTGCGGCACTTAGGAGGCCTAATATGACTTTGTGGTGTTCTCCTCCTTAGTGATGTGTTTCTATGGGTATTCCAGGTCATAGATTGGATATTGGATTCCCTAGGTCCAACCTAAGATTGTATTCTTCAGAGTTGCTCGATTTTTGGCTACTATTAGTATTCTTTACATGATTGATCTGTTCTCGATTATGCTTTATGATTTATGTTCTTAGTTGTGATTTTATTCATCGACAATACTTTAAGTTCAACTCTTGCGGAAACTAGTGGGGATATGCTTGGTTTTTTATAGTGATGTTGATTTGGGATTTGGCCTTAATTTAGATTTGTTGTCTCAAGTTTTAGGATTTTTATTCTTTTGAATAGAGACTTGAAGGTTATGATAGATTATGGCAGTTAGATACTTATTAATCTTTAGTATTGGTTTTTATAGTTGGGATTGATTAGTTCAGCTTTAGTGCTGAAGTTATAGTATTTTATTGCATAACTTACTTGCAGCCTTCATTTTAAAATGAACTCAATTGGGATTTCATCTATAGGCTGGCTAAGCCTACTCTTTAGCTACCTATTCCGTCTTCTTAATTTTAGATAGATTATGATTGATTGATGTTCAGATGATAGCCCATTGGAACTTGATAATTGTTTCTTTTGCATTTGACCTTGGTTTTCAGTCTTCACTAAAAATTTCAAATATCAGCTCAGTGGATGAAATGTGATTAAGTGGAGCTTATAATGGTTTCACCCATAGTTGGTGGGCGTCCTAGAGCGAATTATTCAACTTCATGAGTTGTTACTTCAAAATGTTTATTATAAGCATTGAGGGTCATCTGGACTTTTAGTTGCCTTATTAGGAGATCGCAGGCTTTAATCATCACCATTTTTTTGTTTGGGTAGAACCTTAGGGCTAATCTTATGCTTACCATTATGGATTTTTGGTGGATCAGTTTTAGTTCCTCGAGGTTAGTGTGATGGGGTTATACAGACAGGACTTGGATAACTTTTTGTATGGGTCGGAGTAGGTACTAGGTTACGAAATGCAAAAAAAGATTATATTTTGATATTAGAGTTAGTTTCATTAATACTTTCTTGGATTGCCTTTGTCTTGGTTGAGTTTTCTCTTTGTTGTGTTTGCATCGGTATGATATCAGTGTTTTGTTCTGTGGATTTGCGTGCATCATGCATTCTCATTTTAGTTGGAGGTTAGTCGCTTGTTGAGGTTGAGTTTAGTTATTTGCAAAGTGAAGTAAGACGGTTGGTTGAATAAGGGACACCTATAGAAAAATCCCTTGGAAGAATTGTCTCTTCCTAGAGGTTATTTAGGGAGTCATGCTCAAGCATACAAACCCAATACCTCATTCTTTCGAGCTCTTTGGCTCTTTGTATCCATTGACTCTGGCAGATGAATGTCTTTTTAATAGTAGATATTGTAATGATCCTCCAGATCATTTCCTTGATTTATGCATATTTTTGGCATTTTAAGTCTTCCCACAGCAGCTACAAGTCATTTAAGACTTGTCGGAACTATCAATTTGGTTATCAAGCAGTTTGCTTAAGATTTAGGCTCATTTTCCTTTTTTAGAGCTATCGTTGTTAAAGAATTAATCTCAAACCAAAACTCCTAGTAAATGACCTCAGATGAGAATTTTTATAGTGCCATCAACTTTGGAACATTAAGTACAGGCTAGGTGGACCCATGGTTTAGGTCTTGAGGCTTTCGGACTAATTTAAGGCTATTGGGTAGAATTTTGTTAAAATAGAACTATAGGTGTGGGACCCAAACTTAATCTAAACAATCTCAGATTAAAGATCTGATGGTTTTGTTGTGCTTGGAATATCTAATTTGCAAAGGTAGCATTGTCTGTTTTTCTACTTGTGGTTTTGAATGAATCTCAAGCATCTTATCGGAGTCCATTTGGACTTAGAAAAATCTTATGCATCCAGTTGTTGGTGCAACGCTTAAGCGGCTAAATAAACTCTTAGTGGTAGTCGCTTTATCTATATTTAGCCGTTGTAGTGTCCTTGACTATATGGATTAGGGCCGCTTAAGTTCTCCTTGTCCACTTTAGTGTCCGTCCCATTAGCGGCAAAGATTCTACTTTAGCGGTCTCTGCTTTTCCTTGCCCGACCGCTCAAGAGAACATATGTTGCTTAAGAGGTTGTCGCTTAAGCTACCAAGTGAATTCTTTAGAGGTACCTGGGGTGGGGGGTTAAATTACCCTATCTTCACCCAATTTTCCCATTCATTTCTACACCATTTACACCCTTTTTTGATGGAGCTTGGGAAGTGTACGTAATCATCCATTGAAGCTAAGGTATGTTATCCTAACACTTCTTAGACATTTCCCATAATTTTCCCTATCAAATTCCATCCCATTTCATTTTAAATTCTTAGAAAGTAGGTTATAAAACTCTTAGGCTTTAGGGGTTGATGTAGGCCCCAATTTATTCTCCATTTATGCTTAAGTTTTGATCACACATTCCTTATCCTTTGAGGGACCTCGTGACAAATGTAATTTTGGGGTTTGGTTGCGGGACTTGCGGGCCCGTTCTTGACCCAAATTTTGACCAGACCTATTATATATCAATATGGGTCCCATGTTACTCCTCTTGATGTGTAGGTTATTATTCTTATAGCATGACGGAATTTTGAGAGCATGGAGCAATGTCGAGCGATTTATGGATGATTCAAGACTTGTAGTTTCAACATCGTGGTAGGATTTGGTCTACTTTTCTCTATGAGATGGTTTATATGATGATTGTTTGTTAGGTAGGGATCTTAGGGTGTGATTATGTCTAGTTCACCATGACTTATCCAATTTAGGGAACTAGGGATAGAAATGTGACCGAACCTTATTAAAAAATACTTGTGGTAGCCATAGAATCCTATCACCTTAGATTATAATCATGTTGACCATACTTTGATGATAAAGTTCCTTTAGTATAAGCTTTACTACTTAATTTAATAAATTGGATCATAGTTTCTCGGATTATAGTATTACTACTATGTTAGTTATACACTGTTGGGGTCGAGGTCGTTGTTACGATACCAATTGGACACCAGGTAAGTATTGTATCCATATAAAGGATATGGTCTTAGCCTATAGACACTTAGATGCTTATGGTTGTATTGCTTTATACTAGTGATGGTGGCAAACTCTCAAGAACATTCATGATCACTCACATGTACAATTCCAACCAAAACCATGATTTTACTATTGTTTTCTAAAAGGGGATTAATTTCCACTTTTCAATTAAAAAAAAAATAACTTTATAATGGGAATCTGAAATACCCAAAAATGTGGCCTTGCAAAAAATTTTGTTTTGAGCAAGAATTTTGGCCCGTATTTATGATGATCATGATATTTGTTGTGTTGTATCCTTTTTGTGTGCTTGTTTCAAGCTTGTCTAAGGGTTGGTTGATGCAAGTTGATGTGTCAACATATGTTTATGCTTTCCTCACCTCTCATTCGAGGAAGCATGAACCAAGTAGAGGAGAATTGAAACACCTAAGCTTGAAACATTAAGAAGACAACAACTTTTTTGTGTCTCCGGGTTTGGTACGAATAGAGACTTGATTCGTACCCTTGGTCACAACTCGTACCCACATTTCCATCCCCATTCATACCTTGATCAATCCATGAGGTTAACACACTGTCCACTATATGACATGGTCTCCCCTTGGTCATAACCAATGCAGACGAGTCATATACTACTCAACCATATAGAGTGAAACCTCAAACCAAGCGGAATATTTTTTTCACGAGTAGAACTTATGAGTTAGGTACAATACCCCGGGAAATTTTTCGTTGAAATTTTATGCGTAAACGTGTTGGGTTCTATCTTCTAGAATGAATTATAAATTTTTCATGCGGAATGTCTTAGATTATGACCCACCATTGCGTAGAGTATCGAATAATCTTTCCAATGATATATGGATCATCCAAAACAGACACCCGAACGACGAGTTATGAACATTTCGATCGAACCGTGAATAGTAGTGAACAGTAAAACGTGCAGGAAAAAAAAGTACTGAGGCCTGGCGTATTTTGTTTTGCTCCAACTTTAAACGATCATAACTCCTTATACATAATGATCTGGGTGATCTACTATACATCAACGGAAAGATCTGCGAGTCCTCTTTCCGATGAAATTGGTTTCATCCAATTTGTCTATCGAAGAAAAAAGTTATGGTCGATCTACTTCAGCCTATCAAAACTGAATTTTTGGGTCAACTTCCAATGATCATAACTCCTCGTACACAATGATCTGGGTGAGATAATATATATAATCGGAAATATATGAGAGTCCTCTTTCTAATAAAATTGGTTTCATCCAATTTGGATATCGGAGTAAGACGTTATGGTTGATGTACTTCAGACTATCAAAACAGTCCACCAAAGGACAGATTCGAGAATTATTTGATTTTTTAGGGGCGTTTTGGCCATTTCCCCTCACCCAAAATCCGTCCAAACCCTATCTTAAATCCTATTAGAAGCATTATATGTTATATTTCATCAAATTCCCTCAAAAAGAAAACCCTAATCTCCTACATCCAACTTCAAGAACCTCCAAAGTTCACCATTAATTCTGCAAATTTATTCAAGATTCCAAGTTCCTAGTTCAAGAACTCCAACAACCATCATTCAAAGGCACGATTAACAACTTAAAAATGAGTATCAATCTAAAGTTCATCATTCAAAAAATGTGGGGTTTTTCAACAAGAACTCTCTTTCGTTCTTGTGCCCAAAAGTAATTTTCCTTACAAAGGCATGAATTTTTATTTGATTTTTTTATGAATTTGAAGCATGAACCCATATCTTATGATGATTATTATGAAATCTTGATGTTTATGATTTTGAAAGATGAATTTACATGTGTGGTGATATAAAGCATGAATCTTGAACGATATTTATCATGATTTTGATATTTGGGTCGCGAACCCCATTTGAAATTGTGTTTTTGAGAAAATGTGTGTTATAAGCACGTTGATGTTGAATATTTGAGATGTTTTGAATGATTTGACCTTTTGGTCGTGAATGAGTTTTTTTGAACTCGACTGTGAAAGAAATCCACGTTTTGATTGATTATGATAAAGGAGTAGCAAATTGGCTCCCGATGAAAATTGTTGAAGTGTTTATTGTGGATTTTCTTTAATGTGAGCCTGAGGCTGATTTAAATTTCTAAGCTAAGTCCGGGAGTAATATTTAGCACCGAGTGGGAGGTATAAAGTGACCTTACTTCCCTAGAACTACGCGCCCCCGTAAGATGTGAGCCTGAGGCTGAATTATATAGTGATCACTAGTGTTTTTGAATTGATACTGGAAGTCCTACTCCGATGGAAAGGATAGGAAGGCTCTCACCAACGTGGGTTGTACGTTGGACTCCATGTGGCTCACTTGGTTTATGTCGGTTATAGGATCTCCCAATGTGTGTGTGTGTACTCTTCTATCTGAGATGAAAACATATTTGCTTAAAAGGCTGAGTTTGAGAAAGTCTTTATTCTTAAAAGATTTAAGGAATATATTCTAATGAGAATTGACATGAGATTTGATTGTTTTGATGATTTGAAATTGAGATGAAAGTAAATTGAGAACGTGTTGTAATGACTCACTTGTTTTACTTTACATGTATTATTCATCCATGAGTTTGATGATTTAATTCGAGCTAAGTGAGTCATCTATATCAGCATACATAATTTTATAAACTGTGATGATATTAAGATATTATTTTATATATGCATGGCACCCCCATATGCTCGGTATCTTTCCATGGTACTGACCCACATATTCGTATGTGGGCTACATTTTCTCAGAATGTAGGTACAAGGTATAGTTGCACCTTCGGATCCAGTCAGTTCGTGGTATCCAGTCAGCAGGTGATGTGTCCTTTTGATTCAAGGGCTTGGGTTAGTTATGTAGAGTTTATAGTGTTGTATTTTCTTTATTCAATCGTATTGAGTTGGGGTAGTTGGGAGTCATGACCCAGCTACCTACAGTCAGTACTAGTAGAGGCTTCATAGACAGTCAGTAGAAGTTGATGTATTTTGTTTCAATTTTATTTGTAAAGGCAGAATTGTAATCCTATAAAATTCCATTTTTGTATCGATCAGATTCAGAAAAGAGTTAATTTCTGCTGATTTGTATGGATTTATATTTTTATTCAGTTGCTTATGAGTTATGCCAGTAGAAGGGTTAGCTTGGGGTCACTTGTGACCCTAAGCATTGTGTGACGACTCGAGACCCGATTTTGGGGCGTTACAAACTTAGTATCAGAGCATAGAGTTCAAGTGTCCTAGGGTGTCTATGAAGTCGTGTCTAGTAGATTCTTGCGGAACGGTACGAAGACGTCTGTACTTTTCTTCGAGAGGCTATAGGGCATTTAGGAAATGTTTCCCTTCTTTCAAATCTAAGATGGTGCTATAAAAAGGTTCTCCAAGAAGCTTATATAGATTCTCATCTTACTCTATTCTGGCCAACTCTGCCTCATTTTCAATGTATCAGAAACAGTTAAGCTTAATTCTCCATAGATAGTTATGGGATTGTAAGAGAGCTAGAAAGTATCCTGTTAGTGCTTTTGAGTTCCAAAGATTGAAGTACTTTATTCATGTTCATAAAAGTCGTGAACTAAGCCTAGGTTAGATGTGCTTTCAGATTCCTCCTCAGAATCTATAATGTTAATCTATACTTCTCCCTCTATGTATTATTTTTGAGATAACATGATTCGCAAGCTCCAGTTCTTCCCCAGGTAATGCTTCTATATTTTCTAGAAGAAATTTCAAAAGTTACACAAAGGGCTTGAGAGGAGCTCTCTAGTGTGTTAAGTTCCTTAAGTTGAAAGTTATGCCCTCATTCTTATGAGTTATTTAATTAAGACAGAGTACGGTGTATTCTAGATCGTTGAATGTTGTGTGTCAAGTTTCTATCTCTTGTATTATGTAATCTTGTTATCATTATGATTGTGAAAAATCAAAGTCTAGTAAAGCCGTGTGGGGCTTTTTTGATTCACTAGCATAGCTTCTTTGTTATTCATCTTATTTTCTTGTTCAAAATACAAACCAAAGTCTAGTGAAGCCGTGTGGGGCCTATTTCGATTCACTAGCATAGTTACTTTGTTATTCATATAACTTTCTTGATCAAAACATAAAACCAAAGTCTAGTGAAGCCGTGTGAGGCCTACTTTGATTCACTAGCAACTTGTTATTTATCTTGTGGTTCCTGTGTTAGTTGAAAGTGTGGGTTTAGAAGTGTAGTGACAAGAAAGGTGGTAAGGGCAATTTATTGAATATGTATATCTGAATTTTTGCTTATGATTGAATCAGTAATGAAGTGATATACCCTTTTTTGTTAGTTTAGTGAAAGTTAGAGGAGGAGTTATTAGTTAACGTGGATTGTTGTTTGCTTAGGGTAAGGAAAGAGTTATTGATGGTATTTATGGTGTTAGAAAAGTATAGGTTATTGATGAAAGTACTTAGTGGGTAAGTGTTGTTAATCTAGGCGCTCTCCAGATTGCAAGAGAAAGTTAAGTTAAGACGTAGAGAGCTATGAACTATGTTAAGTTGTGTATGAAGGATAGATAGTAGTGACGGGTGAAAGAAGGATGTGTTAATGGATTGTGAATAAGATAGGCTATATGATTAGGACCAATTATTATTGTTATGAAGTTTAAGTGGGCTAGTGTTCATGGATGTGTTGTTTTATAATCTTCACGTGGGAGTTATGCGTGAGATGGAGTTGTAAATTATGTGAAGTGTGAGACCTTAAGTTTGAACGATTGGTGATCATGAAGCCGAATGTGATGGTTTCCAGATTAATGGTATTAGTTGCCAAAAGTGACCTAATAGGCTTGAACAGTGTACACAAGAGTTTAAGTGTAGTTGACTTGTAATTAAGTTTAATATTATATTATGATGAGAAAGTTCTCCCAAGATATTATGGGACTGCTTTAATTTTGAGGATTAGAATATGTGGTGTAGTGAGTCGTGCCATGGGATTGTTAGATGGATAAATACTAGTTAGACGATGGATGATGTTTTGATGGCTAAGTTAAGGCGAGGCGTATGATGGGAAATGTTGAGCCTCTTAAGTGTGATTTTGATTCTTATGGGTTAGAAACATAAGTTCATAGGCATGGTATTAGAGGGAGAAGACAGAAGTAGCATGGTCTATCAAAAGGTTAGAAAGTATTCAAGTTGAGCTAATAAAAATAAGAGTTGAAGCACTAGATGGTGTAATTCCGGCGATAGAGATGTTCATGGAGATTCGAAATTAGTAAGCATTTGAGAATTTGAGTGGTGGCTTAAAGCTAAGGGGGAGATGATAGAACAAGTAGTCAAGTCAAGCTTTTACATTTTAGTAGAAGTACCAGTAAGTTGTAAATTTGCTGTGAGAAAGATCGGTGCTTGACCCAATGTTATTTCAGTATTTTCAGTTGTCCCAAAACCTACTCATGCTTTACATTTTAGTTCCATGATCTTAATTCATGTTCATACACGTGATGGAGAATTGCATACTCTTCTAGTTTCCAAAAATGAGAAATTCCAGTTCTTCTAGCAGTTGGAATCACATTCCATAAGTTATGAGCTCCAAATTCAGGGCATGCCGCCCATGACTCATATACTCAAGTTTTACAATATGTTCAGTTCCAATACTCAGGCAATACTTTTATTGATCAGTGAGATTCAGTTTCTGTTATGGGTGTCTTCAGTTTTGATACCTTAATGAACCCATTGTATTTGATATTTTATTCCTAAGGCCTTAATAGAGAGAGTCAAGTTATTTACATTATCCCTTTATGTTTCAGGTCTTCATGATTTAAAATTTTGTAACCTTTTCATTAAGTCAAGCTAATGGTGTTGAGCAGTTGTCTAGAAGGGAGAGAAGATACTTCCTTATCTATGATAGAAGGTGGTGTACTCACGGCGGTGAAGTGAAGTTAGATTGAGGCTAAGTCCTTGATACATGTCGTGGTTAGTTGAAGTTTTAAATGTTTATTTGGAAAGATTGTTGTGCGTTGGTTTTATGCACTTCTATGAGGTTGTAGGAATAGTAATACAGAGTTTTTGTGTATAGTTCAATTGGTTGAGAAAATGTTATGTGTGCCGTTTAAAGAATTGACCAGTATGTGTGAATGATGTAGTTGATGGAATCTTAGAGAAAGCGAAAAAGATGCTTTATGAGTGTTCGTTTAGAGATGCATGTGCGAAGTGCGTATGTGGTTATGAGTATAGTCTTGAATGTTATGGTTGTATATCTAAAAGAATGCACCGCAAGTTAGCGGATCCCTAGTATAAGATTGTATGTGGTTGTTCGAGTAGCAATAAGAGTTATGTTTGAAGTGAGGAGTTGTGAGGCTCAGTATGTATTGAGGTTCATGATATAGATTAATATTATAGTGTTATGTGGCGTATCTCATGAGTACTTGGAGTTAGGCTTGAACATAGTCGAGGGAGTAGTTGGGAAGTGTTTCTAAGTTTGGAAGCAAGGAGTTATGTTTCCCAAGACCTAGAAATTCCTATCTTAGTTTATGCCATATGGGTCCTTGTTCCCATAGGATAGGATTGTATCAAATTATGGTTCATTTTCTCCCCGAACAATGTCATTTGAATCTTTTGGAGGGAGTGTTGAGGGACGTTTCATTTCGGTGCAAGTGGTCATTCTTTTGATGAGATCCCCTTCGAGACCTTTGATTCTCAATCTCTGAATAAACCAAAGATATCGATTCCTTAAAATCAGTATCCTTTGTTTATGATCCAACTATGTGACCATTCTCATTATGAATTGCATGTTCTATGAAGTATTCGAAAGTTTGGAGTGAAGTAAGTGGATTGACTTCGTTATCCCAGACTTTTGTCCTCATTTCCATGGTATTCTGTACTTATTCATCGACATTCGAGGACGAATGTTTCCAAGGGGGAGATGATGTAATACCCCGAGAAACTTTTCGTTGAAATTTTGTGCGTAAACATGTTGGGATCTATCTTCTGGAATGAATTATAAATTTTTCGTTCGGAGTATCTTAGATTATGACCCACCATTGCATAGAGTATTGAATAATATTTCCAACAATATGTGGATCATCCAAAACGGACACCCGAGCAACGAGTTATGAACATTCCGATCGAACCGTGAATAGTAGTGAACAGTAAAACGTGCAGGAAAAAAAGTACTGAGGCCTGGCGTATTTTTTTGCTCCAACTTTAAATGATCATAACTCATTGTACATAATTATCTGGGTGATCTACTATATATCAACGGAATTCTCTATGAGTCCTCTTTCCGATGAAATTGGTTTCATCCAATTTGTCTATCGGAGCAAAAAGTTATGGTCGATCTACTTCAGCCTATCAAAAGTGAATTTTTGGGTCAACTTCAAACGATCATAACTCCTCGTACATAATGATCTGGGTGATATACTATATATCAATGAAAATATATGAGAGTCCTCTTTCTAATGAAATTGGTTTCATCCAATTTGGATATCGGAGTAAAACGTTATGGTTGATCTACTTCAGACTATCAAAACAGTCCACCAAAGGACAGATTCGAGAATTATTTGATTTTTTAGGGGCGTTTTGGTCATTCCCCCTCACCCAAAATCCGTCCAAACCCTATATTAAAGCCTATTAGAAGCATTATATATTATATTTCATCAAATTCCCTCAAAAAGAAAATCCTAAGCTCCTACATCCAACTTCAAGAACCTCCAAAGTTCACCATTAATTCTGCAAATTTATTCAAGATTCCAAGTTCCTAGTTCAAGAACTCCAAGAACCATCATTCAAAGGCACGATTAACATCTCAAAAATGAGTATCGATCTAAAGTTCATCATTCAAAAAATGTGGGGTTTTTCAACAAGAACTCTCTTTCGTTCTTGTGCCCAAAAGTAATTTTCCTTACAAAGACATGAAATTTTATTTGATTTTTTTATGAATTTGAAGCATGAACCCATATCTTATGATGATTATTATGAAATCTTGATGTTTATGATTTTGAAAGATGAATTTACATGTGTGGTGATATAAAGCATGAATTTTGAACGATATTTATCATGATTTTGATATTTGGGTCGCGAACCCCATTTGAAATTGTGTTTTTGAGAAAATGTGTGTTATAAGCACGTTGATGTTGAATATTTGAGATGTTTTGAATGATTTGACATTTTGGTCGTGAATGAGTTATTTTGAACTCGACTCTGAAAGAAATTCACATTTTTATTGATTATGATAAAGGGGTAGCAAATTGGCTCCCGATGAAAATTGTTGAAGTGTTTATTGTGGATTTTCTTTAATGTGAGCCTGAGGCTGATTTTAATTTCTGAGCTAAGTCTGGGAGTAATCTTTAGCACCGAGTGGGAGGTATAAAGTGACCTTACTTCCCTAGAACTATGTGCCCCCATAGGATGTGAGCCTGAGGCTGATTTATATAGTGATCACTAGTGTTTTTGAATTGATACTAGAAGTCCTACTCTGATTGCAAGGATAGGACGACACTCCCCAACGTAGGTTGTACGTTGGACTCCATGTGGCTCACTTGGTTTATGTCGGTTATAGGATCTCCCAATGTGTGTGTGTGTGTGTACTCTTCTATCTGAGATGAAAACATATTTTCTTAAAAGGCTGAGTTTGAGAAAGTCTTTATTCTTAAAAGATTTAAGGAATATATTCTAATGAGAATTGACATGAGATTTGATTTTTTTGATAATTTGAAATTGAGAACGTATTGTAATGACTCACTTGCTTTACTTTACATGTATTATTCATCCATGAGTTTGATGATTTAATTCGAGCTAAGTGAGTCATCTATATCAGCATGCATAATTTTATAAACTGTGATGATATTAAGATATTATTTTATATATGCATGGCACCCCCATATGCTCGGTATCTTTCCATGGTACTGACCCACATATTCGTATGTGGGCTACATTTTCTCAGAATGTAGGTACAAGGTATAGTTGCACCTTCAGATCCAGTCAGTTCGTGGTATCCAGTCAGCAGGTGATGAGTCTTTTTGATTCAAGGTCTTGGGTTAGTTATGCAGAGTTTATAGTGTTGTATTTTCTTTATTCAATCGTATTGAATTGGGGTAGTCGGGAGTCATGACACGGCTACCTACATTCAGTACTAGTAGAAGCTTCATAGACAGTCAGTAGAAGTTGATGTATTTTGTTTCAATTTTATTTGTAAAGGCAGAATTGTAATCCTGTAAAATTCCATTTTTTTATCGATCAGATTCAGAAAAGAGTTAATTTCTGCTGATTTGTATGGATTTGTATTTTTATTCAGTTGCTTATGAGTTATGCCAGTAGAAGGGTTAGCTTGGGGTCACTTGTGACCCTAAGCACCGTGTGACGTCTTGGGACCCGATTTCGGGGTGTTATATTAGGTCTGAGTCGTACCCTTTGGATACTACTCAAAGGTGTCCACTTGTACCCACAACAGTATGGTTGACCTAGGAGAAACCTAGGGTACGAGTTAGGGTACCACTTATACCATATGGTACAATTGCTAAGGGAATCGTATGGGGGAGTGATAGCCCTACATGAGTTCCCTTTCCAGCTTTTTATTAAGGGCATTGTGGACATTTCCCTTGCCTTAAACCCTAACTCCCTTTACTATATAAGGCATTGTAGCCTCCTAAGTCTTTATTTATAAGACTCAAAACACTCTAAAGTGTTCTTGGAGCAATATTGGATGTTAGGGTTTCAAGAGAGCCCATCTAGTGTCAAGGAAGAGTCAAGTTTATTGGTGATTCAAGTTGTTTAAGGATTGTATCTCTTCCCCACTTTAAATATCTCTAAACCCATGTAGTTTACACTTGGATTAGTAAGTGTACATAGTGGTTTTGAAATCAAATGAAAAAGGTTTTGTTGCCTCATGATGTATGATGTTTAATCTTTCTTAGACTTATGTTTATATGTGATATTGAAGATGGATTGCATGTATTGGTTCTTTTTGTATGTGTATTAACATGAGGGTCTTGAGTAACCCTAATCTTGATAATAAATACCATGGAAATGGCCATGCTGAAGGTATGCACATAAGGTGTTTGTGAAATGTCTAAGTGAATTGTCTAGTCACATGTTGTAATATTTTGAACTAGGGCTATGGCCCAATAAGCATAAATGATTGATAAGTGATGTGGTAAAGATATTATAAGTCATGTATGGTGAAATTTATGATGTTTTTGGGTTAATGACTAATAAGGGGTTAAAGCCCTAATCATGAAAATGACCTTGATGTATGTGTTGAGCCTAAATATGGTGAGGATGAGGTGTAAGCCTGCTACTAAAATGTTAATGGTTATGTAGGTCTTGATAACCTTAAATGTATTTGATGATGAATTGAATCAAGGCAATTAACTTAGTCTATTGAAGTGATTAAGTGGTTAGATGGTTTTTGAAGGATAAATGTGTATCTATGGAATTAGTGAACATAAATGAGTCATGATGATGACTAAATAAATGTGAATACTTGTAGATGGTTGGTAAGGGTCTAGTTTGCCATGTATTGAGTTATAATGATTGTGAAGGCTTGGTAATTGGATCATAGGAACCTTGTTAGCCATGTAATGGACTAGTTTATGACTTTAAATGGGGTGATGGCCCTATAACAATGAATAGTTGATAATTGATGTTGTACTGATGTTGTTATCCATGTAATTTTTTAAACTATGACCATGTTAATTTGATAGCTAATAAAGGATATCAATTCTCTATGTTTGAACTTGAAATTGTGTGTGGACTAAAGTGTAGTACGAAAATGCTAATGATGAATGAATGAGTTAGTAAGGGTCTTGATGACCGCTAATTGAAATAAATGATGATTTGTATTTAGGTGTTGTCCTAGTAAACTATTTAATCGATGAATATTTCTATGAAGACCTTATGGTATCGTGTGGGACTTGATGTCCATAGTTTGAATTGTATGATGAAATAAGTTAAGGCATTGGCCTATTGAAATAGTTGAGCAATGAAGGCTCCCATGAAGACCATGTGGTCTTGTATAGTGTTGAATTGGCTAAGTGAGGAATGGATTTTATGGAGTTTAATGTATGAACTAATGAGTTAAGAGTTCAAATGTCAACTAGTGATGGTAATGTGATGGCTTGTGGCTAAAGTTCCTTGCCTTATGAAATGACTTGTGGTTAGAGTCCCTTGTCAAATGAGTTATCATTGGAGTCCCTTAGCTAATGACTTGTGGTTAAAGTCCCCCGCCTAATATCTTATGGTTGGAGTCCCTTGCTTAAAGATATCTCTTAAGGTTAAAATACCTCACCCCATGAAATGACATGTGATTAAAGTTCCATGATAGATTGAAAGTACTGCATGTGATTAAAGTTCCATGGATGATTGAATGTGGGGGCATGCGATTAGAGTTCCATGCCCAATTGAATATGGGAGCATGCTATTAGAGTTCCATTATTAATTGAATGTGTAATCATGCAATAAGAGTTCCAAGCCTAAGAAAATGTGTTAGCATGTGATTAGAGTTCCATGCCTAAGTGAATATGTTAGCATGTGATTAGAGTTCCATGTCTAAGTGAATGTGTTAGCATGTGAATAGAGTTCCATGATTAATTGAATGTGTAATCATGCAATTAGAGCTCCATGCCTAAGAAAATGTGTTAGCATATGATTAGAGTTCCATGCCTAAGTGAATGTGTTAGCATGTGATTAGAGTTTCATGTCTAAGTGAATGTGTTAGCATGTGAATAGAGTTCCATGCCTAATTGATTTTGTGTGTATACATAGAGCCCTTGTTTCAATAGATAAGTGTGTGGTTATAGTCCCTTGCTTAATAAGCGTACCCATGGCTGGGGTACCTAGTCTAATGACATGTGAATGTGTTAAAGCTCTAAGCCTAATGAGAACGGTTTGACCCTATGAGTGGAATTTTAGAGTCCTCAACTTAATGTCTCATGATTAAATATTTTGAGAATGCATGCTAAGTCTTGTCCCCCCTTATGGAATAATATGATCATGTTGTGTATATCTATGTATATGAGTATATGTTCAAGAATGTTGTTTAGCCTTGGTCTCTTGAATGTTGCATATGAATTCCTATATTTAAGGATAAATGTTTGATTGTGATTAAAGATAATATATGCACATGTTTTTAAATGATGATGTTATTTTATCCTTATCCTTGGGTTACATGCTAGTGCTCCAATCGCTAACCATCTCCGGACGCTATGTTCCTATGTGACATAGGGTTTGGATCAACATCTTATTCTTCTACGTAGTGAATTGGAGTTCAAAGAGGATTGTGCATTGACTTGAATTGGTTAGCTTCCATACCTCGGAAAGTATTCCTTTTTTTGTCCCCTATCTTTTGACTTAGTCTCATTTAGACTTGGTTTGTATATAGTCAGGGGCTTGTCCCGACACATACATATATTGACTTTGGTTTTGTAAAGAGGTATTGTGAACTTGGGCGTAGTTATTGTAATGAATCTAATATTGACTTACGATATTTTTTCTGCTATCTTGACTTGTGAGTTGGATTTTATCCGACTCCTATGGTACGATGAGACGATTAAGTTGGGTTATCGGGGCGACCTCCGATTTATGTGAGCTTAAGGTGTCTATACGACATCGTCCGAAGTTCAGGTCGTGTCAAGTGGATATCAAAGCATAGGTTCATGGTCAGTTAGGAGTTCACAATACCTTGTCAAGTAGAGTCTCTTTTATGGGTGTGAAGCATGCCATACTTATAAAAGAGGGGCTATGAGACATCTTAGGAAATGTTTCCCTTTCTTGTGTTTCAATCTCAAGCTATGAAGTGTCTAAGGTCTTATATTCCTCTAAAATATGCTTGATCATCTTTTTAGATCATGTATCCCAGAAGATTTGACGTTCAAGCAAACTTTTTTGTCCCAACTAGGGGGAAATATGGACAAAGTTCATCCAACTTCTGGGATCCAAACCTGGTCAAGGGTCATGACATCAGACTATCCTCGTGGATTTCCACTTGTTCTTACTAACCCTACTATTAGGGGCGGCACTTCTCCTTAATTGCCTCAAAATGCAGGTTCCATTGCCTCTATGCTCAATTGCCTCAGGTTGTTGGAAACTGGTCTAGGAGAAAGTATTGGGTGGGTCCTAATTTCTATAATGCAACTAGTACTCCCTACCCGAATCCATTGGGAGGCATACATCTTCAAATTTGGTATGCTCATGGGGTACAAGGTGCCAAACATTAGGTCAGCGGGACCTAATCATTATTTACCTATCCTCCTTATCGATTTTCCAGTCGATCACACCGTGGTTGTTGCGAGAAAGGAAAGGGTTGGTGTTTTATATGTGGTTAATTAGGTCACATGCAATGGGAGTGTCCCATAAGGATTGCTGCATGGGCAAAAAGGATGTCAGTTACCACTTCTCTAGCTTTTGCACCAATGGGTGCCGCTTCTAATTTTGACATCGGTCGAGACCGTCCCAAATCCAATCAAACTTACTCTATGACCAAGAAAGATAGGTAATGAAATACATATTAATTATCTCCCATTTCCATTCAGGCAACTCAATCTCTTGAGTCAACCCACCAGGCCTTAAGTGCTCAACCTTCACTTGTAGACACACCATGTATTTCGCCATAAAATTGACCACATCACGCTTCATATTGTTCAACCAATAAATCTCCTTATGATCATGATACATCATTGTTAAACAAGTATGAATGACATAACGTGACTCATGAGCCTTAGCCAAGATCCTCTCCCACAATCTATCTACATTGAGAACAAATAATCTGCCTTGGTACCTCAAGATACCATCACCACCAATCTCAAAAGCTATAACCTTTTACTGTCCCACATCTCATTTAATATTAAATATGATAGGATCTAGTACCTGCTTATCCTTTATCTCAGGAACAAGAGATGATTTGCCACTTTTTCATAAACACATCACTATCTTCGGAGTCTAATGGACGAACTCCAAGGTTTGTGTAACACCCCGTATTTTTGGACTAGAAATTAAACTGTTGTTTCTACATGTGTAAAATATAATACCATGATTTTTATTTGAATAAATATTTTATGATCATTATCCTAGTTTGAAGAGTGCTTATTAGGTGAAAATGATCATAGAAATCACTAAGAGCAAAGTTAAGCTAAGAGCCTTTGATTCGGCCAAATTTTGGTATTCGATTCTAAAAGGATAAACATTGAATGTGTATAACTTTTTGCATATATGGAATTTCGCATCTCAAGACCCACCAAATTATAGATAATTGAATTAGCTTAGTATAATACCAATTTGTCCTTAATCTAATACTCGAGGAAAAATTATGACCATTTTCATAAGAACCAGTAAGGGTCTGCAATAGGTCCATGCTGCGTATGTTATTCCCCCAAAATAGGGTCTACACCTTATAGGATATTCCCCCAAATAGGGTCCACGCTGCATAGGCTATTCCCCTACTATAGGGTCCAATGTGAAGATGTTGTATTTCTAGTTTCAAGATTAAAGGGGCCAAGGGGTAATTTGGTCCTTTCCACTCAAACCTAGTCATCCAAAACATGACTTTTAACACTCAAAAGGGAATATTTTCCCATTATCCTCAAAATAACTCACATAAAAATCCTCCCTCTTCACAAGAACGAGCAATTTAAGCCTCTCTTCCAAAGAACAAGAAATTAAGCTTTCTCTCCAAGAATTCAAGTATCCAAGATCTAAGTTTAAGTTTTTCTTCAAGGATTCAAGTAATTGAGATAAGTAGGGTATTCATCAATGGGTTCCTTTCACCCACTGAGCCCAAAAACCCTATTTTTGGTTTAAAGTATGAATTATACTCTGATTTATGGTCAAGTTCAATGTAAATCATGAAATTTATCTATGTCTCCTTATTATTTTTACATTCAAGACATGCCAATGATATTTCTTATGAGAATTTTTCTCTTACATGATTTAAGTTCCAAACCCCCGTGTCACGTTTAGTCAATACCATGTCAAATTCTCAAATTCATGCTTTAACTATATAAACATGATATCTTCCCAAGGTTAACTCACTCTTATGTTCAAATTCATGTTATTTATTAGGTTATTTAAATATCTGATGTTTTGGGTCTTTGAATTATGACTTCATGTTACTTTTGTAATTGTTATTATTGAATTTTGTAATAATTTAGTGTTGACGGGTTATGAACACCTGATATCTATGTGTTTTTACATATTTTTGTTTTCAAGTAACAAGTCAGTCAGAATCATGATTTTATTCCCATATTCAGATTATCATTTTTATAATGAACTCACCAGTATTACTTCATGTTAAATACATCAGTTTACATGTTCATTGTTTTTTCACATTATGCATGCACTATCAGTTTTTAGACTACCATGTTTGAGCATATCAGTCATCAGTGCATGCACCAGTTCATAATTTCAGTGTTAGTTTAGTTGGGAGTAGGATTTAGCATTGAGTGAATGTAGGTATGGCAGCTCTTCCATTACTTTAGGCATAGTTGTTAATAGTAATCCCTAAGTTCCATAACTACATAGCCAGCATAGTGTATGAGGGGTCACACACCAGTTTAGGCTTGACTTCCTCTAAAGGGTCACACGTCAGTTCAGGCTTGACACTCTAGTCCTTGGGACATCAGATTAATGGATCCACACAACCATGTTTTAGTACCCGTGGAAAGGTACTGGAACCCTTCCAACTGGGGTTATAGGTTTGACTCTGATTAGCTCAGATTGGGGAATGTCAGCTACTTGATAGCTCCTACAGTTTTAGTTAATACTCTGTCTATACAAGTTCAGCTTTTCTTAACCAAGTAATCATATTTTTAATTATTTAGTTATTCAGTTATTCAGATCATTTCAGTACATTCTTTACTTTGTCTTACATTCTCAGTTTGACATGTTTGTGTTTTCATGCTCAGTATCCATATATGATCCTGAGTACGTTTGACAGTCTATTCATATTTTATCGCTTGTCGGCTTACAGAATTGTTTTCAACTCATGATTCATAAAATCTAACTATGATTCACACATAGCTATGTTTAAATGTATGTTTAAGCAAATAACTTATTTCCTCAGTTTTAAAGATTGTTTTAAATATTTCTATGATTTAGTTCTTGTCTCCAAATACTCGGTACATTCCAAAAGTGCTGAACATATATATGTCTATGTGCTATATTGTCGCATAATGTAGGTACCAGATATAGTCTCCACACCAGGGTCAGACAGTTCTAAATTATTTCCTTGGCTTTTTCAAAAGACTTTCTAAGTTTAAGCATTTCTTAGTCCCCTCATTTACCTCATTTCTCATCATGTTTTATGGGCTAGGCTAAATAACTTTACCATCACGTATGTCTCTTGTCCCTTAAGCAAATGATTTGACCACCTTATATATACCTTTCTTGGCTCATCTTAGACATCACACTAATCCCCACAAACTTAGGCTTTCACCTACATTTCATTACATTGAATCATTCAATGCATCAAAGGAGGTTTAGTGCCAAAAAGAAGATTTTAAAAGGTCTTAGGTGTTTTAGCAAAGTTATTATTTCAAAAAGAAAGAAAATGGGCAAAAAGGCTCAAAGGGGTTAACTAGGGAAAAATGTTAAGGTGGGAATTTAGCTATGTGACGGGTCAAAAATGGACTTGGGACATTTTCCAAACCAAGCTTGTCTAGGATTTTCTTAGAACACACTCGGGGCAAGTTCTAGACTACACATATGTACAAGAATTATACAAAAATCTTACCACACATGGCATCATACTCATAGCAAAAAGTTAATCTCCCAACCAATTTGAACAATTTGAGCTTAATAAGTAACTCCGAGTCAAAGACTTATCCTTGTAAAGAGAAAGCCAAAAGTGGATTAATGGTCTCACTCAGAAGAAAGATCAAAAATATGCTTGATCTTTTTCACAAAAAAAAACTATATTTTTGTCTTTTCTCAAAATTATGCTATTTCTTGTCAATGACATTTGGAAAGCATTTTTGAACTTCTTCTTCTTCCTAAACAATTAGAAAAACCTAGGTGAATGCAAGGCAACATTATCATTACGCTTCATGGGATTCTTTCCTCACAATTTCACATATCGTCCATTTAGCTTATAAAATATTCATGGCACCAAAACACAAACGATATTATACCCTTAAGAATGGCGTCACCCAATTTATCATAGGGCAAGGCAAGCATTTATGTCTCTCGGGTTACTTAGCTTCACCCGGACACTGATCGATCACACCATGGACTCAACATTCATGAACAACTTCAACCAAACACCATCGATTATCCCACTTTTAAGGCCAATTGGACTCAAAGCTATACTCTAAAAATGATCACACAATTCCCTAAGAAATTTCATATTAACCTTTACAAGAATATAAGGCATTTCTTTTTTATTGACATTTTAACAAACATGTGGTGTGCATGAAAACTCAGAGCTTGAATAGATAAAACAACAACGCATGCGAACAAGCCCAATGCACCAATTCATCACCAAATACACCACTTTTAATCATAATAACCCAATTAAATCACCCACCACTCAATCAAGGAAATAAACTTCAAGTGGGTATTTCGTCGAACACATGGTGTGTGCTAGTGTATGGAAGCAAGAGTTTGCACTTGAGCATATGAAACAAAGCACACAATCAAAAATTTTAATCCCAACAACCATATTCTACTCACATAATCTCAAATAAATTAAAATTGAACCTAAAAGAATTCATGGAATGTGACATCATTTGTATTTTAAAGAGAATTCAAAAAATCATACCTTGTAAGCTTACTTAAGAGAGAAAAATGATGGAAGAAAAGTCCAATGTAATTATCCGGTGATGCATTCTTGAAATAAGAATTTTTAATGTTTGAATTGAGGTTGAAAACAAGTGAAATTCTCAGAAATTTTAGCTCCAAGGACAGCCCATTTGTGTTTGAATTCACGCACAATGTTCAGCAATTTTAGCTCAAAGAATAGTCCACTTGTGTGCCCTTTTGTTAGACCTGTGCTTGGACTGCTCAAGCAGCTCCAACGCAGGTCAAACCAGCTTGTTCCCAGATGTGTTGAGCCTTTCTTCATCCAAGATGTGGCTGACCTGCGTCTGATCTGCTGAAGAAGGTCCAGAGAAGGTCCAACCAGTATAGTTGCTGCCCAGATACGTCCAGCCTGCTCTTGGACTGTTCAAGCATGTCCAGCGCAGGTCCAAGCTGGTACTACCCAATTCGGCATGAAATTCCATGTTAACATTGGCTCAGGGCATAGTTTTGAGCCCCCGAACTTTCCTTTATCCTTTCTAGTTTATGCTATCACCTTCAAACACCAAAAAACAAGCTTAAAATTGAATCAAAAACATTATAAAATACCAAGAAAAATTCTTTGGATTGCCTCCTAAGAAGTTCCTTAGTTAAAGTCATGGAACGACATCTATTGACTATCATTTATGTCGCCATTTCGAAGACTTGAGTTCATGGCCCAACTTTTGATCAACATACCTTTGAGGTGCGTTGGAGAATTATAAAGTCAAGACGACACATGTTCTATCACGCCACTTTGAAGACTTAAATTTTTTAATCAACTTCACATCGAACTTTCAATTAGGTTCCTTGGGTAATGGTGAGAACATCAATAGTCCACTTGTTGGACATCGAAAGTTGAGATCCTTGGCCTTCAAGTGTGGGGTTTCCTTTTGTCCTTTAGGTGACGAACTCTAAAATATAGGGATTTTCCTCCTTATTTCCAAAATTCATCATTTGCTTGGGTGGTTTGACTTTCATCACATCCACCAAGCATAATGTTGAAAAGTGGTTCGAGTGAGGTCTTCTTCCTAGTTTCAGAGTTGCATCTATTTTGATATTCTCACCCTGAAATGGACTAGTCTTCGTAAGAAATTTGCTTCTATTCTTCTCGACTCTAGCGCCATTTCTTTTATTTCGGCATCTACAACCATATTGCGCTCGGTTGGTTGGGAAATCACCGAGGATTTTTCAATGTTAAGATTATTTAGAGGCATGGGCATGGTCATAGTGTTTGCATGATTGACCTCCATGCCCATCTCTTATATCCTCTTACTTCTCTCGTTACATGCCCCTATTTTCTTGATATATATCATGATTGTTATCTTCCATTGATTCCACCCATTTTAAGATATGTTGAAGCCTTGCTTTACTATTATTATTTTTGGAGCTTGGTTCTAGGATTGAGTTGAACTCTTCATTGGATTTATGTATGAGAAGCACATTATCCTCCGTTGATTCCACTTGATCCAAAATAAGTTTAAGCATTGCTTCAATACCAATAGTTTTTGTGCTTTGTTCTTCCCTTTCTTTCTGATAAGATCTGTCAAAATCATGAGAAGAACTAGCAACCGAGTTAGTATAACAGGGGAAGGGGAATTTGGACAATCATTCCCATGTCCATCTTGACCACCACACAAAGAACATACATTCTCCCTATAAGATCGAGATGGTGCACACATCTCTCTCCGAGGAGCATATCTACAATCTTGCCAAAAAGTGGGGTCCATTACAATATGGACATGGATTTTCATGATAGGATTTCCAACCACCGAACTCATATTCATTCCAAGATGCCATAGTAAAAAATAAACAAGAATAAAAATCTACCTTAGACAAGAAACAAAATAAAATAACACACAAATATTTACAAGTTTAAACCAAAACAAGTAAGCTAAAATTCTAAACTAACTCAACACGCTAGATTGTTCCCTGGAAATGGCACCATTTTTTATAACGCTCAACTTACACGTTAATTTAGGTGAAATGCGATCATTGTCAATATATTTACCCAACTAAGAGTCGAGGTCGAATCCACGAGGAACAATGTGAGTGGCGATTGAGTAAATTTGAAATAAAAATTGCGTGCTAACTTCAAACCTATGATACAAAATGGTTTGGGGGGTTTCAATCTTTTCAAATGGATAAACAATCCTTGGGCTTCTAAGGGACTAATTCGAGACTAAGAATAATTAGAGCATAAATAATTAAGAATGGATGTTGGGGTTATGCTTTCCTAGGGGCAAGTCATGCATGGATTCGTGAAGATTCGGTGCAAACACTTATCGTTGATGATGTGGTAAGCTAGGTTGAAAATCCTTGAGGTTAGTTTTTCAACAAAACTTTAAAGATATCACTCATTGACTCTTTCGAGTACCTAACGAGTATGTCAATTAAAGCCACCCACTACCTCAATTGAGCACCCCTATTTCTAGGATGGTACCCAAGGGATAGTCAAACTTATAATCGCCCTTATATCTAAGATAGCAAAAAATTAGCAAAATATATCAATTAATTGTCTATTATTACCTTGATTACCATATCCCTCTTTCAAGGATGATATAGATTCTGAAAGTTTACCCAAATCCCTCTTTCAAGGATGGTTTAAGCTTTTACGAGTTTTGGATTTTCACCCATCAAACCCATTTGAGTGCTTAGGGATTTCACTCATAAATCCCAATCAATTTAACCAAGAAATACTAGAACCCATTATCAAAAAACAAAAATCTATACAAATACATCATAACCCACTCACTTTCACCCTTCTCAAACATAACCCAGGAGGTAGATTTAGCAAATCATAGACATAATAAATACAAATAAACCAAAACTTCCATCAAAGTTATTCATTAAATAAATTAAATATAGGGAAAACCACACTTTAAGCTCCAATGAATCTTTAATGGAAGATGTTAAATCCACTCTTTGGAGTTTCTCTATTTAAATCTTAACTCAAATTAGTACAAATTTAGGCTCCAAGCTCCAAGAAATTGAAAAAACCCAAAACTAAGGATAGGTAATGTGTAAGATGAAAGAGGATAAAAAGATGGATGAGAATAAGCTACAAAGGCCCTAAAAATATGCCTCCCATACAGAATAATGAAAGAAAAAATGGGAATCAACCCATACCTCAGCCCGTTTAGGAAGATCCCCTAAATAAGCATGCTTCTTATACCGAGTTTTGAGCTGCATTCACTATTTTAGCTCACTCAGTAGCAGATCAGAATAATCAATAGGCTGTTATCCCAGCCAATCCAGTGGCTAATATCACTACAGCTAGGATTTGGGACTTCAACCAAATAAACCCTCCCTTATATATGGGATACATGTCTGATAAGGATCCACAGGAGTTTCTTGACATAGTTCAGAAGGTGACTGGTATTATGGGTGTCACATCTAGTGAGAGTGCAGAGTTGGCTACTTACTAGTTATAGGATGTATCTCACACCTGGTATAAGTAGTGGAAGGGGGATAGAGGCGCAGATGTAGGGCCTGTAAAGTGGGATGAGTTCGCCACAACCCTTTTAGACAGGTTATTCCCTTTAGATTTGAGGGAAGCTAAGGTGCAGTAGTTCATAAAATTGAAATAGGGTAGCATGGGTATGAGGGAATATTCTTTTAAATTTACACAGTTAGCTAGGCATTTTCTTTGATGGTGGCTGATAATAGGTCTAGGATGAGTAAGTTTGTCTCTGGTGTAGCTAATAGTTTGGTCAAGGAGTGTTGGGCTGCAATGTTGATTAAGGATATGGAATTTTCTGGGATTATGGTCCATGCTCAGCAGATTAAGGAAGAGAAGGTTAAGGAGAAGGAAAGAGAGAATAAGAGAGATAGGATAGGCAGCTTTAATTTTTCTCAGTCGGGGTTAGAGGGTGGTAACCATCCTTGATTCCACCAAAAATCTTCATCCCCATCTTCATCTCCAGCTAGTGATCCAGTGCCAAAGTTCAGAAATAATAATCGGGATAGGGCGCCATGCTCTAAGACTCAGGGTAGTGTGAATAGTGGTCGGACTAATCCCCTTTGCCAAAAGTGTGATAGGAATCATTAAGGTGTATGCAGGACTGGCAGTGATGTATGTTTTAGATATGGAAATCCAGGCCACAGGTTGAGGAAATGCCCGACAGGTATGTGGAAAGATAGGAATAATAGCCAGCAAGGTCAAACTAACTCCTTAGCAGCACCAACAGGTCACCCAACTCAGTAGGGCGCCACTTCCAGTGCCACCAGTGGTTAGTTCCAGAATAGATTTTATGCACTCTATCCCCATCCTGATTAGGAAAGTTCTCCTGATATTGTTACATATATGTTACAGGTCTTTTATTTTTATGTTTATGCTTTGTTAGATCCTGGGGCTTCACTTTTTTTGTAACCCCTATATAGTTATTAATTTCAATGTAAATCCTGAAACTTTAGTAGAGTCTTTCTCATTGTCTACCCCAGTGGGTTAATCTATCACAACCAAACGAGTGTACAAGAACTGCCCAATTACAGTATCCCAAAAAGTCACTTCAGTAAACCTTGTAGAGTTAGAGATGACTGATTTTGATGTCATTCTCGGTATGGATTATCTTTACTCATTCTATGCTTCAGTTGATTATAGAAACAGAGTTGTTAATCTTTAGTTTTCAAATGAATCAGTCCTTGAATAGAGGGGTAGTACTTCAGCGCTTAGGTGTCAGCTTGGTTCATACCTAAGAGCGAGAAAAATTATATCCAAGGAGTGTGTTTACCATCTTGTTCAAGTCAAATACTCTAGTTCAGAGACTCCCAGTCTTGACTCAGTTTCAGTAGTGAGGGAATTTCTAGATGTGTTCTCTGAAGACCTTTTGGAGTTCCTCCCGATAGGGAAATTGACTTTGGAATAGACTTTCTTATAGATATCCAGCCTATATCTGTTCCTCCCTACAGAATGGCTTCAGCTGAACTTAGGGAGTTGAAAGAGCAGTTGAAAGATCTCTTAGATAAGGGTTTTATCAGGCCTAGTGTTTCCCTATGGGGTGCTCCAATCATTTTCGTGAAAAAGAAAGATGGTTCTCTTAGAATGTGCATCAAATACTGTCAGTTGAACAAAGTCACAATCAATAATAAGTACCCACACCCCAAAATTGATGACTTGTTCGACCAAATTTAGGGTGCCAGTTATTTCTCTAAGATAGACCTCAGATCCAACTATCATCAGCTTAGTGTCAGGGAATGTAACATTTTGAAAATAGCTTTTAGAACCCGGTATTCTCACTTCGAGTTCCTAGTTCCTTTGGTCTAACGAATGTCCCAGCAGCCTTCATGGACATGATGAACTGAGTGTTCAAGCAGTACTTGGACATGTTCATCATAGTCTTTATTGATGATATTCTTGTCTATTCCCTTAATGAAAATGATCATGCAGACCACCTTAAAATTGTATTGGAAACTCTTATAGCCCATCGGTTGTTCTCCAAATTCAGTAAGTGTGAATTTTGGCTAAGATCAGTAGCTTTCCTTGGCCATATTATTTCTAGTGATGGCATTAGAGTTGACCCTCAAAAAACTGAAGCAGTGAGAAACTAGCCCAGGCCCATTTCTCCGTCATATATCAAGAGTTTCTTGGGTTTGGCTGGCAATTACCTTTGTTGAAGGTTTTTCATCTATTGCGTACCTCATGTCCAAATTAAATCATAAGAAAGTCAAGTTTCAGTGGTCAGATTCTTGTGAGAAGAGTTTTCAGGAGTTGAAGACTCGAATCACCTCAGCCCCAATTTTGACATTGCTGGATGGTTTATATGGGTTTGTTGTTTACTGTGATTCTTCCAGAGTTGGTTTGGGTTGTGTTTTGATGAAGATAGGTAAGGTCATAGCCTACACCTCAAGACAACTTAAACCACATGAAAAGAATTACCCTGCACTTGATCTGAAGTTGGCATCTGTTGTTTTTGCCTTGAAAATTCAGAGGCATTATTTGTTTGGGTTTCATGCTGATGTGTTCACGAATAACAAAAGTTTGCAATATGTGTTTTCATAGAAATATTTAAATCTTCTTCAGAGAAGGTGGTTAGAATTATTGAAAGATTACGATATGAGTGTTTTGTATCATCTGAGCAAGGCCAATGTAGTGGAAGATACCCTTAGTAGATTGTCTATGGGTAGTGTTCCTTATGTAGAGGATAATAATAAGCAGTTAGATAGGGAGGTTCATCAGCTTGCTCGATTAGGTGTGTGGTTGGTGGATTCAGCTAAGGGTAGTGTATGGGTTCAGAATAGTTTGAAATCTTCTCTGGTTGCCGAAGTAAAGGAGAAGCAAGATAGGGATTCCAGTCTAGTTAAGTTAAAGGAATCATCTAGAGATCATAAGGTTAAGGTTTTCTCCCAAGGGAGAGATGGTGTGTTATGATGTCAGGGTAGGTTGTGTGTGTTGGTGTAGATGGTTTGAGACAGTGAATCCTTGTAGAAGCGCATGGTCCGCATTATTCTATTCATCTAAGAACCACTAAGATGTACTGTGATTTATAATAAATCTATTGGTGGAGTGGTATAAAGAGGGATATTGTAGAGTTCATAGCTAAGTGTCCTAATTGTCAGCAGGTTAAGATTGAGCACTAGAGGCCTAGTGACATATTGCAAGAGTTTAATATTCCCACTACTTCTAAGTGGGAAGAGGTAAATATGGATTTTGTGGAAGGGTTTCCCCGTTCGCGCCGTCAGCATGATTCTATATGGGTTATTGTAGACAAGATGAACAAATCAGCCTATTTCTTGCTATTTCATACTTCCTATACAACCGAGTACTATGCTAATCTCTATATTAGAGAGTTGGTTAGTTTGTGTGGAGTCCCGTTGTCTATCATTTCAAATAGAGCTACACAATTTACATTCACTTTTGGAAAGCTGTTCAGAAGGGTCTTGGTACCCAAGTTTATCTTAGTACAACCTTTCACCCTCAGTCAGATAGTCAGGTAGAGAGGAACATTCAGACCCTGATGTTGGGTGTATTTACACGCCTAAACACCATAATTTACCCATGTTATAGCTAAGTTTTAAGAATAAAATATATAATTCCTGCACTTTTAGTCCATTTTCCTGTAAGTGAGCTAACCTACGTGATTAGCATGTTTTAGGTATTAATGATGAAGATTTCAGCACTTTGTGGACCTTTGGGCAGCAAAGGAAAAACTTCACAGAAGAGGGAAGGTAGCTTTTGGAAGCTTATGGACTGAATGTGATGCATGGAGAAATTGTCCCAGGCAAAAGCAGTATTTTTAAATACTTAGGGGTGCAGCAGTAACTTAATAGGACTAGGACAAGGATGTTATAAAAACCCTATTTGCTGAATTTTTCAGCATTCATTAATTAATTCGTTCATTCATGCAGTGATTCATTCGATCACTTTTTATTTTATTCAGTTTACAGATTCTGTAAGTTTAGACAGAGAAAAATGCTACAAGAACGGCTAGAGAGGAAATCACGTCATTCTCATAGTGACGCCAATACATACCCATCGTGAGATTGTTATCGTTTTGGTATGATGATGATGATGTCTTCGTTGTTTTCCTTTACAATCATGAGCAGCTAAACTTCTCTGTTAGGGTTATGGAAGCCTTTTGATATACTATCTATTACTATGAGTTTGTGAATTCGTGATGCGTATGCTACTTATATCATTACTCTCTTCGTTTTAATTAAATTCTTGTGGTTGCAAACATATAGAATACGCCATTATAGCATTAACTTGTTTGAGAGAAAAGTTACATGTTTGGAAAAGAGAGTGTGACAAGGAAATAGGGCTACCAATCCCTATTTACACGTTAGTGCCATAACTGGGTTAACCTCTTGGAGAGTTCGTACCATTAGTTATACGCTTTAAGCTCAAGAGAGTTAAAGTGAAATAATCCTTGATGGTTGAGAAACACTAGGATTTACCATTAGAATACGAATCTCTATAAGTGCATGCATGTCTGAATTCCGCATTACTCATAGTTAATAGATACGTAGAACTCATAAGGTGGACATAACCCTAACTTATTTTTCTCTGTGATTAAATCTTACTAAATCAAGCATTCTGTTGTTACTTCCATAGTATTAATTCACGCCAAACCCAATCCCCCTTTTTCCGTGGAATTTTCGATCAATAGTCTATTAATAATTGCAATACTTGGTGACCAAGTATTCCCTGTGGGATTCGACCCAACCCAGTTGGATTCTATATTTGACAGCGACCGCTTACACTCTTACGAGAGCTGTAGTTTGGGTGTTATCAGACCCTAAAGGACATATTATGTAACACCCCATACTTTTACTAGTTCTATTTAGCATTGAGAATATCAAGTGTTGGCCTCAAGAGAGAATGACTTTTCATACATATAGAATTTTCCATATTTAAACCCTCCAATGTGTAGGAAATTGAATTAGATTTCCAACGATATAAGATTCGCCTAAATCTTATAACCGAGTAAGAAGTTATGGCTATTTTAAGTTTTAGTCATAAAACAAGATGATTTAGGACTGTAGCGCATCACGGAGAAGTATAAAATCACAATTATCAATTTCCAGTGAAGCTCCACGATCATGGCGCATTGTAGAGGAGTCTTATTTCCCATTTGGCAATTTCTAGTGAGCCTGCGCGATAATGACGCATCGCGCCAGTGGCCAAAATGGTAATCCAAAGGGGCACCGCGATTGTGGCACGTCGCGGTGAACGCCCAATTCCCACTCGTCCTTTTCCAGTGAGCCACCACGATAGTGGTGCGTCGTGGTGACCTAGTAAATCGGGATTTTGGTTGTTTTTCCAGTTCCATTTAAAAGTTTAAAGGGGGTATTTTGGTAAATCTCCAAGGCCCAAACCATCCAGAACACAAGATTTAACACATTCCAAAGCACTTTATGTTTTTTCATCAATTCTTTCTCAAAATAAAACCCTAGATCATCAAAGTTTTCTCCCCAAGAAATCCAATTCCTCCATTAATTCTCCAAGTTAATTCAAGATTAAGGATTTCCAACTCAATAACTCTAAGAATTCAACTTTAAAAGCATCAATAGGGATCCAAGATTCAAGCCTTAGCATCTAGTTCATCAATTGAGGTATGTGGGGTTTTTCAACAAGGATAATCCTTTCATCCTTGTGCCCAAAAATTATTTTAAGTACAATTTACTGAATTTTATGTGATTTCCCATGAAATTGAAGTTAGGGTTTATACCCAATATTTCTAATTATAAGATTATGAGATTTCAAGTGATTTAAAGGTTGAGTTGCATGTTTATGCTTATATTTCCATGCCTATTGCAGGAATTTTCAGATTTTAAGTTGATTGATAAATCTATACATTACCAAGCATGAATATTATGATGTTTTAACATGAGTTTGATGCATGAGTCATTAAGCCCAAATTAAAGATTGTTATTTCAAGATTTGTTGTTCTATAAGCACCCTATGACTAGATTTCTTTTAGATTGTCATTAAAGATTTAACCTTTTGGTCTCAGAATAGATATGAAATCCACTTTACAAATTTAGATTACAGATTTAGCTTTACAGATATACAATTGGTTTTCATTATAAACCATTATACTATTTTAAAAGTGGATTTCCCTCAGAATGAGCATACAGATTTAATGGGAGTAGTATTTAGCACCGAGATGGGTATGTTACTACAGTTTCATACCCCAGAACTATATGCCAACGTAGGATTTAGATTGTTCCCACTTCTACGTGGATGATAGCTATGTGATCACTTAGATAAGTTATACTCCCTGGCAAGAGTATGACTCTTCTCCCTAACGTGAGGATTCCTCCTTAGGTGGACAAGATCATTGGACTCCATGAATGCTCATATGGTTTATGTCGGTTAGAAGAATCTCCCATGTAGAATAAGTTTTCAGATTTCTAAACCCCTAAGATAAAGTGTTTTCTCTACAGCTTTAAAGTTCTTGAATTTAGAATATTTCTTTACATAAGCCTTCAGATTAAACTTACAGATTTCACTTAGCCTATATGATTTAAAAATAAGAATAGAATACAGATTTCTGAACTAAGTGTTATGGCTCACAAGATTTACATTATATGTTTTCATATTCATGATTTATGATCTTCAGATTTCAGATTTACTCAAACCTATGTGAGTCATTTACATTTAGTATGCATGATTTTATAACTTGTGATGCTATTGAAGTATTGTTTGACTTATTGCATTCACCTCCATATGCTTAGTACATTCCCAAAGTACTGATCCACATATATGTCTGTGTGCTACATTGTCTCATAATGTAGGTTCAGGTGCTCAGTCTCAGCAGCATGAGTGATCTTCAAGCATCTCATCTACATCTCTACAGTTGGTGAGTCTTCATAGTTCAGGGACTTAGCTATTCAGATTTCTAGTTTATTAGTAGATGATTCAGTATTTATTTCAGACAGTTGAGTCAGCTGGGGCCTGTCCCAGTGACTCTCTAGATTCAATCAGTAGAGGCTTGTCGGACTACTACATTCAATTTTAGATTTTAGTTGCAGCCTTGAGATTGTTAGTATTTGCTTTATTGGACTGATAAGATTAGTATTTTCAGATATACTTAGATAATTCAAATAGTTTTCCACATCTATTATGATTTTACATTCATATTCCCATATTTTGAGATTCAAATTTAGTAGAAGGCACTCAGGGTTAGCTCAGGACTACTTGTAGATCGAAGCACCGTGTGGCATCTCGAAAAATAGATTTTAGGGCGTTACATGTTGAGAGCATGTGTTATCAACTTTAAGGGTATTTGGGATGATCACTTGTCTTTGATTGAGTTTGCCTACATAAGAGTTATCATTCTAGTATTTAGATGGCTTTATTTGAGGCTCTTTATGGGAGGAGATGTAGATTTCCTATTGGTTGGTTTAAGTAGGTAAAACTATGTTGATAGGGTTAGATTCAATATTTGATATGATGGATATAGTTCAGTTAATTAGGGAAAGGATTAAGATATCCCAAAGTCATCAAAAATCCTATGAAAATGTGATAAGAAGAGATCTTTAGTCTGAGGCTGGCGACTTAGTTTATTTGAGAATATCTCCCATGAAGAAAGTGAAGAGGTTTGGCAAGAAGGGGAATCTCAGCCTCCAATATGTTGGCTCTTACAGGATCTTGATCCGCTTAGGAAAGGTAGCTTATGAGCTTGAGTTGCCTACAAATTTGGCATCAGTGCATCCAGTGTTCTATGTCTCTTTGATAAAGAAGTGCATTGGAGGCCCAATTGTAGTAGTCCCTTTAGAAAGTATGGGTGTTTAGGATAGCCTTTCTTATGAAAAAATCCCAGTTGAATCCCTAATCATTAGATTCATAGACTGAGGAACAAAGAATTTCCCTTGGTCAAAGTTCATTAGTGGAATCAGTCTGTTGAAGGAGCTACTTGGGAAGTAGAAGAAGACATACGTACCAAGTCCCCTTATTTTTTCTCCGCAAACTCAGACTCATCTTAAGGTAACAGTTTTTCTTAGATTATCTCTTTTCCATTCTCAGTTCCAGTTATATAATCATCATCCTATCATTGTATGCATTCAGGAATCAGTTCAGTTATGTATCATGTATCAGACTCAGTCATGTAACCATGTTTTCAGTTATGCATGTTCAGTATGTGATTTTAGTTCCCTCGATATTCTCAGCCTAATTAGTCTCATTCAAGGCCGAATGGTCCCAAGGGGGAGATATTGTAATACCCCATATTAGTCTTAGCTCAGTTCATCTTATAGTGCATGCATAAGAGGCTTAGAATATGAAAATTTTGCTAAGTGTTAGGGAGTTAGTTTTATTTATTGGCCTCTTAACTTTGATGATTTTTAAGTCAACCTTCCCTACCCTGAGAGTAAGTTTTTAAGTTAATTCATATCCAAAGGTGTAAGGAACATGTCTCGGGAAAGTTTTGGATTTTTCAGACGAGGATTGAGGCACGTTTGGATTTCGTTTCTAGAACCTCAATGCGATTGCATCGCATCGCGGTGGGTATATCTATGGGGAGCTCATTGCATCACGGTGATGGGTCAATCGGCCTTCCAATTGCGAATTTAAATTCTAGAGGGGTAGTCTTGTCTTTTCCCCTCGCCCCAATCAGTACTAACACGGGATTTACCTTCAGGTAAGGCATTATTTGACCATTTTCCCCAATTTTACTCTCAAATAAACCCTAAGCTTCCCCTAGTTCATCAAATTAAATCCTCTCCCCTTTAAGAAAACTCAAGAATTCAAGTTTCACCATCCAAGAACTTTCAAGAAAGTTGTTCCCTTTCAAGATTTAAGTATTAATGGTATGTGTGATGTTCATCCATGGGCCCTTTCCACCCATGGAGTTCAAGAATCCTTCTTTTATATCAAATTGTAAGTTTATATAATTTTTATGATGAATTATCTCCATGAATTGTTATGAACTTTGATTATACATCATGTTTACAATTGTTTTCTATGGAATTAAATCTTACATACTGGAATGATGAAGTTTTCATGTTAAATCCCTAAATTATGGTTTTTGTATTATAGCCATCAGATTATTATATGTTTTAAACTATTCCCATGTGTCAATTCATGACCCTTATGTGTTTGATAAAATGTCTAAGATTCAAATTTTGAATAATGATCCCTTTTATGGTTTTTAAGACTTTATATATCTTTATTGTTATTTCCATTCAGTACTGGGGGTTATGAATACCCAAAATTTAGCTATTTATATAGTTTCCAGTAATTACAGAATGAGTTTAGATAAAATATAAACATTGTTATTCAGTTAGTTATGTTCAGTCGTGGCTTAATTAAACTTAGGTTAGTTCAGTAATCAATGTCTTTCTAGTGGGAGTAAGATTTAGCACCGAGTGAACATAGGGATGGCATCTCTTCCACCAGTAGGTATGAGGCACTTATCTCCCCCGTCAGTAGGCATGAGACGTTAGTAGCAGTCCCTAGGCTCCAGGCCTATTGTGCCACTGTAGACTTTGAGGGGTCCTCCGTCAGTTAGGCATGACACCCTTATCCTTCGGGATGCTAGATTAGTGGATCCACACATCCAAGGTTAGTACCCGTGGCACGGTACTGACACCCTTCCAACTAGGGTTATAGGTTGGACCCTGATAGTACATTGGGGCATTTCAGTTATAGCTAGCTCTCATATTCTTAGTTCTGTATTTAGTACCGAATTTAGTTTCAAGTTTGCTTGACCATAGCATACAGTTATCAATTACTCAGTTATCAGTATTTCAATTTACATACCATCTCAGAATATGTTTTATGCTTGGTCATAGATTCTCAGATTTTACAGTTTTCATGCTTTTATACTCAGCTATCGCATGTTATTTAGTCAATCATTATCTCATGCATATAACCTATGAATTTTATCCTAACCTCATCTCATATACCAGTATATTCAAAGTACTGACCGCATACTCATTTCTTGCACTATGATGCTTAATATCATAGGTTCAAACGCTCAGTTTCCTGATCGTGCTTAGGCATATCAGGTTGTCCGCAGTAGCAGCAGTGGTGAGTCCTCATCCTTCGAAGATGGGTTTATCTTATATTCAGTTATGTCAGCAATTCAGTTATTTAGTCAGTCAGATTTAGTTGGGGGTTTGCACCATCAACTCCACTGTCAGTTAGTTTTAGAGGTTTTCAGATATTCAGACAGATAGTTAGTTTATCAATTGTTTTTATCAATTATTTTAGTATGTTTCCAGATGTTCAAAACTATGATTCGGTATTTTTTTCAGTTTCTAAAACCTTATGGCATTATCAGCTAATTTTTTGCATATGTCTTCATTATCAATATATTATTCAGTACTCACAAAAGGTGTCAGTTCATAGGTTAGCTTGTGGTATTTCGGGACTATAAGCGTTGTTTTCATGATTAGGGGGTAGCCTTGGGTCATGACACTAGTACTCCTTACCCAAAACCATTGAGTGATTATTAGTCTCAGCATGATAGTAGGTCCCGAGCATAGGGTGCCCAATTGTAGGATAGTGTCACACAATCGTCTCTTTCCCACCCTCATTGTATATTTTATGGGCGTTCTCACTGTGGTTTTTATGAGAAATGGAAGAACATGTGCTTTTATTGTGGTCAGGTTGTTCACATACAACATGACTATCATGTTAGGATGGCTTCTAGGGCTAGTAAGGTTCCTATTTCTTTTTTATCTGCTCTTACACTAAATGGTGTTGCATCTGCATCTATTTCTACTTTTGGTACTGCACTGGCTGAAATCATTTATATGCTCTTGAATTTTGCCAAGATTCTGAGGCATCCCCTAATGTAGTGACTGGTATGTTGAAATTTTCTCCCATGATATGTATTATTTACTTGATCCAGGGTCTACTCTTTCTTATGTGACCCCGTTTGTGGTTGTATTTTGGTTTTGATCCTTAATTAATTTCTGATCCTTTTTCTCTATATACCCCAGCTAGTGACTCTATGATTGCTAGAAGGGTCTATGGGGGGTGTGGTATCTGTTAGTGGTAGGGAAACTCTTTTGGGCTTGATAGAGTTAGATATGGTTGACTTTGATATCATTTTGGGAATGGAGTGGTTGCATTCATTTTATGCTTCTTTAGATTGTTGGACCTATAAGGTCATGTTTAATTTCCCTAATGAGTCGATCATTGTATAGGAAGGGGGTTCTTTAATGCCTTAGGGGGGTTCATCTCATACCATAGAGCCCAAAATATGATTTTCAAATAGTGTTTGTATTATTTGATCTGGGTTAAATATTCTAACTCAAAAGGTCCTTCTCTAGAATCTGTCCATGTGGTTAATGAGTATCCTGAGGTTTTCCCTAATAATCTTCCTGGTATCCTTCCCGATAGGGAAATTGATTTTAGGATTGAACTTATTCTGGACACTCATTCTATTCCCATCCATCCATATAGAATGGATCCGGGTAAGTAAAAGGATCTTAAGGAGTAATTGAAGGATCTCTTAGATAAAGGTTTTATCTATCATAGTGTGTCTTCTTGGGGTGTTCCATTGTTGTTTGTGAACAAAAAGGATGGTTCCCTTCGGATGTGCATTGACTATCATCAGTTGAATAAGGTGACCATAAAGAATAAGTATCTTCTTCTTAGGATCGATAATTTGTTTAATCAGTTTCAAGGTGCGAAGTGTTTCTCTAAGATTAATCTTAGGTTGGGTTATCATCATCTTAAGATTAGGGAGGTGGATATCCCTAAGACTACTTTTAAAACCCAGTATGATCACTATAAGCCCCTAGTTATGCCTTTTGGGATGACTAATGCCCTAGTGGCATTCATGGATTTGATGAATAGGGTCTTTCATCAATTTTTGGATTTGTTTATCATTGTCTTCATTGATGACATCTTGGTCTACTCTAAGAGTGAGGCAAATTATGTCGATCACCTTCGTGTTATGTTGTAGACCTTGAAAGATCATCATTTGTATGCCAAGTTCTCTAAGTGTGAGTTTTGGTTGAAGGTTTTAACTTTTCTTGGTCATGTTATCTCTAGTGAAGGGATCATGGTGGATCCATAGAAGGTTGCATCGGTTAAGAAGTGGCCTAGACCTGTGACTCCAATCGATATTTAAAGCTTCTTGGGTTTAGCTAATTAATATAAGAGATTTTTTTTTTGGAAAGTTTTTTGACTATATCTACCCCAATGACTAAGTTAACCCAGAATAAGGACAAGTTCTTGTGGTCAGATGCATGTAAAGGTAGCTCTGAGAAGTTAAAGGATAAGTTGACTTCAGCTCCAGTTTTGACCCTGCCCAAGGGTAGTGATGGATTCGTAGTGTATTGTGATATTTCTCGTGTTGGGATGGGTTAGGGTGGTGGCTTATGCTTCTAGGCAATTACAACTTTATGAGAAGAACTACCCCACTCATGACTTAGAGTTGTTAGCAGTGGTATTTGCGCTAAAGATTTGGAGTCACTATCTCTATGTTGTTCATGTTGATATCTTTCATAATCATAAGACCCTGCAGTATGTGTTCACATAGTAAGAGTTAAATCTCAATCAAAAGAGGTGGCTTGAGTTGCTGAAGGATAATGTATGAGTCTTCACTACCATCTAGGTAAATCTAACGTGGTTGTTGAAACTCTTAGCAGGTTATCCATGGGGATTTAGGCTCATGTGGATGAGGATAAGCGAGAGTTGGTGAAGGACATTCACCATTTGGCTAGTTTTGGAGTTCGTCTCACAGACTCTGAAGGTAGTGGTGTGTTTTTGCATCAGGTATCCCAGTCATTTCTTATTATAGAGATAAAGGAAAAACAGATGTTTGATCTCGAATTAATGAATATTAAGTGTAATGTGGGTCAACAAAAGTTTATTGACTTTGTAATTGGTGGTGAGGGTATCCTGAGGTACCAAGGCAGGTTATGTATTCCCAATGTTGACGGATTGAGGGAAAGGATTTTGGCTGAAGCTCATGAATCTAGTTATGCTATTCATCCTGGTTCAACTAAGATGTACCATGATCCTAAGGAGTTCTATTGGTGAAAAATATATAGCGAGATATGGCTAGTTTTATGTCCAAGTGTATAGAGTGTCAACAAGTGAAAGTTGAGCACATGAGACCTGGTGGTTTATACCAAGAGATAGAGTTACTTGAACAGAAGTGGGTGGTGATTAATATGGATTTTGTTACCGGTCTTCCTTGGTCTCGAAATCAATGTGATTCAATTTGGTTCATTATGGATAGGATAACTAAGTCCACTTACTTCTTGCCGATGAGGACTAGTTATTCGATGGGGGATTATGCTAATGTGTATCTTATGGAGATTGTGAAGTTTCATGGTTCTCCAGTTTCTATCACTTTGGATCGTGGTACTCCGTTCTTATCGCATATTTTGAAGTCATTTCAGAAAGGTTTGGGAACTAAAGTGTGCCTTAGTACCTTTTTCCACCCGCAGACGGATAGACAAGTGAAGAGGACCATTCAGACATTAGAAGATATGTTTCGTGCTTGCGTGATTGACTATGGTGGTAATTGGTTTGACAATTTGCCTTTGATTGAGTATGCTTATAGTCATAATTATCACTCTAGCATTAGTATGGCTTCTTTTGAGGCACTGTATGGAAGGAGATATTGTTCTCCTATCGGGTGGTATGAAGTTGGTGAGGGTAAGTTGTTTGGCCCTAATAAGCCTTGGAGAAGGTGGAGGTGATTTGGGATAGATTGAAAGACACTCAAAGTTGCCAAAAGTCCTATACGGATGTAAGGTGTAGAGATTTGGAGTTCTATGTTGATGATTGGATGTTCTCAAAGGTATCTCCCATGAAGGGAGTAGTGCGGTTTGGTAAGAAGGGGAAGTTAAGTCCTCGGTATGTTGGTCCTTAATCAATTTTGAAGAGGGTTGGCAATGTTGCCTATGAATTAGAGTTGCCTCCTAGTTTGAGATCCATTCATTTGGTTTTCCATGTCTCTATGTTGAGAAAGTATGCGAGTAATCATTCTTCGATCATTCTTTTGAAAGGGTTGGGTATTTTGGATTCCTTATCTTATGAGGTAGTATCGGTTAAGTTCTTAGATCGTCAAGTTCATCGGTTGTGGACAAAGGATGTGGCTTCGATAAAGGTTCTTTGAAAGAACCATAAGGTTGAAGAAGTTACTTGGGAAGCAGAAATCGACATTAAGTCCAAGTATTCCTTCCTGTTTACTGCTCTTGGAAATAGTGCGGAAGGTATGAGTTTTTCATCATACTTTTGTTTTCAAACTTTGTTAAAGGAAAGGTTAATTTCCTTGTATTTTTTTCTGACTTAGTTAAAGGTTAGAGTCGAGGTGTTGACGTGTTAACTCATGCTTGTGGTTGCCTTACCCATCACTCGAGGATGAATGATCCAAGTGGGGGGGAATTGAAACACCTTGGCTTTTGACTCTTAGAAAATATATGGAAATTTAAGTTCTAGACAACATACGACTAGGGTACAAGTCGTATGATAGGATAGAGGTTGGGGGTCTTCAACTCGTATGTAAATCAGTGTGTTTTATGTCACTTTGTGTCCAAGGTATGAATGGACTCCTTACTAGAAGTATGTTAAGGTATGAGTCGTATGTGGTGATAACGCTCAAACTACAGCTCTCGTAAGAGTGTAAACGATCGTTGTCAAATATAGAACCCAACTGGGTTGGGTGTCGAATCCCACAGGGAATACTTGGTCACTAAGTATGCAACGATTAGTAGACTGTTGATCGAAAATTCTACGAAAAAGGGGGGATTTAATTGTAGCGTGAATTAAGAGTATCAAAGTAACAAAGAAAAACGGAATGTTTAGTAGGTTTTAATCAATGAGAATTGTAAGTTAGGGTTATGTCCACCTTATGAGTTTTACGTATCTATTGGCTATGAGTTATACGGAATTCAGACATGCATGCGCTTATAGAGATTCGTATTCTATGGTAAATCCTAGTGTCTTTCGACCATCAAGGATTATATCACTTTAACTCTTTCGAGCTTAAAGCGTATACTAATGGTACGAATTCTCCAAGAGGTTAATCCAGTTACGGCACTAACTTTTAAACAGGGGTTGGTAGCCCTATTTCCTTGTCATTCTCTCTTTTCCAGACATGTAACTTTTCTTTCGAACAAGTTAATGCTATACTAGCGTATTCTATATGTTTGCAACCACAGGAATTCAATTAAGATGAAGAGAGTAATGATATAAGAAGCATACGTATCAAGAATTCACAAACTCATAGCAATAGATAGTATCTCATAAGGATTCCATAACCCTAACAGAGAAGTTTAGCTACTCATAATTGTGAAGGAAAACCACGAGGATATCATCATACCAAAACAATAACAATATCACGATAAGGAAGTATTGGCGTCACTTGTGGCGTGAATTCCTTGCTAGTAGCGTTTCTCTTGTCGTGAAAATTAAAAGTCGAATAGATGAAGAATAATGTCAACAACGAATTTAAGAATAGAAGAGAGTAAGAATGAATTGAAAGAGAATGAGTGAGAATAATAAAAAGCTTGCTGAAAAATTCAGCAATTAGGGTTTTTATAACATCCTTGTCCTAGTCCTACTGAAATAGGGTTTTTATCCTTGTCCTAGTCCTACTGGGTTACTGCATACTTGTCCTAATCCTACTAAGTTACTGCTGATCCCCCAAGTCTTTAGAAATGCTGTTTTTGCCCGGGACAAGTTCTCCATGCATCACTTTCAGTCCACAAGCTTCCAGAAGCTGCCTTCCTTCTTACGTGAAGTTTCCTTTGGCGTCCAACAGTCCATAAAATGCTGAAATCTTCATCATTTATTCCTGAAAACTTGCTAATCACGTTGGTTAGCTCACTTACAGGAAAAAGGACTAAAAGTGCAGGAATTATATACTTTGTCCTTTAAAACTTAGCTAAAATATGGGTAAATTAAGGTGCTTTAGGCGTGTAAATACGCCTAACATCAACACCCCACACTTAAATCTTTGTTCGTCCTCGGACAATATATCATGTCCATATAAACATCTACTTAGGGTTTCACAGTAACAGCACAAAATATTCATCAAGACAGGCACAACAATTATTAACAAAGAGTAGTTTTCTAATCACTACTAGAAACAATTCAACCTCCATCATAGACTCGTGATGATGGTTAATTCGTATCCACAAGTTAAGGCACCAAGAATCATATAACAACTACCCAACAATCATCAACCATGTGTGTCTCACATAATATATCACCCATAATCACTCACAAGTTTTGCATTTTTCGGAACATGGGTATAAGACTTTCCTCACTCTCTCTCTCACAAAGAATTCATATGTTGCAACTGGTGACCATAGGCTTGCCCTTAGTGTAATGCTCCACTAATATTAGAATGCTAAGCTTAGGATCAAATAGGTCTTTTACAGGTTGTAATGTAGGCTAAGGGACGGGTAGGACTATTTTGGCCAGAAATAGTGACTATGTTCCTAAGCGCTTTAATACATCACATTATGCCATTAACACTCTCTTTTAATCAACCCTGCTACCTTTCTTTTATCTACCACCCCTTTTCACTTATTTTGCTATTCAAACATAACTATCTTTTTATTTAATCATAAACCCAACTATCTTTTTGTTTTTCTATTTCGTTTTCTTTCTTTTTTTCTCGTTTTTTTTATAACACACCTCTATGATAGCCACTTTTTTTTCATAACAAATTCAAGTAGCATTACACTCTAAGGCATCACTCTCACCCAATTTCCTCTTATTTTGTCACATGATTTTACAATTTAAAGTGCTTAGGAATTTGGATCAAATTATGGTCTTAGAAAAAATGGATTAGGCTACATATGAGGCTGTCAAAGAAAATAGCTAATAGTCTCAAAGGGGGTTAACTAAGATAATGTCCACGGGTAGGTAAAAAGAAGGTAAACAATCACAGGCTGCCAAAGAAATGCCTAAATCATATCCTAAACTCACACTCTTTATTTAGCTTTACACACACACCAGGCAAGTTCTACCATCAGTCACAACACAGAATATACTATAACCTCACACACACAAGGCACATGGTTAACTTTATTGGGAGCAATATAGACTCTTGACCCAATAGATGAATGAATTAAACCACACAAATATCACAGAATGAGTCACACTTGGAGCCTAAACGTCTCAATAGCAATGATTTTAGCACAAACTCTTGGCATAATACCATGCCGCCTATCAGAACAATTTCATGCAAAATCTAAAAAAATCTAAAAATCAAAAAATTTAACTACAAACGAGAATAAATGCAGGCAAAGAAGTACGCTGCAGCATACAAATACCCTCACCCCACACTTAGACGGGGCACACTGCCCTCAGTGGAAATAAGTAAGGAAAACCTGATTAGTCGGACTCCTTTTCTATGTCTGGGGTCAAACCCCCTGCGTCGGAATCATCATCAGAGTCGTCATTACCAGAGTTGTCCTTCACATCTTCATTCGAGGTATTTGTAGAGAGGAGGATTCAGCTTGCTCTTTTCTTCCCCTTTTCTGACCTTTCTGTGAGGTGGACGTTTTTTCTTTTCCTGGTCGACCTTTTGGTGCCATTTTACCTGAGACTAAAGTAAATTCATGCTAGCTCATCTCGGAAGATTTAATCGACAACCAGACAATAGTGGCACCACCCCACACTTAATTTGTTGACACAAACTAATTAAGTGAATGATGTCGATTACTCAGACTTCATCGACATACATTTAGGTGATATGTTCCAACAATATGTTCAGCGCAGTCATACTTTCATGTCATCTTACTATCCTTTCCAACTCTATTTCATGTAATCTTGACTATACTTTCATGTGTGGATTAATACACCTTTTGAACAACACTACTACATAGAGATCGTATCAAGTTATGGCATAGAAATAATCACAACATCTCATTCTTGTATTCAATCATGATCTTTATCTCGATAAACTAGTCATTCAAACATCCAAGCATTCAACTTTGAAGAGTATGCAATTAAATTAACTATTTTCGATTTCACAAAAGTATGACAGTGTATCAAAATCAACTTCAAGACGAAACCAAGTCAAGAACACCCACACGTATTCTCTTACTCAACTAGATGTATCATAACAAATCTACTACGTTCAAATCACCAACACCACTTTAAGATCTAAATTACCATTATAAGCGTAAGATTGTAACAACTTTGGAATATAAACGAAGGACTTACTTGGTGTTGAACTCGGAAGATGATCTTGCAAGGTTAGATGAGCGAAAAGAAAAGTTTTGAGAGATTTGGGAGGCAAAGGCGGCGCCTATGCTATGGCATTATAGATTCAGAGAGCAAAGGCAATGGCATAGGCTGCGCTTTTAGCTTTGCCTATGCTTGGCATATGTGGCGCCTAATGCTTTGCCTAGTTGAGCATAGGCGGCGCCTATGCTATGGCATTGTTGGGCATAGGCGGCACCTATGCTATGGTATTGTAGATTCAGAGAACAAAGGCCATAGCATAGACCTTGCCTTGTCTATTGCCTAGATTTACATAGGCCTTGCCTTGTCCATTGCCTAGATTTGTATAGGTAATGCCTAACTGAAAGCCTTTTGCTCCTTCATTACTCACTTACCACCTTTAACATTGCTCACTTTCAAATCAAAATTTGAGACCAAGTTCCTCCTTTATACGTCTTGCACCTACACTTACTCAAAAACAACAAAAATGATTAGAAAGATGGGTTGCCTCCCATCAAGCGCCTTAGTTTTGGTCGTGGCTCGACAAAATCCTAGGAAAACAAAAACAACAAAAACAATTAAAAACGATGGGTTGCCTCCCACCAAGCGCTTGATTTATTGTCGCGGCACGACATAGTTATCTCGATTACTTAGACTTCATCGAGATATTTGGTGCATCATTTTTTGAATGGATTCAGATGACGCTGATGCTTAATTGTGGGCATGCAATCTTCTTCGAGATGCATCTTGTGCATACATATCCCAGGTGGGATACCAATTATATCATCAATAGACCAACCAATAGCTCTCTTGTACCTCTTCAGAGCATAGATGAGAGCGTCTACATGCTGTTCACCTAAATCAACCGCAACACTCACCGGAAGTGTATTTCCACTTCCCAAAAACGCATACCTTAGGTGACTGGGGAGCTCTTTCGATTCTAGCGCTGGTATCTCTTCAATGGAAGTCTTCGCTGTTGGTGAAGATTGATTCTTAAGATCAAGGCCAAACTTCTTAGGATCATGAGAATAGGACCTTATTCCTGTTAGAGCACGAACGGTTTCCTCTTGTTCTTCAGCCTCCTCACGTTCAAAATTCAGTAGCACATCAGATAGTGACTCAACAGTAAGCTGCTTCTCTACAGATAATTCTTTCTCATCCTCATAATAAACATCATCTAAAGAGAACACATTCATATCGCTGGGCTACTTCATTGCTTTGCATACATCAAAACGGACCACTTCGTCATTCATCCGAAATAAAAGCTCATTAGCTCTTAAGTCGATAAGCACGCTTCCAGTTGCGAGGAAAGGGCATCCCAAGATTATGGGAACTTCAGAATCAACCTCGCAATCCAAAATAACAAAGTCTGCAGGAAAGATGAAGGTGGAAACCTTCACCAACACATCATTCAAGATACCCAAAGGTCGTTTTACCGACCTATCTGCCATCACGAACTGCATATTGGTTGGTGTAGGGTCACCCAACCCCAACTTTCTGTACATAGATAGAGGCATCAAATTGATGCTAGCTCCCAAATCGCACAACGCCTTATCAAAATCCAACGATCCAATCGTGCAAGGAATAGTGAAAGCACCAGGATTTGCCTTCTTCTGTACTAAAGACCTCGTGGAAATTGCACTACAATGATGAACATTATCTGCCAGCTCATAGCTTACTGCCCGCTTCTTTGTCAAAAGGTCCTTCATGAATTTAGCATACCCAGGCATCTGTTCCAGCGCCTCCACCAACAGAACATTAATAGTCAGCTGCTTCAACATGGTCATGAATTTACTGAACCTGGTGTCATCAGTTTTCTTCTTCAGTCTCTGCGGAAAAGGTGGTGGTGGAAGGGGAATCGTTTTCTCCACCACTTCCTCTTTATCTTGCTTCCGATTATCAACCTTTTCAGGAGTGTCATCAGCCTTCTTCTTCAGTCTCTAAGGAAAAGGTGGTGGTGGAAGAGGAATCATTTTCTCCACTACTTCCTTTTTATCTTGCTTCCGATTATCACTCTTTTCAGGCTGGTGACGTCTAGGTGTAACGTCATGAGCACTCACTTCAGCTTCTACGGCATCTTCAAACTCTGCTTCATCAACATTCTCTGCTATATCATCAACCACCTACTTGCCTTTGGATGGATTTTCCAACACTTTACCACTCCGGGTAGTAATAGCCAAACACGATCCATCATTTCTTGGGTTTTGCACAGTGTCACTGGGTAGCGTGCCAGCCTTTCTTTGGTTGAATGCCGCTGATAATTGACTCAATTATTGCTCCAGTTGTTTTATTGTAGTAGAAAGCGAGTCAACCAATTGATTTATCGATGACAAATCATTCTTTACCTCAGTAACGCCCATATTGGTTGCCTCCACCCCTTTCAACAGCTTAGCCATCATATCATCCATGGACATCTTTCCAGAGCCAGACGCCACAGCCTCACGGTTTCCAGGAGGAACATACAAACCACTCCTGTCAGTCTTATTCTTCCAACCACCTTGATCGCGGTCCTTGTATCCAGATTTATCATAATAGTTCCGACCTTGGTTTCCTTGGGCATTGCCTCAGAAACCCCCCTGATTATTCAAGTAATTTGCTTCCCCCTCAGAATCGGAATCATATCTTCCCTGTGATACAACTGCTTTAACCTTTTTGGTCTTCCCTGATAATAAATGCTTGGTAAGAAGATCCATCTGCGTTTTCATGTGAGCCATATCTTGGTCACGTTCCTCTTGTCTACGCCTCTGCTCTGCAGTCAAGCCAATATCTTGTTTACTCTTTGTTTAACTTATGTTTATACATGTTTTGTCCATGGATTACACATAAAGGTGCTTTGTAATTGTGGTTAAACAAATGGGTCATGGGTGACCCTAAACTTAATGGTTTTTACTTTGGTTTTGGTCTTGATAATAACATGCCCTCAAAGTGTTTGTGAAAATGTTTAAGAGAATAAAATAGTGATATGACAATGGTGTTTTGAACTAAGGCATTGGCATCATGAATATTAATGGTTGATAAATGATTTTGTGAAGGCCTTGTTGGCCATGTACTGATCTAAATGGAAACCTTGGTGGTTTAAATTGTTAAATGGGTTTGAGTCCCTAAATATTAACTTGATTTATGTCCTTGTTAGATAATGGGTTTGAGTCCCTAAACTTTACATTGGACAAGTGTCTTTGTTAGACGATGGGTTCGAGTCCCAAAGTCAAATGAATGATTGGTTAATTGATAATAGTAATGGCATGTGGTATACTTGCAAGTAGTAATGGTATGACGATACCAATGAAATACCTTTGGTAAGTAATTGGCTTAATGGTTGTGTATGTGGAATAATGGTTTTAAATTGGGATTAATGGTGGGATGTGTTGTCGGGCTGTAAAAGTGGAGTCCGAAGGACTAACACTAGAAATTGTGCTAGTCGGTCTGGATATCTTATGACCGGGCGGTTTGAGTCCCCCGAATAAATATATGAAGGGAGGTTCAAGTCCCCCCTTACCAAATGTATTGGTGCTAAGTCACCTTGATTATGCCAGGAGGTTCGAGTCCCCCATATCGGCATATATAGATATGGCTATTCCCTGGTTCATGCAGCTACACGCACTGAGGCCCTTCCATTTAGGGTAGAGCTGGGACTATATAGCCTGTGGGTGCCTTGTTCTATGACGGTCATGCTACACTACCCATGTTAATGATTTCAAAGTTCATGCTAATCTTGTTCCTTATCCTGGTATAGTATGTATATATATATGTATTGCAGTGGTTAGGTGCATTAATTCATTAGTTTTGAATTGTTGGCACTATTTTATCCTTATCCTTGAGTTACATGCTAGTGCTCCAACCACTAACCATCTTTGATGATGTATCCCCACGCGATGCAGGGGTTGGTTATATTACATCTCCTACTAAGTGATTGGACTCGGGATCATCTTGTGCTGACTAAAAGTGGTGAGCCTTCATACTTTAAAAGGCTCCACTTTTTGTTTTGGATTTTTATGTTTTCATTTGGTTTAGTCTTGGACATCAGTTTTGGCTATGGCCAGGGACATGTGCCGACCTGATATTGTTTTACTTTTAGATAGAGGCTTTGTGAAAGTTCTATGGGTTGGTATGGGTGGTTTCGGTATTGGTGTCATCCTTGGCATTTGTATTGGTATTATGGTTGATATTGTTTGACTATATTTATGATTTTTCCATCCTATTATGTTATAGAGGTGGACTTGGTTATTATTTTGGCTTGGTTATGGTGGTTGATTTGGAATTAGATGGTTAGACTTGTTCGAGTTGGTCACGATCATGAACCTATCCCAAAGTCTTTGAGTTTCAAATAATATATTTTTTTATATGTTTGAAATTCATCTGACTCAGGTTATGGCTTAGATAATCATTTTGGGAAACGGGGTGGTCTCCGATCCTTGTTGGGCCTGAGATGCCCATTATGACAAGGCCCTAATTCGGGTCGTGTCAAGTTGGTATCAGAGTTTTAGGTTCATGGTCAATTGGGATTCATAAAGCCATGTCGAGTAGAGTCTCTTTTAAGGATACATAGCATACCACACTTATAAGGGAGAGGTTACAAGATATTTAGGAATGTTCTACATTTTTGTTGTCTTATTTCAAGCTACAGAGTCTAAGGTCTTGGATTCTTCTGATTTCCATTTGTTTGTCTTTCAGATCATGCCTCAACGATTAAAGCTCACAGAAACTCCTCTATCCTAAATAAGGACAATGTTGATGGGATACGCTCTACTCATGGGATCCGTACTCAGTCTAAGGGTCAAGTTCCTGATTATCCTGGAGTTCCACCAGTTCTCTCAAGTCCTCCTTAGGGAAAAGTAATGAATGTGGAGTTTTATCAGTCGATTCATATGATTTCTCAGTTAGTAGCTTCTCAGGCTGAGCGTGGTGCATCTGTTATTCTATCTTCTGAGGCCACGAGGGTTGGATAGTTTATGAGGTTGAACCCTCTAACTTTTATGAGTGTTAAGGTGGAAGAGGATCCTCAGGGTTTCCTAGATGAGATGGAAAAGATTTTTAGAATTATGCACACCACGAGTGTGGAACGGGTGGAGTTTGTGGCATAACAACTAAAGGATGTGGCGTACCAATTATAAGAAGAGTGGGATTAGGCACGGGGTGACATGAGTCATTTCTGTGAGAGGATTTCACTAATGTATTTTTGAACTGCTTCTTTCCTCAGGAGTTAAGGGATGCAAAAGCAGAGAAATTTGTTAATCTGAAGCAAGGGAAGATTTTGGTCAAGAAGTATGCCTTGAGGTTTCACCAACTGTCTTGGTATGCTCCAGAGATGGTGTCTGATATGAGAGCCCGAATGAGGAAGTTCGCTTTGGGACTATCTCGTGAGTTGATCCTTGAAAGTAAGGTTACCTTGCTGATTAAGGACATGGATATCTCTAGGCTTGTTGTCTACATGCAATAAGTGGAAGAGGAAAAAAGAAAGAAGTTTAAGTTTAGTGAGAAGCTAGGAAGGAAATTTAGGCCTTCTGAGAAAAGTGGTAGAGATGGGGTAAGTGGATGAAGAAGAAGTGGGGAGTTCTGGTTTTTTCTCCACAGCTAGCGCTCCTTACCTGAAATCTAGTTGGTCTCAGCATCATGGTAGGTCCCAGGCACAGGGTGCCCAATCGTAGTCTAGTGGGGCACAGTCGGCTCCTTCCCACCCTCCTTGTAGATTTTGTGGGCATTTGCACCGTGGGTTTTGTGAGGAAGGGAAAACATGTACTATTATTGTGGTCAGATTGTTCACATACAATGTGACTATCGTATTAGGATGGCTTCTAGGGCTAGTAAGGCTCTTGTTGCTTCTTCGTCTACTCTTGAACCAAAGGGTATTACATCTGCATCTATTTTTGCTTCTAGTACTGGCACTGGCTGGTATCGATTATATGCTCTTACATCTCACTAGGATTCTGAGGCATCCCCCAATGTAGTGACTGGTATTTTGAAACTTTTCTCTCATGATATGTATTGTTTACTTGATCCAGGGTTCACTCTTTCTTATGTGACCCTATTTGTAGCTGTACATTTTGGTTTTGGTCCTTAATTAATTTTGATCCTTTTTTTGTTGCTACCCCAGTTAGTGACTTTGTGATTTCTAAAAGGGTCTATAGGGGGTGTGGTATCTATTAGTGGTAGGGAAACTCTTGTGGACTTAATAGAGTTAGATATGATTGACTTTGATGTCATTTTAAGGATAGAGTGGTTGCATTCGTGTTATGCTTCCTTAGATTGTCGATCCCATAAGGTCATGTTTAATTTCCCTAATGAGTCGGTCATTGCATAGGAAGGGGGGTTCTTTAGTGCCTTAGGGAGGTTCATCTTATACCTTAGAGCCCGAAAGATGATTTGCAAAGGGTGTTTATATCATTTGTTTTGGGTTAAACATTCTAACTTGAAAGGTCCTTCTCTAGAATCCATCCATATGGTTAATAAGTATCCTGTGGTTTTCCCTAATAATCTTCCTGGTATCCCTCCTGATAGGAAAATTAATTTTGGGATTGACTTGTTTCGGACACTCATCTTATTTCCATCCCTTCGTATAGAATGGTTCGGCTGAGTTGAAGGACCTAAAGAACCAATTAAAGGATCTCTTATATAAAGGTTTTATCCATCCTAGTGTGTCTTCTTGGGGTGCTCTATTGTTGTTTATACACAAGAAGGATGGTCCCATTTAGATGTGCATTGACTATCGTCAGTTGAATAAGGTGACCACAAAGAATAAGTATCCTCTTCCTAGGATCGATGATTTGTTTGATCGGCTTCAAGGTGCGAAGTGTTTCTCTAAGATTGATCTTAGGTTGGGTTAACATTAGCTTAATATTAGGGAGGTGCATATCCCTAAGGCTGCTTATAGAACTGGGAGTGGTCACTATTAGTTCCTAGTTAGTTTATTTGGGTTGACCAATGCCCCAACGACATTCATGGATTTGATGAATAGAGTTTTTCATTAGTTTCTGAATTTGTTTTTCATTGTATTCATTGATGACATCTTGGTCTACTCTAAGAGTAAGGCGGATCATGTAGATCACCTTCGTGTTGTGTTATAGACCTTGAAAGATCAATATTTGTATGCCACATTCTCCTAGTGTGAGTTTTAGTTGGAGGCTATAAATTTTCTTAGTCATGTTATCTCTAGGGAAGGGATCATAGTGGATCCATAGAAGGTTGTGGTGGTTAAGAAGTGGCGTAGACCTGCGACTCCAACCAATATTCAGAGCTTCTTAGGTTTAGCCAGTTACTATAGGAGATTTATGGATAGTTTTTGGACTATATCTGCCCCATTGACTAAATAAAACCAGAAGAAGGTCAAGTTCTTGTGGTCAGATGCGTGTGAAGGTAGCATTGAGTAGTTAAGGATAAGTTGGCTTCAACTCCATTTTGACCCTTCTCGGGATTAGTGATAGCTTCATAGTGTATTGTGATGCTTCTCATATTGGGTTGGGTTGTGTGCTGATGCAACATGGTAGGGTGGTCGCTTATGCTTCTAGGCAATTGAAAGTTCATGAGAAGAACTACCCCACTCATGACTTGAAGTTGTTAGCAGTGGTATTTGCATTGAAGATTTGGCTTCACTATCTCTATGGTTTTCATGTTGATATCTTTTCTGATCATGAGAGCCTACAGTATATGTTCACTCAGAAAGAGTTAAATCTCAGGCAAAGAATGTGGCTTTAGTTACTGAAGGACTACGATATGAGTCTTTACTGCCATCCAGGTAAAGCTAAAGTAGTCGTTGATACTCTTAGAAGGCTATCCATGGGGAGTCTGACTCATTGGGATAAGGATAATCAGGAGTTGGTGAAGGACATTCACTATTTGAATAGACTTAGAGTTCATCTCACGGACTTCAAAGGTGGCAGTATATTTGTGCATCGGGTATTCCAGTCATCTCTTATTGTGGAGATAAAGGAAAAGCAGATGTTGGATATCGAATTGATAAAGATTAAGAGTAATGTGTGTAAGAATAAGGTTGTTGACTTTGCAATTGGTGGGAATGATATCCTAAGGTATCAAGTTAGTTTATGTATTCCCAACGTCAATTGATTGAGAGAAAGGATTTTGGCAGAAGCTCATGAATCTTATTATGCTATTCATCCTTGTTCTACTATGATGTACCATGATCTTAAGGAGTTCTATTGGTAGAATAATATGAAGCGAGATGTATCTAGCTTTATGGCTAAGTGTATGGTGTTTCGACAAGGGAAGTTGAGCACATGAGACCCGGTGGTTTGTACCAAGAGATAGAGTTACTCGAATGAAAGTGGGAAGTTATTAACATAGATTTTGTTACCTGTCTTCCTCGGTTTTTGAATCAATGTGATTTGATCTGGGTCATTGTGGATAGGATAACTAATTCCGCTCACTTTTTGTCGGTGAGTACTAGTTATTCGCTGGAGGATTATGCTAAGTTGTATCTTGTGGAGATCATGAAGTTGCATGGTGCTCTAGTTTCTATCATTCTGAATTGTGGTACTCCGTTCTCATCGCATTGTGGAACTAATTTTAGAAAGGTTTGGGAACTAAAATATGCCTTATTACCCCTTTCCACCCACAGTCGGATAGACAAGCGGAGAGGACCATTAAGACAATAGAAGATATGATTTGTGCTTGTGTGATTGACTATGGTGGTAATTGGTTCGACCATTTACCTTTGATTGAGTATGCTTATAATAATAGTTATCGCTTTAGCATTGGTATGGCTCCTTTTAAGGAACTGTATGGTAGGAGATGTCATTCTCTTATTTGGTGGTATAAAGTTGGTGAGGGTAAGTTGTATGGCCCTGATAAGCCGTGGAGAAGGTGAAGGTGATTCAGGAAAGATTGAAAGCTACTCAAAGTCACCAAAAGTCCAATACAGATATAAGACGTAAAGATTTGGAGTTCAATGTTGGTGATTGGGTGTTCTTAAAGGTATCTCCCATGAAGGGGTGATGCAGTTTAGTAAGAAGGGTAAGTTAAGTCCTCAGTATGTTGGTCCTTACTAGATTTTGAAAAGGGTTGGCAATGTTGCCTATGAGTTGGATTTGCCTCCTAATTTGAGCTCCATTAATCTGGTTTTCCATGTCTCTATGTTGAGAAAGTGTGTGAGTGGTCATTCTTTGGTTGTTCATTTGGAAGAGTTGGGTATTTCGTATTCCTTATCTTATGAGGCAGTACTGGTTGAGATCTTGGATCGTCAAGTTTGTCGGTTGCGTACAAAGGATGTGGCTTCTGTAAAGTTTCTTTGGAAGAACCATAAGGTTGAATAAGCTTCTTGGGAAGCGAAAGAGGACATGAAGTCCAAGTATCCGTTCCTATTTTTTGCTGCCGAAATTAATGCGGAAGGTATATTTTCTTCATCATACTTTTGTTTTCAAAATTTGTTAAAGGAAAGGTTGATTTCCTTGCATCTTTGTTTTCTAACTTAATTAAAGGTTAGAGTCGAGGTGTTGATGTGTTAACTCATGTTTGTGCTTGCCTTAGCAGTCATTCGAGGACGAATGATCCAAGTGAGGTAGAATTGAAACACCTTGGCTTTTGACTCTTAGAAAATTTTTGGAAATTTGAGTTCTGGACAACATACGACTTAGGGTGCTAGTCGGGTGATAGGATGCAGGTTGGGGTTCTTTAACTCGTATATAAATCAGTGTGTTCTGTGTCACTTTTTGTCCAAGGTACAAATGGACTCCTTACTAGAAGTATGTTAAGGTATGTGTCGTATGTGGCTAAGTCGTATGATGCTCGTAAGTTAGTCTAGAGTATTCTACTTGGGGTACGGGTTATTGGGTACTTCTCGTATGCTAGGATACGAGTTAAACCTTGATGGTCATTTATTGGTCAATAGAGGGGTCCAAGGTAAGGTCTAGGGTACAAGACAAGGGAACCACTCGTACCCTAGGGTATGGTTTAGGGGGTATGGTCGTACTCTCCTGTGAGTTAGTTTTTAGCTTTTAAGATGAAGGTATTCTAGATATTTCCTACCTAAAAACCCTTAAGTCCCCATGTCTTAAAACATGTTGTGGCCTCTCATAAGACATTATTGGAAGATTATACACTCCAAAAACACCCTCTAAACTCTCTCTTGAAGATTGGGGCTTGGGTTCTTCAAAGTTGGTCATCTTTAGACTTAAGAGTCAAATTTGTTCAGTGAATCTTCTTGAATAAGGCATGTGACTCTTCCCTCATTGTTAGATCATAAATATCATGCGTTTTCAAGTGAGATTATGATTCTTAAATGGTGGTTTTGCAAACCAAAATTGAGGTTTTTGTTGCATATGGTTGAGTATTTTTTACTCTTGGTTTAACTTGTGTTTATACATGTTTTGATCATGTATTGCACATATGGGTGCTTGGTAATTGTTGTTTAACAAATGGTTCATGGGCAACCCTAAACTTAATGGTTTTTACTTTTATTTTGGTCTTGATAATAACATGCCCTCAAAGTGTTTGTGAAAATATCTAAGAGAATGAAATAGTCACATGACAATGGTGTTTTGAACTAACGCATTGGCCTCGTGAATATGAATGGTTGATAAATGATTTTGTGAAGGCCTTGTTGGCCATGTAATGATCTAAATAGTACCTTGGTTCTTTAAATTGTTAAATGGATTTGAGTCCCTAAATATTAACTTGATTTATGTCCTTGTTAGACAATGGGTCTAAGTCCTTAAACTTTAAATTGAACAAGTGTCTTTGTTAGACGATGGGTTTGAGTCCCCAAGTCAAATGAATGATTGGTTGATTAATAATGGTAATGGGATGTGGTATACTTGCAAGTATTGTTGGTATGACGATACCAACGAAATGTCTTTGGTAAGTAATTGGCTTAATGGTTATGTATGTGGAATGATGTTTTTTAATTGAGCTTAATGGCAGGATGTGTCATCGGGTCGTGAAAGTGGAGTCCAAATAATTAACACTGGAAACCGCACTAGCTGGTGTAGGTGTCTCATGATCGAGTGGTTTGATTCCCCTGAATAAACATACGAAGGGAGGTTCGAGTCCCCCTTACCATATGTATTAGTGCTAAGTCATCTTAATTATGCCAGGAGGTTTGAGTCCCCTATAGAGGCATATACAGATTTGGATATTCTCTGGTTTGTGCTTCTACACGCACTAGGGACCTTCCAGCTAAGGTAGAGTTGGGCCCATATAGCCCGTGGGTGGCTTGTTCAATGAAGGTCATGCTACACAATGCAGGTTAATGATATCAAAGTTCATTCTAATCTTGTTCCCTAGCCTGGCATGGTATGTGTGTGTATGTGTATATATATATATGTATCACAATGGTTATGTGCATTGATTGATTGGTTTTGAACTGTTGGAACTATTTTATCCTTATCCTTAAGTTATATGCTAGCGCTCCAACTGCTAACCATCTTCGACGTTGTATCCCCACGCGATGCAGGTGTTGGTCACACTACACCTACTACTCAGTTATTAGACTCGGAATCAGCTTGTGTTGACTTGAAGTGATAAGTTTTCGTACTTTGGAAGGCTCTATTTCTTTTTTTGGCTTTTTATGTTTTCATTGGAGTTAGTCTTGGACATCGGTTTTAGCTATGGTCGGGGGCAGGTCCCGATCCGATATTGCTTTACTTTCGAATAGAGGCTTTGCGGAACTACTATGGGTTAGTATGGGAGGTGTCGACATTGGTGTCAACCTTGGCATTTGTACTGGTAATACTGCTGATATGTTTGACTATATTTATGATTGTTCCATCCTATTATGTTATGGACATGGACTTGGTTATTATTTTGGGTTGGTTATGGTGGTTGTTTTGGCATTTGATGGCTAGACTTGTTCGGGTTGGTCACGGTCGTGAGCCTATCCCAAAGTCTTTGAGTATCAAATACTCTATTTTGTTATGTGTTTGGAATTCACCCGACTCAAGTTATGTGCTTGGTTGGTCGTTTTGGGAAACGGGGTGGTCCCGGACCTTGTTGGGCCTGAGATGCCCATTACGACAAGGCCCTAGTTTGGGTCGTGTCACCAAATAACTTAGCAAATGTTTTACAAACAAGGATGAAAGTATATATGAAACTCCCAAAATAAGCAATGACACATATGCCTTGGCCTTTACAAGCATAAGACCACATTTGATCAAAGGATCATCATATGCAAATAAGTAATAAAGAAAGTAGTGAAGTGCATTTATCTCAACTTGAGGGTTCTCAATTGCAGATACATACTTAAAATCTAGAATGTTAACAAGTCTATATTCAAAATTTGGAACACAAGAGGACAAAGAGGGAATTTCAAGTACACATTATTCTTCCTCTCACAAACTCCCACGGGGAGTGGATCAACAAGTGGAACCATGCTTTTTGAGAAATTAAACTATAGGATTTGTTTCCTATGTTCACTAATCTTAGTATGCTCCTAATAATCCATCCCAGCACCTCAATTTGTCTAACCACATAAGTGTGATGAGGAGTAGAATACATAAATTGGGAATCATGGATGTACCTTGGATTCTTTCTGAAAAAACAAGTATAGTTGGTATCAGAAACATGAAGCTCACAAAATTTAAGCACAAAAGAAATAAGCCATGAAAGAATCATGGAGACTTCAATCATCTCATGGTATGGTAGGAGATTTCTCATTTCCGAAATTCTACTTACCATAATAAAAATATCACCATGTCTCCAAGGATCACTCAAAATAGGAGGGGTAGATACATACCTTGGGAACTAGGGTTAGGGTTTGTTTCTTGTCTTCTACACATGCATCAAAAAGATCATCCACCTGCTTCTTTATAGAAGGATCCTTGGTAGTTAACTCCCCTTCTTCAGCCAATTCTTTCTCATTTTTCTCAAGTTCTTCTTTCTTTAGTTTTCCCTAGAGCTCTCTCATCATCTTGTAGTCCTCAGTCACTTGATAGGATGTTAATATAACAAGAGTGTACTTCCATCCTCCAAATATAAGTGAGTATTTATTAGACTCCACTAGATATTAGACATCCCAATCGACTAGCCAAGATCTATCAAAAATATATGACAATATTACATGGGCTAAACATCACATAACACCTCATCGCAATAGTTTCCAATGCTAAAATTCATGACCACTTTCTTGGTTACGTCTATTTCATCATTCTCAATGAGAAATGGAAGTTTTTATGGCTTGGGGTGTCTTTGTATGTCACACCTCAAATCCTAAGGGGGCGGACTGGCACCCGTAACCGAGGAGGCTCGGGAGAACCAGCTCATAACCTTATACATCCCATGCATACCTCTATGACAACTCGATATTTGGAAAGCATCATGTCACATATAAAAGGAACTAATCACCTGTATAAGCTTGAGCACACATATATATGTATATACAATACTTGGCCGTTGGAGCCATCACATCTATTAACAAAACACCACCTTGACTGTAAATTAGGTCTACAAAGCCTCTAGACAATACATAGAGTTTAACTAAGGTCAGGACACACCCCTCAATATAACTAACTTCTATAAAATACCAAAAGTGACTGGATATGACACGGAAAGCCCCGAAGCAAACTGGATCTCACCAAAAACAGCTGGATATCCTGGCTCCTACTTGTGCGGTGTATGAGCTGAGGTACCTGTGCCTGCAGCATGAAATGCAGGTCCCCATGGGGGACGTCAGTACGAAATATGTACTGAGTATGTAAAGCTGTAGATAATCACATATGATATAGGAGCTCAATAGAAATCATAAAAAAGTAAATAAATCGTAATAAGAGTGGACCACACTTACTAGAACTTGTGACAACCTGTACATTGTATTTATTCAATCACTTTACCTTCGTTCTTATCATCTTTGTAATCATTACTATACTGTACTGTGACCATTAGGCTGCCTCCAGTACATATCAACTGGGATCGACCCATGATAGGCTTATGCCCCTGGGATACCACCCATAAACACATAAATAGGGATCGACCCATGATAGGCTTATGCCCCTGGGATACCACCAGATAAGAGAGAACTTCTATCACTTAGTTCAATTAATCTTTGAGATTGTTATTTCAGTTGCCACCGCATTTTTGATACATTGAAACAATGATACACCAATAAGAGACATATAAATAGACCATCAATGCAATAACAATGAAGTAAGAACTCATTGGCACATCAATGAAGTGTTTTGGAGTCACCAATGCCATAACAATGAAGTAGGAACTTATTGGTATATCAATGAAACGTTTTGGAGTCATTAATAGCACATGGATCTTGTTTGAGTAACCGGATACCTTCTGACATTCATTAGTACAATAAACATGTAATATTTGGAAAACAAGTAAGTATTAGAATGTCTTGACATCTTGTAGGGTGGAAACAAGTTCATTGGTAACGTAGGACATCATACAAAACCATTATGGATCACATGTTATTGAATAACTTTGGAAAATTTCTTAATAGAGCAATTGTTCACTTCCATGCCAAAGATATGGTATAGAGTATGCTTTACATACCTGACTGTCAACCTTCAACACTTGTCCCGAATGGACTTCCTGTCTTTTCGGATTACTTATCTACAATGAACATATATAGCAATCTAGTATTAGCAACCAAATGTCACAATTCAATTTTTTGAATTCACCAAACTAGTGGTTAAGTAGTAAGACTTAATTACACCATAAAGGGTGTCACTTTAACCCTCTTATACTCCAATTACATTCACATGCCATGCATATTCATACAACATCCTCCAATATCAAGTTTGGATTCATTTATCCTTCCAGCCAATCGATTAAACTAAATTGAGCCATAGACATAAATAATCATCAATTCAATAGTATATCACCATATCCACCTTCCATAACTCAATTACCATATCCACCTTCCACAATTCAATACAACCAAACCATGCAAAATAGTCCTTAACCCTATTTCCATCACCTTTCAATAACAACCAATACATATAATCCTCTATCGCACATATACATATGGAAAAGAACAAAGGCAAACAATATTCATACCTTAGAATTCACCTCTTGATTATGCAATCCTGTTTGCACAAATAATAGGTATCGTTCGAAGCTCTAGAGATGACAAACGCAGTTATCGGATTACTTTGGAATTTCTACGGTTGAATCAAAAGTAATTTAAAGGTCAAATTTTTCTAGGGTTTATTCTTTCTCAATGATTGATGATGAAAATGAGTTTTTGAACTCATATACATGTATATATACACATATTCCCGTCCATAATATAATAGGAAATGACCAAAATGCCTTTAAAATTTAAATAATGTCAAATCTGTCCTTTGGTGGACTGTTTTGATAAGCTAAAGTAGATCGACCATAACTCTTTGCTCCGATATCAGATTTGGGTTAAATTGGTATCGTTGGAAGGATAATTCAAAGGGATTTCATTTCATATAAAGTAGGCCACCCAGTTCGTCCTGTACAAGGAGTTATGGTCTTTTCAAGTTGACCCTAAAAATCTATTTTGATAGGCTGAAGTAAAACGAGTATAACTCCTTACTCAGACGTTTGATTTGGATGAAACCAATTGCATTGTAAAGAAGTCTCAAATATATTTCTTTTCGTAGGTCGCATCTCTCCCAGTTCATTATATTAAGGGAGTTATGATCGTTCAAAGTTGACCCAAAAATTCAGCTGGCCTCAGTAGTTTGTGTGCAGGAAATTTTCCTCCACATTTACTATTCCCAAATATCTCGGCCACCGTTTTATAGTTTCGAACGTGCTCGATTATATCCGAAACCCATCCGTTTTTGGAAATCTTTATATCGTTGGAAATCTTATTCAATAACCTTCGCATGGAACCATCGACGGGCAAATTCCGGTATAAATAAAATAAAAAATTAATTCCATATAAATAGGACCAATACACGTACTTGAATATGCCAATACACGTACTTAAATACGGGGTGTTACATCCTTCCCCCTTTAGGACATTCGTCCTCGAATGTTAGTGTAGTTATTCAACCGAAACAAGTTCAAGTCCATCATTAATATTCACATCATCACATAAATACTATGCATATATATAAAGAAAACTTACTTGTTAATGTTCTAACTCCGTTTCTTGAATTTCCTCTTCATCTTTGAATAAATGAGGGTACTTAGATTTCATTTCTTCCTCAGCTTCCCATGTAATCTCTTCCCTTTGACGATTTCTCCAACGTACTTTCACAGATGCTATCTCTTTATTTCTCATCTTCTTAACTTGGCGATCTAGAATAGCAATAGGCACTTCCTCATAGGTAAGATCTTCCGCAACTTGTACATCCTCAGTAGAAGTGATATGTGATGGATCTCCGATGCACTTTCGAAGAGTTGACACATGAAATACCGGATGTACTGATGAGAGCTCTTGGGGTAGCTCTAATTCATATGCAACTTGTCCAAACCTTTGAGTTATCTTATACGGTCCTATATAACATGGACTCAACTTCCCTTTCTTGCCAAATCTCATTACCCCTTTCATTGGTGATACCTTCAAAAATACCCAATCACCTATAGAAAACTCTAGCCCTCTCCTTCTACTATCCGCATATGACTTGTGTTGACTTTGGGCTGTTTTCAGTCGTTGCTGAATTACTTTAACCTTCTCTATGGCTTGATAAACAAGATCCGGTCCGAACAAAAGAGTTTCACCCACTTCGAACCATCCTATTGGTGATCTACACTTCCTTCCATATAAATCTTCATACGGTGCCATTTTGATACTTGAATGATAGCTATTATTGTAGGCAAACTCAATAAGAGGTAAATGATCATCCTAGTTGCCCTTAAAATCTATTACACAAGCTCGTAGCATATCTTCAAGTGTTTGGATGGTACGTTCTTCTTGTCCATCTGTTTGAGGGTGAAAAGTTGTACTCAATTTCACTTGTGTTCCCAAACACCTCTGAAAAGACTTTCAAAAGTTTGTGGTAAATTGGGTTCCCCGATTTTATATAATAGAGATTGGCACTCCATGTAATCGGACTATCTCTTTAATGTACAGCTTCGCATACTCTTCAACTGTGTAAGTGGTCCTAACTGGTAGGAAATGTGCGGATTTGGTAAGCCTATCAACAATCACCCATATAGAATCAAACTTCCGGGATGTACGAGGTAAACCAATAATGAAATCCATGTTGATCATGTCCCACTTCCAGCTTGGAAGATCAATGCATTGCATATAACCTCCGGGTTTTTGGTGCTCAACTTTAACTCTTTGACAATTTGGACATTCAGCTACAAATTCTGCAATGCTCTTCTTCATGTCATTCCACCAATACATATCTTTCAAATCTTGATACATTTTGGTTGATCCTGGATGAATGGAATACCTTGAACAATGTGCCTCTATCATAATCTTCTTTCTTAGCCCGTCTACATCCGACACACATAATCTGTTTTGGCACTGAAGTACTCCTTCTCGCGTAAGCTCAAATGCCTTGGTCGCACCACTCTGAATGTTCTCCTTAAGCTGTAATAAAATAGGATCTGCATATTGCTTCTCTTTCACTTCAGCTACTAATAAAGATTCCGCAACATTATGTACGATAAGCTCTTTATCCGGAGTTTCAAGAAGGCAAACTCCCAAACTAGCTAACTGGTGAAGATCTTTAATCATCCCTTGCCTTTCTATAGGTGCCATCATAGCCTTATGACTTAACGCATCAGCTACCACATTTTCTTTCCCTGGATGGTACAAGATATCAACATCGTAGTCCTTTAATAGTTCAAGCCATCTCCGCTGCCTTAAATTTAGATCCTTCTGATTAAAAATATATTGCAAGCTCTTATGGTCAGTATATATATCAACATGAACCCCATATAAGTAGTGGCACCATATCTTTAAAGCAAAAATAACTGTTGCCAGCTCAAGATCATGCGTAGGATAATTTTTCTCATGCGGCCGCAATTGTCTAGAAGCATATGCTATTACCTTACCATGCTGCATCAATACACATCCTAAACCAATTCTGGAAGTATCACAATACACTGTATACCCTTCAGTGCCTTCTAGAAGTACCAACACGGGTGTAGAAATCAACTTGTTCTCTAAATCTTGAAAACTCTTCTCACAGGCATCATTCCATTGGAATTTGGATGCTTTATGGGTTAGCTTGGTTAAGGGTGCTGAAATGGAAGAAAAGCCTTCAACAAACTGATGATAGGCGAATTTACGCACCTATATCAATATATTTTGCCCATATTTTAGCCTAGTTTTGAGAACAAATTATATATTTCATGCACTTTTAGTCCTTTTTCCTGTAAATGAGCTAACGAACATGATTAGTAAAGTTTCAGGTATAAATGATGCATAATTCAGCATTTTATGGCTTACTTGACGCTAAAGAAAGCTCACGAAGGAAGGGAAGGGAGTTTACACGCCTAAGGACCAAAACTGCTGCATGGAAAATCTGTCCCGGGCTAAAACAGCATTTCTGAAGACTTTGGGGGACCAAAACTGCTGCATGGAAAATCTGTCCCGGGCTAAAACAGCAATTCTGAAGACTTTGGGGACTTACAGACACAAAGCTGGATTTTGACAATGATACATTAACCTAGTACAATTAGGTTATGTATTTCATTATTTTAAGTGGATTATGATAATGTTACCTTAACCTAGTACATTTGGGTTAAGGATTTCATTAGTCTAATAGGATTCGGTTATTTATTTCATTAGCTTAGTAGGAGTAGGATATGGGTATTATAAATACCCTATCATGCTAGAGATTTTAAAGAACAAGGAGGAGGGAGGAAGGAGGGAGAACACAATACTTCCTTCCATCCCTCACATCTTCACACATCTTCTATTCCTCTATTATTCTACACTACAAACAATTCTACAACTCTTCTAATCTTTCCATCAATTCTATTTTCGTCTATTCTTCTATTCTTAAATTCCGCAACAAGAGAAACGTTACTTTGCAAGAAATCACACCTAACGCCTACCACTCTTGTGCTACACGAAATTGATCATTATTGTGGTATAATAACAATGTCAATTGTGGTCTTCTTCGCATTCATGGGTAACTAAACTTCTCTGTTGGGGTTATGGAAGCCGAATGAGTTACTATCTATTGTTGTGAGTTTGTGAGTTCGAGGCACGTATATTGCTTATATCATTATTCTCTTCATCTTAATCTACATTTTTTGCGGTTGCAAACGCAAGAATACGCCAGTCTAACATTTAACTTGTTCGAGAGAAAAGTTATTTGTCTGGAAAAGAGATAATGTCAAGGTAGTAGGACACCCTTTCCTATTAAAAAGCTAGTGCCGTAACTGGACTAACCTCTTGGAGAATTCGTACCGTTAGACACGCTTTAAGCTCGAGAGAGTTAAAGTGAAATAGTCCTTGTTTAGGTCGAGAGACGCTTGGATTTACCATCGACTACAATCCTCTATAAGCAATTGCATGTCAGAATTCTACACACTCATAGCCAATAGAGACGTATACCTCAGAAGGTGTACATAACCCCAACGCATCAATTCTCATTGTTTACAACTTACGTAACAATCTTTCTCTTTTACTTTGCTATTTTCAGCTTTTATTTAATTGTTTTGGTGACACATTACAATCCCCCCTTTTTACGAGACTTGCACTAAAAGTTTAGCAATCTTTACTTACTTGTTGACCAAGCTATTCCCTGTGGGATCGATACCCAACCCAGGTTGGGTTCTATATTTGCTAACGACCGCTTTACACTCCTACGAGAGCTGTAGATTGAGCGTTATCACAAACCTTTTATAATAACCGGACAACCCGAGAAAACTATGAATCTCCGTAGGCGTTGTGGCCTTGGCCAGTTCTTCACAGCTTCTATCTTTTGAGCATCAACCTTTATCCCTTCACTAGATACAATATGACCCAAAAATACCACCGACTTTAACCAAAACTCACATTTAGAGAACTTTGCATAAAGATTACAATCACGAAGAGTCTGCAATGCCTATATAAGTGATTAGCATTGTCCTCTTCTGATCTAGAATAAACTAGAATATCATCTATAAAAACTATCACAAATACATCCAGGAATGGCTTAAACACCCTATTCATCAAATTCATAAAAGCTGCGGGTGCATTTGTTAGCCCAAATGACATAACTAGAAACTCATAATGACCATACCGTGTTCGGAAAGCTGTCTTGGGTATATCCTTCTCTTTGACCCTCACTTGGTGGTAACCTGACCTCAAATCAATCTTAGAAAAGTACTTGGTGCCCTGTAACTGATCAAATAAATCATTAATTCTTGGGAGAGGATATTTATTCTTAATAGTCACCTTATTCAATTGCCGATAATCAATACACATCCTCAGCGAGCCATTTTTTTTGCGCACAAATAACACTAGTGCTCCCCAGGGGGACATACTAGGCCTTATGAATCCCTTCTCTAGCAAATCTTTCAATTTCTCTTTCAATTCTCGTAATTCTGCTGGGGACATTCTATACGGAGGAATGGAGATTGGTTGGGTGCCTGGTATTACATCAATACCAAACTCTACTTCTCGTTCAGGAGGTAAACCTGGAAGATCTTCAGGAAATACATCAGAAAATTCATTTACTAGCGGAACAACGTAAAGAGTTGGTGGCTCCGCTTCTGTATCCCTTACTCTAACTAAATGATATATGTATCCCTTGGAAATCATTCTTCTTGCCTTAAAATAAGAAATAAATCTACCTCTTGGCGCACCAATTTCACCTTTCCATTCAAGGACTGATTCATTTGGAAAATGGAAATATACCTTTTTCGTGCAGCAATCAATTGTGGCATAACAAGACGCCAACCAGTCCATACCCATTATAACATTAAAATCTACCATTTCTAACTCCACAAGATCATCCATTGTATCACGACCACAAATAGTTACTATGCAGTTTCGGTAAACCCTTCTAGATATAATAGATTCCCCAACCGGTGTGGACACTTCAAATGGCTTAACTAATAGTTCGGGTATTCTTTCGAACTTTCCAGCAACTAATGGAGTAACATAAGATAATGTAGAACCGGGATCAATTAAGGCATATACATCAAATGAAAAGATAGACAACGTACCCATAACCACATCTGGGGAAGCCTCTAAATTTTGTCGATCCGCTAGAGCATACGTATGATTTTGAGCCCCGCTAGAACTCGTGGCTCCTCTATCGCCTCTAACACGACCCATTGGTTGTGCACCCCTTCCTGAATAAGGCATTGATGATGATGATGCAACAAATGACCCCGTAGGTTGTGCCATACCCCTTATGCCCCTTCGTGGGTATTCTCTCATCATATGCCCCGACATACCGCACCAAAAGCAAACATTGGACCCCAGATGACATGCGCCCAAATGATACCTTTCACATTTATTGCATGGCTCTCGAGGAGGTCTCGATTGGCTCATATTCCCTTGCCCTTGGTACCCCACTGTCCGTGAACTCTGACTCTCACTTCTGTGCCTAAATTGATTTCCTCTGGACCCTTGGAACTGTGGTGGGGCACTATCCGTAAAATAAGAAGATAATGGCCTAGGTGGTCTAGCAGAAAACTGTGGTCTGAACCCTCCTTGGGATGCCATGAACTGCCTTATAGATCTGGCCCTCTTGGAATATCCTCTTTCTAATTCCTGTGTTCTTCTCCTCTGCCTCTGATCTTCCATTTTCTGTGCAAAATCTTGGATCCTCGCTATGTTCATATCTTTGTTCAAAGCGATAATAGTACAATCTCTAACCAGATATGGATCTAGCCTATCCACATATTGATGAACTCTGTCATCCATAGTAGCTACAACATTAGGAGCATATCTTAATAAGGAATTAAATTGGATACTATACTCCCTCACGCTCATATTCCCCTAACGAAGATTTAAAAATTGATCTGCACGGGCCTGATGAATATCGAATAGAAGATAATGATCAAGAAATACCTCTTTGAACTCTTTCCAAGTAGCTGGGGGTGCATCAATACCCCTAGATCATTTCCAGTCCTCGTACCAATATATGTCTCCCCTTTGAATCTATACACCGCTAACTCCATTGTCTCTCTACCCGTTACATACATAATATCTAAGGCCCTTTGAATTTGATCAATAAAGTCCTGTGGGTCCTCATTAAGATCTGATCCAGTAAAAGTGGGAGGATCCATCTTAAGAAAATCCTGTGTTCGAAGGCTAGCCGCCCTATCTGTACCACTAGGACCCGTGGTAGGAATGGTTTGTTCTTGAGCTTGCCCATCAACTATACGAGTCAAAAGTTGCACTGCATTTCTAAGATCTTGATCAACAACATTAATAGGTGGCTCTAGGGATATAGTTCTCCTCCCCTTTATTTCTTCCAGAGTGGAAGAAGTTTCTGATGCATGCTCAGCTGGAGCCTCACCTTGATTAGCAGGTATAGTGGGTGACTTACTAGTCCCCTCTCTGGCAGCCACATCTATTTGTTTACCGGTATTCTTGCTTCTGGTAAATGGCATCATTACTATAATAAGAGAAACAAACGGATTCAGTGGTCAACTATGACTTCATATACAATATAGGCTCTATCGCACGATCTAAGACATGAAGAAAAGAGACAATTCCTAAATATCCATAGCCTCCTGTTTATAGATGCGGTGCATGACACACCGATAAACAAGACTCTACATAGACACGGCTTTGTAGACTCACTAGGACGAACTTCTCTGATACCACTTTTGTCACGCCTCAAATCCTATTGGGGCGGACTGGCACCCATAACCGAGGAGGCCCGGGAAAACCAGCTCATAACCTTATACTTCCCATGCACACCTCTATGACAACTCGAAATTCGGACAGCATCATATCACATATAAAAGGAAATAATCACCTGTATAAGCTCAAACACACATATATATGTATATACAATACTTGGCCGTTGGAGCCATCACGTCTATTAACAAAACACCACCTTGATTGTACATTAGGTCTACAAAGCCTCTAGACAATACACAGAGTTTAAATAAGGTCGGGACACACCCCGCCATATAACTAACTTCTATACAATACCAAAAGTGACTGGATATGACACGGAAAGCCCTGAAGCAAACTGGAGCTCACCAAAAGCAGCTGGATATCCTGGATCCTACTTGTGCGGTGTATGAGCTGAGGTACCTGTGCCTGCAGCATGAAATGTAGGTCCCCATGGGGGACGTCAGTACGAAATATGTACTGAGTATGTAAAGCTGTAGATAATCACATATGATATAGGAGCTTAATAGAAATCAGAAACAAGTGAATAAATCGTAATAGGAGTGGACCACACTTACTAGAACTTGTGACAACCTGTACATTGTATTTATTCAATCACTTTACCTTCGTTCTTATCATCTTTGTAATCATTACTGTACTGTACTATGACCATTAGGCTGCCTCCAGTACATATCAACTGGGATCGACCCATGATAGGCTTATGCCCCTGGGATACTACCCATAAGCACATAAATAGGGATCGACCCATGATAGGCTTATGCCCCTGGGATACCACCCGATAAGAGAGAACTTCTATCACTTAGTTCAATTAATCTTTGAGATTGTTATTTTGGTTGCCTCCGCATTTTTGATACTTTGAAACAATGATACGTCAATAAGAGACATATAAATAGACCATCAATGCAATAACGATGAAGTAAGAACTCATTGGCATATCAATGAAGTGTTTTGGAGTCATCAATGCCATAACAATGAAGTAGGAACTTATTGGTATATCAATGAAACATTTTGGAGTCATTAATAGCACATGGATCTTTTTTGAGTAACCGGATACCTTCTGACATTCATTAGTGCAATAAACATGTAAGATTTGGAAAACAAGTAAGTATTGGAATGTCTTGACATCTTGTAGGGTGGAAACAAGTTCATTGGTAACGTAGGACATCACACAAAACCATTATGGATCACATGTTATTGAATAACTTTGGAAAATTTCTTAATAGAACAATTGATCACTTGCATGCCAAAGATATGGTATAGAGTATGCTTTACATACCTGACTATCAACGTTCAATACTAGTCCCGAATGGACTTCCCGTCTTTTCGGATTACTTATCTACAATGAACATATATAGCAATCTAGTATTAGCAACCAAACGTCACAATTCAATTATTTGAATTCACCAAACTAGTGGTTAAGTAGTAAGTCTTAATTAAACCATAAAGGGTGTCACTTTAACCCTCTTATACTCCAATTACATTCACATGCCATGCATATTCATACAACATCCTCCAATATCAAGTTTGGATTCATTTATCCTTCCAACCAATCCATTAAACCAAATTGAGCCATAGACATAAATAATCATCAATTCAATAGTATATCACCATATCCACCTTCCATAACTCAATTACCATATCCACCTTCCACAATTCAATACAACTAAACCATGCAAAATAGTCCATAACCCTATTTCCATCACCTTTCAATAACAACCAATACATATAATCCTCTATCGCACATATACATATGGAAAAGAACAAAGGCAAACAATATTCATACCTTAGAATTCACCTCTTGATTATGTAATCCTGTTTTCACAAATAATAGGTATCGTTCGAAGCTCTAGAGATGACAAACCCAGTTATCGGATTACTTTGGAATTTCTACGGTTGAATCAAAAGTAATTTAAAGGTCAAATTTTTCTAGGGTTTACTCTTTCTCAATGATTGATGATGAAAATGAGTTTTTGAACTCATATACATGTATATATACACATATTCCCGTCCATAATATAATAGGAAATGACCAAAATGCCTTTAAAATTTAAATAATGTCAAATCTATTCTTTGGTGGACTGTTTTGATAAGCTAAAGTAGATTGACCATAACTCTTTGCTTCGATATCAGATTTGGGTTAAATTGGTATCGTTGGAAGGATAATTCAAAGGGATTTCATTTCATATAAAGTAGGCCACCCAGTTCGTCCTGTACAAGGAGTTATGGTCTTTTCAAGTTGACCCTAAAAATCTATTTTGATAGGCTGAAGTAAAACGAGTATAACTCCTTACTCAGACGTTTGATTTGGATGAAACCAATTGCATTGTAAAGAAGTCTCAAAGATATTTCTTTTCGTAGGTCGCATCTCTCCTAGTTCATTATATTAAGGGAGTTATGATCGTTCAAAGTTGACCCAAAAATTCAGCTGGCCTCAGTAGTTTGTGTGCAGGAAATTTTCCTCCACATTTACTATTCCCAAATATCCCGGCCACCGTTTTATAGTTTCGAATGTGCTCGATTATATCCAAAACCCATCCTTTTTTGGAAATCTTTATATCGTTGGAAATCTTATTCAATAACCTTCGCATGGAACCATCGACGGGCAAATTCCGGTATAAATAAAATAAAAAATTAATTCCATATAAATAGGACCATTACACGTACTTGAATATGCCAATACACGTACTTAAATAAGGGGTGTTACATTGTGTAGGAAGCTTCATTCGATCAACCATAGATCAAAGCTTCATTCTATCAACCATAGAGCAATTCACCATATTAGTACTTCTCCTACCATCAAAGTACAAGTAACATACACTATATATCATCTTGAACCTTTTATGGAATAGGTTCAGACTTTGATTAAGTTCCTCTTTAGAAAGATCCCCCATGATCCGCTTTAGATCAAAAGAAGAGTTTTATAATGAACGTCTAGGTTATTTCTAATATTTCCACTTATTTTGTTGTTTATAGCTTTTATATAACTGTCCCAAATCATTTATGACTTACTGGAACTGACAACTCGATTACCGAGCAGTTCATTTGGTTTATAGATCCAATTCACTATTTTGAAGCCATTGGTAGTTCGAATTGGCTACCAGTAAAAAATTTCAGTCAAATGATCTTGTATTCCAATCCTGATAGTTCCAACAACTCCCGAACATTGATTTTAGTCAAGGTGGACCCTTGGTTTGGGTTTTGAGGCTTTTGAACTCATTTCAGGATATTGGCCAAAAGTTAAGAAAAATAGCACATAGGTGTGGGACACATTTTTTGTTGAAATAACCTTGAATATAAATTTTTACATTGACATTGAGTCTAGAATGTCAAATTTGATAGGGTATCAAAGTCTATTTGCGTATACGGGTTTCCAAATAAATCCATAGGGCTTGACGGAAACTTGGAAAAACTTGTGTTGGTGCACTGCTTAAGCGCCCTTTTGGTATGCTTAGACAAAGGGTCACTAAAGCGGTTGTCCCATTGCTTAAGCAACAGGGTTGGTCCAATGGAGGTCCCCTAAAGCGAAACACCTACTGTTTAAGCAACAAGGAACTGCTTAAGCGGTATTTGTGCAGTCGACCAGATGTCACTAAAGCAAAACTAGGTCGCTCAAGCAGTGTCTGCTTAAGCCGCCAATGTCTTCTTAAGGGACATCTATGTACCTGGGAAGAATACAAAAGCCCCCACTTAACCCGATTTTCCCCATTTTTCATCCATTCTCAAGAATTTTGAGCCCTAAAAAATGAGAAAACTTGGGAGAATCATTTGTGGGTGATTTTGGATATTTGGTGAAGTCAATTTATGTGTTTATTCTTTGAATTTGTAATAAGCTTCCATTAATTTCTTGATTTAATTCTCTATCTTTATCTAAAATCCCTAAAAGTTTAGTGGCTTGATTGTATCACAATTACAGCTTGAAATTTACCCATTTTTCAGGATAAATTTTCCTTGATCATAGAGGGACGTAGTGTTGATTTTGAAAGTGAGATTCCATAAATAGGCCCCACATAGGATTTTTATGTAATTTTGGGCATGAAGCATAATAGTGCAATATGGGTTTTGTTGTTCTTATTTGTATGAGTAGATTGTGATTTTGATAGCATGGCATCTTGCTAAAGTTACTCGGAAAGGGAAATTGGTGGTTTAGTTGATTCTTTGGACTTTTCTTCGGAGTTTAGGTAGGCTAGGCTTACCTTTTACATAGAATGAGCTAATTCATAGTATAATTATGAAATTATGCTATACATGGGATGGGATTTAAGTATTGAACGCATGATTGGTATGATTAGGTTTATTTGGATTGTATAGGACATTTTGGAAGTGTTATTTAGGTGAAATTGATCTAGTTGCTCGCATTTTAGGTGGAAATTGACTTAGTTGCTCATTTTTTAGGAAGAATTTCTATCTTAGGGCTAATTATAGCTTATCTAATATCTATAAATGACTTTAAATACCTTAGCCTAGTTCGGTATAGAATTTGCCTAAAAATGGATTTTGGGCATTAGAAGTGGGTCGTTCTTACCCACTTTAGGACAAGACTTATGATAGCATTTGAAGACTTATTTACACACGTTGTACCCTTATTAATTCTTATTTTGGGACTTCAAAGAGAATGAATACTTAATAATTATACTAGTTTGCTACATGGGAATTGGTCCTTATTACGGGTAAAAATCTGGTGGTTTATTAATGTGGCTAATGGATATAGTTATTGATGTAGTATGATTATATGAGTTTTGGTTCAAGTCTATCAATTCATGATGATATTGACAATATGTCTTTCAGTTCAAGTCCGGCAAATGATGTTATGATACTGATACTATTGAGGATGTTATAATGAGGATTATATGAGTTCTGGTTCGAGTCCAGCATTGATAGTGAGGTATGATATGATGCAGTATGGATGGTTTGATGGTTATAGCTGATACTCGATAAATTTTTCGATCTTTGGTCATTTATTTTCCTTTGATTTTACCCTCTGTGCTTATAGGGGACCGCATTGGATCATTTACTTTTCTTCACTTATTGGCTTATGGGAGCTAATTTAGTTGTTATAATTGTGTGATCTTTACACTACTTTTCTGGATTTATTCATTTATTTATGCACAGTAGTATTGGATCTTATTTATAGGTTTGCCCATTTTCCTTGACTTAGCTTGTTTAATCTTGTATCTTATTGTATTTATATCATGATTTAGCTCATTCGGCCTGTTATGTCTGCTGAGTAACCATAGTTTTGGTACTTATACTACACTTTTGTACCTTTTTGGTGCATATTAGAGTACTAGTAGTCGCCGCTTATGTGATGCTTATGTCGGATTGATTTTAGAGATTGGATGATCTTTTGGAAATAGAGTTTCCCCTTTTCCTTCTACATTCTATATCTAGTCTTTCATTTCTAAGACAGATTGTATTTGAATATTTCATTACTTATGTTCCATTTGTATTAGGTCTTGTACTGACTCTACTAGATCATGGGATGATTCTTGATCATTTATTTATGTATTAGACTATTATGATAGTTTTATTACTAATTTAAGTATTTAGTTATTGATTTGGAGATTTTAGGACATTTCATACCAAGTTAGCCCATTGCCGATATCTTTGGGCTACGATTTTGCTTACCTACTTGTGGGATAAAGTAGGTACCACATAAATTGGGTCATAACAAATTGGTATCAGAGCGCAGGTTCACCAGTATCATTAGTACAAGAGAAAGTGTCTAGTAGAGTCTTGTGGATCAAAATAATGACGTTTGTTTCTTATCTTTGGGAGGCTATAGGATATTCTTAGGAGGAGTTCACTTCTTTCACTCACTCCTTTCTTAGAGTATAAGTTTGTTTCTAAAGCATTCTTTAGCAGATGGCTAGGACACGTACTATTTCTACACGAAATGATGGTCCTAAGACCAATCCTAGGGATCCTATTGTTATTTGAGGAAGACGTAGATGTTGTGGACTGATGCGCTGTTGAAACATAAAACTTTCGATGCTTAAAACAAAGAATATATGCACAGACTTAGGTTATTTTTGTATATATGATGTGGTTTTTGTGGTTGTTGCAGGTGAAACAGGTGAATAATAGTCTTAGAATGAAATTAGAAGAAAAAGCTCTGAAAAAGATGAATTTTGTCCATCATACGAGTAGCTTACAAGTCGTCAACATATCATACGGCTCACAGGTTCACTTGTAAGCACAAAAATAACAAAATCCAAGCTGAGAAGCTAGGTGAAGGGTAGATACGACTGAAGAGTACAAACCATAAGATGTCGATACGGGTCATGACAAGCAACAGTAAAGAGAACAGAAACTCAAGCAGTCATATAGAGTTGAAGTCACAGAAGAAGATGAATCAGAAGATCTAAGTATGACTCATAAGGAGAAATCGTAAATAGACTAGTGTCCAAAGCATTGAAAGAGTAAGGCCCAGGTAGTGATGATTGAAGACCACGAGTCGTATGGTCAAGGTATGACTTGTGTAGATGAGTCATAAAGATAAAAGAAGCCTAAAGATTTGGAAGATCATTCGCTAAAAAGCATATGACTAGCATTGTACGAATCGTAAGAATACCTTATGAGTTGACCACGCACGTCGTACCTTATGCAGACATACTTTTCCTTTTCCATTTTAATTAGGATTTCTGGGTTATTTTGAGATACTATAAATACCTTAGGATTATTCCTTTATTAGGGTATGCACTTTTACAATACTTTTCCTACTTTTTACATACTTTGATCATTAAGATTGTGCTTTTGAGATTTTTGGGCTTTTATTTAATTAAAGACTTTGGATTTTCTCCTTCTTATTCTTGTGCAATTAATTACATGTGTTCTTTATTGACTATCATGGATTCTTGCATGAACATAAGCAGCTAATTTTCTTGACTAGGGTTGTGGGAACCCTGGTGGATTAACTACGTAAAAGAAGTGGGAGATTCATCTATTCTAATGTGGTTGCATGTATCTTAATCTTCTTTAAATTAATTGACCTCAGAGCTACTGCAGAAGCTTGAGGATTTCCTCTATACGAAAACGTCCTCACAAAGGATTTTAGGATTAGGAAAATGGGATTAAGACAACAATTTGAGATTTATGTCCATCTTATTTTTTTTGCCATCTCATCTTATCAACTGGAGACTCAAAAGGTAAAAGTTGAAATGAAGTCATAGACAAGGAGCAATAAGGTGATGCCCTAAGACTCACAAGGTAAAGGGTGAGATTTATCAATACGTTCACAAGATGGTTAATAATACCTATCTTGTCGACTTTATATATAGAGCAGCAGAATAAGTGGATTGAACACGAGAAATTAATGGAGTTAAGAAGTCAGGAAAAACACAGTCCTAGTCCTTGTCTTCTATTATTTACAAACTCAAAACATTCAAGTTTGGTCACTACTTACTATTGATTTCCAAATTCCCCTTATTTACTTTTTTGCACTGCTCATGAATTTCGTCAAGTTAAGCAATTGTTCAACATTTTCCCTATGGGTTTGACCCCAACCTGGTTTGGGTTACTATATTTGGCATCGACCACAACATATTTCTTTGGAGGTTAGTTTTGGGTGACATCTTGGTGTCGTTACCGGGGATAATGGTTTGAATAAATTTATTGAAGTTGGTGAAGTTTTCAAATTTTATTTTTCGTTCTTTATTTGGCATACACTGGTGTATGACAAACACTGGGAGTAGAGGCAATCCCTTACTCCTTTTTGATCCAGAGCCTGAAAGAATTCTTCAAAAACCACAAAGGATGTAAGAACAAGTTCATGACAGTGTTCCTGCTGGGGTTTGAGACCCTCAAATTATACCTCCTCCACCTGTTGATCCTAATGAGGCACTTTTACAAGCTCTAAGATATCCACAGAATGTTGCAGGTAGAAAAACAAAGACCTTATTAGCTGAAGAAGAGGCTCGATTGGCTGAAGGAGGACTAGCCAGGCCACGACAAGTGGTCGAGCATCGAAACAGAGTTCAGAGAGGCATAGCTCCAATGATCCCTGAATATTAGCACCTACACCCATACAATGAAGAAGAGTATAAGGGTTATGTTGAACCTATTGAGACAGGAGACATCATTCCTCCTACTCTACCCCTCAATATTAAGTTTGTCATTACTAGCACTGTGATCTAATTGTTGAACTTAAAGGGTGTATTTTCAGGATCAACAACTAATGATGCGAATATGCATTTGGCTAACTTTACTAGGATATTCATGTTGTATACAATTCTAGGGGTGGATCAAGAATCTTTGAAGTTAAGGTTGTTCCCATTTTCGCTGACTAGAGAAGCATCACTATGGTTGGGGAAACTTCTGAGATGTTCAATCACTACTTGGTATGAGTTGCAGAGATAATTTATGAACAAATTATTCCCTCCTACAAGAATGCTATAGTTCAAGGATGAAATTTACAATTTAGACATCAACTTGCAGAGTCCATGTATGAGGCATAGTTTAGTTTCAAAAAGAAGCTGAGTATGGTACCTAATCACAAAATCACAAGGTCTAATTTGTTAGAAATCTTCTATGGATCACTGAATTTTAGTTTGAGATCAATGGCAGATACTATTTTGAGAGGTGCATTTATGCATCTTCGGTGGGATATTGCGCTGGATATGATGAATAAAATTTTGGTGACTAATTGAGGTTGGCATACTAGAGATGTTAATCATGGTGAAGGTACGTATGTTATTGAAGCAGCTAATGATATGGAGTTGTTCATGATTTGGTATCATAAGAGGTTGCACAGCTTCAGATAGATATTGGGTTGATTAAAAAACAATTCGCAATAATGAGTGATAAGAAAGTAAATGCAGTTGGGGCACAGGTATCTACATCTAGAACTTTTGAGACTGAATCTAAAGAGGAATCAAAGTATCTTGATCATCGGTTGGCAGATTTTTGAACCCAAGGGCAAGGGAATCAAGGTCAAAACTATTACAATGATAAATACAGAGACAAGAGCAGAGGTCAAAAATTCCAACCCTCTTTGTAGGCTTCTTGAGAAAGAGGTGAAATTTAATTTTACTAAAGCATGCTTGAAGGCTTTTAAATATTTGAAAGAAAAGTTGATGACTGCTTCTATCATCTTGTCTCCGAGTTGGTCCTTGCCATTCAAGGTTATGTGTGACGCAAGTGGATTAGCATAGGTGTTGTAATAGGACAACAAAAAGAAAAGATCCTTCATCTCATCTACTATTTTATCAAGGCTCTAAATACTACACAAAAGTCTATTCAAAAGTCTGCTTGAGAGGTATGGAGTAAAACTTAAGGTGGCAACACCTTATCATCTGCAGACTAGTGGACAGGTTGAGGTGTCCAATAGAGAAATCAAGTCCATCTTAGCAAAGACAGTAAATGCAAATAGGACTGATTGGTAAAGAAATCTAGACGATACATTATGAGCTTATCGAACATCTTTCAAAACCCCCATGGTGCTTCTCCTTATCAGTTTGTGTATGGGAAGTCATGTCACTTGTCTGTAGAACTTGAACATAAAGCACTATGGGCATTGAAGAAGATGAATTTTGAGTGGCATGATGTAGCTAAGTCATGGATGAATTTTTTGAATGAGTTGGATGAATTTCGACTTCGGGCTTATGAAATTTTTGCACTTTACAAGGAAAATATAAAGCTACATCATGATCGCAAGATTGAGAAAAGGATATTTGAGAGAGGGGACCGGGTATTTCTTTATCCCTCTAGACTTTGCTTGTTTCCAGGTAAGTTGAAGTCTAGGTGGTATGGTCCAATTACGGTGACAAGAGTTTATCCATATGGTGCTTTGGAATTGAAGGGGGATGGTAAAGCTCCGTTCAAGGTGAATGGCAAAGAGTAAAGAATTATATAGGTAACACTGAAGAAGTTAGTGTGATTTTAGAGATAGACCTTGGGGAAGTCTGAGTAACCAAGGGATTTGTATCGTGCCGTGATGTTAAATAAAGCACTATATGGGTGGCAACTGTAACGACCCAAAATCTCCTCCCGGGACGTCACATGGTGATCAAGGCTATAAGTAGCCCCAAGCTAACCCTTTGAGGCTGTCACTACATAAAATAACTGATTTCAAGAAAAAATAAACAAAACACTGGCACTGTCGTATCAAATGATAAAAAATACAAAGAAAATACTTGGTCCAAATGACCATAATACTGGAAACCTCACATACTAACAATTTGATAACTAGTCTAACAAAGCCTCTACTACTCAAGTCTACTAGAGAGCCATTGAGACAGGTCCCCAACTGACTCAACTAAACTAAAAGCAATAATATGTCTACTAACAATACTAAAATGTCTGAAGATAGGTCCTCGAACCATGAGGACTCACCACTGTATACATGTAGACAAAGGTACTCGGAAATCACTGATGAAGCTGGGACTGAGCACCTGAACCTACATTATAAGACAATGTAGCACATAGACGTATAGGTGGATCAACACTTGGGAATGTACTGAGTATATGGGAGTGTATGCATTTACAGAAAACAATATCCATACTCTTTAATTAAATCATGCATGCAAATATGAATGACTCACATAGCTTGAATACGTCTACAATATAAAGATCATAAATCATGTAGAATGAAGCATGTAACACATATCTCGTGAGTCATTATACTTTAGCTTTAAAATCTAAACTCTTCTCTTATTCTTATTACTCAAAGACTAAAAAAAGCTTTAAACAATACTTTCCAACTCATGCATATATCTCATAGAGAGTAAAACTTCTTTAATGCTCAAGAACTTAGAACTCTTTTAACTCAATACACTTGGAACTCGGAATTCTATAACTCTTACTAGTAGAGAAAACTACTTTCTTCTTGGGAAAATTTTACTTCAAGAAACTATTTTGAAAATCTTACTATTAGGGAAAATCACTAATCTCAAAGTTTTAGGGAAAATATTCCATCTCTAGGGAGGTTCTCTTAACCGACATAAACCATGAGAGCTACATGGAGTCCAGGGTCTTGTCCTCCTAAGGAATAAACCTCACATTGGGGAGAGGCATCATACTCTTGCCAGGGAATATAAACTCAACTCAGTGATCACTTATCTAGGGCCTCGAGCCATAAATCTCAATCCTATGGTGGCACATAGTTCTGGGGTATGAAACCATGGTAACTTCCCAACTCGGTGCTAAATACTACTCCCTTTAGTTAGCTACGCTCATCTCAGGGAAATCCACTTTAAAATAATCTCATTGTTCATAAGAACCCAACTATAAAAATTTGTAATCTCATTTGGTAAAGTGGATTTCAAAGCTACTATGACCATTAAGGTCAAAACTTTCTCAATGATCTCAAAATACTCAAATCATGGGTGCTTATAGCAAAAAAGTTCATAAAAACTGAAATCTCAAGTTAATACTCATCAAAATGCATACTAGATGTCATAAGGATACACAAATCATATATAAATCTAGAATGTTCAGCAATTTGTCTTAAAATTTCAACATACTCATGTACTTCAATTTCTAGAACATTGGCAAATCTCAAAATCTCATGCATAGTAATATTGGGTATGAACCTACACTTCAAATTCATAGAACTCATAAAGTCGTGTATCTTTGTAAATTAAAACAAGTTTTGTGCACAAGGACGAAAGAATTGTCCTTGTTCAAACCCCACATACCTTAGATTGTGTAATTGGATGTACAAGCTTGTTTGAAACTCTTACTCTTACTCTTTAAGATAGGGTTCTTGAAGACTTTAACTTGGTGAACTCAAATCTCAACTCAATTTGTAGAATCTATGGTGAGTTCTTGAATTTCTTGGAGAAGGGTTTTGGATTTGCTCTTGAGGGAGAAACCCTAGCTCTTGGATGTTTTGGGAGATAATGAGGTTATCTTCTTCGTTTTGAATATATCAGGGTATTAAAAGGGAAAAGACCCAAAATATCCTATTAAAAACGACTTAAAAATAATGAATGAGATTTGCGACGATTGGAGTGACGGTCCGTCGCTAGTCTGACGGTCCGTCGGATCGTCCGTTGCACATTGGTCAGAAAAAGGCAACACTACCTTAGTTGCGACGGTCCTTCGCTAGCTTGACGGTCTGTCATCTTGGCCGTCGCACTTGGGCCAGAAGAGGGACTCACTGCCTTGGTTGCGACAGTCCGTCAACCTGTCCGTCGCACTTAGGTGGTTCCAACAATTCTCAGTAAAACGGCCATAACTTCTCACCCCGATACCAGATTTGGACGAAATTGGTATCATTGGAAAGCTAATTTAATTCTCTACATGAACAAAAGTCGATATTAGGGAAATTCTACACGGTTTAAAATATTTCTCACTTGGGAAGTCAGCCCTTACTCTCTTAAAGATAAAACTCGACTTAAAGAAAAATCTGGGGTATTATAATATCTCCCCCTTGAGAACATTCGTCCTCGAATGTCACTTGTTAGACCAAGAACACAGGAAAAAATGAGTACACATAGCTAAAGCAATTTGCTAAATGGCTCAAAATCTTTCTAAACTCTTGAATACTTTGAAAATTGCAAGAACTCATGCAAGAATAGATATATAGCTGAACTTTAGATTTAGAAGGGCTAAAGTAAGGAAGAATAATACCTTCAACTTGATCTGAACTCGCGGAAAAGAGGTGCGGGTACTTGGCTCGCATGTCTGCTTCTGCCTCCCAAGTTACGCCCTCAACTGACTGGTTCCGCCACAAAACTTTGACCAAGGGAACCTCTTTGTTCCTCAGTCTATGGATCTGAAAATCTAGGATCTCAATAGGAATCTCATCGAATGAAAGACTATTCTGAATATCAGCACTCTCCAAAGGATCCACTACAACGGAATCACCAATATGCTTTTAATCATGGAGACATGAAAAATAGGATGAACGGCTGACAACTCTGCGGGCAACTCAACTTCATAAGCTACTTTTCCAACACGGCTCAAAACTCTATAAGGGGCAACATAACGGGGACTAAGCTTCCCCTTTTTACCAAACCTCTTCACCCCTTTCATGGGTGAAATCTTTAAGTACACCAAATCACCCACCTTACACTTAAGATCCCTTCTCCTTACATCGGCATATGACTTTTGATGACTTTGAGTTGTCTTCAACCTTTCTCTAATCAACTTAACTTTCTCCACAACCTCAAACACTACATCAGTCCCAATCACAGTAGCTTCACCTGCTTAAACCAACTTATGGGTGATCTACATCTTCTACCATACAAAGCCTTAAATGTTTCCATCTCGATGCTAGCATGGTAACTATTGTTATAAGAAAACTGTATCAATGGCAAATGCTCATCCCAACTACCTTTGAAATCAAGAGCACATGCCCTCAACATATCTTCTAGATCCAGAATAGTCCTCTCAGCCTGACCATCTATCTATAGATGAAAAGTGGAACTCAAATGAACTTGGGTACCAAGACCCTGCTGAAATACTCTCTAAAACTGAGAAGTAAACTGAGTAACCCTATTCGAAATGATAGACAAGGGAACTCCATGCAGCCTGACTAGCTCCTGGATATACAATCTAGCATAATCCTCAACTATATAAGATGTATGCACTGACTTAGTCAGCCTATCTACAATAACCCAAATAGAATCATGATGACGATGTGAAAGAGGTAAACCAGTCATGAAGTTCGTATTCACCTCTTCCCACTTCTAAGTGGGTATACCAAACTCTTACATCACACCACCAGGTCTTTGGTGTTCTACCTTAACGTGTTGTCACGTTGCACACTTTGCTACAAACTCAGATATATTCTTCTTCATACCACTCCACCAATAGATTTCCCGCAAGTTACGGTACATCTTGGTAGCACTGGGATGGATAGAATACCGTGCGCCATGTGCTTCATCCATAATCCTCTGTCTCAGATCATCAATACATGGAACACACAATCTACCCTGCAATCTTAACACGCCATCTCCCCCTTGGAAGAAAACCTCTGCCTTTTGGTCCTTAACTGACTCCTTCAGTCTGACCAAACTAGGATCTTTGTCTTGCTTTTCCTTCACTTCCGAAACTAAAGAGGATTCGGAACTACTTTGCACCAAAGCACTTCACTCAGCTGAATCAAGCAACCTAACACCCAATCTAGCCAGACAATGCACATCACAAGCTAACTCTTTCTTACCTTCCTCTACATGAGCAACACTACCCATAGACAACCTGCTAAGGGCATCTGTCACTATATTGGCCTTGCACGGGTGATACAACACACTCATATCATAGTCTTTTAACAACTCTAACTACCTTATTTGCCTAAGATTCAACTCCCTATGGGTAAACACATACTGCAGGCTCTTATGATCAGTAAACATATTAACATGGACACTATAAAGATAGTGTCTCCAGATTTTCAAAGCAAAGACCACAGCAGCAAATTCAAGATCATGGGTTGGGTAGTTCTTTTCATGTGGCTTCAACTGTCTAGAGGCATAGGCTATAACCTTACCTCTTTGAATCAACACATAACCCAAACCAACTTTAGAGGCATCATAATACACCACAAAACCATCTGTACCATCAGGAAAAGTCAACACAGGGGTTGAAGTAAGTCGAGTCTTCAACTCCTTAAAACTCTTCTCACGGGAATTTGACCACTAGAACTTAACTTTCTTTTGGGTCAACCGGGTCATGGGAGATGCAATAGAAGAGAAACCTTCAACAAAACGGTGGTAGTAGCCAACTAGACCCAAGAAACTTCTAATGTCATATGGGGAAATAGGTCTAGGCCAATTTCTTACAGCTTCTGTCATTTGGTGATCAACTCTAATGCCTTCGACTGAAATAATATGACCCAGAAAAGCTACTGATCTTAGCCAAAATTCACACTTGTTGAATTTGGCAAACAACTGGTGATCTCTAAGAGTTTGCAAGATAATTCTAAGGTGATCTGCATGGTCATTCTTAGAACGGGAGTACACAAGGATATCATCTGTGAAAACAATGACAAACATATTGAGTTATTGCTTGAACACTCGATTCATCAGGTCCATAAAGGCTGCTAGGGCATTAGTTAGCCCGAAAGACATGACTAGAAACTCAAAGTGACCATAGCGGGTTTGGAAAGCTATCTTTGGGATATCACATTACCTCACTTTAAGCTGGTGATAGCCGTATCTAAGGTCTATCTTAGAGAAATAAATTGCACCTTGCAACTGATCAAACAGGTCATCAATTCTCGGAAGAGGATACTTATTTTTTACTGTGACCTTATTAAGCTAACGATAGTCAATGCACATACGTAAAGAACCATCTTTCTTTCGCATGAATAAAATAGGTGTGCCCCAAGAAAAAATAATGGCCTTATAAAACCTTTGTCTAAAATATCTTTGAGTTGCTCTTTCAACTTCTTAAACTCTGCAGGTGCCATATGATATGGCAAAATAGAAATAGGTTGAGTGTCGGGAAGAAGGTCAATCCCGAATTCTATCTCTCTATCAGGAGATACCCCTGGGAGATCTTTTGAAAAAACATCAGGAAACTCATTAACAATGCTGACTGACTAAATAGTTGGAGCCTCGAACTTAGTGTCTTTGACTCTAACTAGGTGATAGATACAACCTTTGGATATTAGCTTTTTGTCTTTGAGATAGGAAATAAAATGGCTCTTGGGAGATACCGAACTCCCGGACCACTCATGAACTGGTTCATCAGGGAACTGAAACTTGACCACACGGGTACGACAGTCTATAGATGCATAGCAAGAATGAAGCCAATCTATACCCAGAATAAGGTCAAAATCCACCATATCTAACTCTATCAAATCAGCAAATATAACTCTATGAAGAACAGTAACAGGACAATTTTTATACACTTACTTAGCAACCACTAAGTCCCCTACTAGTGTGGAAACTAGGAAAGGATCAGGAAACTATTCGGGACTCATTTTAAAATTCACAGCGACTAATGAGGTCACATAAGAGAAATTTGACCCGGGGTCCAACAACACATAAACATCAAAGAAAAAGACATAGAGCATACCAGTAACAACATCGGGAGAGTCCTCCTGCTCCTAACGTGATGGTAAGGCAAAGAATTTGTTCTGGCGATGACCGCCAGTAGCGCAAGATGAAGCACCCTGAATAGGGGCGGGATGAAGTACAAGAGCTGGAGCACTAGTAGTTTGGGCCTATGGTCGAGAATCTTTGTTCCCCTGCCTAGCATGCGGACAATCTCTAAGTCTGTGGCCCATCCTGCCATAACCAAAATAACCCTTCTGATCTACTAAACACTCACCGAGATGATCTCTACCACACTTAGCACAAGGAGGATAGCGAGGTTTGTTACTTACACTATTCTGCAACCTAGACATAGAAGACCTGTTCCCTTACTCCTGCCTACCTCTAGGCATAGGAGTACTAGCTAATGAAGTCACTGGCATAGACGAATGACTCTAGAACTATGGGCGTTTCCCTCCATGGGACCTAGCCTGACTATACTCATGCTACTCGGATCTAGTACTTTTGTTACCCCTCACTCTATATCTCTCTCTTATCTTATCTGACTCTATCTGTTGTGCATACATCATCAACCTAGCCAGATCCATATCCCTATTCAGCATCATCATCCTACACTCTTTTAGTACCAAACCAAAAACACCTATCACGAACTTTCTCATACTAGCTCGGGTGTCAAAAATCAAATCAGGAGCATACTTGGCCAAATGGTTAAACTTCAAGAAGTACTCCTTAACAGTCATGGATCCCTACCTTAAGTTCATAAACTCTTCAATCTTTGCTTCCCTCATCTCAAGCGGAAAGAACTTGTCCAAGAATGTATCTTGGAACACCTGCCAAGCCATAGGAGCAACACTCTCACCTCTACCCTTCCTCTATGATACAACCCAGTCATAAGAAATATCCTTCAACCTATAAGATCCAGCTTAACACTTTCTTCTTCAGGAACATGCATCACCTGTGTGATCTTTCTTACCTCCTCAAGGTATAACTGGGGGTCCTTGTCAGCCTTAGACCCATAAAACTCTGGAGGATTCATCAGCATAAAATCACAAATCCTAGCGGCAGCTAAATCACCTCCCCACTGATTTGCAACTGTGGCCTTATTATTGGCCTGAACATTAGCGGTGACTGCTTGGGCTAACTCCTGAAAGGCCGCCCGAAACTCAGCATGAGACACTATCTCATTCAAGGGATCAACAGGCTGGGGTTGCTTATTATCGTTTCTGTAGGCGTTCTCTCTTCGGGGAGGCATTATCTGAAATAGAAGAGCATGAATTATTAGATAAGAGGGACAACTATAGGCACAATAGAATCTGAAAGAAAGAACAACTTGTTCCTAAAACATTTTGTAGCCTCTTCATCATAGATGTGGCGCGCTACACACCGATGATCAAGACTCTACTCAACATGGCTTGTCAGACTCCCTAGGACTCCTTAAACCTTAGGCTCTGATACCAAGTTTGTAACGACCCAAAATCTTCTCCCGGGACATCACACGGTACTTAAGGCTACAAGTAGCCCCAAGCTAACCCTTTGAGCCTGTCACTACATAAAATAACTCATTTCAAGAAAAATAAGCAAAACACTGGCACTGTCGTATCAAATGATAAAAAATACTTGGTCCAAATGACCATAATACTAGAAATCTCAACATACTAACAATCTGATAACTAGTCTGACAAAGCCTCTACTACTCAAGTCTACTAGAGAGCTATTGGGATAGGTCCCCAACTGACTCAACTAAACTAAAAGCAATAATATGTCTACTAACAATACTGAAATATCTGAAGATAGGTCCTCGAACCATGAGCACTCACCACTGTAGAGATATAGACAAAGGTACTCGGAAATCACTGACGAGGTTGGGACTGAGAACCTGAACCTACATTATAACACATTGTAGCACATAGACGTATATATGGATCAGCACTAGGGAATGTACTGAGTATATGGGAGTGTATGCATTTACAGAAAACAATATCCATACTCTTTAATTAAATCATGCATGCAACTATGAATGACTTACATAGCTTGAATACGTCTACAATATAAAGATCATAAATCATGTAGAATGAAGCATGTAACACATATCTCGTGAGTCATTATACTTTAGCTTTAAAATCTAAACTCTTTTCTTATTCATATTACTCAAAGACTAAAAAAAGCTTTAAACAATACTTTCCAACTCATGCATATATCTCATAGAGAGTAAAACTTCTTTAATGCTCAAGAACTTAGAGCTCTTTTAACTCAATACACTTGGAACTCGAAATTCTATAACTCTTACTAGTAGAGAAAACTACTTTCTTCTTGGGAAAATTTTACTTCAAGAAACTATTTTAAACATTTACTATTAGGGAAAATCACTTATCTCAAAGCTTTAGGAAAAATATTCTATCTCTAGGGAGGTTCTCTTAACCGACATAAACCATGTGAGCTACATGGAGACCAGGGTCTTGTCCTCCTAAGGAAGAAACCTCAGGTTGGGGAGAGGCATCATACTCTTGCCAAGGAGTATAACCTCAACTCAGTGATCACTTATCTCAGCCTCAGGCCCATAAATCTCAATCCTATGGTGGCACGTAGTTCTGGGGTATGAAATCGTAGTAACTTACCCAACTCGGTGCTAAATACTACTCCCTTTAGTTACCTATGCTAATCTCAGGGAAATCCACTTTAAAATAATCTCATGGTTCATAAGAACTCAACTATAAAAATCTATAATCTCATTTGGTAAAGTGGATTTCAAAGCCACTATGACCATTAAGGTCAAAACTTTCTCAATGATCTCAAAATTCTCAAATCATGGGCGCTTATAGCACAAAAGTTCATAAAAACTGAAATATCAAGTTAAGAATCATCAAAATGCATACTAGATGTCATAAGGATACACAAATCATATAGAAATCTAGAATGTTCAGCAATTTTTCTTAAAATCTCAACATACTCATGTACTTCAATTTCTAGAACATTGGCAAATCTCAAAATCTCATGCATAGTAATATTGGGTATGAACCCATACTTCAAATTCATAGAAGAACTTATAAAGTCATGTATCTTTGTAATTTAAAACAAGTTTTGTGCATAAGGAAGAAAGAATTGTCCTTGTTCAAACCCCACAAACCTTAGATTGTGTAATTGGATGTATAAGCTTGTTTGAAACTCTTTCTCTTACTCTTTGAGAGAGGGTTCTTGAAGCCTTGGACTTGGGAACTCAAATATCAACTCAATTTGTCGAATCTATGGTGAGTTCTTGATGTTCTTGGAGAAGGGTTTTGGATTTGCTCTTGAGGGAGAAATCCTAGCTCTTCGATGTTTTTTGGAGATAATGAGGCTATCTGCTTCATTTTGAATATATCAGGGTATTAAAAGGGAAAATACCCAAAAGCTCCTATTAAAAATGACTTAAAAATAATGAATGAGATTTGCGACGGTCGGAGTGATGGTCCGTCGCTAGTATGACGATCCGTCGGATCGTCCATCGCACGTTGGTCAAAAAAAGGCCACACTGCCTTAATTGCGACGGTCCATCGCTAGCTTGACGGTCCATCGCACTTGGTCCAGAATAGGGAGTCACTTCCTTGGCTGCGACGGTCTGGGCGATGGTCCGTTTCAAACTCGATGGTCCATCAACCTGTTTGTCGCACCTGGGCGGTTCCGACAACTCTTAGTAAAATGGCCATAACTTCTCACCCCGTTACTGGATTTGGACGAAATTTGTATCGTTGGACAGATAATTCAATTATATACATGAAAAAAAGTCAATATTAGGGAAATTTTACATGGTTTAAAATATTTCTCACTTGGGAAGTTAGCCCTTACTCTTCTTAAAGATGAAACTCGACTTAAATAAAAATTTGGGGTATTACAGTAACCCATGAGGATAGTTGGAGAAATTTAGTGTCCAACCTAGCCAAGTCATGCCGCGATGTTAAATCAATCATTTCATGGGAGGCAAACTAGATTTTTGATTTTGGGATTTTTAAACTAAAGTGACAGGGGTTGAATATTTTCTGATTCTTTAGCGGGGCTTGAGGGAGTAGGAATTTCAGCCATTTGGAGCTTTTATAAGAGGGGAAAAAAACTTATTTCTGAGAGGAGGAGTTTTAAAGAAGACGATTAGAGAGATAATTTGAGAGAGAATAGGAGAAAAAAGATTTGATTTTGAATTTTAAGGGAAATAACCATTGTCATTTTAGGGACCTTTTAGAGAAAATAACATGTATGGTCTTAATTGGTGCAACCCTTCACCTTTCTAGGGATTTGACAACTTTTACTCAGAGAAAGAAACGTGGCTTTTTCAGACAAACTTTTAATGATCTTAGAATGCACAGTTTTGGTAATAACCTGAGAGAAGGGACGAGGTCCCTCTCTTTCTTGAGTGAATTCATAGAGTTATGTATGTCTCATATATTCTCCTTTAAAGCAGTTCACCATATGTGTACACCTACAAAGGTATGGTACTAAGTTAGACCAACAAGTGCATACTTTATCAAGTATACTTGTCTCCTGATCATAACCAATCTGAGGAGGAAAATTGAACCATTAAGTAGGTCAGTTCATTCTGATCAGCCCAACCTCAACCTTTTCTTCACAAATTGTTCCTTGTGAAGAGCCTTTGTAAAAATATCTACTATCTGATCCTCAGTCTTGCAAAACTTCATCTAAATATCTCCTTTTTTCAATATTGTCTCTCGAAAAATGATGCCTTACATCAATATACTTGGTCCTCTTATGCTGCACTGGATTTTTTGCCATGTTAAAAGCACTTGTACTGTCACACATCAAAGGGATAGTGTCTAAAACAATCCCAAAGTCTTTTAGTTGTTTGATCCATACCAATTAAGCATTGGTTCCAATTGGAGTATCAATTGGCACGGCCTCTCCCATATTACTGTAAGACCCCATAAAATACTTAAACTTAATTTAGTCCTTTAAGCTTGTCAAGGGGGTCACAGACTTAGAAAATTCTAGCTAGGTGCCCAGACTTAGCTTCATTTTATCCTTCAAAAGTTGGAAAATTTATTTTTCCACCTTAACGTCCATTAATGGTCTATATTCTTGTTAATTCATGATCAGGAAGGTCAGTAGATGTTCCCGGACAAGTTTCAGAAATTTTTTGGAACTGATTTCAAGCAAGTTTAGAAGTCAAAAACAGTGAACCAACGCGATCTTGGCGTGCCATGTCACCAATTACGTTGGTCACCAGTTTTGCAGACTGCCAGAGCCCAAACAACTGAGGCTTGACGTGTTTATGGAACGTTGCGTCGGGTATAGCGTCAAAACCATCGACGCGCCGCATCGCCCATAGAGTCGGTGCCCAGTCATTTAGTTATTAAATGTTTTCATTTTTAAGTTCAAAGGGGTAATTCTCCCACACCTATATAAGTCAAAAACACATGATTAAGCCCCATTTACACCAAAATATAGCCACTTCCCTCAAAATCCTCTCAAGAACACATTAGGGATTGCAATTGAGGATCCAAGTCCAAGCAAATTTCTCCGTGAATCATCAAGAATCTTCTATCTAAGGTATGCATAGTGTTCATTCATGGACTGCTTTCGTCCATGAAGCCCAAGAATCAAGTTTTAAATTATGAATTGTGATATTCATTCTATAAACTAAATTATGTTCATGTGTTGTTGTTGTATGAATTCCAAGATGGAACCTTTATTATGTCTTTATGAAATTACGCTAATATGTGGACTGAAATCATGAAATTGGGTGGATTTTCTAAGTAAGGTTGTATTAAATTCATGCTCATGCCTAAGTCTTAAATCATGCAATCTAAGTGTTTGATAAAATGCCTAGGAGTATAGAAATTATGCTTGATAGTTAAACTGTGACCCAAGTTATGAATGTACGTGTTTCCCTATGTTTAAAATGATTTCCTTGAGGATTGTTGTGTAATACAATTGCGTGATGATATAATTATGATATTAAAATGATGAAGTTAAGACGAGATCATGTGCATTCTAAGCTATATACAAGATTATGATAACCATGTTCTTCATGAAATATCCCCTACTATCGTAGTATGATATATTGATGTTGGCAATGTATTCAAGAAAGTCATGTTTTGTCAGTTTTCTTTTATCGAGTCCTGGGGGTACTTGTACCCAAAAAATATAGTTGTGTACCTAGAGCCAGTGTCATGTTTCACGATATCCTCAGTCAAACCATGATCCATAGAACTCAGTCAGTCATGTGGCTCAGGAAATCTCAATAGTATTCCATCAGTAAACAGAAACTCCATAAAATCAGTCTAGTCCAGTTCAGTTAATTATTTTCAGTGTCTATTCAGATTGGAGTAGGAATTAGCACCAAGCGAACCCAAGGATGGGAACTCACCTGTTATATGAGGGTGTGATTTTTAGAAGCAATCCTTGTGTTCCTGAACTACGTAGCCAGCGTAGGTTGAGATATCATAGTCTATTATATGAGGGTAGATGAGGTGGATTAACCTATTATATGAGGTTTCCCACCGTTCTCACTAGAATTATCTGTTATATAAGGGTTACTCATAGATTGTCCTTACCAGTGGTGCGGTATTGACACCCTTCTAATTGGGGTTACAGATTGGACCCCAACTCAGCTATATTGCAATTATTTAGGGCATGTCGATTAGATAACTACTTCCCGTATTTTTAGTTACACGATCTGGACTGTCAGATACAGTCATATAGTTTCAGTAAAAGAACTCAGATAGTTCTTCAGAATTCAAGACTGTCACATACAGTCAACTCAAAATAGTACGAAACTCAGCTAGTTCAATTAGAAACTAGACTGTAAGATACAGTCGCTCAGCATTAGTTATTTCAGTTATACAGCTATCAGTATCTCATGTTATCAGCACTCAGGCTCAGTAATCATGTCGTCATGATCTCAGTTACAGTTATTACGTATTCATGCATGTATTCTCACGTTCATGTTATTCAGCCAGTTAGTATAGTTTATGCATATGAACCCTTTGCATTTAGCCTGCCTCACATGCATACCAGTACATCCAATTGTACTGATGCATTTGCGCTATGGTGTTTTTATACCATAGGTTCAGAAGCACGAGCTCTAGAGCATCAGTAGCAGCCAGGTTTAGCAGTGAGTCCTCATCATTCGAGGACGATATTATGAATTATTTTATTGATTCAGTTATATCTTTTAGTAGATGGATTTAGTTGGGGACATGTCCCATCAACTCCTTATTGAGACAGTTAGAGGCTTTTTAGACTATCTTGTTGATACGATTATTTTAGTTGTTTTGGGTATTTCATACCCTATCCAAATGTTATGTTTTTAGCATTTATGTTCAGCATTGAACCTTATGTCCTATCAGCCTTTATTTCTGCATTTTTATACGTATATTATGTAGTGTACAGGTACAGATATCAGTCATGGATTAGCTAATGGTCCTTCGGGGTCATCGACATCGTGTAGTATTCTGGGTATCAGATTCGGGGAGTTACAAACTTGGTATCAGAGCCAGGTTTAATAGTGTCTTAGGAAGTCTGGAAGTCGCATCTAGTAGAGTCTTGTACATGGGTGTGTTGTGTGCCGCATTTATGTATATGAGGCTATGAGATGTTTTAGGAATAGTTTCCCTTCTTTCAGTATTCATGTCGTGCCAGTGAGCATAATCTCAAGTTAATCTCTCAGTTTGATCTATTTCTCCCTTTCTTCTATAGAACATGCCTCCCAAAAAAGGAAACGGGAATCAGTCAGCCCCTCAGCCCAAAAATCCTTTGGGCAAACATGTTTCTCATGCAAAGTTAGTTGCATATCAGTTGCAGGATATTGCTCACACTAGGTTTAAACAGTGAAAGTCAAAAAGTCCAGATGATGCAAGGCCTATTGAGTGAGAGGAGTTTGTCACTGCATTCTTGGATAAATTCTTTTCCCAAAAGCTGAGAGAGGATAAGGTGTTAGAGTTTATCAACCTCAGGCAGGGTAACATGACGGTGAAAGAGTATTCTTTTAAGTTTACTCAATTAGCCAGATATGCCCCTCATGTGGTTGTAGACAGCAGGTCTAAGATGAGTAAGTTTGTTTCGAGGGTGAATGATAGTATGGTCAATAAGTGTAGGTCTGCAATGTTGAATAGTGACATGACTTTAGCCAGGCTTATGACTCATGCCCAACAGATAGAAGAGCAAAAGATTAAGATGGGGGAGAAGAAGAATAAGAGAGCAAAGACAGGTAGTTTCACCTTTGCTCATCCCAAATCAGAAGGAGGAAACCGTTCTCAGTTTTGTCCTAAGTCATCAGTTCCATCTCCTTCTTCAGCTAGTGCTCCAGCTCCTAGATTCAGAGACGATAGCAGAGATAGAGTGCTAGGCTCTAAGTCTTAGGGCAGTGTTAGCAGTTCCCATACCTATCCTCTTTGCCAGACTTGTGGCAAGCATCATCAGGGTATTTGCAGAACTGGCAGTGGTATTTGTTTCGAATGTGGAAAGCCAGGCCACCAAGTCAGAGATTATCCTCAGCCAGGTCCTCAGGGTCAGCAGAACCGCTCCTTAGATTAGTCCAGTCACCCAAACCAGCAGATACCACCTCTAGTGTTACTAGTAGGCAGCGCCCAAATCGACTTTATGCTCTCCAGTCCCGGCAAGATCAGGAAACTTCTCCTGATATAGTTACTGGTACGTTATAGATCTTTCATATGCATGTTTATGATTTGCTAGATCCAAGTGCTTCCTTGTCTTTTTTTACTCCTTATATAGCAGTTGATTTTGAAATCAGTCTCAAAATTCTAGTAAAACCCTTTTCAGTCTCTACCCCAGTGTGTAAAATCATCATAGCCCGGCAGGTATACAGGAACTGCCTGGTTATGATATTTCAGAAAGTCACTTCAGCAGACTTAGTTGAATTAGAAATGACTTATTTTGATGTTATTCTCAGCATAGATTAGCTTTATTCCTGCTATGCCATAGTCGACTGCAGAAACAGAATTGTCCAGTTCCAGTTTCCAAATGAACCTGTCCTAGAATGGAAGGGTTGTACTTCAGCTTTCATAGCTTGTTTCCTACCTTCGGGCAAGGAATATGATATCTAGAGGATGTGTCTATCATCTTATTCATGTTAAGGACTCTAGCTCTGAAACTCTCAGTCTTGCATCAGTCCCAGTTGTGAATGAATATTCACGTGTCTTTCCTGAAGATCTTCCAAGAATTCCTTCCAAAAGGGAAATAGACTTTGGTATTGATCTTCTTCCAAATACTCAGCCTATATCTATTTCTCCATACAGAATGGCACCAGCGGAACTCAAGGAATTGAAAGAGCGATTGAAGAATCTCCTGGATAAGGGATTCACCAGACCCAGCGTATCCCCATAGGGTGAACCAGTCTTATTCATGCACAAGAAAGACGATTCTCTTAGAACATGCATTGATTATCATCATCTCAATAAAGTCACGATCAAGAACAAGTATCCTCTTCCCAGAATTGATGATTTATTTGATCAACTTCAGGGTGCCAGCTATTTCTCTAAGATAGACCTCAGATCCGTCTATCTTTAGCTTAGAGTTAGAGAATATGACATTCTGAAGATAGACTTTCGTACTCGGTGTGGTCACTTTAAATTTCTAGTCATGTACTTTGGTCTTACCAATGCCCCAGCTTCTTTCATAGACTTGATGAACCGAGTGTTCAAGCAGTACTTGGACATGTTCGTCATAGTCTTTATAGATGATATTCTGGTCTATTCCAGTAGTGAGCATGATCATGCAGAACACCTCAGCATCATACTTCAGACTCTCAGAGATCATCAGCTATTCGCCAAATTTAGTAATGCGAGTTTTGGATAAGGTCAGTAGCATTCCTTGGTCATATCATTTCCGGTGATGGCATTATTTATACGGAGTTCATGTAGACGTATTCACAGAAAAAAGCCTTCAGTATGTTTTTTCTCAGAAAGATCTCAATCGTTGTTAGAGAAGGTAGTTAGAGCTCTTGAAAGATTATGACATGAGCATCCTTTATCATTCGGCCAAGGCCAACGTAGTGGCCGATGCTCTCAGTAGACTGTCTATGGGTAGTGTTGCTTATGTTAAGGATAGTAGGTTGAAGTTAGCTCAGGAGGTCCATTAGCTTCCCAGACTTGGTAGTCACTTAGTCGATACAGAGGAGGGTAACATATGGGTTCAGAGTAGTTCAGAATCATCTCTAGTTTTTGAGGTGAAAGAAAAACAAGATAGAGATCCCAGTCTAGTCAAGATGAAAGAATCAGTCAAGGATCGGAAGGTAGAGGTTTTCTCCCAAGGGGGAGATGGTTATCTGCATTATCAGGGTCGTCTGTGTGTTCCAGGTGCAGATGACTTAAGGCAGAGAATTCTTGCAAAAGCGCATGGTGCGCGCTACTCTATTCATCCAGGGGCCATAAAGATGTACCGCAATTTGTGGGAAATCTATTGGTGGAGTAGGATGAAGAGAGATGTTGCAGAGTTTATGGCTAAGTATTCTACATGTCACCAGGTAAAGATAGAGCATCAGAAGCCTAGTGGGTCCATGAAGGATTTTAGTATTCCTACTTAGAAGTGGGAAGAAGTGAACATGGACTTCGTGATGGGTTTGCCTCGTACTCATTATCAGCATAATTCAATTTGGGTCATTGTAGATAGAATAACCAAGTCAGCTCATTTCCTTCCAGTCCATACCTCTTATTCAGATGAGGATTATGCCAAACTCTATATCAGAGAGTTGGTCAGATTGCACGATGTTCCATCATCCATTATCTCAGACAGAGGTACCCAGTTTACCTTTTATTTCTAGAAAGTGTTCCAAAAGGATCTTGGTACCCAAGTTTATCTCAGTACAGCCTTTAATACTCAGAAAGATGGTCAAGCATAAAGGACCATCCTGACTCTAGAAGATATGCTAAGGGTGTGTGCAATTGATTTCAAGGGTATTTTGGATGACCACTTGTCTTTGATTGAGTTTGCATACAACAATAAGATGGCTCCATTCGAAGCTCTCTATGGTAGAAGATGCAGATCTCCAGTTGGTTGGTTCGAAGTTAGTGAGGCTTTAGTTATAGGGCCTGATTTAGTATTTGATGCCTTAGAGAAAGTCTAGTTGGTCAGAGAAAGACTCTGGGCTACTCAGAGCGGACAAAAGTCATATGCAAATGTGCGCAGAAAGTATCTCAAGTTTGAGATCAGTGATTATGTCTATCTAAAGATCTCTCCCATGAAGAGAGTGAAGAGATTCGGCAAGAAGGGAAAGCTCAGTCCCCGATATGTCGGTCCCTTCAAGATACTCAGTCTTTTCGGCAAGGTAGCTTAAAAACTTGAGTTGCCTTCAGATCTAGCCTCAGTTCATCCAGTTTTCCATGTCTCTTTGCTCAAGAAGTGTATAGGTGACCCGATAGTTGTAGTCCCTATTTAGAGCGTAGACGTTCAAAACAGCTTCTCTTATAAAGAGATTCCAGTTGAATCCTAGACTATCAGACTCGTAGACTGAGGAACAAAGAAGTTTCTCTGGTTAAAGTTCTTTAGTAAAATCAGTCCGTTGAGGGAGCTACTTAGGAAGCAAAAGCTGATATGCGAGCCAAGTATCCTCACCTCTTCCCCGCCAACTCAGGTCTAGATCAAGGTAACAGTTCTCCTTAAGCTTTTTAGTTTTATGTTCAGACTTCAATTACAATCTTGATACTCAGTTCATGCTCAGAATTCCATTATAAACTCGGTATTAAATACCACTGTACATTCAGTCATGCATTCATGTATCAGTTTAGTTATATAGTCATGCATCAGACATGCATTCTCATTGTGAGAAACCCAGTTCATCAAAATACTTAGTAATGCATTCACGAATCAGTTACACATGCATCAGATATGCATGTACGGTATAATATATTCAGTTATCAGTCATGTCAGTCACGAAATCATGTTCCAGTCGTTCATGCTCAATATGTGTTTCAGTCTATCATTTCTCCCCTCTTAGTTGGTCTCATTCAAGGACTAATATTCTCAAGGGGGGATATTGTAAAACCCCTTAAAATATTTAAGCTTAATTCAGTCCTTTAAGCCTGTCAAGGGGGTCACAGACTTAGAAAATTCTAGCTAGGTGCCCAGACTTAGCTTAATTTTGGCCTTCAAAAGTTGTAAAATTCATTTCGCCACCTTAACGTCCATTAATGGTCTATATTCTTGCTAATTCATGATCAGGAAGGTCAATAGATATTCTCGAAAAAGTTTTGGATTTTTTTGAAACTCGTTTCAAGCAAGTTTGGAAGTTCAAAATAGTGGACCAACGCGATCTTGGCGCGCCGCATCGCCAATTGCATTGGTCACCAGTTGTGCAGATTGCTAGAGCCAAAACAACTAACGCTCGACGCGTTTACGGCATGCCGCATCGGGTATAGCGTTGAAACCCTCGACGGGCCGCATCACCCATAGCATCGGTGCCCAGTTATTTATTCATTAAATGTCTGCATTTTTAAGGGCAAAGCGGTAAATCTCCCACCCCTATATAAGTCAAAAACACGGGATTAAGCCCCATTTAAACCAAAATATAGCCATTTCCCTCAAGATCCTCTCAAGAACACATTAGTGTTTTCAATTGGGGATCCAAGTCCAAGCAAATTTCTTCGTAAATCATCAAGAATCTTTCATCTAAGGTATGCATAGTGTTCATTCATGGACTCCTTTCATCCATGAAGCCCAAGAATTAAGTTTTAAATTATGAATTGTGATATTCATTATATGGACTGAATTATGTTCATGTATTGTTGTTGTATGAATTCCAAGATGGGACCTTTATTATGTCTTTATGAAATTACGCTAATATGTGGACTGAAATCATGAAATTGGATGGATTTGTGAAGTAAGGTTGTATTAAATTCATGTTCATGCCTAAGCCTTAAATCATGCAATCTAAGTGTTTGATAAAATTCCTAGGAGAATAGAAATTATGCTTGATAGTTAAACTGTGACCCAAGTTATGAATGTACATGTTTCCTATGTTTAAAATGATCTCCATGAGGATTGTTGTGTAATACAATTGCGTGATGATATAATATAATATTAAAATGATGAAGTTAAGACAGGATCATGTGAATTCTAAGCTATATACAAGATTATGATAACCATGTGCTTCATGAAATATCCCCTACTGTCGTAGTATGAATTGTTGATGTTGGTCATGTATTCAAGAAAGTCATGCTTTGTCAGTTTTCTTCTATCGAGTGGGGTACTTGTACCCAAAAAATATAGCTATGTACCTAGAGCCAGTGTCATGTTTCACGATATCCTTAGTCAAACCATGATCCATAGAACTCATTCGTTCATGTGGCTCGGAAAATCTCAGTAAATTCAGAAATCTCAGTAGTATTCTATCAGTCAACAGAAACTCCATGAAATTAGTCTAGTCAGTTCAATTAATTATGTTCCGTGTCTATTCATATGGGAGTAGGAATTAGCACCGAGCGAACCCAAGGATGGGAACTCACTTGTTATATGAGGGTGTGATTCCTAGAAGCAATCCTTGTGTTCCTGAACTACGTAGCCAGCGTAGGTTGAGACATCATAGCCTGTTATATGAGGGTAGATGAGGTGGATTAACCTGTTATATGAGGGTTCCACCATTCTCACTAGAGTTACCTATTATATGAGGGTTACTCACAGATTATCCTTACCAGTGGCGCGGTATTGACACCCTTCTAATTGGGGTTACAGATTGGACCCCAACTCAGCTATATTGAGATTATTTGGGGCATGTTGGTTAGATAAATACTTTCCACTATTTCAGTTACTCGATCAGGACTATCAGATATAGTCATACAGTTTCAGTAAAATAATCCAGATAGTTCTTCAGAATTCAGGACTCTCATAAATAGTTAACTCAGAACAGTACAGAACTCAGCTAATTCCATTAGAAACTAGACTGTTAGATACAGTCACTTAGTATCAATTATTTCAGTTATACAGCTATCAGTATCTCATGTTATCAGCACTAAGACTCATTAATTATGTCGTCACAATCTCAGTTACAGTTATTACGTATTCATGCATACATTCTCACGTTCATGTTATCCATCCAGTTAGTATAGTTCATGCATGTGAACCCTTTGCATTTAACCTACCTCACATACATACCAGTATATTTAATCGTACTAATGCATTTGCGCTATGGTGTTTTTATACCATAGGGTAAGAAGCACGAGCTCCAGAGCATCAGTAGCAGCCAGGTTTAGCAGTTAGTCCTTATCATTCAAGGATGATATTATGAGTTATTTCATTGATTTAGTTTTAGCTTTCAGTAGATGGAGTTAGTTGGGGACATATCCCATCAACTCCTTAGTCAGACAGTTAGAGGCTTTTTAGACTATCATGTTCAGACGGTTATTTCAGTTGTTTTGAGTATTTCATACCCCATCCAGATGTTATGTTTTTATCAGTTATGTTCAGCATTGAACCTTACGGCCTATCATCCTTTATTTCCGCATTTTAATATGTATTCTATGCAGTGTACAGGTACAAATATCAGTCATGGGTTACCTTGTGGTCCTTCAAGGTCATGGGCACCGTGTAGCGTTCCAGGTATCAAATTTGGGGCATTACAATAACATTTCTTCAGCATCTCCTTGATGTAATTTTTTAGACAAATCATTGTCCCTTGAGAGGTTTGCTTGATCAGTAGTCCTACATAAGAAACTCAATTCACCCATCATGCTCATTTCAAATTCACTCCCTATTAGTTTTGTAAACTCTTCACGTAGGGATCTAGAGGTGGCTCTAAAATTTATGTCATCAACTTATATTTCGACAATTAGCAAGTTGCTACCTCTTGACTTCAAAAAGAGAGTATCATCAATTTTTCCTCTTTTAAATCCATTTTCTATAAAAATCTTTTAGTCTCTCATACCAATCTCTAGGTGCTTTCTTCAACCCATAGATATTTTTATCCAATTTGAGCACATGATATGGACAGTTTGCATCTTCAAAACCTGGAGGTTGTTTAACAAAAACTTTTTGTAATACCCCGTATTCTCCTAGCATAATTTAAGTCCTAATATATGAGTATTCCTATATAAATTTTTGAAATACTCATTATTTTTCAGTTTAGAGCCTACCATTGCGTAGAAAATTCAATTAGCTTTCCAACGATATAAAATTCGCCCAAATCCGATAACTGGGTAAGAAGTTATGGCGATTTTAAGTTTCTATCATTAAAAACTGTCATTTTGACCCTTAGCGAGTTGCAGAGCCAGTCTAAATAACAATTGTCAGTTTTCAGTGTGGTACCACGATGTTGGCACGTCGCGCCAAGGACCCAGTTCACGTTTGGCAATTTCCAGTGAGCCTCCGCAATTATGACGCGTCGCGGAGGTGGCCAAAATGGCATTCCAGTGAAGGACCGTGATCTTACCACATTGCGCCATTGTCCAGTTTTCCAATTGTCCCTTTTCTGGCGGCTTGGCGCGATAGTGGTTCATCGTGCCAAGGCCAAAAATTAGGATCTTCAGTTTCCAGCTTGTATTTTTAAATTCGTCTAGGGGTATTTGGGTCTTTTTCCTAAGCCATAAACTCATCCTAAACACAAAATTTAACCCCTAATTGACCTAAATACTCATCATTATTAAATTCCTCTTAAATAAAAGATCCTCTTTTCAAGAACAAGAAACCCTAGCTCTCAAATTCAAGGCCAAATTTCAAAAACTCACCATCAAGCCTTCCAATTTCATTAACTTAGGTATGTTAGATGTTCATCCATGGGTTCCTTCCACCCATGGAGTTCAAGTATCCTATTTAAATTACAAAATTGTGATCTTTTCAAGTTATTTAATTTTAAATTATGATTTCACTATGATTTTATACCATGTTTCAATGAAATTATTGTTGTTATTCAATTCTCCATGTTTTAATGTTATCATTTCTTCAATTAAATGATTTAGTATTATTCATGTTGAATTCATGCTTTTACTACAAGTTCCATGACATTCCTATGATTTGATCAAACCATGAACTCCAAGTGTTTGATAAAATGTCTATAAGAGTGAGTGATTTAATAAAAGCTTTCATGCTTTGTCCTCCAAGCTTTAGTGTCATTTTACTATTATTGTTTTTGAGTCCTGGGGGTATTGAATTCCCGAAAATCATAACTGTTTACTTAGTCTAGTCTCAGTACATTACAGAATAGTCTTTAGAACATACTATGAGCATTATCAGGACAATCAGATATCAGTCAGTTAAACTCAAAACAGTCTAGTATTTCAGTGTCTTTCAGTTAGGAGTAGGATTTAGCACCGAGCGAGTGTAGGAATGGCAGTTTCCCCGTCAGATAGGCAGAGTCGCTAGTAGCAATCCCTAAACCCCAGAACTACGCAGCCAGCATAGAATATGAGAAGTCACCTGTCAGTTTAGGCTTGACTATCTCGCAGGGGTCACCCGTCAGTTCAGGCTTGACACCCTTAGTCCTTCGAACAGTATATTTGTATAGTGTATCCACACAGCCAGCGTTAGTACCCATGGCATGGTATTAATACCCTTCCAACTGGGGTTATAGGTTGGAACCCAATTAGCTCAGATTGGGGAATGTCGATTAGATGATACCTCTTATAGTCTCAGTCCAATAATCAGACCAGTAATTCAGTCTTAGTGTAATTTGACCAAAGCATAAAGATATCAGTTATTTCAGTATTTCAGTTTATAGACTTTTATTCAGTTCATGTTATATGCTTGGTCATGCATTCTCAGTATCTACAGATTTTACATATTTTTAATATTTACAGACTTTCATGCATACACAGTATTTATAGATTTCACATATTTTTAGTATCTACAGATTTTATGCTCTCTATTCAGTACTCTATGCTTTACATGTATATTGAGATAATGTATTATTCCTGTTCATGAAATCATGCATATCAGCCTATCTCATTTAGCATACCAATATATTCAAAGTACTGGTCGCATACCTTTTCTTGCGCTATAATGTACTATATCATAAGTTCTGACACCTAGTTCCCGAACCGTGCTTAGACATTTCAGAAATCTCAGCAGTAGTAGTGGTGAGTCCTCATATTTTGAGGACGGAGTATTTCTATTTCATGTTTTCAGTCTAGTAGTTAGTTGGAGTTAGTTGGCGTCTGTCCCATTAATTCCCAGTCATTCAGTCTAGAAGCTTTCAGATACTACAGTCAGTTATTCAGTATTCAGACTTCAGTTGACATGTCAGTTAGTTATTCAGTATATCAGTATTTTATTAGATTCAGACAGTTGTTTCTCCATATTCATATTCCAGTATTGAGTCAGTGCTAAAACCTTATGGCTAATTAATTGCTCTTCTGCATTTATTATGTTATTATTCAGTGCTCACAGCAGGTACTAGCTCATGGGTTAGCTTGTGGTCCCTCGGGGCTATAAGCATCGTGTGATGCCCAAGGTGTACTCTCGGGGCGTTACAATTCTTCCTTCATATTCCCATTCAAAAAAGCACTTTTGATATCCATTTGGAAGAGTTTAAACCCCATATAGGCAGACAATGCAATACGAATACTGATAGCATCTATCCTTGCAACTAGATCAAATGTCTCATCATAATCAATTCCTTCCTCATGGTTATAATCTTGAATAACCAGCCTTCTTTTATTTCTATTGATAGTTCCATGTTTATCCTGTTTATCTCAGTATATCCATTTAGTCCCAATAATTGTTCTATCAATAAGTGTGGGGACCAAGTGCCAGACTTTGCTTCTTTCAAATTGTTGAAGATCCTCATGCATTGCATTAATCCAGTCAACATCCTTAAGAGCTTTTTTTGGCTCAATTTGTGACAAAAAGGCTTTGAAGGCCATAATATTTCTGGCTTGAGCTCTTGTTTGGACTCCAGATTCCAAAAGAGATGTCAAATTTTCAAGAGGGTGAGAGGCTTTGTGCTACCAATTTGTCATTCTGAGTTGAGTTCTGTTTGGGACCAAGTCCTTGGAGATTTTGACTAAAGCCTTCTTGATGTTCTTCAGCTGTGATTGGAGTCTGTAACTGAGATCCTGACTCACCATCACCTTCATCATTCTCAACTATATCATCTTGTCCTTGACCATCATCTTCAGCTATGTTATCCCTTAGAATAGAAATGAGTTCTTTTATACCAGAATTCTTCATCTTTTCTGACTCGTCAAAGACTACATGTACACTTTCTTCCACACACAGAGTTTTTTTGTTGAAGACTTTATATGCTTTTCTTTTTGAGGAATATCCCACAAATGTTGCTTCATCACTTTTAGAGTCAAACTCTCCTAGCTCATTCTTCCATTGTTCAGAATAGTTCAGAACAAAGCATTTGCACCCAAATGGTCTGAAATAGTCAAGCTTAGACTTTTTGTTGAATACAAGCTTATATAAGGTCTTGTTCAAGAGAGATCTGATCAAACACCTATTAGTCACATAACAGGTAGTATTAAAAGCTTCAACACAAAAGTTTTTTGGAAGTCCACTATCAATTAACATGGTCCTGGCAATCTCTATGAGAGTCCTGATCTTTCTTTCAACAACCCCATTTTGCTGAGGAGTCCTAGGAGCAGAGTAATTATGACTAATTCTATTTTCAGCATAGAATTTTGCAACTAGGGAGTTTTCAAACTCAGTTCCATGATCAAATCTATGTCCAGCAATTTTGCAGTTTAGCTTCATCTGATTTGCTTGGTATATGTCACCAGAACCTCATAGGTTTCATCCTTGGTTCTCAAGAACATTGTAAAGATAAACCTAGAGTAGTCATCCATAATAACAAATACATACCTCTTTCCAACTCTACTTTGGATCAGGTCCTCACAGGTCCATAGGCAACAATTCAAGTGGTCTAGAGGTACTAACCTTCTTTTTTGCTTAAAGGAGGATCTAATTTGTTTTCCCTTGACACAAGCATCACAAACCTTGTTATCTGAAAACTGCAGCTATGGCATACCACAGACCAGGTCCTTTGAAACCAATTTATTCAATAAAGAGAAACTTATATATCCCATCCTTCTGTGCCAAAGATCAGGATTTTCACCTTGTGCACTCAAACAGGTTAACTCATAGTCAGCTACAGAATCCAGATCAGCTACATACATGTTCTTGCATCTTTTAGCTCTAAGAATGACTTTTCCAGACTCAAGCTTGACACAGTACATCCATCAGATAGGAACTTCACCTTATTACCTTTGTCACAGATTTGAGATACACTTAGAAGACTACACTTGAGACCATCTACAAGATACACATCTTCTATTGCATGATCAAGAGACTTTCTAATCTTTCCAACACCATGAATATATCCCTTTTTATCATTCCCGAATGAGACAACTCCATCATGAAGTGTCTTAAGAGAAAAAAACAGTCAGTCCTCTCAGTCATATGCTTTGAACATCCATTATCCATGAACTGATTCTGACTACATTCCCTTTTCTCCTTCCTACAAATAAAGTCAGTTGTTAGATTTTGGAACACACTTGAGTTTGAGTCCCTAAAAGATAGATAAAGGTGTGATCAAATCTTTCTTGGCCCATCTAGGCAGTGGATTCTTCTTCAAATTTTTGAAGGGTTTGGAACCCTTAGGACAAGATTTCTCTTGTTGGATGTACCTAGCACTGTTCATTTTAGCTCTAATCCAACTTTGATAGTTCTCCTTCAAGTGCCCATCCCTTCCACAATGAGTACATAGAGGTTTGTGGACCTTGTTTTTAACACCATGAACAGCCTTCCCTGGAGACCCAAGTGAGTGGGTTCTATACTGATATTCAAGGCCTTTATCATTATTAACTTCCTGACTAGTTAAATTATAAAGAATTTGTGAGGATATGCTCTATTTTAGGGATTTGTTAAGATCTTCTCTTATATGGACTAGGTCCCTTTCTAATTCCTCATTCTTATGGAGTGCAGTCATGAGGTGTTTTTGAGAATCCATCAATTTTTCTTCAAGCTCAATTTGAAGCTCCGAGGCTTCTTTCTTCCCTTTATCGTCAAAATTATTTACTTTCTCCGGTTGACTCATTAAACTCAGATTTTCAAATTTTAATTTTGTGGAAAGTTTTGTTGTTTCAGATAACTGGAGAGTTAAGGCGGTTAATTCAAGCTCTTGTTTTTCTACTTTCTCTTCTAAGCATTTTTCTCAATAGTCAGTTTACCAACAGAATCAATCAACACATTTGTAAGCTTCTTTATCTTTCTAGCAGAGTAGTTATCTAAATTTTCCTTAATGTTAGAGAGAATTACCTCATTTTTTTCTTCATCATATGTGTTTACCATAAGAGCAAACAAGGAATCATATATGACTTCACTATCCTCCACAACCATCATAGACACATCTTTAGGCTTTTCAACTTCATCAGATTCGCTCGAGGAATCTCCCCAGACTGCCAAAGCTTGTTTCACTTCATAATCAGCTGCAACATTTTTATTGACTTCTCAGGGACCTGGTCCTTCTTCTTTTTTTTATTAGCTACAGACTTTAGATATTCTTGATAGTTTATTTTATGTAGTGGACAATCCTTGATAAAATGCTCAGGACTTCCACATTTGTGACAAACTTTAATAGTACCTTCCTTTTTGTTGTTGCTTTCTTTCCGTTAAAATTGGCCACTTTTCTTTATTGCTCTCACAATCCTTTTGGCCAAGTAAGCAACATCAGTGTCCTCTCTTGATTCAGACTTTGATGCCTTCAATGCCAAAGACTTTACCCTTTTTACTTCCTTCTTCTCTTGCCCTTGTTGTTTCTTGAGTTCATGAGTCTTTAGATTACCAATAAGTTCATCCATAGTGAGAGTCTTCAGGTTTCTTGCCTCATTAATAGCATCTACTTTGCTTTCCCAGGACTTAGGAAGAACTCCTAGAATTTTTCTCACTTGTTTATCAAAGGTATCACTTCTCCTAGGCAATGCAACTTATTTGTGATTGAAGTGAATCTAGTATGTATTTCCTGAATTATTTCTCCTTCCTTCATAGAAAAAGTTTCATACTGAGTAGTTAGCATATTAACTTTTGAATCCTTCACATCAGTTATTTCTTCATGAGCAGTCTTCAGGCTGTCCCAAATTTTCTTAGCATTTTCACAGGCAAAAATCCTGTTATATTTATCTGGTCCTATACCACAGACAAGCAATTTCCTAGCCTTGTAATTCTTCTTAACTTTCTTGCGATCTTCATCATCAAATTCTCTCCTGGTTTTGACAACCATTCTTGTTATATCTCCTTCTTTGACCTTTCTAACATGCACATGAGGACCATCAAGTATTACATCAATCATCTCACTGTCCTCAGCCATAATAAAGTCATACATCTTGGTTTTCCACCACCCATAGTACTGCCTCCTATTAAAGCGGATGGTCTAGTGGTAGATTACCCTTCTTCCAAATTGGGTGGAGCAGTCATGATCAAGATTTACTTTAGGTGTGAACCTTTTAGAGTGTTCTTGCTCTGATACCATTTGTTGAAACGTGGGGGTGTACCATTGTTCTAAGGACCTGGTCCCTGAGATTATGATAAAGGCAATAAAACAGTAACAAACTAAAACTGGCAGAAATTAAAAGAACACAGTGATTTATGTGGAAACCTCCTTGCTCGAGGCAAGAAAAACCACGGCGTGCCCTCACAAGCACTCAAACTTCACGATAATCAAAACTTATTGATTACAGACTCTAAGAACTTAACTCTAAGTTCCACTGGTTGCAATATCTCTACTACAACCACCTCTAGTCACCTCAACAGTCGCGCAATTGACTAACTCTAATCGATTTAACCTTAGGTAACTTTACCTAACTCTTCTTCCAAGAGAAAGACATTACTCTTATAAGATGATTAATTCGATTAGAAAGCAAGACTTAACTCAAGAACAATTAAACTTGAAGCACATATAGATTTGGAACTTGAGCAAAAGAGTTTTCGTTGTTTCCTTGTTTCACCAATCTTGCAAAAACTGCTTGAATGAGAAGTATCCTTTTCTATTTATAGTAGTGTATAAATCAAGGTTGAATTTTGATTAGACCAAGTGTTACAATGGGTACACTACATTCCTGTATAGTTAGTTGCACTAGCGGATAAAACTGTGTAGAGATGTGTCAGTTGTACAATTATAAGAGTAATTAAATATTTACTCTTCAAACAAATATCTTGGGGATTCAAACCCACTAATTCTACTCTTAATTAAAAATCTATATCATTCTCCAAGTTTAATTAATCATTAATTATCTCTTTCAAGCTTAACCCGTCTCCAATAATGGAGTTTTTATGCTAAAGGTCTCATCTTTATGGAATTCAAGGTTCCTAACCATCAAAATTCATAATCTAGTTTATGAAATTCATGTTAGGAATCTTTAATTTATAGTTTAGAATTAGTTCTAAGTCATATTAAAAATACCTATGAGTATTTTCAAAAGAATTCCACCATTAAAGGTCCTTTTAAGGATTCTAAGATGTTAAAGAATTAAAAGACGAAGAAAATAATTAAAAAACATACCTCAACGAAGGAATTTCACCTTGAGCTTTGGAAAATCACCTCTCTATGGTTGGGGAATGAAATTTGGAATTTTTAGACCTAAAATACGGCTGAAACTGATTTAAATATCATCAAAATTTTCGCTACAATGAAATCCCGTTTCAGCCCGGACAGTGCTCACTAAAACAGTCATAACTTTTCACTCTGAATTCGAATTGAGGAACCGTTTGTTGCGTCGGAAAGATGACTCAGATATATTTAATTTGGTATGTATTGGGACCCCTAACTTTTTATATTATAGGAGATATGGTCGTTTGAAGGTGGCCATAATAGAAACCCATATCGAAACTGTATCGGAAAGAAAGTTTTATACTTAACTTTGTGTTAGGGATATTGTACGACCTTAGTTCATACCTAAAGAACTTTCAAACTAAAGTATTGATATTATTACTCATGAATAATTAAATTCATCGGGCTTGAGTCTATCTAGACATATTCGAAGGCTAAAATCTTCGCCAAAAAATTCGAGGTAACATAACAAATAAAATATTTACTATTTTGGACCCAAGTTAATATTGAGGAATGAATTTTCATGAATTTATTATAAATAATCTAGTAACGACAAAATGGGTCATTACAGAAAATATCCATTTTTTTTTTGAAAAAAAAGAGTGCATAGACTGGTCCCTACTAGAAGCATACAAGGAAAAGACGGACCACGATGCATTTGATGTTCAGTTTGTTGATGGAATTATGCAACAATCGAGCGGCACATTGTAAGTATTATTTATTCTTTTACATAATAGCTCACAACAATCCATAAAATACCTACTGTTTTTGTTTTCCAGGGATTGTGGGTTGTTTGTTGCAGCATATGCTGAATATCTAAGTGATCAACATCAAATACCATCTTTAGATTTTGATCCAGAAAAGCATCGTACAAGATACACATCCTTGTTATGGGACTATGGTGTGAACAAGGCATGCAATGGATATGTTAGTGACAATCAGGATCCGCCTAGGCCTAGATGCATATTTATTCCATCCGAGGATATAGAGATGATTGATGTTGAGCCGTAGTTGTCTAGTATTTGTTGTGTGACAAAAGGATATTGGTTTTTTTCTTTGTTGACAAATGGTTGGGGATTTCTGGATATTTCGTGACGTGTTTTATGTATTAAGTTTTCAGTATTTTTGTTTTTAATGTCATGACATTTTATCTTAACAGCTGGTGTGGTATTAGAACTTTTGCTAGACGTTTAATTTACAAAAATGTATCACTAGTTTTGTTTAATAGCCTTAACAATAAATCACACATCACTAATATGAATCACATTACTTTGACGAACGGTAAATATGAATCATATAATAATATTAAAACTTTTAATACTGAATCAACTGAAAATAACATGTTGAAAATGTATCACCAATTAATTTGTTCAATTTAATTACTAATATGAATCACATAATTTTCTCGAATGGTTAATATGATTCATATAACAATATTAGAATTTTTAATATGTATCAACTGAAAACAATATGTTGAAAATGTATCACCAATTAACCTGTTGAGTTTAATTAATAAAATGAATCACATATCTTTAACGAATGGTTAATAAAATGTCCTATAAAAGTATTAAAATATTTAATACTGAATCAACTTAAAATAATATTTTGAAAATATATCACCAATTAACCTATTCAGTTTAATTACTAATATGAATCACATAATTTTCTCAAACTGTTAATATGAATCATATAACAATATTAAAATTTTTAATAAGTATCACTTTATAATTTCATGTAGGAAATGTATCACTAACATTCCTCATGAACTCTAACATATCTGCTGAATAGAATAATTCTAATTAATTACTAACAATGATCTTAAAATAAATATTTCTCTATCCATTGTAAACAGAATATCCCAAGCAATAAATTTTTGAGCAGTTAACTCAAATTATTGAATTCAAATCATTGAACAAAGTAAACAAGTTTGAGTAAACTTCAAAAAAAAATGTCACATCTCTATTGAAAAAAAGTTGCAAGTGCGTTGATGAAAAATTTTCTCTGCTTTTCTTTTGTCTTCCTTTCTTCGATTTTCCTAGTTGACGCTTATATTTTGGAGGCAAAACCACATCTTCTAACACCTTCGGTGATACATGAAAATCTCGTTCATCGGGCGTTGGACACAGTGACATTTCATAAGTCTTCACAAGTGTCTTCTTCTTGTAGTAATTAGAACAGTATGACTTCATTTCCTTTACATATTTGCTTTTTAAAACAGCAATAGCGTGCGCGCATGGTATCTCATCAAGCTAAAATCTACCGTAGTTGCATGTTCTATTATCCAACCAAACAATGTATTTTCTTTCTTCTTCATACACACTGTATATGTAGTTAGTTGATTCCCTAATCTGAAAATATTATTTCATAAAGAGTTATGTTAATCAACATATTATATGAATCATAAATATTACAGATAATTAAATATAAAGAACTAGATTTCAAGTGGAGGCATATTTTGCAGATGTATCAAAGTGATACATATGAGTTCCAGATGTATCACTATGATACATCTGTTATCAGATAGTTGAAAAAGTTTGCAAATCAACTTACATAAGTATAATAAATATTAAATAACTTACCATCATACGCAATAACTTTGCCTCATTCAATTGCAGAATTTGTTGAAACCTACCTCCCAATGAGTTTTTAGCAACAAAGGTAGACCGGTCTCTATTTTTGCGGTTCGACGCACCAAATATGATTCTGACCTGTTCAAGAAAATCTAAAATTGGCAGTTCACGTGCCTCAACAAGACGAGAGTTGATACATTTTGCAATGTTGGAAGTCATTATCCTCCCCCTATTTATTAGATCATAACTCATGACCACTTTTCAAATCCAGTGGTTTCCAAATATACCTTTAATCTATTGTCAATCTTTCCCACTTTACACATAAGCTCATCAAAATCATCCAACTTGTACACTTTAGCCATGGCAAAAAACTCGTCGGCCAGCTTGTCCTTGCTCTTTCTATAATTCGTGCAGACATTATTCCAAAGATGCCAAATACATGTAAAATGTGGTATACAAGGATAAACCACACTAACCGCCTTGATTATGCTTTCATGTCTATCAGAGACATCACACATATTATCGCGCTCACCAAAAGCACACTTAAATTGCTGGAAAAACCACGTCCAGGATGAATCATTTTTAGAATCTACAACCCCATACGCAAGCAGCAATATATGGCTTGATACATAACATCGGCTATTTATTATGTAAAATTTATATAACAATTACCAATATTTGTAAGAAAAATATAAAAGAATCACTACGTGAAATACCTGCTACATCAAGTGTGCTAGCTGAAATAAATGTTTCCTTATATGGTCCACTCATGTGACTATCGTTTACTACCACATCAGGCCTACAATACCCAAATCTCCTAATAAAAGAATGTAGTGCTACGAATAGATACATGAATCAATTTTCCAGAGACTTATGCATTCTTATATGTGAATTGGGATAAACAGAATTTAACATGTATACGTAGGTAGGCATTTTATTATATCCATCGGCTGGTCACCCTCTCAATATCTTTAAATCACGTTCTTTAGCACGCCACGCCTTCATGTAATCTATGTCCAAACCAAGTTCCCTTTTAATATCTTCAATAATATCACTTAGGGTGATTATTCTTTTGTGGTTCACCAACTTTGGAGCTGTTATTCCTGATACAAAAGCAATTGTTGCATGCTGCTGCTAAAAAACTCTGTCCGTTATTGATCAAGTGTGTTCATCATTGAACGTACGTACTATGAATGTATCGGTACCAAGCTTATAGGATTCCTTGAATAACCAACTACATTCCGGAGATTTTCCTAGCAAGACATAATGAAACAAACGCTAAAAAATATATCACCAATATGAAGTTACGTTAATCGATTTTTATACGAATCACCAAATACCATATGAATCACCAATTAAATCAGAATTTGAGCCATTTAACATATTAATAACCAGTTATATGCATCTCCAATATGAATCACCAGTTATAAGAATTAGTTATATGAATCGTCATTTATATGAAACACCATTTATATGCATCACCAATAGGAATCACCAGTTATATTCATTACATAGATAAATCACCAGTCATATGAATCATCATTTATATGAAACACCATTTATATGCATCACCAGTTATATGAAACACCAGTTATATTCATCACATATATGAATCACCAGTTATATGAAACACCATTTATATGTATCACCAATATGAATCACCAGTTATATGAACCAGTTATTTGAATCACCAATTATATGCAACACCGGTTATATGCATTACCAATATGAATCACTAGTTATATGAATCACCGGATATATGAATCACCAATTAATCACCAGTTTCGTTAGCATATGAATCCTCAGATGGATTAAATCACGAGTTAATCTCCAATTATATGAATCATCAATTAACTATTATGCAAATGTATCAGTACAAATTCCAGATGTATCAAATTACAAAATAAATCAGAAATTATCATTGAAAAATTAAAATCAAACCTCTGTTTGTCAGATCTCTCAGCTCTGAAATTGAACCTATGCTTGATTACATAGTTACACATTACCGAGACAAGTGTAGCTTTGTTTTTATACTTTTGGTTCACCTTTACAACACTGTTATAGAAATCACTTATCAGTTATTCACCACCCATATTCACAACTGGTAGGGATTCAACGTTACCAATTACAGCTACTGCAAGTTCAGACGGCTCAACAAAATCATAGCATCAAAATCATCACTGTCAATTTTGATGTCACTCGTCATAATACACAGTGGATACTTCCCGAATATAGTTTCAGCTTTCAAAATCTAAAAAAAAGTTTCACAGCAATATTATTATGAATCTCCAACGCTGATGAATTGCCTTGAACAATGTATTTGGCATGAATTCTTTTCAAAGATACAACAATTTTCAATTGAATTGATATGGAGTCCATTAAATTGCGGTACGATGCTTTTTCATGAATTACAATACCGTCGACCCGATAGTTATCATACCTTGTTCCTGAAATCCATTCCCCGAAATGCCGTAACAACACCGTAACGAGTTCCATTGTAGATAATCAGAAATTTTAGAATGAAGATCGATTTTTTCCCAAAATTTGAAAAATTTAATCTTGTAATCTAGTATGCTTCAAAAATATTGGTTTGCATGAATTTTGAGCTCTTGTTGAATGTAATTGCGTTTTTAACGCTTGTAATAGCTTTGTTGTGGTTTTCATTGTTGAAATCAAAGAAAAGATGTTACTTCCTTAAATAAAGAACTGATCTATTTCATATGTATCACTTTTTCATATGCATCACCATTTCAAAAATTCAAGATAAGATGTAATTATTAAAATAATTGAGATTTTATGTAATATCACTTAAAGATTCAGGGATTTATGTAAGTTACCCTTACTTTATCCGACAGGTCTTGGATTGTCCATAAGCCCAAACTGTTGGGTAAATGCAAAATAACAACAAAATTATTTATGAAAAATAATAGAAAATAAATGAAAATAATGACACCAAGTATTTTACGTGGAACCCCTTTTTAAATAAGAAAAAATCACGAACCAAGAGGAGCAACTGATATTACTATAGTAAGAAATTTTACACCGTAGTTACAAGTACAATACTCAAAGTGACTACCACACACTCAAAAGAAATAAACCTCTTTTGACTCCCACCTTACTAAAATATTGCTCACTCTAATTTTTCCTTCACAGTCCGTGGAGATATTATTTTTTCTTTATTCGGTGTGTTGAACCAATGAGATAAAGAGCTCCTTTTATAGGAAAAAAGTGTCCATGTATATGTCATCAGTGACATCAAAAGGTCATGAAAATCAAACCTTTTCTTGACTTTTGACTTTTCCCCAGCCATAAATGTAAGCTTTGACAATTTAGGATATGGGAATGCAACAAATGTAGACGTTGTGTTTCCCACATTATGAAGGATGGGGTTGGACCCCACAAATCTCCCCCTCTAGTCCTATGCATTTGAAGGAGGTATCTCTGTCTTCTTATAGAGAGCTCATGCTGACAAGTTCTATGCAAAATTCAAACTTGTCTTTTGGCACCACTTTTGTCAGCATATCTGAGGGATTTTCACTCATGTGAAACTTTTTAACATGAAATTATTCATTCACCACTTGTTCACAAATCCAATGGTACCTCACATCAATGTATTTTTTTCTTGCATGGTACATGGAGTTCTTGCTCAAGTCTATCACACTTTGATTGTCACAATAGACAACGTACTCTATTTGGTCCAATCCAAGTCCTTGAAGGAATCGTTTGAGCCATATCATTTCCTTGCCAGCTTCAGTAGCTGCAATATACCCAGCTTCAATTGCAGATAGTGCGACACACTTCAGCAACTTCGACTGCCATAATATAGCTCCCCCTGAAATTGTAAACAAAAATTCAGTAGTAGATTTTCTGTTATCAAGGTCATTTTCCATATCAGCATTTGTATATCCTCTCAAGATTGGATCAGATCCCAGAACACAAAAAATCAACTGAGGTTACTTTTAGGTACCTCAGTATCCATTTGACTGCTTCACAGTGCTCCTTTCCTAGATTTTAAAGAATCCTGCTGACAATACCAACTGCATGAGCAATATCAAGTCTGTACACACCATTGCATACATTAAACTTTCGACAATAGAGGAATATAAAATTTTAACGATGCTCATTTTTTTTCTCCTTCATTGTAGGACATATTTTCCTGCTCAATTTCATATAACCAGCGAGGGATATGTTAACAACCTTAGTATTCTTCATGTTGAAGCGCTCTAGTACACGTTCAATGTACTTCTCTTGTGACAAGTAGGGTTTCCTTTCATCTTTAAGAAGATTAATCCTCATGCCCAAAATTTGCTTAGCATGACCCAAGTCTTTCATAGCAAAAGATTTGCATAACTGTTTCTTCAACTCATTAATTCTAGAAGCATTCTTGACCACAATCAATATATTATCCACATAGAGCAAGAAGATGATAAAATCATCATCAGAAAAACTTCGTGCAAATACACAATGATCTGAAAAAATATTCTTGTAGCCTTGCTCCCCCATGATTGATTTAAACTTTTTATACCACTGTCTAGAAGCTTGCTTGAAGCCATAAAGACTCTTTTTAAGTTTGCACACATAGTTTTCTTTACCTTTTACCTTGAAGCCTTCAGACTGTTCTATATAAATCTCCACTTCGAGGTCACCGTGAAGAAAAACCATCTTCACATCCATCTGCTCAATCCCTACATCAAGACTCGTAGCCAGACCAAGAATTATACGAATAGAGGTCATTTTGACGACATGAGAAAATATTTCATCTAAGTTAATACCCTTCCTTTGACCAAATCCTTTGAAAACCAATCTGGCTTTGTATCTGGGATTTAAGCTATGTTCTTTAAATTTTACTTTGAACATCCATTTATTCTTCAAAGGTCTTATGCCCTTCACCAACTCGTAAGTGTGGTTTTCAAGCAGAGATTTCATGTCATCTTACATGGCTTCAGTCCATTGATCCTTATGTTCATCTTCCATGGCCTCCTCATAACATTCAGGTTCTCCCCCGTTAGTGAGCACACATACTCATTAGGAGAATAACGAGAAGAAGTAATACGTTGTCTTGTAGACCTTACAAGTAGAGCATTAGACTCGTCCACAACTTCTTGAATTGGATTATCAACAACACCGTTGTCATTATCAACATCAGCATGCTGATTTGAAATATGGTTCTTGGCATCACCATGATTATCTAGCCTGCCAATATCATACACACTTGTAGGAGGACATTGATCAAGATTAACCACACCATCAGAACTTGAAGATTCTAGCCTTTCCACTTTATCAATATCTTCAATTGTTTGATTTTGCATGAATATAATATCACAACTTCTTACAAACTTCTTCTCAACTCGATCATATAACCTATAACCGAGCTCATCAAGGACATAACCAATGAAGATGCACTGCCTTGTCTTGACATCTAACTTTGACCTCTCATCTTTGGGCACATGTATAAAAGCTCTACAACAAAATACTCTCAAATGGTCATTGGAAACATCTTTTCCATACAAAACTTTATTTGGCACATCACTTTAAAAAGCAACAGTAGGAGATAGGTCATGTCCAATGGTCAATAAAACCTCGTCCCAAAAGGAGTTTGACAACTTTGCTTCAGAAAGCAAACATCTGACTCTTTCCATCAAGGTACTGTTCATTCTTTCCACCAAACCATTAAGCTGGGGAGTCTTAGGAGGAGTCTTCTAATGTCTGATACCTTGTTGCTTGTAGTGTTTGTCAAACGGCACACAATATTCACCACCGTTATCAATACGAATACACTTCAGCTTTCTTCCTGTTTCTCTTTCAAGGAAAGCTTGAAACTACTTAAAGGCACCCAACATTTTATCTTTAGTCTTCAAGATATAAACCCAAAGTTTCCTTGAGCAATCATCAATAAAAGTGACATAGTAGAGTGCACCACCCAAAGTCCTTGTCTTCATTGGACCATATAAATTTAAATGAACCAGCTCAAGCAACTCTATATTTCTTGGAGGAGATGAGATTTGAAAAAAACTCAATTTTGTTTTCTAGCCAAACAATGCCCACATTTTTCTAATTTTGCACTTTCAAAATTTGATAGTAATTTCTTCTTGTTAGAACATTAAGTCCTTTCTCGCTAATGTGGCTAAGCCTCATATGCCATAATGTTGATGAGCTAGCGTTTTCAACTGCATTCACCATGTTAGCACAAGTAGAAGTCGTAGTCCAATATAGACCACGATGTTTTTATCCACGAGCCACAACCAAAGAACCTTTAATGAGTTTTAATTTTCCACCACCATTGGTACTAACATATCCCCCATCATCCAGAATGCCAACAGAAATCAAGTGTAAACGAACATCGGGTGCATGTTTTACATTGTTTAAAACTAGTTTAGAACCAGTACTAGTTTTTAAATAAATTTTACCAATACCAACCACCTTAGAAACAGTCTCATTTCCCATACTCAAGGTTCCAAAGTCACCAGGAATATAAGATGAGAAAAAATCCTTTCTTGATGTCACATGAGATGCGGCACCAAAATCCACAACTCAACTTGACTCATCATAAACAATATTTATTATATTTGCATCAAGGGCAGTAACAAGATCTTCAGTGGTGACAATGGCTACGCAATTTTCATTGTCGTCTTCTTTTTTTTCCTCCTTGTCTCTGTTCTCCTTCTTCAACTTTCGACAAAATTTCCTTGTGTGTTCTTTTAACCCACAATGATAACACCCAATATATTTAAATTTTCCTTTTGATTTGCTTCAGTGTTCTTTTAATCCATAATGATAACACCCAATATATTTAAATTTGCCTTTGGATTTGCTTCTATAGTGTTCTCTATTTTGAGAACCACGATTCCTATTTCTCTCCCTAGCGCCAGTCACCAATCAGATGGAGAGAAACCTTGCAACTTTCATCTCATCTCTTCATTAATAATGCTGCTCTTGGCAAAATCCATAGAGATCACGTCATCGGGAGCAAAATTTAATAATAAAGTTCTAAATTTTTCCCAAGAGTTTGGTAGGGAACAAGTAAAAGCAAGCCTTGAATTTATTCATCAAAATTAATACCCATAGCAAATAACTGATTGTTTTATCAAGAACATCGTAGAACCATCATGGTATTTTAAACCAATATTTATTTTATCAAGAACATCTTATTATTTCCAGTCTTTCGAGCATACAAACTTTCAAGATGCTCCTATAGGGACCGAGCATGTGTCTCCCCAGAAATATGGTTCAACACATTATTGTCAACCTACTATCTTATTATTTCACATTGCCATTCCCAATCAAGGTAAACTTCGGGATCTTATTCTCCTTTAAAGATAGATAGAGTAGGAAGACATTGACCCCTACTATACCCTCCATTCATACCTTGGTTCCTTCTTCTACTCATTTGGGCACTAGAACAAGAAGCTTGAGATGTCACACCCTTTGACTTCGGAGATGCATACTTTTTTCTATTCACGGGACAACCTCCACTATAGCTAGTATAACCATTCACACCACTTCAACTTTGATAAGAAGTACTAAAAGATGAGGAACATGAATCTCTATAAACCTTACTTATATTCTCACCATTATCCACATTAGATTTGTAAATGAATGAGTTATACCTTACATTACCTCTAGGCTTGGAGTGGGAAGTGTAATACTCCTCACATGCCCCATCTTTCTCATAAGAACCATTACAAGGCTCTTCATTATCTCCATACTCACTATAAGAACTAGGAGCATAATTCATCTCACATTCTCCTTCGAAATAGTAGCCCTCATTTTAATTCAACTCTTGATCATGGCTATATTCATAGCCCCCATAATCTCCATCTTCTTCGTAGCCATAACTATTTTCAGCACAATCATTGTCTCCGATGCCGTAGTCAATATTGTCCGAGGCTATCGAAGGTATGCTTCCTTATATTACCTCGTACCTACAAAATGAACAAACAATATTAGTAGTAAAGCTTCTCACAAACAATCGTATGAACTCACCTTTGTGATCCTCACAATTGGAGCGGCGAATGTTGAAAGTTTCTTATACTCTGATGGACAATAAGGTGTCAATTTCTACTTTGCGGTCGGAGTGGATTCTTGTTTGATCGACTCAAAGAAATAAATCCACTTATCGGAATTGAAATAAAAAGTTAAAATGAATTAAAACTAGAAAAGAACACAAAGAAATAAGACAAAGAAAGAATTCGGATCCAAGAACTAATCGATCAACATAGTAGATGAATTACTAGTTGATGAGTAGTTTAAGAATCAAAAGAAGAGATTTAGAATCAAGAAATTGAAAATATGGAGTCAAAACTTGAGAAATGGAGTAATTAGAAGTGTTGATATGTGTTTAGAACTTGAATTGATGTTGGAGAAGTGTTGAAATGCATTTTGGGTATGTTTGTGGCTGCCTTACGTTCAATAGAGGGTGATCTGCGTTGAGGGTTGTGTTGTGACTTGCTGCAGCATGTGGAGCGTAGGTACAGCACACCTTAGACGAAGGAGAGTCTTTCCTTACTCTTTTGAGGTGCTGCTAGGGTGTGGCCACATCTTGGGCACAGGTTGGGCGCAGATAGGGAGAAAGTGGCTCGCCCCTCCCTTTGTGTTTGGCCTAAATTGCCCTTCTAATGGTCCCCCTTTGTACTTTCTTGTAAAATGTCCTTTAGGTACTTGTACAAACACTTTTGTACACATTTTTCTTCACTTTTGAGGATCAAACAACAACCTTTTGAAGATAATTTTTCTTGAAGATTTGAATTTCTCCAAGAACACTCAAGAATACCAACAACTTCAAAATGCTCTAACTCTTAAACCGTTGATTGGAATGCGACAAAATTTTGAATCAAGGCTAATTTCAACCTTCTAAACACATTACAATCATAAATTTTCTCAAATTCTTAACCAAAATTTTCAGATTTTACAATCAACTTCAAAATCTGTAATCCAATCTTCCAACAAGGATAGAACACTCAAATAAGCTCCGATTTGGTTCAAATTTGATTTATAGACTCGTATAGTGTTAGAGAACACAAATCTAACACTAGAAACACAATAAAATATAAAAATAAAAAACTCAAAATTTGACCTAAGAACAAAAACGTGAATAGTGAATTTTTTTTGAGATTTTCGATTTTTGACACTTCTTTTTTGTTGTTTTTCAAGGTAACAAATCCAAGACTAGAATTGTGGGAATAATCTTAAGTTCGGCTCTGATACCAAATGATATGAATTGAACCACTAGGACTCGAATTAAAGACGCAAAAAGTAAAGATAGATAAAAAAGAGGATAGAAAGATAGACATGAAATTGATACCGAAAGGGCAATCGAAGGATTTATCAAATCCTAAAACATCCCTTAGTGACTATCAATAGGCACCTAACTCTTACGGTGACCGCAAAGGGGATTAGATCTCCCTTACAACCAACGTTTCTAAACAAGGTTCAACAAATGTTTTTCCAAGCACTCAAACACTCCCATGGAGTTCTCATGAATACATCATGTAAAACTCATCATCCAAAAATTAATGAAATAAGCCTAGCTACGAAGCATTTATAGTTTGGCTAAATATTACATAATTAGGCCCAAAAGTGACCCAAATGTAATAAAAGGTCCACTAGGGGCTGTTTTGACCCGCTCTTGAAATGCTAGAGCGGATCTAAAGCGGATCCAAAACGCCTTGGGTACATGACCCTTCCAAGGGGCTTTCGAGCCCCGTTTTTCCCTCCTTCGACCTCGCCAAATTCCTTTGACCCTCCTTAATGGTAAGCTTTCTCCATGTGGCATCTTTTAAAAGAACTAAGGAGTCATAAAGCACCTCTAGCATCATACGTATCATATCCAAAGGTTCAAAGGCAATTTGACTTGTATCACCTGGACACTTGATGCCGGAGTACATTTGAATGCGATGGATCTAGCAGACACCATAAAAATAACAGTCAAGCATCAAATCAAGACCGTACCAAGGCCATGATATTTCTCCGTCATCATCTTGACGAAGGTTTGAAAATGGAATACCTCACTATCAAGTATCCCCTTATATTGTGAAATAATTTAAAAGAAATATACGACCACCAGAAGATGGGCGTCCTTCCACAGGCACATTATGAATGAACCCATTTGAGGTTACATGATTTTAAAAATTTAACTGCATATAATTCTTTCATGTTTAGAATTAAATCGTTGTTGAATTTATGTAAAAAAGATATCACAGATCACGATATGTTAGAGAAAATATTCTCTACCTTTTCCACCTCGAGTATGCTCCTGCAGCAGCAATACAGAGAAATGAGATTCAAAAAGTATTCGAAATTTATTTCTCATCTTCTTGTTGCCGAACAACATAATGATATTTTAATGAAAAATCATAAAAGTTGACCTCCTGGTAATGCTCCATTCCTTAAAAAGAATATTGCACATTTTCACCAAACCAGGCGTGAAAGAAGATCTGGCCCCATTGTCATGGTCGTGGCCGTGGTCATGGTCATAGTCATGGTCATGGTCAAGGAAGGTATTTTAATCAGGGTGATCGCCTTTCACTAAACAATGACCCTCAATACCAGTAGTGTAAAAAGAAGGGTGAAGCAACTGAAGTAGTGTCAAGGACGAACTCTAAAAATAAATGTTATTGATGTGGAATAAAGAGGCACCCGTCGTATGCCAAAACATCTGGTAAAGCTCTATCAGGCTTCCTTTAAGAAAATGGATAATGACGTAGAGGCAAACTGTATCTCTGAAGATAATGTTGAGCCCATGGATTTAGATATCTCAGATTTTTTTACAATTCCTGAAGGACATATTAATCATCCTGTAGATGATGTATATGAAATTATCTGATTGTTTTACTTTTCTGTTAAGTTGTATTAGTTTACATTTCTGTTAGTCATATCTCACTAGTCTTGCAAGTAAATAAAGTTTGTGTAATACGTTATGTGCTAGTAATGCTATAATGTTTACCTTGTTTATATTTTCATCTTAAAGAATATATGAATACTCTTGAAGTAGAAAATTGAATATTTACTCCTGAAGTAGTAAATTTGAATTTAAGAAATGTTCGAGAAAATTCTCTGCAACTATATGTATATCTCGATTTTCTTCTGAAGTAGCAAAATATTGAAATAAGTCCGAAAGGTATCACAGATTGATATTCTTAAGGCACATTGTAATAATTATATTTCATTCTCGAAGAATGAAAACTTTTGATAAATTATTAATTATATTTCATTCGCAAGAAATGAATTTTTTTTACAACTACAAATCCATTCCCTGATGTGAATGTCATAGGAGTAATATTTAGTAAGGTATATAAATGTACACTTGACTGTAAAAACCACATTCAGAAAGGGTAGAAAGAATTATTCTAAAATTTACTCCGAAGTAGTAAGTCTGAAATTTATCTTGAATCTACTTCTGAAATAATAAAACCTTGAAATTTAATCCTCAAGTAGTAAATTTGATATTTACTTGTGAAGTAGTAAATCTTATATTTACTCCCAAAGTAGTAAGATCGTGCAATAGTAAAATCTTGTAAACTACTCTCGAAGTAGCAAACCTTTTACTCTAGTAAATAACTCATGCAATGATAAATTTGGAGTTTACTAGATTAAATAATTTTATTTGTTGCGTGAATGATTTTGTCATCCTGAAGATGAGCATATTGAGTTTTAGACATATAATAAAAAACTAGAAGATTCTTCAAGAACTATTACTTGTTCTCATGATAAGTTAATTGAACCAGGTAATGTTGGGACTGAATTCAATAAATTCTGAAAAACGTAAAAGGTGAATAAGGGTCTATTCACCCGTCATTTGATATGATGCATTCATAAGATGGTCACATTTACGTTTATTGTCAATCTGCAGTTTGACATTCATAAAGTTGTCTTCTCAATTAAATTGAGTCAAGAGCATAATTTTCATATGATATAGTCAAGACAATTGATCTTGATAATGCTGGTTATATTCAAGTTGGTTTAGCATTGAATGACTCATATAAATAGCTAAACCATTGCTTATGAGGACAAAGATGAAAAGTATTGGTCTGAAATATACATTGCATGCAATAGCACTTGTATGCATTAGACCAATAAATCATGATCAATTCTTCCCTCTCAATTGGTTCAGGGTCAGGAACCATATGTTTTTTCATCTAATAACTTTTTCGTGTACGGTATGTAATTAACAGATATACCATGATTCACAAAGATGGACTCTCCAAAGTAGATTGAAGTATATGTTAGTTTTCCTAACATAAGAGATAAATGATAAGAAGCTAAAAAATATGTTGTGAATTATCATTAGTACGATCCTCATTTAAAAGATAATTCAAGTCAAATGCCAGAAATATTTTCTGACCCAAAATTAATTTCATATTTAGCTGTTGATGCTCCTACTGTGTGTCCTGAAGGACAAAGTCTATAGCATGTATGAAGCATGGTAGATCAATCAGTTTCAAATCAAATAATCCTTGAAAAGGGAATGGAGGAAATGATCATAATAAAGAGGCAATATGCTCTTGAAGAGCGATGACATAATGATATCATAATAAAGAGGCAATATGTTCTTGAAGAGGTACCTAAAAATAATGAAGTGATGAGATCTCAACAAATTATGTCGTAATATGAACCGATACAAATGATATCTTGTTGATGATATCTTTAGTACAATAGCATACAATATTGTATAATATTATGAGGATCTGAATTCTACGTTCATTTAAGCATGCTGGCGTAGAAACAATTATCAAGTGGAGTATGCTTCTTGGTAAGCATAAGGTTTATTTGGCCTGCAGTCCTAACACTAGAAGATGTCATGTATTTAATATTGAATGGTTCACTTGATAATGAAATTTAGATGAGAATCCCAGAAGGATTAAAAATGCCTGAAGCATATACTTTAAAGTCTTGAGAATTATATTCAATCAGATTATAAAAATTGTTATACAGTTTAAAACAATCAGACGTATGCGGTATAATCACCTTAGTGAGTACTTGATAAATGAAGGTTACATAAATGAAATCATTTGTCCTTGTATTTTCACTAAGCAAATAGCATCAGGGTTTGTTATACTCGATGTTTATGTGGATGATATAAATCTCATTGGAACTCCAGAAGAGGTCCAAAAGGCAATTGAATATCTAAAGAAAGTATTCAAAATGAAAGATCTTGGAAAGAAAAAGCTTGTCTTGATCTGGCAGATGGGATCTTTATCCATCAATTTGCCTATACTGAGAATCTCTTGAAATAATTTTACACGGACAAAGCATATTTATTAAATACTCCATTGGTTGTTCAATCACTTAAGGTGAGTAAAGATCTGTCCTGACCTCTAGAAGAGGGTGAAGAGATCTTTGATCCTGAAGTACCATATCCCCATGCTACTGGTTCACTTATGTATCTTTCCAACGCTATAAGGCCGAATATAACATTTTCTATTAATTTGCTAGCAAGGTAAAGTTCGTTCCCTATGCGAAAACACAGGAATGGAGTTAAGCATATATTGAGATACCTAAAAGGGACGATTGATATGGGTATATTTTATACTAACAAAGCTAGTTTAGATTTTGTTTATCATGCAGATATAGATTATTTATCTGACCCACATAAAGCATGATCTCAAATAGGCTACGTGTTTACATACGGAGGTATTGTTGTATCATGGCGATCTACAAAGTAATTTATTGTTGCTACTTTTTTAAACCATGCTGAGCTAATAGCTATTCATGAGGAAAGTAAAGAATGCATATGACTGAGATCAGCGACACATTCCATCAAAGGGAGATGCGTCCTGAAGTTTGATATCAAAGGTACCCACAGTCATATTCAAAGACAATGTAGTATGCATAGCTCAATTAAAAGGGAGGCTTTATAAAAGGAGATAGAATAAAGCATATTTAACCAAAGTTATTCTTTACACGCGATCTCCAGAAGAATGGAGATATTGATATACAACAAATCCATTCCAGTGATAATCCAATAGATTTATTCACTAAATCTTTACCAACTTCAACTCTTGAGAAGATGGTACACAAGATTAAACTGCTGTAACACCATAAAATATGATCCCGAGATGTCACACGGTGCTCAAAACTACTGTAACGCCCCAAATCTGGTACCCGGAATGTTACATGGTGCTCATAACCCCAAAGGACCACAATCTAATCCATGACTGATATCTGTAACTGAGCACTGAAAAATATACTGTAAATATGCAGAAATAAGAACTGAATGGCCATAAGGTTCAAAACTGAATGAACATCTGATAAACAATATCTGAAAATGGTATAACAATACCAAAGTAAATCTGAAATAACTGTCTAATAGGCTATAGTCTGAAAGCCTCTGAACTTTCTGAATAAGGAGTTGATGGGACATGTCCCCAACTAACTCCGACTACTGAAATAAACTAAAAACTGAAATAGTAATGTGATCATCATGTCCTCGAAGGATGAGGACACACTGCTAACTCTGATCGCTGAACTAGGATACTACTGGTTCTCTGGAGCTCATGCTTCTAATCCTATGGTATAAGACACCATAGCGCAAATGCGCCAGTACTTTGAATGTATTGGTATGCAAGTGAGGTAGGCTGAATGCAATAGGTTCATATGTATGAATAATACTAACTGACTGACTAACATGAACATGAGAATACATGCATGCATACGTAATTGTAACTGAGATCGTGATAATGCTGACTCATGAATTTTGATAACATGAGTTTATTGATATCTGAGTACGGATATTGGGATACTAAATATGAATGACTGAATCTACTGAATACTGAGAGACTGATGTTGTATCACTAATACAGAAAAAACTATTTTTGACAGTTCTGATTATGAAGAACTGGTCTAATTGACTGTATCTGATAGTCCTGAGTCTGAATACTGATAACATGAGTTTTGTATAATAAATATACTATTAACTGAGTTCGTATTAGAATGATTACTAAGTCTGAGTACTGATAACATGAGTGACTATATATGACAGTCCTGATACTGATGGAACTAGCTGAGTTTCGCACTGTACTGAGTTAACTGTATCTGACAGTCCTGAATTTCTATAGAACTGAACTGAGTTCTATTACTGAGACTGAATGACTGTGTCTGATAGTCCTGATTCTGTAACATGAAATATGAGAAGTAGTTATCTAACCGACATGCCCCAAATAACGCACTATAGCTGAACTGGGGTCCAATCTGTGCCTTGATTGAAAGGGTGTCAATACCGCGCCACTGGTAAGGACAACATGTGAGTGACCCTCAATTAGCAGGTTACTCTAATAAGAATGGTGGGAACCCTCATATAACAGGTTAAGCCACCTTATCTACCCTTATATAGCAGGCTATGATGTCTCAACCTACGCTGGCTACATAGTTCTGGAATACAAGAATTGCTTCTAAGAATCACACCCTCATATAACAGGTGAGTTCCTATCCTTGGGTTCACTCGGTGCTAACTCCTACTCCCAACTAAATAGACACTGAACTGATTAACTGAACTAAACTGATACTAATGGTATTGTTTAGCGGAGCTAAACTAAACTAAATTTATTAAGTTCCATTAACTGACAGAATATACTGAGTTTTGAGGAATAACTGATAATACTGAAGTTACTGAGATTGACTGGGAATACTGAGGTTATTGAGATTATTGAGTACTTAGATTACTGAGATTTTTGAGATTTTTGGGTTTTCCTGAGTCACATGACCGACTGAGTTCTATGGATCATAGCTTGACTGAGAGTATCATGAAAACATGGCATGGCTCTAGGCACACAACTAAGTTGTCGGGTACAAGTACCCCCAGGACTCGATGAAAAGAAACTGACATAGCATGACTTACGTGAACACATGACCAACAACACAATTCATAATTCATATATTGAAGCATTTCATCAAACATGTGATATGCATAAACTTGAACAAACATGGGGATTTCACAATATCTTGCTAGTTGGGCACTTTTCCATCATATCGGCATTTAATCAAACACATGATAGGCATAATATATGTAGACACCATTATTCAACGATTACACATCATGATTCAACATCTAGTTTCATCATCCTAGGGTTTAATCATAGGTTCACATGAATATACATCTATACAAATCAATTTCACATAACATTAATCACCCAACATGGATTTGAATTCAATTGATTATTCTCAACAAAAATAAAATAAACCCAACATGAAGTTTATAAAGAAAATCTAAAATCTTTACTTTAGAAAAGAGATTCTTGGGCTTCATTGACGAAAGGAGTCCATGAATGAACACTATGCATACCTTAGTTCATGATTTCATGAAGATTGACGGTGAAGCCTTCTTGAATTTGAATTTTCAATAGAAATCCTAGCTTGTTCTTGAGAAAAACTTGAGAGAAACTAGTATATTTTGGGTGAAGAATGGCTAAATCACGTGTTATTGGGTTTATATAGGGTTGAGAAATTGACCCTTTTAACCCTTGGATGCATATTTTATTTCTGAGAAATTTTTTTGATTTGGCAGGCTGGTGCGACACGGTGCTATTGCGCCGTGTCACTGGAAATCACCAACTGGGAACTAGGTTGACGGCCCGACGCGGTGAAATTGCATTGCAATACTGGATGGGACCTGAAAGTTCACCGCGATGTAGTGGTATCGTGTTGAGACATTGGAAAAAGGACAATTCTGAATTTGAGCCCTGATGCGATATGCCATAATTGCCGAGGCTCACTGGATTTTGACGATTGCCATTTTGACCTACTCCGTGATGCGCTGATGGCTCAGGTGATACACTGTCTCATTTAAAAAAGCTCTAACTCTTCGTCCGGGTGTTGGATTTGGGAAAAATTGGTATCGATGGAAAGCTTATTGAATTTTCCACATGAAAAATGTGAAAATATTAAAAATACCACATGTATAAAAGTGGATTCATCTTTGAAACAAGTCTTTAATATTTCTGGAATGAATTTAAGCTATGTAGAAGTACGGGGTATTACAACTAAGAGTAGCCTTAAGCTAACCCTGTCTACCTTCTCCTGGATATAAATCTTATAATCAAGGTAACATAGAAATAAAAGTCATACTGAATGCAGAAACTGTATGAAATAACTAAGAATAATCTGAATATAATGTATGAAACATCAATACTGAATAAGCTGAATCACAACTAGTAGTCTGACAAGCCTCTACTACTAATAACTAGAGAGTCACTGGGACAAACCCCTATCTAACTCGAACTGACTGAAAAGAATACTAAATCATGTAAACTGATAAGCTGTAAAATTTGAGTGAAGAAGTCCCCGAACTATGAGGACTCACCAACTATAGGATGTAGATAGAGATGCTCGAACTACTCACGCTGCTGGTACTAAGGACCTGAACCTACATTATGAGACAATGTATCACATAGACATATATGTGGATTAGTACTTTGAGGATGTACTGAGTATATGGGGGTAAAATGCATAAGTAAAACATCATCTCATCATCATAATTTTTAAAACAATGCATGTTAAATGTAAGTGACTCGCATAAGCTGGAAGATCTGAAATACTGAAATCATGAATAATAAATCAATCATACTTTATAAATCTAATGAGTCATCACATTTAGTTCTGAAAGCTATATTTGTATTTTGTTTGTAAATCATACTGTCTAAGTGTAGAAAGAGCTCACTTCTAAAATCTGAAATCTAAAAGCTGAAGTTTGTAACTGTTATCTTTCTGCAAATCATAATCTGAGTAAACTTTGTGAGCCTTTACACTTAATTTTCTAAAAGTTTTTCTGTAAATCTTTTTTGTTAGGCTTTACTATTAGGAAAAAACTGTTCTGCAAGGGAGGTTTCTTAACCGACATAAATCATGCGAGCTACATGGAGTCCAACGTCTTTTCCTCCTAAGGAAGAAACCTCACGTTGGGGAGAGGTTTCATACTCTTTCCAGGGAGTATAACATGAGCTAAGTGATCACATCTGAAACTGTCATCCATATTGAAGTGGGAATAAGCTGATAATCTGTACCTACGTTGGCTACGCAGTTTTGTGGAAGTAGGATGCACTAAATCCACACTTCCTGCTCGGTGCTAAATACTACTCCCTTTAGTTTGCTACGCTTACTCTGTTGAAAATCCACTTGAAAACTAGCATAAGGGTTTATCTAAAACCAATTATGCATTTATCTGATAAAATCTATAAATAAAGTTGATCTGAATTCTGTAATCTGTAATAATTTGAAAAGTGGATTTCAAAACTTATCTGATGATCGAAAGATCAAAGCTTTATTGAAAATCTATAAATAATCTGATAATAGGATGCTTAAAGCATCATCTTTTTTGAAATAATAATATTCAATCTTGGGGTAATACCCATGCTTCAATCTCATGTCAAAACATCATAATAATCATGCTTGATATTAAAAACAATGATAATTCATCTCAAAATTTATAAATTACTGTAATAGGCATGAAAATATGAAAATAGACATGCAATTCATCTTCAAAATATCTGAAAAACTCATAACTTTGCAAATAGCAATAATGGGTATAAACCTAATTCATAACTCATGTAATATCATTCAAAATCATATGGATTTAATGTAAAAGCCTGGATTTGGGCACAAGGATGGAAGAAGATCCTTGTTCATAAACCCCATATACCTTGATAGATGATTAGATGAAGAAACTTGAATTATTGATTCTTAATTGAGTTCTTGGAGATGGATTCTTGATTATCTTGCCTTGGGCATCCTCAATCTTAAGCTTTCTTAGAGAATCAATGGAGGATTTTGATTTCTTGGAGAAGAGGTTTTAGAGCTCTAGGATTTTGCTTTTGAAGAGAATGATGAATAATGAGCATAAAGTGCTTTGAATATGATTAATCTTGTGTTTTGGACGGATTGGGGCCTTTGAAATTATCCAAAATACCCTTTTTAAAGTTTTGGACGAAACTGGAAAACATACATTTTCCCAATTTGGCTGGCCACCGCGACGCGGCACTATCGCGGTGGCTCACTGGAAAATGACGAATGGGAACTGGGCTTTCTCCGCGACGTGGAGCTATCGCGGTGCCCTATAGTTTTGCCATTTTGGCCACTGGCACGATGGGTTATTGGAATGGGACAATTGGGAATTTGGGCTTCTCCGCAATGTGGGGCTAACATGGAGGGCCACTGAAATTTGATAATCATCATTTTACCCACCTCCGCGATGCGCCAAGTGCCCAGGTAGCACACTGTCAACTTAAAAAATGCTCTAACTTCTCAACCGAGTATCGGAATTGAGCGAATTTGATATCGATTGAAAGCTTATTCAATTTCTCACATAATGGGAGGTCTAAATCAAAAAAATTTCACACGAAATAAATATTCTTCATTTTGAAAGCTACTTCTTAACATTCTAGAAATAAATTAAAGTTAGAAAAAGTGTGAAATATTATAACTGCGAAGACTGAATCAATTGAATCGAGGTCTTCATCAGGGGAAGTAAGAATACACAATAATTTTTTTCTTTATATGGACATCTAAGGAAAAATGTTATGAAATATTATAGATGTACATGTATCCAATATGGAGGCCATATGGCATCTCACTAGTTTGGCTTATGCCAACTAAGGTTCCACCTCTCACTTGGACTTATCCAACTTTGGCTATAAAAGCCATGATCTTATGTAGAAAATTTGGGATAAAAAAGATTTAATGATATAAGATTCTCCCTGGTTTCATCTCGTATACTTTGTTACTTTAGATAATTTTATATCAATTTTGTATATATAATGATAAAAAATGTAGGGCCAAATAGAATTTGTTTAATGGGGTTAAACTTTGATCATTCATCCAAAGAATTGGGATAAGAGACAAAATCTAGAACATAAACTAACTTTTTTTTTTTTTCATATTCCTTTAAAAGTAGAAATTTTCCATGTGCAATAATGTCATAGATGATAAGTTTGGTAGTTATCTTATCCAAATAATCATTTTATCCCTTTATCATCATTTTTACTCATCTAATTATTTGAAAAGAATTTTTTTGGGTATATAATTTAATAGTTGCTCACCAAACTGCTTAAAATAAAAATAATTGTAGATGTATATAATATTGGTATAGTCGTGTTATGCGGCTATAGTATATTTGTTATACATGTATAATATACTAGTCAAGTGAAACGTGTATATGAAAATAATAATAAGTGTATATAAAAGAATAAGTTTCTATTATTTATATCGAATAATATACTTGATCCACCTTTAAAAATTTTATTTTTATGAATCGGATCCATTTAAAGTCATGTAAGACTAATTTCTTGATAAAGAAAAGCTTACCCTTCAAAAGATCTTCTATTTCTCCGTTTTCATACTGCTCACGCCAAGGCACGCAAAATTATATTCCATTTTATGCATCTTCTCATTCAAGACAAATAATTATAAATTATAAAATAAAGATATGGACAAAAAATTTAAAAAAATATGACATATGGAAATATCAATTATTTAACATTATACTTTGAAAGGAAAAATATACTTTAGAGTTTTGATGATGTTACTAAAACGTAAAATGAGCAGTTCAAATTATCCCTGGTGAAAAAATGAAATCGGTTATAAATTTGATTTATTAACGCATAAAATCTCTAATTACTATTACGTTTTATCTTCTAGCCAACTAATGACTTTGTTTAATACTTATTTGACAATCTGGTTATGTTTTCTATTATGAGAAATCACAATTTTTACTTTATTTTTATCTCAATAGTATTTTTTTTTTTATGTAAGTATGACTTTAACAAAAGAGTATTAACATGAATTATGCCTGAATAAGAAGTAGAACTAATATGAATAAAAAATAAAATTTAGAATAGAAAAAGTATACCTTAAATTCACTTGTAATCGATACGAAGTTTTGTAAGCATGTTTCACAAAAATCTTTCTTCGTCTGCACAAACATATTAAAGAATCAATCAATAATGATTTATTTACAAAGACAAATACAAATAATAAAAAATTATGAAAAAATCATCTTAGAAGTTAAAGGATCTTCAATTTTCTTAAGCCTAAGTTAAAGTGACAATAAAAAAAATGAACTTATTTTGAAGATAAATGTAAACAAACAAACAAAAAAAGCATCAAATATAGAAGCTTAAAATCTGAGACGAACTTAGAAAATGTTGAAAAGGATAAAAAGAATTTAATGTGATTCTTTACATATATTACTTTAGGACTGTTAATTTATTTTTATATATTTTAGGATTCATAAATATTTTAGGATTCATATATTTTGTGTAGTTTAGGATTCTTAATCTTTCCATATATTTATTTTATCAGAATTTTTTCATATATTTTAAGAGTATTTGATTTAAGAATATAATAATTGGAGTAAATAGGTGAAAAAATAATTTTGTCTATTGCAGAGTGTCTTAATGAAGAGTAAAAATTTTGAATCACTTTTCTAAAGATCTTTACACGTTTAATATATTATAGATATAGATGTATAATTATGTATAAGCTATGTATATTGACTAAAAGAAAATAACTAATGAAAATGATGTGATTATTTAATGTGGCGGACATAGTGGGATTTCCAACTAAATGATGTGATGTGATTAATTATCTAGTAGAATCTTCAAGATTCACATCTTGAAGAAGCAGGTAGAAAGTATAATATAATGGCCACTATAAATAATTATATTATTAGCTTGTAGTACTTAAAAGTAATATAATGTTTATAAAATGTGCTATGTGATGAATTTGCAATTATTTTAAGATAAAATGCATCAAAACCTCTCCGAACTTGTTTGTCCAACTTACTTTAACACTTAAACTAACCTTCTATTTATTTACCTCCTTAACATCTTTAAAGTAAATTAATTTCACCCCTTAATATATAATACCACTCTCATAAGGAAGAGTGCATCACACTCGCTGACACATCAGCGCCACATCACCGTCACATAGGAACCACGTAAATAAAGTATTTTTTAAATATTATATATATAATATATATAAAATATTTTAAATTAAAAAAATACCCCCACCCCTCTATTTTCCATCTTCTTCACAACCACCCATCCTGCTCCCACCCCACACCTACAACACCCCCACCCCCATAGCTGTTCATCAACCCACTTACCCCCAACCCACCCCCCTTTTCCCCTCATCTGTTACAATCAATCTGCCACCACCCCTTCCCCCGCCGTCCTCCACCAACCACATCACCTCACCACCACCACATAATATATATATATATATATACCCATCACCATCAATTTCTCCACCCATAAAAAAATATCATAAATTAGTGACTAAAAACCCAATCCACCTTATAAATTCGATCAAAATCAACACCAAATTCTCTAAAATCAACAACCAAACATCCAAATCATGTCAATTTTTAAATTTTCAAATTCAATTTCATTCTTTTTTTATTGATCTAAGGTGTTGAAGGGGGGGAATTGGAGGTGGGGGTAACAGATTTGGTAATTGGGGGAGAATCTAAAAATTAGACCCAAATTAGAGTGACTTTCAAATTTTAGCCCCAAATAAAAAGGTTTTGTTAAAATAGCCTTTACTTATTAACTCATATTTATTTGGACGAAATTACCCCTCCAATATATTAGCTTTTAATCCCTTTCTTCTAAAACAAAACAATCAACTTTCTTCCAAAACAAAACGATCATCGCTCTTTCTTCCAAAATAAAACTATCGATTTTCAAAGAAATTCGCAGTCGTAAGGTTTCTTCAGGTAAGAATTTCATCATCAAAATTCTCTAATTCTTTGGGGGTGGTTGGATGGATTTTAGCTCTATGTAAACAAAATTAAGATTTAATTTGCAACAAACTTTTGCATTGTTGAAGAACACATCTAATTTGCAGTTGCATTGCGGTAAATATTTTCCATTGAGCTATGATGTTGTTGTAGTAACATATTTTCCATTGAGGAATTGTGTCAAATAGGTTATGGAGAGTTTGTTATTACGGTTATAATTGTGTTTGAGTAGTTGCGAGGGGTTGATCTTGAAGAGAAAGGCCGTTAATATGGGAGTTAACATTGATCGCAATATTTTTTGAGAAGGCCAAACGTATAAGGTCAAGGAGGTACAAGAAATTAGTTCCAAGTATTTCAAACTACTAGTATAATTGGCATTAGAATATGATGAGGAATTGTTAGAAGATGATGAGGAATTATGTCGAATAGGTTGTGGGGAGTTTGTTATTGCAATTATAATCGTGTTTGAGTAGTTGCGGGGGTTTGGTCTTGGAGGAAAAGGTTGTTAATATGGGAGTTAATGTTGATCGCAATATTTTTTGGAAAGCCAAACGTATAAGGTCAAGGTGGTACAAAAATAAATTTGATTGTTTCTATAGCTCGAACACAAACTACAAAGCTACCTTTCTTGCAATCTTCTCTAGTTATCTCAGTTTGTTGGACAGCCTTGCATTTCTCTCATGCCAAACTGCATATATAAATTCAGTACATACCAGCCTTCATACTTGGGCTATGCGACTCTTGCCTTTAATTCTCTGCTTAATCCAATCATACATTACAACTCATGTAGCAGATAGTGGTTGAGTACTATTTAGCCAGCAAAGCAACCTCTTCCATACTGCATTTGTATAGTTACATTTCATGAACAGATGATCTCTTGTTTCATTCACTTGCTTGCACAAAATACACACAAGGTCAATCTGAATATTCCACTTCACTAATGTATCAGTGGTGATACAATGCTTCACCCATCCAATAAACTTGTAAGGAAAAACCAGGTCAATCAGGATCTGCTTCAAATAGGGTCAATCTACAGTATTATAAGCCTTCTGTATATCCACTTTTAACATACATCTAACTGAGGTATTCTTTCTACAATGAGCTTTAACTAATTCATGAACAATCATAATATTGACAACTCATTTTCTATCTCGGATGAATCTAGCCAATGCTTTAGAGATTAAAGAAGCACTAACTTGTTGATTCTAAGAGAGAGCACCTTAGCTATTAGCTTGTATAACATAGAGCAACAGGCAATGGGTTTAAACTCTCAAATGGTAGTAGGATTTGGCACTTTAGGTAACAAGGTTACTATTGTACAATTCACTGCATTATACAACTTTTCAGTGTTAAAAAAATCCTTCATTGTTGAATACGCATCATATTTAATCACTGGCCAAGCTTTTTAAAAAAAATAAGGCATTGTAGATGTCAACACCTGGAGCTTTATCATTTCCTATATATAACAGAGGCTATTATAGATTTCCTTGTCAGTGACTGAATGACATAATTCAGCTTACTGCTGATGACATAAAGAGGGGTCATTCTTCAGAAATCTTTTGTTAACTGCGGTAGTATTGGTCAATGCACACTCCATTAAAAATTGGTAAAAAGTAATAATATCATGCTTAATATCCTTAGGATCCTCCAATTTAACACTATTTAAAAAAGTAAGCTCCACTATCTGCTTCTTGTTACTTTTTTTTCTTTCATAACTGCACTAAAATACATGGTGTTTGAATCACCTAGCTTATCCACAAAACCCTGATTTTTTATTGTAACATGCTCTCTTCAATATTTCTCCACTTCTTAAGAATATTCCATACATTATTCTCTTTCAAGGCCATACTATCAGAGTATTGAGTTTATAAACTATGTTGTATCACTTGCAACCAATCTCTGAAGAAAACAACCCTCTCAGGATCACCCTTATAGTGTGTGTTATTCAGTAGTTTCAAGTGAGATTTTAGCATCTTCAGATTATGCCATACATTTCAAGTTATGCCCCATGGTCAAGAGTTAACACTGCTTTAGTCTATAATGATTTAGCAGATGAGCTATAAGTCTTGCCCTAGAGTCAAGACTTAGACAGTTATGCCCCATGGGAAATAGTTGACAATGTCTTACTCTTTAATGGTTTTACTTGTTGAAGATATATATTCTAAATTAAAATATTACTAATCTTTTGTTGTTTCATTTTACATAAGGGTTGTGCTCATAATGGATGAAAAAAATAAGTATTGAGCAATACAATATGAGAAAATCAATTGAAAGTATCGATAGAAATAATAAGCTAATGGTTATTGAACCAATGTTGGAGGCTGAAATAGCTGAAGAAATGGGGCAGTCATCTAAGATTATGAGGGTATGACAAAAAAAGAAGAGAATAATTAATGTCGAGACTAATTTCCTGGCACACAATGCCTCTCTGAATGAGGTAAATGTCAAGTCGATCTTCCTTGACAAACAAAACATGGTGACGTGCACGTCAAACATTGCAATTACACACAACATCCAGTTTAAGGTTATCAAATCAAGCACAACAAGATATTCACTGAGATGTTTGGACGACAACTGTGTGTGGTGGTTTCATGCCTTGAAGATTGCCGATTCTTTTCTCTTTCAGGTTACTACATATGAAAAGGCTCACAGTTGCTCGATTGATTTCATAACATCCAACCACAGAAATGCGACATCAAAGGTCATATGTGACTACATACTAGAGCTTGTGCGTGACTCTAGAATGTAATCACACCAAACTTCGTGGTAGATAAAATGAGAAGGAAATACAGAATAATCATATCCTAAAACAAAGGATGGCGAGTGATACAGCATGCCTATATAGTGATAAGAGGAACTGCGGAAGAGAACTACAATAGGTTGCCATTGTATCTTCACATGATGAAAGAAAACTACCCAGGCACGTACACAAACATAAAGAGGGACGATGAGAACAGGTACAAATGTTATACTGTTGAAATTGAAAATTTTTGCCCAAGAGACAAAAGGTTATTCTTTAATTACACTGATTAGATTATTAACATATATGCAAATCTTGCCTCATGGGCAAAACTTAGTTTAGAATAGGTACAAATGCTATACGGTTGAAATTGAACACTTTTTTCCCAAGAGGCAGAAGTTTATTCTTTAATTGCATTGATTAGATTATTAACATATATGCAACTCTTGCCTCATGGGCAAGACTTAGTTTATAATAGGTACAAATTCTATACTGTTGAAATTGAAAACTTTTGCCCAAGATACAAAAGTTTATTCTTTAATTGCACTGATTAGACTGTTAACATATATGCAACTCTTGCCTCATGGGCAAGACTTAGTTTAGAACGGGAAAAAATGCTATACTGTTGAAATTAAAAACTTTTGCCCAAGAGGAAAAAGATTATCCTTTAATTGCACTGGTTAGATTATTATCATATATGCAACTCTTGCCTCATGGGAAAGACTTAGTTTAGAATAGGTACATACTGTTGAAATTGAAAACTTTTGCCCTAGAGGCAAAAGGTTATTCTTTAATTGCACTGCTTAGATTAATAACATATATGCAACTCTTGCTTCATGGGCAAGACTTAGTATAGAAAATTGGTGTACTGTGATTATAAACATCAAATGCAAATTGTTACTAATATTCTTTTGCTCAACATAGGTTTCAGTATGCATTTTTTGCTTATGGAGCTTCAATCATTGGATGGACCAACTGTAGGCCGATAATAATGGTAGATGCAATATTTTTGAAGTCAAAATATCGTGGTGTCCTCATGATACCTGTGTCAAAGAACGGAAACAACAACATTTTTCCTTTGGATTTTAGAATTGTAGATTCAGAAAATAATGAGTCTTATGACTGGTTCTTCAATTAATTAAGAAATCCAATTGGGGTACGTAAACAATAGTCTATTCTATCAGATCATCACCTAGCTATTGCAAATGTAGTTGCAAATGTCTATCCAGAGTGTCAGCACAGGATATGCATCTATTTCATAGAGAAGAATTTAAGAAAAAGATACTTCTCAGATGTGTTTCTATCACTCTTCTACAACGCATCAACAACATCCAAACGTACTAAATTTTATACTTCCATGGATGAAATAGAAAAAGTCGACAAAGTTACTGCAGAGTACTTGAAATAAGAAGAACTAGAAAGATGGGCTTATTCGTTTCATACCAACAAAAGGTACAATATGCTTACGACTAACAACGTGGAGTCCATGAATGCGGTACTGAGAAAAGCAAGGAAAACATCAATACTTGGACTGATCTATTACATTCAGAAAAAGTTACAAAGATGGTTTTATGAAATAAAAATAAAAGCTCAAGGCAACTTTCATGACATCACACGTTGGACGGTAGTAGAGGTGACTGACAAGATTCAAGCCGCCTTGAAATTGAAAGTAAGTAATTGAAATTGTATTTTGATAATAGGGAAATAAACAACAAAATTAGTAGGTAATTGAGAAGAATAACGTCTACATTCTATTAAAAATATGATCTCTATAAAAGGATAACCTCCACAACTGATTAGATTGTGCTCATTGGTTGTATTTGATTTATGATTTGATGTCGTATGCTTGATTGTAGCTATTTTTTGATTGCCTCAAAATTCATCCCTTATGTGTGGTTGATTGCTCTGTATGGCTGATTCTGCTCATATACTAGATGTTTCACTATCATAGTTGATTCTACTTATAGGTTAGATGCAATATCTATTTTATTTCAGTTTATTTGTAGCTGATTCTCCTGCTCATATGTTGGAAGCATCGCTATTGAATCAACTGTTGTTCCTGAGCAAGGTTCTGTATTTTCCATATAATACAGGTAATTTGACTCTAAAAGCTCATTCCTTGGATGAACATTCCATATATAACACAGTAGCATGAACAAGCAATGAGGGAATATGCTACAAACAGCCCGCACATAATGATAGTTTGCCATCAGGAGATTAAATATCAAAATTATCATATGAGCACCTAAGAACACCAAAAGCGTTCAAATTAACAAGATAAAGATTCAGTTGCACATACCCATAGTAACGGTCCTTAATGTTTTGATCTGAAAGCTCCCCGATCTCTAGCATCTCATGCCTATAAAGGCACTCTAAACCTTGTGTGCATTGGCCACGTATATAGAAACTGCAAACATGTGCATTGGATGTTAGTTGTTTTTATACCGGATGCCTTCTCATAAGTTAGATGTGTGATTGTTTATGATTTGATGTTATATATTTGATCATGGTTTTTATGTAGTTGACTATCTGCTCATATGCTAGAAACATATTTATTTTTTATTTAGTGTTGGTTGTATATCTGAGGTTTTCTATAGTTGAGATTCTGCTCACAGGTTGGATGTCCTCAAGTTGATTCTGCTCATAGGTTAGATGTGTGATTGTTTATGATTTTATGCTCTATCTGTTTGATTGTTGAAGCTTTGTATAATTGGTTCTGCTCCTACAAATAGATGACTAAATCATTTTTCTCTTCTCTTCTCTTAATCACATTATATAGCTCTCAAGACTACAACAAATATAAGTTGCCATTTATTTATCATTTTATTTACAGGTAAACCCCATTGATGCAGCAAGATTTGTTGTAAGAGAAGAAGGAGTTGAATACATTATAGACCTGAAGAATAGGACTTGTCAATGCTTGGTATTTCAAACAGATGAGATACCATGCACCCATGCAATTGCAACGATAAACAGTAGACATATGAACAAGTCTAGCTATTGTTCTCATTGGTTCTTAAGACAATCTTGGCTACAAATATACCGGGGAGAAATCCTACCAGTTGGAAGTACAACATCATGGATTGTTCCATCTAGCATAAAGGATCTGATCAAAAAAAACCCAGATACGAAGGTTCTACTTGGGAGAAGACAAACAACCAGATATCCTTGCAGAACAGAATCTTCAAGAAATAATTACAGATGTTTGAGATGCAAAAGAACCGGGCACAATATATCAAATTTTTACTACACCCCTATCTTCATCCATATGCAAGATGATACAGAAAGAAAAATAAAAAAAAACATGTAGTTATACTTTTTATCGGAGAAGTTGGATCAAAATAGCAGTTATAATAGGATTCTTTGATCCCCTATTTTAGTTAGTAACAACTACTTTTGACTTTCAATCACGAATGTCTTCGTATTTATTTGAAGTTTTAACTTGTGGTGAAGTATTTAACTCAATACCTTCTTATTGATTGTTTATAAAAATTACTTAGCATGTTAAATTTTTTATATACTGATGTGTAAGAATATATCATATTAACAGGATTCGGGGAAGGACCACACCCCTAAGAGATGTGATGTAAATAATTCCACGGGATACACTTTAAAATTTGCCTTGAAGGCAAGATGCAGAGAAAGTTATGCCCCATGGGCAAGAGTTGACACTAGCTTATTCTATAATGATTTGGCAGATGATCTACAACACTCACCCTAGAGGCAAGACTTAAGCCCCAAAGAAATAAGTTATACCCTATGGGCAAGAGTTGACACTAGCTTAGTGTGTAATAACTTGGCAGATGATCTATAGCTCGTGCCCAAGAGGAAAGATTTTTAGACCCCAAAGGAATAAGTTATGCCCCATGGGCAAGAGTTGACACTAGCATAGTCTATAATGATTTGGCAGATGATCTATAACTCTTGCCGTAGAGGCAAGACTTCGACATCAAAGGTGGTTAAACTCACAATTTTTCAAAGAACATTCTTCCCCTACTATACAAAATATGTTTATAGGAATATTAAAATCTTACAACCATATGAGAATCAATCTTCTAGACAAAAACTAAAATATTAAAAGCCAAGAACAAAAGAAATAAAGATTAAAAATTACCAAAAGAAAAGCATGGGGAAGTATTCAATTACGAGTAGGAAAAAAATGATACCAATCAACAAAGCAAACATCTCACCAAATACATAAAAATAGAGAACCAACTACTGAGGAGGAATAGATGACCCTTAGATTAGAAGGTCTAAATTGTTTCTTATTTTATGCCATTTAATCAAAGACAAATGTGATTGAAAAGTTCACAATGATCAAAATACTCATGTAGCAGTCACACATAATTAATGATAATATAGCCCCCATAGGAACAAGTTATACCTCATGGGCATGAATTAGCCCTGCCACATTGTATACTAATTTAGAAGATACTCAAGAACTCTTGCTTCAGGGACAAGACTTGCCACAAGGAGAATCAAAAAATATTCTTCGATAATAAAACATAAATAAATAAAGATACCAACAAATGAATTAGTAGCGATTCTACACTGTATACTTTATGTTATCGGGTAAAAAATAGCCGATTCAATTTTAAAAGAATGTTTAAACTTCACATAATCGCATAAAAATAGCTAAAAATTCTTCATGTGCAGTGATTTTCAATAACTATAAAACTAAACTACTACTCCTGGTGCATCTTATTCCTCTTTTCCTTTCCAAATAATCTGCCAACTTTTTTGTAGTGTTGTCTTTTATACCGTCTTGTAGTTTTCTCTTTTCGAAATCCCATAAAAAAGATCTATACCTCATGCGAACATAACCAATGTCAATCTCTTTAGGAACATCTCTACCATGAATGACATATTCAGCAAACGCACAAACTTATACTCCACAATCATTGTGATACAAAGGAAATATATTACGCGAATATATGAAAAACAACAAAAAAAGAAGTGAAATGAACATTTAAAAAATGAATGCAATAATATACCATTGAGTTTATTGTGGTAGCTCATCAACCATTTTTATTGGCAAAGTGTCATTTTCAGATTTTTCAATGCCCTTCTCAAGATAGAAATTGACCTTTTGCAAAAAATACGGTATCAGTGTTTGGTAAGGTAACATCACTTTTGAATAACTTTATCACTGCGACTGGTACGGTTGGAGTCGTATACATATATGCACCAATCATTAAAGTTAAAAACTCCCAAAATCCAGTGTACAAGTTTAAATTTTTCTCCTGGAACATAAATTGGAAATAACACATAGTCAACCTTGTTCCAGGGTACGTTTGCATCACAATAGAAGCCTCTAATATACTCCTCAATCTCATGTTTCTCGGGGATAACAAAAAAATCTTTCCTATTTTCCATAAAATCTTGATAAAGAGAATCAATCTTGTTTCTAAATATAAAATTAGTTGTAGTGAACTTCACAACAATATTAGGTTCATATTTTTCCTTCTTCCTCATGTAGTAGAACATTATATCCAAATGTTGTGATAAAATAAAAAGAACACTGAATAAGAGCATTACAACACATTTATTACATAAAGAAGTAACCAAAGTAAGATGATCAAACCCCAAAAACAATTAGAACACTTAAACCTCCACAACTTCTATCTCGAGCTAACAGCACATTGTGCAACAGTTAAAATTACCACAAGCATTATTCTTAAGATTGAAAAATGTGACCATTTTCAATCAATGCAAATTACAAGAAAAGTAGTACAAATTATAAAAAACTAAGCACATTGTGATTACATGACCTCATATTGATCTGCCATGTTACATGTTTTTTTTTAGTCTTGTCTTTTGTTGCTTTTGTTATAAGATGGTTGTTAGTTGACTCAGTTCTATTACACAGTTGACTAAGTTGATTATTGGGGTCATGCAGATGATTTTCATCTATCTTGTGGAAACCTTGGGAATGAGGTGAATGAAGATGTTTTAACAAAAGCATTTTCAAGATTTCGTTCCTTTAGCATGGCCTGGGTAAGTTCTTTTATAATATTTTATGTTTTCCAATAGTGAATGCTTTTAAGTGTTACACATGGTTTTGTCAAAAACATGTGTTTTAAGCTGAGAGTGTACTGGAAACAACCTCTCTACGACTCTACCCCACATAAGGGTAGGGTAAGATTTGCTTACATCCTCTCCGATGCGAGAAAACTAGCTGGATGACCAGCACCAAGACAAATTAGGTAAAGGAAAATAAGATAGGGGATCTTTAGTGAGTTTTTTAGAAGAGTAGTTCTCTTAGGATTTTCTTGATAATTGGAAACATGCATTGTTGTGTTAGTTATTTAACCTGAAGCACACTACTAGACACCTGTAGCTCGAATCGCTAATTGACGAGGTACATATTATTCTGGTTCCAGGGAAATATGTTGGAACCAGCTAATTCAACTTTGGAAGAGTAAGTGGAAAGACAGGATCAACTATGAAGCTTTGGTAAAACAGAAGGTTAGTATCCCTTTTTCACTAATCAACATATCAGCAATTTGCATTACAAATTCTGACACTCACAGACCAGTTTCTTGTTGAATGTTGGGACAGAATGCATCTCTAAAGAAGAAAAGTCGACAAAAAAGAGCATATTTCATAAGTTAGTGTGAAATTCATCAAGCATATAGCAGTGTTTCAGATTTATTCGTGTGGGGGATTTGAAGTCATTGAATGTCATTTCAGTCTATACATGAGGAAACCTCTTGGCATTGTGGAATAAGAAGTCTATTTGTCCATACACATTGTGATATTTATGTAGTCATTCATAAACTCTATATCACTGGAAGGATCATTATTCCAATGTTCGTGCAAAACTCAAAACAACCTTCATCTATATACTATGGGTAAGAATAAGTGTGTACTGACAATACATAATACTCTTGTTCTCATCTATTCAAATGGAACAGCGAACACTTTTTCATGACAGATTTATCAGATTCGGAGATGTATATATAATATCAAGAATGACCTAATAAAGGATGTAACTGGTGTTTCCAAAAGAGGGACACAGAAAACAACAACGTTGATGGGCTCAAATGAAAGGCAAAAAATAACTCGTTCTGGCGTAGGAGATCTAGTACTACAACAAACATAACCAGTGTCATGAGCCTTAATTGACTCTAAACACTTCAAATCAGAAGTTCTCCACACTTTCAAACTCTTACCCCAAGAACCAGAATAAATGAAACCATTACAAATAGCCAAACAAGAAATATTGTAAGCATGTTCAACCTACTAGAAGAAAGGGGGAACAAAACAAAGGACAAGCCCAAAACACATTAACCGCGAATAATCACATATGATATAAAGAACAATAAGGTTGAATAGAACAGGCAGGCACACATTACAAATATAGATTAGGATAGCAAGTGATAATACCATGTCATTCAAAGGTCGACCACAAGTTGCAAGCGAATAACACCACTTCTTCGAATCCACAGAACAAGAGCCAAACATTAAACATTCGGGCAGCATATCTTTGCCTTTAATGGATATATTTTTGGAACTTAAAATACATGAAAAATAAATACAATCAGAATATATGCGTTACCATAAGTACAAAAATGACAAAATGAAAATCTTAAAGATAGTAAACCTACCATTTTGACTTATTCAATCCACACCCGATGAACACCCAAAAATCAATGTTCAAGATTGACAGATTATCAAATGCTTCAATGTCATAGATGAAAGGATGCTTTTGATAAAAATGGATTGCGATGCACCCGAATCAAAATCTGCCACATATGAAGATTTGGCTAAATGTCCTACAAATTTTTGTCTAATTGATTTTTTAGGAGTGGCTTCTTTAACTTCTACTTCCATCGCTGATTTGCTACCCTTTTTCCTCCTAATGTACGTTTATTTTTTCATTGAGAGCCTTTAGGTTTCAGTGGAGAGCCTTTACTTTTCATTGGAGAAACACGAGTACTTTGTTATTCATCATTCTAGAAAACAGAGAAGGAATTAAAATTGATTGAAAAACAACCACAAGGTAATAAAGAAAACGAAAAGATAGATCTTATAGATATCTCAACATTACAAGTTTTTGAATCATCATTCACAACCTTCTTAGTTCCATCATCATCAGAAATCATGTCTTCTGTATCAACATTAATACCACCAGGCTCCTGTTGAAAATCACAAACACATTATAGTAAATTAGTTTAAGCAAAGAAGTATGTAAATTGGAATTTGAGACACTTACAGATCTCTCAACTTGAGTATTTTTTATATCAGGAGATGTTGGCAAACTAGAAGAGGTTGTAAACACACTAGAAATAACATTATTGATTATTGAATCAACATCGCCATAATTCCTAGTTCCATCAATGTTGTCCCCATCAACTTCAATACCACCAAAGCCTTATTGAACAACATAAACAAGTTGTGCATCATTTTAAACAAATAGTCTAGTGGAATAATTATTGTTTTTTCTTGGTAATAAGAAGTTATCTGTCGTTGGAGATATATTACTAACCCAAATAACTTTGTTAGGAAGTCTTTCCTTATCTTCTAAAGGTGTTTTGCAGATATATTACTGTGTATAATGGTTCCTATTTATAGTTTGACATTAAGAAAATATTTATAAATATCACAACCTTTTTCAATTTATGATGATGTTGCAGAATTATGGTTTTCTGTTGGGAAGACTTATCATGACATATTTTTTCAAAATTTAATTTTCTGTCGAGCAGAATTATGGCCAGTTTACCTGTAGCTGAGAATAGAGAGAAGATTTTGAGAACTCTTCTACCAAAGAAAAAGGTAGAAAATCTTCAGCTCCCGCATTCTTTTTGTAACGCCTCGAATATGGTACCCAGAACGCTACACGTTGCTCATGACCCCGAAGGACCACAAGCTAACCCATGACTAATATTTGTACCTGAATACTGTATAACATCATGTAAAATGCAGAAATAATAGATTGAAACATGCCATAAGGTTTAAAATGGATAAAACATAATATCTGAGAGTACGGTATATCAATACCAAAACATGAACTAAAATAAACTGTCTGAACATACTGTAGTCTGGAAGCCTCTAAACTGTCTAAAAATAATAGAGTTGATGGGAAATGTCCCCAACTAACTTCGAACCACTAAAATAATAAAGTAATAAAATAATCATGCTATCCTCGAATGATGACGACTCACTGCTAGCCTGGTTGCTAAACGTTTGATCTACTAAGGATGCTCTGGAGCTCGTACTTCTGAACCTATGGTATAAAACACCATAGCGCAAATGTGTCAGTACGATTGAATATACTGGTATGCAAGTAAGGTGGGTTGAATGCAAGGGGTTTATATGCATGAACTATGCTAACCGACTGTAAAACATAAACATGAGAATACATGCATGAACAAGCGACTGTAACTGAATTCATAATGAACTGACTACTGAGTCTGATTACTGCTAACATGAGTTACGGATAACTGATATAACTGATACTGAGCGACTGTATCTAACAGTCTAGGTTCTAATGGAACTAGCTGAGTTTCGTGTTGTTCTGAGTTGATTGTATCTGACAGTCCTGGATTTTAAAGAACTATCTGAGTTCTTTTACTGAGATTGATACTGAGGCTAAAACTGTGGGAAAGTAGTCATCTAACCGACATGCCCTAAATAAAGCAATATAGATGAGTTGGGGTCCAATCTGTAACCCCAATTGGAAGGGTGTCAATATTGTGCCACCGGTAAGGACAAGCTGTAAGTGACCCTCAACTAGCAGGTACTCAAATGAGAACGGTAAGAACCCTTAACTGGTAGGTAAGCTACCTCATCAACCCTCAACTGGTAGGTTAGATGTCTCAACCTATACTGGCTACATAGTTCTGGAATACAAGGATTGATTCTAAGAATCACACCCTCTACTGGCAGGTGAGTTCCCATCCTTGGGTTCACTCTATGCTAAATCCTACTCCCATATGAATAGACACTGAACATCATTAACTGAGTTGAACTGGACTGAGTTAACTGAGTTCCATTGACTGACGGAATACTACTAAGATTACTAATTTACTTAGCTTTCCTTAGTCACATGACTGACTGAGTTCTATTGACCATGGCTTGACTGAGAGTATCGTGAAAACATGAAACTGTCTCTAGGTACACAGCTAAGTTGTCGGGTACAAGTACCCCCAGGACTCGATAGAAGAAAACTTACAAGGCATGACATTCTTGATTACATGACCAACATCCACAATCCATAATACAATAAGTTAGGGATTTTTCATAGATATTTGATTATCATAGCTTGGTCCATGGATTGGATAGCTTGTAATTATGGAATAATTTCATAAGGCTAACTCATGAGCAATCCAACAAACAATTTCAATACAGAGGATTAACATGGAAGTCATTTGAACATAAGGGTAAAGCATGCATTTTTCATTTGGATCACAATTGAGCTATAATGCATAATTTTTATCCTCTTAGGCATTTAATAAAACACCTTGCATGCACAACTTAGGTCATAGGCATAATTATCAAATTTAACATTATAACCAACTCAATTCATGGATTTAAAGTCACATACCAACCTAGATTCATAAAAAAAACACATAAAGTTTTCAACTTGGGAATCATATAATCATAATCTCATGAACATAAGCAACCCACAACAAAATATTTATCATTCATGATTAAAACTTGATTCTTGAACTCCATAGATGAAAGGAATCCATGAATGAACACTATGCATACCTTGAATGGAAGATTCTTGAAAACAAATGGAGAAATTATTGAAATTGGATCCTCAATTGGAAACCCTAAGCTTGTTCTTAGTGGATTTGAGAGAGAAAACACTATAAATTGGGTGAAATAGGGCTGAATTACGTGTTTGTGACTTAAATAGGGATGGAAAATTGACCCTTTTTCCCTTGAGGACGTGGTCATTTAATGACTAAAAACTGGGTGCCGATGCTACAAGCGACGCGGCACGTTGATGGCTGCGACGTGATACTCGACGCATCACGCCATGATTGCATCGAGCCTCAGAAGTTTTGGCTCTGGCAGCCTACACAAATATTGACCAACGCGATTGGCGACGCAACGCGCCAAGATCGCGTTGGTCCACTATTTTGGGACTCCAAACATGATCTAAACATGTTTCAAAAAATCTAAAACCTATCCGAGAATACCTATTGACCTTCCTGATCGTGAATTAATGAAAATACAGGCCATTAAAGGACATTAAGATAGCGAGATGAGATTGCCAACTTTTGAAGTCCAAAATAAGCTAAGTCTGGGAACTTGGCTAGAATTTTCTAAGTATGGGACCCCTTGACAAGCTTAAAGGACTGAGTCAAGCTCAGAAGTTTTGCGGGGTCTTACAATATCTCCTCCTTGAGAACATTCATCCGCGAATGAGACTGTCTAAGAGGGGAGAAGAGATAAACTAATGTACATACTGAACATGAGCAACTGAAACATGATTCCATGACTGACATGACTGATAACTGAATACACCATACTGAGCATGCATATCTGATGCATGTGTAAATGATTCATGAATACATAACTGGGTGTTCTGATGAACTGAGTTTGTCACAATGAGAATGTATATCTGATGCATGATTATATGACTGAACTGATACATGAATGCATGATTGAATATGCAATGGTATTTAATACCAAGTTTATGATGGAATTTTGAACATGAACTGGATACCAAATTGTAACTGAAATCTGAACATAAAACATAAAAACTTAAGGAGAACTGTTACCTTGAGCTATATCTGAGTTAGCAAAGAAGAGGTAAGGGTACTTGGTTTGGATGTCTGCTTCTGCTTCCCAAGTATCTCCCTCAACAGACTGATTCCACCAAAGAACTTTGACTAGAGGGACTTCTTTGTTCCTTAGTCTATAAGTCGGATAGTCGAGAATTTTGATTGGAATCTCTTTATAAGAGAGGTCGTTCTGAACATCTATGCTCTGAATAGGGACTACAACTGCGGGGTAACCTATGCACTTCTTGAGCAAAGATACATAGATGACTGGATGAACTGGGGCTAGATCTGAAGGAAATTTGAGCTCATAAGCTACCTTTCCGAAGCGACTAAGAATTTTGAAGGGATCGACATATCGGAGACTGATCTTTCCCTTCTTGTTGAAATGTTTCACTCCCTTTATGGTAGAGATCTTTAGATAAAAATAATCACCAATCTCAAACTCAAGATCTTTTCTGTGCACATCTGCATAAGACTTCTGTCGGCTCTAGGCAGCCCGGAGTCTTTCTCTGATCAACTGAATTTTTTCTAAGGCATCGAATACTAAGTCAGGCCCTAGGGCTACGACCTCACTAACTTCGAACCAACCAATTAGAGATCTGCATCTCCTTCCATAGAGAGCTTCAAATAGAGCCATCCAAATGCTGGAATGGTAGTTGTTGTTGTATGCAAACTCAATCGAAGGCAAGTAGTCATCCCAACTACCCTTTAAATTAATTGCACACGCCCTTAGCATATCTTCTAAAGTATGAATGGTCCTTTATACTTGACAATATGTCTGAGGATGGAAGGTTGTACTGAGATGAACTTGGTACCAAGACCCTTTCGGAACGCTTTCCAAAAATAAGAAGTGAACTGGGTACCTGTGTCTGAGATAATAGATAGTGGAACACCATGTAATCTGACCAACTCTCTGATGTAGAGTTTGGCGTAATCCTCAGCCGAATAAGAGGTATGGACTGGAAGAAAATGAGATGATTTGGTCATCCTGTCTACAATAACCCAAACTGAATCATGCTGATGATGAGTACGAAGCAAACCCGTCACGAAGTCCATGTTCACTTCTTCTCATTTCCAAGTAGGAATATTGAACAGTTGCATAGACCCACTAGGTTTCTGATGCTTTATCTTAATTTGCTAACATGTAGAGCACTTAGCCACAAAATCTGCAATATCTCTCTTTATCCCACTCCATCAATAGATCTCCCACAAGTTGCGGTACATCTTAGTGGCCCCTGGATGAATAGAGTAGCCTGCATGCGCTTCTGCAAGAATTCTTTGCCTCAAGTCATCTACACCTAGCACACAGAGACGAACTTTACAACGCAAAACACCATCTCCCCCTTAGGAAAAAACCTCTACTTTTTTATCCTTGACTGACTCTTTTAACTTGAGAAGACTGGGATCTCTATCCTAATTTTCTTTCACCTCAGAAACTAGAGATGATTCTGAACTACTCTGAACCCATATAATACCCTCTGCTGAATTAACTAGGCGGACACCTAGTTGGGAAACATGATGAACTTCCAGAGATAACTTCTTCTTACTGCTCTCGACATGAGCTACACTACACATAGACAGTCTATTGATAGCATCGTCCACTATATTGGCCTTTCCCGGATGATAAAGTGCACTCATGTCGTAATCTTTCAAGAGCTCTAACCACCTTCTATGATGAAGATTGAGATCTTTCTGAGAAAATACATACTGAAGGTTCTTATGATCCGTGAACACATCTACATGTACCCCATACAAGTAATGCCTCCAAATCTTTAAGGCAAATACTACGGATGCTAACTTAAGATCATGAGTCGGATAATTCTTCTTATGGGGTTTAAGTTGTCTGGAGGCGTAGGCTATGACCTTACCATGATGCATTAGGACACAACCCAAGCCTACTCTGGAGGCATCACAGTACACCACAAAACCATCTGAACCATCTAGAAGAGCTAAGACTGGAGCTGAGGTAAGTCGAGTCTTCAAATCCTGAAAACTCTTCATGCAAGGATCAAACCACTGAAACTTAACTTTCTTCTGAGTCAATCTAGGCATAGGGGATGCAATAGAAGAGAATCCCTCAATAAACCATCTGTAATAGCCAGCCAAACCCAAGAAACTCCTGACATCTGATGAAGAGACAGGTCTGGGCCAGTTTCTTATCACTTCGGTCTTTTAAAGATCATCCCTAATTCCATCACCATAAATGATATGACCAAGGAATGCTACCGACCTTAGCCAAAATTTGCACTTACTGAATTTGGCAAATAACTGATAATCTCTGTGAGTCTGAAGCACGATTCTGAGATGGTCTACATGATTACTCTCACTACAAGAATAGACAAGGATATCATCTAAGAATACTATGACGAACATGTCCAAGTACTTCTTGAACACACGGTTCATCAAGTCCATGAAAGTTGTTAGGGCATTGGTAAGACCAAAAGACATGACTAGGAATTTGAAGTGACCATACCGAGTATAAAAGGCTGTTTTTGGAATGTTACATTCTCTAACTCTGAGCTGATGATAGCCTGATCTGAGGTCTATCTTAGAGAAATAGATGTCACCCTAAAGTTGGTCAAACAAGTCATCGATTCTGGGAAGTGGATACTTGTTTTTTACCGTGACTTTATTAAGATGACGGTAATCAATGTACATTCTGAGAGAACCATCTTTCTTTCGTAGGAATAAGACTGGTGCACCCCATGAAGAAATAGTGGGTCTGATGAATCCCTTATCTAAGAGGTCCTTCAATTGTACTTTCAATTCTTTGAGTTCTGCTGGTGCCATTCTATATGGCGGAATAGATATAGGCTGAGTATTTGGAAGAAGATCAATGTCGAAGTCTATTTCCCTTTCAGGAGGAATTCCTGGAAGATCTTCGAGAAAGACATCTGAATATTCATTCACAACTGGGACTGATTCAAGGTTGGAAGTTTCGGAACTCGCATCCTTAACAAGAACAAGTTGATAGACACATCCCTTAGATATCATATTTTATGCCCAAAGGTAGGAAACAAGCTGACCTCTGAAAGCTAAAGCATTACTCCTCCACTCCAGGACCGGTTCATTTGAAAACTGAAACTGCACAACTCTATTTCTGCAGTTGACTATGGCATACCAGGAATAAAGCAAATCCATGCCAAGAATGACATCAAAATTGGTCATCTCTAATTCGACTAAGTCTGTTGAAGTGACTTTCTGAGATATCATAACCGGGCAGTTCCTGTATACCCACCAAGCTATGATGGTTTTATCCACAGAGGTAGAGACAGAAAAGGGCTCTGCTAAAATTTTGGGGCTGACTCTAAAATCAACCGCTATATAAGGAGTAACAAAGGACAAAGAGGCTTATGGATCTAGCAAATTATAAATATGCAAGTGAAAATCTATAACGTACCAGTAACCACATCAGGAGAATTTTCCTGATCTTACCGGGACTGGAGAGTATAAATTCTGTTTGGGGGTTTCCCACTAGTAGCAGTGGAAGTGGTACCCTGCTGATTTGGGCGATCGGTCTGAGCTGAGGAATGGTTCTGCTGACTCTGGGAACCTATTTGAGGGCAATCTCTAACTCTGTGGCCTGGCTTGCCACATTCAAAAAAAATATCACTACCAGCTCTGCAAATACTCTGATGGTGTTTTCCACAAGTCTGACAAAGAGGATTAGTTCGGGCATTGCTAATGCTACCCTGAGACTTAGAGCCTGGCGCCCTATCTCTATTACCATCCCTGAACTTAAGAGCTGGAGCACTGGCTGAAGAAGGAGTTGGAACTTATGACTTAGGATGAAACTGAGAACGGTTTCCTCCCTCTGACTTAGGCTGAACAAAGTTGAAACTACCTGTCCTTGCTCTCTTATTCTACTTCTCCCTCATATTAATCTTTTGCTCTTCTATCTGCTGAGCATAAGTCATAAGCCTGACTAAATTTATGTCACTACTTAACATCACGGACCTGCACTCATTGACCACACTATCGTTCACCCCAGAAACAAACTTACTCATCTTGGCCCTACTATCTGCAACCACATGAGGAGCATATTTGGCTAATTGAGTAAACTTAAGAGAATACTCTTTCACCGTCATGTTGCCCTTCCTGAGGTTGATAAATTCTAACACCTTAGCTTCTGTCAGCTCTAGGGGAAAGAATCTATCTAAGAATACGGTGACAAACTCCTCCCATTCTATGGATCCTGCATCAACTGACCTTTCTGACTTCCACTGCTTGAACCAAGTGTGAGAAATATCCTGCAACTGACATGCAGCTAGATCAGCACTCTCAATAGCTGACAACCCCATGATATATATAACCTTTTGATCCTAGTCAAGGAATTCCTAAGGATCCTCTTCTGACTTAGACCCAAAAAAGGATAGAGGATTCACTCGAGTGAAGTCTCGAATCCTGGTTGCAGCTGAATTGGCCACTGGGTTGGACGGAATAATAGCTAGTCATTCATTCTTACCAGCAACTGACTGAGCAAGAGTAGTAACAGCAGCTCTGAACTCTGCATGAGAGACATGCTCACCCAAAGAATCTTTGGGCTAAGGGGCTGACTGATTCCTAGTTCTCTTCTTAGGAGGCATGTTCTGTAAACGAAAGAGAAAGGGATTAAACTAAGACATTAACTTGAGATTATGCTCACTGGCACGACATGAATACTGAAAAATAGGAAACTATTCCTAAACATCTTATAGCCTCCTACACATAAGTGTGGTGCGCAACACACCCATGTACAAGACTCTACTAGATGCGGCCTTCAGATTTCCTAGGATACTATTGAACCTTAAGCTCTGATACCAGTTTATAACACCCCAAATCTAGTACCCGGAATGCTACATGGTGCTCATGAGCCCGAAGGACCATAAGTTAACCCATGACTGATATCTATACCTAAATACTGTATAGCATCATGTAAAATTCAGAAATAATAGACTGAAACATGCCATAAGGTTCAAAACGGATAAAACATAATATCTGAGAGTATAGTATATCAATACCAAAACATGAACTGAAATGAACTGTCTGAACATACTGGAGTCTGAAAGCCTCTAAACTGTCTAAGAACTATGGAGTTGATGGGACATGTCCCCAACTAACTATGAACAATTGAAATAATAAAGTAATAAAATAATCATGTTATCCTCAAATAATGAGTACTCATTGTTAGCCTGGCTGTTGAACGTCTGATCTACTAAGGATGCTCTGGAGCTCGTACTTCCAAACCTATGGTATAAAATACCATAGCACAAATGCGTCAGTACGATTGAATGTACTGATATGCAAGTGAGGTGGGCTGAATGCAAAGGGTGTATTTGCATGAACTATGCTAACCGATTGTAAAACATGAACGTGAGAATACATGCATGAATAAGTGATTGTAACTAAATTCATGATGATACTTACTACTGAGTCTGATTACTAATAACATGAGTTATGGATACCTGATATAACTAATACTGAGCGACTGTATCTGACAGTCTAGGTTCTGATGGAACTAGATGAGATCCGTGTTGTTCTGAGTTAACTTTATCTGATAGTCCTGGATTCTGAAGAACTATCTGAGTTCTTTTACTGATACTGAGACTGAGGCTGAAACTATGGAAAAATAGTCATCTAACCGACATGCCCCAAATAAAGCAATATAGCTGAGTTGGGGTCCAATATGTAACCCCAATTAGAAGGGTGTCACTACCGTGCCACCGGTAAGGACAAGATGTGAGTGATCCTCAACTGGCAGGTACTCAAATGAGAATGGTGGGAACCCTCAACTGGCAGGTAAGCCACCTCATCAACCCTCAACTGGCAGGTTAGATATCTCAACCTACACTGGCCACGTAGTTCTAGAATGCAAGGATTGCTTCTAAGAATCACACCTTCTATTGGCAGGTGAGTTCCCATCCTTGGGTTCACTCTGTGCTAAATCCTACTCCCATCTGAATAGACACTGAACATTATTAACTGAGCTGAACTGGACTGAGTTAACTGATTTGTGTTGACTGATGGAATACTACTGAAATTACTGATTTATTGAGCTTTCCTGAGTCACATGATTGACTGAGTTCTATTGAACATGGATTGACTGAGAGTATCGTGAAAACATGACACTGGCTCTAAGCACACAACTAAGTTTTGGGGTACAATTACCCCCAGGACTCGATAGAAGGAAACTGACAAGGCATGATATTCTTAATTACATGACCAACATCCACAATCCATAATACAATAAGATAAGAATTTTTTCATAGGTATTTGATCATAATAGCTTGGTACATGGATAGGATAGAATGTATACATGGCATAATTTCATAAGGCTAACTCATGAGAAATCCAACAAACAATTTCAATACATAAGATTAACATGGAAGTCATTTGAACATAAGGGTAAAGCATGTATTTGTCATTTGGATCACAATTGAGCTATAATGCATAATTTTTGTCCTTTTAGGCATTTTATCAAACACCTTGAATGCACAACTTAGGGCATAGGCATAATTATCAAATTTAACATTATAACCAACTCAATTCATGGATTTAAACTCATATACCAACCTAGATTCATAAAAAAAGACATAAAGTTTCCAACTTGAGAATCATATAATCATAATCTCATGAACATAAGCAACCCACAACAAAATATTCACAATTCATGATTTAAAACTTGATTCTTGAACTCCATGGATGAAAGAAATTCATGAATGAACACTATGCATACCTTGGATGGAAGATTCTTGAAAACAAATGGTGAAATTCTTGAAATTGGATCCTCAATTAGAAACCCAAAGCTTGTTCTTATTGGATTTGAGAGAGAAACCACTATAATTTGGGTGAAATAGGGCTGAATTACGTGTTTGTGACTTATATAGGGGTGGGAAATTGACCTTTTTTCCCTTGAGGATACGGTCATTTAATGACTAAAAACTGGGTGTCGACGCTACAAATGGCATGGCGCATTGATGGTTGTGATGCGATACTCGATGCGTCACGCCATGATCGCATCGAGCCTCAGAAGTTTTGGCTCTGGCATCCTGCACAAATATTGACCAACGCGGCGCTCCAAGATCACATTGGTCCACTATTTTGGGACTCCGAACATGATCTAAACATGTTCTAAAGAATTCAAAACTTGTTTGGGAATACCTATTGACCTTCCTAATTGTGAATTAATGAAATTACGGGCCATTAAAGGACATTAAGATGGCGAAATGAGATTGTCAACTTTCGAAGGCCAAAATAGGCTAAGTATTGGAACTTGGCTAGAATTTTCTAAGTCTTGGACCCCTAGACAAACTTAAAGGACTGAATTAAGCTCAGAAGTTTTATAGGGTCTTACACTTTTTCTATGAGGAAGAAGAATCAATAAGAGAAAAAAAAGCATGCGTAATAAAGCAGACAATCATAATAAGGTAAAGTTGAAGAAGAACAATTAGGAGCTAGATGTTTGTATTACCAAATAATTCTTCCTAGGAATCTAGGTCCTTGATTTTCTCAAAATTGCCATTGAAACATCTCAAATTTTTAAACCAGACGTCCAAATAATTGAAAGAAATTCTTTTTTGGGTTTTAGTTATTTTTCGTCTACAACTAATCTCCTTGAATATTTGTTGGAACCCAGCTTGTCTTTCACTCATGTTTTTGCCCATCTCCTTTACCTGTGTGTGGAGCTAAGAGGTTGCTCTTGCCGCTCCACAAGACTTTTCTCTGGAAACTTTGGGGGGTTTCCCATGAGATCAGGCCACGGAGCAGTCTGGACTAATACAGGGATTAGAACCTCACTTCTTTTCATAACTTTTATTTTATTTGAGATTCTATCATAATCCTACGATCAACCAAATATTGTCACTAATAACAAAGTGGAATAGCTGATTGCAACTTCTGTGGGTAGAACTACTAACATGAAATTTAATTTGAAAATCAAAGATATACTATATTGTTCATGAGAGAGCACAAAGAACACTATTTTCTTTATAAAGATAATTTATCCAAAAAAGTTTGTGTAGCAAAAATTGTTATTTCTAATCCAATATGGGCAAAGAGTAGCTATGAGATCAGACGAGGAACAAAATAAAACTAAAGAAAGAACTAAGTGCTTTGTATGATCCAATCAAATGAGAACATAAATATCTTTGTGATGTGGTTCAGCATTCTTGTGTTTTATAAGTACTCAATGGACTGCCAATATAAGGACTAGGTGCCTGATTCTTTTCCTGTCTCATGTCTTCCATGTTTAGAGGCCCCAAATCAATTACTCTTTCTTCTGCGACTTCTTCTTTTTTATCTGAATAACCTTCTACGTTCTTCACTTTTTCAGCTCGTCGCTTCTTTTCATATAAGGAAGAAGAATCAATAAGAGAATAAAAAACATGCGTAATAAAGCAGACAGTCAAAAAAGATAAAGTTGAAAAAGAATAATTGGGAGCTAGACGCATATATTACCAAATCTTTCTTCCTAGGAACCTAGTTCATTGATTATTCAGACCATGCATTTTTTTTATGCTTCTCTATCAAATCATCAAGATAATGTGAATTTAAGTGGAGTGAGTACACCTAGGGGAGATGTTAACTCATCTCTATTTGGAGTATTCTCTAATCTTTTAAAAGTGGATCACTTCTTAGGGAAATCCTCAAAAGACTCCAGGGATAAGAGTGAGGGAAAACAAGCAATTTCTAAGATTATAACCTCGAAGGCATATAACGCCCTGAGTCTGCACCCCGGATGTCACACGGTGCTTACAACCCTAAAGGATCATAAGTTAACCCATGACCGGTACCTGCTGGGAGCACAGAATAATAATACTGAAACAAATGCGGAAGTTAGGCTAAAGTGCCATATGGTTCATAATCTGAATACTCTTAAATATAGCAACTGATGATAATATCTAGAAACTGAATACTGTCTGAACTAGACTAGTCTGAAAAGCCTCTAACTGAACTGTCTGAATGTGGAGTTGATGGGAAAAGCCCTCAACTAACTCCGACTAATAAAATACTGAATCTATTGTTATACTGAAATAAATAATATCCTCGATGGATGAGGACTCACAACTGAATCTGCTACTGCTAACTGAATATGGCTAAACGCAGCCAGGAACCTGAGCATCCAAACCTATGATACGATACATCATAGCACAAAGAAAGAGTATGCATCAATACGTGGAATATACTGGTATGATAGATAAGGTAGGCTGAAATGCATGGGTTCATATGCATGAACAATAACTGACTGAGTGAATATCATGAATTGAATGAGAGTACATGCAAAACTATAATGGTTGGACATATTGAACATGCAATATTGCGCACATAATTATACATCATGTATATGAGATCTATACTGAAGCCGAATATTGAATTTTGATGGCTATATAACTGATAACTGATAGCCATAGTTCTGTAGAACTGCCAAAGTTCTTTACTGAATACTGAAACTGATATTATAACTGTGAGAGTGTTCATTTAACCGACATACCCCAATATAGACTGACTTGCGGTCCAACCTCTGACCCCAGTTTGAAGGGTGTTAGCACCTTACCACTGGATACTAACAAAGCTGGGTCAACCCTAATCTGGCAAGAAGACTTATGAAATATGTATATGTTTGTGTCAACCCTATTTGGCAGGAGGACGACTTACCCTATGCTGGTTACATAGATCTATAACGCAGGGACTGCTACTATGGGACAAACCCTCTACTGGCAGGAATGCCCCCATCCCTGGGTTCGCTTGATGTTGAATCCTACTCCTAACTGAATGGACACTGAACTGATTACTAGATTGTACTAGGCTTGACTAAACTGATACGATCGTGTTGACTGAATGTATTGGACGGAGTTTACTGAGTTCTGTTAACTGACTGAATATAACTGTTCTTGACATTTGGACTATTCTATAGCTACTGCAACTATGTAAACGGCTAAATTTTGGGTAATAAGTACCTCCAGGACATGATATCATCACTAATAATACAACATAGCAATTCTTGAAAGCATAGCAATAGTCAATTGACCACAATGCAATCACTGAGACATTTTGTCAAATACTTGGAAGTCATGAACTTGTACATGAATGAGAACACATGCTAACGTGTCATGATTACACTATTAAATTCACATGGACATTACACTTACAAGTCATAACTTTAGCATGGGAGTAATTTGAACATGTAATAGTATGAATTCATTACTAAGACCACCAATGGATCACAATGCGCAAATTGTTCACTTAGGCCTCTTGTCAAACACTTAGGAGGTATAACCTTATACTTAGGCACGAATAACATGCTAATGCATCATGACTACAACATTCAATTCATAATTCAAGAGTTTTTAACATGGGTATTATATCAATCACACACATGTTATTTTATATTCATGAAACTTGCAATTAAATCTTGAATTGAAACCCATACAACAACACAAACATGAATACAACCCAATTTGTGTATGTAAATCATGAAGCTATTAACTTGGAAGTTTAAAAAGTGTTCTTGAACTCCAAGGGTGGAAGGAAACCCAAGGATGAACACATAACATACCTTGGTAATCAAATTCGTGAAGATCGTTGGTGTGTTCTTGAAGCTTGGACTTGAAATTGAATGACCTAGGGTTTCGTTCTTAAGAGAAATTGAGAATAAAGAATGAATTTTGCCCTTAGGATAGCTTAATCTCATGTTTTAGGGCTGAATAAAAGTGAGAAATTGACTTAATTACCTCTCTGGATGTGGAATTAAAAGAGCAAAAATTATGCCCAATGATGCGCAGACCGACGCGTTGCGTTGATAGGTCGACGCAATGGCCGACGCAATGCATTGAGATCGCATTGGCTCATTGGAATTTGCATGCTTGAATTGGTGACAACACTTTCGATGCGATGGACGACGCGACGCATCGATCCACTATTTTGGACACCCAAACTTGCCTCAAATAACGTCCGAAAAATCCAAAACTCGTTCGAGAACACCTATTAACATCCCTGATCATGAATCAATTTAAGAATCGACATTTTAAGGTCGTAAATAAAGTCATTGAAATATCGAGGGAAAAAATGAGACTAAGTGTTAATACTTAGCTGAAATTTTCTAAGTCTGTGACCTCTTTTCATGCTATATAGGACTGAATTTGACTAGGACTTTTACGGGTTCTTATAAGGACGAGGAATGAATGTCAAAAAATAGCTTATCATGGCTATGGAAAGTCAATGAGAGAGAAGTATCAGGTCAAGAACTACACGATCTGTGTGGAGGGCCTTGTCTAAACCATGACCAATACAATGAGTTAAATCACATCAACGGTTCTAATACATTTAAACCATATAATCATGTTATTGAAACTCACCGAATAACCACTAGTGAAGCTCCAGGGTCCTAGTCTTTATTTAATATCAACAACACAAGCAGTGCTAGTAGCTATGGAAGCACCAGCAGTAGTGATATTAATAAGGTAGACATGGATATTGACTGCCTGGATTACAAAATTTTGTGGGAGGACTTAACTATTGGAGAACAGATTGAAAAGGTACGCGGAATATCTTTTATAGGTGATAATAGAATATAAGTATGATAGATTCTTGTAATGACCCGGGACTACCCCATAGTCATCACACGGTGCTTGTGACCCAGAAGGACCACAATCTAACCCATGAATGATATCTATTGTGAGCACTGTACAATAATACTAAAATAATTGCAGAATAATAGGCTGAAATGCCATAACGTTCAAAAGATCTAAAATACTGATAATGAATAATAACATCTGAATCTAAAATATTGTCTGAAAATCTAGTCTGAAAAGCCTCTAACTGAAATCTGTCTGAAAGTGGAGTTGATGGAACAATCCCCCAACTAACTCCATCTACTAAAATTCTGCTAAGCTGAAGTACTGAAATAAAAGTATATACTCAATAGATGAGGACTAACTGCTAAATCTTCTACTTCTGGCTAAATCTGGCTAAGCGCGGTCAGGAACCTTAGCGTCCGAACCTATGATATGAAATATCATAGCTCAAGAAACGAGTATGCGATCAGTATGTGGGAATGTACTGGTATGCTAAATGAGGTAAGGCTGAATGCATGGGTTTATATGCATGAACAATAACTAACTAAATGATATGCAAGAGCTGGATTAGCATACATGGAGGATCTGTAACTACTGAACATACTTTGACTGAGTATACTGGAACTGAATCTAATAATTTGAGATCACTGATAATCTGAATTACTGATAACTGAGTGGTTGTATCTGACAGTCCTAATTCTATAAAACTGAATTGAGTTCTATTCTGAAGACTGAGACTAAAACTAAAACTGTGGGAGGTAATAATCTAACCGACATGCCCCAAATAAGATAAGGTAACTGAGTTGGGTCCAATCTGTAACCCCAATTAAAAGGGTGTCAGTACCGTGCCACGGGTAAAGAAAACTATTGTGGAGGCCGTCCTAACTAATGGGTGACCCCTGAGATCAGTCCTAAACTAGCGAGTGATCCCTGAGTATGTCAGTCCTATCTAACGGGTGATATCTCATAACCCATGTTAGCTACGAAGTTATAGATCTTAGGAATTGCTTCTAGGGACCCAGTCCTAATTAACGGGTGTGCCCCCATACCTAGGCTCGCTCGGTGCTGAATATTACTCCCAACTGAAAGACACTTAACTGAGTATACTGAACTAGACTGGACTGATAATAAGATTACTGAGTTTTCCTAAGTTCTATAACTGACTGAGTTCTACTGAGTTCTGTAATGGACTGAGAATATTACTGATCATGATATGACAAATACTATTCTATAACTGACACTGGCTCTAGGTAAATAGCTAAATTATCGGGTATTAAATACCCCCAGGACTCGATAGCGTGAAAAGTAAAGCAAAGCATAATCATTAATAACATAACAATCTTCACTTGGTCTTAATTCATTCATAGAGACATTCCATCAAACACTTGTAATGCATTAACTTGTACATGAATGGGGATTACATGTTAGCATGCTATAATGGCATTTTTTCATTCTCATAGACAATTTATCAAACACATGGGAAACATGCTTGGTTCATTAATTCATAAACACTTAGGGTTAATCATGGCTACAACAATCAACTTGCAAATTGAAGGGTTCATACGGATATCATGTAATTCAACAAATACTAGGAACAATTCTTGAATCTTGTAATCTAAATCGTGGATTAAAACTCAAACAACATCATGAACATAAATTCAATCTAATTCAAACATAGAAATCATAAATCATAAATCTTGTATTTTGAAAAGGGATTTTTGGGCTCTATGGAAGGTAAGGATCCATGAATGAACATCTAACATACCTGAGAAAAAGAGTTCTTGAGGGTTCTTGGAGAGATTCTTGAGGATTGACCTTGATTCTTGAACTAGGATTTTTGCCTCTTGGGAGAGAATGATTTTAATTTGGAGAAAAACTGAATGAATAATGGTGTAACTAGGTTTATTAGTGTTGTCTTTGATGTTAAAGGGTGACTAGGGCCGTGGAAAAAGACTCAAATACCCCTGGAATAATTTAAAAGCTCAGAACTTAAAACTAGAAATTAACTGAAAAATCCCAATCTGGGCTCTTGGAGCGACGCGGTGCTATCACGCCCTGTCACTAGAAAAAGGACAACTGGGAAATAGCTTGGTAGCGCGACGCGGTGGTATCGCGTTGCCACTTTGTTTGTGAACTGGACGTGCACCGCGACGCGGTGGAATCGCGTTGGTACACTAGAAATTGACATTTGTGAACTAGGTCTATGCTGCGACACGGCAATATCGTGGAGCAACACTAAAAAATGACAATTTCTATTTTGACACACTCTGCGACGGGCTACTGGCCTGAATGACGATTTTTAACTACTAAAACATAAAATTGCCATAACTTCTTACTCGGTTATCAAATTTTGGTAAATTTTATATCAGTGGAAAGCTAATTGAATTTTCTATGCAATAGAAAGTCAAAATCTTGAAAATTCCACATGTATAAAAGTGTATTTATCTTTAAAGTAAGTCTTTGACATTTTTGGGACGAATTTAAGCTAGGTAAAAGTATGGGGTGTTACAATATCTTTCCCTTGGGAACATTCATCCTCGAATGAGACTGATTAAGCTGAGGAATGCTGATACACTTCATTTATATGCTGGACATGCATATCTGATGCAGAATACATGACTGAACTGATTCGGGAATACATGACTGCTAATGCAACGATAACTGATACTAAAGATTATAGTTGTAACTGAACATAGAACTGAGTAGATCTAAGGAATACTGTTACCTATAACTGAGAACACTGATAAGCCTAAGATCATTTACTGAACGTGTATGAATAGGAACTTAAGGACATGACTAAGTTTGAAATGTGATACACGAACTGAATATCGTGAACTAAACTAAGCCCTTGAGTACATATCATACGACTAAGATTGGAACTAGAGGGTCAACTATGAGGATCTATTACTCCAACTGGATTTATTACGTAAAGAGAAAATGTAATGTTTAAATCATGATAGCTCGGGGGTTATAGTGCATCTCCCCCTTGTGACACTATGTCCCTCGAAGAATATTGACTTAACTAAGATACTGAGGAAAAGCACGAAATGATGCATGGGGCACCTATGGATTGAATCGTAATTGAATATCTCGGATCTGAATCTAAGGTATGATACATAAACTGGGTCGAACTCGTAACTTGGCTAAAATTCTGTAACCTAAAGCGAGGCCTACAAAACACCATCTTAAAATAGAGTGACTAAGACTTATGCACTGTAACTACAAATTTTCAAACTTAGACATATTCCTCGAATACTCTCTCAACAATAATTTATACCTCAGTATGGCACTTCACTTGCAACTATTAAAAATATTCATATGGGCACTGAGCACGAATGCTTAAACATACTAACTTATCTGATTAATTGAATGACTGATAGCTGAATACTGGGCATGTAAGACTAAACTGTACCAAGTCTGAATAACTAGACTGAAACTGTAGAGTACTATGAATATGAGGAAGAGACAGACTGAGTAACATGAGATAACTGAGCATAAATTTGTGAGAACGATATTATTTAAGAATGCAAGACCAAGAGTATAACATGATTTTTGAAATAGTCTGGAAGCTAAAGTATTGGAATATTGGTAACTAAATAACTGATGACTGTACGCTTGGATTAAGCAAATCTGAAACTGAACTGAGTTACTAATTTAAATATTGGACTGAGACTGTAACTGAGATGGTAACAGAGACTGTCCTAGAACTGAATACTGTGTGAACTGGAACTCCATATACTAGGAACTATAAGCATGTATGGTTTTCGATAATGTGCACAAATATGATCTATGATCGTAGAATTGACATGTAAGGGATGAGTTTTGACATTATTGATATTACTACTAAAATCTGAGAACCTGACTTAGTTACTTGTCCTACCATGTCCCCCTTATCTTAAAGCCATCATTCTAAAGTTTGAACCACTCAATCAACAATTCTAAACTAAACTGTCACCACTTTACTCTAAAGTCTGAGGTAGACACTGAGAAGGTTTCTACTAATATTTTGGGTCTGACATCGAAGTTGATAGCCATTTAGGGGTTACAAAGAAAGTAAAACCTCAGTATCTAACAAGGCATAGACATAAAGATGAAAGACTTATAACGTACCCATAATTATATCAGGAGAACTTCCTTGATCATGGCAAGACTGGAGTACATAAAATCTATTCTAGCGTTGATCAGTAGTGGTACTAGAAGTGACGCCCTGCTGACGTAAATCTTTTCCCCTCTGAGCCATTACTCTACACTTCCACATCTTGTGGCCTGGCTTACCACATTCAAAAGATACTTTGCTGCCTACTCTACACACACCTAGGTGATTTTTACCACACTCTTTACAAAGCAGATAGGTATGACTACTACTTACACTACCTTAGGTTTTAGAGCCTGGCTCCCCATCATGACTTTCATTCCTGAAATTAGGGACTAGAGCATTGGCTGAGGACGGAGCTGGAACTAAAGACTTTGGACCAAACTGGGAATAGTTACTACTCTCTGACTTAGGCTGACTGAAATTAAAGCTACCTTTTCTAGACCTCTTATTCTCTCTCTCTCTTTTCTTAAGCTTCTGCTCTTCAATATGTTGAGCATGGATCATGAGCCTAGATATGTCTATCTCTTTACTAAACATTGTGTTCTACACTTCTTAACCATACTATTTTACACCCTAGATACAAACTTGATTATTCTAGACCTATTGCCTGCTACTATATGGGGAGCATACCTGGCTAACTGAGTAAACTTAAGGGAATACTTTTTTACGCTCATGCTACCTTGTCTGAGATTTATAAACTCTAACACTTTGTCTTCTCTCAGCTCTAAGGGAAAGAATCTGTCTAGGAAGGCAGTAGCAAACTCTTCCCACTCTATGGGCTTTGCATCTATACCCCTATCTACCTTCCACTGCTTAAACTACATATGGGCTACATCTTGTAGCTGATAGGTGGCTAACTCAGCACTCTCACTGGAAGTCACTCCCATGATGTTTGTGAATTTTTGAACATGATCGAGGAACTTATTTGGATCCTCTTCTAACTTAGATCCCGTAAAGAAAATAGGATTCATTCGGGTGAAGTCCTGAATTCTAGTTGCAGTAATATTGTCCACTGGGTTGGCCTGAACAGAAGTTGGTCGTTCATTCTGATCTATAATTGAATTTGCTAGAGTAGTGAATACAACTCTAAATTCTGGGTAAGAGACATGTTCGTCCAGGGGATCTTCCTGAATGGGATGAGGAGTTGATTGGTTTCTGGTTCTTCTTTCGTTAGTCCTTTTTGGAGTCATGTTCTGTAAATAAAAGGAAGAAGCAAATTAGACTGAGAGATTAACTTGAGCTCATGCTCACTCACACGACATGAATACTGAAAGAAGGGAAACTTATCCTAAAAACATATCATAGCCTCATGTCCATAAGTGTGGCGCGTTACACACTCATGCACAAGACTCTACTAGATACGGATTTCAGACTCCCTAGGTCTCTGTTGAAACTTAGCCTCTGATACCAAGTTTGTAACGATTTGAGACTACCCCCTAGTCGTCATACGGTGCTTGCGACCCCAAAGGACCATAAGTTAACCCATGAATGATATCTACTGTGAACACTGAACAATAATACTAAAATCATTGCGGAATAATAGACAGAAATGCCATAAGGTTCAAAACATCTAAAATACTGATAATGAATAATAACATCTGAATCTAAAATATTGTCTGAAAATCTAGTCTGAAAAGCCTCTAACTGAATCTGTCTGAAAGTGGAGTTGATGGGATAATCCCTCAACTAACTCCATCTACTAAAATACTGCTAAGCTAAAGTACTGAAATAAAAGCATATCCTCAATAGATAAGAACTCACTGCTAAATCTGCTACTGCTGGCTAAATCTGGCTAAGTGCGGTCAGGAACCTGAGCGTCCGAACCTATGATATGAAATATCATAGAGCAAGAAATAAGTATACGATCAGTACGTGGGAATGTACTGGTATCCTAAATGAGGTAAGGCTGAATGCATGGGTTTATATGCATGAACAATAACTATAACGCCCAGAATCTGCTACCTAGAATGCTACATGATGCTTATGACCCCGAAGGACCACAAGCTAACCCATGACTGATATTTGTACCTGAACACTGCATGATATATTATATAAGGCGAAAACATGAACTGAAAGTCCATAAGGTTCAACACTGAGATATAATATCTGATAAAAATATAACATCTGGGTGGGGTATGAAATACCCAAAACAACTGAAATAAACTGTCTGAACATACTGGAGTCTGAAAAGCCTTTAAATCATGACCAAACTGTATGAATAAGGAGTTGATGGAACATGTCCCCAACTAATAAATTAATTAATGAGATAATAAAATAATGATCATGTCCTCAAAATATAAGGACTCACTGCTAACTCTGATTTGCTGAGACTGGAATCTACTGATGCTCTGGTGCTCGTGTTTCTGAACCTATGGTATAAGACACCACAGCACAAATGCGTTAGTACTTTTAATGTACTGGTAAGCATGTGAGTTAGTCTAAATGCATGGGGTTCATATGCATGAACAATACTGACTAACTAACTAATATGAATGTGAGAATGCATGCATGAATGCAACACCCCGTATTTTCGTGCTAAAATTCTAACCATCGATCCTACGCGTCTAAGCTCTAATACAAATAATTTGAGTGTGAATACAAGTTGCATGATCATTATCCTAGTCTATGGAGTGGTTTAGAGATGAAAAATGTTCATAGAAATGACCTAGAACAAAGTTGACCTAAGACCAATTGATTCGTCCAAAGTTTGACATTCGATTCTACAAGGGTCAACATTAAACATGTATATATCTTAATATACATGGAATTATTCATCCTAAAATCTATCAAATTGTATATAATTGAATTATCTTTCCAACGATACCAATTTCACGAAAATCTAATACCCGAGCAAAAAGTTATGCCCATTTTCGTGAGAGGCAGTAAGGGTGTGCGATGGGCAATGCGCCGCCCAATCAAATGTGTGCGATTGGGAGTGCGAGGCACACTTAAATGTCTGCCATAAGGTGTGCGACGCACACCTTAAGGTCTGCCATGGGTTGTGTGCCGCATACCTCACTTCCAAGTGCCAAAAACACCCCTATATATGCCTATAACACGGGATTTAACCCCAATTATCCAAAATAAGCTCTCATTCACCAAAACTTCACCAAGAACAACCTTTAGGGTTTCAACATAAAAACCCCAATATCTAGAGATTCAATTGTGGGAATTCTATAATTTTTACATATTCGGAATCCCCATTACGAAGGCTACGAGGGACACCCAAAAGTTCGTGAATAGCATTACGTCATTCGGAGAGTCATTCAAAGCTTCAAGTTTAAGGTATGTGGGGTTTTTCAACAAGAACACCCTTTCGTTCTTGTGCCCAAAAATATTTTTCTTTTACGAAGTTATGAATTTTTTTTATGTTTTATTATGAATTTGAAGCATGAATTTATATCTTATATTGATTCTCATGAGATTATGACATTATCGATATTTTAGAAGTGGAATTATATGAGAACAATGATATTTTGTGCTTAAAGCTGAAATTTCCAGATTTTGAAGAAATTTATATATGTTTATGATGTAAAGCTTGAATCTTGATAAGTTTTAATGTGATATAGAGACATGGGTTTTGAACTCTATTTGAGATTGTTGTTTTTGAAAAATCATGTGTTATAAACACCTTGAATTTGAATGAATTAAAGTGATAAAGAAGCTTTGACCTTTCGGTCGTAAAAAGGGGTTGATTTTGAACCCGAGATAAGAAAAGAAATACACTTTTATTGATTTATTATGAAAGGGGTAGCATGATGGCTCCCGTTGTAAATTGTTGAACTATTTTATGGTGGATTTTCTTTTGAAAAGATCTGAACTAAGTCCGGGAGTAGTCTTTAGCACCGAACAGGAGGTATAGTGGATTTGGTACTTCCCTAGAACTACATGCCCCCGTAGGAGCCGAAATTGAGGCTGATTTATATAGTGATCACTAGTGAATGAAAGATTAAGGTCCTACTCTGATGGCAAGGATAGGACAGCTCTCCCCAATGTGGGTTGGACGTTGGACTCCATGTAGCTCACATGGTTTATGTCGGTTATGAGAGACTCCCAATGTGTGTGTGTGTACTCCTCTATCTAAGATGAAAATATATTCGCTTGAAAGACTGAGTTTGAGAAAGCTATTATTTTCGAAAGATTGAAAGGATAGATTCTAAAGAGAATTGTTATGAGATTTGATTGCTTTGATGATTTGAAAATGAGGTGAAAGTGAATTGAGAACTTATTATGATGACTCACATGTTTTACCTGATATATCTTTCTCTCTTCTGATTATGATTATTTTATTCGAGCTAAGTGAGTCATTTATATCAGCATGCATAATTTTATAAACTGTGATGATATTAAGATATTATGTTATATATGCATTGCACCCCCATATGCTCGATACGTTTCTATGGTACTGACCACATATTCATATGTGGGCTACATTTTCTCGGAATGTAGGTACAAGGTATAGTATGCATCTTTAGATCCAGTCAGTTCGCGGCATCCAGTCAGTAGGTGATGAGTTCTTTCGATTCATGGGCTCGAGTCAGTTATGCAGAATTAATAATGTTGTATTTTCCTTATTCAATCATATTGAGTGGGGATAGTCGGGAGTCATGACCCATCTACCTTGAGTCAGTACTAGTAGAGGCTTCATAGACAGTCAGTAGAAGAGGATGTATTCAGTTTCAGTTTTGGTTGTAAAAGCAGAGTTATAATATTGTAAATTCAATTTTGTATCTATCATATTCAGAAAAGAGTTATTTTCCACAAATTTATATAGATTTATACTTTTTATTCAGTTGCTTATGAGTTATACCAGTAGAAGGGTTAGCTTGGGGTCACTTATGACTGTATCTGACAGTCCTAATGAATGATTGTATCTGAATACATGAATATACTGATAATCTGAGATCTGAATATACTGATAATCTGAGATCACTGATAATCTGAATTACTGATAACTGAGTGACTCTATCTGACAGTCCTAATTCCATAAAACTAAACTGAGTTCTATTTTGAAGACTGAGACTGAAACTGAAACTGTCGGAGGTAATCATCTAACCGACATGCCCCAAATAAGATAAGGTAACTGAGTTGGGGTCCAATCTGTAACCCCAATTGGAAAGGTGTCAGTACCATGCCATGGGTAAAGACAACTGTTGTGGAGTCATTAGCGAGTGATCCCTGAGTATGTCAGTCCTATCTAACGGGTGATATCTCATAACCCATGTTAGCTACGTAGTTCTAGATCTTAGGAATTGCTTCTAGGGACCCAGTCCTAACTAACGGGTGTGCCCCCATACCTAGGCTCGCTCGGTGCTGAATATTACTCCCAACTGAAAGACACTTAACTGAGTATACTGAACTAGACTGGACTGATAATAAGATTACTGAGTTTTCCTAAGTTCTATAACTGACTGAGTTCTACTGAGTTCTGTAATGGACTGAGAATATTACTGATCATGATATGACAAATACTATTCTGTAATTGACACTGGCTCTAGGTAAATAGCTAAATTATCGGGTATTAAATACCTCCAGGACTCGATAGCGTGAAAAGTAAAGCAAAGAATAATCTTGAATAACGTAACAATGTTCACTTGGTCTTAATTCATTCATAGAGATATTCCATCAGACATTTGTAATGCATTAACTTGTACATGAATGGGGATTACATGTTAGCATGCTATAATGGCATTTTTTTCATTCTCATAGACAATTTATCAAACACATGGGAAGCATGCTTGGTTCATTAATTCATAAACACTTAGGGTTAATCATGGCTACAACAACCAACTTACAAATTGAAGGGTTCATCATGAATATCATGTAATTCAACACATACTAGGAACAATTCTTGAATCTTGTAGTCTAAATCATGGATTAAAACTCAAACAACATCATGAACATAAATTCAATCTAATTTAAACATGGAAATCATAAATCATAAATCTTGTATTTTGAAAAGAGATTCTTGGGATCCATGGAAGGTAAGGATCCATGAATGAACATCTAACATACCTGAGAAAAAGAGTTCTTGAGGGTTCTTGGAGAGATTCTTGAGGATTGACCTTGATTCTTGAACTAGGGTTTTTGCCTCTTGAGAGAGAATGATTTTAATTTGGAGAAAAACTTAATGAATAATGGTGTAACTAGGTTTATTAGGGTTGGTTTTCGTGTTAAAGGGTGACTAGGGCTATGGAAAAAGACTCAAATACCCTTGGAATGATTTAAAAGCTCAAAACTTAAAACTAGAAATTAACTGAAAAATCCTGATTTGGGCTCTTGGTGCGACGCGGCGCTATCGCGTCGTGTCACTAGAAAAAGGACAATTGGGAAACTGCTTGGTAGCGCGATGTGGTGGTATCACGTTGCCACTTTGTTTGTGAACTGGAAGTGCACCGTGACACGGTGGAATCGCTTTGTACACTGGAAATTGACATTTGTGAATGCGATCTATGGTGCGACGCGCCAATATCGTGGAACAACACTAAAAATTGACAATTGCTATTTTGACAGACTCTGCGACGCGCTACTGGACTGAATGACGATTTTTAGCGACTGAAATTCCACATGTATAAAAGTGTATTAATCTTTAAATCAAGTCTTTGACATTTTTGAGATGAATTTAAGCTAGGTAAAAGTACGGGGTGTTACAATTCTCCTTAACCAATTTAACGGATGTTGATAAGACTAATAAGCAAGATAGCACAAGCAGTATAAGGCCACATATACCAATTGAAGAGTAAGCAATTTTCTTCACTAACCTTTGCACACTGTTTAGCATTATCTTCGAAACTTCCACAAACAAAACATGATTTATTACATCTAGTTGAAGTACAATTAGATGTAGTGTGACCCTCTTCACCACAATTATAGAATGTTACCCAACTCCCACAAGAGTATAAAAATACAAGGAAGAAAACTATTTACATACAGATCTCTCATTTTATGTAGGTCTGTGAGGATCATCAGATTGATCATCAACAATTGGATCATGACTGGGTTCACCTTGGAGATTATCCGTTTGTATATTGCATAGAATATCCCCAACTGCTTTAAGATTTCCCAACAGTAATTTTTTGATTTCAGATAACCCGGACTTTAAAAATTTGTTCTCATCAAGAATCTTTTTAAACTTCTTCGAACATGTGCTTTGAAGTTTCTGCATACACAATACATGAAAAATTAAAAATAATTTATTTAACAGACAAGTTTATAAAAGGTATTATACGAAAAGAACCGATGCATACATCAAGTTTCTGATTTAACACACTAAATCTCTTGTTTTCACTGTCATTATTACTTGGCGGCTCATGCTCCAATAAGGATGCCTCAACCGCACATTTCTATTAACTAAAAAAAATTAACAGAAATTACAATATACACACACTAATTAAAAAATAAAAATAAAATAGGCATACATATTTACCGAAGATTTTGACTTCTTTGACTTAAAAAATTTGACTACTGTTGTGTACTGTGGAGTAGTACATGCCACATAATGCAACATCAGAGGATAGTTTTCTTCAGAGACTATCTGCATATTTTTTTCTCTGTATTTGGAAAAAATATCCCATGTCCATACCATAAATGCATATGAAAACCCAACAAGTTGGTATGATGATCCGACCGTGGTTTTTGTTGATTTCAATGAGCTTTTCAATGAACTTATAGTTCTATCGAAAGACAATTCACCCCATCCAAACTCTCTACACAAATATGCATCCTCCAATATCATAATAAGATTAGCATAGATGACCTTGGTAGGCCTCCCCCCCAACAACACCGTCCTAGAATATATATCTCAGCTAGCTTGACAACGTCTAAATCATTTTGGACTTTACCTTTCCTTGTTTCCATAAAAGTTTTCAAGTCCTCCATTTTTAATTTATCAGCACCATCAAAGTAAGTGTTCAACAGATGATTACCACCTCATTTTTTCCTAATTGATGATAATACATTACTTGAACTTTTAGTCTATAACCCAGTAACAAGACCAAATACATCAAGTTTAAACTCAATGTAACTTCCCTGGACATAAAATGTCATTGAATTCTTCTTGTTACATCTTACTTCCAATAAAAGCAGGAAATGTAAAAACATACCTGATGGATTTAGATTACCTAATTTCATCAAATTCCCAAAAATACCTTTCTCTAACAGTGACAACTGATTGTCATCCAAAAAGCTCATTATAGTTGTATGAAAATTTGAATCTCCTCTCCAATGAGAGTCTGATTTGAACCAATCATTAGGATCAATAAAGTACTCAGCACGATTTGTCTTTCTAGACATGCTTCTGCAGAGTTACAAAGATAAAAACAACTTTCAAATTAAAAATTAACAACAAAACAAGAATCAAGCTACAAAATGAAATTTATTGGATAGAAAAATTGACCCAATGGCTACACAAGACACCTAAAATCCAAACCTAAACGACCTAATGACTAGACAATAATGAGATCAGTGAGTAGAGAAATCAACCAAAATGCATTTTCATCAAGGTGATGTAGATAAAAAAAATAGAGTTTCTATGCATTATAGAATGTGATTCACATAAGAGAAAAGTGATTTTCAGCTCAAAAAAATTGCAAGGTAACAAATACTTCAAATGCGTGCAATAAGATTAAGAAAAAATGAGAGAAAATTACCTAAAGTACAGAGAGCTGAAGGGAAAAAACAAAAACCCTAAAGGTAGAATGCAATTTCACCAAAGGGGAGGAGAGAAATGCGAAGCTCAAGCTTTGAGATGAAATTTTTTTGTAGCTTTATGAAATGTGTCATAAATCCGGAGCTCAAGCTTTGAGATGAAATTGTTTTGTAGCTTTATGAAATGTGTCGTAAATCCGAAGCTCAAGCTTTGAGATGAAATTTTTTTGTAGCTTTATGAAATTTATCGTAAATCCGAAGCTCAAGCTTTGAAATGAAATTTTTTTGGTACAAAATGTACTATATTAATCTGACGCTTTCGAGCTTTGAGATGAAATTTGTTGTAGCTTTGGGATGAAATTTGTCCTGCCTTTAGCTTTGTGCAGAGGATAAATGTATTTTTAATATTTTTTGGTACAAAAATATATTTTTAACTTAAACTTGGTGCAAATAAATTATCTCATTTAAAAAATAATTGATTTTTAATAAAATAATATATCTTAAATTGTGCCTCATGGGCAAACATTAACACTATTAATCTGTATTAAATTAGCTAATGTTCTGCAAGAGGCAAACTTAGACCCAACAAAATAAGTTATGCCACGCGGGTAAGAGTAGACATTATTAGTTTGTATTGACATAATTTAACAATGTCTAACTTACGATGTCTAGTTTTATAATGTCTAACACAGAGTCCACCCAGATAAAAGTTGTCCCCATGGGCAAGAGTTGACTTTGCCTTAAGTCTGTAATGATTTGGCAGATGATCCATAACTCTTTCCCTAGAGGCAAGACTTTTAAATCACAAAAGAACAAGTTGTGCCCCATGGGCAAGAGTTGACTTTGTCTTAAGTCTGTAATGATTTGACAAATGATCTATAACTCTTGCCCTAGATGCTAGACTTTTAAATCATAAAAGAACAAGTTGTGCCCCATGGGCAAGAGTTGACTTTGCCTTAAGTCTGTAATGATTTGGCAGATCATCTATAACTCTTGCCCTAGAGGCAAGACTTTTAAATCACAAAAGATAAGTTGTGCCCCATGGGCAAGAGTTGACTTTGCCTTAAGTCTGTAATGATCTATAACTCTTACCCTAGAGGCAAGACTTTTAAATCACAAAAGAACAAGTTGTGCCCCATGGGAAAGAGTTGACTTTGCCTTAAGTCTGTAATGATTTGGCAAATGATCTATAACTCTTTCCCTAGAGGCAAGACTTTCAAATCACAAAAGAACAAGTTGTGCCCCTTGGGCAAGAGTTGACTTTGCCTTAAGTCTGTAATGATTTGACAAATGGTCTATAAATCTTTTCCTAAAGGCAAGACTTTTAAATCACAAAAGAACAAGTTGTTCCACATGGGCAAGAGTTGACACTAGCATAGTTTGTACTCTATGAAAACTTGATGAACAAGAAAAAATAATGCAACAATTTACAAAAGGATAAGCAAAAATCGTGGCAAATTAGTTGAAAGTAAACACCACCAATTAGAACTTGAGTGACCATCTTTAAACATCATAAAGAAACAAAAGACAAACTTAAATCCTCTTAAGAATTTTTCACATCTTCAGCAGTACAAAATTCATCTTTTATAGAAATCTGATCAAGAGCATCGGGTGGCATTGGAGTTATTAGAGTAAAACTAGGACCATAATTTTCATCTGATACTTCTCACCGCTTTCTTTTACTAGAAAGCAAGTCATCAGGAGGTGTTGAAAGATCAATTTCTCCGCTTTGAAGCTTGGCACAAATTTGGAAACTGGTTTCAAACTTGACTTCATCTTCAAGAATAGGCACATTTTGTTCCTGCATTTCATTCACCACCTTAAAATTTGCAATGCCAACTCCTCGTCCATCACATGGTTTATGTAATCCCTGAATGAGCTCCACAATAGAATCACACTTGGATTCTACAGACTATATGAAAAAAATATTAATAAAGTCAACAACACAATCAACACAATAATTGATAAAATGATGTTGTTTCTATTGAGTAATAAATCTAATGCGAAATTTACCCTAATACGGCTCATAATCCCATCTAAAGAAGTATCAAGATGATTCTTAATAGAAGATGTCACTCTCTGCACGAAAATTGCAAACGAAAAAAAAAAGATTACTAAAGTAAGTTAGAAAATTAATATTGAATTATCATTTGAACAGTAAAATAATAAAGATATATTCAATATTAAAGAAAAAGAGAGTAACACAAAGTGCACCCAGACAAAAGTTGTCCCATGAGCTAGATTTGACTTTAGCATAGTCTTTATTGATTTAGTAAATGATCTATAACTCTTGCCCAAGAGGCAAGACTTTTAGATCACAAAGGAACAAGTAGTGCCCCATGGGCAAGAGTTGACATAACTAATTTGGCAGATGATCTATAACTCTTGCCCTAGAGGCAAGAGTAGAAACAAGTCTATAAGCCATTATTAAGTGCCCAACTTTCCTATCTACTTCAGCAAGTGCTGGAGAACAAGTTGAGTTGTTGAGGATAAGTTGGAGAATATGTGCACAAAGCCAGCTCTCTCCTAAAAGCTAAGCAATAATCACAAAGTGGAAAATCAACAGCCTACCATTAAGTGCTTATTATATGTATGTAAATTAAGTAATAACTGGAACCAATCCAACTAGTTAACGCATTGAAAATGTAAAGAACATGAAGCTGGAGGCTTATAAGAACAATGGCGGAGAAAGGGATCAAAAATCACAAATATATACATTAAATACAAATAGTTTGCCCAATTATATGATCTTCTCACTCTTTTTGAAAATGAAGACCTTAACTCAATAAACTTCCAGTGATTCCACTTTTAATTTCTCATTACAGGTCATGCAAAGTCGTAGATAAGTACAAGCAACAATTCACGGTGTTCCTTTCTCTAATCGTTTTTCTTCACACACAAATGAACAAAATCAACTTCTTCTACTAAAATGAGGTCGTAACTTCTTTATTCACTTTTCTAGTTCTTCACGCTTACGCAATGTAAATGAAGCCTTAACATGGTGTCACTCATAGAAGCAATTCAACATAGTTCAACTAATCAACAACTGAACATAAAATTAAACCAAAATAGAAAAACATGTTTAATACACTCAATAAAACCATAAAACTTCCTTGTGAAAAGATTTTAACGATAACAGGGTAAACAACTAAATGTTCTATTTTTAGCCTTCTAAAGCTAGACGTTCTCGAGATTCAAGTCTGTAAACCAAACTAAACACACTCCTTCGAGAGTCATTGCATTACATGAATTATCAACCTGTGGCATATTTTGGTTATTCAAACACAGATATCAAAAGAATAACAATTACAAGAGCAAGCATTTCCTTGTTGTACCCAAGAGTGAGGTTGTGGGACTGTGGTCAAATAGTCAATAAAGTGTTTGAGAACTATGAGGTTTCATGTCCAAAATCCAGCGAAGACAAAAATACTAGGTGATTTCTTCCTAACTATTCTAGCCTTGGTGGATAGAGTTATCCAGTACTTGTTGTTGGCACGTACCCCACAGATATGGAATATTAGTCAAGGTGTGTGCAAGTTCAACCCATCACCAAGGTCCAGCAACTTCAGCAAGTGTTGGAGACAAAGTTGAGCCGTTGAGGATAAGCTAGAGAAGCTATGCATAAAGCAAGCTCTCTCCTAAAAGCTAAGAAATAATCACAAAATGGCAAATCAAAAGCTTACTATTAAGTGCTTATTATATGTAAATTAAGTAATAAATGGAACCAATCCAACTAGTTAGCTCATTGACAATGTAAAGAACATGAAGCTGAAGGCTTATAAGCACATTGGCCGGAGAAAACGACCAAAAAGCACAAATAGCCAAGCAAGAATCTTATAGAGATGATTTTTGACCAAAATAAAAAAGAACAAAATAAATAAAGTAACACACTAACACCTTTGTCAGCACAGTATCTGGGACACACATAAAAATATGCACAAAACAGGCAAACAAGTTGTCACTGGCCTAACGCAGACACTTTGAACCTTATCTGAAAAATAGTCTTAATCGTACCTCATTGTAAGCTAAGTCTCAAGTCATTTCAGTTTAAAAAAATTAGAACAGAGTGGTCTCGTTAAAGTGTCAAACAAAGTTAACAGAAAAATCTAATTATTGGCTTATTTGACTTCAACATTCATCATTTGTACATAATATTACTAAGTTAGTAGATGATCTATAAATCTTGACATAGACGCAAAGACTGAGCCCCCATAGAAACAAGTAATGCCTCATGGGCAAGAATTGGTCCTGCCACATTGTCTATTAATTAAACAGATGCTCAATAACTCGTTCCCTAGAGGCAAGACTTATCCCACAAAGAAACAACTAGCCCTTATGGATAAGAGTCAATAGTGTTTTGTTCTGTAATGATTTGATAGATCCTCTATAATTCTTGCCTTAGAGGCAAGAATTAGCTCACAATAAACATATTTAAAGGAAGATAGACTGACAAAGAATTCTTCAGACATTGATGTAAAATACATGTAAATGATAAACTGAATTTAGTAGAACCTTACATCAACAATGGTGTCAATTAAGTTTGAAGGCAAAAGTCCCGAAGAATTGGAAGCAACATCCACTGAGAGACGCTCTATTTCTTCAGCAGAAGCAACATCCATTTTTTTTGCTTATCGAGTTTGAAGATTTGAGAGAAGTCCAATGAAGAGAAAGAGGAGCAAGAGAAAGAATGTTTGAGAAAATGAGGAAAAAAAAATGAACAACGAGAAGAGTATTTAAGAAAAATCTGGGGAAAAAAAAGAAAAAAGAAAAATTCAAAATAAAGGTTAAAGACAAACAAATCTTTAAAAAGAGAAAAAAATGAAGAAATAGATAATGGTTGAGAAAAAGGAGAAAAAAATAAAGGTTGAGACAAATAAATTAAAACATAAAAATAAAATTAAAGAAAAAAATAAAAAGTAAAAATAATAAAAAAAATAGAATAATAAATTTAAAGGGAAAAAAAGGTGAAAAAAAAAAGTAGAATAATAAAAGTAAAAGGAAAAATAAAAAAGTAAAAATAATAAAAAAATAAAATTTGAGACTGGTGGTAGTGGGGTCAAATATCTAAAGTCACCCATATTTGTGTCTATGGCATATAATTTCCTGGTAATTGGGGTTAGGGTGGGGGAAGGGGGGGAGACTGGTGGTAGTGGATTTGGTGGTGGGGGTTGACGGGTTTGGGAAGAGAATTAGGGTGTGATGGGGGTTAGAAGAAAAGGAGGGAATTTTTTTTCTATATATTAGTAGATTTTTAAAAAAAAAAAATCACACATTTTTTTCTTTATTTTTTTTTTAAATGCCACATCAGCATTAGGATAAAAATTAATTCACTTTAAAGATGTGAAGGGGGTAAATAAATGTGTGTTAAGTTTAAGTGCTAAAGTAAGTTGAAATGACAAGTTTAGGAAGGATTTGATGCATTATCTCTTATTTTTATCTTAATGTAAGACTTTCATAATGTATGAAAAGGTTGTGGAATTATTACTTTACTAGTTTTTAAAATTAATATGAGAGTTTTAGTACATCCGACTGACAGTTACTTTACTAGTCTTCGAGCTTTTTGATTGCTTTAATAGCCAAGAAAGTAGATTAGTAAGGATAAAAAAAATATAAACATATACTTTAATTTATCATATTTACATACATTTTCACCCTTATAAAGTAACTATAAAAATTTTAACTAATTATGTATCTTTGTTGAATGGATCAGGAGCTAATTATATATCTCGACAGCTCCAAAATCGGAAAAAATATATCATGAGCTAATTTTGTAGCTTTACAAAAGAAAATAAATGTATCTTCATTGAATGTATCGGGAATTAATGTATCTCGATAGATCCAAATTGGGATTTTCAGTAAAAGTATAAAATATCAAAATTTTCTGTAATTAAGCTCCAAACTATCGGGATTTATTACGTTTGCCCAATAAAGAAAGTGGCAAAAACTATTGAATCACAATAAAATTCCACAATTGATTTTCTCAATACAAAGGTAAGATTCCAATAGTTTTTATTTTTGTCATGTTTGTTTTTAGCGAAAAGACATCATTTTTCCCCCGAACTTGTCGTCACAACTCACTTTAGACCTTTAACTTAACATACATTTATTTACCCCCCTTAACATCCTTAAAGTGTATTAGTTTAACCCTTAAAGATGTAATACCACTCTCACAACGGAGAATGTGTTACACGCGCCCACACGTAAGCTCCACATCACTGCCACTTCAGAGCCATGTAAATAATTTTTTTTTTAATTTATATATATATATATATATATATATATATATGTGTGTAAAATAAAATAAAAACATTTGCTTTGTTATTCAGCCACCCCTTCCCCTCCTCCCCCCCCCCCCCCCTTGCCCCTTTCCCTGCTATTCATCCTCCTCCATCAAATCCGTCAAATAAATTCGTTCATCCCCATCCCTGTAAACACTGCCTCCCCAACCCCTTTTTTCTTTCTCTCCTCTGTAAATTTGCAGAGATTCTCTAGCAAATTGGCACTACTTCTCAAACAAATTCATCACACACTATTGTTCAGAATTCTCCCCCGCAAATACAAAATGCAAATAAAATTTAAGCCACCCACGTTTTTCTAGTAAATTCTCTACTACCAAATCTCCTTAAGATATGAAAAATCTTTCACTTTAACTATTTAAGAATTCCAGATTCACTTCAAATCAACTACAAGGTTTAGAAGCCAATGAGATTTTAAAGGTTATTTACTTTTGCCATTGCAAATTCAACATAAAATCACCTGCAAAATGCCGCCTACCCCGCCCCTTTCTTTCTTTCTCATACTCCATTAAAAAAAATCATCCACCCCACCACCCCTGCAAACACCTAAAAAAAAGTTGAAATAATATTCTTTCGAAAATTCAAAACGAGTCAAACTCAATATAATCAAGTTAAAAATCGCAACATTTGGTTGAGACATTTCATCAAATATCTTGAAGTTATCTCTAAAAAGACCTTTTCGACTTCAAGGACTGATCTTTCTCAGGTTTTTCTCCAAATTGTAAGTGTAAAATTTAATGGTAGACTAAAGTAATTGCTACCAATTCATCCATATTTCGTAAATGAAAAAAGGACTGAGTTAGGTATGGCTAATAGATCAGTATGGAATGTGAATTACAAGTGAAGATTGTTTTTATTGCTGGTTTGGACTTGTTGAAAGAAAGGGGAGTGACGATCCAATTCTTGAAGAAGAAAGTTGTGATTATATATATATATATATATAATAATTTAAAAAGTGGGACCATTTTCCTTTTTTAAAATAAATACGCGTTTTTTTTTTCTTTTCTTTTTTTAAAAATTTCACGCCAGCTTTAAGGGGATATTAATTCACTTTAAAGATGTTAAGGGGGGTAAATAAATATGTGTTAAGTTAAAGGTCTAAAGTGAGTTGTGCCGACAAGTTCAAGGAGGAAATGATGTCTTTTCTCTTGTTTCTATTTGTCTCTTTTTCATTTTTCATTGACTTATGTGACTCTTTTAGCATATAAATAATTGTTAAGTGATATATAATTTATTGGTTTAGCTAAATATGGGATACAGACTAATTTTTTCTAGGTTTGATTTGCTTGACTATGAGAATTTTATTTTGTGTTTCGTGTAACTAACATAAGTTCACTAGAAATCTATAAACGTATTTTATTCTTTTCAGATCTTATATATATGAGATTATACTTGATATGTTATTATTATATATGATGATTATTGTAGTGATCATTTTTCTCCTTTTATCTCACATTTATCATATTAATACATGGGATAGAAAATGATTATTGGAATTGTCAGGAGAACTAACATAGAGATTGATAACCAACGTGGGTTGTGGTGTGGTGGTGAGACTACTCCATTCTTAATCAGAGGTCTCGGATTCGAGCCCTCAATATGAAAAAAATCTCATTGGGAGCGTCACCCTTAGAATTGGCCCTACAATGCACGACCCGAATTAGTCGAGATTTCAATGCAGATACCGAACATCGGGTATAAAAAAAAAGACTTAGAGACTGATATATAGCTTATTAAAACTAGCAAGTAGCTTTTGAGACGAATTATTAATTTGTAAGATCATAAAAATTTTAAAGAACTTCGTGTCTAGTTAAAATTAAGACGCTTAAATTGAAACGAAATATTATTTTTAAATGAAATTCACTTAGTCTTTTCTTATTACATTTTTTTGGTTTTTCATTTGGCAGGAAATTGCATGTCATAGACTCAAAAATGTCTTTAAAGAATAACTTTCCTTACTTTTTAAGTATAGTACAAGTATCATTTTACCCCTGTACACCTCAAATATATTTTTAAAACTTTTCATACTTATTTGTCTCCAAATTTTATTTTTTATTATTTTCACTTTTTATTTTTTCTTTAATTTTATTATCCTATTTTTTATTATTTTCACTCTTTTATTTTTTCCTTTAATTTTATTATTTTCACTTTTTATTTTTTCCTTTAATTTTATTTTCATGTTTTAATTCATTTGTCTCAACCTTTATTTGTTTCTCTTTTCTCTTTTTTCCTCAAACATTATCTTTTTTTTCCTTTTTAAAATTCATTTGGCCTTAACCTTTCTTTTTTTTTTTGGTTTTTATCAGTTCTCTTTTTTTTCCCTCATTTTTCTCAATTTTTATTTTTATTTTTTTCTCTCATTTTTTATTTTCTCAATTTTTTAAATTCTTCGCTTTTTTCTTAATCTTTATTTTTTTTTGGCCTTTTTTTTCTAACTCTTTTTTTTTATTTCTCTATTTTGTTTGATCGCTTTTTTTTTCAGTTCTCTTTTTTTCCTCATTTTTCTCAAACTTTATTTTTATTTTTTCTCTCATTTTTATTTTTCTCAATTTTTTAAATTCTTCGCTTTTTTCTTGTTCTTTATTTTTTTTTCTTTTCTTTTTTCTCAATCTTTTTTTTTTATTTCTCTATTTTGTTTGATCTCTTTTTTTTTCTCAACTTCTATTATATTTTGCTAATAAATAAAAAATTGAATAATCCGCAAAAGTATCTTCTTTTTTTGACGTCAAAGCAAATTTAAGGGCATGAATTGTTGTTACGAAATTCTTTGAAAATTCTTGAGATAAGTCGTGTCTCTAAGGCGAGAGTTGTAGAATATCTCATAAATAAAGGCATAATGTGGTAGTGTCAACTCTTGCACATGGGGCATAATTTATTATTTGAAAGTCCTTGAGTTAAGTCTTGCCTCTAAGGCAAAAGTTATAGAACATCCCATAAATGAAGACATAACGTGGCAGTGTCAACTCTTGTCTGTGGGGCATAATTTGTAGTTTGAAAGTCTTTGAGCTAAGTCTTGTCTCTAAAGCAAGAGTTGTAGAACATATCATAAATGAAAATATAACGTGGTAGTGTCAACTCTTGCCCATGGGGCATAATTTGTAGTTTGAAAGTCCTTGAGTTAAGTCTTGCCTCTAAGGCAATAGTTGTAGAACATCTCATAAATGAAAATATAACGTGGTAGAGTCAACTTTTGCCCGTGGGGCATAATTTGTAATTTGAAAGTCCTTGAGCTAATTAAGTCTTGCCTTTAAGGCAAGAGTTGAAGAACACATCTCATAAATGAAAACATAACGTGGTAGTGTCAACTCTTGCTCATGGGCCATAATTTATAGTTTTAAAGTCCTTAAGCTAAGTTTTGCCTCTAAGGCAATAGTTGTAGAACATTCCATAAATGAAAACATAACGTGGTAGAGTCAACTCTTGCCCATGGGGCATAATTTGTAGTTTGAAAGTCCTTGAGCTAATTAAGTCTGGCCTCTAAGGCAATAGTTGTAGAGCATCTCATAAATGAAAATATAACGTGGTAAAGTCAACTCTTGCCAGTGGGGCATAATTTATAGTTTGAAAGTCCTTGAGCCAAGTCTTGCCTCTAAGGCAATAGTTGTAGAATATCTCATAAATGAAAATATAACGTGGTAGAGTTAACTCTTGCTCGTAGGGCATAATTTGTTGTTTGAAAGTCCTTGAGTCAAGTCTTGCCTCTAAGGCAAGAGTTGTAGAACATCTCATAAATGAAAACATAATGTGCTAGAGTCAACTCTTGCCCGTGGAGCATAATTTGTTGTTTGAAAGTCCTTGAGCTAAGTCTTGCCTCTAAGGCAATAGTTGTAGAGCATCTCATAAATGAAAATATAACGTGGTAGAGTCAACTCTTGCTCATGGGACATAATTTGTTGTTTCAAAGTCCTTGAGCTAAGTCTTGCCTCTAAGGCAATAGTTGTAGAGCATCTCATAAATGAAAACATAACGTGGTAGAGCCAACTCTTGCCCGTGGGGCATAATTTGTTGTTTGAAAGTCTCTGAGGTAAGTCTTGCCTCTAAGACAATAGTTGTAGAACATCTCATAAATCAAAATACAATGTGGCAGTGTCGACTCTTACCCATGAAACATAACTTGTTATTTGAAAGTCATAAGTCTTGTCTCTACAACGTAGTAGTGTCAACTCTTGCCCATGAAACGTAGCTTATTGTTTGAAAGTCGTAAGTCTTGCCTTTATAATGTGATAGTATCAACTTTTGCTCATTAGATGTAACTTGAATGGAAGAAATCGAAGAAAAGAACAAAAATAATAAAAATTGTGGAAAAAGAAGAAAATGAAGAAAAATATTAAAAAAATAAAAATCAAAGAAAATGTAGAAGTTGAGAGAGAACAATAAAAAAATAAAGGTTGATAAAAAAAAAAGATTAAATAAAAACAAAGGTCGAGAAAAATTTAAAAAGAAAAAAATCATAGAAAAATAAAAAAAAAGTTTTTCTTTTTATAATAGTAGACGTTGAAAGGTGTAAAGAAAAAAAAGTAAGGGTTGAGAAAAAACAAAAAGAACAAAAAAAACAGGAAAGAGAAAAAAAAAGAGGAAAGAAAAAAATAAAAAAAATATAAAAGAAAAAAGAAAAAAAAAGTTGAGAGGAAAAAAAGGAAAAAGTAAGGGTTGACAAAATTAAAAATAAAAAGAGAAAAGAAAAAAGAAAAATCAAAGTAAAATTAAAAAGAGAAAAAAACAAAAGTTGAAAGACATAAATATGGAGTTGTTATTCAATATGAGGATTATTTATATAATTTACTCCATTGATCACGAGCACTTTTGTCCAAAAAAATATTAGTTAATAGGTAAAGACTATTTTAAGGAAGCTTTTTTATTTGGGCTAAAATTTGAAAGTCACCCCAATTTGGATCTATTTTTTAGATTCACCCTTCATTTGGTGTCCGGTACTCGTATTGAAGCCCAATTAATTTAAACTCACGCTATGTAGGTTCCATTCGGGGAAAACAGTTCCTATCAAGAATTTTTTTTATATTCAGAATTCAAATCCGAGACCTCTAGTTAATGGAAAAGCAGCTTCATCCGCTGCACCACAGTGGTCTTTTCTTGTCGCATTGTTCCATTTATTAATATGACAAACAGCATATTAAGACTAATATCTTATCAAAACCATAATGTATCATTTGAAACAATTAATAAAAGAGTTTTAAGAGGAATATTGATGTGATATCATCTCTGGCAAGTGGCAAATGATAATTCAATTACTTAGAGACCTCTACTACTATGATTTACAAGTATTTACTTTTCTGTTTTCCTAATTCGTAGTACTTATCATGAATGTGTTGGAAGGTTTTGTTTGGTACTTGAATTATTAGCTGCTCTAGTTAATCATTTTTTTATTTTCTCATACGGTGTCCTATGCCCGCAATATTGGAGCTTCGAGTAATTCAGCTTGTGTATTGTAGGGTTCATTCTGGGGATGACACTTTCAAATAGATTTTCTTCATATCTAGGATTCGAATTCGAGATCTCTGGTTAAGAATGAAGTGTAACAAATCACTACTTAAACTATAAAACACTTATTTTCTAAGTTAAACAATACTCCCTCTGTCTCAATTAATTGATCATTTTCTTTTTTACATACATGTTAAAAAATATAAATAAAACGGTAATTTTATCATAACATTCCTTAAAAACTTTTTGCTAACTGTACAAATAAGTGTGAATACTTTCAAAAAAAATTAATTGCAAGGATAATATGAAAAAACTTAATTAATACTTTCTTGATTTAGTAAGGTGGACAACTACTATGAGACTGAGTTCAGACGGAGTAAAAGTTTTGCAAATTATATCTATTTATATAATTTGAAAGCAAATACATGAAAAATTTATTATTTAAACCATGGTTAGAATCCTACTTTAATTAATTAAATCTTAACCATTAATTTTAACTTATGTCATGTGTCTCTCATCCGAGTAAGAACTTGGAAAAAATGGAGAGAATAAAAATGGAGAGGAGCCCAATCCTAAATATATATAGCCTTTTCCTAGCCAACACCGTATAGGGTTTAAAAAGCACTTTTAAAACTATGAGGATAGCTAATTGCTTTGATTTTCAGGCAAAAATTTAAAATTTTTAACGTTAATACGTATGTTCGAACCTTTCAAACACACACGACATCTAAATTCAAGATCCGTCATCGTTACGATGTGGCTATGAGCTGGTTCCACGTACCCATAGTCATCCCTAGACCCCAAAAAAACAGAATTAATCTGTCTTTTTCACGTTTCTTTTTTTATTTTGTTTTTAAATTATTTGGTCAAGATCTACAGATGATATTTATGTTTTCTTACAAACAAAAATGAGTAATGAATTTGGACATAAAACAACGTAACGTGGAGGGTCCCAACAATGAATGTAGACATAATATATTAGTAGTACATACACGCGGAAAATCGATAAAGAAAAACAAACGTTCAATTATTTATTTCTGATTTGTGTCATATTTTGATTTGTATATCTACTAAAATAGACTAAGTATAGTACTCCCTTCGTCTCAAATTACCCGTCTCAAATTTCTTAATTTAATTTTTTATTTTATTTATCTTTTTTCATTAATCAAGAAGAGACAAAAAAAAAAAAAAGACTCAAATATGTCATCAGTTAAAAGTTTGGCTCATTCATGTCATCGCCGTTATAAAATCGGCTCATCCATGCCATTAATTTTTAACGGTAGTTTTTAAAAATAGCTTTGCCACGTGGCCTTTTATTAAAGGTCCACGTCATTAATTAAAATAAGAAAAAAGACTCAAATATGCCATTGAACTATCAGAAATGACTCATTTATGTCATCAGTTAAAAGTTCAGCTCATTCATGTCATCGTCGTTATAAAATCAGCTCACCCATGTCATTACTTTTTAATGGTGCATTTTTTAAAATTGTTTTTTATGTGGCCTTTTATTAGAGGTCCGCGACATTAATTAAAATAAATCAATGTTAATTTCAAATATCTTAGATCCATTAAAAACAACCGGTTCATTTAACATAACCCGACCCACACCCACTAAAATATTTTTTTTCCAACAACAACAACTATTTTTCTGATCAGAAGAAATAGTGATTGATGTATATCCTTTGGCTATTTCTAGTTGATTCTAAATCATTATAAATGTTATGTTTAACAGAAACCTAAAATATTCTATCCTACATTTTAATTCCAGTAACTCCGATGTATACTCCAAAGTTGTAAGAAAATAATTCAATGAACGATTAGGACAAACAAGAAAAAGAAAGAGGCATACCAATAGAGTTTCTCCAATATTCTCCCATCACGAATTAGGGGAGCATACATTATTGAAAAATCATTGCTAAATAATGGCTTAAAAGAAGTCTGTTATCCCAACTATCCCGCCATGTATATGGGATAACTTCTCCCATCACGAATTAGTGGAGCATACATTGTTGAAAAATCATTTTCAAATAACGGCTTAAAAGAAGTTTGTTATTTCAATTATCCCGCCAAGTATATGTGATAACTTCTTCCATCATTATGATAATATATATGTTGGAATAAATAATCTCGAGACTAACTAATTTCAAATATTTTGAAATAAATATTGATTTCTTTTAATTAATGGTGTGGACTTATAATAAAATACCACATGGCAAAGTTATTTTAAAAATTCATCATTAAAAAGTAATGACATATGGCATGGGTGGGTTGATTTTATAACGTTGATGCCATAAATAAGCCGAAATTTTAACTGATGGCATAAATGAGTCATTTCTGATAGTTCAATGATATATTTGAGCCTTTTTACTTATTTTAATTAATGAAGTGGACCTCTGATAAAAGGTCATGTGGCAAGGCTATTTTTGAAAACCACCGTTAAAAAGTAATGGCATGGATGAGCTGATTTTGTAACGGCGATGGAATGAATGAGCTCAACTTTTAACTGATGGCATAAATGAGTCATTTCTGATAGTTCAGTGGCATATTTGAGCCTTTTCCCCCAAAAAATTATGTTTTACCCTTTGCATTAATTATTTTTTCTTCAAATTAAAATATAAACATCATTTAATAGGGTTACTATTGTAAACTAGTTATGTTATTAATTATTTTTCTTAATCAATGTGTCATCTCAATTTGGGACGGGTAATTTGAGACGGAGGGAGTACTTAAATAGACAAACAAATTTGTGAGACATTTTTATAATATTTAAATAATATACGACTCTCTTCTTTATACATAAGTTATTATTTCATTCCTTCTCATTTATGCGACATTATTTTCTTTTTAATCGGTTTAAAAAAAACGTCACCTTTCTATTTATAGAAAGAATTTAACTTTACGAGGTGATTTACAGCCACAAAACCTTTTTTTAAAAAATAAAATTAAATTTCATCATATAAATTGAGATGGAGCAGAGTATTGGATATTGTTTAAATGAATCTAGATATAGTTATCATTTTATTGTAAATAGACGCAGAGAATGTTTAAATAATACATGACTCTTTTCTTTATACGTAAGTTGTTATTCCATTCCTTCTCATTTATGTAACACTATTTTTTTAATCGCTTAAAAAAAAGGTCACCTTTTTATTTTCAGAAAGAATTTAACTTTACGAGGTGATTTACAGTCACAAAACCTTTTAAAATTAAATTTTGTATCAAGTCAAATAATATCATATAAATTGAGACGGAGCAGAGTATTGAATATTGTTTAAGTGAATCTTAGACATAGTTATCATTTTATTGTAAATAGACCCAGAGAATGTTAAATAATACACGACTCTCTTCTTTGTAAGTAAGTTATCATTCCATTTCTTTTCATTTATGTGACATTATTTTTTTTTAATCAGTTTAAAAAAATGCCACTTTTCTATTTTTAGAAAGAATTTAACTTTACGAGGTGATTTACAACCACAATTTTTTTTAAAAAAAAAAATTAACTTATATTTTGTGTTAAGTCACATAATATCATATAAATTGAGACGTAGCAGAGTATTGGATATTATTTAAATGAATCTAGACATGTTATCATTTTATTATAAATAGACGCAGAGAATGTTTAAACAATACAAGACTCTCTTCTTTATACGTAAGTTATTATTTCATTCCTTCCCATTTATGTGACACTATTTCCTTTTTAATCGGTTTAAAAAAAATGTCACCTTTATGTTTTTAGAAAAAATTTAGCTTTACGAGGTGATTTACAGCCACAAAACCTTTTTAAATTCTTTTTAAAATTAAATTGCATGTCAAGTCAAATAATATTACATAAATTGAGACGGAGCAGAGTATTGAATATTGTTTAAATGAATCTAGATATAGTTATCATTTTATTATAAATAAACGCGGAGAATGTTTAAATAATACACGACTCTCTTCTTTATACGTAAGTTATTATTCCATTCTTTTTCATTTATGTGACACTATTTTCTTTTTGACTGGCTTAAAAAGAAAATGTCACCTTTCTGTTTTTAGAAAGAATTTAACTTTACGAGGTGATTTACAGTCACAGAAATTTTTTTTAAATTCTTTTTTAAATTAATTAATTTCATATCAAGTCAAATAATATCATATAAATTGAGATGGAGTAGAGTATTGAATATTGTTTAAATGAATCTAGACATAGTTATCATTTTATTGTAAATAGACGCGGAGAATATTTAAATAATACACGACTCTCTTCTTTATACGCAAGTTATTGTTTCATTCCTTCCCATTTATATGACACTATTTTCTTTTTAATCGGTTTTACAAAAATGTCACCTTATATTTTTAGAAAGAATTTAACTTTACAAGGTGATTTATAACCACAAAACCTTTTTAAAATTCTTTTTTAAATTAAATTTCGTATCAAATAAAAAAATATCATATAAATTGAGACGAAGTAGAATATTGGATATTGTTTAAATGAATCTAAACATAGTTGTCATTTTATTGTAAAAGACGTGGAGAATCGTTAAATAAAAACTCATTCAATTATTTATTTTCCGATTTCTGACATATTTTGATTTGCATATCTACTAAAATAAACTAAACAAATTTGTGTAACATTTTTAATGTTTAAGTAATACACGTCCCTGGTATATATATATATAAATTAGGAAAAATTACAGAAACTAACATCCTTAAGATTATAATTACAATAAATAATAACACTTCTTTAAAATTACAACTTATAGCAAAAATAGCAATATTTTACCCATTTCATAGTAATAGAAGAATATGTATTTTTCAGTTGTGCATATGTATTTATGAGTAATACATATATATTTGTATATGTATTTATATAACAACATTTTATTTAAATACAAAATATAATTTGTTATTTTTCGCAATTATGAAACTGTTACTATAAAAGTTATAATTAAGACTACAGAGTTGTTATTTTTGAAATTTTCCCTATAAATTATACGTATAACTTATTTAAAATATTTTCAGATCTCAAACTTAATTAAGACAGGTCAATATGATCTGATAGGACATGTAACATCTACATGAATAACATATCAACACGACTAGAGTTGGAAGTTCTCCTTCGTTGCGAATTTGAATTTAATTGAATTTCGATGTAAATATTAAATAAATAAAAAAATATGAATAGTAATTTATTACATTTTTTTCATCAATCTGTTTAAGCAATATTATACTAATGAATTTAAAGTTGGTTGTTTGATATGTAGTTGATTTGAAGGTGAATCATGTAAATACTAAATTTTGTAAAAATAATATCATGTTTGTTAACTGATTAATTATTAATACCGACTTAATTAAAAATCCCCTATTGTTCTTAAGTTAATAAAGATAATCTTTATCCTTTTTTATAAAATAATTAGGGGTCGTTTGATACTTAGATGAGATAAAGAGGAATATTCATGAGTTAGGACTATTTTATCGCACTTTTCATATGGAGTTGTAATTTCACAGTTTTAGTACAAATAATAAGATAATGTACTATCAAAATTAGTTAATACCTCACATAAATATGAGATAAAATTAATCTCAATTTTTTTTTTTCTTTATTCCACTTATAAAACGCTCCTTAAGGTGCATCGAGATTTAAATAAAGAATATTTTTGTTGTAATTATATTCCTACTTGTTGGGACATATGTCTATGAGCACAACTATATATAGTCTTTGGACTGATTCACCATGCCAAGTCACCTTGGGTCCCAGTGGGACCTACAAGTTGTCTTCTTTTTTTTTTTCTTTTTTTTTTTTTTTGTACTAAATCTTACCTCTATGATTGTGATAGGATTTTATCATTTATTTTTATGTATTGATTTATTTTTTATTGGCTCCGTTCATTTTAATTGATCATTTTATTAAAAATAAATATCTTATAGTATTAGTTAATTATTTATTAAATTAAGATAGAATTAACTAATTCTTTTTCTATTTTACTCCTATAATTAATAGTACAGTGAATAATTATAATTTTAATGTCATATCATTAATATGGATAAAAGGAGGAAATAATAAAATTTATTATTTAAGTTATAATTTATTAATCACTGTATAAAATGAAATATATCCAATTAAAATGGGACAAAGAGAGTATTGATCTTTCTAAATACTACTAGATGTGGAGGCCCGTGTCAACACGGGCTCAATATATGTTATTTTTTAATCACATATGTGATATAAATGAAATTTAGATAATTAAACATATTTTTAATATGCTTTAGATATTTTAAATTGTTAATTATCGTAATTTATAATATCTTTTATGTAATTTTTAAATAATACATGTTAATCTACTTGTTCAAACTTTTGTGACATCGATAGTCAATTATATTTTTAGAATAATTTAAGTTTCTAATTATTGAGATTTATAATACCTTTTTTTATTTCAATTTAAGTGGCACAAATATAATTTCTAGAGTCAACCAAATATTTTATATATTTTTTTAAAAGAAAGTTTTTATGTAACATATGATTTTTTTTAGATACTTTAACTTGTTAACTATTGTAATTTATAATACTTTTTATGTAATTTTCAAATAATACATGTTACTCTCCTCGTCCAAACTTTTGTGGCATTGATATTCAATTACATTTTTAACTATTCCAATTTAAGTGGCGTTGATATAATTTTAAGAGTCAACCAAATATTTTATATCTTTTAAATCTTTAAGTTGTTAATTATTATGATCTATAGTATTTTTTATGTATTTTTTAGAATATATAAAAGATTAATTTTTTTAAGATATTTTAAACCGTTAAATATTGTAATTTATAGTATATTTTATGTTATTTTTAAATAATATATGTTACTCTCCTTGTCTAAAATTTTGTGGTATTGATAGTCAATTATATTTTTAAAAAGGTTTAACTTTTAAATTACTGTGATTTATAATACCTTTTTTTCTATTACAAATTAAGTGACAATGAATAATTTCGAGAGTCGGCCAAATATTTTATATCGTTTAAATTTTTTAAGTTATTAAAAAAAATGAAGGCAAGGAAAAGGACCTATGAAGTTATGTCAAAACAGGCAGATTAACCTTTAAATTTTTTAAATTATCAATTATTGTGATGTATAGTATTTTTTTTACGTATTTTTTTAAATATATGATAGATATTTTTTTTTTGATATTTTAAGCTATTAACTATTGCAATTTATAATACGTTTTATTAATATTCAAATAATATATATTATTCTCCTTGTCCAAGCTTTGTTGGCGTTGATAGTCAATCATATTTCTTAAATAATTTTTTTAATTATTGTGATTTATAATATTTTTACTTTTATTTCAATTTAAGTGGCACAATATTTAGATGGTCATAATAATTACTTAGGGATGATATAGTAAAATCATGATTGAAGCAGCAAAGTAGACATGTCTTAAATGATTTATAATAACTAATTAGAAGTGCTATAACAAAATTATTATAAAAAATTATGTGTGGAAAAAAATTAAGTAGACCTCATATATGACGTCAAGTTAATTCAACATTAAATATTATTAGCTTTTTAATACTTAAATGATTCTATAATAATTTTTTAAAATTATTTTTTTAATATTAATTTTTTAATACTTAGATGACGTATAATAATTGATTAGGGGTGATATAGTTAAATTATGGTTGAAGCAACTGAAGCAAGCATGTCATAAATGTCTATTTTACTTTTTTTTTAATTAAATATTATTAATTTTCCAATACGTAGAAGACATATAATAATTAATTAGGGGCGATATAGTAAAATTATGGAGCAAGCAGCTAAACGGTCGACAAGCAGGACGCCCGAAAGCTGCACACTCCCTCTCATATTCACTCTTATTATATAGAGAAAAGTAATATCTTTTAAATATTTTAAGTTATTAATTATTATTATTATTATTGATAGTATTTTTAACATCATTCAAATAATTATCCCAATTTATGCAACATCGCAAAAAATTTGAGAAGCAATTAATTTTTTTATCGTGCCTTTTAAATATTTAAAAATTATTACTGTGTATAGTATTTTTTTACGTAAATTTAAAATAAATATAAATAGTTCTAAAAAAATCCTCAAATAATAAAACATGGAACTTTGAGAAGCTTAGTTGTCATTTTTAAAAAATGACCGAAAGTTCATCATTCACTCTTATTCGTTTTCCAAATTGACTCTAAGCTCATCTAGAAAATACAAGTGGGAATTTGAGGAGCTTATTTATCATTTTTATAGTTGATTCTAAGCTCCTGCCATTCTTACTTTTACGTTTTTTAAATATTTTAAGTTGTTAATTATTATTATTTATATCATTTTTAAATAGTTATCCCAATTTAAGCGACGCTGCAAAAAAATTGAGAAACAATCAATTTTTTATCATGCTTTTTAAATATTTTAACATTAATTATTATAATTTATAATTTTTTTAATGAATATTTGAAATAAATATAAGTAATTTTAGAAAAATCCTCAAATAATAATAAATGAAACTTTAAGGAACTTGGTTGTCATTTCTAAGAAACGAGTCTAAGCTCCTCATTTTAATTTTTAGATTGTTAATTATTATTTTTATATCCTTTTCAAATAGTTATCCCAATCTAAGCAACAATGCAAAAAATTTGAGAAGCAATCAATTTTTTATCATGCTTTTTAACTATTTTAACATTAATTATCATAGTGTGTAATATTTTTTTATGTAAATTTTAAATAAATATAAGTAATTTTAAAAAAATTCTCAAATAATAATAAATGAAACTTTGAGGAGCTTAATTGTCATTTTTAAAAAACGACCCTAAGCTCCTATTTTAGTCCTCAAAAAATAATAAATGAAACTTTGAGGAGCTTACTTGTCATTTTTAAAAAACGATCCTAAGCTCCCCATTTTAGTTTTTAAGTTGTTAATTATTATTAGTTATAGTATTTTTTTTATATCATTTTTAAATAGTTATCCCAATTTAAGCAACACTGCAAAAAAATTGAGAAGCAATCAATTTTTTATCATGCCTTTTAAATATTTTAACATTAATTATTATAGTGTATAATATTTTTTACATAAATTTTAAATAAATATAAGTGATTCTAAAAAAATCCTCAAAATAATAATAAATTAAACTTTGAGGAGCTTAGTTGTCATTTTTAAAAAACGACCCTAAGCTCCTCATTTTAGTCCCTATTCATGCTTATTATATAGAGTATAAACCAACAAAAAAACATTTTTAAAAATAGGTTTCTTTTCGAAGTTTGATCAAAAAAATGATAAGAATGAATATATTTTTTTCAGTGGGTGTTGATTTTATTCAAGATACAACTCAGTAAATTACAAACAATAAAAAATCATAGTCGACAATATATTAATATATTTTTTAAACAAAGAAAGACTAGATATAATTTTTTTTTAACTAGATCTAGGCATATAATAAGCTTCTAGATTGGAATATCTTATTATTCTACTCTTAATATTCCACCATTGCCCATTGGTAGGTCAAACTTGTCCTAGAATTATTTATTTTTAAAAAAGAGATTACATATTGAAGCAAGTTGGTTGTCATGTAACTGGTTCCAGTGAGGCATAACTTGGCTCCAATACTTTTTTTTTTTCAAATCAAGAAACCACATTCCTTATTTTTCGGGTGTGCATTTGGTAAATTTATTAATGTGTAATTGCTCGTAAATTACATAAGAAATTTAAATCACATTACCATATTAGAAGGCCTAGTGTAACGAAAGCCTAGTGTAACGAACTTGTTTGAGAAGGCATTGACAACGAAAATTGATGTATCATCTGGTGCACCAATTTAACCACAGCTCAAAGGTCTCATTTTAGGTTTTCATTATTTTTTACTTTACTTCATAATTCAACTTGTGTTTGTCATTCTCCCTCTTATATATAAAGAATAAAATAAAGGGCAGTTGCATTACTACTATTGATTTAAATTTGAAAAATTACAAATCACATAAAATCATAGGTGTAAAATTGTTTCTTATTTTCCCACTAGATTCAACTTGCGTTAAGATATAACCACTTGAGGTATGTTTAAAGTAAAAAGAAGAAAAGAAAAAGAACCCACATATATTTAATGCTAATTTATCTATGTGTGCACACTTACTAATAGAGTATAATGGTAGGAAGTAAAATTCAAAAATATTTTTCTGAAAAATATTTAGTTTCTTGTGTTTGGTATATATTCCCTATTATCGATTATGAGAGGTGAGGATGGGTCTACATGGATGTGACTTATGAGTGAACATGCTGTGTGTTCAAGGATCGGAAAAACATAATATATGAGGCCATCGTATCGAACACACCCCACATATAAAACTTTGTCATATCAGACTGGATATTTCAATTTAATAGACATGAGCTACGAATAAAAATTCGAAATCACGATTTCGAAATTTAAATCATGCTTTTCAGAAAATATGATATTTAAAGTTATGATCTAAGTTACATGTCTAAACACTAATTTGATATCATAATTTTATGTCACATACCTAAAAGCCTACTTTATTTGATAATATTTGATAGAGACCAGTTAGAACTAGTAGTTATACCATTCATTACCAACATATGATGTGGTAGAATGCTTGAATTCGATGTTCGAGTTTTGGATATGAAAAAAATTCCGCTGGAAATTCATCTCTAGAAATAGGTGGTACCGGTGCGGAAGCGGAACCAAGATTTGCGCTATAAAGAGTTCAAAAATATGAACAAGTAAACACACACGAAATTGAACATCGTCCAAACATCTATTATATAACATTAAAATTAATTTTAACCACATATAAACAACGTAATTTTCTATTAATTCAGATGAAACCCTTGATCCTGCTTAACTCCTATCCATACGATACGCATAGAATTAGTTGTTGTTGTTATCCCAAAGTTGATAACATGAAAGGAACCAATCTTGGTCATATGCAAGAGTCATGAAAATAAGTACTATAAGTGGTCCATCTATACTTTGTGTCATCATTTTCTACAAATTATATGTACATTACTCATAAAAATATTACTGCTCTACTTAAAAAATCAAGAATTACCATATCATATCACCAGCACAGCAATAATTTGCCTTCTATATCTTCTTAATATATAGTACTTTCAAGAATATCTCTGTTCATTCCTGAAAACATTTTTGATCAAGAATAACAAACACCCTTTTGAGATTCATAGCTGATAAAGTAAGGTTTTATTTTCTTTAAATAATTATGGAAACTTTGTATATATATTCTTCATATATAGAAACTACTTCATTTTGTATATACATAATAGTAAATTTGTCTTTGGAAAGTTGAAATTTTACCCCCATAATTTCAGGGATATACTGTTTTTTGTCTCTCTTTTACTTTTGGTTTGTTAAGGAAAGTCTTAGTAGTTCAGTTGGTCGACTGGCTGAACTTTCAACCTCGTTGGTGAAGGTTGGATTCCGCACCTAGATTCTGATTTGAACTGTATCTTATCTTCCTTTTATAATCTTTATTTTTGAATGAAAAAGATTCTTGCCTTTTCAAACTTTGGACTTTCTTTTTTTTTGTGTTGCCACTAATTTACGTGTGTAATTCTTGTTTTGCATCTTATTTGCACAGTATAATTTTTCGACGAAGGAAGAGTTTGATACACTGCCTTTAATATGCATATATATTCATATCTTAGCAAGACATTTTGCTTGTAAAGATTTAAAAATGCCACCAAATTTTGTTGATGATTTGTTAGTAGTTTCCATTTAGAGTTTTGATTGTACAGTCTTTAATGGAGAAAATGAATCTCTAAGGAGATATTTTTGTGTTAAGGGGTTGAGGAATTTGTGTTATGCAGAGTTTTTGAAGGTTTAAAGAGAGACAGAAGATGAAGAATTCTGTCTCTGAACACAGTTTCTATATCGAGAGCGACGAAGAGGATGATCATCAAGAGAAGCAATTGGATAAATCTCAAAATGGAGATGGGAATGAATCTGATTCTTCAAATTACTCTAATGATGAGGATGATAATCGGCTCGAGAGCAAACCTAGCTCCTTCAACCCTGCTTGGCCTCAGAGTTATAGGTATTCACAAGATTTCCTTTTGGCTCATTTCAATGTCTTGAGTTGGAATAGATGTTTGAATCATTTGGCTTTTTGAGTTTTTTTTCCTTTTCTGGTAGCATAATGAGGTTTAAATTCTAATCCCTCCGTTTCAGTTTGTTTGTCTGGTCTTGACTACACGGAGTTTAAGAAAGTAAAGAAGACGTTTTAATCTTGTGATGTTAGACTAAAGATATGTAGAGTGTACCAAATTCCCTTTAATCTTGAGGTCTTAAACATGCCACGTGGAAAGTTAGAATGAAAGAGTTGTGAAAGAAGGGAAAGAGGCATTCTTGTAAACGGACTAAACAGGAAAGTAAGACAAAAAAATTGAAACGGAAGTAGAAGTACCGTTTATCTTGTGTCGTAGTATTCTTAAGTGCGCTGAAATGGAGCAACGTGGTCAGTGAGGATTCTTATGGTCGATTGAAACTTGCTTGGATTGAGTTGTTGTCGTTGTTGTTGTTTGGTAGCATAATGAGGTTTCTCTGTTCATTGAATGATACTTTTTCCATTATGAACTGTGTCAAAAGATGAATCGTTTGACATAAACTCACGGGTGCCATCGTAGTTCCAGTTCTTGAATGAGTACTAGTTACATTTCACTTTTCACCTGGTTCCTGCTTTCATATAAGGTAAGGTAATTTTCAGCTTTGGGATGGGTGGTATCTTTCAGCTCCGTTAAGCGAATGTTAAATTTTTGTGATATGTTCCATCCATTGTCATCTAGTCTCAAATTTTCAGTAAAATACATGAACTGATTTGTGATCTTAACCATTATAATTCTTGTTTTATACTCCGTACCATTTATCCATGATGAATTAAACATCGCCACAGAAATTGTTGGATTTGATATTCAACTGCAATGTGGCTTAAGAGTTACTGGCCTTATGTCAGAAGCATTCTTAGTTAACGAGTTTCAAGTTCAAAAAGTTTAAATCGCCACCGTATTACTCATCAATGGTCTTCAACCAAGACATGGTTTTGGTGCTGATGATCGTGTCTCTGATGAAAGCAACCAGTAGAGGTTGTCGAAATGGGAAGGAGACGGGTGTGTATAATTTAGTATGGCTGAAACCTCATAGTTCCTATCACTGGCGTTCACGTGGAAATTACTGAAAGATAAAACCTAATGTGTCACTTTATTATGCTGGATTTTCCTCCACAAGATATTCAATATGATTCCTGATGCACGTTAAAGGTGCTTTGCGCGTGGTTCCATGGTTAACAAGCAGTCAATCATTAGCTGTGATCTCTACTGAAGATGGAAAACTTTTCTCCAGAGTGCTGCTTATCTCTACGGAGTTTCATCTAGTTTGCAGTGTCTCCTCTAATCTTTGTGAAACACTTCTTGTAGGCAATCTATGGACATATACAGTAGTGTGCCCTCACCAAATCTTACCTTCCTGGGGACACCTTCATTAACACGTTTAGGCAGCTCGTTCCTTTCCTCATCGCTCACAAGGAGACACACTCCTGAAGTGTTGCCCTCTCTTCATAAGCCTCTCATACCGCAAGCAGAAGAGGACCGAGCATCACAACGGCGTAGCTCTCATACTTTGCTGCCTCCTCTTCCATCAAGAAGATCTGCGATTAAGAAATTTCCTGATGAGAAATCGGTTGCACATGAATTCCCAGTTTCCCGTCAAAGTTCCTATGGCCAAGGGGTCCTAAACGGTTAGTTCTATGAGCACAGTCTCATGTAATCGATAGTACAGATAGTACATTGAAGGTCTGTGAGCAACATATGTTTTACACATGCCTCGTTTTGTTTTTATTCAGGTATTAACGTTCTATGTGGAGTAGGAATCCTTTCTACACCTTACGCTGTGAAGGAAAGTGGATGGGCAGGGCTTTCTATATTATTCATCTTCGGTGTGCTTTCTTACTATACTGGCATTCTCCTGAGATACTGCTTAGACAGCCAACCAGGTCTTGAGACTTATCCGGATATTGGCCAGGCAGCTTTCGGTACAGTGGGAAGAATTATCATATCAGTATGTTCTATTGACTTTCAGTTGTCCTTGCACTTCAACTATATTAACTCTCAAATAAGATTATGTAAGGCGCTTGATAACGGGGATATAAAGATGATAAACAAAAACCCGTATTTTCATATTTTTGTCCAATCATCTCATTCGATACATAATTAATGTTTAGACTAGCTACATATTTGACAGTTTAAGCATAAGTATACAAGAATCACCGCTTCCTGATGCTGATTCTTTTCTTCTTCTATGTATTTGTGGATGCAGATAATTTTATACGTGGAGTTATATGTAAGTTTTATGTTGCCTACATGTTGTCCATAATGTCATTAGTCTTATTAATTTCTAACATTGTGCCTCATCCTGATACATGCTTCATTACTGTTGTTCTTCACTTGCAGTCCTGTTGTGTTGAATACATAATTTTGGAGGGAGATAACCTGTCGGCTTTATTTCCAAATGCACATCTAAATTTGGGAGGGTACCAATTAGATGCACGGCATCTCTTTGCTTTGGTAACCACACTAGCTGTTCTTCCTACTGTTTGGCTGCGTGACCTCACTGTTCTTAGTTACATCTCAGGTAAGTGGCTAACTTCCTACAGCATAAAGTTTACATCTATAGCTACATCTTTTGCATGAAATTTTCATTTCTTGTAGTCTTATATAACCGCTAATATCTTGTTTTATATACCAACTAACAGATTTTTTGGTTCTCATTCTTGGATAAAGGGGAGAAAACGATAATTTACTGCTATGATCTGGCATGCTACATCTTTGCTGGATATTATCAAAATTGATTTGCTTTATCACCGTAGAAGCCACTAGCAAAATAAAGCTATTAAGTGAGGTTCTGTCAGTTTTCCGTAGACATCTCTTCTTCGTTATAAGATTATCCAGGGATCAGTACTCTCGAAGATTTAACATCTCTCTTTGAGATGAAATAATTGTCTAGTTCTTATAAGCTTCTCTTCGGATGGTTCTAAAGTCTTGGTATTTTCGTGTTTCAACTGTTGGAAGATGAGAATTCTAAATTGGATGCCCATAATTTTCAGCTGGCGGAGTTATTGCGTCTGTGATGGTTGTCATTTGCTTGTACTGGCTTGGCTTAGTGGATCACGTTGGCACTTCAAGCAAAGAAACCGTACTGAACCTTTCTAGTCTTCCTGTTGCTATTGGACTTTACGGATATTGTTACTCCGGCCATGCAGTGTTTCCCAATATATATACGTCACTGGAGAAACGTAGTCAATTCCCTGCTGTCCTTTTTACCAGGTACTCATCTTACAACTTCATTTGGTCAAAACAACGCCAAGGTTGTTTGTCCTTGGACGATGAATCCTGCTTTTCGAGAAAGTACTTATTGTGTTGTCCTGCATCCTTATTGTGAATGTGGATATAATTTGGACGCAGTTTTGTTATTGTGACTCTGTTGTATGCGGGAGCAGCTGTCATGGGATATATGATGTTTGGGGACTCAGCAGAATCCCAGTTTACTCTAAACTTGCCAACAGATTTAGTTGCCTCCAAGATTGCTTTTTGGACCACAGTAAGTGAAACCTGATCGCTTGAGTTTTCTCGTTAATACAGCAACTTGAACGTGTGATAACAAATCGTCATCTTCTTTTGCAGATCGTTAATCCATTCACAAAATATGCATTGACCATGGCGCCTGTAGCTATGAGTTTGGAGGAGTTGATACCATCGAACCATGCCAAATCTTACATGTACAGTGTCCTCATTAGGACAGCACTTGTGATGTCCACATTACTCGTGGCTCTGAAAATTCCCTTTTTCGGTAAGTTAACCTGCTATGTTGTACTTATCAATATTGTGTCTGAACATTGTGTACTTGATCCCCTTAACGCGTTTGGAACAACTTTGTCCTCAAAAAAAGAAATTGGTATCAAACTTATCTACTGATTGTCCTGCAGGATTTGTGATGGCGTTGATCGGATCATTATTTACGATGCTAGTTGTGAGTCCTTTTTACCAGTTTGTTAGTTGGGTTCTGTTTTCCATTTTTGTATTTATAGAATTGTACTAATATATGATACTTTTCTTATATTGCAGACATTGATTCTACCTTGTGCTTGCTTCTTGAGAATTTTGAAGGGAAAAACAAGCCCCATTCAGGTACAAGAGAACTTTCTCTTTTATCAGGTTGCATAATGTTATCCCAACCATTTTCTGTTTCAATTTTTAGTTTATGTGGAAAAAATAATGTGAATTATCAAGTTTTAGACAAAACTAAATCGAGGGTCTACCTGTGAAGTAGGGGTAAGGTCTGCCTACGCTCTACCCTCCCCAGATGCCACCGTGCATGTTGTAGTTGTAGTGAAAACCAAATCAACTCATCAACTTATGTAGTTGAATCAAGTAGCCACAGCTCTCAAAACTTTCGCCTCTTTGTTAACCTAAGTACACCGATGATGAGACTTCATTTGTGCTAAGGAAAATCCAAAATCTAGAGTCAGTGGATTCAAGATGAATGTGATCTTCATTTTATATATATATACACACATTCCGAAACCTTTTGTCAGTGGAAGAGTGCCTCGATTTTTACTAAGGGGTTCAAAATATGAAGAAATAAACACACGAAGAAGCCAAATGGGATTCAACATCTACTATATATACATAAAAATAATTTTAACCATGTATAAACAGTGTAGTTTTTCGCTGATCTGAACCTGCCCTAAATCTTGTCTTTTTTAAAAAAAATGCAGGTATCAGCATGTATACTTATTATCATAGTAGGCAGCATATCAGCAGTTTTTGGGACCTACTCAGCTCTCTCCAAAATCATTCACAGTTTATGAGTTCAAAAATTTAGCAATACAAACAATGGCCATGCAGATGTTTTCTAGTCTAAAGATTTTATGCAGATCATTTTTTATCTTTGATGGTCAAGGGTCCAAGTCGTGGAAAATAGCCTCTTGCATAAATGTGTTTAAGGCTGCGTACAACTCTTGTGGTTTCGGCACTTCCTCAGACCCCACGCATAGTGGGAATTTTAATGCACCGGGCTGCCCATTTTTTTTATCTTTGATCCTTTGTTGTCTTTTTGAGAAGAAACTTTATGTCATTTGATTGCATTTTACTCAAAGCATAATGGCTATATATACAGGGAGAGAATATGTTTCTTTGCACCAAAGATTGCTTCATTTTCTTTTCTTACATACTAATTCAATCTTGGGGTTTTAGAATTATTTCTTGTTGTGGTTTCATCGAAAATTGATCGAGATAATATATATATATATCTTGGAGTAACTGGTAAAGTTGTTGCCATGTGACCGGAAGGTCACGAGTATAAGCCTTGGAAACAAGCTCTATGCAAGGTAAGATTGCGTACAATACACCATTGTGGTGGGGCCCTTCCTCGGACTCTGCGTATAGTGGGAGCTTTAGTGTGCCAGACTGCCCTTTTTACTGCTTATAACGAATTCAATGGCAAACACCTCGATATGCAGGATATTGATCTCGTGCACGTACTAACGCCTTAGTTTTTACACCTTGTACGCATTAAAAGAGCCTTTTTCGCGATTTACGCTTTAGAATTGTCCAACCTCTGAATCCCAGGGGTCGTTTGGTGTGAGTATAAGTAATCCAAGGGATAAGTTATCCCAGGATAAAATAAAAGATCACTTAAATCCCTTGTTTGGTTGGAGGGATTAATCCATGGTGGGATACTAACTTATCCCACCATTTTTCCCATAGTGATGGGATAACTTATCCCATATACATGGTGGGATAAGTTATCCCGGGTAATTCCGGGATAACTAATCCTGGTATTAGTTATCCTGGGATAACAATTTCCCAACCAAACGAAACTTATATGGACTTAACTTGTGTGTGTGTGTCCAAATTCCAAAATTAGGAACTAGGTGACTTAGGTATTATCATGTACATATAGTATATAGTATAGGGAAAAGGGTCAAAAATATCGTTCGTTTACTAGTTAAGTTTGTCCTAGTTATACTATAGGGTAAAATATGCCCTATAGTATATTACGTACATGATACATCTACATTGCTTAAACTCTTCAACAGACAGATGAGTGTCAGATCCTCCATAAGTAGTACAGTTTTTGAGGACTATTAGCATTATGACGCCAGTATAGCAGTTCACAATCTGCAAACCTATATTTCTGTATGGCAATATAAGTCGAAGGATCTTTTATAGTTAACAATACAGTCCAAGATTCTTCGACACCAGTACTATTGCAACATTCATGAATTTTATAAGATTGCAACATTCATGAATTTTAAGGATCTTATAGTCACCGCTTGTCGAGTCATAACCCTATCCCATTCTAAAAAGAACTTTCTCCGTTGGTTGTTGCGATGGCTTGGTTATTTACCATCATTAAGCTCGATAACAACCAAGCCATCGCAACAACAATGGACGATGCATAGCCATGGTACAAAGTTTCACTATACGCAGAATCTGAAAGGATGGAATAGAGTATTCGAATTTTGAATTAAGTAAAATTTAAGAAAATACAATGAATGGATGGTGCACGCCTGCATGGTGAATGAAAGCAAACATAATAAATTGAAGTTTGAATATATTGACAATCTTTTAAACTCTTCGATATATTTTATTTTTGACGTTAAAATTATGTTCATGTTTCAAGTAAGCACCTAAACAGATGATAAAGTATTTTGATTAGATATTTTCAACTCATATTATACGTGTATTCTCAAACATATAAATATATTATCTTTTTAAATTATACACATCAATATCAATTGAAGCATTTGACTATTACTTTTTATAAAACGATAATTATTTTTTTTAGTATAGGCTTTTTTTTTTTTTAGCTAAAATGGGTTAAATGGGATGGAGTGGCATGTTGTTTGCCGTTGTATGCCTATCAATCCTCAACTTTGCACTCTTCACCCCTTCTTCATGGCTAAACCTCATCTATATTTTATGTTTCTAAAAAAAAAAAAAAATTGATTTTCATGACCAAACATCAATCTTCAAATATCAAATCTTCGATGCTATTCAATTTCGAAAATTGTTAAATATACTCTTATACTATTAAAATAGTTTAACTAAACCTTTCGTTATATTTTTAGTCAAAATATACTTCTTCCATTATACTTTCGATTCAAATATAGTTCTTCAATTATACTTTGATATAAATTTATCCTTACTTTTAATTAGTTGCCAAAACAAACTCCCTAACGTCACACCTAAAATGTGAAGAAATCGCTTGAGAACTAACTGCATACCTGAAGTTAGCTTGTGTGAGCATAGCCTTATCTTATATTTGAATACTTCCTTTAGGCGGCTAGAAAGACAAGTTTATATCAAAATATTATTAAAAAGATAAAATTTAAACCGAAAATATAACGAAAGAATATATTTAGATCGAAAACACAATAGTAATATTTATATTTAAACTACGAATGAGAGCCTTAAAGTGGCCTGAAAGGTTACCATTATGTGATCAGGTGATTATGAATCTAAGCCGTGAAAATAGATCTTTGTAATTCGTCCCTGCCCGGCCCCACCCCCACCCCACCCCCACCCCACTTCCTTACTCAAATTTTCTCTATGCTTGCCACTTGACAATCCTCAATATAAAAGCCTCAACAATTTTCTCCTCTTCTTCCTTTTCTACCCACCCCATAGCAAAAAAAATAAAAATAAAGAGAATGTCTAGCTCTACACAATTTTCTCCAGTTATTCAACAATTACACTCAAGAAAATCAACCCCATATTCGATTTCAATCCTCAAAGTTCCAAGATTGCTACTTTTACCCCCAATTTCTTTAAATTGTTCAAGAATTCATTTGGACTTTAAGGTAAAAGCTCAAGTTTTGGAAAATCATCATGGAGGTGGTATTGATGATTCACCTGCTTCAGTTGAGTTACAACCCATTTCTGGTGAATCACAGTTTGATAGGATCATTGCTGATGCACAACAGGTTGATGAATCTGTTGTAATTCTATGGTGAGTTGCTGTTTCTGTTTGCTATCAAGAATGTCTTTTTTTGTTGTTGGAATATGTTAAAGAATCAAATGGGTCATCTACAAATTGTCTATAGAGAAAAGGGGATTTTGTTTTATATCCGTGGTGTCCGGGCTAGCTTTTATGCATGTCAACTAATTTCACGGGATACCTGTCACCTACCAGATATCACCTAGTGTGTTTGTCTGTCTCTATTGGGAATTGAACGTGAAACCTCATGGTGCTCAACCCACGTCATCGACCACTAGGCCACGCCTTACTTGTAATCCTATGGTGTGTTTGTTCCTATTTGCCATCAAGAATGTTTTTTTCTTGTTGTAATATTGATGCACAATCGATGCACAACTGATGTAGAGAGGTAGTTAATCCAGGAATTAATCGAGGAAGATGGTTAACTAACTCAGGAATTCAAGAGTTTAGTTAAAAGAAGAGAGAATTTAAGAGTAAAGAATAAGTTTATTAGCAATCAACACACTTTTACAATGATTGAGAACATCTATTTATACTACTTCAGCTGACTCAACTAATAGGCAAAATAATAACTAGAGATTCCTAACTAACTTCGATGAAACAGTGCATATAACTGTTTTCCGAAATAAACAGTAATACAGGACATTTAGTAAACAGAGTTTTTGACTAACTTTTGAATTACACTTACAACTAGTTCCCTCTTTTAAGCTAATAAGAGGAATCTTCTCTTGAACTCTTGCATCAAACATATTAAAGAATCAAAAGGGTCATCTTTAAATTGGATATAGAGAAAAGGGGTTTACAAAGTTCTCTTCTTTTTGTAATTCTATGGTGTGTTTGTTCCTAGATGCTATTAAGAATGTCTTTTTCTTGTTGGAATTTATTAAAGAATCAAAGGGTCATCTTCAAATTGGATATACAGAAAAGGGGTTTACAAAGTTCTCTTCTTTCTTTTTTTTTTTGGCTGGTTTACGAAGGGGTTTATGCTGAGATGGATGTGTGAGACAAGGTAGGAGTCGAGGGAATGCAAGATGCAGAAACCGATATTGAGATGGTTCCTGACATGTGAAGAGGAGATGTTTGGATGCCTTAGTGCGTCGGTGTGACAGGTTGGCTATGGATGGTTGCATTAGAGGTAGGTTGAAGAAATATTGGTGAGAGGTGATTAGATAGAACATGACGCCGATTCAGTTGATCGAGGATATGATCTTAAATAGGAGGTTATGAAGAATATGGATTAGGGTTGAGAACTAGTTAGATAGTTGAGAGTTGTCTCACTTTTGTCCTTCATATTAGTTGTCTTAGTATTACTCTGAGAATTTCTTGTTATTCCATTTCTGCTACTAGTTATTGTTTCTTGCACTTTGACTATCATATTATTTTGTTATATCCCCAGGTAAGGTCTAAGGTCTGTTGTACATACTACCCTTCCCCGACCCCACTTGTGGGGGACTACATTGGGTATGTAGTTGTTTGTTGTTTCTGTACCAAAGCATCAAATGGGATAGTGGTTTTCTTTTTTATGCTTCATGCTAGTTAATTTTGGGTTTGATGTAATTTTAATTTAGAAGGGGAGTCTTGGCATAACTGTTAAAGTTTTGTTGCCATTGGACAAGGTGGTTACAAGTTCAAGCCATGGAAACACTTTCTCGCAGGGTAAGGCTGTACAATAGACCCTTGTGGTCCGCCCTTCCCCAGACCCGCTTTTATGCAATTTTAATTTGGGCTGGTACTGTGGAAATAACGTGTTTATTTTGTTATGATTTATTTTTTTGCCATCTTATATAGATAAAACAATGGTTAAGGTTGGTTTTTTGGCTAAGTGATTCAGTTAGATTTCTGAAAAATGTGAAACAGATAACTCATTAAAAAGTAGTATATGCAAATTCAAAAGTCTCTTGTAATGTTCAAATTTAATGCCAATGTTCATTGCTAGGAAGTGGTTTGATTTGTAATGACTTTGATCTAATTGTTCATACGTTAAACATTTAATCTAATTGGATGAAGGATCTTGTTTCCTAGTGGCTCATTTTCCCATGACCAAAAAGGTAGAGGTTGAAGTTCTTTAGGATATCTTGTGTATGAGCTTATGGGATGAAATGGGTTGTTGTAATTTGGTATTTAGTTGACGTGTAAAGCTCTTTGAATATGCAGGATGGCAAACTGGTGCCGCAAATGCATATACTTGAAACCAAAATTGGAAAAATTGGCTGCTGACTACTTTCCAAGGTTGTGCTCTCTTGCATTTCCCTTCAGCTATAGCATGTTTTAATTAAAAAAGGCTTTATCTAGGCCTAAAGTGTCTACTTTCTTTGAACTTCTGTTGATTCCTATAGGATTTGCGAACAGCGTTTGTGCTACTCTTCAAACTTTTCCCTGATCAATTTCCGCACTACTCTTCAAATTTTTCTCTAACTGTCAGAGATATTTCAAACTTTGGATTCTTATGACATATACTAGTTTAGAGACTATGAATAACTCACATTTGCTACTTCTGTAAAAAAAAATTGAGAAGGGTTAGGTACTCTGAATTTTTCTTTCTCTTTTAGTTCTTTTATTACTTCCTGAACGAAGCAATAATAGATTGGTGAACAGTTCTTAATATGGGAAAAGACAGTGCAGGGGCTCTATGATAACTGATGAAGGTCACTCAACTAATAGTTATTATCTCAAAAAGTCACCCTTCTTCTTGATTCCAATTACTTTTAGCAAAGAAAGTGACTTTCTAAGATAATAGTATTTGCTGAGTGACTATCTGAGGAATCAACTCTAGGATGGTCGCTGTTACTCCTGAAAGTTGATTTCAAGAATCAATTTTAAGTTAAGGCAGTAACTGCTCATGCTTATCTGCGTATTTGCAGCAGGAAGTTGCTTGCATGTACTTAGGAACGCATTGTGCATCAATTTTGAGCGTGAAGAGTTTTGGTTGAATTTAGGTACTGATCCAGATCTTTTGCTATATTGATTTCCCAGAACACGCTTTTACTCTGTTGATGTCAATAATGTTCCACACAAGCTTGTGGTTCGCGCTGGAGTAACTGTAAGGGTTTCTTCTCCCCATGTCTTCCATATGTTTAATGTCTCTTTGCTATGTGATTATGATCTGCTAAACTTGTAAAACTTATAAAATTAACTCAAGCACTCGAGGTTATTGTAACACCATCCTTGTAGCATTCTCTTACGATAACATAAAACTTTCTATTTCCTTTCCAGACTTGACAATGATTTGTCTTGAGCCCGGGGTCTATCGGAAACCACCTCTCTATCTCACCTCGGAGGTAGTGGTATGGGTTGCGTACACTTACCCTCCCCAGACCCCACTTTGTGGTAATATACTGGGTATGTTGTTGTTGTTGTTGTACTTGAAAATGATAGGCAAACCGATCCGATTGTAATTTTTCTTCAAGTTACAGTAGCATCAGACCAGATGTCATGCACTTCAATTAATCCAACGAGTACCTGCTACCTTCCACCAAAAGGTATCAGGTAGCATCTGTCACTAAGGCAGTGTTGTTACTTCAACTCATCAACTGCTGAGCCACTCTTCTGGGGCCCAATCTACTTTTGGTTGAGTTTTAGATACGGAAGCTGGATGTAATTTCTTGGCACAAAGTCCAGCCCCTTGTAGATTCTTTCCTGATGCATTGTATGTATCCGATCAGTTCATTCTCTGTCATGTCGGATATCTAGCCTGATATTCTTTTTTGAAAGTAGATAAAAATGACAGTATAATTGCATATGAGGTACATATCGGTGAATTGGTAGCATAATAAATTTATGTAGACAATGACTAGAGAATCATAATTAGGATGATGGGGCGTGGTTTGCCTCTGAAAGTTGAAGAAGTGTGTTTAGACAATGTCGGACATGCGGCACCAAGGGAGTGGCTTAGTGGTCAATGAAGTGAGTTAAGAATCATGAGGTCTCACGTTCACAAAAACACTAGGTGATTTTTTCTCATCTGTCCTAGTCTTGGTGGACAGAGTTACCTGGCACGTGTTGTTGGTGGGAGGTGATAGGTATTTTGTGGAATTAGTCGACGTGCGGCAAGCTAACCCGAACTCCACGGTTATCAAAAATAAAACGTTGGACATGCACATGATTTCTTAAGTTAAAATTAAGGGGAAGATAGCTTTACCCCTTGGTTGTTTAACTAGGTCTTTTATTTTCGGGACATCTGGCAGGGCGAAGAGATGATTTCGCTCAAGAATAAACATAAACTTCATATGTACAGCTAGCATGCAGCAGTCATAAGATGCACAAGTCCTTTACTTGCTAAAGTACACGTCGCTACTTGAAACACTCTTTTTTCAAATAAAATCCCCTTTTTTTTTCCATTCGTAGAAAGTTGTGTTGTTGTATCATTGGAGTTATTTGATTATTTAAGGGCGATGTTGTGGTTTGAATTTATTCGTATACATTTAATGATGTTAAATTCTACCTTTTTCATGTACCAAATATGTGTGGTGACGGAACCTAAACAGAAAATGCCAACCGTACAGGTAACAAACACTATCTATTTAGCTTCTCACGGATAATTTTGCTCTTATATGGTATTAGCTTCTATTTCTTTTACCCTTTTCATGGTCGAACATGGTGTAAATGTGATTTATCTGCAGTTATGGAGGGATGGGAAGAAACAGGCGGAAGTAATTGGCGGCAACAAAGCGTATTTAGTCGTTAGTGAGGTCCGCGATATGATTGAAAATGAAGATAATTTGTGACTTTAGATGCCTGCCATTCAAGAACTTTTACTTTAGATGATCTTTTGAAAGGGTAACAATACACAGAGATTGACTTTGTTTTTTTTTTCTCACATTCAAAGAGGAAGGTGTTTATTATGTCTTCTCCTGTATACTTTTGAAAGGATATATGAAGTTGGTCTGGTGCAATAGTCCAATATTATATTTCAACCTTTTCTGTATATTGTTTCTTTTCTTCATTGAAGAGCATGACTTCTTCACTGTATTTCCTTGTCATACTGTTGGGTAGAGGGTCCATCCGAAACAGTCTCTCTACATTCACAAGGTAGGGGTAAGTACACACTACCCTTCCCAGACCCTATTTATGGGACCACATTGGTTATGTTGTTGTAATTATCGTTTGAGCATCGATTGTGGATTTGATTATAAAAGAGGGAAAGTTGTTTGATATTTATTACTGATGAAGTTTTACTTTATACGTTTAACCTTCTAGTATCTAATATTTAGTGGACACGATTAATCTTTGATTCGTGCCAGGTAGGTCCAGCAGAGCGGGGGAGTGTGGGGAAGGGGGAATTTCATAAGTAGCGGTCTCTCTACCTTCACAAGATAGGGGTAAGTACACGCTATCTTCCCTAGACCTTGTTTATGGGATTACATTGGGTATGTTGTTGTAATTATCGTTTGAGCATCGACTTTGGATTTTGATTATAAATTGGGAGCGTTGTTTGACATTTATAATGGATGAAAGTTTTAATTTATACGTTTAAACTTCTAGTATAGTGGACTCGATTAATCTTCGATTCGTGCCAGGTAGGTCCAACAAAAGGGAAAGGGGGGGAGGGGGGCGCCTACTCGTTTCAAATTGTATGCACACAACATTGGTTAACTGTATTGGGCCAAGTGCCAACGGCATGTAATGACATGTAAAGTTTTATGTTGTACTCCATGAACGACGATCTTCAGCAAAACAACGTCGATTTTCTAGTGACCAATTGCCGATGAACTTCGGCGACGACAAGCGACTGAGGCTGTGTTTGGCAGTGACAGTTAGGGTTTGCATATACACAAATATGTGTATATATTATCAAATTGTATAATTTTGCTATGTTTTGTAATTATGTAAAAGTATCGCGATAAAGAGTAAAAGGGAATAGAATTTAGCTACCACAAGTAATTTTCCATAAAAACAGAATTCTTTTTGTATTTTCGTTCTTAGATTCACAATAAATCGCTAGATTTTGCTAAATAATATATTTTTTGATACAAGCGCGTAGATTTAATATATTTTTTGTTATGTGCATGGACATAATGTATTTCACTATGAAGCAGAATATATTATATCTAAGCGCGTTACAATAGTGAAATCTATTGTATCTGCTTATATATGATATCTCCATAGTGGAATACATTGTATCCACACACATAACAAAAAAAAACATTAAATCTACGCGCTATTATCAAAAAATATATTGAATCCATGCGTATTCGATCTTTATCTAACTGTATTAGTACAGGAAAAAATGCTTTGACAGTTCATGTGAAAAAATCTCTCACTTAATAACCATCAGGCCAATAAAAACCAAAAGTAATAAATGGATAAATCAATCAACAACCTTTATTGCAATCGTTTGAAGCTGCATAAGATATGCAGAAACTTAGAATTATATAAGACATTTGAATACACAAAACAAGGAAAAAAATGAGAAACACATACACTTACCTGTTTGACAATTTTGTATATTAACTTGCTTAAGGTGAAGACAAGATATGACTGAGCTCCAATAATAGCTCGATAGTCATTCACGAACTTTGCATTGTCAGAGAAACCATCGGTCAGGTTAACTCTCGACCAGGTTATAAAGTGCAATCCTGAATCTGTAACATTAAAAAGGAGTTTAGTCTGACTGTCTAGATCAATCAAAATTTATGGTAACAGGAAACAAATCACTTAAGTGACCTCGAATATGATTCAGTAGACTTGACAACATTTGAGACTCTCCATCTAAGTTAAATATGATCATTGAAGAATGCAAGGTTGTTGATCGAGTTACCCATTTATTACTTTTGCCTCTTGAGTCGAGTCGAGTTTAAAAATTGGGTTGATGGTTATTAAGTGAAGGATTTTTCATGTGGACGCTTCAAGGGGCGTTTTTTGTTCATGTGACATGCTTAGTGTTTAATCATTAGAGGGGAAATTTTAAGCGAAAAATTTAATGAATAAATATTTTTAAGCCAAAAAACTAAGGCGAAATGGTCTCGTGGATCCCTATACTTGTCCGAGTTTGTAAAGTGAACACTTCTATTTAGACTTTTGTCATCTGAACCCCTCAACTCAATAAAACTTAATATTTTAAACCCTTTTGATGCATATGTGGCATTAAACTATTGAGCTGGCAAAACGTGTGTAAACACACGATTTTAAGCGAGTGAAGTAACTATTTTTCATTTAAAAATGTTTTTAAAAGTTAAAAAATAATTAATTTAAAAAAAAAAATTAAAAAAATCCCAAGTTCTCTTCTTTATCTACCTTTCCCCCCTCCCCCGTCACCCACCCCCACACGCATTCCAGTCATTCCCCCCTCCCCTGCCCTCGTCCCTCACCCAACACCACTAATTCCACCTCCGTCCCCGTCCCTCACCCCCGCTCAACACCACCACAACCACATCAGCTAATCAATTCCAGACCCGTCCTTCGTCCCCAACCCCCACCCAGCACCACCACCACAACAGTTAACCATTCCCACCACCCTCCCTGTCCCCCACCTCCACCCAGCACCACCACCACCTAGACATACACCTTCCAATCATACTCAATCCCACCATCACAACTGTTGGGTTCAATAGGTGTGAATGGAAAATGGAGGGACACAACCTTTGAGGAAAAGATATATTGTTTTGAAAAATGAGTGACTGTTCGGATAGTTGTGTCTGTTCAGAAAAAGACAAAATGTTTCAAATGAACAGACATGACTCTTTCAAAGGATACACCTTTTCGGATGAACCTTTGCCACCTTTCGGAAGGGGCACTTGATGGTTATATAAACCTGCATTTATCCACAGGTTTAGGTACGAATTTTTTTCTGCAATAAAGCTCTTCTTGTTTTCTGAAAATATACTCCGTGTGATCATCTAATCTTAAGTTAGTTCGAAGAGAATTCGATCGTTTGAGGTACCACTACAGTCGAATTGTTAGGCCATTTTATCCTGGGAGGAAAATTCTGCAATCTCGGGTACTTGAGGGGAATTATTTCCTTAAGGACACTTCGTGAAGTCGAAAGACTTTGCCTTTTCTGTTTCATCTAAATTTCTGGAAAAAAAAACACTTCTTTGAAAAGTCTTTTTGATCTTGTGTTGAGTGTGTTATACAACTTCATAGGTGTTCTTATTTTTAGACTTGAACTTGTGTTGAAGTTGTTATGCCTAAATTTAGATTCTTGTATCCGAAAATATTGAAAACAACAATCTTCAGGAAATAATTTTTGCTAAAAAAAATTTTTTGCTTGTTTGGTGAAATTTTCTTTTCACTAAAGCTCTTTTTTCGGAATCTGTATTGCTTGGTTTCTGGAAATTAAAGCTTTTAGTTTTCTACTTCGTTTGAACTTAACTAGTGATTTGAAGAAATAAAATCTTCATCACAAGTTAAAGATCACTCCGTTGATGATTGAAAGTCAAAAAAACTTCATCGTTAAACTAGAAACAAGGGGTGTTTAAAGTTGTTGCAACTTTATTAATAGTATTTTGATATACTAAAGCTATTGTCTTGTTGTGACAGAAAAATAACTAGTAATAGTCAAGTGCATGATGCTGCAACGACTGTGACAGCAACTAGTGTTGCCACAACGAGTCGTACGAATGCTCCGCCAGCAATGGCACCAGCGGAGAAATCCAGAAAGTTCGCGGGTATTGACTTCAAAAGGTGGCAGCAGAAAATGTTCTTCTACCTTACAACTCTTTGTCTTCAAACATTCACATTTGAAGAGGCTTCTGAGGTGCCCGAGGGAACCTCTGACCAAGAGCGACTTGTCATTGTGGAGGCTTGGAAACACTCAGATTTTCTATGCAGGAATTACATTCTGAATGGCCTCCAAGAGGAACTAAAAAATGTGTATAGTGGGATGAAAACGGCAAAGAAATTATGGGGGCTGGAAAGGAAGTATAAGACTGAGGATGCGGGAACTAAAAAGTTCTTCGTTGCAAGATTCCTAGAGTTTAAAATGATTGACAGCAAGTCTGTTGTATTGCAAGTCCAGGAACTGCAAGTAATCATCCATGATCTCCTCGCGGAAGGTATGATTTTGAGGAATATCTTAGTTGAATATATTAAAAATATTCTTAATGTTCACATGAACTTAATTGTAGGTGTGATCGTGAATGAGGCGTTTCAAGTCGCGACAATTATTGAGAAGTTACCACCTATGTGGAAGGACTTCAAGAACTACTTGAAACACAAGCAAAATGAGATGTCAGTCGAAGATCTTATAATAAGATTGTGCATTGAGAAAGATAATAAAGCCGCGGAAAGAAGGTCAAAGGGAAATTCTGCAATAAGTGAAGCAAATATTGTAGAAGATGACCAAAACAACTCCAAAAAGTGGAAGAAAGTTGGACATGAAAGCAATCAACCCAAGAAGAAATTCAAGGGAAAATGTTTTAACTGTGGCATGATTGGACACAAGTCTACGGATTGGCGTGCCCCAAATAAAGGAAAGAAGAAGAACCAAACAAATGTGGCTGAGTCCAAGAAAGAAACGAATGATCTGTATGTCATGTTGTCCAAATGCAACTTGGTGGGAAATCTTCAAGAATGGTGGATGGATTCCGGTGCCACCTGCCACGTTTGTGTTAATAAGGAGTTATTTGTTGCCTTTTCTCCAGCTCAAAGGGAAGAGAAGATATACATGGCCAACTCTGCAACTGCTAAAGTTGAAGAAACAGGAAAAGTGTGCCTGAAAATGACATCAGGGAAAGTGTTGACTTTGAACAATGTACTATATATACCGGAGCTACGGAAGAACTTGATTTTTGTATCACTTCTTGACAAAATGGATTCGAATGTGTATTTGTTTTCGAAAAAATCGTACTTAGTCAAGGAGAAGTGTATGTAGGAAAAGGCTACCTCAATGAGGGCCTATTCAAAATAAATGTAATATGTTGAAATCAATAAAAGTTCAATTTCTTCTTACATGCTTGAGTCTTATGATTTGTGGCATGAACGATTAGGCCATGTTAATTACAAAATATTACAAAAATAGATTAACTTAGAATTTTGCCTAACTTTGAGTGCAATAAATTAAAATGTCAAACGTGTGTGGAATCAAAGTATGCTAAGCATCCGTATAAGTCCGTTGAAAGAAATTTCAATCCCTTAAACTTAATCTACACTGACATTTGTGATATGAAGTCAACATCATCTCGTGGAGGAAAAAAGTATTTTATAACTTTTATTGACGATTGCACTATATACTGTTATGTATATTTGCTAAATAGTAAGGATAAAGCAATAGATGCATTTAGGCAATATAAAACTGAAGTTGAAAAGCAGTTAGAGAGAAAGATCAAAACGATAAGAAGCGATAGGGGCGGAGAATATGAATCTCCCTTTGCGCAAATATGTGTAGAGAATGGAATTGTCCATCAAACTACAGTCGCGTATTCACCTCAATCTAATGGAATCGCGGAAAGAAAAAATCTAACCTTGACGGAAATGATGAATGCCTTACTAATAAGTTCAGGTTTACCGCAAAACTTGTGGGGTGGAAGCTATCCTTACGGCTAACCGAATACTCAATAGAGTGCCCCATAGTAAGACACAATCAATTCCATATGAAAAATGGGAAGAAAGAAAACTCAACTTGAAATATTTTAAAGTGTGAGGGTGTCTAGCGAAGGTTCAAGTTCCTATGCCTAAAAGAGTAAGGATAAGACCTAAGATGGTGGACTGTGTGTTCATAGAATATGCTAAAAGTAGCAAAGCATATTGGTTTTTGGTTCATAAATCCGAACATCCGAATAGCAATGAAAATACGGTAATTGAATCAGATAATGCTGAATTCTTTGAACACATTTATCCGTATAAAACTAAAATGAACAGTCTAGTGGGCGGTCTAAACGACCTCGAAATGAACCAAGTAAGGATATACATAATGATGAGAATCCAAGATCTAGTACACGTCAAAGAACGTCAACTTTATTTAGATCGAATTTTATAACATTTCTCTTAGAAAATGAGCCTCAAACATTTAAAGAATCAATGACGTCTTTGGACTCATCCTTTTGGAAAGGGGCAGTCAATAGTGAAATTGATTCACTCTTAAACAACCATACGTGGGAGTTGGTTGATCTTTCTCCAGAAAATAAACCTTTAGGTTCTAAATGCATTTTCAAAAGGAAAATGAAAGTTGATGGTACTATTGACAAATACAAGGCAAGACTTGTTGTAAAGGATTTTAAACAAAAGGAAGGCCTTGATTATTTTGATACATACTCGTCAATAACGAAGATAACGTCAATTTGTAATTGCCTTGGCGATAGTATGTGATCTTGAAATCCATCAGATGGATGTGAAAACAATATTTCTAAATAGAGAATTGGAGGAAGAAATCTACATGGAACAGCCTGAGGGTTTTGTGGTTCCAGGAAAAAAAATAAGGTGTTTAAACTTATTAAGTCACTTTATGGACTAAAACAAGCACCTAAACAATGGCATGCGAAGTTTGACCAAACCGTGTTGGCAAACGGGTTCAAGATTAATGAATGTGATAAATGTGTTTACATTAAAGACACTTCAAATCACCAAGTCATTATTTGTTTGTATGTGGATGATATGTTAATCATTCGTAGAGACATTTCGAACATAAATTCTACAAAACGAATGCTTGAGATCAAGTTTGATATGAAAGACCTTGGAGTTGCGGATGTGATCTTAGGAATAAAAATCCATAGAAATCCACAAGAGTTGGCATTTTCACAGTCTCATTACATAGAAAAGGTACTTGACAAATTCAAGTATTTGGTATTTGGTATTTCTAAGACTCCATTGGACGTGAGCTTCGCACTTCAAAAGAATGAAGGTGAAAGTGACTCACAATTGGAGTACGCAAGAGTGTTGTGATGTTTAATGTATATCATGAATTGTACACGACCAGACAAAGCATGTATTATTAGTAAGTTGAGTCGGTACACGAGTAATCCCAATAAAACTCATTGGATGACAATGAAAAGAGTTTTTGGGTATCTTAAATGCACTCAAGACTATGTTTTGCATTATAATAAATATCCCGCAGTATTTGAAGGATATAGTGATGCAAATTAGATCACCGGATCGAACAAAGTAAAATCCACGAGTGGATATGTATTTACTATCGATGGAGGAGCGGTCTCTTGGAAATCATTCAAACAGACATGTATTGCTCGCTCTATAATGGAATCTGAATTTATCGCATTGGATAAAGCTAGTGAAGAAGCAGAATGGCTCCGAAATTTCTTGGAAGATATCCTTTATTGGCCCAAACCAGTGACACCAGTATGTATATACTGCGATAGCCAAGCGGCAATAGGTAGGGCGGGGAGCATGATGTACGATGGTAAATCTCGTCACATAAGACGGAGACATAATACCCTTAGAGAACTTCTCTCTAATAGAATTATCACTGTTGACTATGCAAAGTCAAAGGATAATGTGTCGGATCCACGTACAAAAGGCCTGTCTAGAGAAGGAGTTGAGAGGACATCTAAGGAAATGAGTTTACGGCCTAGGACAAGTCAGCATGGCGGTAACTCTATCTAGCATACTGGAGAACCCAAAAGCTAGGTTCAAGGAGATCAAACAAAGTTGTGTCTGACAGGCTCAACATTATCAATATACCCAATTCATTCTCATGATGTGGACAATGTTCAGTAAACAAGGATAAGACTTATGGTGTGAAGTCTTTTAATGATTATCTAAATTTGGAAGACTGACCAAATAGTTTAATCTGCAGGATTGAATGTTTAGAAATCACTTATGTGAGGGCAAAGTCGAAGCCGCTTCAAGGATAATGTTAGTAAAGGCCTATTCTCTAAGCTCTCATGAGATCGGGACGTGTTCATGGATGAAACGAACAAAACCATCAGAACCATAAATGGTAAAAGGTTGTTTGTGTGACATGTGTTGTCTAGGTGTACATTAAAGCTCGACGGTTCAAAGATATCAAATCTACCGATTCACCGAGTGCACCCGATGCATGTTCACTACGAAAAGTTCAAAGGGATACCTACTTATCCAGATGCAATCAGTCTTTGCTTGATGATCACATACTTATCCGTAAAGTTTTACAAAGAATAGTCATTCTTCATTCATGTGGGGGATTGTTGGGTTCAATAGGTGTGAATGGAAATGGAGGGACACAACTTTTGAGGAAAAGACATATTGTTTTGGAAAATGAGTGACTGTTTGGATAGTTGTGTCTGTTCAGAAAAAAATACAATGTTTCGAATGAACAGACATGACTCTTCCAAAGGATACACCTTTTCGGATGAACCTTTGCCACCTTTCGGAAGGGGCACTTGATGGTTATATAAACCTGCATTTGTCCACAGGTTTAAGTCCGAAAAATTTTCTGCAATAAAGCTCTTCTTATTTTCTGAAAATATACTCAGTATGATCATCTAATCGTTGAGTGAGTTCGAAGAGTATCCGATCGTCTGAGGTACCACTACAGTCGGATTGTTAGACCATTTTATCCTGGGAGGAAAATTCTGCAACCTCGGGTATTTGAGGGGAATTATTTCCTTAAGGACACTTCGTGAAGTCGAAGGACTTGGCCTTTTCTGTTTATTTAAATTTCTGGAAAGAAAACACTTCTTTGAAAGGTCTTTTTGATCTTGTGTTGAGGGTGTTATATAACTTCATAGGTGTTCTTATTTTTAGACTTAAACTTGTGTTGAAGTTGTTGTGCCTAAATACAGATTCTTGTACCCGAAAATATTGAAAACAACAACAACAATACATAAGCACCAATGTATTCAAAATATGAGAATCATCATCAAAACCACATTTCATACCTGATCCATGAAACCAAAATACAACAACAAAAAAAATGGATTGACCAATGCTTTTTGCTTACTCAAACTATTAAAAACACAATTGATGAAGTGAAAAGAGATGAGTGGAGCATTCCAAATATTTATTTTCTTTTTTCAAAGCAAAATTTGATTCAACAATATCAACTGTCGGTAGCAAATTTTAAAGAAGGAACTAGTGCACTATCTGAAATTGGCACACAATAATAAGAATGTATGCTCTCTTAAATTTAATTATGTTTTGAACTTTATATTATTGGAATTATAAGCAAAGTGTAGAGAATTCCGTAACTGTTAATTCCAAGCAATTGTTTCATAGTTTGGTCAATCAATAATTCAATTAAATTCGAGGAGTCCGCCAGAAGAATCTTCTTCGATATCGAAAGCGGCAGTGAAGAGGATCTTTTTAATTTATTATTTGATTTGTATTTAATATTATTAATTAATAATTTTAAAAATAATTAATAAAGATAATTATGATGTGACACTGATTTAGATGATATGGAGCTGATGTGTCATTTATTTTGGGCAAGTGAGCTACACTCATGACACAAGAGGTTTAAAATCTTGTGTTTTGACTTTTGATGAATTAAGAGGTTCAGATTACAAAAGTAAAAAGTCTAAGTAGAGATATTCGCTTTACAAACTCGGACAAGTATAAGGGTCACGAGATCATTTTGCCCAAAACAAATAAAGGTTATTTTAAAACTATTTTAAATAGTTAGGGATATTTTTCCTCCTTTTCTCTATAATTACTCTTATATATAAGGAAGAATCTCAAATTTTGGTCGTCCTCATAAGGGCATTTTAGGTATTTCACTTTCTTAACTAAGTGAATTAAGAGAATACACATGACAATTGATGGTGTTCTTTTGTTAAATATTTTTATTTTTGCCCTTATTCTTTTTGTTAAGATTATTCCCACTTGTGTATTTGTAATAGGTCTCTTTTTATCACTTAATAAATTATCTTTTGATTAAAACTTCCTTCATTTCAAATTAATAATCACTTTTGCTCAAAAAAAATATTAAAAATAACTTTTATATGAAATCAAAGTTAGTAATAATTTTCAACTACACCCTTAAGGGTTGTTTGGTGTGCGGTATTAAGATAAATAATTTTGGGATAAAAATTTTAATCACTCGTTTGATTATCAATATTCGGGATAACTTATTCCGGGATTAATAATTAGTCCCGAGATAAGTTATCCATAGATATGGTGGAATTACTATCTCAACTTAATTTATCCTTGGTATAAAATTATAAAATGCTAAAAATACCCTCAAACCCTATGATTTTCATTTCACACACACACACACACACACACACACACACACACACACACATATATATATATATATATATATATATATATATATTTTATTTATGAATATATTATACGTTAAATTTATATTAATAATTATTATGCTTATTTATATATTTAATTTCTCTAAAAAATAATAAAAATATCGACTCCATTGTTGAATTACATATTTTAAATTAAAGAGTTTTTTAATCACTTGAAAACTGATATTGTATATATCAATTAAAATGAATTTTAATATTATATTATATGAGTGATTTGTGTTTAAATGAAGTAACGTAAACAATAAATCCTCTTTTACTTTAAACAAACTTAAGTTGGAAGTTTTTATTTCAAACTAAATAAGATGTAGTAAGAATTTTTATAAACACGCACGACATAATCATGGGAAGGCACACGCAAAAAAATTAAAGCTAAATAAGAAAAAAGTTTTATTTTTAAAATACACATGATATAATAATAACAATGCACACACACAAAAATTAAGCTAAATAAGTTGAAAGTTTTATTTTTAAGAATAAATATTTAAAATTTGAAAAGAAATATATATAAAAAATATAGTTAAATAAGATGGAGGGTATTTTGGTAATCAATTAATTTATTCTTAAAAATTATACCATGCATATTACTTTGAATACAACAAACCAAACACTCAACAAAAAATAATCCCAGCATAACTAATCCCGGTATACTTATCTCATCATAACTTATCCCAGCATAACTAATCTCATCATAACTACATTCCCAACCAAACGACCCCTTATAGTAAATATTGTTCAATTCCTTAAAAATATATATAATACTAGAGGAGCATGGCCCGTGTCAGCACGGGCCCAACATTAAGATATTTTTTTGTCATTTCTATCTTGATATATTTAAATAAATTTTTTTAATAAAAGGATTGCATATGTTTTCTAGGATTCATCCGGAATCTAGCATGAGTTTAACATATGTTATTTTAATATGTATTTAGAGAATTTAAGTTGTTAACTATTGTAGTTTATAATAATTTCTTATGTAATTTTTAAATTAATATACGTTACTTTTCTTGTCTAAATTTTTGTGGCATTGATAGTCAATTATATTTTAAAAATAATTTAAGCTTTTAATTATTGTGATTTATAATACTTTTCTTCTATTCCAATTTCAGTGACACTGATATAATTTCAAGAATCGATCAAATATTTTATATTTTTTAAATTTTTTAAGTTGTTAATTATTGTGATTTCTAGTATTTTTTATGTATTTTTTTAAATATATAACAGATTAAATTATTTTTAGATATTCTAAGTTGTTAACTATTGTAATTTATAATTCTTTTTATGTAATTTTTGAATAATATATGCTACTCTCCTTGTCCAGATTTTGTGTCGACGATAACCAATTATACTTTTTAAATAATTTAAAGTTTTGATCATTGTGATTTATAATGTTTTTTTATTTCAACTTATGTGGAACAATGCTTAAATGACCATAATAATTAATTAGGAGTGATATAGCAAAATCACGACTGAAGCAGCAAAGCATAAATGTCTTAAATGACTTACAACAACTAATTAGAAGTGACATAGCGAAATTACTATAAAAAATACTTGTGAAAAAAATTAAGTGGACCTCATATAAGACGTCAAGTTAATTTAAAACATCAAGAGTTAATTTATCATTTTTATATCTATTTTATTTTTATTAAATATTATTAATTTTTTAATACTTAAATGACTTATAATAATTAATTAGGGCCGATATTTAGTAAAACTATGGTTGAAGCAGCTGAAGCAGACATATCATAAACGTCTATTTTACTTTTTTAATTAAATATTATTAATTTTTAATATATAAATGACTTATAATAACTAATTAGGAGTGATAATAAAATCATTATTGAAGCAACTTAATCAGACATGTCATAAATGTTTATTTTATATTTTTTAATTAAATATTATTTATTTAATACATAAATAACTTATAATAATTAATTATAGTTTCTTTTAAGTCTTGAATGAAGGATTGGTGACATTGACCAACAGATAGGGTCAAACATTATTAGGAAACATGATCAAGTTAATTGTGGACTTGATTAATATTTTTAAAACTTTCTAATCTTTTCAAAAATACAAATCAACCCAACCCACACCCTCTTCAATCCAAATCAACCACTCTCTCCTCTCTCTCGACAGCTTCTCTCAACTTTCTTCCAACCAACAGTTCTGCAAAATTTCTCCCTTCAACCCCCGACGACAAATAGTTGGGCTTCGAGCTCCTCTCTTCAATTCAATCAACTTGTCTCCCATCCCTCTCTCGACAGCTTCTCTCAACTCTCTCCCAACCAACTGTTCTGCAAATTTCTTTTTTCAATCCTCGGCGACTTCAACATCCGACTACAAATAGTTGGGATTTCAGTTCCTTTTCGACTTCAATCGACGTGACAGCCTTGCTCTCCGGCCACAACAACTTCGAATTCTTCATCGATCCTTTTTTTCTTTCACAAGTAAAAATTTATGGCCTTTTTAGTTTTGAAGAAAATGAGGAACTTGAGCCAACTTCTCTTATAGTATTGGTTAACAATTTCAATATTTGTTGCACTACTTTGAAATGCGGTCTGAATAAAACTCTAATTTCTGGTATTTCTTCTCTTCTCTTTCGAAGTGAATTATGATATTTTGTTGTTTGTTGCATTTTTTTGAAGTTTGATTTTTATTGTTTGTGTTTATAAAAACAAAAGGACAATTTGGTTTGATTTGTTCTGTTCTTGTTCTTGGTAAAAATGGTGAAATTATTGTTTTTTGTTTAACAAAATCGTGCTACTATTTCCTCCGACAGATTACCCATCTGGTGCAACATATTAACCATTTGATGCAACAGATTCATCATATGATGCAACAGATCAACCATCTGATGCACCAGAGGAGCCATCAGATTACAATTCTGATGCAACAGATTAATAATCTGATGCAACAGCTTTACCATATGTTGCAACAGATTAAGCTTCGGATAAAAAAATCTGATGCAACTAATTAACCATCTGGTGCAATGGAAGAACCATCAGATTAATGATCTGATGCAACAGATAAACCTCCTGTTGGATAAAATCCTATCAACTCTTCCTACAAAAAAAGTCCAAGACTTGATTTTTCCAACTGATCATTCATCTGTCGCGATAGACGACCTATGTTGGAAGAAATCTAAACAATATTGATCGTTGATAACTGTTTCAACAGATCGCTCATGTGTTGCAACAGATGTGTGACCTGTTGCACAGACCATTCATTTTTCTCAACAGATGAGTGATATATTTTGTATTGTCGCAACAGATTACTCAATCGTTGCTACGGATTATTTAACTGTTCCAACAGATCACTCATATATTACAACAGATTATGTCACAATAGTTGTGTGATCTGTTGAACAGACCATTCATCTGTCTTAAAAGATGAGTGGTATGTTTTGTATTGTTGCAACAGATTACTCATCCGCTGCAACAGTTTGGTTATATGTTGCAACAGATATAAAACCTGGTAAAACAGATCGGTGATCTGTTACAACTGTTATTTTACTGTTTTACTTATTTGATTTACTGTTATCCCTTTTTAACGATGCATTAATCAATAATAATATATTATTTTATGTTCCTATTAATTTTAGATAATATGGTTTCCAAAAGAACAGAAACCGAATCAAGTCCAAGTAAAGGAACAAGTGAAGCAGTTAGGCTACATCCACCACTCTATGAGCTTGCTTTACAAGCGTTATCTCAATCGGGAGCAAAATATGATGAACACGAGGAGGAGGAATGTTTCAAAAGAGATGATGCAGATGCTAATAGCCCTTCCACCGAAGAGCTGGTCAAAGCCTTCAGCATTGATCGTTATCCTATGAGAATGCAGTGCGATGGTGCCGCAGATTTAACGGGTGATTTCGTGGTTAAGTTAGCCATGGGAAAATCTTTTGACGCCTTCAGAAAAATACTTCGAGAACAAAAATTGGATGCTTATTTCAGGGACAGCTGCTTTAGGAAATATATTGATTTGTCGGAGGACAACAATGCTCGTTTCTAAATGAAAATGGTATATGAACTTCTCAAACGTAGGTTTATGTATGAAAACAAAGATAAGATGGATGAGGTGTGGATAAATTACTGTGGCATGCCTGTTTGTTTTGGTTGGAAGGAGTTTGTCATAGTTACTGGACTAAAATGTTATCCCCCTTCTCAAGTTATACCTATTCTAACCCAAAAAAAGCACCCCGCACACCCAAAAAAGGCAAAGGCAAGTCGTGTGATCGTGATGACCTGGTGTCCATTGTTGGTCCAAGTTTCAAAAATAAAAATTTGATAGAAGTGTTGAAAGGTAAAGGACTTTCAAAGAAGCACAAGCAGTCATTGTGCTTGGTTTGGTTTGTACATAATATTCTTTGGCCGAGAGACGTTAACAACAACATAAGCCTCGGTTTAATAAAGCTCTCCGAGGATCTTGAGGCGTTTAACAGCTATCCATGGGACTATGAAAGCTTCAAAATGACTGTCAAATATTTGTTGACTCCGTTAGCGCCAAAGACAGTTAACTTATATGGTTTCCCATGGGCTTTCATGGTAAATGTTTCTTTCTTCTATTATGATATCATTCATTTTTTTTGCTCAATAATAATTTTGATTTATTGGCGTTATTTTATAGGCTTGGACGTTTGAAGTCATTCCTTATTTGAGACAACAAGTGAACTACCAGGAAGGAGTTTTCGGTCCAAGAATCTTGAGATGGTTGTCGGCCAAAACTCATAAAAATACAAAATTTCTTGATCTCTTCAACCCCCCCGAAGGATGCAGTAAGTATAATTATAATTAATTTTTTCTTTTAATTAATGTTTTTTTAATGATCTAATCATTATTCTAATATATGTAATGATTTATGTTAGAATGTGCATCCGCCGCTAGTTCCGACCAATCGAGAGTTGAATATGCCATTAATATTCTTTTTATTTTCATTTTCAATTTGAATGGTAAATATTCTTTTTCATTTCTTTTTTTGGCATTTGAAATCTTTTTTATTACAGTTCTATATTTGATTCTATATCATATATATCTCTCATTCTATATTTATTTAAAAATTGTTTAATGGAATGGTTAGTTATAATTAATGAGACATTCCTCCGCTTTCAGGCGAAAGTGAAGATAAAAAACAAGAATCGATCGTTCAAGTATTCCAAATTGAATGGAAAAATGACAGGAAGAGGGACATATAGATGGGGTATAGATCCATCTATATTGAATTGCGGATTCCGAAATGATAAAATCATTTTTGATTGGATAAAAAAAGGTCGCCTATAGAAGATAGTTAAGAAAATCAAAGAGGAGAAAACACGTTTTCGAGATAGGAATCGGTATCTAATGAATTCAATGGTTCCAGTATAAATGAAAGAAAAAGAAAAAGGAATGACATCACAACGAGATCCTAATCTCAAAACAAAAAGAAAGGGGGATATGGCGAAATCGGTAGACGCTACGGACTTAATTGGATTGAGCCTTGGTATGGAAACTTACTAAGTGATCACTTTCAAATTCAGAGAAACCCTGGAATGAACAAAAATGGGCAATCCTGAGCCAAATCCTATTTTCTGAAAACAAATAAAGGTTCAGAAAAAAAGGATAGGTGCAGAGACTCAATGGAAGCTATTCTAACAAATGGAGTTAAATGTGTTGGTAGAGGAATCTTTACATCGAAACTTCAGAAAGAAAAAGAATGAAGTGAAGGATAAACGTATATACATACGTATTGAATACTATATCAAATGATTAATGACGACCCGAATCCCTGATCAAATCATTCACTCCATAGTCTGATAGATCTTTTGAAGAACTGATTAATCGGACGAGAATAAAGATAGAGTCCCGTTCTACATGTCAATACCGGCAACAATGAAATTTATAGTAAGAGGAAAATCCGTCGACTTTTAAAATCGTGAGGGTTCAAGTCCCTCTATCCCCAAAAAGACTATTTCAACCCCCAACCATTTCTCCGACCCCCTTTCCTTAGCAGTTCCAAATTACTTATCTTTCTCATTCACTCTATTCTTTTAGAAATGGATTTTTCTTTTAGAAATGGATTTTAGCGTAAATGGCTTTCTCTTAAGCCTTGTGATATATATGATACACATAGAACTGAACATCTTTGAGCAAGGAATCCCTAGTTGAATGATTACCAATATCATTACTATTACTCAATACTGAAACTTACAAAGTCATCTTTTTGAAGATCGAAGAAATTCCCCGGCTTTGATAAAAAATTTTAATCGACTTTTGTCCTTTTAATTGACAAAGACCTATTGACAAAGACCTATTGACAAAGACCCGTTTATGTGTTAAGATCAAATTTGTTAAGATAAAATTAGAGTAACAAGCAGAGAACTGAGTAACAAGCAGAGAACTAAAAATCCTCATGTTAACGAACGGTTCCAATTGGGAAGACCAGAGGACTCTAAATCCTCCTGTTAACGGGGACTGAAAATTCTCATGTTCGAGGTTCCAATTGGGATTGGTAGACCAAAGGATTGTAAATCCTCGTCCCACCAGTTCCAATTAGGAATACCGGGGGACTCTAAATCCTTGTGTTCAAGGTTCGACGAATTGAGATTGGTATAGCCCTGAAAATCCTCGGGTTACCAGTCCCAACCTTGATAAAAAATCTGGATTGGGAATAGCCGGGATAGCTCAGTTGGTAGAGCAGAGGACTGAAAATCCTCGTGTCACCAGTTCAAATCTGGTTCCTGGCACATGATTAATTTGTATGGGTCTCTCTTCACTAGAATTAATTTCTAATTAATTGATATGAATCAACATACATATTCTTTTAGAGTCTAGATTAGAATAATAACTTTATCCAGTTTGGCGAGATATACCCCATACTATGTTCTAGATGGGTAGAGTTTCTTAGATAAAGTATCAAAAAGAATTGGATTCTATCTCCTTTTTTTTTTCTCCTCTCGTTCAAACGAATTTGAATACGTAATACATATTCGAAAGGTAAAATTGGTTAATTGTTGAAAGGCTCAAAAGTCGAATCCAGGGGGGTTGAAATAGACAAGATTCAGCTCAGATCCAAAGAAATAGAATTCGATATTCTATCATTTCTTTGTCTTTTCTTTCATATTCGATTTCTTCATTCCGGATTTCTCCATCCCTTCCTATATGCCCTTCTAGAACCCGTCTAAGTAATGTGCGCAGTACAAAGTTCATGATGCAGAACTCATTTGGTTCATCCTATTGGTATGACTCATCCGAAATAAGTATCTTCCAAATAAATGTGAGAATTACAATGAATCCCTAATTGTCTTTTTTTGTTAGCCTATTGATAATTCCCTAAATTAGACCTGCTTAATCTAGAACAGAACGTGCAATCCTTGAATATCTTAAATTGTCTAAGTGGAAATAGCTTTCTTATCATTCAATGAGCATCTTGTATTTCATAAAAATTGGGGGCAATATAATCCTTACGTAAGGGCCATCCTATCCAACTTTCAGGCATTAAGATACGTTTCAAGCGTGGATGATTATCATAAGAGATTCCCAACATATCATATGATTCTCGTTCTTGAAAATCCACGCTTTTCCAAACCCAGAAAACAGACGGAATTCTAGGATTCCTCCTGGAGGCAAAGACTTTTATGCATACCTCTTCTGGTTGATCCACACCATCCTCTATTCTCGTAAGATGATACACACTAGCTAACAGCCCGCCAGGCGCTACATCATAGGCACATTGAGAGCGGAGATAATTGTACCCATATACATAAAAAATGACAGCAATGGAATGCCAATCCTCGGGCTTTATTTGTAAAGTCTCTATTCCTTGGTAATCAAAGCCCAAAGATCTATGAATTAGCCCATGCTTGACTAGCCAAGCAGACAAACGACCCTGCATCTTTTTTATCTCTCCCGCATTTTTTTTTGTATAAGTATTTCACATTTACGATTAAATTTATGAAAATTGACCCACCACTTCTTATTCTGGACAAAGGAATCCTGTCTAATTCACTAATTCGGGGGAAGATACTGAATTTTTGTATTTGGAAAAGATTTCCGTAGGGATCTCTGAAGTAGATGGTGGTTGATAAAGAACTCTTTGATCATAATTTCCCGTATGAATACTGCGTCGAACATGAAACTTGTGATTGGTAGTAAAACACCGATTCACTCGTTGAGACCTAATACGGTCTGTACAAACTTTATCGGACCCTAAGGTCATCGACAAAATAAAAATGGAATTGTTTGGAGCAACAGCCATTACAAGAAAAATAATTTTGAAGGGTGGTCTTGTTGTTACTGATGGAGATGTTGATGGTGGTAGTGGTGTTGCTGTTGGTGCTAATGATGCTCCTCTTACAGTATTTAAAGCAAACCATTATGAGTATGATCATACTGGTTATACAGATTTTGCCTCTCCCAGCGAATGTTCTGCATGCAAATATCAAGACTGCAGGGTGAAACATGATGTAGTGACTAATGCTATTAATGCATTAACTGCTTCTGTAAAGGAATTGACATCTAAGAGGGGTCTCATTCCATCAAAGAGGATTTTATTTTCATCCGCTCCATTAGAGATTAGGGTTAAGAGGAAAAGAAGAGTGATTTCCAGGGCATTATCAGGCATCCAAAAAAGCAAAATTGCAACTCCTATGTCTGTGTGTTGCACTAAGCAACGTACAATGTCCAAAGGAGAGCAGCACGAGTTGAAGAAGGTGAATATATTATATGTCTTCCAACTGACAAAACAAACAGACACATATATGTTTCAACAGATGACACATCTGCTGAAAATTATCAAACAGATATATACATCTGTTGCAATAGTTGACGAACCCGTTGAACCAGATACTTTATCTGGTGCAACATATGTCTCGTCTTTTTTAGCAAATCAAACAACTCTTCGTACAACTTTTATTTGTACCAACAGATGACCTGTCTGCTGCAACAGATAATTCATATGTTGCAACAGATGATTCATCCATTAGAAATTATCACACAGGGTCTTCCTCATGTAGAAATTTGTCCCAACAGTTGATTCATTGTTGCAACAGAAATATAATATGTTTGGGATAATTTAAAACGGGAGGAAGACCTATTTGATTTGCTAGAAGAGATGAGTTATCATTTTTTGTTTTGTTGTATCTCCGTGATTAGCATTGACCAATTCTGGCTTTCCAGGTGGATGTAGAAGAAGCTACTACTGAACAACATTGACAATATGCTACTCTTTTTATGGAAATACGAAGAACAGAAAGCGCAGAAACCGTACGCAAGCGACAATGAAGATCCACGATGAGCAAAGCCGAATTCCATAGCACCGAATGAAGAACAACTTGTCCATACTGAGTAGATCTTTATAGCTTGAGCCTGTCAAAACAATCCTTGGCAGTATACTTAAATTGTTGTTGATGTATTTGTTGAGATCTGTACCCATAACAATTTTTTTACATTTCATTTATTCGTTGACTTATTTCAGCTAATTTATGAAGGCTTCGATTTATTTTATTTTATCTATGAATTTTATTTATTCCTTAGATTTGAACTTATTAATTGAAAAGGAATACTAGATTCAAATATTGCAACAAATAATGTATTTGTTGCAACAGACGACACATCTATTGGAAAATTCTAACAAATTTAGATATATGTTGCAACAGGTAGGTGATCTGTTGGAATTTATCAAACAGGTCTTTCCGCTGTTGCAACAGATGGACTTTAGATAAAAACATCAAGATAATGCAACAGATGACACATCTATTGAAAAAAAAAAGATTTAGACATATGTTGCGACAGATGAACTTTATCTGTTGCAACAGATGAACTTTATCTGTTGCAACAGATGATACATCTATTGGAATAATCGAACAGATTTATATATATGTTGCAACAGGTAGGTTATCTGTTGGAATTTATCGAACATGTCTTTCCACTGTTGCAACAGATGGACTTTAGATAAAAACATTGAGATAATGCAACAGATGACCAACCTATTGCAACAGATAAACTATATGTCAGAACAGGTAGGATAACTGTTACAACGGATGAAGAATCTGTTGCATTATAAAAATTCAACTTTTGTTGGACATAAAAAATTGCCACTACGTTTAAAAAGGTTAAAGTGAATTGAAATAAAAAAGGCGCAACCCATCGACGGTGTTCAGTTCAAACACCTAACATAAAATAGGCATCAAGTAGACATGTTCATTTTAAAGACGTAAAATAAAATAGGCATCAAATGTGTTAGTGTCAGTCCTGGCACATTTCGCTGACTTGCCGTCACTTGGCCCCCAACGGTTATTCCCCCCCCCCCCATTGTCTTATATATTCATCTTCCTCCTAAAATTTAACCCTAAATTCCCAAATCTTCTTCTTCATCGTCATCTTCTTTTATCTATCCAAATTCTTTAAATTATTACTTTCATTTTTTCCAACTGACCTTGACAATGTTGAGCGCATCTTCCACTATTTTTTGTGATAAAGATTTTTGATATTGTAAGTGCGGTCATGAAGCTCTGTTAAAGACTTCTTGGACTCAACAAAATTCGGGTCGTAGGTTTTTTACTTGTAAGATTTCAAAGGTAATATTTTTTTATTTAATTAATTAATTATTGACTTGTAATTGTGTTCTCTTTTTTATAGAAATTGTGTGGATGTGATTACTTTGATTGGTATGAAGAACGACATCCTTCACAAGCAAATCGTGTAATCTGGGATTTGTTGAACAAAGTAAAGGCTTATGAAGAGAAACAAAATCGAGCAAAAAGATACTACATTGTTGTTGTTATTGCTACTGGTTTGGTATTGTTGGGCACATGGATATTGAAGCCTAATTGCTGAAATTTTTATGGTGGTGTGTGTATTTGTTACTGGTTTGTTGTCGACGAGCACATGGATATTCAAGTGTAACTGTTGGAAAATATCAAAAAGATTTAGGCATATGTTGTAAAATTTAGGTCATCTGTGGAAATTATCAAACAGGTCTTCCCACTATTGCAACAGATTAGACTTAGATTATTAGATTATTCATAAAAATTATCAAACAGGTTTTCCCACTGTTGCAACAGATTAGACTTAGATTATTAGATTATTAGATTATTCAAACAGGTCTTCCCACTGTTGCAAGTGATTGACAATCTAATCTATTGCATTATAAAAAACTCAACTTTCATCAGAAAAAAATTATTGCCACTACATGTACATGTAATAAAGTGAAGGGTGACTTGAAATTAAAAAATTCTATGTCACAGGCTCTTCTATATACACAGGCTCTTCTATATACACAGGCTTCAAGCGTCCAGCTAGTACCCCATAAGCCCAGACCTCTTGCAGGTTTGCCACAACGTTGTCGCACAGAAAAGTCGTTGGATTGGCCATTTCTGTGCCGGTCAGCAAACATTCAATGTGTGCAAGAGCGTGCGAGCCGCTCGCTTTAGCGGCATCATCTTTTGGAGGAATCATTTCCTTGTTTTGACCTTCAAAATCCCATGATTTCTTTATCAACACTTCTTTTGGCAAATGATTCATCAGTTTACTCTCCCTCAACAAAATGGGCAACAACACCATCAGTGGCTCCACGAGGAGAAAAAAATCAAAATCGTCGACAAAAGGTACATTGGAGTCATAAACATTGATCTTTCCCTCCTCAAGTAGTATCTCAACAACCCGATAATGCATGTTGTTCACGCTAATGACAGCAAGAATCCTTTTTGCCTCGGTCCAGCTCTTGCTGTGTGGATTTGGCATGTCCCCTCTAACATATCTTAACATTTCTTCTTTATCCAAGACCAGCATAGAAACTAGGAAATCAAGTCCCACGCCAAGAGCTGACGTTTCTCCATTGAGTTGATCGTACCTATCCTTGAGCTTCTTGCAGAAGTCAAGGTCCATTATCCTATCGGCAACATCATAAGCTTCCCAGTACGTTAATTGCATTTTCCTCATGAGGTAGAGAATTATGTCAACATGATGTGAGATAAGAAGTTAATTTTTAAAGAAGTCAATTTTTAAATAGGTTAGTAATTGTAAAGATATAATGGATGGTCCATCTGTTGCACAGGGTTCTCTGAATCAATAATCCAATGCAACTTATGCAACAGATGAATAATAAGTTACAACAGAACCACAACCAGTTGCACCAATATACCCAGTTGTTGCAACAGATGTGAAATCTGTTGCGTAGCTTCTTCTTCATGGGGTAGATTAGAAGGGCTAGGTTAGTAAAAGTAAACTTGCCTTGTCCTCGTACGGCATACGTATATCAGTCATAGTCTGGAAGTCTTGGGGGGGAAAGGGAGGCATGGGGTAATCTGGTGCGCCTGGCTTGGCATTCTTGGCCTGTCGCATATCTCTCTTCTCTTCGGCGCCAAGTTCCACGTATATGTCCACCTTCTTAACTGGCCCCTGAACTTCAACAACTTTTGGAGAGGGAAGAATTGTAATTTCTTTTTATTTTCGAGCAGAGAGTAAGTCTCTAATTGCTCTTTTCCTTCTCCTAACCAACGTTGTAGGAGTGTGTGGCTCCCTCACCTTCTTGGATGGTATGACACACCTCTTGGATTTGAATTCCTCGATAGCTTTAAAGATAACCTCTACTTTTTCAAAGAGTTTATCCTGTCTGTCCTTGCACTTATCGGATTCGCAACGAGAACACGAAGGTGAAGAAGGGTGAGAGGGACCTGTGTAAGGGCGAAAAGGGGTGTTTTCAAACATATTTATTCTTTGGTAGCAGCATCAGCATGCCTGCCACCAACACCAACAACTCCACCAGAAGAAGCACCCGGATCTGCCTTAGTAAAAGGTTGGTCATGAAGAGCCTCAACATTAGGCTGACCTTGCCTGACTGCTCTTCTTATGGTTGTTGCTCTAGCCAATTCCTTCTTTATTAACTCCACCGTTGGGTCTGCAATAGTATCAACATGACCAAGAGTAATATCAGAAGTCATCACCGACTCCTCCTAAGTAGGCACGATCCATGGATGCACAACCTATAAAAAAGAAAAAAAAACAGATGCATTTAAATCATATAATATAATAATTTTCACAGTTGGGCTACATTTAAAAAAAAGATCCATTTGTTGCATAGTTTGCAGTATATGGTTAAAATTCGTTTGAGTCTGGTTCAGAGAAACAAAGCAACATATGGATAATCTGATGCAAAATATCAATCATCTGTTGCAACAGCTGCACAAGACGGGTAATCTATTATGTAACAAATGATCTGTACGTCACAACAGATGAACGATATGTTATCAGATTAAACATCTGTTGTATAATTTGCAATAGATGATTAATCTTTTAGGAGTCGGGTTCAGAGAACCAAAGCCACAGATGGGTAAACTGATGCAAGATATACCCCCGTCACAACAGATGTCCCATCTGGTGCATCAGATATAACATCTCATGCACCAAATATAATATCTATTCAATATCTTTCTTATCTTTGAGTAGAATTATTTTACTTGAAGAAGACGTACTGCATCATCCGGAGGGTTAAAGAGATCAGTCTCATTAATATTGGTGTTACTCTTTGCAGCCAACCACTTAAACATCCTTGGATGAGAAACCTCATCCGGGTAATCCATTAACTGCTTTCGGAGGGGAGGAATGGCTTCAAATGCCCAAGCCTAAAAAGTGTAAACAGGAAGCAAGCAAAAAAAATCATAATAACTATATTCAATATAAATTAATGGATGAGTAAAATTAGTGATTAATTTTACCATGAAAGCCTAAGGAAAGCCGTATAATGTGGTCCTCTTTCTCTTTCTGACTCTTCAATTCCTCCTCTTTCTCACTTTCATTTTCTTCATCACCATCTAAGAACCCTTGTCCACCTCCCTCAACGTTGTTTTCATATCTCTCCTCAGCTTCACTTTTCCCTGACTGAAATTGTTCAGGAAGCTCCTCCGAATCCCTCTGCACTGTAGCCTTTTTTTTAGTGGTCAAACGTTGATCCACTTTCACTTTCTTTTCTTTTGGGAGACATATTTTACCTACAGACAAAGAAAAACAAAAATTACAATACAGTTGATGTATGCATAGATTTTAAAAAATACATTACAAACACCACGAATACCGACACACCAACAGCTACCACCACAAACACCACCAACCAATGCCAACAAACAAACAAACACCACGAATATCGACACCACCACAAACACCACCAACCAATGCCACCACGACAACCACAAACACCACCACCACCACCAACACCATCCAACTATACCACGACAATCAATGGAACACTGCGACAGAAACTAGGGATTTCTAAAGTTGTTCCTACGATTTTACCATCAAAACTCAAAATTGTAAACCCATTCTCGAAGATAATACAACTAAAAGTTTTATTTTTCATCATTAACTTAAAAGCCCTTATTTTTTAGAAAAAAAAAAACAAAAAACAAATATAGAGCTCTTCTCGAACTTTGTTGCCTATGAAGACAAAGAAAACGACTGATAAAAGCAAGAATGATGTCAAAAATAATACCTATGTGGTCGGAAATGAGAAGAAAAATGATCTGTTGTGGAGGGTTGAGCAAATTAATTGAGTAGTTATTGTTTGTACTGTATTGTTGAGTGAGAATGAGAGAGAAAAAGCCAGATCTTGAGATTTGAAATGATGAAACATTTTGTATGGGTTGATTTGTATTTTGGAAAAGAATGACAAGTAGTTTTGAAAATGTTAATTTGGTCCGAAATGATCTTAATTATTTTTAAAATCATAAAATATATGCGTAATTTTTAAAATCATATAAAAACAATTGAAGTTGTAGTTGATCGAGTACTGTAGGAGGTGGCTCTGTGAAAACTCACCCCTGGTCCTAGATTAATCAATTTAGGAGTCTAACATATGAACTCAATTGAAATTGTAAAAAACAAATGTTCAACATGTTGCGTCAGATTTCTCATCTGTTGTAAATTATCAATCAGATTAGGTAACAACAGATTACGAATCTGATGTAAATTATCAAACAGATTAAGTCATCTGTTGCGACAGATTACCCATATGTTGTAAATTATCAAATGGATTGTCATATGTCGCAAAAAATTACCCATATATTGTAAATTATCAAATAGGAGCTGCCATCTGTTGTGACTGACCCTATGAGAACTTACCCCTAGTCCTAGATTAATCGATAGTTTACCCTATGAGAACTCACCCCTAATCCCAGATTATTCAATCAAGGTATTAGTACCCTAGTCCTAGATTAATCAATTAAGGTATTAGTCTAACATATGAGGTAGTAAGAATCTGTTCGGCTCAGAGTGATCGATCGCCGACTCTGGTCAGGAGGAACGCGGTATCGTTTCATCATGCAATTGACAAAAGACTCAATTGAAGTTGTTGTTGACCCTATGAGAACTCACATTCAATTAAGGTATTAGTCTAACATATGAACTCAATTGAACAAATGCTCAACCTGTTGCAACAGATGTCTTTTCTGTTGGATCAAATCAAACAGATTATGTAATCTGTTGCAACATATTACACATCTGTTGTAAACTATCAAACAGATTAAGTCATTTATTGCAACATATTATCCATTTGTTGTAAATTATCAAATGGATTGAGCCATATGTTGCAATAGATTATCGGTCTGTTGTAAATTATCAAATAGGCACTGTCATTTATTGTAGTTGACATTATGAGAACTCACCCCTAGTCCTAGATTAATCAGTTAAGGTATTAGTTGGACATATGAGGTAGTAAGAATCGGTTTGGCTTAGAGTGATCGATCAACGACTCTTGTCGGGAGGAACGCAGTCCTGTCTCATCATGCATTTGCCAAAAGATTCAATTGAAGTTGTAGTTGACCCTATGAGAACTCACCCCTAGTCCCAGATTATTCAATTAAGGTATTAGTTGAACATACGAGGTAGTAAGAATTGGTTCATCTCAGAGTGATCGATCGATGACTCTTGTCGGGAGGAATGCAGTACCATCTCATCATGCAATTGCCAAAAAACTCAATTGAAGTTGTAGTTGATCCTTTGTGCTCATTCATCCATCCCTAATTCCAGCTAGATCAATGTAGGTACTATTATTAATCTTAACATTAAGTTAATGAGAACACATTTTAACTCAGAGTGATCGATTGACGACTCGGGTCAGGATGAACACAATACTAACACCATGCAAATGCAATGACTCAATTGGATTTGTAATTGACCCTGTGAGCTCATTTATTCATCTCTTGTTCCACCTAGATCGATGTAGGTACTATTATTAATCTTAACATTAAGTTAATGAGGAGCTCATTCTTTCATCCCTAGTTCATCCTAAATCAATTGCAATGAAATCCGTTGCAACAAACAACTGAGTTGTTGGAGAATTTCAAATAGATAACAATATTTGTTGCAACAGAGGACATTTCTTATTTAATTATCAAATAGACATTTGCATATGTTATGACGATGACTGAGGTGTTGGAAATTTTTAAACATATATTGATATCTGTTGTAACATATGACGTTTCTGATTTAGTTATCAAATGACATTTCCATATGTTGTCACAAATGACTGAGCTGTTGGGATTTCTCAAACAGATATCTAAATTTGTTGCAACAGACGACATATCTGTTTGAAAATCTTTTTATTTTCTTTTAATTTTAAAGCAAGCTATTGTCCGAGTAGATAAAGTAGTAGTACTACTAAAGACAGTAAAAAATATTTCTTGGATAACTCAAAAATCTCATTGAGTAGTCTTGTCCTGTCTTTTCAATGTCACCCGTTTTCTTCCTCGTGCCCCTCAAATTATTAGTGAATATTAATTAATGAATATTAAAACCCCTAATACTTCTTCATTTTCATATTGACTTGGCACTCCCATCAAGAAAATATTAATTAGGGGTTTATTTTACTACCAAATTAGCCTTATTAATTATGCTTTGTAAATATAAATTTGAATAAATATATTTTGTTTAGTCATTTAATATTAAGGGTAGTACATCTAGAAATTAGAATTATCTCATCTCTCCCCTCCTCTCCTTCAGCCCTAAATCTCTCTCTCATCTTTTTTCTTTCTATCCTCTTTAGGGTTATCACAACCTTTTTTTCTCTCCTCTTTCTCAAAAATTTTCATTCGGATCTAAACCGATTGATATCCATATCTTATATTCCTCGACTGAAATTGTTGTTTTGACCCCCTTTTGACATTGTATGATATGATTCACTATTGCTTTTTCATTCTCGTCTTCTTCTTGCAACTTTATTTACATCTTTTTGTTTATTTAATTACCATTTTCCCATATCATATTTATTTAAAAAAATTGAAGGAACTTTTAATTGTTGAATAAACATACCGAGAATTTTTATTATAAGATGCGAAAAAAAGTCATCTGTTGAGAGAAGTTTAAAAGCCTGGTTGGCAGTATCATTTTTTTTATGTATTTTGTTTTTTTCTTTGTTGTTGATGTTGTTATTGATATTGTTGATGGGGCTGGCATTGTTGAAACTTGGGGTGTGGTGTTGTTGGTGGGTTTGGCATTGTTGGAACTTGTGGTGTGGTGTGGTTTAGACGGTGGGTGCTTCTTAGCTTAAAAATAGTAGAGTTCGAACAATCAACACAAGGAGTAAGGGAGGAAAAAATAAAAAGTTTAAAGTGAATAAGAAGAGAAGAGTTGGTTACCAAAATTTTAAAAATATATGCTGAGTGGGAATTGAACTCAAGACCAAAAGAAATAAATAGCCTTAAGCACCCATAAACAACAACTAGGCTAACCAAACAACTCTTACTATGGGTGTTCACTGATTAGATTATATACGTTTTTTTCTTTATTTCCACATACATATATAAAGTTCGATACGAGTTCAGTCTGTGCTCGCGCACCCGGAGGACTCCATGTGGGTCCGTCCCTTGTTGTTGATGGTGTTGGAACATAGGATGTATGCTTCTTAGTAGTTGATGATGTTGTTGGAACAAAAGTTATTATTTTCTTTGTTGTTGATGTTTTTTATTTGTTGTTTGTAGTTTATGTTGTTGTTGATGTTGCAACAGACGGAGCAACTGATGGAACAAATCAAACCACCAGCAAGGCTGCTATGTATTCCAACAGACTCCATATCTGTTGTATCAGACTCCATATCTAACGCAACAGACTCCACATCTGACACAAACTATTTGGGATTTATGTGTTGTGTGTGGTGTGCTACTTAAATAAAACTGGTGACTTTATTAATATGTAAATTAAAAAAAAAACAGATCTAAATACAACATTTTATCTTTTTGTTGTATTTTCGAAAGAAACAGATTGGTAATCTGTTGCAAAATATATTCCACCTGTCAGATAACTTACAACATATGGACAATCTGTTGCAATAGATGTATATATCAGTTTGCTTTTCCATCAGTTTCGGCGTCTGTTGCAACTTGCTAATCATCTATTTATTCAATTTCATCGAGAGCAATAGATTTTTCTAAACACTTCTTGGCCAAACTCAATTTTTTCTCTTGGACTGCTTTTTTTTTTTCTTTGCATCCTTCAAGTTGGCCTCCAAATTCAATTTTTGCACTCAATCCAATAGTAAAATTTTAGTTTGGTTGAAGGATGCAAAGAAAAAAATAGAAGCAATCCAAGAGCAAAAATTGAATTTGGCCAAGAAGTGTTTAGAAAAATCGATTACTCTCGATTAAATTGAATAAACAGATGACTAGCAAGTTGCAACAGACGCCACAGCTAAAGGAAAAGCAAACTGATATATCCATCTGTTGCAACAAATTGTCCATATGTTGTAAGTTATCTGACAGGTGAAATATATTTTGCAACAGATTATCAATCTTTATCTTTCGAAAATACAACAAAAAGATAAAATGTTGTATTTAAATCCGTTTTTTTTCTAATTTACTTATTAATAAAGTCACCAGTATTATTTAAGTAACACACACAACACATAAATCTCGGATAGTTTCAGCAATATTGCATTAAATCCCGGATAGTTTGCTAATTACATTTTATCCCGAAATTTCAAATTGTGATACATATGTTAAGCAGTGATACATATAGAATATGTATCACTAGTAAATATGAATCTGGGATTTTATGTAATTTTTTAAAACATTAAGGGATATTGTGTAATATGGTATCTTAAATATGGGATTTGTGTAATTTTTCCTTTTAAGGGATATGAACAGTCGTGGCTTTTTGTTTGACTAAGTCCAGTCCCTTCCAATTCTCAATCATTTTATAAATAGGTCCCTCCGGTCTCCTTACTCACTCTCGTTCATTCTACCATACTTACAATACAAATATGTCAGATCCAGATTTGTACAAGAAGGTTCATATCGAGTCCTTGCAGGAATTTCAAAGGCAGTTTGATGAACTCCAGAGGGATTTGGCCGACTTCTGAGCAAGGCTGAGGAGGGCCCTGCTGCTGCCGGATGAAAATTGTCAGGTTGACAATAATAATAGTAAATAATAATAATAATAATAATAATAATAATAATAATAATAATTAGGTTATGTTTTTTCTTTCTTTTAGCGTATGTATTTCCCTTTTTTATATTCGATCTACCTATAAGGGATTCAAAAAAATTCACGTATATGTTTGGTTTGGTTTGGTTTGATTTGGTCGATTTTGAATTTTTAATTCTTATTCAATATTTAATTATCATTCTATTTATTCCCTATTCAAAACATGTCGGCGGTTGGAGTTAGGGATGCGGTCATGAAGAGAAATTCTCCTAAAAATGGTTCGTTAATAAATAATAAGGAACTAAATGATATTATAATCGTAAGAGAAAGATTATTTAATTTTAAAAAAGTCACAACATTGGATTAATTAAATTAAGATATATATATGATGATATGATTTTTAAGAAAAATGTTAATGAATAGTCGTGACTGTGACTTTTGTCTAAACACATTCAACAAAAAAACAAAAATAAAAAACACTTCTGATGCATCAAATTCCTCATCTGTTGCGACTTATGAATCAGTTAGAAGAAATCAAAAAGCTCCTTAAACAGATGGTCGATTTATAGCAACATATGGTATATCTTTTGAAACAGATGGGTCATCTGATGCAACAAATAAACAATCTGTTGCCATAACTCAATTAATAAAAATGGTTATTAAAGAAACGGAAAGATTAAGTCACCACCAGCTTGATTTAATTAAGTCATTTCTTTTCACAGAAAAGAATAAGGAAATAAATGATAAACACAATTTAAACCGTAAAAAACTCACCAGAAATATTCTTGTTTTTAAATCTTATTTATTAATTTATATAATTAAAAAGTCAAAAAAATTGGATGTCATGAAGATAATATATTTTTTTAAAAAAATATATATATTATATGTTGCAACAGATATATTATCTGATGCAACAGGTTATCTATTTGTTGCAAATCATGATATATCTGTTGTAACAGATGATTTATCTGATGCAACAGATATATTATCTATTGTCCAAGTCGGTGTAAAAAAATGGTTCCTGAAAAGAACTAATTATTAATAATAATAAAGCTAAAAAGTCATGACCGGTTATAATATTGATTAATTTAATTAAGTCATAATTTTTTACAGTAATCAAGAATGTCATTAATAAATGGAGGTGAACAGTTGCGACTTTAAATCTGCTTTATTAATTTATATAATTAAAAAGTCAGAAAATTTGGATGTCATGAAGATAATATATTTTTTTTAAAAAAAATATATATTATATGTTGCAACAGATATATTATCTGATGCAACAGGTTATCTATTTGTTGCAAATCATGATATATCTGTTTGTAACAGATGATTTATCTGATGCAACAGATATATTATCTGTTGTCCAAGTCGGTGTAAAAAAAACGGTTCCTGAAAAGAACTAATTATTATTAATAATAAAGCTGAAAAGTCATGACCTATCATAATATTGATTAATTTAATTAAGTCATAACTTTTTACAGTAATCAAGAATGTCATTAATAAATGGAGGTGAACAGTTGTGCCTTTAAATCTGTTTTATTAATTTATATAATTAAAAAGTCAGAAAATTTGGATGTCATGAAGATAATATATTTTTTAAAAAATATATATATTATATGTTGCAACAGATATATTATCTGATGTAACAGGTTATCTATTTGTTGCAAATCATGATATATTTGTTGTAACAGATGATTTATCTGATGCAACAAATATATTATCTGTTGTCCAAAACAGTGTAAAAAAAACGGTTCCTGAAAAGAACTAATTATTAATAATAATAAAGCTAAAAAGTCATGACTTATCATAATATTGATTAATTTAATTAAGTCATAACTTTTTGCAGTAATCAAGAATGTCATTAATAAATGGAGGTGAACAGTTGCGATTTTTTGCCTAACTCATTCAAGTTCAATCCTCTATAAATAGGTCCCTCCTTACTCAATCGTTCGTTCTACTACACACTATTTATTCCTCGCTCTTGTTACACCTTCAACTACTTTCTCTTCAAGGACTTGATAGCTTTTTCCTGTCTCTGATAAGTTTTTTTCTTGATTTTTGTGTAAATATACGTTGTATTACATTACATTACATTCGAATTCTTTTTTTTTCTTTACTTTTGTGTTTACATGTGTGTTTTGTCAACTTATGAGTTTTTTAGATATGGCTGATCCTGTGTGAGATGTCGCTATTTTACGAAACGCCATGAGGGAACTGCAGAAGGAGGTTCATGACTTGCATTGGGAGTTGGCCGTCAGAGTAAGGATGCTGCGGGAGATCCGCAGGCTGCGGAGGGCGCTGCTGCTGCCCTTTGAAGATTGGCCGGTTGGCCATACAAATAATAATGATGTTAATAATGATGATAATAATAATTAAGCTTTTATTTCTGTTATCTGTGTATTTTTTTTGTTTGTTTTATAAAAAATTATGTTTGATGCACTTGACTATTTATTTCTTATTTAATTTTCGTGTTGTCTATTTTTATTTCTTAACAAATGACATGTCTACAATTAAGGAATAATTTGATTCCAGTATTAATAGCAAGAACATATGAGTTATCTGTTAGGTTTTGTGTGTGACAGGAGCTGTATTTTGTTGTTCGAAATATATTAGTAATCTGATGAAACAAATTATTTATCTGTTGAAACAAATTACTAATCTGGTGCAACAGAATTCCCATCTATTCGATTCATAATCATATTACGGGCACCCAAAACCCTTAAACATGAATCCAACATGAGTCTACTGTTACAACAAAACATTTATCTAGTGTTGCGGATAGTGGATCTGTTTGAACAGATTACTCTTATATTGCATTCATGTTTGCGTGCAAACTATTGTTGAAAAAACAACACACTAACAGTTACCCAGATTCAACTAAAAAGCATAATCTGACTTACCAAAGTCTCCTCTCAAGTAAATTCCAAAGTTGAAAGTGATTTACGAAACAAAATTTGACATAAGAATTTGGTCAAAGAGCAGCAGTTGGGGTAACAACAACAACGACAACAATGGTCAACAAGAAGAATATGAAGTTGATAATGAAGTATAAGATGATGATAATGATTTAGAAGATGGTGAATAAAGCAGCAGCAACAATGAACAACAAATATCGCGAAGAGAGAGAAAATAACAACAGATGAGGAGAGAGAAAAAGATATTTTTTTTCCTTCGTTCCCCGTTATATATTAACTAACATTTGAATCAAAGTGTAAATTTTAAAACTTGTGGGTTATTTTAAAATTTTCCAAACTTTCTTAAACCATAATGAAGTAATTGTCACCTCTACTCAATTATTAAGACTTGTGTCACCTACACCTCATTTTAAAACTCTTTTGTCACCTGTGGCCCAAACCCCCCCTTCTAATAATTAATTACGGGTGATACATTAAAATCACGATTGAAGCAGCTGAAGCAGAAATCAGTCAACTTTTTAAATTTTTTTGTTAATTATTGTTATTTACAGTACTTTTTATTTCATTTTCAAATAATATATGTTGCTTTATATCTTCTTCTGTCCCGTCCCAATTATGTGGCACTAATTTAATTTTGATAGTCAATCAAATATTTTATGTTGACATATCATTTTGTTATTCTTAATTTTCTAATACATAAATGACTTATAATAAGGGGTGATATAGTAAAATCATCGTTTGAAAGACAACAATTTAATTTAAAACATCAAGAGTTAATTTCGCATTTTATGTCTATTTTATATTTTATATTAAATATTATATATTTTCGTAATACCTAGATGACTCATAATAATTAATTAAGAGCGATTGATTATGTTATTACTATAAAAATTAATATAATTTTATCATATCCAATAGTATTCATCGATAACTCACCGGAGTAGTATATTAATTAAATATGGGATGCTATATTTTGCATATGCAAAATATGATATTATTAAACATTATTGGATAGTGCATTATATTTATCTTTCACAATAATAAAATTTTACTATATATTTTTCTTTATTTCTTTTTAAACTTGATACATATTGACCCAACACAAATTCTAAGAAAATATTCATTAGAAATTTATTTTATTAAATTTAGTAATTTTATACTATAAAAATTTAAAGTTAAGTTTAAATATTAGTATTTCTATATAAAAAAATAAAAACATTTAAATTTACTAAAATGAATAAATAAAAAGATTAATTTTCTATATAAAAGTCAATCAAAATAATAAAATCGATTTACTTTAAATATTTAGTTGCAATTAATTAATATAATTTTTTATTTTGTCATGATTTATGCTGGACTGATAAAATTTTGAGAGTTGAATAAAATTTTTATCTATTTTTTAAAAAGTATTTTAACTTGTTAATTATTGTGATTTATAATGATTTTTACGTAATTATCAAATAATATATTTACTCCCTGTGTCCAATTTATGTGGCTTCGATACAATTTTGAGAGTCAACTAAAATTGTATATATCTTTTAAATATTTTAAGTTGTTAATTATTATTATTTGCAATACTTTTTCTTTTGACTCAATTTATGTGGCATTGCTAAAATAACGAGAGTCAATAAAATTTCTATATGTCTTTTAAATATTTTAAGTTATTAATTATTGTGATTTGTGGTAACAAATTAGTTTTGAACATGATAGCCAATTAAATAATTTTTTTTTTTTTTACTTCCAATATGTAGTTATAGTTAATTAATATAAATTAATAGAATATATTAAATATTTAAAACATTATGATGAAACAATAGAATCATTATATATTGGGGCATGGTATGTAATTAAGTGGAAGTAGGTGGGTTTTTTGGTAATTACATGAGGGGTCGAAATCACCTCTTCTATATCATAGAAAATAAGATAATTTAATCAATGATAAATGGTACATTGACTTTATTATTTCTTTTAGCGGTTATGAAAAAAATAAATCAATAATTAATATAGAGTGAATAGAATATTTTTATAAAGGACGCATAAATAATAAACACGACGAGTAAATGGACCCAATAGAACAATCTATTAATTTAATTTAATATTTTTATAGATCACTATTAAGTTAGTTTATGTAAATCTTCTAAACTAAGGTTGTAACCATTTTTATATATACTTGAAGTCATTGAAATATTTTGTTGTATTAGATTAAAAAAAGAAATTTTGTAAAAACTCTTGTCACATGAAATTATAGAAGAAAATAAAATAAAAAATATCAAAATAAATTTATTTCTACTTATAACTGAGAAATTACATACCCCCAAACTCATTAAAATATCAATATTTTCTATTTTTGATCATCACTGAATTGCCATTATTAAAATATCATTATATTTTATTTTTTTTTATAAAAAATTAAATTACTTGTGACCTTTTATATATTCTAATTCTCTAATAATATTTCTTTTGTACAAATAAAAATTTATTTAAAATTATTTGATTAAGAACTTTAGTAATTATAAAACTTATCAATAAAATATATATATATATATATTTTTTGTGTCCCAAGGTATCCCACAGCCGACAGTCGTGAGATTAATCATCCATTCCTTTGTCAGCGCACTAAGCGGTAGAAAGCTGACCACAAAATTTGCTCCAATATAAAATATATTTAATACGTCGGTCATTAAATTATGTTAATTATAAAGTAAAAGCTATAATAAATTATATTTTTAAAATTTAAATTATTTTTTATATTACGAAGTAAAGGTGCACGACCTCATGAAACTAGTATAATAATACTTTCTCCATCTCAAATTATGTGTCATTATTTCTTTTTTAATCCGTCTCAAAATAAATCTTATTTGACAACTTTTAAAGACACAATTATTCTTTCACCCTTATTGGTCCCATTTAATTAAAAAAAAGATATTGATATATTTTTTTATAAAGAATAATTTGGTAAACTTTACCAAGTCTCGGCAAGATTACTTGTTCATATTTTTTGGGGCTTTAGATAGATATTTTGGGGGATTAAATCAATTGCTTCACTTTCTTCCACCGGTTAACCCTACCGCCGCCCTTGTAGCCTGCAACGGCGCATGCTTACTAGTGACGTTTTCTCTAACTTCAATCTCCGGCAACTTATCTAAACGGCAGCGGCGGCGGTGTGTCAATTTTTCTGATATGGGAATGATGGAGATAGATGGACGTGAAACAAGTGTTGACGATTTGGAGGATTCAATGAAGCATCGAAGTAGCAAGGATCGGAAAAGTAGCAGTAGTAAAAGAGAAAGAGATCGAGAGAGTAAAGAGTCGGAGAAATCTCGAGATCGAAGAAAGGAGGATAAATATGAACGTGAAAGGGATAGAACAAAGGATAAGGATCGTAGAGATCGCGGAAAAGACAAGGAACGAGACAGAGATAATGAGCCTTCACGAGAGAAGGAGAAGGAGAGGAGAAGCGACAAGGATAAAGAGAAGAGAGAGAAGCACAGAGATAGAGAAAGAGGTAGTAGAGATGTAGTTGACAAAGAAAGGGAAAAGGAGAAGGAGAAAGGGAGAGCCGTGGATGAGGATAAGGAGAGGCGTAGTAGTCGTAGGCAGAGAGATGAGGGACATGATAGGAGTAGTAATAAGGAAAGGCGGAAGGAGGAAGATTCTGATTATGAGAATGTAGCAGCTAAGCAGGAAGTTGATGAGGATAAGGAGAGGCGTAGTAGTCGTAGGCATCGAGATGAGGGACATGATAGGAGTAAGGAAAGGCGGAAAGATGAAGATTCTGATTATGAGAATGTAGCAGCTAAGCAGGAAGTTGATGAGGACAAGGAGAGGCGTAGTAGTCGTAGGCATCGAGATGAGGGACATGATAGGAGTAGTAATAAGGAAAGGCGGAAGGAGGAAGATTCTGATAATGAAAATGTAGCTGCTAAGAAGGAAGTTGTTGTTTCTCATGACGATGAAGATAGGGGACAAAATGGTGTAGTTGCAACTGGTGGAGCTGGAGCTCAATCTTCGGCAGCGGAGCTAGAGCAACGCATTCTGAAGTAAGTTATCCTGGTTCTTTATTGCCTTTGTGCTTAAGGGTTTGTTTGGTAGCTAGTAACGAGGTAGCTTTTCCATATATTAATTTCGCGACCAAGTTATTACAATGTTTGGTAGCTAGTAAAGAGGTATTTTATCGATGTATTAATTTTTCTGTAAGTTATATGTACAATGTTTGGTAGCTGGTTAGGAAGTGAGTTATTTATGTATAAAATTACTAGAACGTTTGGCTTGCAATTTAGAAATCCGCATTACTAATACATGTAGAATTTATGGGGGAATTGGTGTATTACCTTATGTGAGGTAGAAGATGGAATAATTAATACCCCACATAACTAACACCTGCATAATTCTAACCCACTATTAGCGACCCATAAGTGTGTTATTGGCTGTCGTTCGATAGTTAGTAAAGAGGTAGCTTATGCACGTATTGATTTTGGTACAAGTTATACAATGTTTGGTAGCTAGTCAGGAAGTAAGTTATTCATGTATAAAGTTAATAGGATGTTTGCATTGCAAATTTGGAGAGCCACATAACTAAGACATGTATAAGTTATGTGGGAATTAGTGTATTTTCTTATGCGGGGTAGAAGATAGAATGACTAGTGCTTGCATAATTGACAAGAGGGAGTTGCTTGGATGGTAAGCCCCCTTCCAAAGTTGTGACTTTGAGTCACCAAAGGGCGCAAAAAGGGGGAGCTCCTTGGGAAGGATAAAATAGAATACTTGCATAATTCTAACCAGCTACCAATAGTGGCGTGCATCGGTCAGTTCGGTTCGGCTTTATGTAATATTGATTAGGTTTATTGGTTTTTAAATATGCTAAACCAATTACCAGCCAATAAGATATTTTTTATCGTTTTTTTTTTATCGGTTTTTGGTCCTTAACGGTTCGAAATTCGGTTTAACCGATAAGAAAATGCTTATAAAATAAATATCAATTTGACGCAGTGATCTTCAATGTTGTGTAACTGTAGCAACTAACATGGCATCAATAAGAATGCTCACAAAATAAAAACAGTAGCAGCTAACATGACATATGCCTTGCAGTGTTAAAATCCACAAAATAAGAAGTCCACCATTCTGTCGACAAACTATGCAGCTGTCATCGTTGCAAACCCTCGAATCGATGACTTGGCAACTTGGATTTGCTTTTCCTTGAGCGGAGGGTCTAGCGTTAACATCTAACCCTAACCCTATCTCTCCTGGTAAAATCACACATCCATCTCAATCTACTCATCTCCGCCACTTCCAACTTTTGGATATGAGAGTTCTGAACTAGTCAACACTCCGCTCCATACAACATAGCCGGTCGGACCGACTGCCACTCTGTAGCACTTATCTTTAAGCTTAAGAGGCACCTTCTCATCACACAAGACTCCTGAAGCGAGCTTCCACTTCAACCACCCTCCACCAATATGCTGCGTGACATCCTCATCAATCTCTCCATTCCTCTGAGTCAGAGAATGATACTTGATACTATCCCTCTTCCGAATGGCTTGAGGATTCAGCTCCACTACTACATCAACCTCAGGCATCGAATCACTGAACAAATGTAAGAAGCAAGGGCAAAACATCTATATTGCATTGATTTATCCATGGTATATATCTGACATGAGTGTAAGAATCCTGAACGAATGTGTAAGATCTTTTTTGGCTATTTTTAGTGTATTTTGAGGATTATACATGAAGGATCCACACCGGTTGGCGGTTGCAGCCTTCTAACTGAGCCATCTGCCATACCTAGTGTAATCCAACAGCTGGGGTTTGGGGAGGGTAGAGTGAACGAGACCTTATCCATACCTTTTAGAGATAGAGAGGCCGTTTCCAATAGACCCTCAGCTGAAAAAGAAGTGTTTAAATGTGTTGCTTACCTAGTTGGATCTCTAATTATTTGTGGATTTTCCAGTTGAAGCTGAAATGTTGCACTCTGCTTTCATAAACTCACCTTTTTGCACATTTCAATAATAGTGATAATGATGATATCCACCCGTTTGGTGGTGATGATGTTATTAACATTAACAATGTAAGTGTAACTAGAAACAAACCACAGAAAGGCGACAATGGTGGTGCCAGTTAGCTATTTATTCTGTTATTGTTATCATTATTTTAGTGGTTATCCATTTGCATTTATTCTGTTAAGAGATTTGTTTGATCCTGTTCTAAGCTAGCATATGTGTTGTAGCTATGATGTGCACTGGCTTCTACAATGTGTCCAGGGCTGGTTTAGTAATTTAACCAGGTCGGCTGTACATGTGCAATTGGTTGCTAGCTGCACAGAATTCTTGAAGGATGTTTTGACACAGTAGAATCTGGATGTGGTTTGATAAGTTATGTTTGTTGTACTTGATAGCTATAGTCTGAAGGAATGCTTATGACTGCAGGATGAAGGAAGAGAGATTGAAGAAAAAATCAGAAGGTGCTTCTGAGGTGTTGGCGTGGGTTAGCAAGAGCCGTAAAGTTGAGGAGATAAGGAATGCGGAGAAGGAGAGAGCCTTACAGCTTTCGAAGATTTTTGAAGAGCAGGTAGGCTGTCTGCTGTTGTGCCTGTGATTCTTTATCTGTAGGAATTGGATTAATTTGACCTTAGGTCGTCATGGTATGTTACAATTTTGCAGGACAAAATGAATGATGAAGAAAGCGATGAGGAGAACAATGCTCGACTAGATGCAAGTATGGCTCTTCTTTCTGAATATATCTATTGCTTGATCTTTCTAATCAATTGTTTTATGAGACCATGCACATTCAGTTGAACTCTTAATATACTGTTGAGTCTTTGAAACAGATAAATAATATACTTGGTGTATCTGTCGTGTTTGGGTGGAAAGCTTCCTTTCTTATGCACTCTTCATTCTTAGTCTGTTTGATTTCACTTCTAGTTCCAGTCGTCCTACCTATGATACAAAATTTTTTGGTGGAGTCCCCTTTGTCATCCAACTCTAAATCAAACTGGTGTTGAATGTGGAGTCCAAAGTTTTGAAGTTGTCATTGGGGAAATAAAAGTAACCGAGATCATGTCTTTGATGAAATATGATGTGTCTTTTGTGCAGTTTGAAACGGAAGTTAAATGACTATACTATGTTCTCTGAATGGAAATAGTTGAGGAATGGCTGAAATTTGTCTTTAATTTCTGTTAACAGAAGAGCTAGGTGGGATGAAAGTACTCCACGGTCTTGACAAAGTTGTCGAAGGTGGGGCTGTTGTCTTGACACTCAAAGATCAGAGCCTACTTGCTGGTGATGATGTTAATCAAGGTAACCAACTAAGTGATTATGTTTGTGGTTTTCTTGTTTTGTCTCTGCTTTCAGCCTTCAGTATTTGTGGATTCGAATTTTGTAGTGACTTGAATTGTATACCCCAGAGGTTGATGTGCTTGAAAATGTGGAGATTGGAGAGCAGAAGCGAAGGGATGACGCTTACAAGGCTGCAAAAAAGAAAACAGGGATCTATGATGATAAGTAAGATTTAGTATACCTGTAAACACTACTACTTTGTAAAGTTTGAATGACTAATTTATCTCGTTATGATTGGATGCAGGTTCAATGATGAACCTGGTTCTGAAAGGAAAATATTACAAAAATATGATGACCCAGCAGAAGAGGAGGTTTAACTCTTTGTGTCCCTTTTTTCTTTACTTCTTGGAAAATATTGTATTACCTGATAAAAAGCTCTTCGTCTTCAATTTAAGAAGTGTGGAATTGTACATCCAATCTGTCTTTCTTACCCTAGATTTTCTTTTAGGGCGTTACTCTTGATGCTACTGGAGGTTTCAACGCTGATGCAGAGAAGAAACTGGAGGAGGTAACTCATTTTTATCTATTTAATCAGATATGGTTTCCAATGTGGATGTCAGATTATGTCTGTTAATTCAGAGTTACCTTTTTTTGATTGCCAGCTCCGGAGAAGGATTCAGGGGCCTTCCTCAATAAATCGGATGGAGGATCTCAATTCTTCAGGGAAATTATTGTCCGACTACTATACTCAAGAGGAAATGGTTCAATTTAAGAAGCCCAAGAAGAAGAAATCACTGAGGAAGAAAGAGAAGCTGGATCTAGATGCTCTTGAAGCGGAGGCCAAATCCTCCGGATTGGGGGCCAGTGATCTTGGTTCTCGCAATGATAAGACAAGGCAGGTCCTTAAGGAGGAAAAGGAGAGAGCAGAGGCAGAGACAAGGAGCAACGCTTACCAGGCTGCTTATGCCAAGGCTGAAGAGGCATCCAAAGCACTTCGACCTGAGAAAACTAATAACAACCAGAGAGAGGACGATGATGCAGTATTTGATGATGATGATGAGGAGCTTAGAAAGTCCTTAGAAAGAGCCAGAAGGCTTGCTTTGAGAAAGCAAGAGGGCCTTGCCAAAACCTTTCCAGAGTCAATTGCTTCACTTGCCACTTCCAGTGCAAATGAGTCAACCGTGGATAATCCAAGTTCTGTATCTGGAGAGGCACAGGAGAACAAGGTTGTCTTCACTGAGATGGAAGAGTTTGTCTGGGGCCTTCAGCTTGATGAAGGTAATACTCTCTAATTTTACTGGACTGATCGTGCTAATAGCCATTTTATTTGGTGCGATTTCTCAAGGTAATTGGGAAAGGTTTATCCAATTGCATGTGGTGGATAGGCCATGTTTTGGAATAAGTTTGTATGCTTGCACAATTTAAGTGTTACTAGTTCCAAGTTATTTGTGATGAATTGGGAAGTAAACACTGGATAGTGAGGTTGGAAATCACAGAACGGAATCAGTCACTCAATTTAACATGCCCTTTTTCTTCCCCTAGTGGGTGTGGGGTAATGTTATATGGGGTATCATCGAAACAAAATATTGATATGCATTATCGAGTTTCTAGATATATTGACACAAAATTTCTTGAACTTATTACAGTTGACGCTTCAGATATTTTGAAACAGAATTTTGAAATGTTTCACTCCTACCCCTGTTTTAGATGGTTAAGAAAAGAATGTAAAAATTTGGAGATTTATAGTATATTAATCTTTGCTCCAGTTTGTTGACGATTTTGTGAATAGAAGTTGTGTTGTTTTTATGAGTATTTCTTTTTTCTTGCATGTCCATGCATATGGGTGTGTTATTCTGCTGATGACCATTCAGAGTTATCCTTGTTATAAGTACTTGACCAAAAAAAAACTTTATAAAGTTCGTCAACAAAGAGTAGTAAAATAAGCTTTTCAATAGCAAAAAACTCATCATTGGAATTGATTCCGAGACGAGAGTTACACATATCCTATCCAACATATACTTTTAGTTTTCCCGAGGGACATCTGTTGGATTGGAATGACATAACACTTCTAAGCATTCATGTTTCACGTGTTAATGCTGCATTTTATTGTGTGTTTTTATCATTGGCTGCAATTTACTCTTTGGTCTTTACTGGAACTTGGCAAAGGCTTTCAAGGTTGATATGTCTGATATTACCTTTTTGATCTTGTAGAAGAACAAAAACCAGGTGGTAATGATGTCTTCATGGAGGAAGACGAGTTGCCAAAGCCCGCTGATGAAGAAATGAAGAATGAGGATGGTGGTTGGACCGAAGTGAAGGAAACCAAGGAAGAGGAACCCTCTGTAAAGGAGGAGGAAATGGAAGTAACTCCAGATGATACGATACGTGAAATTCCAGTTGGTAAGGGTTTAGCAGGGGTTCTCAAACTTCTGCAAGAGCGAGGTACACTCAAGGAAGATATTGAATGGGGTGGTCGTAACATGGACAAGAAGAAGAGCAAGCTCGTAGGCATCCGTGGTGAGGATGGGAAAAAGGAAATAAACATTGAAAGGACTGATGAGTATGGGCGAATCGTAAGTACATTTTACTTGATTAATCAGTTTTTGATTCTCTAACTTCTATTCTCCAGTAGATTTGTGCTGTTAACCCCTTTGACCAGTGTTCTGTTTATTCAATTGCGCCCCCCACCCACACCCCTACCCACCCACAAAAAAAACTCCAATCCTTGGTTGTAAATGAAGAAGCTCCTTGCCTCCTCCTGTCCCACTCTTTCTTGCCCTAAGATGTCTGCACCTCCTTATTAGGGAAATTTTTTCTGTCTGTACTGATAGGGAAAATTTTCTATGTACAATATTCAACAGTCTGAGTATCTTATTATCAAGATTATGTGATTAGTTTTTAATTTTAAGAAACGAATTCTCTTTTTCATAAATTGATGTGACCATCTCTTTGAATACCATAAACTCAGTGTGCGGACACAAAATGGGATGGAGGGGATTTCTAAGTAGCAGCAGGTTATCGCCATGCAACTTCTGCACCCATGGCATTTGATTTAGCTCTAATGAGATTGTGGTTTGGAGGGAGAAATCTTTGAATTTCACTATAATAAAACTGACTGTAATGACACTTACCAAATAAAAGAGGGGAGGGGAGAGTAGGGGCCGACTGCTGAGGACCTTTTTGATGAATTTCCTTGTTCTATGAGCTTTGGCTGGTGTAGCTTCATCTTTCAATTGATATGTGGCTTCTTTTTCTTCAGCTGACTCCAAAGGAGGCTTTTCGGTTGCTTTCACATAAATTTCATGGGAAGGGGCCTGGAAAGATGAAGCAAGAAAAGCGTATGCGGCAATACCAGGAGGAGCTGAAGATAAAACAAATGAAAAATTCAGATACTCCATCTCAGTCTGTGGAGAGGATGAGAGAAACTCAGGCTCAAACAAGAACTCCATATATTGTTCTCAGCGGACATGTTAAACCAGGGTTTGTGTTTTCTTACTCGATTTGAAGTGCTTTATATTCAAAAAGTAGTTCTTTTCCTGTGGAATCAACTATGCAATTGACTTCTCTGTTGCCTAGGGCAAGTTTTTTATACTTCTTCCTTGTTGAAGTTCCATCAATTTTGATTTTACCTTTGAGGCTCATTTCTCCAGTGCATTCCTCCTCCTTTTTTGCTGTCAAAGTTGGAACAAATATTCAATTTTTTGCTGTCAAAGTCGGAACAAATATTCAATGTTTAGAGAATATTAGTCTTTGTTAATAGTGATTTTTGTTTTATCCCATGGGTGTTCACATTTGTTTTATCTAAAGATTAGTCCATCACTTCGATTTTGTGAATTTTTGCAACCTATAGATAATGTAGTTGAAATCCATGCAATATATATATATATATATATACACACTCAGTGTTTCGACAATATTAGTCTTTGTTAATAGTGATTGTTGTTTTATCCCATGGGTGTTCACATTTGTTTTATCTAAAGATTAGTCCGATTGGGATGGTTCGGACACGTGAAGAGGAGGGGCATGGATGCCCCGGTTCGTAGGTGTGAGAGGCTAGCGTTGGATGGTTTTAGGCGGGGTAGGGGTAGGCCGAAGAAGTACTGGGGTGAGGTGATTAGGCGGGACATGGAGCAGTTACAGCTCACCGAGGACATGACCCTAGATAGGAAGATCTGGAGGACGCGAATTAGGGCAGAAGGCTAGGGCCAGTTTGGGTCGCTAATGTAGGGAATTACTTAGTGGGGGTATTATTCTTGTTATGATACCTTGTTCCATGTTGTTTTACGAATCTGTGTGCTTTTCTCTGTTTTTTATTACTTGTGGGTGCCGTATTTATGTTATGAAATCTTGTTCTGTGCTTTACTATGTATTTGTGTGGTATCTCGTGTCTTGAGCCGGGGGTCTATCGGAAACAGCCTTTCTACTTCTTTAGAGGTAGAGGTATGGACTGCGTACATCTTACCCCCCCAGACCCCACTAGGTGGGAATACACTGGGTTTGTTGTTGTTGTTGTTGTTTTACAACCTATAGATAATGTAGTTGAAATCTATGCAATATATATGTGTGTGTTGTGTGTGTGTGTATCTATGTATATGTAAATACATATATATATGTATTTATTTATTTATCTGAAACTTTTACATTTTCCTCTTACAAGCTTTTTTTTCTTTGTATATCTCCGACATTCTTTATGGTTCCTAATTGCAAGTATTCTGTCATTTTCAGGCAAACTAGTGATCCTAGAAGTGGTTTTGCTACTGTTGAGAAGGACTTTCCTGGAGGTCTGACCCCCATGCTTGGCGATAAGAAGGTCAGTGTCTTTTATTGATGATACTCACATAGTTGGCTATGGTACTGATTTACTTGCGCTCCTTAGCTGTCCACCTGAACACATTTTTGCAGTGTGGATTGCTTGTCACGCTATGCTTAATGCTTGTCATCTTGCTTGAGCAGTGTGCTCCACTATGCTTAATGATATATACCATTGTGCTTTTATTCTTTATCTAGCTAGTAGCGTGTTGTATGATTCACATGCATAATTGGAGCCAAATTGTACTTGCCTTGGGATACAACATTCCTGAAGAGGTGTAGCCGGAAGGTTTTGTGTCTTTTGTCCTTGAATGTGTCTTCTTAGTTTCGGCCGTCCTGCTTAATCCTCCCCCCTCAGTAAGTAAGGTCTTACTGTTACTTATGAACAGTCCTATATTATAGTATTTGGTTTGTGGCAGTTGAATTTAGTTTTATTCTTTTTGGTTAGACTGCCCTTGATCAGATATGGAAAATTCCCTTGGCATACTATTCCTTAGTTACTGAGGATATGAATTTCCTTCTCGTTTAAGTGGGGTCTCGGTCCTTAGCTGTGTACATTCACATGTGCTTGTGTTCTATTGTGGACTTTGATTTGCTGTGTATTCTTACACTAAAATCAATGTTCAGACACGTGCTAGCATCAATACTGGCATGTTTATCCATATAGACCTTTTTTAACGTACCCAAAAGAAGAGACCTTTTTCCGCAATGCTGTTATTTCTGAACGACAAAATGAAAAAACATCCCCTTTTAAATACCCTCCACAATACCCTAAATAAGTAAAACTTTTTTTTTTTGGCCTAAACCTCACAGTGCATTGGGTTGATTGTCCTAGTAGACTTGGAAGTTTAAAGCAAAGTAGGGCTTACATTTGCTTCTCTGTCTGGATGTTATGTTTGTTTTAGTGCTTGTATATGGGACTCAGTTAACTGGCCTCTATTTATGCTTTTATTCGATCATCTAGTTGTCAGGGTTGTAATTTTTATCGCTTCATCTTTCAGGTTGAGCACTTTTTGGGCATAAAACGCAAGTTTGAACAAGGAGAGGGGAGCTCACAAAAGAAGCCTAAAAATTAATTTTGTATACTTATCCCGTCAAGATATCCTTCTGCTTTATGCACAAGCTCTTGTAATTGTACATAAACCGTGTCCAGGTTGACGTAAAAGTTTCAATTGGTGATGTATCTATTAAATGGCATAATAACATTTGAAAATAGTAGTACTTCACAGCCAGTTGAACAATGCTGCTGTTGCGTTGATCCCTTTCTGACCTTAAACGACTTGAATATTGTTCTAATCGTGCACAGCGTTTCAGCAATTTTCTGTATTTGGTAGTGTGTATGTGTATGTTGGGGTTCTTGTTTTTAAAGCTATGTCTTCTTTTCTGCTTGTTGTTTGCTGTAGTGTACTCTGCATTTCCCCAATTAACTGAATATTGCCTAGGAAGGATAACTCTTATTTTACCATAACAAATGTTTTTGCAAATTTGGGACATCTGGTGTTACTTTGTTTCAAATGAAATGTGAAAAGTCAAATTAGAAATCTCTTGTATAAAATGAACGCATTCTTGTTAGGCAGTTCATATTTTCGAAAAGAATATGTGAAGAACTCACGATTAAAATAAGCCACGTTAAGTTAAGATTGATGATATTAATTATTGAACATCTAGTGTTTGTGATGTAGACTTCATCCTCTTGTGATTGTGAGGCATTCTTGTTAAAACAAAAACACTATAATAAGTCTATTATAAATAAGTTGGTAGAGATGCAATTGGTAGAGATGCAAGAAACAATAAGGACCACCACATTTGGATAACCTTACTTCATCTTCTTTTCCTCCTTTGTCACTTGTTTATTTTTAGCCATCACATCTTTACTGGTTACTCATTAAGGGAACCAAATAATGGCAATGCATCATTGTTGTAATTGTAGGGGTACAATTACGTCCTATCATCATCAGTGGCGAAGCCAGAACTTTGTTAGTGACAGAGCCCGAATTTTCACTAAAGGAATTCAAATATACATGACTCAGGAGCCACCCTCATCCAATCAAATTGCACCACTCGAATCAGTTTTCAGGCGGCGTCTACTTACAGGGATTGGCACAGCTTCTCTAGTTGCCTTGGGTGCCAATTTTGCTGGAATTACTAGTTCCTTACTAGGCCTATTGCCCGATGGTGCTCGGAGTCTTAGGCTTGATGTAATTTATCCTATCAGTGGTTATACTCGATGCCTTGATACAAATGAAGGATTTGGTTAGTAAGTAGTTACTCTTCCTTCTGTCTCAAATTATCTGTCGTGATTTCTAAAACTAGTTGTCTCAAATTATTTGTCGCTGTTAATGGATGCGGATAAAAAAAATGTAAACACCTTATAGTTGTTCAGATTACAACTTTTTGACGCATCCATTGTAAAACATGGAATATAACAATGAGTATAGATGATTTAGCCATGTTTAACGATGAAAGAAGTAAAAGATAACGATAAAAATACTTCCAAAGTAATACGTTCTAGAGAGTTTTCTAACTGAACTATCACGTGTTTGTATTTTCAACTATCTATCAAAACACCTTTACTAGTACATGATGGTGCGCTACGCATGCTCACTCTCTCTTTTTGTTAAAAAATGGTGTCAAATAGCACTCCATGCGGATAATTAAAGAAACAAATTGAAAATTTAAAAAAAGAAAATTAAGAAATTATGATAAAGAAACACACCTGAAGTATCACGTTTTTGCAAGTTTTCTAACTAGACTATCGGATATTTGTGTTTCCTACTTGAACTATCACCAACTATTATGAAAACAGGCCTCAAAATTAATGAGTAGCTGTCATGTGGACGAAATTTTATGGAAAAAATTAAGTTGTCACTCGTAAAAACATGATACTTCATGTGTATTTTTGATCGTTATCTAAAAAACGACTTATTTTCTTTTTGTACAGAGTTTGTATATCCATCAAACTGGGTGGGAGATCAAACAGTATTGTATCGAGCTGCAGGAAAAGCAGAACGATCACTAGATCCGCCATCGCTGAGCAGCAATGGCGGAGATAGTAGGCGTAGAAATGTAAATGAACCAGTTGTCGCATTTGGTCCGCCAGGATCAAATGGAGAGCTCAATGTTAGTGTCATTGTTGCACAAGTTCCTATTGATTTCAAGTAAGCTTCCTAATCTTACCTTAAAAACGAAAAAATTGTATGCATTTTGTATGATAGTTATATTTTGTTAGCGTTTGTCCTGAATTTTTTGGTTGTCATGGGTTGAGACTTTCAGAGGGATGCCTTGGAGTAACTGGTAAAGTTGCTGTCATGTGATCAGGTCATGAGTTCAAGCCTTGGAAACAGTCTCTGGCAGTAATGCAAGGTAAGGCTGCTGACAATACACCCTTGTGGGGGGCCCTTCCCCGGACCTTGCACATAACGGGAGCTTTAGTCTCCGGACTGCCTTTTTTTTATGAGTTGAGAACTTTGGGAGATGTTTGGCTTGTCTAGACTTGTATATTAGTAGTTATTTTCTTTGCAATTTTTTAGTAATTGCTAGGTAGTCCCCTAAAGGTAAGACGGCATACAGTAGACCCTTGTGGTCCCGTCCTTTCCTGGATCCCATGTATAGCGGGAGCTTTAATGCAAGGGTCAACCATTTCTTTTTAGTTAGTCACCTAAAGGTGGCATTATCATGTGGAGCCACGTGTTCTCTGTATCTCTCTCCGAAGCTCTTCAGATTGTTACATTACCTTATTTGAATTCTACTATAATTGTGTTTTATTTCAAAAAAGATTTCTTAATGGAACAAAGCAACACAATATAATCTACAATATAGTCGTTAAAAGAGAACTGTTTACGGGAGAAGTTATTCATTCAACAATTTTTACGCCTTTTTTTTTTTAATTAGTTTTCTCATATGTAGGTCAACTGGTCAAATCATATTAAAATATTTTACTTCTTTTGCCTTTGATTTCTCTTCTTTTGAGCCGAGGGTCTATTGCAGTCCGACCCTCCTCAGACCTCATTTATCATACTACACTAAATATGTTGTTATCGTTGTTGTTTGATTATCATCGTTCTACGTTTCCGTTCGTTAAGCTTTCACATGACGCCTTGTTATTTCGATCGCAACGCGACTTTTGGCAGGATAGAGGCATTTGGAGGACCAAAGGAAGTTGGTGAAGCCATAGTGCAGACTATTACAGGATCTGGCAAACTTCCTAATGTGAAAGGGACATTGATTCAAGCAAATATAAGAGAGGATTCAAATTCTTTGAAATACTACACATTGGAATTCCAAGTTGAAAGTCCAACATTTCAAAGACACAATGTTGCTGTTTGTTGTGCTAGAGGAGGAAAGTTATACACTTTGAATTCCCAAGCTCCACAATCAATTTGGCCTATGGTGAAAAAAGATTTCTATAGAATTGCTGATTCTTTTAGCTTGACATCATGAAGTCGTAAGCCGAACGGATTGATATAGTCTGTCTTCATTACCTCGTAAGGGCGTTGAGACCATAACATGTTACATGAAACCGTCGCTTTTCTATGATGTTGTCACATAGCTGCCCCCGCCTAGCGAAGTTTCCGTGATAAGAGATACAAAGGTTTTTGTATGAGTTTATGACAAGTGTTGTCTTTCTTTCATTTTCTTAGGGTCTCTTTTTCTTTATTTTATTTTGATTTTAGTTTTCGAGATGACATATTGTATGCTCAGATCTACTGAAATCGACAAAGACAAATTACTTACGTTTGTTTGGATAGTCTTAAAAGAGCAAATCAATATAAAAATTGTTCAAAAGATTATAAATTTTACATGATAATCCAAACAATTCTCTTATATGACATTAGTTATTGGACGGTTAACTTTGTTATAACAAGAACATCTTTATAAATTATGCTTATACTAAACAATTTGTTTGATAATGCTCTTAATCTCTTCAAACAGTAAGAAGATATTATGATTAAAAGAGAATATGGATCATCTTTCGTATCCGAAGTTAAAACAAATACAATGACAATGATAATGATTTTGGTAAATCATTAAATCGTAAATTTCAAAGTTGAAGTATTTAATCGTCAGTTGAGCCCAAATTAAAGTGTTTATGTATTATGACAAAAATATAAGTAATCAAGAATTGGCCAAGGCCAATGATGTCAATCAAAATTCAGAATTTCTTGCATTTTATTAGATTATTACAAGAGGTTTCTAGAGGGATTTGCCGTGTTGGCACGTTGACTACATTAATGCCAAAAACAATTAAATTATAACAAGTTAAATTACATCGAAAGCATAAAAAATATATATATTATATTTTATTAGTGTATAAACTTTCAAGATTCCCACCACCTTTTGTGGAATTTTTGCTCCAATATTTTCTCCTAACTAGGTCCTAAGTCTTCTCATTATGACACGTGTCTATATACATCTTTGTAATCATTATCACAAGTACTAAATTAACCAAAAAAAGCCCCCCATGCACGTAAGACCACAACACATCCATAACAATAGGAACACAAAGTAATTAATTAACAGGAACAACCTTAATCATTGCTAAATTAACGTTTGATTAGGTCTCAATCTAAGAATTTCTTCTTCTTCTTCTTCTTCCATGTTTTAACACAACCCCTTTTCCTAGATTGTCGTATGGAAGCTTGAAAACATCAAGATTTTTCCATCAATGTACGTATTTTTTGCATTAATTTTCATAGTATTTGTCTCGAATTACGTGCCAAATCTTCTATATTGTGGATGTACATGTTTGTTATGGATTAAATGTTATGGTTGTGTGTTTTAATTTGATGTTTCTACGTGTACGATGGAGGGGTTCAATTGAATTTCGTTCGCTGGAAAATTATATTGTGTAGTTAATACGGATATATAAATTGTTGAATCCGCGGAGGTTCTAATGTGCAGTGATAAATGTGGTTCAAATTCTAGGTGTGATCAAATCTTGAATTTTTTTTTAATTCCCTTGTTAGAATTTCTGGCTCTGCCGCTGTTTGTATAGTGTGTTAATTGTTCTTAGCATTATGGTGTTGAGAAATAAGATGTTTTTTCTTTTTCTCTGGCTATTGATTTTAAATATTCTTTTTTAAGAAATTACTTTATTCCAGTAAAGGAGTTTACTTTTCATTAATTTGGTATTAGTATGTTGTATGTTGTTCTTGCTGTATTAAATCTTTACTGGTATTGATTTGACTTCTCTTTCGATATTGCTTTGAACTGATTTTCGTTAAGCTGAGGGTTTATGAGAAACAACCTCTCTACGTCCAAGGTAGGGGTAAGGTGCGTGTATACTCAACCCCCAGGACCTCATTTTGTGTGATTACACTGGGTAATGTTGTTGTTGTTGGTATTGATTTGACTTTCTGTACTGCTTTGGACTCTTGAGCCGAGGATCTATGTTGGTTTAAAACCGTTTTGTGGAAATAACAGGAATTCAATTCAAAAGCTAGCCGCTAAAATAGAGATGGAGTTTGAAGAAGAGAATATGCAGAGTGGTTGATTATTTTTTTGTAAAAGCCATCTGTATTGATCATCAAATTAACAACTTAAATAGTTGATATTACAACTAAAAATAGGACAAAGAAACAACCTATTTCTACTAAAATTAAAATAACTAATTAGTTTCCTACCAAAGATAGGACTCCTAATTTAACTAGGATTGTACGTAAAAAAACTGCTGGAGAAAAAAGAAAAAAACAGTTGCATTCTTAAAGCAACTTTCAACACTCCTCCCTGCTTTATGAATTGCAAACACCAATTCTTTGCTTTAGAAGCTCGAACTTGCGTAACGACCTCAGATGTAACGGCATACCTCCCACCATTCCTGGTACACCTGCCACTGTTTCCAACATCATTGCACGACAACCGTATCTTTCCTTAAAAAATAAATCGGTTGGAATCCTGAGACGTTTCACTGACCAATAAGCAACCTTATCAAGGAATTTCTTGGGCACATGGTGGTTGCTTAGATCAATCGACAAGTCAGCCTGCTATGTCTCCCATGGAGATGCAAAATGGTTAACGTCTCTATGATGGATGACAGTAACAACATCCTTTAGAATCGCATCTTTAGGCAGTCTCCAGTAGTCAATTGCTATCGCAGGAGCAGGGACATTTTCAATTTCACCACGATCAATATCATTAAGATACAAAGTATATGAGTGTATAGCCTCCTCTTCCAGATAACCGACAACTCTGTGTGCAAGCTTGGGGGACAGCAAGTAAAGCACAAAGTAAAAATTGAAAAACGCTCCCTGCACGGCAATAACTAACAACTTCTCATACCATTTAGGCTGTACTAGCTCCACCATAGTCATCAGATGCATCCTCTCATTCTCAGCTTCTTCAAGTAATGCTTTTATCCAACCACCACTTTGCTCGAACTTCTCCTTTGCGTCACGATCAGGATAATTATTTTCCTTGAAGGATTCGTAGAGTCTCTTGGTGGTGACTTCTCCATATGCCTTTCTTTTACCACTTGAACAAGATTCAAAGGTGCTCATACCTCCAATTTTGAGTTTCTCCTCGGTTGATGAACTACCTGCTGTCTTCTGGATTTCTTGCAATGCAGCTGATGTTTTGCAGCCAGGATCTCCAAACTGTGTGAGAGCCGACTCCCCCACTAAATTGCTGCCAAGAATCTGGCAGGATTCAACCTGGGCTAATCGGGAATTGCTCGGCAAAGGCAGCTCAGCTGACTGAGTAGCATTCTCACACTGCTCATCACAAACATTCTCAAGTTCCAGTTCTGATAATTTATCAGCATTAGCAGTTTTAGGCTTCTGTATTCTCTGAATAAAGCTTACACTCAGAATCAGATTCCAAATGAGTCATATTCTGGAATCCATTAAGAGGGCACAATCCCCCTCGCCTAGCAAGACCAGAATTATTTCCCGACAACACCATATTGGGCTTTCTATCTTCCAAATCATGCTCAGGCGAAGAAATTTCTTCACCTAAATGCTTAGCAGAAACTTCATTCAGACAAGGTATGTCAGGCAGGCCATTCTCCGAGTCATCCGATGGAAGTCCAAAAATATCATCTAGCTTCTCTCCAGACGCAGCAGCAGCAGCTTCCTTGGGATATACTTTCTCCCAGCTGTCAGTGACGGAAAGGTCTGTTTCTTGACGATCATTATGCAAATCAATGCAGTCAACTTTGCAATCGCAACTAGGACAAAGCCAGCCTTCATCATCAGGTGGAATATCTTCTTTTAGCAAAAGTGGCTCCACACACAACTGGTGAAATCCACGCTCTTCTTTCAATGGATTTAATGAGAAACTTCTGCCTCTCATTTTGACTTTAAATAGGTCTTGTCCAGATGCTTCCTTGATCAAGCAGTGTTTATCTTCAAAATACAATTTGAAACCTTTTTCTAATAACTGACCAACACTTAACAAGTTCTGGTCCAAATCGGGTACATAAAGAACATCAGAAATTATTTTAATGCCCGATTGTGTTTCAATTGTAATCGTTCTCATTCCTTTTGCTGAAATATAACCACCATGGCCGATTCTAACTTTTGTAACTTTAGTAGGCCTCAAATCTTTAAAAAGATCTTTATCGCAAGTCATATGATTTGTGCATCCGCTATCGATCAGCCACGACTCGCTTGAGACACTACTTGTTAAACATGATGCGACAAAGAGTTAATTTTCTTCCTGTTCATCAACAACTCAAGCCTCTGCATCTTGCTGCTAAGTTTTGTTCTTGCAGATGATCGCTTCATGCCCAAGCTGATTGCACTTAGTGCACTTAGCATCAAGCCTCTCCCAACACTTGAAAGTTGCATGTCCGAGCTTGCCGCAATACTTACAAGGAGGGTAGTTTTCTTTGAAACCACCTATTTTGTTTTTGTTGTTGTGCACTGAACCTTCTTCATCAGTTGGTTGGTACTTCTTCTTCTTCTTCTTCTTCTTCTTCTTCTTTTTCTTCTTCTTCTTCATAGAACTTCCATCATCGTAATGCTTGGCTGGTAAGGCACCTTCGACAGCTCCTCCTTGTCTCATAACATGTCGTTGCTCTTGTGCTTGAAAAACACTTAAGAGCTCTGCAAGTGTGATCTTAGACAAGTCCTTAGTATTTTCTAAGGTTGTTATGATAGCCTCAAATCTTTCAGGTACCGTTACTAGGGTTTTTTCAACGATCCTTGAATCATTGAAAGTGGAACCCAACAATCTAATGCGATTTGCTAAATTAAGAAGTCTGTCAGAGTACTCCTTTATGGTTTCACTTTCTTTCATCCTTTGCAGCTCAAACTCACGTACCAGATTCATCATTTGCATATCTCGAATCTGATTGCAGAGACATGATACGAGTCAAGATATTAGATGAAACTGCAGTAAATAAGCATGCCATTGCCTTTGATTTCCTGGTATTCTTCTCCTTGTGAGTTTTAATCTGTGCCACCGTGGAATTGTCCGGCAATGGAGCTATCTCGTATTCATCTTCAACAGTTTCCCAGAGATCCAAAGTTTGCAGATATATTCGCATTCTAACTGCCCAGATTTGATAACTTTCTCTATCAAAAGTTGGTGGTGCCATTGAAGAAAAATTTATTTCTCCATTCATGGTATCCACTGGATCAGATTGATGCAAACACTCACAGGTCCCTTAAGATTAAAGTTTTGATACCAATTGTTGGTTTAAAACCATTTTGTGGAAATAACATGAATTCAATTCAAAAGCTAGCCGCTAAAACAGAGATGGAGTTTGAAGAAGAGAATATGCAGAAAGGTTGATTATTTTCTTGTAAAAGCCATCTGTATTGATCATCAAATTAGCAACTTAAATAGTTGCTATTACAACTAAAAATAGGACAAAGAAACAACCTATTTCTACCAAAATTAAAATAATTAATTAGTTTCCTACCAAAAATAGGACTCCTAATTTAACTAGGATTGTACGTAAAAAAACTGCTGGAGAAAAAAGAAAAAAACAACTGCATTCTTAAAGCAACTTTCAACAATCTATAAGAAACAACCTCTGTGCCTCCAAGGCAGGGGTAAGGTCTACATACACTCAACCCTCCCGGACCCCACTTTTTGTGATTTACACTGGGTGATTTTGTTGTTGTTGGTATTGATTTGACTTCTCTTTTTGTACTGCTTTGGACTCTTGACCGGAGGATCTATCATAAACAATCTTTCTACCTCCAAGGTAGAGGTAAGGTTTGCGTACACTCAACCCTCCTAGGACCACACTTTGTGTGATTTACACTGTGTAATGTTGCTTTTTTTGGTATTGATTTTACTGCTTTGGATTCTTGAGTCGAGGATCTATCAGAAACAACCTCTCTACCTCCAAGGTAGGGGTAAGGTTTGCCTACACTCAATCCTCCCGGGACCCCACTTTGTGTGATTTAACTGGGTAATGTTGTTGTTGTTGGTAGTGATTTGACTATCTAAAGTGTGATTCTTGCTGTGTTTAATGGGGTTTATGTAGTTGACATGACTAAAGGAAGCATGGAAGATAATGTTGTTCTGTCCCACGTGAATCTGAGTAATGGTGATAAGATGTTGGCACCAAATTCCAATGGGATTTTACAGGGCAGGAACAGTTTGGAGAGTGAGCTCGAGTCAATACTTATGAGGCAGCAGCAACAGCAACATAATCGCGATTTAGTTGGTGAACGGGGGAGGGATTTGAATATATCGAGGAGTGGTAGTGCTCCGCCTACTGTCGAAGGATCGTTGAGTGCTGTTGGAAGTATGTTTAGGAATTCCAATTTAGCACAATCTAATGGTAATCACAGCAGCAATGGTGGTGTTGGTAATTCTAGCAGTGACAGTTTGACAGAAGAACAAATTCGATCACACCCCGCGTACTTTGCATACTATTATTCAAATGTCAATCTTAATCCAAGATTGCCCCCACCGTTGTTGTCTCGAGAGGATTGGAGAATTGCTCAGAGGGTTCAGGCAGGAGGATGTGCATTTATGAGCAAGAATTTGATGGAACAAGGTGGTGGTTCTTCGTTGTTCGCGATGCAGCCCGGTTTCCCTATACAGAGAGCAGAAGATGAATTGATAAAGCTGAGGAAGACTGCAGCGAGGAATCTTTCACGAGGAACATTGGAATCGGGCAATGGAATAGGTGTGAGGAAAAAGAGTTTCGCGGACATAGTTCAGGTGAGTTCTCTTGTCTTGTGCTGGTATATTAACTTCAACCTTGCATCTTTTCTTTATCCAAATGCTTCTATTTAGTTCACTGAAAGTAAACAATCTACCAATAATCTTTCATGTTGACGTGTGTTCGTGACAGATTAACATTGTTTTTCTTTTTTGGTGCGTAGAAATGCATTGTGATCAAATAAAAAGTAGTCCTAGCGATCAAGTAGTTGTCATGTATCAGTTTAGGGTAAATATGTATGCATTGTTAATATTGTGGTGATTCCATCAAAGAGACGAGCAATTCACTTAGGAGTCCTGTTAGAAGGAAATATCAATCAGGTCGAACATATTGCAGTTCCAATGGCTATTCGGAACCCCCTATTGGAACGTGATTTCATATGAAAACTATGATCTTTTCAAAATTTATCATGTCAAATCGACTAGAAAATGAACTAGATGCAGAAACGTACCTGAATCCTGAGTTCTAATGAAGTCAACCGTGTACTGCTTTTCAACTTCTCGTGATACTCATGATATCTTTTAAATTAAGATGAGATAGTACTTTTCTTTTTCAGGAAGGACGTGACCAATCTGGACGCTCATCTCCTGACATTTCACACTCAGAAAGCATTGAACACACAATGGCATCACATAATGGAAATGCTCCCCCGGGCTTTTCTGGATTGGAAAAGAGTCAGAATCCTAGTCCGCATCATCCTGATTCTTCCGCATCTGCTATCAGTTCATCAATGAGAAGGAGTGGAACACCTGAGCCTCGTTCGTTTACAAGATCACCTAGTCCCAAGATTTCAATTGACATAACTAGCTCAAAAGGCCTCAACGGTGTTTCCTCTGGGATGACTGACATATCTGATCTTACTACCTCGTTATCTCGCCTGCAACATGATGATAATATGCAGCAGACTTGGCTTCAAAATAGAGTATCAAATGGTTACAGGCAGGGTGTGCAGCAACAATTAATTGCTTCCGATTTTGCTGACCATAATTCCAACTTCTACCAGTCAAATCCTAAATTTATGAGTCAAAACTCTAGAGTCCAACACCATGTCAATAACAATCACGTTGTTGATTCTACGGGATATTTACCGGGTGGATACAAATACAATCCGAAGATGAACATGGCGTTGAACAACCATCATGGTAAGGTTTATTGATCAATCTTGATATCGTGTGCATTAGTTTTTTTATCCTAAAGCTTTTCGTGCTCACCTTGATCAAAAATGTTTCAGGTTCTCATTTAAATGGTGTCAGTGGGAATGGACACCATTATGCTACTGTTTGTCTAGACAATTCATCTAAAGGAAGAAATTTGTTTGGAACTTCTCATGGCAATACAGACGTAAAAGTTCTTGGAACAATGTATGCTGAGGCATCACTCCCGCAACAGAAGCAACAATATTGCTCGTCCTTAATGCATAATTCTTGCAGTTTAACAGATCGGTATCATGTGATTCATGCACTTGGCTCAGGTCAAGAGAACAAAATAGCAAATTCATTGTATGTGACAGTAGGATCCAGAAGTCCTATGTTTCAGAGTGATCCTCTCCCACAGGTTTCTCCCGTCTTGAGAAATTCTACCGATGAATCTAGAAGTTCATGGCAATTGGAGAACGTTGCTGATGGAAGTGCTGCACCATCTCTGCTGGAAGATCTCAAGAACAACCCCAGGTCGTTAGACCTTTTGGATGTTCTCAATCATGTTGAAGAATTCAGGTGCGCTTAACCTGCTTTTTCCATATTATTCTAGTTATATCATCTCCCTTTTTTCGTTTAACCACCCTCTTTGTTTACTTAGTAAGGATCAGTATGGGAGTCGATTTATTCAAAAGAAGCTGGAAACTGCCACTGTCGAAGAAAAGATGAAGATATTCCCCGAAATTTTACCTCATGCTCATAGTTTAATGACCGATGTCTTTGGAAATTATGTCATACAAAAAGTATGTATTGTCATTTTGTAACATCATCATTTTCTCTTGTTGCTTATTCACTTCTTTTTCCTTTTCAAACTGTACATTATTCTAGATGAATTTTGTATTGATTGCTATTTGTTAATCAATGTAAACAGTTCCTTGAGCATGGTACAGACAGTCAAAGGAAGGAACTAGCAAGGCAGCTTATCGGACATGTTTTACCTCTGAGTCTTCAAATGTATGGTTGCAGAGTTATTCAGAAGGTTGTTATGTGTCGTCCTTTAAAATAACTTGATATTGTTTCAGCCACAGTCAAGTCTTGTGCATTCCTACGATAGATTTTCTTTTATTTACCTGTGTGTTTGCAACGATAACAAATAAATACATGACTATCCCTTATCTGTGCTACTAGAAACTATGAGTCCATGGCCAGCTTTTTTTGTTTTAAAAATCTTAGACAAGGAATAAAGGGGGTCAATATCATGTACTGTCACTGAACTTTACCACTATCACAGTAAAGCCGCAAAACTATTTTGCGTGTGCTATAATAATAAAATCAGCAGAAGAGATAGAGTATGATCTTAATAGTTTATCCTTTTATTATGGATTATGGTATGAAACATATTATGATAATCACAGGCTCTGGAGGTCTTTGATGTGGAACTGCAGAAGCAAATGGTTATAGAACTAGATGGCTATGTGATGAAATGTGTTCGTGATCAGAACGGTAATCATGTTATTCAGAAGTGCATAGAGTATGTGCCTCAAGATCAAATTCACTTCATTATAGCTTCCTTCTTCGGGCATGTTGTATCTCTATCAACACATCCTTATGGCTGCCGTGTCATTCAGGTAATGATCTGCTTTCTTTTTTGGTTCTTTGCTTTGATTTGTCGAGTTCCCTCGCTCATTCTAATCTGTTCGGTGTCAGAGAGTCCTTGAGCACTGCAACAATCCGGAGACACAAAAGATCATCATGGATGAAATAATGCAGGCTGCTGGTACCCTAGTGCTGGATCAGTACGGAAACTATGTCATTCAGGTAATCGACTTAAGTAAGACATTTTCGTCTTGATGTCATCATTGTTTTGTTTCTTCGCTAATTAAAAGATTCTGAATATAATAAAAAGGGGAATATATCGTTGATTTTATGTGTGTTTTATGTTTGTTGCTGTAAGAAAATGCAGTTCTTAGTTTACTTTATCGCTATACAGGAAGGTTATGGTGCATTTGCTTTTGTTGAACTCATCTCTCTTGTTAAGTTTTTACTTGGCTTTAAAGTGTTTGTAGAGACAAGAAATTTGTGTTTGAATTGTTAGGGAGGGTGTAGATGGAAGTAACATATGCTTATGAAACTGGAAATCAACTGGACCTTCTGAAAAACATCTAGTCTGAAAAACAAATTTAAAAATCCTTCGTAATGCCTTATCGCGGTCTTTGTGTGATCTTATCATCATATTTCAATCCGTATCATTCTCTGTAAGTACCGGATTCTAAGTATTTAAGGACTAGCAGCATAAGCTGAGGAATTGGCGTAAATCTCAACGCAAGAGATGTAAGCTTCATGAGTTCTTTATGTTTTTAACAATGTTGAGTTGCAATAGCAAGTGCTTGAGGACCTGGTCCTGAGTTTTTAGTCATCAGTCAGGCATAGCCAAATAAAACTTAAGCCTTCTTTCAATGTCTCACGGCACTTCTCATTTCCCCTGAAACGGCCTTCTTGAATGCTGGTTTAAATCGAGTATGTTCTTAGCAGTGCAGACCACCAAGTTACTTGCACAAAGCTCTGTACTACACCTCCTGATAAAAGTTCCGGCAAAAATTAATACATCGATTCCAACTGGCACAACAGGTTTCTGAGTAAGATGTCTGATATGCTCGACTTTAGCTGATTGTATGTGATATCCTTTAGTTGGATGGATATTTAGTGAGAAAGTGGAGTTTATCGTCCAAATTCTACTTTTCTGCTTAAATGATCGGATGCTTACGCAACTGCTGTTTACAATGGTACTAGCTTTTGTTTTTGAACTTTTGAGTGGTGCTAAACGTCTGCTGTAGACGATATGGAATTCTTTGATTTTTGTATTGTAAGTTGATGTGCTGTTATTGGTCCTTATTTCGGCCTTCTCTTACTTGGTTAGCATGTACTGCAACATGGTAAACCACATGAGAGGTCTGAGATAATAGGCAAGCTTACTGGACAAATTGTGAAGATGAGTCAGCACAAGTACGCTTCTAATGTCGTTGAGAAGTGCTTGATTTTTGCAACTCCAAAAGAGCGTCAAGTTCTGGTGAATGAGATGCTTGGTTCGACACCAGAAAATGAGCCTCTACAGGTCTGTTACTATTCTTTATTTTCGCAGATTTTGCACCATTCTGTTCTGCATTTGAAAGATAAAATGCTGAAAAGCGTAAAAAAAAGAGCACGTTATCCCTTATTTGTAGATGTATAAGTGCACGTTACACATCCGTGCACATATATTTTATCTGGGAAAGCAGCGTGCTGCATTCTGGCGTTTGCTTTAGCACCTGAAAGAGTACTTAGTGAGATGAGCATTCACTTAAAAATGTAGTCTTGAAGAAAAAGCCTTAGCAACAATATGAATCACTACAAACACCAGCAGCTGGAGAGCTTACCAGGACCTCCACGAGAAGTCATAACGTGTTTGTTCTTATAGAGGGAAATCTTAGTCATCGTGACAATGACATAATTTTGTGTGGCCTATGTAGTCCTTTGATCCTCAGCTTAGAAAACCGAAATACATAACAAGGTTGGACAAGATATTTGCATAACAAGTGAAGCACAATTGATGTATTGCATCCCTTTTCTTCCTTTTTCATCGCCCTATCTCTTCCCTTCAACGCCTATTAGTAAAGTTCAGCTCGGAAGTCATGGTAAGTGCACAAAATAGGCTTCTCGTATAGAAACTAAGCTCTAACTATAGGTAAACAACGTGTTTGATTCAAAAAGAGGGAAAGGCTTAATCGACAGAATGTGTGCTGGTCTTTTCCAGACCCTGCTAACACAGGATACTTTGTGCACCAGACCACCCTTTCTGCAATCTCCAGAATAACGAAAGCTTCTTGTTTTCTTCCTCTCTTTGATCATTTTTATCATTGTAGAAAATTCAACATGCTAAAGTTCAACAAACTTCAATCATGATCACTTCAATTTTCCAATGTAGGCCATGATGAAGGATCCATTTGGTAACTATGTAGTGCAAAAGGTTCTTGAGACATGTGATGATCAAAGTCGTGAACTAATTCTTTCGCGCATTAGAATACACCTTACTGCCCTCAAGAAATACACTTATGGAAAACACATTGTATCGCGTGTTGAAAAGCTCATCGCGACAGGAGGTTAGTACCACAATGTTTCATCGTACATTAGTCTTTAGACAACTTCTAACTATCATTTCATCGTCTTTTTTTTTCCAGAGAAACACGTGGCTTTATCGTTGAATTCTTCTCGAGGCAATCCAGTTTTGAAGAACTGAAGAGATTTTTTTGTGTACAGCTTATAAATAACTGTAAATAAGCAGCAATCCAGTTTTGCTTCTGCCTAAATAATTGTAAATGAAAACCTGTAATTATTTTTTCACTATGAGGATAGAGAAATGAGGCAACTTATTATTTGCTATTACATGTTTTTTTTGAACTATTGCAAATAAGCTGATACTTCTTGAGCATAAAAAAAATTGAGGATACTTAACATATGATTTTTTTGTATAATCATCTGGTATTCGTAGGCTCGATTAATCTGAAGTCGCGTCTAGTAAGGTGTTGTAGAGGAGAATGCGCTCCCTACCAAAGATTTTTCCATTTTCAGAACTCGAATCAATCACCTCCCTATTAGGCTTGATTGTCATAATACTCGTCAAAAAATTCAAATACTTATGTATCTCGTCATAATCGAATGTATCCATTTCGTTCCACCACAACCAAAGCTGCAAAGGGGTACAATCCATAACCTGAAGCGGTACACTCCCATATCTCTTTCTCTTTGGACGCTTTCCACGAATAGGGGGAGACATTTTATACCTATTGACAGGGACATAAGATTAATAAATGTCTAGACTTAGACAAAACTTAATTTATTAATTTTAAAAAGAATTTATAACTTATTTTGTGAAACCTAGTGCGACCATTATTCGGACTTAGTTGCAAAGAACAATTTTATCAAAATCAAAATGAGAAAAACATGACTGCTAATATTTTTAGGAAAAACATTTATTTAAATTGACTCTATCAAATTTTTTACAATAACAGACCTCTAGACAAATTTAACCTATATGTTTGGAGATAAAACTCCCTAAGTACATTTAAAAGAACAAAAATAAAATAATTTAGAAATAAAGAAAAGAAGAAAAATTATTTTATGAAGTTGTATAAAAAATTCAGCCTCACGACCCCTAAAGGTTCAGGACTATTAAAATATATGTTTACATATTTTATTACTTTTAAAACCCCTAAAGGTTCAGGCTATTATGATTATTATGTTAAAGTTAATTTTGAAAATAAGAATGAAAAGTAAAATAAAGAAAATAATATTCATGAAAACAATCATTTTTCTTATTATTATTATTTTTCTAAAAATATCCTTCGATAAATTTGTGAATAAATATATTATTATTATTTTTCAAATAAATGATCGTATCCTGAGTAGGATTTCCTACGTATCTCACAAAAAGTGAGAATCAGACCCTCGTAGTGCATGAAGATTGCAAAAACTATGTTGCTATATATTTAAAAAAAATAATTATTTTTTATTTATTTTTCAAAAATGATTAACTAAATTTGGGGATAAATTAATCTCTCGCATTTTAAAATTGCCTAAAGCCGGTCAACAAATAAATAGTCTTCCAAGCAAATGTCAAAGAACACGTAGGATGCACATGTTGGTCTTTATAAATTAGGTCACCTGTCCTAGACAGACCCGACCCCTGTGTCGAGTTCCGCTAAGTCAAATGCATATGATGCAAATAAAGCGACACCTAATAGGGATAACCAGATTCTGAGTTTTCAGTTCTTCTAAGTTTAAGCCTAATAGGGATTGGTGTCTAGACTGGCTTATCCGAGCGGACACTCGAGCCAGGGAGGGACAACTTGGTCGGTCGCAGGGCAACACCGCCTTCGTTGTCAATCCGAACCCCTCCTAACATGTGTGATTATATCCTTCACCAGGTGCCTTGACACTCCGGCTATCTCAAAAAGAAGGTGGGATGCATATGCTGCATTCCATCTATCCTATTTCAGAAACTCAGAAAGGGTACACGAGAGAAGACAATATATAATACAGTTCAAATAATATCAAAGCAGTAAATGAACAACAAGTAGCACATAAGGCCAACAAACACAATATCAAAATAATTAAAGCAAGTAAAAGCCAATATCCAAAGCTCGAATTCTAGTTACTCCCCAGCAGAGTCGTCAGAGATGTCACACTCCTTTTCCACTCGAAGGGATCGAGTCGAAGGGTTTTTCCAATTAAAGTGAAGGTTATGAATATGGATTAATTTATTAACAGAGTCGTCACTTGGAATTGAGTTATGGTGTTCCAAGTCACTTTTTTGAATCTCTAATCAAAAGGAAATGACTCTTTTTATTGGTCTGTGAAAACAGAAGACCGGGTAAGGAATTCTATTGACCGAGGGGAAGGTGTGAGGCACCCCTCGAGTCCCATGATTCAAACACGGTCGCTTTATTGACTTATTTTAACTTAAATTATTTTATAGATTGCGTTAAGGCCTAAATTCGCTCATTTTGAATATCTAAAACTCTCGTGTTAACTTTTTAGAAAAATATTTATCGAGGTGCATCATCGAATTATTTTAAAACATCTCTGAAAGATGAGTATGCCGCATTCTTAATCGAAACAAATATTTTGAACGCGCCTAAACTTGTCTAGCGATAAAGGCGTTAGTTTCTCTATTATATACTCGAGACAATTTCATCTTATCTACTTATTTACCCTTTTTCTTTTATTATTTCCAACAAATTTTGAATTAATCCACAACTTGTCTCGCTCCCTTTCTATATTAATTTGGACTTGAGACGTTTAAGGACACAAAATATTTTATGACTTAAACTAGCGTCATTATTTAATGTTACACATTATTTCAAATAAAACTGTGAATAATAAACTAAAAAATGATCAAAAGAAATTAAAGATGATTTAATATTAGCAAAACAAAAATTAACATGCACTTTTTTTTTTTTTTAAATCCTTAATGAACGGGAGCACTAAAAATAACTATATAAAACTTTTAAATTTTTTTTAAAGATCATACAAATTTATATTATTTATGTCAAATAAAAGAAACAAAAACCATACATAGAAAATATATTTAACAACATATGCAGTTTTTAGATATATATAAAATTATAAATAACCCACTACTTTGACTTTAAATAATTTCTATAAAACAATTAAAGTACTGCAATAAAAGAAAAGGAAAAAGAAGATAATTAAACTAAACCTACACACACATATATATATATTTAAAACACACGTACAACCCCTATTTTTCTCTCCTCTCTTTCTTACTACTATTTACCATTATTGTCGCAAGTAAATTTCGACGAGTTTTGGAGGAATAAAGGTGATGGCAGATCTGGACGGTGCGCATGGGGGGAGTTGGCGGATAAGCGCCGGAAAAGGGGTGATTTCCGACGATAAACAAGTTTCTGACTGTTTAATCACCGGATAAGATGATAATTTTGAAAAAATAAATCTAAACATCGTTCTATTCTCTCTGATTTTTCTATCCAATTCTAGTCTATTTTTTACTGATTTTTATGAGATAATACATGAACAATGATGTCTGCATATATGAGTGATGTGGGTGTGTGCAGTATTATATTTTTAATGCTAGATAAAAGTATGCATACGAATTCATGTGAATATAAAGATTTTCTATGTACAAATATATTCAGTAATTTAATATATAATGCAAAATGACAAATAGATTTACATAATAACAATTCATCAAAATCATAAAAAAAATCATATTATGATTCAATTTATAGTAAAACTTACAAAATAAAATACAAAGTTGAACAAGAACCTAATAATTTAAACTGAACAATGAGATTCGTCATCGGAAATTTCGAACGGAATTTCAACTTTTACTTCCTTCTTTTCTCTCTTTTGTTTTCTTCTTCAGAGTTTTTTCTTTACTGTGTGTTTTCTCTCTGTATTTTTATTCTCTCAATCTTTATCTGATACAGTGTATAGGTGAATTATGTCCGTAGAATTCTAAGGGAAAAGTCCTTACATCATGGGACAAAATCCTAAGGGGAAAGTCCTTAAATAATGAAACTCTTGGGGGAATTAAAGGGGGAACAGTTACTTAGGATTAAGATAAGATTTTATTTTTGAATTTTGAAAAATATAATAATTTCTTTTCTTTTTAAATAGAAGACATTAAAAATAATAAATAAAATAATAATAATAATAAATATAATAATAACTAATTAATTTTATATTTTACAAAATATTTTTTTATTTATAAAAAAAAATTATTTCTATTTTTTGTATTTTTTTTTTCTAAAATTAGAAGAAAAATAAAAAATAAAATAAAATATCTTAAAGTTAACTTTATTTAATTATTTATTTAACTAAAAAATTATAAAAATAAGAATAATAATCAAAATAATCAATCAATCAATCAATATATATATAAAGGAGAATGTTAACCAATCCTATGTGGCATGCTTGAGAAGCCTCTAATGCTATTTATCTTTTTTGTGATTTTTTTGGCTATTTTTATCATATTTCTTTCATTTATATGTTATATAAAATGTCTCCAAAAGACACAATAAATTCTCTTTAATTTGACTAACTTTCTTAAACATCACATAATTACACATTAGTTATTACTCTTCACCTTTCCATCTCTTTTCATATTCCCATGAAATTTTCATTTTCTTTAAAAACAATTTCTCATTTATTTTAAAAAATAATCAATCAACTAATATCTATATATATAATAAAGAAAGATTGTAAGAATGATGATGTAGCACCTCTCAATTGCCTCCAATTATATTTATCTTTTTTCTTCTTTTCTATTTTTTTTTTCACATTTATAAATCAATCAATATATATATATATAGAGAGAGAGAAGGAATTATAGAATCACTAACGTGGCGCACTCTAAAGTCTAGAATTATATTTATCTTTTTTCTCCTTTTTCTAAACTTTTTTTACTATTATTTCCTTGAAAAAAATTCTCTTTCTTATTTTATTCATTTATGTGGAAAATTAATTACATATTAAGATTCATCACCATTTCTAGAAGTTGAAAGGCTATGTCTTTCTCCTAATTACAATTACACCATAATCTCTTCACTATGTGTTTCTAAAAGATTTTATTTGATTTGATTATACATTAAAATCAACTATATTAGAACCTATTCAAGATTCACTCATTTTATTCGCTTAATTATCTTAATTATGTTAGAAGTGTTATATCAAAAAATAAAAAAACTGAAAATATTTCTTTTAACTTTCTTAATTGCATTTTCCTTCATTACTCTTATTTATTTCAATTTCTTTTTCCATTTAGGAAGCCTAATAGTCTATCATTAATTGTCTAAATAATTTCACTTGAATGGCTACTAACTACTATAAATTAAACTCAACTAAAGAAGATGATAATTGAGATTTTAGTTCTTTATTCCCTTGACCAGATTCATTCATGCTACGTGTATGATGAGAATTGACATATATTTTTTTCTGAATTTTCAGATCATTTTTTTTTTTATTTCTGTATTATTGCTTTTAGAATTAGTTAAATTTTTCCTACTAGTTATTAATTTGATTACAATTTCCATAAACGATTATTAACTATATAGATTATGAAGGTTATCAGCTTAGTCTTTTATATATCCCTATAAGCATTGAATATATGGTGACTGGTGAGTATTCTATTTATTTTTATCGATCTATTTTACTTTTATTTCTCTTGCTATTTTTTTTTTTAAGAATTGAGTTCATTTTTCTTAGTAATTATTGACTCACTTGGTTACAATTTTTACAAAATTTGATTTCGTTAAATTTTATACTGTTGAAGTTTGTGTTCTTTGTTTTAATGTTTGAGTAGGTAGTTCAATTAAAATATTTATTTATAATATAAGGTTAAGTAAAATGAAACGGATGGAGTTAGAAGAGGATGACAAATATAATATGAAAAAATTGGCCTCTATTGAAAAAATAATTTTGTATATTTTTTTATTATGATGGAGTGTATGCTTTTGTAAATATATTTGGTGTTGAAGTTTACGTGACTTTTGGATAATAAGAACTATAGATTAAATTTCTTAATATATTTTGAGATGAAATGAAAGAACCTAAAGGAAATAGGGAAAGGTTTTTGCTACTGAAAAGTGAGTATTTTTCTTTCATTTTATACCTTAAAAATTAAAGATAAATTTTGTAACCATATGGAATGAGCCATAGAAAAAGAAGAAAAAAAGTTTTACAAATTTATGAGTGGTTTGCTCTTTTGTTTTTCCTCAAAGTTTATTACTTGATTCAATTTCTAATTTCTAACCATAAAATTCATATTTGTATATATTATATAAAAGCTAGGTAAAGTTTTTCTTTGATCAAAATTCTTATTTATATATATTTTTTTGTATTTTATTTATTTATTTAATTATGTTATTTTTTAAAAATCATCTCCATAACTCACATCTCTCCATTTTGATAACTCCTATTCTATTAATATATTCATAATACACATAACTCACAATAAATCATCTTAATTATAAAATGATTTCCTCATATTCTCTTCTTTAAAACTTTTAAATTTCTAAGAAGTGTGAACTGAAAAAGAGAAGCAAGCCTGGAACAACAAAGAGTGTTTTTTCTATTTTCTTGGCCATTATGTGAATGAACATTGTAATTCTCCATAATTTTCTCTTTGAAACAAGATTTATCTTGAATTTTTAAGTTCATGCTTTTGTCACAACGAAACGAAAGTAGATAGTTAAATCACTTTCATGCCTTTCTTTCTTCTTGCTTTTTATATATATATTTTTATCCTTTTACTTTCATTTCTTGAGTGATATTGCTTAACTTGCACAAGATATTATAGGATTGAGATGAGTCCATTCATTAGTGACTCTCAAACTAATATCATCTAAAGAATCTTTTGGAGATATATTTTGGTTTATTTGTTATTGAAGATCCAGACTAATATTAGTATTTAGCCATCTGTTTGTTGTATCTTAATTTTATAATTTTGTACTTTAATAATATTTTGTATGTTATTGGAAGATTAAAAAAAATGATAGTATTGTGTGAAAGTTCTTCCTCTCTCCAAAAAGTTTGTGTGACCTTCACTAAGAAGTAATTCACTTTTTTATAATTCAGTTTCATGGTGAATAATTTTGAAATATTAAACTTACATAAATTTAATGCTGATCAATATTGTTTGAATTTATATGGATAATCTACTCTTACAAATAATATTGCACATACATGGTCATTTGATTTCAGAAATAAGAATGTGTATGTAATTTAGCACTTTCAAGAAAAAAAAAAAAAAAGAACTTTTAAAATGTAATAACACGTCTATGTTATAGTGATGTCAATAAAATTAATATTTAACAATTAATTTGTTAATGTGAAACAAAGAAAAAAAAAATAAGGTGAAGAACATAGAAACGGGCAAAAGGTGAAGAAATATTGTTTTATACTTTATTTTTTCGTTTTATAGAATGTAAGTGAAAAAAAAAAAAAGATGTGAGCATTTTGTAATATAGTGTAATTATGCTATAAGGGTGGAAGAACGATAATATCATTTAACATTTGAAAAGACTTAATATACGGGTGAAACAAGAGATTTAATATTATAAGTCGTCGTTATTCATTTACTTTTTTGTATGTTTTTAATTCATTAAAATATACCGGTATTTTTTTCTCCTTCTTCAACTAAACTGATTTTGATTTTATTACAAACCACACTTTTATGAAAGCCAACGTGTTAAAATTTTATTAAACATAAATTTGGTTATTGACATGTTTTTGTTAAATATATTTATCCATATTTAGGAGATAAATAGAAACTAAAATAATTAGTAATATTTCTTATATTCACTCCATCTTATATTACCTGGCTTGACATGTTTGTCTTTCGCACAACTCTTAGTAAAAAATTATTAAGGGGTGCAAAATGACTTATATGACCCTATAAACTCACATTAAATATTACCATTACTAATTGGCGTTTATTACTTTTTCATTAATTACTAAATCCTTTAAACCTGCCAACTATTTTGAGACAATCTTTTTAGCAAATATGTCAAGAAATATTTATAGTAACATATAAGGATTTCTTAGAACTACAAACGCATAAAGAGCTCACACGCATAAAGCACGAATAAATTCATTAGTATCTATATATAATTATAAAGGAAACATTGAAGGCTGCTAAGTGGCAACTCTCAATGATCTTCATTTTCATTTTTCTTTTTTTCTCATTTTTTTGGATTTCTTTTAAATATTTTATTTGTAAAAATTATTTTCATAACTAACACTTCTTTATCCTCATAAAATATACTCTTAATTAGTATTAATAATATTCATAACTCCTAATCCTTTTATATTCGTAACCCCTAACAATTCAATTTTACATTAAAATTTCAACGCTATAAGTTATATATATATAATGAAGAATTGAAATGCCACTCCAATCGTGCTTTCTCTCCTTTCTTAATTCTTTTCGGTTACTCTTTTTTCAAGTTTCTACTTTATTTTTGGAGAATTCATATATTAAAGTTAGGAATTAAAAATGAGATTGATGTAACACTTTTTTATAGCGAAAAAAATTATTATTTTTCTTTTTTTATTTCGGTCATCTTCTAATTGTAAAATGTCAATATCTTCTAATATTTTAAGTTTTTTTTTTATATTTAATTTATTTATAAGGAGTAACCACTCATAACCCATACCTTATTAAATTTTACTCTAAAAAATATTTGTAACTCCCATAATTTTTATGTTCATAGCCCTCAAACTTTAATTTGAAAGTCTCATGACTTTTCTCTATTTTTCTATATAAACTCACATTTTATTTCATGAAAACTCCCGTTCTTTTTTCTCTCTATCACTTTACCTTGTGAATTATAATATGTAACACGAAAAGAGTATGAGAAGGTGAGAAATATTTTATTCTAAAGTTTTTCTATTCATTTTTATGTACTTGGCCATGCTTTCTTAATTTTAGCATTTTTTTTTATATATATTCATATTCTTCTGCAAAATAAGTATAATCAAGAAAATCTTCACGATACAAGGTACTTTTGGTAAAATGTGATTAAGGATAGAGTAATTCCATCACTACACCACATTTTATATTAGTTTATTTATTCAACTATGTACATTTGAAACGCTTGGTATAAAAGATGTAAAGTGTTTCGATTGTGTAGATTGAGAAAAACATGAAAAAAATCATATCCTTATTTTGAGTAAAGACAGAGATCTACATTATTTTTTCTGATCTAAATATAAATATTACCGACTACTTCATTAAAATAAGAAACTAAAAATCTATACAATTAATATTTTTATTTATAATCAGTAAAAAAAAAACATTATTTTTTAATTTTTTAATTAACCGCACGAAATGCGGATAATTTTCCTAGTATATGATTAAATATAAATATAACTATTTAATACCGATAAATAAATTAGAATCCGAGGAGGATCAAAAATCACGTGTCTACAACGACTTGACTTGCTAAGGTTTTGACCCGCCCGACCCTAACCCATTCAACATTTTACAAAAATTTTGCCCCGCCCTTCCCTGCGGGATGACAACGAAAAGGATCCAATCTATTTAGAACATTGCATTCATCAAATTACATAATACATTATGAAATGATAAGTAACAACTACCTAGACAAGTTTTACTTGCTTTGATTTCAGCCAGTGTTCGTTATCCGAAATGGAGCCTAACTAATTAGCACTCGTGTACTCTCCGCCTCTTACAATTTAGAAAAAAAAAAGAAGTCTTCTTGAACTTTTATGTGTAAACATAAAGATTTCTTATAAAAAAAATCATAAAATTAAAAATAAATTTATAAAAATCTGAAAATCATTTATCCCAAAGATATTACTATTTTTCAACTTTCATCCTTATATAACAACAAATTTAGTAAATTTAGTGTAATTGCTATGGAGGAAAAATTAATTTTATCATATGTTTTGATTCAACAAATTTTTTTGAAAAACAAGTTCATAAATAAGTGACATTTCAGGTTTATTGTCTTCTTCCACCCGCAATGCTCCTATCCCCACTCTTTAACCATCTCCAACCCGACGACTCCCTACCCTCCTTTCATCTCCATAATATTTTTCTAGATTACATATAAATACATTGTATTATATTTTTTTTTATAGAAAATAAATAAAAAAACACGTTTTTTTAAGCTTCCAAAATATGTTTCTTCATATAAATTACACCTTTACTAATTGATATAATAAAATTTAAGTAACAATCAAAATAAACAAATAAAGTAACAATAAAATACAATAGCTAACAATCACTCAAATAAATATTAAATTTGATGTCCAATAATATTTATTCAATATATTTTTTATTTAATAGTATATTTTTTAAAATATTAAATTTATTATATTTAAAAGATAATAAAAAATTACTTTTATTATTTTTTAAAGGTATGGTAAATCAATACTGACAGACAGGTATCTTTTAACATAAACTTCAAAAAAAAGTATTTCTATCATATCAAACACAATTTTTGTCCCTAGAAAACCAAAAAAAAGAAAAGAAAAGAAAAATCTCTTACCAAAAACTCCTAAGAAAAAAAATACTTATATGAGTATATATATATTTTTCTCAAAACCAGGAGTGTAAGTTAAGAGTAAAGAAAAGAGGCAAATTCAAATTTCTCAAAAAATTTGTGAGAGTCTTTCAAGAATGGAGGCAGTAGTAGTAGACGCTGGTTCTAAATTACTCAAAGCTGGTTTTGCTGTTCCAGATCAAACTCCTTCTATGGTATCAAATAAGAAACCCCACAAATAAATGAGCTTCAATTTTGGATTTTTCTTGTTATTTTACCTCTATTTGTGTGAAATTTTGGAGTTTTGTAGTGGTAATGATACTGTATTTGTTGTTATTTTCTTGATTTTGGTTGTATATTGGTAAAGCATAAGAAATGAGATGACCTTTTTGCTATTTATTTGCTATTTTGGCTCTATTTTGTGTGGAGTATGTTGGGTTACTGTTTTCTTGATTTAGTTGTATATAGACAAAGTACAAGAAAGCCCATTAAGAAAAGAGCTGAAATTTTTTCTATTTTGCACCGATTTTATGTGAATTTTTTAAATAATATTGTATCTGTTTCTTGATTTCGTAGTATGTAGTCAAAAGTAAAAGAAAGAAGCCTCATAAGAAATGAGCTTCAAGATTGGAACTTTCTGCTATTTGGTTGGACCATGTGCATAGCAGGAGCTTTAGTGCACCGGGCTGCCATTTTCTATTTACGTGTTATTTTGTTGTGTGCTTTTAGGTTTTTGTTTGTTTGTTTGATTATACTGTTATCTGTCCTGAGCCGGGGTTCTATCGAAACAGCCTCTCTACTTCATCTGAGTTAGTGGTATGGACTGTGTACACTTTACCCTCCCCAAACCCCACTTTGTGGGAATACACCGGGTATGTTGTTGTTGTTGTATTGTGTGAATCTTTTGGATTTTATAATGGTTATACTGTATCTGTTACTCTTTTCTTGATTTGGTAGTATATGTACAAAGTTCAAGAAGACCCCATAAGACATGAGCTTCAAGATTGGAACTTTCTGCTATTTACTTGTTAATTTTGCCCCAATTTTGTGTGATTTTTTCTTGGGTTTTAAGATGGTGATGATGTAGTTAATGCTTTTTGTAACTTTGGGAATGAAGTACAAGAAAACCCCATAAGAAAGAGGTTCAAGATTGGAACTTTCTGCTATTTACTTGTTATTTTGCCCCATTTTATACGAACTTTTTGGGGTTTTAAGATGTTAATGGTACAGTTAATGCTTTTTGTAACTTTGGGAATGTATGTTTTAGGTAATACCAACCCAAATGAAACGGATTCCTGAAGATGATGAAGGTTCCGTGTTTGAGGAGGAGGAGGTGACTGTGGATCCCATCGAGAGAGGTTTTATTAAAGATTGGGATGCCATGGAAGACCTGTTGCATCATGTTCTTTATTCTGGTCTTGGTTGGGAAATTGGAAATGAAGGTCAAATTCTATTTACCGACCCACTCTGCACTCCCAAGGTGAACTGTTGATTTCCTTCAAATAACTTTTTCTGAACTTCTGTAATTTATTTATTTTTGGGGGCTAATAACCAAATTTCCTTAGAAATTAGTGAATGGTTTTGAGTATGCAACTGCTAGAAAGGGGTTCAGTTTCTGAGTAAAAACTACTTTAGTTAGCGATGCACGTGACAAGAAAATGATTAAAGAATTGCATTTTGGATGAACTGTAATGCCAGCTTGAAAAGCTAAACTTTTTTGCTAAGAAATAATAACTGATAGAGACTTGAAATCCCAGTTTCAAATCCTTGTTACAACCTTTTGTATAAGCTCATTTACTCCTGGTTGGTGGGCATGATTAGTATTAACTTGGCAATCTGTGCTTGTGGGCAGGACAAACTGCTGGTGGATTAGTTGAGATGCACACAAGCTGGTCCAGAAACCATCATTATTAAGATAAAAAAGGAATAGCAACTAAGAGAATATGTCCTTGGTGGCTATGTTGCTAGGACTCTTCAAAAATGTCGACGGATGCGTATCCGATACTCCAAAAGTAGTGCATTTTTGGAGAATCCGACACAGGCGCAGCAACCTTTTTGGAGAGTCCGAGCGACATCGCTTGGTGGCATTGTTTTTTGTAATTAGGCATATCTAGTTATGAAACTTAAACAAGGCCTTCAGGGAGTATTAATTAGCTTGGTCTATGATATAAAAGAAAAGTCTTCAAATATGGAGAAAATAGTAAGTCATTAGTGCTGGATGCTAGATTTGGCTTATTGTTTTTAACTGCAACATCAAGTTAGTGTCTTTAGTGTGTATTGGTATGGAAATGTAATTTAATGTATAACACTGGCTTTGTGTTAACAGGCAATTAGGGAACAATTGGTGCAATTGATGTTTGAAACGTTTAACATCTCGGGGTTTTATGCCTCTGAGCAGGCAGTATTGTCTCTTTATGCTGTTGGACGCATATCTGGCTGCACTGTTGATGTTGGTCATGGGAAAATTGGTATCTGCATTACCTTAAAACTTATCATCCTTCAACATCCGTGTGTTTGAAGATCTTTGCTTTCTCTGTCACTTAGTCTTCCATTATCAGATTCAGCCTATGTATGTATTCATTAGGTAGCAATATTGTCTGCCTACAATTCTCTTTCTACTTATGAGAATGTGGTTTTGATGGAAGTATTGATTGGAAAAACTTAATAATAGTAATACTGTTGGTTTTATTAGTTTCGAGCAAAGGGTCAGGGTAATAAGTGATAGCTAGGGTTGATATTCCCCTCAATATTCTGTGTATCTTTTGTCTATTTATAATTGAGCCCTTTTGAGCTGTGCCTATTACAGCTGACACTGATTTATGGGAAAAAATGTACAAATGGTCCCCTTCAACCTTGTTTCAGCTATATCACTTAGTGACGGCTCCACATATGCATCCACAAAAAGCAGTGACTACACTAACCTTAAATATGAGCTATAGGAAAAGAGAAGGGTATCTCATGAAAGGTTTCAAGTAACTGCCGTCCTTGACTGAGGTAATTTTCACAAAGAACTAGTACCTGGGATGGTTTATCACTTTGCTTAGAGGTGTTAGGGAGCACATGGGTAGGTGCAATCTCCATTTATGAGAAGCATATCCACAAGAAGAGTGTAAAGAAAGAGCTAAATAGTTATAGAAGCCTGATTTAAACTCTAGCCGATTGGATGTGCACAAGTAAAATATTGAGAAAAACAGCTAACCAGTTGTCTTCAGGACAAAATGAGGTGATACCTCCTTTCTTCCTTTTCAGTGCATATGTTCACCTCATGTTTCCACCCTCTTTGGCCAAGTTCACCACTACAGCCCCAGAATGCTTTTCTCGACATATATTTAAGAGTAGAGTGTGTGCACACTTGACACCTGGTGGACAGCACATCTATCTAGAACACGAAAATTCTCAGTGACCTTGAATACTTTTTAATCATCTTGTTGCATCTTAAAAAGTTGGAATTGGGCTTCAACAAGGAGGATTTTAGAAACTCATAGCCTATAATGAATTTTCAACTTCTTTGTGTGTGCTTCTTTACTTCTAAAAGTTGAACTGTTTGTATTCTGTTTTAGAAATGTTTTCTTTACTTTTCTTTGTTTTTCCTCCCATATGTAAGTTTAGTGACTCGAGGTAGGAGGACGAAGTGGTGGTGAGGTTGGACTCCCAGGATGTGTGTAAGAGGGATAGTTTTAAGTACCTTGGGTCTATGATTTAGGGGATGGTGAGATTGATGAGGATGTTTCTAACCGTATTGGAGCAGGTTGGATGAAGTGAAGGCTCGCCTCGGGAGTGTTGTGCGATAAGAAGGTGCCTCTTAAGCTTAAAGGCAAATTCTATAGAGTGGCAGTTCGGCCGGCCATGTTGTATGGAGCGAGTGTTGGCCAGTTAAGCACGTTCACATCCAAAAATTGAAGGTGGCGGAAATGAGAATGTTGCGTTGGATGTGTGGGCTTACTAAAAGGGACAGAGTTAGGAATGAGATTATCCGGGATAAGGTGGGAGTGGCTTCGGTGGAGGACAAGATGCGGGAAGGAAGGCTGAGATGGTTTGGGCATGTGATGAGGAGAGGCGCGGATGCCCCGGTTCGGAGGTGTGAGAGGCTAGCGTTGGATGGCTTCAGGAGGAGAAGAGGTAGGCCGAAGAAATACTGGAGGGAGGTGATTAGACATGACATGGAGCAGCTTCAGCTTACTGAGGACATGACCCTAGATAGGAAGACGTGGAGATTGAGGATTAGGGTAGAAGGCTAGTGTTAGTGTGTGGGTTGTAGCTAGCAGTCAGGAGAATTCTTGTGTAGCCGGATTTAGTAATCATAGGTCAGTGTACATAGGTGTCTTTGGGATGTGAGTTTATGTCACTACTTGGTGGGTGTCCTATTTTCTATTGCTTAGTTCCTATTTTTCTTATTCCGTGTCGTTCTTATTTCCCGTATTTCTTATTCCTGTGATTTTATTCTATTATTTCCTATTATTTATTTCGGTTATGTCATCCATCCCCTTGTTTATTATCCTTATCTTGAGCCGGGGGTCTATCGGAAACAGCCTCTCTACTTCTTCGGAGGTAGCGGTATGGACTGCGTACATCTTACCCTCCCCAGACCCCACACTGTGGGAATACACTGGGTTTTTTGTTGTTGTTGTTGTTGTTGGTGGTGGTGGTGGTGGTATTGATTGATTAGATTTCTTCCGGCTGTCTTTTTTATGACCTTTTAGATATTGCACCTGTCATTGAGGGTGCAGTTCAGCACATAGCATCGAGAAGGTTGGAAGTTGGGGGTTTGGATTTGACAAAGCTACTAGCAGATGAGCTTAGTAAATCAAATCCCACGGTGAAACTCAATATTTCTGATGTTGAAAAATTGAAAGAGCAGTATGCATGCTGTGCTGATGATGATATTGCCTATGAGAAGCTTCAACAATCATGCATGGAAGAGACACATACTCTGCCTGATGGCCAGGTTTGTGTGCACTACTGTTCATCTTATAACGCACCATTATACAAAGTAGAAACCAATTCATTGTATTATACATCTCTAATTTCTAGAACTTCCTCTAGGTTCTTAAGTTAAAGATAACTTTTACTGCTGAAATAAATATTGTGGTGTAGATGATCTCTTTACTGTTGCTTTGCTAGAACAAGTTAGTCCATTAGAATTACTGCTTTTCGTCTCGATTGTTTAGTTCTAGCAAAGGGGTTCAAAACCTTCATTTGGAACTCCGTTGGTGGCTCATTATGGGTTGAAGACTGATCTGGTTTTAAAATTGCTAAGATTGATGTTTTTCGGTTATGGTATTGAAGAATGAAGACTGACTTGGTTTTAAAATTACAAGGAATGGTGTTAGAGGGTGTTTGGATAGGCTTATTTTTAAGTGCTTTTGACTTTTAAGCACTTTCTTAGATTTGGTGGTGTTTGGGAAAGTTAAAAAGTGCTTTTAAGCACTCACTTTTAGGCCAAAAAAGTGTAAAAATAAGCCAAAAGCCATAAGTTGGGTTCCAACTTTCGGCTTTTGGCTTTTAGCTTGTAAGCTACTTCTTAAAAGCCAATCCAAACACACTCTTGGATATTTTTCTGCTTCTCCCTATGGTCCGGCCCTTTCCCCAACCCCACACATAGCGGGAGCTTTAGTCACCGGGCTGCCCTTTTTTTTCACCATGGAATATACCATAGGTTATTCAGTTAGTATTCCAGGATTGCTGTCATATGCAAATCATTTTCAGGATCAAAGGAAATTGAAGGAACCAGGAAAGCCTAGACGAGAAAGTTAGTAACGATTGAGAAAATGGGGTCTTACCATTAATGTGAGTGATGATCCTTGAATACCAGAGAACTAACTGAATATGTTAGGGGAAGGAACTAGAGGCTAAGCTTTTTGCTGTCTACTAAACTCTAGACATTAATAGGAGTAAGGTATTTGTATTTAGGATCATTGTGTAATCCAGTTTACTGATTTTGATAAAATTTTCTCTCGACCCCTTGTTTTTGTTGTCGTTCTCTCATCCTTATCTTGTGGTAGATCAGTCAATGCTCCAATGGATCTGATTTCATTTTTTGTACTTTAGGTAATCACAATTGGAAAAGAAAGATACACTGTTGGAGAGGCATTGTTTCAACCATCTATATTGGGTAACGATACTCATGGTATAGTTGAGCAGCTTGTTCATAGTATTTCGTCTGTGTCATCTGAAAATCACCGCCAGCTGCTAGAGAACACTGTACTTTGTGGTGGCACTGCTACTATAACCGGTCAGTGTTCATCTCTTTGTTAGTTGAATGTGACTGATGAATGCCAGGTTTTTCTGTATTTCTGTGTCTGTTTTGTTACTAAAACTTTTTACGTTTTCCTTGTTTTGTTGGTTTTGTCTCAAGTTGTTAATTCTATCGGATGTATACAGTCCTTTTCTCGCTCGAATTAATGCAACTGGGAAGTGTAATATTCCTTTTTATGTTCTGTTGTTTGTAAGTTTTCAATATTTATGTACTGGACATATTTGAGATTGTCTTGCTTTCTTTTCCTCTCTAGACCTTGCCAATCAGAGTGTAGGGATAGTCATCCTCAAATTCTTCGATGCCCTAGCCTTCTTTTATGTAGGTTATCCAACATCATTTCTTTCTATGCTTTGATATTATGTATTTTCCCATCAATTGCTTAAGCAGCTAACTATGACAATCTTGTCAGAATCGTACTATAGAATAGCTCATGGACGGCTATAGTGAATGTATTTCCACTATTCCTGTCATCCTTACTGACGTCTCCAATGGTTATCCCTTGGGAGACGAAAAGAGGTCCAGTGAGCCGATTTTTAGCTACTAGACCCTAAGGAGGTTTGGCTATTCCTGTAATGTTTCAACCAATGCCAACATCATGATGACAAAACAAAATTGAATAGTGTGCTGTTGATCAGAGGGGCCATTTCTGATAACGATGTTAATCGGACAACTAGAGGCAATATCGAAAATGCGGAATTAAACAACAAAATTATAGGATAGTTGAGAAATAAGAGATGAGAAGTGTAGAAAGAAAGGCTTGAACAACAATTAAATCAAGGGAGAAAGAGAACTCAATCAAATGCACGAGAAACCAAATTGAATCCACAATATGACAATATGATAACTCAATGATCAATCAAGCGAAGAAGATAACACAAGCAAATCGGAAATCCACCCTAATCACTCGATTTAAGCTAATAATTGTTATTGAACCCAGTTACTACCTTAACCTAGAGTAACTAATATAAAGTCTATTCAAGACTAATTCAATCATCCAAAATCAAAGTAACGAAAATGGCTAAGGCAATTATTTATAGTCATTGCCTTTATAAAAATAGCCTATTACAAAAATAGCCCAAAAGTGGCTATTTTACAAATAACCCAAGGGACCTTCTTGATTGCCCAAATGGAATGTTGATTGCCCGTGACCTCGTGTATTTGTTTCTTCATGCCTTCCACCGGGCTCCAAGCTATCATTTATTTATGGAAGCCCCTCCTAATAAGCTCCAAGCTAACCATGCTCATATCAATATCTTCGTTTAATTGGCAGTATTTCTTTCAAGTTCCAGGACACTAATCTCTTTTTGATCTTACTTTCTCCTCTTACCAAACTGGTTTAGATTTATCGCTTGCACATTAAAATGGTCAAAATGACAAATAGGAAAAACTGATTGACCTGTTGATGAGTTAGCATTGTTAAGTCCCAAAAGGGCTGGCGAAGTGGTTGAGGCGTACGAGTAATAACTTGGAAATATCCCGGTTGAGATCCAGCTCCAATACACAGTGTGAACCTATCTGCTTCACCCTCGGTATCAATGGATGGGTTTGCATCAACACTTGTGCTTTTTGGTCTGTGAAAGACTGCTCGTTGGATCAGTCGAGGAGCGCATGGTTGTCCAGACACCACAGTAATTAACAAATTTAAAAGAGTTGGTATTGACAAAATAGTAAATAACATAGCTACTTCTTGTAGTTGTACTTTTATCGGTAACAACAACAACAAGAAGTAACTTGAGGTAGTAAGGTAGATCATTTTCGGAGTATCACATTGAGGAGAAGTAAAATTTGTTCCTCCTCCCCATCACTACATATGCTTATATATATCTCGAATGATTGTCAAGTGAAGAGGGGAGTGGATCGAGAGAGCCTCAATCAGTTAGTTGGTGCAGGTGGATTGGACATGCTCGAACTGCATCCTTTCTTTGAAGTTTGCATTGGCCATTTGTTATGTCTAGACTCTGGTGTTCCTTCGGTCTTGCAGGCTAACATACATGTGAATTAAACTTTTATATGGTGGAGCGTCTGGAGAGAAAGATATGCTAGGTGTCTTTTCATTCTTTCTGTAAAGAACTTTTTAAGATATTACAGTTCTTAGAGTACTTGTAAGTATAAGATGATAGATAACTCTTGATATTTTGTAAATTTGGCTACCAGCATAGCTTTTGTGCTGATGAATATACTGTTATCATTATAAAGAAAAATTGAACTTGTATCATGCCTGGACCATGTGATAGTTGCTCATTCTTTGAATCCATTAGGAGTAAAGAAGCTTTCTTTGATTGAAACTCTTACTATTTCCTTGTATTGCAGGGAACTACTGAAATAGCTGCTAAATTTGTGTATCTCGTGGTTGCAGGGTTTGAGGAACGGTTTCAGAGGGAAGCTACCCTTTGCTCATCTGCAGTTCGTCCTTCGCTAGTAAAGGTATCTTTCTTGCTAATCCTTGGTTGACAGCTTAGGTTCTTTTTGCCTCTTGGCCATATCAATCTTATTTTTTCTCCTTGTCACAATACCATACCGCTTTTATGTTTCCATCATAAACGCAGTCCGTTATGGTAAACTTTCGAAAACTCCAACTGAAGAGAGGAAAATGGATTCAACTATTTTTGAGTGATCGATAAATTCTCCTGGAGCCAATCCTTTGGGCCAACTGCAGCCTTTGAAACTCGGTTATGATGAGACCACTCCTCTTCCCTTCTCCATTTAATTACTAGACTTAGTGCGCCTAGCTCAAGGCTCAAACTTGTAACCTAGACACAAATCCCTGAACCTTTGCCATTTGAGCAAACCTCAGGGCCAAAATGGATTCACGTTTGAACAACTTAAAAACTCCAAGACAGTCCATTTAGTTGATGATATGAAGAAGGATGGTAGTTGGCGGTAGATAAAATTCTTAAATTAGATGGAGAGCAGACGCTAAGAACATGAGAGAATACAGTGTTCCTTTGTTAGACTTTGTTTAAGTTCGTTTAATGGAGTTGAACCGGATCAGGTACTACCACCATTTTTAACAGAACATTAAAACAACATACCCAGAATATATGCTCCACTTAAGTTACTAACTTAATTCTTTTTTGCATTTGTTACGCAGCCTCCAGAATATATGCCAGAGAACTTGACATCATATTCAGCATGGATTGGTGGTGCTATACTTGCCAAAGTCGTCTTCCCTCAAAACCAACACATAACCAAGGCTGATTACGACGAGAGTGGACCTTCTGTTGTTCATCGAAAATGCTTTTAAACACATTTGAATCTTTTTGAATTTCTAGTCGAGTGTAGTAGTAGTACTCTTGCCTAGAATGGTAGTTCAATCCACTTGTTGTTTCAGAATGCAGTTGCAACTCCTGTACATCATCAATTCAATTCACCCCTTTATTCATGGCAACTGACTCCTACCTTTTAAGGGAAAAAAACTTTATGTGTGTTTCTCGGTGCGTTACCTCTCTCTCTCTCTCTGCCCACAAAGGGTTAAGGGTTTGCGTACATTATACCCTTTCAGATATTGTTTTTTTCTTTCAAACATTTGAAAGGATATACTTGAGTGGCTCAACATATTGGAAGTTTATTTTTTACGCACACAAATTTGACTCAATGGCTATTAAGTCCTAAATTTCATGTATAACTTTGAAATTTAAAATATTTTCCATACAAAATTGAAAGTAGGTACTTTCATTTTTGAACATTAAACCTTGCGAAAATAAATACACTAAAATATGATCAAAAGTTGCTAAAAAAATTAGACATCTCCTTGATGTCAATGTAAAGAAGGATTAATTGGAGTTAAATAATAATCTTCATAATCCCTTTCCTCCTTTTGATCATTCAACATCATCTTCTAATTGCTTTTCTTCTACGCCTTGATTTCTTTCTTCGCTCTGCTTTAATCCAATCTTTCAAACATACCAACACTTCCAACCCTGGCCCAGACACCGAGTGGTTGTTGTCATCACCAATCTACATCTTTTCTCGACTAAAAGCATATTCTAACACCACGGTTGATACAACTGGAACACTTAGCACACATCTCGAGCCATTTTCGAAACAATAGGAAACCATGTTGATTTTGCCTTCCACCATTCCAAAATACTAGTTTTACAGTACATAGACTGCGTTAAATAAAAATTTAACTCATTAAACTCATTTTGAGATTTGCTTATTAAATCATCTATTAAACTTTCTATATGATTTGTTTTTTTTAGAAGGTTTAGTTGAACTAGGTTTAGGACTAATTGATTTATAATAATCATATAATGCTTGTCTATTTGAAAGTAAACTAGATTCAGCAGTTTCCAAATCTGGTTTTTCTCCCTCACCAATTTCTAAAAATTCATAAAATAATTTTGTAAATTCTTCTAAATGTTGTATTAAAGCAAGATTTAATACAGCACCAATTTGAAAAATAGTGGGCATAGGAATAAAATATTTTTTGATTTTTTCCTTTATTGCAATAATAACATCTTTTAAAATTTCATTATCCTTATATTTTGATTTTGAAAGTAAAAAAGCAATGTCAACTATAAAAATTAAAACACTACTAACAGTTGGATTACAGTTACTACAAAATTCTATAGTAGCATCATAAAATTTTGACAATATATTTAACAACATCCCAATCTGAATCAATTAAAAAATTAGCAGAATTTTCAGTATAATTATTAGATGTAGCAGATATAGGCTCCCTATATTTATATGCAACATTTAACATAACATATAAAGAATTCCACATTGCAGCAATATCTATAGGTATTTTTTTTGGAATAAGGTTATAAATATTACAATTTTTCCTAAATTCTTCAATTCTTGTTTTTGAATTATTTTGAAAAATAAATAAAATTGCCCCTCTAATTTTAGTAATATAAGAACTAAAAAAATCAATGATCTCATGTACAACTAAATTCAAAAAATCACATATACATTTAATATGAAAATTTTCATTTAAAGGTGGTACGGATTGTATTTCTAATTTTTCATGAAAATTAGTATCGTTAAAAGCATTACTAAAACAAATACACATAATCTTATTACTAAGACCATACGATATTAAAGTATCATGAATAAATATAGCAATAAAAGGACCATTATGTTTATCTTCAATAAAACGGCAAGCTATAACACGTTTTTTCATTACCCAATTACTATCTATCCAATGACATGTAATTAGTAAATAATCTAAGTTACGAACATCGCGAACAATATCAAGTGTAAGAGAGACTCTACAATCAAGTTTTGAAAATAAATAACACAAATATCGTTGATATTGTATATAATAAAAATTGAGAACGTCATTTTTACAAGTAACTCTAGGAATACCGTTAAAAGGATCAGTATATATTCTATTAATATATATAGTAAAATCTTTATAAGAATTAAAGTCATAAAGTAAATATTGACTACCAACTGATTTTACCATTTCTATTTTACCTCTCTTTTTATTACTAAGTAATTTCTCATTAATCGAATCATCAATAAATTGTTCCTCACTAGAAACGTCACACTCTTCCTCCTCCTCTTCCTTCTCCTCACTCGATATACTTTCATGATTATTTTTATGCGCACAATGTTCTACTTATGCATCGCTATTTTCTGAAGAATCGTCTTCAGACTTACGAGGAAGTTTTTGATTAACAGAGCTAGTGTCTTACCTTTATTCTTACGCCCTCCCTTATGAAACATACCTTTACCAGACGACATCATACAAATAAAAAATAAAACAAATACAAGAATTATAAAATACTGAAAAAAAAAAAGAAGAGATGAAATGAGTGTACCAAAACGCGTATCGGATATGAATATTTTACGACTTGTTGAGCTTATAATAGCAGCAACAATTTAAAAGAAGTGAAAAAAATGAAATGAGTTAATGAGTATTTATAGTGAGTCGGGATTAGGGACTAAAGTGTAATTTAATAAAAATGGTAAGTAAAATATAGGGAAAATTTCATAAATAGCAACTCTGTAGTCTTAATTATAACTTTTATAGCAACAATTTCATAATTACGAAAAATAGCAAATTGTATTTTGTATTTAAGTAAAATGTTGCTACATAAATACATATACAAATATATATGTATTACTGATAAATACATATGCACAACTGAAAAATACATATTCTTCTATTACTATGAAGTGGGTAAAATATTGCTACTTTTGCTATAAGTTGCAATTTTGAAGAAGTGTTGTTATTTATTGCAATTATAGTCTTAAGGATGCTAGTTTCTGTATTTTTTTCTAAAATATATCCGTTATTGGGCCGTTACCCAAAGGCTAGTAAGGCCTATAAGGAAAGTGGATTATCGTGCCGGGCCTGTTTAATGGGCCGGTACCGGTCCGGTCCCGGGTCGGGTCAGGGGTAAAACAGGAAATTAAACGAATTAGGGTTTTTTAAGGGGTCCTATTTATATATAAATTACTGCCTCTTCTTTTCCATTTGTCTTCTCCATCGGCAGCAGCAGGAAGAGCAACAAAACCCTAATTTGAAGACCCAATCATGGTGGGTATTTGTCTTTCTTTTTTATTTTTATTTTTTTATATTGTTAAATTTACTATATAGTTACTATTTTTACTGTGAAATTTTAATTTTTGATGAGGTTGTTTTGCATTTATTGAATAAATAGTAGAATTGGGTAAAATAGGGTTTGATAATTTTTGTTTTTTTGGATTGTGGACTTGTTTGAGGTAAATCTTTGAGGCTTTTGGGATGAAATCGATGAACTATTAAGTTTCCATTTGATTAAAGGTGTATCTTTTCTATGTTATTTTTCGTGTATGACAAGTATATGGGCATTATATATGGGCATTATCTTGGAAGGAGTTACTTTTGAAATTAGTTTTCTTTTGTGAATAAAAGCTAATCTTGAGCCTCTGGAGCTGTGTCGTAGTGTTAAGAGCGGTGTGGCCTAGTGGTCAATGAATTGGGTTGAGAACCTGAGGTCTCAGGTTTTGTATCCTAGTCTTGGTGTACAGAGTTACTTGATATTGCTGGTGGGAGGTGGCAGGTATCTCGTGGATTTAGTTGAGGTGCGCTGCTTATAAAAAAGCAGCTTAGGTGGTGATGTTCATTATGGTTTCCTGACCTAAGCATATTATCTAAGTGGCAAGGGGTAGAAGGGCAGATTCATTATCGATCGAGTTATGTATGGTGACCCTGTGGCCCTCCTAGTTTATCTGGTTATGGAGAAAGACAATCTTATGGTTTGAGTTTGTGATGTGGAGCTTGCCCATGCTTTTTCTGTGAATAAGAAAGATCTTGAGATTCCGGAGAGCTTTGTCCTAATGGGAGCTTTAGGTGGTGATGGGTGGGTAGGCGCTCGTTATGGGGTTGCGACCAAAAGCATAGTATCTTAGTGGCTAAGGGGGGGACCCTCATTGGCTTCGTGATGTGGAGAAGATAGATTATTTTAGTGGTACTTGAAGTGGTATTTAGTCCAAGATTTTAGCCCTCTTTTAGTTTCTACTGAAGTAACTGGATTTTATACTGTCTAGATTTTCCTGATTCCTTTTTGAACTTTGTCAGCTTCCTGACTCTTAACTTGCAATGTAAGTGAGACCGCACCCTTTTGCTACTTTACTTTTTTAATTATTATGCATCTATGTGATGCCTGCAATAGAATTAATTACTTCAGTTAAAAAAAAACTGGTTTTCTTTAGGTTTCAAATTTTTGTTCCCCATCAAGCATAGAGTTGGTGACTCTTGATTCTCTTCTTATGTGTACAATAGTTAGAAAATCTTGATGTATGCTTAAGCAGTTGGGGTGAATGTTGATGAACTGACTTATCTTCCAGTTGCTAATACAGCCTGTATTGGTAAAAAAAACTGCTGTTAGATTATAGCTTAAAAATTGATGTATGCAGTTGTGTGTTCTCTTTTTCCTTGCTTTGTGTTACATACATTAGTTCTTACTCATTTGGCAGGCAGATGTGAGTTCTTAGAACTACTTTATGCATTTTTAATCCTTGTGCGAGTGAGTGAATGTTTAACTCTTTAACTCTTTTTTTGATTTCAGCCGAAGCAAATTCATGAGATTAAGGATTTCCTCCTAACAGCAAGGAGGAAGGATGCACGATCTGTCAAGATCAAGAAGAACAAGGATATGGTTAAGTTCAAGGTTCGCTGCTCCAAGTACCTGTACACACTCTGTGTGCCCGATTTTGAGAAGGCTGACAAGTTGAAGCAGTCACTTCCTCCAGGTATGCTTACAATTTTCCTGTTGGCTAGCTTATTTTTGCTCTATAGTTTCTTAATATCGTCGTTAATCATGAATCTCATTGTTTGTATATTTTGATATGTAGGTTTGAGCGTCCAAGACCTTTGAATATGGAAGAGTTTGTGTTTCCCCCCTTGGATTGATTAGATACTGGAGAACTCGAAGAACTTGTGTTCCTTTTATCATTTGCTTGTCGTGTCGAATATCTAAAGTTTTGTTCATTTTAGATAATATTGTGTTGCTTTCTCAGTTGTCAGCATTGACTCTATTTTGAATCTAATGGTGTTGACTAGAAATTTTGGGTTTTGGATATCAAAATTTGGTTACTTTTCCTGAATTCAGTTTTCCTGGAATAGTATCTTTAACTACAACTCTACAACTACAACAGCATACCCGGTGTAGTCCCACACCGTACCTTTGACCTTTGTGGAGTAGAGAGGTTGTTTCCAATAAACGCCTGCACTGCACAAGAGAATCATATTAATAACAGTTGAGAATGTGTGTAATACTTGAAAGAATGAATGCTCTCTCTTGTTGAACAAGAATTATATAGGATTCTTTCAAAACAATAGCTCAATCACTGAGTTACAAAGTCCTCGTAGGCTTGCCATACTTGGATGAACTCTTTAGTTTCCATCGACTGGAATCAGGATTTTCCACAATCACTAGAAAATTGCAACAGGAGAATTATATGTCTCACTTGAACAACTTGCCAAAAATAGGTAGTTCATTCAATGTACAGATGCAGTGTGATAGTAATGAAGATATGTTGTCTATCAAACTCCCTGGTCGTTTAACTGAACCTAGTAACTTCATATATCTGTAACATGTCACCTGGAACTCAGCATAAACTCATCGAATCGAAAATTTACGATACACAGACATGAAATATTTTGTTTTTAACTTTGGAACATTTTATTAACTTCTATTATTATTTCTCACTGTCCCTTGTACGTTGGACTTCCCATGCATGAAAACAGTGCTAATACTAGTACAAAGAGCACAAAACATGTGCCAGCATATGCTTATCTCCACCACACCATTTAGAACAGATGCTTTCTGGTTTTTGAAATAATCACCACTCTTGGTCCTCACTTACAAAAGTCTTTAGGAAAAAAATAAGTAGAATCATGGTAGCAACAAGGTCAGGCTTAGCTCGACAAGTTCTTCGACATCAACTAGCTAGCTCATCTTCAACTATCAAAGTTCATAATAAGAGAAGCAGGAAATTCAAGAAAAGGGGACCAGATGGAAATACTCCGACAAGCACAATTGCTCCGATACGAGTTCCTCCACCATGGGGATCAACCAGTAGTAGACCTTTGGAAGTTCCTTCTGATGAAGAGGAACAACAAAGAGAAAGTAAACTAAACCTTAATCCTTTATCAAGACTGGAAGCACTAAAACAAACAGTGCATACTAAATCTTACCCCCAAATGAATGAACAATCGAAGAATATGATCATCAATGTCAAGTCTTGGTTGGTGTCTACTCTCACTTCTGAGACAACTACAAATGTGGATGATATGGTTACTTTTGCCGTTGGTGCTTTCACCATGTTGAATGGACTTGGTGTTGATGATCATTTTTTCTATAGAGATGTGACGGATTTGATATCTAAAAAATACGATTTGCAAATGGAAAAGAGAAAAAGAGATCTGTTGTCTTTCTCAGAATTGGAGAACAAATACGAAGAGGTGGTTATTCTTGTTGATGATCTTCAAGAGAATATCAAACATATTCGAGGAGAACTGAAAGAGGAAATGGAGAAAATGGAACCTTTGAAGAGAGACATCGAGGAGGCAGAGGAAGAGATTCGGAGAAAGAAACAAGTGGTTGCTAATATTGAACGCGATGTAGAGAGTTTGAAACTCAATGAAGAAAAATGTAAAGCATACCTTACGAATGCACATGCCAAGGTAGAAAAACTCGGTACCCAAGTAGAGGCAGCTAAAACAGCGAAGGAAGAAATTGAGCAGCGGGAGATTATAGCTCTGCAAGAGATTGAATCAATCAGTAGACGCTTATTGTCCACGCTCTGAATCAACCAGTTACATTGCTCCATATATTTGTTAACTTAGAGCATTTGAGTTTACATTGTGAAGTAGGTCAATTTTCTAAGTAACTAGTTCATGAATCTAGTGGTTTTACATTTTAAGTAAGTATTATTGGTAGAGATTGAGTTCGTAACTTTACTTGAGAAATGCAGAGTCCAACTAGCTTGTTTGGATATATATAGTTGTTGTGCATGGTACTGTGTTGTTGGTTTAAATACGCCTTCATTTTATTGTTCTTTCAATCTTTATTGTATCGTTTTATTAAATTCATGTTTAGTTAATATGCGAAGTTCATTTTGTGTAGCGAACGATTTGGTATGATTGTATTGTTACCTTATACTTTTTTGTCTTTAGTGACGTATTATTTAATAATCATGTTTATCCTTTTACCCTACCTTTTCTTTTTCCCGATTGTCCGGGCCAACTTTAGGACACCTAGACTGAATCGATGGGATACTTGCACCTTCCACCACCAACAAATATCAGGTAGCTCAGTCTACCAAGACTAAGACAAGTGGAAAGAATCACCTAGTGTTTAGGTTTATCCTTAAAATTGTGGATGTGTAATATGATGTAACGATGAAAAACGATATAATCAATCCAAATATTACAAAATAATACCGTACAATACAATATAATACATTATGAATTATATGTAACAACCATCCAAACAGAGTGTTAAGTATCAAAAGATGGGAGTCCAATACACAAGCAAATTACATATAGAATATGGTATAGAACACATTACATAAATTAAATAGTACAACAACAGAATAAATGAACTATCTTTCACTTAGTTTGCCAATAATAAAATTTACGTAGCAGTTTCATTGATGTTTCCTCGTCCCTGTGCCACAAAACAGGAAAAATAAATTTAGAAGAGACTAAACAAATTTAGGTCCCATTTGGCCATGAAAACATATTTTTTCGGAGTTGAAATTGAAATTGAAGTTGGAGTTGGAGTTGGAGTTGTGTTTAGTCATGAATATAAATTAAAGTTGTTTTTGAAATTTTGTGAGAGAAGTAGTAGTGAAAAAAGTGAAAACAAGTTTGTCTTGTTTTCAGTTTTCCAAAATACAATTCCAAATTGTATTTGAAATTTTCATGACCAAACACTATGGTTTTGTTGGAAAAAAAAACACTATGGTTTTCACTAAATAAAATAATTTTTCGAAAACAAGTAAAAAAATACTCATGCCCAAACGGCTACTAATACACTCCATCCGTTTTAGAAGATGCTAAATTTAAAAGATATTTTGATATGTTTGACAAATCTTTTATTTACTTAAATTTTGTGTCAAGTCAAACAGGTGAATCTATTTGAAACGGAGTGTATGTATATTTATAGGAATCAAAGCGCAAGTGGTAATTCAAGAAACGAAGCAGGGGAAAACAGAGGAAAACTGGGGAAGGAACTTGTTGGAAGGGCCAAATATGTCAAGAATTTGGCCTGCGAAATAGAAAAGGAAAAACATAAATACCTCCTGAACTTATTGTCATAATTTACTTTAGCGGTTTATGGTTTAACTTATTTATTCACCTAAATAACTTTTGCATGAATTATATTAGCCCTTAATGTTAAACATACGAATGCGGTTTATCTTATTTATTCACCTAAATAACTTCAGCATCATTTAATTTTAAATAATCAAATGTTACACATGCAATGCACGTGCGGTTAAACTAGTAGTATATAATAAAAATACAATATTTACCATATGCATACACATACTTATACCAGGTAAAAAGAGCAATTTTAGTGTCTAATTTAATTTGATTATTTGAGGACCAAACAGATCAAATCTTATCGTCTTTTAGGTCCCAAACACAACAAAATATAAAATCGAGAATTTGAGTGATATTCCACATCCCTTGTGTATATTCAGTGTCAAATTGAGGATTTTTCCTAAGGAATTAGACAATATTGGGAAAATTACATGGATATTGTATATCTAGAAAATTTAGAATATCCTATATAGGAAAATATAGTGCATGACGTTTGAGTTTTGAACCCTTCATGTGAACATCCCTACAATCCCCTAAATCCGCCAGTGTATAATACATGCAAAAATACATCTCTAGCTATACAAAGGACCAAAACTTCCATGCTTCAGTACTCCAACATATACTACAAATCATAAAGTGAAAATTAAACCAATTCAAATGATCACGTCAGACCAAGAAGGTAAACAACAATATAGGGAATCTATTGTCTCAGACTCAGAGTGTTGTAAGTTAAAGAGTTAATAACCTTAAACATTGCCATCATCATCAAATGAAGATGAAACATGAAGTTGGATGTCGCCGGATGGTGGCGGAGTTGCAGCTAGTGGCGGCGGCTCATGACTACTGTTCCGGCAACGTTGTATGCACCACCATGCTATGCTTAGTACAATAGCAGAGATCAAGGCAAAGTTGAGAGCTACCTTAACTGTAATGTGGATGTTCAACTCCATCTTCAGAGCTTAAAACTTTATTAGTGGATGATCAACTTTGATATGTGCAAAGTTTAGCTTGAGAAATTATGTTATTAAGGAATCTCCATTGCTTTAAGAGTGTTGTATTCTGCACATTAATTATTAATACATGGGTAAACGCTGATGTCATGACTCATCACGTGGGCCACAGGCAACCCAACTTTTCCAAGAATAAACGACTTTAATGGGAGTTTGAAAAAGTAAAGGTAAAACTTTGGAAATATATATGCTTGCTCGTTGCTTTGGAGTGTTATACTCTGGTCATTAATTGGTGTACTAAACTGAAGGCATGATTCCTGATATCCAAATAGTTCAATTAGTCCACTGGAACAAATCAGTCAATCTTATAGGGTATGGTTGGTGAATCCCATTGCATCATCACCAAAAGTGATGAAGTCGCCAAAAGTGATATTCATCAATGTATCTCTCTACGCGTCTTTGTCTAGCTATCTTTTTTTCGTTGGTTTGTTTGGTCTGGACTCTCATTTTGGGTATCTTTGTAAGAAAAAGAGGGTAGACCGGTGCACTATAATTTTCGCTATGTGCAGGGTTCGAGAAAGGATCTTCACAAAAGTGTATTGTATGCAGCATTATTATTTCCAAGGTTTGACCTCCGGGTTACATAACAACAACTTTATCAGGCTCCCCTTGAGTATCTTTCCACCTATCTTAGTCTTAATGGACAGAGTTAGAAAGGTAGAGTTAAAGGATAAAACATGATTATTGAATTATAAGTAAGTAAAGACAAAAGGACAAAGAAGTATAAAGTATCGATATGATCATATCAAATCGTTTGTTACACAAAATGAAACTTTTCGTCATTAACTAACTATAAATTTAATAATAAGATACAATAAAAATTGAAAGAACAATCAAAACGAAAGTGTATTTAAACCAACTATACAATACAGTACAATACTAAACAACTATATATCCAAACAAGCTAGATAAGAACTGAATCTCTACCAATAATACCGACTTAAGTTGTTCATAAAGTATAATATCAGGTTACGAAGTCATTTTATCTAAATCAGGCTTAACAATTCACGAGTAATTTGTTCTTCGATGTATTTTACGTGGGATTCGATTCCAACCTCGTTGGATTCTAGATCACTTAATAGCGATTTCGAGATATAGTTTGGGTATATATCAGGTCCGATTCGTAACGTATTAAATGAGAATAAAATTACTTTTCACTTTCATTTAACCCAAAAATTAGCGCTCGTGACAATTAACGTACTTCACAATGTAACTGGTTGGATCATAGCGTGGACAATAAGCGTCTACCGATTGATTCAATCTCTTGCAGAGCTATAATCTGTCGCTGCTCAATCGCTGTTTTAGCTGACTCTACTTGGGTCCAAAGTTTTTCTACCTTGGCATGTGCGTTCGTAAGGTATATATGCTTTACATTTTTCTTCTTTGCGTTTCAAACTCTCTACATCGCGTTCAATATTAGCGACCACTTGTTTCTTTCTCCGAATCTCTTTCTCTGCCTCCTCGATGACGCTCTTCAAAGGTTCCATTTTCTCCATTTCCTTTTTCCAGATCTCTTCGAGTATGTTTGATTTTCTCTTGAAGATCATCAACAAGAATAACAACCTCTTCTTATTTTTCTCCCGTCCTGAAAAAGACAACGAATCTCTCTTTCCCTTTTCCATTTGCAAATTGTAATTTTTAGAAATCAAATCCCTCACATCTCTATAGAAACAATGGTTATCAACACCAAGACCATTAAAGTAACTATTGTTGTTTCGGGTACACAATCTGTATGTTTCAATTGTAAAGTTCAAGAACAACAATGAATCACAACACTTTCAACACAAGCTCAAAATAACTAATCACAATGAACTATCAAAGAAGTATGTTTTCAACTTTTTAAAGAAACAATATGAAGCAGAATTTAGAACCAAGTCCTCTGATTTCATGGAGTGTCCTTAAGAAATCAATTCCCTCCAAGTACCTGAGGTTGCGGAATTTTTCCTCCCAGGATAAAATGGTTCACAATCTGAAAGTAGTGGTACCTCAAACTTTCAGATTCTTTAAACACACTCAACGGTTGATGATCACAAAGAGTTTTTAGAAGAAGAATGATGTTTTCAGCTCTTAAAATCGTATGTATACCTGAGGTAGCCGAAGCCGAACCCAAGTCGAGTGAGCGACGACGGCGCGAGACATCTTTTTGTTCTTGCCTCACTATCCACATGAAGGAGTGTTTCTTATTATAAACACAAGAGAACTTCTTTCTCCCACCAATATTTTTACTTTCCCACAAAATTTTACTCCCTCCATTTTTCATTCACACATCAACTTGTACCCAACAATCCTCCACATGAATGGGGAATGACTATTTTATAAAATTTTACGGACAATCATGTGATCAACTAGCAAAGACTGATTGTATCTGGATAAGTGAGTTTCCCTTTGAACTTTCCGTAGTGAACATGCATCGGATGCACTCGGTCAATCGGTAGATTTGATATCTTTGAACCGTCGAGCTTTAATATACACCTAGGCAGCACATGTCACACAACCAACCTTTTACAGTTTATGGTTCTCACGATTTTGTTCATTTCAGCCATGAACACGTCCTGGTTTCATGAGAGCATAGAGAATAGGTCCTTACTAACATTCTCGTTGAATCAACTTCCACTTCACCCTTACATAGATAATTTCTAAACGTTCAATCCTATAGATTAAACTATTTGATCTAATATGCCAAATTTAGATAATCATTCAAAAACTTCACACCATAAGCCTTATCCTTGTTTCCTAAATTTTGTTTGCATCATGAGAATGAGTTTAGTATATTGACAATGTTGAACCTGCCAGTCACAACTTTGTTTAATCTCCTTGAACCTAACTCTTGGGATCTCCAGTCTGCTAGGTAGAGTTACCGCCATGCTGACTTGTCTTAGGCCATAAATCCATTTCCTTCGATGTTCTCTCAACTCCCTCTCTAGATAGGCCTTTTGTAAGTGGATCCGACACATTATCCTTTGACTTCACATAGTCAACAATGATAATTTCACTAGAGAGTAGTTCTCTAACGGTGTTATGTCTCCATTTTATATGACGAGATTACCGTTATACATCATGTTCTCTACCCTAACTATCGCCGCTTGGCTATTACAGTGTATACATAATGGTGCCAATGATTTGGGCTAATAAGGAATATCTTTCAAGAAATTTCGGAGCCATTCAACTTCTTCACCGGCTTTATCTAATGCGATAAATTTAGATTCTATTGTAGAGCGGGTAATACATGCCTGTTTGGATGATTTCCAAGAGATTGCTTCTCTACCTAATGTAAATACATATCCACTCGTAGATTTCACTTCACTTGATTCGGTGATCCAATTTGCATCACTATAGACTTCAATTACCACTGGATATTTATTATAATGCAAAACATAGTCTTGAGTGTATTTAAGATACCCCAAAACTCTTTTCATTGCCATCCAATGAATTTTATCGGGATTACTTGTGTACCGACTCAATTTACTAATAGCACATGCTATGTCTGGCCTTGTACAATTCATGATATTAAACATCCCAACACTCTTGAGTAGTCCAACTGTGAATCACTTTTACCTTCATGATTTTGAAGTGCAAAGCTCACGTCCAATAGAGTCTTGGCAATACCAAAATCCAAAAACTTGAACTTGTCTAGTACCTTTTCAATGTAATGAGACTGTGACAATTCTAACCACTGTGACAATTCTAACCCTTGTGGAGTTTTATGGATTCTTATTCCTAAGATCACATTCGAAACTCCAAGGTCTTTTATGTCAAACTTGCTCTCAAGCATTCCTTTCATAGAATTTATGCCAGAAATGTTTCTATTGATGATCAACATGTCATTCACATACAAACAAACAATGACCTTGCGATTTGGAGTGTCTTTAAAGCAAACACATTTATCACATTCATTTATCTTAAATTCGTTTGCCAACATGGTTTGGTCAAATTTTGCATGCCACTGCTTGAGTGTTTGTTTTAGTTCATAAAGTGTCTTAACAAGTTTGCACACCTTTTTTTCTTTACCAAGAACCACAAAGCCCTCGGGTTGTTCCATATAAATTTTTCCTCCAATTCTCCATTTAGAAATGCTGTTTTCACATTCATTTGATGGATTTCAAGGCCATATACCATCGCCAAGGCAATTAACATCCGAATTAACGTTATCCTCGTTACAGGCGAGTATGTATCAAAATAATTAAGGCCTTCCTTCTGTTTGAAGTGTTTTACTACTAGTCTTGACTTGTATTTATCAATAGTACTATCCACTTTCATTTTTCTTTTGAAGATCCATTTAGAACCTAAAGATTTATTTCCTGGAGGAAGATCAACCAACTCCCAAGTATGGTTGCCCAAGATTGAATCAATCTCACTATTGACTGCCTCTTTCCAAAAGGATGAGTTTGAAGACGACATCGATTCTTTAAAAGTTTGAGGCTCATTTTCTAGGAGAAATGTTACAAAATTCGATCCAAACGACATTGACATTCTTTGACGTGGACTTAGTCTTGGATTCTCATCATTATGTACATCCGCGCTTGGTTCATCTCGAGGTCGTTTAGACCCCCCACTTGATTGTTCATGTCTAGTTTTATACGAATAAATATATTCAAAGAACTTAGCATTATCTGATGTAATTATCGTATTTTTATTGATATCCGGATGTTTGAATTTATGAATCAAAAATCGGCATGCTTTACTATCTTTTGCATATCCTTTGAACACGCAGTCTACTGTGTTAAGTCTTATCTTCACCCTTTTGGGTATAAGAACTTGGACTTTCGCTAGACATCCCCACACTTTGAAATATTTTAAGTTGGGTTTCCTTCCTTTCCTTAATTCCTCTATTTAATTTTAAAACGACAGTCTGGTGTACGAAGCATCTCGCGTTCATACAGGGTTTCGGGAAGGCTGCACCGGTGTAGACAATTGATCCTAATATAAGCATTAGTGACTGCTCCCACCACTCAAACTTATGACCTTTAAATCACACAAAAATAATTTTACGGTTGCTCCAGTACTCTTCATATATGGTTAAGTATTTTTCGAGAATATTTCACTTTTGCTTGTTAAAAAAAGGATCACTTTGCATCATTCATTCTTGTATAGAATAGATAATATTTTGAGAAGGATTTATGTTACTTATTCTTCCTGGGAGTTTATTTTTTACTATTTTGATAAGAATTTTTCCTAGTCATGAGGCATTGGAATCATAGAATATAATACAAATAAATGGACTTTTATATGTCATCCAATTGTTGCCATTTTCCATGTATTATATGTTGGGGCGACATAATTAACCTTTCTTTTATTCAATGTTCGACATTTATTTTGAGTCTCGATTAATTTAAACTCGTAAGAGTTTCACTGTTTTGGGAGAGAGGATAAATAGATGTCTGTAAAAAAAAAGGATAAATCAGTGTGTAGCAAAGCCGACTCCTTTCTCAAAGTTAAAATCTGACACCTGATTAAAAATGAAGAAATACTTACATAATCTATGATGTTTATTAGTATTAACTAGTAATGAAGAAAAATTCAATATAAGTAGTGCATTATAAAAGAAAGATTATGAAAAATATGCCCCTCTCTATATATTCTTTTATAATCTATGATTATTTTTGCAATGAATTTTGTTAAACCTTATCACTATATTAACATCTTTTCAAGATGTCAATTCTTGACATCCTCTTTTTCCTTTTCACCTTTTTGGAATCCACAAGTGCTTGACTAGTGCTAATTAAGTGGGTGTTTGGACATGAAAAATGTGATTTTTTTTGAAAAGTAGTATTTAGGCAAAAAAAATTTGAAAATTGGAGTTGTGTTTTGAAAAGTAGTATTTACGAAGGCACATGCCAAGGTAGAAAAACTTGGTAGCCAAGTAGAGGCAGCTAAAACAGCGAAGGAAGAAATTGAGCAGCGGGAGATTATAGCTCTGCAAGAGATTGAATCAATCAGTAGACACTTATTGTCCACGCTCTGAATCAATCAGTTACATTGCTCCATATATTTGGTAACTTAGAGCATTTGAGTTTACATTGTGAAGTAGGTCAATTTTCTAAGTAAGTAGTTCATGAATCTAGTGGTTTTACATTTTAAGTCAGTATTATTGGTAGAGATTGAGTGCTTAACTTTAGAAGTGTAGAGTCCAAATAACATGTTTGGATAGTTAGTTATGTATTGTACTGCATTGTTAGTTTAAATACATGTTCGTTTTGATTGTTCTTTCAAATTTTATCGTACCATGTTATAAAATTCATAGTTAGTTAATGATGAAAAGTTTCATTTTGTGTAACAAATGATTTGGTATGATCGTATCTTAGCTTATACTTTTTTGTCTTTAGTTTCTTATTATTTAATAATCATGTTTTATTCTTTTACCCTATCTTTTCTTTTTTTTGATTGTCCGGCTAATTTTCGGACACCTTGATTAAATCGACGGGATACTTGCACCTCCCACCAGTAACAAATATAGATATCAGGTAGCTTTGTCCACCAAGACTAAAGACAGGTGAAAAGAATCACCTAGTGTTGTTATAGTCGTTCTACATCGTATCTTATTTTTTAATAGATTTATCCTTTAAATCGTGGAATATATATATGATTTAACGACAGAAAACGATAGAATCAATCCAAATATTACAAAATAATATCGTACGTTACAATATAATACAATTATGAATTATATTTAGCAACCATCCAAACATAGTGTTAAGTATCAAATTCACAAGTAAATTACATATAGAATATGGTATAGAACACACAACTCATAAATTAAATTACACATAGTACAACAACAGAATAAATGAACTATCTTTCACTTAGTTTGCCAATAATAAAATTTACGTAGCAGCCTCATTGATGTTTCCTCGTTCCTGTGCCACAAAACAGGAAAAATCAATTTAGAAAAGGCTAAATTTTGTCTAACAAACAAATATATATACTCCATCCCAGTGGCGGAGACAAAATTTTCAGTAAGGGGTTCAAAATCGAAGAAAGTAGCACACAAACTTGTCGAAGGGGTTCAACATCAATTATACATACATAAAAAATAATTTTAACCATGTATAAATAATATAATTTTTCGCCGAATGGGGGTTTGGGTGACCCCTAACCATAAGGTGGCTCCGCCCCTGCTCCATCCGTTTTAGAAGAGGCTAAATTTAAAAGATCTTTTGATATATTTGACATATATTTAATGTAAGATTACAAAATTTAAAAGTTTCTTTATTTCTTAAACTTCGTATAAGTCAAAGAGGTCAATCAATTTGAAACAGAGAGTGTATATCGGAATCAAAGCTGAAGTGATAATTCAAGAAACGAAACAGGGAAAACAGAGGAAAACTGGGGAAGGAACGAGCTTACTAAGGCGGCTTTCTATTGTTTTCACTCCGACCCCGCCAACATTTTAATACAACCTTAGGAGAATCACACCTCAAAAGTTAATTGTTAAGTTGGGAGAGTCAAGGTTTATAAGTCCCACATCAGCTTTTCATTTGACCGATGTAGAAATCAAGTCTCATTTCTTGCAATAATATGATAATGGTCAGTAGAGGAGAATCCTGACGTGGCAAGGAGTGTATCGTTGCCTGACAGGTTGCACAAGGTGACGAAGAGTTTGTATGCCACCAGTGGCGTAGTTTGGCGCGGGGTGTGCAAATTTTATTCTTAGTTGTGTTAAAGTGTGCAGAATTAAATATACACTTGTAATAGTTAACGTTGAAGCTTTATTCACCACATAACTTTTCAACGAAGAATGTGCATCTGACCAAGTTTCGCTAAAGGTGGCTCTGCCCTAAGAGTCCAAAAGCGTTAAGGTCCTACGCATCGTGAACAAGCAAGATTTCATGCACACACTTATACCAGGGGTGCTAAACTTGCTTGATATATAATAGCATGTCATGGGCTTGAGACTTCATACACATTTACCATATGCATGATGCACACACTTATACCAGGCAAAAAGAGGAATTTTAATGTCTAATTTAATTTGATTATTTGAGGTTCAAATGGATCGAATCTTATCGTCTTTTAGGTCTCAAACACAACAAAACATAAAATCGAGAATCTTAGTAATATTCCACATCCCTTGTGTATATTCAGTGGCAGATTTAGAATTTTTACTAAGGAATTCGAAAATAAAAAGGAAAATTACATAGATATCCTATATTTAGAAAATTTAGAATATCCTGTAGTGCATGAAGTTTGAGTTTGAACCCCCTAAGGGGGTTTCATGTGACCCCCTAGATCCTCCCATGTATAATATATGCAAATAAAACATCTCTAGCTATACAAAGGACCAAAATTTTCATTCTTCAGTTCAGTATATACTACAAATCATAAAGTGAAAACTAATCCAATTCAAATGAGGGAATCTATTGTGAAAACTAAATCATAAAGTGAAAACTAATCCAATTCAAACCAAGAAGCTAAACAACAATTAATATAATAAAAACAAGGGAATCTATTGTCTCAGAGTGTTGTAAGTTAAAGAGTTAATAACCTTAAACAATGCCATCATCATCAAATGAAGATGAAACATGAAGTTGGATGTCGCCGGATGGTGGCGGAGTTGCAGCTAGTGGTGGCGGCTCATGGCTGTTCCGGCAACGTTGTATGCACCACCATGCTATGCTAAGTACAATAGCAGAAATCAAGGCAAAGTTGAGAGCTACCTTAACTGTAATGTGGATGTTCAACTCCATCTTCATAGCTTAAAACTTTATTAGTGGATGATCAACTTTGATATGTGCAAAGTTTAGCTTGAGAAATTATGTTATTAAGGAACCTCCATTGCTTTAAGAGTGTTGTACTCTGCACATTAATTGTTAATACATGGGTAAACGCTGATGTCATGACTCATGCCCATGGGCCACAGGCAACCCAACTTTTCCAAGAATAAACGACTTTAATGGGAGTTTGAAAAAGTAAAGGTAAAACTTTGGAAATATATGCTTGCTCGTTGCTTTGGAGTGTTATACTCTGGTCATTAATTGGTGTACTAAACTGAAGGCATGATTCTTATCGGGTATGGCTGGTGAATCCTATTGCATGATCACCAAAAGTGATAGTCATCAATGTATGTCTCTACGCGTCTTTGTCTAGCTATCTTTTTTCGTTGGTTTGGTCTGGCCGGTCTCTCATTTTGGGTATCTTAGTAAGAAAAAGAGGGTAGACCGGTGCACTATAGTGTTCGCTATGTACAGGGTTCGGCAAAGTATATTCACAAAAGTGTATTGTATGCACCACCATGCTATGCTAAGTACAATAGCAGAAATCAAGGCAAAGTTGAGAGCTACCTTAACTGTAATGTGGATGCTCAACTCCATCTTCATAGCTTAAAACTTATAAGTGATGATCAACTTTGGTATGTGAAAAGTTTAGTTTGAGAAATTATGTTATTAAGGAATCTTCATTGCTTTAAGAGTGTTGTACTCTGCACATTAATTGTTATACATATATAAGGATGATGTCATGATCATGTCAAGCCCACGTCAACCCAACTATTCATAGACCAAAAGACTCTTTCAGCCTTTCTACATAATAATAATATTTTAATGGAAGTTTGAAAAATCGGGTAAAATTTGGAAATTATTGTAAATAATTTATTTCTTTGATGGATGTTCACACATTACACATACTTCAGATACTATTGTAGCATGTAAAATTTGTGAATGTATTTTTACAATTATACATATTACACATACTCTTGCCTATAAAAGGCATTGTATGCTACATTGTAAATACACACCAAAAGAAGGAAAATAAAGTCTTTTCTTATATCTATAGGTCTCTCTCCCCCCCTTATATTTTAGTGTATTTATTTACAACACATTATCAGCACGAAATCCCTTATAAGGTACGTATTTATTATGTAACTATTTGTTTTCAGATTCTACACACACAAATATAAATTGCTAAAAGAAACAAACTTTTGATAATAATCTATTAATAATATATGATGCTATTTAAATTTATTTGAGATGGTTATCTTATTTTGAAAATATCATTATATCTAACGTATTAATCTTTTTATGATAGTTTCACTATGTCAAATTTATCGAAACTTGAGTTTGTGGCATTGGACATTACCGGAAAGAATTATTTATCACGGGTCCTTGATGCTGAAATTCAACTTGACGCGAGAGGTCTTGGGAATACTATTAAACAAGAAAATAACGCATCTAGTCAAGATAAGACGAAAGTTATGATTTTTCTTCGTCATCACCTCCACGAATGATTTAAAACTGAATATTTAACTGTAAAAGATCCACTCGAATTATGAATCAACTTGAAGGACCGATATTACCACCTAAAATTGACGGTATTACCGAAAGCTAAATATGACTGGATACACCTTCGATTTCAAGATTTTAAAATAGTAATTGAGTATAATTTTGCTATTCATAAAGTAAGTTCAATATTAAGATTATGTGGAGAAACTATCACTGATTAGGACTTACTAGAGAAAACTTTTTCCACTTTTCATGCTTCTAATGTATATCTACAACAACAATATCGTTAAAAGGGATTTAAGGAATATTCTAAATTGATTACATGCCTACTTGTGGCAGAGCAGAATAATACTTTGTTAATGAAAAATCATGAAGCTCGTCCCACTGGATCTGCTCCATTCCCTAAAGAAAATGTTGTAACAGCGCATGATCAGCCTAAAATAAGGCAAAATTATTATCGCGGTCGTGGTCGAGGCCATGGCCGTGGACGTGGGCGAGGATGTGGCAGAGGACGAAATAATTATCGTCATAATGGTGGAAATAAACAACAGAATAATAAAGGTTCTCAAAATAATCCTTTAAAGGGTAAAGTTAGTATTTGTCACTGATGTGGTATGAAAGGTCATTGGGCACGTGCTTGTCGTATGCCTGATCATTTTGTCAAACTTTATCAAGCTTCCCTTAAAAGAAAAGTAAATGATGTGGAAGCACACTTGACCTTTCGAGGTGATGATGATGAAGCAGCTCCATCAAATACATATAAGGGAAAAGGATCAAATATGCCACTGAAATCTCATAAATGGCTCATTTATGCCATCAGTTAAAGTTGAGCTCATTCATGCCATCGCCGTTATAAAATCAGCTCATCCATGCCATTACTTTTTAATGGTGATTTTCAAAAACAACTTTGCCACGTGATCTTTTATTAGAGGTCCACGTCATTAATTAATATAAGCAAAAAGACTCAAATATGCCATTGAACTATCAGAAATGACTCATTTATGGCATCAGTTAAAAGTTCGACTCATTCATGCCATCACGTTATAAAATCAACTCACTCATGCCATTAATTTATAATGATGGGTTTTTAAAAATAGCTTTGCCACGTGGTATTTTATTAGAAGTCCACGCCATTAATTAAAAGAAATCTATATTAATTTCAAAATATCTTAAATTAGTTAGTATCAGGATTATTTATTCCATCATTTATAACATAATGATGTGAGAAGTTATCCCATATATATGGCAGTATAATTGGAATAACAGACTTCTTTTAAGCCGTTATTTGAAAATAATTTTTCAACAATGTATGCTCCACTAATTCGTGATGGGAGAAGGTATTCCATATGCATGGCGGGATAATTGGGATAACAGACTTCTTTTAAGTCGTTATTTGGAAATGAATTTTTCAATAATGTATACTCCCCTAATTCGTGATGGGAGAATGGAGAAGTTCTATTGGTACGCCTCTTTCTTTTTTTTTTGCTTGCCCTAATCGTTCATTGATTTATTTTCTTGCAACTTCGGAGTATATATTGGAGTCACTAGAATTAAAACTAATCAGTTACTCTAGGATAGAATTTTTGAAGTTTCTGTTAAACGTAACATTTATAATAATTTAGAATCAACTAGTAATAGCCAAAGGATATACATTAATCACTATTTTTTCTGATTAGAAAAATAGTTGTTGTTGTAGGAAAAAATATATTTTAATGGGTGTGGGTCGGGTTATGTTAAATGAATTGGTTGTTTTTAATGGGTATAAGATATTTTGAAATTAATATTGATTTATTTTAATTAATGTCATGGTCCTCTAATAAAAGGTCACATGACAAAACTTTTTTTAAAAACTCACCATTAAAAAGTAATGACATGGGTGAGCTGATTTTATAACGACGATGGCATGAATGAGTTGAACTTTTAACTGATGGAATAAATGAGCCATTTCTGATAGTTTAATGGCATATTTGAGCCTTTTTTCTTATTTTAATTAATGACGTGGACCTTTAGTAAAAGGCCACGTGGCAAAACTATTTTTGAAAATCACCGTTATAAATTAATGATGTGGATGAGCCAATTCTGTAACAACGATGGCATGAATGAGCCAAACTTTTAACTGATGGCATAAATGAGCCATTTCTGATATTTCAATGGCATATTTGAGCCTTTTTCCTACATATAATGATGTTGAGGCAAATCTAGCTTACAATGATGACTTTAAGGGCCTCTCAGATATTACCCATTTGAAAGCTGAAGATTTCTATGAGGATATTGATTGAAGAATTGATCACCTTAGTTGAGAATAAATTATAAAGAAAGTTATTATTTTCTTTTATTTGTAATTATGTTTTTTCTGTTTTATTATAGTACCGTGTATTTTTAATTTCTACATTTCTCATGTTAGTTTTTCAAATTTCTTATGGTATGCTTTTTTTTTGAAAAATATGAAAATCCCCAATCGTCAATTGGATCCAAAATAAGTTACAATGATATATGTCTTATATATAGTGCTACCACACATACTATTCTAAAAGATAAGAAATATTTCTCTTATTTGGTGATGAAAGAAGTCAATGTTAATACTATATGTGATAGTACAAGATTAATTGAAGACTCCAAAAAAGCTAACTTATTACTTTCCGGAGGAATAAATTTGATGATTGATGAAGCATTATATTGTAGTAAGTCTCAAAGAAACTTATTAAGTTTCAAAGACATTCGCCAAAATGGCTATCATATTGAGACTACAAATGATGGAAAGATTGAATATCTTTATATTACTACAATAATGTTGGGTAATAAATATATACTTGAAAAATTACTCGCTCTTTCTTCCCTCTTATACTACACAAGTATTAGCACTATTGAAACATATGCCATAGTAAATCAGAAGTTTACTGATTCAAATAGTTTTATTATTTGGCATGGCTGGTTGGGCCATTCTTGTTCTAATATGATGCGCAAAATAATTGAGTATTCATATGGACACTCATTGAAGAACCAGAAGATTCTTCAATTTAAAGAATTCTCTTGTGCTGCATGTTTTCAAGGCAAATTAATTACTAGGCCATCAATAATGAAAGTCGGAATTGAATCTCCTGCATTTCTGGAACGTATACAGGGTGATATATGTGGGCTCATTCACCCTTCATGTGGACCATTTAAGTATTATATGATTTTAATAGATGCATCTACAAGATGGTCACATGTGTGTTTATTATCAACTCGTAATTTGGCATTTGCGAGATTACTTGTTCAAATAATAAATTTAAGAGCACAATTTTCAGATTATACAATAAAGACAATTCGTCTTGATAATACAGGTGAATTTACATTCCAGGATTTTAATGATTATTGTATATCAACTGGAATAACAATCGAACAACCGGTTGCCTATGTTCATACTCCAAATGGTCTAGCAGAATCATTGATTAAATGCCTCCAATTAATCGCTAGACCAATGCTTATGAGAACAAAACTTTTCATTTCGATATGGGGTCATGCTATTTTGCATGCAACAACTCTTGTGCGGATAAGGCCCACAAGTTATCATAAAGTCTCCCCATTACAATTAATTTTTGGTCAAGAGTCAAATATTTTCCATTTAAGAGTTTTTGGATGTACGGTATATATTTCAATTGCTCCACCACAACGCATAAAAATGGATCCTCAAAGAAGATTGGGAATATATGTTGGGTATGAATCTCTTTCTATTATAATATATTTAGAACCTATGACTAGATATTTATTTACGAAAAAATTTGCTTATTGTCATTTTGATGAAACAATATATCCAACATTGGGGGGGGGGGGGGTTGAATAAGCAGTTGAAAAAGGAAATAGACTAGAATGCATTATCATTATCTCGTTTAGATCCTCATACAAATAAATGTGAACTAGAAGTTCAAAGGATAATTCATTTGCAAAACATTGCAAATCAACTTCCAGATGCATTCACTGACCTATCAAGAGTTACAAAATCTCACATTCCAGCTGCTAATGCTCCTATTCGAGTTGATGTCCCAATGGGACAATTGAGTAATTCAAATGAGTCTAAACTACACTTCAAACGTGGTAGACCAATCCGTTCCAAAGATAAAAATCTTCAAAAAAGAAGAGGATTAAATGATCAAAATAATCATAATATGGAGGAAGTTATTCATGAAGAGCAGTAAGACATAACAATTGATGAAACCTCAGAAGAGGTTCAGGTACCTGAAAATAATGAGAATGAAGAGATCTCAGTCAGTTATGTCTCATCAAGAAAAATATGGAATTGAAATGAAGTAATTGTCGATAATATTTTTTCTTATAATATTGCTAATGAAATAATGCAACAAGATGAGGATCTTGAATCAAAATTTATCGAAGAATGTAGACAGAGAAATGATTGGTCAAAATGAAAAGATGCAATCAAAATTGTATTGGTTTCGCTTGAAAAACACGAAGTTTTTGAACCTATAGTCCAAACACCTGAAGTTATAAATCCAGTGGGATACAAATAGATTATTGTGCGAAAGCGAAATGAGAGAAATGAAGTCGTAAGATATAAAGCACGACTTGTGGAACAAGGATTTTCACAAATATCTGACATTGATTATATGGAGACATATTCTCCGGTGGTGGATGCAATCACCTTCAAGTATCTTATTAATTTGGCAGTTCATGAAAAACTTGATATGCATCTTTTGGACGTTGTCACAGCCTACTTATATGACTCATTAGACAGTGATATTTATATGAAATTTTTTGAAGGATTCAAAATGCTTGATGCGTATAAAACTTCTTGAGAAAATTGTTCAATCAAGCTTCAGAAATCATTATACGGATTAAAACAATCAGGACACATGTGGTATAATCACCTTAGCGAATACCTATTAAAAGAAGGGTATAAAAATGACCTAATTTGTCTTTGTATCTTTATTAAAAGGCCTGGATCTGAATTTGTCATAATAGTTGTATATGCTGATGATTTGAATACGTTGGAACTCCTGAAGAGCTTCCAAAGATAGTAGAATGTTTGAAAAAGGAATTTGAAATGAAAGACCTCGAAAAGACAAAAAATTTTCTTGGTCTACAAATTAAATATTTTACAAATGGAATATTTGTCCATCAATCCACATATACTGAAAATATTTTAAAGAGATTTTATATGGATAACACACATTCATTGAGTACCCCGATAGTTGTGAGATCACTTGATATTAATAAAGATCCATTTTGACCTCATAAAAATAATGAAGAACTTACTGGTGCTGAGATACCATATCTTAGTGCAATTGGTTCATTAATGTATCTTGCTAGTAATTCATGATCAGATATATCTTTTGCTGTAAATTTATTAGCAAGATTTAGTTCTTCCCCAACACGAAGACATTGGAATGGTATTAAGCATATATTCAGATACCTCCGAGGAACTATTGATATGGGACTATTTTATTCTAATGAGTCCGATTCACAATTAATTGGTTATGTAGATACAGGATATTTGTCTGACCCATGTAAAGGTCGATCTCAGACTGGTTATTTGTTTACATATGGAGGTACAACAATATCATGGCGTTCAACAAAACAAACCATGATTGCTACATCTTCAAATCATGCAGAGATAATAGCCATTCCTAAAGCAAGTCGAGAATGTGTCTGTTTGAGGTCAATAACTCAACACATTCAAGAAATATGTGGCCTTACTTTGAAGAAGAATATTCCAACAATATTGTATGAAGACAACGCCACATGCTTAGCTCAATTAAGAGGAGTATACATCAAAGGAGACAGAACAAAATATATTTTACCAAAATTATTCTTTACTCACGATCTTCAAAAGAGGGGTGAAATAGATGTTCAACAAGTTCGTTCAAGCGATAATCTAGAAGATATGTTCACTAAAGCATTGCCAACATCAACCTTTGAGAAGTTGAGATACAAGATTGGGCTGCTTCGTCTCCTAGAAATTAAGTGATGTTTTTATCAGGAGGAGTAAATACACGTTGCACTCTTTTTTTCTTAACCAAGGATTTATCCCACTGGGTTGTCCTGGTAAGGTTTTTAATGAGGCAGCAAACAATGCGTATTATAAACCGCTATGTACATTTTATTTTCTTTAGAATATTTCTTTTACATGAATATCCAAGGGGGAGTATTCAAGGGCGGACCTACATATGTTTGTGGGGTGCTCCGACACCCACTAAACTCCACGCAAAACAGGTAAAATTACATAGAAAATATATGAAAATAGGTATATAATATATAAAAACACCCACTAAAATAAAAGTTGGTTGGGTGCATTGGCATTTAGGTTGACTTTAGGTTCTCCACTAGAAGGGATGCCCCAGGTTCGAACCTCATTGAGGTGAGTTTTTATTTTTTCAGTTTTTAAAATTTTTAAGCACCCACTATCCTTAAATCCTGGGTCCGCCACTGGGAGTATTGTAAATAATTTATTTCTTTGGTGGATGTTCACATACTACACATGCTTCACATACTACACATATTACACATACTATTGTAGCATGTAAAGTTTGTGAATGTATTTCATATACTACACATATTACACATACTCTTGCCTATAAAAGGCATTATATGGTACATTGTAAATACACACCAAAAGAAGGAAAAATAAAGTCTTTTTTTATATCTATAAGTCTCTCTCCCCTCCCTTATGTTTTAGTGTATTTATTTACAACAGAAATATTTTCTTGCTCAATGCTTTTTTTTCTCATTCGGTGTCCGGTATCCGTGTTGAAGCCCGACTAATTCGAGTTCACGCCGGGTAGGACCCTATTTTGGGGGAAGCGCTCCCTAACAAGAATTTTTTGATACCTAGGACTTGAAGCTGGGACCTCTGGTTAAGAGAGAAGCAGCCCCATCCATTACACCACATCCTCTGTTGGTCTTGCTCATTGGTTTAAGAGTGTTATACTCTGTTCATTAATTAGTCACGATTCTTGAAATCCAAATAGTCCAATTAGTCCCTTGGAACAAATTCAGTCATCTTATAGGGGATGGTAGGTGAGTCCCATTGCATCATCACCAAAAATGATGAAATAGCTACTACCTCAGTCCCATTTTATGTGTCGCCATTTGACCGAATACAAATTTTAAAAAATAAGTAATAACTTTGTAAAGTTTACAAAATTGTCTTTCTTAAAGTTATTTTAATGTGTACTTTTTAGTTATTTTTTCTTAATAAGTGAGACCCATTAAGGATAAAATGGGAATGATGTCATTAAATAGTTACCAAATAGGAAAAGGTGATATTCTTTTTGGGATGGGCTAAAAAGGAAATGACGACACATAAAATAGGACGGAGGGAGTATTTTTTTTTCTGGGTTTGGTCTGGACTCTCATTTTGGGTATCTTAATCACAAAAAAGGGCAGCTCGATAAACTAAAATGTCCTAATTACTCCAAGGCTCCTCTTTGGAATCTTACTAACAAAATTATCCACTTATAGGATAGCTTTGATACACATATTAGGTCCGCTGAGTAACATTCGTAATTAGTAAAAAAAAAACGTGAAGATCTAATACAAGAAGAACAGTCTATTTACGCTGCATTTTTCAAGATGGATGATAAATATAAGCGTGAATATAGGATTCAGTTGATTTCTTCAATTGATGTGGTGAGACTTCTCTTGCATCAAGGTTTGGCACTCTGCGATCGTGATGAAAGTGAGCCATCATTGAACAAGGATAATTTTTTGAAATTCTTTCCTAGTATGTTGCTAGATGTGATGAAATTAAATCTTATGTACTAGAAAAATCTTTCAAAAATAATAAAATAACTTTTCATGATATTCAGAAAAAGTTTCAAGACTACATGTAAGATTGAAATAGTTAAAGCTACAATAGAGGACTTATATGGGGACTATGTTTCTCTTGTTGACACCTAATTTTTGCCCTCCATGATTAAATTTAATTTTGAGTTTCTTCAATTTTTAATAAAATTGAAATATTTATTTCATCCTAATAAAAAAAATTTAAAATATATTTGTACTTAATTTTATCATTTTAAGTAGCAATTATTTATTATCGTGTTCAATTATACGAGATTATATAATTTGATTACTTAAATATTCATTCTATGGAATATTGGATTTTAATTAAGGATTATCTTGAAAATAAATATAATAATTAAAATCTTGATTTAAATATAATTTATTTATTCGGATAAATATGTGTTTGATTTTATGGAATCAAGACATGGTGTTGGGTTTTCCCAAGACCAAGTTCAAGGAAGAAAAGGTTTGCAGTTCTTGTGTAAGGGGGAAGCAGGTAAAGTCCTCTTTCAAATCAAAGAACCATGTCAACACAACCAAGTTCCTTGAATTGATACATATGGATCTGTTTGGACCAATGAGACTTCAAAACAGAGGTGGAAAAAGGTATGTTTTTGTGATTATTGATGATTATTCCAGATTTACCTGGTCATTAGTCTTAGCTTCCAAAGAAGATGCCTTTGATATATTTACTATATTCATCAAGAAGATTGAAAAGAAACTAGGCACTTCCCTAATTTTCATAAGATCTGATCATGGTACAGAATTTGAAAATGTCAAGTTTTTAGAATTCTGTTTCACAAATGGTATAGATCATAATTTTTCTGCTCCCAGGACACCTAAAAAGAATGAAGTAGTAGAAAGGAAAAATAAGACTTTGGAAGATATGGCCAGAACAATGATACTTGCAGGAAATCTTGCTAAAAACCTTTGGGCTGAGGCAATCAGTACTGCTACATATATAAAAAATCAATGCATGATCAGGCCCATTCTAGGGAAGACTCCCTATGAATTACTAAAAGGAAGAAAACCAAATATTTCTCACTTTAGAATGTTTGATTGTAAATGTTTCATTCATAATAATAGGAAAGAACAGTTGGAAAAATTTGATGCTAAAAGTGATTAGGGAATCTTTCTAGGATATTCACATCATAGTAAGGCATATATGGTCCTAAACAACAAAACAAATTGCATTGAAGAAAGTGTGCATGTAGTATTTGATGAATCTTGTGGTAAGACTAACTTGCAAGAAGAAAGTGATTTTGAAGAGCAGGTTGCATGATATGGTCCATCAACTGAAGGAACCAAACATGGAGGCACCTCAATAGAGGAAATTGATTCTGGAGGCGCAGTGACAGGGGGAACTGAACCACAAACTACTCCAGGTTAAGTCAATCACAATGATCCGAGTAGTTCACAAGGATTGGTCCCTAAAGGATACAAGTATCAAGGATCTCATCCTATTGAAAATGTTCTCACTGATCTCACCCCAGGGATCACTACAAGATTTGGGTTGAGGAGCATGTGTACTTTCAAAGCTTTTCTATCAGAAATTGAACCAAAAAAAGATGAATGAAGCACTTCTTGATGCTGATTGGATCATAGTTATGCAAGAGGAGTTAAATCAGTTTGAAAGAATCAAGGTGTGGCACTTAGTTCCATCTCCAAATGATAGAACTGTGATTGGAACTAAGTGGGTGTATAGAAATAAGGTTGATGAGCATGGAACAGTCACAAGGAACAAGGAAAGATTGGTGGTCCAAGGATATAATCATGAAGAAGGCATAAACTTTGATGAGACTTTTGCTTCTGTGGTTAGAGTTGAAGCAATCAGACTTCTTGTAGCTTTTGCTGCTTATATGAAATTTATACTCTATTAAATGGATGTAAAGAGTGCATTCTTGAATGGAATTCTCAAAGAAAAGGTGTATGTCAAACAACCACCTGAATTTGAGAGTAAGGAATTTCCTAATTATGTTTATAAGCTTGATAAGGCATTGTATGGACTGAAACAAGCTGCAAGAGCTTGGTATGAAAGATTTTCAAAATTACTTTTGGAGCATGGTCATACTAGAGAAAAAATTAACAACACTCTTTTCTTAAAAACTAAAGGAAAAGAGGTATACATTGATGATATCATATTTAGCTCCAAAAATATTAACATGACTCATGACTTTGATAAACTCATGAGTTGTGAATTTGAGATAAGTATGATGGGAGAGCTAAATTTTTTCTTAGGTTTGCAAATCAAGCAAACAACTTCTGGAACCATGATTCATCAACAACAGTATGTCAAGGAACTTCTTAAAAGGTTCTCCATGAAGGAAGAAAAAGAGATTGACACACCAATAGCCACTGCTACAAGACAGATATGGATGGAATAGGTCTTGATACGAAGCAAAAATTATATAGAGAAATGATAAGATCATTACTTTACCTCACAACAAGTAGACCTGATATTGTGTTCAGTGTGGGATTGTGTGCAAGGTTTCAAGCAAATCCTAAGGAATCTCATCTTAAATATGTGAAGAGAATCTTTCGATATCTCAAAGGAACCACTGATCTTGGCCTATGGTATCGTAAAGGTAGTAATTTTAACTTAGTGGGTTATTCTGATGCTAATTATGCAGGCTATTTAGTGAACAGGAAGAGCACCACAGGCATGCCACACTTCCTTGGATCGTGTCTAATCACTTGGTTCACTAAGAAGCAAAACTCAGTAGCTTTATCCACTGCTGAGGTTGAGTATGTTGCTTCTGGGTCATGTTGTGCTCAGTTGTTGTGGATTAAGCAACAACTCATGTATTTTGGTATGGATGTAGGATGTGTTACAATTTTTTATGACAATACAAGTGTTATTAATATTGCAAAGAATCCCGTCCAACATAAAAAAACTAAACATATTGATATTCGACATCACTTTCTTCGAGATAATGTTGCAAAATGTCTTATATCTATCATGTTATGTTCTACTGAACATCAAATTACTGATATATTCACTAAGATTTTAAACAAACAATATTTTAATTAGAATAGGTTAGCTTTGGGGATGATTAAAATTGCATAAATCTCCCTCAATGATTGACTAGAAAAAGGTGATGTGCTCTTAAGTTTTTTGTTGATTAATCCAGTCTTGCACATTTAGTTGTGTGTCCTAATTCCAAAATTTTGGAGTGAAATGACTCATTCATGTATTAATTTGTACAGAGATGCTGGAACACTCAAGAACTTTTGTTTATATTTTTCAAGAGGTAAGTTACGATTATATGCCTTACCTTAAATTGCATAAAGTGAAACAGGTGTGCTACTAGGTCCTTAATTACTCCAAACCGCCAAAATTCAAGAGTCCCACTTTTTCAAAAAGCTTCCACAGCTTTCCCATCACCACCGAACCACTCCATCATTATAACTTCTGAACACCTTAACTCCATTCCCTTTACATTTCAACTTCCTTTGTTCTCCTTATATATGTTCCATCCTTCTTCTTTCCTCATTCATTCACCATCCCAAACACCAAAAACTTTGTGTTCCCTCTTCACCATGGCATTTTCATCTTCTTATGCTACCTCACACCCCAGTAACTCTTCTACCTCTCCTTCCACCAATATTATTATTCACCCCACCGTCAACAAAATACCTTCTATTCCACCCACCATTCCAATTAAATCATCTAATTTCTCCACCTGGACAAATTTTTTAAAAAAATTTCTCAATTTTTTTCTGATCCTCAGTCCTTTCCCAACCCCGCTTCACCAATTCCTGCTTCTCTCCAAATTATCGACCCCGATGATATTCCAATTGCTAATCTGGTTCTCAGAAAATCACGATCTCAACCAAAGAGAAAACATTTCTCCTCTTCTATTGTTGTTGAGGACCATGATCTGGCTGAGCCTCGTCCTTTTGTGCCCTCTCTTAGAACTCCTCACACTCGCCGTAAAAAGAGACAAGAAGACGCATCTCTAGCTGAAGAACTTCAAGCTAGCAAGAGAAAACGTGTTGACACATCTGCTCCTCCTCTTCCATTTTCCTTTCAAGATGTGTTACTTCGCATTGTGCGCAAAGGCAAAATAGTGAAATGCACTATTCCTAAACCTTCTACCTTTCGTAATCCCTCGGCTACGCCAAAGTCCACCCCTGCTTCAAAATCTCCATCTTCTTCCAAATCTACTCTACTAAAATCCTCCACTCGTTCCAAAAAATAGGTCAACAAACCTGTTTCTTTTGATTTATCTGATTCTGAGATACCTCCTGCTACTCCTGCTGAGCTAGATCTAGACTTAGAGCTTGATGAAACTCCTGCAGACCTTGAATCTCAAGCGGATTATGTTTTGCACTTTCAGAAGTGCAAGTTGGCTCGAGGACGAGTCGTAAATGGTTTTGGGGGCCCTGAGATATATGTTTTGTTAACCAAATTGGAGGCACAAGGGTGTTCACACTTGTTTCTTCATGGTGATCTCCAAAGAAAGTTTGGGAAAACTGAGGTTTATGAATTCTACACCAATAGGGTCGCTCTTGGAGAGATGTTTTCTACTACTGTCAGAAGGGTCACTATAAACCTAGTTGTTACTGATATTGCTAGGATTTTGCACATTCCTATGGGGGTTGGGGTCACTATGTCAAGGTTACTTGGCCTCCACTTGACAATATTGCATCTGCCCTTGACATCTCTCAAATTTTTTTTGGTAATCCTCACCTTTTAAATCATCGTAGGGTTCTTAAGCGATAGTTGTATCCTCTTCATCAACTTTATTTTGATGTTGTTCATAAGATGATCACTCCTAGAAAAGAACGTAAGACTGTGGCTAATTTTCTGGATCTCACTCTCATGGGAATGTTTGACACTGAAGTGCAAATTGACTTGCCTAGGCTTATTATTAAGCACATGCAAAAGGTCCTTCTAAAAGATATAAATGGTCATGCCCTTCCCTATGAATTTTGTCTTGTTCTTGTATTTGAGAATTTTTTTGTGCCTGTTCAAGTTTGGTCTTTGCATACCGCCAAGGATGTTATAGGGACAGTGAATCACATGGAATTACCTATTTCAATGTGGAGTATTGATAATCCTATGTAAAGGTTGAGAAATGCTCTTGCTACTAAGACTCCCGAGTTGGAGGCAGTTGTAGTTGAATTGGAGGCTACTCAAGTTGCTCATAATGCTGAAAAATTGGAACTTCTTGCTCAAATTACTTCTCTTCAAGCTGACATGGAGCGTGAAAGATCTAAAAATACTGAGATTGTTCAGAAATTGACTTACCTAATTCCCTCTACTTCCTCCACTTAGTCCACTTCTTAGTACCTTAGGAATGCTCCTTCTTCTGTGGCTAGACTGTTTCATCTTTATCAGTTTTTGGTGTTGTTAATTATATCGTGCTCCTGAATGAAATGAAATTGGTTGCTTCTTTGTGTTCTGCTCTTGTTCTTCTTAATACATGTTGGAACTTTACTCTAAATTTTGTTTGTTTTAGTGATAGACCCAGTGGCCATGGATTATTAAACACCATTCTTAATCTTCACTTATTTAGGCCCAACTTTTTGATGACGTTAGAAGGAGGAAGAATAGATTGTGCAATATTTATAACTCAAATGACTAACTTGTTTTAATCTAGTATCCTCATGTTTGATTCCTTTATTGAGTGTGTCAGGAATTTATGATGGATGCTGTGAAATATATAGTGGTTTGTCATCATAAAAAAAGGGTATTTGTTAGAGAAATAAAGTTTTGATGATGGACATATGAATGAAACATATTATTCATGCTGATCCAAACATATGAAGAAAATAGAAGATACAGGAAAGGTTGATGAAACTGTTTGAAGTCAAAGATAGATAAGCATGCACCATTCAGATATGCTCTCAACATTAATCACGTGCTGAAAGAAGTTGAGGACAAGATAAATACAACACTTAAAGTTGAGCTGATAAATGAGTCCTACCTAGACAAGGGGATTGAATACAAGAAGGAGTCTAACTAACTGATAGAGTTCTACTAAAGAAAGAAGAAAAAAAATCATCTAAAGGACTTGATCAGAGTTGGCTTAAATAGAGAGAGTAACTTTCATAGTCACTCACGCACTGAAAAGAATAGCATCAATCGGCAAATTAGTTCAATAGCTTGAAAAAGTCATAAGTAGAACCTGTTCCTTTTACTAAGAGTTAAAGTATCAGAAACTTTATGTAATAGGTTCTTGAATTGTATTGTACTTGAATTCTAGTCTAAGTGAAGTATAAACAGAGTTAGAATTAGTGCTTCAAGTTGGGGAACTCGAAAACTTGGGAACACTTATCTTAGGAAGATTTGTGTTATTCCAGAAATAGGAGTTAAAGTTTAATTCCTAGTTTACAAGAGTCTTGTAATTTGTTGATTGTTGAGGCTCAAGATTTTAGTAGAATTGGGGTTAAATCCTGTAGATGTACAGGTCATAATTTTTTACACCTCTTTGAGCCGGCTGTTTTTCTCATAAAAATACTGTCTTTTACTTATGCAGCTTGAGTGAAACACGTTAGACTAATTGTTCCATTTATAGACATCTACTAGAGAAAAACATGTAAATCAGTAGGGTACACATTCTAACCAAAGATTCTTTGTTTTTTAATGTCTCACCGGCATATAGGTTTGCAGATGGTGATGTGCTATTCTGGTGCGCGAATGCTGTAGCTAAAGAAGATGCATTTAGGATGTGCAATGAACCATTTAAATAATGGCCTCGATATGATACCATTCAGGGTGGATACACTTTGATAGAAAGTTTGATTTCTCTAAAATCACTTACTTATTAGTTTCTTATGTATGATTGAGGCACTTCCCTTTTTGTTTCTGCTATCATGTTACAACTCTCTATTTATTAGATATAGAATCTCTGTTACACTACAAATGTTTTTTGGTGAAAGTTACCAATATGTTAAGAGTTAAAGAACATGTTCAACTGTAACATGAAGAGGTAAGATTCTTTCTGGCCGCGCTCAACACTGCTGACGTCTAATATCAATCTGTTACATTGCTCGATATATTTAGAATTTTAACCAACTTTATCCTAGTTGTGATTATTATTTTTTCAAGTACATCAGATCAGTGGCATAGCCATTACTATGTTAATGAGTTGTAGTATCTCTAAAGACTGAAGCAGTGAGCTTTCTGGTTGTGTACATGAATATTGTGTTTTTAACTTTGGAACATTTTGTATAACGAACGATTTGTTATGATCGTATCATTACCGTACACTTTTTTTTGTATTTAGTTACTTAACTATTTAATAATCACGTTTTATCCTTTTACCCTACCTTTTATTTTTCCTGATTGGTCGGGCCAACTTTCAGACTAAATCTACGGGATGCTTGCACCTCCAACCAACAATAGATATTAGGTAGCTCTGTCCACTAAGACCAAGATAAGTGGAAAGATACCGAAGGGAATCCTTGAAGTAACTTGTTGTGTACGATGTAGTTTTGATGATTGACAAACTAAAAAATGATATGAAACATGTCAGTCAAGCTGGTTCACAGATGCACTGTTTCATATAGCTGAAACTTGTAGCAAAATCATCGATGATTAAAGGAAAGCATGCAAAAATCAAGAAAGGACCAGATGGGTTGCTAATTCAGATAAACTCAAGGAAATAAACATGTGCTGATTTAAAGAGTCTGAGTTTGAATACAACACTAAGGAGACAAGAGTTGGAATTGAAGAAGTCTCACTTGAAGTAGAATTCTATGCAATGAGAGTTCTGATTAAACAAGGAGTTTAAAATAAAGAATGACTCTTTGGAGAGTGGTGCTTAAATAGAAGATGTATTATTCAGAATAACTTGCGCACTTACAAAGAGAGAAAAGGATAAACACGAGAAAATTGAGAAAGTTCATAATTGAGAGAATTCTGACTGAAGATTCAAGTGCTGCCAGTACAAAGGAACAGATTGATGAACCTGTTTCACAGGACTGAACTTTACAGTTCATGAGTCAGTTTAAATGTATTTTTCTTATTGAGTTGTAATTTATTACTTTACTAGATTGATTTTTTAGGAACAATACTGAGCCGAGTTAACTTCAAGTTTGGGATAACTCGAAGTGGGTTCAACAGTCAAGGGTGATTGTTGAGTTATAGGAATTAGAGTTTATGATTCCTAGTTGTTGAGTTATAGGAATTTGAGTTTATGATTCCTAGTTATTGAGGTATAGGAATTAGAGTTTATAATTCCTAGTTGTTGGTTACAAGAGTTTTGTAATCAGTCGTTGTTGAGGATCAGAGTTATTTAGTGAAGTTGGGGTTAAATTCTGTAGAGGTACAGGTCATGTTTTTTTACATCTTTTTGAGCCGGGTGTTTTCCACATAAAAATTATTGTGTTCCTTACTTTCTGTTTTACTTGCTTCCTTGGAACACGTCAGGCAACCCTTTTCATCCATAGGCAACTCTTATGTTAAAGTCACTGATTAGTAGGACATGTTCTTTAATAAGTGGTATCAGAAAGGGTTGTCTTAAAAAGGGTTAGCACCTAAGACAAAGATTAATATGATGAATTCCGCACCACCTACTGGTCACAGTGAAGGTTAATCCACTATTAGACCTCCACTCTTTGATGGGTCTCACTTCATTTGGTGGTAAGCTAGGATGGAAACATTTTTTCAAAGTGTAGATTATAAATTATGGGATAGAATTATTGATAGACCAATAATTCCCATGAAGACAGTGGATGGAGAACAAGTGAAAAAGGTAAGGAGTAAATTCACCTCGAAAGATCTTGTTGCACTACAAAAGAATGCAAAAGATAAAAACATTCTTGTTTGTGGTCTTAGTCTAGCCGAGTACAATAGAGTGTCTAATTGCATCACTGCTAAACAAATTTGGGATGCATTGGTGAATGCACATGAAGGCATTGACCAAGTGAGAAAATTCAAAATTGCATTACTTTTCACTGAATATGAGGCTTTCAAAATGGAGAAAAATGAGTCACTACAAGAAATGATAGCTAGGTTAACTTTGTTGGTAAATGAGTTATCATTTCTAGGAAAGGTTTTATCTACTGAGGAACAGGTAGAGAAAGTCTTGAGAGTCCTACCAAAGTCTAAGTGGAATAATAAAGTTATAGCCATAAGAGAAGCTAAGGATCTCACTAGAATGTCCCTTGATGAGTTAGTTGGTAATTTGAAAACCTATGAGACGGATATAGAAGATCTAAATAGGGCATTTGAAAGTGATGAAGAAGATGATGAAACTGCTCTCATGACCATTGGAGATTCAGACATGGAAGAAGATGATGGAAACTCTGAGGTAAGTATTCTTGAACTCAAAGAGATGTTGCATTTATTTTCTAAAAAGAAACTTGTTTCCTTAACGAGTGCTCTCATTGATGATTTCAACGAATTAACTTCTGATAGGGATGAGTTATTCAATAATTTTGCAAGTCTCAAGTTTGATTTTATTTATCTAGAAACTTGTAAGAACACTGTTGAAAAGGAAAACTGCACTCTTAAGGAATAGGTTAGCAGACTTGATTCATCAAACCTGACTCTCAAATCTGAAATCTTAAAACGGGCTCTTTCTGAAATAGGAAAAAAGGTCAAAAGTGAGGAACAAGAAAAAATTGAGTTAGAATTGACTAAGATTAAACATGAATACTTTTGTGAAAAAGAAAAGGTTAGTTAATTGAGTCAAGAAGTTTCTAAATTGAAACTTGATCTTGAAAGAGCTACTAGATGGACACATTCTTTAAGAATTATTCATAAGTTAGGTCAAAGAACTCACAATGAAAAGGCTGGGTTGGGCTTTTATAAAAGTTCTAATGCTATTAAAGATCTGTGTTATATTTGTGGTAACCAGGGGCATCCAACCACTGAATGTCCAGTTGCAGCAAAAAGCAAATCAAGAAGCACAAGCCTAGCAAAAAAATCTGATTTCATGTTAGCACAAGATAACAAGAAGGTCAAATATGGTCAGAGAAACAGGTCACAACACAAGATAACAAGAAGGTCATTTATGGTCAGAGAAACAGGTCACATAACCTGTTGCCTCGATGGGCTAGAAGGAATCTCATACATCTTTTTTCTCATAAGAAAGGACCCAAGCTTGTCGGGGTTCCTAAAGTTAACCCCTAATTTGTTTTGCAGGTGAGAGTGAAAGGAGGCAAACAAAATTTGTACATGGATAAAGCTTGCTCAAGGTATAAGACTGAAAGTAAATAAAGCTTTTTTCACTCACCACATTTAAAGGGAGAATAAATCTTTTGGAGATGGCAAAAAAAGAGGATGACAGTGAAACTGATGAGAATGCACAAGAACATGATGTACCACCTGGTTCAACTGTTGTACAGACTGAGGGCATATTGATAGGGGAAACAACAAATCAAAAAATTGATGCATCAATAACAACAAAACAAGCTGATGATAATTTTGTTGGTAATTCATAAGAATTGGTGTTGTCACAAAAATCTTGAGATAACTCATAGGAATCAATGGCTTGAGACTATGGTATTCAAATGAAAGTAATTTCACTCTTGAGGGCTATAAAAATGTTGACTATGTGGGTTACTTAAATGACTGGAGAAGCACCAAAGGCACTTAGTAGAGAGCATTTTGAAAAGAATAAGATAGATTTGAGGATGATTAAAATTGCATGAACTCCCTTCAATGATTGACTAGAATAACCATTTTTCTTTTAAATCTTATTAGCTAAAATGTTATTCAATTCAGTTTTGCACATTTAGTGGTGTGTCTCAATTCAAGATTTTTTACTCTTCTAACCTAATTTTGCATTAGATTGTGCAGAAAATAGGTACAAGCAAGCAATTGTGACCACAATATTCTTCTTATGAGGTATGCTCTACAATGACATAAGCATAGGCTGTCTAAGTTGAAATAGTTGAGCACACCTATTCCATTCCTTACACTTCATCCTCTCCTTGTCCTATGATGCTGACGAATTGGTTGACCAAATTTTCTTTGACTCTTTTCAAATAGTTGTGCACAAATGTGTTAATTCTACACCAGTAATTTCTTCTTCTCTCTCAACCCAAATATCAGTTTTTGTATCATGAATTTTCCAAACTTGATCATCAATAACATGCAGTATATATTTCTGAAGAATGAAAAGGGATATGCTCTCCCTTTTAGTTCCTAATTGGCTATTTTTTGGGGGACGTCTTAGTCCTAGTTTAGGTTTGACTTATAAAAAAAAATGGATGTTCTTGAGCAAATGAATCATGCTGCTATACCTGTTTCAATAAGGAGGGTTAACACTCATTTGAAAAAAAATTTTGATAATAAGGAAATGATTTAGCTAAAAAAAAATCTGAACTAGAAGTTACACAAGACAGTCATGAAGTGGAATAAGAGGTCCTTATATCTAGGATCATGACTTTGAAGCTTGACCTTGATTGATAGAGGAATGAAAATGTTGAAGTCATTCATCAATTGACACAGTTGATATCACCTGTTCCACCTTTCTCATCAGTTCCTCACTATTTGTATCCTTAATCATATCTCACTTTTATACCGTATTTTTTTTTTATTAATGCTCTATTGTTTTCCTTTGTTCAGTACTAGCTTAGGTTTAATGTGGAAGATGCTCTGTCAGTTAAATGAAATGGTTATCTTTGCTAAATTGAATCATATTTTTGCTCTCTTTAATAGATTACTATGTTGGCTAAAGTCTTTGTCTGATTGTTTTGGTGATAGCCCTAGCGTCCATGAATAGCATAACAAATCACTTTGGCTAGTATATTATTGCATTAAAATTAGTTTTTCGATGATGCCAAAAGGGGGAAGATAAGAGGGGTGAAATGTTTATAATCCATTGACTAACTTATTTCATTCTAGTGTTTTATACTTTAGAGCCTATAGGTGAAGATGTTTGAATGCACAAAGACAAGAGGTTTGTCATCTTAAAAAAGGGGAATTTGTTGCGTACGATGTAGTTTTGATGATTGAAAAACTAACAAAGTGATATGAAATATGTCAGTCAAGCTGGTTCACAGACATACTGTCTCATGTAGCTGAAACTTGTAGCAAAATCATCGATGATTAAAGGCAAGCGTGCAAAAATCAAGAAAGGACCAAATGAGTGGCTAATTCAGATAAACTCAAGGAAATAAACATGTGCTGATTTAAAGAGTTGGAGTTTGACTACAACACTAAGGAGACAAGAGTTGGAATTGAAGGAGTCTCACTTGAAGTAGAATTCTATGCAATGAGAGTTCTGATTAAAGGAGGAGTTTAAAATAAAGAATGACTCTTTGGAGAGCTGTGCTTAAATAGAAGATGTATTATTTAGAATAACTTGCGCACTTAGAGAGAGAAAAGGTTAAACACGAGAAAATTAAGAAATTTCATAATTAAGAGATTTCTGACAAAAGATTCAAATGTTGCCAGTACAAAGGAACAAATTGACAAACATGTTTCACAGGACTGAACTTTACAGTTCATGAGTTATTTTAAATATATCGTTCTTATTGAGTTGTAATTTATTGCTTTCCTAGATTGATTGTTTAGGAACAATACTGAGCTGAGTTAACTTCAAGTTTGGGATAACTCGAAGTGGGTTCAACAGTCAAGGGTGATTGTTGAGTTATTGGAAGTAGAGTTTATGATTCCTAGTTGTTGAGTTATAGGAATTAGAGTTTATGATTCCTAGTTATTAAGTTATAGGAATTAGAATTTATAATTCCTAGTTGTTGATTACAAGAGTTTTAATCAGTCGTTGTTGAGGCTCAGAGTTATTTAGTGAGGTTGGGGTTAAATCCTGTAGAGGTACAGGTCGTGTTTTTTACACCTTTTTGATCCGGGTGTTTTCCACGAAAAATCATTGTGTTCTTTACTTCCTGTTTTACTGCTTCCTTATAACACGTTAGGCAACCCGTTCCATCCATAGGCAACTCTTACGTTAAAGTCACTGATCAGTAAGACACGTACTCTAACATAACTGATAAAGTTGTTCTTATGTGACCTGAAGGTCATGAGTTCAGACCTTGAAAACAGCCCTTTTCCAGAAATGCAAGGTAGGGCTGCATATAACACACTTTTGTAATGAAATCTTTCATGCACATAGAAAACACTATAGTGCGCCGATCTGTCCTCTTTTCTTATTAAGATACCCAAAATGAGACTCGAGACCAAACAAACCAACTAAAAAAGATGGCTAGACAAAGACGCGTAGGTACATACTTTTGGTGACTTCATCACTTTTGGCGATGATGCAATGGGATTCACCAACCATACCCTATAACATGACTCATTTGCTCCAAGGGAGTAATTGGACTATTTGGATGTCAAGAATCATGACTTCAGTTTACAGTACACCAGTTAATGAGCAGAGTATAACACTCCCAAGCAACGAGCAAGCACATATTTCCAATTTTACCTTTATTTTTAAAACTCCCATTAAAATATTATTATTATGTAGAAGAAGTCGTTTATTCTAGGAAAAGTCAGTTAGGCATGACATCATTCACCTATGTATAATAATTAATGTGCAGAGTACAACACTCTTAAAGCAATGAAGATTCCTTAATAACATAATTTCTCAAACTAAACTTTGTACATATCAAAGTTGATCATCACGAACAGTTTAAAGCTATGAAGATGGAGTTAAACATCCACATTACAATTAACGTAGCTCTCAACTTTGCCATGATTTCTGCTATTGTACTAAGCATAGAATGCTGGTGCATACAACGTTGCCGGAACAGCCATGAGCCACCACCACTTGCTGCAACTCCGCCACCGTTGTCATCACCACCACCATCCAGTGACATCCAACTTCATGTTTCAGCCTCATTCGATGATGACATTGTTTATGGTTATTAACTCTCAATTTACAATATTCTGAGACAATAGATTCCCTTGTTTTTATTATTGTTTACCTTCTTGGTCTGACGACATTTGAATTGGTTTAGTTTTCACTTTATGATTTGTAGTATATATTGTACTGAAGCATGAATGTTTTGGTCCTTTGTATAGCTGGAGATGTTTTTTTTTTTTTGCATATATCAGACACGGACGGATCTAGGGGGTTATAGGATGTTCACAGAAAAGGGGCTCAAAACTCAAACTCCATGCTCTATATTTTCCCTATATAGGATATTCTAAATTTTCTAAATAAAGGATATCTAGTGATCACGTCTTAGTTGTTCATGATGAGTAGGACCTTAACGTTTTGGACTCAAGGCGATTCGCGAAACCTTTGTTGCCCACTCGAGGGTCAACAATGGAAAAAACTGCAACTGGTGGAGCATGTTGTGAACGTGTACTTATGTCATCTGCTACTAATAAGGCTAATGCAGCACCAAGACTATGTCTTGTACATTTCAATGAGCCTTTTCACTTCAGTAACAACAGATTCAGCTAGGCTTGGGGATTTTAGCCCCACCTGTTTTGTACAAACTCAAAAATCCACATTATATTCTACTTTTGGTTGTCCTTCAACAAATTCTTTTTTTCCCACTCTGTTGGGTACGATATAATTTTGATGATTGACAAACTGACAAAGTGATATGAAACATGTCAGTCAAGCTGGTTCACAGACGCATTGTCTCATGTAGCTGAAACTTGTAGCAAAATCATCGATGATTAAAGACAAGGGTGGAAGAAATCAAAAACCAGATGAGTGGTTAATTCTGATAAACTCAAGAAATAAACATGTGCTAATTTGAAGAAGTTGAATTTGATTCAAACACTTGATGATAAGGGAAAACAAGTTGAGTTGAAAAAGGAGTCCTATGGAAAGGAGTTTCACTTCTGAGCATATCCTGAAGAGGCCTATGTATAGAAGGAGAAAGATTCTGCAGATTGAATAAGTCTACGCAAGATAAGAAACATACAAATTGAAGGACTCTTTGTTAGATCAATGAAGTTTTTGATGACTGTTACATGAATGGACCATGTTACTTGAGTTGGTCCAAGCATAGGAAGACAGGTTTCAGGTTTCACTGATAGATGCAGACAAAGATTGCTTAAAGTCAGGAATGAATGAGCGAGCCTAATTCTGATATACTCAAGTTATCTATCACGTGAGAAATTGAAGAAGTTGTGGTTGAGTAAAATACTTGAAGATAAGCTGATTTAAAGAGTTGGAGTTTGACTACAACACTAAGGAGACAAAAGTTAGAATTGAAGAAGGAGTCTCACTTGAAGTAAAACTCTATGCAATGAGAGTTCTGATTAAAGGAGGAGTTTGAAATAAATAATGACTCTTTGGAGAGCTGTGCTTAAATAGAAGATGTATTATTCAGAATAACTTACACGCTTACAGAGAGAGAAAAGGCTAAACACCAACAAATTGAGAAAGTTCATAATTGAGAGAATTCTGACTGAAGATTCAAGTGCTGACAGTAAAAAGAAACAGATTGACGAACCTGTTTCACAGGACTGAACTTTACAGTTCATGAGTCAGTTTAAATGTATTGTTCTTATTGAGTTGTAATTTATTGCTTTCCTAGATTGATTGTTTAGGAACAATACTGAGCTGAGTTAACTTTAAGTTTGGGATAACTCGAAGTGGGTTCAACAGTCAAGGGTGATTGTTGAGTTATAGGAATTAGAGCTTATGATTCCTAATTGTTGAGTTATAGGAATTAGAGTTTATGATTCCTAGTTATTGAGATATAATAAATAGAGTTTATAATTCCTAGTTGTTGGTTACAAGAGTTTTGTAATGATCAGAATTATTTAGTGAAGTTGGGGTTAAATCCTGTAGAGGTACAAGTCGTGGTTTTTTATACTTTTTTGAGTCGGGTGTTTTCCACGTAAAAATCATTATGTTCTTTACTTCATGTTTTACTGCTTTCTTGGAGCATGTCAGACAACCTATTTCATCCATATGCAACTCTTACATTAAAGTCACTGATCAGTAGGGCATATACTCTAACACACTCTCCAAGACACGTGGTGGTTCCCCGCAACACAATGATATATCCCTCCTCCCCATCCGTTGGATCTCAACTTTTATGGCAAGGAATTTGACTTGAGTCTTGTTAGGTACTATGTAGTTTTGATGATTGACAAACTGACACATGAATAAAACATGTTACTTGAGCTGGTCCACGCATAGGAAAGCAAATTTCCAGTTTCACTGATAGATGCAGACAAGATTTCTTAAAGACAAGAACGAATAAGCAAGCCTAATTCTGATATACTCAAGCTACTGATCATGTGGGGAATATAACAAGTTGAATTTGATTCAAACACTTAATGATAAGGGAAAGCAATTTGAGTTGAAAAAGGAGTCCTACGTGAAGAAGGAGTTTCACTTCTGAGTATATCTTGAAGAGTCCTATGTGTGGGAGGAGAAAGATTCTGATAAATAAACATGTGCTGATTTAAAAGAGTTGGAGTTTTACTACAACACTAAGGAGACAAGAGTTGGAATTAAAGAAAAAGTCTCACTTGAAGAAGAACTCTATGCAATGAGAGTTCTAATTAAATGAGGAGTTTGAAATAAAGAATGACTCTTTGAAGAGCTGTGCTTAAATAGAAGATGCATCAGTCAGAATAATTCACGCACTTACAAAGTAGAAAAGTATAATTGATAGATTGACTTCACGAAGTGCTACTCAATCAGTGATAAAACACTTTGAACAACCTGGTCCTACGTATAGAATCCAGCTAAGAGTTTTAACTTTGATTTTTAGAGTTGTTCATTGTGTTTGAGCTATTAATGTAATATTAGTTTCAGTGTATTATAAACTGAATTAGGAGATAGTCTTCGAGTTGGGAAAAACTCAGAGACTTTGGGAATGCATACCTGGGGAGGGGTGTGTGTGGTTAGGAATTAGAGTTTATAATTCCTAGTCGTTGAGTTATAGGGATTAGAGTTTATAATTCCTATTTGTTGGTTACAAAAGTTTTGTAATCATTCGTTATTAAGGCTCAGAGTTATTTAGTAAAGTTGGGGTTAAATCCTGTAGAGATGTAGGTCGTGGTTTTTTACACCTTTTGAGCCGGGTATTTTCCACGAAAAATCATTGTGTTCTTTACTTTCATTTTTACTGCTTCTTTGAAACACGTCAGGCAACCCGTTCCATCGATAAGTAACAGTTAGGCAAAAATAAGATAATCAGTGGGGCACAAACTCTAACAAGTGGTATCAGAGCGAGGTTGTCTTAAAAAGGGCTAGCACCTAAGACAAAGATCAATATGATGAATTCCGCACCACCTACTGGTCACAGTGAAGGTCAATCCACTATTAGACCTCCACTCTTTGATGGTTCTCACTTCATTTAGTGAAAAGCTAGGATGGAAACATTCATTCAAGGGGAAGACTACGAGTTATGGGATAGGATCACTGATGGTCCTACTATTCCAATGAAGTTAGAAGATGGGAAACAGGTCAAGAAAGTAAGAAGTGAATTCACTCCTGATGTCTTATTGGCATTAAAGAAAAATGCTAAGGCCAAAAATATTTTGGTCTATGGATCAGGACCTGCTGAATACAACAGGGTATCAACATCCACCACTGCTAAGTAAATTTGGGATGCTCTAGTAAATGCTCATGAAGGCACATCTCAAGTAAGAAAATTCAGAATTCCTCATCTCTTCACTGAGTATGAGGCATTTAAGATGAAGGAGAATGAAACCTTGCATGAAATGATGACAAGATTTACTGCCTTAACAAATGAGCTGACCTCCTTAGGAAAAGCAATATCTGAAGAAGAAAAAGTCGAGAAGGTACTAAGGGTATTACCAAAATCAAAGTGGAATGTTAAGGTGATTGCAATCAGGGAAGCAAATAAGGATCGTGCAGGCATGACCCTGGATGAATTAGTGGGGAATTTAAGAATTTATGAAATGGAAATTGATGAAACTAAAGTTCTAGAAGCCCCAGAGGATACCTTAGCTCTGAAGGCATCTTACAATGATGAAGAAATTGAACTTGATAAAGAACAAGTTGCCTTTATAGCTAAGAACTTCAGCAAATTCTTCAAAAAGAAGAAGAGAACAGTTAGCAAGAAATGGTCAAATGACAATCTAAATGGATGCTACAAGTGTGGTAAGACCTATCATCATATCAAGGATTGTCCTGTCTGGGAAATAGAATGGAGAAAGGAAAGGGCTGAAAAAGAATTGAAAGAAAAAACCAAAAAGAGAAAAGAATATGCAATGGTAGCAGCTTGGAGATTTGACTCAGATGATGATGAAGTTGATGAAGCAGCACTCATGGATCTTGGAGATTCAGACTTGGAGGAAGAAGATGATGCTTCTGAGGTAAGTATACTTGAGCTTAAAGAAAAGTTGCATTTGTTTTCTAAAACAAAACTTATTTCCTTGATGAGTGCACTAATTAATGACTTCCAAGAATCAACTTCTGATAGGGATGAGCTGTTCAACAGTCTTGCAAGAATCAAATTTGATTTTATTGATTTAGAAGCTTGAAAAAACACTGTTGAACAGTAAAACTATTCTCTCAAGAAACAGGTTAAGCAACTTGATTCTTCAAATAATGATCTTAAGTATGAAGTTCTAAAATTGACACTCTCTGAAAAAGGAAAAAACACCAAGAGTAAAGAACAAGAAAAAGTTGAACTTGAATTGGTCAAGTACAAAGAAGAGTGCAATAATGCAATAGAAATGGTGAATAAACTAAGTCAAGAAGTCTCTAAACTAAAACTTGACCTTAAAAGAGCAAACAGGTGGACAAATTCCTCAAGAATTATTCATAAGTTGAGTGAAAGATATCACAGTGAAAAAGCTGGTTTGGGTTTTCACAAAAGTCTTGATGCTTATTAAGACTTGTGCTATATCTGTGGAAACCTTAGACATCTAACCACTGAATGTCCAGTTGCTGCCAAAAGCAGATCCAACAGTCTAAATCTAACAAATAAACTATCTCAGACCAAGAAAAGGATAACTAAACCTAGTCAGAGAAACAAGTCACATAACCTGTTGCCTGTATGGGCTAGAAGAAATCCGATTCATCCATTTACTCATAAGAAAGGACCCAAGCTTATCTGGGTGCCTAAAATTAACCCCTAATTTGTTTTGCAGGTGAGAGTGAAAGGAGGCAAGCAAAATTTGTGCATAAATAAAGCTTGCTCAAGTCATAAGACTAGAAGAAAATAAAGTTTCTTTCACTTACCACTTTTAAAGGGGGAATGGATCATGTGAAAGATGGCCAGATTTATAGTGCTCGTGTGAGGGGGAAGCAAGAGAGATTTAAAAAAAATGAGAAAAGAGGATAACTGTGAAACTGATGAGCATGCACAGGAACATGTTGTACTACCTAGTTCAACTGTTGTACAGACTGAGGGCATATTGACAGGGGGAACAACAAATAAAGAAATGGATGCATCAATAAAACCAACATAAGTTGCTGGTAATTTTGTTGGTAGTTCATAAAAATTGGTGTTGTCAAAAAAATCTTGAGATATCTCATGAGAATCGATGGTTTGAGACTATGATATCCAAAGGAAAGCAATTTCACTCTTGAGGGCAATAAAAATGTTGACTATGTGGGTTACTTAATTGACTGGAGAAGCACCAAAGGCACTAAGTAGAGAGCATTTTGAAAGGAATAGGTTAGACTTGGGGATGATTAAAATTGCATGAACTCCCCTTAATGATTGACTAGAATAATTATTTTTTTTTTTAATCTTATTAGCTAAAAAGTTATTCTATTTAGTCTTGCACATTTAGTTGTGTGTTCCAATTCTAGATTTTTGACTTTTCTAACTTAATTTTGTATTAGATTGTGCAGAAAAATAGGTACAAGCAAGCAATTGTGACCACAAAGTTCTTCTTATTAGGTATGTGCTACACTGACATAAGCATAGGCTATCTAAGTTGAAACAGTTGAGCACACCTGTTCAATTTCACACACTTCATCCTCTCATTATCTAATAAAGCTAATGAATTGTTGACCAAACTTTCTTTGATTCTCTCCAAATGGGTGTGCACAAATGTGTTAATCCTATACAAGAAATTTCTTCTTCTTTCTCAACCAAAATATCAATTGTGTACCATGGATTTGTCAAGCTTGATCATCAATCACATGCAACATATGTTTCTGAAGAATAAAATTGATTATTTTTTTTGGACTTCTCAGTCCTAAATCAGGTTTGACTTATATAAAAAAAAATTGGTGTTCTTGAATAGATGAATCATGTTACTCTACCTTTTTCAATAAGGAGGGCTAACACTCATTTGAAAAAAAAAATCTGAACTAGAAGCTGCACAAGACAGTCACGAAGTGGAATAAGAGGTCCTTAAGGCTAAGATCATGATTTTGAAGCTTGAACTTGATTGATAGAGAGATGATAATGTTGAAATCATTCATCAATTGACACAGTTGATATCACCTGTTCCACCTTCCTCATCAGCTCCTCACTATTTGTATCCTTAGCCATGTCCAACTTTCATACCGTATTTTTTAATGCTCAATTATTTTTCTTTGTTCAGTACTAGCTTAGGTTAATGTGGAACATGCTCTGCCAGTTAAATAAAATGGTTATCTTTGCTAAATTGACTCATTTTTACTCTCTTTAATACATTACTATGTTAGCTAGAGTCTTTGCCTGATTGTTTTGGTGATAGCCTAGTGACCATGAATAGCATAACAAATCACTTTGGCTAGTATATTATTGCATTAAAATGGTTTTTCGATTATGCCAAAAGGAGGAAGATAATAGGGTTGTGTAATGTTTATAACCCATTGACTAACTTGTTTCATTCTAGTGTTTTATACTTTAGTGCCTATAGGTGAAGATGGTTGAATGCACAAGACAGGAGGTTTGTCATCATCAAAAAGGGGGAATTGGTTGGGTACTATGTAGTTTTGATGATTGACAAACTGACACATGAATGAAACATGTTACTTGAGCTGGTCCACGCATAGGAAAACAGATTTCCAGTTTCACTGATAGATGCAGACAAGATTGCTTAAAGATAAGAACGAATAAGCAAGCCTAATTCTGATATACTCAAGCTACTGATCATGTGGGGAATATAACAAGTTGAATTTGATTCAAATACTTAATGATAAGGGAAAGCAATTTGAGTTGAAAAAGAAGTCCTACGTGAAGAAGGAGTTTCACTTCTGAGTATATCTTGAAGAGTCCTATGTGTGGGAGAAGAATGATTCTGATAAATAAACATGTTCTGATTTAAAAGAGTTGGAGTTTTACTACAACACTAAGGAGACAAGAGTTGGGATTAAAGAAAGAGTCTCACTTGAAGTAGAACTCTATGCAATGAGAGTTCCAATTAAAGTAGGAGTTTGAAATAAAGAATGACTCTTTGAAGAGCTGTGCTTAAATAGAAGATGCATCAGTCAGAATAATTCACGCACTTACAAAGAAGAAAATCATAATCGACAGATTGACTTCACGAAGTGCTACTCAATCACTGAAGAATCATATTGAAGAACCTGGTCCTACGTATAGAATCCAACTAAGAGTTTTAACTTTGATTTTTAAAGTTGTTCATTGTGTTTGAGCTATTGATGTAATATTAGTTTCAGTGTGTTATAAACTGAATTAGGAGATAGTCTTCGATTTGGAGAAAACTCAGAGACTTTGGGAACGCATACCTGGGGAGGTGTGTGTAGTTAGGAATTAGAGTTTATAATTCCTAGTCGTTGAGTTATAGGGATTAGAGTTTATAATTCCTATTTGTTGGTTACAGGAGTTTTGTAATCAGTCGTTGTTGTGGCTCAGAGTTATTTAGTGAAGTTGGGGTTAAATCCTGTAGAGGTGTAGGTCGTGTTTTTTTACACCTTTTGCGCCGAGTGTTTTCCACGTAAAGATCATTGTGTTCTTTACTTTCTGTTTTACTGCTTCCTTGAAACACGTCAGTGGAACACGTCAGGCAACCCGTTCCATCGATAAGTAACAGTTAGGCTAAAATAAGATAATCAGTAGTGCACGAACTCTAACAAGTCCCACATCGGTTGAACGGGAAATTGATGTGGGACTTACATAACATTGGACTCTCCCAACTTAATATAGCTAGCTTTTAAGGTGTGGTTCTCCTAAGCTTGTATCAAGACGTTGCGGGAACCGGACTAATTCTCGCCGGGGATTTTCAACATTTCTGTCTTCATCGCAGGCCAAATTCTTGCCATATTTGGTCCTTCCAACAAGATCCTTCCCCAGTTTCCCACTGTTTTCCCCTGTTTTGTTTCTTGAATTACCACTTCGGCTTTCATCTTGATACAAAATTTAAGAAATTTTTAAATTTTGTGATATGTCGAGTATATCAAAATATCTCTTAATCTTGTGATTTTGAACAGGTTACGTAGAAAGTTGAGATTAAAGAATTACTAAAAAAAAATATATATATATTTTATAATGGACTAAAAGAAAAGTAAGTCAAATAAATTGAAATGAATGGAGTATATAAATTTGTTTGTTAGACAAAATTTAGCCTCTTCTAAATTGGTTTTTCCTGTTTTGTGGCACAGGGACAAGGAAACATCAATGAAGCTGTTACGTAAATTTTATTTGTTCTGTTATTGTACCATGTGTAATTTTACTTATGAGATATGTGTTCTATACCATATTCTATATTCTATATTCTATATGTAATTTACTTGTGTATTAGACTCTCATCTTTTGATACTTAACATTATGTTTGGATGGTTGTTACATAAATTCACAATGTATTATATTGTATCCTATGATATTATTTTGTAATATTTGAATTGAATTTATCGTTTTTCATCATTCATAATATTATATATCCACAATTTAAAGAACAAACCTACTAAAAAAATAGAAATAAGGTAGAACTACTATAAAATAATTGGTGATTCGTTATATAAAATGAAACTTTTCATAGTTAATTAATGATGAATTTATTTGGAGTCTGCATTTCTATAGTAAGGAACTCAATCTTTACCAATAATACTGAGTGACGTTGTTTATGATGTATACTATCAGGTTATGATGATACTTTATTTAAATTAAGTTTTACATCATTAGAGCATGGTAGTCACCATTTAATATTGTTTAAATTTTTCACGCAGTTCTAATATCTTTCTGAATATCATGAGAATTCATTTTATTATTTTTGAAAGTTTTTCTCTAAGACATAAGATTTAATTTCATCACATGTAGCAACATATCAGGAAGGAACTTCAATAAATTACCCTTGTTCAATGATGACTCACTTTCATCATGATCGCGGAGTGCCAAGCCTTGATGCAAGAGAAGTCTCACCACATCTTGAAACAATCAACCGAATCCTGTATTCACGCTTATCTTTTGTCATCCATCATGAAAAATACAGTTTGAATAGACTGTTCTTCTCGCATTAGATCTTTACACTTTCTTTTACACTGATTATGAACGTTATTTGGCGGACCTAACATGTGTATCAAAGCTATCCTATAAGTGGGTAATTTGGCCCGCCTTACGTCAGATTTTTTTACTAGGATGTGTAGCCTTGAGCACCTTACTGTATGGGGAAAAAATAGTAAATAGTTATTTCTTTGAAATTTTTGATTAAAAAAATTGTTGGTTCGGCTCCTATACATATAAAAAATCTTCTATTTAAAAAAAGATATTTTTGAAGTAAAAGATAATTATGATAAAATCCATATAAAGTAATAAATTCAGGACACCCCTCCCCCCCCCCCCCCCCCCCCAACTATTTCAATATATTTGTAGCATATATATTTTACGAACCAAATCAAATTGGGAATCAAATTATGTTGAGGAATCCGACCTGAACCTGCCTATAAATACACGAATATATGTTTACTTCTTCTTGTTTTTAAACTCTCGAATATGTGAAAATCCTGATTTCGATACTAAAAGGACCTCTTGATTTGTAATGACCCAAAAAAGGAAGATTAATGGAAAATTAGCAAATAGTAGTTGTGCTCCAAAGAGACATAAGACGAACATTGATGATCGGGTAAATTCTGATTTCTTTTTATTTATTGTTGCTTGGTATTTTCCTAGGTTATGAATTAAGACACCATTAGGTATTATGGCTAAGTTATTTCAGTATTCTCATATTCAGTTCTATTACTTTGTTAGTAAATACTAGTATGTAGGCAATAATGGAGTAGTAGTCACATGCAATTGAACAAATTATGTATAATATTAATTCTTAGTGTTTTCGTGGTGTTTGTGATTTTCGTATAAATTATGTATAGTATTACTTTGTGGGAAGCCGGGGTCTATCAGAAACAACTTTTCTACTTCTTTGGAGTTAGTAGTATGAACTGCGTATATTTTACCCTCCTCAGACCCCACTATGTGGGAATACACTGAGTATGTTGTTGTTGATGTGTGTGTGTATATATATATATATATATATATATATATATATATTAAATTTTGAACACTTGACGAAATTTTTAACTTCGTCACTACATGTATTGGAGATATAAAAAACAATTACACTGACACTCTTTCTTGTCCTATATTAACTAGGCCAAGGATCACTTTCCATAGGAAATACTTGTCAACATTCTCAGCAAGTTACCTGTGAGGTCTCTACTACGATTCAAAAGCATTTCAAAATTATGGAAAACATTGATCTCCGATCCTTACTTTACGACGAAGCATCTCAAGTGTGCCAAGAATGACCAAGATTCCCAAAAGCTTCTTATCTACCAAAGGTGCCCTATGTATGGTACATTTTTCATCTATTGTTGCCCTTTATCGCCCATTCAACTAGTCGAGGATGCACAAAAACTTAAACTTGATTGCCCTTCATACCCTAAACCAACAAATTGCACAATCCATTGTTGTTACGATGGCTTAGCGCTTATCCAGGTCAATAATGTTTATGACCGCGCCCTACTTTTGTTGTGGAACCCCTCCATAAAAGAATCAATAGTCCTTCCTGCTCTAGAATTTCCTCAGATCAAAGGAACTTCTCGATTTGGTTTGGGTTACGACTCAACGAGAGGTGAGTATAAGATCTTTAATTCATATACACGAGAAGTTCCATAATCATTTACGTTGAAAATATCAAGCACGTGATGAGATTCTCGCGTTGAAAAGTTGTTCCTGGAGAAGAATTGATAACATCCTCGTGACATTTTTTGCAGTTTGGTGCATGCCATGCAGTCTTAGGCATTTGTACATGCAGAATTTCATTAGATCATTGTTTCAGAAAATTTTCTTGAGGTGGTTTCGTTTAGTATCTCAAATAAAGTGTAGGAGAGATACCCGTGTCAGAGGAAATATTAAGCTCGACGCAGGACTATGGAAGTGTTGGCCTTTGTGTGTTGGAAGGAACGCTTTGTTTTCATTCGATTATTTCTCAGAGGAAGAATCTTCTCAAGTTATGGTTATTGAAAGAGTATTGTGTCAATGGATCTTGGATGTTGTTGTTAACCATAGAAAATTCTTGGATTTTTAATGTCTCACCGACATATAGGTTTGCAGATGGTGACGTGCTATTCTGGTGCGCGAATGTTGAAACTAAAGAGGATCATTTAGGACGTGCAATGGACCATTTAAATTCGTGCTCCAGTATCCCGCGAATGATGTTCTTCGCAATTACACTTCCTTTCCAACACATCGAATAGCTTGCATTGCAATGCATATCTTGAAGAACAATCCTTTCAATTTCTCTTATGCTTGGACCCTTACCATCCCGAAAATGATTTATGCATAGTGAAGCAATCAATTCGGATGAGATTCTCTTATGCCTGCGGGTGGCATTTTCAACACCGTACGTGTGCAACCCGACATACTTGTATATGTAAAATCTGTTCGAGGTTTCGTACTTTCTTGCCCGCAACAGCCAACCACAACCACGAGATACACATTTCACCTTCAAGAATTTGGTGCAGCTCTTCTCTATACAATAATCAAAAGACTGCCTCACCGCTGCTCTGTCTAGTAGCATTTTCAGCTCTTTCTTATCGGCGAATGTTTGATCACAATAGATATTGGTTCCATCGGTGAAGGAATGTCCTGGTTGTAATTTCGTTCCACAGTCTTCTTCCGCATCTTGCGAGTTCAATGAAACGTCTTCAATATGCATAGAATCATCTTCCAAATTAATTGGATGATCGTCGTCGTTTTCATAATAATTCAAATCATCGTAGACTGTCAGGCGCCGAGGTGGGGGTGGTGATGAATTCAGCGGTCCTTTAAAGGACCTCTCAACTATATTTATCCTTAAAATAAGCCTAAAGCTATCTGCATCAACCTCTATCATGTACATCAACACACGTACATCATTATTTACGATGGTATAATTCACCTTTTCCCTTGAACGCATTAGATAACTAATCACCACGTCGTTCGGCGTGCAATCTAGAGCCTCGCTCTACATTACGCTTGCAACCAATTCATCGTATGAACCATTGCGGCGAATAACAATTGGCAGTGTCACCTTAGTAAAAGATCTTTATTTCCAACATTTAGGAGTCTCCACCCATTCTCCCATGAAATCACTAGAAACTAGAACAAATTCTGCAATAGACATCCTAGAATTATGCTTTGGGCGACGATCAATTATGGTTATGGTCTATGTCGGGATATATGCATGGTCGATGACTGACAATGAGTTGTCGATGACTGGGCAAATATCCGTACAAAAACCTTGAAATTAAAAATATTACTTCTAATCAACGATCGTTGGGTTTATGGAATAGAAAAATGAACTTAGAGTCGTCTGAGCTACTGTAATGTACTTTCTAAAGTAGTTTTGAGTAATGTGAGTGAGTTAACGCTTTTTAACAATGATAGAAAGTGTGTTTGAGAAGGTAGGAAACAAATGGGGTAACAATGGATGCAATGGACAAGCTTATGATGTCTGTGGACTGATTTAGAGCTGATCGCTGAAAAAGTGGCCGAAATCAGAGCTTTTTGGATGGAAATGAAAGCTTCTATTTTAAGTTTTGGGATTTGGATTTTTTCTAAATTAATTTTGGAAATCTAATATATTTTATATATAATGGTGGATGATGGAGTGGGTTGAAGTGTATTATTAGAAACTTGTGGGTGAATTTATTTATTTGAAAATATTGAGTTAAAATGGATTATTACAAAACTTGTGGGTGAATTTGTTGAGTTGGAAAAGTTATTGATGATGTGTATTAAAGTGGATATATGATAAATTTTTAAAAACTTGTGTCTAAATGGCAAAATAGATTTCAAAAGATCATTTTTGGCACGAAAGACCAAAGAAGAAAGTAGACAAAAGGCTTTCAAAAAGTCTTGTTGTCAAAAAGAAGAAAGGGGCATCTTCCAAGGCTTACAAAAGAGGAAAGAGAGATAAAGACTTTAAAAAGTTGTCTTGCCAAAAAGGTGCAAGGAAAGTCAAGGACTTTGGGGTTTGAAAAAAAAGGCTCCAAGTCTTGTTCTTTTTTCCTCCAAAGCCAATTTCCACTCTTCGACATAAAAATTGACCAACAAGAAAAATAAAATCCCCAACGTCAAAACTGCCGCGTCAGCAAACTACCACGTCAGCAAACTGCCACGTCATCAAAGTTGTCACATCATCAAACTTCCAAATACTTTGAATATCAAATTTAGATTCTAAGTTTCTTTCTTTGATTCTTTGGTTTCTTGTTTTTGATTCTAATACTAATTAACAAACTAGTAATCACCTACTAGGTTGTGAATTAGTTTTCTGTTCGTTTTCTTCGTGTTTGCATTTTTGTGTGCTTTTATCGTTTTAATTCGTTGTAGTTTTTTGGCTCACGTCCGACAAGATTTCTTTGAGTATTTCAAACAAAATTCCATTCAGAACAAGAGTAGAACTCATCCCTCAACGTCTCACGAATTATAAACTGACTTTCAACACTTATAAAGCCAAGTGTGGGAAAAACAGAAAGGTGTAAGAGTAGAGTTGTGAGGATACTTTTGAGCTAACTAGCTTGTTGTTTTTTGTTGTTTTTGTTTGTTGTTGTCTTTCTTAGGTATCATGGACACCAATGCATCTTGTCCCGTCTTCACTCTTTCAACTGAAGCATGGAAAGGATGCACACAGACAGGTCCTAAATCAAAGGAGACATGTTTACTATAATTGAAAGGTTGGGTCAAATGGTAGGTCAAAAAGAGCAAGTAGGCTACCATGACACACATCAAGGTGAAGGTCGCACCTCATGTGAACTACAAGGTAACGATGCTATCTCCTACAAACTTTGAATGTTATAATGTAGCTAGTAGTAGCCAAGTGGATGTAGCTGGTGGTTTGACAGAGGATTTGCATGAGCCTTCCCGTAGTGATACTCTTTGACATTGCTAGGTTGCATGAAGACTAAATTCTTGTTGTAAGTAATCAAACACTAGTTGATCATATAGATGACAAAATTGATTCTTTTTGGAAGAATAATTTGGGTTCACCTAGTGCTAGTACTTGTACTTGAATAAGGTTCCAATGAAAAGTGGTGAGAGTATTCACACACTAGTTGACCCTTGTGAAAACCAAGGTGAGTCTATGTCGGCATGGGAGCTGCCCACAGCTAGTGGCGGTGTGAATGATGATCAACTTACTCCTAAATGTAGCATGTGTGTGGTGTATTTGATGAATCTCAAGTTAGTGATAATGTTGATAGAGTTGATCATGAGGATGAAAATGATTCTTTGAGCATATTTTGTGATGAAAGCCTTATTATTAGTTTTGCTCATAGAACTCATGTAAATAAGAATGTTGGCCAAAGGGATAGGAGTAAACCCGTGTACTTGTCTTATGGTAGAGATTCTAATGTTTGCTTGGCTTATAGGGATAATATTGTTCTTGAAACATCTTTGAAACGTGATAATAATCTTCTAGAGAGTGAAGAACTTGCTTGTTCCAAATCTTCCCGCGGGATAGATCATGCTCTTTTTAGGTATAATATCTTTTTTAAAGATGATATAAACACTCCTAATGAACCTAGTGGTGAGAATGATGGTATAACTTATATTGAAGGCTATAGCCTATATGGCAATCCATTATGGTGTGAATACATTCCTCCTAAAGATGGAAATCTCTTCTTGGAAGATAAAAATACTCTTAAGGGTAAGGAATGTGTAGTCATTATTGAAAAAATGAGGGCAAAGGTGTCAATGACTCCTTGGGGTAATGCTTCTAAATGTGCATCCTTGCTTGACACACGTGCACTTAAGTTGAGTAAATCCCAACTTGTGGATGACAAGTTGTCTATTTATTTGAAAGGAAGAATGTGTATGTGCTTAAATGCTTTGTCTTCACCCATGTATACCCTTACACTTGATTCCTTTCTATACTACTTTTTTGTTTATGATGACATCCATGCTAGTCTTGGATATGTTCCATAGAAAGGTAGGGAACTTATTGGTTGGTCCACTTGTTTGAGTAAGAATACTATATGGGTTTTGTGGACTTTAGGACCACTTGAAGAACCATCCTTGGTGTGGTGTCTTGAAGAGGCGACGAAACAATTGTGTCTTACGGCTCATAAGATCCTAATCCAACCTTTTGGATCATGTAATGCCATTAAGACCTTTGTAGTTTCTTTCTCTCTTGGCGATTCCTATAACCAAATCCTTTGTGCATATTTCGTTGAGTTTTTAATATTCAATTCAAAGGATCCTTAGTTATATTTCAAGTATGTGCAATCTTGGCATGATAAAATGATTGTTTATGCTAATCCTAACCTCATGCCATGGGGAATTTGTGTTCTCTTGTCCTTTCTTTAATTTTGCAAGGTATGGATTCAAGGTCGAATCCTTTTCAAGAAAGAAAGGATGATACGAGCCAAACAGTCATCTTAGCTTTTGGTGACATCGTTGGAGACCAACACTTAAAGACTCAAGCCTTGGTCACCTCAAGGACACCAACATCCATGGAGGACCCATTGGGAGCACACCATAAGGCAAACTTGCGTATGGAAGATTGCATGAGGGCTTACCTTTGATGCATATCCGAGGCCACAAGTTTGAACCCACGACTTGGAACTTGAAGAAGGCGCCTTTTGGAGTGTTGGAACTCATTAAGGGCATTTTAGTCATTACACATGTTGATCCCAAACACTCCATGGCCGCCTCTTGTTCATTAAGGGTGTTTTGGTCATTTTGTCTTTCATTATGTAATAAGACTATATATAGTCCCTTATTAGGTCTTTCATCCTTAGTTTATGAATGATGAAGAATTGATAAGAAACTCTTGAGAGACACTTCTCTCTTTTGAGAGTGAAAACCGTAACTAGATTACAAATTCAAGTGTGGATTTACTTGTGTTGTATGTTGGCTTAGAAATGTTGGTGCTTGAGGGGATTGAAGTCCCTCTTGTGTCTCCGTGAGAGTTTGGTGTTGGTTGTATGAATTCTTAGGCGTCTTTGGGTTTGAAACACCCTTAGATTCTTAGTGTTTGTATAATTCTATGTCAAACAATTTATCCCTTTACTTTCTTGCCTTTTATTGTGTTTGTTTCTTCCCTTTGTACTCTCGGTTTTGTTGTGTTTTGCTTGCTGCCATGTTGTTGTCTTGTTGTTCTTAGTTTCTCTCGTTGTTCTTGTCTTGTTTCCGTGTTTGTGGGTTGATTCTTGTATCACGGGTTCGAATCCCAAACCAACAATTTTGATGTTATAAATTTATAATAGCCTTTAAATCTAAAAGGCGAAAAATGTTGTGAGACCCAGGATCGATCCCAGGTCGCGTGGATGAAAGTGTTAGCTTCAACCAGCGCACCAAGGTGCACTAACATTATTCTTTGGGTGCACTATTAAATATATCTCAATTTCTCAAGATATATATACATACATACACATAATTTTTTTCGATGTTAACGGGTGCCTCTGCCCCTTCAGTATCTTAATAACAAAATTACCCATTTATAGAATAGCTTTTATAAACATGTTAGGTCCACCAAATAACGTTCATAATCAGTGCAAAAGAAACTGTAAAGATCTAATGCGGGAAGAACATTATATTCAGGCTGAATTTTTCAAGATGGATGACAAAAGATAAGCGTGAATATAGGATTCAGTTGATTGCTTCAATTGATGTGGTGAGGCTTCTCTTGCATCAGGGTTGGCACTTGATGATCGTGATGAAAGTGAGACAACATTGAACAAGGATAATTTTCTTGTAGTTCTTTCATGATATGTTTTTTTTGGTTTAAACCACCCGGTGTCCGGTACCCGTTTTTTAGGAGTTCGATTATATCCGGATTCGCCCCGCGTCGGGACCCATTTGGGGGGGAGAGCTCCCAACAGAGTGTTTGTCCATAACCAGGGTCGAACCCTCGACCTCTGGGTAGGTTGGGGCAACCCCTTTCCGCTGCGCCACCACTGTTGTTGGTATTCTTTCATGATATGTTGCTAAATACATGTGATGAAATTGAATTTTATAAGTTATGTGTTAGAAAAAACTCTCAAAAATAATAAAATAATATTCAGAAAGATACTGGGACTAAGTGTATGATTGAAACAGTTAAGACTACATACAATAGAGGACTTAAATGGTGACTACAATGCTCTAATGGTGTAAAACTCGATTTAGATAAAATATCTTTGTAACCTAATAGTATATTTTGTAAACAATATACGTCATTATTATTGGTAGAGATTGAGTTCTTTGCTATAGATATGCAGACTCCAAATAAATTCGTCGTTATTTATTGATGAAAAATTCCATTTTATGTAACGAACGACTTGATATGACCGCATCGTTATATACTAGGTGTGGGGTGGCACGCCTTATGTCAGATTTTTCTACTAGGGTGTGTAGCCTTCCGGCCTTAATTATATGAAAAAATACATAGCAACGACATCCAATTAATGGATGCATAGGGCGTGGGCACGCCTTTACCCTTTTGGTTTCTTTCAGTTTTTAGTTATCCCTTTGAAATTTTTGATTAAAAAGGTTGCCCTTTCAGTTTCGAACTCAACAATACTCTCTAAATAATTATATTGTGAATGTTATTATGTTGTATATGAAAAGTAAAAAAATCTTCTATCTATATAAATCCAAAACTTAAAGTCCAAAAGGAAACTTTTTTTCATCAAAAAACTATTTTTTGAAGTAAAAGATAATTATGATAAAATTCATGTAAAGTAATAAATCCAGGACAACTTCCGACAATTTCAGTATATTTGTAGCATTATATATTTTATAAAAATAAAAAATAATTAGAAATATAAACTTAATGTTGGCTAGGCCTTGACTTAGCACATGTGAAAATCAGGAAATTGCATGTCATAGATCCAAATATGGATGACTTTAGATATTTGACCCCAAAGATATTTGACCCCAATAAGAAATGTCTTTAAAGAATAACTTTCCTTACTTTTTAAATATAGTACAAGTATCATTTTACCTCTCTACACCTCAAATATATTTTTAAACTTTCTATACTCATTTGTCTCTCAAATTTTATTTTTTATTATTTTCAGTTTTTATTTTTTCCTTTAATTTTATTATTCTATTTTTTATTATTTTCACTTTTTTATTTTTTTCTTTAATTTTATTATTCTATGTTTTATTATTTTCACTTTTTATTTTTTTCTTTAATTTTATTTTCATGTTTTAATTCATTTGTCTCAACCTTTATTTTTTTTCTCTTTTTTCTTTTTTTTCTCAAGCATTATCTATTTTTTTTTAATTCATTTGTCTTTAACCTTTATTTTTCTTTTATTTTTTATTTTTATCAGTTCTTTTTCCCCCCCTCATTTTTCTCAAACTTTATTTTTATTTCTTCCTCTCATTTTTTATTTTCTCAATTTTTTAATTCTTCGCTTTTTTCTTAATCTTTATTTTTTTCTTGCCTTTTTTTCTCAATCTTTTTTTTATTTCTCTAATTTGTTTGGTCACTTTTTTCTTTTTTCAGTTCTCTTTTTTTCCCTCATTTTTCTCAAACTTTATTTTTATTTTTCCTCTCATTTTTATTTTTCCTCTCATTTTTATTTTTCTCAATTTTTTTAATTCTTCGCTTTTTTCTTGATCTTTATTTTTTTCTTTCCTTTTTTTTCTCAATCTTTTTTTTATTTCTCTATTTTGTTTGATTGTTTTTTTCTTTTTTCTCAACTTCTATTATATTTTGCTAATAAATAAAAAATTAGATAATCCGCAAAGAGATCTTCTTTTTTGACATCAAAGCAAATTTACGGGCATGAATTGTTGTTCCGAAGTTCTTTGAAAATTCTTGAGATAACTCCTGTCTCTAAGGCGAGAGTTGTAGAATATCTCATAAATAAAAACATAATGTGGTAGTGTCAACTCTTGTCCGTGGGGCATAATTTATTATTTGAAAGTCTTTGAGCTAAGTCTTGCCTCTAAGGCAAGAGTCGTAGAACATCCCATAAATGAAGACATAACGTGGTAGTGTCAACTCTTGCCCGTGGGGCATAATTTATTATTTGAAAGTCCTTGAGCTAAGTCTTGCCTCTAAGTCAAGAATTGTAGAACATCCCATAAATGAAGACATAACGTGTTAGTGTCAACTCTTGCCCGTGGGGCATAATTTATAGTTTGAAAGTCTTTGAGATAAGTCTTGCCTCTAAGGCAAGAGTTGTAGAACATTCCATAAATGAAGACATAATGTGTTAGTGTCAACTCTTGCCCGTGGGACATAACTTGTTGTTTGAAAGTCCTTGAGCTAAGTCTTGCCTCTAAGGCAAGAGTTGTAGAACATCTCATAAATGAAGACATAACGTGGTAGTGTCAACTCTTGCCCGTGGTGCATAATTTGTAGTTTGAAAGTCTTTGAGCTAAGTCTTGCCTCTAAGACAAGAGTTGTAGAACATCCCATAAATGAAGACACAACGTGGTAGCGTCAACTCTTGCTCGTGGGGCATAATTTGTTGTTTGAAAGTCCTTGAGCTAAGTCTTGCCTCTAAGGCAAGAGTTGTAGAACATCTCATAAATGAAGACATAACGTGGTAGTGTCAACTCTTGCCCATGGGGCATAATTTGTAGTTTGAAAGTTTTTGAGCTAAGTATTGCCTCTAAGGTAAGAGTTGTAGAACATCTCATAAATGAAAACATAACGTGGTAAAGTTAACTCTTGCCCTTGGGGCATAATTTGTAGTTTGAAAGTTCTTGAGCTAAGTCTTGCTTCTAAGGCAATAGTTGTAGAACATCTCATAAATGAAAACATGATGTAGTAGTGTCAACTCTTGCCCATGAAGCATAGCTTGTTGTTCGAAAGTCATAAGTCTTGGCTTTAAATATGATAGTGTCAACTCTTGCTCATGAGATGTAACTTGAATGGAAGAAATCAAAGAAAAGAACAAAAATTATAAAAATTGCGGAAAAAGAAGAAAATGAAGAAAAATATTAAAAATCAAAGAAAATGTAGAAGTTGAGAGAGAATAGGAAAAAATAAAGGTTGATAAAAATAAAAAAAATATTAAATAAAAATACAGGTCGAGAAAATTTTAAAAAGAAAAAAAGAAAAGAAAAAATAAAAATAATTTTTTGTTTCTTTTTTTATAAAAGTAGACGTTGAGAGGTGTAAAAAAAATAAGGGTTGAGAAAAACTAAAAAGAAAAAAAAAAGAGGAAATAAAAAATAAAAAATAAAAAATCAAAATAATATAAAAGAAAAAAAGAAAAAAAAGAAATTGAGAGGAAAAAAGAAAAAAAGTAAGGTTTGAGAAAAATTGAAAAAAAGAAAAGAAGAGAAAATAAAAAATAAAAATCAAAGTAAAATTAAAAAGAGCAAAAAAATAAAAGTTGAAAGATATAAATATGGAGTTGTTATCCATTATGAGGATCATTTATATAATTTACTCCACTGATGAGGGACAATTTCATCCAAAAAAATATTAGTTAATAGGTAAAGGCTATTTTAAGGAAACTTTTTTATTTGAGGCTAAAATTTGAAAGTCACCTCAATTTGGGTCTATTTTTTAGATTCACCCTGTGAAAACACCTCTAGCAAGTGAACCAAATCAAATTGAGAATTAAATTAGGGTAAGTTACATAAATTTCGGAATGTTTAAGGGTTATAACATTTTATCCCAATAATTTATTAAATTACATCATATCCCATATTTTTAAATTTATGATATATATTTTTAGCCTTGATATATATGCATTATGATACATTTGTAATTTAGTGGTTAGTTAAATAAGGAAGTAACTAATTTTTAATTATTACGAGGAGTAAAATTAGGCACAAATCGTTGAAATGATAAATCTGGTTCCAGATGTATCACAATGATGCATTTCGTAAATTACTCACTAACCATTAAAAATTTAATCCCACGCCAAAATAAATAATTTACATGTGTCAAACATATGTTAAATGTATCAAACATTTATAAATAAATTAAACATATGAATCACTACCACAAAATATATGTGATATGTATCATCAGTATTGACTTAATATGTCATATGCATTGTGTCATATGTATCACCAGTATATGTCATATGCATTGTGATACATTTGTAATTTAGTGTTCAGTTAAATAAGGAAGTAATTAATTTTCAATTATTACGGGAAGTAAAATTAGGCACAAATCGTGGAAATGATACATCTGGTTCCAGATATATCATAATGATACATCTGGTTTCAGATGTATCACAATGATACATTTCGTAAAATTACTCACTAACCATTAAAAATATAATCTCACACCAAAATAAATAATTTACATTTGTCAAATATATGTTAAATGCATCAAACATGTTTAAATAAATTAAAAATATGAATCAGTATCACAAAGTATATGTCACTATCACATTATTCAATTTCGCCTCTTTTTCTTAATGGGTACTGACTTAAAAGTTGAAAAAGGAATTCAAAATTGATAAAAGAAAAGTTGATAAAAAGATTTTTTTAAAAAAAGACAATGAAATTGGTGAAGTTGCAGTAAAGGAGATGAAAGTTGTATCAATTGATGATAATTTGGGAGAGATTTTAGGAGTTAAAATATTTCGTAGGGTGGAGTTTTATTCATATATATCAAAAGTAAAATATAAAATCTGGGATTTTAAGTAATTGTTTTAAAAATAAGAAATTTTGGGTAATAAATTCTCCTAGGTTTGTGATTTTGTATAATTTATCTGTTGAGAATCCGACCTGAACAGGCCTATAAATCACAAATATATGTTTACTTGTTGTATTTTACACTCTCTAATTGGTGAAAAAAGGAATTCTTGATTTGCGATGACCCCAAAAAGGAAGATTAATGGAAAATTAGCAAATAGTAGCTGTACTCCAAAGAGACATAAGACGAACATTGATGATTGGGTAAATTCTGATTTCTTTTTATTGAGGGATAATACCTACAAAAATACCTGAAGTTTGATCGGATTACCAGTTAAGCATACTAAACTTTGCGGGGGGTCCTATTGCCCCGCCCAGACTTTTTTTTTCGTATTTTAATGGCATATATCTTCCACTTGGCACACTGCGTGTGATTCACGTGCATTGAGTAGGTGAACAGTGTTAAAAACGTTTTAAAACTCTTTTTTTTTTTCAAACAGCCCCTTAATTTTATAATTATTTAAAGTTTTATATTTTTATTTATTTTTTTATTCTTCTTTCTTCTTAATGGAACTCGAAAAATCATGAATTTTTTTTTCATGTATGGAACTCGGAATCTTTCTGAATTAATGGAAAGATTTTTCCGAATATTTCGAGTTCCATTTATAATTTGAACTCGAAATTATAAATAGATTCGAACTCGGAATTATAATTCGAAAAGATTAATGGTTACAATTAATGGAAAGATTCCGAATTAAATTTCATGTATGGAACTCGAAAAATTCCTTAATGGTTATAATTTAATGGAACTCGCTAATTGAAACTCAATGAATGATTCAAAAGATTCAAACTCGAAAACTCGCTAATTTAATTCCAAGTTCCATTAATGGAAATTGAATCTTCCGAGTTCCATTAACGGAAGATTGAATAGCTTCATGGAAATTGAATCTTCCGAGTTCCATTAACGGAAGATTGAATAGCTTCATACATGAAATTAATTTTTTTGAATCTTCCGAGTTTCACTAATGAATTTTTTGAATCTTCCGAGTTCCATTAATGGAAATTGAATCATGAAATTAAATTTTCCGAATCTTTCGAGTTCCATTAATGAATTTTTCGAATCTTCCGAGTTCCATTAATGGAAATTGAACCTTCCATTGATTTTTCAATTAGCGAGTTTCATTGAATCTTCCATTAATGGAACTCGCTAATTGAATCTTCCGAGTTTCAATGAAAAATTAATGGAAGATTCCATTCAATTATTTGAAAAAACTTTCTTCATAAATTCAACGGGATCATTTGGAATATTTAATATGGTTGTAATTGTAAAAAAATATTGAAAAGTGATAAAATGGAGAAGAAACGGTGCGTGTACTACACTTTCCACGGAAAAAACTGGATATACGTTTTGAGGGGGGGATTAATTCCACTTTAAAAAAGTCTGGGGGGAATTAATTTCAATTAAAAAAGTATAGGGGGTAATAGGACCCCCGCAAAGTTCAATATGCTCCACTAGAAATTTGGTTAAACTTAAGGTATTTTCGTGGGTATTATCCCTTTTATTTATTGTTGCTTGGTATTTTCCTAGGTTATGAATTAAGACACCATTAGGTATTATGGCTAAGTTATTTCAGTATTCTCATATTCAATTCTTTTACTTTGTTAGTAAATACTAGTATATAGGCATGAATGTAGTAGTACTCACATGCAGTTGAACAAATTATGTAAATAGTATATTTTCTGTCAGAAAGGGGTTAGGATGAACCTCCTACCGGGCTGGCTCCGCCCTTGGTGTCTTGTAGTTTCTTATTCGTGGCGTTTTCGTGATGTTTGTAATTTTCGAATAGATTGTGTATAGTATTACTCTGTGGGTGTCTGATTTGTTTTATTTATCTATTGGCGTGTTATCTCATTTTGTATTTTGTTTTTCTAATTTTTATACTCTTATATTCATGTGCCGAACAACCTCTCTACTTCAGGTAGTGGTATGGACAGTGTATACTTTACTAGGTATATCGATGTTGATATATATGTATTAAATTTTAAACATACTTGGCAAAATTTCTAACTTTGTCACAATATATATTGAAGAAATCAAATACAATTACATTGACCATTCTTTCTAGTCCTATACGTTCTATCTAGGCCAAGGATCACTTTCCAGAGGAAATACTTGTCAACATCCTCGGCAGGTTACCTGTGCGGTCTCTTCTACGATTCAAATGCGTTTCAAAATTATGGAAAACAGTGATCTCCGATCCTTACTTTATGACGAAGCATTTCAATTGTTCCAAGAATGACCAAGATTCCCAAAAGCTTCTTATCTACCGAAGGTGTCCTAAGTATGGTACATTTTCCATCTATTGCTATCCTTTATCACCCGTTCAACTAGTCGAGGATGTACAAAAACTTAAACTTGATTGCCCTTCATACCCTAAACCAATGAATTGGACAATCCATTGTTGTTACGATGGCTTAGCTCTAATCCAGGTCAATAATGTTTATGACCGCGCCATACTTTTGTTGTGGAACCCCTCCATACGAGAATCAATAGTACTTCCCGCTCTAGAATTTCCTCAGATCAAAGGAAAATCTCGATTTGGTTTGGGTTATGACTCAACCAGAGGTGAGTATTGTTGGGTTCATAGTATATGAAAGAAGTGTGAACGAAAAAATGGAGAATAAAATGGTGGAGGGGAAGGAGACACTAAAATGGAAAGTATACTCCCAAATTAGAAAGTTTACTCTTTCTCCCATATTGGTGGAAGAAGAGAACTTGAAAGTGTTTATAATCAAGAACACTTACTCCACATGGCAAGTGAGACAAGAAATAATAGATGTCTCGCGCCGTCGTCGTCGTCGCTCGCTCGACATTGGCTTCGGTTTCGGCTTCAGATTTGGCAAATGATCGATCTATGAGATCTATCTTTTTGGACAAACTTTATTTAAATTCCGAAGAATGCCAAGGAAAAATGCAGTAAATTTTTTTCTGCAGTTTTGGACCTCCATTTATATATACATGCAGTAACAGTTGCACTGTTTCAAGTGAACTGATGCAGTGTTTTTGAACTAGTGCTTCAGAAATGATACATTGTTCTGAACTGAGGCTACAGAAGGTTGCAATGGTTCGAAATGATGCTTCAGAAGGATGTAATTCTTCAATGAAGTGACACAATGATTCATGAAATGAGATGACTGTTCAGGAAAAGATGCAATCTTTGAATATGTATTTACTATCGGTGAAGGAGCAGTTTCTTGGAAATTATCCAAACAGACTTGTATCGCTCGCTCTACAATGGAATCTGAATTTATCGCATTAGATAAAGCCGGTAAAGAAGCAGAATGGCTCCGAAATTTCTTGGAAGATATTCCGTATTGTCCCAAGCCAGTGGCACCAGTATGTATACACTGTGATAGCCAAGCGGCAATAGGTAGGGCAGGGAGCATGATGTACAACGGTAAATCTCGTCACATACGATGGAGACATAATACCGTTGGTGAACTTCTCTCTATTAGAATTATCACTATTGACTATGTAAATTCAAAGGATAATGTGTTGGATCCACTTACAAAAGCCCTATCTAGAGAAGGAGTGGAAAGAACATCCAAGGGAATGGGTTTAAGGACTAGGATGAGTCAGCATGACGGTAACTCTACCTAGCAGACTGGAGATCCCAAGAGCTAGGTTCAAGGAGATCAAATAAAGTTGTGTCTGACAGGTTCAACATTGTCAATTACCCAACCCATTCTCATGATGTAGATAATGTATAGTAAACTAGGATAAGACTTAAGGTGAAAAGTCTTTTAATGATTATCTAAATTTGGCAGATTTCATCAAATAGTTTAGTCTACAGGATTGAACGTTTAGAAATCACCTATGCGAGGATGAAGTGGAAGCCGCTTCAAAGAGAATGTTAGTAAAGGCCTATTCTCTAAGCTCTCATGAAACCGGGACGTGTTCATGGCTGAAAAGAACAAAACCATGAGAACCATAAATGTTAAAAGGCTGGTTGTGTGATATGTATTGTCTAGGTGTACATTAAAGTTCGACGGTTCAAAGATATCAAATATACCATTTGACCGAGTGCATCCGATGCATGTTCACTACGAAAAGTTCAAAGGGAAACCCACTTATCCAGATCCAATTAGTCTTTGCTTGATGATCACATACTTGTCCATATAAATTTTACGAAAATAGCCATTCCCCATTCATGTGGGAGATTGTTGGGTTCATAGTATATGAAAGAAGTGTAAATAAAAAAATGGAGAATAAAATAGTGGAGGGGAAGAAGATACTAAAATGGAAAGTGTACTCCCAAATTAGAAAGTTTACTCTTTCTCCCACATTGGTGGAAAAAGAGAACTTGAAAGTGTTTCTAATCAAGAAAACTTACTCCATATGGAAAGTGAGGTAAGAAATAATAGATACCTCGCATCATCGTCGTCGTCGCTCACTCGGCTCAGCTTCGGCTTCGAAAGTGGATTTGGATTTGGCAAATGATCGATCGATGAGATCTATCTTTTTGGACAAACTTTATTTGAATTCCAAAGAATGTAAAGGAAAAATGCAGTAAAAAAATTTCTGCAGTTTCAGACCTCAATTTATATATACATGCAGTAACAGTTGCATTGTTTCAAGTGAACTGATGCATTGTTTTTGACCTAATCCTTCAGAAATAATACATTGTTCTGAACTGAGGCTACAAAAGGTTTTGAATGGTATGAAATGGTGCTTCAGAAGGAGGTAATACTTCAATGAAGTGACACACTGATTCATGAAATGAGATGACTATTCAGGAAAAGATGCAATCTTTGATGAACAAACATGAACTTACAACAAAGGTGTAACCTTTGAAGTTAACCATTGCCTTTTTTCATAAGAGGCATATTGTGGCTATATAAACCTGGTTTTTTTCCACAGGTTTAGTACGAATTTTAAGATTAAAAACTCTCTTCTTGTCGAAAAAATATTCTGTGTGATCACTCAAAACGTTCTGTGAGTTCAAAGATATTCCAACCGTTTGAGGTACCTCTACTGTTGGTCTGTTAGCCATTTTATCCTAGGAGGAAAAATTCTACTACCTCGGGTACAGTTCGGGGGATTATTTCTTTAAGGAAAATCCGTGAATTCGGATGACTTGGCTATTTTCTGTTTCATCTTAATTTCTGCAAAATAAAATACACCTCTTGGAAAGGTCATTTTGATCTTGTGTTGAAGGTATTTGATATACTTCATTGTGTTCTTGTTTATACTTGAACTCAAGTTGAAGTTGGTGTTGTTTCTACTATACAGATTCTGCGTACCCATAGAAGGAATATAACTATCTTAAGGAAATAATTTACTATTACAGAATCTGTATTGCTTGTTTTTGGAGATTAAAGTTTTAACTTTCTACTCCGCCTGAACTTAACTAGTGATTTGAAGTCATAAAATTTTTGTCACAAGTTAAAGATCATTCGGTTGACAATTGGAAGTCATAAAAACTTCATTGTTAACTAGAAACAAGAAGAAGAAGAAGAAAAAAAAAATTAAAGTTGCTTAATTTTTATAAGTAGTATTCTGAAAATACTAAGTATTTTTTATCTTGCGGTGACAGAAAAAATGACAACTGAAAATCAAATTATGGATGAGACAACGTCTGTGGGGGCAACTAATATTGCCACATCAAGTCGTACAAATGCTCTGCCAACAATGGCACCGGCGGAGAAGCCCGGAAAATTTTCGGGCATTGACTTCAAGCGGTGGCAGCAAAAGATGTTCTTTTACCTCACCACTTTATGTTTGCAATGGTTCACTAGCGAAGATGCTCCTGAGGTACCCGAGGGAACCTCATACAAAGATCGCTTCGTTATTGTAGAAGCTTGGAAACATTCAGACTTTCTTTGCAGGAATTATATTCTGAGTGGTCTCCAGGACGACCTCTACAATATTTTTAGTGGAACCAAGACATCAAAGGAACAGTAGGGGGCACTTGAACGAAAATATAAGATGGAGGATGCGGGAATTAAGAAATTCCTTGTTGCACGGTTTCGGGACTTCAAAATGATAGATAACAAATATGTTGTCTCTCAAGTACAGGAGTTACAAGTCATCATACATGATCTCCTAGCAGAAGGTATATCTTTGAAAAATACCTTAGTTGAACAAATTAAAAATATTTTTAATACTCACATAAACTGTTTTGTAGGTTTAATTGTGAATGATGTTTTCAAAGTAGCAGTGATAGTTGAGAAGCTACCACCTTTGTGGAAACACTTCAAAAAATACTTAAAGCATAAACGCAAGGACATAACTATTGAAGATCTTATTGTCCGACTTCGTATTGAAGAGGATAATAAAGCTACCGAAAGAAGGTCAAAGGGGAATTCTACAATTAATTGAGCACATATTGTAGAAGATGACCAAAACAATTCCAAGAAAAGGAAGAAAGCTGAACAGGGAAGCAATCAATCCAAGAAAAAGTTCAAGGAAAAATGCTTCAACTGTGGCAAAATTGGTCAAAAGTCCACAGATTGTCGTGCCCCAAAGAAAGGCAAGAAGAAGGATCAAGCAAATATGATTGAATCCAACAAAGAATGCGATGATCTGTGTGCTATGTTCTCAGAATGCAACTTGACGGAGAATCTTGGTGAATGGTGGATGAATTCTGGTGCCACCCGCCATGTATGTGCCAACAAGGAGTTATTTTCGTTATTTTCACCGGCTCAAGCAGAAGAAATAATCTACATGGCTAACTCCGCTACTGCTAAGGTGGAGGGAAAAAATTTGCTTAAAGATGACTTCCGGCAAGGTCTTGACACTGAACAATGTGTTATATGTTCCAGAGTTACGTAGGAACTTAATTTATGTTTCACTCCTAGATAAGAACAGATTCAAATGTGTAACCATTTCTGGAAAAATTATAATTAGCAAAGGAGAAATGTATGTAGGAAAAGGTTATTTGACCGAAGGACTTTATAAGATGAATATAATGATTGTTGAAATAAATAAAAGTTTGAATTCTTCTTATTTGCTTGAGTCTTATGATTTATGGCATGAATGTTTAGGCCATGTTAATTACAAAACGTTACGAAAACTGATTAACTTAGAAGTTTTGCCAAACTTTGAGTGCAATAAATCAAAGTGTCAAACGTGTGTGGAATCGAAGTATGCAAAGCATCCTTATAAGTCCCGTTGAAAGGAATTCCAATCCCTTAGACTTAATACAAACTGGCATTTGTGCTATGAAGTCAACACCATCACGTGGTGGGAAAAAGTATTTCATAACTTTTATTGACGATTGCATTAGTATTGTTATGTATACTTTCTAAATAGTAAGGATGAAGCAATAGATGCATTTAGGCAATATAAAACTGAAATTGAAAATCAGTTAGACAAAAAGATCAAAATGACAAGAAGTGATAGAGGCGAAGAATATGAATCTCCCTTTGCGCAAATATGATTAGAGAATGGAATAATCCATCAAACTACGGCCCCATATTCACCTCAATCTAATGGAATTAAGGAAAGGAAAAATAGAACTTTGAAGGAAATGATGAATGCCTTACTTATAAGTTCTGGTTTACCACAAAACTTATGGGGGGAGGCTATCCTTATGGCCAATCGTATACTCAACAGAGTTCCCCATAGTAAGACATAATAAATTCCTTATGAAAAATGGAAAGGAAGGAAACCCAACTTGAAATATTTCAAAGTGTGGGGGTGTTTAGTGAAAATTTAAGTTCCTATACCTAAAAGGGTTAAGATAGGACCTAAAACGATGGACTGTGTGTTCATAGGATATGCTAAAAGTAGTAGAGAATGTCGATTTTTGGTTCATAAATCCAAACATCTAGATATTAATGAAAATGTGGTAATTGAATCAGACAATGCCGAATTCTTTGAAAACATTTACCCATATAAAATTAGACATGAACAGTCTAATGAAGGATCTAATAAACCTCGAGATGAACCAAGTGAGAATGTACATAATGAATAAAATCAAGACGTAATACACGTCAAAGAACTTCAACTTCGTTTGGATCAGATTTTGTAGCATTTCTCTTAGAAAATGAGCCTCAAACATTTAAAGAAGCGATGTCATCGTCAGACTCATCCTTTTGGAAAGAGGCAGTCAATAGTGAGATAGATTCAATGTTAAGCAACCATACATGGGAATTCGTTGACCTTCCTCCCGAAAATAAATCGTTAGGTTCTAAATGGATCTTCAAAAAAAAAATGAAGGCGGATGGTACTATTGACAAATACAAGGCAAGACTTGTAGTAAAAAGCTTCAAACAGAAGGAAAACCTTGCTTACTTTGATACATACTCGCCGGTAAAAAGGATAACCTCGATTCGAATGTTAATTACCTTGGCGGCAGTATATGATCATCAAAATCAATCAAATAGATGTAAAGACTGCATTCCTAAATGGATATTTGGAGGAAGAAATATTCATGGAACAACCTGAAGGTTTTGTGGTTCATGGAAAAGAAAATAAGGTGTGCAAACTTGTTAAGTCACTTTATGGACTAAAACAAGCACCTAAGCAATGAAATGCAAAGTTTGACCAAACCATGATGGGAAACGGATTCAAGATAAGTGAATGTGATAAATGTGTATATATTAAAGACACACCAAATCACCAAGTCATTATTTGTTTATATGTGGATGATATGTTGATCATCCGCACGGATATTTGTGACATAAATGCAACCAAACGAATGCTCGAAAGTAAGTTTGATATGAAAGACCTTGGAGTTGCAGATGTGATCTTAGGTATAAGAATCCATCAAACTCCACAAGGGTTAGCATTGTCAAAGTCTGATTATATCGGAAAAGTACTTGACAAGTTCAAGGATATGGAATTCGGTATTGCCAACACTCCATTGGATGTGAACTTTGTACTTTGAAAGAATTAAGGTAAAAGATACTCACAATTGGAGTACGCAAGAGTATTGAGATGTTTAATATATATAATGAACTGTACACGACCTGACATAGCATGTGCAATTAGTAAATTGAGCCGGTACACGAGTAATCCCAACAAAACTAATTGGATGTCAATGAAAAGAATTTTAGGGTATCTTAAATACACTCAAAACTATGCTTTGCATTATAATAAATATCCTGCGGTACTTGAAGGATATAGTGATGCAAATTGGATCACCGGATCGAACAAAGTAAAATCCACAAGTAGATATGTATTTACTATCGGTGGAGAAGCAGTTTCTTGGAAATCATCCAAACAGACTTGTATTGCTCTCTCTACAATGGAATCTGAATTTATCACATTAGATAAAGTCGGTGAAGAAGCAGAATGGCTCCAAAATTTCTTGGAAGATATTTCGTATTGGCCCAAGCTAGTGGCACCAGTATGTATACACTGTGATAGCCAAGCGGCAATAGGTAGGGCAGAGAGCATGATGTACAATGATAAATCTCGTCACATACGACGGAGACATAATACCGTTAGGGAACTTCTCTCTAGTGGAATTATCACTATTGACTATGTAAAGTCAAAGGATAATGTGTCGGATCCACTTACAAAAGGCCTATCTAGAGAAGGAGTGGAAAGAACATCCAAGGGAATGGGTTTAAGGCCTAGGATGAGTAAGCATGGCGGTAACTCTACCAAGTAGACTGGAGATCCCAAGAGCTAGGTTCAAGAAAATCAAACAAAGTTGTGTCTGACAGGTTAAACATTGTCAATTACCCAACCCATTCTCATGATGTAGACAATGTATAGTAAACTAGGATAAGATTTAAGGTGAAAAGTCTTTTAATGATTATCTAAATTTGGCAGATTTGACCAACTAGTTTAGCGTACAGGATTGAACATTTAGAAATCACCTATGCGAGGGTGAAGTGGAAGCCGTTTCAAAGAGAATGTTAGTAAAGGTATATTATCTAAGCTCTCATGAAACTGGGACGTGTTCATAACTGAAAAGAACAAAACCATGAGAACCATAAACGTTAAAAGGCTAGTTGTGTGACATGTGTTTTCTAGGTGTACATTAAAGCTCGACGGTTCAAAGATATCAAATCTACAGTTTGACCGAGTGCATCCAATGCATGTTCACTACGGAAAGTTCAAAGGGAAACTCACTTATCCAGATGCAATCAGTCTTTGCTTGATGATCACATACTTGTCCGTAATTTTTTTACGAAAATAGCCATTCCCCATTCATGTGGGGGATTGTTGGGTTCATAGTATATGAAAGAAGTGTAAATAAAAAAATGGAGAATAAAATGGTGGAGGGGAAGAAGACACTAAAATGGAAAGTGTACTCCCAAATTAGAAAGTTTACTCTTTCTCCCACATTGGTGGAAGAAAAGAACTTGAAAGTGTTTATAATCAAGAACACTTACTCCATATGGAAAGTGAGGAAAGAAATAATAGATGCCTCGCATCGTCGTCGTTATCGCTCGCTCGGCTTGGCTTCGGCTTCGGCTTCGAATTTGGATTTGGATTTGGCAAATAATCGATCGATGAGATCTATCTTTTTGGACAAACTTTATTTGAATTTCGAAGAATGTAAAGGAAAAATGCAGTAAAAATTTTCTGCAGTTTCGGACCTTCATTTATATATACATGCAGTAACAGTTGCACTGTTTCAAGTGAATTGATGCATTGTTTTTGAACTAGTCCTTCAGAAATAATACATTGTTCTGAACTGAGGCTACAGAAGGTTTTGAATGGTTCAAAATGATGCTTCAGAAGGATGTAATACTTCAATGAAGTGACACACTGATTCATGAAATGAGATGACTGTTCAGAAAAAGATGCAATCTTTGATGGGCAGACATGAACTTACAACAAAGGTGTAATCTTTGGAGTGAACCATTGCCTCTTTTCAGAAAAGGCATGTAGTGGCTACATAAACCTGGTTTCATCCACAGGTTTAGTACAAAATTTTCAGATTAAAAACTCTCTTCTTTTCTTAAAAATATTCTGTGTGATCACTCAAAATGTTTTGTGAGTTCGAAGATATTTCAACCGTTTGAGGTACCACTATTGTTGGTCTGTTAGCCTCTTATCCTGGGAGGAAAAATTTCACTACCTCGGGTACAGTGAGGGGGATTATTTCCTTAAGGAAAATCCTTGAATTCGGACGACTTGGCTATTTTCTGTTTCATCTTAATTTCTGCAAAATAAAATACACCTCTTGGAAAGGTCATTTTGATCTTGTGTTGAGGGTATTTGATATACTTCATTGTATTCTTGTTTATACTTGAACTCAAGTTGAAGTTGGTGTTGTTTCTACTATACAAATTTTGCGTACCCGTAGAAGGAATATAACAATCTTAAGGAAATAATTTACTATTACAGAATCTGTATTGCTTGTTTTAGGAGATTAAAGTTTTAACTTTCTACTCTGCCTGAACTTAACTAGTGATTTGAAGTCATAAAAACTTCTTCACAAGTTAAAGATCATTCGGTTGACAATTGGAAGTCATAGAAACTTCATTGTTAACTAGAAACAAGAAGAAGAAAAAATAATTTAAAGTTGCTTAATTTTTATAAGTAGTATTCTGAAAATACTAAATATTTTTTGTCTTGTGGTGACAAAAAAAATGACAATTGAAAGTCAAATGATGGATGCAACAACGTTTGTGGGGGTAACTAATATTGCCACATCAAGTTGCACAAATGCTCCGCCAACAATGGCACCGGCCGAGAAGCCCGGAAAATTTTTGGGCATTGACTTCAAGCGGTGGTAGCAAAAGATGTTCTTTTACCTCACCACTTTATGTCTGCAATGGTTCACTAGTGAAGACGCTCCTGAGGTACCCGAGGGAACCTCAGATAAAGACTGCTTCGTTATTGTAGAAGTTTGGAAACATTCGGACTTTCTTTGCAGGAATTATATTCTGAGTGGTCTCCAAGATGACCTCTAAAATATTTTTAGTGGAACCAAGACATCAAAGGAATTGTGGGGGGCACTTGAACGAAAATATAAGACGGAGGATGCAGGAATTAGGAAATTTCTTGTTGCACGGTTCCTGGACTTCAAAATGATAGATAGAAAATCTGTTATATCTCAAGTACAAGAGTTGCAATTCATCATACATGATCTCCTAGCAGAAGGTATATCTTTGAAAAATACCTTAGTTGAACAAATTAAAAATGTTCTTAATCCTCACATAAACTATTTTATAGGTTTAATTGTGAATTATGCTTTCTAAGTAGGAGCGATAGTTGAGAAGCTACCACCTTTGTGAAAAGACTTCAAAAACTACTTAAAGTATAAATGCAAGGAGATGACTGTTGAAGATCTTATTGTCCAACTTCGTATTGAAGAGGATAATAAAGCTGCAGAAAGAAGGTCAAAGGGGAATTCTACAATTAATGGAGCACATATTGTAGAAGATGACCAAAACAATTCCAAGAAAAGGAAGAAAGCTGAACAAGGAAGCAATCAACCCATGAAAAAGTTCAAAGGAAAATGCTTCAACTGTGGCAAGATTGTCCACAAGTCCACAGATTGTCGTGCCCCAAAGAAAGGCAAGAAGAAGGATCAAGCAAATATGATTGAATCCAATAAAGAATGCGACGATCTGTGTGCTATGTTCTCAGAATGCAACTTGACGGGGAATCCTCGCGAATGGTGGATGGATTCTGGTGTCACCCACCATGTATGTGCCAACAAGGAGTTGTTTTCATCATTTGCTCCAGCTCAAGCAGAAGAAATGATCTACATGGATAACTCCGCTACTGCTAAGGTGTGGGAATAGGAAAAATTTGCTTAAAGATGACTTCCGGCAAGGTCTTGACACTGAACAATGTGTTATATGTTCCGGAGTTACGTAGGAACTTAATTTTTGTTTCACTCCTAGATAAGAACGGATTCAAATGTGTAACCCTTTCTGGAAAAATTGAAATTAGCAAAGGAGAAGTGTATATAGGAAAAGGCTATTTGACCAAAGGCCTTTATAGGATGAATGTAATAACTGTTGAAATAAATAAAAGTTCAAATTCTTCTTATTTGCTTGAGTCTTATGATTTATGGCATGAACGTTTAGGCCATGTTAATTACAAAATATTACGAAAATTGATTAACTTAGAAGTTTTGCCAAACTTTGAGTGCAATAAATCAAAGTGTCAAACGTGTGTGGAATCGAAGTATGCAAAGCATCCTTATAAGTCCGTTGAAAGGAATTCCAATCTCTTAGACTTAATGCATACTGACATTTATGATATGAAGTCAACACCATCACGTGGTGGGAAAAAGTATTTCATAACTTTTATTGATGATTGCACTAGATATTGTTATGTCTACTTGCTAAATAGTAAGGATGAAGCAATAAATACGTTTAGGCAATATAAAGATGAAGTTGAAAATCAGTTAGACAAAAAGATCAAAATGATAAGAAGTGATAGAGGCGGAGAATATGAATCTCCCTTTGCGCAAATATGTGTAGAGAATGGAATAGTCCATCAAACTACGGCCCCATATTCACCTCAATCTAATGGAATTGCGGAAAGGAAAAACCGAACTTTGAAGGAAATGATGAATGCCTTACTTATAAGTTCTGGTTTACCACAAAACCTATGGGGGGAGTCTATCCTTACGACCAATTGTATACTCAACAGATTTCCCCATAGTAAGACACAATCAATTCCTTGCGAAAAATGGAAAGGAAGGAAACCCAACTTGAAATATTTCAAAGTGTGGGGGTGTCTAGCAAAAGTTCAAGTTCCTATACCTAAAAGGGCTAAGATAGGACCTAAAATGGTGGACTGTGTGTTCATAGGATATGCTAAAAGTAGTAAAGCATGTTGATTTTTAGTTCATAAATCTGAACATTCGGATATTAATGAAAATACGGTAATTTAATCAGACAATGTTGAATTCTTTAAAAACATTTACCCATATAAAATTAGACATGAATAGTCTAATGGAAGATCTAAACGACCTCGAGATGAACCATGTGAAAATGTACATAATGAAGAAAATCCAAGACGTAGTACACATCAAAGAACGCCAACTTCATTTGGATCGGATTTTGTAACATTTCTCTTAGAAAATGAGCCTCAAACATTTAAAGAAGTGATGTTATCGTCAAACTCATCCTTTTGGAAAGAGGCAGTCAATAGTGAGATAGATTCAATCTTAAGCAACCATACATGGGAATTAGTTGACCTTCCTCCCGAAAATAAACCGTTAGGTTCTAAATGGATCTTCAAAAGGAAAATGAAGATGGATGGTACTATTGACAAATACAAGGCAAGACTTGTAGTAAAAGGCTTCAAACAGAAGGAAGGCCTTGATTACTTTGATACATACTCACCAGTAACAAGGATAACCTTGATTCAAATATTAATTGCCTTGGTGGGGGTATATGATCTTCAAATCCATCAAATGGATGTGAAGACCGCAATCCTAAATGGAGATTTGGAGGAAAAAATATACATGGAAAAACCTGAAGGTTGTGTGGTTCGAGGAAAATAAAATAAGGTGTGTAAACTTGTTAAGTCACTTTATGGACTAAAACAAGCACCTAAGCAATGGCATGCAAAGTTTGACCAAACCATGTTGGCAAACGGATTCAAGATAAATGAATGTGACAAATGTGTATATATTAAAGACACACCAAATCACCAAGTCATTGTTTGTTTATATGTGGATGATATGTTGATCATCAGCAGAGATATTTGTGACATAAATGCAACCAAACGAATGCTCGAGAGCAAGTTTGATATGAAAGACCTTGGAGTTGCATATGTGATCTTAGGTATAAGAATCCATTGAACTCCACAAGGGTTAGCATTGTCACAGTCTCATTATATCAAAAAAGTACTTGACCAATTTAAGGATACGGAATTCGGTATTGCCAAGACTCCATTGGATGTGAATTTTGCACTTCAAAAGAATGAAGGTGAAAGTTACTCACAATTAGAGTACGCATGAGTATTGGGATGTTTAATGTATATAATGAACTGTACACGACCAGACATAGCATGTGCAATTAGTAAATTGAGTCGGTACACGAGTAATCCCAACAAAACTCATTGGATGGCAATGAAAAAAGTTTTAGGGTATCTTAAATACACTCAAAACTATGCTTTGCATTATAATAAATATCCCACGGTACTTGAAGGATATAGTGATGCAAATTGGATCACCGGATCGAACGAAGTAAAATTCACAAGTGGATATGTATTTACGATCGGTGGAGGAGCAGTTTCTTGGAAATCATCCAAACAGACTTGTATAGCTCGCTCTACAATGGAATCTGAATTTATCGCATTAGATAAAGTCGGTAAAGAAGAAGAATGGCTCCAAAATTTCTTGGAAGATATTCCATATTGGCCCAAGCCAGTGGCACCAGTATGTATACACTGCGATAGCCAAACGTCAATAGGTAGGGCAGGGAGCATGATGTACAACGGTAAATCTCGTCACATACGATGGAGACATAATATCGTCAGGGAACTTCTCTCTAGTGGAATTATCACTATTGACTATGTAAAGTCAAAGGATAATGTGTCGGATCCACTTACAAAAGGCCTATCTAGAGAAGGAGGGGAAAAAACATCCAAGGGAATGGGTTTAAGGCCTAGGACGAGTCAGCATAGAGGTAATTCTACCTAGCAGATTGGAGATCCCAAGATCTAGGTTCAAGGAGATCAAAAAAAGTTGTGTCTGACAGGTTCAACATTGTCAATTACCCAACCCATTCTCATGATGTAGACAAAGTATAGTAAAGTAGGATAAGATTTAAGGTGAAAAGTCTTTTAATGATTATCTAAATTTGGCAGATTTGACCAAATAGTTTAATCTACAGGATTGAATGTTTAGAAATCACCTATGCGAGGGTGAAGTGGAAGCCGCTTCAAAGAGAATGTTAGTAAAGGCCTATTCTCTAAGCTCTCATGAAACCGGGACGTGTTCATGGCTGAAAAGAACAAAACCATGAGAACCCTAAACATAAAAGGCTGATTGTGTGACATGTATTGTCTAGGTGTACATTAAAGCTCGACGGTTCAAAAATATCAAATCTACCGATTGACCGAGTGATCCGATGCATGTTCACTACGAAAAGTTCAAAGGGAAACCCACTTATCCAAATGCAATCAGTTTTGCTTGATGATCACATACTTGTCCGTAAAAAATTTATGAAAAATAGTCATTCCCCATTCATGTGGGGGATTTTTGGGTTCATAGTATATGAAATAAGTGTTAATGTAAAAATAGAGAGTAAAATGGTGGAGGGGAAGGAGACATTAAAATGGAAAGAGTACTCCCAAATTAGAAAGTTTACTCTTTCTCCCACATTGGTGGAAGAAGAGAACTTGAAAGTGTTTATAATCAAGAACACTTATTCCACATGGCAAGTGAGGCAAGAAATAATAGATGCCTCGCGTCGTCGTCGTCGTCGCTCGCTCGGCTCGGCTCGGATTTGGATTTGGATTTGACATATGATCGATCGATGAGATCTATATTTTTGGACAAACTTTATTTGAATGCAGTAAAAAAAAATTTGCAGTTTCAAACCTCCATTTATACATACATGCAGTAACAGCTGCACTGTTTCAAGTGAACTGATGCATTGTTTTCAAACTAGTGCTTCAGAAATGATACATTGTTCTGAACTGAGGCTACAGAAGGTTGAAATGGTTTGAAATGATGCTTCAGAAGGATGTAATACTTCAATGAAGTGAAACAGTGATTTATGAAATGAGATGACTATTTAGGAAAAGATGCAATCTTTGATGGACATACATCAACTTACAGCAAAGGTGTAATCTTTGGAGTGAACCATTGCCTCTTTTCAGAAGAGGCATGTTGTGGCTATATAAACCTGGTTTCTTCCACAGGTTTAGTATGAAATTTTCATATTAAAAACTCTCTTCTTGTCTCAAAAATATTCTGTGTGATCACTCAAAATGTTCTGTGAGTTCGAAGATATTCCAACCGTTTGAGGTACCGCTATTGTTGGTCTGTTAGCCTCTTATCCTGGGAGGAAAAATTCCACTACCTCGGGTACAGTGAGGGGGATTATTTCCTTAAGGAAAATCCGTGAATTCGAACGACTTGGCTATTTTCTGTTTCATCTTAATTTCTGCAAAATAAAATACACCTCTTGGAAAGGTCATTTTGATCTTGTGTTGAGGGTATTTGATATACTTCATTGTGTTCTTGTTTATACTTGAACTGAAGTTGAAGTTGGTGTTGTTTCTACTATACAGATTCTGCGTACTCGTAGAAGGAATATAACAAGTATAAGATCCTTCATATCCAGGAGAAGTTCCATAATCATTTAGGTTGCCAATATCAAGCACGTGATGAGATTCTCGTGTTGAAGGGTGGCTCCTGGAGAAGAATTGATGAACATCCTCGTGACAGTTTTTGCAGTTTGGTGCATGCCATGCAGTCTTTGGCATTTGTACATGCAGCATTTCATTGGATCATTATTTCTAAAAAAATTCTTCAGGTGGTTTCGTTTAGTATCTCAAATGAAGTGTACAGAGAGATACCCTTGTCAGAGGAAATAGTAAGCTCGTCGAAGGGCTATGGCAGTTTTAGCCTTAGTGTATTGGAAGGAATGCTTTGTTTTCATTCGATTATTTCTCAGAGGAAGAATACTCTTCAGTTATGGTTATTGAAAGAGTATGGTGTCAAGGGATCTTGGATGCCGTTGTTAACCATAGAAGATTCTTGGATTTTTAATGTCTCACCGACATACTGCAGGTTTGCAGATGGTGACGTGCTATTCTGGTGCGCGAATGTTGAAGCTAAAGAGAATGCATTTAGGACGTGCAATGGACCATTTAAATCATGGCCTCGATGTGATAACATTCAGGGTGGACATGCTTTTACAGAAAGTTTGATTTCTCCAAAATCACTTACTTATTTGTGTCTTATGTATGATTGAGGCACTTCTTTTTTCGTTCCTATTATCATGTTACAACTCTATTTGTTAGATGAAGAATCTCTGTTATGTTTTTTACCCACTGCCAATGTTCTTTCGTGAAAGTTACCACTGTATATTGTTAGCCAATTGATCAATGATCACTATATGTCTGACTTTTTGAGGCTTTCTTGTAGTAGAAAAAAAGATTTCATACCATGAGTTTACAAGTTTGATGAATGTAGAGCGCATCCAAAAGAATAGAACCAGTGAACGTCCAAGATGATCTGATGTCAAAAAGCTGAGAACATTATGGATAGTGAATGATTCTGACCTTCCATCAGGGTACTTTTTAACTAGAGAATCGTTTGATAGTAACTTTGTATAAACATGTGAAGAAGACAACGAGATTCAACAATTATATATTTTAAATTAGTTTGACCTTATAGACATGCGATGGAGGGGATTCAGATGAACTCCTTTCCGCATAAAGATCAGATGAGAATCCCAAAGATAACAATCGCGTGACAGTAACTTTGTATGACATTAGTATGAGATAAAACATGATGGTACAAGGTGTTCTTGAAATACGAGGTGAATGTTGAAAATGTTGTGTTGTCATTTCCTCATATAATTTGTCTTACCTTCAAACAACACAAATGCACCGGGCTGCCCTTTTATTTAATCCGTTAAAAGAAACACTAAATGAGTATTTACCATATTGTCAACTTAATGCAAGTACTTTCTGATTTACCTTGCTACAATTGTAATAGTCTTATGTCAATCTGGTACATGAATTCTTTTCCTCATAAGAATACAGTAAAAATCACTATTTTTCCATTAAAATTTCCCACCAAAAAAATATTTGAGTGGCTATATATTCCCACGTGTTTTGATTGAATTGGTGAAAAAAAGGGGAAAACAGTAATGTTTGCATACGAAAAAAATTCTAAAGCTTCTCAATAATTCAGTGAAAAGCTGTTTCCCGCTATGGTTCTCTTACTAAGCTGATTTGATAGAAAATGAGTGACAAAATCTATATTTATAATGTAAATTTTTTCATTACGATAGGAAAAACCTATATTTCTATGACTCCATTCCAGCAAAACTAGCCCCTCTCACAAAACAAAATTTTATCCTCACCTAAATTGTGGGATTTATCCTATTTATAATATATACTAGATGTCGAAGGCCCATGTCAGCACGGGCCCAATATATATTATTTTTTGATTTCAATTTATGTATCACAAAAAGAATTTAGACAATTATATTTTTAACATATTTTAGATATTTTAAGTTGTTAATTGTCATAATTTATAATATTTTTATGTAATTTTCAACAATATATATTACTCTCCTTGTTCAAACTTTTGTGACATTGATAGTCAATTATATTTTTAAAATAATTTAAATTTTTATTGAGATTTATAATACCTCTTTTTTGTCTCAATTTAAATGATACTGATATAATTTTGAGAGTTAATCAAATATTTTATATATTTAAAAAAATTTAAATTGTTAATTATTGTGATTTTTGTTTAATTTTTTTTTTTTTTTTGAAATATATACAACAACAACATACCCAGTGTATTCCCACATAGTGAGGGCTGGGGAGGGTAGAGTGTACGCAGACCATACCACTACCTCAGGTGAAGTAGAGAGACTGTTTTCGATAGACCCTCAGCTCAGGACTGATAACAATAGAACAAACACAAAACATATATGCATATAAACTCGTATAATATGCAAAATTAAACTACCACCGCTTGCCACGGGATAATACAAAAAATTATCTATCCTAAACCAAAGACAACACTCAACACCACGAACAAGAAATATCAGACACAAATCTATCAAGGATCCTCTACCCTAAACCGCCCCCTAACCCTCTACCCTAGTTCGTGTCTTCTACACTTTCCTATAAAGGGTCATGTCCTCCATAAGCTGTAACTGCTCCATATCATGCCTAATCACTTCCCTTCAATATTTCTTCGGCCTACCTCTACCCTGCCTAAAATCATCCATAGCCAGTGTCTCACACCTCTGCACTGGAGCATCAGAGCCCCTCTTCATCACGTGACCAAACCATCATAACCTCACTTCTCACATCTTATCCTTCACCGAAGTCACTTCCACCTTCTCCCGAATAATTTCATTCCTCACTCTATTTTTTTGGTATGTCCACACATCTATCGCAGCATCCTCATCTCCGCCACCTTCAACTTTTGAATGTAGGAGTTCTTAACTGGCCAACACTCCACTTCATACAACATAGTCGGTCGGACTACTACTTTGTAGAACTTACCTTTAAGCTTTAGGGGTACTTTCTTATCACATAAAACTTCCGAAGAGAGCCTCCATTTCAACCATCCTTCTTCAATATGATGCGTGATATCCTCGTCAATCTCACCATTATCCTGAATCATAGACCCCAGATACTTGAAACTCTCCCTCTTCTGAATGGCCTGAGAGTCCAACTTCACAACCACGTCAGCCTCCTGTGACACATCACTAAACTTAAACTCCAAGTACTCCGTCTTGGTCCTGATCAACCGAAATCCTTTAAACTCCAGAATCTGTCTCCAAATCTCCAACTTATCATTGACTCCTCCCCAAGTCTCATCAATCATAACCACATCATCAGCAAATAACATACACCAAGGCACCTCCCCTTGAATATGTCGCGTCAAAACATCCATCACCAAGGCAAATAAAAAAGGGCTAAGAGTTGATCCCTGGTGCAAACCTATAAAAATCGAAAAAGGCTCTGAATCTCCGCCTACCATCCTCACATGAGTCATCGCACCATCATACATTTCTTGAATTGACCTAGTGTACAACACAGGCACCCCTCTAGCCTCCAAGCACCTCCACAGAATCTCTCTGAGTACTCTGTCATATGCCTTCTCCAGATCAATAAACACCATGTGTAAATCCTTCTCCCTCTCCCAAAACTGCTCCACTAATCTCCTTACAAGGTTAATGGCCTCAGTAGTCGAGCCACTAGGCATGAAACCAAACTGATTCTCAAAGATAGTCACGATCCTTCTCAGCCGTAACTCAACCATCCTTTCCCAAACCTTATTAGTAAAACTCAATAGCTTAATAACTCTATAATTGTTGCAACTCTAGATATCTCCCTTGTTCTTATATAATGGAATCATCGTACTCTACCTCTAAGATTCAGGCGTCTTCGCCTCCCTAAAAATGATGTTAAACAACCTTGCCAACCACTCCAAACCTGCCCCACCTGTGCATTTCTAAAAATCTACTAGAATCCCATCAGGCCCCGCTGCCTACCCCTACACATCCTATGCATAGCCTCCTTGACCTTCTCAAATTTGATTCGCCTACAATAACCATAATCCCGACACTCCTCAGATTTTTCTAAATTCCCCAACACAAAACCTTTGTCCCCCTCGTCGTTCAAAAGTTTATGAAAATAGGACTACCACCTCTTTTTAATGAGGGAATCCTCAACCAACACTATACCATCCTCCCCCTTGATGTACTTCACTTGGTCAAGGTCACGAGCCCTCCGATCTCTATCTTTGCCAAGCCTAAACAACTTTTTATCCCACTTTTTCTTCTCTAAAGCCACATACAAGCTCTCAAAATATGCTGGCTTAGCCGCCGTTACCGCTAACTTACCTTATACTCCTCCTTATTAGTCTGTCTCCTTACATCCTTGCTCTCAACCAACTTGGCATAAGCAATCTTCTTCAACTCCACCTTCCTCTTAACCTCTTTGTCCACCACTAGTCACCTCGATGCATGCCAGATCAACCAATCGATACACCCAACACCTCTCTAGTGGTCTTCCGAATGTAACTGGTAGTCGTCTTTCACATACAATACGCATCCTCTCTACCTTCCCAAGCCCCCTACTCTTCAACTTCCCCCCTCCCCAACTCCAAAGCACTATCCAAAGTCAAGCTACCCTACTTAATCCTGGATCGAGCCTCCACACTTCTCTTCTTTCTGCCCTGATTGATTACCAAGTCCATTACCAACAACCTATGTTGAGTTGAAAGATTCTCGCTAGGTATGACTTTACAGTCCTTACATAGCGCTCTATCACCCTTCCTAAGGAGCAAAAAGTCAATCTGAGTCTTGGCCATCGAACTACAAAAAGTAATAAGGTGATCATCCTTATTCGAAAAGCTCAAATTCTCCATCCACAACCCAAAAGCCCTAGAAAAATCCAACAGAGAAGCTCATCCTTCATTCCTTTCCCCAAAATCAAAATCGTCATGCACATCATCATAGCCTCTCGACAAAGACCCAATATGCCCATTGAAATCTCCACCCACAAAAAGCTTCTCAGAGCTCAGAACGCCCCTCACCACCTCATCCAAAACCTCCCAAAATGCCTTCTTCTCCTCCTCATCCAAACCTACTTGCGGAGCGTTGAAACTAATAACGTTCATCGAAGACCCTCCAATGACTAACTTAATAGACATCAACCCATCACTAACTCTCTTAACCTCCTCTACCTGCTCCCTAAGTTCGTCACCCACTCATTCTCATGCCTTACACTACTCGAGTAACACAACTAATATCCAACCACATTTCTCGCCTTAGTGCCTACCCATTTAGTTTCCTAGACACACTATATACTAACCCTCTTTTTTCTAAAAAACTTCTTTAGCTCTATAGACTTACCTTGAAGCGTTCCTATGTTCCAGGACCCAACTCTCAACCTAGAAGCACCCTTGTCCCACCTAGCCCTACTCCCCCCGCCCCCAACCCCGAACCCGATCCTAGACCTGACCCCGACCTATGACATGACCCTATCCCACCATCTATCACCCTAGCCACTACTTAAGAGGATACAATAGAAGAAAATGAAGAAAAAGTAAACGAAAAACACCACGAGCAAAAGGGTACGACTAAAAACAGTTCAATAAGCAAACAAAACTAGCAGGCAGGCTTGATACACACAAGAAACAACAGGAACTATCCTACCCACCGTAAATAGGTATACTAATAAAGAACACCTACTAAATTATGGATACACCAAAATCAGTAATCCCACAGGAAATCAAGAAAAATCAGATAAGAAATCACGATAGAAAAAGAGATAGGAAGCCTACACCCAATAACTAGAGCGGGATAAACTAGAGAAGAATGAAACGAGTGCACCTGATACTGGGAGAAGACGTAGTGAAGGATTCTTTCTTGATCGTTTTTTTGAAATATATAACAAATTAATTTTTTAAAGATATTTTAAGCTATTAACTATATTGTAATTATAATACTTTTTATGTAGTTTTCAAATAATACATGAGAACTCCCATTGTCCAAACTTTTGTGGCTGTGATAGTTAATTTTATTTTCTTGTTATTCCAATTTAAGTGGCACTGATATAATTTCAACAATCAACCAAATATATTATATCTTTTAAAATTTTTAAATTGTTAATTATTGTGATATATATAATTTTTTTTACTTATTTGTTTGAATATATAACAAATTATTTCTTTTTAGATATTCTAAACTATTAAATATTTTAATTTATAATATTTTTATGTAATTTTCAGATAATATATGTTACTTTAGATATTTTAAGCTGTTAACTATTATAATTTATAATACTTTTTATGTAATTTTCAAATAATATATGTTACTCTGCGTGTCCAAAGTTTTGGTGCACTGATAGTCAATTATATATTTTTACATAATTTAATATTTTAGTTATTCTAATTACTTATGACATTTTTTAATTCCAATTTAAACGGCACAATGATTAGATGGTCATAATAATTAATTAGGAGTGATATAATAAAATCACAATTGAAGCAGCGAAACAGATATGTCTTAAATGACTTACAATAACTAATTAGAAATGATATAACAAAACTACTATAAAAATTACCTGTGGGATTTTTTTTTAAGTAGGCCTCATATAAGACATCAAGTTAATTTAACATTAAATATTATTAATTTTTTAATACTTGAATGACTTTATAATAATTTTTTAATAATTAGATGACTTATAATAATTATGAGGAGCAATATCATAAAATTACGGTTGAAGCAACTGAAACAGACATGTCATAAATGTTTATATTATTTTTTATTAAATATTATATTAATTTTTTAATATATAAATGACATATAAAAGTTAATTAGGAGTAATATAATAAACTCAGGTAGCAAACAGCTTAACCGTCGGCAAGCAGGACTACGGAAAGCTGCCAAAGCATATATCTTATATATATATATATATATATATATAGTAAAAACTAATTTAACTTAACTACGGTTATACACCAACCATTTTTTTTTTTAAAAAGACCCTCTTCATAAAAGTCAACAAGAATAAAATAAATAATTGTTCTCACGTGTTACCGATAACATTACCCATAAAGCAATTATTTTAGTAAGACATATAGGGACAAAATAAATTACATGAGCTAATTGAACTCCAGAAAATTATTAAATAAAAGTATCTGCTAAAGTCAAACTAAGTAAATTAGAGGACGTGTTGTAGAATATTGAATCCGAACTCATAATTAATTCCTTTCTATATTTCTATATTATAGAAACACCAGTTTCGACACATATATTTGCCAAACATCTCTACAGAGCCCATATATCTTTCCTTCAGAGCAAGGTGAATTGTTTCAATTTTGTCACTTTTTGAATTTTCTGTTGAATCAGATTTTTGTGAAAGATTATTTCATACTATGCCATTTTCATTCTTTGATTATCGTTTTTCTTGTATTTTGGATTGTATTTTCTGAGTTTTACCTGAAGTTTCTTGATTCTAAAAAGACAAAGATTCAATTCGATTATTCTATTTTTAGGTAGATTAGATTGGTTGCTTGGGGTTTAATGGAAGAAGAAGACAAAATTATTTTTTCTTATTTCTACTTAGATTGGAGAAACTTTAAAATTAAGTATTACTTTATGTTGGAGGTGGTAATTGAAGAAGACCCAATTCGTTCACTTACGTTAATTTTTTTGGACGTAACTGAAATTTTGTGGGATATATTGACTTCTTGGTTTCATGTTGTCCCCAAATTTCACTTTATGTGCTTAAATAGGACATGTTGTTGTTGTCATCATAGATTTGATAATAAAGGATGTCGAAACATGAAAATGGATTTGAAAAATAACTTGGTAACAGTAATTAAAACAATTGATGTGAAATCCTTGGCAGAATCACTGAAAGACGTTAAAATTTTAACCGTGAATGACTAGGCGTTGTTTACCGGAGAAGCAGAAAGGTGACTTGAGACTATTTGTATCATGCTACGGAGAAAATTCAAATGCTAGCAGTGTTCTGTGAACAATTCTGGTAAGTGCTTAGAAACTTTTCTAGAAGTATTAGTGTAAGTAATTGCAAATACTCAAATGATTGATTGCTTATATCTTTCTTTTTTCTCATCTTTGTCTCCGCAAAACCTAATTCCAATTATAAAGTTAAAATCTTTTTCAGTTTTTCTCGGATATTTATTTATTTTCCTGTAATTTGATTTCTTTTGGGGGTTTTTAAATTAAGACTGATTTCAAGAAGATATTAAGGAAGGATCTTTGTATTCTTTATAAAGTCTATACACTTATTATACCCTTCCAGTTATGTTGTTATGCTGATTTATTATTATATAGTGTGGATTTGGATATTGTTTCTGCACATGCTTATTTTTTAATGTTCGCAAATCGCTAATTTTAGTTTGAATGTGTTTATGGATTGCTAAGCTTTATTATTTAGTAATTTTTTGATGTGGTCTTACCATTTGCAGTAAAATCCAATTGAAATTAACTGTCGCGAATCAGACTACTAAGGAATCATAGAGAGATTCAACTGAAACAAGAGGAGAAATAGCTAAGCTACTAGAGACTGGTCAGGAAGCTACTACTAGAATTCGGGTATAAACTAATCATGTTTTGCTTAAATTCCTCAATCAATGCTAATATCATTTTTGCAACGCTCTATGTACGCATTTATATACTGAAAGGTCACCAAGTATTTTGATAGATGATTTTACAGTGCTATGAACTTGGTTCTGTTGTTTGCTTATTTAGTGAGAGAAGAGAGAATGATGGCAACATAGGAGATAGCCGAGCTATTCTGTCAGCTAATACATGTTCCGTCTTTCAAGTACTGAAGCACAAAGATAATGAGTTATCTCTGTTGTGTTGATGTTTTGGACCAAAAACACGAACGCATACATTTATTCTCGCCCGAATATAGATTCTGGTTGGGTTTCTATCTCTGGATTGACCCGAACAACTCCAAAATTTCCTCTCTTCTCAATAACCTAACCCCCATTTAAATTGCCCTAACCCCCCGAAATAAATTAACTCTCCATTTTTCTTCGGCCAATCACCGGTACAAAATCCTTCGACTTCCTTGCCAGTAAACTAGTCACACCGAAAAAACAAAAATCTATCACCCAATGGAAAATAGGTTGAGGAAAGTCATCGTATATTTTTCTCATCGAAATGAGTCACTGAGTCGACTTGGATAACTTGAGAAAGTCGGACCTAAAATGATCTCTGTGTTTATTTTTCTGAAAATTGATGCGTTTGCAGCTTACTTTGCTTTTTTTTTTGTGTGTGTGTGCTAATGCAGTTTGGGGAGTTTGCTAGCTGAGCTGAAAGTTGACAAGAGTAGCAAAGAGTGAATTTTGTGAGGGGAGTGAGCTTGAGTTCTCCTCATTCCTACTGATCACGGTTACTGCTTGCTTGAGAGTGTAAGTCTTCATTATTTTTCCTTTTCTTTTGGAGTACATATGCATTGTTGGTGGATACATTTTTTGCTGCTGCATATCCTAATACTTCTTTACTTAATAGTGCGATGTTAATCATCTTTCACAATTTTATTTTGTGATCTAACATAGCTCTCAAGTGACTTTTATGATTTTAAGTACTCAGTCTGATGGGAATTTAGAGGCATGTTAAGTTCCATTCAATATGGTGAAGTTGTCCATTAAGATTCAATGTAATCTCCACTGCAGTTGTTTAGAGGCATCTCTATGTACTTGCAAGCCCTTGAGATGATAAAACACGAAAATGATTAAAAAGAATTCATTTTCATGTTAAGTGTCGGTCTGATTTTTACTGGCCACTAGATAACTGTGAAATACTGTGACCTTTACAAAACTGACCTCCGCTTTTTATCCTACTTTTTGAGAGGCTTGATATTATTTGCACTACATGAGACATAAACACATTTCAATTTCAAGTCCTAATAGTATGCTCTTTCAAAAGAAGTTTCAAAGTGAAATTAACAAATTTCTCATTTCTTCCTGCCTTGATATTGCATAGAGACAACTCTAGTAAAATTTGTAAATTCTTGAAAGAGTGTTTAAAGTTGTTTATACCCTCTCTCGATCTCTGTCTTTAATTCAAGATTGATAATAGAAGGAGAACTTAAGAGTTGGAAATTTTATCCTTTGATTTCTGAGTTGCTTCATATTTTATGATATTGCAGTTTAGAGGTGTTACTTTTGATTGGTTGCATTGGCCACAAGCTCATCAGTCATTCTGCCATTGAGTATAGATAAAATCACTTGATGTGAAAAAAGACATTGATTTGTTGAAGTTGCACGCACACTCCACATCTCTACAATACTTTTGAAGAAAGGTGTAGGGAGAGGTCTCACACCATTAACCATAACTAACATCATGTGTCGAGAAACCTTGAACAAAGAATCTTTGATCGAGGAGATTGTTCAAGAAGCACTGGACTTCGTACTTCTTAGATCCAAGTAAAGATGCATTCCTTGAGACCATCTAACATGTCACGTATCACCGCCTTGATGAAGTTGCCTGTTAACATTGGCATATAGGTGAACATAGGAGGAGAGTCTGCAGACACCTTTCGTTTGAATGCATCAACTTCTAGAGAATATCCTGATTCATTGTTTTCAATTGATTTTTGCAGTTAACTGGAAATGACTAGCTAGGTTGTGACCAAGTTTGTCAATTGTCAAAAACTGTAAAGATTGTTTGTTGTTCAGCTTTCTATGTTGGATTAACTTAAAGTAACAATAGCCTTTTCCTCAAATAATGTTTTATGTTATGAGTATTAATTTGAAGAAACAATATTCTCTCTTAAATAATGCTTTATGTTATCGTTTTATTTATAAAAATGTTTACAGGAGTTGAGGTTGTTAACACCAAACTTGTTGGAAAATTGACATTGGGTCAATGTAGCTTATATATACTCAAAATATTTTAATATTAGGCCCGTGCTGACACAGGCCATGCTTCTCTAGTTCTGAATACACAAACGAGTCATTTATTTGCAAACATCAAAAAAAAAAAAAAATACTACATAAAACCCAAATATTACATTAACTAAATACAGATTACGCATTAATAGAATAAACGAAGTACCAAACTATATATCTTTCTGAAGTACGTTGCTTCCTTATCCCTCTGCCACAAATTAAAATAACATTAGTGTCAAAAAAGAAAAATCAATTTACATAGGGGTAATTGACTTTTTCCAAAACACAATTAATTAAGTTATATATTAGGATTGTTTTTTTTTTTTGGGGGGGGGGGTTGTTGTGGGTGGGGTGTGGGGGGTGTGGAAGCAAGGCAATAAAAGTCTTTATAATACAATTATTTTAAGAAAACACGTCCAAACTAACGATGGCTAATATTTTTGTAAATCCGATTTAAGTCGATAAATTAATCGAGATACATGCAATCTGACGTGGACACAACTGGTATTAAAAAGAAATAGAACGTTTTGACGTTTGTATTACCAAAACTCTTTGTAAATTCCTTTACTTTCAATCAGACTAAGAAATACTCGTCAGCCCTTTTATGTCCTAGAATACTTCTATGACCATTTATTCCAATCTTTTTTCAAAGTGAAATTAAAGTAATACGTCAAGATATATATTTTTAATTTCTAGAAAGTAAGAAATATTCTTACAAATATACCGTTAATTAAATAGTTATATCTAAAAGAGTGTTTTGATTAAATAAAAATTCACTTATACAAATAGGGATACCTTTGGAAAAAAGTAATTAACATCTTCTTAATTACGTGAAACACAACTTATTTTGGATCAAAATAAAAAGGTACGTAAAAACATGACTCAATATGGGAGTAACATGTAACCTAAAATCCTCTTTTTATTGTCTTGTAAACAAACAAAATTTAAAGTTGATGACTTGATGTGTTATCCTATACCGATTTTAAATTTATATTATGAGTAATAACAGAATTCACAATCAAGTATTTATAAATATTTAATAAATTAAACTATGACAAAAAGGGATTTGAACTATATATGATCAATTTCATTTGTAACAAATCAAATAAAGAGCTAGGAACTTCTATTTGTACCTAGTAAAAAGTTTTTAGTTTGTGAAATATTACACTATTAAAAAGCTATCAAATTCACGTGACTTCAGCTAGTCTAATATAATACCTGAGAATTTTGACATCCTTCTTAGTTAGACGTCCTCAACCGAGACGTCGACAGATGGATTAATGACCGGTGCCGGTGCCGGAGAAGCTTCATGTTCACTGGAATTAATATTGACACGACTGTTCCGACGCCGGCACCGGCATATGATAGTGTGCAAGCACCACCATACTATGCTTACAATAGTAGATATAAAGGCAAATTTGAGAGCTAACTTAATTGTAATGTGGATGTTCATGAAATACTCCATGATATATAGTTTAAAGCTTAATAAGTGACTTTATAGCAGTTTAAGAATGTTGATTTGATGTATTAACGGAAAATCTAATATTTAAAAGTTATATTCTACAGAAAAGATGGAAAGTAAAATGAAAAACTATATATAATTTGAACATACGGGTTCGTTTTAGGAGTGTTGTGGGATAAGGTGGAAATACGTCGCATGGTTAAGTCCGAGATTAAATTTATACTTTGCTTAAAAGTATAAATATATTCTTACATTCAACTAAACAAAAAACAAATTTAATTACTAGAAAAATTTATATCCTTAACCAAACAAAATATAAATTTAATTTTAAGTTTAATATTAAAATTGTAATCCCGAGATAATTTAATTCAGATCAAAATACCCATATAGTCCGCAGAATCAATCAACATGGAATTAATTAAAAAGATAGGCAGGTCCCATTCTTGCCCTACTCTGTCGTCATACGTGAAATATTTTATGGATTATGATTCATGGATAGTTAAACTTAAGTGTCTCATGGATTATAATCGGTGGTGGAGATGTGAATAAAAGAACTAATAGAAGGGGTTCAACATCTGTTATATATACATGAAAAATAATTTTAAACTTGTATAAATAATATTATTTTTCACTGAAGGGAATTCAAATGAACCCTTCACTGTTAGCTAGCTCCGCCCTTGATTATAATAATACGTGAAACTTTATTATAAAGTTGAAGGTATTCTGAAATGATCTCAGTTTTGAAGTCATTGTTGTGACATTGATTATGATTGACCTAAGTGCAAAAGATTCAAATTAGCTTAAGGGGGTAATTTGTTACGAATTCATGACTCAAAATCTCAAATACACATTTCCTAATATTTGGACTTTGATGCTGCACTACAACTACAATAATGAATGAAGTCGCATGCATCTTAAATTTTCTACTACTAATATATTAAGGATAATTAGCAAAATAGTTAAACTTAAAGAGTTATTCACAAAAGTTCACTTTAACTTTAAATTAAATAACAAAATATATCGAGGTCACGTGTATCTCTTTGGGGTCATGTTTATCTTAGGATTTACGTGTATCTCAAATACACAGACTCGCATGTATTTGAGATTGTGCATCTAGTATTGTATATCTAATATTGTGTATCTAAGGCTGAGATACATCGATACACATTAATTGGGTAAGATAAACGGTTAGAGACCTACCACCGCCGTTGCGGGAATTCCATGGATCTCGTCGGAGTTCCATGAATTCGCCGTAAAATCCATGTATCTCGTCGGAATTTCATGAATCCCGTCTTAAAATTCATGGATCTGACCAAAATTTAATGGATCTCATCGAAAAATTCATGAATCTGGCCGGAATTCCATGAATCTAGCCGGAAAATTCATATATCTCGCAGAAAAATCTTTGAATCTCATTGGAATTATATGGATCTCGCTAAAAAATCCACGAATCTCGCTGGAATTCCATGGATACATGAGATTTTTTACTTGTATATTCTAAATACACGCAACTTTTTGCTGGTGTGATATGGTATGTCTTATAATTATTGACCAAATTTTCAATATGTTTTGCAGTTATTGGTCAAAGCTCTTATATTTTTGTTATTAATTTGCCCATATTTAATCGAATCGAGTTGGCAACGCAATTAATTTAATCAGTTAGTTGTAAGTTGATCCAAAACAAAATCTCATGAATGGCTGAAGTCAGCCTAATTGAGGACATCAGCAGAATCCAATTATCATAACAAAAAAGCTTATAAATTTCTAAGTTTGAGAGTGAATGGGACAAAAGTATAAGACAAAACAAACTGAGTCAGCAGCTGAATCCCATAAAAGCTCGTGTTTTTCTTTCTAAGTTTCAAAGTTTGGAGAAAACTAGTGGGGGTGTTTTTTTTTTGGTTTGGTTTGGTTTTTCAAGGTATCTCAGCCTGACAGGTCAAAAACTAATTCTTCGTGGATTTGAGCTTCATATAAAGGTTTGTCGTTGGCCAATTGGTTGTTGCATACACAAGACGGGAATCGAACCCCCGACACTTACTTAAGCGATTTAGTGAGCTAACCACTAGGCCAACCAAGCTTGGTTAACTAGTGGGGGTGTTGTTCGTGCTGTGCACGGTAACAATCTATGATATTTTCGTTTCAACTGCTTCTACCCGTAATTTTACTATATTATTCTTAATTAATTATTATAAATTATTTATACATTCAAAAATTAATAATATTTAATATAAAAAATAAATAATCATTTATAACATGTCTACTTCAGCTGCTTCAAGTCGTGATTTTGCTATATCACCCCTAATTAATTATTATAAATCATTAGCATATTAAAAAATAATAATATGTAATAAAAAAAGAAAATAATCATTTATGACATGTCTGTTTCAGCTGCTTCTACCTGTGATTTTAGTATATCATTCCAAATTAATTTTTATAAGTCATTACTTATTAGAAAATTAATAATATTTAGTAAGAAAAATAAAAATAGACATTTATGACATGTTTGTTTTAGCTGCTCAAACCGCTATTTTACTATATCACCTTAATTAATTATTATAAGTCATTTAAGTATTAAAAATTAATAATATTTAATAAGAAAAATAAAATAGACATAAAATGATAAATTAACTCTTGATGTTTTATATTAACTTGGCATTTTATATGAGACTCACTTAGAATTTTTTCACAAGTGTTTTCTTATAGAAATTTTGTTATATCACTTGTAATTAGTTATTTTGAGTCATTTAAGAGATGTATGCTTCGCTACTTCAATCGTAATATTTGGTTGACTCTCGAAATTATATCGGTGTCACTTAAATATAAATAAAAAAAAAGTATTATAAATCACAATAATTAAAAAACTTAAATTATTTTTAAAAGTATAACTGACTATCAACGCCACAAAAGTTTGGACAAGGAGAGAGTATTATAAATTACAATAGCTAATAACTTAAAATATCTACAGAAATATATTAAAAATATAATTGATTATCTAAATTTTATTTATGTCACATAAATTGAGACCAAATGAATACATACAAAATACTATAAATCACAATAATTAACAACTTAAAAAATTTAAAAGATATAAATATTTGATGGACTCTCAAAATTATACCAGTGTCACTTAAATTAGAATGAAAGAAAAAAATATTATAAATCACAATAATTAAAAGCTTAAATTATTTTAAAGATATAATTGACTTTCAATACCATAAAAAGTTCGGATAAGGAGAGTGACATATATTAATTGTAAATTACATGAAAAATATTATAAATTAACAGTTTAAAATGTCTAAAAAAATCATTTTGTTATATATTTTAAAAGAATATGTAAAAACGACATATAATAAATTTAATTGATTCGTCAAATACTATCACACTCACATATTTTGGGACAGAGGGAGTAACATATATTAGTTGAAAAATAATAGAAAGTACTATAAAACCATAATTAAAAAATCAAAATGTGTAGAAGCTTTATATAAAAATATTAGTTCTCTCTAAATTTTATCAATGCATATAAATTGAAATAGAAACAACAAAATATATTATCTGATAATTATGTTAAGGGATTATAAATGATAATAATTAACAACTTAAAATATTTAAAAACAACATGATAATTTAAAAATTATATTAAAAATTTGAGATAATACCCAATTAACCCCTTGAACTATACCCAAAATGGCTATGACATGGCTCAACTTAAAGGGGGTCCTATTCCTCCCTTGAACTAATTAAAAATATAATTTTAACACCCTTAGAGCCTATAAGTCATTTAGGTATTAAGAAATTAATAATATTTAATAAATAATAAAATAGATATAAATGATAAATCAATTCTTGATGTTTTAAATTAATATTACATTTTATATGAGACTTATTTAAAAAAATTCACAAGTATGTTTGCTCCATGATTTTGGTATATTACCCCTAATTAATTATTGTAAGACATTTACATATAAGAAAATTAATAGTATTTAATAAAAAAAATAAAAAAATAGACATTTATGACATGTCTACTTCAGTTGCTTTAACAGTAATTTTACTATATCACTCCTAATTAATTATTTCGAAAGTCAACCAAATATCACGATTGAAGTAGCGGAGCAAACTCGTCTTAAATGACTCGTAATAACTAATTAGAAGTGATATAACAAAATTACTATAAAAATACTTGTGAAAAAAATTTATTGGACCTCATATAAGATGTCAATTAGTAAAATTATGATAAAAATAGCTGAAATAGACATGTCATAAATATCTATTTTTTATTTTTTAATTAGATATTATTAATTTTTTAATACGCAAATCACATATAATAATTAATTAGGAGTGATATTATAAAATTACAGAGCAAGCAGCAGCTGAAGCAGACAACCGCTAGCTGCCTGCCACTCACACTTATATATAATAGTTAATAGTAGTAATATAGAAGAGCCTTGGAAGCAGGTGATGGTCGTCATGCCTGCTTCCAAGGGCAAAAGGATCTTTTCCCAATAATACCTGATGCTCCACCGCCTCATTCATCTCTCACTGCATCTATTCCCATCCCTTACTTACTCCAACGCCTCATCCATCTCTCAGTCTGTCTATTGTCATCCCCTTCATCAAATCTTTACTTTTGTAGTTATTTTTTTTGGTTGGTAATTCCGCTTCTCTGTGCTGCAGCTATTGCTATCGCTTTTGTGGAAAATTGTGTTCCTCAAGCTTCCGTTCAGGTTAATAATAAATTTGACTTCGATTTGATTTCGATTAAATATATAAATCATTTTCGTTTTGCTTTGATTTGAATTTAGTTACAATCTTGTTAGAAATTTTAGAATGATTTTGTTTTTCAGTTTGATCTAATTCATTTTAGGAATTTGAAAGTCACTTCGACTTGAATTTGTTTGTGTTTCATTTGATCTAAATCATTTTAGGAATTTGAAAATCAATGCGAATTGAATTTAGTTATATTTTTTCAATAGGAATTTTGATATTATTTTGTGCTTTACTTTGATCTAAATCTAGTTATATATGTATTTTTGGGAGTTTTACTTTGAGTTGAAGCTGATTATAGCTTTTTTTGTTTTTAGTTCGTCGAAATTGTAAATCATTTTGCTGTTTTCATTTTGATTTGGATCTGGTTGTGTTTTTTGTTCTTTTTTTTAAATTTATAGATCGTGATTGATATTTTTGAGCTTAGGTTAACTTAATTTTAGTTTTTTACTGAGATTCATAGATTCATACATGACAGAGCTTTTGTATAGTATTTGTTTCTTGCATTAAGAATAGAGATTGTATTTCGGTTATCGCACTATATTGGTTACTGTTCTGTTATTAGTTGCATGCCTACTTTTCATAGTACTTATTTTGATTTGTTGTACTTAAGCTGAGGGTAATCTGGAAACAGCCTTTCTAACTGCAAGAGGTAAGGATAAGGGTGAGGTCTGCATGTACTTTACCCTTCCCGGACCTCACGTGTGAAATTTCACTAGGTATGTTGTTGTTGCATTGAGAACAGAGATGTGTATTGCATTTAACAAAGAGTGATGTTTAGCATATTTGGTGTGAAATTATAATCGTTATAATTGTTGTCTCCACTGTTTGAATTTGGGCATCCTGTATAGCAAATAGCAGGGGCGGATGCAGGATTTTCAGTGAGGGGGTTCAATAATACATATACGGACTAGTCGAAGGGGGTTCAACCTCTACTATTTATACATAATTTTTTTTTTACCATGTAAAAATAGTATAATTTTCCGACGAAGGGGGTTCGGATGAACCCCTGGAATGCATGTACATCCTCCACTGGCAAATAGTAGAACTTTTCCCGAGAAATGTACAGAAAATTATGATAATAGGTTAAGATTTACTCTTTGGATGAAAGTTCATTAAAAGAGAAGTTTTATTGTGGGAAAAGTTAGCGTTAGTATTCTCTGCCTTCTGCTGGAAATTGGTGTGACAGTATGACATGCAGTTTCCAGGGAAGTTCATCCACCTCGCAGTCTACAAGGGAAAGGCTGAGATCGTTAGAACGCAAAAGTAATCTTGATTTGGTATGTAGCAGCTTTGTTTTGTGGTGTATTTTGGGGACTTGAGAGATTTTCAAAATGGTAATGTAACCAGTGGAGAAGAGGAGGACCAGATGGGTATTGGATCCCCTCTGTTTGTTTCGAAAATCAAAGATGTGTCTCTTTGTGTGAGGTTCTATTATATTTTTTTTCAGCATTTGCATTTTTATGATGATAAGTATACCCTGCGTTGTCTTACGAGTAGGTTTGAGGAGAGTAAAATGTAATTGATATTTAAAGTTTCTTCCTGTAGCTGGGTTATATGCTATTTTTTCTATGGTTTATTATATGCTAAGAGTTTCCAAACAAATTGAAAAGTGAAACCTTTCTTCCAGGTATATTAGTTTCAGTGAATTCGGGGCCTTTTAGCATTTTCTTTGTTTTCCTTTCTTACGTTAAGTGGTATGACTCGACAAAGGTAAAATGATGAAAAGAATCGTACAAGTGAGAGATTCCTGATAAAAAGTTGATAACTGCATGAAAATATTTTGTAGAAGTCTTTTTTCGTGCATAGCTCTTTGAGTTAGCTTTCCTGCTTCTCTGTATACTTTCTTACTAGGAAAACGTCAACCATGGAGAGCTTTTGGTTATATGGCCCACCTGGAACAGGAAAGTCATACCTAGCAAAAGTTGTTGCGACAGAAGCAGATTCAACTTTTTCCAGATAAGACATAACTGGTGTCCGAGATTCAGGTTCTTCTGCGTTTTATTAAATGAAAAAGATTATATGTATTATCGAAATCTTCTTTAACAAATGTACTACCGACTATTGGAGATTAAATGATAGAATAGAGCAGATAAGGGACATAACACGATTTTTATTTTGTTAACAAAAGAATATTATGAGTTGAAGATTGGAGGATTTCTTGCTACTAAAATTGGTATTCAGGAACTACTTGTTAAATAATGAATAATTCTGGATGATGGACAATGTATTTTTCACTCGTGAAATACTTGATACATCTTCTCTTGATGAACTTTACTTCAGGGGTCATGTAGTTTTGATTATTGTGTAATTGTATGTTCAACCAATATGGTCTGTAGAATCTAAGTTGCAACTTGTTTTATATTTACTTTTAAAATTTATTGGTGTTATTGGTACTTTTTCATATGTAATTGATAAGCAACTACTTCGTTGTACTCTTGAACTTGCAAGAGGTAAGAATTGTTCGATAATTTCAGTTTTGTTGTCAAAGATGTAATTGAAGTCCGTCTTTATGATGAATCTGTTATAGCTTTTAGATGAATTTGTTGCAGCTATATTACACTTAATGTAAGTTGCAAGTGTCATTGAAAGAATGTGTGATTTCCACACAAAATGGGTTTCAGAGAAGACAATGTGCGCAATCCATACCGCTACTTCAAAGATGAGGTAAACAGGCTGTTTTTGAAAAAACCTTATATAACGTATTTGATTTCTATAATGAGTTTTAATACTTTTTACCGAATTAAATTTGCAATGTACAGATGCTCAGGTTAATTTCTCTTTTACTATTTTCTCACTCTATATATGTGTGTCATGTTCCACATCTGCAAACCACCCTTTATTTAGAACCCTTTGAATCCTATATTTAAACTATAGTTTCTTGTTGTACCTCTTTGATCCATAAGAGTTTATTTTATTAAGCAACAAGCAGTAGGATGTAAATTGAACAGTATTTTCATTTTCTGATAGGCACTTTGAAAATTGTTACTATGTGTAGATGTTTATTTTGCTGGTATTTTTCACTTCACTCTTGAAATCGTGCATGAGTGTCTAAGTTATACTATAATTGCGTGACTATTATTAAGGTCAGTAATCAAAAAGAGTACAAGAACTAAATAAAGTGAGAGCTCAAGCCGCACTTGCATCACATGTTATTTCTGCCGCCATACCTGCTGATGGATCTTTGTGGCTTTGGGGAAGTTCTAAGTGTGGGCAACTTGACCTTAGCAAAGAAATATCAATGCTGATATGCTATAATAATAACTGTTTAGAATTTTCTTTTTTTCCTAAGTGTAGTTGTCAATTCATATGGTATTGGCAAATGGCAGATCTCATTGGATTGGGGTCATGCTCTCGCGCTAGCTAAGAGGAACTTACTGAAACTCACTTGATGGATTTTCTCAAGCGATTATGGTATATACTTGTGTGATACAAATAATAGCTACATCATTATTATTGGGCCCGCTCTAGCGCGGGGTTCGCCATCTAGTATTTGTGTGTGTGGTAAAGCAAGCAGGACATGATTGTCTTGCCAGCTTACCCACCATTGCAGTTATGTGTTGTACTAAAAACAATGTGAATTGTGCCTCAGAAAAATAAAGGAAAAGTGTTAATTTAATAATTTAAACTTATCTCTTTCTATAAATCATTAACATATTAAAAAACTAATAAAACGTAATAAAAAAAATTATGAAATATTTGTTTCAGCTGTTTCTACCCGTAATTTTAATATATCATCCTAAATTAATTTTTATAAGTCATTTACTTATTACAAAATTAATAATATTTAGTAAGAAAAATAAAAATAGACATTTATGACATGTTTGTTTTAGTTGTTTAAACTGCTATTTTACTATATCACTCGAATTAATTATTATAAGTCATTTAAATGTTAAAAATTAATAATATTTAATAAGAAAAATAAAGTAGACATAAAATGATAAATTAACTCTTGATGTTTTATATTAACTTGGCGTTTTCTATGAGATCCACTTAAATTTTTTTCACAAGTATTTTTTATAAAAAATTTGTTATAGCACTTCCAATTAATTATTATGAGTCATTTAAGACACTTCTGGTTTGCTACTTCAATCGTAATATTTGATTGACTTTCGAAATTATGTAAGTGTCACTTAAATCTAAAAAAAAATAAAAAATTATAAATCACAATAATTAAATACTTAAATTATTTTTAAAAATATAATTGACAACCAACGCTACAAAAGTTTGGACAAGGAAAGAGTATTATAAATTACAATAACTAATAGCTTAAAATATCTAAAATAATTTATTGAAAATATAATTGATTATCTAAATTTTATTTATATCACATAAATTGAGACCAAATGAATACATAAAAATACTATAAACCACAATAATTAACAACTTAAAAAAAATTAAAAATTAAAAATATTTGAAGGATCTCAAAATTATAGCAATGTCACTTAAATTGGAATGGAAGAAAAAATATTATAAATCACATTAATTAAAAACTTAAATTATTTTAAATATATAATTGACTATCAATACCATAAAAGTTTTGATAAGGAGAGTGACATATATTAATTGTAAATTACATGAAAAATATTATAAATTATAATAGTTAACATTTTAAAATGTTTAAAATAATTAATCTATTATATATTTTAAAAGACTACGTAAAAATATTATAAATCACAATAATTAACAATTTACAAAATTTAAAAGATGTAAAACTTAAATTATTTAACGACATATAAAAAATTTAATTGATTCGTTAAATACTATCACACTCATGTATATTGGGACAGAGAGGTAACATATATTGTTTGAAAAATAGTAGAAGTACTATAAGTTACAATAATTAAAAAATTAAAAGGGAAAAGGCATCGTTTCCACTCCAAACTATACCCGAAAAGTCTAAGCCACACCTAAACTATACTAGTGACCTATTACACACCTAAACTATAAAAAAGTGAAACCATTTACACCCTAGATCTGACGTGGAAATAAAATTAAATTAAAAAGAAAAAAAGGCGCGTCTACAGCCAAAATTATTCTTTAAAACTCCCACCCCAGCACCCAGCCCCACACAAATTCTCTCTTCTTCAACCCCATTCTTAATTTTTTTTCTATTTCTCTCTCAATCTTCTTTCTTCTTCAATTTCTTTTAATTCACAACCACTGCTCCTTGTGGTTGACGAAAATGATTTTTCCATAGTAGTTTTTGTAGAGAAAAAGAGAAGTTGAATCAGCGTGTTGAAGTGAGAAGAAGTTTCACCGGATGCAGTTGAACTATTGCTTGCTAAATTAAATTCATCTTGTTGATGTACTTTCAAATTAATCTGTTCATGGGATAAGAAGTTCAATTCAATTTGGTGATACTTGTACTTTCAAAATTCTTTACTCATCTTGTTGAAAATCTTTGAAATTTAAAAAAAAAAAGTCGATCAAAATTTTTCTTTGATGAGACTTGTAAAGATTTGAGAAAACTTATTGGAGAAAAAAAAGAAGAATATGACATTGAATTTGAATAAAGTTGTTGTTTGGGTGTATTGATTTTATATCAACAATGGAAGAAGAAGATGACATTATGGTCATTGGGAAATTGAAGAAAAAGAAGAAGATAGTTTTGGACATTGAAGAAATTGAAGAAAAAGAAGAAGAAGATGATATTGAATTTGAATGAAGTTGTTGCTTTGGTGTATTGATTTTATATCATCTTCCCGTTAAGAATATGATCCCGTTAATTTTTTTTTTTTTTTTGGTAATTGAAGAAAAAGAAGAAGATGGTTTTGGACATTGAAGAATTTATTGAAAAAAAAGAAGAAGAAGAAGGTTTTGGACATTGAAGAAGATGATTTTGGACATTGAAGAATACCTGCACTTCCATGGTTTTGGACATTGAAGGAAAAAACATAATTATTTAAATAAAAAAAAATTATGAAGAAGAAAGAAAGAAAGAAAGAAAAAGGATTTAAATTAAAAAGAAGAAAGAAAAAAGAAGAATTTATGAAAATAATAAATTTATTATTTTTTCGGATGATGCTGACGTGGCGCTGACATGGTGCTGATGTGGCGCTGATGTGGCAGCGCGTGTAAAACACCACACCACATGCAAGTGGTGCAATGCCTGACAGGGTGTAAAAAGTATCACTTTTTTATAGTTAAGGTGTGTAATAGGTCACTAGTATAGTTTAGGTGTGGCTTAGACTTTTCGGGTATAGTTTGGGGTGGAAACGATGCCTTTTTCCAAATTAAAATATGTAGAAACTTTATATAAAAAATTTAGTTGACTCTCTAAATTTGCATATAAATTGAAATAGAAACAACAAAATATGTTATCTGAAAATTATGTAAATTATAAATTACAATAATTAACAACTTAAAATATTTAAAAACAACACGACAATTAAAAAATTATATTAAAAATTTCATTGTCTTTTCAAATTTCATTGGTGTTGCATAAATTGAAATAACAAAAGTAACATATATTTATCTATAAAATTATAAAGTATTATACATCATAATAATTAATAACTTAAAATATTTAAAAATCATTCAAAAAATTTAATTAACTCTTAAAAATTTAATGATATCACATAAATTAAGATTAAAAAAAAAATCTATGTTGGGCCCGTGCATGCACGGGCACTATGCATCTAGTCTCACCCATATAGAGGAAGGAAAATATGGGAATGACTACTTGAAAAATAATCTTTGAGAGAAAAGACATAAAATAATCGCTGAAATTGTCTCAAATTTACAAAAACATATTTAAATTTTGCAAATGACCTATTACATCACAAAACTTATACAAATCCTTGTAAATAAATTATTTTGAACAATTTTCTCATCAACCCTACATTATAAAAAGGCGCGTGTTGAATAATGTTTTTAATTAATTAATTAAAATAAATATTTAATAAAGGTCGGGTTTAACCATAACTCAACCCGAAACCCATCAGCCCCCCCCCCCCACCCCCCTCCCCTTTAATTTGATATTTTTTTCTTCTTTGATTTTTTTCTCTCTTTTTTCTCACTTTACTCTTTTTTTTCTTGTCGACTGAAATGATACTTTCAAAGGGGGAGATTGGACGTATAGTGTAGGTAAATTATGAATTTGACATTACTTAAATTTTTTCCCTCAAAACCTAATCAGAAAATAGAAATTGATTTCAAAAATTTTAAGCAAATTAAGATGAAATTAAAGTTTCAAAGACTAGAAAGTAAGAAAAAATTAGAACATACATGAAAAAATCTTAAGAAAAAAATTAGAACATAAATGAAAAAATCTTACCTTTTAAGGCTGATGTCGTTGATAAAATATTGAGAAGAGAGTGATTTTTTTTTTTTAAATCAAGCTCCAACAGCTATAATAATGGAGGTCAGTTTTTTAATTGATGGTTGTAGCCAATTTTCTTCATACACGCGCGTCATATGCGTGATCACACGCATAGGCTCAAAATCGTTTAAAATGATCTATTTAAAGTATAAGATAATGATTTTCACCCCCTAACTTTGATTAAAAAATCAAACTCCCCCCTCAACATTGAACAATAATCATACTCCCTCTTTATATCATGCAATGTCCATTTTGTCCTTATAATTTTAATTCTATATTTATGTAATATCTTTTTATATTATATGTAATGAATATTTTTTTAACATGGATATTTGTAGCATTTTATTTAAGTTTATTAACTGTATATGCAAATTAATACGTTTTATAAATTTATCACAAAATTTAATGTTATTTTTTAAGATCGTTATTTTAGTATTATATGTATTAAAGAATCGTTTGGTGTGAGGTATAATTATAACAATTCAGAGATAAAGTTCATGATTATTTATCATGCATTTAATTAGATGTATTAGGTAGTCTCAAAATTATTTGTCGCACCATTTATACCACAGTGATGAGATAAGTTATCACACATACCTGTTAGTACAACTTATTTTGTAATAACTAATCCCAGAATAACTTGTTTCCAAACAACCCACACCTAAGTGTGTATATATACATATGTATGTACATGCATGTTCGTATGTTTTCGTGTTTTATCACTCTCTTACTAAATTCGTTTCGTATTACTTAACTTTTTGTTGATATAACACAATCCTTAAGAAAATTTTACTTAGAGGTATATTTTGTTAAATTAACCTTATTAATGATAATTTGAAACTTTAAATTTGTCTATACCGTTATTTTATATTATTATTTAACACTAAAGGGTAGAAAAAAATATAATACAATTCTCTTGATTTCACAAATTGAGTAGATAAACTAAAACATTTATTTTTAGCACGAGGATCAAGTGATAAGAAACGATATTATCTATTGTCTATATCAGTAAATAAGTTGTGATTTTCATTGATAGAGTATTACATATTTTATAATTTATATAAATAAATATAATCTTTAAAATTTGACCTTATTTTTATTCGAGAAAAACATCTAGTATCCCCGAACTATGAGCAAATTTGCTATGACACACGTCAACTTCACGGGGGTCCTATTACTCCTTAAACTAAATTTTAACGTATTTTTGTCAATCTTTTTAGCTAACGTGATACGTTTTGTCAATCATTTTAGATGGCGTGACGCCTTTGATATGAGCTTCATTTTATGTAATAAAGGTGCCACATTAGCATAAAAAGGATAAAAATACGCTAAATTTGAGTTTAGGGGATAATAGGACCCCTGTGAAGTTGGAATGTGTCGTAACAACTTTGACCATAGTTCGGGTGGTACTAGAGGCTTATCTCTTTCATTTATTGTTTGTATTTTCTGCATTGGAATATGTTTATAAAATTAGTAGTACTTATTATTTTCACTTGTTAAAATAAATATTATAGTTTTGATTTATTAATAAAACAAATTTTCTTATTATGCTAATTTACTTCATAAAGATCATCATTAGCTTATATATTTCTTACTTTTTTTTTCTAGAAGATAATGTTTATGTTTTTATGAAAATTTTGTTATACGAATAATGTTTATGTTTTTATGAAAAATTTGTTATATGAATTTTTTTTAAGATGAAAATATGATGATTTTAAAGAAGTTAAAAAAAAGAATAAAAAAATTGATGATAAAGGGTAAAATAGGAATTTTAAAAAGTCAATTAGGATAAAGGGGGAGTATGATTATTGTTCAAAGTTGAGGGGGGAGTTTGATTTTTAAGACAAAGTTGGGGAGGAAAAATGATTTTGACCCATAAGATAATTGTATGTTTATATAAAGACTTTAATGCCAAAAAATTTGAGAAAATTGAAAACATAAAAAAAAAATCAAGATTGAAAATTCAAATTTTTATTATTTAGTTTGATTTATAAATTTAAAAATCCAGCGTAAATAATTTAATTTGACGTTTAAAACATTCAAACCAATAGGTACACCCCTTGTGCAAAAGATTCAAAATTAGTTTGCTACCTAATTACCCTCTCTCCCAACTTTTATATTAATTACATGATATCCCGAATATGATACATTATTTAACCTCCCATACATAAGCTTATGATACATTACTAACCAATTAGTTGGACATAAAAAAGGAAAAAACATTAAAAGTGCCTACAATTGAGGAATTAACACACTCAATTTAAGATTTTTTCCATTTAATTACATAAAATCCTCAACAACTTCATTATTTGAAATTTGAATAATCAAATCAATCTTCATTTATCATAATCTTCCAAAACTAATTTCTTCTCCAATCGTTCATTTCCTGCGTTCAGAAAAAAATTGAACATACTATAAGAATATGATGTATCAGGCGAATCTCATATCACACACACACACACACACACACACACACACACACACACACATATATATATATATATATATATATATATATATATATATATATATATATTTCTATGTATCACAAAACAAATTTAAAACTTAATTTCTTTATATTTATGTATCAGAATAAAAAATGTAGACACCTAATTTCGTCCCTCCCGATAGAATTTTTACCATTTTACCTTCGTCTTACTACGTGTCCTCACCCGTATGATTATATCCCACAAAAATACAAAAAAAATAACAACCCTATCCTAACCAACTTTGCACCTCATCCTAACAACCTACCTCACCCCATACCCCTACACTACCCACGTGACCCCACCCCAACTTAACACATTTTCTTTTCCTCACCACTAACAGAATGGAGATAAGGATATACATATTTATACTCACGGGGCCCACAGTGAAGGAGGAGGACATCTTCCTTTTCTTTTCATATATACATACACACTCATCCTTTTCAAAGATAATATACAGGGGATTGGCTCACAGAACACACAACATTCCAATTGTTTCTTTTCAAGCACACACCACACCTGGACAGAAACATACGCATACACCATTCTTTTTTTTCTTCTCCACTCACTGAATACAAACATACACATTCACTAAAATTCTCATCACTCACACACAAATCCACACAGATCTGGCCGGAAATACACACAACGACGCACACACAGTAAAAAAAAAATAGAATAGAGTTTGATTAAAGAGAGAGGATTGAAATCGTTGAAGCTAAGAGAGATTTGAGCGAGAGAGAATATAACTTGAAATTGGAGAAGATAGAGGAGAGGAAACAAAGAAGAATCAGAAAGGGTGACGGAATCAGCGAAAATCCGGCTGGTTTGGAGTTTTCCGATGAATTTCTCGCCGAGATCAGCTCTAGATCATCGAATCGACTCACCCCAGTCCTGAATTCCCTCAAAAGCTCTTTGTTGCTGATTTCTCCGGCAAAATCTCACCGAAAACGCTGTTGTTAGACAAGTCTGACCCGCGTTTCCTCGATTTTTTTGCCATCGGTGAACTTGTCGGAGTCACAAACAGTAAGGCCGTTGTTCAGTTTGCTTGAAATTGGTTTAGTTCTGGTTCCTTCAATTTGTGGGTTCGATTTTCTGAGGTCGAGTCGAGGCATTCCGGTCGGAGCTCTAATCAAATACTTTGATGGATTGAAATAAAAATAAGGTCCAATTCTACTTTTTTCCTCTTTTTATTTCATTATTTACTGTATTTGGTATATTGGATTGAATATCGTATGTTGTTGGATTGAATATTGTGTGTTGTTTGATCCTTGTTTAGGTGGTGAATAATTGTTTAGTGTCGATTCATTGTTGATTCCATTGTTTATGTGATGAAACGATATCTTGTTTGAATGAAGGTGGGGCGAAATTGAAAAGTGATAAAAATGAATATTGGTTTATGTTGGTTCAGTGATGATTCCTTGACTCGGAATAAATGTCGACTTTGTTAAAGTTCTATAGTATCATGTTCTAGGTCGTGAATCGTTAGGCAAACGGTTCGAGTAGGAAAATTTAGAACTTGTGTTTGGTTGAATGTTTGATTGTGCTGTGTGAATGTTTCTTCCTAGTTTATCATATTTTATTTAAGTGTATTCATTTGGTCGGGGAATGCCCCGAAGTTTCATGTATTTAATCATCGAGGAATGCCCCGAAGCATTTTGTACTTGGCGGGAGATGATCGTGATGAAGGCCCGAGGCATCGGGTAAGGCGTTGGAGTGTAGTATTAGGATTAGGTTAGAATAGGATTTATATTTTCGCATGTTTTCTATTTTTGGACTGTATAATTGGACTAGACACTATATTTTGGATTTATTTTGTTTTTGTGTGTTTGATTGATTGTTTTGTGTGTTTTTGTGTGGTTTATACATTCGTGATGTCAAATTAGTCGATATGCTCCACCAAGCGATCATGGTCGAACCACGGGATCGAGGGGTGCCTAACACCTTCCCCTCAGTCAACAGAATTCCTTAGCCAGAATCTCTATTCACAAACCAGTTTAAAGAGTCAAATCATTTTGAAAAGGATTTTCCAAAGGTGACTTGGCACACCCGATTATGCCAAGTGGCGACTCTGAGTTTTGAATATAAATAATCCTTTTTTGAAACAAATTTTCATTTTTGTCACTTTAATAAAAACCCTTTCGAAACCTTAAAATGAAATCTTAAGAGTCGAAAAAGGGGTGTGACAGCTCTGGTGACTCTGCTGGGGACCATTTCAGAATTCGAGCTTATTTTTTGGAGTTGTATCGGCTTAGTTTGGCATTATGGGTGTATAGACGTTGTTTGTGTTGTTTTGTGTTATTATTTATTTTCATTGTTGAGTGTCTGCGTGCTTTTTGTTTACAGTTTCTATCTATGTGTTACCACTTTATATATGGCATCATGTGTATAACCTGAGTCATTCTTTCTGCAACAAGTCTGTAGTGCACGCTGTGTACACGACCTCTAGTTGAGTCACCCTTATCTTAGGAGGGGGAGCCGTCGGCTGGTATGGAGTGGGTGGAAAGCTAAAGCAGCCACTATCGACCATACGCTCCCCCGAACAGCCTTGTTGGTGAACCCCAGCGTAGGTTAGCCTTTATGTCATATTTATTTGCATCATATTGAGATCTAGTGGGACCCACGTGGCCCTTTGTAGGAGACTCACCTCTAAAGCATCCCTACGTGCTAAATGTTGCATCTTTGAGGGTAACGAGGTCATTTGACAGACTGATTTGGGCAAAAGCATGAGTTAGAAGCAAATTGTGTAGACAAGAAAGTGCTGGAAAAAAAGAGAGAAAAAGAAAAGGTGAGCAAAAAAAAAAAGTGTTTCGTAGTTTGTTTAGAGTTCTTTATGGCTTTCTTTTTTCACAATTTAAAAATCCAAAAAAAAATTCTACCTTTTGCACTCATTTCTCGAAAAAAATCCAAAAAATTATCAAAAAGATTTTCCTTTGTCTCTTTAGTAAGCATTCACCATTCGAAAATTCAAAAAAGATTTTTTTTACAATAGTAGGTTTTTATAAAAGAAAATTCAAAAATGGTAGAAGTATTGTACATTTCTTATAACGAAAATACCAAAAAGATTTTTATTCATAGATGTTGGTGTCAGTTCTACGTGAAGTGTCATTTTGAAAACTCAAAAAAAAAATTATTAACGTTGTTTGTCAATTGTTTGTGGTCGTGTTGCTTAGGTTAGGGTTCAGTCGGTTGTCTAATATTTATTTGTCCAATCTGGACAAACTACGCACCCCTGATTCTCCTCTTTCGGGAGTGAGATACGTAGGCAACGTATTTTGGGTTCGGAGATCTTAATCTGAAAGATTCAAAAAGATTTTCTTCACTCTTCACTTAGAGTAGGTGTCTCATATACATCTCTAAAAGAAAACTACAAAAAGATTTTCCTTTAATAGTTTCAAGTTTCATTTTCATATGAAATTCAAAATTGAAAACCCAAAAAGATTTTTCTTTGGTATTCATAGGTTTCGTTTTGTATAGGTATTTTAAAAGTGAAAAATGCAAAAAAAAATTCGTCGATTCTTTTGACAAATTATTATTTTCTTTTCTTCTTAAAGTTTCAAGGAAAAGAATGAAAAAAGAGTTTAATTGGCCATTTTGGCAAGACTTCATGAACTACGCACACCTGATTCTCCTCTCTCGAGAGTGAGATACGTAGGCGCCCTTCTTGGGTTCGGTGATCTTTTCAAAAAAAAATAAAAAAAAATAATAATAAGAGGTTTTGAAAAATGTTGAACTCTAACATATTTGTTACCTCTTGTTCAGTTAGTTTAAGGTGGTTGGTTTGTGGCTTCCTGGCTGGTCCTCCATATCACACCAAATCCAAGGAAGGTTTAGTTGTGTCCATGGATGAAACAAAGAGTCAGAAAATTGAGAGTTTAAAGGAAGAGAATTTGAGACTGAGACAACAAATGATGGAAATGTACCGAGCCTGGGCTAGTGGGCTGCCTCCACCTCCGTTCCCTACTTTTGACCCTGCAAATACCTTGAGTCTTCAAATAAAATCACAAAGTCAGTTTCCTACTGTTGTTGATGCACCACAGCATGCCTCAGAATCCATTCCACGTCAAATGCACCTCAATACTTCCACCACTCTTTCTTTAGCTCCTCAGTATAAGTCTACCACATACACGGCACCACATACCGTTTGTGCTTTTGTTGCTCAACCTTCTACTAAGACTTTCACTTTGGATATCAATCCAACGATTGTGCTTCCCCAGTCCACTAGTGAATCCACGTTCAATACTCTTGATGATCATTGTTATACTCTTGAGCCTACCATTAAATTAAGTGGACCGCCAAAATTTCTTACTAAGAAGCCTAGCATGCTAGAAGAGCTAGAGAAAGTGGTTGGGAAAGTTAAGAGTGTAGAAAATGATATGAAAAATTCCCCTGGACTTATGGGCTATGAAGATGTTTCATATAAAAACTGGGGCATGTCTTCAAGTGTTAACCTTCCTCCCAGCTTTGAGACATCAAAATTTGGGGAGCCGGATGGATAGAAGGATTCTGTGAAACATTTGGGACTACATTGCAATCATCCAAGGGAAACTGAGGGAAAGAAGAAGGAAAATGCACCTATTGTCATGCCAGGGCCAAAGACGAGTTTGAGAGGTCCAACCCACGAATACTGTCAGCCTCAATCCCGAGCTTACATATTAGATCCACATAACCATTTGCAACAAGGTTTCTTTCCCCAAAATCTAAGAAATCCCATTCCACTTCCTCAATATCCTTTGAACAATGCACAATTGTATGCTCATCTATCTTCTTATCCACAATGGCATACACCTGTCCCTCAACATCGTCCTCAACCCCCACAAATTTACCAAGAAACCTCTAAATCCAAGTTTCATCTGAGGCCAGAGTTTGCAAAGAGGAGGAAGGAAAAAGATAATTTCACTCCTATTGGTGAATCCTATGCCAGTTTATTCCAGAGATTGGTACAGCAGGGAATGATCACTCTTCTCCTTAGGTATACTCCTGACCCGCATTCAAGAAACTTTGATCCTAATGTGCGATGTGCATATCATTCTGATGTTCAGGGTCATAGTACTGAAGATTGTCACACTTTGAAAAGAGAAATAGAAAAGATAATTCAAGATAAATTGATTGTGGTGCAAAACATTGGCCCTTCAACCATCCCACAGAGTTCTTCACCAGCAAGTGGTACTGCACAATATGTGGGAGGCAATGAGTTAAGCATGGGGATCCAGAGCTTATTCATTGAAGAAAATATGTCTGACAGTGGTGGAAGCTCTAGTCATGTTGATATGCAAACCAGTGGCTAATATGTCAGGCTGAGCAATTGAAAAGTCACCCTTCTCCCTACTAGGAAGAGATCTGGTAGTTTGTTTTATTTTCTTTTCTATTTTTCAAATTATTTCAGGGTTGTAGTTCGGGATCTATCTTGTTTTGTCCCTTTGTCGTTTATGTTCAAACCCTTTTATCTTTTATTTCAACTAAATGAAGTGTCCCTTTCCTTTTGTGTTTCAAATATGTGTTGTTTGTTTGTTTCTTTATACAATCATTTTATGTTGATTCTAGTGATATGACATGCCTGCGGAATTTTCAGTCAGATCTTAAAATCCAGCTTAATCATAAAGCATTGAATCAGAGAGTTAAAGTTAGGAAAAGAGAGCATATGAGAAAATAGATAGAGTGCTGGGGCATTTGGTGATCAAGTTGAAGCCTTCTTTGAAAATTAAGGCAATTATTTTGAGAATCGTGAGAATAACTTGGTCAGCATTTGAAAGACATGTCTCAATTAGGTCAAATAGTGGATGTGTGATCCTACATCAAAAGGAATAGAAAAATTAGCTCCACGAAAGCATGAGGAATGTACAACAAAGTGGAGTTGTATGCTGGGTAAGTGTAGAAAAAGAAGTGGCACACATGCTCGGGGCAAGTTAGTGTTGTAAAACATTTCATAAGTGATCTTGATCGTGCACTTTCGCATTGCATGCTATGTACTAGCATTTTCAAGAATTGATATGACGAAGGCATTTCATTCTGCTATCCAAACATTGTGTCATCCTTTGTTTACCCCATTTGGGCCTTAGTGTTATTTTCTTTCATACCCCTCTTTTGGAATCAAGATAGAGTCAACAAAATTCAAAAAATGTGTTGAAAAAGAAAGAAAAGATGAGTGTCAAGAAAAATAAAGTCAGAAAAGTCTCAAAGAGAAAAAGAGTCGACAAAAGAAAAAAATAGAATCAAGTAAAAGAACAAGCTGCCAGAACTATGCATGACCTGATTCTCCTCTCTCGGGGGTAAGATACGTAGGCTGCCCTACTCCGGGTTTGGTCCAACCAAATAAACAATTTAGAGTCACCCAGTCAAAAGAAACTGGGGCATGAGTTAATCCTCATTGTTTGAGTCGATTCCAAAAGTTGTAAGTCCTACCCCACTTCAAGTGTCGATTGGGCCTTATGCCATCATTTCTTTCTAACCCTATCCAAAGCCAAGTTACAACTAAAGAAAGACCTTCAGATCAGTCTTTGAGGATGTTAAGGCTAAGCATGCAAGGGATATGATGATGCATTTGGAAACTACTTGTCTTCCTCAGCATAAGGAATCAAGAGAGAAATAAAAATGAAAGTCTTATTCGTGAAAACCCTCGCGGGCATCGTAAGGCGATGGTAAGTTGAGAGAAATAAAAATGAGAGTCTTATTGGTGAAAACCCTCACGGGCACCATAAGAAGATGGTTAGCCGAGAGAAAAATGAGAGAGGCTTGTTGGCGAAAACCCTTCAAGGCGCCACTAGTCGAATGAGGTCATAAATGCAATTGGCCTAAGAGTGCAACTCAATTTCAAGGTCGTTAACTCAACAACAATTGGTATAAATTTTGGATGAAAAGATCAAGCTTCTTAATCCAAAATGCATGGCATAATCATTAGAGTTGACTGTCATTTTTTTTTGAAGAATTTGTCGTTTCTTTGTTTCAAACGGGGACATTCATTGTCTTTTCTTTCTTCTCTTTATTTTTGTTTATCTTTGAGTCAGTTATCCAAATAAAAATTGCAATTCTGTTTTCTTTTCTTGTCTTTGAGTCAAGTCCGTGTAAAAACAAGTGAGAAAAAATTCCAAAACTAGCTACCAGTTTCATTAATTGCACAAAGCAAGACAAAAGCTAACACATGAAAGAGACATGATTGTGAGCCAATAAGGGTACGTAGAAATTTTGTCAACAGAGAAGTATGGAAACTCATGAAATACCAAGGTTCCAAGAGGTCTATCTGAGAAGCATGAAAATATAGAGATGTTGTGTTTATCTCAGTCACTCTTAATAATCTGAGTTTTGTCAATGAAGCAACAATTCAATAACACAGACTAATGGTTGGAAGCAAGGTTAAATGTGATGATGGCAAGAGAGTTTTCCACGAAATCCAAAGCCAAAAACCATCCAACATATTTTTAAACTCACAACCTTTCTTTGCATGAAACAAGAATACATGTTGCATTCAGATCAAGGATTTCAGAGCCTAAATATCAAGGACTGCAATGCCTCACTTTTACAAAGGCACGAAGCAATGTTGATGCACAGGTTTGGTAATCAAATCATGGTAAAATTCATCATCTTATATCCCTCGGAGACACACTTTCTTGTCCAGGGATTTCAGTTTTCATTTGGTGGGTGATACACTTCTTAAAATCCCCTTGACCCCTAGAAGATGTACCTTTTAGTCGAGTCATTCCCTTTGATTCCTATAAGGCATACCTTTTTAGTCGAGTCATCCCCTTTGATTCCTATAAGACGTACCTTTTAGTAGAGTCATATCCCTTGATTCCTGTAAGACGTATCTTTTAGTCGAGTCATTCCCTTTGACCCCTATAAGACGTACCTTTTAGTCGAGTCATTCCCTTTGATTCCTATAAGACGTACCTTTTAGTTGAGTCATCCCCCTTTGATTCCTATGAGACGTACCTTTTAGTCGAGTTATATCCTTTGATTCCTATAAGACGTACCTTTTAGTCGAGTCATTCCCTTTGATTCCTATAAGACGTACCTTTTAGTCGAGTCATCCCCTTTGATTCCTAAGACGTACCTTTTAGTCGAGTCATCCCCTTTGATTCCTATAAGACCTACCTTTTAGTCGAGTTATCTCATTTGATTCCTATAAGATGTATCTTTTAGTCGAGTCATTTTCCTTTGATTCCTATAAGACGTACCTTTTAGTCGAGTCATCCCCCTTGATTCCTATAAGACGTACCTTTTAGTTGAATCATTCATTTGATTCCTATAAGACGTACCTATTAGTCGAGTCATCCTCTTGATTTATATAAGACGTACCTTTTAGTCGAGTCATTTCCTCTGATTCCTATAAGACGTACCTTTTAGTTGAGTTATTTCCTCTGATTACTATAAGACGTACCTTTTAGTCGAGTTATCCCCATATGATTCCTATGAGACGTACCTTTTAGTCGAGTCATTCCCCTTGACCCCTAGAAGATGTACCTTTTAGTCGAGTCATCACCTTTGATTCCTATAAGACGTACCTTTTAGTCGAGTCATCCCCCTTGATTACTATTATATGTACCTTTTAGTCGAGTCATCACCTTTGATTCCTATAAGACGTACCTTTTAGTCGAGTCATCCCCCTTTGATTCCTATGAGACGTACCTTTTAGTCGAGTCATCTCCTTTTATTCCTATAAGATGTACCTTTTAGTCGATTCATTCCCTTTGATTCTTATAAGACGTACCTTTTAGTTGAGTCATCCCCTTTGAGTCCTATAAGACGTACCTTTTAGTCGAGTCATCCCCTTTGATTCCTATAAGACGTACCTTTTAGTCGAGTCATCTCCTTTGATTCCTATAAGACGTACCTTTTAGTTGAGTCATTTTCCTTTGATTTTTATAAAACTTACCTTTTAGTCGAGTCATCCCCCTTGATTCCAATAAGACGTACCTTTTAGTCGAGTCATTTCCCTGGATTCCTATAAGACGTACCTTTTAGTTGAGTCATCTCCCTTTGATTCCTATAAGATGTACCTTTTAGTCGAGTCATCTCCCTTTGATTCCTATAAGACGTACCTTTTAGTCGAGTCATCCCCCTTGATTCCTATAAGACGTACCTTTTATTCGAGTCATCCCCCTTGATTCCTATAAGATGTACCATTTAGTCGAGTCATCTCCCTTTGATTCCTATAAGACATACCTTTTAGTCGAGTCATTCCCCTTGACCCCTAGAAGACGTACCTTTTAGTCGAGTCATTCCCCTTGATTCCTATAAGACGTACCTTTTAGTCGAGTCATTTCCCTTGACCCCTAGAAGACGTACCTTTTAGTCGAGTCATCCCCCATGATTCCTATAAGACGTACCTTTTAGCTGAGTCATTTTCCTTGACCCCTAGAAGACGTACCTTTTAGTCGAGTTATGCCCCTGATTCCTAGAAGACGTACTTTTTGGTCGAATCATTCCCTTTGATTCCTAGAAGACGTACCTTTTAGTCGAGTCAATTCCTTTGATTCCTATAAGATGTACCTTATAGTCGAGTCATTCTCCTTGATTCCTATAATGATATGACTTTCACAAAATTTCTTTGATGATAAACTGGAGAAAAATTAATTCTTGTTTTTGGAACTTTACTTTTCTGGCAAACGAAATTTCTCTTTATAATAATCTTTGTTTAGGATAATTTTCTTTTTAGTTTTGATGTGATTTCAGGAGCCCGCCTGGAGATCAGGGTGAAGAAATGAAAAGTCAAGCAACAAAGTGAAGAAGTTGAAATTCAAGCAACAAGGTGAAAAGTTGAAAGTTAACAAGTTGAGGAAATTGCAAGTCAGGAGCCCGCCTGAAGAATAGGGTGATGAATTGGCAAGTCAGGAGCCCACCCGAAGCACAGGGAGAATATATGAAAAGTCAAGCAACAAGGTGAAGCACTTGAAAAGCAAGGAACAAGAGGAAGAAAATTGAAAGTCAACAGTTGAAAAATTGCAAGTCAGGAGCCTGCCTGAAGAATAGGGTGATCAAACTCAAGTAAAAAAGAAGCTGCATAGATAGGATTTTGTAATTTCATATATGTTTTAACTTGTAATGTTCATTTCTGATGTAATAACAGAGTTGCGGATCGGAACCTCGACGGGACCTCACTCGACTTTCCAACTCGGTTGTCCTTCCTCCTTGTGTTTCTTTCCATGAATAATGGTCGGGTCAAAATTTGATCTCGTTGTCTACTTCTTTGTCTGAAAACACTTCGTGTTTGCATTCAAAGGGGGCATGATGTAGACACCTAATTTTGTCCCTTCCCGATAGCATTTTTACCATTTTACCTTCGTCTTACTACGTGTCCTCACCTGTATGTTTATATCCCACAAAAATACAAAAAAAATAACAACCCTATCCTAGCCAACTTTACACCTCATCCTAACAACCTACCCTACCCCATACCCCTACACTACCCACGTGACCTCACCTCACCTTAACACATTTTCTTTTTCTCACCACTAACAAAATGGAGATAAGGATATACATATTTATACTCACGGGGGCCACAGTGAAAGAGAAAGACATCTTCTTTTTATTTTCATATATACATACACACTCATCCTTTTCAAAGAGAATATACAGAAGAGAGCCCAAGAGGGGATTGGTTCACAGAACACATAACACTCCAATTGTTTCTTTTTCTTTTTCACGGGCACACACCACACCTGGACAAAAACATACGCATACACCGTTCCTTTTTCTTCTTCTCTGCTCACTAAATACAGACATACACATTCACTGAAATTCTCATCACTCACAAAAAATCCACACAGAGCTGGCCGAAAATACACACAACAATGCACACACAGTAAAAAAGGGGAATGGAGTTTGATTAAAGAGAGAGGATTGAAATCATTAAAGCTAAGAGAGATTTGAGCAAGAGAGAATATAAGTTGAAATTGGAGAAGATAGAGGAGAGGAAACAAAGAAAAATCATAAAGGGTGACGGAATCAACGAAAATCCGGCTGGTTTGGAGTTTTCCAGCGAATTTTTCATCGGGATCGGCTCTAGATCATCTAATCAACTCACCCAGTACCGAATTCCCTCAAAAGCTCTTTGTCTCTGATTTCTCCGGCAAAATCTCACCGAAAATGATGTTGTTAGACAAGTCTGACCCGCGTTTCCACAATTTTTTTGCCATCGGTGAACTTGCTGAAGTCACAAACAGTAAGGCCGTTGTTCAGTTTTCTTGAAATTGGTTTATTTCTTTTTGTTCAGTTCGTGGGTTTGATGTTCTGAGGTCTTGTAGAGGCATTCCGGTCGGAGCTCTAATCAAATACTTTGACGGATTGAAATAAAAATAAGATCCAATTCTACTTTTTTCCTCTTTTTATTTCATTGTTTACTGTATTTGGTATATTGGATTGAATATTGTATGTTGTTGGATTGAATATTGTGTGTTGTTTGATTCTTTTTTAGGTGGTGAATAATTGTTTAGTGTCGATTCATTGTTGATTCTGTTGTTTATGTGATGAAATGATATCTTGTTTGAATGAAGGTGGGGCGAAATTGAAAAGTGATAAAAATGAATATTGGTTTATATTGGTTCAGTGATGATTCCTTGACTCGGAATAAATGTCGACTTTGTTAAAGTTTTAGAGTATCATGTTCTAGGTCGTGAATCGTTAGACAAACGGTTCGGGTAGGCAAATTTAGAACTTGTGTTTGGTTGAATGTTTGAATGTGACGTGTGAATGTTTCTTCCTAGTTTATTGCATTTTATTCAAGTGTATTCATTTGGTCGGGGAATGCCCCGAAGTTTCATGTATTTAATCATCGGGGAATGCCCCGAAGCGTTTTGTACTTGGCGGGAGATGATCGTGATGAAGGCCCGAGGCATCGGGTAAGGCATTGGAGCGTAGTATTAGGATTAGGTTAGAATAGGATTTATATTTTCACATGTTTTCTATTTTTGGACTGTATAATTGGACTAGACACTATATTTTGGATTTGTTTTGTTTTTGTGTGTTTGATTGATTGTTTTGTGTGTTTTTGTGTGGTTTATACATTCGTGATGTCAAATTAGTCGATATGCTCCACCAAGCGATCATGGTCGAACCACGGATCGAGGGGTGCCTAACACCTTCCCCTCGGTCAACAGAATTCCTTAGCCAGAATCTCTATTCGCAAACTAGTTTCAAGAGTCAAATCGTTTTGAAAAGGATTTTCCAAAGGTGACTTGGCACACCCGATTATGACAAGTGGCAACTCTGAGTTTTGAATATAAATAATCCTTTTTGGAAAATAAATTTTCATTTTTGTCACTTTAATAAAAGCCCTTTCGAAACCTTAAAATGAAATCTTAAGAGTCGAAAAAGGGGTGTGGCAAGAAATATATATTGAATGTATCAGAAATCATTGATTACCTCTATCAGAAATAGTTTTATGTATCAGAATGCATCTAATATCTCTGTCAAAAAAATATCTATGTATCAGAAAACGAATTTAATACTTAATTTCTTTTTATTTATGTATCAGAATAAGAAATATATATTGAATGTATCCGAAATCATTGATTACCTCTGTCAGAAATAGTTTTATGTATCAGAATGAATGTAATATCTCTGTCAAAAAAATATCTATGTATCACAAATAATATTTACAGTTCCGTTTGTTTCATTGAACATTATGATACATAAATAGAATGTATATGGACGAAATTTATCAATCTGATACATAAAAATCATACCTTTGGTAATGGGCCTCTTTTCACAACTTTTTTTTCTCTTTGCAACATCAACATCAGACTTATGAAGAAGTACGTTAATGGAGGTTGTTTGTGAAATTTTTCTGGCGGCCAATGGCCATAACACACATACTACGGGTTTTTTGGAGTCTCTTTTCACAACTTTTTATTTTCTCTTTGCAACTTCAACAACAGACTTATGAAAAAGTACGTTAATGGAGGTTGTTTGTGAATTTTTTCCGGTGGTCAATGGACATAACACAGATACGACTTTTTTTTTTGCTTATTTTTAGAATTTTGTCAATGAGAGTTAATAATTGTTGAATTTATTGCTAACTTTTATTACTTAATAATTAATGATTTAATAGCCATGTTTTCTAAGGAAAACAAAAATTTCCTTATCTGCAACAATGTCAACGTGATTTAAGGCTTAAAAATAGGAGTTTTGTGTTATGTATCAGATAAAAAACTTATTTAGAGGTTTAAAAGGGATTTTTTAATTAGTTTAGTGGGATGGAATTTTAAGTAATATAGGATACTTAAGGTGTTGTTTTATGTAATTTGTCCTAGGCTCAAAATCGTTCAAAAGATCTATTTAAAGTATAAGATAATTATATGTTTATATAAAGACTTTAATGAAAAACAATCCAAAAAATTTGAGAAAATCGAAAACATGAAAAAAAATCAAGGTTGAAAAATTCAATTTTTATTATTTAGTTTGATTTATTAATTTAAAAATTCAGCGTAATAATTTAATTTGACGTTTAAAACATCCAAACCAATAGGTACACCCTTAGTACAAAAGATTCAAAATTAGGTGAAGGGGGTAATGTGTTGAGGATTCATGACTTGAAACGCGCATTAATATTTGGAATTCGGAGAAGGGCCTAAAATGCCTTCACCTATTGTAAATGGTTCAAAAATGCCCTCCATCCACCTATTGGGCCTAAAATGTTGTAACGCCCCGAAACCTGATCCCGAGATGTCACACGGTGCTCAATACTATGAGTAGCCTTAAGCTAACCCTGTCTGCCTTCTACTAAGTCTGAATCTCATAATGGCGAAGAAATAGGTATAAAATCATACTAAATGCGAAAATCTGTCTGAGCTAACTGAGAATATCTTAATCATAACATCTGAAATAATAGACTTAAGAGTCTGAACAATCAAAACTGACAATCCTCTACTATTAATAACTAGAGAGTCATTGGGACAAACCCCCAACTGACTCGGACTGTCTGAAAATACTGAATCATCTAATTTGTTAAGCTGAAAATAAACTGAATGACTAAGTCCCCAAACTATGAGGACTCACCAACTGTTGGGATGTAGATGGAGATGCTCGAAATTACTCTCGCTGTGGAAACTGAGCACCTGAACCTACATTATGAGACAATGTAGCACATAGACGTATATGTGGATCGATATTTATAGAATGTAATGAGTATATGGGGGTGAAATGCATAAGTAAAACAAAGTCTCAATAGTCATCATAATTTGTAAAACAATGCATGCTAAATGTAAATGACTCACATAAACTGGAATGTCTAAAAGCTGAGAATCATAATCATGAGTAGTAGATCATACTTTATAAATCTAGGGAGCCATAACATTAGTTCTAAAAGCTGTACTAGTGTTATGTCTGTAAATCACGTTGTCTAAGTGTAGCAAAGACTCACTTCTGTATCTAAAATATGAAAATTGAAGTCTGTAGCTAATATCTTTCTGTAAAACATAATCTGAATAAAGTTGTGAGCCTTTACACTTAGTTTTCTAAAAGCTTTTCTGTTATTCATTTCTATTAGTATTACTTTTTCTGTAGGGAGGTTCTTCTAACCGGCATAAACCATGTAAGCTAACATGGAGTACAACGTCTTGTTCCCCTATGAGGAAAACCTCACGATGGGGAGAGGTGTCATACTCTTGCCAAGGAGTATAACCTTATCTAAGTGATCACATCTGTATCTGTCACCCATATAGAAATGAGAATAATCTGAATCTGTACCTACGTTGGCTACGTATTTCTGTGAAAGCTAGGGCACGCTAATCCCACACTTCTCGCTCAGTGCTAAACACTGCCCCCTTTAATCTATATGCTTATTCTGTTAGAAATTTACTTTAAAATTAGCATAAGAGTTTATTCTGGAACCAATTATGCATTTATCTTATTAAATCTGTAAGTAAAGCTAATCTGATTTTTGTAATCTGTTATAAATCTGTAAAGTGGATTCCAAATCTTATCTGAGGATCAAAAGATCAAATCTTTACTGAAAATTTGAAAATAAACTGATCATCTGATGCTTAAAGCATGATCGTTCTTGAAGTAATAATAATATTCAATCTTGGGATAGTAACCCATGCATCAATCTCATGTCAAAACATCATAATAATCATGCTTGGTAATGAAAATAATGATAATTCATCTCAAAATCTGAAAATTACTGCAATAGGCATGAAAATATGAAGATAAACATGCAATTCAACTTCTAAATCACGTGAAATCTCATAATCTTGCAATTAGCAATAATGGGTATAAAGCCTACTTTAAAACTTATGTATAATCATTCAAAATTATATAAATTTGAAATAAAAACTTGGTTTTGGGCACAAGGATGAAAGAGGATCCTTGTTTATAAACCACACATACCTTAATTGATGAAATCTCTAAGAAAGCTTGAACTTTGGATCCCTAATTGAGCTTTTGAAGATGAGTTCTTGAAGTTCTTGTATTGGGAATCCTTAATCTTGAATTATCTTAAGAGAATAATGGAGTAAATTTGATTTCTTGGAGAGTAAGTTTTGAGCTCTTGGATTTTTCTGAGAGAGAATTGTTGAAAATATGCATAAAGTGCTTAAGAATGACCTTAATTCCTTGTTTTGGACGAATTGGGGGCTTAGGAATTGACCAAAGAGCCCTTTTTAAAAAAAAATTCGGAACTGAAATAAGGGAGAAATTTCCGATTTTGCATACCACCGCGACGCGCCACTATCGCGGTGGGTCGCTGAAAAAAGACAATTAGAAAATTGGGCTCCAATGCGATGCTTTGAAATCGCGTTGGGCCACTGGAAAAGGGAAAGTCCCATTTTGGCCATCACCGCGACGCACCACCATCGCAGTGAGCCACTGAAAAAGGACGATTGGGACCTGAAACTTCTTCGCGACGCGGGCCAATCACGGAGGTCCACTGAAAATTGACAATTGCCAAATTGGCCCTCTCCGCTTGCCTAAATGGTACACTGTTTTACTAAAAATGTCATAACTTCTCAACCGAGTATCGAATTTAGGAAAAATTGATATTGATGGAAAGCTAATTCAATTTTCTACATAATAGAGGGTCTGGAATTGAGAAATTCCATATGTAACAAATTTCATTAATCTTTGAAAGTTACCCTTGACGTTTTAAGGGCTAAATTGAGCTAGGAAAAAGTAGGGGTATTACAAATGTCCTTTCCGTCTACCTATTGGGGCAAAATTTTCATTCCATTTACGAATCAACTTGATCCCACTTTATTAATGAGGTGTCTTTTTTTATTGGTTAATTAATTATTAATTAAAATAATTAATTTTTTCAAATAAAATTCAACCCGTCTAAGTCCTAATAACCCGGCCCACTACTACCCGCCCAAATCTCTTAGGCCTAATAAGCCAACCCATCACTATCCGCCCCAATCCGTCTAAGAACTTCAAGAGTGTGACGTTACAAATCTATGTTAAAGTGCCTATCTATGTATTATGTGCATGTAGGGGATAACAAAGATCACTAGTGAAATGAAGTATTGTGCATATTTTGTCAGATTTATCAGTTTTTTTCCAGAAATTTTCTTGTCTAAAATGAGATGCTATTGTGTAAATAATATGAGATATAGTGTAAATTTTTTTTCCAGAGTAATGAACTCTTCTCACTATTTCTGGATGAGACAATGACATTTTCATGCGCAATATTCAAAGTTAGCTATCAAGTTTTAAACGCATACTACATTTCATGTTCTTCAATCTCATTGCATAATGTTCTCATCCTCTGATTACTCCAACAATCTATTCCTTAGATTGAGAAATTGTGGAGAAAAAAGAGAGAAGAGTGGATGCCCGACAATGAATTGATCAACGGATTGAGGCGGATAGTGGTGAATCGACTTATTAGGCCTAACAGATTGGGGCGGATAGTAATGGGTCGGGTTATTAGGACTGAGATGGATTGAGATTTTATTTGAAAAATTAATTATTTTAATTAATAATTAATTGATCAATAAAAAAAGATACCTCTTTAATAAAGTGGGATCAAGTTAATTGATCTGTTAAATGGAAGGGTAATTTTGCCCCAATATGTAGACGAAAAATGCGTTTTAGGCCCAATAGGTGGATGTAAGATATTTTTGCACCATTTTCAATAGGTAAAGGACATTTCAGACCCTTTTTTCATTTGGGCTTTGATGCTGCACTACAAATACTCCTAGAACGAATGAAGTCATATGCATATTTAATTATCTACTATTCTCTCAGTAGGTTTTTATTGGTCACTATTTTTCTAGTAGAATTCTATTATTACTAATTATTTTTGATATATCAACAAGAGATTAAAAAAATATTTTATTTTTAGCATTAATTATTTACTCTTCAATTATTTTCAAGATATATTAAATTTGAATTAATAGAGATAGTATGATAAAATAATCATATCAATAATTATTTTCTTAATGAATGCATCATGATAAAAAAAAGTAACTAGTAAAATTAAATAGAGAGAGTACTAGTATTTTAATGGAATTGAGTTGGCAAAGCAATTAATTTAATCATGTTATAAATGTATTTACATTATAGTGAATGTCTATCAAGATCTACTTTGATATCTATTAGGATTTGAAGCATTTGTCTTTTACTCAGACTAGGAGTAAATTTTCCCTATAAATAGAGGTGTTTTGTTCATTGTATTGACAATCATATAATCTCTCACCCCATCAAGAGATCTTCAAGAGAAGAAATAAGAATCACTCTCTCTATTTTCTCTACTCTTCTTCTTTATTCTTTCTTATTTTATAACACGTTATCAGCACGAGACTCTGCCAAATAAGGTGAGATTATAAATTTAAAGGTAAAGGTTAGTAATTCCTTAAGTTATTTGTATTTTTCTATTAATGATATAATTATTGTTGGATTTGAGGAAAAATAATTGGTTTGGAACCATTTATGTTTTAAATTCATTCCTCAAGAACAATATTATCAAAAGGGATGATAAGATGTTGGATTCAAGTCCCAATATCAATTTATGCCTAAGACGCCTTTATATGGATAAGACGTTGAGTTTGAATCTTAATGCACCATACTGATGATATTATGATGGCTAAGGCAAAATAATGGGTATTTGGTGAAAAGTCATGAAATCCGACCCATTGAATATGCTTCATTCCATGAAGTGAATGTGGTAGCAATATATGATAAGTCTGAAATATGACAACTTACTTCATTCTTTAGGTGTATGTGGCAGCAGTGCATAATATGTCTGAAAGGAGACAAGTGATTGAATGCACGAATATAAGCGTGAAGGGACAATATGATTATGATTATAAAAAGTGATGATATTTTCACACGCATATTATGATCATAAGATATGATAGAGAAAAATTCTCTACATCATATGTATGCCTCGATTTGCTTCTAAAGTAGCAAAATCTTGAAAGAGGTTATAAGCTATCATAATTTGATAGGCTTAAGACACGATTATATTCCATTCCTGGAGAATGAGAAACTTATTAATGCAAACGTGTACTTGATTGTGATGGTATCACAACTCACCTCCAAATGAGACAGAATAACTGAGAAGAGTTATTTCGAAATCTACTTCTAAAGTAGTAAATCTGAAATTTATTCATGTAATAGTAAATCTGAAATTTACTAAAGAAAAAAAAGTACATGTCATGGTAAACTTGGAGTTTACTAGAATAAAATTTAATAAATTGATATGAACGATTGTGACATATCGAAGATGAGTATATTGAATAATAGACATGTATTGAAGAACTAGAAGATTCTTCGAGAATTGTTTATGTCATTTGTTCTCATGATAAGTTGGTTGGACCAACTAATGTTGGGATTGAATTCCTTAAATCTGAAAAATATAAAAGGTAAATATGGGCCCGTTCACCTATCATGTGATATGTTGAAAAGATGATCACATGTATATTCATTGTCAACCTGCAGTTTGACATTCATAAAGTTGCTTGCTCAATAAAATTGTGTTAAGAACATAATTTTCAGATTGTTCAATCAAGAAAGTTATCTTGATGATGATGGTTTGACATTGAATGCCTTCGATAAATAGCTAAACCATCGCTAATGAGAACAAAGATTCATGTAATGGTCTGAAATACGATATTTTGCATACAATAACACTTGTATGCATTAGACCAATAAATTATGATTATTTCTTCCCCCTCAATTGGTTCAAGGTCATGAACTAACTATTCCATCTAATAGTTTTGATGTGCGGTATACGATTAATGAATATACCATGATGCACAAAAATGGATTCCTCAAAGAAGATAGAGGATGTTTGTGTTAGTTTTCCTAACATAAAGGGGAGATTATAAGCAACTATGAAATATGTTAGAATTATCACCAGATCCTCATTCAAAAGATAATTCAAGTCAAATGCCGAAAGCATTTCATATTTAAGTTGCAAGTGCTCCTATTTTGTATTCATGAAGGACAAAGTCTATGCATGCGTGAAGCGTGGTAGACCAATCGGTTCCAAATGAAATAATCCTTGAAAAGGATAAGGAGAAAATAATCATAATAGGAAGGCAATGTCTTCGACATAACACTTCATGAAACCTTATGAGAGGTTCAGGTACCTAAAAATAATGAAGTGATGAGATCTCAAAATGTTATGTCACATTGTGAACCGATACAAAATGATATATCATCAATATCTTTGATACAATATTGGCGCAATATTGTGAAAGATTATAAGGATCTGAATTCTACGTTAATTTAAGCATGCTGACGTAGAAACATTTATCAAGTGACATGAAAGGATGCATCTTGGTAAGCGTAAAACTTATTTGATTTGCAGTCCAGAAACTTGAAGCTAAGATGTCACACATGAAATGTTGAATATTGTCACTTGAGAAAATTTATATGAAAACTTCTTTAAGGATTCAAACTATAAAAGTTTCTGGGAAACTTATTGATAATCCTTATATTGTATAAGCTTATAGCTTGAAAATTATTGAAACTCTTGGAGAGTTTGCAATAAGATTATTTGCTGAAATGAGAAATATACCAATTTGGATTGGTTATGAAGTACCATATCTTAGTACAATTGGTGCACTCATGTATCTTGAAAAATACTACAAGACCCAATATAGACTTTCGCTCAATTTGTTAGCAAGATTGCAGTCCCGATATTACTGGTTATGCTGATGTTGGGTACTCATCTAACCCGCATAAATCTCGGTCTCAAACATACAATGTGTTCACATATGTGGATACTGCCATATCTTGGAAATATACAAAGCAGTCTATCTAGACACTTTATCGAACCATGATGAAATAATAGCTATTCATGAAGCAAGTCAAAAATGAGTATGGTTGAGATCCATGATACATCTCATTCGAGAAAAATGTGGCGTGAAATGTGACTATGTACCCACAATTTTATACGAAAATAATGCAACATGCATAACACATCTTGATGGATTCATAAAAGGAGATAGAACGAAGCACACTTCATCAAAACTTTTCTATATACATGAGCTCCAAAAGAATGGTGATATTAACGTGCAACAGATTCATTCAAGTGACAATGTGGCTGTTTTACTCACCAAGTCTCCTTCAATTGCAACTTTCAAGAAGATGGTGTACAAGATCAGGATGCAAAGGTTCAAGGATATTCTCATTAAGGGGAGTTAATACGCGCTGTACTCTTTTTCCCTTACGAGGTTTTTCCCCATTGGGTTTTCTTTGTAAGGTTTTTAATGAGGCAGCCAATATGCGTATTATTAGAAATGTGTACTCTTTTTCCTTCACTAGATTTTTTATTCCACTGGTTTTTTCTATAAAGGTTTTAACGAGGCACATTATCTATCTAGATATTCAAGGAGGAGTGTTATAAATGTATTTACATTATAGTGAATGTCTATCAAGATCTACTTTGAAATCTATTAGGATTTGAAGCATCTATCTTTTACTCAGACTAGGAGTAAATTTCTCCTATAAATAGGGGGGGTTTGTTCATTGTATTGACAATCATATGATCTCTCACCCCATCAAGAGATCCTCAAGAGAAGAAATAAGAATCACTCTCTCTATTTTCTTTACTCTTCTTCTTTATTCTTTCTTGTTTTATAACAAATCAGTTAATTTTAAGTTAATCCAAAACAAAATCTCAACGGCTCAAGTCAGCATTTGAGACATCAGCAGAATCCAATTATTATACTCCCTTCGTCTCAAAATAAAAATTGACATATTTTCTAAAAAAGTTTATTTCAAAATATTTGATATATTTAAAAGATCAAAAAATAATTAATTATTTTTTAATTCCACTTTTAGTATAATTATTTTAAAATTCAGAAGCACAAAAATTAATAAAAAATATAATAATCAAATCATGCTTTAAATTAATTATTTTTAAGTATTGTACGAAATCTATACCAGCCAATTATTATTTTGAGAGGAGTGTAACAAAAGTTGATAACAAAAAGTTTGAGAGTGGATGGGACAAAAAAGCATAAGAGAACCAAATTGAGTCAGCCCAAAAACATCAGCTGAATCCCATTAAAGTTCATGTTTTTCTTTCAAGTTTCACACTTGGGGGAAAATGAGAAAAACCTATCATTTTCCACCTTAACCTTAATATATTTTTCCAACTCTCATTAAAATATTAGTAGTTGTTTTCATATAATCGGAAGGTTACAAGTTTTGGAAACAGTATTTGACAAAAATACAAGATAAGGCTAGATCTTTGTGGTCAGATCTTTCTTTAAATCCTACTCATAGCGAAAATGTTAATGCACAGAGCTACTCTTTTTTATAATTAAAATATTACTCCCTCCATTTTAAAAAGAATGACTTACTTTTTTTTTTAGTCCATTTAAAAAAGAATGACTTTTTTTCTTTTTTGACATGACATGTTTAGGACCACAAGATTAAAGAGTATTTTGGTACATTTGACACAACTTTAATTGAAGACACAAGATTCAAAAGTCTTTTTTATTTTCTTAAACTCGTGCTAAGTCAAAGTAAGTCATTTTTTTTTGTGAAACAGGGGGAGTAGTAATATTGAGATTAAGATATGTGTATATAACTTGATTAGTTAATTATCTTAAGCTAGTAATAGTTAGTTAGTTGGGGGTTTGGGACACAGGTGACAAAAGAGTTTTAAAATGAGGTGTAGGTGACACAAGTCTTAATTATTAGGTGGAGGTGACAATTACTTTATTATGGATTAAGAAAGTTGGGGAAATTTGAAAATAACCCACAAGTTTTTAAATTTACACTTTGATCCGAATGTTAGCCTATATAACGGAAAACGGAGGGAAAAAAGGTGCCTTTCTCTCTCTTCTCACCCTTTGTTGATTTCTCTCTCTTAGCGATTTTTGTTGTTAATTGTTGATGCTTCTTCATTCATCATCTTCTGCTTCATTATCATCATCTTCTACTTCATTATCATCTTCATCTTGTTCTTGTTGACCATTTGTTGTTGTTGTTGTTGTTACCGCTACTATTGCTATTTGAACAATTTCTTAGGTCAAATTTTGTTTCTAACATCACTTTCCACTTTGACATTACTTCATAGGAGACGTTGGTAAGTCAAATTATGATTTTTAGTTGAATTTTTCATCTCGGTAACTGCTATTGTGTTGTTGTTTTTCAACAATGGATAGAACCCAATCATGAATCCAACATAAAATCCATCTGTTTAAACAGATAAATCATGTGTTGCGACAGATGAGACATCTGCTTCAAAGGAAGACTGATAAGTTGGATTCATGTTTAAACAAATGGCTCATCTATTGCAATATTTGACATATATGTTGCAACAGATTAGTTACCTGTTGCAACAAAACCTGAACACGATTCCAACATAGGTTACAACAGATTAATAACCTGGTGCATCAGGTAAGTCATCTGTCTCAACAGGTTAATTATCTGTTGTAACTTTCACTCATCTGTTGGAATCAACTTCAAAGGTGATTTAGTTATAACATCAATTCCAACAGGAGATTCATCTGTTACAACAGATATTCAAACCCGTAACATGAATACCAACAGGTAAGAATCTATTGCGACTCATCACTTACCTGTTGCAACAGATAATACATTTGTTGGGATTCATTCACGGCACTATGAAATCACTTTCAACTTTTTTTAACAAATGACTTTATTTAGGTACCACTAAAGGAGGGATTAATAACAATAGGGGTGGATTGTCATGGTCATTAGGTCGAGAAGAGCAATTGATATGTATGGCGTTGGAAGGAGGGTGAAATGCTAGAAACGATAGCTATGACAGTCCAAAGTGATGTTTCGTATGATGATTTTTTGAACTTAATCATCAACTTTTGTGGACTGAATTGTCAACCGGAAGAATTCGCCATCAGCTACATGCACAACTCCTTTGAAAATCAGAGGGTACTGCCTTTTAAGATAACCGATCAGGTTCGGTTGCGTTCTTATTTAAGTGATTCAACCAGGCCGGTGTTAAGGGTGAGAGAATGAGAACCAGAATGTAGAAGAAGAAGAAGAAGAAGAAAAAAAATAAAACTTCTTTTATGATAGGTTGGATGATCTAGACATGAATATTCTAGATGATGATCAAACACCTACGCCCATTGATGCAACCAATATGATGTGCAGTTCTTCTCAATCGACACAATCTGGAAATCTTCAAGACGACGGGACCGACCTTTTTATTGGAATGTCATTCAAGGACAAGAAAGAACTATCTAACACTTTGTTTATTTCTTGCGTGAAAAAAAAAATTCAGAATAAAGAAGGTGATTAATTAGAGCAGTGTCTTTTGCTTCAAATGTGCTAATTCGAACTGCAAGTGGTGGTTGAGAGCAGTGAAGTATGTATGTTCTGACAGATTCGTCATTCATAAACATGAAAAGCATCACACATGTGGTTCGGAGCACATCTCGGGCCAAAATCCTCATGCCACGGCAAAGGTCCTCGGTGAATATTTCAGGAGTAGTTTCCCCGATGGAAAAGACCCTTCAATAATGCTTATGGCCAATCATGTAATTTTATCTATCCTATGGTGCTTGGATTCAAGGTTTTCAATATTTGAGAAAAGGCATAGCCGTCGACGGTACCTTCTTGGAAAGCAGGTATAATTGAGTTCTGCTAGCTGTGGTGGCGCAGGATGCGGAGAATTACATCTTTCCTGTCGCTTTTTGTGTAGCGGACAAGGAATGTGATGCCTCTTATGGATTTTTTTTTTTAAAACTGCGACGCTGCGTCGAAGATACCGAAAAGTTGTGTTTTGTATCGGATAGGCATCCAAGTATTCCAAAGATGGGTTCACTTTTCTTCACTTCAGCTTACTTTGGTTGTTGCATTAGGAATCTTGGAGAGAACATTCGAAACAACTATCACAACGAAAGGGTCGTCACCCTTTTTTATAGAGAAGCTAAAGCATATAGTAGAGAGAAGTTTTTAGACCAATTCAATCAAATAGCAGCTATGAATCCCAAGGTAGCAAAGTTTCTTGCACGTGCCGGTTTCGAGAGATGGGGCCGGGCATTCTGTCCAGCAAATAGGTACATTCTTATGAATTTAATGTTTTGTTTGATTTACAAGTTTAGTTTGATGTCGTATTAAGTGATTCTTTTCTATAGGTACAATATTATGACATCAAACATAGCTGAATCGATGAATTCATTGTTTGGCGATGAAAGAGAATTTCCCATCAAAGCTATGTTTGAAAAAATAAATGAGAAATATAGCAATTTTTTTAACGAAAGGCGTGTGCAGTTCAAGTGCCCAGAAAAAAGAACCCGATTTGTTCTCGAAATAGAAAAAAAAATATCAATGAACATCAGTTTGGGGAATAGATTATTCTCTCATAAAATAGCAGATTACAAATTTCGTATCACCGGTCATAGTGATGCTGTCACGGTCGATCTTCAAACAAGATCTTGTACGTGTAGAGTTTTTGACTTGGACAAAATACCTTGTCCACATGCTATGGAAGCCCTTCGAGCTCAATACGTCCATAAATATGGACCTGAAGTTTACGAGCACTCCCCTCAATATTATTCGGTGGAAAAATATGAAATGGCATATAGTGGACATATTACTCCGGTGCCTCCTGAAGAATCTTGGGTTGCTCCAGTAGAGCTTATGGGGAGATTAATACCTCCTGCATGTATTGACTCGAACACTGTCACACCGGGAAGAAAGCCATATAAAAGGAGGCGTGGAGTTGGAGAATCATTTTCATCAAGAAAAAACAAGTGCTCCATATGTTAGTGCGTTGGCCACAAAAGAACTACTTGCCCGAATCATAATCCACCATGATCGTTGTAATTGCAGAAACTTGTGTTGTTGTTTGTTTGTTTGTTTGTTGTGGACTTTTATATATTTAACTCATTGTTGTGAACCTATCATTTATTATATATAAAATATCTTTTTTTAAATAACTTGTGCATCAATAAAATGAGGCAAAACATGAACTTAAATAATACAGAAGACCACAATTATTCTCAACAGTTGCACAAACAACTGGAATGCTTTCCTCCAATAGATGGAAATCTGTTGAAACAGATGGATAATCTGTTGAAGCCCAACAAATGACCAATCGGTTCCAACTGTTGAATGAACTCAAAAGCCAAAATTGTTAGTGCTACTGGATTTAACATTTCCTCCAACCATCGATATGTTAACATGTATTAGATTAGAATAAAACATAATGAAAATTGAATAGAAATTAAAATGCCAAAGTCTGACTAAAAATAATTTTTTCATTAAATAAAAAATAAAATACATTAGGTATAGATCCAATATAGAAAAATTAAAATACATACGCTAAAAGAAAAAACACATTCTAATTATTATTATCATCATCATCATTAATGACAGTCGGCCAATCAACTCGCAACAGCAGGGTTCTCATCAGCCTCTGCATCTCTCTGAACATTGTCTCTCTCACAGCGACCAACTCGCTCTACAGGTCATCAACCTGCCTTTGAAGTTCCCGCACTGTGTCGCGTAGAATAACTCGCTCTGTAAGGAAAAACGTTCATAATGTAATATAACGTATATGACCAACTGATAAATTTATGCCAGAAAAAAACTTACCTCAAAGAGAAAGGAATATGCTCTTTGAAGAGAAGTGGTTGAAGATGTCACATGAAAGGAAAAAATGCAAGAAATAAATAGAGTTGATGATGATAGGCGAATTTACACGCCTATATCAATATATTTTGCCCATATTTTAGCCTAGTTTTGAGAACAAAGTATATATTTCATGCACTTTTAGTCCTTTTTCCTGTAAATGAGCTAACGAACATGATTAGTAAAGTTTCAGGTATAAATGGTGCAGAATTCAGCATTTTATGGCTTACATGACGCAAAAGAAAGCTCACGAAGGAAGGGAAGGGAGTTTACACGCCTAAGGACCAAAACTGCTGCATGGAAAATCTGTCCCGGGCTAAAACAACATTTCTGAAGACTTGGGGAATTTGCAGTAACTTAGTTTGATTTGGACAATGATACATTAACCTAGTACAATTGGGTTATGTATTTCATTAGTTTATTTGGATTATGATAATGTTACATTAACCTAGTACAATTGGGTTAAGTATTACATTAGCCTAGTAGGATTTGGTTAGATATTTTATTTATCTAATAGGATTAGGATATGGGTATTATAAATACCCTATTTTGCTAGAGATTTTACAACTTCGAATTACAACTCTCATTCTACTTTTAATATCATCTTCTTACATCTTCTAATTCTTCCATTAATTCTATTTTTCTTCTTCTACTCTTCTATTCTTAAATTCCACAACAAGAGAATCGTTACTTTGCCTAGGAATTCACGGCTCACGCCTACCACCTAAGCTACACGAAATTACTCAATCTTGTGGTATAACAACAATGTCAATCGTGATCTCTTTCGCTTTCATAGGTAACTAAACTTCTCTGTTGGGGTTATGGAAGCCGTATGAGATACTATCTATTGCTGTGAGGTTGTGAGTTCGCGACACGTATACTGCTTATATCATTATTCTCTTCATCTTAGTCTACATTATTTGTGGTTGCAAACGCAAGAATACGCCAGTATAACATTTAACTTGTTCTAAAGAAAGGTTATTTGTCTGGAAAAGAGATAATGTCAAGGTAGTAGGGTCACCCCCTAAAATTCCCTACTAAAAAGCTAGTTTCGTAACTGGACTAACCTCTTGGAGAATTCATACCGTTAGACACGCTTTAAGCTCGAAAGAGTTAAAGTGAAATAATCCTCGAATAGGTCGAAAGACGCCTGGATTTACCATCGAATACAATTCTCTATAAGCAGTTGCATGTCAGAATTCTACACACTCATAGCCAATAGAGACGTATACCTCAGAAGGCGGACATAACCCCAACGCCTCAATTCTCATTGTTTACAACTTACGTAACAATCTTTCTCTTTTACTTTGCTATTTTCAGCTTTTATTTAATTGTTTTGGTGACACATTACAATCCCCCTTTTTACGAGACTTGCACCAAAAGTTTAGTAATCTTGCTTACTTGTTGTCCAAGCTATTCCCTGTGGGATCGACACCCAACCCAGGTTGGGTTCTATATTTGCTAACGATCGCTTTACATTCCTACGAGAGCTGTAGATTGAGAGTTATCAAAAATTGGCGCCGTTGCCGGGGAATACAAGTGTCAATCAAGTTCGTGATAATTACTAGACCCTTTGGTCAAAGATTCTCGTACTTTTACGTTTAGTTTTTGTTTTTGTCTACTGCAGGTTTTTATTTTAGTGCATGCCCCATACTCGAAGTTCTGGTCAACCGTTATTACCAATCAATACTAAACCACAACGCATTGGTAGAATGGAAGCACAAGCTGAAATCGCAAGGATGGCTGCTTAACAGGAACAAGCAAGATTGGCTGCCCTTGCCGCAGCCCAGGTTCAACAGCAGAACATTGATAACCCTGCACGAGCAACAAATCCTGACGATGAGGATTTAGGTGATGACGAATTACTAAACCCAAGGCATGATGCTGAAATCATAACACCTGCCAACAGAAGAGGTCGACAAGCTCGGTTTAGATATGATCGCCAACCCATGCAACCAGCTTTCGACGATGATGATGATGATCTTGATGGAGCCGGAGCCACAGGAGCTATTATTCCCCCACCATTAGCGCCCGGAGCCAAGTTCAACATCACAAGCACCATGATTCAGTTATTGCAACTCAAGGGATTGTTTGGTGGACTAGCAGGCGATGATCCGAATATGCATCTCATCAACTTTATTTCTACATGCAAGTCTTTTGACAATCCTGGTGTTGGTCAGAATGCAATTCGATTACGTCTATTTCCATTGTCTCTGTCTGGGGAGGCAACACTATGGTTGAATGGGCTGACTCCTGATTCAATTACAAATTGGAGGCAATTGAGAGACGCTTTCCTAGAAAGATTCTTTCCGCCTTCCAAAAGGGCACAATTGAGAGATGAAATCAGCAACTTTCATCAGCTTCCCACTGAAGCTCTTCATGAAACATGGGAGAGGTTCAAGACAAAGCTAGCGAGATGCCCAAACCATCACATGACTAATGTTCACCTCATGGAGATATTGTATAGAGCCTTGAATTCAATAACTAAGCCAGTGGTGGATAACGCAGCTGGAGGATCCTTTATGGATCTCACCTTTGGTCAAGCAAGCAATATGCTAGATCACATGATGAAACAAAGTAGAGCTTGGCATACCAGGGATTCCGAGGTAGCAAGCCCCACTTTATCTATAGGCATGCCTGCAGACTAAAGAAGAAGACAAGAAGAACGTGATCAAGATTTAGCGCACATGAAAATGCAAGTGGATCTTCTGACAAAGCATTTATTATCAGGGAAGATCGAAAAAGTGAAAGCTGTAGCGCTAAAAGGAAGAAACAAATCTGATTCGGAAGAGGAGGCCAACTACTTGAACAATCAGGGGGGTTTCCGTGGGAATACCCAAGGAAACCAAGGTCGGAACTATTATGATAAATCTGGAAGAAAAGACCAAGGTAGTTGGAAGAAAAACAATGAAAAAAGTGGTTTGTACGTTCCCCCTGGTAGACGTGATACCACCACATCTAATTCTGGAAGTATGGAAGACATGATGGCTAAATTATTGAAAGGAGTAGAAGCAACGAGTTCGGGAGTTACTGAGGTAATTAATGATTTGTCCTCCATGAAACAACTAGTTGATTCTCATTCCACTTCAATCAAGCAAATAGAGCAGCAATTGAGCCAACTTTCAGCAGCACTCAATCAAAGAAAGGCTGGCACTTTACCTAGCGATACTGTGCAAAACCCAAGGAATGATGGGTCATGCATGGACATCACTACCAGAAGTGGTAAGGTGCTGGAACCTTCAGCAAAAGGCAAGCAAGTGGCTGACGAAGTTGCGGACATGGATGATAACGCAAAAGGAGAAGATGCCGCAACAACCAGTCCTGACGTCAAGGACGTCACGCCCAGTGACGTGCAGCCTGAAAAAATGGAAAAATGGAAGCAAGAGGAGAAGAAAACCGTGGAGAGAACACTTCCATACCCACCACCACCTTTTCCCCAAAGACTGAAGAAGGTGGCGGATGACACTAAGTTCAGCAAATTCATGACTATGTTAAAGCAGCTGACCATTAATGTTCCATTGGTGGAGGCACTTGAACAAATGCCTGGGTATGCGAAGTTCATGAAGGATCTTTTGACAAAGAAGAGGGCAGCAAGTTATGAGCTGAAAGACGATGTGCATCATTGTAGTGCAATTGCTACCCGATCGATAGTTCAGAAGAAGGCCGACCCCGGAGCTTTCACTATTCCTTGCACCGTCGGATCTTTGAACTTTGCCAAAGCATTATGTGACTTAGGATCCAGCATCAATTTGATGCCATTATCGATCTACAAGAAGTTGGGGTTAGGAGATCCTACTCCAACCAATATGAGGCTCGTCATGGCAGATAGGTCGGTAAAACGACCTGTTGGTATTCTATGCGATGTCTTGGTAAAAGTTTCTTCATTTATCTTTCCAGCAGACTTTGTCATCTTGGATTGTGAAGCAGATTCTGAGGTTCCCATAATCTTGGGGCGCCCTTTCCTTGCTACAGGAAGTGTGCTCATTGATTTGAGAGCTAATGAACTTTCATTCCGAATAAATGACGAAGTGGTTCATTTTGATGTTTGCAAAACAATGAAGAAACCCAAAGATCTTAGTGTATTTTCGGTGGCTGATGTTTTCTTTGATGATGAGAAAGAACTACTTGAAGAAGAGCAAATTATTGATGATCCCTTGGAGGTTGTGCTCATGAATGGAGAGAGTGAAGATGCTGAAAATTCTGAAGAAGCCATTTATGCTCTATCGGGATTAGGAACATATCGCTATACTCCCAAGAAGCTGGATCTTGATCTCAAGAATTGGCCTACACCACCAGCTAAGCCATCTATTGAAGAGCCACCCACGTTAGAATTGAAGGAGCTGCCAAGTCATTTGAAGTACGCATTCTTAGGAAGCGGAAACACTCTTCCAGTCATTGTGGCAGCCGATTTGGGTGAGCGACAAGTTGCAGATCTAATTGCTATTCTACGCAAGTATATTAGAGCTATTGGATGGACCATTGCGGATATTATTAGTATTCCACCTGGGATTTGTACACATAAAATTCAGCTTCAAGAAAATTGCACACCCACCATTGAGCATCAAAGGCGTCTAAACCCACCTATGCAAGAAGTGGTGAAGAAAGAGATCATCAAGTGGTTAGACGCAGGAGTTGTGTATCCTATTTCTGATAGTACATGGGTAAGCCCTGTACAATGTGTTCCCAAGAAAGGAGGTATGACGGTGGTTGCGAATGCAAAGAATGAACTTATTCCACTCAGGCCCGTCACTGTATGGAGAGTATGCATGGAGTACTGCAAGCTGAATTCTTAGACACTCAAGAATCACTTCCCAATGCCATTTATGGACTTAATGCTAGATCGATTAGCGGGGAAAGGATGGTTTTGCTTCTTGGATGGTTATTCAGGATATAATCAGATTTGTATTGCACCCGAAGACCAAGAGAAGACAACGTTTACATGCCCATATGGTACGTTTGCCATCAAACGTATGCCATTCGGGTTATGTAATGCACCAGCCACCTTTCAACGTTGTATGATATCTATTTTCTCTGATATGGTTGAAGACACTTTGGAGGTATTTATGGATGACTTTTCAGTTGTTGGTGAGTCTTTTGAAGCATGCCTGGCAAACTTGAGCATGGAATTACAAAGATGTGTAGAGTTCAACCTTGTGCTGAATTGGGAGAAGTGCCACTTCATGGTAAAAGAAGGAATCGTTCTTGGGCACAAGATCTCTGAGAGAGGAATAGAGGTTGACCAAGCAAAAATTGAGGTTATTGAGCAGCTACCGCCTCCAATTTCGATGAAGGGAGTTAGTAGTTTTCTTGGCCAAGCTTGTTTCTATCGTCGATTCATCAAAGAGTTCTCCAAAATTGCTAGTCCATTATGCAAACTCTTGGAGAAAGATGCGAAGTTTGACTTCAATGACGATTTCTTGAAGGCATTCGAATGCCTCAAAGGAAAACTCATCAAAGCCCCTATCATGGTAGCACCAGATTGGTCACTCCCGTTCGAGGTCATGTGTGATGCTAGTGGTGTAGCCGTTGGTGCTGTACTTGGTCATAGAAAGGAGAAGCTATTTCATCCTATCTACTATGCGAGTAAGGTCCTAAATGAAGCCCAAAAGAACTACACTGTTACTGAACATGATCTCCTAGCGGTTGTGTATGCATTTGAGAAGTTTCGTGCCTATCTATTGGGTACTAAGGTGATCGTTCATACAGACCATGCAGCTCTTAGGTATCTAATGACAAAGAAGGATGCAAAACCAAGGCTGATTAGATGGGTATTGCTGCTGCAAGAGTTTGATTTCGAAGTCAAAGATAGACGAGGCTGCGAGAACCAAGTGGCTGATCACCTATCTCGACTTGAGAATGAGCATGTGGCGCAACCTGAAATTCAGATTGATGATGCATTCCCGGACGAAGAGATATTAGCGACAACAATGGAGAAATTACCATGGTATGCCGACTTTGCAAATTTTGTGGTGAGTAATGTGATACCTGCCAATTTATCATACCACCAAAGGAGGAAGTTTATGCATGACGTACAGCACTACTATTGGGATGAGCCTTATTTGTTTCGACGATGTGCGGATGGTATCATTCGACGATGTATATCCCATGAAGAGGTGCCTAGTATCTTGGAAGCATGCCACACTTCGCAAGTTGGAGGACATCACGCAGGCAATCGGACGGCCAGAAAAGTATTGCAAAGTGGTTATTATTGGCCTTCGATATTCAGAGATGCCTACGACTATGTTAGAAGGTGTGACCAATGCCAGCGTCAAGGTGCGATTTCAAAACACCATGAAATGCCCATGACCAAAATTCTTGAGGTAGAACTCTTTGATGTGTGGGGTATTGATTTCATGGGTCCATTCGTGAATTCGTTTGGAATGAAGTACATCTTGGTTGCTGTGGATTATGTTTCGAAATGGGTTGAAGCTGTAGCATTGGCCGACAATGAGGGAAAGTGTGTTGTAGCGTTCTTGAAGAAGAATATCTTCTCTCGCTTTGGAGTACCACGTACTATCATAAGCGATGGAGGATCTCACTTTTGCAACAAGCGATTCAAGTCCATATTAGCAAAATGTGGTGTCAAGCAACATAAGGTAGCCACGCCTTATCACCCACAAACTAGCGGACAGGTAGAGGTTTCCAATCGAGAGATCAAGCAAATCCTTGCGAAGACGGTAAATGCTAATAGGAAGGATTGGTCTCGGAAGCTGGACGATGCACTATGGGCGTACAGGACTGCATTCAAAACGCCAATTGGCATGTCCCCTTATCAACTAGTTTATGGGAAGGCTTGTCACTTACCCATTGAGCTCGAACACAAGTCATTGTGGGCATTGAAGAATTAAATTTGAATTGGGATGATGTGAAGAATCTGAGGTTGGAGCAGCTGAACGAACTAGATGAATTCCGTCTCCATGCATATGAAAGGTCAGACCTATACAAGGAGCGGATGAAAAAGTATCATGATCAGCGGATTGTTCGACGAAACTTCCAAAGGGGTGATATGGTACTTCTCTTCAACTCCAGATTGAAGCTCTTCCCAGGTAAGTTAAAATCCAAGTGGTGTGGTCCATACAAAGTTATCCAAGTCTACTCGTCTGGAGTAGTTGAATTGGAAGATAATAATGGTGTTGTCTTCAAGGTGAATGGCCAACATGTTAAGCCTTATATCGGTCCTCTTGACTCGATGAATTCTATGGCCATCATCTATCTCGACGAAGTCTAAGTACTCTAGGTAACTATGTCGAGCCACGACAATAAAAAAAGGCGCTAAATGGGAGGCAACCCATCGTTTTATCGTTTTATCGTTCTTTTTTTTTTTACTTGTTTTGCTTTTGATAATGAAAATCCAAAAATAAGAGTCGTGCCACGACCAAAACTAAGGCGCTTGGTGGGAGGCAACCCATTGTACTAATCGTTTTCATTTGGTTTTAAGCAAAAAAATAGGTGCAAGAGGTATTCAACGAGGAGATTGATTTCAATTGACGATTTGGACGCATTGTTTGGTAAAGTTGGTAAGTTAGGAATAGTGATGCATAAGGCTATGGATTGAGCATTGCTCATGCCAAACTAGGCATCGAGAAAGGCTAGGCCTAGGTAAAACTAGGCCACGAACGATGCACAACCTATCCTATAGCCTAAGGTCTCGGAATCTAGTGTGCTATACACTATGCGCCGCCCAGTCCTAAGTGTGCTTTTGACTATGCGCCGCCTATGCTATAGCATTAGGTCTCAGGATCTCATATTCCATAGACTATGAGGCGCATATGTCCCTAAATTCCATAGACTATGCGGCGCATATGTCCCTAAATGCCATAGACTATGTGCCGCATATACCATGACTATGCCAAGCATTATGCGCCGCATATGTAGCATTTTTGTCTCCAAAACCGATTGTAAATGGGTCAAAACCCGACCCATTCTCTTCCTATATAAAGGGGACTTAGTCTTGAAACATAACCACACTAGAAATTAACCTAAAGGCGCCGCATTCCCTCTCCAAACCATCCCAAAATTTTTCTTTTTGCTCTTCCAATTCACAAAACCATCTCCAAAAGCTTCAAGCAAGTAAGTACTCTCTTATTCTTCATTTATTTCTCATAAGTACTACGTTGCTATGTCTATTATAAATTGCTACATCGTATAAGATTTATTGGTGATGTTCATGTGTTTTGATCGTTGATACAAAATCATGTGAGTAAACATATACGTAGGAAAATCTTGACTTGTTTCCGACTTGAATTTGGTTTTAATAGCATTGTTATACGATTTGCGGAATTTATATGGTGATGAACATTGACTATCATGTTATGATCTTGTTACTTGGATACTTACATGCTAGACTATCCCGTTCATCGGGATAAGCCTTATAGTTGCCTACCGACTTAGGAGGTTGCGATTGTTGAAAACATCCATACCATGTGACAACCCCTATGTAGTAGTGTTGTTATATCTAACATGAAAGTAGTGCAATGGCTGCAAGTAGTAATACATTACTGATTTTCTTGTCGGAATATAATCCTTAAACGTATGTCGACGAAATCTGAGTAATCGACCACTTTCACTTCACTGATTTGTGTCAACAAAACTAAGTGTGGGGTGGTACCCCTACTGCTTGTTTATAGATTGTATCAACTGAGATTGTGCTACCATTAACACTATTTCTAGTCTCAGGTACAATGGCACCTAAAGCGAGGCAAGACAAGGAGAAGGCTACCACTTCCCAAAAGGGCAAGAAGAGAGGTAGAAAGGACCAAGGAGAATCATCCTCAACACAACTACCCCGCAGAATGTTTGGAATAAAATGGGTTCTTGAGGAGGAATCCAAAGACTGGTACAGGAACAACAAAGAAAGAAGATATGTTCACGTCGACCTGATCAACAAGGACACCTTAGCGAAGAAGGAGCCGCGTATGTTGGCGAAAATCATGGCATTGAAGCTGGATTTCATCTTCCGCGATATGGGAGAATGTAATCTTGATTTGACAAGAGAGTTTTACGCCAACTGGTCGCCAAAAACAACAGGCAACGAAGTCAAAATTCGGGGCCAAGTGTTACAGCTCAACGCGGACTGGATCAACTCTTTTCTTGGCTTACCTTCGGTCGACCCAGCACCATTCAAAGAGCTGTACAGCAGGCCTCCTTATAGAGCAATTAGACACACACTTTGTGGAAGTAGATCGATGGCAAGGTGGGGCAGACATAAAGACACAGGATGACACAACACCTTCCCCTATGCTTCACTGAATAGGGAAGCAAGAATCTGGATGCGTATTGTCAACTCATGCCTTATTCCTGGGACTCAATACACCAAGATATCAAGAGATAAAGTGTGTTTGGTCTATGCTTTGATGACGAATGTCCCTATCAACTTTGGGGCAATCATTCGCTCTACCATGAGGAAGGTCAGACTCCACAAAAGGTCCCACTTCACGTTTGGAAATCTGTTGACAGCAATCTTGCGGAAGGAGGATATCGAAGAGGAACCAGCTGACCACAAACTCCCACATAACCCAAAGAAGGTTGACCTTACTAAAGTCAAAGATGCTGAAACAACTCATGGTGTCAACCTTACTACTGCGGAAAGACATGTTCGTGATGAGAGTTTCTTCCGTCATCTTTATGGCATGACACGATTTACTATGATGAGTGGTGGACGTGTTCCAACTGCTGCAGAGCTCCAACAGCTGGACCACGACTATCCCATGAACATACATGCACGGGAGATGTGTGGAGTGGGCGTATACTTTGAGGAACCTCTAGATGATGATGTGCCGACTGATGACGATCGACGCTTGCCAGACTCTGAAGAGGAGGAGAACTCTGACGACGACTCTTATGATGATTCCGACGAAGGGGGTATGACCCCCGACAATGAGGAAGAGTCCGACTAACCAGGTTCCTCGTATTTATTTTCCACTGAGGGCAGTGTCCCGTTTAAGTGTGGGGTGGCGGTATCGTATGCTATACTTCTCTATCGCATCTATGTTTGTTTATTTTGTTGTTTTTTTGTTGATTTTTTTTTCGTGTTTTAGTTTTTTGTTTTTGTTGTTTTTTCTAGCTTCACATGAAATTATTTTGATAGGCAGCATGAGATTATAACAAGAGTATGTGCTACAATTGTGACCATTGAGACGTTTAGGCTCCAGTTGTGACTCATTATGTGATATTGTGTGGTTAAATTCCTTCACTTGTTGGGTCGAGAGTCTATATTACTTCCAAGCAAGTCGACCATGTGCCTTGTGTGTGTGAGATAATCGTATGTTCTATGTGTGTGGCTGATGCTAGAACTTGCCTGGTATGTATGCAAAGCGAAAATAAGGAGTGTAAGTTTAGGATATGATTTAGGCATTTCTTTGGCAACCTATATTTGTTTAACTTCAGTTTTACCTACCCATGGACATCATCCTAGTTAAACCCTTTTGAGCCTTTAGCCTATTTTCTTTGACAACCTTGTATGTAAGCCTAATCCATTTTTTTCAAGACCATAATTTGATCCAAACTCCTAAGTGCTTTAAAGTGAAAAAGTCATGTGACAACATAAGAGAAAATTGGGTGAGTATGATGCTATAAATTGTAATGGTGCTTGAATGTGTTATGAAAAAGAAAGTGCTATCATAAGAGGTATGTTGTGAAAAGAAAAAGGAAAAGAAAGCTGAAAAGCGAGTTGTGCTTAAAATTGAAAAACAAAAGAGGAGAACAAGGGTGGTAGAATAAAAGAAAGAAAGGTTGAAAGAAAAAAAAAGTGTCAATGATACAAAGTGATGTATTAAAGCGCTTAGGAACTTAGTCACTATTCCTAGCCAAAACAGTCCTACCCGACCCTTAGCCTACATTACAACCATCAAAAGACCTACTTGATCCTAAGCTTAGCATTCTTACTTTTAGTAGAGTATTACATTAAGGGCAAGCCTATGGTCATCAGTTGCTACATATGAATTCTTTGTGAGAGCGAGAGCAAGGACATTTTGATACCCATGTTTGAAAAATATGCTATACTTGTGAGTAATTATGGGTACTATAGTGTGAGACACACATGGCTGATGAGTTTTGGGTAGTTATATATGATTCCTTGTACCTTAACGTTTGCATGCGAGTTGATCACCATCACGAGTCTATGCTAGAGGTTAAATTGTTTCTACCTATAATCGAAAAGCTACTCTTTGTTGATAATTGTTGTGCTTGTCCTGACAAATGTTTTGTGTTGTTGCTGTGAAACCCTAAGTTGATGTTTAGAAGGACATGGTATTTCGTTCGAGGACGAACAAAGTTTCAAGTGTGGGGTGTTGATGATAGGCGAATTTACACACCTATATCAATATATTTTGCCCATATTTTAGCCTAGTTTTGAGAACAAAGTATATATTTCATGCACTTTTAGTCCTTTTTCCTGTAAATGAGCTAACGAACATGATTAGTAAAGTTTCAGGTATAAATGATGCAGAATTCAGCATTTTATGGCTTACTTGACGCAAAAGAAAGCTCACGAAGGAAGGGAAGGGAGTTTACACGCCTAAGGACCAAAACTGCTGCATGGAAAATCTGTCCCGGGCTAAAACAGCATTTCTGAAGACTTTGGGGATTTGCAGTAACTTAGTTGGATTTGGACAATGATACATTAACCTAGTACAATTGGGTTATGTATTTCATTAGTTTATTTGGATTATGATAATGTTACATTAACCTAGTACAATTGGGTTAAGTATTACATTAGCCTAGTAGGATTTGGTTAGATATTTTATTTATCTAATAGAATTAGGATATGGGTATTATAAATATCCTATTTTGCTAGAGATTTTACAACTTCGAATTACAACTCTCATTCTACTTTTAACATCATCTTCTTACATCTTCTAATTCTTCCATTAATTCTATTTTTCTTCTTCTACTCTTCTATTCTTAAATTCCACAACAAGAGAATCGTTACTTTGCCTAGGAATTCATGCCTCACGCCTACCACCTAAGCTACACGAAATTACTCAATCTTGTGGTATAACAACAATGTCAATCGTGATCTCCTTCGCTTTCATGGGTAACTAAACTTCTCTGTTGGGGTTATGGAAGCCGTATGAGATACTATCTATTGCTGTGAGGTTGTGAGTTCGCGACACGTATACTGCTTATATCATTATTCTCTTCATCTTAGTTTACATTCTTTGTGGTTGCAAACGCAAGAATACGCCAGTATAACATTTAACTTGTTCGAAAGAAAGGTTATTTGTCTGGAAAAGAGATAATGTCAAGGTAGTAGGGTCACCCCCTAAAATTCCCTACTAAAAAGCTAGTGTCGTAACTGGACTAACCTCTTGGAGAATTCGTACCGTTAGACACGCTTTAAGCTCGAAAGAGTTAAAGTGAAATAATCCTCGAATAGGTCGAAAGACGCCTGGATTTACCATCGAATACAATTCTCTATAAGCAGTTGCATGTCAGAATTCTACACACTCATAGCCAATAGAGACGTATACCTCAGAAGGTGGACATAACCCCAACGCCTCAATTCTCATTGTTTACAACTTACGTAACAATCTTTCTCTTTTACTTTGCTATTTTCAGCTTTTATTTAATTGTTTTGGTGACACATTACAATCCCCCCTTTTTACGAGACTTGCACCAAAAGTTTAGTAATCTTGCTTACTTGTTGGCCAAGCTATTCCCTGTGGGATCGACACCCAACCCAGGTTGGGTTCTATATTTGCTAACGACCGCTTTACACTCCTACGAGAGCTGTAGATTGAGCGTTATCATTTGAATGAAGATTGAGGGACCTATAATATAATCTGGACGTGTCAGGCCAAAAGGCAGGACTGTTCAGCTCCATTGTATTAATTACATTCAAACTGGTGACATTTTATTTTCTATGAAAAGTCGCGACTTTTTATTTTACACTAATTACTTTTTACCTTTTCATAGTGGTTTGAGACTCGATAAAAGCCGTTATTATTGAGCTATTGCAACAGATCGTCCAGTATTTTTAACAGATTTAGCATCTGTTGCAACAGATGGACGGATTGAATATGCAACAGACGGCTGTCAAAACAGATTTACCATCTGTTGCAATAGATGGTTTGTATATGCAACAAATAAGACATCTGATGCTACTTATGTATTATCTGTTGCAATAGATAAACAGTATGTATAAGTTGGAGGAGATGTTTTGATATCTTCTGACAGCTGATTCATTAGTTTCAGTTTCAACAGATGGAGCATTCAATTCATTAGTTGTTTTGAATGTGTGAGATAAAAAGTCTTCTCCTCTTTTTAATAGTCCCTCCATTACGTATTAGTTGGGCCCCATGAGCTTGGCACACCAATTAATAAAAATATAAATTAGGTGATTGTTTTACCAAATTGGCCTTATTAATTATGATTAGAAAAGTATAAATATGAATAATATACTTTATGTAGTCATTTAATAATAGGGGTAATCTTGAAAGAATATAATAAAATTCTCTTGATTTTATAAATAGAAAAACCAAATTGAAAAAAATATATTTAGAAAGAAGTAATCACATGCGTGCAGATTAATTAAAAAAAAGTCAGGTCTATCGCAACAGATTTACCATTTGTTGCAACATATAGGTTATCTGTTGCGACAGATGGACCATATGTTTGGAGGAGATATTTTGATTTCTTCCAATAGCTGATTTGTCAGTTGCAACAGTTGGAGATTTTGATTCATCAGTTGTTTTGAATGTCTTAAGATAAAAAGTCACGACTCTTCACACCTCCATTTTAATAGTCATCATATTCGTGCAGATGAATAAACAGCACTGACATGTCCTAATGGGGTAGGAAGAATAAGATGTGTGCAATGGATCCCATTTTCATGCATGCGAGTTATGTATATTATTGATCAGGCTACCATGAAGACACCTAAAGTTCAATGATTTTGTGAATGCAGTTTTTTACCGATGATTAGACAGTGATCCTTCAAACAAGATCCTGAATTGTACAGTTTAGTTTGATAGGTGCGAACTGATAAGGCCGAAGGTTTCCAAGATGGTGGTTTCGATACCCCGTTACAATTTAATGACACGATTCATGCACATGTTTTTGTGTCAAGTTTGGGGAAAAGGTAAATTTTTTGCGGCAGTATAAATATCCAATAGTGATTGGACCATTTTTAATGGCACAATGGACTTCTTGTAAGGCCTCCCGAGCCTCGCAATGCAACAAACATGATATAACCAATAGAAATTTCCCTAGTCCAAATTTATATGGATGTATTGGTGGAGGAGACTATTATACCGTAGAAGGTGTTTGGGAGAAAACCTGTGCGGGAAGAGGAAGGTTGAGAAGACCATATATCATCTTAGTACTTGTTTAAGAGGATACACAGGGTCAATTCCTCTTGACCATTCTTCTTTTTCTTTAACGACTGATGGATTTTTATTTTCGGATACACTTTCACATTCGCATCTCCTCCAGTTTTTTCATTTTTCATGTCAATTTCATAAGCTAATTTCGCTACACTTTCCTTCCGACTCTGTGTATCCTCTTAAACAAGTACTAAGATGATATATGGCCTTCTCAACCTCCCTCTTCCCGTACAGGTTTTCTCCCAAACACCTTCTGCTATATAATAGTCTCCTCCAACAACCCATCCATATAAATTTGGACCAAGGGAATTTCTATTGGTTCTATCGTTGTTTGCTACATTGCGAGGCTTCGGAGGCCTTTCAAGAAGTCCATTGTGCCATTAAAACTGGTCCAATCACTATTGGATATTTACACTGCCGCCAAAAGCTTGAACCCTTCCCCAAACTTGACACAAAAACATAAGCATAAACCGTCATTAAATTGTAACAGGATATCGACACCACCGTCTTGGTCCCTTAGCCTTGCCAGTTCGAACCTAACAATCTTAATTTAAAATTCCATATCTTGTTTAAAGAATTAATGCCTAATAGGTAAAGAACAAACATTCACAAAATCATTGTACTGGATGTGTGTTTTTATGATAGGTTGATCAGTAATACATACCTCCTACATATAAAGTGGTTCCATCTGCAAGCAGCTTGTTTCTTCGAACCCATCTTTACTCTAGCCTTTAATGCTGGCCAGGCAAAAGTGGATCCAATTTCACTTCCTTTTGTCTGCAAACAAGAGAAATACATTTGATGTCAAACAAGAGAAGAACAAAAAGAACATTATAAAAGGGCAACACAAAATTGAGTGAATCAACAGATGACCAATATGATGCAACAGATTACCCATCTGTTCAATCGATGAGGCATCGTTTGCAAAGGATGGATGACATGTTGCAACAGATGGGCCATCTATTGGAATAAATCAAACCAGCCTTGCTACTGGTTTGATTTCTTCAAAAAGTTACTGTCTGTTCCAACAGCTGATTCATCAGTTGCAACAGTTGAGGAAACTATTGCAACACCACCACCAACAGAATCAACAACAAAGAAACAAACAAAACAACACCATATGTTTCAACACCATCCACAACACAAACATCACATGTTCCAACACAACCACCACCTCCAACAACAGCACCACCAAAGTACCAAACAAAAGACATAAAAAAAACTATACTGATAACAAGACTTTTTAAGTTCTCCCAACAGATGACTTTTTTCACATATTTTAATAAAAATAACGGTTCATTCATTCAATACTTAAAAGTCACCTTTCCTTCAATTTTCTCAATAAATAGCAAACTGGTAATGGGTAAATCATTGATAGCAACAGATATAAATAACTAATTTAAATGACATACAAAGAAGAAGACGAGATGAAAAGAGCAACTTTGAACCATACTTGTAATGTCAAAAAAGCAAACGGATCAGAACATCCAGTTTAGTCGAGAAAAGCTATTGATTGGTTGAGATCCCAAAAGATCCTCATCCGAAAGAAGAGAGAAAAGAGAGGAAAAAAGGAAATAACAAAAATAATTAAGAATAAAGAATAAAGAAGAGTTATGAGTTGAGTCTAGTCTAGAGATCTAGATATGAGGGGTTTTAAATATTCATTAATAACTTTTGAGGGGCACGAGGAGACAGTGACATTGAAAAGACCAGATAAGACTACTCACTCCGGAGATTTTTGAGTTATCAAAGTTGTACCGAGTAATATTTTTTACCGCCTTAGTATTTTAACTATTTTATCTCGGACAGGAAATACCTAAATTGCTTTATAAAAAAAAGGATCAAAAAATATTTAAGTGCAACAGATGACTTAATCTGTTTGATAGCTTACAACAGATTCGTGATCTGTCATAACAAATGACGTAATCTGTTTGATAGTTTACAACAGATGCGTAATATGTTGCAACATATTACATAATCTATTTGATTTGATCCAACAGAAAAGACATATGTTGCAACATATTGAACATTTGCTTATATATAATTTCAATTGAGTTCATATGTTAGACTAAAACCTTAATTGAATGTGAGTTCTCATAGGGTCAAATACAACTTTAATTGAGTCTTTTGGCAATTTCATGGTGAGACGGTACTGCGTTTCTCCGACCAGAGTCGTCGATCGATCACTCTGAGCCGAGCCGATTCTTACAACCTCATATGTTAGACTAATACCTTAATTGATTAATCTAGAACTAGGGTACTAATACCTTGATTGAATAATCTGGGACTAGGGGTGAGTTCTCATAAGGTCAACTACAACTTTAATTGAGTCTTTTGGCAATTGCATGATGAGACGGTACTGCGTTCCTCCTGACTAGAGTCGTTGATCGATAACTCTGAGTCGAACCAATTCTTACTACCTCATATGTTAGACTAATACCTCAATTGATTAATCTAGGACTAGGGTACTAATACCCTAATTGAATATAGGGTCAGCTACAACTTTAATTGAGTCTTTTGTCAATTACATGATGAGACGGTACTGCGTTCCTCCCGACCAGAGTCGGCGATCGATCACTCTGAGCCGAACCGATTCTTACTACCTCATATGTTAAACTAATATCTTAATTGATTGATCTAGGACTAGGGGTGAGTTCTCATAATGTCAACTACAATAGATGACAACGTCTATTTGATAATTTACAATAGATGGATAATCTATTGCAACATATGACTCAATCTATTTGATAATTTACAACAGATGGGTAATCTGTTGCAACAGAAGACTTAATCTGTTTGATAGTTTACAACAGATTCGTGATCTGTCATAATAAATGGCTTAATCTATATGATAGTTTACAACAGATATGTAATATATTGCAACAGATTACATAATCTGTATGATCCAACAGAAAATACATTTGTTGCAACAGGTTGAACATTTATTTATATATAATTCAATTGAGTTCATATGTTAGAATAATACCTTAATTGAATGTGAGTTCTCATAGGGTTAACTACAACTTCAATTGATTCTTTTGTCAATTGCATGACGAAACGGTACTGCGTTTCTCTCGACCAGAGTCGGCGATCGATCACTCTGAGCCAAACCGATTCTTACTACCTCATATGTTAGACTAATACCTTAATTGATTAATCTAGGACTAGGGTACTAATACCTTGATTGAATAATCTGGGACTAGGGGTGAGTTCTCATAGGGTAAACTATCGATTAATCTAGGACTAGGGGTGAGTTCTCATAGGGTCATCCACGATAGATGGCAGCACCTATTTGATAATTTACAACATATGGGTAATCTATTGCGACATATGACAATCCATTTGATAATTTACAACAGATGGGTAATCTGTCGCAACAGATGACTTAATCTCTTTGATAATTTACATTAAATTCATAATCTGTTGTTACCTAATCTGATTGATAATTTACAACAGATGAGAAATATGACACAACATGTTGAACATTTGTTTTTTACAATTTCAATTGATTTCATATGTTAGACTCCTAAATTGATTAATCTAGGATCAGGGGTGAGTTTTCACAGGGTCACCTCCTAGAGTACTCGGTCAACTACAACTTCAATTATTTTATATGATTTTAAAAATTATGCATATATTTTATGAGTTTAAAAATAATTAAGATCATTTCGGACTAAATTAACATTTTCAAAACTACTTGTCATTCTTTTCCAAAATACAAATCAACCCATACAAAACGTTTCATCATTTCAAATCTCGAGGTCTAGCTCATTCTCTCTCATTCTCACTCAACAATACAGTACAAACAACAACTACTCAACAAATTTACTCAACCCTCCACAACAGATCACTTTTCTTCTCATTTCCGACCACATAGGTGTTATTTTTGACATCATTCTTGCTTGTATCAGTCGTTTTCTTTGTCTTCGTAGGCAACATAGTTCGAGAAGATCTCTATATTTATTTTTTTATAAAAAATAAGGGCTTTTAAGTTAATGATGAAAAATAAAACTTTTAGTTGTATTATCTTTGAGAATGGGTTTACAATTTTGAGTTTTGATGGTAAAATCGTAGGAAGAACTCGAGAAATTCCTAGTTTCCATCGCAGTGTTTTGTTGATTGTCGTGGTATAGTTGGATGGTGTTGGTGGTGGTGGTGGTGGTGTTTGTGGTCGTCGTGGTGGCATTGGTTGGTGGTGTTTATGGTGGTGTCGGTATTCATGGTATTTGTTTGTTTGTTGGCATTGGTTGGTGGTGTTTGTGGTGGTGGCTATTGGTGTGTCGGTATTCGTGGTGTTTGTAAGGTATTTTTTAAAATCTATGCATACATCAACTGTAATGTAATTTTTTTTTCTTTGTCTGTAGGTAAAACATGTCTCCCAAAAGAAAAGAAAGTGAAAGTGGATCAACGTCTGACCACTAAAAAAAAGGCTACAGTACAGAGGGATTCGGAGGAGCTTCCTGAACAATCTCAGACAGGGAAAAGTGAAGCTGAGGAGAGATATGAAAACAATGTTTAGGGAGGTGGACAAGGGTCCAGAGATGGTGATGAAGAAAATGAAAGTGAGAAAGAGGAGGAATTGGAGAGTCAAAAAGAGAAAGAGGATGATCATCAACATGATGATAATGGATCACCAACGGGATGTGAGTTAATATCGACATCCCAGCATGATCCTGTCAAAACTTTTAGTATTGACAGGTTTGAAGTTGCGATGCTGGTAAATGACCCAGAAGTAAAACAACTAACTGGTAAAATTGTACTTAAATGTCAGATGGGGAAAATTTTTGAACATTTTATGAAAATTATGAAGAACGAAAACATAGGCAAACTTTTTAAGAAGAGCTACTTTGGACTCTTTCTTGAGCTGCCTAAGGACCCCTCTGCCTATATTCGTTTCCCTATGATGATGGTATATGCTCTTCTCAAGCGCAGAATCAAGTACACGGGGGATGATAAAGATCCGGGGGAGGGGGGAAAAAAGAAGATGAATGAAATCTGGATCAACTACTGTGGCATGCCTGTTTGTTTTGGCTTGCAAGAGTTTGCCATAGTGACGGGCCTGAGATGCCATCGTCCAGAAGGACCACCACCCCGCAAAAGATCCAAGGCAAGAAAATGCAAGGAAAAATAGATGGGTTGTTTGACATTGCTCGACGTGGCTACAAAGAATCGGATTTATTGAAAGATTTCGAGGATAAAACCATACCAGAGCAATACAGGGAGAAATTGTGCTTAGTTTGGTTTGCCCATTTGGTTATGTTGGCAAGAGACGTCAACAAGGTCATAGAAGATGATTTGTTGGCGCGTGCTAAGGATTTTGATAAATTCAACAATTATCCTTGGGGATATGACATCTTCTACTTTACTGTCCAATATTTACTAACAAAGCTATCCTCAGGGACGACCACATTATAAGGCTTTCCTTGGGCTTTCATGGTAAAATTAATCACTAATTTTACTCATCCATTAATTTATATTAAATATAGTTATTATGATTTTTTTTGCTTGCTTCTTGTTTACACTTTTTAGGCTTGGGCATTTGAAGCCATTCCTCCCCTCCAAAAGCAGTTAATGGATTACCCGGATGAGGTTTCTCATCCAAGGATGTTTAGGTGGTTGGCTGCAAAGAAAAACACCAATATTAAGGAGGCTGGTATCTTTAATACTCCGGATGATGCAGTACGTCTTCTTCAAGTAAAATAATTCTACTCAAAGATAAGAAAGATATTGAACAGATGTTATATCTGGTGCATGAGATGTTATATCTGATGCACCAGATGGGACATCTGTTGCGATCGGGTATATCTTGCATCAGATTACCCATCTATGGCTTTGGTTCTCTGAAATCGACTCCTAAAAGATTAACCATCTACTGCAAATTATGCAACAGATGTTTAATCTGATAACATATCGTTCATCTGTTGCGATGTACAGATCATCTATTGCATAAAAAATTACCTGTCTTGTGCAGCTGTTGCAATAGATGATTGATATTTTGCATCAGATTATCCATGTGTTGCTTTGTTTCTCTGAACCAGACTCAAACAGATTTTAACCATATACTACAAACTATGCAACAGATGGGTCTTTTTTTAAAAAAATATAGCCTAACTGTGAAAATTATTATATTATATGATTTAAATGCATCTGTCTTTTTTTCCTTTTTATAGGTTGTGCATCCATGGATCGTGCCTACTGAGGAGGAGTCGGTGATGACTTCTTATATTACTCTAGGTCTTATTGATACTATTGCAGACCTAATGGTGGAGTTAATAAAGAAGGAATTGGCTGGAGAAACAGCCATAAGAAGAGCAGTTAGGCAAGGTCAGCCTAATGTTGAGGCTCTTCATGACCAACCTTTTACAAAGGCAGATCCGGGTGCTTCTTCTGGTAGAGTTGTTGGTGTTGGTGGTAGGCATGCTGATGCTGCTACCACTCATGATGATGAGCATATTGATGCTCAAGAAAGAATAAATATGTTTTAAAACACCCCTTTTCGCCCTTACACAGGTCTCTCTCACCCCTCTTCACCCTCGTGTTCTCGTTGCGAATGCGATGAGTGCAAGGACAGATAGGATAAACTCTTTGAAAAAGTAGAGGCTATCTCTAAAGCTATCGAGGAATTCAAATACAAGAGGTGTGTCATATCATCTAAGAAGGTGAGGGAGCCACACAGTCCTACAACGTTGGTTAGGAGAAAGAAAAGAGCAATTAGAGACATACTCTCTGCTCGGAAATCAAAAGAAATTGCAATTCCTCCCTCTCCAAAAGTTGTTGAAGTTTCGGGTCCAGTCAAGAAGGTGGACATATACGCAGAACTTGATGTCGAAGAGAAGAGGAATCTATAAAAGGCTAAGAATGCCAAGCCAGGAGCACCAGATTACCCCAGACCTCCCCTTTCCCCCCAAGACTTCCAGACTATGAATGATATGCATATGTCGTACGAGGACAAGGAAAGTTTACTTTTCCTAACCTAGCCCTTATAATCTACCCCATGAAGAAGAAGCTACCTCACAGATTTCACATCTGTTGCAACAGCTGGGTATACTGGTGCAACTGGTTGTGGTTCTGTTGCAACTTATTATCCATCTGTTGCATAAGTTACGTTTGATTATTGATTCAGAGAACCCTATGCAATAGATGGACCATCCGTTGTATCTTTACAATTATAATCTATTTAAAAATTGACTTCTTATCTCACAACATGTTGACATAATTCTCTGCCTCATGAGTAAAAGGCAATTAACGTACCGGGAAGCTTATGATGTTGTTGATAGCATAATGGACCTCGACTTCTGCAAAAAGCTCAAGGATAGGTACGGTCAACTCAATGGAGAGGCGTCAGCCCTTGACATGGGACTTGATTTCCTAGTTCCTACGTTGATCATGGATGAAGAAGAAGCGTTAAGATATGTTAGAGGGGACAAGCCAAATCCACACGGCAAGAGCTGGACTGAGGCAAAAAGAATTCTTGCAGTCATTAGCATGAACGGCATGCATTATCGGGCTGTTGAGATACTACTCGAGGAGGGAAATATCAATGTTTATGACTCCAACGTACCTTTCATCAACGATTTCGATCTTTTTCTCCTCGTGGAACCACTGATGGTGCTATTGCCCATCTTATTGAGGAAGAGTAAACTGATGAATCATTTTCCAAAGGAAGTGTTGATGAAGAAATCATGGGATTTTGAAGGTAGAAACAGGGGAATGATCCTTCCAAAAGATGATGCCGCTAAAGCAAGCAGCTCGCACACTCTTGCACACATCGAATGTTTGCTGACCGGCACAGAAATGGCCGAGCCAATGACTTTTATGTGCAACAATGCTGTGGCAAACCTGCAAGAGGTCTGGGCTTATGAGTTACTAACTGGACACTTGAAGCCTGTGTATATAGAAGAGCCTGTGAAATAGAAAATTTTAATTTCAAGTCACCCTTCACTTTATTACATGTACATGTAGTGGCAATAATTTTTTTCTGATGAAAGTTGAGTTTTTTATAATGCAATGATTAGATTGTCAATCTGTTGTAAAATATCTTTAATCCGTTCTGGCAGATAGTTTATCTGTTGCAATAGGTTGGTCATCTGTTGCATGATGCCGATGTTATTTCTATGAATAATCTAAGTCTAAGCTGTTGCAACAATGGGAAGACCTATTTGATAATTTCCACAGATGACCTAAATTTTACAACATATGCCTAAATCTTTTTGATATTTTCCAACAGTTACGCTTGAATATCGATGTGCTTGTCGACAACAAACCAGTAGCAAATACACACACCACCATGAAAAGTTCAGCTATTAGACTTCAATATCCATGTGCCCAACAACAACAAACTAGTAGCAATAACGGCAATAATGTAGTATTTTCTTGCTCGATTTTGTTTCTCTTCATATGCTTTGACTTTGTTCAACAAACCCCAGATTACACGATTTGCTTGTGAAGGGTGTTGTTCTTCACACCAATCAAAGTAATCGCATCCACCCAATTTCTATAAAAAAGAGAACACAATTATAAAACAATTACAAGTCAATAATTAATCAACTAATTAAATAAAAAAAATATTACCTTTGAAATCTTACAAGTAAAAAAACTACGACCCGGATTTTGTTGAGTCCAAGAAGTCTTTAACAGAGCTTCATGACCCCACTTACAATATCGAAAATCCTTATCACAAAAAATAGTGGAAGATGCGCTCGACATTGTCAAGGTCAGTTGGAAAAAATGAAAGTAATAATTTGAAGAATTTGGATAGATAAAAGAAGATGACGATGAAGAAGAATATTTGAGAATTTAGGGTTAAATTTTAGGAGGAAGATGAATATATAAGACAATGGGGGGGGGGGGGAATGACCGTTGGGGGCCAAGTGACGGCAAGTCAGCGAAATGTGCAGGACTGACACTAACAGATTTGATGCCTATTTTATTTTATGTGTTTAAAATGAACATGTCTACTTGATGCCTATTTTATTTTAGGTGTTTGCACTGAACACCGTCGATGGGTTGTGCCTTTTTTATTTCAATTCACTTTAATCTTTTTACACATAGTGGAAATTTTTTATGTCCAACGAAAGTTGAATTTTTATAATGCAACAGATTCTCCATCCGTTGTAACAGTTATCCTACCTATTCTGACATATAGTTTATCTATTGCAATAGGTTGGTCATCTGTTGCATTATCTCGATGTTTTTATCTAAAGTCCATCTGTTGCAACAATGGGAAGACCTGTTTGATAAATTCCAATATATAACCTACCTGTTGCAACATATGTATAAATTTGTTCAATTATTCCAATAGATGTGTCATCTGTTGCAACAGATAAAGTCCATCTGTTGTAACATATGTCTAAGTTTGTTCTTTTTTCCCCAATAGATGTGTCATCTGTTGTATTATCTTGATATTTTTATCTAAAGACCATCTGTTACAACAGTGGAAAGACCTATTTGATAAATTCCAACAGATCACCTACCTGTTGCAACATATGTCTAAATCTGTTCGAATTTTCCAATAGATGTGTCGTCTGTTGCAACAGATACATTATTTGTTGAAATATTTGAATCTAGTATTCCTTTTCAATTAATAAGTTCAAATCTAAGGAATAAATAAAATTTGTATACAAAATAAAATAAATCAAAGCCTTCATAAATTAGGTGAAATAAGTCAACGAATAAATGAAATGTTATGGGTACATATCTCAACAAATACATCAACAAAAAATTAAGTATACTGCCAAGGATTGCTTTGACAGGCTCAAGCTATAAAGATCTACTCAGTATGGACAAGTTGTTCTTCATCCGGTGCTATGGAATTCGGCTTTGCTCGTCGTGGATCTTCATTGTCGTTTGCGTACGGTTTCTGTGCTTTTTGTTCTTCGTATTTCCATAAAAAGAGTATCATATTGTCAATGTTGTTTAGCAGTAGCTTCTTCTACATCCACCTGGAAAGCCAGAATTGGTCAATGCTAATCACGGAGATACAACAAAATAGAAAAGGATAACTCATCTCTTCTAGCAAATCAAACAGGTCTTCCTCCCGTTTTAAATTATCCCAAACATATTATATTTCTGTTGCAATAATGAATCAATTGTTGGGATAAATTTTTACATGAGAAAGACCCTGTGTGATAATTTTCAACGGAAGAACCATCCGTTGCAACATATGAATCATCTGTTGCAGCAAATAGGTCGTCTATTGGTACAAATAAAAGTTGTACAAAGAGTTGTTTGATTTGCTAAAACAGACGAGACATATGTTGCACCAAATAAAGTATCTGGTGCAACAAGTTAGTCAACGGTTGCAACAGATGTATATATCTGTTTGATAATTTTCAGCAGATGTGTCATCTGTTGAAAAAGATATGTGTTTGTTTGTTTTTTCAGTTGGAAGACATATAATATATTCACCTTCTTCAGCTCGTGTTGCTCTCCATTGGCATTGTACGTTGCTCAGTGCAACGCGCAGACAGAGGAGTTGCAATTTCACTTTTTTAGATGCGTGATAATTCCCTGGAAATCACTCTCCTTCTCCTCTTAGCCCTAATCTCTAATGGAGCGGATGGAAATAAAATCCTCTTTGATGGAATGAGACCCCTCTTAGATGCTAATTTCTTTACAGAAGCAGTTAATGCATTAATAGCATTAATCACTACATCATGTTTCGCCCTGCAGTCTTGACATTTGCATGCAGAACATTTGCTGGGAGAGGAAAAATCTGTATAACCAGTATGATCATACTCATAATGGTTTGCTTTAAATACTCTAAGAAGAGCATAATTAGCACCAACAGCAGCACCACTACCACCACCAACAGCTCCATCAACAACAACAAGCCCACCCTCCAAAATTGTTTTTCTTGTAATGGTTGTTTCTCCAAAAAATTCTATTTTTATTCTGTCGATGACCTTAGGGTCCGATAAAGTTTGCACAGACCGTAAAGTAAGAAAAAATGACATCTTCAACTCTCGATTGGTCGAAACTAGCGACGGATGTACATTCTAACATAAATCATTACATATATTAGAATGATGATTAGATCATTCAAAAAAAACATTAATTAAAAGAAAAAATTAATTATAATTTTACTTACTGCATCCTTCGGGGGGTTGAAGAGATCAAGAAATTTTGCATTTTTATGAGTTTTGGCCGACAACCATCTCAAGATTATTGGACAGAAAACTCCTTCCTGGTAGTTCACTTGTTGTCTCAAATAAGGAATGGCTTCAAATGCCCAAGCCTATAAAATAACGCCAATAAATCAAAACCATTATTGAGCGAAAAAAATAAATGATATCATAATAAAAGAAAGAAACATTTACCATGAAAGCCCTTGGGAAGACATATAAGTTGACTGTGTTTGGCACTAACGGAGTCAACAAATATTTGACAGTTATTTTGAAGATTTCATACCCCCATGGATAGTTGTTAAACACCTCAAGATCCTCGGAGAGCTTTATTAAACCGAGGATTATGTTGTTGTTAATGTCTCTCGCCCAAAGAATATTATGTACAAACCAAACCAAGCACAATGACTGTTTGTGCTTCTTTGAAAGTCCTTTACCTTTCAACGCTTATATCAAATTTTTATTTTTGAAGCTTGGACCAACAATGGACACCAGGTCATCACTATCACACGACTTGCCTTTGCCTTTTTTGGGTGTGCGGGGTACTTTTTTTGGGTTAGAATAGGTATAACTTGAGAAAGAGGATAACATTTTAGTCCAGTAACTATGGAAAACTCCTTCCAACCAAAACAAACAGGCATGCCACAGTAATTTATCCACACCTCATCCATCTTATCATTGTTTTCATACATAAACCTACGCTTGAGAAGTTCATATGCCATTTTCATTTGGAAACGAGCATTGTTATCCTCCGGCAAATCAAGATATTTCCCAAAGCAACTGTCCCTGAAATAAGCATCCAATTTTTATTCTCAAAGTATTTTCTGAAGGCGTCGAAAGATTTTTTCATGGCTAACTTAACCACGAAATCACCCGTTAAATATGCGGCACCATCGCACTGCATTTCACAGGATAACGATCAATGCTGAAGGCTTTGACCAGCTCTTCGGTGGAAGGGTTATTAGCATCTGCATCATCTCTTTTGAAATATTTCTCCTCCCCGTGTTCATCATATTCTTCTCTCAATTGAGATAACGCTTGTAAAGCAAGCTCATAGAGTGGTGGATGTAGCCTAGCTGCTTCACTTGTTCCTTTACTTGGACTTGATTCGGTTTCTGTTCTTTTGGGAACCATATTATCTAAAATTAATAGGACCATAAAATAATATATTATTGTAGATTAATACATCGTTAAAAAAGGATAATAGTAAATCAAACAAGCAAAATAGTAAAATAACAGTTGCAACAGATCACCGATCTGTTGCACCAGGTAGTACATCTGTTGCAGCATATAACCAAACTGTTGCAGTAGATGAGTAATTTGTTGCAACAATACAAAACATACCACTCATCTTTTAAGACAGATGAATGGTCTGTTCAACAGATCAAACAACTGTTTTGACATCATCTGTTGCAACATATGAATGATCTATTGGAACAGTTAAATAATCCGTAGCAACGACTGAGTAATCTGTTGTGACAATACAAAACATATCACTCATCTGTTGAGAAAGATGAATGGTCTGTACAACAGGTCACACATCTGTTGGAACACATGAGTGATCTGTTAGAACAGTTATCAACGATCAATATTATTTAGATTTCTTCCAACATAGGGTCGTCTATCGCGGCAGATGAATGATCAGTTGAAAAAATCAAGTCTTGGACTTTTCCTGTAGGAAGAGTTGGTAGGATTTTATCCAATAGGAGGTTCATATGTTGCATTAGATCATTAATATGATGGTTCTTCCATTGCACCAGATGGTTAATTAGTTGCATCAGATTTTTTTATCCGAAGCTTAATCTGTTGCAACATATGGTAAAGTTGTTGCATCAGATTATTAATCTGCTGCATCAGAATTGTAATCTGATGGTTCCTCTGGTGCATCAGATGGTTGATCTGTTGCATCATATGATGAATCTGTTGCATCAAATGGTTAATATGTTGCACCAAATGGGTAATCTGTCGGAGAAAACAGTAGCACGATTTTGTTAATAAAAAAACAACAATTTCACCATTTTTACCAAGAACAAGAACAAAACAAATCAAACCAAATTGTCCTTTTATTTTTATAAACACAAACAATAAAAATCAAACTTCAAAAAAATACAACAAACAATAAAATATCATAATTCACTTCGAAAAGAGAAGACAAGAGAAGAAATACCAGAAATTAGGATTTTATTCAAACCACATTTCAAATTAGTGCAACAAATATTGAAATTATTAACCAATACTATAAGAGAAGTTGGCTCAATTTTCTCGTTTTCCTCAAAACTAAAAAGGCCATAAATTTTTACCTATGAAAGAAGAAAAGGACCGATGAAGAATTCGAAGTTGTTGTGGCCGGAGAGCAAGGTTGTCACGTCAATTGAAGTCAAAAAGGAACTAGAATCCCAACTATTTGTAGTTGGATGTTGAAGTTGCCGATGATTGAAATAAGAAATTTGCAGAACAGTTGGTTGGAGGAGAGTTAAGAGAAGCTGTCGAGAGAGGGATGAGAGACAGGTTGATTGAATTAAAGAAGGAAACTTGAAGCCCAACTATTTGTCGTCGGAGGTTGAAGGGAGAAATTTTGCAGAACTATTGGTTGGGAGAGAGTTGAGAGAAGCTATCGAGAGAGTGGTTGATTTGGATTGAAGAGGGTGTGGGTTGGGTTGATTTGTATTTTTGAAAAGATTAGAAAATTTTGAAAATATTAATCAAGTCCACAATTAACTTGATCAAGTTTTCTAATAATGTTTGACCCTATCTGTTGGTCAATGTCACCAATCATTCATTCAAGAGTTATAATAGTTTGTTAGTTACTGTGTCCAGCTGCAAGAGCTAGATATTTTTTTCTAGAAGCTTCCTTTTCTTCCTGTTAAAATAAATAGTGGACTATGTACATGGTTAATTTTTGTAGTTTATCTTCTCTAATACAATTAGATAAGAATGTTTGTACTTTGCACGGGTCCAATGCATATATATATATATATATTAAATTAAATAAATGCATTTTAATACAACAATATCACTATCACAAATATATCATAAGATCCCAAATGTATGTTTTATATAACCGGAAAAATATCATATTACTAGATACTCACATGACATTCATTTCACATATCATAGTGATTGTTGCCTATTCACATTGGTATATATGCATTTATAAATTCTACAATAGCAAAATGCATTTTTCCTTCCCTCCATGATCGATCTCTTTAGCATTCATGATCAATACCTATTAAATTAAATTTAATGATTAAATTAATTTAGAAGTTCAAAATCTAAATATCAAACACATTTTTTTTCATTGATAGAATGCATTTCTTTTCAATCATGATTCACATATAATTTGGTACATACTTATTATGTCACACGGTAGTTCAATCTTAAGAAATACTCTTATCCTTTTAAAGCAGACCCAAAAAAAAGTGAGTAAAACAAATATAGTAGCAAAAAAGTCATGCTAAAAATAATTAACCAAAGAACAAGTAAAAGAAGAATGCCAGCAAGAGCTGGCTTTGAATACCTCTAACAACACGAGCAAGTTGCTTTCTCAATTATACGAAAAATCATCTTGATCTTGATGTCCCATAGCCATTTCAAGAAAGCTTCAACCTTTGTCTCACCAAAATGACACTGGGAAAAAATCAGATCGAGATTTCAAAAATAACACTCACAATCACAACACACCAAAAAAATAAAAATCTTGTATCTAGCAGGCTAAAGTAACTTCTCAAAGAGAAACACATTTTTCATTATCTGCAAGTGATTTGCATTTGCTGCAAAACTGTTGTAAGCACTAGGAACTAAAAATCCACCATTTCTAATCTCATGTAGATGATTGAATTATTTTAAGGTTTCATCCTTTGATAACATAAGCAAGAATGACTTGTTCATTTTACACCTTTGATACTTCCCAGACATATAAGTAGAACATTAAATCATAGCTAATTCTTTTTGGGCTAAAATTGACTTTATATAAAAGGACCAAACATGATCCTACTTGAATACATGAACATATTCTCAGTTAATCAAATCTACAACCTGAACAACCAACTGCATTTCAAAGTCGGTACTAACTTTTTTTCCGAATATATGAAGATTAGCGTATTAAAGGACTGTGATTGTTTAATTGAATAAGTTACTCCATGAATGAGTTTTCAAATTCATTACAGATAATTCTCCAAAACAACAGCTCGATGGAGCAAATTATAACCATAGAGATGCACATGGCCAGCATAAATAAAGAAAAATACAAAAAGACAATATACTTTACTTGTCAAAAAGAAAAAAGAAAAATAAGCTAAAAGTCAATACTACAGGAAGATTAACTCTACAACTGGGAATTAACATGTGCTAACAATGTCAAACAAATTATATAACCAGCCACCTCCACCAACAATAGGTGCGTAACTCCATTCACTAAAGCTAAAATAGCTAGAAAGAAATCACATGACGTTTTTTTCTTTGCTGGAATTAGAACTTGAGTTTAATTTTGATGAAAAGATAGTCTCCAGCTCAACATCAAATAACCCATATGCAATCTAAATTTCCAATTGTTTTCAACATCCATCTGTTTAACTCAGCCAATTCTATACCACATGGTTAAAAAAAAAAAAGTCACCCCCCCCTTTTTTTAATTTAAAAAAATTACTTTTTTACCATTAAAGCATATAATTTAAAATGAACAGGTTGAAACTTCATACTTAGACAAACAAAATAGCAAAAAAAATCTCAGTTTAGTAAGAATCTCTCCAAATATTATTTTCATTGACAGAATTTTGAAATTGGGTACTTTATAAAAATTGCTAAACTATTGCAACATTTTTTGTTCACAAAATTCATGATAAATTCAGTGAAGAAGATAAGAAAAATAAGAGAGAATGCTGAGACCTCATAGTGCTCAACCCACGTCATTGAACCGCTAGGCCACACCCTTGGGTGCATTTTTGATAATTAGCGAAGAATCATCTCTTTATTATATATGTGACTATTATTATGCTTTAACGGATATCCAAGAATTTTACAAACATGAAAGAAATTTGGATGCTAAGATGCTTAAAGTAGCTCAGCATCTACAAAAAGGTACCACTCCAAGTCGTTAAGAGTATACTTACTGCACATCAATGCTGCATGTTTGAGGCCAGGCATATTTTTCGAGAAGCAACTCAGTTGGTTCAATTTAGATAAAAGAGTTGTGACTTGTTACAGATAAGAAGAAAATGAGCACACCACTCTTAAATTAATCCATCAATAATTTCAAAACCCTAAACTCCATCTTCATTTTTGCTTCAAAATTCAGCGAAAATGTCGATGTCAAAGAATTTAAAAATGCTTTAATACATTAATATTTGTATGTGTGTTACCATCCAAGATGGTCATCAACTGATCAAAAAATTCATGGCGTTTGACCAATACATGAACCTCGTTCTTGGAGAGCAAAATACATAATACAGATAATTTTTTTTAAAAACACATGCTGAAATTAAATTAAAATTATACATTCTAAAACACATATTTACTAAGAAACATAGAAAATTATAGCTTATTGAAGGAATAAATAAATTTTCAAAAAAAAAATGAATGAGAAGGTAGAGAAACTTACATACCGATGTGTGAGAATTGAGAACTAATGAGAGGAGATTATTGTGTAATATGGACATTTTTATCTATTTATTTGAGTCATCTATACTATTCTAGAAATTTCAATTCTAGAAGCTAGAGACATTAATTTATTATTTTTTTATTCTAGAAATATCATCTTGTAATGTCATTTAATGTCCATATGGTGGAACAGCAGCCACATGAATAGATATTTGTGTGATAAAATAATAATTCCTCCGTCCTACTCCCCTCTTTTATTTTAGTTGATCCTTTTCTAAAAATATTTATTTCAATTAGTTGTCCCTTTAATGAATTTCAGAGGATTTTGATATGTTCTTCCAATAATATTCTTATCAATAAATGACTAAATAAATTGTATATACTCAAATTTATATTATCAAAGCATAATTAATAAGGCTAATTTGATAAAAGAAACTCCTAATAAATATTTTTCTTAATAGGTGTGCCAAATCTCTAGAGGCCAACTAATACGAACGGAGGGAGTATTTTATTTGTCGCTATTTTATCGGACACAAAATTTAAGAAAAAAATAATGAATTCAAAAGATTTACAAAATTGTTTAAGTCACCTTAGTGTTTACTTTTTAATTGTCTTTTCTTATTAATTGAGACACAATAAAAATAAAATAAAAATAATGACATAAAATAGTTTTCAAATAAGAGAAGCAGACTTTTTTTAGGACGAATTTACAAGAAAATGGTCGACTCATAAAATAAAATGGATAAAATATAAATTTTGATAGTTTTTTTTTTTTGACATTTATTACATACAATGAAATAGATATAAAAATATATTGTAATGTTCATGTGATTCAACCATAGCCACATGAATAGATATACACATGTGGTAGAGAAGTAGAAGCATGGAAAGATATTTTTCTACAATTATTATAATAATAAAATAGATATGAAATACAAAAAATACCCTTAATTATTAAAATAGATTTGGAGTTACAAAACTACCCTTGGTCATCCTCAATTCTCCTTTCTATATAGTAGGAAAAAAAGAAAACTTTACTCTTCCAAAATACTCTCTTATTTTCACTACAATTAAGTCACCATTAATGAAAGAACTTGAGCTCTAATCTTTCAGAAGTTGTTCATCTTAACATGATATCAGAGTCGTAGGTTCGACATTCCGATTCATCAATCTTCACTGCGATTCTTTAAATTTTGGTTATTGCTTGAAATTGGTATTCCCCTGATCTTCGATACTTTCTGCGTTGTTGCATGTAAAATTGAATAATTTTTTGATTTGCTTTCACTATCAATTTGTTTAATTTTCAATTTACTTTCACTGTCAATTTGTCTAATTTGCATCTCGCTACATTGTTGTCAGCTCAATATTTACCTTTTATTTCTCCAAAAGTTTCTTTTCTACTGTATTAGAATCATCATGGTAGAAATTGTGGACCCAAACACTGAAATTCCTGCTATTAAGTCAACCAGTTTTCTTTACATACATCCCTCCGACAATCTTGGTGCAACTCTTATTCTAATTCCTTTTGATGGAATTGGTTACCGATCTTGGAGACGTGGTGTTCTTAGATCACTTTCAACGAAAAACAAGCTAGGTTTCATCAATGGAGAATGTAAGAAGCCCCTTTCAACTGCTTCCACATATCATCTTCAATGGAAAAAGTGTAACGATATGGTCACTTCATAGATCCTCAACTCTTTGTCAAAAGATACTGCGCGCAGCATAGAGTATGTATCTAATGTCTTAAAATTATGGACTAAATTAGAAGACTGTTATGATCAAACTAATGGTGCAAAGTAATACAAAATTCAAAAGGAGATCAATGATCTCAGTCAAAGAGCTCATGATATTACTACATATTATACTCGACTTAAGAAATTATGAGAGGAATTAAGTAATTTGAATGTCAAAAATCAATGCAGTTGCACATGCACTTGTGGGCCTAAGGAAGCATAACATAAGTCAGAACAAGACATAAGATTAATCCAATTTCTCATGGGTTTAAATAAAGTATACACTGTGATCACGAGGAGTATACTAATGATGAACCTTTTGCCATCTACGGGACAGTCATTTGCTATTTTAATCCAGGAGGAGAAGAAGAGAGAGCTCAATCCAAACAATCAAATGTTTCTTAAATTTAGCTCCCTCATGGCAGGAACATCCAGTCTTTCCTAACTCAGAACAAATTATTCCTTCTCCACCTACTCCTTTTCTCCATCAAATAAGCCACCAAATGAGCCCACTTCATTCACTGCTAGCTCTTCCAATTCCTCCAACACTGGAAATTTTAGGACTAACTACTTTGTATCAAATTATTCATCCTCCAGTAAGAATAGACCTTTTTGTGAATACCGCAAGAAGTTAGGTCACACCACAAAAAGAGGCTACAAGCTACATGGTTATCCCAATCCCACTCGTCCAGCTGGTCCAGCATCTCAACATTACCCCTACAATGGCAACATATACTCAACTAATTCACAGTACTTTAACCAAGGTTCTAGAAGCGACAAGAGTAATGGCATAGCATCTGCTAATTCTGTGGAGCTGTCTTGTGATCCTGCTATAGAATATAATGCTGAATTTGGTTTCTCACCTACACATAAGTACAATCATCAAAACCTCAACCTCACCAAGGATCAGTATATCCAAATTGTAGACTTGTTGCAACAGTTTCAAGTCAATACTGTTGTGACTTCTTTGCTGAAAGACAGATGACAAGTGGATCAGTTAATTTTGTAGGTATTTTTTGTTGAAACTCTTCTATTAATTTTAAAAAAAAATTCATGTGAAGGTTTCAAAGCAAGAACTAATTTATGGATATTAGACTTAGGAGCATCTAATCACATGACTTTTAATAAACAACACCTCACTAATTTACTTACTCTAGCCTATCTTATCTTGATCAGACTACTTAATGGATATAGAGTTAAGGTGACAGAGATTGGAACTGTTCAACTTGCTCTTCAAATTACTTTGTGTAGTGTCCTTTTTTCCCTTTCTTTAAAATAATTTGATCTCTATTAGTTGTTTGACCATGCATATTAAGTGTGTCACTTTCTTTTCTGCTACCTCATATCTACTGCAGGTCCCTTCATTGAAGAGGCCTCTGAAAATTGGTAAGGTGCATGATGGTTTATACTTCCTCTTCTCAGATTTCTTATAAAAGAGAAGCACTTCAGCAAAGTGTCCTACCTTATGTTCTTCTTTTCATGCAAATAAAGTACATTGTGAATGTGTTTCTCATACCTGTAGTTCAACTCCTTCAACATCTGCATTGCCTAGTATTCATAATTCTAATAAAGACAATGTTATATATAATGTTTCTGGCTTATCTTATGAAATTGATGCAAAATTGTTGTGGCATTATAGACTTGGACATATCCCCTTTGTTAAGATGAAAGGTATCTTTTATACCCATGGCTTTCTCTCGTAAACAACCTTTATTTTGCTCTACTTATCCCATGGTCAGACAATGTGAGTTTCCCTTCACATCCAGAACTCACACCAGCAATAAAATCTTTAAACTAGTTCATGTTGACCCGTGGGGTCCTTACGAGGTAGCAACACATGAAAACTTTAAATACTTCATAACCATGGTAGATGATCATAATAGGTCCACTTGGACACAATTATTGAGCAGCAAAAGTAATGATCTATATGTCATCAAAGCCTTTGTCAGCCTTATTAAAAATCAGTTTAACACCACCATCAAAATTATAAGATCAGATAATGACCTAGAGTTCACTAATAATGAGGCCACTCAATTTTTCCAATCTAAAGGAATTATACAGCAAAAGACCTTGTCCATACACACCACAACAAAATAGTCTGGTTGAAAGAAAGTACAAATACATAATTGAGATAGCAAAGGTCTCCTTTTTCAATCAAAACTCCCTACAAAGTACTGGGGTGAATGTATTTTAACTGCAACCTATATCATCAATAGATTACCTTCTACCTCTCTCAACAACAAGTGTCCCTATAAAGTACCATATCAGACAAAACCTACATACTCACACCTAAAAAGTTTTGAATGTTTGTGTTATCATGTCACTCCATTACACCACAGATCCAAGGACTACCCCACATGTGTTTGTGATACCAAGCGCATTCTAAATAAGCACAAAATAGTCCATAATCTCGCGAAACAATCCACACGTACAAGACACCAAATAGTAGCAACGAACACAAACTTAAACGATAAAGAAAATTGGTAACTTGACACAAAGAGAACACATATTGTAGCAACTAAAGAGTATATTAAACTCTAAAACCTCTACAAAATACGTTAACAAGCATCAAGTTCTTACGCAAACCCAAGAGAAACTCGGTTCACTCAAGAACTCACATTTCTAGCCAATTCACAACACAAGTAGAACCTTTACTTATGATGTCAAGTGTTGGTGGTCTACTCTCTCTTGAGAGGTATGATAGAACTCGGTTCACTCAAGAACTCACGTTTCTAGCGGAGTCACAACATAAGTAGAACCTTTACTTGTGATGTCAAGTGTTGGTGGTCTACTCTCTCTTGAGAGGAATGGTTTTTCAATATTACAACCTTCAATATGAATGAACTGACTACTAATAAAATACTAAGAGAATCATTATATAGTCTAGTACAAAAAGTGATGCAAAAGACTCCTCTACCCTTAATGAGGAGTGGCGGATTTGGAGTGCAACTTGGGCAGCCTTGGCTATATTTTAGAGCACCTAAGGAAAGCCCTCACATGTCAATGCATATACTCTTTTGGGCGGGTTCACAACATGCTCAAACACGTCCATTTTCATAAACGTGTCTTGAATTCTTTGTAGTTCCTGATCTTGGCTCCTAGTGATTGGTCTCGAGCCCATGATACCCGTATCATCTTCTCCATATTGAGAGGAGTTTGAACTTAAACTCACGGGTTCTTCATTTTCAATGGAATCAATCCGTGAGAGATCACACACATTGAACGTGTTATGCACTTGGCATTCCGAAGGTAAGTCTATCTTGTAAATATTATCATTGATCCTTTTAAGTACTTGGAGAAGACCATCACCTTTCGGCAGTAACTTGGCATTTCTTTTAGTGGAAAATCAATCTTTTGTAAGGTGTACCCATACCCAATCTCCCAGATTAAGCATAAGCTTTCTCCTCCTTTTGTTGACTCTTTTGGCAACCTCTTGCTTTTTCTTGTCAAGTCGCAACCTCACCTTCTCATGTAATCTTTTCATAGCTTCGGCCCTCTTGTTTCCATCTAAGATAACAATAACATCACTTGGCAAAGGAGTTAGATCCAAGAGGGTTAGAGGGTTGAAGTCGTATACACATTCAAAGGGTGTTAGCCCGTGCTTGAATGGATCACCCGATTGTAAGCAAATTCAATTAGAGGTAGATGATCTTCCTAAGATGCCAACTTAAATTTAACCATGGAACATAGCATAGAACCCAAGGTCCCATTCACTACTTCCATTTGGCCATCGATTTGTGGGTGGCAAGACGTGGAAAACAACTTGGTACCAAGCCTACCCCACATTGACTTCCAAAAGTGACTAAGAAACTTGGAATCCCTATCACTCACAATGGTTCTTGAGATGTCATGCAACTTAACAATATTTTCAATAAACAAAGAAGCTAAACTAGTTGCATCTTCACTATTGGAGCAAGGAATGAAGTGTGCCATTTTGGAGAAACGGTCAACAATAACAAAGATACTATCCTTACCTCTTTTAGTCCTTGGCATCCCCAACACAAAATTCATAGAAATATCAAACCAAGGACGTAAAGTAGTAGGAAGTGGGGTGTAACCCGTGAGGAATGAGCCTAGACTTAGCACTCCTACAATCCATGCATTAGCTGCAAACATTTACAATATCCTTGCGCATTCTTGGCTAATAAAGATGTTCCTCCAATATCCCTAGGGTCTTGTCAACTCCAAAATAACCCATGAGACCGCCATCGTGTGCCTCCCTCACAAACAACTCTCTCCACGAGCTAGAGGGTACACACAACCATCTTCCCCGAAACAAGTAACCATCTAACTTAGTATAGGGATTAGAATTCTTAGACGAATGCCACCTCTCCCTATCCAAAGTTTCACTTTCCCTATAGATAGGAGCGAAGTACGGGTCGTTGGGATACAATGATTTTAAGCTCTCAAAACCCATCAATTTTGAAGATAAAGAAGACACAAGATCATGTTTTATAGACAAAGCATCGGCTACCACATTATCCTTGCCCTTTTTGTATTGAATAACATAAGGGAAGGTTTCAAGAAACTCAATTCATTTGGCATGCCATTTGTTAAGTTTGTCTTGTGCCCGAAGGTGCTTCAAGGATTCATGGTCCATTCGGATCACGAATTCTTTGGGCCAATTTTCCAATGCTCTAATCAAGGCATACAACTCTAAATCATACGTGGAGTAGTTTAGAGTGGCGCCTTTAAGATTTTCACTAAAATAAGCAATGGGTTTTAAATCTTGCATCAAAACAGCCCCTATGCCTACTTTACTAGCATCGCATTCAAATTCTAACATCTTATCAAAATTAAGCAATTGCAACAAAGGTGCTGAGAATAGCTTTCAAGGCCTCAAAAGCCTTAGCTTGCTCATCACCCCATTTGAAGGGTTGGTCCTTTTGGATTATCTCGGTCAAGGGAGCGGCAATGGTGGTAAACCCTTTGACAAACCTCTTATAAAAACTTGCCAACCCGTGGAAGTTTCATACTTCACCAACGGTTTGAGGGGTTGGCCAATTTTTAATGGCAGTTATCTTGGAGTCATCATCCTCTACCCCCTTTGAACTTATAACAAATCCCCAAAACACAACTTTATCAACATCAAAAGAGCATTTTTCAATATTAGCATACAACTTCTCTTTCCTAAGAACTTCAAACACACTCTTTAAATGCGATACATGTTCGTTAAGGGAATTACTATAAATCAAAACTTCATCAAAGTACGCAACCACAAACTTTCCAATAAACAGCTTCATCACATGATTCATTAGCCCCATAAAGGTACTAGGAGTGTTGGTAAGACCGAATGGCATGAATATTCATTCATATTGACCAAACTTGGTCTTGAATGCGGTCTTCCATTCATCACCCGGTTGCATTTAGATTTGGTAATAACCACTCCTAAGATCAACCATAGAAAACACACAAGAGACATTTAATTTATCAAGCATATCATCGAATCTAGGGATAGAATGACAATACTTTACCGTAATCTTGTTTATGGATTCGCAATCCACACACATATGCCATGTTCCATCCTTTTTTGGTACTAGCTATACTGAAACCGTGCATGGACTCATGCTCTCCTTGATATACCCTTTGTTGAGAACATCCTTAACTTGTCGTTGAAGTTCTTTTGTATCTGTGGGGTTGCTCCAATAAGTCAGCTTTTTTTGGAAATTGAGACCCCAAAACAAAGTATATTTGGTTCTCAATACCTCGAAGTGGAGGTAGTCCTTGCGGCAACTCACTAGGAAACACATCTTCAATTCCTGCAAAACACTAGAAATAGAAGAAGGGATAAGGGAAGTGGACGGGTTAGTGTCAAAAACATAATCCAAAAGTAGCATAGGAGCGGTATCATCATACAACTTGAAGAGGACTCCCTTCCGAGCCAACATTACCATAGAATCCCTAGTCTTCAAGGCTGAAACTCCCTCTACTCTTTCACTCTTTCTACTCTCAGGTTCAACACCCCTACTCTTGGGTTCCTTCTCCTTTCTTCCCTTTTCTTTCAAGCCCTTCAATTGTTGGTGAGCCTCACACACTTGTGATGGTAAAAGTGGTCAGAGGTTGTAATTCCGACCCTTTAACTTATAAGAATAGTAATTGGTTCGGCCATCATGCTTGGTCGACCTATCATATTGCCATGGCCAACCAAACAAGAGGTGATAAGCTTGCATCGGAATGACGCCACAAAGTACCTCATCTTCACAGTTTCCAACTTTGAACCGAATCACTATTTGACGGGTTACTTTCAATTCTCCACATTCGTTCAACCATTGAAGCTTATACGGGATTGCATGTGGAGTAGTTGGCAACTTCAAGTGTTCCACCAACACGACACTAGCCACCTTGGCACAACTTCCACTATCAATAATAAAGGAACACACACTCTCCTTAATGAGACACTTAGTATAAAAAAGGTTTTTCCATTGGATTGGATCATCCAAAGCCTTGCTAATCATAACTCTCCACATTACATAATTAGTTACTTCAAGTTCACCCTCTTGAGGCCAAACTTCTTCCTCATCATCATCATTAGGCCTCTCAGCCTCTTCTCTCTCCATCTTGAGAGGTTTCATCATTCTCAACCGCTTTAAGTCCCACTTCTTCCCTCAAGAAATATAATTTTCCCTTCATTAGGATCACATTTCTCCGATTAGGACACTCACTAGCCTTGTGTCCCCACCCATGGCATTTGAAATATTGAAATCCCTTGGATGTAGTACCCGTTTTACCTTCATGTCTTGGAGGTTGATGTTGGGAAAACTTGTGCATGGCTTGAGGAGCATTTGATGGAGGAGTCTTGGACTTGTTACACCCCGTAGTTGATGGAATTACCTCCCTGTTCTTGGTCAAACCCGTGGATCCTTGGTAACTCTTGGTTTTGTATGTAGACCTCTCTTTATTCTCTCTTTCAATCTCTAACGCCGCTTAAAAGATCCCTTCAATAGTTTCAAACTTATGAAGTGTCATGTGCATAGAGATTTCTGTGTTTAGGCCGACCTTGAACTGAATGGTGTCGTGGCTCACTTTCTCCCTTCTATGATCAAGTTTCAAAATGAGTTGTTGAAACTCATCATAGTAATCCACTACACTCTTGTTTCTTTGATTCAAATTATACAATTTAGTTAGGAGTTCATGTTGATAAATTTCAGTAAGATATCTTTGCCTCATAAGATACCTTAACCAAAACCATGGAGGAGGCTGCCTTTCAATCAAGACATTGTCAAAATGTTTAACATACTCCCACTATGTGACAGCATATCCCTCAAAATGAGCAATTGCATAACAACTCTTCTTCTCTTCCGTGAGATCATTCACTTGGAAGTCCCTCTCATATGCGGATTCTCATGCAAGAAACTCTTCGGGATCACTTTCTCTTTTAAAGATTGGAATCCTATTTTGACAGTGTTAAGGCCTACATCCCTATATCTAGCATCTTGTCCAACTCTACCTTCAATCCCACGATTTTCCCTAGGCTCCATCCTTCTACCTCTAATCCCATCTTCCATCAAGTAAGGATCATCATACACTCCATACTCTTCCCTATAATTCTCTCTACCGTACCTCTCTTCTTGAATGGGTGGATTTTGGACAAGTGGAATTTGGTAAAGTGGGTTTGCATTTAGTGGAGGAGGTCTTTGAATTGGATGATTTTGGAGTGGGGAATTCGGGTTTAAGGGTGGCATTTGGGTTCCAAGTCTTTCTTGTTGGACTTGGTGGAGTGAAGAATGGCTAGGTCCATCGTGTTCACGGCTTTGAGAGTATAGGTTGACTTGGTTTGTAGTATTGGGGGGTACAACATTTGGTGCAAGGCCTCGGGAGTAATAGTAGGTTAGGCATTTTGAGGGGTAGATGGTCGAGAACTCCTTTGGCTTTCCACCTTCTCCAACCTCCCACTTATGGAGACCACATCCGATCCCAACTTCTCAACATTTGCACTCACCCTAGACAAGTCTCGAGACAAAGTTTCAAGACTATCCAAGATAACATTTATGACATTATTGTCCACGGTTGGAGCGTTGGAAGTTTCGAGTTCCATTTGCACTTGTACCTACAAAACAAGCAAACGTTAGTTCAAAATACTCTCACACACTCTTCACACTCAGCTTCCTCACTTAGTCTTTCAAGTGTTGTAAGTCGGCTATCAACTTGTGAGAACTTGGGAATGAGTGTAATCTTGAGTTGGAATGGATTTCTCAGTTTGAAGACTCAAAGAAGTTTTGTATGCACTTGAACCCAAAAAATAACTATGAATTATAAACAAACAAAGCACCACAAGTAACGCTAACACGAAAGAAGTACTCAAAAACTAGTTTACAACTTAGTAGGTTGTTACTAGTTGTCAACTAGTATAGGATTCAATAAAGTAAAACTAATGGAGACACGGGAAGAAACTAGGAATGTCCAAGAACTTGAGTTTTGTTGTTGGCGTGGCCCACAATTTCTTTGGCCGTTGGTATTGTTGTTGAAGTTTGAAGTATGATGTTTTCAAGACTTGAATTGTTCAATCTTATTGCTTTGGGGATAATTTTTCAGTTTTGGAGTAGGTGGACAAGACTTTGGACTCTATTTTCAAGGGTTAAAAGGCTCCTATCAACTTTTCACCAACTTTCACTAATTTGGCAAAACACCTTTTTGTATTAGCTTTGTCCATTTCCTTTTTTGGCTCTTCTTAAAAACTGTTTGTCACTCTTTTGGTAACTAGGCTTTTTGGATGCCTTTTGTTTCTTTGCCACTTTAGTTTTGTCTTGAAAGTATTCCCAAGACAAATACAAAGTCTTATCTCTCTCTTCTCTTTTCAAATCAAACAACTCTTTTGTTGAATACTACTTCAAGAACAATATGAACAACAACAAGAATAATATGAACAATATCAATCTCTTAGACGTCCAACCTTCAACAAAAACCTTGACAAGAGCTCAATTCTTCGACCTTAGACTTAAGGGGTGTTAGTGAACAACAAGCTAACATACGAAACTACTAAGACAAACAAAATGCCTAAACCTAGGCACCTATCTCAGCCAAAACACAACAAGACACCCCAACACTTTTTTTTTATTTTCAACTAAGAGAGCCCAAGATTGGTAGTGTAAGAACACAATCGGCCTTCACTCTGATACTAAATGATACCAAAAAAAATCTAAATGATCACAAAATAGTCCACAATCTCACAAAATAATCCACACGTACAAGACACCAAACGGTAGCAACGAACACAAACTTAAACGATAAAGAAGATAGGTAACTTGACACAAGGAGAACACATATTGTAGAAACTAAAGAGTATATTACACTCTAAAACCTCTACAAAACACGTTAACAAGCACCAAGTTCTTACGAAAACCCAAGAGGAACTCGGTTCGCTCAAGAACTCACGTTTCTAGCCGATTCACAACACAAGTAGAACCTTTACTTTTTATGTCAAGTGTTGGTGGTATACTCTCTCTTGAGAGGAATAGTGGAACTTGTTTCACTCAAGAACTCACGTTTCTAGCTGATTCACAACACAAGTAGAACCTTTACTTGTGATGTCAAGTGTTGGTGGTCTACTCTCTCTTGAGAGGAATGGTGTTTCAATATTACAACCTTCAATATGAATGAACTGACTACCAGCAAAAGACTAAGAGAATCTTTTATATAGTCTAGTACAAAAAGTGATGCAAAAGACTCATCTACCCTTAATGAGGAGTGGCGGGTTTAGTGTGCAACTTAGGAAGCCTTGGGCGTATTTTAGAGCACCTAATGCAATCCCTCATATGTCAATGCATATACTCCTTTGGGCGGGTTCACAACATGCTCAAACACGTTCATTTTCATAAACGTGCCTTGAAGCCTTTGTAGTTCCCGAGCTTGACTCCTAGTGATTGGTCTCGAGTCCATGATACACGTATCAATTTGTAGGATATCCTTTTGGTACAAAGGGATATAAGCTATTAAGTCTAGCTACTAAAAATATGCAGGTTTTCAGGAATGTTGATTTTCATGAAATTATCTTTCCTCTTGCACTGACCAAAGATTCTATGTCTTATCCTACTTGTTCTTTTAATTTTGTTACATTTTTAATTATCTTCATTCTGATAGTATTCCAACCTTAACCAACACAACTTCAATTAATACCCACTTCTCTCCTAAACCAACCACACATGTGCAGAGTGATATCAGAACTCTAAGCAGTGATGGTGCATGTATGTCACCTTCACCCAATGTTCATGAAACTATATGTTCACCAGAAGACACATTTTCCATGCCCTCTCATACTTCTTACACCTCATCAGGTCCATGTAGTGTAGGGGCTAGAAGATCACTTAGCATATGTAAGCCTCTCAATTACTTAGTTGAATTTGCCCATTACTTCCCAAACCTCCACTCATCTCATCTGATAGTCATGATTCTACTCCTTTGTACCTTAATGCCTTTTTCTCTCTTTATAATCATATATCTCATGAGGATATTTTTTCAGATAGTCAGTCTCCTGTAATGAATGTTTCTTATATTTGTGAGCCATCATCATATGAAAAGGTTGTTGTAAGCCCTACCTGGCAAATTGCTATGGCATAAGAGTTTATTGCCCTTCATGATAACATTACCTGAAGCCTTGTACCTCTACCACCAGGCAAGAAAGCCATTAGTTGTAAATGGGTGTACAAAATAAAACATGAAGTTGATGGAAGTATTGAGATATATAAGGCTAGATTAGTGGTGAAATGTTATACTCAAGAATTTGGAGTTGATTACACAAAAACTCTCTCCAGTTGTCAAAATGACAACTATAAGGGCACTCATAGCTACTGCAGCCAAGAAACACTGGGATATTCATTAACTTGATGTGAATAATGCTTTTCTCCATGGAGATGTGCATGAGAAGGTGTACATGGAACTTCTTCCTGGTCTATCCACTGAGAACAAGAGTATGGTTTGCAAGATAAATAAGTCCCTTTATGGCTTGAAACAAGCTAGTAGGTAGTGGTATGCCAAGCTTCATGAAGCATTAAACTCAAGGGGTTATACTTATTCTCAATATGATCACTCCTTATTCTACAAAAGGAATGGATCTCCTACTGTGTTCTTAGGAGTGTATGTTGATGATATATTATTATTCGGAACTGATATTGCAAAAATAATTCAACTCAGGTCTTCTTGGACGGTCGATTCAAGATAAAGTATCTTGGAAAAATCCACTACTTCTTGAGTTTGGCGATTCTTTACGAACCTGATGAGATTTTTATTTCCCAGAGAAAGTTTGTCTTGAACTTATTTAAAGAGTTTGATTGCAGTCACTATACTTGTTTGACTTCACCTCCTGATCCAAATGTCAAACTTAGGGCTCATGAAGGGAAAATCTTGTCTGATCCCACCTATTACAAAAGATTGGTAGGGAAGATCAACTTCCTTACTAATACCAGGTTGGACATATCTTATGGAGTGCAACACTTGAGCCAATATATGCAGGCTCCCAGAGAACCACATTTGCATACTGCCTTTCATATGCTCAGATATCTGAAGCAGGATCCAACATTGGTCATCTTTATGTCTTCATCTCCAGATAGCACAATTCATGCATATTGTGACTCTGATTGGGCCAGATGTCCAGATTCCAGGAAGTCAGTGTCTAGTTACATTGTACTTCTAGGTAGCAGTTCCATCAGTTGGAAATCCAAGAAACAAGAGACTATCTCCTTGTCCTCATCAGAAGCTGAGTACAGGTCTCTCATAAAGGTGGTTGGGGAGTTGGTTTGACTTAGTAAGCTACTTAAGGAGTTGAGTATTCCCTTTCAAACTCCATTTCCTATTTACTGTGATAGCCAGTCAGCACTGCACATTGTTAGGAACTCAGTTTTCCATTAAAGGACTAAGCACATTGAGGTTGATTGCCGCTTTGTCAGAAGCAAGCTTCAAGATGGTCTTATTTCTCTGTACCACATCAACACAGGAGATCAACTGGTAGATATCCTCACCAAATCTTTCACTGGCATAAAGCATTCTGCTCTCTTACTCACCTCCAACTTGGTTGGGGTTTGGGGGGGGGGAGGGGGAGGCGGTTATTGAGATTAAGATATGTGTATATAGCTTGATTAGTTAATAATCTTAAGCTAGTGTTAGTTTAGCTATAATAGTTTGTTAGTTACTGTGTCCAGCTGTAAGAGATAGGTATTTTTTTCTAAAAGCTTCCTTTTCTTTCTACCTGTATAAATAGCGGACTATGTACATAATTGGTTAATTTTTACAGTCGATCTTCTCTAATACAAAGTGAGGGAACTTTACTCTCCCAAAATACTCTCTTATTTTCACTGCAATTGTCACCGCTAATGGAGGAACTTGAGCACCTATTTGGACATGTGATATGAAATTATGATATAAAATTATTTGATATCTCTTCACGTTGAGCATTAATCTTTATTTTACTTCGAAAAATTTAAAATAAAAAGGTTTCATTTAATAAATGAAATATAAATTTATGGTCAAATTTTGTATCTAAAAAGATTGAAATAATGATTTTTGAGAATTAAGAATATATATGATATCGTGAGTTCAAAACATGATCTCAAATTTCATGTTCAAATACTGATTTGAAATCACATATATAAACACTAGCTAAATAAGTTATTTTAGAGTACTTCATGAGTATGTCGTTTGGTTGAGAAAGAGTTATCTTGGGATAATTAATTTTGGAATTAGTTATTTCGTGATTAGTTATTCCGTCATATATATGGGATAACTTATCTCATCACAATAGTGTAAATGGTGGGATAAATAATCTCGATACTAACTAATACTTCACACGAAATATGAGATAAAATAGTCCTTCATTTTATTGCGAGATCATTTATCCCTTATATCTCACACCAAATGATTAAGGTATAGCTCTCAAATTTGCGTCATCCGTTAACATCCACTTTCCGACTGTATCATGCTCATTTTACGACAATGTTTAAGATTATTAGCTCTGAACTTACATAAAATACTTATGGAAATAGATTCATTTTTTTGAAAAAACTCTTATATTTTATGTATATATATATATAGTATGAATAAAAGATATTGAGTTCAGCTGAACATATAAGTTAAGCACCCCATCCACCTTTAGCTTTTAGTTTAGTTGTTCACTTAGAGCATGTTAATTTGGCCAAACTTCTAAAATTTCGTATAAGCCAACACGCTTAGATTTTTATCCACATTATGAACTGTAGCAAATAAAAAAAATCACCTTAATTTCATAATTACTATTCTAATTTTGTTAATAAAATTAATAATATTACAAATTATCAGAATAACAATTCATTAAATATATATCTATATATAACTACCATACAAAATTCACCCACTTATAAATGAGAATAATTCCATTCTCTTTTCCATGTCTTTCTAAATGATGTTCAATATAATCCCCTTATTTTGTTGTTACTATTTTATTTGTCTAAGAGTTATTCTAAAACTTTGAATTAAATTATCAAGTTTGATCATATTTGTCAATAATACTTTTAACAAAAACATGGTATATTGAAACATATAGTTAACATTTTATTAACTTGAAGAACGGAAACAAACATGCAATGCCACATGAGTGAGCACATAGCAAACTTGAACTATTCTTTTGCCTTTTATTAAAGAATACCATGCGGTCGCCTCAATTTATGGCTTTCTCCAATTGTTCGACAAGTTATAAGCATTTTTGGAGACTCCAACTAGCAGAAAAGGAAAGAAAGAAAGCAAGAAAAATATCGTTCTGTAAAAATGAACAAGCTGGGATATGCACGTAAGGAGAAAGTTAAGGAATTCATGTCTGTTACTGGGGCAACTGACAAAATCGCGCTTCAGTTTATGAAGACGAATGACTGGCATCTCGAAGGAGCATTGGAAAAATATTACAGCCAGGAACATATTAAGGAAGCCATAGAAAAAAACCGATGGGAAATGCTTTTCAATAAGTACAAAGATCCGAATGTTGACATGATTTTGGCTGATGGAATTAGCCGCCTCTGCGATGATCTTCAGGTTGATCCTCAGGATATCGTTATGTTAGTTCTTTCATGGGAATTGAAAGCTGAAAATATATGTGAATTTTCCAAACAGGAGTTTATTGGAGGCGTACAGTCTCTTGAAATCGATTCATTGGAGAAGTTCAAGAAAAAAATGCCAAATTTGCGCGCTCAACTAAAAGATGAAGACACTTTTCGCGATGTCTACAATTTCGCTTTTGATTGGGCAAGGGAGAAGACTCAGAAAACTTTAGCCTTGGAGACAGCACTCGCGCTGTGGCATTTGTTGTTTGCAGAGTTGGAGTGGCCGTTGATTGATCAATGGTGTAAGTTCATCCAGGAGCATCACAACAAGGCTATCACACGCGATGTTTGGTTACAGCTACTGGAATTTGCAAGGACAGTGGACGCCACTTTATCAAACTATGATGCTGAAGGAGCTTGGCCTTGTCTTCTTGATGACTTTGTTGAATACTTGTACGAAACTGGTACTTGTGTAAAAAAGTCAGATGAGTGATCGATGAGAACCAGAGACACTCATGCAATTCTGCAATCATTTTCTATAATATGAAATATTTTTTTTCTAAACTCTTTTGCCTCGTATCATTGGTAAAAAGTTTCTTACGAGCACTCAACATAACAAAAATAACAGATGTATAAAATATCAAAATTTGCATAAAATAAGACTCCTAGCTAGTCTATTTGCGGTAACAAATGTATAGAATAACAGGATCTTAAAACAGTTTTTAAGAGTAAAATAAATATTAATTGAGGAAACTTTCTGACTAATACAAATCAAATGTAGATCTTGAAAAATTATCTCGTAGTAGGTAACAGTGTATTGTCATGATGTTCGGTCGTATTAATAGTAGTAGTACAACTCCTATAATTTTTATCTTTCGATTTCTGTTACTATCTATCGATTCCATATACCTGGATTATCATATTGTTTTTCAGTAGAGATACTGCTCAATTAACAAAAGAATAGAAAAAAAAATTTACTAAAGAAGGCTGATTTGGACTTTGGCTTTGGCAGGCAATGTTATATATAAAAAGTTTGATTTTCATTAATTAGAGAGAATGATATGACAGATTTGACCAATGTCTTAAACTTAAACTTTGTTTTTCATTAATTAGAGAGAATGATATGACATAGATATGGACTATGGCCAACAAGTCATAAACTTAAACTTTGTTTTTCATTAAATATTAGAGAGAATGGTATGACATAGATTTGGCCAATAAGTCATAGACTTAAACTTTGTTTTCCATCAATTAGAGGGAATGATATGATATGGACTATGGCCAATAAGTCATAAACTTAAACTTTGTTTTTCATTAAATATTAGAGAGAATGGTATGACATAGATTTGGCCAATAAGTCATAGACTTAAACTTTGTTTTCCATCAATTAGAGGGAATGATATGATATGGACTATGGCCAATAAGTCATAAACTTAAACTTTGTTTTTCATTAAATATTAGAGAGAATGGTATGACATAGATTTGGCCAATAAGTCATAGACTTAAACTTTGTTTTTCATCAATTAGAGGGAATGATATGACATAGATAGGACTATGGCCAATAAGTCATAAACTTAAACTTTGTTTTTCATTAATAGATTTGGCCAATACGTCATTCTATTTTTGGCTCTTTTCTTCTTTTCAATCTATTCACTCTAATTTTAATGATGTGGCATATTATTAGTAAAGCAAACAGGTATAAAGTCCAAAAGTCATTTTCTAGTTACAACTAGATATCATATTTTTAAATTGAATACTTTAGTCCTAAAGTGAATATTGAATTTTAAAATTGAATACTGTAATTTTGAAGATATTAAGGAAAATAATATATAGCGTTATTTTTTAGTTAGAAATATCAATTTGGGTAGATTATGGAAAAAAATTATTGGTAATTTATTTATGTTTTTTCCAAAAATAAAGAGAACCAGAATGGTAATGTATTTATGATTTTTTCAAAAGTAAAGAACCATATTAGTAGTTTATTTATGTTTTTTCCAAAAATAAATAGAACCAGATTGATAATGCATTTATGTTTTTTTCCAAAAATAAATAAAACCATATTGGGATATTACTAAAGCAAACAGATATAAAGTCCAAAAGTCATTTTCCAGTTACAACTAGGTATCATATTTTTTAAACTTGAATACTTTAGTCTTAAAGTGAATATTGTATTTTTAAGTTGAATACTATAATTTTGAAGAATGACTATAGATATTAAGGAAAATAATATATAGTGTTATTTTTAGTTGGATGATATCAATTTGGGTAGATTATGAAAAGAAAAATATTGGTAGTTATTTATGCTTTTCCCAAAAATAAATAGAACCAGATTGGTAGTGTATTTATGTTTTATCCAAAAATAAATATAACCATATTGGTAGTTTATTTATGTTTTTCCCCAAAATAAATAGAATCAGATTAGTAGTGCATTTATTTATTTTTTCAAAAATAAATAAAACCAAATTTGTAGTTTATTTGTGTTTTTTCCAAAAGTAAAATAGAATCATATTGTTAGTTTATTTATGTTTTTCCCAAAAATAAATAGAATTAGATTTGTAGTGCATTATGTTTATTCCAAAAATAAATAAAACTATTTTGGTAATTTACTTATGTATTTTCTAAAAATAAATAAAACCAGCTTATAAATAAGCTAGCCCAGCAATCAAGCTTCAAAGAAATAGTAGTACTTTTCCAAAGTATTTATTTCTTCTTGTTGTTTCTTTTAATTTTTAAATAAAAATCAAGTCGATTTCATACAATTTTAAATATTAGACAAAGAGTTGCACCGGAGCTTCCAAAGAAACAATGCCGATGGGTATTCTTGATCTGGTCAGGTGAGTCCACGGTGCACCAATTAAGTTTATTTATTGGGAATTCGTTGTTGGTTGGACTTAGATCTTATGTTCTTTATTAGCCAAAAAGTGTCTTTCCTCTATTTATGTCCTATCACCTCGCAAAGGATACAAAGGTACATTTTTTTTATTTATTTTTTTGTGTTCAAGTATCAAACCCTCTTAATTACCCCTAATGATTGTGACACCAAATGAAAAAAAAAATATATAAACCTAAGATAAAATAAAAATATTTTTCTTCATACTAAACATACCCTTAACAAAAAAAATTTGTCTTAACAAGGGTGCATATTTAGCAAACATCAACAGTTTCAATTATAAAAATGTTGAATTCGTGCTAAACACTAATGTAGTAACGAGTGTCAGAGTATTCAAAAATTGATCGTAGATTCGCCCTTGATTGGCTATTCATCTGTTGCTCTCTCTTGCTTTCACTGCAAATATTCTAAATTTTAATAGTTTATTTATTCGTTTATTGTAGCTGAAGAAATCAAGAAATTTCAATATTTATTTTTTCTAAACTCTTCGTTAAATATAACATTTGAATACTTTAGAAAGTAAGAGTATGATAACATTTTCTTATTCTATCTAGGTTTCAACATGTTACATATGTTGTCTTTTTTTAGGTCCAATGCTAATGCGTTTCAAAATTTTAGAAGATATTGATCGCCGAGTCAAATTTTAGATGAAACATCCCAATCATGTCAAGATTGACCTAAATTTTCAAAAAAAAACTTTTACCACTGCACCCTGAATAAATCATATATTTTCATATATTTTGTACTTTATTATCGGTTTGACTGAGTTGAAGGTGTATGGACGTAGAATTGTCCATTGAATTTTGATAGTTTATCGTCATTGTGATGATTTGGTATCAGAAGTTATAAAAATATTGTTGAATTCCATTTACTTTTATGGCGGAATTCCTTCACAAGAAAATTAATTGTATTCCACTCTGAAATTTTCAGTGGAGAAATTTCTTGTTTGGAATTGAGTTTGACTCAAATAGTGGTGATTGTTAGATTCTTAAGATTCCCAAAACGAAAAAATAATATACTTTGCGGTTATTATTTCGTTCTGTGAATCTTTAGAATCTTATAATCACCATTAGTTAAGTCAAAACTCAATCTCCAACAAGAAATTTTCTTCACTGAAAATTCTATAGTAGAAAGTACAATTGATTTTCTAGTGGAGGAATTTTATAGTAAGAGTATGTGGTATTCAATAATGTTTTTATGGATCCTGATAATAATAAGTTATTGCAACAATAATAAACTACACAATATTGTGGTTCAAGATTTTAAAGGCAATTCAATTTTCGTATATACTTAACCAATTAAATCGATTATAAAGGACAACAATATATTTATATATATATTCATCAGGGCACAATATGTAAAAGAGAAAATTTTGGTAATTCTTTGCATGATTAACATGCTTTATCATAAATAAAATATGTCTCATCGATCAATGTTTTCCAAAATTTAGAAACAAACTTGAATAAAAAAGAGACCGTAAATGTAACCTACTGATGATGTCTGTAGGATTGTCTTCTTGAAAGTGAACTTTCATGATCTAGATAGGATGAGAAAGTGCTATCAGACGCTTATTTTTTAAAATATTCAAATATTATACAATTCCATCAAGAATTTAGAAAAGATAAATCTAAAAACTTTCTTGATTATATTTCTTCTATACTATTAACAAACAAATGAGTAATGAAATTTAAAAAATTTCAAGTGGAGAATAATTTTTAGGCCCTTAAGAGTAGCAACAAGAGAGAGCAACAGATAAGCCAAGTACTTTAAGCATTTTTCAACATATTTGATATTTAAGTGAAAGTATAAAATTGGTATAAAAGGCATAAACTTGTCTCTAAAACTATTTTCTAGTGTGATTTTACATTTGTATAAATGAAATTGTTGATGCTTGGTAACAATGCTTGGTCAAGAAATTATATTTATCTTGAAGTTTACATTTGTTTTTCTCCACTTATGCCATAGTCATCGAAGGTAATTATGAGGATGCTCTACCACTCTTTGTCCTACAGTTGAAGTTATATCCTGCATCGTATACAACAACAACAGACCCAGTATATTCCCACATAGTGGGGTTAAGGGAGGGTAGAGTGTACGCAGACCATACCACTACCTCAGAAGTAGAGAGGTTGTTTCCGATAGACCCCCAGCTTAGGACCGATATCATACATTGTATGTGTTCAAAAAATTAAACATAGATACTTTTTAAAATTTGATTGGAGACTTTTCTTCTATTGGTGATTTATCATTTTTAAAGCTTCGATTGGACTGCTACAACTTCTCTTCTTCTACATTGCTAGGATTTGAATGATATAGGCTTATTTAAAACTATTTAAAATTGGCTCAAACTGTCATTGTCAAAAAAAAAAAAACAATAGAAAGACATTCAAGTATCCCAAAATGTTATTTTAAATGCAGCAAAGTGTGTGTGTGTATAGGATGAAGATCAGTTACTTATCAACCCCAAATGTTTTACTTATTAGTTACAGAAAACTCAAATTTCATATAAATACAATACTGATACAACAATAATATTAACGAAAGACGTTTCACATATTGTGCTGTTTTATTGTAGCTTCAGAACTGTTTCCTTGTCCCTCTGCACAAAAGATTTGGGCCAAAAAGAAAAGTCAGTTAAATTTGTGTACTACTCCTGTCTCAAACTACCTAGTACATTGACCATGAATTTGTAAATAGAAGCTTTAAAAATTTTGTAATAAAATTTATATATCTGAAGACTACCTAAAATTACTATAAATCATAGTAATTAACAACTTATATTCAAAAAGCATATTGTAAAAAAAAAAAATCGATCAGAAAAGAATTTGATTGACGCTCAAAATATCAACTCTGCTACATAAATTTGATTTTGTTGCCCATATGTGAAACCTTTGTTGCATATCTCCTTCCATATGTAATCTACTGATATACTATAGTTCTGTTTGCATAAAAATGGACGTCAAAGGAGATGGTTGCATTGACATAAAGGAGTTGAGCTAATTAATGGGCGGGTCAACATGAACAGGTTAGACAGAATGGACGAATTAGTTTTGATATACAATAGTTATGTTTGCGTAAAAATAGATGTCAATGGAGATGGTTGCATTGACATAGAGGAGTTGAGCTGATTAATGGGTGGGTCAACATGAACGGATTGGAAAGGGTGGGCAGATTATGTTTGATATACTATAGATATGTTTGCGTAAAATGGATGTCAATGGAGATGGTTGCGCTGACATAGAGGACTTGAGCTGACTAATAGGCGGGATCAACATGAACGGGTCGGATAGAATGGGCGGATTAGGTTTGATATACTTTAGTTATGTTTGTGTAAAAATGGATGTCAATGGAGATGGTTGCATTGACATAGAAGAGTTGAGCTGATTCATGGACGGGTCAACTTGTGCGGGTTGGACAGAATTGGCGGATTAGGTTTGATATATTACAGTTATGTTTGCGTAAAAATGGATGTCAATGGAGATTATGGCTGTCAAGTGGGCCGGGCCGGGACAATCCGGAACCGGCCCGTGTTATTTAACCGGGTTGAGGAGCGGGTCCGGGTTGGGGTCTAAGTGGGCCGGGCCGGGCCCAACAGTAAAAAAATTAAAAACCACCCTAACCCGGCCCACTTAACCCAACCCAGTCAAACCCACCTAAACCCGGTCAAACCCGATTAAAAAACCGGTCAAACCCGGTCAAAAATATAACAAAAAAAAAATTCAATATACATTATATATATCTATATACATTATAAATACGTTAAACAATATATATACACTATATATATAATATATACTACATTAGAATTTAGAAAAATATATACACATACACACAATTACACATATATACGCACCATCCAAATATAAATGTACTACTTTAAAGTTTAAAGTTTAAATAAAATATACTACAATATATATATATAATTATATATATATACACATGTATACGTTAAATATACACGTCTATAGAAGATCTATTCACATATATACACTCTAATCTATGTATATGTAATACTTTAAATGAAATATACTATAATATATATACATTACAATATATATTTGTATAGTTATATACTAATTTATAAAACATATACACATGTATACGTTAAATATACACGTCTATAGAAGATCTATTCACATATATACACTCTATTCTATGTATATGTAATACTTTAAATGAAATATACTTTAAAGTTATACATTACAATATATATTTGCATAGTTATATAGTAATTTATAAAACATATACACATGTATACGTTAAATATACACGTCTATAGAAGATCTATTCACATATATACACTCTATTCTATGTATATGTAATACTTTAAATGAAATTTACTATAATATATATACATTACAATATATATTTGTATAGTTATATACTAATTTATAAAACATTTACACATGTATATGTTAAATATACACGTCTATAGAAGATCTATTCACATTTATACACTCTATTCTATGTATATGTAATACTTTAAATGAGATATACTACAATATATATACATTACAATATATATTTGTATAGTTATATACTAATTTATAAAACATATACACATGTATACGTTAAATATACACGTCTATAGAAGATCTATTCACATATATACACTCTATTCTATGTATATGTAATACTTTAAATGAAATATACTATAATATATATACATTACAATATATATTTGTATAGTTATATACTAATTTATAAAACATATACACATGTATATGTTAAATATAAACGTCTATTGAAGATCTATTCACATATATACACTCTATTCTATGTATATGTAATACTTTAAATCAAATATACTTCAATATATATACATTACAATATATATTTGTATAGTTATATACTAATTTATAAAATATATACACATGTATACGTTAAATATACACATTTATAGAAGATCTATTCACATATATACACTCTATTCTATGTATATGTAATACTTTAAATGAGATATACTACAGTATATATACATTACAATATATATTTGTATAGTTATATACTAATTTATAAAATATATACACATGTATACGTTAAATATACACGTCTATAGAAGATCTATTCACATATATACACTCTATTCTATGTATATGTAATACTTTAAATGAAATATACTATAATATATTTGTATAGTTATATACTAATTTGTAAAACATATACACTTGGATACGTTAAATATATACGTCTATAGAAGATATATACACACCATTCAATATATATGTACTAGTTTAAATAAAATATATACTACAATACATATATATATATACTATAATATTTATATATATATATATATATATATATATATAGTTATATACTAATTTATAAACCATATACATAACGTATACATTAAATATACTCATCTATAGAAGATATATACACACATATATATATACCATTCAATATATTCACTACTTTAAATAAAACATACACTACAATATATATATATATATATATATATATATATAGATATATATATATAGATATATATAGTTATATACTAATTTATAAAACATATACACATGTATACGTTAAATATATACTACTTTAGATTTAGAAGATATACACACACACATATATATATACCATTCAATATATACACTACTTTAAATAAAAGTATAAAACATATAATACTTAATATAATAAATTAATAATACTTGATAGTAAATTAATAATGTATTAAAACTAAGTTTTTAATTTCAGTTTGTGAAATTCTGAATTTCAAAAAAAAAAAAAAAAAAAAAAAAAACTTAACCGGGTCGGGCCGGTTAACCGGCGGGCCCAAATCGGGTTGGGTCCGGGACGGGTTAACCGGGCCCAAACCAAAAACCCAACCGGACCGGGACCCCTAAAGCCTTTGGGCTTACCGGGCCGAGTCAAACCGGGCCGGTTTAATTATGTGGGCCGGTTCGGGCCGGTACCGGCCCGTTTGACACCCATAATGGAGATGGTTAATGCATTGACATAGTGGAGTTGAGTTGATTAATGGGCGGGCCAACTTGAACGGATTGGATAGAATGGGCGGATTGGATTTGATATACTATATATGTTGGGTTCAAAGTATATGAAAAAAGTGAATGAAAAATGAAGGAAAAATGGTGGAGAAGGGAGACACCAATTTAGAAAGTGTACTCCCAAATTAGAAAGTTCTCTCTTTCTCCCATATTGGTGGAAAGAAGAGGACTTGTGAGTGTTTAAAATAAGGGACACTTACTCCACATGGTAAGTGAGGCAAGAAATAAGAGATGACTCACGTTGTTGTCGTCATCGCTCGCTCGGCTTCGGACTCGGACTCGAAAAATGATCGATCGGTGAGATCTAACTTTTTGGACTTTAGTTCTAAAATACCAAAGGGAAAACCGCAACTTTTTTCTGTATTTTGATACTCCATTTATATGCATGCATGCAGATTCCGAGACATTGTTTCAAAACAGTGTAGTGCTGAAACGAAAGGATGCAACCCTTCAACGAAATGATACACTGATTCATGAAATGGTATGCCTGTTAGGAAAAGACACATTCTTTGGATGAACAGACATGGCTTTTCCAGAAAGGTCACACCTTTTAAGTGAACCATTGCCACTTTTTAGAAGAGGCACATGTTGGCTATATAAACCTGCTTTCATCCACAAGTTTAGGTACGGATTTTCTGAAATAAAAACTCTCTTCTTGTCTTGAAAAACTTTCTGTTTGATCTATCAAACCGTTGAGTGAGTTCGCTGAATCCAATAATTTGAGGTACCGCTATTGTTCGGATTGAAGGCCATTTTATCCTAGGAGGAAGATTCCAAAACCTCGGGCATAGTGAGGGAAATTATTCCTTAAGGACACTCCGTGAATTCGGAGGACTTGGCCTTAAATTCTGTTTCATCTCTTTTCTGAATCTTAACACACTTTTTAGATAGATTATTCGTAATTTAGTGTTGAAGGTGTTCCAGAACTTCATAAGTGTTCTTGTCTTGGACTTGAACTAGTGTTGAAGTTTGTGTTTCTTAGTTACAGATTCTTGTACCCGAATACATAAAAGATAACAATCTTAAGGAATAATTTTTTTTTGTAAATCTGTATTGCTTGTTTTTTTAGATTAAAGCTTTAAGCTTTCTACTCTGTTTGAACTTAACTAGTGATTCGAAGACATAAAATCTTCATCACAAGTTAAAGATCATTCGGTTGACGATTGGAAGTCATAAAAACTTCATCGTTAACTAGAAACAAGAAGAAGAGTTTAAAGTTGCTTAACTTTATAAGTAGTATTCTGAAAATACTAAATTTTATTGTCTTGTGGTGACAGAAAAAATGACTAACGAAAGTCAAATGCAAGATGCGGCTACGACTGTGGGGGCAACTAGTATTGCCTCAACAAGTCGAGCAAATGCTCCGCAACCAATGGCACCTGTAGAGAAGCCCGAAAAATTTGCGGACATTGACTTTAAGCGATGGCAGCAAAAGATGTTCTTTTACCTCACCACTCTATGCCTTCAAAGGTTCACTACTGAGAATGCTCTTGAGGTGCCCGGGGGACCTCGGACAAAGAGCATTTCATGATTGTAGAAGCTTGGAAATACTTGAACTTCCTTTGCAGAAATTATATATTGAGTGGTCTCTAAGACGACCTCTACAATATTTACAGTGGAACTAAGATATCGAAGGAATTATGAGGGGCATTAGAAAATACAAGACAGAGGATGTGGAAATTAAGAAATTCTTTGTTGTAAGGTTCTTGGACTTTAAAATGATAGATAGCAAATCGGTTGTCTCTCAAGTGCAGGAATTGCAAGTAATCATTCACGATCTCCTAGCAGAAGGTGTATCTTTGAAAAATACTTTAGTTGAACAAATTGAAAATGTTCTTAGTACTCACATAAACTATTTTTTAGGTTTGTTTGTGAATGAAGCATTTCAAGTAACAGTGATCATTGAGAAGCTACCACCTATGTGGAAAGACTTCAAAAACTACTTGAAGCACAAACGCAAGGAGATGACTGTCAAAGATCTTATTGTCTGACTACGTATTGAAGTGGATAATAAGGCTACCGAGAGAAGGCCGAAAGGGAATTCTACAATTAATGGAGCACATATTGTAGAAGATGATCAAAACAATTCTAAAAAAAAAAAAAAAGCTTAACAAGGAAGCCATCAACCCAAGAAGAAATTCAAGGGGAAGTTCTTCAACTGTGGCAAGATTGGCCATAAGTCCACGGATTATCGTGCCTCTAAGAAAGGCAAGAAAAAGGACCAAGCAAATATGATTGAGTTCAACAAAGAATGTGATGATCAGTGTGCTGTGTTTTCAGAATGCAACTAGGTGGGGAATCCTCGCGAGTGGTGGATGGATTCTGGTGCCACCCGCCATGTTTGTTCCAACAAAGAGTTGTTTTCTTCATTCGCTCCAGATCAAGTAGAAGAAATGATCTACATGGCTAACTTCGCTACGGCTAAGGTAGAAAGAACAGGAAAAGTGGGCTTAAAAATGACTTCAGGAAAGGTCTTGACACTTAACAATGTCTTGTATGTTCCGAAATTATGTAGGAACTTGATTTCTGTTTCACTTCTAGACAAGAACGGATTCAAATATGTAACCGTTTCTGAAAAAATTGTAATTAGCAAAGGAGAAGTGTATGTAGGAAAATGTTATCTCACCGAGGACCTTTATAAGATGAATGTAATGAATGTTGAAATAAATAAAAGTTTAATTTCTTCTTACTTGCTTGAGTCTTATAATTTATGGCATGAACATTTAGGCCATGTTAATTACAAAACGTTACGAAAATTGATTAACTTAAAAGTTTTGCCAAACTTTGAGTGCAATAAATCAAAGTGTCAAACGTGTGTGGAATCAAAGTAGGCAAATCATCCTTATAAGTCCGTTGAAAGGAATTCCAATCCTTTAGACTTAGTATACACACTGACATTTGTGATATGAAGTCAACACCATCACGTGGTGGGAAAAAATATTTCATAACTTTTATTGACGGTTGCACTAGATATTGTTATGTCTACTTGCTAAATAAGTAAGGATGAAGCAATAGATGTGTTTAGGCAATACAAAACTGAAGTAGAAAATCAGTTAGAGAAAAAAGATAAAAATGATAAGAAGTGATAGGGGCGGAGAATATGAATCTCCCTTCGCCAAATATGTGTAGAAAATGGAATTGTCCATCAAACTATGGCCCCGTATTCACCTCAATCTAACGGAATTGCGGAAAGGAAAAAACCAAACTTTGAAAGAAATGATGAATGTCTTGCGTATAAGTTTCGGTTTACCGCAGAACTTGTGGGGGGAGGCTATCCTTACAGCCAATCGTATACTCAATAGAGTTCCCCATAGTAAGACATAATCAATTCCTTATGAAAAATAGAAAATGAAGGAAACCCAACTTGAAATATTTCAAAGTGTGGGGGTGTCTAGCAAAGGTCCAAGTTCCTATGCCTAAGAGGGTTAAGATAGGACCCAAGACTGTGGACTGCGTATTCATAGGATATGCTAAAGGCAGTAAAGCATGTTGGTTTTTGGTTCATAAATCCAAACATATGGATATAAATAAAAATACGGTAATTGAATCAGATAATGCTTAATTCTTTGAAAACATTTATCCGTATAAAACTAGACATGAACAGTCTAGTGGAGGGTCTAAACGACCCCGAGATGAACCAAGTGAGAATGTACATAATGAAGAGAATCCAAGATGTAGTACACGTCAAAGAACTTCTACTACATTTGGATCAGATTTTGTAATATTTCTCTTAGAAAATGAGCCTCAAATATTGAAAGAAGCGATGTCATCGTCAGACTCATCCTTTTGAAAAGAGAGAGTCAATAGTGAAATTAATTCAATCTTAAGCAACCATATGTGGGAATTGGTTGATCTTCCTCCAGGAAATAAACCTTTAGGTTCTAAATGGATCTTCAAAAGGAAAATGAAAACGGATGGTACTATTGAAAAATACAAGGCAAGACTCGTAGTAAAAGGCTTCAAGCAAAAAGAAGGTCTTGATTACTTTGATACATACTTGCCAGTAACAAGGATAACATCGATTCAGATGTTAATTGCCTTGGCGGCAGTATATGGTCTTGAAATCCATCAAACGGATGTGAAAATCGCATTCCTAAATGGAGAATTAGAGGAAGAAATTTACGTGGAATAACTTGAGGATTTTGTGGTTCCAGGAAAGGAGAATAAGGTGTGTAAACTTATTAAGTCGTTGTATGGACTAAAGCAAGCACCTAAACAATGGCATGTGAAGTTTGACCAAACCATGTTGGCAAACGGGTTCAAGATAAATGAATGTGATAAATGTGTTTACATTAAAGACACTCTGAATCACCAAGTCATTGTTTTTTTATATGTGGATGATATGTTGATCATCAGTAGAGACATTTAAGACATAAATGCAACGAAATGAATGCTCGAAAGCAAGTTCGATATGAAAGACCTTGGAGTTGCGGATGTGATGTTAGGTAAAAGAATCCATAGAACTCCACAAGGGTTGGCATTGTCACAGTCTCATTATATCGAAAAGGTACTTGACAAATTCAAGTATATGGAATTCGGTATTGTCAAGACTTCTTTGGATGTGAGCTTTGCACTTCAAAATAATGAAGGTGAAAGTGACTCACAATTGAAGTACGCAAGAATATTGGGATGTTTAATGTATATATGAACTGTACACGACTAGATATAGCATGCGCTATTAGTAAATTGAGTTGGTACATAAGTAATCCCAACAAAACTCATTGGATGTCAATGAAAAGAGTTTTGGGGTACCTTAAATACACTCAAGACTATGCCTTACATTATAATAAATATCCTGCGGTACTTGAAGGATATAGTGATGCAAATTGGATCATCGGATCGAACGAATTAAAATCCACAAGTGGATACGTATTTACTATAGGTGGAGGAGCAGTCTCTTGGAAATCATCCAAACAGATTTGTATTGCTTGCTCTATAATGGAATCTGAATTTATCGCTTTAGATAAAGCCAGTGAAGAAGCAGAATGACTCCAGAATTTCTTGGAAGATATTCCTTATTGGCCCAAACCAGTGGCACCAGTAGGTATACACTGTGATAGCCAAGCGGTAATAGGTAGGGCAGAGAGCATAATGTACAACGGTAAATCTCGTCACATACGACGGAGACATAGTACTATTAGGAAACTTCTCTCTAGTGGAATTCTCACTGTTGACTATGTAAAGTAAAAAAAATAATGTGTCGGATCCACTTACAAAAGGACTATCTAGAGAAGGAGTGGAAAGGACATCCAAGGGAATGGGTTTAAGGCCTAGGACAAGTCAGCATGGCGGTAACTCTACCTAGCAGACTGGAGATCCCAAGAGCTAGGTTCAAGGAGATCAAACAAAGTTGTGTCTGACAGGTTCAACATTGTCAATTATCCAATCCATTCTCATGATGTAGACAATGTTCAGTAAACAAGGATAAGACTTAAGGTGAAAAGTCTTTTAATGATTATCTAAATTTGACAGATTTGACCAAATAATTTAATCTATAGGATTGAACGTTTAGAAATCACCTATGTGAGGTCGAAGTGAAAACCGCTTCAAGGAGAATGTTAGTAAAGGCCTATTCTCTAAGCTCTCATGAAATCGAGACATGTTCATGGATGAAAAGAACAAAACCGTGAGAACCATAAATGGTAAAAGGCTAGTTGTGTGACATGTGTTGTCTTGGTGTACACTAAAGCTCAACGGTTCAAAGATATCAAACTACCGATTGACCGAGTGCATCCGATGCATGTTCACTACAAAAAGTTCAAAGGAAAACCCACTTATCCAGATGCAATCAGTCTTTGCTTGATGATCACATACTTGTCCGTAAAAATTTTACGAAAAAATAGCCATTTTCTATTCATGTGGGGGATTGTTGGGTTCAAACCATATGAAAAAAGTGTGAATGAAAAATGGAGGAAAAATGGTGAATAAGGGAGACACCAATTTAGAAAGTGCACTCCCAAATTGGAAAGTTCACTCTTTCTCCCACATTGGTGGAAGAAGAGAACTTATGAGTGTTTAAAATAAGGGACACTTACTCCACATGGTAAGTGAGGCAAGAAATAAGAGATGCCTCGCGCCGTCGTCGTCGTCGCCGCTCGCTCGGCTTCGGCTTCGGCTTCGGCTTCAGAGTTGGATTTTGATCGATCGATGAGATCTATCTTTTTGGACAAAGTTTATTTGACAGAAATTCAGTTCGAAAATACCAAAGGGAAAAACACAACTTTTTTCTGTGTTTTGATACTCCATTTATATGCATGCATGCAGATTTCGAAACAGTGTTTCGAAACAACACACTGATTCATGAAATGGTATGCCTGTTAGGAAAAGACACATTCTTTGGACGAACAAACATGGCTTTTCCAGAAAGGTCACACATTTTAAGTGAACCATTGCCACTTTTCAGAAGAGGCACATGTTGGCTATATAAACCTGCTTTCATCCACAAGTTTAGGTACGAATTTTCTGAAATAAAAACTCTCTTCTTGTCTTGAAAAACTTTCTGTGTGATCTATCAAATCGTTGAGTGAGTTCGCTGAATCCAACAATTTGAGGTACCGCTATTGTTCGGATTGAAGGTCATTTTATCCTGGGAGGAAGATTCCAAAACCTCGGGTACAATGAGGGGAATTATTCCTTAAGGACACTCCGTGAATTCGGAGGACTTGGTCTTAAATTCTGTTTCATCTCTTTTCTGAATCTTAACACACTTCTTAGATAGATTATTCGTAATCTAGTGTTGAAGGTGTTACAGAACTTCATAAGTGTTCTTGTCTTGGACTTGAACTAGTGTTGAAGTTTGTGTTTCTTATTTACAGTTTCTTGTACCCGTACATAAAAGATAACAATATATAGTTATGTTTATGCAAAATTGGATGTCAATGGAGATGGTTGCATTGACACAGAGGAGTTGAGCTGACTAAAGGGCGGGGCAACTTGAACGAGTTGGACAGAATTGGCGGATTAGGGTTTGATATACTATAGTTATGTTTGCGTAAAAATGGATGTCAATGGAGATGGTTGCATTGACATAGAGGAGTTGAGCTAATTAATGGGCGGTCAACTTGAACAAGTTAGGCAGAATGGAGGGATTCGGTTTGATTTTGCCACTCATTTATGAAACCTTTGTTGCATGCCTCCTTCTTAGTTCGTCTTGAGCTAATTAATGGGCTGTCAACTTACGGATTCGGTTTGATTTTGCCACCCATTTATGAAACCTTTGTTGCATGCGTCCTTCTTAGTTCGTCCTAATGAACTATTACTGATATACTATAGATTTGTTTGCGTAAAAATGGATGTCAGTGGAGATGGTTGCATTGACATAGAGGAATTGAGCTAATTAATGGGCGGTCAACTTGAACAGGTTGGACAGAATGGACGGATTCGGTTTGATTTTGCCACTGGTCATTTGTGAAACCTTTGTTGCATGCCTCCTTCTTGGTTCGTCTTAATGAACTAGTACTGATATACTATAGATATGTTTGCGTAAAAATGGATGTCAATGGAGATGGTTGCATTGACATAGAGGAATTGAGCTAATTAATGGGCGGTCAACTTGAACAGGTTGGACAGAATGGACGGATTCGGTTTGATTTTGCCACTGGTCATTTGTGAAACCTTTGTTGCATGCCTCCTTCTTGGTTCGTCTTAATGAATCTGCTGATATACTATATTATTAAGTATGTTTGTGTAAAGATGGATGTCAATGGAGACGGTGGCATTGACATAGATGAGTTCGATTCCCTTCATCAAACCATCATGGACGAACACGGAGAAGAAGAAGAAGATATACGTGAGGTATTCAATATGGTCAACCAGAATGGCTATGAGTTCCTATGTGAAAGTTGTTCTTGCTTCGTTAGGACGATAGATCAGGACTGTAAACAAATGATTAAGAAGAATGGACATTGAATATGGCGTGATCAATTTTGAAGAGTTTAAGCAGATGATGAGAGGAGGGTGGTTTAGCTACAGTTATATTGAAGTATATCCATTTTCTTGTGGAGATAGAAAAGCTCTAGCAATATCGAATTAATATGTAAAAACTATACATATAAAATGATGCGGCGCTCAATCTGATTTTTTAAAGTTCACGATGTTTGGAGAAGACAAGTGTTTGTATTTCGTACCCAAGGCGTAATATTTTTGATATATTATGATATGTATGTTGACAAAAACTATATATATGACGATGATTAATTTGTTGATAACGTACCTGGTGTATAAATTTAGAATTGAGGACTAATTTGGATGTTGAGGGATTGATTTGTAGTTTGAGCCTGTGGTGGATCAGCAGTACTATTAATATTGTTGGAGGTACGACCTATGATTTTGTCCAAACACCACCATGCTAAGACTAGCATAGCTGTTATAAACCCAAAGCCTAGTGTCACCTTCATGTATAAATGAATGCTTACTGACAAATCCATAATTAATTTGCAGTTTTGATTTGATTACACAGACTACTAATGTGATGTAGGGGGTTTTTATAGGCCAATGCAGTGCAGTTTATGTGGTGTAATAGTTAGCAAAAGTATCATGGGGGGATGGGCGGCGTCATGACCGTATGCTAAGGGTCAGTGTCGGACCCAAGATCTAGGGATCGTGGGTGTACGGAATGTTCGAACGCACATATTGACGTTTAAAGTTTTAAGGTTCTGCATAAAAACTAAAACACTCAGTTATCTTCTTGACTCACTGGGTGTTTTTCTAAATCTTATACGTGATTTTATATATTTTTTTATATAATTATATCTAATCTGCATAATTTAATGCGTGTCGGACAATGGCGGAGCCAACATCTTAATTAAGTAAGGGGGTTCAAAATCAAAAAATATGAAAAAGAACTAGCCGAAGGGAGTTCAACGTCTGTTATATATACATCAAAAATAATTTTAAGTTTGTTTTTATCGTGTAATTTTCTGCCAAGGGGGTTCGGATGAACCCTTCACTATTAGCTAGCTCCGCCTCTAGTGCCGGAGCATCAAAAGTTTGGCTATAGATCGGCCCCCTACTAAGGGTGGTTCATTGCACACCCTTCGTCAGAAATTGTGTGATGTGTATAGAGGTTAAACATTAGCCATTATGAGTATTTATTTAATTTTGTTCACCGTGAACTTCAAGGCCCTACAGAATCCTCATTCTAAAACAGCAAATCATAATCTTGTTACGACTGTCCCTCATACGAGGAACTCTTTTCAGGCAGCACTAATCAAATAATAGGGAGGAGAAAGAGGAAATAGCAAAGAATCATTCGGCGCGTAGTTTACTGCGGGAAAAAAATTATACACTTTTCATCAAATTTTTTACTCCGCTATGAATAGTATCTCCTTAATGTTATCGCTCGTTCAATTTGCATGACGCTAAACCAGGAATTCAACCCCTAGGCAAAGTTCCAAAAAAAGGGTGCAAATCGCATTTTGTCTAGCTCTGTCAGAACTGACGCAGGCCGGCTCACCTTTAAATAAATAACTAAATTTTCTTGACAATGACCTACTTGAGTAACAATGACAATGAATTCGATAAAATTTTACAAGTAAAGTTTCGAAGAGGGTACAGTGTATAAAAACTTTTTACTATCTTGTAGAGGTAGAAATATTATTTTCAAAGACGATACTCGACTAATTATTACAGTAAATCAAAGTAGTTATGAAAAGATAACGAATTTACTACATTCTGAGGAATTTCAAATTGTGAGAGAAATATTGATCATAGAGTGATCAACAACTCTAGCTACCAATTGGGCTGCATGAACCAAAAGGTTGACAAAAGGCTATTGGACAAGCTAAGAACAACAAACATGGTTGGTTGCTATTTTGAGCCTGTTTGGATTTTGGAATGATGAAGTCGAAGCTGGGGAGACGAAAAGGAGTTCATTTGAATCTGCTTGATGGATCAGACAATTACAGTGTGTCTATATAAGATCAATTTTTTTTTTTATTTTTTTTTTTGATAATCTTAGTAGCTTAGTTGGTTAATTACTTGAACTTTCACTTATTGGTGAGGGCTCGATTTCCCACATTGTAATTCCGTACCCCCAATTTCTTTTTCTTTTCATTGTATATTATTGAATTTCTCCTTTCACACGTTTATTGCATCACTGGTGAAAATACTGTCTCCCGAGTCCCCACTGATATTTATTAATCAAATGAACAAACCATCTCTCCTATCTTCATACACTAACTGAACTTGAGGCGGGTGAAGTGTGGATAGGTGTTTCGTCATGAATTTCAAATGAAGTTGAAGTTGGAATTGGAGGTGAAGATAGAATTGTGTTTGACTATATATTTTATAAAAAATATTTAAAATAATATTCATGCATTGATTAAATTTAAATATACCTTTTAAACATTTGTCTCATTTAGAAAACATGACCTCAAATGTTGTGTCATTAAGATCTTTTAATGACGAAAACGCCAAAATTTTGCTTTGCTAAGTGCCAATCGTGTCATCTATGATGTATATTCCACGGTCGATATTTTTCTATTTTAATCCGTTCTAAAAAGTATGTTATTTTTTTTTATTTAATAATTATTTAATAACATAATTTTTATTTTATTTTTATTGAATTTCATTTTAAAAAAAATCAAAAGGTAATATTAAAGCGACTTTAATAAGGATATAAAGTAAATATAATAAAATAATTTTTTATTTTTAAAATTTTATGTTCAATCAAATTATGTTATATAAATTAAAATGAAGGGAGTAACTTATAATGGATCCTCTTGTAAAAAGAATTGACGCGTTTGTTAGGTCATCACTGTACTTTTCTGATTCTTGATTGTCAGAGTCTACCAAAGAAATGTACTTTATAGGTATAATTTGGAGTTTTGACTGACCGTTTATTATTATTACACCAATTATATGAATTTCTGATCAATTAATTTTTTTTTTTGCAAAAGATGGTGAATTGGTGATGGCGTCAAAAAGGGTATATAATGCTTGTCGAAAGTGATTAAAGTAAAATCAAATAATTATATTTTAATGATAAAGTTAATTTTTTTCTTGCAATTAAATTTTTGTGACTCATCACGTTGACGTCGTGGCAAGTTAATTACATGCATGAATGGACCCAAGGAATTTTTTATGTTTGGTTTATTATTATTCGCCTTGTTTCAATTTTTTTTTTTTTACTTTATTTTAATTCATCTCAAAAAGATCATTTGTTTTCATTGTTTGACAATTCTTTAATCTAAACTTTCCACATTTTATGTTTAAAATCATAATTTAATGGATATTTTGGTATATTTAATATATTTTTAATTTAAAATTATAAAAATTTTAAAAGTCTTTTTTTATTTAAACTTCATATAAATTAAAATCAGATAAACAAATAAAATGGGAGGAGTATATTATCTATTTAAAGGAAAACGATAACACATTAGAAGTTTTTTTAAAAAAAAAAAAAATTGGGGGTAGGGAAGGAAAATTAGGGAGAGGATTACATTAATGTGGGGAATAGAACACATTAGAAGGAATATCTACTCAATTATCTTTTGAATAATTTGATTTGGAAATTTTGACGGAACTAAAATAGGACTTACAAGATTATAAGTTTGATACATCTAGATATTCCTGTTAAAATAATTTTGGGTGTTATTTTATTTGAAAGCTTAGCTCATAGCCTCATATTTGTATAAAGAATTATATATTCTCTTTAAGAAACCTCTCCAGTATTTTATAAAACTTTAAATATTCATAAATTCTTTACCACCTTGTTCATGCTAACAATTTTTCAAGTAAAAAAAAAAATCCTTTACAAAACTTTAATATTTTGGCATTTAAGTGAAATGCATATCAAGACATAACTATTATAACCACTAAATATAAACTTAACTATAACTTTTAAAAATATTATTACTCAATTTATATATATAATATATACATTTTACATAGTGATTAGTAGTCACTCATCAAGCATATCACCCCCAAAATAAAGATGTGATATTTTCTAATTGAAAAGAAGTCTGTTTTAAGTTTAGGTTTGGAAAGCAAAGAAAAAAAGCATTAAAAAGGACATGGTCACTTTTCTAATTGCAAATTGTTATTGGTTGTTATCTTATGACTTATCCTATATTCCTTCCTTCCTAAGCAGTGTGCCTAATAAAATTGTATAGTAATGAGGCATATATAGAAACACATTTAAATTAATTAAAATTTCAATGAAATTTATTTTTTTGGTACTATTTACTCTTTATATTATGTTAAGAGTTTTATTATCTCCTATAAGTAGGCGAGGGGGAAAATGAATCCAAGTGAATCATGCATGGCATGAACCACACTTCAAGACAAATGCGAGTGTTTTATCACCCTCTTAAACTTAATTCTTTTTCATATTATTTACCCTTCATTCTAGTAAAGAAAGTAATATTAAAACATATCACGTGTAGGGGTGTGCATCGGTCGGTTTGGTTCAATTTTATGTGTTATTGATTCGATTTATCGATTTTTAATTTTTAAATATGCAAAACCAATAACCAACCAATAAGATATTTTCTTATCAGTTTTCGATTTATCGATTTTTGGTGCTTAACGGTTCGATTTTCGGTTTAACCAATAAGAAAATGCTCATAAAATAAAAATAGTAACAACTAACATAAAAAAATAAAAATCCTAGTTGCCGCCAAAATCATACGCAATGCGTTTTAGTTTACAAGAATCTTCAAACTTGAATTGAATGTTAGTTCGGAAAAAAATTGAATCCTAATTGTTGGAAGCTACTAAATGCTTCAAGCTTTCCAATACGACAATACTCGAGCTTTGTATTGTGCCTTTGTTGCCCTGAATAGGTTAATACTTTGTGAATCTCTGAATTGTGAATAAGTAGTGTGTGTGTATATATATATATATATATATATATATATATAAATACTATTGTATCCTTATTGGGTTATCGGTTTAACCGATAACCCAATAAGCTAAAATCGAAACCGAACCGTTTACCCAATAATTTTTTTTATAAAATCAATAAAAAAAATGGTTAACCCAATAGCATTTTTATCGATTTATCGATCGGTTCGAGTTTTGCACACCCCTAATCACGTGCATATATGCGTCTCTGTTAGGATTTAACAAAAAGGAATTTCAGTGTCTTATTTAATTCGATTCTTTCAAACAAAATTGCTCAGATCTCATTATCTCTCAAATCTCAACTAAAACGTATATAAAGTCAAGATTCTACTGTATATTTCACTTCAATTTCCTCGTGTATATTCTATGCAAAGAACATTTTCAGCCAAGGAAGTTCGAAAATTGATGTTCCACATTAAAGCATATATTGTAGATGATAAAGTGAAAATTCAACCATGCACCCATTGAGGAGTTGAGACTTAAGAGTCAATGAGATTCGTGCAATTTGAATATGAAAAATCAAATGAAATAAGACCCTAATATTCTTTTTTATAAGCATAATAAGTACATATATGCATATGATATGTTATAACTTATTTTTATCAGATATAATTAATGAATTAGATAATAATATAAAAAAGATATATTCATTCAGTGATATACTCAACATAATTTATGTGTGTAACTGATAATAGAAAAAAGGGCCAAAAATATTTCTCTATTTTGATAAATTGTTAAATTTGCTCCTCGTTATACTATTGGGTCAATTATATCCCTGTTGTTATACTATCGGGTTAAATATATCCCTGTCAATTAGCAAAGTTATCAAAACAAAAAATTTCATTTTTAATACTTCTCCATGATCGCACAATATAAGCCACGTGGCGTGACATTTAGGTGAGGTGGATGTCATGTGGTATGCCATCTCAACATCTTGTTTTTTTTTCTTCATTTTATATTTTTTACTTCAAATTTTATTTACTTAATTATTTAATTTATTATTTTTTAAAATAAATAAAATATGTGAGTATTTAGCACCCAAAAAAAAAGACTAACCACTAATCACTAGTGACTATCACTAGTAGTAAAACATCCATGGCGGTGTCAAATTTTTCTAGCATTTCCCTAACCTTAAACCCCTATTTCCGGCACCTCTCCCTCGAACTTTTCAAAATCCACCACCTTTTCTAATAACTCAATTCCCAAACTCGTCATTTTTGCTTCACTAAAACTTACACGCACCCGATGTATACACCAAATCAATACATGCATACCATGCGTTTGAATTTAAAGTGCATGTTACTTAACCATGATTAATCAATATGTATTTTACTTAATTTAATTACATAATCATGATAAAAATATTAATTTGATATATACACCGAATACGTATAAGTTTTTACCTTTTTGCTCTTTACAGCTTGACACATGACACTTTTTTTTCTTCCATTGTCTTTGGTGGTGGTTCTCTTCCGTTTGGTGAGGAGATATTGATGTTTATTAGTAATGGCGGTTATTTTATTTTAAATAAATAAAATATAAGTATTTAAATTATCAATTTTTCTAAAATAAGCAATCAAATTTGAAGCCCCATAGCTCTCATCTTGTCATGATAAAGAAGTGTTAAAAAGAGGAATATTTTATATGGCTTTGCTGAGCCCAATAATATATCAGGGACAAATTTTAGTCAATTTATCAAAGTAGGAAAGTATTTTTAATACTTTTCTTTCATAATAATTATCAGTGTATTGCTACGTCATATTCCAAAAACAATTTATCATCCTCTATCCACATGACGTTATTATCTCCTGGAGACGTCATTTCCTCTGCCTTGGGTACAGTGAAGTCAATCTATGTAATATTTTCTTCGTTTCATAATAAATAAATTGTTGAATTTTGATATATAAATTAAAAAAAAAAGTATTAAAGATATAAATTTAACATAACGTTCCATTTTTATCCCAAAAAAAGAAAGTTAGACCTTGTAATACCTTTTCAAAAGTTAATTAGTTGTCAAATCATAAGGGTAAATTTGAAAAAAAATTTAATGATTCACGTATTTTGAAATACCAATAAATATCCCAATAATTCACTTATTCCGAAACGAAAAGAGTAATATTTTATATTTTGCATCGTCACCAATATTACAAATGCATTGTCAAAAGTTTACAGATGATGATATAGTCCACTAATCCTTGACTTAGGTAAACTGATCGGATAATTTTAACCACTCAACTTTATCTAGCTTCGTCCCTGAAAGTTGAAGTACAAAACTATCATTAATATGATGGGATTATGTATGCATCATACGTATATCATGGGCGGATCGACGTGCAATTTTTAGGTGCTCGAGCACCCACTAAACTCGACGTAGAAGAGGTATAATTATATAAGAAACACTGGAAAAATGGTAAATATATACAAAAGCACCCAGAGAACAAAAGCATGGTTGGGTGCTCTGGCTTTAGACATAACTTTCATGTCTTCCATCCTGGGATCGGATCAATCTCTGTAGCTGCATTGTTTAGTAAATTTTTTTTTTGAGCACCCACAACCTAAAAAAGCTGGGTCCGCCACTGACGTATATATATATTATCAAAATCGAAATCAAAATTTAATTTTTAATTTATGAGTCATGAAGCAAAATTTAAATTATTGAATTTTGCTCAACTCGATCGTGTTTACTATGCTGACTATCCCTCCATGGTCTATAAATACTCCATTGAAAACATACATACTAGTGGTGTGTCAAACTTCTAATTAATTAAGCATGGAATTACCAATGAGTATACAAATATATATTAAGGTGGCACTAGGTTTTGGCTTTGTATCAGCTGTTCTAGCTGCGGTACGGTGGTGCATATGCACCACCATACGTACACCGTGGCAGAACAGCTGTATCGATATTAGTGCCACTGATGAGCCGCCTGCATGGCCACCGGGAGCTGCCGGAAGCCGGCCGACCATCGATATCCAACTTTCTATAATTAGTCCGTTTGAACTTGAATAATAAAGTCATTGTTGGTTAGCAAATTAATGCAATATTCACTATTTTAGGTTTTATTTAAAGTTTCTCCAATACATGATTTAAGTTTTACGGTTTCAATCTTTAAAATATAAGTAATTTACAAAAATAGTCTTGGAGATCGATGGTCTAGATCAACTTTTGATATCATGACTTGCATGCCCTAATAAGCAAAACTTCAAGTTCAACAAGCTCTCTCCCATGAGCTACAATATCGACTTTTGAACCTGAAGATTTGCCAGGGATGAAAATTCAAGGCCACCCTTCTTCAAGTTCATTAAGTAGGTGTAATTTTCTATCAAAATAGGATAAAGACAATCAAATAGCCAAGTTCAATGGGGATATATAATTAATTAAAGACTACAAATAATTTAGATGTGTAAATAAGTTCAATGTGCAAGCATGGTATATTTTTCTTCCATGAACTACTCCCTCCGTACGTCCAAAATTATTAATCACTTCAGTTTCAAAATTATTATTATTACTTTAAAAAATTTAAACTAAAATTAACATTTTTTCCCAATCACATCCTTAACAGTATTTTTTTTAAAAAATACAACATCATACCTAGTGTAATTCCACAAGTGGGTCTAGAGAGGATGATATGTGTACACAGATCTTACCCTTCTTTGAAAGGTAGATCTAGCGACATGTTACACACTATAATACACTATCTTACGTTAAATATAAGATAGATACACTTTTTATACAAGTATAAAATGTTGTATAATTATTCATACAATAGTGTGTATCTATTATCGCAAAAAGATAATTAATTATGCAAATATAAACTGAAAATATATATGTACGCGAATGCAAAGTGCTATTAAAGGTTAACTCAATGCACTAAAGTTCTCGCGATGCACAGGGTCAGGGAAAGAGCCAGACCACAAGGGTCTTCTTATATTTCTGAAAATTTTCCATTACTTATTGCACGTACGTAATAATTAATACTCATGACAATTTGTGTATAAACATATCCCTTCTGAATTGATTTTTCCCTTTGGTCCTATTTTTGGCACAGGAACATGGAAATAGCTTCTATGAATAGCTACATCAACAACAAAAGTGAAGAAAGTTTTTTTCTTACAATTACTGTTGGCCATGTGTTTCGTGTGATATTTGGGTTTTATGAAAATATGATTGTATGTATTCACTTCTGTTTTTAGTGCAACATGTATATTTTGAGTAAATATTAGTATGATCATATTTGAAATGATGTATACATATATGGAATATTCACTTGTATCTTTAGTGCAACATGTATATATGTTACGTTTTATGTAAGTGTTGGGTTAATTAATCAATCTAAATATATATTTTAACTATTGTATGATTTAAGTGATCAATTAAGTTTGTATGATTTTAGCCTTTGATTTGTGGAAATGGCCTCATTACAAAGTGTTATATTTGGATCTGGAATTTCTGAATTGGACCTGAGAACAATCAGATTGAGATTTACTCATTTGAAACTAAGAAATGGAGAGCCTCTGTAGTAGGGTTATCATCGCATTTTTGCTGATATATGTCGTATAACATTTGCGTGGAAACTAGTTGTGATATATAGTCGTGTTTAATACAGTTTGAATTATGCCTGAAGTCAAATCTTCAGAAAATCACTCCGGCGGCCTGTTACCTCCTCCTCCGAATCTGATGCAAATCTCAAAAGATATCATAGAAAAATGCGCGATTTTGGTGATCGTTGATGCACTGACTACCAAACAGAACGAAACATTAGAGGCGTGCAAGTATGGCAGCGTTGTTGACAAGTTACAGCAAAGTCGAACACATGAATAGGCTACTCAATCTATGTTATCAAGACTTGCTCAGTCTTGTTCACATATTGAACATAATCCTGATAATAGGTTGTTTCAAGCACCAACTACCATCCTTTTTTTTTTTTCTTCTTTCATATAATCAACTAATTGAATCCAATTTGGCTCCTGAGGTTAGCTCAAATGGCAAAGGTTGAGGCTTGAGGGACTTGTCTTAGGTTACAAGTTTGAACCTTAGCTTGCGCTGAGCAACTAAGACTGGTATTTAAATGGAGAAGGGAAGAGGAGTACAGACTCATCATTCTCGAGTTTCAAAGGTTGTGGTTGGCCCAAAAGGTTGGCTCCAGACAAATTTCTTAGTCATTGCCAAGAGGCAAGATACAAAGGAAGTCACTTACAATGAGCATAAGAGCAAATATCCACTGAAGTAAACCTCTTAATTAGTTCAACTCAGAAATTTAAAAACCAACTAGTTGGTGAATTTTAATTCGGATGGATCTGAGGTTGAAATTTTGTTTGAACCTGCAATTCTGGATTTCTTAAGTAGTATTTTTTCTTATAAACACGAAAATCCATAATTCATGAAAATGATCAGAACTTCTCCAACTCTTATTATTTGATCTTATATATCAAATGAGTAAAAATCATCAACAAGGTATCGAAATATCCTAAGGTGCTAAGTGTTGGGTTTAATTGGTGTGAATGCAAAATGGAGGAACACAACCTTTGAGCAAAATACATATTGTTTTGGAAAAGGTGTGACTGTTCAGATACTTGTGTTTTTTCAGAAAAAGACACAATGTTTCGAATGAACAGACATGACTCTTCCAAAAGGATACACCTTTTAAGTGAACCATTGCCACCTTTCAGAAGAGGCATCTGATGGCTATATAAACCTGCTTTCATCCACAGGTTTAGAAATGAATGAAAAATTTTCTGAAATAAAAACTCTTCTTGTCTTCAAAACATTCTTTGTGATCAATCAAATTGTTGAGTGAGTTCGACGAATCCAATTATTTGAGGTACCACGATAGTTGGATTGAAAGTCATTTTATCCTGGGAGGAAAACTCCAAAACCTTGGGTACAGTGAGGGAAATTATTCCTTAAGGACACTCCGTGAAGTCGGGGGATTTGACTTTATATTTCTGTTTCATCTTAATTTTTGAAAAAATAAAATACACTTCTTAGAAAGATCACTTTGATCTTGTGTTGAGAGTATTTTTGTACTTCATAGTGTTCTTGTTTTAAACTTGAACTGGTGTTGATGTTGTTGTGCTTAAATACAGATTCTTGTACCCGAAAACACCATAAAATAACACTAAGTTAATAAATCACATATCTTCATGTTCTTTTATAAAAATATATTTTTAGTTATGTATTATTTAAAACTTACAAATACTCATAATTTATAAAGATTTTTTTTTTTACTTTAAATATAAACTTGTGGATCATGTTTTATATTTTTTTAAAAAAATTGAAATGCAATTTGGACTTTCAAAAATTCTAACTTTTGAAGGATTTGGAATTGAAATCATGATTTGAACGTTGAAGCTAAGATTTTATGCAAATTTCGTAAACAAATGACGATTTAATTTGAAATCAGGCTCCGAAATCCTATGGTCAAACGCCTAATAAATGGGTGATAGAGTGAGCGAACCAAGCCCTCAATTTAGTGCCTTCCCTCATCCTCCAGATTCATTCGAACACTAAATAGTACCATCTATATTCCACAGATAGAAATTGCAGATAAAAAATATAGTATCTAACATCAATCTTCAACTTCAACCCCATAAGTCCATCGAAGAGCAATACCACAATTATATGCAAAAGAGTAATAAATATTACAATGTTGCAAGTTGGTATCCTCCTTGTTGAAGCCCAAATCCTTTTTAAGATACATTGAAGATGAATAAATGGTATCGGTTTTTTAAGATACATGAAAATGAGTAAAAGGTATCGTTCACGAAGCCGGATAGCCTTTCGGTGTCTGAACCCAGTAATTTTGATGCAATACATAATTTTACGGTAAAATTCATTAAAATTGCAACAAATAGTATATATAATACAGGGAAAAGGCTCAAATATGCCACTGAACTATCAGAAATAGCTCATTTATGTCATCCGTTAAAAGTTGGGCTCATTTATGTCATCGCCGTTACAAAATTGGTTCATCCATGCCATTACTTTTTAAGAGCCGGTTTTAAAAAAACAGTCTTGCCACGTGGCAGCTTATTAGAGGGCCACATCATTTTTAAAAAAAAATAATTTTCTTTTTAAATTTATTTTTTGATCCATTAAAAAGAATCCACCTAATTTTTTGATCCATTAAAAATTAATTTGATCTATGCTTTTAAAATTTGATTAATTTTTCATGATCAAACAAATATTTAAAGAATTTTTTTTAAAAAAATCTACTACTAAAATTTATAACCAAACGCTATTCTAATTAATCATATTGTATGTCTTAGCATACATGAAATATTTTGTCAGCAGAATGTAAGTAACTTTTTATTTTTTTCTTTTTTTATCAAGCATAGAATGGCATCATCAGCATCAGGGGCGGCTCAAGCAAATTTATGGCCTAAAGCAAAAATCAAACGGAGGCCTTGGGTTTTATTTTTTTATATAAATTTTTTCTTTTTTCTATAAATAGTATTTAATATATTTCTTAAAATTTGTAATTTATTATTACTAAACAAAAATAGATCCCTCAAATTTTGGGGTCTTAGGCGGCCGCCTTTTCTCCTAAAGGGTTGAGCCGCCCCTAATCAACATTCAACATTTGTACGTAACACTTTATGCATCATCATTTATCATTGCAAAAACAGGAAGGCGACAACATGCCGACATATATAGTATACGTAGAGTTGGCAAAATGAGAAGCTAACTATTAATAATATAATAATAATATTTGATGTTTATAAATCCCTCCAGTTTCAACTGAAAAATGACAAAAGCTTTAGTTAACGTGAATCTTTAAAAAAAAAAAAAAAGTGATAAAATGCGTGGAGTGTATACTCTCTCCGTTTCCTTTTAGTTACTCGCCCGTCAATTAAAATAGCTATTTTATTATAATATATTTATTAAATGATGTTTACTATTGTATTTGAAATTAATTTGAAGAAAAAAATAATTAATATTAAAGGTAAAATATGAAAACAATCTTAATATGTCAAAAATGACAAAAAAACGAATCGAACGAGAATGTTTTAAGAATATATTCATGAAAAATTAATCAAATTTTAAAAGTATAGATCAAGCTAATTTTCAATGGATCAAAAAGTTGCGTGGATTCTTTTTAATGGATAAAAAAAAATTAATTTTTAAAAAATTAAAAATTAAAAAAAATAAAAAAAAATAAAAAATGATGTGGCCCTCTAATAAACTGCCACATGGCAAGGCTATTTTTAAAAATCATCTGTTAAAAAGTAATGGCATGGATGGGCCGATTTTGTAACGGCGATGGCATGAATGAGCCCAACTTTTAACGGATGACATAAATGAGTCATTTCTAATAGTTCAGTGGCATATTTGAGTCTTTTCCCTATAATAAATTAATTGCTAAAAACGTTAGACATCAATCTTATAAAAATTAAATCTTGAATCCACCTTCGATTGTCCATCAGATGTCGAGTGTTGCACCTTCATATATAATTAGTTAGACAACGCCCTCAAATGAGGATGAAACAGTAGGAAGCTGGACGCTGGCGGATGAGTTTATGGCCATTAGCGTTGTAGGAGCTTCATGTTCATCGGCATTAATAATATGCATTGATCAGTGGCAAAATAAAAAATTTCATACATATACGTACCAAAAGTAATTTGTGATCTATATGTTGTCTTTTATGTATTCGGGTACAAGAATATGTATATAAGAAACACAAACTTCAACACTAGTTCAAGTCCAAGACAAGAAAACTTATGAAGTTCTGTAATACCTTCAACTTTAGATTACGAATAATCTATCTAAGAAGTGTGTTAAGATTCAGAAAAGAGATAAAATAGAATTTAAGACCAAGTCTTCCGAATTCACGGAGTGTTCTTAAGGAATAATTTTCTTCACTGTACCCGAGGGAGAATGTATCTTTCCTGTATGTGGCTACGCTACCGATATTGATACAACCAAGGGCGGATGTACATGTAATCCAGGAGGTTCATCGAAAAATTATACTATATATATAGGATCAAAATTTTGCTTTATGGTATATATGTTAAGTATTGAACCCCCTTGACACAAGGCTAAAGCTTGACTCAATGATGAAGGGGTGCAAAATTTCTCAATCCGTGTGGGTTCGAGTCTGAATAATGTTGTTTTTTTCAATCTTTCATATTAGCTTTTGGATTAAATCCCTAGTTTCTTTCTTGCTCTCTTACGTTCTGTCCCCTTTTGTTTTCTCTTCTCTCTCACTTGTTCTATGATTCTATCCTCTTTTATTTTCTCTTCTCTCACTTTCATGGCTACTAATTTGATGATTGACTTCTTTTTCTATTTTTTCACAAAATTATACTAAATACTTTTGTTTGTTGTTTATCTATGCTGACTGATTTAAAATAGGTTACATCTTTTCTCCTTAAAATTAAGAAAAAATTAGTATTAGTTTTATCAAGTTAATGTATAAACAACTTAAACGTAAAGTACAATTCTGGTAACTTATTGTGCATTTTATGTAGTTTCTAGGGATAGTTTGGCATTTAGACACTTTCAAAACTTATTTTGGCATATAGACACAAGTCTTGAAAATTAGGTGTTTAGACACTATTATAACATTATCACTTCTTACATACAAACCTACCACACAAGTTTTAAGCTTTACACTTTAGTCCCCCACCTCATCCATTTAATATTTAATATTTTCCACCTTTTTTTATATTTTCATCATTTTTTCATATTTCCTATTTTAATTTAAAAATTATCCAAGAAGCCACTAATAGGAACTCCCTTTTTCACCAATAATTTTCAATTTCGGCCACTTTTTCGGTTACTCTTCTGATAAAAAGTTACCCATCACAACTGAAAATCTTCATTCTTGATCATTGTCTCCATTGTTGTTCCATCCTTTTTGAAAAAAGATGCAAAAAAAAAAATTCACCATTTCTACTAGTTCGAAATGCTTTTCAAATCCGCTCAATACCTCGTCATTAGATATATTTCAGTAGTTTAGAAGTCCTACACATATTTGTCCATCCCAGAGCTAGGAGGGCATCAATTATATTAAAAATCAGTCCATTCGCGTCTTTGTACAGACGTTTTCATACCAGTCATCGATCAACTATAGACCGATACCTTAATCTATTATCGATTAGTATGGTATATTACGGCAGTAGCTAAGGTAATTGTCGTGGGTGTTAATTATATATGCATGTGTGGGAGGAGAGTCCCAACTATTAGAAGTGAAAATCATCTAGCAAGGAGATAGTGCCCATCCCGCTGTGTTGCAATGGTTCGTACGACAACATGGTTCAAAGCATAATTGAGAGCGGAGAATTAGACTGCGAGCCAAAGAACGTTGCGATTAGCTATGTAATGAATGGGCGGAGTAAAACACATCCCAAGTTTGTAAATAATGATCGACATGTGTCGTTATACATGTTGGATGTCGTTGTCGATGGCTCTAGGCCATTATTGAGGATAAATATCGTCCCGGGGTCTCCGAGAATTCCACCACCACAACCGACAATTGACGAACATGATTCATTTAAAGATGAGAGTTTGGATGTTCGTCTAATAGATTCGGAAGATCATTCAATGGAATTGGAAGATCCAATTTTCTCTTAAGAAGCGGGAGAAGAGTGCGGATTGGGAGCACAAACCAACCACACCTTCTCCGACGAAACTAGTTTTCATCTAAATCAAATATTTAGCAGCAAAAAAGAGCTAAAATTATTGTTGGACGTAGCAGCTGTGAGAAATTCTTTTGATTATGCTACGTTGAAGAGCTGCGGTAAATTTCTCAAGGTGAAATATGTTTGTCCTAGTTGCGCGTGAATGTTGTGGGCGAAGAAGGAGGGTCTAGCGTAACCACGATCTTTTCCTCCTCCGCAACGACCTAAACCATCTCTTCTATGGTCTAGGACAGGACAGGAAGCACTGCCACCGCGAACTCCAGCGTATCGCTCATTATTACAGGCGATTGTGGAGCGGCTCAACATGGAGCCCGAAGAGATGATCACCCCTCCCACCATCCCTTTAGTTTAGGTTTTAATTTCTGTTGTTATTTTTTTTGTTTTAAGTTCATTGCAATGAGAAGCTTTCATGATTAGGAATATGTTAAATGAAAGCTTCTTTATTTTGTTGTTTTTGCTCGTCTTTTGCTTTACATATGGTTTTACACCATTGCAATGAAGTATCTTTGTTTCCTACATTTGTCTCCTCTTTAATTTTGCAATTTTGTTCTTGTTTGAATTTTTGCAATTTTCCCTGATCAAACGGTTATGAGATGTGAAAATTAATTCATATATGATAATGTAAAACGAATCTGGTCTATCCAGGGTTATTTTGCTGTAAATATGGTGCTAAACCATTGCAATGAATTTATGAATGACGTATTTTCATGTTTCCTGGATTTGTCTCCACTTTAATTTTATAATTTTCTTCTTTTTTTTGAATTTTTGCAATTTACCCTGTCAGAAGATGTACGAAACAGTTGTCAAATGTCAAAATTAATTCATATATGCTAATGGAAAACGCATCTGGTCTATCCGGTAGTATGTTGATTTATACAGAATTAAATGCAAAGTCGATGTTGTTTATTATTTACGGAGTTCAATATCTATGCGCGAACATCTACGTAATCGATGCATTCCACTATGAGGTTCATCAATTGAGTCCAGTGTATATCATAGACTGTAAGTCTTGTCAATAATATACCGAATTGGTTTATTTTCCTTAGTAGCATATTTTAAAAAAAAAAGAGAATAATTAGTTAATCAAAAAATAAATAATTAAATTTTATGCTATTAAAGGATCTTAAACACGTCATATGATCGTATGAGAGCCCACGTAAATTGTAGAAGGTGATCAGGGATTTATGAGGATGGACTGCGGATGGACAAATAAATTCCTCACAACATACTTGTATTTTGGAAAACATTGCCCTAAGGATGTTGGTTGTTCAACCACAACTCATCACCTCACACATCTTTGATCAACACTTTTAATTTACGTGGACTCTCATATGATCACATGACTTGTTTAAGCTCATTCGATTGCATAAAATTCAATTACTTATTATTTTATTAATTAAATAATCTTTTTCAAAATATGTGCTAGTCATGGTCTATAAATATGTGTCCTAGTCTAGTACATTTATTAATGAAGTTGTACACCATATATGCTAGACTATGCTTAGTTATGTACTCGACCTGATATAGTCTAGCATAGACTGTAAACTACTTCCACAATTAAATAACTAGACTATAATATTTAATCATAGACCATGATTAACACATTTTTTGAGAATGATTAATTAATTAATAGAATAATAAATAATTGGATATTATGCATTTAAATGAGCCTAAACAAATCATGTGATCGCATGAGAGTTCACATAAATTAAAATTGGTAATCAACGATGTGAGGTGATGAGTTGTGGTTGAACAAATGAATTTCCCACAACATACTTGTGCTTTGGGTAAACATTGCCCCAAGTATATTTGTTGTTCATCCACTATCCATTCTCACATATCTTTGATCACCTTATTCAATTTACGTCGACTCTCATACGATCACATGGCTTGTTCAAGCTCCTTTAATTGCATAAAATTAAATTATTTATTATTTTATTGATTAAATAATCCTTCTCAAAATATGTGCTAGTTATGGTCTATGAATATGTATCATCGTCTAGTGCGGTTATTAAGAAATTAACTCTTAGTTTATGCTAAACGGTCTATCTATGTGGTGCATCATCTACCAAACGCATGAGAAGACATCGATTATAAATAAGATCCATGAAACTAGTTCAGCAGTAACAAAATCTAAATATCAAATTTTTACAACGGTAATAAAGTACACGTCAAATCACATCCAACGAAAATATCTCACTTTTTTATTTTATAAAAGGAAGGTTATTTTTGTGTTAACACTCATTTTTTTTTGCTTTAATTTTTGTAAACATCAAATGCAAAAGTGTCCTACATATGTCGTTGTGGCAATCCAGCTGTTTTTAGGACGTCACGCACCGATTCGAATTCATATCGAAAACTTTTTAATTGTGCGGTTGAAAAGGATAATGGCGGATACTCTTTATTTAAGTGGCTTGACGAAGACTCACCGACGAGCAGCCCATCGATATCAAATTTTTTAGGCGCTTCCAAGTTTCATATACTACAAAGGCTTCGTGAATCTGAAGAAAATAAAGATCTACTCATGACATTGCTAAAAGAAGTCGAAGAGCAAAGGGATTACTTGAAAGGATCACTAAAAGAAGTCGAAATGGAGAGGGATCAACTAAAGAAAATGTTGATTTTGACCGAGGAAAAAGAGAAAGGCCTAAAAAAATTATTGTATGATTTGTTATTGTTGTTGGCTTTCTAAAAAGGTATAATAGGAATATAGAAAACTGAATAAATAGATGTAAGATTTCTTAAATCAATCGTGGGTGTAATCTATAATTAATAGAGAATTATGTCTATGTCTTTTATCATCAACCTCTATAAACCATGATAGTTACTGTAAATATATGATTTACTCAATCGATAGTCTGTTAAGTCTACAAATTATAGAGAACAACTTCTACAATGTTTTCAATCAACCACTATTTTTTAGGACAATAGCTGAACTGGTAACGCAGTGCAGTTAACTGTTTAATCTCATGAGACAATGGAATAAATGAAAATAATTTCATCAGTAAATGTCATCATTGACATGCCAAATATATGTAATTCAATTATCCATAAAAAAAAAATCACTAAAAACAACAAATCATTAAGAAAACCGTTTCTTCCAAATCCACCAAACTACTTATTTTCTTGATTGAGTTCCGCAACAATGCCCATCACATCCACTTCTTTTTCATAATGTTTATTCTTCTCTTCTTCTGCAACTTCTTTCTTCTCATTTTCCTTCTCTTCTTCTTCTGATGATTTCTTCTCTTCTTCAATATTTTCAACCTCCTGTTCAACCACTAATTCTTCGTCAACTACCTTCTCGTTTTTGTCTTCTTCTTCTTCTGATTTCTTTTAACTACTTTATAAATTTTTCTCACCATTTATGATTTACAACAAAAATCGAATCTGTAGTGGTCGATTTATCGACCACTAGTCTATAATAAAAAAGAAAAAATGCAGCAAAAATAAATCTGTAGTGGTCGATTTATCGACCACTGGTCTATTAAGAAAAACGGTAAAACGCCTCAGATCAAACTTGCAAATCAAGTTCCAAATTCACTATATATTGGCAGTGCAATTCACAACAACAAGAACACCATTAAAATGGGTCCAATTCATTACAAAAAAATTTAAAATCATTACGCAATATAAGTATAAAAATTTAAATTTTTTTTACTCATTATCCAAAGCAAAACACGATTAAACATGCGAAATCGACAATGTTAACTAAAAACACTCAAATTTCGACTAATTCAATAAAGAGCAGTGCAATTTTTGTCAAAATCGAAGAACTCCAACACAAAACGTCATTGAAAAAAATATTAAAATGGATCTAAAACTAATCGAGGAAGAAAATTAGACTTACCTGAGCAAGAGAAACTGAAAAATTTCGCCTGAGAAAACAAGAATCACGCAAACTTTTTTTCCCGAAAAGTATGAACTAAAATCGGGAGAAGAAAAATTTTGAGGAGAGAGAAATGTAGTTGAAAATATTAAATGATTTTATGGAAAATAATAAATATAAAAAGGGGACCATGTTGTATTTTTTAAAAAGTTGTATCTTTTTTCCAAGTTTTAAAAATGTTAAAGAAGTTCATGACCCCACAACCCTGACCCACTTTTTGACCTTTTTATAACCTAACCCTAGAAAATAAATCAAAAAGAAATTTGATGTCTATTGCTCAAAATAAGTTTTGAAAGTGGGTAGGAATCAAAATTGTCTCTAGTTTTTAAATATGTAAATTATTTTTAAAAAGTTTAAAGATTGTACGCTTGAATGCACGATCAAAATAAAGAAGTTTAACTTTCCCGTTTTGTTGTTCATGTTGAGGTAGAGTTATTGCATTAAATTAAGAATTATAATTATCTTTTTAGATTTCTTAAAATGGCTATAGATGAAGAAAAAAAACTTTTATTTTTTAAATATCGAAAAAGTAATATTATGCATCGTTTCCACCCCAAACTATACCCGAAAAATCGAAGCCACACCTAAACTATACTAGTGACCTATTACACACCTAAACTATATAAAAGTGAAACTATTTACACCCTGTCAGGCTACCACCACTTGCATGTGGTATAGTGTTTTACACGCGCTGCCACGTCAGCACCACGTCAGTAAAAAGTATCATTTTTTTACAGTTAAGGTGTGTAATAGGTCACTTATATAGTTTAGGTGTGGATTCGACTTTTCAACTATAGTTTGGGGTAGAAACGATGCCTTTTCCCTTAATGTTTTTAGCCGTTTACTTTTCTTATTTAATAGGCTGGACGCGCCTAAAATAAGTGTAACACACGCGCCTTAGAATGGGGGTCGCGGGGAGGTAATAATATCACTTTTATCTAGTTAAGGTGTGTAATAGGTCACTTATATAATTTAGATGTGACTTAGACTTTTCTTGTATAGTATGAGGTGGAAATGATGCCTTTAAGTTTTATGGATGGTATTTCCATATAATTTGCCTATGTAAAAGGGCAAAATAAGCCCAATAGGTAGGTGAGAAGGGCAGTTTAGACCCAATAGATAGGTGAGAAGGGCATTTTAGGTCCAATAGCTAGACAAAAAGGGCATTTTAGGCCCAATAGGTAGACGAAGAGCATTTTTGCACCATTTAACATAGTTGAAGGGCATTTTAGGCCCTTTTCCGTATTAAATTTTAGGGTGCCGCTAATTTATTTCTTTAATTTTCTTATACATGAAAGATTTTACTGTGTGTGAATAAATTATTTCTATGTAAAACATACTTTGCATATTTATGGTATATTATATGATATACCATAAATATTTAAAGATGCTTAGTATGTTTCTTTATATTTTGTATATTTATATATATGTGTGTATATGGTATATACATGGTATAAACTTCATATATAACATACTTTGTATATTTATGTTATAAATATGCTTAGTATGTTTCTTAATACTTTGTATATTTATATATATGTGTATACGATATATACGTGGTATAAACTTTATATATAACATATTTTGTATATTTCTGTTACAAATATAATACTTTATATATTTATGAGTATAAATATAATACTTTGTGTATAAAGATACCAAGTATTATGGTATATAAAGGTAGCAGTTGCAGTTTAAGATATAAATTTGTTAAATTGGACATATTTTTTTATGAAAAATATGTATCACCGCTTTATATTTTTAGCATATATATGGTATAAACTATTTATATTTGAATAGTATAATAAAGATGTACACAATATAATATATATAATCAAATTAAAAATGAGAATAATTTGTGGCAGTGGTAAACTAATCTGCTACAACTTTATTAATTCCATAAATATAGAAAACGATTATCCATTATTAGTTACGCGACTATAATTCCTTAAACATACATATCACAACAGAAAAATTATTATTATTATTATAGTAATTAGGATCATTAGCAGTAAAATAATGTCTTAAATAAGAGACAAAATTAAATAAGAGAGAAAAATAATGATGAGAGAGAAAAAGAGATATATATTAATTAGGATAACATTAAGTTTGAAATTATAATTATCTTATTCTTTAAAACTATTATATACGTATTATTGAAAAAGTACTATTATAAGGAGAGTTTTATGTAAAAATTTAAAAGATTGGGGTTATATATAATAATAATAAAATTTGGAATTGGAGTTGGAAAATTGTGAAAACATCAAAAACTTGTTTTCCCTTTTCAGAAATTTTTTTTGAAATTATTTTTTGAATTTTCATGGCCAAACACCACAATTTCCAACTCCGAAAAATTTTTCCAAAAAAAAGGGAAAAAATTTCATGGCCAAACGGCCTTAGTCCTTCCAAGTATTCACGTCTTAGTACCTCAATAAAAATAAAAAAGAAGTACATTTTTAATCACATGTCAATTCATACGTGTAATTTAAAGTTGACATTTGAACCAATGGATCTCACTCATTCTTGTTCAATTTTTATTTTTTTTAAAAGTACAATTCATACTTGTAATTAAAAGTTGACATTTGAACCAATGGACCACTCATTTTTGTTCCATATTAAAAAAAAGTAATGCACGTATAAATTATTAAATTTATTTTTTATTATCAATTTTAGTTTCCACAAATTTCTTTCTATTGAAATCCATGTACTTACAAGTTACTACTCCCTCTCCATTGAATCCCAAATAAATAAATTTCTGATACTTTTAAAATTTTAAAAATAAATTTTCAAACTCCAAAAATAATGTATTTCCTCCATTTTAATTTATTTAAATTATTATAATTTATATTACTTTTCACAAAAAATTCAAATTATATCCCAATATATATATATATATATATATATATATATATATATATATATATATATATTGAACTGATAGAATTTCGAGTTAATAATTTTTTTATATGTCTCCAAATAATTTAAATTATTAATTATAATACCTTTTACATAATTTTTAAATATATAGATTAAAAATAAAAATAAAATAATTAATTTAAAATGTAAAATATGCAATTACAAAAATGCCTCTAACAGAAACAGACAACTAAAAATCGGCATGACAACTGTCAGTTATCTGCTCACTAGTAATTCTATATAGTAGTAATACACATTTTTATTACTTACTAGTGTAGGTATACACGCCTCGAGCGTATACCTCATATTAATGAGTTCAACATTAAAGTAAATATTTTATTTATTTGAATAATATATATTAATAAATATGAACACAATTATAAAATTCAACATCTTTTGAATATGTAAAAATGGAGAACTTATTTAATTAGTTATATAGCATTTGTAGATATCTAAGATACAAATAAGGTAGGTGGAATAAATTAACAACCCCTTAAATTATATTAGTGTGCCAGTAAGCCGATAGTTAATGCTTGTTAATCTATAAAGTTGCGTAACTTGACTTGGTTCCATAATAAAAATGTAAAATTTGTTTTGCAAACTTCACGCCACGTAATCCCTCTTCTTGATCAAATAGTTGTTATATCTTTTCCACCACTCTAAATATAGTCATACTTTTTCTCACATAGACTATGAATTGGATTTGTAACAGCTTTAAATTGAAATTATAGAGATAAAAGATTATAATAGTGAGTTACTTCCCCTATACATATGACAGCAACACTTACTAAAGAAAATGTCATATCCTTGGAAGGGTCTTCTCAAGAAGTATTGTTGCTCGAGTTTTTGTGATTTTTTGTATATGCATAGAAATTGTCAATGAAAGAACTGTATGATGAGGATGTAAAAAATGAAATTAGCATGACTTTTATAGAAAAGAAGTTGACAAAAGACACGTTAAAGCCTATTTAATATGGGATATGAATTGTTGTTTGTCGCATAGCAATAGCTTTATTGCACCGAGTTGCCCTTTTAATGAATTATTGTTTGTCGGTTTTGTTGGGTTGTCCTATTCTAGTTAATTAGCAATGGTTGGTTTTTTTAGATGCTGTGAAAGACATGCATCCTATTTTTGGAAAGAAAGATTTTTTTATTTTTTTTTGTAATATAGTCAATATTACGTCAAAGCCTATTTTACGATTTTGGGAGTTTTGAGTTGTCCTCTTCTAATTAGGAATGGTTAGTTGTTTTAGATAGTGAAAAAGGCATCCTATCTTTGTAAGGAAAGGTTTTTCTTTTTGTAATATAGTCAATATTTAATCTATAATCTATAATAAATTTAAAAGTGTGAAGGCCTTAGAAATGTTGTTTGGACTTTTTGCCCTTCATTAAAAGTCTATGCTTTAGACAAAATCGTCTTTTCACTATTTTTTTTCTAATATTTAAGAGTTGAAAATTAATTAAATATATTTATGGTAAAATCTTTCATTATTAAAAGTCATCAGAATTAATAACAATTAATACTTTTTCCATTCAACTAAATTTGATTTTAAGAAGATTTGAAAAATCTAAAAATAAATATAAAAAATATTAGAATAAGAAAAATTTAACAAGTATTAATTTTAAAAAAATTTTAAGTACGTAATAAAAATGTAATCAATGATTTTATAAAGATTTGACTTTAAAAATTGAGAAATATTTTAAACATAGGAAAAAAACAAAAATATAACTGTACCACAAATGTGATTCAAATTGATGTGTCTCCCATAGCCTTTGACAACGAGGGAAAGAGGTACGTCATGACAAACGCAAAAGTGATGATCCATCAATCACTTGAAACTTTTGTTGGTAAAATATATATGTGCTTATACTAAAATATATATTTATGTTTACATTATTATATTAAAGTGTGAAGAATTTTTAAAAAGTGATTTAAACTTTTACACTTTATATAAAATCTCTGCAATAGATAAAATTATCTAATTTCAAATAATCAAACGTTAACGTGCGAGGCACGTGCGGTTAAACTAGTATCACTAAAATAATAGAAAAAAAGTAAAAAGACTGAAAAGGTTTTCACTCAATTATGTTCAGAGAGGGCTTTTGCCTCAATATATACAAGATGTTATACATGGTATAGATGAACACAAACTCTCTAAGAGATAAACTATACAATTCTAATCAAATATAGATACATAATATGTGACTATTGTGGTGTCCTAACATGCCCCCACAAGCTGAGCAGTGGCTAGGCAACTGCAAGCTTGGAACACAGGAGATAAAACCGACGGGAAGGAAGGCTCTTGGTGAAGATGTCTACTAACTGATCGAAGGAACTGATGTAGCGAACATTCAAGTCCTTTGAGGCCACTTTCTCTCGAACAAAATGAAAATCTAACTCAATATGTTTGGTTCGCCCATGAAAAATAGGATTGGCAGTGAGGTAGGTAGCAGACAGATTATCATACCATAGTATGGGGGCTTGGGGAAGAAAGATACACAGCTCTTGAAGAAGATGTTGCAGCCAGGTAACTTCGGCAGTAGCCGCAGCTAAGGCCCTATATTCAGCTTTGGTACTAGATCGTGCAACCATTCGTTGCTTCTTAGAGCTCCATGATACTAAATTGGGTCCAAGAAATAGACAATAACCATTGGTAGACCGCCGATCATCTGGGTAACCAGCCCAGTCCGCATCTGTGAAGGCCTGAAGTGGTAAGGATCTAGCGAAACGCAAATGCAAGCCGAGGTTTATAGTTGCCTTTAAATAGCGCAACAAATATTTCATAGCAGTGAAATGAGACTCCATACGATTATGCATGAATTGACATAATTTGTTGACAGTGAATGATACATCTGGATGCGTGATGGATATATATTGAAGATCTCCTATCAAGCTGCGATACAATGATGGATCCGAAAACGGTGAACTCCCATGTTGAGAAAATTGAAGTCATGTGGCCATAGGTGTACCAATTGGCTTTGCACCATCCATATTGGCACGAGCAAGGAGTTCTCGTATGTATTGTGATTGAGTAAGGGTCAATCCAGTGGGCTGATAATGGACCTCAACACCAAGAAAGTAGTGTAGCTTACCAAGATCTTTTACAGCAAAGGCATTAGACAATTGAAGAACAAGGCTTGCAATGAACTCATTAGAGCTTCCTATAACAATAAGATCATCTACATACACCAAGATAATAGTAATATGGCTGTCAAAATTGCGTATAAATAGACACGTATCAGATTTGGAAGGTACAAAATTGAGTTCAAGCAATTTCGGTTAAGCTCCTCAAACCATGCTCGAGGTGCTTGTTTAAGGCCATAAAGGGCTTTGTGAAGCTTGCACACATGGTTGGGATATCTTGGATCAGTAAATCCAGGGGGTTGAGACATGTATATCTCTTCATGTAATTGCCCGTGAAGAAATACATTTTTGACGTCGAGCTGCCGTAAAGACCACCCTTTGGACAGAGCTAAAGACAAAACCACTCGGATCGTTGTAGGCTTTACCACGGGACTGAATGTTTCATGATAGTCCACTCTAGCCTCTTGGCTAAATCCCTTTGCCACTAAATGAGACTTGTAACGCTCAATGGAGCCACTAGGATTGAGTTTTAACTTAAAAATCCATTTGCATCCCACACCATTCTTTGCCGTGAAGGATGGAACATGGGACCAAGTACCATTTTGAAAGAGGGCGTTGTACTCTTCTTACAAAGCCTTTCGCCATTTTAGATCCTTTTGGCTTGGGTAAAACAGGTAGGTTCAGGTGGAAGGGTAGATGGAGGCAAAGGATATTTTGTGGCAATGTGAGCTTAGAGAAATTGTGATTTATTTTTACTCCTGGTGACCATAGGATGAGGTACAAATGATGTGGTCCGAGCATCCAGTGGTTGAGAATTAGCAGCAACGATAGGTGTATCAATAGGTACTGGAAGATTAACAGTAAGGTTAATAGCAGGGATGGAAGACGGAGACAAATCGGATGGGACCGAAAAACACACCGGTGAGCTTGACGACGGACTTGGTGGAGAAGGATTTGACGAGTTTAACGATGGAATTGGCGAGACAACATTTTCTATGGAACTATTATTGGCAGAAGTGATAGGCAAAGTGGAATTACAAGGAGCAATGATGGGTAACGAGGTCATGACAGTAGGGTCGAAAGTCGGTGCTCTATTTGAAGTCGAAGATAAAATAACAAAAGGAAATTGTAACTCATCAAAAACCACATATCGAGAGATATATATTCGACCACTAAGGACATGTAAACACTGATATCCTTTATGATTTCCACTATACCCCAAGAAAATACACTTTAAGGATTGGAAGGCTAGTTTGTGAGAATTATAGGGACGAAGGAAAGGGAAAGACGCGCAGCCAAAAGTTTTCAAAAAATAGTAATCAGGAATTTGTTTGAACAACTTCTCATAAGGTGAAACATTATTGAACAAGGGTGTTGGGATACGATTTATATTGTAAACGGCAGTAGCAAAAGCATGATCCCAAAAGGTGAGAGAAAGGGACGCATGTACGAGAAGTGTTAAATCCATTTCAATAATATGACGATGTTTTCTTTCGGCAGTACTATTTTGTTCATTGGTATGGGGACAAGATAAGTGATGAACGATCCCCTCTTGAGCAAAAAAGTTGGATAATTTCCTATATTCACCACCCCAATCAAATTGTACCACTTTTATATGGCGTTCAAAGAACTTCTCCACTTGAGTTTTAAACCGTAAAAATATTGTATAAACTTCATTTTTGGAACTCATAGGAAATAGCCATGTAAATTTGCTAAAGTCATCAATAAAAGAAACATAATAACGGTATTTATTACTAGCCAATTGTAGAGCAGGACCCCATACATCACTGTGGATGAAATCAAGGGGAAAACTAGCACTAGAACTGGAATTAGAAAATGGAAATTTGTGACTCTTGCCATATTGGAAAGAAGAACAAACACTAGACTGAGGACTCGATTTGACCGGTAAAGAAAGACTCTTAATAATACTATTGACTGCTCGTAGAGATGAGTGACCTAAACGACTATGCCATAGATCAAAAGATGACTTGGAGACATGGAAAACCTGTGATTTATTTGAGAAATAAGGCTGGCCGAGTAACTGGGTTGCAAGGAGACGATAAAGGCCATGCTCAAGAGTCCCGCGCAGTAGTACTTTCCCCATTGCCCGATCCTTCACAAGACAAAAACGAGGGTGAAACTCAAATATAACATCATTATCAGAAGTGAACTTTGCTACACTAAGCAAATTCTTGGTATTTTAGGCACCAATAATACATTAGATAAATGTAAAGGTCGACTAACTGTAGGTAAGATAGCATTACCAAAGTGAGAAATTGTCAAACCTGTGCCATTACCAATATGAATTTGATCATTTCCCATATACTCTCCTCATACCACCATATTCTGCATATTGTTAGTTAAATGATGAGTAGCCCCAGAATTCGAATACCAATTTGAGTCTCCAACCGTAGAAGGTTGTGCAATGAGAGCAGCCATTTGCGATTTGGAAGGAGCTTAATAGGCATGGTCAAAATGATGGTAGCAAACCAAGGAGGAGTGAATGGCAAACTTGACATTGATTTTGGTTGGATGAGTTGGCGTTGTGACCGTGACCTCGACCTCGTCCTCGTCTAGATCTTCCACCATAAGCCTGATTGTTATTGACATTAGTAGGCTGCTTAAAGGAGTTATCATTCTTAGTATTGTTGGATTGTCTAGTAGACAAGTTGGCCTGGCTTAATCCTTGTTCTGTACTTGCCATTTGCTCCAAACGATACTCTTGACTTAAAAGCAAGCCATGAAGATCGGCTAATGAAATTAACTCGGCCCTAGTAGTGACCGAGACAACCATAACATCATATTCTTATCCAAGTCCTCCAAAAATATATAAGACAAGATCATCATCAGTGACCGGGTGTGCCGCAATCGCGAGATTATCAGCACAAGTCTTCATGTTTTGAAGATATTCTACCATGGATGAGTTTTCTTTCTTTGTGGTTTGTAATTGCAACCTTAGTTGCATTATCCTAGCCTTAGATTACGATGCAAACATCGTCTCAAGTGCTTGCCAAACCGTCTGAGATGTTGTACAGCCGACTACTTGGGCTAAAATCCCTTCGGTGAGGGTTGAGAGAATCCAACTCAATAAAAGTTGGTCTTGTTTGATCCATAAACTGTATGCTGGGTTGATAACCCCGTCAGTTGAGGTTGCTTCAGATGAGCCATTTGGAGTGAACTTTGGAGGGCACTTGTGCGTACCATCCACATATCCGTCGAGTTCGTTACCCCTTAGAACTGGGAGAATTTGTGATTTCCACACAATATAGTTATGACAGTCTAATTTGAGAAGATGAACCCGATTAACGTTGGTTGCAAGCAACGAAAAATTCTGGGAAGGGGTTTGTGAGGTGATACTGGTAATTGAGGGAAGTGCCATTGTGGGACGTGAGTCTTCGCAAGGCTTTGATACCATGAAAAGGTTTTCACTCAATTATGTTCAGAGAGGGCTTTTGCCTCAATATATACAAGATGCTATACATGGTATAGTTGAACACAAACTCTCTAAGAGATAAACTATACAATTCTAATCAAATATAAATACATAATATGTGACTATTATGGTGTCCTAACAACGACAATTTTGTCTAAAGCGGATACTGTTAATAAAGGACAAAAAATTTGTTTAAAGCGGAGACTTTTAATAAAGAACAAAAACTTTTAACATTTCTAAGGTACTTGATACTTTTAATATATTAGAGATATAAATATACATATGGATATAGATATAGATTAGCATTATGAAAGTGATCCACATTACAATCAGCCAGAATAATCATGTGCAGTTACGATATTATCAGTTTTTTCCACTTGACAACATATGTAATACCCTTCTATTCATATTTTGTGGTTTCCCGATCAAACTAGAAGTGACCAAGAAATCATGCATAACACTGAATAGGAAAATTCTGTAGCACACAAAACACAAATGAATCATTTATTTGGAGAAGGAAATGTTTCTATTATATAAAAACCAAATATTGCATAACTTAAATATACAAAGTACAACAACAGAATAAACGAACTACTGCATAAATTAAATACACACGTAGCTTCATAGATGCTTCCTCATTCCTGTGCCAACAAAGGAAAAAAAATCGATACAGATGTAATTAAAAATATAACATGGAATTCCGGTCTTTTATTAAAAAGATATTTAAAATTATTTCTCTATTTAAATAATATTAATTGTAAAACAAAACTTAATATTGCATGTTTCATAATTTAACACTAAATTAACAAGCTAAGCAAAACAAAAGCTAGAGGTGGATGGAGTATTTGACTTATACGTTCAACTGAACTCAGTATATGTCATACATATATCATTTATTATTCCAGAAGTATTGTAAGTTTAGAGCTAATAACCTTAAATTGCGTCGTCAAATGAGGATGAAACATGAAGTTGGATGTCAGTGGATGGGTTTATGGTGGGTGGTGGTGGTGGTGGCAACGGCGGAGCTGCAGCTAATGGTGGCTCATAGCTGTTCCGGCGGCGGTGTATGATAGTGCGAAAGTACCACCACCATATTATGCTTACAATAGCAGTGACAAACGCAAAATTGAGAGCTACGTGAAAAGCGGATGTTAAACTCCATGAAAAGTTGAAAACTAAATGCTTAGTGATACTCAACTTTGACAATACACGTTTAGTTTTTATAGTGCTTTACATTAAGAATTTATGTTGGGATACTTTCAATCTTAATTTATTGTTGTAGCATGAGGCATGAACTAAGCCAATCACCTAAGATATGTGAACTACTAGTCATCCAATTGAAAATGATTTTGGTGTTCAACCAAAAAAAAGAAGATGATGGTGCGTCCCATTCTCTTATCAAACATGAAATTTTTGTACGAAACCGGCGGATCAAAGTTCAGCCATTTTAACGTTAATTTATGTGAAGTTTTGTTTTAGATGGACTTAAAGAACAACAATATGAGTGTACACTGATTTTACTTCTACTATCCGTGAGAAATAGAGAAAAGTCAAGACGAGCGTTTGAGAAAAATGAGTAAAAAAACAAAGATAAAAGTATTGAAGAAAGAAAAGTGGACAACAACAATAGTAAAGTTAGTTAAAATAAAAGAAACGACAACATTAATAAAACTCAAAAAAATTATTTTTTTAGAAAAAAATATTTTTCAAAATATGATCAACATGTTTTCCTCCGTATCAATCACACCGTAAAACACTTTTTAAATCAATCACACCGTAAAACACTTTGGTAATCAGATTCCAAGGTATAAATTTAATCGAGATTCAAAGCGGACTCAATATCAGGACGAATTTGGAAGTTGATAGATTGGCTTGAGTTATTGGGGGTGTTCTTTTAACAATTTAGTAACAAAGTAGACCGGTTTCTCGGACCGGTTCCGTAATTTAGTCCTACCAGGTATTCACGTCTTACTACCTCCAAAAAAAATAAAAAGAAGTAATGCATGTGTAAATTACATTTTTAATCACATGCCAATTCATACTTGTAATCTAAAGTTGACATTTGAACCAAGGGCTCCCACTTTGTTTTTTCCATTTTTTTTAAAAAAATAATGCACGTATAAATTTTAAAATATATTTTTTTTTAACTAGTTTTAGTTTCCACAAATTTCGTTCTATTGAAATCCATGTACTTACAAGTTACTTTTTTTTTTGGTAGAAAGGAACTTTTTTATATATATAATACTAGAGATTTGAAGAGTTACAAGCAGCATCATAGGTACTGCAGTTCTTGGGGGGACAACAACGTACTACTAGGGCTAGGCGCCAAAACAGAAGTAGAGCTAGAGTGCAAATTTACATCAGAAAGTGAACCTGCATATATACTAGACATAGCAGCTGATAATAGAGACTGATTTCCTACAGAAACTAACTTATTGTAACATGCTATAGAGATAATTCTAGTAGTAGAGACTCCTTGACGATCCCGTTTCAACTGAGCTGCAACTATATCGGGAGGAGATAACAAAACATATGACGAGACGAGTGATGAGGAGCCAAAGTCGGCTAAGATGTCAGCTGCACCATTGGCTTCACGGAAATTGTGTTGTACCGCTAGATTCCCCAAACTCCTCAACATTGACCTGCAAAAAGCAACAATTTTTTCATAAGGAGGTAATGGGAAGGAAAGTAATGTTGGGTTCATGGAAGTGTGAATGAAAAATGGAGAAAAAAAAATAGTGGAGAAGAGGAGACACCAATTTGGAAAGTGTACTCCCAAAATTGAAAAGTTCACTAATTCTCCCACATTGGTGGGAGAAAGGAACTTTGGAGTGTTTATAATGATGAATACTTACTCCACATGATAAGTGAGACAAGAAATAAGAGATGCCTTGCGCCGTCGTCGTTGTCTCTCGCTCGGCTTTGTCAATATCTTTTTGGACAAACTTTATTTGATGAAATCTGATCAATACTCCATTTATATGCATGCAGTAACAGTAACAGATGCAATGTTTCGACAGAACTGATGCACTGTTTCGACTGAACTGATGTATTGTTTCTTTTCGACTGAACTGATATACTGTTTCTGTTTCGACTGAACAGATGCAATTCTTCAATGAAGTGATGCACTGTTTAAAACAGGTGCACTGTTTGGTGAAATGGTATACTACTTCCGCAAAAATGTTGCAGACATGCATTTTCAGAAACATCACACCATTTAATTGAATCAATACCACCTTTTCGAAGAGGCATCTGCTAGGCTATATAAACCTGCTTTCCATCACAGGTTTTGATATGAAATTTTCAGAATAAAAACTCTCTTCTTTTCTTTACAAATATTATGTTTGATCAATCAAAACGTTCTGTGTGTTCGAAGAATCCGCCTATTTGAGGTACCGTTATAGTCGGATTGAAGACCATTTTATCCTGGGAAGAAGATTCTATAACCTCGGGTACAGTGAGGGGAATTATTCCTTAAGGAAAGTCCGTGAATTCGGACGACTTGGTCTTATTCATTTCTGTTTCATTTATTTTCTGAAAAATAAAATACACCTCTTGGAAAGGTCATTTTGATCTTGTGTTGAGGGTATTTGATATACTTCATTGTGTTCTTGTTTATATACTTGAACTTTAGTTGAAGTTGTTGTTTCTAATATACAGATTTTGCATACCCGTAGAAGGAACATAACAATCTTAAGGAATAATCAATTTTACAGAATCTGTATAACTTGTTTTTAGAGAATAAAGATTTAAGCTTTCTACTCCGCTTGAATTTAACTAGTGATTAGAAGACATAAAATCTTCATCACAAGTTAAAGTTCACTCGGTTGAAGATTTTAAGTTATAATAACTTCATTGTTAATTAAAAACAAGAAGAAAAGTTGAAAAGTTATTTAACTTTATTAGTAGTATTCTGAAAATACTAAATTTTTCTGTCTTGTGTTGACAGGAAAGATGACTAACAAAAGTCAAATGATGGATGCGACAACGTCTGTGGGGGAAACTAATATTTCCACATCAAGTCGCACAAATGCTCCGCCAAAAATGACACCGGCGGAGAAGCCCAGAAATTTTGGGGCATTGACTTCAAGCGGTGGCATCACAAGATGTTCTTTTACCTTACCACTTTATGTCTGCAACGGTTCACTAGCGAAGACGCTCCTGAGGTACGAGAGGGAACCTCGGACAAAGACCGCTTCGTTATTGTAGAAGCTTGGAAACATTCAGACTTCCTTTGTAGGAATTATATTCTGAGTGGTCTCTAAGAAGACCTCTACAATATTTATAGTGGAACCAAGACATCAAGGGAACTGTGGGGGGAACTTGAACGAAAATATAAGACGGAGGATGCGGGAATTAAGAAATTCCTTGTTGCACGATTCCTGGACTTCAAAATGATAGATAGCAAATCTGTTGTCTCTGAAGTACAGGAGTTGCAAGTCATCATACAAGATCTCCTAGCAGAAGGTATATCTTTGAAAAATACCTTAGTTGGACAAATTAAAAATGTTCTTAATACTCACATAAACTGTTTTGTAGGTTTAATTGTGAATGATGTTTTTCAAGTAGCAGCGATAGTTGAGAAGCTACCACCTTTGTGGAAAGACTTCAAAAACTACTTTAAGTATAAACGCAAGGAGATGACTATTGAAGATCTTATTGCCCGACTTCGTATTGAAGAGTATAATAAAGCTTTCGAAAGAAGGTCAAAGGGGAATTCTACAATTAATGGAGCACATATTTTAGAAGATGACCAAAACAATTTCAAGAAAAGGAAGAAAGCTGAACAAGGAAGCAATCAACCCAAGAAAAAGTTCAAGGGAAAATGCTTCAACTGTGGCAAGATTGGCCATAAGTCCACAGATTGTCGTGCCCCAAAGAAAGGCAAGAAGAAGGATCAAGCAAATATAATTGAATCTAACAAAGAATGCGATGATCTGTGTGCTATGTTCTCAGAATGTAACTTGACGGAGAATCCTCACGAATGGTGGATGGATTCTGGTGCCACCCGCTATGTATGTGCCAACAAGGAGTTTTTTCCGTCATTCACTCCGGCTCAAGTAGAAGAAATAATCTACATGGCTAACTCCGCTACGGCTACGGTAGAAGGAACAGGAAAAATTTGCTTAAAGATGACTTCCGAAAAGGTCTTGACACTTAACAATGTCTTGTATGTTTCGGAGTTATGTAGGAATTTAATTTCTGTTTCACTTCTAGACAAGAACATATTCAAATGTGTAACCGACTCTGAAAAAATTGTAATTAGCAAAGTAGAAATGTATGTAGGAAAAGGCTATCTGACCGAAGGCCTATATAAGATGAATGTAATGACTGTTGAAATAAATAAAAGTTCAAATTCTTCTTATTTGCTTGAGTCTTATGATTTATGGCATGAACGTTTAGGCCATGTTAATTACAAAACGTTACAAAAACTGATTAACTTAGAAGTTTTGCCAAACTTTGAGTGCAATAAATCAAAGTGTCAAACGTGTGTGGAATCGAAGTATGCAAAGCATCCTTATAAGTCCGTTGAAAGGAATTTCAATCCCTTAGACTTAATATACACTGACATTTGTAATATGAAGTCAACACCATCACGTGGTGGGAAAAAGTATTTCATAACTTTTATTGACGATTGCACTAGATACTGTTATGTCTACTTGCTAAATAGTAAGGATGAAGCAATAGATGCGTTTAGAAATTATAAAATTGAAGTTGAAAATCAGTTAGACAAAAAGATCAAAATGATAAGAAGTGATAGGGGCATATGAATCTCCCGTTGCGCAAATATGTGTAGAGAACGGAATCATCCATTAAACTACGGCCCCATATTTACCTCAATCTAATGGAATTGCGGAAAGGAAAAACCAAAATTTGAAGGAAATGATGAATGCCTTACTTATTAGTTCTGGTTTACCTCAAAATTTGTGAGGGGGGGGGGGGGTATCCTTACGGCCAACCGTATACTCAATAGAATTCCCCATAGTAAGACACAATCGATTCCTTATGAAAAGTGGAAAGGAAGAAAACCCAACTTGAAATATTTCAAAGTGTGGGGTGTCTAGAAAAGGTCCAAGTTCCTTTGCCTAAAAGGGTTAAGATAGGACCTAAGACGGTGGACTGCGTGTTCATAGGATATGCTAAAAGTAGTAAATCATGTTGATTTTTGGTTCATAAATCCGAACATCCAGATATAAATGAAAATACGGTAATTGAATCTGTAAACACCTAATTTTTTCCCTCCCAAAACCCAATTTATCCATTTTTTTACCTCTTGTTATTTTGCACCCTCACCCATGTGATAACACCCCACAAAAATACAAAAGTAATTAAATCCATAACAAATTTAATCTTATCCTAACTAATTTCTTACACCTCACCACTATCCTACCCACCTCCCTAATCCCATACCCGCATACCCCACCCTTGGCACATTTCTTTTTCCCCACTACACAAAATAAATACATACAACAATACATTCTTCAGTGGATTTCACGGAAAACTCACTCCATTTTTTCATTGGGAATACTCACAGCAAACACACAATACAGGGTCACTCATCATCGTCACTGTCATACACAGAGGAAGAAGAATAAAAAAGTGATGCCATCTTCTTCTTTTCTCTTCTTCTTAGTCAATACACACTAATAGAGAGGAGAATGAGTGAAGGAAGAGAGAGATTGAGACGTAAGAGAATAGAAATTTGATTGGAAAGGGGTTGAACAAAAGTTGACTGGGTGTTGATTTTTTCGGCGATTAATTCGCCGGAATCATCCATCCATTGTCGGACTCAGTCGTCGACCAGACCCACTCCCACCAGCTTTTTTGCCGCTCCAAAAACCGATCAAACCTACACCACATCAAATCAAATACCTAACCCGTCCTTCTACGTCCCCGTTACTGTCGAATCCTCTAGTGAAGTTCACCGGAGCTCTGAAAAGTAGCAAAACCCGTGGTCAAAACAGTCCACAAATTCCAATTGAGTCATCAGTCTTTGGGGTACTGTTTCGAATCACTGAGTTGGGTCCAATTTGAGGTCAAAATTTGGGTCGAGTTTGGTTGTTGTTGAGGTCGATTTGAGATTCCGATCACGGTTCTAATCAAAATAATACATCAATTTTAAAGCGGTATTAAGATCCATTTCTTAACCCGTTCTCTCTTCTTTATTTTAATTCGTTAAAATGGCTATGATTGTGTGTTGGGTGATTATAATTGTTTGATGTTGTTAAGGTTATGATCATGATGCTTGGTGATTTAACTTTGGTGGTTTGAGGATTGAATTTGATCATGTTTTAATGGTGTTTGATATAAAGAAGTTGGGGGTGAAATTGAAATTGATGAAAAGGCTAGATTCGAATTAATTTTGATCGATTGTTGATATGAAATATGATGGAATTATGATTTATTGAAAGGGATAGACAATATAGGTTCGGGTAGGCAAATTCAGAACTTGTTTTGGTTGAATGTTGGAATGTGCGTGTGAATGTTTCTTTCTAGTTTATTGTATTTAATTCAAATGTATTCATTTAGCCGGGGAATGCCCCGAGACATTGTATTTATTCAGCCGGGAATGCCTCGACGTATTATGTTGACGGAAGAGGATTGTGATCCAGGCCTGAGGCATTGGGTAAGGTATTGGAGCATAGTTTAGAATTAGTTTAGAATAGGAGTTACATTTTTGTATTTTTATATTTTTGGGACTGTATAACTCGGACTGAACACTATATTTTTGGATTGTTTTGTTTTTGTTTATTTGATTGTTTTATGTGTTTTTGTGTGGTTTATACATTTTTAGTGTCAAATCAGTCTCGGGGATTGTGTGGTTTATCATGTGCATAACCTGAGTCATTCTTTCTGCAACAAGTCTGTAGTGCACACTGTGTACACGACTTCTAATTAAGTCACCCTTATCTTAGGAGGGCGAGCCGTCGGCTGGTATGGAGTGGGTGGAAAGCTAAAGCAGCCACTATCGACCATACGCTCCTCCGAACAGCCTTGTTAGTGAAATTCAGTGTAGGTCAACCTTTAGGTCATGCTTATCTGCATCATATTGAGACCTAGCGGGACCCACTTGGTCCTTCATAGGAGACTCGCCCATAAAACATTTCTACGTGCTAATTATTGCATTTTTTTAGGGTAATGAGGTCATTTGACAGACTGATTTGGGGTAAAGCATGTGTTAGAAGTAAAGTGTGTAGACATAAAAGTGTTGAAAAAAAAAAGAGAAAAAGAAAAGGTGAGCCAAAAAAAATGTTTCGTAGTTTGTTTAGAGTTCTTTATGGCTTTCATTTTTCACAATTCAAAAATCCAAAAAGTTTTTTTACCTTTTTGCACTCATTTCCAAAAAAAAAAATTAAAAACATCAAAAAGATTTTTCTTTGTCTTCTTTAGCAAGCATTCACCATTCGAAAACTCAAAAAGATTTTTTTTTACAATAGTAGGTTTTTATAAAAGAAAAATTCAAAAAAAGCGGCAGAAGTTTTGTCGTTTCTTATAACAAAAATATCAAAAAGATTTTCTTTCATAATTGTTGGTGTCAGTTTTATGTGAAGTATCAAATTGAAAAACTCAAAAAAAAAAAAGAATTTATTGACGTTATTCATCGTCTTTCTTTGGTCGTGTCGCTTAAGTTAGAATCCATTTGTTATTTAATACTTAATTGTCCAATCTGGAAGAACTACGCACCCCTGATTCTCCTCTCTCGGGAGTGAGATACATAGGCAACCTATTGTGGGTTCGGGGATCTTATTTAAAAATCCAAAAAGATTTTCTTCACTCTTCATTTAGAGTAGGTGTTTCATTTACATCTTCAAAAGAAAACTACAAAAATATTTTCCTTTAATAGGTTCAAGTTTCATTTTCGTATGAAATTCAAAATTGAAAACCCAAAAGTTTTTTCTTTGGTAATCATAGGTTCATTTTGTATAGGAAATTTAAACCTGAAAAATGCAAAAAGATTTTCTTCAATTCTTTTGACAAGTTGTTATTTTCTTTTTTTAAAGTTTCAAATAAAAGAAAAAGAAAGGAAAAAGAGTTTAGTTGTCCTTTTTGGCAAGACTTCACGAACTACGCACACCTGATTCTCTTCTTTCGAGTGTGAGATACGTAGGCTCCCTTATTGGGTTCGGTGATCTTTTCAAAAAGAAAAAGAAGAAAAAAGAGGTTTTGAAAAAATGTTGAACTCTAACACCTTTGTTACCTCTTGTTCAGTTGGTTTAAGGTGGTTGGTTTGTGGCATCCTGATTGGTCCTCCATATCACACCAAATCCAAGGAAGAGTTAGTTATGTCCAATAAGGATATAAAGAGTGAAATCATGGATCAAACAAAGAGTCATGAAAATGAGAGTTTGAAGCAAGAGATTAGGAGACTAAGGAAAAAATGACAGAAATGCACCGAGCTTGGGCCAGTGGATTGCCTCCTCCCCCATTTTCTGCTATTGATCCTACAAATACCTCGAGTTTTCCACAAAAATTGAAGAGTCAGTTTCCTACCATTGTTAATGCACCACAACATGACTCAGAATTCATTCCAAGCCCAAAGTATCTCAATACTTTCATCATTTTTTCTCTAGCTCCTCAGTATAAGCCTGATACATTCACAACACCACATGTCATCCATGATCTTGTTGCTCAATCATCTACTGAGGCTTCTACATTGGCTAGCCGCCCAACGGTTGTTCTTTCGCATGCTACTAGTGGACCCTTGTTCAATACTCTTGGTGATCATTGCTATACTCTCGGTCCTACTTTTAAGTTAACTGGACCACCAAAATTTCTTAACAAAAAGCCTAGTGTGCCAGAAGAGCCAGAGAAAATGGTTGGAAAAATGAAGAGTGCAGGAAATGTTGTGAAAAGTTCCCTAAGATTTGCGAATGAAGATGTTTCATACAAAAACTGAGGCATGTCTTCAAGTGTTAACCCTCCTCTAAGCCTTGAGATATCGAAATGCGAGGAGCAAGATGGAAAGGAGGAATCCGTGAAATATTTGGCATAATATTACAATCAATTAAAAGAAACCGGAGGGAAGAAGAATGAGAAAGATACAGTTGCTATTGTAGTTGGAGAACGGGCATATCCAAGGAGACGACGTCGTCGTTGCCGTCAATCTCAGGCCCAAGTTCATACCCAAGCTCTCTATAATCCTTTCCAAAATCCATTATACTCTATTTCCCCACCTTCATAGCTAGTATATTGCGTACAATCATATGTTCAACTCTCTTCTTACTCACAATGGCGCGCACCAACTCCTCAGAGTTACCCTCCGACTCCATAAATCTATCAAAGCCTTTCCAGGCCCGATTTTGGATCCAATCCAAACAATAAAATGAGGCAGAAATTGAGGGATAGCTTCACACCAATTAGAGAGTCGTATGCCAGCTTATTTCAGAAATTAGTACAGCGGGGCATGATCACTCCTCTCCTTGGGTATACTCCTGACCCGCATTCAAGAAGTTTTAACCCTAGTGTACGATGTGCATATCATTTTGATGTTCAGGGCCACAGTATTGAAGATTGTCGGGCTTTGAAAAGAGAAATTAAAAAGATGATTCAAGATAGATTAATTATGGTGCAGAACATTGACAGTGAGGAAAACTCTAGTCATGCTGATATGCAAACCAGTGGCTAAGATATCAGGCTGAGCAATTGAAAAGTCACCCCATTCCCTACTAAGAACAGGTCTGGTAGTTTATTTTGTTTTCTTTTCTGTTTTTCAAATTATGTCAGGGTTGTAGTTCGGGATCTATCTTGTTTTGTCCTTTTGTCGTTTAGGTTCAAACCCTTCTATCTTTTGTTTCAACTAAATGAATTATTTCTTTTCCTTTGTGTTTTAAATATGTGTTGTTTGTTTATTTTATTTATACAGTATATTTTATGTTGACTCTAGTGATATGATATGCTTGCGGAATTTCCAGCCAGATCTTAAACTCCAATTTAACCATGAAACATGGAATCAAAGGGCTAAGGTTAGAAAAAGCATCTGAGAAAATAGGTAGAGTTTTGAGACATTTGGTGACAAGCTGAGGCCTTCTTTCAAAATTAAGGCAATTATTTTGAGAATCACAAGAATAACTTGGTCATCAATTGAAAGACATAGCTCAATTAGGTCAAACAGTGTCTGCGTGATCCTATCAAGAGGAACAGAAAGAAAATCAACTCCATGAAAGCTTGATGAGTCATTCAATGTGAGGGATGTACAACAAATGTGGAGTTGTATGTTTGACAAGTATAGAAAAAAAAGTGACACACGTGTTTGGGGCAAGTTAGTGTTGTAAAATATGTCATAAATGATGTTGATCGTGAAAATTTCACATTGTGTGCTATGTACTAGTATTTTTAAGGATTGATATGATGAAGGCATTTCATTCAGCTATCCAAACATTGTGTCATCCTTTATTTACCCCATTTGAGCCTTAATTTTATTTTCTTTCATACACCTCTTTTGGAATCAAAATAGAGTTAGCAAAGCTAAAAAAAAAAGTGTCAAGCAAATCAATAGAGTCAGAAAGTTTCCAAAAAAGAGAAGAGAGAAAAATGTGTCCAAAATGGAAGAAAAGAGTGTCAAGAAAATTAGAATCAGAAAAATCACAGAAAAAAGAGTCAAAAGAAAAAAAAAAGAAAAAAAAAGAAAAAAAGAAAAAAAAGAAGAAATCAAAATCAAGCAAAATAAGCGGCCAGAACTACGCGTGACCTGATTCTCCTCTCTCGAGGGTGAGATATGTAGGCTGCCCTACTCTAGGCTCGGTCCAACCAAATAAATAAATTAGAATTGCCCGATCAAAAGAAACTGGGGCATGAGTTAATCCTCATTGTTTGAGTCGATTCCAAAAGTTGTAAGTCGTAAGTCGTACCCCACTTCAAGTGTCATTTAGGCCCCATTCCATCTTTTCTTTCTAAACCTATCCAAAAGCCAAGTTACAACCAAAAAAAGACCTTCAGATCAATCTTTGAGGATGTTAAACTAAGCATGCAAGGGATATGATGATGCATTTGGGAAATACTTGTCTTCCTCAACATAAGAAATCAAGAGAGAAATAAAAAGGAGAGAGTCATATTGGTATAAACCCTCACGGGCACCATAAGATGATGGTAAGTTGAGAGAACCAAAAATGAGAGAGTTTTATTGGTAAAAACCCTCACGGGCACCATAATACGATGGTGAGCTGAGAGTAATAAAAATGACAGAGTCCCATTACTGAAAACCCTCACGGACACCATAAGGAGATGGTGAGCTGAGAGAAAGAAATGAGAGAGGCTTGTTGTCAAAAAAACTTTCAAGGCGCTACTGGCCGAATGAGGTCTCTGAATGCAATGGGTCCAAGGAAGTAACTCAGTTTCAGGACATTAACTCAAGAACAATTGGTAGAAAGTTTGGATGGAGAGATCAGGCAGCTTGATCCAAAATGCATGGCATAATCATTAGAGTTAACTGTCATTTACAAATAAATTTTTATTTTCTTTGTTTCAAATGGGGACATTCATTGCCTTTTCTTTCCTCTGTTTATTTTTATTTTCTTGAGTCAATTATCCAAATAAAAATCATTGTCATTTTTCTCTCGTCTTTGAGTCAAGTCCATGCCAAAACAAGTGAGAAAAGATTTTAAAATTGGCTACCAGCTTCTTCAATTGCACAAAGCAAGACAAAAGGCCAACACGTGAAAGAGACATGATTGTGAGCCGAAGTAAGGCATTCAAAAAGTTTTATCAGCAGACAAGTCTGGGAACTCATGGAAATACCAAGGTTCAAAGGGTTTATCTGAGGAGCATGGCAAATCAGAGATACTATGCTTGTTTCAGAGTCACTCTTAATCATCTGAGTTTGAGTCAATGAAGCAGCAAGTCAATGGCATCTGATAAGAGTTGCAAGCAAGGTTAAATATGATGAGGGCAAGAGCGATCGTCGCGAAAGCTAAAGCCACAAACCAGCCACCATGTTTTAAACTCACAAGTTTTCTTTGATGAAACAGGAAACATATTACCTTTGAAGAAAGGACTTCAGAGCATAAATATCAAGGGCAGCAATGCCTCACTTTTACAAATACAGGAAGCAATGTGGCTACACAGGTTTGATAATCAAATCATGGTAAAAAATCACCATCCTATATCCCTCAGAGACACACTTTCTTGTCTAGGATTTCAGTGTTCATTTGCTAGGTGATACACTTCTTAAATTGAACCTTCACTCCTAGGAGACATATCTTTTAGTTGAGCTATCCCCTTTGATTCCTATAAGACGTACCTTTTAGTTGAGTCATTCCCTTTGATTCCTATAAGACGTACCTTTTAGTCGAGTCATCCCCTGTGATTTCTATAAGACGTACCTTTTAGTCGAGTCATTCCACTTGACCCCTAAAAGACGTACCTTTTAGTCGAATCATTCCCTTTGATTCCTATTAGACGTACCTTTTAGTCTAATCATTCCCTTTGATTCCTATAAGACGTACCTTTTAGTGGAGTCATTTCCCTTGACCCCTAGAAGACATATATTTTAGTCGAGTCATTCCCTTTGACCCCTATAAGACGTACCTTTTAGTCGAGTCATTTCCCTTGACCCCTATAAGACGTACCTTTTAGTCAATTCATTCCCCTGATTCCTATAAGACGTACCTTTTAGTCGAGTCATCCCCTTTGATTCCTATAAGATGTACCTTTTAGTCGAGTCATTCCTTGACCCCTAGAAGACATACCTTTTAGTCGATTCATTTTCCTTGATTCCTATAAGACGTACCTTTTAGTCGAGTCACCTCCCTTGATTCCTATAAGACGTACCTTTTAGTCGAGTCATTCCCCTTGACCCCTAGAAGACATACCTTTTATTCGAGCCATTCCCCTTGACCCCTAGAAGACATACCTTTTAGTCGAGTCATTCCCTTGGATTCCTATAAGACGTACCTTTTAGTCGATTCATTCCCCTTGACCCCTAGAAGACATACATTTTAGTCGAGTCATTCCTCTTGACCCCTAGAAGACGTATGTTTTAGTCGAGTCATTCCCTTGGATTCCTATAAGACATACTTTTTAGTCGAGTCATTTCCTTTGATTCCTATAATGATGTGACTTTCACAAAAGTCCTTTGATGATAAATTAGGGCAAAATTTAATTCTTGTGTTTGGAACTTCACTTTCCTGGCATATGAAATCTCTTTATAATAATATTGGTCTGGGATAATTTTCTTTTTAGTTTTGATGTGATTTCAGGAGCCCGCCTAAAGAACAGGGCGAATAAAATGAAAATCAAGAAACAAAGTGAAGTAATTGAAAGACAACATATGGAAATAGCAAGTCAGGAGCCCGCCTGAAGAACAGGGTGATGAAATTGAAAGTCAGGAGCCCGCCTGGAGAACAAGGTAAGGAAATTAAAAGCCAAGAAATAGGTTTAAAGGTTGAAAGACAAGCAACAAGGTGAAACAATTGAAAGCCAAGCAACAAATTGAAAAATTACAAGTCAGGAGCCCGCCTGAAGAATAGGGTGATGAAACTCAATTCAAGAGTTCAAAAGAAGCTGAATAGATAGGACTTTTGTAATTTTATTTATGTTTTTAATTCTTGTAATTTTTTATTTTTGATGTAATGACAGAGCCGCGGACCGGAACCTCGATAGGGCCTCACTCGACTCTCCAACTCGGTATAGTTCCTCTCCTTCCAACCATTTGAGATACCTGTGATTTAACTCTCTCATAACTTGGGTAGGTAGGATGTCAAAGACCCATTTGCCCTTCTTCCTTTTGTTTCTTTCTTTGAATAATGGTCGGGTCAAAATTTGGTCTCGTTGTCTACTTTTTTTTGGTCTGAAAACACTTTGTGTTTACACCCAAAAAGGTGCATGATGTAGACACCTAATTTTGTCCCTCCCAAAACCCAATTTATCCATTTTTTTACCTCTTGTTATTAGACATCCTCACCCATGTGATAACACCCCACAAAAATACAAAAGTAATCAAATCCATAACAAATTTAATCTTATCCTAACTAATTTCTTACACCTCACCACTACCCTACCTACCTCCCTAATCCCATACCCGCATACCCCATCCTTGGCACATTTATTTTTCCCCACTACATAAAATAAATACATACAACAATACATTCTTCAGTGGATTTCACGGAAAACTCACTCCATTTTTCCATTGGGAGCACTCAGAGCAAACACACAATACAGGGTCACTCATCATCATCACTGTCATACACAGAGGAGGAAGAACAAAAAGGTGATGCCATCTTCTTTCTTTCTCTTCTTCTTAGTCAATACACATCAATAGAGAGAAGATTGAGTGAAAGAAAAGAGAGATTGAGACATAAGAAAATAGAAAGTTGATTGGAAATAGGTAGAACAGAAGTTGACTGAGTGTTGAGTTTTCCGGCGATTTATTCGCCGGAATCATCCATCTATTGTCGGACTCAGTCGTCGACCATACCCACTCCCACCAGCTTTTTCACCGCTCCAAAAACCGATCAAACCTACACCACATCGAATCAAATACCCGACCCGTCCTTCTACCTCCCCGTCACTATCGAATCCTCTAGTGAAGTTCATCGGAGCTCTGGAAAGTAGCAAAACTCGTGGTCAAAACAATCCACAAATTCCAGTTGAGTCATCAGTCTTTCAGGTACTGTTTTGAATCACCGAGTTAGGTCCAATTTGAAGTCAAAATTTAGTTCGAGTTTGGTTGTTGTTGAGGTTGATTTGAGATTCCGATCATGGTTCTAATCAAAATAATACATCGATTTTGAAGCGGCATTAAGGTCCATTTCTTAACCCGTTCTCTCTTCTTTATTTTAATTCGTTTAAATGGCCATGATTGTGTGTTGGGTGATTATGATTGTTTGATGTTGTTAAGGTTACAATCATGATGCTTGGTGATTTGACTTTGGTGGTTTGAGGATTGAATTTGATTATGTTTTAATGGTGTTTGATAAAAAAAAGTTGGGGGTGATATTGAAATTGATGAAAAGGCTAGATTCGAATTAATTTTGAGTGATTGTTGACATGAAACATGATGGAATTATGATATGTTGAAACGAATAGACAATATAGGTTCGGGTAGGCAAATTCAGAACTTGTTTTGGTTGAATGTTGGAATGTGCGTGTGAATGTTTCTTTCTAGTTTATCGTATTTAATTCAAATGTATTCATTTAGCCGGGGAATGCCCCGAGACACATTGTATTTATTCAGTGGGAATGCCCCGACGTATTATGTTGGCAGAAGAGGATCGTGATCCAGGCCCGAGGCATCGGGTAAGGTATTGGAGCATAGTTTAGAATTAGTTTAGAATAGGAGTTACATTTTTATATTTTTATATTTTTATGTGTTTTTGTGTGATTTATACATTTTTTGTGTCAAATCTGTCGATACGCTCTACCAAGAGACCGTGGTCAAACCACGAGACCAAGGGTGCCTAACACCTTCCCCTCGGTCCACAAAATTCCTTAGCCGAAATCTCTATTCGCGGATCAGTTTAAAGAGTCAAATCGTTTTGAAAATGATCTTTCAAAAGAGACTTGGCACACCCGATTATCTTAAGTGGCGACTCTAAATAAAAAAATGTAAATAATTTTTTTCGAAACAAATTTTTAATCTCTTGTCACTTTAATAATAAAAGCCCTTCGAACCTTAAAATTATTCTTTTTGGAGTTTAAAAGGGGGTGTGACAGAATCAGATAATGCTGACTTCTTTGAAAATATTTACCCGTATAAAATTAGACATGAACAGTCTAGTGGAGGATCTAAACGACCTCGAGATGAACCAAGTGAGAATGTACATAATGAAGAAAATCTAAGACGTAGTATACGTCAACGAACGTCTACTTCATTTGGATCGGATTTTGTAATATTTCTCTTAGAAAATGAGCCTCAAACATTTAGGGAAGCGATGATATCTTCGGACTCATCCTTTTGGAAAAAGGCAGTCAATATTGAGATTGATTCAATCTTAAGCAACCATACATGGGAATTGGTAGATCTTCCTCCCGAAAATAAACCTTTAGTTTCTAAATGGATCTTCAAACGAAAGATGAAAGCGGATGGTACGATTGACAAATACAAGGCAAGACTTGTAGTAAAAGGCTTCAAACAAAAAGAAGGCCTTGATTACTTCGATACATACTCAGCAGTAACAAGGATAATATCGATTCAAATATTGATTGCCTTAGCTGCAGTATATGGTCTTGAAATCCATCAAATGGATTTGAAAACCGCTTTCCTAAATGGAGAATTAGAGGAAGAAATTTATATGGAACAACCTGAGGGTTTCGTAGTTTCAGGGAAGGAGAATAAGGTGTGTAGACTTATTAAGTCATTGTTTGGACTAAAGCAAGCACCTAAGCAATGGCATGCAAAGTTTGACCAAACCATATTGGCAAACAATATCAAGATAAATGAATGTGACAAACGTGTATATATTAAAGACACACCAAATCACCAAGTCATTGTTTGTTTATATGTGGATGATATGTTGATCATCAGTAGAGACATTTCTGACATAAATGCAACAAAACGAATGCTCGAGAGCAAGTTTGATATGAAAGACCTTGGAGTTGCAGATGTAATCTTAGGTCTAAGAATTCATCGAATTCCACAAGGGTTGGCATTGTCACAGTCTCATTATATCGAAAAGGTACTTGACAAGTTCAAGTATATGGAATTCAGTATTGTCAAGACTCCATTGGATGCGAGCTTTGCACTTCGAAAGAATAAAGGTGAAAGTGACTCACAATTGGAGTACGCAAGAGTATTGGAATGTTTAATGTATATAATGAACTGTACACAACCAGACATAGCATGCACTATCAGTAAATTGAGTCGGTACATAATAATCCCAACAAAACTCACTGGATGGCAATGAAAAGAGTTTTGGGGTATCTTAAGTACACTCAAAATTATGCCTTGCATTATAATAAATATCCTGCGGTACTTGAAGGATATAGTGATGTAAATTGGATCAGCGGATCGAACGAAGTAAAATCCACAAGTGGATATGTATTTACTATCGGTGGAGGAGCAGTCTCTTGGAAATCATCCAAACAGACTTGTATTGCTCGCTCTACAATGGAATCTGAATTTATCGCATTGGATAAAGCCAGTGAAGAAGCAGAATGGATCCGAAATTTCTTAGAAGATATTCCTTATTGGCCCAAGCCAGTGGCACCAGTATGTGTACACTATGATAGCCAAGCGGCAATAGGTAGGGCAGGGAGCATGATGTACAACGGTAAATCTCGCCACATACGACGAAAACACAATATCGTTAGGGAACTTCTCTCTAATGGAATTATCACTGTAGACTATGTAAAGTCAAAGGATAATGTGTCGGATCCACTTACAAAAGGTCTATCTAGAGAAGGAGTAGAAAGAACATCCAAGGGAATGAGTTTAAGGCTTAGGACAAGTCAGCATGGCGGTAACTCTACCTAGCAGACTGGAGATCCCAAGAGTTAGGTTCAAGGAGATCAAACAAAGTTGTGTCTGACAGGTTCAACATTGTCAAATACCCAACCCATTCTCATGATGTAGACAATGTTTAGTAAACAAGGATAAGACTTCAGCCAACCTCCATCCCCACCTTCAATTTTTTTTCATTTTTCTTAATTAACACCATTAGAGAACAATCACAAAAATATCAAATTAAAATTTGTCCTCCATTAAACACCATCTCAACCTTCTATCAAACTCTCTTAATGTTTTCAACCACCAAATTCACCCTTAAAGATGTAAACATAAAATAAAGAATAGAGAAGGAAAAATGAACTTTAAAAATAAAAGTTACGGAAATTTCTTTTAATTTTGTTATTCTTCGAACTGAATTAATGAAGCAATTTAATGTCTTCAATTTCTTCCCACCATTTTAATTTACAACAATGAATAATTGATTTAAATAATTGTAACATATTTTTGCTTTGCTTCGAGGGTCTTTAAGAAGATTAAAAAAAAATTGAGACTATTTCTTAATTTTACGTCTTATATTTTATTTTTGTTTCGACTATGTTAATCTGTTGGCGTAATATTTCATGCTCAAAGACGAAGGTCTTGCAATTAATCTTAAACCTCTATATACTAGTTCAACATACTAATTATATTTGAGATGGCAAAAAATTTTATTGCAAAAAAGTATATAAAATCAAAGAAGGGTATTTTTGTAAACAAACATTTCTTTTATAGAAATTATGTAAGATGTATTATTATTTCTTATACATCAAACCAAACAATGTATAAGAAATAATACATGCATAACTAATACATGCATTATTAATGCAAACATTATTAATATATTATATTTTGTATTAATCTTATACACTCTACCAAAGGACCCCTTAAGAGCATCAAGCCAGTGTTGTTGGGACGTGTCGATACGTGACACGTTGAGGCCCATATCTAACCAATATTTCTGGGCAAAGAGAGAAAAATGTGAGTAGCAATTTCAGGATCTCTGCGACAAACAGGACAACAAGGAGTTTTAAAATAGTACAGTACAAAATGGTATTGAAAAGTTAAAAGGATAATATTTTTCTTAATTTAAATATTAGACTTTGAAAAAAATCAAAACAAATGTGTGTATTAAAGTTCTAATTTCTATTTTACTGAAATCTTTTGAGTTTCTAATCTCTGATTATTCAAATTGAGCTTTTACCATAAATTATTAGGAGATGAAATCATAATTTATTTAATTACCTTTTTCTCTCAGCATTTTCAGAATATATACAAAAATAATATTTATTATTTATTTTTAATATGATCATTTATTAGGTAAATTTAATATTAAAAATGTGCGCACATAAAATTAGATTAACTAACTATCATATTGTGAAATTTATTTTTTGACTGAAATGAAAGGATTACAACTAACATTTTTGATACATTTTAAAAGTATTTAACAATAATAAATTTAATTATGTTTATTCTTTAGTTTAAAATATAATTTATATAAAAGTTATTTTTGTTGATTTCTTATGTTTGTCGTCGTGTACAGTATAAAATTACAGGTAAAATTGAAATAAAATAAACTATACTTATTAATCGATGACTAAAAATTTAAATTGCAAATTAAACATTATAAATAACATCAACAAATAATATTCTACAAAAATATTTTAGGATAGAAATTGAACAATAGAATAATTTTTTATGTGTTTATAATTAATGTTAAGATCAAATATAATTTGAAACAAGTTCAGTAACATTTTCAAAAAAAATAAGAGAAAAGACATGTTTTCCCTCCTGAACTTGTCCTCCAAACTCACTTTAGCACTTAAACTTAACTTCCATTTATTTATCCCCCTTAACATCTTTAAAGCATATTAATTTCACCCCTAAAGCTGACGTGAATTTTTTTTTTAAAAAGCGTGTTTTCTATTAAAAAACTGATATGATCCCACTTTTTTAATTTTATATATATATATATAAAGAGAAACCCACCCTTTACCTCTCACTCCACCCAATCTTCATCTTCTTCATAAGCCCCCACTCCTCACTCCATTCTGTTTTCTTGTATTTCTTCTTACATCCCACCCCAATTTCCTTTCTCCTTCTTCTAACTCTCCATCTCCACTTCTATTATCTTCATTAATTTCTTCAAGAAAGAAAAAAATGTGTGTAAAAAGTTATGAATTTTAATGGGTTAGAAAATAATTTTGGAAAAGAAAATCTTTCAATACATGATTGTTGAACTAAATTCCTTATGTGAATTTTCAAGAAATCTGTTGTTGGATTTATGAGATTTGCCTTTTGTATCCACCATTATTGAACCTTGAAAAAGCTTGAAGACAAAAAAAAAAATGAGTGTCAAATTCATGGTTGATGTTCAAATTGATTATTAGGGTTTTCCGATGATGATGTGAAGTTGTACTTGAATTTTGAGTTTGATTGGTATGAATTTTGCTTGTTTAATTTTGTATCCGCCATTGTTGAAGCTTGAAAAAGATTGAAGACAAAAAAAAAAAAAAATGAGTTCGGCGAATTCAAGATGAGATTGATGTCGAAATTGATTATTGAAGTTTTCTGATGATGTTGTAAAGTTGTATCTGAAATTTGAGTTTGATTGGTATGAATTTTACTAGTTTAATTTCGTATCCACCATTATTGAACCTTTAAAAAAGCTTGAAGACAAAAAAAAATGAGTTTATTGAATTCATGGTTGATTCCAAATTGATTATTGAGATTTTCTAATGATGTTGTGAAGTTGTAGTTGAAATTTGAGTTTGATTGGTATGAATTTAGCTAGTTTATGTTGAAATTTGAGACTCAAAAATGAAGAACCCATACATGGGCAATGTTGAAGATGACATATGACGGCGGGATGGGTGAGGGTGGAGGGTGGAGGGTGGGGGTGGGCGGGTGGGTGGGAATGTATTTGAAAAAAATATTTTTTAATATATATATATATATGAAATTATTTTTAAAAAATACTTTTCTTGCGTGGCTCCGACGTGGAAGTGACGTGGCACTAATTTGTCGGCGTGTGTTCACACTCTCCGTTGTGAGAGTGGTATTCAGTTTGGAAGGGTGAAATTAATACACTTTAAAGATGTTAAGGGGAATAAATAAACGGAAGTTAAGTTTAAGTGCTAAAGTGAGTTTGGAGAACAAGTTCAGGGGGGAAAACATGTTTTTTCTCAAAAAATAAAGACTCAAATATGTATGAGTATGCTTTGTGGGGCTCACTATTACCTTTTTCATTTTTAGCGGCATGTAAAAAGTCTTAAAAATTTTATAATTTACTAAAATGTGTGTTAACTTACAAAGTAATAAAAAAATTAATTAAGGGTATAAGAGAACAAAAAAAACATGTAAGGACTACCAAAAAAACCTATTCTCTCTTATATATAATAGCAATAGTAATATATGGAAGAAGTGTAATGAAAATTAGCATATTGAAAGATCAATCGGCCAGAATAATCATGTGCTAAGTTTCTTCCACTTAGACGAAATATGTAATGTCCTTCTATTCATATTTTGTGGTCTCCCGGATTAAACTAGAAGTTACCAAGAAACCATGCATAATACGGGATAGGAAAATTCTATCGCACACAAAACACAAATGAATCATTTATTTGGAGAAGGAAATGTTTCTATTACATAAAACCAAATATTGCATAAATTAAATATACAAAGTACAACAACAGAATAAACGAACTATTGCATAAATTAAATACACACGTAGCTTCATAGATGCTTCATTGTTTCCTCATTCCTGTGCCAACGGATACCATTATTTATTAAAAAAAAAAAAAAAAAAAAAAAAAAAAAGAGAGAGGTTTTTGGGCCAAACTAGTCGTTGGCCCAACGTCTATATATCCGTTTTTGGATCCAAACGGCTAGTTTGGGCCCATTTATTAAAACAAAAAATTAACTTTAAAAAATATTTTTTAATCCCAAAAAAAATTCTATAAATAATACCCTACAACTTCAAATCATTTTTCACTCTCTCAAATCTCATTCTCTCTCAAATCTCAATTCTCAATTCTCAATTCTCAAATATTCAATATATTTAATTTCTTAAAGTGTTCACTTTAATTTTTTAATTTTTCATTTACAAAGTACGAGCGGAAGTTTCTAAAGTCGCAATCTTCGGATACTTCCAAAATTTGGTATTGTCGTTCCATCTCTTACGTTTAATTTTTATTTATTGTATTAATTGTTTAATATTTAATTTTATTATATTTGTGTATTTTGAATATCTTTAGTTTAATTTAATTTATATTATGGATAAATTAAGAAACCTCGCTACTAAAGGTGTTAAATTTTTTTGTCCCGGAAGCGGTAGTGGTAGTAAAAAGCGAATTACTAGCGGTACAGGTAGTTCAAGTAGTAGATATACCCGTGTGCCTTCGCCTCCGGTACCGCTTGGTACACCTTTTGAGGAAGAAATAGGTGTAGGTGCTCACGATATGGATTATGTAGAAGCTCAGGAAAATTACGGTATAGAAGAAGAAAATGTAGTAGATGCGGTTAATTTAGACGATGATAATGAAAATATTGCTGAGACACTCGCAGTAAGAGATGCTAACGTTAGATCTGAATCGGTTAATCTCCCTCCCCGTCCTCCCAGTGCCCCAAGACCTCGTAAAAGAACTAGTATTGCATGGCAATTTTTTGAACGTATATCAGATATTGAGGTGCAATGCAATATTTGTCAACAAATATATAAGCATAGAAATGGATGCAAGCAAGGGGGTACGGGTACGTTAATGAGACATATAGCTGAAGATCACAAAAGAGAGTTAAATATTACAAAAGATGGTGGGGATGTTGGTGGGCCAACGCAAACTAGAATGGACCCAACAACCGGTCACGTAGCGAAGAAGTATAATAAATTGAGGGACCGGGAAGAAATAGCTAAAATGGTAGCTGTGGGTTGTTTGCCTTTTAATTTTCTTTCTTCTGATGCATTTATTCGTTATATACAAACAATTTATAATCCTATGTTTAACGGTATTCCTAGAACTACTTGTCGGTCTGATATTTTTAGACTTCATTCACAATATTGTTTTTATTTATCAACATTGTTAAAAAATATTTAATGTAGATTGTCCCTAACTTCTGATCTTGGTCGTGTTGTAAATAAAAATGATTATTTAACCGTTACTTGTCATTGGATGGATAGTAATTTCGTGATGCAAAAACGTATTCTTGCTTTTTTATATGATGAAGATCGTAAACATACTGGACAATTTACTGCTGATTCTATTGTTAAAATTGCCGGATATTATGGTATCAAAAATAAAATTTTATGTATTGCTTTTGATAATGCTTCTAACAACAACACTGCCATAAAAAAATTAAAATATACGCTATCTCCGCCCTTGCCTGAAATTTTTCATATTAAGTGTGCATGTCATATATATAATTTAATTGTAAAAGATGGTCTTGAGTTTTTTGAGTTTTATATTGAAAAAATTCGTCTTGCTGTTGGTTTTATTCAAGGAAATAATCGTAGATCGAGAATTAGAGAATTTAAAGTTAAATGTCAAGAAAATGGACTTACACCGATTTTGATGCCTGAGGAAATTGATACTAGGTGGAATTCTACGTATGAATTTTAAAAAACTTGTTATAAATATAGAATTCCTATTACACTAGTTTTTAACCAACATTGCGGTTCATTTGTTGATTCTGCTGATTGCATGCTACATAATTCTGATTGAGTTGTAATTAATGATCTTGTTAAGTTTTTAGAAAAAATTTATGTAGCTACGGTTGAATTTTCCGGTGCTTATTATCCTACTGTTTGTAATATTTTGGCATATATAGCCGATATTTCTGGTTTGCTCAATGAATATAAAAATAAAAAAGGTTATAAAGAAGCTGTTGGCGCCATGTTTACGAAATTTAAAAAATATTTTTTCCCGATTCCCCCTATTTACTTGGTTGGTGCTATGCTAAATCCGTGCATGAAATATAATAATATGTGTCACTTTCGTACTCTTATTTATACTAACTTAGAAATAAATACTAACCATGATTCTGAACAAGTACAACCTGATTTGTGGACGGTTACGGCTAATGCAAAGGATTACATAGAAAAATTATATAATCACTATGCTGATTTATTTGATTTAGTCGTACCTACAAATATCACTCCAACTGTCGCTCCTCATCCTCCCGAGGAGCCATCATCTTCTAAAAGGCCGGCACATAGTGGTTTTTCTGATTCGTTTTATGATTTAAATTGTTGAAACAGTGTTGATGAGAGAACTTACATATCAACTTATCGGGAAGAGCTGAAATATTATCTTCGAACGGTACCAGAGGATCGCAGAAAACGGATCAACACGTTGGATTGGTGGAGGAGTAATGAAACACAATATCCTGTGCTTTCAAGATTAGCTAGAGATATCTTGAATGTTCCAATGTCAACCGTTGCATCAGAGAGCGCCTTTAGTCAGGGACGACAGCAGCTTGGAGACAACCGACACTCATTGGGAAGCAATGCAATGAATGTTCTAGTTTGCCTCAGAGATTGGATTAGAGCGGAAAGAAGAAACCAAGGAATGGAACCGGAGCCGAGCAAAGAGCTGAAACTTGAAGAAATTATGACTTCACGGGAGAACTCAGCAGAATCAAGTCCAATGCATGGTTTTTCCCCCGTTGACTTCGACTATTCTATGCAAGTTCCCATTAATATGAACATGAATGAGTTGGAAAAAATGATGCATAATTTATAGATTTTTAATTCATGTAAATTATAAATTTTGGATCATTTTGCAATCAATAAAATTCCCCAAATTCATTCACTCCTTAGTCCTTGCTTTTTATATTTTTTCATTTAACGATTTAAAATTTTAAATTGAATTTCTAGTTTTCTACTTTAAATTAAAAACTCACTTCTAATATGTTATTAATTTACTACCAAATATTATTAATTTATTATATTTAGTAGCATATGTTTTGTATATTTGTGTATATATCTTCTATAGAAGTGTATATTTAACGTATACATGTGTATATGTTTTATAAATTAGTATATAAGTATATCTATATATATTGTAATGTATATATAATGTAGTATATTTTATAAGTAGTAGTATATATACATTGAATGGTGCGTATACACGTGTATATATCTTCTATAGAAGTGTATATTTAACGTATACATGTGTATATGTTTTATAAATTGGATATCTTCTATAGAAGTGTATATATGTGTATATATCTTCTACAAATGTATATATTTAATGTATACAAGTGTATATGTTTTACAAATTAGTATATAACTATATATATATACATATTGTAGTATATATATATATGTATATTGCAGTATATATTTTATTTAAAATAGTACATATATATTGAATGGTGTGTATATATCTTCTACAGATGTATATATTTAACATATACAAGTGTATATGTTTTACAGATTAGTATATAACTATATATATATACATATTGTAGTATATATGTATATGTATATTGTAGAATATATTTTATTTAAAATAGTACATATATATTGAATGGTGTGTACATAACTTCTACAGATGTATATATTTAATGTATACAAGTGTATATGTTTACCAAATTAGTATATAACTATATATGTATACATATTGTAGTATATATATATATATATATATGTATATTGTAGTATATATTTTATTTAAAATAGTACATATATATTGAATGGTGTGTATATATGTGTATATATCTTCTACATATGTATATATTTAACATATACAAGTGTATATGTTTTACAAATTAGTATATAACAATATATATATATACATATTGTAGTATATATATATGTATATTGTAGTATATATTTTATTTAAAATAGTACATATTTATTGAATGGTGTGTATATATGTGTATATATCTTCTACAAATGTATATATTTAATGTATACAAGTGTATATGTTTTACAAATTAGTATATAACTATATATATATACATATTGTAGTATATATATATATATGTATATTGTAGTATATATTTTATTTAAAGTAATACATATATATTGAATGGTGTGTGTATATGTGTATATATCTTCTCTAGACGTATATATTTAACGTATACAAGTGTATATGTTTTACAAATTAGTATATAACTATATATATATATACATATTGTAGTATATATATATATGTATATTGTAGTATATATTTTATTTGAAGTAGTACATATATTTTGAAAAGTGTGTATATATGTGTATATATCTTCTACAGATGTATATATTTAATGTATCCAAGTGTATATGTTTTACAAATAATATGTATATTGTAGTATATATTTTATTCAAAATAGTACATATATATTGAATGGTGTGTATATATGTGTATATATCTTCTATAGACGTATATCTTTAACGTATACATGTGTATATGTTCTATAAATTAGTATGTAACTATATATATATATATATATATATATATATATATATATTGTTGTATATATATATGTATATTGTAGTATATATTTTATTTAAAGCAGTACATATATATTGAATGGTGTGTATATATGTGTATATATCTTCTAAAGTAGTATACATTTAACGTATACAAGTGTATATGTTTTATAAATTAGTATGTAAGTATATATATATATATATATATATATATATATATATATATTGTAGTATATACTTTATTTAAAGTAGTACATATATATTGAATGGTGCGTATATATGTGTCTATATCTTCTATAGACGTATATCTTTAATGTATACAAGTGTATATGTTTTATAAATTAGTATGTAACTATATATATACATATTGTTGTATATATATATATGTATATTGTAGTATATATTTTATTTAAAGTAGTACATATATATTGAATGGTGCATATATATGTGTATATATCTTCTAAAGTAGTATATATTTAACGTATACATCTGTATATGTTTTATAAATTAGTATATATATATATATATATATATATATATATATTGTAGTGTATATATATATATATTATACTATTATAGCATATGTTTTATTTATAGTAGTATGTATAGTCATATATAATTATATACTGAATGGTACGTATATATGTGTAATTATTTATATATTTTATTAAAAATATATATTGTATATTGGAGTGTATATAGTGTATATTGGAGTGTATATAGTGTATATTGGATTTTTTATTTATTTTTTAAACGGATTTGACCGGTTTTTAACCGGGTTTGACCGGGTTTTGGTGGGTTTGACCGGATTGGGTTAAGTGGGTCGGGTTAGGGTGGGTTTTAATTTTTTTACTGTTTGGCCCGGCCCGACCCGGATAGCGTCCAAACCGGCCCAACCCAATTAAAAAGGAAGGGTCGATTCCGGATTAGCCTGGCCCGGCCCGTTTGACACCCATAATTGCAACTGTAAGTCTGTAACCCTTATAATCCAAGAAAATTAAAGAAAAAGTTTAAGATGAAGTCCAAAATAAATGTTGTTTTAGTTTAAAAGAAAATATGTAGTTTTAAGAATTTAAGGCAAAGAATAGTAATTGTTTCCTTATATATTTTTATATTAACAAATTATTTCATCCGTCTCATATTAGTTGATCATACTATATCAAAGAGAAAAGACATGATTTCCCCCCGGAACTTGTCCGCTCAACTCACTTTAGCACTTAAACTTAACTTTCGTTTATTTACCCACCTTAACATCTTTAAAGTGTATTATTTTCACTCCTCAAAGTTGAATACCACTCTCACAATGGAGAGTGTGTTACACTCGCCTACACATCAATGCCACGTAAGAAATTACTATTTTTTTTAAAAAAAATTAATCCCTCACACATTATTGTTATATATTTTTTTGAAAAAAAATAACAAATATATATATACTATTTTATTTATATAAATATAAATATTTATATATATATATATATATTTATATATATATATATATTTATAGTTATATATATATATATATTAAATAAAAAATGCACCCCTCATTTTCTTCCTTATTCACACCCCAACCCTGCCCACCCCGCCCCTCTTTACTTTTCTCTCCCCCCCTCGCGCCGTTCCCCTCCCCCTCACCAGCTCTCCTCCTCTATCAAACCCACCCCACCTTCATTGTTTTCTATTTTCCTCCATTAACAACCTCCTACCCCACCTTCAATTTCAATTTTCCTCCACCTCCACCCCTCATTTTCCTTCTTCTTTAAACCACCCACCCCCGCCCCCTCTTTTTCTTTCTCTTCTTCCAGCCAAACCCCATCCCTACCTTCAATTTTTTTCCTTAATTAATACCATTAGAGAACAATCACAAAAATATCAAATTAAAATTTTTTCTCCATTAAACATCATCTCAACCTTCAATCAAACTCTCTCAACGTTTTCAACCACCAAATTCACCCTTAAAGATGTAAACATAAATAAAGAATAGAGAAGGAACAATGAACTTTAAAAATAAAAGTTACGAATTTTTTTTTCAATTTTGTTATTCTTCGAACTGAGTTAATGAAGCAATTTAATGTCTTCAATTTCTTCGTTGGAGAATGTATTAATGGAGAAAAATGAAAATAAAAAATGAAGGAAAGTGTTGTTGGAGGATGTATTTGAGGTTGTTAATGGAAGAATTAATTGTTGTAGAAAATGGGTGTTGTTGTTTACTGATGTATTGGAGAATAAAAGGGTGTGGGGTGTGGGGTGTAGGGTGTAGGTGTGCGGGGTAGGGATAAGAGGTGAAGGGGGTGGGGGTATTGAAGAAGAAAGGAGTATTTTCTGTTAATATATATATATATATATGTGTGTGTGTATATGTGTATATATATATATGTGTGTGTATATATATATATGTGTGTGTATATATATATATATATGTGTGTATATATATATATGTGTGTGTGTATATATATATATATGTGTGTGTGTATATATATATGTGTGTGTATATATATATATATATGTGTATATATATATATATGTGTGTATATATATATATATGTGTGTGTGTGTATATATATATATATATGTGTATATATATATATATATGTGTGTATATATATATATATGTGTGTGTATATATCTATATGTATATATATACATATGTGTATATGTATATATATATATATATATATATATGTATGTAAAATAAGTGGGAAAGGAAGAAGAAAAATCTGTTTTTAAAATAATAAACGCTTTTTTAAAAAAAAAAAAATGTCACGTCAGCATAAGGGGTGAAATAAAAACACTTAAAGATGTTAAGAGGGGTAAATAAACGAAATCTTAGTTTAAGTGCTAAAGTGAGTTGGCAGGACAAGTTCAGGGGGGAATCATGTCTTTACTCTATATAAAATAAAGAGCATTTCTTCTTAATAGTATTCAATTTTCAAAAAACATCAACTAAATAGGGATAACTTAATAAACTATAAGTGCTACATATTCTGAAACGGGGAAGCAGCTAATTCAACTCCGTAACTTCTTCGCACAAAAACAACTACTTGGTTTGATTTTATTTGATACATTTTGATTTGACACATCTATTAAGAAAAAATAATTAATAACATGACTATTTTACCATATTAACTCCCATTAAATGATGTTTATATTGTGGAGAAAATGGCCAAAAGCTCCCCCACCTTTACCTCAAATTCCAACTACACACCTATACTTTGCGGGGGTCCTATGACCCTCCTAAACTATTTTAAAGTGAAATATTTACACTCCGAAAGTTAATATGGCAAGACAGTGTATTTCACTTTCTTTAAAGAGAGTGAGAACGAGATTATTTATTAAAATTTTATTTTAAATATTTTTTATATTAATAATTTTAATTATTACTTTTTCTCATTCATTTTCTCTTTTCTTCTTCACTTTCTCAAAACAAAAAATTCTAGAACTCATTAATGGAGTTTCCTCATCTCCAATTTCATTTTCTCATCTTTCTTGAACTCATTAATGGCGAGGACTCATTAATGTTGTTTTATGATAATTTGGAAATAGTTATCACCGGAAATAAGAAACACTTTACAAGATTTAACAAAGTTTAGATTCTTATTCATTTTCGTATGTGAAGTCTTGGCGAAGCTTCATAACCCACTTATCCAATTTCCTCTCTTTTTGTTCAAGATCCGCCATTAATGGCGAGCTCAAAGCTTTGAACTCTAACTCGACGTATATAATTTTCACAATACTCAAAGCTTTTAACCCGCAATACCAAATATAATTTTCCAATTTCTCCAATTTCCTCTCTTTTTGCTCAAGATCTGCAATTAATGGCGAGCTCAAAACTTTGAACTCCAACTCCGACGTATATAATTTCCACAATGCTCAAAGTTTTTAACCCACAATGCTCAAAGCTTTTAACCCACAATGCCATATATAATTTCCCTATTTCTCCAATTTCCTCTCTTTTTGCTCAAGATCTGCCATGAATGGCGAGCTCAAAGTTTTGAACTCCAACTCCGATGTATATAATTTCCACAATGCTCAAAGTTTTTAACCCACAATGTCATATATAATTTTCAACATAACCCACAATGCCATATATAATTTAATACAAAATTAAATTTCAAAAATTAACTACAAAAATAAAATGTGGTTGAAAAAGAAAATGAAGCAAAATGAGAAATGGGGAAGAGAAAAGAAAATAATAAAGTTAAATAATTAATTGTTTAGAGTAAAAAAAGAAAAAAAAATGGCGTGGCAGCGAGTTCAGCTCACTGCCTAAAACAATGTCTGGGCATGAGCTTTTAGGGGTGTAAATATTCTACTTTAAAATAGATCAGGGGGGTCATAGGACCCCCCGCAAAATATAGGTGTGTAGTTGAAATTTGGGGTAAAGGTTGGAGGGACTTATGACCATTTTCTCTTATATTGTGTTTTGAATAATTTGAAGAAAAAAAAATTAATATTAAGTGTAAAATACAAAAAAAAAGTTATTTTTTTATATGTTAAAAATGATAAGTAAAAATAAAAATTCAATTAAGAATTAGTGTCAATTAAAAATAAAGCGAGGAAGTATTTGTCACACCCCTTTTTTAACTGAAATTTTTTTAATGTTTCGAAAGAGTTTTATTATTAAAGTGGCAAAAGATGAAGATTTATTTCAAAAAGGATTATTTTTACATTCAAATTCAGAGTCGCTGCTTGACATAAATCGGGTGTGCCAAGTCACCTTTGAAAATCCTTTTTCAAACTGATTTGACTCTAAAACTGATCCGCGAACAGAGATTCCGGTTAAGGAATTCTGTTGACCGAGGAGAAGGTGTTAGGCACCCCTCGATCTCGTGGTTCGACCACGATCGCTTGGTGGAATATATCGGCCAATTTGACACTATGAATATATAAACCACATAAAATACATAAAACAAGCAACAAATGAATCAAACAAAGTTCAAAACCAAAATAATGTCCAGTCCAAATTATACAGTCCAAAAAGTACAATTAAAAAAATACAGAAATGTAAATCCTAGTCTAAACTAATCCTAGACTAAGCTCCAATGTTTTACCCGATGTCTCGGGCCTTCATCACAAACCTACTTTGCATACATGATACGCCAGGGCATTTTTCGGTGAATAAATACAAATGACCACGGGGCATTCCCCGGCTAAACGAATACATTTTTTCAGTGCAAGTAAATCAAACCATTCAACAATCATTTCAAATCATCCAACAATTCACAATTCCTAAATTTGCCTACCCGGCCTACCGTTTGCCTACCAATTTCAACCTATCATGATACTATTGTGTTTAACGACATCAATACTTATTCTGAATTAAACAATTGTCAATGAATCAAAATAATCAATAGTCATTTTTATCAATTTTCAATTTCGCCCCACCTTTCATTCTTGAATTACCAACTTCAAATCTCAAACAAGATATCGTTTCACATAACCAACGGAACCACACCGTCAAGCACATAATCATAACATCAATAAAATCCAACAATCATATCACCCATATCATGGTCAATTTAATGCATCAAATATAATAAAAAAGGAAATAAAGAGAAAGAAGAGAAGGGGACCTCAATTGAATTTCAATCTTGAATTATTTGATTAAAACGCGATCGGAATACCTCGAACCAAACCTCGACACGAATTCCAAGTCATATTTCACCCTCGAATCAAAACTTCTTAAAAACCAACAACTCGAACCAACACCCCAAAACCAACCCGAACCAAAACTCACGAAAATCCGCACCTAATTTCACATCGACGTATCTGTTTCGGCTATTCTCCTTCGGATTTCGGACTGTTCATTTAAAAGAACGATGAAGATAGACGGAATATAGTCGAATCTTGAATTAGGACCACGTACCTACCCAAATTATGAGGTAATCCAATCACAGGTATCTCAAAGGATTGGAAGGAGAGGGACTATACCGAGTTGGAGAGTCGAGTGAGGTCCCATCGAGGTCCGGTCCGCAGCCCTGTTATTCTATCAAAAATAAAAATTACAAGTTAAAAGATAATTGAAATTACAAAAGTCCTATCTATGCAACTTCATTTGGACTCTTGACTTGAGTTTCATCACTCTATTCTTCAGGTAGCCTCCTGACTTGCAATTTCTTCAACTTGTTGCTTGGCTTTCAATTTCTTTACCCTTTTCTCTAGGCGGGCTCCTGACTTGCTATTTTTCAATCAGTTGACTTTCAATTTCTTCACCTTGTTGCATGACTCTCTATTTTTAACCTTGTTACTTGACTTTCAATTTCTTCACCATGTTCTTTAGGCGGGCTCCTGACTTGCAATTTCATCGCTCTTGTTCTCCGGGCGAGCTCCCGACTTTCAATTTTATCACCCCTATTCTTCGGTCAGGCACCCCAACTTGCAATTTTCTTGCTCTTGCTCTTCAGGCGAGCATTCCGACTTTTAATTTTATCACCTCTATTCTTCGGGTGGGCACCTCGACTTGCAACTTCCTCGCTCTTGTTCTCCGGGCGAGCATCCCGACTTTTAATTTTATCATCCCTATTCTTTGGGCGGGCACCCCAACTTGCAATTTCCTCGCTCTTGTTCTCTGGGCGAGTATCCCGACTTTCAATTTTATCACCCTTATTCTTCGGGCGGGCACCCCGACTTGCAATTTCCTCGCTCTTGGTTTCCAAGTGAGCATCGCGACTTTCAATTTTATCACCCCTATTCTTCGAGCGGACATCCCAACTTGTAATTTCATCACTCTGTTCTCCGGGATAGCTCCCGACTTTTAATTTCATCACCCTGTTCTTCAGGCGGGCTCCTGACTTTCAGTTTCATCAACCTATTCTTCAGGCGGGCTCCTAACTTGCAATTTCATCACTCTGTTCTTCGGGCAAGCTCCCGACTTGTAATTTCATCACCATGTTCTTCATGCGGGTTCCTGACTTGCAATTTCATCACTCTGTTCTTCGAGCAAGCTCCCGACTTTCAATTTCATAACCCTGTTATTCAGGCGGGCTCCTGACTTTCAATTTCACCATCCTGTTCTTCAGGCGGATTCTTGACTTGCAATTTCATCACTCTGTTCTTCGGGCGAGCTCCCGACTTGCAATTTCATCACTCTGTTCTTCGAGCGAGCTCCCGACTTTTAATTTTATCAACTTTTAATTTCATCACCCTATTCTTCAGGCGGGCTCCTGAAATCACATCAAAACTAAAAAAAATTATTCCAAACAAAGATTATGATAGAAAAAGATTTCATTTTTTCAAAAAATAAAGTCCCATTTTCTAGGAGGGTCCTGAACAGGAAGTAATGTCCTATTTTTCAGGAGGGTTCTGAACACGAAGTGAATTCCAGGATATGCTTTCCCAACGGCAGCTGAATTTAATGAATAGAACTTTGCCCTGCTTCATCAAGGAAAAATTTATTAGTTGAAAACTTAGTGGTGGCTTGCAGCACTCGGCCTTCCAGACATCTGTTGTAGCGCTTGTTTCCTCCATCTTTGCTTCAGATTATCGATATTTTTCCCTGTCATATCGCATCATTGACCCAAACCCAGATTAAGGAAAGTGACTTTGATTCAAACACTGAATATCTATTTTACCCTGCCCCTGAGATGCATCTTTTGAAACCTGAATATTTCCACGCATCCAAGAACCTGTTGATTGATGAACTTTCTTTGCTTTGTTTTGAATTATTATCATGTCTCTTTTATGTGTTGGTCTTTGGCTTTTCCGCATGCAATTGGGAATACTGGTAGGAAGTTTTGAAATCATTTCTCACTAGTTCTGACATGGACTTGACTCAAGGACAAGAGAAAAAATGACAATGATTTTTTTTATTTTGGATAATTGATTCAAGAAAAATAAAATAAAAATAAAGAGAAGAAATAAAAGGCAATGAATGTCCCCACTGAAACAGAGAAAAGCAAAATTTATCTGAAAGTGACAGTCAACTCTAATGATTATAACATGCATTTTGGATTAAGCTGTCCGATCTTTTCATCCAGCTTTCACCAATTGTTGTTGAGTTAATGATCCTGAAATCAAGTTACTTCTTTGGGCCAATTTGCATTCAGAGATCTCATTGGGCTAGTGACGCTTGGAAGGGTTTTTGCCAATAAGCTTCTCTCATTTTTCTCTCAGCTCACCATCTCCGTATGGTGTCCGTGAAGGTTTTTCACCAATGAGACTCTTATTTTCATTTATCTCAATCCACAGTCGTCTTACGGTGCCCGTGATGGTTTTCACCAATAAGACTCTCATTTCATTCTCTCTCAACTTACTATCGCCTTACGGTAGCCGCGAGGGTTTTTACCAATAAGGCTCACTCATTTTTATTTCTCTCTTGATTCCTTATGCTGAGGAAGACAAGTAGTTCCCAAACGCATCATCTTATCCCTTGCATGCCTAGTCTTAACATCCTCAAAGATTGATCTAAAGGCCTTTTTTTAATTATAACTTGGCTTTCGAATGAGGTTGGAAAGAAAGGATACTATGAGGCTCAAACGACACTTGAAGTGGTGTAGGTCTTACAACTTTAGGAATCAACTCAAACAATGAGGATTAACTCATGCCCCAGTCTCTTTTCACTGGATAACTTTAAATTGTTTATTTGGTTGGACCGAGCTCCTATTAGGGCGGCCTACGTATGTCACTCTCTCGAGAGGAGATTCAGGTCATGTGTAGTTCTGACAACTTGTCCTTTTTCTTGACTTTGATTTCTTTTCCTTTTTTTTTACCCTTCTTTTTTCTTTTTTTTTTGAAATTTTTCTGACTTTATTTTTCTAGACACTTTTCTTGAATTTTGCTGACTCTATTTTGATTTCAAAAGAGGAGTATGAAAGAAAATAACACTAAGGATCAAATGGGGTAAACAAAGGATGACATAATGTTTGGATAACAAAATAAAATGCTTTCATTATATCAATTCTTGAAAATGCATATACGTATCATGCAATATGACAGTGAAAGATGAAGATCATTCGTGAGATTTTTACAGCACTAACTTTAACTGATCTTATGCGTTGCTACTCCTTCAGCAAACTCCACCTTTGTTGTACATTCCTCAAATTGAGTGACTCATGCTTTCATGGAGATGATTTTCTTTCTGTTCCTTTTGATATAGGGATCACGCATTCACTATTTGACCTAATTGAGCTATGATTTTCAATTGATGACTAAGTTATTCTTGTGATTCTCGAAAACAATGGCCTTGATTTTCAAAGAAGGCTTCAACTTGATCACCAATGGCACAATACTCTATCTATTTTCTCAAATGTTCTCTTTTTCTGACTTTAACCCTCTGATTCAATGTTCATGCTTAAACTGGATTTTAAGATCTTCCTGGAAATTCCGATAACATGTTATATCACTTGAATCAACATAAAATGTACTATGTAAAGAAAACAAACAACATATATTTAAAACACAAAGGAAAAGGGGACATCCCATATAACTAAAATGAAAGATAAAAGGGTTTAAAGGTAACGACAAAGGGACAAAACAAGATAGATTCCGAACTACAACTCTGAAATAATTCGTATAACAGAAAATAAAATAAAACAAACTACCAGACCTCTTCCTAGTAGTGTAGACACCTAATTTTGTCCCTCCCGAAGCTTTATTGTATTCATTTTTGTTATCTCACCTTACCACGTACCCTCATCCGTTCTATAATTCTTTTTCACAAAATGACAAAAATAACAAACCCCTAACAAACTCAATCCCCAATATTCTCTTAATAACAAAATTAACAACCTACCCCTACCACCTACCCCACATCACTCTCTTAACCCCATCTACACTTTTTTCATCAAAGACATAACAAAATTGGATACATATACTCACTTTTACAACAAAAAACAAATAGAGGGGGGCCCACAAAAGATTCCACGACCCCATTCATGTTTAATTTCTCTCACTGGAAACACATGATTATATATAATACACTAACAACAAAAAAAGAGGAGGATTCCATTTTTGGGGGGGCCTACAAGGAAAATAATAGATACAATATAACAAAAGGAAGGGGGGCCCACAGTGGAGGAAGGAGATCTTCCTTTTCTTCTCCATTCACGACAACATACAGCAAGACACCACTCCATTTTTATCATTCCATCCACACACCATCGCATATACATACACCAATCTCTCACAGATTCAAGCACATGACATAAGGATTTCGTCAATTTACACATACGCACTAACACACTCATACACACAGTGAGCTAGAGAGTAATCTGGCATTGAGAAAAGGGAGAGAGGAGGAGAAAAAAATACCGAGAGAGAGAGAGAAATAGCGAGAAGAGGAGAGTTGATTGGAGAAGAGAGAGATAAAACTAGGGAGAGAATGGAACAGAGAGAGTAAAACAAAGCAGGTGTTGGTCCAGCTTTTTCCGACAAAATCATCGTCGGAATCACCCCGTGGTTACTGTTACAACATCGAAAAACACCCCTGGAAACAAAACTGACCAAATACGCTTCAAACCCTAAAAAACAGTGACCAAATACTCCAAATCCATCCTTCATTCCATTCCGTCCAAGTCCCAGTCGAAGTTGACTCTAACCAATTCTATTACGATGATGTCCATCGGAAAAAATGAATGAAGCGGTGACACCTAACACGGTTCTGATTTGGTGAGTCCAAGTTCTATCGGGATCCAGTCATTGTGGGATTGGTGGTTGATCTTTTCTCGATTTTGATATCGAGTTGGTTCCGTTGGCTGAAGAAGTTTAATCCAAGGTACGGTCGTGGGTTTCGTCTCTTCACCCGGTTAATACTAAATTTCAGAATCTTCGAATTGAGGTCCAATTCTCTTCCTTCTCTTTTTGATTTTGTTATTTGTCATGTTCGTTGCTTTGAATTGAATACAGTGTGTTAGTTGATATGTGATAAGGTGAATTGTTGGTTGTTGCGATTTGGTGTTTGATATCCTTGATTATGGATTGATTATGGCTTGTGTGATGAAATAATGTCTCATTAAGAATTAAAATTGGTTATTTGGGGAATGGGAATCGAAAATTGATAAAAGTGAATGTTATGGTATTTTGATTCATTGTGGATGTTGAACGTGATATGTCGTCGAATTAAATAGGAAAAAATGTTTAAGTTGGGTAGGCAAACTTAGAAATGGTGATTTGTTGAGTGTGTGAATCGTTCTTTCTTCTTTATCGCATAAGATTTGAAATTGTATTCATTTGCCGGGGAATGCCCCAAGGTTTCATGTACTTATTCACCGGAGAATGCCCCGACGTATTATGTCTTTGAAGAAAGTTCGTGATCAAGGCCCGAGGCATGGATTAAAGCCATGGAGCGTAGTTTAGGATTAGTTTAGAATAGAGTAGGTTTACATTTCCGTACTTTTTCTATTTCGGACTGTATAATCGGACTGGACATTAAACTTTGAATTGTTTTATTTGATTGATTGTTTTGCGTGTTTTTTTTGTAGTTTATACATTCGTGGTGTCAAATTAACCGATACGTTCCACCAAGCGACCGTGGTCGAACCACGGGATCGAGGGGTGCCTAACACCTTCCCCTCGGTCAACAGAATTCCTTAGCCGGAATCTCTGTTCGCAGATTAGTTTTTAGAGTCAAACTGTTTTGAAAAATGATTTCCAAAAGTGACTTGGCACACCCGATTTATGTCAAGTGGCGACTCTGAATTTAATTGTAAAAGATCCTTTTCGGAACAAAATTTTCATCTTTTTGTTACTTAATAATAAAAACCCTTTCGAACTTTAAAATCTATATCTTTTTGGAAAAAAAGGGGTGTGACAAGTAGGGAGAGACGTGACTTCTCAATTGCTCAGCTGGACAATTTAGCCACTGGTTTGCATATCAGCACGACTAGATCTTCCCTCACTGTCAATGTTCTACACCATAATTGATCCATCTTGAATCATTTTTTAAATTTCTCTTTTCAAAGCACGACAATCTTTAATACTGTGACCCTGAACATGAGAATGATATGCACATCGTACATTAGGATCAAATTTTTTTTACTGTGGATCGAGAGTATACCCAAGGAGAGGAGTGGTCATGCCCAACTGTACCAATCTTTGAAATAAACTGGCATATGACTCTCCAATTGGTCTGAAATTATCCTTTTCCTTCCTCCTCTTTGCGAACTCTGGCCTCAGATGAAACTTGGATTTAGAGGTTCCTTGGTAAATTTGTAGGGGTCGAGGACGATGTTGAGGGACATGTGCATGCCATTGTGGATAAGAAGATGGATGAGTATACAATTGTTCATTGTTCAAAGGGACATTGAGGAAGTGGAATGGAATTTATCGGATTTTGAAAAGAGGAACCTTGTTGCAGATGAGTAAGTGGATTTGATTTGTAAGCTCGAAATTGAGGTTGACAGTATTGGTGAGTTGGACGTCTCAAACTCTTCTTTGGCTCTGGCATGACAATAGGTGTGTTTTCCTTCTTCTTTCCTTTAGTTTCCCTTGATTGGTTGCAACGTCGTTCCAAATGTTTCACAGAATCCTTCTGTCCATCAGGCTCCCCAAATTTTGATGTTTCAAAGCTTGGAGGAAGGTTAACACTTGAAAACATGCCCAAGTTTTTATATGAAACATCTTCATAGCCCACAAGTCCCAAGGAACTTTTCATATCATTTTCTACACTCTTCACTTTCCCCACCATTTTCTTTGGCTTTTCTGGCATGCTAGGCTTCTTGATAAGAAATTTTGGCGGTCCACTTAACTTAACTGTAGGCTCAAGAGTATAACAATGATCATCAAGAGTATTGAATGTGGATTCACTAGTGGATTGGGGTAGCACAATCGTTGGATTGATAGCCAAAGTGGAAGCCTCAGTAGAAGGTTGAGCAAGAAAAACACAGACGGTATGTGGTATAAATGTGGTAGGATTATACTGAGGAGCTAAATAATGAGTGGTGGAAGTATTGGGGTGCATTTGACGTGGAATGGATTCTGTGTCATGTTGTGGTGCATCGCCAATAGTAGGAAACTGACTTTGCGATTTTGGTGGAAGACGCAAGGTATTTGCAGGGTCAATAGTGAGGAACGGAGGAGGAGGCAGCCCACTGACCCAATCTCGATACATTTCCATCATTTGTTGTCTTAGTCTCAAATTCTCTTCCTTTAAATTCTAATTATCCAGACCCTTTGTTTGATCCATGAGGTCACTCTCTATATCCTTGTTGGACACAACTAACTTTTCCTTGAATTTGGCGTGATATGGAGGACCAGCTAGGATGCCACAAATCAACCACTTTTATCTGAAAGATCATGCTCATCAAAGACAAAACCCGTTAGAATTAGATCGCACAACAAGCATGGAAATCACATCGATTTTAATAGAAAAATCATAGTGAAATTTTCACCCTACTAACACAAAAAAGAACAACCCAAAACCCATATGCAGAAACCAATAAAGTTTTTCCCTCCGGTTCATATTAGTTAGTATTGTCATAATTTGACACACCTCTTAAGAATTTACGTGCTCAAAATTAAGAAGAATTTTTATTAAATTATGCACCTATTCAGGTGAAAGCCAAAACAATGAATTAATTATATATGCACCTATTCTTTATTTCCTCTTTACGGATTTACTTATCACATTTTGACTTGACATATCTATTAAGAAAACAATAATTGGTGTAGTGACTTTATCATATTACCCCTATTAATTGATTTTTAGGGAGTAATCCTTCTTCTTTTTGTGGACCTGGAAAAAATAAGATAATTCTTTTGTGTTTAAATTAAGTGTAAAACACATCAGAAATACCGTCTAGAGATGAAAAATTAGGTCCAAAAATACGTAAGAGTGACAAATTATAAGAAACTTCTTTTGCATTTTTTTCTGCTGATTATTGAAAATCTTGTCAATGAAAGCTTTAGACTAGAGCATTTGAGTAAGATCAACATCACATGCTTTTAAGTACTTGTGACTTATGTGATGTGGAACATGAGAACTTTTCAAACTTATGTGCAACTAATATTTGTATTAGTTATACATTTTATTTGATATTAAGGTGTGTATAATAATTATATAGAAATTTCTGACAATAGTAATGCAATGGTTTCTAATATACCTAGTGTTAGAGTTTGTGACCCGAATTTTATTAATCTGGTCCGATAAGATCATTGTGCGACTCATATTGGTAAAATTGTAATTAGGAGAATTTCTTGAGATCTGTGGTGGTAGCGGGGGATCGGGCCGATCTTTTATGTTTTTTAGCTTAGGATTTTCTTGTACGCACTTATTATATAAGTGTGATTTAGAGGGTTGACTTTTGATGGTATTTCATTTGTTATTGAGATTTCGGCTCCTCCTTCTATTCTTCTCCGATATAGTAAATTTTTTTCCTCCTATGCCCGTAGTTTTTCCTGTCTAGGGTTTCCACGTGAAATCAGTGTGTTCTTATTTTCTTTTGTTTATTATATTGCCTATTTCTGTTTGATTTCATAACACCTAGCGATAGCGACTATTTTTTATTGTTTAATATCACTTGTATATATACAAGGATTGTCAACTTGTGGATCTATTTCACCAATAAATTCAAACTTGTGTCTAAAATCTAAATGACAAATTGAGTTTACAAAAGTGGCATTTTAGAGAGACTCTAATAACAATCTAATCTAGTTTTTCCCAAAAGCACAGTCTTCGTCTGTTTATTTCTCTATGTTTGATTAGTCAACTTAACTCCTCCAACGATTTTTTTCAGCTTAAAATTCTATATTTCTGAATTAGAATTAAAATAATAGACAAAATTATATAAGAACCTTTAAGGAAATAGCATAGATCTAGCAGATCATAAAAGATCAAATATTGACCAATCCCAAATGTTTTAATCATATAGGAAATTCGAATATCAATATAATAATACAGTACTGATACAACAATAATACAAACATTAGATCATCACATATTTTGCTGTTATTTGTAGCTAGCCCAGAACTGTTTCCTCGTCCTCTGCACAAATGACAAGAAAAAAAAAAAGTTTAATTTTCATAAGCAGTCTGTTATTCAACGGACAGGAATAAGCAATATCACAAATAGCAAACACTTTAGTGCACTGGACTGTCTTTTTTTTGAATATTCACTTTAATAGACCATTTATGACAAAGAATATTTTATATAAGTACATACTTTCATCAATAAAAAGATTTTCGAGGATATAGCGTTTGGTAATAAAGTCCTGTGCACAAAGCTTTTCATTTTGTATAAAGAAAAAGTACATAGTAAAGTTAAGTTTTTCATTGTAAATATGTAGATAATATTAAGAAATGAAAAAAAAAAAAAAACACTTTTGCCTATACTAATCAAACAATCTTTAAATGTCAAATATTATTATGCGTGTATAACAATTAATCACTATTATTTAAAAAAGAACACCAAAAGTTCAAAACAACAACATTGTTACAGAGAGATCTACCAGTAATTGAACGCAGTACTTTGCATAACCCTATTATCAAAGCTTAACTATTGAATGAATTGCTAATGACATCTGCAATGTTGAATGCTCGTAATCTTTTTCTTTTTTTTCGGTCACAAGGTTTAGCCAATTATTACTCATTTACTAGGCAATGGGGATATTCTGTATTGGCAAGCGTTTGTTTATATTTGTGATTGCATTATTTACATTAAGCTGTTAGAATTCTCCTTTAAGTAATTATCCAAGGGGGAAAAAGTAAACATTAAGTGTTTGACCTTCGAAGGTCTTGCATGCTCAAACCTACAAACCGAAATGTTTAGATTCATGAACTAGTTACATACACCATTGACCAGTAACGATAGAGCAGATAAACACACTCAATTTCAAAGTGTAGCAATGTAACTTATTGATCTAGTAGGCGTCTACTGAGTGATTCAATCTCTTGTAGAGCTGCATTCTTCCGCTGCTCATGTTCCTCCTCCATTGTTTTAGCTGCCTCAACCTGGGTACCAAGTTTTTCTACCTCAGCTTGTGCACTCGCAAGGTCTGCTTTATGTCTTTCTTCGTCGCTTTTCAAACTTCTCTACATCATGTTCAATATTAGCAACCACTTGTTTCTTTCTACGAATCTCTTCCTCAATTTCCCTCTCTCCAGAGGTTCCTTTTTGAGAATTGAGTTCTCCTCCAATATGTTCGATTTGCTCTTGAAGATCATCAACAAGAATAACAGCCTCTTCATATTTTCTCTCCAATTCAGATAAAGACAACATATCTCCTTTTCTCTCTTCAGTATGCAAATCGTATTTTTTAGAAATCAAATCCTTCACATCTCTGTAGAAGCGATCATAATCAGCCCCGAGACAATTCAACTCGGTGAAAGCACCAACAGAAAAAGTAAACCATGTTATCCACGTTAGTAGTCGTCTTTGAAGTGAGATTAAACACCAACAAAGACTTATTTACCCTGACAAATTCGATTCTTCTTTATTTTGATATTTTCATTCACCGGTAGTACTCATTATCAAACACACCTTATGTGATAAAATAATATTTATGTGTAATAAACTTTAAAATTAGATAACTTTTTTGTAACAAGAAAATAAAATTATTTTTGATAAACTCAAAGTTGAATAATCATTAATGAAATTTATCTTAAAAATTTATTTTCACTATCTAGCTTTCAACTTTAAGTAGGCGTTTGATCATGAAAATTAAAAATATATTCACTTTATTTGAAATTTTTAAAGTTGAAAATCGAGTTGAGTTGTATTTGCTCATAGTATTTTAGTTGATATTTAAAACTCAAATGTATTTTTTAAAAAAAATATATAAAATGTATAAATAAATTTAAAAATTCTATGAAACTGGAGTTATTTTATGAAAGTAAATCAAAATTTATTTATTTTCTAAAAAAAATAAAGCAAAAAGTACAAAAAGTGAAATCATAAATAATGAAAACACCTTTTGAGATGTTTTTCAAATTTTCAAATACAACTTCAAGTTATATTTGATTTATTTATGGTGAAATAAATATTTCAAAATAAAGTAAAAATGTAGATGCAATATTATGAATACTATCTATGACTGAAGGGGTCCTTTATTACAAAAATTATGTCCAACACAACTCGACTTTAATTTTAAAATTTATAAATAAAGTAATTTTCTTATTTCATGACCAAAAGTCCATTACTACTTTTTGCTGCCCTTTGATTTTGTAATTGTGTTAGTTTAATTTGTGCAATGAAATGACATGAGTAAATTTAAATTTAAAAATTTTAATATTGTATGTTAGTGGAGAGGTGAACCGGAAGAGGTGGGGTTGGAGGGGTGAGAAAAGAAAAAGAGGTTATAGTGAAATGGGACCCACATTATATTTTTAAATAATTAAAAGTATCCTCAAAGGATGCTAAATTGCAAAGATCAAATATATCGATAGACCCCTCAATTTGACACGATTTTTTACTTTGACACCTAAAGTAAACGTTGTTTATTTTAAATACCTAAATCAGCTACAAAATTGAATCATTTTGGTACCTTGGAATCGAATCCAAGTATTTATGCACCATGCCACTAGATCACTCATGTTCTTTGACGAATACGTCTGTTGTTTTTATTTATACTCTTCAATTGCGTGACTCAATAATTTCACATGCTACTTTTTCTTTGGTATAGGAATACATATTTACGGTATAATAAATTTGTATTGTTGTATGGTAGAAGCAGGAAAAAAAATATCTGACCCACGACAGAGCGTAGTTACACCAACCCTCAATCGGAACCACCAAAACCACCAGATCAATCAACCAACCAACATGGAGGAAGACCCAACTGTACCACTAAAGGTACCCAAAATCAGCTTCAAGGATGCTCTACTCAACAAAAGTGAGGACATCAACCTTGCCTATGTCAGGCCCACACAACTAAGCGAATTGGTGACTGACCCAGATGAAGAAACGATAATTCTATCATAGGAAGACAAACTACGGATCTACCAACCATGACAACATGTGATAATTGTAAAGCTATTTGGGAAAAAATTAGCCCATGCATACCTTAAGAACAAGTTGGAAGACATGTGGAAGCCCTTTGAACCTCTAACGCTTATCGATCTTGGGCACGACTTCTACACAGCAAAATTTGAAAAAGTGAAAAATACTCAAAGAGTCCTACATGGAGGACCATGGTTTGTCACTAGGAATTTTCTATTCGTAAAGACATGGGAACCAAATTTTATCCCGAAAAAAGCAAAGCTAACGCACACAGCGATCTGGGTAAGACTCCCGCAATTACCCAGAGAATTCTATGATCGAATCATCCTGAAAAAAATTGGTAGGAAATTGGGACAACTACTCAAGATCGATATGTGCACGTCAACTACACTCAGGGGGAGATATGCTAGAATTTGCATACAAATCCCATCGGTAGTTCCTGTCAAAACGAAAGTCAAAATTGGTACCCACATACAGAAGGTGGTCTAGAGGGGGAGGGAGTGTTATGCATTACCTGTGAAAGAATTGGACATATAGTCAAAAACTTCTCTCACACTATAACAACTAATTCTCTAACCATCACCACCTCACAACCCCAAGTCGTTGAAAAACATAGGAAAAAAGAAGATGAATGACAATTAGCACCTTTTCCAAATAAGTGGCAACAACTCAGGAGAGATAAGGAACAAATAACCCAACAGAGGACCCATTCACAGGTAACCAGCGCAGAAAGACCACCAAGTATGTTACCTAAATCTTCCACAAATCCTATAGATCTGAACGGACAAACGTCCGGCCCATTTCCTAATACCTTTGCTAGTAATGGGAATAGTTCTAATAGCGAAAATGGGCCTCCTCATAATGGACCCATACGGCCCATTAGCTCAACCAACCACTCCAAAAATAACTTTAGTTCCCCTCCCCCCAAAATAATTAATAATATAAATTACTCCAGCAAAAAGGATAATAAAGGAAAGGTTGTCATATCTGCTTTCATTAATTACTTTGGTGGCAAATCCTCTAAAACCAAAGAAATTAATGAAGCACCCATCCACCCCCCTCCTCCGGGGGAACCTATGGAGAGTCCCATGGCTACCTCTTTGAGAAACACCAGCTTCGTCCCCCATGCAAGTAATCATCAAGCTAAGAAGGCTGAAAAGACCCTAAGAGTCACATCCACTAACTCTTCAGCTAACCTCCTATTAATTATTTCACCATGCTCAAAGACTCACTCCTCCTTCAAACGTCCTCCAACCTCTGCAACCAAGCTCACTCCAAATGGAAAACCTTCCAACATCCCAATCAGCTTCCATCGAGCCACCCTTCTATGTCACCACTCTAACACAATCGGACCGGCATCCAACATCGTGGATGGAGATGCCACTCGAAGGGAAATAGTTGCAACTGAAACTAAAAATAGGAAATCAACCTGTAACCCTGATAATCAACAACCCAGTCTATCTTGCTCAAGTAGCCTAGGAGAGCACAGACCATGCGGTACAACAAATGGGATTGTAGCTCTAGCAACAACCCATACTAGCAACTCAGATACCACATCTCCAAGAAATTGCCTCAGTGGGGGAGCTGAACATTCTCATGAAGAGTATGTTTCAAACACTACCCTTTTATCCAACCTCATCATACCTCAAGGCCAACTGTAGACACGTGATTTTTGATCCTCCCTAAATTTTAACTTGTCTATCAATATTAAATATTTATATTTATATTTATATTTAATAAATTTTAATAAATAAATTAATAGTTTTAATATTGTTTTATTATATTTGTTTTTGCCTATTTATAAATTATTATTATATTTTATTAAATATAAAATTAATTAATTATTATTATTATTTTATTCTTTTTATTTATTTACTTTTGTTTATTTATTATTATTATCTTTATTACTTCTATTATTTTCTATTAAAAATATATAACAAATAAATATAATTTGAAATTTGAATTTGTTTTATCTGATCCTAATCCTAAGTAACTGTTCCCCCTTTTTATTTCCCCCCCAAAAGTCCCATTATTTAAGGACTTTCCCCCTCAAATCACGTACATTCACTATAAAAAACTAGAGACTGTATCAAACAAAAACATCAGTAACCAGTTAAAAAAAAAAGAGAAATCATCAGAAGAAAAAAAAAATCAAATTAAGAAGAGAGAAAAGAAAAAGGAGAGTTGAACTTGAATTCGTGTTCGAGTTTTCCGGTGACGATTGTTTCCTGCTTCATTACTTCGTTTGAATCAATAACAGGTTTTTCTATGAATCTAACCATTTTATGTTATAAACTTTATTATGAAAAGCATGAATGAAGTTGTTTAAGCAATTTTCATATATTATTCAACAGATGTTGTTGATTTATCATGTAAATTCAATGTTATTACGTGTTGTGTGATTAAATTATCGGATATAATACTGTGTTAAATATAATACTATGTGATTGTGTTAAATTTAAAATAAAAAGAAAAGTTAAAATAAATATGCAGATATAAATTGTACACACATAAACTGTTCTACAAAATTCACATACCTACTGTAAAACATCCGCATACTCCTCCCTTTTTCGATTTCTTTACCAACAACATACACACACTCACAAAAATTATACGCACATCCAGAAAAATAAAAAATCAGTGTAAATCAGTGAGCGAAAAATAGCGAGAATTGAGAAGAAGGGGAAAACAGTGTTAATTAATCATTTTCTGCGCGTTTCTCACTGAAAAATCTATTTAGAACCAACCCCCGTGGTTGATTTCGGTGAAATACACCGGAAACCCTCTCCCAGATTCGCCAATGCCCCTCTTCCTTTGTTGTTCTCATCACCGGCGAACCAATAGCCCCGTCAGCGCCACTTCCCTTCACTACCACAAGCGAAATTCCGGCGAACTTCCGCTCAAAACGCTGGAACCAGCCCTCCCACCAGATCTGGTCACCAGCGTGAACCAATCATCGGTGAACCAGCCATCACGGCTGAAACATCTAAGCCGGCGCCACTCTCCTATCCCCCTTTCCCGCACCACTGCCTATCCCTTCTCCCTTTCTCACGCCCACGCCGCCATCACCGGCGGATAACCACAGATCTATTGCCGCTTTCTCCTCTGTTTTTCCCATTCTTCGCATTGTGCCATTTTCATCACGGTGTCATCGGCAGCCTTATAGTAGCAAACAGTCAAGAATTGAGGCAGAAGTGCAAATGTTGTTTCTCTTTATTTTTATTTTATTTTTATTTTTATATTTGGCTTGATTAGTTGAACAATTAATTATTTTTATTATTATTCAATTTTGTTTTTATATTGAAAAATGGTACTGATGTGTCATAGTGTTTAAAAATGGACATAGGAGTTAAAATGTTGATATGTCGCTAATTTCTAGTAGTCAAATTTGTTGACCTTTTTTTTTATATATAAAAAAATCAGATTTAAATATTTAATATATGAATTTTTGTTTGGATTGAGTTTATAACAAATTTATCAACGTTTTTTAACGCTAGATAATGTTTAGACATGTTTAAAATATTTGTCTCAATTAAGAATGTGGAGTACGCATCTTTTTGAGATATTTTAAAATTCAAGAACGTAATAATACATCTTGATAAAAAAAAATTATAAAATTAAATTTACATCGATTTGTTTAATATAAGAAGTGTAAGCAGATATCTTCGGTATAATAAAAATGAGTGATTTTTAGGCCTTAACATATTTTATCAAAATTATTTAAGTTAAGTAATAGTCAATAAAAGCGACCGTGAAAGAACCACGGGACTCGAGGGGTGCCTCACACCTTCCCCTCGGTCAACAGAATTCCTTACCCGATCTTCTGTCTTCGCAGACCATAATAAAGAGTCATTTTCTTTTGATTAGGGATTCAAAAAGGTGACTTGGAACACCATAACTCAATTTCAAGTGACGACTCTGAAAAATGACAAAAATTAATCCCTATTCAATACCGTCACTTTAATTGGAAAAACCCTTCGACTCGAATCCTCCGAGCGAAAAAGGGGTGTGACACCAACTAGTCACCGACCTTCACTCAATGGACCCCAACTCCCCCCTCCCCCACATACCGTCTTTGTCAACACTTTAGGAGAAAAAAGGCCAAAGCGAAGGAAACAAGTCCATACTCGAAGCTCTCAAATAGAGCAATCAGGAAATAGAGTTCTTTCTAAACTCCTCCAGAGCACCAAACGAGGAACTCTTCGTGTTGGAAAGAACCCTTCACAAAAACTTCAACGAGCCCTCCAACTCAGTTATTATAGCACACTCAATGGGGATGAGGAAATCCTTCACACTGATATTGAAGAATGTGACAAACAAGCTAGCGACGACAGTGATACTGAGCCCTCATACATCACTCAACGAAAAAGGAAAAACCCTAATGTGTCAGCAAACCAACAACCTGAACACTATGAAGTTCATCATTTGGAACACAAGGGAGCAAATAGTGCTAGTTTTGGAGGACAATGCCACAACAAGGTCAACACTCATAGGCCCGCTATGTTAGTTCTTTTAGAAACTAAGATGCAGGAACACAAACTCTTGTGTGATGCACTTGGATTCGACCTGTTCATCCAGTCGTCTGTTGTTGGTCTGATGGGAGTCATAGTTGTGATGTGGACAGACGACTCCATTCACCTTTATAACTTACTCACCTCCACTCAAGGTATCTATGTTATTATCACAGTATGTTCTGATCAACCTTCTAGGCTTTTTTCGGCTATTTATGCTAGCCCCAACTTACAAATCTGTATCCAACTGTGGGATGAACTGTGTCATATTTCCCAAAGTAATAAGGGAAATTGGAATATAGGTGAAGGCATCAATGAAGTCTTAGTGGCTTTAGAAAAATTGGGTGGACCCCCATCAATGTTAATAAAGTTAACAACTTTAGGCAATGTCTTAACCAGTGTAATATGATTGACCTAGGATATAAAGGGAGTAAGTTTATTTGGACCAATAAACGTTATAAAATAGGGGTCACCTCATCCTTGAAAGACTTGATAGGTGCCTGGCATATAACCTCTGGATCAACCAGTATCTCGAGGCTACTGTCACCAACCTACCAAGAACAAAATCTGACCACTCTACCATGCTCATAGATACCTCTGGTGATATATATCACCAGGCCCAAAAACCTTTTAGGTTCGATCCCATGTGGTGTAATCATTGCTCCTTTCAAGGCCTGATCAACCATAATTTTGATAACCCCAACCCTCTTCTTCCCACCATAAGCCAATTCCAACAAAAGGCCAGGGATTGGAATACCAAAGTCTTTGGCAACATTTTTAAAAAAAATCAACAGAATCTTTGCTAGACTAAATGGTATTCAAAGATCTGATCATTATCAGCATAGTTCTTTTCTTCACAATCTTAAGAATGAACTCTTAGCAGAATATAACTTTGCTCTCGAGTGTGAAGAAAAATTCTGGAAAACAAAGTCCACAATCAACTGGCTCTCACAGGGAGATGCCAACAACAAATTCTTCTAAACTTTCACCCTCAACAGAAGAAGAAGAAGAAACAAAATCCTCCTTCTTAAAGATGATGCTGGGAATCATATAAGGGGAGATAAGGACATTACTGAGCATATCACCAACTTCTTTTGTACTCTCTACTCCTCGAATCATGAAGAGGCCAAAACCAACTTAGCACCCCCTTGAGAGACAGCGAAATCATCACTGCCCTCAAATCTTTCCATCCCAGGAAAGCTCCCGGCCTAGATAGACTTCACCCTCTCTTCTACCAGAAATACTGGGCTACTGTTAGTAGCAAAACCATTGACTTTTGTCACCAAGTCTTTAGAGATAAGAAAATGCCTAAAGAAGCTAACACTACCTATCTTTGCTTAATCCCTAAATGCCCTAATGCCAACACTATCAGAAATTTCAGACCCATTGGCTTGTGTAACTTTACCTATAAACTCATTACCAAAATCCTTGTCAATAGGATAAAACCCTACTTAGACCACATTATTGGGCCAACTCATGCTAGTTTTTTAGCCAACAGAAGGGTTGCAGACAATGCTATCAGTGTTCAAGAATACATCAGTCACTTCAAGAGAATGAAGGGTAGACAGGCTCACGTGATTCTGAAAATTAACTTGAAAAAGGCTTTTGACAGGATTGAATTGGCCTTCATCCATGATACTCTGTTGCACTTTAACTTCCTACTAGACATGATTGATTTGATCATGTCCTGTGTTTCCTCCTCCTCAATTTCCATTTTCATCAATGGCAACCCCACCCCTTTCTTTGAACCATCAGGGTTATTAGACAGGGGGATCCCCTGTCCCCTTCTTATTTATACTCTGCATGGAGAGACTCTCTAGGAATATCAACCTGGATGTTAACCAAAAAGATTGGACTCCTATCAAGATCTCCAGTAATGGCCCTAAAATGTCCCACTTATTCTTTGTTGATGATCTCACTCTGTTTGCCTAAGCCAATCCTAAAAACTGCAAAACCATCCTCAAAATCCTCAATGATTTCTATGAAAACTCTGAACAAAAAAATGAACAACTACAAGTCCAGAGTCATCTTTTCTAAAAATTGCTCCTCCTGTAATGCTGAAGAATGCTTAAACATTCTCAACATCAAGAAAGAAGAGCAATTTGGAAAATATATGGGGTTTCCTATCCTCTCTCATAAACCTACCCATCAGGACTTCCAATTTATCCTAGATTCTATAAACAAAAAAATGGATGGTTGGAAAGTCAATATGCTCAACATAACATGTAAAACTGCCCTCACAAAATCCACCCTTAATAGCATTCCCATCACTTGATGCAATACATCAAGCTTCCCTAGAAAACTGTTGAAACCATAAATAAAATTCAAAGGGATTTTGTCTGGGGTAGCAATTCCAACAGGAAAAAGCTTCACCTAGTCAGCTGGGATAACCTTACTAAACTAAAAGCCAATGGGGGCCTTGGGGTTCAAAAGGCTGAATTCAAAAATAAGTTCATGCATATCAATCTGGCCTAGAGACTCTTCAAGAATCCTAACTCTCTTTGGGGTAGAGTCCTGATCTCCAAGTAGTTCAATCAGATAGTAGGTTCCAACTGGAAATTATCCTCAACCATATAGAAGAATGTTCAATAGGGTTGGAATACCTGCTCTAAGGTCCTAGTCTGGTCCATTCACAATGGTAACAAGGCTAGATTCTTTTATGATGCCTGGATCCCCCATAAGAAATCTCATCCAAGGCGCTCTCACTAGCCATGAGGAGGATCTCAAAGTGATAGGTTCCACCAATAACAGAACTTGGGATTGGAACAACATATCCTTTGACCTGCCAGAGACCATTACTAACCTAATCTTTACTATCCCTCCCCCCCATCACAACCAAAGATGACCACACTTACTGGAAACTCACTAGTAATGGGATGTTCACAACTGGTAGTATCTACGAAGCCATAGCTAGTCCTCAGGGAAGTATTCCTGAAGATATCAGGCACTACAAGGCCATTTGGAAAGCCAATGCTCCCAATAAGATAAAGACCTTTCTATGGCTTCTTGCACTAGACAAACTTCCCACCAATGTCTACCTTAGCCGTATAGGGATAAATGTTAACCCTCACTGCTACTTCTGCGAACAAGAGCTGGAAACCACCTCCCACATTTTCTTCCATTGCAGAAATGCCATTCACTTCTGGGAGAAATTGCAAGCCAATTCTAGACCCAGCTTGTCCAACAAATAAACCAGTTGGCCAGCGAGAATTGGAATAAGTTGTGGATACATGTTAAAGAGCATGCCTTCGGCCATTACACTACTTGGGGTACCATTATTCCCTTTAGCCTTTAAACCATTTGACTTACTAGGAATGACAAACAATTCAACAATAAGAAAGCTGAAATCCCTGTGGACTTCCCCATCAACCATGCTATAGAATACATACAGTCTCCTCATCCAAACACATCACAACAGTGGAGAGAAGACCCAGTCATCTCTTAAACAGGACCCTCCTCTACCAAACTTTTTTACTCTCAACACTGATGGGTTTTGCCAGGGAAAAATGGGTGTTGCACGCCTTGGAGGTGTCATCCGAGATCATCAAGGGAATGGGTCATGGAATTCTATGAAAAGATTTCCCATGCAACCCCGATCCATGCTGAGATCATAGCCCTTAGAAGAGGTTTAACAATTGCTGCAAATAACAATATCAAACCTTTTCACATTAACATTGTCTCCCTAGAAACCACTCAACTTCTGAACAAACCTGACTTACACTATCACAACATACTTTGTGAATGCAGGTCCTTGATAAAAATGCTCCAGGCACCTCCACCATTCCACATCTTTACAGAATAGAACAAAGTTGTAGACGCACTGGCAAAGATGGGACATAACTTCACGGAGTTCAACTTACCTGTTATTTTGTCTACCCCCCCCAATCCCCTTTAGCTCAGCAAGTTCATGAAGACTCGGTAAAACTCTATTAACCTAGTAGGCCGGGTTGTGGCTACTAATGCTAACGGTTTTTGCAAACTTAATTAATATTAACCATCCTTTCAACCAAAAAATAAAAAAAAGTGTATTCATCTGTGCAGGACCTCATGTAACTTAATGCAAAATTATTGCATAAACAAATCAGTAAACCTGTAATAATTCTTGGCATTACACCTAGTGTAATGCAATAAATAAAGAACTTGTTCCCTTTCCTTTCTTTATTCTTGCAATTCCTCTTTCGTTCTCTTACTTTCTTTTTCTCATGTGAACGACGAAAGTTACTTATTGATTAAGAAGAGAACTTTTTTATTTTTAATATTATTATTTTGTAGTGAGCTTAATTTTTTAAAAAAATGGTCTCGCACACATGAAAAATAGGTATGTCTTTTAAGTTTTAACTTTTCTCATATCATATTTATGATTTTTAACTTTAGGTAAGAGTGTCAAACGGGCCGGGCCGACCCGACCCGGCCCGATTAGCTAACCCGGCCCGGTAAGCCCTAGGGCTTTAGGGTTCCGGGTCCCGGGCCGGTTTTTTTGTTAAAATGGGTCCGGTTAACCCGGCCCGGATCAAGCCCGGTCCAGGCCCGCCGGTTAACCGGCCCGGAAAATAAAAAAAATTGGATTTTGGGCCAAACTAGCCGTTGGCCCAACGGCTATATAGCCATTTTTGGGTCCAAACGGCTAGTTTGGGCCCATTTAATAAAAAAAAAAAAACTTTAAAAAATACTTTTTAATCCCCAAAAAAAATCTATAAATACCCTACAACTTCAAATCATTTTTCACACAATTTTTCACTCTCTCAAATCTCATTCTCTCTCAAATCTCAATTCTCAATTCTCTAATATTCAATATATTTAATTTCTTAAAGTGTTCACTTTAATTTTTTAATTTTCGTTTACAAAGTACGAGCGGAAGTTTCTAAAGTCGCAATCTTCGGATACGTCCAAAATTTGGTATTGTCGTTCCATCTCTTACGTTTAATTTTTATTTATTGTATTAATTGTTTAATATTTAATTTTATTATATTTGTGTATTTTGAATATTTTTAGTTTAATTTAATTTATAATATGGATAAATTAAAAAACCTCGCTGCTAAAGGTGTTAAATTTTTTTGTCCCGGAAGCGGTAGTGGTAGTAAAAAGCGAATTACTAGCGGTAGAGGTAGTTCAAGTAATAGATATACCCGTGTGCCTTCGCCTCCGGTACCGCTCGGTACACCTTTTGAGGAAGAAATAGGTGTAGGTGCTCACGATATGGATTATGTAGAAGCTTAGGAAAATTACGGTATAGAAGAAGAAAATGAAGTAGATGCAGTTAATTTATACGAAGATAATGAAAATATTGCTGAAACACCCGCAGTAGGAGATGCTAACGTTAGATCTGAATCAGTTAATCTCCCTTCCCGTCCTCCCAGTGCCCCAAAACCTCGTAAAAGAACTAGTATTGCATGGCAATTTTTTGAACGTATATCAGATATTGAGGTGCAGTGCAATATTTGTCAACAAATATATAAGCATAGAAGTGGAGGCAAGCAAGGGGTACGGGTACGTTAACGAGACATATAGCTGAAGATCACAAAAGAGAGTTAAATATTGCAAAAGGTGGTGGGGATGTTGGTGGGTCAACGCAAACTAGAATGGACCCAACAACCGGTCAAGTAGCGAAAAAGTATAATAAATTGAGGGACAGGAAAGAAATAGCTAAAATGGTAGCTGTGGGTTGTTTGCCTTTTAGTTTTCCTTCTTCTGATGCTTTTATTCGTTATATACAAGCAATTTATAATCCTATGTTTAATGGTATTCCTAGAACTACTTGTCTTTAAAAAATATTCAATGTAGATTGTCCCTAACTTCTGATCTTGGTCGTGCTGTAAATAAAAATGATTATTTAACCGTTACTTATCATTGGATGGATAGTAATTTCGTGATGCAAAAACGTATTCTTGATTTTTTATATGATGAAGATCGTAAACATACTGGACAATTTATTGTTGATTCTATTGTTAAAATTGCCGGATATTATGGTATAGAAAATAAAATTTTATGTATTGCTTTTGATAATGCTTCTAACAACAAGACTGCTATAACAAAAATAAAATCTACGCTATCTCCGCCCTTGCCTGAAATTTTTCATATTAAGTGTGCATGTCATATATATAATTTAATTGTAAAAGATGGTCTTGAGTTTTTTGAGCTTTATATTGAAAAAATTCGTCTTGCCGTTGGTTTTATTCAAGGAAATAATCGTAGATCGAGAATTAGAGAATTTAAACTTAAATGTCAAGAAAATGGACTTACACCGATTTTGATGCCTGAGGAAATTGATACTAGATGGAATTCTACGTATGAATTTCTAAAAACTTGGTATAAATATAGAATTTCTATTACACTAGCTTTTAACCAACATTGCGGTTCATTTGCTGATTCTGCTGATTGCATGCTACATAATTCTGATTGGGTTGTAATTAATGATCTTGTTAAGTTTTTAGAAAAAATTTATGTAGCTACGGTTGAATTTTCCGGTGCTTACTATCCTACTTTTTGTAATATTTTGGCATATATAGCCGATATTTTTGGTTTGCTCCAACAATATAAAAATAAAGAAGGTTATAAAGAAGCTGTTGGCGCCATGTTTACGAAATTTAAAAAATATTTTTCCCCGATTCCCCCTATTTACTTGGTTGGTGCTATGCTAAATCCGTGCATGAAATATAATCATATGTGTCACTTTAGTACTCTTATTTATACTAACTTAGAAATAAATACTAACCATGATTCTGAACAAGTACAGCCTGATTTGTGGACAGCTACGGCTGATGCAAAAGATTATATAGAAAAATTATATAATCACTATGCTGATTTATTTGATTCAGCCTTACCTACAAATATCACTCCAACTGTCGCTCCTCATCCTCCCGAGGAGCCATCATCTTCTAAAAGGCCGGCACATAGTGGTTTTTCTGATTCGTTTTATGATTTAAATTGTTGGAACAGTGTTGATGAGAGAACTTACACATCAACTTATCGGGAAGAGCTGAAATATTATCTTCAGACGGCACCAGAGGATCGCAGACGATGGATCAACACGCTGGATTGGTGGAGGAATAATGAATCACAATATCCTGTGCTTTCAAGATTAGCTAGAGATATCTTGAATGTTCCAATGTCAACCGTTGCATCAGAGAGCGCCTTCAGTCAAGGACGACAGCAGCTTGGAGACAACCGACACTCATTGGGAAGCAATGCTATGAATGTTCTAGTTTGCCTCAGAGATTGGATTAGAGCGGAAAGAAGAAACCAAGGAATGGAGCCGAGCGACGAGCTGAAACTTGAAGAAATTATGACTTTACGAGAGAACTCAGTAGAATCAAGTCCAATGCATGGTTTTGCCCCCGTTGACTTCGATTATCCTATTCAAGTTCCCATTAATATTAACATGAATGAGTTGGAAAAAATGATGCATAATTTATAGATTTTTCATTCATGTAAATTATAAATTTTGGATCATTTTGCAATCAATAAAATTCCCCAAATTCATTCACTCCTTAGTTGTTGTTTTTTATTTAACGATTTAAAATTTTAAATTGAATTTCTAGTTTTCTACTTTAAATTAAAAACTTACTTCTAATATATTATTAATTTACTACCAAATATTATTAATTTATTATATTAAGTAGCATATGTTTTGTATATTTGTGCATATATCTTCTATAGAAGTGTATATTTAACGTATACATGTGTATATGTTTTATAAATTAGTATATAAGTATATCTATACATATTGTAATGTATATATAATGTAGTATATTTTATAAGTAGTAGTATATATACATTTAATGGTGCGTATACACATGTATATATCTTCTATAGAAGTGTATATTTAATGTATACATGTGTATATGTTTTATAAATTAGTATATAACTATACAAATATATATTGTAAGGTATATACATTATAGTATATTTCATTTAAAGTATTACATATACATAGAATAGAGTGTATATATGTGAATGGATCTTCTATAGACGTGTATATTTAACGTATACATGTGTATATATTTTATAAATTAGTATATAACTATACAAATATATATTGTAATGTATATATATTGTATATATCTCATTTAAAGTATTACATATACATAGAATAGAGTGTATATATGTGAATAGATCTTCTATAGACGTGTATATTTAACGTATACATTACTTTATGTTTTATAAATTAGTATATATATTGTAGTATATACTTTTTTTAAAGTAGTACATATATATTGAATGGTGCGTATATATGTGTATATATCTTCTATAGACGTATATCTTTAAAGTATACAAGTGTATATGTTTTATAAATTAGTATGTAACTATATATATATACATATTATTGTATATATATATATGTATATCACTATATTGTAGTATATATTTTATTTAAAGTAGTACATATATATTGAATGGTGCATATATATGTGTATATATCTTCTAAAGTAGTATATATTTAACGTATACATGTGTATATGTTTTATAAATTAGTATATATATATATTGTAGTGTATATATATATTATACTATTATAGCAAATGTTTTATTTAAAGTAGTACGTATAGTCATATATTGAATGGTACGTATATATGTGTAATTGTTTATACTTTATATATTTTTTTAAAAATATATGTTGTATATTGGAGTGTATATAGTGTATATTGGATTTTTTATTTATTTTTTAAACGGGTTTGACCGGTTTTTAACCGGGTTTGACCGGGTCTTGGTGGGTTTGACCGGATTGGGTTAAGTGGGCCGGGTTTGGGTGGGTTTTAATTTTTTTACTGTTTGGCCCGGCCCGGTTAACGCCAAACCCGGCCCGTACCCGGCCCGAAACTCGGGTAAAATGGGAGGGCCGGTTCCGGGTTGGCCCGGCCCGTTAGACACCCTTAACTTTAGGTGTGCACAAGTGTCTACTTTATCTTGTATAAAGTTGAACAAGTAGACACGTATGTCTTATGTGGTAATCTACGCAGCCAATTCTTCTCCTACATGGCATACTACGTGTATTATATTACATAGGACGTGTGTGTCTAGTTGTTCAACTTTATACAAATTTGTGTGCGTCTAGTTGTTCAACTTTATATAAATTTAAGTGCCTACTTGTGCACATCGTACCCAAAGTTATAGGTCATAGATGTAATTTAATGTCAAGTTGAAGGACATATTTATGTATTATCAGATTTGTTGGTCTCAATGTATCAGATTTGTCAGATGTTTGTTAAATAAATAAAATCATTTGTTTATCAAAAAAAAAAAAAGAATCAAGCAGTTAATTTTTTTATTTTTTAATCAAGCAGTTAATTAATAAGTCATTTTAATGACACAGAGAAGGAAGTTGGTTCGGTTGTAGTTCTGTTTAATTACAAAAACCAATATAATTATTCTTATATTTTATTTTCTTCGTCTGACTATGGACACAATTTATTTATTTTTTTAAGAAAAAAAACATGTACTTCTTCGTCTCATAAAAAATTATCTCAAAATAGTTGTCATATTTGAACAATCAAGAGATAATTATATATTTTTTTTAATTTTATTCTTAGTAATTTAATGAAAGTAATTAACGTTAATAGGTAATTACAATATTTAATTTGATGTGATTTTAATAGGGTCATATTAGTCAATTTGTAATTCTTTTTAATTTTTTCTGATTGTGTAAAAGATAAATATGTCAAGTAATATGAGATGGGAAAATAACATTTATAATCCTGTAAAGATGATTAATGTTCAAAAACTAGGTAACACCAAGACAGTGATATTAGTGATATTTTATGAAGGGAAAATTTCAGAAATAGTAACTATAGAGCCTTAATTGTAACTTTTATAACAACAGTTTCATAATTACGAAAAATATCAAATTGTATTTTGTATTTAAGTAAACTGTTGTTATACAAATACATATACAACAAGAATTGTTGCCCTTATTTTACTCAAATTAGTTGAATTAAATAAGGAATAATTATCCCATCTAATTAAACTTCAATAAATTACTCTTATTTAAATTAGTAGATTCCTTTTCCAAATCAAACTCAAATATGAAGATTATTATTTTCATGATCTTCAAAATTTCAAAATATCATTCTCTTATCTTTTTAACTATTTTTTCTTGTTAGTTTTTTCATTTTTTTTTATCTTTTTTTTTTTTAATTTTAAATTCTTTTTCTTTTTCTTTTTTTTCTTTTCACTTTATTTTCTCTCTTCTACTTCTCTTTTTTTTTTCCTTTTTTATTTATTTTTTTCTTTTTTCATTTTTTCCCTTTCTTAATTTTTTTTTCCTTTTCTCATATTTTTTTTCGTTTTCTTCTTCTTCTTCTTCTTTTTCGCTTTTGTTTTTACACTTCTATTTCTAGTTTCTATTTCTCTTTCTTCTTTTTTTCCACTTTTTTTTTGAACTTTTATTTTTTGTTTTTTTCTATTATTTTTCATTCTTCTATCTCTATCTTTTATTTTTAAAAGACGAATGTCTATATCATATATATATATTCAAAAAATATACAAAATAAATAGACATACAGAGTTGCATATATACGATAAATATATATATATATATATATATATATATATATATATCTGCATATGTATTTACAGAAATACATGTATATATAAACATATAAGACACAAATTTTTTATAACAAAAATAACAATTATATACATATATATGTCGGTAATAAAAAAATACATGATACAAATCTTAAACAGTAAAAGAAAAAAAATAAGTACATATGCCCTCTAAAATGACATAGTATGTACAGTTCAAAGGTAAATCCAACACCGTATAAAAGACATATAGCTCTGCATATGTATTTACAGAATACATACCTGATCCATATGTATATTCTTATTTTATATGAGTAACCTTAGTATTCAAATACATATGAAGATATATGATATAGTTATATTTGTTACTGTTTAATATGAATAGGATATGTATTTTGTAAATACATATGTATGTTTTGTATTGTAAATATATATCCACATCTGTATGGCTATGTATTTTGTATGTTTTTTAAATATGTGTATGTGATATACATATTTGTCTTTTCAAAATAAAAGTTAGAGATAGAAGAGTAAAAAAACGAAAAAAAAAAAATATAAAATGAGAAAAACATAAAAAGTGAAGTGAAAAGGGAAAAAAAAAAGGAAGAAAGAGAAATAGAAATGTTAAAATAAAAGGAAAAAAAAAACAAAATAAAATGAAGAAGAAAATGAAAATAGAAAAAGAAAAAAAAGATATGAGAAAGAAAAAAAAGAAAACGAAAAAGGAAAATAAAGAGAAATAGAAGAGAGAAAAAATAAAGTGGAAAGAAGAAAATAAAAAAGAAAAAGAAATCAAAATAAAAAAATAAAATGATGAAAAAAAACAAACAAGAAACAAAAAAGATAGAAATATAAGAGAATGAAAGACAATAATGATATTTTATTTTGAAATCCTGAAGGTCATGGAGATAATTATCTTCAAACATGAAAAAAAAAAAAAAAAAAAAACAAATAAAGAAATTAAAAAAAGGAAAAAAAAGAAGAGAAATAGTAAAGACAAAATAAAAAAATGAAAATAAAATAAAATAAATAAAATGATAAAAAAATAAGATGAAAAATAAGGAGTAAAAAATATAGCTATATTTGAGCAGGTGAAATAATAGAGTGAAAATAAAAAAAATATAAAGTAGTAAAAGTAAAACATGCACTTGCCTAGTTAATGAGTAAAATAATGTTACTCTTGCTATAAACTATAATTTTTTAAAAATATTATTATTTATTATAATTATAATTTTAAATATGCTAATTTCTGTAATTTTTCTTTTTATGAATCGAGTTTATGCGGCGATCTTGCAACGTTATGGCAAACATTTTAAGAATATTATTACTTCTAAGACATAAAGATTTTATATTAATTGGATTACCAAATCATGGGTCCACATGTTTTCATAATGGAAACTTGAACACCGTCAATCTAGATACATCAGTACATATCACTTCAAAATGGAAGTGACACTTCCCAAGTAGCGTGTAAAAGGGAGTATGATACACAGGTAAATAATGCCCATAAAAAATAATGCTATTTTTGTTATCGTTTTTTTTTTTTTTTTTTTTTTTTAAAAAAAGCATTGTTATGAATTATAATTAAAGACTCATAAGTTTTTTAAGTCCCGGTACTTTTCATCCAATTTAATTGGCTTAACTAATTATTTTATTAATATATATATATATTAATTAAAAATAATAATAATCTTACTATAAGGTCAACTAATAATAGAGTTTCCTGATCATTTTTTATAATTTAAAAACTCTCTGTCAAAGTCATTGACGATAGATTCCATTGATGGTATATATACTTGAATCTGCCTAATAGTCCAAAAGAGACCGAAACTCCAAAAGAGATCTTAAATATATACTCTATTTCTTTTTAAAAAGAAAAAAACAAGTCATATTTATTTTATTTGAAATTCAATTTTTTAATTTTTTTGATGTGTCATTAATTCTCTTTTATAATTAATTTGTTCTAAGAGTTTTTTCTCTGTTGATAATATATCTAGTCCATTCAATTCTTCAATTTTTCTCTTTCACTTCTTTTACAAAATCAAAATCATATTTTCTAATCTACATATTAAAATTGAATAAGTTAAAATAAAAATATGCACTTGTGAAATAAGAATATCAGCAATAACAAATTTTCAATAAAAACTATAAAATAAAGTTAGAATAATAAAACTTGATGCAAAAATTTAAGAAGCCGATCGATGTTCATATAACGATATCAAAATGATGTTTTCCTCCTTAATTGCTTGTAATTCTAGAAAATTTTAAGAAGATATTAAAAGTTTTTTTTTTCTTCTGTAATTGTAATCAAGAAATTAGTAAGTAAGTTGCCAGTAAGTTTTGCAAATTAAGAAAGCGTTCTATATTGATAATTAAATAAATGTAGTCCAAGTTATTAAGAAATATGTAATTAAGGAACTTTAGTTCCCGCACGTAAAAAAACTATTCTAAAATAATACCCAAATAATACCCTGAAAACTAGTAGCACCCACATTAAATATTTACGCCCCTGAGTCAACCATGGATTATTAATTATAACAATTAACAAGAAAAATTTACTTTTCTACCTATTATTATATTTAGTTTCCAAATATAAAATTGCAAGTTGTAATTCCTTAAACAAAAATGCTACTCCCTCCGTTTCAAAAAGAATTATCTACTTTGATTTAGCATCAAATTTAAGAAAATAAAGAAGACTTTTGAATCTTGTAGCCTTACATTAAATTTGTGCTAATTAAATGTACCAAAATGTTCTTTAATTTTATGGTGTTAAACATGTCATGTGACAAGTTGAAATTAAAGTATTACAAAAAAAATAAAAAAATAATTATTTTTTAAACAAACTAAAAAGGAAAATAATTTTTTTTTTTTTTAAACAGAGAGTATGTCTTGAAAGAATTATTTAATTCCATTTGTTGAACATGACGTGCAAACCTTGATGCTTGATTCTCGACTTCTACATCCAATTTCCTCAAAGAAAGAGCTAAATGAATGGATTAATAGCATTTTTTTATATGGAGTAACAAAATTCTTAATTTAATCTCTGGAAGATTCGATTTAAATACATTATTCGTCTGTGAAAGGACACAATTTTATATCAAGATAAGAAAGGGATATGTAAAGTTGATTTTGTCAAAAAATAGCTACCGCCAAGACAGTGATATACTGATACTAGTGATTATTTTAACGAAATCAGCTAATGCTCTGTGAACTCATGATGATGTGCCATTCTCTTTTTAAGTAGTCTCATTACTGATTACTTATTACCAACTTTGAAATTTTTGTACGAAACCGAGGGATTGAACGGGCCGCCCTATGACGTCAATATAAGTGTGTCTAACGGGCCGGTCCGGGCCAACCCGGAACCGGCCTTCCCATTTTACCCGAGTTTCGGGTCAGTTTCGGGTCGGGTTTGGCGTTAACCGGACCGGGCCGGGCCAACACAGTAAAAAAATTAAAATTCATCCGGACCCGGCCCACTAAATCCAATTCGGTCAAACCCACCAAGACCCGGTCAAACCCGGTTAAAAACCGGTCAAACCCGTTTAAAAAATAAATAAAAAATCCAATATACACTCCAATATACAATATATATTTTAAAAAATATATATAAAGTATAAACAATTACACATATATACGTACCATTCAATATATAATTATATATGACTATACGTACTACTTTAAATAAAACATTTGCTATAATAGTATAATATATATATATATATATATACACTACAATATATATATATACTAATTTATAAAACATATACACATGTATACGTTAAATATATACTACTTTAGAAGATATATACACATATATATGCACCATTCAATATATATGTACTACTTTAAATAAAATATATACTACAATATAGTGATATACATATATATATATACAATACTATGTATATATATATAGTTACATACTAATTTATAAAACATATACACTTGTATACTTTAAAGATATACGTCTATAGAAGATATATACACATATATACGCACCATTCAATATATATGTACTACTTTAAAAAAAGTATATACTACAATATATATACTAATTTATAAAACATAAAGTAATGTATACGTTAAATATACACGTCTATAGAAGATCTATTCACATATATACACTCTATTCTATGTATATGTAATACTTTAAATGAGATATATGCAATATATATACATTACAATATATATTTGTATAGTTATATACTAATTTATAAAATATATACACATGTATACGTTAAATATACACGTCTATAGAAGATCCATTCACATATATACACTCTATTCTAAGTATATGTAATACTTTAAATGAAATATACTATAATGTATATACATTACAATATATATTTGTATAGTTATATACTAATTTATAAAACATATACACATGTATACATTAAATATACACTTCTATAGAAGATATATACACGTGTATACGCACCATTAAATGTATATATACTACTACTTATAAAATATACTACATTATATATACATTACAATATGTATAGATATACTTATATACTAATTTATAAAACATATACACATGTATACGTTAAATATACACTTCTATAGAAGATATATGCACATATATACGTACCATTCAATATATAATTATATATGATTATACGTACTACTTTAAATAAAACATTTGCTATAATAGTATAATATATATATATATATATACACTACAATATATATATATATACTAATTTATAAAACATATACACATGTATACGTTAAATATATACTACTTTAGAAGATATATACACATATATATGCACCATTCAATATATATATACTACTTTAAATAAAATATATACTACAATATAGTGATATACATATATATATATATATATACAATAATATGTATATATATATAGTTACATACTAATTTATAAAACATATACACTTGTATACTTTAAAGATATACGTCTATAGAAGATATATACACATATATACGCACCATTCAATATATATGTACTACTTTAAAAAAAGTATATACTATAATATATATACTAATTTATAAAACATAAAGTAATGTATACGTTAAATATACACGTCTATAGAAGATCTATTCACATATATACACTCTATTCTATGTATATGTAATACTTTAAATGAGATATATGCAATATATATACATTACAATATATATTTGTATAGTTATATACTAATTTATAAAATATATACACATGTATACGTTAAATATACACGTCTATAGAAGATCCATTCACATATATACACTCTATTCTATGTATATGTAATACTTTAAATGAAATATACTATAATGTATATACATTACAATATATATTTGTATAGTTATATACTAATTTATAAAACATATACACATGTATACATAAAATATACACTTCTATAGAAGATATATACACGTGTATACGCACCATTAAATGTATATATACTACTACTTATAAAATATACTACATTATATATACACTACAATATGTATAGCTATACTTATATACTAATTTATAAAACATATACACATGTATACGTTAAATATACACTTCTATAGAAGATATATGCACAAATATTCAAAATTTATTCAAAAAAAAATAAAAAACAACGACTAAGGACTGAATGAATTTGGGGAATTTTATTGATTGCAAAATGATCCAAAATTTATAATTTACATGAATGAAAAATCTATAAATTATGCATCAGTTTTTCCAACTCATTCATGTTAATATTAATGGGAACTTGCATAGGATAATCAAAGTCAACGGGGGCAAAACCATGCATTGGACTTGATTCTGCTGAGTTTTCCCGTGAAGTCATAATTTCTTCTAGTTTCAGCTCGTCGCTCGGCTCCGGTTCCATTCCTTGGTTTCTTCTTTCCGCTCTAATCCAATCTCTGAGGCAAACTAGAACATTCATTGCATTGCTTCCCAATGAGTGTCAGTTGTCTCCAAGCTGCTGTCGTCCCTGACTGAAGGCGCTCTCTGATGCAACGGTTGACATTGGAACATTCAAGATATCTCTAGCTAATCTTGAAAGCACAGGATATTGTGATTCATTATTCCTCCACCAATCCAGCGTGTTGATCCGTCGTCTGCGATCCTCTGGTGCCGTCCGAAGATAATATTTCAGCTCTTCCCGATAAGTTGATGTGTAAGTTCTCTCATCAACACTGTTCCAACAATTTAAATCATAAAACGAATCAGAAAAACCACTATGTGCCGGCCTTTTAGAAGATGATGGCTCCTCGGGAAGATGGGGAGCGACAGTTGGAGTGATATTTGTAGGTACGGCTGAATCAAATAAATCAGCATAGTGATTATATAATTTTTCTATATAATCTTTTGCATCAGCCGTAGCCGTCCACAAATCAGGTTGTACTTGTTCAGAATCATGTTTAGTATTTATTTCTAAGTTAGTATAAATAAGAGTACTAAAGTGACACATATTATTATATTTCATGCACGGATTTAGCATAGCACCAACCAAGTAAATAGGGGGAATCGAGAAAAAATATTTTTTAAATTTTGTAAACATGGCGCCAACAGCTTCTTTATAACCTTCTTTATTTTTTTATTGTTGGAGCAAACCAGAAATATCGGCTATATATGTCAAAATATTACAAACAGTAGGATAGTAAGCAGCGGAAAATTCAACCGTAGCTACATAAATTTTTTCTAAAAACATAACAAGATCATTAATTACAACCCAATCAGAATTATGTAGCATGCAATCAGCAGACTCAGCAAATGAACCGCAATGTTGGTTAAAAGCTAGTGTAATAGGAATTCTATATTTATAACAAGTTTTTAAAAATTCATACGTAGAATTCCATCTAGTATCAATTTCCTCAGGCATCAAAATCGGTGTAAGTCCATTTTCTTGACATTTAACTTTAAATTCTCTAATTCTCGATCTACGATTATTTCCTTGAATAAAACCAACGGCAAGACGAATTTTTTCAATATAAAGCTCAAAAAACTCAAGACCATCTTTTACAATTAAATTATATATATGACATGCACACTTAATATGAAAAATTTCAGGCAAGGACGGAGATAGCGTATATTTTATTTTTGTTATAGCAGTCTTGTTGTTAGAAGCATTATCAAAAGCAATACATAAAATTTTATTTTCTATACCATAGTATCCGGCAATTTTAACAATAGAATCAGCAATAAATTGTCCAGTATGTTTACGATCTTCATCATATAAAAAAGCAAGAATACGTTTTTGCATCACGAAATTACTATCCATCCAATGACAAGTAACGATTAAATAATCATTTTTATTTACAGCACGACCAAGATCAGAAGTTAGGGACAATCTACATTGAATATTTTTTAACAATGTTGATAAATAAAAACAATATTGTGAATGGAGTCTAAAAATATCAGACCGACAAGTAGTTCTAGGAATACCATTAAACATAGGATTATAAATTGCTTGTATATAACGAATAAAAGTATCAGAAGAAGGAAAACTAAAAGGCAAACAACCCACAGCTACCATTTTAGCTATTTCTTCCCTGTCCCTCAATTTATTATACTTTTTCGCTACTTGACCGGTTGTTGGGTCCATTCTAGTTTGCGTTGACCCACCAACATCCCCACCACCTTTTGCAATATTTTACTCTCTTTTGTGATCTTCATCTATATGTCTCATTAACGTACCCGTACCCCCTTGCTTGCCTCCACTTCTATGCTTATATATTTGTTGACAAATATTGCACTGCACCTCAATATCTGATATACGTTCAAAAAATTGCCATGCAATACTAGTTCTTTTACGAGGTTTTGGGGCACTGGGAGGACGGGAAGGGAGATTAACTGATTCAGATCTAACGTTAGCATCTCCTACTGCGGGTGTTTCAGCAATATTTTCATTATCTTCGTCTAAATTAACTGCATCTACTTCATTTTCTTCTTCTATACCATAATTTTTCTGAGCTTCTACATAATCCATATCGTGAGCACCTACACCTATTTCTTCCTCAAAAGGTGTACCAAGCGGTACCGGAGGCGAAGACACACGGGTATATCTATTACTTGAACTACCTCTACCGCTAGTAATTCGCTTTTTACTACCACTACCACTTCCGGGACAAAATTTTTTAACACCTTTAGCAGCGAGGTTTTTTAATTTATCCATAATATAAATTAAATTAAACTAAAAATATTCAAAATACACAAATATAATAAAATTAAATATTAAACAATTAATACAATAAATAAAAATTAAACGTAAGAGATGGAACGACAATACCAAATTTTGGAAGTATCCGAAGATTGCGACTTTAGAAACTTCCGCTCGTACTTTGTAAACGAAAATTAAAAAATTAAAGTGAACACTTTAAGAAATTAAATATATTGAATATTAGAGAATTGAGAATTGAGATTTGAGAGAGAATGAGATTTGAGAGAGTGAAAAATTGTGTGAAAAATGATTTGAAGTTGTAGGGTATTTATAGATTTTTTTTGGGGATTAAAAAATATTTTTTAAAGTTTTTTTTTTTTTTTTTTAATTAAATGGGCCCAAACTAGCCGTTTGGACCCAAAAACGGCTATATAGCCGTTGGGCCAACGGCTAGTTGGCCCAAATTTTTTTTTTTTTTATATTCCGGGCCGGGTTAACCGGGCCCATTTTAACAAAAAAACCGGCCCGGAACCCGGAACCCTTAAGCCCTAGGACTTACCGGGCCGGGTCAAACCGGGCCGGGTTAGCTAATAGGGCCGGGCCGGGTCATCCCGGCCCGTTTGACACCCTTACGTCAATATATGTGAAATTTTGTTTTGGATGGACTTAAACAACAACCATAAATATATTGTGTGTACACAAATTTTTACACTTCCTATTTGTGAGAAATATAGAAACAGTTTCTTATAGACCTCGAGTCAAGATAAGCGTTTGAGAAAAATGAGTAAAAAATTAAAATAAAAGTATTGAAGAAAAAAAAAGTAGACAATAAAAATATTAAAATTAGTTAAAATAAAAGAAACACCAGTAGTAATAAACCTCAAAGAATTTAGTATTTTAGAAAAAAATATTTTCCAAAATATGATCAACACGTTTTCCTCAACTCTGAGTAGTTATTGTTATTCTGATGAATGATTATTAATTAACGTCGTCACTCAAATTCAAACTAATAGAATGGATAACCCTTTCTTTTAAGCATTTATTAAAGCATGACTATTTCAATCATGCCATGTTGGATTTGTCACAAACTTTAGTCAATTATGAATATGCTTTTATTCATTAAATAACGATGCATTACTGTTCAATAACTCCATGTTTTCTTTGTCACAAACTTTAGTCAATTATAATTATGCTTTTTATTAAATAACGATATCAAATCAACTCAAACAAACTATTTGCATTAACTTTTATTCTTGCATATTAAATTGCATGCATTTGAGGAATTAATAAATCAAAATCCAACAACCAAAGCTAATTAAATAACAATCTCTAAGCAAACGCTAGCCATCTGCAAACCTCGACGTTTGCAACAATTTTTTTTTTTTTTTTTAAAGAACAGCTTTAAAATAAAAATTTCAAATCCAAAGTTAGAATATGTCAAAGAACAAAAAGAAGCTACATCATAACTAGTCATTAATTAATTCGGCAAATTATATTTTTAATCACATGTCAATTCATACTTAGTAATTTAAAATTGACATTTGAACCATGAGTCCCACTCATCTTTTTTTTTTTTTTTTATTATTATTATTATTATTATTTTTAAAAAGTAATGCACGTATAAATTATTAATTTTTTAATTTTTATTAGTTTTAGTTTCCACAAATTTCTCTCTGTTGAAATCCATGTACTTAAGTACAATTTACTACTCTCTCTCTCCATTGGATCCAAAATAAATAATTTTTTAATATGATTTATTTACATTTTTGAAAATTTCAAATTATATATCCTAATTTATGTTGCACTGATAGAATTTTGAGTCAATAAATGTTATTTATGTGTCTCCAAATAATTTAAATTATTAGTAGTGTAATTATAATATTTTTTACGTAATTTTTAAATATATAATAAATTAAAAATAAAAATAAAATAATTAAATTAAAAAATAAAATATGCAATTACAAAAATACCCTCGAGCAGATATGTGAAACAGGCATGACAACCGACAGTTATCTGATTCACCGGTCTGCACACTCATGGTTCTACATAGTAGTGATACGCATTTTTATTACTTATTATCATTATGGAAGTGATCATCCACATTACGATTAAGTTAGCGCTAAAATTTGCCATAGTTTCTCTTATTGTAAGCGTAGCATGGTGGTGGTGCCGCCGCTGGAACAGCCGTATCAATATTAATGCCGATGAACAAGAAGCTCCTCCGGCACCGGCCATAAACCCAATTTCCATCAACGTCCAAGTTGAGGATGTTTAACTACGAATATTGTCAAATAATGTTCTTCCTCGATTAAATATACGAAAACAACTTACATATTCAGATATAATTATCTATTGAACTAATTAATTTTTTTCCTTCTAAATCATGCGTTGTTGCTTTTATATTTCATTTTTTGGGGCTACTATTGCCATGGACCCAAGGGAAAAAAGTATTACATGACAAATACAAAAGTAATGGTCCATCAACCACTTGAAACTTCTGGTGGTAATATATATATATATATATATATATATGTGTGTGTGTGTGTGTGTGTGTGCTTATACTAAAATATATGTTTATATTTACATTATTATATTAAAGTGAGAAGAATATTTGAAAAATGATTTGAACTTTTTGTACTTCATTACAAATCTCCGCAATAGATAAAATTATTTAATTTTAAATAATCAAACGTTACACGTGCAATTAAACTAATATATATATATATATATATATTTTCTCAATCGGCCAGAATAATCATGAGAAGCTACGATATTATAAGTTTCTTCCTCTTGACGAAATAAATAGTACCATTCAATTCCTTTTTTTGTGATTTTTTAAATCAAACTAGAAGTTACCAAGAAACCATGCATAACACTGAATAGAAAAATTCTATCGCTCACACAAAACACAAATGAATCGTTTATTTGGAGAATGCAAATGTTTATATTACATAAAACCAAATATCGCATAAATTAAATATACAAAGTTCAACAACAGAATAAACAAACTATTATATAAATTAAATACACACGTAGCTTCATAGATGCTTCCTCGTTCCTGCGCCAACAAAGGAAAAAAAGTCGATTCGGATGTAATTAAAAATATAACATGTAATTGATGTCTTTTATTAAAAAAAATATTTAAAATTATTTCTGTATTTGAATAATATTAGTTGTAAAATGAAACTTAATATTGTATCTTCCATAATTTAACACTAAAAATATATTTTGAAAAGATTGGCCTAACACAGTTTATTAATCAAATACTGAAAAAAGGCCCTTTCTAAATGAATTTGCTATACACATACTACTTCTTTCCAAAGTATCTGATTTGATAAAGGCCTTCTCTAAATTAACAAGCAAAACAAAAGCTGGAGGTGGATCGAGTATTTGACTTATACGTTCAACTCAACTCAATATATATCGTACATATATTATTTATTTAAAAAAATTATATATTTTAAAAAAATTATGTGTGTATATAAATATGTGCTAATTTAAACGCATGTGCTTCGCACATATAACTTTTGATTATTTAAAATTAAAATTTAATTATTTCATTGATATTATCAATTTTTAAAATAAATCGTGAACGTTCATTCTCAATCTTATATAAAATATAAAAGTATGCTAATACACAAACATGAGCTGAAACAAATGATATAGTATTATATAATTACAATAAAATATATTTTCTTTCATATGTGTTAGATCCTTATTTTTCCTTTTAAAAAAAGTGACCTTCTCCTAGATGTCACTAATGAACAAAAATAAAAAAAATTACATCATATTTCTATTAACCCCAAAATATGTGTAAATATATATATATTGAAGGAGTCTACTTTTCCAGTAAAAAAGGAAAATTAATTTTCTTTCTTTCTTTTTCTTAGTTGGCCTTTGTTTTCCTTTATTCAACATAATAATAAAAAATATTTTAGAACTCGTTAATTATTAAGTCTCCTACTATCTTCTTTCTATTGTAGAACTCTATACTTTTTTTAAAAAAATATTTTAGGGCTCTTTTTTTTTTTCTACTTATTAATTAATAATTGAAGAAAATAAGTGAAAATACAATTTTATTTGTTGCGGAGTTTTTAATGAATGGCAAAAAGTTAAAACAAGAGTTATAATAACCTTAAATTGCGTCGTCAAATGAGGATGAAACATGAAGTTGGATTTCAGAGGACGGGTTTATAGCGGGTGGTGGTGGTGGTGGCAGAGGCGTAGCTGCAGCTAGTGGTGGTGGTGGTGGCAGAGGCGTAGCTGCAGCTAGTGGTGGCTCGTGGCTGTTCCGGCGGCGGTGTATGATAGTGTGCAAGCACCACCACCATATTATGCTTACAATAGCAGTCACAAACGCAAAATTGAGAGCTACCTCAAGTGTAATGTGGATGTTAAACTCCATGAAAAATAAATGTTTAATGATACTCCACTTTGACAATACACGTTTAGTTTTTATAGTGCTTTACATTAAGAATTTATGTTAAGATATATACTTTCAATCTTAATTAATTGTTGTAGCATGAGGGATGAGGGATGACATAAGCCAAACCAAATCAGCTAATGCTCTGTGAACTCATGATGATGTGCCATTCTCTTTTTAAGTAGTCTCATTACTGATTACTTATTACCAACTTTGAAATTATTGTACGAAACCGAGGGATTGAACGTGCCGCCCTATGACGTCAATATATGTGAAATTTTGTTTTGGATGGACTTAAACAACAACAATAAATATATTGTGTGTACACAAATTTTTACACTTCCTATTTGTGAGAAATATAGAAACAGTTTCTTATAGACCTCGAGTCAAGATAAGCGTTTGAGAAAAATGAGTAAAAAATTAAAATAAAAGTACTGAAGAAAAAAAAAGTAGACAACAAAAATATTAAAGTTAGTTAAAATAAAAGAAACACCAGTAGTAATAAACCTCAAAGAATTTAGTATTTTAGAAAAAAATATTTTCCAAAATATGAACAACATGTTTTCCTCCGTATCATTCACACCGTAAAACACTTTTTGATTTATTTTGACATTTTCTAATGACAAACAAAGAGTTAAATTTGCCATCAATTCTGAGTTCAAACTAATAGAATGGATAACCCTTTCTTTTAAGCATTTATTAAAGCATGACTATTTCAATCATGCCATGTTGGATTTGTCACAAACTTTAGTCAATTATGAATATGCTTTTATTCATTAAATAACGATGCATTACTGTTCAATAACTCCATGTTTTCTTTGTCACAAACTTTAGTCAATTATAATTATGCTTTTTATTAAATAACGATATCAAATCAACTCAAACAAACTATTTGCATTAACTTTTATTCTTGCATATTAAATTGCATGCATTTGAGGAATTAATAAATCAAAATCCAAAAACCAAAGCTAATTAAATAACAATCTCTAAGCAAACGCTAGCCATCTGCAAACCTCGACGTTTGCAACAATTTTTTTTTTTTCTTTAAAGAACAGCTTTAAAATAAAAATTTCAAATCCAAAGTTAGAATATGTCAAAGAACAAAAAGAAGCTAGATCATAACTAGTCATTAATTAATTCGGCAAATATATTATTTTATATTCATAAAGATGCTATTGGTGTTGACATTAAGACTATTATGTAAATATGTATTTCTAGTAGGGGTCAAGTATTTGTCCTAATTTTCTTCTAATTTACTTGTTGACCAAGAACTATTTGTATCTATATATTTGTATTAACCGTAACAAATCCTACCTCAATTATAGTTCAACAAGACAACTCACTTTTTCCAACGGGAGTTATTTTTGACGAAACGAATTTCTCACTATGATCTCAATTGATGGAGATGCGTATCGGAGCTCAAAACAAGGTTGGCTATCTTACTGGCAAAGCAAAGAAACCCGAACAAACTCACTCGAATTATGCAATATGGATTACGGAGAATCATAAGGTGAAGACTATGGGAAATGCTCAGTTGATTCATGAGAGTTCTGCCATGGCTGTCCATAGTAGCAGTCCTGTTAAAGGTCGAACTAATCATCCATCTGGTAAGCCTAATAATCTTACTTGTAGCCATTGTATATGGTGAATCAGGACACTCAAAACAATGATGCTACGAGATCATTGGCTATCCGGATTGGTGGAATTTCTCGAAGAAATCACGCAAAGTCATTTCAGACAGACCTGCAGCCATAACTACATCAAGAATTAGTCAACCAAACAATGATGGTAAAATAAAACCTCGTGTTAATATGACACAGTCAGGTATTACCGGTAATAACAATGTTAATATTACTACACCTTCTACGAGTAGTACTTAGATTATTGAAATTGGAGCATCTGCTCACATGACCAAGGACCGAGACGAATTACAATCATTAAAACCATCTTCTCAACCCTTTATTTCTACTGCTAATAGAGGTACTTCTCCGATTATAGAAAAAAGATTAGTTGTCATAACAGATACTTTAAAACTTGACACAACCTTAGTTGTACATCATAATTTTCTATCTGTTAGCCAAATTTCCTCCTCTCTCAATTGTACTATAATTTTTTGGCCTTTTTTTTGTATCTTTCAGGACATTCTGACTCGGGGAACTCTTGGTTATGGTGTTAAGTTAGGAAATCTTTATTTTATGGAACTGACTAAAGGCGGAGAGAAGAAATTCAGTCATGCATTTCGCACACATGGGATTGAGAAGTCACGGGACCAAATATAGTTATGGCATAGGAGGCTCGGACATATCTCGTTTGGTTATCTTCAGAAACTCAAATCAAATTTGTTTTTAGGTTTAGATAACTCAATTTTTCATTGTGACATTTGTGAATTAGCAAAAAATCATCGTGTTTCATATTTATCAAGTTTGAATAAATGTTCTGAGCCTTTTGCTGTTATACATTCTGATATTTGGGGCCCTGCAAAAGTTGAATCTCTGTCTCAAGCTCGTTATTTTATTACTTTCATAGATGAATGTACTAGAATAACATGGATATCATTACTTCAGAAGAAGAGTGATGTGTATATTGCGTTCAAAGATTTTTATAATATGGTACATACTCAGTATCAATGCCAGATTCGTATTTGACAATCTGGCAATGTTATAAAATTTATGCAATCTATCGCTGATGAATACCTTCAGCAACAAGGTGTACCTCATCAAACATCTTGCACATACACACCACAACAAAACGGTATAGCAGAAAAAAAGAACATACAGATTATGGAGATTGTTTGTGCATCTCTCTTTGGCATGAATATGCCAAACATTTATTGGGGGAAACGGTTAAGTCTGTGGCTTATCTTATTAATCGAGTTCCATCTCAAGTCATTAATTTTGAGACTCCGCAGCAAAAGCTCCATTCTCTTTGTTCCGAACTTAGAGCCAAGGGTGTTTGGTTGCACGGGTTACACTCACATTTCTAAAGCTAAGTCTGCGGCTTATCTTATTAATCGAGTTCCATTTCGAGTCATTAATTTTGAGGCTCCGCAGAAAAAGCTCCATTCTCTTTGTTCCGAATTTAGAGCCAAGGGTGTTTGGTTGCACGGTTTACACTCACATTTCTAAAGCTCTGTGAGGAAAGTTAGATCCGTGTGCAAAATGGTGTGTGTTTGTTGGTTATTCATGTTGGGTTCGAAATCGAGAGAGCGTCATACGGAAGCTTAAAGTTTGCAAACCAAAACGGTGATAATTCAGATGACAAATAAAAATATACTAAAACTTAATATTATTGATATAATTTGGCCAATTGGCCTACACATGAAAACTAATATTAAAGAAAACATTAAAACTATTGGGAGAAAATCGATCTCTCCCTAAACAAACTTTTAAACGACTACATTGTGGATGCTCTTGTGTTATGGTATGAGAAGCGGGGTCTTCTATTTATAGAGTTCCAAAACTTTTCCTCTTAAAAGGAGGTTAGCCAAATATGGAAAAATTTTATATTTTTCTTTTAGGAAAAGTAAAAGTAATTATGATTACTTTTATTTTCTTTCCTTATAAGAACAAGTAAAACTTAATTTTGGTAAGAAAATCAGGACAAAAACTCTAACAAATCTCCCATTTTTGGCTTGATTTTCTTCACTTGATCCGCCTTCTTCACATTTTTTATCTTTCTTCATCACTGCTGCTTGACATGCTTAAAAGTGGAGCTTTGGGTTAAAAGTATATGAGCCCTTTTCGGGCTAAAATTATTGGAGCCCTTTGTAGGGTTAAAAGTAAGTTTTATTTTTTAATATGTGCCAGCAAGATAGTTGAAAATATGATTGAAATATCTCCTCCACATATAGTTGGACAAAATCATTATTATCATCAAATTGATTGCAAATTTTTGAACTCGCCTTGAACATGTCTTTAGTCTCGTTTCACCAAATCATTGGATCTTTGAACCGTAGGCTCTGATACCACTTGTTGGGTTCGAAATCGAGAGAGCGTCATGCGGAAGCTTAAAGTTTGCAAATCAAGATGGTGATAATTCAGAGGACAAATAAAAATATACTAAATCTTAATATTATTGATATAATTTGGCCAATTGACCTACACATGAAAACTAATATTAAAGAAAACATTAAAACTGTTGGGAGAAAATCTCCCCCTAAACAAAACTCTTAAACGACTACATTGTGGATGCTCTTGTGTTATGGTATGAGAAGATGGGTCTTCTATTTACAGAGTTCCAAAACTTTTCCTCTTAAAAGGAGATTAGCCAAATATGAAAAAAATTTATATTTTTCTTTTAGGAAAAGTAAAAGTAATTATGGTTACTTTTATTTTCTTTCCTTATAAGAAAAAGTAAAACTTAATTTTGCTAAGAAAATCAGGGCAAAAACCCTAACAATTCTAAATTTCAGAAAGGATACAGGTGTTATGACCCACAAAATAAGAAATTATATGTTACTCTTGATGCATCTTTTCGTGAGTCAGAACCTTATTATGAAGGCACAATAACACCCTCATCTCTTCCGGGGGAGAGTGATAGATAAAATACTAGAATGAATGTAGTTTTAGGGGGAGAAATAGAGTTTCTAGAAGTAGAAGCTCATGAGGAAAGATTAAATACATGCACTAGTATCTTGAAACAAGATGTAGTCTCACATGAATACAACGAAGGAACCAGGGTATCTCACTTTTGTCGAAGGCAATCTTGTCACCTGAAGAAGTAAGAAGCAAAAGGTTGTCGCAAGCTAAGGTCCAGTGTAGAAGCAGAATTTTGAGGGATGGCCAATGGCCTGTGTGAGCTATTATGGATTAAATACGTTCTGAAGGATCTTGGAATTAAATACACAGGGCCTATATATGAACTTGTTTTGTGATAACCAGGCCGCAATTCAAATAGCACAGCACCCCGTTGAACATGATCGCACTAAGCATGTTGAAATCGATTGACACTTCATTAAGGAGAAGTTAGATCAAAAGATCATACATTTTTCATTTGTCAAGTATGAAAGTCAGCTAGCAGATATATTCACCAAGGCTGTATCAGGGAAGGTCTTCCACGCAATGATTGGCAAGTTGGGCATGATAGACATTTATGCACCGCCTTGAGGGGGAGTACTGTTGACATTAGGACGATTATGTAAATATGTATTTCTAGTAGGGGTCAAGTATTTGTCCTAATTTTCCTCTAATTTACTTGTTGACAAAGAACTATTTGTATCTATTGTAGACACCTAATTTCGTCCCTCCGCAATATCATTTTTACCCATTTTTTACCTTATCCTACCGTGTACCCTCAATCATGTAATTATCCCTCCACAAATGACAAAAATCAAAACCAACTCTAAACAAATCTTATCCCAAAATCCCCACATAATCCCAATTGATAACAAATTAACAACCTTCCCAATTAAAAGTGGACACCTAACCCTTATCCCTCCAATTAAAAAACAACACCTACCTACCCTACTCTAACAAACTCTATCCCCACACCCTACCCCCTACCCGTAGACCCCACCTACCCTACCTCACCACTACCTACCCTCACAATATATTCCCACATACTCTCACAAGGAGAAAAAAAAGAAAAAAGATCATCTTCTTGACAAAAAAGAGGAGCACTCTCTCTCTCTAACTCTATTCTCTCTCTCTTTCCATCTCTCTAGACTCTCACTCTCTCCCTTCATAGATCTCGCCGGCGCCGGCTCTTTCTCTCCGTCAACGATCACTCCCTCTTTACTCTCTCTCCCTAAAACTAAAAAAAAAAAAAAAAGAGAAAAATCCGGCCAGCGGTCAGATCCGGCCGACTCGTCACCGCCCGTCGCCGACGCTGACCAGACTTAACCCAACCTCCCAACCCGCGACCCGACTCCAAATCCAACGATTTCAACCCGACCGGACCAGATCTGACCAGTTCCGGCCGGATCAGTTAGCTCCGTTTCGGCAAAGTAGCCGGCGAGCCACCGCCGCCGTCGCCGTCTCGCCGTCCGAAACCACGACCAACCCACCACCGTCCGACCAACGGCAGCGGCGATAGCGTCGGACATCTGCTGCCACCGTTTCTCTCCGTCACCGGAGCTCGATCTGTTTGGATTTTGGTTTCTTGTTGTCTTTGGTTGATTTTGGTTTTGTCTATTCCATGGTTCCACGTTGATAGTGAGTTTCAAGTTGACTTTATCGAATATCGTCGTTGTGAGTTTGGGTTTTCGTAGAATAAAATTTCATTCACGGGTTTTGGAGTTGTCCGGTTATTATTTTAATACCGAGTTTGATTTGTCCGTCGCGAGGTTCTACGATCGAGTTTTGGTCTTCGGATTTCCTTATTATCGACAAAACGTTCTATCGAGGTCCATTTCTTAACTCGTCTCTTATATATATATATATGTGGTTGTTTGTTTTGATTGGTTGCGATGGCGAGTGTTGATTATAGTTTTGTTGAATTTTTATTTATGTTGATGTTATGATTGTGATGCTTGGTTGTTTGGTTTTTGGTAGATTAAGGCATAAACTTGATCATGTTCAATGGATGGACGGAAAGAAAGTCGGGGGGTGGAATTGGAAAAATTAACAAAAGGATAGATTCGGTTTAATTTGATTTATTGTTGGTATGAATCGTGGCAGGATTATGTCTTTAGTCTAGAACGGATAAGCAAATGGTAGGTTCGGGTAGGCAAATTTAGGCATGGCAAATTGATGACATGTTTGAAATATGTGTCGGAATGGTTTTGTTTTATCGCATTTAATTCAATGCTGTAATTTGACCGGGGAATGCCCCGAAGTACCTGCATTGATTTCACCGGGGAATGCCCCGACGTATCATGTTGGCGGAAAATAATTGTGATGAAGGCCCGCGGCGTCGGGTAAGGCATTGGAGCTTAGTCTAGATTTAGTTTAGACTATGATTTATATTTTTTGTATTTTTTTCTATTTTTCGGACTGTATAATTGGACTGGACTTTACATTTTTGGATTGTTTTGTTTTGTTTGATTATTTTTGCGTGCCTCTTGTGTGGTTTATACATTTCGTAATGCCAAAATAGTCGATACACTCCACCAAGCGACCGTGGTCGAACCACGGGATCGAGGGGTGCCTAACACCTTCCCCTCGGTCAACAGAATTCCTTAGCCGGAATCTCTGTGCGCAAACCAGTTTAAGAGTCAATTGGTTTCGAAAAAGGGATTTTCCAAAGGTGACTTGGCACACCGGATTATGCCAAGTGGCGACTCTGAATAAAAAATGCAAATAATCCTTTTTACGAAACAAATTTTTATTTCTTGTCACTTAAATAATAAAACCCTTTCGAACTTCAAAAATGTATTCCAATGTTTTGGAGTACGCGTAAAAAAGGGGTGTGACAGCTCTGGCGACTCTGCTGGGGACATTTCAGAATTCGAGCTTATTTTTTGAGTCGTATCGGCTTTGTTTGGCATTACGAGTGTATAAGCATTGTTTGTGATTATTGTTTTGTTATTGTTTTCACTTTTGTGCGTTTTCGTGCTCTTTGTTTATAGTATTTATCCTATGTGTTACCGCTTTATATCTGTCATCATGAGTCCATCCCCCCGGCCTTCTTTCTGCAACAAGTCTCGGAGCGCACGTCGTGCGCACGAAATCTAGTTGAGTCACCTTTATTTTAGGGGGGGAGCCGTTGGATGTATGGAGTAGGTGGAAAGCAAAACAGCCACTATCGACCATATGCTCCCCCGAACGGCCTTGTTAGTGAACCACAACGTAGGTCAGCCTTTAGGTCATTCTTATGTGCATCTTATTGAGACCTAGCGGGGCCTACACGGTCCTTTGTAGGAGACTCGCCTTTAAAGCATCCCTACGTGCTAACTGTTGCATATTTGAGGGTAACGTGGTCATTTGACGGACCGATTTGGGGAAAACATGTGTTAGAAGTAAAGTGTGAAAAAAAAAAGAAAAAGAAAAAAAAAAGGGAAAAAAGTGAGTCGAAAAGAATGAATCAAAAGGAGTGTCGATGTTTATTTTAGAGTTCTTTATGGCTTTTGTTCTTCACGATCCCAAAACTCAAAAAGATTTTTTTTTACGTTTTTGCATTTATCTTCTCAAAGTACCGTAAGTTCAAAAAAAATGAATGAAAAAAAAGAGGGTTTTATTTGCTTTGTCTACTTATCTGTCAAAAACAAAATACCAAAAAGATTTTTTTTATAATTGGTGGTGTCAGTCTTAGTTGAAATGTCTAGTTGAAAATCCAAAATGTTTTCACTCGTTTGTTTTGGTTGTCTTTTAAGTTAGGGTCAATTTATTAGTTAATCGTTAAGTGTCCAATCTGGACGAACTACGCATACCTGATTTCCATCCCTCGGGGCGGGATACGTAGGCAACCCTCGGTGGGTCCGGTAACCTTTATTTTGGTCTTCGTCTTAGTCTTAGGCTAGGTCTTTTACTCCGTAACCTAGAGTTGTTAGCCAAGTAGGCTGATTTTATTCAGCATTACTGTTCGGCGATTTGGAGTCATGAAGCGGTCTGTCCCATCGACGTATGTCCGCATCAAATTCCCGTTGGTTGGGAACCTTTTGCTCTTATCAAATTTTGAGACAATTTCTTATCTGCTACTACAGGATGGACCTGTCCACAAAGTCTAGAGTCCTTATGGTTGTTAAGGTACCCAAAAAGTTGATCAAGTGGTGGGGCACGTTCAATTACCCCGAAAAACACGAAGTGAGGAAAGTGTTAGGCAATCTTGTAACACTCATGGATCTCACGCCTCGTCCGGATTTAATAGAAGCTGCGTTGACTTTTTGGGATCCAAATAATTTGGTGTTTAGGTTCGGAAGTTGTGAATTGACTCCTACCCTGGCAGAAATATCTTGTCTGTTTCGGTTGACTTACATGGACCAGCAGATGATTTTAGCCCGCAATCATACTCGTAAGAAATTCTTTCGACTCTGTGGATTAAAAGATAACAAGCATCTGGGATGTCTCAAACAATCTTGGATTTCCTTGGACTATTTGTTTGCTAGATTTGGGTCTTTAGAGGGTTTCGACTGTTTTTGGGATGAATTCTGTACTACCAAAAAAATCTGGGAACAACGTCGTATGGAGGTTTTCTGTCTGGCTTTGTTGGGTATCTTAGTGTTTCTGTTAGATGAGAGGTGTATCAATACTCTTCTACAATCAGTGGTGATAGCTTTATTCAAGAAAAAAGATGAGGTCACCATTGTACCAATGATCCTAACAGAAATATATAAGGCTTTAACTGAAGTAAAAGGAGGGGTACGATTTTTTGAGGGGAGTAATCTGATATTGCAGTTGTGGATGATGGAGCACTTGCATACGCCTTCTTTGATTAGAGCAGATGTGATCGACCGTTGTCTGAATGATCGAGTGCAAGCCATGCAAGAAAGAATGCGTTTTGATAAATTTTCTTTTCCTATTGGAGTCGATTCTTGGATCGAATTTCTCTGATCAAGAACTCCAAACAACATTCTTTGGTGCTATATGTGGTTTTGTCCTAAGAAAATCTTGATTGGATCTCAAATGCAACTCTTTCTAGTTTTGATAGGACTTAACTGCACTAGGCCTTACAGTCCAAGAAGGGTGATGCATCAGTTGGGTAGAATGCGAGACGTCCCCCCAATAATTGACCTTCTAAAGGATGTAGAGTACTTTAAAGACCAAGCCGTAGGGGAAAGCAAATATGAGCAATTCTGGAATAACGCGATAAAGTTGGGTGTCGATACTTTCGAGAAAAATCCAGGATGCACTCAAAACTATGAAATCTGGCTACAATCTATGCCCCGTGGCATTAGTAGACCCTTACCAGTCCAACTTAGAGGGCGAATACGGGAAGCAATCATGGTAGAAGATGATGAGCAGGAAGATCCGGGTGTCAAGGTGGATTTTTTGAGAGTTCAGTTGTCGCGTTTGATCATAACTATGGATGGGTGTCAGAGAAACCTTTGCGGGTGTACTCTCCAAGAGGCGGGGATACGGGCAAGAAATTTGTTTCCGGGTATCAAAACGTCGTTGCAGGACATGTTGCAAAGTCTAAGTGGAAAAATGGGGACTTCACAGATGGGTTCATCTCAACCGGGGACATCACACAGAGCACCAGTTTCAAAGAACTTGTCTTATCTTTATGTAGTTTGAGTCTTTTATGGTTCTGTCATTGTAGGTTGGTGTCTGTGTTAAGTCGGAGTTAAGTTGTTTTTGATATTCGGGTATTTATTGCACGCATATCGTTAGGGGTTTAAAGTGTTTTTTTTGTATTTGTTGTTTAGTTTTAAAGTGGTCCTAAATTCGTTGTATGTTTTGCTATCTTTCATCGAAATGTTAGGATGTTACGTCTTTCTTTTGTTTACTTGTTTTTCGTGTTTCGTGAAAAAAAAAAAACCTTCAATTGTGTAATGTTTATGCATAAGCCGCCCGAACTACGCAAGATCTGATTCATGTACAACATGATACGTAGGCAGCCTACTTTTGGGTTCGATCTAATCATTTTGTTTCGTTGTTTTTAATTATTTTTCCTCTTTTAAGGAAAACAAAAGCCATAAAGAATGATAAAATAAAGATATATAACGTGAGGAAAAGAGCGGATATTGATAAAAAATAGTAATAGGTGTAGATAAAAAAAAGTGTGTAAATAAAAATCGGGATGATGTTGAAATGACCTCGCTACCCTCAAAAGCTGGTAGAAATGAACATGAATTTAGGGCAATTTTACCAATGTGATTCCCATGCTTTTGGTATACCCTAATCCTAACGGATGTCGTCTTTGATGAGAATGTTCTTTCAGATAAAAGTGGTAGGTTTGCAGCACTCTGGCTAGTCACCCATACTTCACTAGATCCAAAGCAAAGCTCGCAATGGCTAGCAGGGAGATTGAAAATTCGCTAATTGACCCGGATCAGGATCACAGGGAAGAAAGTTCAGAACACAATGATGAGGTAGTAAGGCTCAGGCAACAATTGATAGATTTGCACCGGGCATGGGCCAGCGGAAGGCGAGGGAGAGTTCAAGAGAAAAGTGAAAAGTGAAAAGAAAGAGATTTGTTGGCGAATGTCTTTTTAGATGTCGTCAGTCGAATGTGATGTATGAGTCCAATAGATTTGAAGAAGCGGCTCAACGGCAAAGGCACAAACTCGACAACAAATGGGGAGTTTTGGATAGGAAGATCAGGCAGCTCAATCCTAAATGCATGTCATACTCATTGGAGTTGGTTGTCGTATTCAGATAAGTTTTCTTTTTGAATATGGGACATTTCCCTCTTTCTTTCATTTACATATTCATGCTTTTTGTTTTTTTTATGTCATTTATCAAAATAAAAGTCACCATCATTTCTTTACATTTTAAGTCAAGTCTGTGTCAAAACAAGCAAGAAAGGATTTCAAATTTACTACCAGTCTTTCCAATTATATGAGGAAAAGCCAAGGAACAACACAGAAAAGAAATATGATCGTAATTCAACACGAAGCAAAGGAAGTCTATCAACCGACAGGCTATTGGATTCGTAGAAGCATTTCAGATTTGGGAAAAGAGTGCACCTCAGGGGCATGGTAAAAATGGAAACCCATGGTTTGAGTCAGAACTCATTTCCCTCAATCTGGATCCAGGTCAATGATGCGGCAAGACACGACAAGTGTTAGCAATTTGGAACAAAGATGAAAGGAACGAGTGCTGGGCAGATACCTGAAAAGCCAAGATCTGCAAGCCACCACTAAGTTTTTAACTGACAAATTTTTCTTCGATTGAAACAGGGGCAAATTTGTTTCACTTGATTCAGCTACCATTGGAAATGCACATCCATAGGATTTTACTTTATGTTCAGGACCCTCCTGAAAAATGGGACTTTACTTTATGTCCAGGACCCTCCTGAAAAATGGGAATTTACTTTCAGTTCAGGACCCTCCTGAAAAATGGGATTTTACTTTCTATTCAGGACCCTCCTGAAAAATGGGACTTTACTTTCTGTTCAGGACCCTCCTGAAAAATGGGATTTTACTTTTGTTCAGGACCCTCCTGAAAAATGGGACTTTACTTTATGTCCAGGACCCTCCTGAAAAATAAGAATTTACTTTCAGTTCAGGACCCTCCTGAAAAATGGGATTTTACTTTCTGTTCAGGACCCTCCTGAAAAATGGGACTTTACTTTTGTTCAGGACCCTCCTGAAAAATGGGACTTTACTTTCTGTTCAGGACCCTCCTGAAAAATGGGATTTTACTTTCTGCTCAGGACCCTCCTGAAAAATGGGATTTTACTTTCTGTTCAGGACCCTCCTGAAAAATGGGAATTTACTTTATGTTCAGGACCCTCCTGAAAAATGGGAATTTACTTTCAGTTCAGGACCCTCCTGAAAAATGGGAATTTACTTTATGTTCAGGACCCTCCTGAAAAATGGGATTTTACTTTCTGCTCAGGACCCTCCTGAAAAATGGAACTTTACTTTCTGTTCAGGACCCTCCTGAAAAATGGGATTTTACTTTCTGCTTAGGACCCTCCTGAAAAATGGGATTTTACTTTCTGTTCAGGACCCTCCTGAAAAATGGGATTTTACTTTCTGCTCAGGACCCTCCTGAAAAATGGGATTTTACTTTCTGTTCAGGGCCCTCCTGAAAAATGGGACTTTACTTTTGTTCAGGACCCTCCTGAAAAATGGGACTTTACTTTATGTCCAGGACCCTCCTGAAAAATGGGATTTTACTTTATGATCAGGACCCTCCTGAAAAATGGGACTTTACTTTCTGTTCAGGACCCTCCTGAAAAATGGAATTTTACTTTCTGTTCAGGACCCTCCTGAAAAATGGGATTTTACTTTCTGTTCAGGACCCTCCTGAAAAATGGGACTTTACTTTCTGTTCAGGACCCTCCTGAAAAATGAGAATTTACTTTCTGTTCAGGACCCTCCTGTAAAATGGGACAATGCTTTCAAAAAAATGAAATACTAATTATTTATAATTCTTGTTTGGGATAATTTTCTTTCTAGTTTTAATTTTGAGTTTCAGGAGCCCGCCTGAAGAACAGGGTGATGAAATAGCAAGGCAGGAGCCCGCCTGAAGAACAGGGTGATGAAATAGCAAGTTCGGAGCCCACCGGGAGAACAGAGTGAAGAAAATAAAAAGTCAAGCAACAAAGTGATGAAATAGCAAGTCAGGAGCCCGCCTGGAGAATAGGGTGAAGAAACAAAAGAGTCAATCAACAAAGTGAAGCAATTGAAAGCCAAGCAACAAAGGGAATGAAATTGCAAGTCAGGAGCCCGCCTGGAGAACAGGGTGATGAAAGTCGAGTCAAGAACCAACAGAAGCTGTATAGATAGGATTTTTGTAATTTCACTTATGTTTTTACTTGTAATTTTCATTTTGATGTAATAACAGAACCGCGGACCGGAACCTCGACGGAGCCTCACTCGACTCTCCAACTCGGTATAGTCCATCTCCGTCCAATCCTTGGAGATACTTATCACTTGATCCCTTCATAACTTGGGTGGGTAGGCTTTCCTAATTCAAGACCCGGTAGTCCTTCGTTCTCCTGTTCCTTTCTTTGAATAATGGTCGGGACAAAATTCTATCTCGCTGTCTACTTCTTTGCCTGAAAACACTTCATGTTGACATTCAAAGGGGGCATGATGTAGACACCTAATTTCGTCCCTCCGCAATATCATTTTTACCCATTTTTTACCTTATCCTACCGTGTACCCTCAATCATGTAATTATCCCTCCACAAATGACAAAAATCAAAACCAACTCTAAACAAATCTTATCCCAAAATCCCCACATAATCCCAATTGATAACAAATTAACAACCTTCCCAATTAAAAGTGGACACCTAACCCTTATCCCTCCAATTAAAAAACAACACCTACCTACCCTACTCTAACAAACTCTATCCCCACACCCTACCCCCTACCCGTAGACCCCACCTACCCTACCTCACCACTACCTACCCTCACAATATATTCCCACATACTCTCACAAGGAGAAAAAAAAAGAAAAAAGATCATCTTCTTGACAAAAAAGAGGAGCACTCTCTCTCTCTAACTCTATTCTCTCTCTCTTTCCATCTCTCTAGACTCTCACTCTCTCCCTTTATAGATCTCACCGGCGCCGGTACCGGCGCCGCTCTCTCTCTCCGTCAACGATCACTCCTTCTCTACTCTCTCTCCCTAAAACTAAAAAAAAAAAAAAAAAAAAAGAGAAAAATCCGGCCAGCGGTCAGATCCGGCCGACTCGCCACCGCCCGTCGCCGACGCTGACCAGACTTAACCCAACCTCCCAACCCGCGACCCGACTCCAAATCCAACGATTTCAACCCGACCGGACCAGATCTGACCAGTTCCGGCCGGATCAGTTAGCTCCGTTTCGGCAAAGTAGTCGGCGAGCCACCACCGCCGTCGCCGTCTCGCCGTCCAAAACCACGACCAACCCGCCACCGTCCGACCAACGACAGCGGCGATAGCGTCGGACATCTGCTGCCACCGTTTCTCTCCGTCACCGGAGCTCGATCTGTTTGGATTTTGGTTTCTTGTTGTCTTTGGTTGATTTTGGTTTCGTCTATTCCATGGTTCCACGTCGATAGTGAGTTTCAAGTTGACTTTATCGAATATCGTCGTTGTGAGTTTGGGTTTTCGTAGAATAAAATTTCATTCACGGGTTTTGGAGCTGTCCGGTTATTATTTTAATACCGAGTTTGATTTGTCCGTCGTGAGGTTCTACGATCGAGTTTTGGTCTTCGGATTTCCTTATTATCGACAAAACGTTCTATCGAGGTCCATTTCTTAACTCGTCTCTTATATATATATATATATGTGGTTGTTTGTTTTGATTGGTTGCGATGGCGAGTGTTGATTATAGTTTTGTTGAATTTTTGTTTATGTTGATGTTATGATTGTGATGCTTGGTTGTTTGGTTTTTGGTAGATTAAGGCATAAACTTGATCATGTTCAATGGATGGACGGAAAGAAAGTCGGGGGGTGGAATTGGAAAAATTAACAAAAGGATAAATTCGGTTTAATTTGATTTATTGTTGGTATGAATCGTGGCAGGATTATGTCTTTAGTCTAGAACGGATAAGCAAATGGTAGGTTCGGGTAGGCAAATTTAGGCATGGCAAATTGATGACATGTTTGAAATATGTGTCGGAATGGTTTTGTTTTATCGCATTTAATTCAATGTTGTAATTTGACCGGGGAATGCCCCGAAGTACCTGTATTGATTTCACCGGGGAATGCCCCGACGTATCATGTTGGCGGAAAATAATTGTGATGAAGGCCCGCGGCGTCGGGTAAGACATTGGAGCTTAGTCTAGATTTAGTTTAGACTATGATTTATATTTTTTGTATTTTTTTCTATTTTTCGGACTGTATAATTGGACTGGACTTTACATTTTTGGATTGTTTTGTTTTGTTTGATTATTTTTGCGTGCCTCTTGTGTGGTTTATACATTTCGTAATGCCAAAATAGTCGATACACTCCACCAAGCGACCGTGGTCGAACCACGGGATCGAGGGGTGCCTAACACCTTCCCCTCGGTCAACAGAATTCCTTAGCCGGAATCTCTGTGCGCAAACCGGTTTAAGAGTCAATTGGTTTCGAAAAAGGAATTTTCCAAAGGTGACTTGGCACACCGGATTATGCCAAGTGGCGACTCTGAATAAAAAATGCAAATAATCCTTTTTCCGAAACAAATTTTTATTTCTTGTCACTTAAATAATAAAACCCTTTCGAACTTCAAAAATGTATTCCAATGTTTTGGAGTACGCGTAAAAAAGGGGTGTGACATCTATAAATACTCGTTTTATGAGATGAATGAAAACAATCGTACAAAACCTAAATTCTACAATTGGGAATGAGTTTAGTCTTTGATACTGGAAATTGCGTCATTATGTCTCATGTAAGGAACGTTTTACCTTGGAACAAAAGAAGTTTGAAGAAGTTCCCATGCCTGATTTCATAAATAGACAGTCGGAGTAAATTTTACAAATCATAGTCACATGACTTATTTTCACCAAAGACACGTAATTATATTTTTTAATAGAAAAAGCATAGTAAAATTTTCACCCTACTAACAAAAAAAACAACAACCCAAAACCCATCAAAAAACTTCTTCCCCCGGTTCGTATTAGTTAGTGTTGTCATAATTTGACACACCTCTTAAGAAATTATGTGATCAAAATTAAGAAGAAATTTTATTAAATTATGCACCTATATTCAGGTGAAAGTCAAAACAATGAATTAAATTCTGCATCTATTCTTTATTCCTCTTGTCATGTTTTGACTTGACATATCTATTAAGAAAATAATAATTAGTGTCGTGATTTTATCATATTACCCCTATTAATTGATTTTTAGGGAGTAATTTTTCTTTTTGTGGACCTGGAAAAAATAAGATAATTTTTATGCGTTTAAATTACGTGTAAAACACATCAGAAATACTGTCTATAGATGAAAAATTAGGTCCAAAAATACGATAAAGAGTGACAAATTATAAGAAAACTTCTTTTGCATTTTTTTTCTGCTGATTATTGAAAATCTTGTCAATGAAAAACTTAGACTAGAGCATTTGAGCAAGATCAACATCACATGCTTTTAAGTACTTTTTGACTTATGTGATGTGGAACATGAGAACTTTGTAAGAATCCAATAACATTCTTATTTGACTTGATATTGTTCATTCTTTCAAGTATTCGACAATTTGGACATGGTAAAGCGCATTAGAAATCTAATGTGTGGTATTATTAATATCTTATTTGGTATATTTTTTAAATTTATGTGTAATTAATATTTGTATTAGTTATACATTTTATTTGATATTAAGGTGTGTATAATAATCTCTATCTCTATTATCTTAAAAGTGTGAAGGCCTTATAATTCACGTTTGAACTTTTTGCCCTTCATTAAAAGTCTTTGCTTTAGATAAAATTGTCATTTCACTATTTGTTTTTCCTATTTTTTAAAAGTTATTATTTAATTCAAGAAATTAGGAGTCCATAAATATATGGTAAGAGTTTAACTTATGATAAATTAGGAGTCTATAATTCTATTCTATTTTTAATTGGGCAACATATTGTTATTCATATACACCCATTACATGTCGGACTTCATATACTTTAATCACATGTTATATATACCCAATACAAGGCGGACGACTCCATATACTTCAACCGCTGCAAAAATATTGATAGGTTAGTAATATTTGTTTTCCTTTATTTTTATTTTGATTTATGTTTTTGTGTTTTATATAAAATAAATAATTTATTTGTTATAATTGAAATTATCTTAATCTAATCGCATGCATTTATACTACTCTATGATAACTCTCGAGGTAGGTATTATAATACATGTAACAGTTTTTGATGAATATGAAAGACGACATAATGCATAATACGTGTTTTGGGATATGAGATGTGTTATGTTTTACACGAATGAATAAATTAGAGTGCAGGCACTATAATACCTATAATACTGATAGATGTTGAGAGAGTGAGTCACATTCAATATCAATTTATGAGTAATTCATATTCAATATCAATTTATTATTTATAATATTTCAATATCTTTCTAACTATATATGTAGGTAGATTCAAGATTTAAATTTAATAAGTTTATTTTAAATTTTTTAGAGTATTAAATTCATTATACCTTTATGTTGTGTCATGGACAGAGCCCGAGAAATTATTGAGATTTTTCTCTAAACACAATCTTATCTATGATTATATGTCTGTAAATAATTTTTTTATGTTTTGTTCTTCGTAGGGTGAAAAGAACTTGCAGAAGTATCTTTTCATTTTGTGATGATATTATATTTAATTTTTGATATCTTGCTATAACAGATTTGTATGTTTGAGATATCTACTGGTATTTAGTTGTGATATGATTTCATGATCAAGCAAATATCTGTGGTCGAGAATTCAAGTTTTATATTAGATATTTTAGGATTGTTGTTTCACCTTTAATATGGATAAAAATAACACTGTAATTTTGCAATAACTAATTTTGAGATAAGTTATTCTGCAATTTCATTCCAATCAAACATACAAAAACTCATTCTAAAATTAATTTATATTAAAATAATTAGATGCCTATTTTTTATAGTAGTAAAATAATTATTTTTCCTTTTAAGTTAAGAAATTTTTAAGTTTGGAATTGAAATATATTATATAGGAAGAAGTCCAAATTATACTAAAAATAATTAATTTTCCATTTTTAATAGTAGGAGTATAATTAATTTTCAAGTGAAGAACTTTTTAAAATAGAGAATTGAAATATATGAAAATATTAGGAGAGTCGTGAATTTTATTGGTATTAGAAGAGTCAGAATTTTTCTAAATCTAGAATTGAAATATATGAAAATTATTAACGTTTTTTTTTTTTTACTTAATTAATAAAATTATAAACCATTAAATGGTCATAATCAATATATAATAAAAATAAGGCTCTTAAATCTAATATGAGAGCTTGTGCACGAACAACTCCTATTTCGTTTAGGTTGTACTCCCTTTTTGTTAAAAAAAAAAAATATTGAGTTCTAAAATGTATGGTAAGAGTTATTAAAAAATGTAGCTCCTTAAATCATTAATAAATTTTATAGCATTTACAATTAAGGAATCTTAGAATATATGATTAAGAAAAAATAGTATACAAAGTATTTACGAGAATTAACGTAGACTCCTAAAATAAGACACGTTAAATTTTAATATTGCATTAATGTTGATTGATCCTCTTCTATATTCTTCCTCTTCCTCTAATTATCTTCCTCCTCTTGCATGTATACGTGAATAATGATAGATTTTTTTTTTTCCGATTTTTTTTGTGATTGATTCTTGTGAGTTTAGTTTTTAAGTGAGTAGAGTCCTACGTGACATAATATTTTCATATTTTCATGCTTAAATTGTTAGTATCATACATATACAACCTTGAATAATGATTATTAGTATAATGAATTGGGATAGAGGCTATTACAAAGAGAATTGTGCTACTCATATGCAACAAAGTTGAAAAAAAGATCCTTAGTGTTGATTGATCTTTTGTATCAAAGGTTTGAATAGAGATAGCAACAATCTTTGACACCGCAACAGAAACACCAATCATGGGCTATGAAGTAGTTAGTGACAAACGCTACAAATCTTTTTTATTTTAGGTTCATAAGTCTAATATAAAATCAAAATCTGAGAAATCTTCAAGGTATGCTTCTCAAATCTCGCTACTATTTCTCTTTCTCAGCTATTAATATATATTTCTTTGCGAATATCTTTGTGGTCGTTGCATTATAGTGGACACTGACATTAATTATGTGAATAGAATGTCATTTATTTTAAATTTTGATATGTGATTTTCAGTTAATATCATTGTATTCTTTTTGGTACGTTTTTTTCTCATTGTTACATATTTGACACTGACATTTTTATTCACTAATTCGATTATTTTTACATCCTAAATAGCAGATAAAATAGTTTTGGGTTGATAAATACAAAGAAGATTCTCCGCTTGTGTTTTGAAGTTGTGGCGGTTCTGAGTTTCAAATTGAATTCTCTATCGATGATACAATCAATTCAGAGGTTTTGTGATGAAAGAGACTGGAAAAAAATCACCAAAGAACTAGTTGTATTGTATATGAAAGTATCGTAGATTTATCATGAAACTTTACAGATCATCATCTTAAAGAGACCTTTAGCCGATTTGAAAAAAATCACTTTTCAGGTTTGCACTTTTTCATAATTCAATTTTCCTATCAGCTTTCCATTTTCGAATTGTCGTTAGTTGAAAGTTACAGGTGGAGCGAAGATCTGTTGAGTCGAGAGTTGAAAAGTTTAATAATCGTACCATGTTAGATCAGAATATGTAGGAGTGGCTCCTTAAATGAGAAAATTGCATGTTTGCAGAATAAACACATATATTTGTAATTGCACAACTTGCTTGCAAATTACAACTACTATTTCTTTAACTTTTATTCAAGATTTTATATTTTAATATTATATATTTTGAATAATGGTTAATCGTGCATGTATCGTGGTATATGTTATTTGTAGATGGCATAGTATTAACTGATGAGATATGCGACAAATTAATGATAGATTGAAAAATTTATCAATCCTAATAGAAGTCTATGATAGATTGCAATGTGGGAAGATACAGATTCAAAAGTTCGGAAAGAAAGTTGATAGAATTTCATGATGTCGGTGAGGGATAACCAAGATTTGCCGGAGAAATGAGAAGTTGCTACTAGTTTAGGAATACGTACATATTTTGGCAGTAAGGACTTTAGAGATTAATTTTGTTATGAATGATTCGGGAGTTCAAGATGTGAAAAATTTCAGTCATGAAATCCATGATAAAATATTTACGTGAAATTTGATAAAAAAAATGAATGATCCGGATGTTCAACGCCTAAAAATGCTCTTTTGTTCGGTAGAGAAATTTTTGGATATAATTATAATATAATTATAACTAATACGTCAATATCCTTATTTGAAACATTCAAAATTTCAGAAATATTTAATTTTTTAACAACTTATATCTTTTTCTTTGATGTTTATAATATGTGTGAAGATCCTTAAAAAAGTTATTTGAACTTTTTGCCCTTTATTAAAAGACTCTTCTTTAGATAAAACTGTCTTTTCACTATATTTTTTAATTTACTATTTTTTTTTTTATTATATTAACTAGACTTCCTAAAATATATGAGACTCCTAAAATATATGATAGGAGAATTAATTAATATTTTCCTTTCTATTAGACTTCCTAAAATATATGATAGGAGAATTAATTAATATTTTCCTTTCTACTGTTCAATTAGAAAAATACTCCTAAAATAGGACTCTATTAAGGAAATACTTTTATAAATATTGAGATGTACATTAAACTATATATGTTTTATAATTCAAAGTTTGCTATCACTTTTTACATAATAACTAATTAAACCTGTCAAACGGGCCGGGCCGAACCGGCCCGAACCGGCCCTACATATCAAACCGGACCGGTTTGACCCGGCCCGGTAAGCCCTAGGGCTTTAGGGTTCCGGGTTCCGGTCCGGTTTTTTTTTTAAACTGGGCCCGGTTAACCCGGCCCGGACCAACCCGGTCCAGGCCCGCCGGTTAACCGGCCCGGAACCGGCCCGGAATTAAAAAAAAAAAAAAAAAAAAAAAAATTATTGGGCCAAACTAGCCGTTGGCCCAACGGCTATATTACCGTTTTTGGGTCCAAACGGCTAGTTTGGGCCCATTAACTTAAAAAAAAAATATTTTTTAATCCCCAAAATAAATCTATAAATACCCTACAACTTCAAATCATTTCTCACACAATTTTTCACTCTCTCAAATCTCATTCTCTCTCAAATCTCATTCTCTCTCAAATCTCAATTCTCAATTCTCAAATATTCAATATATTTAATTTCTTAAAGTGTTCAATTTAAATTTTTAATTTTTCGTTTACAAAGTACGAGCGGAAGTTTCTAAAGTCGCAATCTTCGGATACTTCCAAAATTTGGTATTGTCGTTCCATCTCTTACGTTTAATTTTTATTTATTGTATTAATTGTTTAATATTTAATTTTATTATATTTGTGTATTTTGAATATTTTTAGTTTAATTTAATTTATATTATGGATAAATTAAAAAACCTCGCTACTAAAGGTGTTAGAAATTTTTGTCCCGGAAGCGGTAGTGGTAGTAAAAAGCGAATTACTAGCGGTAGAGGTAGTTCAAGTAATAGATATACCCGTGTGACTTCGCCTCCGGTACCGCTTGGTACACCTTTTGAGGAAGAAATAGGTGTAGGTGCTCACGATATGGATTATGTAGAATTTCAGGAAAATTACGGTATAGAAGAAGAAAATGAAGTAGATGCAGTTAATGTAGACGAAGATGATGAAAATATTGCTGAAACACCCGCAGTAGGACATGCTAACGTTAGATCTGAATCAGTTAATCTCCCTTCCCGTCCTCCCAGTGCCCCAAAACCCCGTAAAAGAACTAGTATTGCATGACAATTTTTTGAACGTATATCAGATATTGAGGTGCAGTGCAATATTTGTCAACAAAAATATAAGCATAGAAGTGGCGGTAAGCAAGGGGGTACGGGTACGTTAATGAGACATATAGCTGAAGATCACACTAGAGAGTTGAATATTGCAAAAGGTGGTGGGGATGTTGGTGGGTCAACGCAAACTAGAATGGACCCAACAACCGGTCAAGTAGCGAAAAAGTATAATAAATTGAGGGACAGAGAAGAAATAGCTAAAATGGTAGCTGTGGGTTGTTTGCCTTTTAGTTTTCCTTCTTCTGATGCCTTTATTCGTTATATACAAGCAATTTATAATCCTATGTTTAATGGTATTCCTAGAACTACTTGTCGGTCTGATATTTTTAGACTCCATTCACAATATTGTTTTTATTTATCAACATTCTTAAAAAATATTCAATGTAGATTGTCCCTAACTTCCGATCTTGGTCGTGCTGTAAATAAAAATGATTATTTAACCGTTACTTGTCATTGGATGGATAGTAATTTCATAATGCAAAAACGTATTCTTGCTTTTTTATATGATGAAGATCGGAAACATACTGGACAATTTATTGCTGATTCTATTATTAAAATTGCCGGATATTATGGTATAGAAAATAAAATTTTATGTATTGCTTTTGATAATGCTTCTAACAACAAGACTGCTATAACAAAAATAAAATCTACGCTATCTCCGCCCTTTCCTGAAATTTTTCATGTTAAGTGTGCATGTCATATATATAATTTAATTGTAAAAGATGGTCTTGACTTTTTTGAGGTTTATATTGAAAAAATTCGTCTTGCTGTTGGTTTTATTCAAGGAAATAATCGTAGATCTAGAATTAAAGAATTTAAAGTTAAATGTCAAGAAAATGGACTTGCACCGATTTTGATGCCTGAGGAAATTGATATTAGATGGAATTCTACGTATGAATTTTTAAAAACTTGTTATAAATATAGAATTCCTATTACACTAGCTTTTAACCAACATTGTGGTTCATTTGCTGATTCTGCTGATTGCATGCTACATAATTCTGATTGGGTTATAATTAATGATCTTGTTAAGTTCTTAGAAAAATTTTATGTAGCTACGGTTGAATTTTCCGGTGCATATTATCCTACTGTTTGTAATATTTTGGCATATATAGCCGATATTTCTGGTTTGCTCCGACAATATAAAGATAAAGAAGGTTATAAAGAAGCTGTTGGCGCTATGTTTACGAAATTTAAAAAATATTTTTTCCCGATTCCCCCTATTTACTTGGTTGCTGCTATGTTAAATCCGTGCATGAAATATAATCATATGTGTCACTTTAGTACTCTTATTTATACTAACTTAGAAATAAATACTAACCATGATTCTGAACAAATACAACCTGATTTGTGGACGGCTACGGCTGATGCAAAAGATTATATAGAAAAATTATATAATCACTATGCTGATTTATTTGATTCAGCCGTACCTACAAATATCACTCCAACTGTCGCTCCTCATCCTCCCGAGGAGCCATCAGCTTCTAAAAGGCCGGCACATAGTGGTTTTCCTGATTCGTTTTATGATTTAACTTGTTGGAACAGTGTGGATGAGAGAGCTTACACATCAACTTATCGGGAAGAGCTAAAATATTATCTGCGGACGCCACCAGAGGATCGCAGACGACGGATCAACACGCTGGATTGGTGGAGGAATAATGAATCACAATATCCTGTACTTTCAAGATTAGCCAGAGATATCTTGAATGTTCCTATGTCAACCGTTGCATCAGAGAGCGCCTTCAGTCAGGGACGACAGCAGCTTGGAGACAACCGACACTCATTGGGAAGCAACGCAATGAATGTTTTAGTTTGCCTTAGAGATTGGATTAGAGCAGAAAGAAGAAACCAAGGAATGGAACCAGAGCCCAACGACGACCTCAAACTTGAAGAAATTATGACTTCACGGGAGAACTCAGCAGAATCAAGTCCAATGCAGGGTTTTTCCCCCGTTGACTTCGACTACCCTATGCAAGTTCCAATTAATATTAACATGAATGAGTTGGAAAAAATGATGCATAATTTATAGATTTTTCATTCATGTAAATTATAAATTTTGGATCATTTTGCAATCAATAAAATTCCACAAATTCATTCACTCCTTAGTCGTTGTTTTTTATTTTTTTTTATTTAACGATTTATAATTTTAATATCTTCTATACAAGTGTATATTTAATGTATACATGTGTATATGTTTATATATCTTATATAGAAGTGTATATTTAATGTATACAGGTGTATATATCTTCTATAGAAGTGTATATTTAATGTATACATTGTGTATATAGCGTATATAGTGTATATATGTGAATAGATCTTCTATAGACATGTATATTTAGCGTATACATGTGTATATGTTTTATAAATTAGTATATAACTATACAAATATATATTGTAATGTATATATATTGTAGTATATCTCATTTAAAGTATTACATATACATAGAATAGAGTGTATGAATGTTAATAGATCTTCTATAGACGTGTATATTTAACGTATATATGTGTATATATTTTATAAATTAGAATATAACTATACAAATATATATTGTAATGTATATATATTGTAGTATATCTCATTTAAAGTATTACCTATACATAAGAATAGAGTGTATATATGTGAATAGATCTTCTATAGACATGTATATTTAACGTATACATGTGTATATGTTTTATAAATTAGTATATAACTATACAAATATATATTGTAATGTATATATATTGTAGTATATCTCATTTAAAGTATTACATATACATAGAATAGAGTGTATGAATGTTAATAGATCTTCTATAGACGTGTATATTTAACGTATATATGTGTATATATTTTATAAATTAGAATATAACTATACAAATATATATTGTAATGTATATATATTGTAGTATATCTCATTTAAAGTATTACCTATACATAGAATAGAGTGTATATATGTGAATAGATCTTCTATAGACATGTATATTTAACGTATACATGTGTATATGTTTTATAAATTAGTATATAACTATACAAATATATATTGTAATGTATATATATTGTAGTATATCTCATTTAAAGTATTACATATACATAGAATAGAGTGTATGAATGTTAATAGATCTTCTATAGACGTGTATATTTAACGTATAGTCGTTGTTTTTTATTTTTTTTTATTTAACGATTTATAATTTTAATATCTTCTATACAAGTGTATATTTAATGTATACACGTGTATATATCTTCTATAAAAATGTATATTTAATGTATATATTATGTATATAGCGTATATAGTGTATATTTGACCGGTTTTTAACCGGGTTTGACCGGGTTTGACCGGGTTTTAGTGGGTTTGACCGGATTGGGTTAAGTGGGCCGGTTCCGGGTGGGTTTTAATATTTTTACTGTGCAGCCCGGCCCGGCCCGGACCGGTTAAGGCCAAACCCGGCCTGTAACCGGCCCGGAAACCGGTAAGAATGAGAGGGCCGGTTCCGGGTTGAACCGGCCCGGCCCGTTAGACAGTCTTATAACTAATACAATATACATGGAAGAGAACAAGATTATTGCCGGCATTGGTAAATTTGTACATTTCTGATGAAACTATCTTGAAATTTTGACAAGAGTTCCAGTGAAGTCTTTAATGCATTAGGTGTGTATCTAAATATTTTTTTCTCTTATAACGGAATCTTCATTCATGGAAGCACGTCAAAACAACATTTTTTTCTTCATAAACTACAACCCACATCAATAATATTTACCTCTTCGATTTTGATCCCACCACCAAGAAACATAACGTATTAATGGGGTACATTTACGCTGGAAAAATGACTCTTATTAATAATTAGTTGGATCAAAATCAAAGCTTTGTGATCACTATTATATTGTTTTTATATAGTTTACAGGTCGTAGATGAATGACGGTTGACTTTGAAGAATTTTTTGTGTAAAGGTTAGGTTTAATTGTACTGTTGTGATATCTTTATTATCTTATTGTTTTATTTTAATTTACAGATGCTAGATGAATGTGGGTCAGCTTTGAAATTTTTTTTTTAGGTAAAGGTTAGGTTTAATTGTATTATCTTAATATTTCTATTAGCTTGTTATTTTGTGGTAGTTTACAATTCGTAGATGAATCTCGATCGGCTTTGACAAATTTTTGTGTGTAAAATTTAAGTTTAATTGTATTATTTTGATATCACTTTTATCGTATTATTTTGAAAGGTTAAGTTTAGTTGTATTATTTTGATATCTCTATTATCGTATTATTTTGTTAATGTTTACAGGTGGTACACGATATTTTTCATAAATATGGTTCGGGCACGTGATGAGGAAGGATTTTGATGCTCCAGTGCGGAGGTGTGAGACACTGACTATGGATGATTTTAGGTGGGGTAGAGGTAGGCCGAAGAAATATTTGAGGGGGGTGATTAGGCATGATATGGAAAAGTTACAGCTTACGGAGGACATGACCCTTGATAGGAAGGTGTGGAGGATATGGATTAGGGTAGATGGTTAGGGGTGAGAGGGCGTCGGTCGCAGTAGGGGGCAGTTCCTTATTTGTTTCTGAAGTTTCTTGTGTCGATCGACTTTTAAAAATATTTTTTTGTAAATGTTAGGTTTAATAAATAAATTCTCCATCTTTACATACTCAAAGGATATTAAATTTAATTATTATATTCATCTTTATTATTTAAATAAATATCTTATTTAGTGTAATGTTTAAAATTATTAAAGTGAGTACACGTGCAAAACGCGTACATCTAAACTAGTTACATAGAAATTCCTGACATTAGTAATGCAATGGATTCTAATATATATCTAGTGTTAGGGGCAAGTTGGCCATAAAGGACATTTTTGAAAACTATTTAGCAATTTAGTCAAAAGTTCTAAAAAATTTGCCATATACCCTATTTTATCCACACCACCACAAGCTTCTCCAACTCAACAAATTAACCCACAAGTTTTGTAATACTACACTTTAACCCAATATTTTTAACTTAACAAATTCATCCACAAGTTTCTAATAATACACTTCAATCCACTCCATCATCCACCATTATAAAATATCTAGATTTTCAAAAATATTTTTTTAAAAAATCCAAAAGCTAAAAATAGAAGGTGGTTCTTTCCGTCCAAAAAAAGCTCCGATTCCGTCGTCCTTTCCGGCGTTATTTTTCGGCGATCAACTCTAAATCAGTCCACAAACATCATAAGCTTGTCCATTGCATCCATTTTACCCCATTTGTTTGTTATCTTCTCAAACACATTTTTCACCATTGTTAAAAAGCTTTAAATCAGTCATATCAATCAGAAACTCTTTAGAAAGTACATTACAATAGCTCAGGCGACTCCAAGTTCATTTCTCTATTCCATAAACCCAACGATTGTTGATTAGAAGAATTATTTACAATTTTAAATTTTTGTACGGATATCTGCGCAGTCATCAACCCGTTGTCGCGCCCCATTTTCCTCGCGGAAAGCGAAATTCGACGTGACCACTTTTTTTGGGATTGTTTTGGAGGTAGAGTGTGAAGAATCGCCACCTAACGAATTAAGGTGCGTTAGGGCACCGGTCTAGGCTAATACAAACCTATTTTGTCATTTAGTCTTAGTTCACCAGAAATTCGGGTAAAGGTTCAAATTACCTCGAAAGAAAGGTGTTAGGCATCTTTCGAGGTCCACAAAGGTGGCTCCCGACCGAATTCGTACTTTATGTGGGGATTCTATTTGATAAGCAAAAATCGACTTATTTTTATTAACTTAATAATAACTAAGTGGTTTAATAGAGAACACTTTCAACTAGTTTACACATGCAAATAAAAAAATACAAGAGACACGAGACTGACCTTTTGCGACATGCAAATAATAAACGAATATATCATAATTCTTGTAATTTTCATCTTCCCCGGATTACGGACTCTAGCAAGCTCCTTTTCGTTTTAGCATGAGGACAAAATTGGAGGATGATCATAAACTATAAATCGTACTTACATCAAAGTAAGGAGAAACTACAAATAATGCAAAACTTGTTAGTAATATATGTGTCACCTCAATTTGGTGACAAATTAATGTAAGGGATTAAAAAAGTAAGTAATTCAGTAATATATACATAAAGTAAAAAGGATAAGAGAGAATGTGAGTGGGACCAGGTTTGACAAGGCTGAAACGGGCTCAATACGACATTACTCCCTCTATTTCAATTTCTATATTGACTCTCTTAAACGCCTTAAGACAAGACGAAAGAAATTCTTAAAGAAACTTATTTAAGATTACGAAATAAAAATATTTTTTTATATTTAGAAGTCATGTGAAGCAAAAAATATGTAGGCGTAATGTATAAATTGTATCAAAGCGTGTTTCTATAGTAGTAAAGGTTGTCAAGTCTTTGAGACATTTAAAATAGTGACATGAAATAAGAAAAAAAAAGAAGAAAAGGAGTAACGAGGTGCTTTATTTTTAATAAAGCTATGTATACGCTTCATACAAGAAGTCGGTTATAGCCTGTCTTTGTCATCATATCCCAAACATACCTGGTCCCCACTTGTGGGCGACCGTTCCACCTAAGCTCTGCTTTGCTCGTTGGCTCCTCCACTTAGCCATAGTTGAACTCCGAGCAATGTCATTCCGTTGTAGCGTACATAAAAAAATAAAATAGGGAGAGTATGTCTGTTCTTAATGTTTAACTAATCGAAAGAAAAACTATAACTATAAAGTGATAAAAGATGCTTGATTAAAGTGTGCAAATAAGACAGAAAAGAGTTTTATGGTTCCTTTCTTTTCACTCGATAACAGTTAAGGAAATAAATTTGTCAATCACCTCGCTCTTCTCGCAATTGATTAAATTATTTCGGTTTCAAATATGTCTAGGTCTGCTGTGATATGGCCTAGCAAGTTAAAGTCCCATAACCCTTGCCAATTAGAGATAAGAAAATCGTAACCCAACCTATCTAACTTAAAATCCAAACTGTGCGATAAGGAACATGAAGCCAAACTATAACCGGGAACGATCAAAATACTATAGCCGCCTTAACTTAATTGACACAATGACATTAATTAAAATATTAACTTGGACCTTAACATTTCAAATAAGCATAAATTTAGACAAACAAATTAACAAGTAACAGTTGTAAAATGAAACAAAATAAAGTAACTAGCAGAAACAAAAGAAAACGAACATGCATATTACGAAATGACAATTCAAATGAGAAAAGATTGAACCTTTTTGATGGGAACTTCCATGCATTTATATCAAGAACCTTTAGTTTTCCCTCATCATAAAATACAATCAAATTCAATGCCTCAAAATCGACCAAAAATAGCACCATGACCGGAGAGTGGAAACCTTGGACTCAAACCTTTGAACCCGACTTGGCAAATATGGATAACGGTGGTGCTCATGGCAGCTTTCCGATGGCTTACCAGTAAATACCTACTTTACCATATATTATGTATGTCTATTTATGGAAAAGTTACAAACCCCAAGGTTAGTTTTTCCCTATAAATAAAGAGGTTTTGCTTCATTGTAATTCATCCGTCAAGAGAAATAACAATTACTCTCTTTTCTCTCTATTTTTCTTCTACTTTGTTTTATATTTTATTATTTCATAACACGTTATCAGCACGAGACTCTGCCAAACAAGGTGAGATTATAAATCTGAAGGATTTCAAGGTTAGTAATTCTTTATGTTATCTTTCTTTTGCTACTACTAATATAATTATTATTGGATTTGAGGAAAAATAATTGGTTTGGAACCATTTATATTTTAAATTTATTCCTCAAAAACAATATTATCAAAAAGAATGATAACATGTTGGGTTCAAGTCCCATCGATTCATGCCTAAGACGCCTTTATATGGATAAGATGTTGAGTTTGAATCTCAATACACCATATTGATGATATTATGATGGCTATGACAAAATAATGGGTGTTTAATAAAAGGTCATGAAACATATTCCATTAATATGCTCTATTCCATAAAGTGAATATGGTAGCATAAATGTGAAAGTTGACAACTTGCTTCATTGTTGAAAGAAGACAAGTGATTAAATGCACGAATATAAGCGTGGAGAGACAATATGATAATAATCATCAAAAGTGATAATATTTTTACATGCTTATTATGATTATAAGATATGCTAGAGAAAAATTCTCTACATCATATGTATGCCTCAATTTGCTCCTAAAGTAGCAATATGATGAAAGAGGTTATAAGATATATAAGCTATCATAATTTGATAGGCTTAAAACACGATTATATTTCATTCTTGGGGAATGAGAATTTTGATTATTATAAGCACAGATTCATTCCCTGGGGTGAATGTGATAATATTTAGTGAAGCTTATTAATATAAACGTGTACTTGATTGTGATGGTATGACAACTCACCTCCGAAAGAGGCTGAATAGCTGAGATGAGTTATTTTGAAATCTACTTCTGAAGTAGTAAATCTGAAATTTATTCATATAATAGTAAATCTGAAATTTACTAAAGCAAAAACACATGTCATGGTAAACTTGGAGTTTACTAGAATAAAAGTTCATAAATTGATATGAACGATTGTGACATCACGAAGATGTGCATGTATTGAAAAACTAGAAGATTCTTCAAGAATTGTTTATGTCGTTTGCTTTCATGATAAGTTGGTTGGACCAACTAATATTGGGATTGGATCACTTCAAATCTGAAAATTATAAAAGGTGAATAAGGGCCCGTTCATCTATCATGTGATATGTTGAAAAGATACATCAATAAGATGATCACATGTGCATTCATGGTCAACCTACGTTTGACATTCATAAAGTTACTTGTTCAATATAAATTGAGCATAATTTTTAGATTGTGTAATCAAGATAATTCATCTTGATGATGATGGTTTAGCATTGAATGCCTTCCATAAATAGTTGAACCATTACTAATGAGAACAAAGTTTCATGTATTGATATGAAGTATGATATGTTGCATACAATAACACTTGTATGCATTAGACCAATATATTATGATTATTTCTTTCCTCTCAATTGATTCAAGGTTAGGAACCAACTATTTCATCTAACAATTTTGATGTGCGGTATACAATTAATAAATATACCATGATGCACAAAGATGTATTCCTCAAAAGAAGATGAAGGATATATGTTAGTTATCCTAACATAAGGAGGAGATTACAATCATCTACGAAATATGTTAGGAATTATCATCAGATCCTCATTCAAAAGATAATTCAAGTCATATGCCGGATGCATTTACTGACTCAAATTTAATCTCATATCTAAGATGCAAGTGCTTCTATTTTGCATTTTAAAAGGACAAAATCTATGCATGCATTAAGCATGGTAGACTAATCGGTTCCAAATGAAATAATCCTCGAAAAGGATTAGGAGCAAATAATCATAATAAGAAGGCAATGTGCACTTGAAGAGCCTACGATATAACACTTCATGAAACCGATGAAAGGTTCAGGTACCTGAAAATAATGAAATGATGAGATCTCAAAATGTTATGTCACACCGTGAACCGATAAGAAATGATATATCATCAATATATTTGATACAATATTTGCGCAATATTGTGAGAGACTAGAGGATCCAGATTTTACATTTATTTAAGCATGCTGATGTAGAAACATTTATCAAGTGACATGAAAAGATGCATCTTGGTAAGTGTAAAACTTATTTGATTTACAGTTCAGACACTTGAAGACGTCACATATGAAATGTTGAATATTGTCACATAACAAAATTTAAATGAACACTTTCTAAGGATTCAAAATGTTTGAAGCATATAAAAGTTTCTGGGAAACTTATTTAGAATCCTTATATTGTATAAGCTTATAGCTTGAAAATTATTGGAACTCTTGGAGAGTTTTCAAAAGCAATAGATTGCTATATCCTAGTGCAAGTGGTGCACTAGTGTATTTTGCAAATACTACAAGGCCTGATATAGCCTTTTCAGTCAATTTGTTAAGCTAGACATATTTCTGCTCCTACTAGGAGACATCAAAATGAGATAAAATACATGAGTTTATTTTATTCTAAAGATTGTAGTCCCGATCTTATTGGTCATGCTGATATTGGGTATTTATTTGACCCGCATAAATCTCGGTCTCAAGCCTGCAATGTGTTCACATGTGGGGATACTGTCATATCTTGGAGATATACAAAGCAGTGCATCTAGCCACTTCATTGAACCATGATGAGATAATATCTATTCAAGAAGCTAGCCGAGAATGTGTATGATTGAGGTCCATGATATATCTCATTCGAGAAAAATGTGGTTTGAAATATGATAATATACCCACAGTTTTATACAGAGATAATGCAGCATACATAACACATCTTAAGGAAGGATTCATAAAAGGAGATAGAACGAAGCACATGCTATCAAAGCTTTTTTGAATATATGAGCTACAAAGGAATTGTGATATTAACGTGCAACAGATTCGTTCAAGTGACAATGTGGCTGATTTATTCACCAAGTCTCCTCCAATTGCAACTTTCAAGAAGATGGTGCACAAGATCGGGATGCAAAGGTTCAAGGATGTTCTCATTTGGGGCAGCAAATACGCGTTGTACTCTTTTTCCCTTTCAAGGTTTTGTCCCACTGGGTTTTCCTTGTAAGGTTTTTTAATGAGGCAGCCTATATGCGTATTGTTAGAGATGTGTACTCTTTTTCCTTCACTAAATTTTTTTCCCACTGGATTTTTTCTAGTAAGGTTTTAACGAGGCACATTATCTATCAATTAGACATTCAAGGGGGAGTATTATAAATATACCATATATAGTGAATGTCTACTTTATCTTATATAGTAAATACCTACTTTACCATATATTGTGTATATGTCTATTTATGAAAAAGTTACAAACTTCAAGGTTAGTTTTCTCCTATAAATAAAGAGGTTTTGCTTCATTGTAATTCATCCCTCAAGAGAAATAACAATTACTCTCTTTTCTTTCTATTTTTCTTCTTCTTTGTTTTATATTTCATTATTTCATAACATACCCAAATATTGTCAAGTCATGGAGAATCAAAACCGTCCAAGCCAAACATGGTAAAGAATAGGAAGAAACATTGGAGTAGTGGAAAATGGGAAAGGAAAGAAAAGATCTTGATTTGATTATTGAGAGAATATTATTCCTAACTTAAGAAACAGGGAAATAATTAAAGAAAGAAATTGAGAATTTTAAGAGAAAAATAAAAAATTGAAAGATTAATAAAAGAGGAGAGGGAGAACGTTGGGAGGAAATGTGAATGGCAAAAAAATATATATATTCATCATTTGCCTAAGTAAAAGAAAAGATCTTATAATTTAAGACATGGAACACTAATTTTTTTTTTTTTTACCAAAAACGTTAGGTGACATAAGAATTTTGAATGAAAAAGATTTTATGAGGTATGTAGCATGGTAAAATTTAAAATTTGACATCATATAGTATTAGTATTTTATTAGAGAAAAATCTTGAAAGAATGATGGTCATTTTATTCACAATCAATTTAAAATATTAGTAAGTAATAAAATAATAATTAAAAACTAGACAATGTATTTGTAAATTATGAGTGTGCATATTTACGAAAAATAATTTAATAAATATAAATAAAAATATGTAAAATATCATATTTCAATTAATAATTTGTAAAAAATGATACTCAAAAGTAATAAGATAATTTGTGAATTTTTTAAGTCATGAATGTGACATGTCAATATGTAAAAAATATTAATAATTGAAATTAAATAAAATTGATAAAATAGCATCCTAAAAAGAGTATCGGGCGGTCAAAATTGGGTGTCAACACCCGTCATCGTCAGTCATCGACCATGCATAGTTCCCGGCATAGACCCTAAGCGTAATCTACTGTCAACCAAAGCTTAATTCTAGGATGTCTGTTGCAGAATTTTTCTGGTTTCAGGTGATTTCATGGGAGAATGGGTGGATACTCCCAAATGTTGGAAATTGAGATCTTTTACCAAGGTGACACTGCCCATTGCTGTTCGCCGCAACAGTTCATACGATGAATTGGTTGCAAGCGTAATGCAGAGCGGGGATCTAGATTGCATGTCGAGCAACGTGGTGATTAGTTATCTAATGCATTCGAGGGAAAATGTGAATCCTACGATCATAAATAATGATGCACGTGTGTTCCTCTACATGATGGATGTTGATGCAGATGGCTTTAGGCCTATTTTAAGGTCAAATGTAGTTGAGAGGTCCTTCGAAGGATCGATGAATTCATTACCATCCCCACCTCGGTGTCCGATAATCGACGATGATTTGAATGATTACGAGAGCGATGGCGATCATACCATGGATATGGAATATGATTGTATGCATATGGAGGATGTCTCATCGGACTCGCAAGATGCGGAAGAAGACTATGGAACGAGATCACAACCAGGACATTCCTTCTCCGACGGAACCAATTGTTATCATGATCAAATATTTTTCGACAAGAAATAACTCAAAATGCTACTAGATGGAGCAGCGATGTGGCAGTCTTTTGATTATCGTATGGAGAAGAGCTACACCAAATTGTTGAAGGCGAAATGCGTATTTTCTGGTTGTGGCTGGTTGTTGCGGGCAAGAAAGTATGAAACCTCGAACAGATTTCACATATACAAGTATGTCGGGGTGTACACGTGCGGTGTTGAACACGCCACCCGCAAGCAGAAGAAAATCTCATCCGAATTAATAGCTTCACTATGCGTAAATCATTTTCGGGATGGTAAGTGTCCAAGCATAAGAGAAATTCAAAAGATTGTGTTAAAGGAGTTGCATTGCCATGCAAGCTACTGGATGTGTTGAAAAAGAAGTGTAATTATGAAGAACATCATTCGCGGGACACCGGAGCACGGATATGCTTGCTTGCCGGCTTTTCCCCACATGGTGAAGTTGTTGAATCCAGGGTCTTCCTACTCTATCATGGTAAACCATATTAATGGATCGTTCAAGTCCAAAGGGAGGAATAGGTGTTCAATATGCAAGAAATCTGGGCAATTAAGAACCACGTGTAGAATGGTCAACAAATCATAGATAGGCTTTTTCTTTCTTCAGTTGTAAAGTTACTGTTTTGGGGTATAAATATGCATTTTAGTAGAATTTAACGTTCAGTTGTTATCAACTTAAAACTTTGTCTACGGTAGACTACATACATTCTACGGTATATCTTTCACACGGTCTATTAAATAATGTATATTGGTTATATGATTACTCATCAAACACGTTATGTGGGTATTTATACCGCCATATCTCTCTAATAGATACGTTGAATCATTTTTTCTTGTTCCCATTTAATTAAAAGCTGCAAACACGTCTGTTCTCAAGAAAAACCACTGGTATACGCAAATCAAGCGTTTTCTATTCCCACACGCATCGACTGACATTGGTTGGATATATGAAAGGAAGCCATCTATAGGTCTATAAGTACATGCCCTATTTCTACGTAACCCTTTACTTGTCCCTTAACCCAAAACATCAGAAACCCTCTTCTTCTTCCTCAAAACTTAAATTATGCCTGGTCACAGAATCCCCCTTTGTCCAATCAGACGAGTTACCCCTTGTCACTATGATTTTCTTATGCTTCGAAATGATTTTGATTGACTTTTCTACGGCCTGGGAGAAGACCACCGTTACTTGGAACGTGAGCTCCGACGAATTGCTCGTTTCCTCCGAGCAATTCTGGAGTATCTTGGAATGGACGGCAACTACTACATCACTCCCATCATCCCCATAATTTAGTTTACTTTTTCATTTTGTTTATGTTGTTAAGTTTTTTTGATTTGTTCATTGCTGAACAAGCTTTCTTAGTATAGGATTTTGTTTGAAGAAAGCTTCTTCTATTTTTTCCTTTTTGCTGTAAATTTTATTATGTAATGCAAGGAACAAGTTTAATATAAGTATGTTGTTTCATTTTGAACATTATGTTTACCATTTTTGTTGTGATCCCTTTTTTTTATGTGGCGGTTATTCTTCTGTACAGACACATATTTCAAATATGTATGCCTTGTTCAATTAACAGTGCTGTAGTTTGACTTGATTAATTTCAAGTTGCTATAAAAAGTGATATATAGTCTATCATCAATCGTATACTCCGTCTTTCCTCAACTGGGAATGGTAGTTGATCGTAGACCATGTGAGTCAATGCGTCACCGGTTAAATTAAAACAGATAATAACATATTTTGGGGCTAGTGGAACAAAATAATTAAATTAAAAATGATTTAAATAGATAATAACATATTTTGGGGTTGGTGAAACAAAGTAATTAAATTAAAAATAATTTAAACAGATAATAACATATTTTGAGGCTGGTGGGACAGATAATTAAATTAAAAATAATTTAAACAGATAATAACATATTTTGGGGCAAGTGCAACAAAATAATTAAATTAAAAATGATTTAAACAGATAATCACATGTTTTGGGGATGATGGAATAAAATAATTAAATTAAAAATAATTTAAATAGATAATCACATGTTTTGGGGCTGGTGGAAGAAAATAATTAAATTAAAAATAATTTAAATAGATAATCTTGAAGGTCCATCGATTAGTTTTGTCTATAGATTGGTGGTGACACTTAATAGACCATCGTAGATCATGACTTATGTCAGCCATCGATTAGTCTGGTCTATCATAGACTTACACCTTCAGAAGTGCATCGATTGATATCATATTTATGCGTAGACCACGTTGATCTATGTACACTATTATAGATCGTCACTTGGATGTAGTTAAAAAATAAATAAATAAATTAAAAATAAATATAGTGTTGATTTCTACACATGTGAATGAGTGTAAACAAGACACATAATCATATTAGAGCGTGTACAAATTAGGGGGGTGAATTAAGGAGTGTGTGGGTGGGTAGTGATTGAATGTTCAATATCCTAAGAGTACTGTTTGTCAAAGCATAAGTATGTATTGAGGATATATATTGTATTGAGGATGATGATTGTTCAACCACTATCCATTCCACACACTATTTTGTTTTAGGGGTGGTGATAGAAGAAGTATGTGGAATGTGTAGTCATCAAATACAATATATATCCTCAAAACATACTTATGCTTTGACAAACATTACTCTTAGGATATTGAACATTCAACCACTACCCATCCACACACTTCTTAATTCACCCCACCTAATTTGTACAAGCACTAATATGATTGTGTCTTATTTATACTCAGTCACATGTGCAGAAATCAAAACTACATTTATTTTTAATTTATTTATTCATTTTTTAGCTACATTCAAGTGACGGTCTATATCAGTGTACATAGATCAACGTGGTCTACGCATAATCATGATATCAATCGATGAACTTTTGAAGGTGTAAGTCTACGCACTACAAAAAAATCGCGTTTAGCAACGGATTTTTAGCAACAAGGACATTTTCGTCGCTAATTAACGATGGAATTGCAATAAAATAGAACTTTTATCGCTAAATATATAAAATTAAAATTAGTAGCCTAATTAGTGATGGATTAGCGGCAGAAAATAAAATTTGTTGCTATATTTTGGCGGTAAATATTGACGCCTTTATTTTGGTGATAAAATTAGCGACATAAAAGGTGAAATTTTTTTTTGACATGGTGGAGACGGAAATAGTAACGAAATTGTTGTCACTGAAATTATTTTACCATTTTAAAAAAATATATTAGTTATATTTTTAATAAATAATTAGCAACGGATTGTAAATCCGTTGCTGAATCCGTCACCCTACCAACTAAATATTAGGGCAAAGTCTTTTATTTCACTTTGTTCCCAAAATATAGTATCATCCACCTCTCTCCAAAAACAAACTCTCCTTTCCCTTTTCTCTCAATTGAGGAAAGAAAATCACTCAATATCAATCGAAAACGGAGTTAATCGCTCAATTTTGAATCTAAATTAGAGTTACGATTCTAAATCTCATAATGTGAGTTGTTTTTCCTTTTTTAATTTCTTAATTTCTATGGTGAAAGTCACTTGTAAATGGTAGGTTTAGGGTTGTTTGAGTTCTTTCACTTAGGTTTTCCTTACCACTGTTGATATTATATGTCTTTATGATTAATCGGTGGACAATAGCATGTACCATATTTTCTCGCTTAGTTGTGTCAGTGTAGTATAAGAAAATTTCCATATCTTCTTGGATTCCTTGTTTTGAATTTAAAAGTTGTTTGCAGACTTTATTTTGACTTATTTCTAGTATTTGAGTATTATTAATGAGATTAAAAGTCTAGATTTATAAAAATTAGAGAAAAAAATTGCTTCTCTAAACCCAGAGACTACCATCAAGTTGTTCTGCTTCTCTAAACCCAGAGACTACCATCAAGTTGTTCATGTGTTGATACTTGCTGAGAGTACATAAGAAGTACTTCTCCAAGGATGTGTTGATTGCAAGGATTCCTGGGTTGATCAGTGGGATATCTCAAGTGTCGGTCATATGCTCCTTTACAAGCTACAACTTGCTAATTTTGTAAGTGTTTGGCATTATCTTCTCTAAGTTGCTCCTGAAAAAATTGTGTTTGCATTTGTTAAACATAAAATCTTTCTCTGACCCCGTCAAGTTATTTTTTAGCACTTTTTTTTATATAGTTGTGAAACTTCACTGTATTATATTTGCTTTATTTCATTGCAAATGAATGGAGGATGGGAATGACCTCATGTAAGCAAATTCAGTAAATTGGAAATGTTGTTTGTAAGTTGGACAAATGCTTTAATTTCTGACTTTTATGTTGTAAGTATATATCTGTGGAAGAAATTTAATGACGAATGATGTTATGAGAGTCTTGGTTATTGCATACTCTTTATAGATATTTATATTATGGCTATCTACTCCCCGTTTCTGTCATGGATAAGTACACAGTCACATGAAAAGCCATTTGAAAGTTGAACAAATACTTTATTTTTTGACGTCTATGTTGTATGTGTATATCTGTGGAAGAAGATCAATTACAAATGCAATGCAATATTCAGCAAGTTGAAGCTAGCTAGTTTTTCTACCATTTTATTCTAAATATGAACTCTTTTTTTTTTTTTTTGGCAGGGTAAGAATCTTGTTATTGGTAATTAATATTAGGGACTCTAGAGCTGTGTTGGCTATGAAAGGCGAGGATGATTCTCTCACTGCAGTGAAATTGACAGTAGACCTTAAGCCAGATTTACCAGGTGCATACATGTCTATATCTTGCTGCCTGCACTGTGACATTTTTTATTTTTTTGAAATTGTGTTGATCAACAAAATTACCACTTAATTTCTGTTCAACTCTAATCTCGGACTAGTTGAGGTTTTCTATTAGAATCCTCTGTATCATATATGTCTCTTTGATGAATCGTGAGAAGATTTTTCAAGTTCATATGACTTTAATACGAATCAACTAGCATTTTGATTTCTAAAATATTATTATAGACATATTTTTGGGTCCTTCAGTTTCTGTTAAAGAATGACAATAATGAATCTTAATTTTTATATGACTACCGCCATATTTACTTATTTTCACTTAATGAAATTTTAGTATTAACTGATTTCCATTAATCAAATCAGTAATTATGCTTAGTGTGGTTGGAAATGTCCCACTTAATTATCAACTTTTTTGGATTACCCCATCAGACAATACTTTCAAATATGAATTGAACATACAGGAGATCATAGTATATGTATAGGTGGACTAACTTCTATCAAGATTTGTGTGCTTTCCTAGTTCCCATCAAACCTCATTAATTCCAATAATTTTCAACTATGCCTTTACGGGTTATTTGGTACGTGAAATAAAGTATAATATTTCAGACTTGATTATGAAATATTTCTATCTTATCACACTCAATTTGGGATTATTTTATTTCATCTATTAGGTGAGATGAATAATTTAAAAATTATAACTTTAGAACTATAGTCTAATAATAATTTAATTTGCATACTAAATAACTTAGATACGTATCAGAAAATAGTCATGCCGTTTTAGTTAAAGTTACAAAATGTTAGTATCAATTTTCTCGTATATGTAAGAACTTTGAAGGATATAGTCTTGTTTAGTTGTTCGTTTCCTATTTGATACGCCCATGAAGTTTTTAATCTTTGGTGTACATATAACACGTTAAGGAAATTTCAATTGGCAAAGCATGAAAAAAAGATTAAGTATATATAAAACCTAGAAATCTTGGCTCCATCTCTGCGTAGAAATATATATTCTGTGTGGCATCCTACGTGGTAAATTCATGTCTTATATGGCGTTGTATTATGTCACATACGAATTCTCTGTATCATCTACCCTACTGATGAAATTTCACACTTAACAATGATCATCTACAACTTGCTTATTTCTTTTATTTCAGTAGTGGTCAGCTGTTACAATTTTGGAGTGCATATGATCATTCAAGTATCAATAATTTCATTTGGTTTCAATTGTCCTAGTAAAACATGAACTACAATTTCTAAACTTCTGTAATTAGCTATAGATATTTAAATATATTATTTCTTGAATACACTTTTCTTATGTAAAGAGAGTTTGACTAACACAAGGATTATTGTCTGTATGTGGAATTTTACACCCCCTTGAAATGCTGAATGTTCTCTCCCATATGATTGCATATACACAAGGTCATGATGGAAAATCTTTTGTTGATGAAAATTCTCGAATCATCCATGTAAGACTAAATCTTAATGTCGTAGTTTACTTAATTCTTATTCTTTTTAGTTTAAAGTAGTTTTTGACATCTAATCATTTTTAAGTACAATTCGTTATAATTTCACTTCCTCTATTACAGGAAAGATTTGAAGAAATATTATGAGAAAAATATTATCAGAATCTGATATTGATCAAATTGAAGTATATTACCAAGCTGCCGGAGGAGAAAAGAAGCAAAGAGTATTTGGTCTTGGATCTGAAGCAAAAGGCTACTACATACAAACTCTTTGTGTTTCTTGTGGAAAGACTTCATCTTCAGCTTCTCATGAATTGTGTTAAGCTTTTGCTATATTTGGTATTATGGATGATGTGGGTTGTTTTAAGGATAGTTGGTTGATGTTTGGTACTATGGATGTTTTGGACAAAATTATGTGTTTAGATGTTTCGCGCTATGTTTGGAATTGTGGTTCTTTAGATTTTTCTATATATATACGTGGGTTCTTTTATATGAATGTTGGATATTTTAAGAAGATTTTGTTATCTATATATGTGGGTTCTTTTATATGAATGTTGGATATTTTAAGAAATTTAAAAAATTGGGGACTAAATAATAAAATTTTTAGCGACGGACTAGCAATGAAATATTTGGTCACGAAATAATCAAAATGATGAAATACAACATGAAATTACTAACGACATTTATAAATATAACAACGAATATATTCATTGCTACAAAATGGCAACGGATATAGGTCATCTCTATGATGTTGCAAAATTGGCGACAAATTTTATTTTTTTCATTGCTAAATGATTAGCAGCACGCAATATAGCAACGACACATATTCCGTCGTTGATCCGTCTCTAAATTGCTTTAGCGACGGATATATGTTGATTTGCAAAGTTATCGGTCTATTGCTAAATGCGATATTTTTTGTAGTGACGGTAGACCAGACTAATCGATGAACCCTCAAAGCACAAGTATATTTTTTACATGAATTTGATACGGGTCAAGAATGATGGAAGTCTATAAGTGTCACCAACAGTTCAAAATTATTTATTTAAATTATTTTCTTCCACCAACCTCAAAACATGTGATTATCTATATAAATTATTTTTAATTTAATTATTTTCTTCCACTAGCAATAAAACATGTGATTATCTATTTAAATTTATTTTTAATTTATTTTTTTATTTTTTAACTATATCCAAGTGATGGTCTATAGATGTGTACATAGATCACCGTAGTCTACGCATAATCAGGATATCAATCGATGTACTACCGAAGGTGTAAGTCTACGGTAGACCAGACAAATCAATGGCTGACATAGGTCATGATCTACGGCGGTCTATTAAGTGTCACCCCCAGTTCAAAAAATAAAATTACTGTTCCAATGGTAATAAACGGCTACTTTTATAATCCATCAGTGTCAACACTTCGTTTTTACTTCATATATAAGGTCGTCCATCCCTCATTATTTTATTTCATTCACTTTGTTTTGTTTTTAGAAAATCTACAATGTCTCAAGCCTCTCAAACATTCAATTCTAAAAATACACTAGTTTGTCATTGTGGGAATGCGGCTGTCTTGAGGACGTCATACACAGAGTCAAATTCAGGTCGCAAATTTTATAATTGTGCAATTGCGAAGGTGAGCTGTGTGTTCTTTTTTATAGAGTTAAGTTAGTCGTTATGTAATTATTTTTTTTTTCTAGTATAATGGCGCATGATTGTTTTTTAAATGGTTTGATGAGCTATAACCTCCAAATAGTCCATCAACGTTGAGTCCGGGACCCGAGATATCAAATTTTTAAGGCTTAGCAAAATTTAATCTACTACAAAGGCTCCAACAATGTAAAAAAAATAAAGATTTTCTCATGACTTTGTTCAAAGAAGCCGAAGAATAGAGGGATCACTTTAAAGTGTTGCTACATGACACCCAAATAGAGAGGGATCAACTAAAACAAAAATTAATTTTGACCAAAGAAAGGGAGAATGACCTAAAAATAATGTTATGTGCTATAATGCTAGTATTCGTTCTTTGGAAAGGTGTATCATGGATGTAGTGATATTGAATAAATAATAATACTTCTATTTTTCTATAATGTTAATACTATTTTTGATAGAATCACAGTCAATCAAATAATACATCGACTTAAAACCGACCAGCATGGTAATAATAGACTATGCAAGCAGTATACGAAAGATTAAATATGCATTCTATGATCTTAATCATACACTGTACAAACTATGACAACACCCTGCATATTCAAATGATCATGCCACAAATACATTTTATACAGACAAATTCAGTGCAGAATCATAACAAGTACCATAAAAAAAAGAATAATTCTAATATCCTCCCAATAGATCCTTACACTTTCATACTTGTCAAATAAAAAAAAATATTTGTCCTATCCTAACAACTGATCATTCAACAACACATTAACAATATTAACATTCAAATATCTTTTCCCCATGTTCTTCATCAACACAAATGTTACTGTTGATTTCACCCACGATATCCATGACCACATCTTTTTGGTCAGCTTCAGCTCCTTTTTTATCAACAGCTGCAGCTGCTTCTTCATTCTCACCTTCTTCTCCTTCTTTTTCAGCATCTGCAGCAGCTGGTGCTTTTTCAACTTCCTTTTCTTCCTCAGTTTCTTCTCTTTCTTCACCTGCAGCAGTTGTTTCTTCCTCAGCTTCTTCTTTTCCTTCACTTGCGGCTTCTTTCTCAACTTCTTCTTTTTCCTTGCCTTCTTCTTCATCTGTTGCTGATTCCTTTTATGCTTCTGCCGTTGCTTCTTTTCCACTTTCTTCTTGACTCTTATCTTCTTCCATTTCTTCTTCTTCATTCTTCTTTCTTTTACTCTTATGCCACAACGGAGGCCAACTCATCCATTTTTTTCATTTTTTCTCCTTCTTCATTCCTCTCTGATTCATGAAGGTCCACATGCACCGTAGCATCATATTACAAAGTGTTACTGATATTTAAAGCTAAAAATTTATTAACAACATCAATTATTGAATGAAGTTACCTCGCCCGCGTTGTCGCTCATCTTTTTCCTTTTTTCATCAGTTTTTTCTCTCTGATATAGGGAGCAATAGCCAACAATGCTTCCTCGAGCACAACAACACGCTTATGAAGATCCCCAGGGGATGAGGTGTCCTCTGTATCTTTGGAGGTGCTTGAAGAATCATCATCACCAACGCGTACTCCAACGGGGTTACCACCCAAATTCCTGTCATCACCACTGTCCTCATTTGAAGTAAGGATAGTCACCCGTTCTAACTCTTTCTTCAAGTCATCGAGGACGTTATTATTCACCTTGTTCGTATATGGCTTAAATGTAACCATGTAATCCATCTTCTTCTCACGAACAGTAGGAATGATGTACGGGTGCACGTTCTATAAAAAAATTAATTAACAATTACATAACATTCGAATCTCCAGTAGTATTATTGCATAATAAAAAATAAGTTTATACCTCGGTAACTTTTCCTTTATACTTGAATTGATCTCCTTCGATCATCTTGTCACTTTTTGTAGTGTGCCATCTGAGGATGCGAGGAATGAAAAATAGCTCATCTGTTGATTTTCCAGCAAATTTTTTAAGATGAGGAAAGGACACATAGATCCAAATTTGTAAGCAGTATAGCAGTGAAAAAATAACTCAGAGTCTATGAAATAGTATAAATAAAATAAGAATCTACGATAAAATCACTAAAGGATTTATGGTAGATACCATGAATGCCCAGGAAAATCTGAATAGAGCATAGGATGCCTTCTGCTTCTTATTAAATACTTTCCTCTGCTTCTTCAAATCACTTTTCTTCTTTAGATTGTCCATGGTGAGTTGAAATGTCTCTTTCCCCCACGGAAAACCCTCGAAGAAACTCAAAGAATTGACCATTCGAATCAATTTTGTGTCGACAACCTTTGTCGAATCTTTTGCAAGCAACATGGTGTGCAAGAACCACAGTAAACAACACTTAAATTTCTGGTCCTCGTTCAGCTTATTCCCTCTGATCAGGTGTAGCAAGTTGGCCCCATAATGTTTTTGTTTTTCATCACCTTAAAGCAAAAATTCTCCCCTTTTGCTAACACTTTTTTTATTTTTGATTCACTGGGGTATGATGAGAAGTTCAGCCCCATGATCAAACAAAACTCTTTCAAGACAAAATAGGCAGGCTTGTTGTTAACGCAGAACCACATCTCATGACGCATCTTATCGTTCTTGACAAGTCGCAACAACAAATAATGGACCAACTGTCCGTTGAACTTGAAATGTTCCGGCAGGTTTCTCAGGTGTCCAAAACAGGACCGCTTGAATCCTTTCTTCAACTCCTGATCGACAAGAACTTGCTGAACTTCTCGATAAGAAATCATTCTTGATCTGACCGATATCTTTGCCGGGAAAGATTCGACCTCGTCCATTATCGTTCGAAGGTCATACCGCTGCACAAAAATGAACCTTGAAAGAGATGGCACGGACAAGGGATCATTATCCCCATCATCACTTTTTCTCCCGCTTCCCTCGCTCTCTTCACTGTCACCACTAACACTGTGCTTGACAATATCTTCACTGGACTCGATGTAGTCGCTTATCTCCTTTATCTCCGAATCTGATTCGGACACCAACTTTCAATTTCTTTCTTTTTGAGACATTTTCAACTGCCTCAGATTTTCTTTTTCTACTGTTACCAGCAGAATCAGAAGCAGTAGTGGCTTTGCGTTTAGGAATGATATTTTTTTTACCCATTTTTAACACAATCTACACTTGCAGAACAAATCTCCTATTTTCAGTTCAGAATACAAGTCTATCAACAAAAATAACTCAATGCTCAAATGAAATTCCCCTCCCCCCCCCCCCCCCCCCAAATAAAAATATGAAATACCATACCATTAAATAGTTCATTACACAAACATACAATAACTGAACCAAAATTCAACATGCAGTAGCAAAACACAACAATTGCTAAAAATCAAACTAGTGCACCTAATCAAGCTAATTACTTATTAATCTTTCAATTTTCACTATTTCAGCAATCATATTTTAAAACTATTAAATAAGTCTAAAAATTGATTTCAATCGACTACATTCTAATTTCCTAGACCACGGGTCTACGAACAGAAATAGGTCACTGTTTCAATCAAATTGCTAAAATAACAGTTATCCCACCATTCAACACTTCATTGCTAGAAAAAAACCAGAACTAAACCAAAACTCCTAAACAAAAATTTTAAAATTCAACACCGTGATCCATGAAAAAATCTGTCAAAACTGCTGAATAAAAACTCAACCATTGCTTCAAAATTAAACTCATTACCTTTAAAATTCTCATTTTTTAACAACTTAATCAACCAAATTTGAATAAATAAATAAATTTCCTACATCACTACCAATTGATTAGCAAAGAAACCCGTTTAAATGGATCTAGAAATGATCGCAACTTGATTTTAACTAATCTTACGAAGCAACAACGACTCCTTCGCAGCTGGAGAAGAAGAAGAAACGAAAATGACGTTTTTGTGATGAAGGTTCTGTGAGCGAGAGTTGAGAGAATTGAAGAGGAGAGAGAGAGGGTTTTTTTTTGGGATATTGAAATAAGTGGAGGGTGTTAGGTGTATATATTAAATTTGCAAAGTTCTAAAAATGATGAAATGGTCCCTTGACCCACCTGTGGGCTCCACTTTTTCTACTTTTCTCTACTTTTTACACCCAAACTCTAAAAAATAAATCAAAAATTAATTAAGTGGGTAAATGGCTAAATAGTTTTGGAAAAGGTTATTCTTGCCAATTTTTCCCTAGTGTTAGAGTTTGAGACCCGAATTTTATTAATCCGGCCAGAAAAGATCGTTGTGCAACCCATGTTGGTAAAATTGTAATTATAAGAACTTTTTGGGGATCTGTGGTGGTAACAGAGGAATCGGGCTGATCCTTTATGTTTTGGGGCTTAGAATTTTCTTGTACACACGTATTATATAAGTGTGATTTAGAGGGTTGGCTTTTGACGATTTTTCATGTGTTATTGAGATTTTGGCTCCTCCTTGTATTCTTCTCCGATATAGTAAATTTTTCTCCTTCTCTGTCCGTGTTTTTTCCCTTGTAGGATTTCCACGTAAAATCTGTATGTTCTTATTTTCTCTTGTTTATTATATTTCCTATTCCTGTTTGATTTCATAACACCCAGCGCTAGAGACTATTTTATATTGTTTAATATCACTTGGATATATATACTACTAGAAAATAGTAAATTTTCGACGGCTAGTTTAGTCGGAAAGTGGTCGGAAAATAAGGTAGTTCTGACTACTTTCCGACTACTTGATGGTAGTCGGAATATAGCTTGTCGGAAAATATTTTTCGACTGAAGTAGTCGGAAATTTCCGACTCCTATAGTCGAAAATATAGTCGGATATTTAATAAATATTTATTTAATAATTATAGATATTCCGACTACTGTAGTCGGAAATTTAATAAAAAATTATTTAATAATATTAAATATTCCGACTACTGTAGTCGAAAAATTAATAAAGAATTATTTAATAATTTTAATTATTCCGACTACTGTAGTCGAAAAATTAATACATAAATATTTAATAATTATAATTTTTCCAACTACCGTGGTAGGAAATTTAATAAATAATTATTTAATAATTTAATTATTTCGACTACTGTAGTCGAAAATTGAATAAATAAATATTTAATAATTATAATTATTTCGACTACTGTGGTCGGAAATTTAATAAATAATTATTTAATAATGTAATTATTCCGACTACTGTAGTCAGAAATTTAATAAATAAGTATTTAATAATTATAATTATTTCGATCAATGTAGTCGGAAATTTTATAAATAATTATTTAATAATTTTAATTATTCCGACCACTATAGTCGAAAAATTATTAAATAACTATTTAATAATAATTATTATTTAATAAATAATTAAATAATTATTATATTGCATTAGCTTACACTGCTTTCAGATCATAAACAACATAACTAATGTATTTTTCACAATTGGATCAAACACCACAAAAATTTATAAATACAACCACTTTAAACCATTCAAAACAAATATCAAATCAAATAGTTTAAACATCTAAATGTCTCAACAAAAAACAAGAACAATAACTACAATCTAATTATCATCAGATTCATTATCTTCCTAGTCCTGAAATACTTACGGCATGTGCTTCTTAACCAACTCCTCCAATTTATCAAATTTAGCAAACTTAGCATCGTTAGCTGCACATTTTTGCGTCAATTCCACAATTTGCTTTTTCATCGTTTCTATTTCTTCCATAGTTTGTAAAGTAGAAGAGGAACTGAGAAATAACGAAGGACTACTCGAGGATTGGACAACCTCTGTCCCGTAGGTTCTACCTTTCTTTGGACCACCTACCACAGTTGCCCACATATTATTCACCTCTTCAGGTGATGGTTGGACCATGGTACCATCCTCTAAAGTAGGTTGGGTTTGACGCCACTCTTCTATGCTTTTTTGAAATTCTTCCTGAAAGAAAAATTATTTGTCAGTATGTAAACAAGCATAGTTGAGTAATAATAAAACAATGTATGTAAAAGTTATTATCTTGCATATGCATTCTTAGCACGCGGTTCAACCTAATCTCCTCTTGTACCATCCTTGTTTTTCTTCCTATGCGTATCTTTGTAGACATCAATAAAAGGGCGCTCTTTTCCCCCATTTTCATATTCCTGCAAAATTTTAGAAAAAGAGATAATGCAAGTACGAAGACAAGTTCGGGCAGCATAGACCAAAACATCTTAAGACTAATAATAGATCATAGAGTCCATGATTCAAAAATACTCAAATCTACCAGAAGTAGTAGTTTAGGTGGATTCTTTTCAAGTGTTGAAGCTATAAATAGATAGTTTGGAAGGGGTCTATAGCTATATAGGGAGCCAATTCCCCAAAGTTGATAATACATTCAACAAAAATGTGCCAAAGATACTATACACTATATAAGAAGCTATAAATTAAATTGGAACTCCTGCATCAATTTTCAAGACTTTATACACTATATAAGAAGCTATAAGTTAGAAACTCTAATTATTTTCCAATAGGAGGTGGCATTCACTGGAGTTTCCAACCAGTACTTCCTTTATAAAGTATTACTATCATTTATACAATCCACTTCCCATGAAGACTTATCACCACTTACCTAGAACTTAAACATATGAAATTTTCTAGTTCTAGCTCCAAGATAAGTTAAAAAGTAAATATTCACAAGCTATAAACATCATCTTGAAACATCCTATCAATCGTTTACCTTGTTAAGACTTAGGATATCACAAAAGATGCCTCTTTTTCTTATTTTATAGCTTTACCTTAACCAAGCTTAAGAAATATAAAAGACTTTGGTCCTTTCTTATTCCTTTTCCCTATCATTTCAATCCCCAGGATGTGCATATCTGAGACCTCAGTTTAATAGAGAGGAAGAAATTAAAGGCTTATATCTTTTGGTCAATAACTTATGTAGGACACTAACGTGTATTTTCCACGCACTACATGTCATAACTTCTATTGTATGTTGTACAAATTCAGTATTTAAGCATCAAACCAAGATAAAATATCCATTATTTCTATATAGATACAATGCAAAAACTTCTGTACGCGAATGACCAGGTTTGATCAGAGATAAGGAAAGAAAGTGCTTAGAAGGTTCTGCAATATTTGAGTTGGATGAATATACTTCTAAAATGTTAGCATTCGTACATATTCAAACACATGGAAATAAGACAGATTACGATGTAATTTCACAAAAGGTTCCATATCCCAACATATACAAATGACCCCTCAAATGCTCCTTGTTTTTCCATCTTCTGCAATGGTTTTTTATCACTATAACATTACAGTAATAGACAACAGATGTTCCAACAAATGAATAACCTCATACCACCAAAATTAGAAACCCAATTTGTTAAAAACTTTCAATAAAATAACACGATGGAGCTTCAAAAAACTCAGTTTGCATACGAGTTATTGTAAAAATGTTTGTTTGACCAGGCAAGATACCTAAACTTGGTTTCAGCTGACAACTAAACACTCTAGATCGTTTCCACTATATCTCATGAGCACATGACGCTAACGTGGCACATTAATTTGTAAGATGAAAGTGTTCAACTGGCATAGTTGACACAAGTTAAAGTATCTAGACGTGGAAATCAGAGTATTTACAATGTTTATTTATCATTATGCCCAAAAAGAAAAAAAAAGTTAGTTTCTCTTTTTTTTTTTTTAAAGAAGATTTCTATAATCAGATCCTTCAAAAGCTAGCTCTTAGAAATATTAAAACAATTAGCTTAAAGCTGATACATGAACATAACCTATCTAAATTGTTTTCCCTAGCACAAAAGTCAATTCATTTCTCTCAAAGTCACAACTGATGAAAGTCCACAAAACACTACGCTAGAGTTTGGCCATTATTTCTATGTGCACATTGTTTAAGACACGAATGACCAGGTTTGATCAGAGATAAGGAAAAAAAATACTTAGAAGGTTCTGCAATATTTGAGTTGGCTGAATATACTTCTAAAATGATTGTTAAAAGGTGTAAGGAAAGGTTCATTTAACATCATAATTAGGAATACCTGAGCAAGGAAAGAAGTAGCCGAACTTAAACTGATTCAGAGAAATATTCATACCGAAGGTGCAAATGAGTCTATTTACAAACATAGAATAAGTATTGCATACTAATAGGGGTAAGTAATGCATCGACTTCACAGGAACCTTTTTCCCCTTGGCATGTCTGACTTCCTTATAACGAGGCTGATTACAAAATTTACAATGGTCTAAATTTGCATCTTCCTTATAGAACAACATGCAACCTTTCTCGCAATAGTGAATCCTCTCTGATGAAAGTCCTAACTTAGAAACCAACTTCTTTGTTGTGTAAAAATCTTTTGGTAAGTCAAGTTTATTTGGGTTAAGTTCATTCATAAGTCCAATGATAGAGTTCATTCCCTCTTGAGAAATAGAATAATCTGACTTAATAATCAGTAACCGAATGACAACAAATAACTTAGAATGCACTGATCCTTTATACAATGGATGACTAGCTTCCTTTAACTGTTCATAAAAGTGATTAGCCTCATTATTTGGTTCATTTTAAGCCCCTGAGTGTATCCCAAAAGCATCCCTGACCATCTCACTGTATTGTGAACTTTCAACATTATTCTCTCTTATTAGACTTTCAACATAATTCTAAAAAGCAAAATTATTAGCAGCACTACTCTCTCCATAAGCTGTCCACACAGTATAATTTAACATAAAACCCTTCCTATAAAGATGTAATGTAACAGCATCTGGACTCAATAACTTGCAACACTTGCAATTCCAACAATGACACCTAATTGTCCCTTCAATAAGAAAATCACTAAGTGTCATTACTTTAGCAATAAATCTATCTACCCCATGTTTATATTCCTCCCTCAATCCCACACGGTTAGGATAAAGTCTATTATACATCCATGTACGATCTTCATTTTCCATCTACACAAGAACAACAACAATAATAATAGAGAAGAGAAACGAAAACATGAGAAGCAACAGAACTTCTCTGGTATATATCTGTACTAACTTTTTATGCCACTATTCAAATCATATCTAAATAACGAATTTACAGTGTAATCATCTTTAACTTTGCAAATATTATTCTAAACCAAGAAGACAACAGAGCTTTATTCAATCATAAGACCAAGTATTTTTAGACATGTCTGGGCTGAAATTAACTGATATATATATCTATACTAACTTTTTATACCACTATTCAAATCATATTTAAATGAAAATTTCAAGGATATTGAGTTGTGCAAACTTCTCCAAAGGTACCCGCCATCTGAACCTAATTTTTACTGCTTAAAGAATCTCTTTGTAGTAGCTTTAGAATAAGTAGGAGATTCTTATCATAACATTCTGCGACTATCATGGGGTTAACTCCAAAATTACAAGAAAAACAAGCACAAGTTGGACGAAAAAAATGGTAATATGAGTGTTATAGGAATAAGACCAAGTCTTACAGTGCAGTGATATTAGTAGCCAATAGACATTAGCTTTAAAAATTAGTCAAATTAACTTTTAGAAAACGAAACATGCCAACTAATATGAAACAGAGGATGTATAATTTTTTAAAAGTTTAACATAATTTGTAGTTTGGTATTTGTTGTTTTCCTGTAAATAGTAGCAACAGTTGAATATCAATGCATAAATAATTGCAAAACTAAATACTTTTGCCAGTTAATTAATAGGGGATACTTTAAAGTGGAACATTTAAATTTATCAATAACCAAATATCAGGGTTACTCATTTTTTAGGCAAACACTTGAATTTTTCTAGGTAAAAACTTCAATAGGAAGTATTTTGGGAGATATCTTTTGCTAAAGTTAGAGAGTATTTTATTCCTAAAATAACAATATATTAAATTTAACTAAGTTTATTGATTAATGATTATTACGTATGAAGAAACTACAACTTAGTTAAACATAAGTCTCCAGAATACTACCTCTACAAGAACACTAGTTGCAGTCTGCAGCAGTGAGCAGTCTAACCAGAATGACGACTTCTAGTTCCAAACTGAGTTTGAAGCTTTTGATTGACACCAACGTTGAGAAAGTACTATCTGCATTCACACAATAGGTAGGTTCAGTTATCAGTGGAGATTTCTCCTTTCCGTTTCCCACAATAATATAAATATTATGAAATGATGCTAGAGGAAGAAGAGCAGAAAAATGCAAATCCCCCTTTTGTACAAGTAAACACCCACAGGAAAAGGGTCAACAATCATAAATACAAACGAACTGACATAATCATTAGTCACAAGACTTGCAACCGTTCACACCACAGAAGGGCGAAGAAGAAACATAGGGGTGTTACAATATGTCTACCTAATAGCACAAATAGTGACCCTGTTATAGTGAGACAAAAACACCAATGACCAAGTCTACAAGCAATGACAAAAATTAACCAACACATCTCCATCATGCTTTACAACACAATAAAGAAATTAAGAAGCCAAGAGAAAGACACTGGAAAATATGTAAAACCTTGAACAACAACATACCTAATCCCAAATGGGATCAAATGAGGTGAGAAAGGTGAAATGTACACAGATCTTACTTCTACCACACGTAGAAAGTATGTTTCGATGGACCACCATCTCAAGAAAAGCGTTCTAAAAAACTAGAGTGAAAATAGTAGTACACTTTAGTTTGAGTATTGGTTTGAGTTTTTTATAGGTACAGTGCTTCATGACATCTCTATGATACTTTCAATTCTTTTTGGCAGTTACGCATGTATCTGCTATTTAAAGTGTACTAATTTCACACTTTTCTCTCTTTGTAATATCCTTTTTGGGTTATGACTTTGTGACTTCCTGTCGGCCTGCATTCAGATGATTTGCCAATGTGGGGTATGTTCTTAACTAGCTTGTCTCTAAATGTTTCTAATTACCATGTACAGTTATAACATAAATAAAAACTCACTTGGTATACGAGAAATTCAGGTTTCGTAGATGAGGTGTATTCTTACGGATATAGAGATATCAACAAGCATGAAGTCTATACACACAAGATGCTTCATATTACGTACAATAGAGACCAGGTAGCTATTTTGTTTTTAGTTCTTAATGCCTTATGGCATGTCAATGATCTGCAACTTAGCTTTAATATCTATCTGTACTCTTAATCTTTAGATCATTCATCTCAACCTGTCATAAGAGATCCCAAAGCCATTGGAGGAAGGAAGGACCTTGAACATGACATATTATGTAAAATGGTCCCCAACAGAAGTTAGTTATGCACAACGTTTCGATGTTTACCTGGATTACTACTTTTTTGAGAACGAGGTACGCATCAATCTACTATCCTATTTCATACTTAAGAGAAAGTTTTGGGTTCCGATGAACTATCAGTTCGATAAACAGAAAGAGTAAAAGCTATAGAAATCCCACAAGTGAAACCCAAAAATAGTAGTACACAGACGTTACCTGTACCACACATAGAGAGCATGTTTTCGTAGACTCGACCCGAGAAAAGAATTTTTGAAGACAAGTTTGACTAGTAAAAGAGTAAAAGCTAGAGTGAAAATACTACATAAAGTTGTTAAGGTACAAAAGAGAGAAGAACCAAGTAGCAAAGGGCATTAATAAATTTGTTTAAAACACCAATGTGAATCTAATGTACATATATGCAACAAATGTTATTATCCACTCAAATTTTAATATACAATTTCGTATATAATTAGGCAACATTGAAACAGAAAACTTGGCCTCCAGCAACACTGACCTCTCTAAGTCGACGAATAACCCTATACATTAGGCAAAAGTTGGGTGCCCTATACATTGCAGCATACAAGTGCATATAACTAAAGTGATAGAGTTGGGGGTAGAGATAAACCAACTTACCTCGAATCAGTGAAATTGACCGTCGCCGTTACCACTTTTTACGAGAAACGTAGCCATCACGGCCAATTTCTGAGAGAGAGGCGGAGAGAAGAGAGGCGAGAGAGAACTTCGTGACCTAGCTTAGAGAGAGAGAGAGAGAGAAAGTGAGAGAGTGAATTGGGAATGCTGTGTTTAGTGTATATTAAATGTAAATTTCCGACTACTTCCGTCGGGTAGAAAATAATATTTTTAATTATTTAATAGTTCCGACTACTTTAGTCGGTAGATATTTAATTTAATTAAATTATATATTTAAATCAATTATTTATAAGATTTCTGACTACAGTTGTCGAAAATATATATAATTATTTATTATATATTTAATGTTTCCGACTACTTCAGTCGGAAATACATATTTAATCATTTATTTACATAACTATTTAATATTTTCGACTACTTCAGTCGGAAATAAATATGTAATAATTTACTTAAATAATTATTTAATTTCCGTGTAAGGGTCCGATTATATATATACTAATATATTTATATAATTATTTTTATTTCTGACTACAACATTCAACAATATATATTTAATAATTTATGTTATTTATTTTTAAAATTTCATATAAAGGAATGATTATACATTTAGTACTATCTTTATTTAATTATTTACATTTACAACTACAGTGGTCGGATATATATTTAATTAATTATTAATTTTATTGAGTTATTAGTATTTCCGACTACAGTAGTCGGAAATGTACATTTAATAATTTATTTAAATAATTACTTAATTATTTCATAAGGGACCTAATTATATATTTAGTATTATATTTATTTAATTATTTATATTTCCGACTACTGTAGTTGGAATATATATTTCCCGGAATTTACCGCCATATATTCTGACTGTTTTTGTCACAAATAAAATTGGAAAAATATTTTGAAAAAAATAAAATAAACAAATAAGATTTCCGACTGAAGTAGTCGGAAAATTTTGGTCGGAAAATAGCGAATTTCTGGTAGTATACAAGAATTGTCAACTTGTGGATCAATTTCACCAATAAATTCAAACTTGTGTCTAAATGACAAATTGAGTTTACAAAAGTGGCATTTTAGAGACTCTAATAACAATCTAATCTAATTTTTCCCAAAAGCACAGTCTTTGTCTGTTCATTTCTCTATGTTTGATTAGTCAATTTAACTCTTCAAACAATTTTTTTTAGCTTAAAATTCTATATTTCTGAATTAGAATTAAAATAATAGACAAAATTATATAAGAACCTTCAAGGAAATAGCAGAGATCTAGCAGATCATGAAGATCCAATATTGACCAATCCTAAATGTTTTAATTATATAGAAAATTCGAATATCAATATAATAATACAGTATGTACTGATACAACAATAATACAAACTTAAGATAATCACGTATTTTGCTGATATTTGTAGCTAGCCCAGAACTGTTTCCTAGTCCTCTGCACAAATGACAAAAAAAGAAAAAAATTAGTTTAATTGTCATAAGCAGACTTATTCCTCTACTGAGAGAAAACATTTTTGCGAACTTGCCCTAAAACAAGATTTGCTCAGAAGAAAAAAAAAAATACTACTCTAACTAAACATTACTACTTTTGTTAGTTATGAATTTCACTCACTTTTGCAGACCCTCAATAGGAAGTTGTGGAGAAAGCGAATTAGGGTAGAAGGTTAGCCTGAGTCAGGACGTTTTATGTTTTGGTGTGTACTTGGAATATCTTGCTTTTGATATTTTTGAATATGTTAATTTCTATTGTATCTTGTTCTACTACTATTCCTTATATTATCTTAGATTACTTTATGTTGAGCCGGAGGTCTATCGGAAACAACCTTTCTATCTCACATTTGAGGTAGTGGTATGGACTGCGTACACTTTCCCTCCTCAGACTTCACTTAGTGGGAATATACTGGGTATGTTGTTGTTGTTGCAGATGTTACTTCTGTCAGGGTTATATAACTTAGTGGGCTGGGTTTTAAAGAGGAGAATGGGTTATTTAGGGGAAATCAGGTGTTTTTGTTTGATTTGGGGATTCCATTCAAAATGTGGGCATTTTTAATTTGCATACTTTGATATCGGCAAGGGCATATTTGATCATATAGTATAACTATGGACAAACTTAGTTAATAGATGAAAGTAAAGGATATTTTTAACCCTTTTCCAAAAATAAAATCATTTGAATTTTGACTCATATTGCAAACTAAGTAAACAGTGAGTGAGAGAGAGAGAAAGAGAGATCCATTCACAAAATGATTCAAAACATTAGCATAATGTCCTCCTCCTCCATTATCAATCTGGCTAAAAGTTGATCTTGCTATAGTCTATTTATTGATAGAATGAATTCATGGTTCAATAAACGACGTTGCAGCATAATAATAGTATCATTTATCTATATTTCGCAACATGATGGCCTTATCCAGGGCCAGCTAAACCTAATTAGTGGCCTAAAGCCAAACTAGATTAGGAGACTTTTGACTTTTTTATTTTTATAAAAATCATGCATACATTAATTAATGTGTATTTTTCTAACCTTTTAAAAGCAAAGCTGTTAATTGTTATTTTTGAAGTGGATTAATAAGTAAAGAATGACACATAAATTGAGACTCAGTGAATAAAAAATTAAAATTAAAAGAGAATAGAAAATTCAAACAATAGAACTCATTCTAAAATTTGCTCACTTGATATTATAACAAAATTTCACTACTTTGATTTGCATGTTACTTCATTTAAATATGTTTTTTTCCCAAAAAGAAATTAGCACATAAGGCCACTTATAATAACTTTTTGGGGGCCTAAAATATTTGGAGGCCTAACGCGGCCACCTCATCCGCTTGGCCCGAGCCAGCTCTGGCCTTATCCACGTCGTTTTCAATAACAGCCAAAAAAAAATCATATATTCCATTTCAACCATGCATGAAAACGCACATATGCTACTTATAATGAACAAAAACTAGAATGCATTTGCTAATTAATCACCTGACTTTAGGATTCAAATAGAGCTTGAAACGTGAATTTGGATGTTGAAAGATTGGTTTATAGTTGGTTCAATTGTTGTTGCAGATACAGGTGCAGGTTGATCATCATCAGGAGTAATTTTGCAAAAGCACCGCCACGCGAAAGCTAGCACAGCTGAAACAAAGCCAAAGCCAAGTACCACTGTAATGTACATATTGATAGTCACTGAGAAGAACTTCATGCTTAATTAATTTAGCAGCTTTGATTTAATTTGTACTCAATGAAGAAAAATATTAGAAGATAATATAGGCGTTTTGAATATATTAGCTCTCTGTCTGCTAGATCCTCTTATGTTTTCGTTTGGTTTTATAGGCGCCCTAATGTATCTAAAAAGAAGCAAAACAACAAAAAAGGGAAAAAGTGACTCTTTATTGGGTTGTACTAAAATGTTTTTTGACATTAAAGGAGTTTATTATTATGTTATATCATATATTTATTCAATTTAATCGATCCAATACGCGTTTTATGATGAATTCTACCAAGACCCTTTGACTTTTAGGTGACATAAACGTTCATAGTTCCATAATATGATCGATAAAGCTTAGTAGTACTGTTCCTAAATGTTTATCATCCTTATTAAAATTAAATATTTTATAATATTTGTTATTTTAAAAATTCAAAACATAAGTAGTTGCTTATTGCAATTTTTATTCTTAGCCATAAATATCTAGAGATATCAATGTGGTATAAAAAAAAAAGTATATTACATTAAATTGAGTGGGGTAATAAATAAGGATAATTTAGTCAAATTATCGTTTGATTAATATCTTTTTAAGAGGCATGGAAATCAAAATGTGCAAATATTTAGAAACTTACTATGTCCAGCTTCATATTTAATTTGGTTTTGTTGTCAATAGACCCAAGTGTGGGTTAGGGGAAGGCCGGACCACAAATCAAAAGAAATTTTTATTATTATTATTATTATTATTATTATTATTATTATTATTATTATTATTATTATTATTATTATTATTATTTCTCATGTTATCTTTAGTATTAAATGACAATATAAGATAATAGTAGTTAAATTTAAAGTTCTAGTGTGTAATAGTAAGATTTGTTTACTAAAATACATTTTTAATTAAAGTTTTCTTAACAGATATGTCAGATCAATTAGGGTCAAGCAATATAAAACGAAGAGAATATATAGCTTAATTATGCTCAACTTCAATTGATACAAACGCATCAGTTTTTTTTTCTTCACATTATAAGGACATTTAGAAATGACTAGATGTCGAAGGCTCATACAAGCACGAGAAAATTGAAGGAAAGGTGTCTTTTAAGTTTTGAATGAAAGATTGGTGACATTAACCAACTTAAAATGTCAAACATCATTAGGAAATTTGATTAAGTTAATTGTGGACTTGATTAATATTTTCAAAACTTTCTAATCTTTTCAAAAATACAAATCAACCCAACCCACACCCCTCTTCAATCCAAATCAACCAGTCTTTCTCCTCACTCTCTCGACAGCTTCTCTCAACTTTCTCCCAACTAACAGTTCTGCAAATTTCTCCTTTCAATCCTCGGCGACTTCAACCTCCGACGACAAATAGTTGGGCTTCGAGTTCTTTTTCGACTTCAACCTTCAATCGACGTGATAGCCTTGCTCTCTGGCCTCAACAACTTTGAATTCTTCAACCTTTAATTGACGTGACATCCTTGCTCTCCGGCCACAATAGCTTCGATTTCTTCATCGTTTCTTTTCTTCTTTCACAAGTAAAAATTTATGGCCTTTTTAGTTTTGAAGAAAACAAGAAACTTGAGCCAACTTCTTTTATAGTATTGGTTAACAATTTTAATATTTGTTGTTTTAATTTGAAATATGATCTGAATAAAGCCCTAATTTCTGGTATTTCTTCTCTTCTCTTTTCGAAGCTGTCACACCCCTTTTTTACGCGTACTCCAAAAAAATGGATACATTTTTAAAGTTCGAAAGGGTTTTATTATTTAAGTGACAAGAAATGAAAATTTGTTTCGGAAAAGGATTATTTGCATTTTTTATTCAGAGTCGCCACTTGGCATAATCCGGTGTGCCAAGTCACCTTTGGAAAATCCTTTTCGAAACCATTTGACTCTTAAACCGGTTTGCGAACAGAGATTCCGACTAAGGAATTCTATTGACCGAGGGGAAGGTGTTAGGCACCCCTCGATCCCGTGGTTCGACCACGGTCGCTTGGTGGAGTGTATCGACTATTTTGGCATTATGAAATGTATAAACCACACAAAAGAACAGAAAATAATCAAACAATAAACAAAACAAAACAGTCCAAAAAACGTAAAAGTCCAGTCCAATTATACAGTCCGAAAATATAAATCCTAATCAAAACTAAATCTAGACTACGCTCCAATGCCTTACCCGACGCCGCGGGCCTTCATCACGATTATTTTCCGCCAACATGATACGTCGGAGCATTCCCCGGTGAATAAATACAAGCGATCTCGGGGCATTCCCCGGCTAAATAAATACATCCAAATTAAACACGATAAACTAAAAGAAACATTCACACGCACATTCCAACATCCAACGAAACACTTATTCCTAAAATTCACCTACCCGAACCTACGATTGCCTACCCGCTTGACTTACCATGATACTATCACGAAATTGATAATTAGATGTAAAAGCAACAATAACGACGAATCGAAACAACAACAAATCAAAATTAATCCTAATTCACTTTAACGATTTTTTAACTCGCGCCCCGAATTCCTTTTAAACCATATGATTAGTGCATGCTTCGATTTTTCAATCACATCTCATAATCCGAAACCAACATTAAACGCAACACAAACAATGAAGATTCAAACCAAACACACGATAAATAAATCATCCATACCAACAACATTAATAATAAAAAGTCAAAATAAATTAAAGATTCGGTTAGAAGAAATGAACCTCGATGAAATTGATCCTTGTCGATAATAAGAAATCCGAAGACCAGAATACTCGATCGGAGAACCTTACTACGAACAACTCCAAACTCGATATTGAGTTCACCCGGACAGATCGGAGAACCACGACAAAAACCTCACGATGAATAATCCACAAACCCGAACAAAAACTCGAAAACAAACCCAGTTCTCAAATTTGAAACCCCAAACCATCAACTTTCAACTATCCTTGCACGAAGAAATAAGAAATACCAGACGAACCGAGACTGAATTTGTAAAAAAAAAAGAAGACCCGTACACGAAATCAGTGATGGAGTGACGGGAAATGGGTCGAATGTTGATGTTTGTTGCTGTTGGTCGCCGACGTCGCTGTTCTGCGCCTGACGCCGGAGAATGATTGGAGTGAAAGAGAGAGAGAGAGAGGGGGGAAGATCGGGGAGAGAAAGAGAGAGAGATCGGAGTTGGTATTTTCGCTGCTGGTCGGAGAGAAATAGAGAGAGAGTGAGGTCGCAGTGACGACGGTGCTGTTGCCGTCGTCGGAGGGAGAGAGATCGAAGTGACGACGGCGCTGTTGCCATCGTCGGAGAGAGAGAGAGGTCAGAGTGACGACGCGCTATTGCCGTCGTCGTTGGAGAGAGAGGTCGGAGTGACGACGCGGTTGTCCGGCGACATTTTTTTTTTTTGAGAGAGTGTGACTCTAGAGAGAGAGTGAGTTTTTGAGAGAGAGAGAGAGCAAAAATGCTGATGGTTTTTCTCTTTCCTTTTGATTTTTGTTTCACTCCCCCTTTTTTTTGTGTATGGGTAGGTATATATATTTTTTGAGGCTTTCTTTCTTGACAAGAAAAAGAGAGTGGGGGGTGGGGTAACGTGGGGTAGGGGGTAAGGTGTGAGGTGTTTCTTTTTGGTTGGATGGGATAAGGATTAGGTGTTGTTTTTTTTATTGGGTGGGTTTTTAGAATATTAGGATAAACAAAATTAGTTAGGGGTTGTTATTTTTTGTCATTTTGTGGAGGGATTATCACACATGTGAGGGTACACGGTAGGATAGGGTAAACAATAGGTAAAAACGATATCGGGGAGGGACGGAATTAGGTGTCTACATCATACCCCCTTTGAATGTAAACACGAAGTGTTTTCAGGCAAAGAAGTAGACAGCGAGACCAAATTTTGACCCGACCATTATTCAAAGAAAGAAACAGAAGGAAGAAGGACAACCGGGTCTTGACTTAAGACATCCTTCCTACCCAAATTATGAGAGAATGATGTCACGGGTATTTCAATGTATTTGAAGAGGTGGACTATACCGAGTTGGAGAGTCGAGTGAGGTTCCGTCGAGGTTTCGGTCCGCGGCTCTGTTATTACATCAAAATAAAAATTACAAGTTAAAACATAAATGAAATTACAAAAATCCTATCTATACAGCTTCGGTTGGTTCTTGACTCGACTTTCATCACCCTATTCTTCAGGCGGGCTCCTGACTTGCAATTTCTTTCAACTTGTTGCTTGGCTTTCAATTGCTTCACTTTGTTGCTTGACTCTTTTGTTTCTTCACCCGATTCTCCAGGCGGGCTCCTGACTTGCTATTTCATCACTTTGTTGCTTGACTTTTCATTTTCTTCACTCTGTTCTCCCGGTGGGCTCCGGACTTGCTATTTCATCACCCTGTTCTTCAGGCGGGCTCCTGCCTTGCTATTTCATCACCCTGTTCTTCAGGCGGGCTCCTGCCTTGCTATTTCATCACCCTGTTCTTCAGGCGGGCTCCTGAAACTCAAAATTAAAACTAGAACGAAAATTATCCCAAACAAGAATTATAAATAATTAGTATTTCATTTTTGAAAGCGTTGTCCCATTTTCCAGGAGGGACCTGAACAGAAGGTGAAATCCCATTTTTCAGGAGGGTCCTGAATTGAAAGTAAATTCCCATTTTCCAGGAGGGTCCTGAACATAAAGTAAATTCCCATTTTTCAGGAGGGTCCAGAATTGAAAGTAAATTCCCATTTTTCAGGAGGGTCCTGCATTGAAAGTAAATTCCCATTTTCCAGGAGGGTCCTGAACATAAAGTAAATTCCCATTTTTCAGGAGGGTCCTGAACATAAAGTAAATTCCCATTTTTCAGGAGGGTCCTGAACATGAAGTAAATTCCCGTTTTTCAGGAGGGTCCTGAACATAAAGTAAAATCACTGAACAGAAAGTAAAATCCCATTTTTCAGGAGGGTCCTGAACAGAAGTAAATTCCCATTTTCCAGGAGGGTCCTGAACATAAAGTAAAATCCCATTTTTCAGGAGGGTCCTGAACATAAAGTAAAATCTCTGGATATGCATTTCCAATGGTAGCTGAATCAAGTGAAACGAATTTTCCCCTGTTTCAATCAAAGAAAAATTTGTCAGTTAAAAACTTAGTGGTGGCTTGCAGATCTTGGCTTTTCAGGTATCTGCCCAGCATTCGTTCCTTTCATCTTTATTCCAAATTGCTAACACTTGTCGTGTCTTGCCGCATCATTGACCCGGATCCATATTGAGGGAAATGAGTTCTGACTCAAACAATGGGTTTCCATTTTTACCATGCCCCTGAGGTGCACTCTTTTCCCAAATCTGAAATGCTTCCACAAATCCAATAGCCTGTCGGTTGATAGACTTCCTTTTCTTCGTGTTGAATTACGATCATATTTCTTTCCTGTGTTGTTCCTTGGCTTTTCCTCATATAATTGGAAAGACTGGTAGTAAATTTTGAAATCCTTTCTCGCTTGTTTTGACACAGACTTGACTTAAAAAATGTAAAGAAATGATGGTGACTCTTGTTTTGATAAATAACATAAGAAAAGACAAAAACATGAATATGTAAATGAAAGAAAAGGGCAATGTCCCATATTAAAAAAGAAAACTTATCTTAATACGTCAACCAACTCCAATGAGTATGACATGCATTTTGGATTGAGCTGCCTGATCTTCCTATCCAAACTCCCCATTTGTTGTTGAGTTCGTGCCTTTTTCCACTGAGCCGCTTCTTCAAATCCATTGGACTCATACATCACATTCGACTGACGACATCTAAAAAGACTTTCGCCAACAAATCTCTTTCTTTTCACTTTTTGCCTTTCTCTTAAACTCTCCATCGCCCTACGGTGCCCATGAGGATTTTCACCAATAAGACTCTCATTTTTGTATTTCTCTCAACTCACCAACGCCTTACGGTGCCCGCAAAGGTTTTCACCAATAAAACTCTCTCATTTTTGTATTTCTCTCAACTCACCATCGCCTTATGGTGCTTGCAAAGGTTTTCATCAATAAGACTCTCTCATTTTTATTTTCTCACAACTCACCATCGCCTTATGGTGCCTGCAAAGGTTTTCACCAATAAGACTCTCATTTTTGTATTTCTTTCCTGATTTCTTATGCTGAGGGAGACAAGTGGTACTTCGTAATGTATCGTCATATCCATTGCATGCTTAGCCTTAACATTATCAAAAATTGATCTGAAGGACTTTCTTTGGTTGTAACTTGGCTTTTGGTCAAGGTTAGAAAAGATGGTAAGAGGCTTAAACGATACTTGAAGTGGGGGTGGGACTTACAACTTTTGGAATCGACTCAAACAATGCATTAACTCATGCCCCAGTTTTGTTGATTGGGTGAATCTTAAATCTTTATTTGGTTGGACCGAGCCCGAAATAGGGCAACCTACGTATCTCACTCCCGAGAGAGGAGAATCAGGTCGCACGTAGTTCCATCTGCTTGTCCTTTGCTTTGCTTTGATTTTTTTTTCTTTTTCGAACTCTTTCTTTTATTCTTATTTTCTTGACATTTATCTTTGACTCTATTTTGATTCCAAAAGAGGGATATGAAAGAAAAATAAATGAGGCTCAAACGGGTAAACAAAGGATGACACAATGTTTGGATAGAAGAATAAAATGCCTTCATCATATCAATCTTAAAAAATGCAAGTACTAAACATGCAATAAACTCAACAAAGGATCAAATATCATACATAATATCTTTTGACCGCGTCAGAATTGATAGCCATTTCTGCTATTTTGCCTTCAATATCTGTCAAATATAAGGCTCCATTGGGTAACACTTTCTTCACAACGAAGGGACCTTGCCAGTTAGGGGAGAACTTTCCTTTCGCTTCAACCCGGTGAGGAAAGATACGTCTTAATACCAACTGACCAACTTCAAAATTCCTGGGACGGACCTTTTTGTTATACACACGAGCCATCCTCCTCTGATACAACTGGCCATGACACACGGACGTTAGCCTTTTTTCCTCGATCAAACTCAAATGTTCCAGTCGGGTTTTTACCCATTCGTCATCATCAATCTCTGCTTCTACAATGACACGAAGAGAAGGAATTTCAACTTCTGCAGGGATGACTTCTTCTGTCCCATACACTAATAAATATGGAGTTGCCCCTGTTGAAGTGCGAACAGTGGTGCGATAACCTAGCAATGCAAACGACAACTTTTTATGCCACTGTCTAGAACCTTGTACCATTTTTCGTAGTATCTTTTTATATTTTTATTGGCGGTTTCTACAACACCATTGGCCTTTGGGCGATATGGAGTAGAATTTCGATGTGCGATCTTAAACTGTTGACACACTTCTTGCATCAAATGACTGTTGAGATTGACAGCATTGTCTGTAATGATCATCTTAGGAATTCCAAATCTACAAATGATATTGGCATGAACAAAATCTACCACAGCCTTCTTTGTTACTGACTTGAAAGTTACTGCTTCCACTCACTTTGTGAAGTAGTCAATGGCTACCAAAATGAATCTATGTCCATTTGATGCCTTCGGCTCAATCGGTCCAATCACATCCATTCCCCAAGCCACGAACGGCCATAGAGCGGCCATTGCATGCAACTCAACAGGAGGAGAACGTATCAGATCGCCGTGCACCTGACATTGATGACACTTTTGAACAAATTGAATAGAATCCCTCTCTATAGTAAGCCAGTAATAACCTGCTCGAATAATCTTCTTTGACAAGACATGACTGTTCATATGCGACCCACATACTCCAGAGTGTATTTCAACCATGATTGCCGAGGATTCTTTTGCATCTACATACCTTAAAAGTCCCAGATCTGGGGTCCTCTTATACAAGATTCCCCCACTTAAGAAAAATCCACTAGCCAAACGCCTAATAGTCCTCTTTTGATCATTGGTGGCATATGCTGGGTATTCTCCTGACTGAATGTACCGCTTGATATCCAAAAACCAAGGTTCTCCATCGAGCTCTTCTTCAACCGCATTACAGTAAACATGTTGATCACGACTCTGTATATGCACTGGTTCGATATAGGCTTTGTCAGGATGTTGGAGCATTGAAGACAGAGTGGCTAAAGCATCAGTAATTTCATTATGAATCCTTGGAATATGCCTAAATTTTACTAACACAAATCGTCGACATAGCTCCTGCAAGCATTGTCGATACGGGATAAGTTTCAAATCTCTCGTCTCCCAATCGCCTTGAATTTGATGGACGAGCAAATCTGAATCTCCCAACACTAATAATTCCTGGACTCCTATATCGACAGCTAACCTCAAACCAAGAATGCAGGCTTCATACTCTGCCATATTATTAGTACAGTAGAATCGAAGTTATGATGTTACCGCGAAATGTTGTCCCGATTCAGAGATAAGAACCGCACCTATTCCGACTCCTTTCATATTGACAGCTCCATCGAAGAATAACCTCCAAACTGGATCCGCATCTATAACGACTTCATCGACACACGACACTTCTTCATCAGGAAAATATGTCTTTAATGGCTCGTACTCTTCATCGATGGGATTCTCAGCAAGATGATCTGCCAAGGCTTGGGCTTTCATGGCGGTTCGAGTCACATATACAATGTCGAACTCGGTAAGCAATATTTGCCACTTTGCCAATCGACCCGTCGACATAGGCTTCTGAAAGATATACTTCAAAGGATCCATGCGAGAAATGAGATAAGTAGTATAGGATGATAGATAATGCTTCAACTTCTGTGCTACCCAAGTTAGGGCATAACACGTCCTTTCAAAAAGAGTATACCTGGCCTCATATGCGGTGAACTTCTTGCTAAGATAATAAATAGCCTGCTCCTTTTTGCCTGTAACATCATGTTGACCCAGGACACAACCGAAAGAATTGTCCATGACTGATAAATATAAGATCAAAGGCCTACCAGGATCCGGGGGTACCAGCACGGGTGGATTTGACAAATATTTTTTGATTCGATCGAACGCTTCCTGACATTCTTCAGTCCATTTTACCGCAACACTCTTTTTCAGCAACTTGAATATGGGCTCACAAGTGGTTATGAGTTGAGCAATAAACCTGCTAATGTAGTTTAGTCTACCAAGCAAACTCATCACCTCCGTTCTATTCTTGGGCGGGGGTAAATCCCGAATGGCTTTGATTTTTGAGGGATCCAATTCAATTCCCCAACGGCTGACTACAAACCCCAACAGCTTTCCAGATGGAACTCCAAATACACATTTTGCCGAGTTGAGTTTGAGATTATACCTGCGAAGCCTCTCAAAGAACTTTCTTAAATCTTTAACATGGTCGGCCTGACTTTTTGACTTAATAATCACATCATCCACGTAGACCTCAATCTCCTTATGCATCATGTCATGAAACATAGTGGTCATGGCTCTCATGTATGTGGCTCTAGCATTCTTCAAACCGAACGGCATCACTCGATAACAATAAGTTCCCCATGGTGTGATAAAAGATGTCTTCTCTGCGTCGTCATTATCCATAATAATCTGGTGATACCCGATATAGCAATCCACAAAAGAGGCAACCTCGTGTTTAGCACAGTTGTCTAACAAAATGTGGATTTTGGGCAGTGGAAAATCATCTTTGGAACTTGCTCTGTTCAAATTGCGGTAATCAACACACACTCGAATTTTCCTATCTTTCTTTGGTACGGGAACAACATTGGATAACCACATGGGATAACAAGATACTCGAATTACTTTGGCTTCAAGTTGTTTCATGATTTACTCTTTGATTTTAATACTCACATCGGTTTTAAACTTCCTCAACTTCTGTTTGACAGGGGGAACGCGGGATCAGTTGGCAACTTGTGAGCCACTAATTCAGTGCTTAAACCGGGCATATCATTATAAGACCATGCAAAAACGTCCTTATAATCAATCAATGCTTGAATCATTCCCTCTTTTAGATATGGAAAAGCATGTACACTGATTTTAGTTTCCCTAACATCTTCTTGATCCCCTAGATTTATTGGCTCAGTTTCATTCAAATTAGGATTCGGTTTGTCTTCAAACTGTTCCAACTCTTTGCTTATTTCTTCTAGTGCTTGTTCTTCATCATATTCCCCATCCTGCTTCATTACATCTTGATTAGTTTGGATTTTAAAATCAGGCTGAAAATTCCGCATGCATGTCATGTCATTAGAATCAGCATAAAGAGAACTGTGTAAGAAAAGAAAAACAAAATATATTAGACACAAAACAAAAGGGACATTGCATTTCATTAAATAAAAGATAGAAGGGTTTAAACATAGACGCCAACATAACATAAACAAAATAAAGTCCGAATTACAACCCTGAAATAACTCGGATAAACAGAAAGAAAAACAAAATAGACTACCAAAACTCCCTCCTGACGGGGAGAGGAGTGACTTCCCAATTATTGAGCTGGACAGCTGGACCTATGAATTGCACGTCTGCCATACTGGTACCTTCTCCTGCTTCGACCATATCAACTTTGATACAAAGGTTCTGGAAATCATCAACCAATTCAAACTCAAATTCTACATGCTTCGTGACACCGCTCTTAACAAACGATTCACTGAGTAGTGGCATTGGGCGAGGGAGTGACAATATTTCCTTTTTCCTTCCCTTGGCTTTTTTCAGATCTTCAGCTGTAGGCTCAAATCCTAGACCAAACGTGCCCACGTTCTCACTCGGACATATGGGATGAACTATACCGTGCAGAGACGCTCCCAAACCCTTTCCTGGATCAAATCCATATTTCCAAAGTTCACTCACCATCATGATAGAAGCAGAAGACAATTGCGGTCCCGGTATAGCCTGCCATTCAAGGATACGATTCACTGGCACTGTATCAAAAATTTGATAGACGAATGTCTCCTCTACGTTATTTGCTTCAATAAGAGACAAGGGAGAATCTTCGTAGGCTGACAAATCTCCTTCACCATGAATAACTACTTCTTGCCTGTCATGCTCAAACTTAATCATCTGGTGCAGCATAGTTGCAATCGCCTTGGCCTTGTGGATCCACGGCCTTCCCAACAATAGATTATAAGAGGATTCTACACTTAATACTTGAAACTCTATGGTGAACTCAACAGTCCCTATGGTCAACACTAGTTCTATTTCACCAATGGAATTTGATTTTGCACCATCGAAAGCCCTGACACATACATTGTTGGGCCTGATCCTCTCAACACCAATATTTAGCTTTTGCAAAGTAGAAATAGGGTAAATATTTGCACCTGAACCTCCACCAATCATAACATGAGTGACATAAAAATCTTCACACTTCACTGTAATGTAAAGGCCCCGGTTATGCCCTTTACCTTCAATAGGCAATTCATCGTCAGAAAAGCTGATCCGATTGACCTCGAAGAATTTTCCAACCATTTTCACAAGCTGGTTGATTGTAATCTCCCTTGGAACATTTGCTTCATTTAATACCTTCAGTAAAACATCACGATGCTCCTTGGAGTGCAACAGCAAAGATAAAAGGGAAATTTGAGCAGGGGTTTTCTTCAGCTGGTCTAATATTGAATACTCTGGTAATTTCATCTTTTTCAAAAATTCTTCGGCTTCTTCTTCGGTGATAGGCTTTTTGATAGATGACGGTCCACTCACCGTTGGCTTGGATTTTCTTAAACTTTCAGGCACGAAACATCTTCCTGACCTAGTCAAACCCCTTACCTCATCTACATCTTCCACTACTTCTTTCCCCTGATAGGTCATCACGGTCCGCCCATAATTCCAGGGAATCCTTTTCGTATCAACTATCAGAGGTTGGATCACCGGTTTGAGGACAATAGGCGCTGTCAGTGCTCCTTTCACCGTCAAGATAGGCTGACTCAGAGCTCCCACCACTGTCAACTTAGGTTTATCCTGACTCGAATCACCATACCTTCTGGCGCCTTGTACTGTGATCGAGGGTTTCTTTGTGCTTCCTTGAGCTTTATCTTCTCCCATTCCTTCTTGGGTCAATGCCATTGCTTTCAAAGACTCCGCTACATTCATCGGTTTCTCCTCAATGGTCTGTATCTTGACAATAGGCTTATAACCCCTTAAAGAATCTTTCCCATCATATATCAATTCTAACATATTGGCTTCAGCATGGGTTGACAACGGATTCTGGTTAATGTTTGGACCCTCCGGGGCCTGGACCAGCATCTGATTTGTGTCAATTAAATCTTGGACAACTCTCTTTAAATGCCAGCATTTCTCGATATCATGGCCGGACATATCAGAAAAGTACGCACACCTTAAAGAATAATCGAGATTCCTCGGCGGTGGATTTAAAAGCCTTCCTTGAATTGGGCTTAAAACCTTCAACTTCCTCAACCTATCAAACAAGCTAGCATATGACTCCCCAAGAGGTGTGAATTGAGTTTTGACCGCCTTCTCCTTCTTATACTCGGGCCTAGGTTGAAAACTGGGTCTGGAAGGGTTTTGGTAATTTGGTGGAGCGAATGGGCGATATTGTGGAGTTTGCGCACGCCACTGCGGGTAAGAAGGGGTTTGGACATATGGCTGCGCGCTATATACTGGGTAAGGGGGTGGTGGAATGGAATATAAAGGGTTTTGTGGAGGGTAGTAATGGTGGGGAGGAATATATGGAGCTTGGGCGTAGACTTGGGCTTGGGACTGGGGATAGGGGCGAGGTGGTCTTTTGGGATAGGAATGGGTTCCAGCTACAACAGTCGCCACGTCCTCTTTCTTCTTTTTACCTCCAAATGCGCCAGATCCACCTTGAATCGCTTGTGTGGTGGCTTTTAATGCGGCAAAACTCACTATTCGTCCGGTCTTGATTCCGTTCTCTATCATCTCCCTCATTTTTAGGACTTCCATAAAAGAATTTCCCATTGCCGGAAGTAAATGTTGAAAATAGGTCTCATCCTGCGCCTGAATGAAAACTTCTACCAACTTACTTTCTTTCATTGGAGGCTTTACCCTAGCGGCCTATTCACGCCACCTTATCGCGTATTCCCTAAAACCTTTAGTGCTCTTTTTCTTCATGTTGACCAAAGATTTTTCGTCCTGATTCAAGTCGATGTGTTACTGAAAATGTTAAACAAATTCAGAAGCCAAATCATCCCAACAGTTCCATTTATCGATATCCCGATCGATGAACCATTCTGAAGCCAGATCTGAAAGACTCTCGTCAAAGAAGGCCATGAGTAGTTCTTCCTTTCCTCCTGCAGCCCTCAACTGGTTGCAATAACGTCTCAAGTGTGCAACAGGATCACCGTGCCCTGCGTACTTCTCGAACTTAGGCATCTTAAAACCGGGGGGCAGGTTGATGTCTGGGAACATGCACAGATCTTTATAGGAAACACTTCTATAATCTCCGATTCCTTGCAAATTCCTCATAGCTTGTTCTAAACTTTTCAACTTCCACGCTATGACTTATTGTTCCTCTGTTGCGACAAGTTTCTCCGTATCAAATGGAAATGCAGGCGGCTGAGTGTACCCATACGGTTCATTCAATTGCAAAGTAGGCTCCGTAGCATAATACTGACCATCTGAAACCTTCAGTACTGGCTCACTGGAAGACCGAGGAAGCCTCATTGTGGGAAGCATAACATATATGGGAGTTTCATGTGGTGGAGGGGCCACGAATATCGGTGTGATTGGTGGCGCTGGCTGAGCAGCTGGTCTTGATTGGGGAGCTGCCAAGGGCACACCAGAATTTCCAGGATAATAATGTCGCGGAGTGAATCCTGGCGCGTGCTCAGGTGACTCAGTAGGAGCAGAGAATTGTGCCTGAGAGAGCGGTGGGAAATTAGAGATATTCCCAAGACCTTCAGGGAGCGGAGGAGGAGGCATTCCGCTGGCCCATGCCTGGTGCAAATCTATCAATTGTTGCCTGAGCCTTACTACCTCATCATTGTGTTCTGAACTTTCTTCCCTGTGATCCTGATCCGGGTCAATGAGCGAATTTTCAATCTCTCTGCTAGCCATGTCGAGCTTTGCTTTGGATCTAGTGAAGTATGGGTGACTAGCCAGAGTGCTGCAAACCTACCACTGTTATCTGAAAGAACATGCTCATCAAAGACGACATCCGTTAGGATTAGGGTATACCAAAAGCATGGGAATCACATTGGTAAAATTGCCCTAAGTTCATGTTCATTTCTACCAGCTTTCAAGGGTAGCGAAGTCATTTTAACATCATCCCGGTTTTATCTACACTTATTTTTATCTACACCTATTATTATTTTTTATTCTTTTTTTTTTCGTATCAATATCTGTTCTTTTCCTCACGTTATCTACCTTTATTTTATCATTCTTTATGTCTTTTGTTTTCCTTAAAAGAGGAAAAAATAATGAAAACAACGAAACAAAATGATTAGATCGAACCCAAAATTAGGTTGCCTACATATCATGTTGTACATGAATCAGATCTTGCGTAGTTCGGGCAGCATGTGCATCAACACTACCCACCCCTTTTTTTTGCGAAAACGAAAATAAACAAACCAAGAAAAGACGTAACAATAAAACATTTTGAAGAAAGAAGACAACAAAAACGTACAAAAGTTTGGGACCACTTTAAAACTAAACAACAAATATGAAACAACATTATAAACCCCTAAGACGACACAGGTAAAATTACTAGTAAAGACTCTAATACCCAAAACAACTTGATTTCGACTTAAAACCGACACCACTCTACAGTGACAGACACATAAAAGACTCAAACTAAATAAAGATAAGAAGTGCTCTTTCAGACTGGTGCTTTGCGTGATGACCCTGGCTGATATGGACCTGCCTCTGAAGTTCTCTTTCTCCCGTTTAAACTTTGTAGCATATCCTGTAAAGACACCCTGATACCGGGGAAGAAACTTCGGGCCCGTAGTCCTGCTTCATGAGGAGTGCACTTGGAAAGATTATTCTGACACCTTTCTACTGTCTTGAACAAGTCTGCTAGCTGAACCCTCAGTGTTTCTACTTTGGACCCTACACTTTCATCCTGATGATCGTCTACTATGCATTCCTCCTGTATTCTCCCTCTAAGCTGTGTTGGTAAAGGTTGACTGATACCCCGAGGGATAGATTGAAGCCAGACCCCATATCCCTGAGTGTACCCCGGATTATCCAAACTTTCTTTGAGTGTGTCCACACCTAGCTTTGTTGCATGCTTCCAAAACTGCTCGTACTTGCTCTCACCTAAGGCTTGGTCCTTGAAGTACTCAACATTCTTCAGAAGATCCACTGCTGGTGGCACGTCCTGCAGCCTACCCAACTGGCGCATTACCCTAGAAGGACTGTATGGTCTAGTGCAATTGAGCCCTAACATGAATAAAGGGAGCTGCGTCTGATAACCCAACAAGATTATGTTCGGTCGAAGCCACAGATAAGTCCACAAAATGTTATCCCCGGTTCTTGATTCAAGAAATTCGATCCAAGCCGTGACTCCCACGGGTAGCGAGAATTTATCCAAACGCAATCTGGAGTCCATGGCTTTCACTCGATTGGGAATACAACGATCTACCACGTCTGGTCTAACTAAATAAGGCGCATGCAAATGCTCCATCATCCATACCTGCAATATCAGGTTACTTCCCTAAAAAAATCTCATCCCCCCTTCACTTCGGTTAAAGCCTTATATATTTCTGTCAAGATCATGGGTATGAGAGTGAATCTGCCCTTTTGATTATGCCCTTGTCGTTTTGATCCTTATGAAATAGAGCCATCACCACAGATTGCAAATGGGTATTAATACGTTTTTCTTCTAGTGGAAACACTAAAATGCCTAACAAAGCGAGGGTAAAGACTTCAAGACGCTTTCTCTCCCACTTCTCCTTAGTCACATGAAATTCATCCCAAAAGCAATCAAAACCTTCGGAGGACCCGAATCTAGCGAACAAAAAGTCTAAGGAAACCCACGAATCACTTAAACCACCCAAACGGATACCCTTACTTTTTAAACCACAAGACTGCAAAAATCTCACGCCAGTATGATTTCGTGCTCGGATCATATCCTTCTCGATATAGGGCAAATGCAACAAACCGGATATTTCTGCCAAAGTAGGAGTAATTTCACATTCCCCAAACCTGAACACCAAACTACTTGGATCCCAAAAGGTCAACAAAGCCTCTATTAAATCTGGACGAGGGGTAATATGCAGAAGTTCCGTAAGATCACCTAATATTTTAATTAGTTTCTGCTGATCAACATAGTTAAACATTTCCCAGCACTTGATTAACTTTTTGGGCACCTTGACAACCATCAGAACTCTAGACTTGGTGGACAAATCCATCTTGTATAACATATAAGACGTTATCTCAAAAATTCGACAGGAGTAAAAGATTCCCAACCCTTGGGATTTTCGACGCAAGCATATGTCGATGAAACAAACCACATTCATGACTCCAATTTGCCGAACAGAAGTACTGAACGAAATCAGTCTACTTGGCAAACAACTCTAGATTACGGGGTGAGAGACCTAGGCTAATAATAAGAAAAAGGCCAACACAAAGAATTACCGAACCCACCGAGGGTTGCCTACGTATCCCAACCCGAGGGAAGGGAATCAGGTATGTGTAGTTCATTCAGATTGAACAATTAACGATTAACTAATAAATTGACCCTAACTGAAGAGACACAATAAAAAACACGCGAATAAAAAAAATTTGAATTTTCAACTAGACACTTTAACTAAGACTGACACCATCAATTAAAAAAATCTTTTTATTATTTTTGCTTTTGACAAATAAGTAGAAAAAACAAGCAAAACCTCCTTCTCTTTTTTTTTTTGAGCTTACGGTATTTTAAGAAGACAAATGCCAAACGTAAAAAATCTTTTTGAGTTTTTGGATTGCGAAGAACAAAAGCCATTAAGAATTCTAAAATAAACTACGACATTCCTTTTGATTCATTCTTTTCGACTCACCTTTTCTATTTTGCTTCCTTTTTTTTTTTTCGTTTTTTACCTACGCACCTTACTCCTAACAAATATTTTTTTCTTTCAAATCAGTCCGTCAAATGACCACGTTACCCTTAAATATGCAACAGTTAGCATGTAGGGATACTTTAGAGGTGAGTCTCCTACAATGGACCATGTGGGTCCCGCTAGGTCTCCGCATGATGCACATAAGCATGACCTACATTGTGGTTCACTAACAAGGCTGTTCGGGGGAGCGTATGGTCGATAGTGGCTGCTTTGCTTTCCACCTACTCCATAACACCGACGGCTCCCCCCCTAAAATAAGGGTGACTCAACTAGAGGTTGTGTACAACACGTGTACTACGGACTTGTTGCAGAAAGAAGGCCGGGGGGGCGGACTCATGATGACAGATATAAAGCTGTAACACATAGGATAAATACTATAATCAAAGAGCACGAAAACGCACAAAAGTGGAAACAATAATCACAAACAATGCTTATACACTCGTAATGCCAAACAAAGCCAATACGACTCAAAAAAAATAAGCTCGAATTCTGAAATAGTTCCCCAGCAGAGTCGTCAGAGCTGTCACACCCCTTTTTTATGTGTACTCCAAAAAAATGGATACATTTTTAAAGTTTGAAAGGGTTTTATTATTTAAGTGACAAGAAATGAAATTTTTTTTCGGAAAAGGATTATTTGCATTTTTTATTCAGAGTCTCCACTTGGCATAATCCGGTGTGCCAAGTCACCTTTGGAAAATCCTTTTCGAAACCATTTGACTCTTAAATAGATTTGCGAATAGAGATTCTGGCTAAGGAATTCTGTTGATCGAGGGGAAGGTGTTAGGCACCCCTCGATCCCGTGGTTCGACCACGGTCGCTTGGTGGAGTGTATCGACTATTTTCGCATTATAAAATGTATAAACCACACAAAAGAACACAAAATAATTAAACAATAAACAAAACAAAACAGTCCAAAAAACGTAAAAGTCCAGTTCAATTATACAGTCCGAAAAATAGAAAAAATACGAAAATATAAATCCTAATCTAAAATAAATCTAGACTACGCTCCAATTCCTTACCCGACGCCGCGGGCCTTCATCACGATTATTTTCCGCCAACATAATACGTCGGGGCATTCTCCGGTGAATAAATACAAGCGATCTCGGGGCATTCCCCGGCTAAATAAATACATCCAAATTAAACACGATAAACTAAAAGAAACATTCACACGCACATTCCAACATCCAATGAAACACTTATTCCTAAATTTCGCCTACCCGAACCTACGATTGCCTACCCGCTTGACTTACCATGATACTATCACGAAATTGATAATTAGATGTAAAAGTAACAATAACGACGAATCGAAACAACAACAAATCAAAATTAATCCTAATTCACTTTAACGATTTTTTAACTCGCGCCCCGAATTCCTTTTAAACCATATGATTAGTGCATACTTCGATTTTTCAATCACATCTTATAATCCGAAACCAACATCAAATGCAACACAAACAATGAAGATTCAAACCAAACACACGACAAATAAATCATCCATACCAACAACATTAATAATAAAAAGTCAAAATAAATTAAAGATTCGGTTAAAGAAATGGACCTCGATGAAATTGATCCTTGTCGATAATAAGAAATCCGAAGACCAGAATACTCGATCGGAGAACCTTACTACGAACAACTCCAAACTCGATATCGAGTTCACCCGGACAGATCGGAGAACCACGACAAAAACCTCACGATGAATAATCCACAAACCCGAACAAAAACTCAAAAACAAACCCAGTTCTTAAATTTGAAACCCCAAACCATCAACTTTCAACTATCCTTGCACGAAGAAATAAGAAATACCAGACGAACCGAGACTGAATTTGTAAAAAAAAAAAAGAAGACTCGTACACGAAATCAGTGATGGAGTGATGGGAAATGGGTCAAATGTTGACGTTTGTTGTTGCTGGTCGCCGGCGTCGCTGTTTCTGTGCCTGACGCCAGAGAATTATTGGAGTGAAAGAGAGAGAGAGAGGGGAAGATCGAGGAGAGAGAGAGAGAGGGATCGGAGTTGGTGTTTTCGCTGCTGGTCGGAGAGAAATAGAGAGAGAGTGAGGTCGCAGTGACGACGGTGCTGTTGCCATCATCGGAGGGAGAGAGATCAAAGTGACGACGGCGCTGTTGCCGTCGTCGTCGGAGAGAGAGGTCGGAGTGACGACGCGCTGTTGCCGTCATCGTCGGAGAGAGAGGTCGGAGTGAAGACGCGGTTGTGGGGGTGGTAGTGTCGTGGTGGCCGGAGCTCCGATCGTCACCGGCGATGTTTTTTTTTTAGAGAGAGAGTGAGTTTTTGAGAGAGAGAGAGAGAGAGCAAAAATGCTGATGGTTTTTCTCTTTCCTTTTGATTTTTGTTTCACTCCCCCTTTTTTTTGTGTATGGGTAGGTATATATATTTTTTTAGGCTTTCTTTCTTGACAAGAAAAAGAGAGTGGGGGTGGGGTAACGTGGGGTAGGGGGTAGGGTGTGAGGTGTTTCTTTTTGGTTGGATGGGATAAGGATTAGGTGTTGTTTTTTTATTGGGTGGGTTGTTAGAATATTAGGATAAAACAAAATTAGTTAGGGGTTGTTATTTTTTGTCATTTTGTGGAGGGATTATCACACGGGTGAGGGTACACGGTAGGATAGGGTAAATAATAGGTAAAAACGATATCGTGGAGGGACGAAATTAGGTGTCTACAGAAGTTAAATATGATTTTTTGTTGTTTGTTGCATTTTTTTAAAATTTGATTTTTGTTGTTTGTGTTTATACAAACAAAACAACGATTTGGGTTGATTTGTTCTGTTCTTATTCTTAGTAAAAATGGTGATATTGTTGTTTTTCTATTGAACAAAATCGTGCTACTCTTTTTTACTTTCTCCAATAGATTATCCATCTGGTGCAACATATTAACCATCTGATGTAATAGATTTATCATATGATGCAACAGATCAACCATCTGATACAACCTATGTAATACCCTGTACTTTTTCTAGCTTGAATTCGTTCCTAGAATGATAAGGGATAATTTTCAAAATGAATAATATTTATGAAGTGTGGAATTTTTCAGATTTAAACCTCCCATTGTGTGAAAAATTGAATAAGCTTTCCATCGATACCAAATTCGTCTAAATTTGATACACGGTTGAGAAGTTATGATATTTTTAAGTTCACAGTGTGCCACTTGGGCACTCAACGCATCGCGGAGAAGGCAAAATTCAAAATCATCACATTCCAGTGGACCTCCACAATATTGGAGCATCACGGAGAGGTCCAAATTCCCAATTGTCTATTTCCAGTAGGCCAACGCGATACTGGCGCGTCGCGCCAATGGACAAAATGGCATTCCAAAGGGGCACCACGATGGTGGCGCATTGCGGAGAATGCCTAGTTCCCATTTGTCAATTTTCAGTGAGCTACCGCGATAGTGGCATGTCGCGGTGGCCACCCAATTTGAAAAATAATATTTTTTCAGTTCCGTTTAAATATTAAATGGGGTATTTTGGTCAATCCCCAAGACCTCAATCCTTCTTAAACAAAGAATTTAGCATATTCAAGGCACTTTATTCCCAATTTCATCCATTCTCTCTCAAAGAAAAACCCTAGAGCTCCTAAGCTTCTTCTCCAAGAAATTAAAATCCTCCATAGATTCTCCAAGAAAGATTAAAATTGAGGATTTTCAAGGTAAGATAATCAAGAACTCATCTTCAAGAACTCAATTAGGAATCAATAATTCAAGCTTCTTCATCTAATCATCTATCAAGGTATGTGGGGTTTATGAACAATGATCTTTTTTCATCCTTGTGCCCAAACCAAGATTTTAATTAAAAATTCATATAATTTGAATGTTTATACATGAATTTCAAATTAGGGTTCATATCCATTATTTCTATATGCAAAGCTATGAGTTTTTGAGATATTTTGAAGATGAATTGCATGTCTATTTTCATATTTTCATGCTTATTGCAGTAAATTATAGATTTTGATATGAATTATCGTTGTTTTCCTTATCAAGCATGACTATTATGATGTTTTGACATGAGATTAATGCATGGGTTATTTTCCCAAGATTATATGTTGATGTTTCAAGAAAGATGATGCTTTAAGCATCCTATTATCAGATTATTTACAGATTTTTAGTAAAGCTTTAATCTTTTAATCATCGTTTTATCTATACAGTCCACTTTACAAAATTTCTACAGTTTACAGAACTCAAAATAATTTTATTTAGAGATTTGGTCAGATAAGTTCATAATTGGTTTCAGATAAGCCCTTATGTTGTTTTAAAGTGGATTTCCAACAGAATGAGCATACAGATTTTAAAGGGAGTAGTATTTAGCACCAAGCGAAAAGAGTGGGATTAGCATGCCCTATCTTCCACAGAACTACGTAGCCAGTGTAGGTACAAATTATTAAATTACTCCCATTCTAATATGGATGAAAGATTTAGCTTGTGATCGATTGCATGGATTAGGTTATACTCTCTAGAAAGAGTCTGACACTTCTTCCCAACGTGAGGTTTCTTCCTTAGGAGGAAAAGGCATTGGACTCTATGTTAGCTCACATGGTTTATGTCGGTTAGAAGAACCTCCCTTGCAGAATAGTTTTTAAAAGAATTTCCTAAAGTTTTATAGATTACAGACTACAGATTTTAGAGCAAAAAGAGTAACAGAAAAACTTTTAAAAAACCAAGTATAAAGGCTCACAGTTTTACTCAGATTATGTTTTACAGAAAGATAATAGTTACAAATTTCAGCTTTCAGATTTCAGATTTAAGAGTGAGTCCTTTCTACACTTAGACTGTATGATTTAAAGAGAGAATACAAGTACAAGTTTTAGAACTAAATGTTATTACTCACTGGATTTATAAAGTATGTTTTGCTTCGTATTGCTACATATTTCAGTATTTCAGATATTCCAGCTTATGTGAGTCATTTTTATTTAGCATGCATTGTTTTATAAATTATGATGATGAAATGATGTTTTACTAATGCATATCACCTCCATATACTCAGCACATCCTCAAAGTACTGATCCACATATACGTTTATGTGCTACATTGTCTCATAATATAGTTTCAGGTGCTCGGTATTAGCATCATGAGTAGTTCGAGCATCTTTCTCTACATCTGATAGTTGGTGAGTCCTCATAGTTCGGGGACTTATTCATACATATTTTGCAGATTAGTGATTTTTATGATTAGTATTTCTTTTCAGACAGTTCAAGTTAGCTGGGGTTCTGTCCCAGTGACTCTCTAGTATTAGTAGTAGAGGCTTGTCAGACTGCTAGTTTTGATTCATATTATTTAGTATTGATGTTCCAGACATTATACTCAGTTATTTACGATAGTTTCCGTATTCAGTATGACTTTTATATTTATATTTCCTTTATTTTGAGATTCAGGCTCAGTAATAGGCAGACAGGGTTAACATAAGGCTACTCGTAGTCTTGAGCACCGTGTGACATTTTAGGACCAGATTTCGAGGTGTTACAAACTTGGTATCAGAGCCTAAGATTTATAAGAGTCCTAGGGAGTCAGACAAGCCGTGTTACGTAGAGTCTTGGTCATAGGTGTGAAGCTTGCCACATTTATGAACAAGAGATTGCGGGACGTTCTTACAAAATCATCTCTTTCTTTCATGATCTATCGTGCTTACAGTATCTCTATCTTGTTTTAACTCGTGCTCTTACGTGACGGTGAATATGCCTCCTCGTCGAGCTAATGCCCATAGAAATGATAACTAGCCACACCATCCCATCGATCCTTTGAATTTGAATGTATCCCATACTGAGTTTAGGGCTGCCTTTCAGGCTTGGGCCCAAGATGTGTGTAATACCCAAAACTTCTACCTAGCTTTGATTCACCCCTAGAGCATCAAAGATCATGCTTCAAGGATGAATATATTTTATTCCATGTGGAGTTTCTTAGATTTCAATATTTCATTATGTAGTAAATTGAATAAACTTTCCATCAATTTAAGATTCGCCCAAATCCGACACTCGGTGAAGAAGATAGGGTATTTTTAGTATCAGTGTTCCCAATGGACAAGCCACCGCGCCGCGGTGAAGGTCAAATCGACATTCATCAAGTTTCAATGGATCATCGCGATTAGGCTATGTCGCGGTGAGTATAGCGATGGCCTCTCCACCACGTCGCGATGAAACCTTAATCCGGCTTCCAGTTGCAGGATTTTAAATCCCAAGGGCATCTTAGACACTTTCCTTCGCCCTATTCATCCCCAAACACAAAATGTTTTCCCTAATAATCCTTTGTTCCATTACTTTCCCCACTTTTTCTCAAAAACAAAGTTATTTTCTTTCAAGGAGGCAAGAACCCTAGTTCAAGAAACCAAGGTCAACCTCAAGAATTTTTCTAAGAATCTTCAAGAAATAGTCTTCAAAGGTATGCATTGTGTTCATTCATTAATTGCTTTCATTCATGAAGTCCAAGAATCATGTTTTAAATTATGGATTACGATATTCATGCTATGGGTTGATTGTGTTCATGTGGTTGTTGTCATATGATTCCCAAGTTGTAATCTTTATGTGATTTTATGACGATATGTAAGCATGTGAGTTGAAAACCATGAATTTTAGTTGGTCACGACATGTTAATTTGATGATTATGCCATGCTTTAAGTCATGCAACCTAAGTGTTCGATAAATTGCTTGAGAGACTAGAAATTAAAAAATATAGCTTAATTGTGACTTATGTGATGGATTCATATTTTACCCTTATGTTCAAATGACTCCCATGCTATTGATGTGCATTGATGATGTTTGTTTGAATACTTATGATGTTAGAGTATGGACTTAAAATATTGAGTATATGCTTTCCTATCATGTACAAGATTATGATAACTATGCACTTCATGAAGTCCCCAACTTATTTTATTATGGATTAATGATGTTGGTCATGTATTCAAGAAAGTCATGCTTTGTCAATTTCCTTCTATCGAGTCCTACGGGTACTTGTACCCAAAAAATATAGTTGTGTGCCTAGAGCCAGTGTCATGTTTTCACGATATCCTCAGTCAATCCATGATCCATAGAACTCAGTCAGTCGTGTGACTCAGGAAAGCTCAATAACTCAGTAATCTCAGTAGTATTCCGTCAGTCAATGAAACTTCATGAATCCATTCAGTTCAGTTATTTATGTTCAGTGTCTATTCAGATAGGAGTAGATATTAGCACCGAATGAACCCAAGGATGGAAACTCATCTGCTAGTAGAGGGTGTGATTCTTAGAAGAAATCCTTTTGTTCCAGAACTACATAGCCAAAGTAGGTTGAGACATCAAAGCCTGTTATTTGAGGGTAGATGAGGTGGCTTAACCTGTTAGTTGAGGGCTCCCATCATTCTCATTAGAGTAACCTTCTAGTTGAGGGTCACTCACAGTTTGTCTTTACCAGTGGCGCGGTATCAACACCCTTCCAATCAGGGCACAAATTGGACCCCAGCTCAGCTATTATAGTGTATTTGGGACATGTCGGTTAGATAAATACTTTCCACAGTTTTAGTATCAGTATCAGTCAAAGAACTCAAATAGTTCTTCGGATTTCAGGATGCCAGATACAGTCAACTCAGCTTAGTACGGAACTTAGATAGCTCTATCAGAATCAGGACAGTCAGATACAGTCACTCATGTCATCAATATTTAGATTCAGTATTCATGTTATCATGATATCAGTATCACGATATCAGTGTCAGTTATTATGTCTCCTGCAAGTATTCTCACGCTCATGATAGTCAGTCTGTTATTATTATTGTTTATCCATCTGAATCCCATGCATTTAGCCTACCCCACTAGCATACCAGTACATTCATACATACTGACGCATACTTTTCTCTTGCATTATGGCCTTTTACACCATAGGTTCAGAAGTACAAGCTTCAGAGCCTCAGTAACAATCCAGTTTTAGCAGTCAGAGTTAGCAACGAGTTCTCATCCTTTGAGGACATGATCATTATTTTATTTCTTCATTATTTAGTTTATTTCAGTAGTTAGAGTTAGTTGGGAACATGTCCCCTCAACTCCTTATTCAGACAGTTCAGTTTTAGAGGCTTTTCAGACTAGTATGTTCAAATAGTGGTTTTTAGTATTTTTAGTTTTGGTACCGTGATACCATTTTTCAGATATTATGCTTTATTAGATGTGAACCTTATGGCCTTACAGCTTCCATGTATTTTGCATTTTTATGATATATTATACAGTGAACATGTACAGATATCAGTCATGGGTTAGCTAGTAGTTCTTCGGGATTGTTAGCACCGTGTAGTGTTCTGGGTACCAGATTTGGGGCATTACAAACTTGGTATCAGAGCCTAAGGTTCAACAATGTCCTAGGAAATCTGAAAGATGCATCTAGTAGAGTCTTGTACATGGAGGCTATAAGATGTTTTAGGAACAGTTTCCCTTCTTTCAGTATTCATGTCGTGCCAGTGAGCAAAATCTCAAAGTTAATCTCTCAGTCTAATCCTCTTCTTTTCCATTTACAGAACATGCCTCCCAAGAAGAGAACTGGAAATCAGTCAGCCCCTCAGCCCGAAGATCCTTTGGGCGAACATGTTTCCATGAAGAGTTCAGAGCTGCATTCACTACTCTTGCTCAGTTAGTTTCTTCTCAGAATGAACGACCAGCTGTCGTTTCGGCCAACCCAGTGGCCAATTCATCTGCAGCCAGGATTCGAGACTTTACTTGAATGAATCCTCCATCCTTTCTCGGGTTTAAGTCAGATGAGGACCCTCAGGAATTCATCGAGAAGGTTCAGAAGGTTACAAAAATCATGGGGGTTACTCCTAGTGAGGGTGCTGAGCTAGCTGCATATCAGTTGCACGATATTTGTCACACTTGGTACAAGTAGTGGAAATCAGAAAGGTCAGTTGATGCAGGGCCTATAGAGTGGGAGGAATTTTTCACTGCAATCTTAGATAGATTATTTCCCTAAGAGCTTAGAGAAGCTAAGGTGTTAGAATTCATCAACCTCAGGTAGAGCAACATGACAGTGAAAGAGTATTCTCTTAAGTTTACTAAATTAGCTAGATATGCCCCTCATGTGGTTGCAGACAGCAGGTCTAAGATGAGTAAGTTTGTTTCAGGGGTGAATGATTACGTAGTTAATGAGTGCAGATCCACCATGCTGAATAGTGACATGACTTTAGCCAGGCTTATAACTCATGCTAAAAAAATAGAAGAACAAAAGATTAAGATGAGGGAGAAGTAGAATAAGAGAGCAAGGACAGGTAGTTTCAACTTTGCTCAGCCCAAGTCAGAAGGAGGACAACTTTCTCAGTTTCATCCTAAGTCATCATCCCCAAGTATTTCTTCAGCTAGTTCTCTATCTCCTAGGTTTAGAGATAGATCTCTAAGCTCTAAGTCTCAAGGCAGTGTTAGCGGTGCCCGCACCTATCCTCTTTTTCAGACGTGGTAAGAACCATTAAGGTACTTGCAGAGCTGGCAGTGATATTTGTTTTGGATGTGGAAAGCCAGGCCATAGAGTTAGAGAATTTCATCTGTCCGGTCCGCAGGGTCAGCAGAACCGTTCCACAGCTCATCCCGGTCACCCAAATCAGTAGGGTGCCACTTCCAGTACTACTAGTGGGCAACACCCAAATAGACTTTATTCTCTCCAGTCCCTACAAGATCAGGAAAATTCTCCTGATGTAGTTACTGGTACGTTACACATAGTTCATGTGCATGTTTACGCTTTGCTAGATCCAAGAGCTTTTTTGTCTTTTTATACTCCCTATATAGCAAGTGATTTTGGAACCAGTCCCGAAACCTTAGCAGAGGCCTTTTTTGTCTCTAACCCAGTGGGTAAACCTATCATAGCCCGGTAGGTATACAGGAACTACCCAGTTATGATATTTCAGAAAGTCACCCCAGCAGACTTAGTCGAATTAGAGATGACTGATTTTGATGTCATTCTCGGCATGGATTGGATTCATTCCTACTATTCCACAGTCGATTGAAGAAACAGAATAGTTTATTTTTTACTGAACCCATCCTAGAATAGAAGGATAGTGTATCCGCTTTCAGAGGTCAGCTTATTTCCTACCTTCGAGCATGGAAAATGATATCTAAGGGATGTGTCTATCATCTCGTTCGAGTTAAGGACTCTAGTTTCGAAAATCCCAATCTTGAATCAGTCCCAGTTGTGAATGAATATTTAGATGTCTTTCCCAAAGATCTTCCAGGTATTCCTCCCAAAAGGGAAATAGACTTTGGTATTGATCTTTTTCTAGATACTCAGCCTATATCTATTCCGCTATATAGAATAACACCAACAAAACTCAAAGAATTGAATGAACAGTTGAAGGATCTCTTAGATAAGGGATTCATTAGACCCGGTATATCTCCGTGAGGCGCACCAGTATTATTCATGCGCACGAAAGTCAGTTCTCTCAGAATGTGCATTGATTACCATCAGCTCAATAAGATTACGGTCAAGAACAAGTATCCTCTTCCCAGAATCGATGACTTGTTTGAACAACTTCAGGGTGCCAACTATTTCTCCAAGATAGACCTAGATTCGAAAATCATCAGTTCAGAGTCAGAGAATGTGACATTCCATTCTGAAGACAGCTTTCCATACTAGGTATGGTCACTTCGAGTTCCTAGTCATGTCCTTTGGTCTTACCAATGCCCCAACAACTTTCATGGACTTGATGAACCGTATGTTCAAGCAGTACTTGGATATGTTCGTCATAGTCTTCATCGATGATATTTTGGTCTATTCCCATAGTGAACCTGATCATGTAGACCATCTAAGAATAGTACTTCAGACTCTCAGAGATCACCAACTATTTTCCAAATTCAGTAAGTGCAAGTTTTGGCTATGGTCAGTATCATTCCTTGGTCATATCATTTCCGGTGATGGAATTAGAGTAGATTCTCAAAAGATTGAAGCAGTAAGAAACTGGCCTCACCCTGTCTCTCTCTTAGATATCAGGAGTTTCTTAGGTCTGGATAGCTATTACAGATGGTTTGTTGAAGGATTTTCATCTATTGCATCCCCCATGTCCATATTGACTCAGAAGAAAGTCAAGTTTCAGTGGTCAGATCCCTACGAGAAGAGTTTTCAGGAGTTGAAGACTCGAATCACCTCAGCTCTAGTTTTGACTCTTCCAGATGGTCCAGATGGATTCGTAGTGTTTTTTGATGCATTCAGAGTGGGTTTAGGTTGTGTCCTCATGCAGCATGGTAAGGTCATAGCCTACGCCTCCAGACATCTTAAACCCTATGAGAGGAATTATCCGACTCATGATCTTGAGTTAGTAGCCATAGTTTTTGCCTTAAATATTTGGAGGCATTATCTATACGGAGTTCTTGTAGATGTGTTCATAGATCATAACAGCCTTCGGTAATTTTTTCTCAAAAAGATCTCAATGTTCGTCAGAGAAGGTGGTTAGAGCTCTTGAAAGATTATGATATGAGCATCCTTTTCCATCCGGGCAAGGCCAATGTAGTGGATGACGCTCTCAGTAGACTGTCTATGGGTAGTGTTACTCATGTCGAGGAATTAATAAAAAGCTAGCTCAAGAAGTCCATCAGTTTGCCATACTAGGCGTTCGCTTAGTCGATATAGGAGAGGGTGACATATGGGTTCAGAGTAGTTCAGAATTATCCCTAGTTTCTGAGGTGAGTGAAAAACAAGATAGAGGTCCTGGTCTTATTAAGTTGAAGGAGTCAGTCAAGGGTCAAAAAGTAGAGGTTTTCTCCCAAAGGGGAGATGGTGTTTTGCATTGTCAGGGTCGTCTGTGTGTTCCAGGTATAGATGACTTAAGGCAGCGAATTCTTGCAGAAGCGCATGGTGCACTCTACTCTATTCATCCAGGGGCCACTAAGATATACCACGACTTGCGGGAGATCTATTGGTGGAGTGGGATAAAGAGAGATATTGCAGAGTTTGTGGCTAAGTTCTCTATATGTCAGTAGGTTAAGATAGAGCATTAGAAGCCTACTAGTCCCACGCAGGAGTTCAATATTCCTACTTGGAACTGGGAAGAAGTGAACATGGACTTTGTGATGGGTTTGCCTCGAACTCGTCATCAGCATGATTCAGTTTGGGTCACTGTAGACAAGATGACCAAATCAGCTCATTTTCTTCTAGTCCATACCTCTTATTCAGCTGAGGATTACGCCAAACTCTACATCAGAGAGTTGGTCAGATTGCATGGTGTTCCGTTATCTATATCTCAGATAGAGGTACCCAGTTCACCTCTCATTTCTGGAAAGCAATCCAAAAGGGTCTTGGTACCCAAGTTCATCTCAGTATAGATTTCCATCCTCAGACATATGGTCAAGCATAAAGGACCATTCAGACTTTAGAAGGTATACTGCAAGCGTGTGCAATTGATTTCAAGGGTAGTTGGGATGACCATTTACCTTTGATTGAGTTTGCATATAACAACAACTATCATTCCAGTATTAAGATGGCTCCATTCGAAGCTCTCTATGGTAGGAGATGTAGATCTCCAGTTGGTTGGGTCGAAGTTAGTGAGGCTGCTGTCATAGGGCCTTACTTAGTATTTGATGCCTTAGAAAAGGTTTAGTTGATCAGAGAACGACTCTGAGCTGCTCAGAGCCGACATAAGTCTTATGCAGATATTCATAGAAAGGATCTCAAGTTTGAGGTTGATGATTATATTTATCTAAAGATCTCTCCCATGAAGGGAGTGGAGAGATTGGGCAAGAAGGGAAAGCTCAGTCCCCGATATGTTGGTCCCTTCAAAATTCTCAATCGCTTTGGCAAGGTAGCTTATGAGCTCGAGTTTTCTTTAGATCTAGCTTCAGTCCATCCAGTCTTCCATGTCTCTTTGCTCAAGAAGTGCATATGTGATGCAACAGTTATAATCCCTATTCAGAGCGTAGATGATCGGAACAACCTCTTTTTTGAAGAGATTCCAGTCAAAATTCTTGACTATCAGACTCGAAGACTGAGGAACAAAGAAGTCCCTCTAGTCAAATTTCTTTGGCAGAATCATTCCGTTGAGGGAGCTACTTGGGAAGCAGAAGTAGATATGCAAACCAAGTATCCTCACCTCTTCTCTGCTAACTCAGTCTCATTCTAAGGTAATAACTTTCCTTAAAGCTTATTCAGTTTCATGCTCTGATTTCATTATAAACTTGGTATCAAGTACCATTGTATATTCACTTATGTATTTATGTATCAGTTCAGTCATATAATCATGCATCAGATATGCATTCTCATTATGATAAACGCAGATCATCAGAATACTCCATCATACATTCATGAATCAGTTACTCATGCATCAGATATGGATGTTCAGTATGATATATTCAGTGTATTAGCCATGTCAGTCATGTAATCATATTTTAGTTGTGCATGTCCAACATGTAACTCAGTTTATCATTTCTTTTCTCCCCCTGTCAGTCTCATTCGAGGATGAATATTTCCAAGGGAGAGATATTGTAATACCCCAAGCTTCTACCTAGCTTTGATTCATCTGTAGAGCATCAAAGATCATGCTTCAAGGATGAATATATTTTATTACATGTGGAATTTCTTAGATTTCAACTTTTCATTCCGTAGTAAAATGAATAAGCTTTCCATCGATATAAGATTCGCACAAATCTGACACTCGGTGAAGAAGATAGGGCATTTTTAGTATTAGTGTTCTCAATGGATAGGCCACTGCCTCGCGGTGAAGGCCAAATCGACATTCATCAAGTTCCAGTGGCTTATCGCAATTAGACCACATCGTGACGAGTATAGCGATGGTCCTTCCATTGCATCGCGATGAAATCTAATTTGGCAATCGTCTAAATCTAGTAGCTCACCGCGATTAGGCCGCGTCACAGTGAGTCTTAAATCAACAATTGTCAACAACCAGTAGCTCACCTTGATTAGGCCACCTCGCGGTGAGTATAGTGATGGCCTCTCCATCGTGTCGCAGTGAGGCCTTAATTCGGGTTCCAGTTGCGGGATTTTAAATCCCATGGGCATCTTAGACATTTCCTTTTGCCCTATTCAGCCCCAAACACGAAATTCTTTTCCTAATAATCCATTGTTCCATTACTTTCCCCATTTTCTCTCAAAAAAAGTTATTCTTTCTCAATGAGGCAAGAACCCTAGTTCAAGAAACCAAGGTCAACCTCAAGAATCTTCAAGAAAGAGTCTTCTAAGGTATGTGTTGTGTTCATTCATGGATTTCTTTCGTCCATGAAGTCGAAGAATCATGTTTTAAATTATGGATTACAATATTCATTCTATGGGTTGATTGTGTTCATGTGGTTGTTGTCATATGATTCCAAGTTGGAATCTTTATGTGATTTTATGACGATATGTAAGCATATGAGTTGAAAACCATGAATTTTAGTTGGTCATGACATGTTAATTTGATGATTATGCCATGCTTTAAGTCATGCAACCTAAGTGTTCGATAAAATTCCTGAGAGACTAGAAATTATTAAATATAGCGTAATTGTCACTTATGTGATGGATTCATATTTTACCCTTATGTTTAAATGACTCCCATGCTATTGATGTGAAATGAAGATGTTTGTTCGAATGCTTATGATGTTAGAGTATGAACATAAAATATTGAGTATATGCTTTCCTATCATGTACAAGATTATGATAACTATGCACTTCATGAAGTCCCCAACTTATTGTTTTATGGATTGATGATATTGGTCATGTATTCAAGAAAGTCATGCTTTGTCAGTTTCCTTCTATCGAGTCCTGGGGGTACTTGTACCCAAAAAATATAGTTGTGTTCCTAGAGCCAGTGTCATGTTTTCACGATATCCTCAGTCAAGCCATGATCCATAAAACTCAGTCAGTCGTGTAACTCAGGAAAGCTCAATAACTCAGTAATCTCAGTAGTATTTCGTTAGTCAACGAAACTTCATGAATCCAGTCAGTTCAGTTCAGTTATTTATGTTCAGTGTCTATTCAGATGGGAGTAGAAATTAGCACCGAGTGAACCCAAGGATGGGAACTCACCTGCCAGTAGAGGGTGTGATTCTTAGAAGAAATCCTTGTGTTCCATAACTACGTAGACAGCGTAGGTTGAGACATAAAAACTTGTTAGTTGAGGGTAGATGAGGTGGCTTAACCTATTAGTTGAGGGATCCCACCGTTCTTATTAGAGTAATCTGCTAGTAGAGAGTCACTCACAATTTGTCTTTACCAGTGGCGCGGTATCGACACCCTTCCAATCAGGGAATAGATTGGACTCCAGCTTAGCTATTATAGTGTATTTGGGGAATGTCGGTTAGATAACTACTTACCACAGTTTCAGTATCAGTATCAGTCAAAGAACTTTGATAGTTCTTCAGATTTTAGGACTGTCAGATACAGTCAACTCAGTTTAGTACGGAACTCAGATAGTTCTATCAAAATCAGGACTGTCAGATACAGTCACTAATGTTATCAATATTCAAATTCAGTATTCATGTTATCACGATATCAGTGTCAGTTATTATGTCTCCTGCATGTATTCTCATGCTCATGATAGTCAGTCTGTTATTATTATTGTTCATGCATATGAACCCTATGTATTCAGCCTACCCACTAGCATACTAGCACATTTAGACATACTGATGCATACTTTTCTCTTACACTATGGTCTTTTACATCATAGGTTCAGAAGCACGAGCTCCAAAGCCTCAGTAGCATTCCAGTTTCAGTAGTCAGAGTTAGCAGCGAGTCTTCATCCTTCGAGGACATGATCATTATTTTACTTTTTCATTATTTTGTTTATTTCAGTAGTTGGAGTTAGTTAGGAACATGTCCCCTCAACTCCTTATTCAGAAATTTCAGTTTTAGAGGTTTTTCAGACTAATATGTTCAGATAGTGGTTTTCAGTATTTTCAATTTTGATACTGTGATACCATTTTTTCCAGATATTATGCTTTATTAGATGTGAACCTTATGTCCTTAAAGCTTCCATGTATTCCATATTTTTATGATATATTATGCAGTTAACAGGTACAGATATCAGTCATGGGTTAGCTAGTGGTCCTTTTGGATTGTTAGCACCGTGTAGCATTCCGGGTACTAGATTCGGGGCATTACACTGTGACTATCAATGTTTAGGGAAACCATCAGAATCAGGTTGCAGTCCCACTATAGAAAAATGGGGATTTATCATTAGCTAGAATCAAAGTCTTTAAGAGAATGAATCCGCTAGAGTTCTTTGGGTTAAAAGAAGGTGAGGACCCACAACTTTATCTAGATGAGGTGAAAAACATCACCATAATTATGCATGTTTCTGAAGAGGAGAGTGTAGGTTAGAATCCTATAGGTTGAAGGATGTGGCTTATGATTGGGTGGTTATATGGAGGAATGATTGAGGTGAGCATACAGTTCCTATGAGATGACAGGTGTTTCAGAAAGCTTTTATAGATAGGTTCTTCCCACGTGAGATGACACAAACTAAGATTGAGGAGTTTATGAATTTGAGACAGGGCTTGATGACAGTGAATGAGTACTGCCTTAACTTCAATCAGTTTTCTAAGTATGCCTCTGATACAATGGCTGGTCCTAGGGAAAATATGAGTAAGTTTGTTACTGAGTGTCTAGTTTGGTAGTCAAGGAGTGTAGGACTGCCATGCTTATTGGAGACATGGATCTTGCTAGATTTATGATTCATACCTAACATATTGAGGTAGAGAAGTTGAAGGAAAGAGAGAGAGAAGAAATAAAAAGGCTAGAACAGGGTAGTTTGATATGGTCAGACTAGGTATTAAGGAGGAAATCATCCGCAATTCCAAAATCATTCATCTATGCCAGCACCATCTTCATCTAGTAATCCCTCTCCCAGAGGTAGTAAGGAGCAGTGAAGTAAGTCTTTTATATCCAGATCCCAGTAGTGTGGGTGGTAGACCCAATTATCCTCCATGTGCTAGGTATGGTAAGAGTCATCCTGGTGAGTGTTTAGTTGGCCAGAAGGGTTGTTTTGGTTGTGGTAAGTTGGGTCATGGTATTAAAGACTGTCCGCATGCTAAGCAGGGAAATAGAGATGTCCGTTCTCCAGCTCAGGCTACTAGTGCACCAACTCCTGTAGGTGGCCCAGTCCCTCCTCAGGGCACTTCATCTAGTACCGGTGGCGGTCAGGGCCAAAATTAATTTTATTCTTTACCATCCCATCAGGAACAAGAAGATTCACCAGATGTTGTCACTTGTATGCTTCGTGTATTTCATCTTGATGTTTATCTGTTGTTAGACCTTGGGTCGAGTTTCTCTTATGTAACCCCATTAGTTGTAGTAAATTTTGAGATAAGTTCTGAAAAAATCCCTGAGCCTTTCTTGATTTCTACCCCAGTAGGTGAGTCGGTTGTTGCTAAACAGGTCTATAGAAAGTGTCCCCTTATTGTCCTTTATAAAATCATGTTAGCAGACTTAATAGAGTTAGATATGGTCGACTTTGATCTTATTCTTGGTATGGATTGGCTACATTCCTGTTATGCATCCATAGATTACTGTACCCGAGTGAAGTTTCAGTTTCTAGATGAGGCAGTCTTTGAGTGGTCAGGTAATTCAGTGTCTCCCAAAAGTTATTTCATATCTTATCTGAAATCCAGAAAGTTGATTTCTAAATGTTGTATCTATCATCTTGTTCGAGTTCAAGAACTAAGTCTGAGACTCCGACAATTTATTTAGTCAGTATAGTCAATGATTTTCCTGATATTTTCCTCTAAGGTTTGCCAGGCGTGTCTCCCGATAGGGAAATAGAATTTGGTGTTGACCTTATTCCAGATACTCATCATATTTCAATCCCTCCATATCGTATGGCTCCTGCCGAGCTTAAGGAGTTGAAGGAGAAACTCAAAGATCTTTTAGATAAAGGTTTCATTAGGCCTAATGTTTCTCCATGGGGCGCTCCTGTCCTATTCGTTCGAAAGAAAGATGGTTCTTTGCGTATGTGTATTGAATATCGTCAGCTGAATAAAGTCACAGTCAAAAACAAATATCCTCATCCTAGGATTGATGACTTATTTGATTAACTCCAAGGTGCAAGTTATTTCTTAAAGATAGACCTTAGATCCGGCTATCATCAGCTTAAAGTAAGGGAGTGTGTTATTATAAAGACCACTTTCAGAAATCGTTATGGTCATTTGGAGTTTTTAGTCATGTCCTTCGGGCTAACCAATGCCCCAACAACTTTCATGGACTTGATGAACAGAGTGTTCAAACTGTGTCTGGACACGTTTTTCATAGTCTTTATAGATGATATTCGTGTCTACTCTCGTAGTGAGGATGATCATGCAGACCATCTTAGAATTGTGTTGCAAACTCTTAGAGATCATCAGTTATTTGCCAAATTTAGTAAATGAGAATTTTTTCTAGGGTCAGTTGCTTTTCTTGGTCATATTGTTTCCAGTGAGGATATTAGAGTTGATCCCCAAAAGACAGAAGTTGTAAGAAATTGGCCTAAATCTATCTCTCTGTCAGACATTAGGAGTTTTTTAGGTTTAACTAGTTATTACAGATGTTTTGTTGAGGGTTTCTCGATTATTTCATACCCTATGTTTGGATTGACCTAGAAGAAAGTTAAGTTTCAGTGGTCAGATTCCTACGAGAAGAGTTTTCATGAGTTGAAGACTCAACTCACTTCAGCCCCAGTGTTAGCGCTACCTAATGGTACAGACGGTTTTGTGGTGTATTGTGATGCCTCTAGAATAGGTTTGGGGTATGTGTTGATGTAGAGAGGTAAGGTCATAGCCTATGCCTCTAGACAGCTTAAGCCTAATGAAAATACTTACCCAACCCATGATCTTGAGTTAGCTGTTGTTATGTTTTCTTTGAAAATCTAGAGACATTATCTTTATGGGGTGCATGTTGATGTATTTACGGATCACAAAAGTTTGCAGTATGTATTTACTCAGAGGGAGTTGAATCTTTGGCAAAGAGGTAGTTAAAGTTGATAAAAGATTATGAGATGAGTGTGTTGTATCATCTAGGCAAGGCCAATATAGTGGTAAACACCCTGAGTAGATTATCTATGGGTAGTGTTTCTCATGTGGAGAATAATAAGAAAGAGTTAGTTCGAGAAATTCATCAGCTAGCGAGATTGGGTGTGAGGTTGGTTGACTCAGCTCAGGGGAATGTTTAGGTTCAGAGTAGTTCTGAATCTTCTCTGGTTTCGGAAGTGAAGGAAAAGAAAGATAAGGATTCTAATTTGGTCAAACTGAAGGAGTCAGTTAAAGACCAAAAGGTAGAGGTTCTCTCATAAGGGGGAGATGGTATGTTGAGATACCAAAGTAGATTGTGTGTACCATGTATTGATGATTTGAAGTAGCAGATTATGTCGGAAGCGTATGGTGCTTATTTTTTATTCATCCAGGTGCTATCAAGATGTACCACAACTTGTGGAAAATCTATTAGTGGAGCGGTATGAAGAGAGATATAGCAGATTTCTTAGCGAAGTGTGCAACTTGTCAACACGTTAAGGTAGAGAACCAAAGACCTGGTGGCACATTGCAAGAATTTGGTATCCCCACTTGGAAGTAGAAAGAGGTGGATATGGATTTTGTGACTGATTTACCCCATTTGCGTCGTCAGCATGATTCGATTTGGATTATTGTAGACAAATTGACTAAGTCAACGCATTTTTTGCTAGTTCACACGTCTTACACAACTGAAAATTATGCCAAGCTTTATATCAGAGAGTTAGTTAGATTTCATGGAGTTTCTTTATCTATCATCTCCGATAGAGGTACTCAATTTTGGAGAGCTTTACAGAAGGGTCTTGGTACCCAAGTTCATCTTAGCACAGATTTTCATCCGCAGATAGATGGTCAGACAGAGAGGACCATTCAGACTCTAGAGGATATATTGAGGTCTTGTGTTCTTTCTTTCAAAGGTTGTTGGGATGAGAATTTGTCATTGATTGGATTCACATATAATAACAATTATTATGCTAGTTTCAGATAGCTCCATTTGAGGCTCTTTATGGGAAAAGATGTAGATCATCAGTCGGTACGTTCGAAGTGGGTGAGGATTCTTTGATTGGGCCAGACATGGTGTTTGAAGCCATGGAGAAAGTTCAATTTATTAGAGATTGAAAGCAGCCCAAAGTCATCAGAAATCTTATGCAGATGTAAGAAGAAGAGATCTTGAGTTTGAGGTTGATGATCTTGTGTATTTGAAAGTTTCACCCATGAAAGGGGTGAAGAGATTTGGAAAGAAGGGGAAGCTTAGTCTCGGATATGTAGGACCCTTCTGGATTTTGAATCGTGTTGGGAAGGTGGCGTATGAGCTTGAGCTACCCATAGATTTATCCTCAGTTCATCCGGTATTCCATGTGTCCTTGTTGAAGAAGTGCATAGATGATTCAATCATTATAGTTCCTCTAGAAAGCACATATGTCCTAGTATAGATTCTTAATCATCAAATTCGTAGACTAACGAACAAAGAAGTTCCCTTGGTTAAAGCTCTATGGAGAAATCAGTCTGTTGAGAGTGCTACTTGGGAAGCAGAAGCAGACATGCGTACAAAGTATCCTCACCTCTTCTCCTCAAACTCAGATTCAGCTAAAGGTAATAGTTATACTTCATTGAGTTCTTTCCTAGTCTCAGATTCAGCTATACAGTTATTTTCATGAGAATTCATGCACTCACAGATCAGTTCAGTAGCTTATTATATTTGAGATTCAGTCATTCAGTTTATTATAGACGAATATGATATCTTATAGCCTCAAATTCCTCATATTTATTGCTTAACTAGCCACATTCAAGGATGAATATTCCCAAGGAGGACATATTGTAATTCCTCGTACTTTTTCTAGCTTGAATTCATTCCTAGAATGATAAGGGATAACTTCCAAAATGAATAATATTTATTTAGTATGGAATTTTCCAGATTTAAACTCCCATTGTGTGGAAAATTGAATAAGCTTTCCATCGATACCAAATTCGCCTAAATCCGATACACGGTTGAGAAGTTATGGCATTTTTAAGTTGACAATGTGCCACCAGGGCACTCAGCGCGTTGCGGAGAAGGCAAAATTCATAATCGTCACATTTCAGTGGACCTCCGCAATTTTGGCGTTTCGCGGAGAGGTCCAAATTCCTAATTGTCCATTTCCAATAGACCAACGCGATACTGGTGTGTAACGCTAGTGGCCAAAATGGCATTCTGAAGGGGAAACGATGATGGCGGGTCGCGGAGAATGTCCAGTTCCCATATTTCAATTTCTAGTGAGCCACCGCGATAATGGGTGTCGCGGTGGCCACCCAGTTCGGAAAATATTGTTTTTCAGTTCCGTTTAAATATTAAAGGGGGTATTTTGGTCAATCCCTAAGGCCCCAATCCATCTTAAACAAAGAATTTAGCATATTCAAGGCACTTTATGCCCAATTTCATCCATTCTGTCTCAAAGCAAAATCCTAGAGCTCCAAAGCTTCTTCTCCAAGAAATCAAAATCCTCCATAGATTCTCCAAGAAAGATTAAAATTGAGGATTTCCAAGGCAAGATAATCAAGAACTCATCTCCAAAAACTCAAATAGGAATCAATAATTCAAGCTTCTTCATCTAATCATCTATAAAGGTATGTGGGATAAATGAACAAGGATCTTCTTTCATCCTTGTTCCAAAACCAAGATTTTAATTACAAATTCATTTGATTTGAATGTTTATACATGAATTTCAAATTAGGGTTCATACCCATTATTGCTATTTGCAAAGCTATGAGTTTTTGAGATATTTTGAAGATGAATTGCATGTCTATTTTCATATTTCATGCCTATTGTAGTAAATTATAGATTTTTAGACAAATTATCATTTTTCCTTATCAAGCATGATTATTATGATGTTTTGACATGAGATTAATGCATAATTTATTATCCCAAGATTATATGTTGATGTTTCAAGAAAGATGATGCTTTAAGCATACTATTATCAGATTATTTACAGATTGTCAATAAAGCTTTGATTTTTTTTATCATCGATTTAGCTATGAAATCCACTTTACAAAATTTCTACAGTTACTGAACTCAGAATAATTTTATTTACAGTTTTGATCAGATAAGTGCATAATTGGTTTCAGATAAACCCTTATGCTAGTTTTAAAGTGTATTTCTAATAGAATGAGCATACAAATTTTAAAGGGAGTAGTATTTCGCACCGAGTAGGAAGTGTGGGATTAGTGTGCCCTATCTTCCATAGCACTACATAGCCAACGTAGGTACAAATTATCAGATTATTCCCATTCCACTATGGATGAAATATTTATCTTGTGATCGATCACATGGATTAGGTTATACTCCTTGGCAAGAGTATGACACCTCTCCCCTATGCGAGGTTTCTTTCTTAGGAGGACTAGACGTTGGACTCCATGTTATCTCACATGGTTTATGTCGGTTAGAAGAACTCCCTTACAGAATAGTTTTTAAAAGAATTCCCTAAAGTTTTAAAGCTTACATACTATAGATTTTAGAATGGAAAGAGTAACAGAAAAGCTTTTAGAAAACCAAGTGTAAAGGCTCATAGTTTTACTCAGATTATGCTTTACAGAAAGATAATAGTTACAAATTTCATCTTTCAGATCTTAGATTTAAGAGTGAGTCCTTTCTACACTTAGACTGTATGATTTAAAGAGAAAATACAAGTACAACTTTTATAACTAAATGTTAAGACTCACTAGATTTATAAAGTATGTTTTTCTTCGTATTGCTACATATTTCAGTATTTTGGATATTCCATCTTATGTGAGTCATTTTCATTTAGCATACACTATTTTATAAATTTTGATGATAAGATGATGTTTTACTTATGCATATCACCCCCATATACTTAGTACATCCTCAAAGTACTGATCTATATATACGTCTATGTCCTATATTGTCTCATAATGTAGGTTTAGGTGCTCGGTATCAGTAGCGTGAGTAGTTCAAGAATCTTCCTCTACATCCGATAGTTGGTGAGTCCTCATAGTTTGGGGACTAATTCATACAGATTTTGCAGCTTAGTAGTTTTTATGATTCGTATTTCTTTTCAGACAGTTCGAGTTAGCTAGGGTTCTGTCCTAGTGACTCTCTAGTATTAGTAGTAGAGGCTTGTCAGACTGCTAGTTTTGATTCAGATTATTCACTATTGATGTTCCAAACATTATACTCAGTTATTTCAAGCAATTTTCGTATTCAGTATGACTTTTATGTTTATATTTTCTTTATTTTGCGATCCAGGCTCAGTAATAGGCAGACAGGGTTAGCTTAAGCTACTCGTAATCTTGAGCACCGTGTGACATTTTGGGACCAAGTTTTGGGGCGTTACAATAGAGGAACCATCAGATTAAAATTTTGATGCAACAGAAGAACCATCAGATAAAAAATATAATACAACAGATTTAGTATATGATGCAATAGTTTAAATATCTGATGCAACAGATTAACCATATGTTGCATCAGATTAACCATCGAATAAAAAATCTGATGTAATAGAGAAACCATTGAATTAGTGATATGATACAACAGATGAACCTCTTATTGGATAAAATCCTATAAACTCTTCCAATAGAGCATGTCTAAGACTTGATTTTTCCAACTTATCATTCATCTGCCGCGATAGAAGACCCTTCTGTTGGAAGAAATCTAAACAATATTAATTATTCCAATAGATCACTTATGTGTTGCATCAGATGTGTGACCTGTTGCAAAGACCATTCATTTTTCTCAACAGATGAGTGATATATTTTGTACTATCGCAATAGATTACTCAGATATTACTGCAGGTTTGTTAACTGTTTTGAAAGATCACTCATATGTTGCAACAAATGTATGATCTGTTACACAAACCATTCATCTTTCTCAACATATGAGTTATATGTTTTGTATTATCACAATTGATTACTCAGTCGTTGCTACATGTTATTTAACTGTTCCAACATATCACTCATATATTGTAATTGATAATGTTACAACACATGTGTGATATTCTGCATAGATCCTTTATTTTTCTTAACATATAGTGATATATTTTATATTGTTACAATAGATTACTTATCCATTACAACAGGTTATTTAACTGTTCCAACAAATCACTCATATGTTGCAATAATGTGTGATTTGTTGCACAAACAATTCATCTGTCTTAAAATATAAGTAATATATTTTTTATTGTTGCAACAAATTACTTATCCACTGCAACAGGTTGGTTATATGCTGCAACAGATATACTACCTGGTGCAACAAATCGGTGATCTGTTGAAATTGTTTTTTTACTATTTTGCTTGTTTGATTTACTGTTATCCCTTTTTAATGATGCATTAATCAACTATAATATATTTTTTATGTTCCTATTAATTTTAGATATGGTTTTCAAAAGTATAGACACCGAATCAAGTCCAAGTAAAGGAACAAGTGAAGCAGTTATGCTACATCCACCAGTCTATGAGCTTTCTTTACAAGCGTTATCTCAATCGAGAGCAGAATATGATGAACACGTGAAGGAGAAATATTTCAAAAGAGATGATCCAAATGCTAATAGCCCTTCCACTGAAGAGTTGGTCAAAACCTTCAGCATTATTCATTATCATGTGAGAATGCAGTGCGATGGTGCCACATATTTAATGGGTACTTTTGTCGTTAAGTCATCCATGGAAAAATGTTTTGACATCTTCAGAAAATAACTTCGAGAACAAAAATTGGATGCTTATTTTAGGGACAACTGCTTTGGAAAATATCTTGATTTGTTGGAGGACAACAATGCTCGTTTCAAAATGAAAATGGTATATGAACTTCTCAAGCTTAGGTTTATGTATGAATACAAAGATAAGATGAATGTGGTATGGATAAATTATTGTGGCATGCCTATTTTTTTGTTTGGAAGGAGGTTGCCATAGTTACTGGCCTAAGATATTATCCTCTTTCTCAAGTTATACCTATTCTAACCCAAAAAAACACCCCGCACACCCAAAAAAGGCAAAGGCAAGTCGTGTGATCGTGATGACTTGGTGTCCATTGTTGGTCCAAGCTTCAAAAACAAAAATTTGATAGAAGCGTTTAAAGGTAAAGGAATTTTAAAGAAGCATAAGAAGTCATTGGGTTTGGTTTGGTTTGTACATAACATTCTTTGGCGAGAGACGTTAACAACAACATAAGCATTGGTTTAATAAAGCTCTTCGAGGATCTTGAGTCATTTAACAGCTATCCTTGCGTTATGAAAGCTTAAAATTACTGTCAAATATTTGTTGACTCCGTTAGAGCCAAAGACAGTCAACTTATATGGCTTTCCATGGGCTTTCATGGTAAATGTTTATTTCTTTTGTTATGATATCATTCATCTTTTTACTCAATAATGGTTTTGATTTGTTGGCGTTATTTTATAGGCTTGGGCGTTTGAAGCCATTCCTTATTTGAGATAACAAGTGAACTACCAGGAAGAAGTTTCTTGTCCAAGAATCTTTAGATTGTTGTCGTCCAAAACTGATAAAAATTTAAAATTTCTTGATCTCTTCAACCCCCTGAAGGATGCAGTAAGTATAATTATGTAATACCCCGTATTTTTGTGCTAGAATTCTAACCGTCGTTCCTACGCGTCTAAGCTCTAATCCAAATGATGGCCATTTAAATATATGTTCATGATCATTATCATAGTATATGAAGTGATTTAGAGGTGAAAAATATTCATATCAATGACTTGGAACAAAGTTGAGCTAAGATCATTTGATTCGTCCAAAATTCGATATTCGATTCTACAAGGGTCTACTTTAAACGTGTGTAACTTTTTATAGACATGGAAATTTTCATATCAAGACCCACCAAATTGTAGATAATTTAATTACCTTTCCAACAATACAATTTTGCCAAAATTCGATACCCGAGCGAAAAGTTATGGCCATTTTTGTGACTGAGATAGTAGAATCGCGGGATTAGCGTGTGATGCACGCTCTGCTGCATGCACCCAATTTTCAGGTTCTATTTTTGCATTTTTAAGGGCAAAAAGGTCCTTTCCTTCACCCAAACTAATCCATAACAGATAATTAAAGCCTTTTAGAAGCATTATATGATCATATTCATCAAAATTTCTCTCATCCAAAACCCTAGGCTTCAACCTTCCACATCAAGAGTATCAAGATTTCACCATTAGTTTTCCAAATTGATTCAAGATTCAAAATTCTTAGATCAAGAATTTCAAGAATCATACTTCAAGATTACAAATAGAGTCCCAAAAGCAAGCTGTTCACCTAAGATCATCAATTAAGGTATGTGCGGTTTCAACAAGAACAATTCTTTCATTCTTGTGCCCAAAGATTTGATTTTTATTAAAGAATTTCATGATTTTCAAGTGGGGTTTATGCCCAAGTTTCTTTGTTTTGATCTTATAAATTCATAAGTTATTTAAGTCTTGACTTGATTGATTATTTCACTTATTTATGCTTTGAATTGAAAATTTATGCTATGAAATTGCACATCCCTATAATGAATTGATGTTTTCAAGTGTTTCCAAGATTGATGTCAAGATTTAAGCTTCATTATGAAATTGAGACTTATTTGAGTATGTGTAAAGGCTTTAAGCCAAGTATGAATTTTGATGTTTCATGAAGCTTATGTTATTAGCATGCTTTAGTAAACAAATATCCTAATTTTAAAGAAAGATTGATCTTTGATCCTAAGATAAGATAGGAATCCACATTATTTTGTTTTAAAGCAAAGAGAAGCATAGTTGGCTTTCATTATACATTCTTGTACTATTTAAGGTGGATTTTCCTAAAATTCTAAGCATAAGTATGAGAGTAGTATTTAGCACCGAGTTGGGTATGATTCCAAGATCTCATGCCCCAGAACTATGAGCCACCGTAAGTTTATGAATTGCCCATAGTGGGCTAAGATAGTGATCACTAAAGTTAAGGTTCTATTCCGATGGAAAGGGTAGAATAGTCTCCCCAACGTGGGTAAGATATTGGACTCCATGTCAGCTCACATGGTTTATATCGGTTAGAAGAAACTCCCAAGCCAAAGGTTCCCAGAGTTTCCAAGTCCTTGAGTCCCAAAGTTCTATAATCCCTATGTTTCAAAATGAGTCCCTTTTTCTCCTTAAGATAAAAGTATATGTTTTGAAAGTTATGGTTTTAAGATTCCCAAAGTTTCTAAGTCCCAAAATTCCAAAAAAAAAAAGATTTTCAAAGCTCCCAAAGTCTCTAAGTTTCAAAAGAAAAGAATAATAGAAAAGCTTTTATAAGACTAAGTGTAAAGGCTCACACGTTTATTCATATTATGCTTTACGAAAAGATAATAGTTATAGCTTTCAGTTTTCAGATTCAAACGCGAGCTCTCTTTTCACTTAGCCAGCATGATTTAAAGAAAAAGTATAAGTACAACTTTTAGAGCTAAATGTTATGACTCACTAGATTTTCAAGTATTATTTGATATTCATGATTTCAGTATTGCGGATATTCCAGCTTGTGTGAGTCATTTACATTTAGCATGCATTATTTTATAAACTATGATGATTAGATAATATTTTATTGATGCATTGCACCCCCATATACTCAGTACATCCTCAAAGTACTGATCCACATATATGTCCATGTGCTACATTATCTCATAATGTAGGTACAAGTTGTAGCACACATACCATACTCAGTCAGTTTGTAGCTTTCAGTCAGCAGGTGATGAGTCCTTTTGATTCAAGGGCTCGAGTCAATTCTACAGTTTGAGCAATATTTTATTTTTCTTTATTCAGTTGTATTGAATTGGGATAGTTGGGAGTCATGACCCGGCTACCTATAGTCAATACTAGTAGAAGCTTCATAGATAGTCAGTAGAAGTTGATGTAATTGAACTCCAATTTATTTTGTATAATAAGAGATGTATTATTTTAATATAGATTTGTATTAATCAAGTTCAAAAAAGATTTATGTTTTCGTATTTTCTTCAGATTTATGTATATTATTTGGTTGCTCATGAGTTATGCCAGTGTAAGGGTTAGCTTGAGATCACTTGTGGTCCTAAGCACCGTGTGACGTCTCGAGAAAGATTTTCGGGGCGTTACAAATTATAATTAAATTTTTATTTTAATTAATGTTTTTTTGAATGATGTAATCATCATTCTAATATATATAATGATTTATGTTCGATTGTGCATCCGTCTCTAGTTTCGACCAATCGAGAGTTGAAAATGCCATTTTATCTTACTTTACAGTCTGTGTAAACTTTATCAGACCCTAAGGTCATCGACAGAATAAAAATGGAATATTTTGGAGCAACAACCATTACAAGAAAAATAATTTTGAAGGGTGGGCTTGTTGTTGTTGATGGTCTTAGTGGTGATAAAGCTGTTAGTGGTGGTAGTGGTGCTGCTGTTGCTGCTAATGATGCTCCTCTTATAGTATTTAAAACAAACCATTATTGGTATGATCATACTGGTTATACAGATTTTGCCTCTCCCAACGAATGTTCTGCATGCAAATGTCAAGACTGTAGGGCGAAACATGATGTAGTGATTAATGCTATTAATGCATTAACTTCTTCTGTAAAGGAATTGACATCTAAGAGGGGTCTTATTCTATCAAAACGGATTTTATTTCCATCCACTCCATTAGAGATTAAGGCTAAAAGGAGAAGGAAAGTGATTTTCAAGGAATTATCAAGCCTTCCAAAAAGCGAAATTGTAACTTTTTTGTCTGTGTGTTGCACTGAGCAATGTACAATATCCAAAGGAGTGGACCACAAGATGAATAAGGTGAATATATATGTCTTCCAACTAATAAACAAACACATATCTATTTTAAAAAATGACACATCTGTTGAAAATTATCAAACAGATATATACATCTGTTGCAACAGTTGACTAACGTGTTGCACCAGATAAAGTATTGGTTGCGACATTTGTCTCGTATGTTTTAGCAAATCAAACAGCTCTTCGTACTGCTTTTATTTGTACTAACATATGACCTATCTGCTATAACAGATGAGTCATATGTCGGAACGAATGGTTCATCCGTTGGAAATTATCATACTGGTCTTTCTTATGTAGAAATTTGTCCCAAAAGTTGATTCATTGTTGCAACAGAAATATAATATGTTTGGGACAATTTAAAACAATGGGAAGACATGTTTGATTTGCTAGAACAGATGAGGTATCCTTTTCTATTTTGTTGTATCTCCGTGATTAGTATTGATCAATTTTAGCTTTCCAAGTGGATGTAAAAGCTACTGCTGAACGACATGGATAATATGCTACTCTTTTTATGGAAATACGGAGAACAGAAAGTACAGAAACCTTACGTAGTGACAATAAAGATTCACGGCGAGCAAAGCTAACTTTCATAGCACCGGATGAAGAACAACTTGTCCATATTAAGTAGATCTTTATAGCTTGAGCCTGTCAAAGTAATAACCTCACCCCTCCTTAGGAATCCTTGTCATCAATACTTAAATTGTTGATGTATTTGTTAAGATCTATACCCATAACAATTTTTTTACATTTCACTTATTCGTTGTTTATTTCAGCTAATTTCTAAAGGCTTCAATTTATTTTATTTTGTCTATGAATTTTATTTTTTTTCTTAGATTTGAACTTATTAATTGAAATGGAATACTAGATTCAAATATTGCAATAGATAATGTATATGTTGCAACAGATGACACATCTATTGGAAAATATATCGAACAGATTTAGACATATGTTGCAATAGGTAGGTAATCTATTGGAATTTATCAAACAGGTCTTCCCACTATTGCAACAGATAAAATTAGATAGAAACATCGACATAACGCAACAGATAACCAACCTATTGCAACAGATAAACTATATGTCAGAACAGATAGAATAACTGTTACAACGAATGGAGAATCTGTTGCATTATAAAAATTCAACTTTCATTAGACATAAAAAATTTCCACTACATGTAAAAAAAAGTGAAAGTGAATTGAAATAAAAAAGGCGAAACCCATCGACAGTGTTTAGTTCAAAAATATAAAATAAAATAGGCATCAAGTAGACAACATTCATTTCAAACACGTAAAATAAAATAGGCATCAAATGTGTCAGTTTGGCACTTTTTGCTGACTTGCCGTCATTTGGCCCCCAACGGTCATTTTTTTCCCCATTGTCTTATATATTCATCTTCTTCCTAAAATTTGACCCTAAATTCTCAAATCTTCTTCTTCATCATCATCTTTTTTTATCTGTCCAAATTCTTGAAATTATTTGCATTTGGTCTTTCTTTTCTTCATCTTTTTTTCATTTTTTCCAAGTGAGCTTGACAATGTCGAGTGCATCTTTCACTATTTTTTTTATAAAGATTTTTGATATTGTAAGTTCGGTCATGAAGCTCTATTAAAGACTTCTTGGACTCAATAAAATCCAGGTCGTAGGTTTTTTACTCGTAAGATTTCAGGGATAATATTTTTTTTATTTAATTAGTTGATTAAAACTGACTTGTAATTATTTTGTAGTTGTGTTCTTGTATTTATATAAATGGGGTGGATGCAATTACCATGATTGGTATGAAGAATGACACCCTTCACAAGAAAATCGTGTAATCTGGGGTTTGTTGAACAAAGTCAAGGCTTCTGAAGAGAAACAAAATCGAGCAAGAAGATACTACATTGTTGCCGTTATTGCTACTGGTTTGGTGTTGTTGGGAACATGGATATTCAAGCCTAATTTCTAAAATTTGTATGGTGGTGTATTTTCTACTGATTTGGTGTTGTCAAGCACATGGATATTCAAGCGTAATTGTTGGAAAATATCAAACAACTTTAGGCTTATGTTGTAAAATTTAGGTTATCTGTTGGAAATTATCAAATAGGTCTTCCCACTGTTGCAACAGATTAGACTTAGATTAGATAGAAATAACATTGGCATAATGCAACAGATGACCAACCTATTGCAACAGATAAACTATCTACCAGAGCAAATAGAATATATTTTACAACAGATTGACAATCTATTGCATTATAAAAAACTCAAATTTCATTAGAAAATAATTATTGTCACTACATGTACATGTAATTTAAAGTAAAGTGAAGGGTTACTTGTAATTTAAAATTATTATTTCACAGGCTCTTCTATATACACAGGATCCAAGCATCCAGTAAGTACCCCATAAGCCCAGACCTCTTGCAGGTTTGCCACAGCGTTATCGCACATAAAGGTCATTGGTTCGGCTATTTCTGTGTCGGTCAGCAAACATTTGATGTGTGCAAGAGCGTACGAGCCGCACGCGTAATCTGTATCATTTTTTGGAAGGTCATGCCCTTGTTTTGACCTTAAAAATACCATGGTTTCTTCATCAACACTACCTTCGGGAAATGATTCATCAGTTTACTCTCTATCAACAAGATGGGCAACAACTTCATCGGTGGCTACACGAGGAAAAAAATATTGAGCTCGTTGATGGCAGGTTTGTTGCAGTCATAAACTTTGATCTTTTCCTCCTCGAGTAGTATCTCAATAGCCTGATAATGTATGCCTTTCACGCTAATGACTACAAGAATCCTCTTTGCCTCTATCCAGCTCTTGCCATGTGGATTTGGCCTCTCCCCTCTAACATATTTTATTATTTCTTCTTCATCCAAGTCCAACGTAGAAATTAAGAAATCAAGTCCTACACCACAGGCTAACACATCAGTATTGAGTTGATCGTACTTAACCTTGATCTTCTTGAAGAAGTCAAAGTCCATTTTCCTATCGTTAGAGACATAAGCTTATGGATACGTTAATTGCCTTTTCATCATGAGACGGAGAATTTTGTCAACATACTGTGATATAAGAATTTAATTTTTAAATAGGTTAGTAATTGTAAAGATGAGACGGATGGTCCATGTGTTTCATAGGGTTTTCTGAATCAATAATCCAATGCAACTTATGCAGCAGATGGATAATAAGTTGCACCAGAATACCCAACTGTTGTAACAGATTTCACATATGTTGCGTGGCTTCTTCTTCATGGGGTAGATTACAAGGCTAGGTTAGGAAAAGTGAACTTGCCTTGTCCTCATACCACATACGCATATCAGTTATAGTCTGAAAGTCTTGGGAGGAAATGGGAGGCCTGGGCTAATCTGGTGCACCTGGCTTGACATTCTTGGCCTGTCGCAGATCCCTTTTCTTTTTGATGCAAAGTTTTGCATATATGTTGTAATACCTCGTATGTTCCAAAGCTAGGAAGTGAACCAGTTTTCCTACGTATGAAACCTCCTATCCTGTGATTTGCCTTTTAGTGCATGACATACAATGAGTATCCTAGCGATAAGATAGCTTATGATGTGTTAAGCATGATCATATGAGTCACTTAGAGTAATGTAAGTTAATATCTTTTGAATCCATCAAGTTTTAGTGTGTGATTCCACAAGAGTAACCTTTGAATGAGGATAACGTGATTGATATGTAATATTTTGGCAGATTTATACCCACCAAATTGTAGAGAATCGAATTAGCTTTCGAACGATACCAATTTTACCAAAATCCAACACCCGAGCATGAAGTTATGGCCTTGCAAAAAGGAGTGCGACGCCTAACAAATCGCACATAGCTACTGGACCAAGTGTGCGATGGCATGTGCGGTGCACAACCTCAGTTGTGTGATAGCATGTGCAACGCATACCTCAATTTGTGAGATAGGATGTGCGGCGTACATCTTACCATGTGCGATGAGGTGTACGACGCACATTTATGATTTCAGCCACGAAAATACTTAGTTTTTGAGTTATTTCGAGGATAATTAGGTCTTTTAACACTCCTTACACATCCCTAAACTTAACCTTACAAAATTTATAGCTTCTAAACACATTACAACCCTATTAACATCTCAAAGTTCTTTATCCAAGAGCACAATAGGAGAAAAACAACTAGGGTTACACAATCAAGATTGAAGATCCAATTTCAAGGAAATTCCTCCGTCAATTATCAAGAATATTCCTTCTAAGGTATGTGTAGTGTTCATCTATGGATCCAATCCGTTCATAGAGCTCAAGAACCATGTTTTAAATACTATTTTATGAAATTTTTGTGGTGATATGAGCATGTACATGCTGATGATTGTTGCTTAAGTTTCAAGATGATATCTAGAGGTGTTTTCATGGAATATATATGCTTGTTAGTTGAAAACTATGAACTTTAGGTGGTGTAAAATGGTACAAGTTATGAAACACACCTAGGCCTTAAAGAATGTACGCAAGGTGTTCGATAAAATGCTAGGGATGCAGAACCCGGATAGTTCAATTTCAGTTCCCGAATGAGCCCATCCTAGAGTGGAAGGGTAGTACTTCATTTTTTTCAGGGGTCAGCTTATTTCCTATCTTCGGGCAAGGAGAATGATTTCTAAGGGGGGGTGTATCATTTTGTGCATGTTAAAGATTCCTATTTCGAATATCCTAGCCTTGAATTAGTTCCAATTTTTATTAAATATTCAGACGTCTTTCCCAAAGATCTTCCAGGCATTCCTCCCGAAAGGGAAATAGACTTCGGCATAGACCTTTTCTCAAATACTTAGCCTATCTTTATTCCTCCATATAAAATGGCACCTGCAGAACTCAAGGAACTGAAAGATCAGTTAAAGGATCTCTTAGATAAGGGATTCATCAGGCCCAGTGTGTCCCCATGGGGTGTACCAGTCTTATTCGTGCGCAAGAAAGACGGTTCTCTCAGGATGTGTATTAACTACCGTCAGCTCAACAAATTCACGGTCAAGAACAAGTATCCGCTTCCTAGAATAGATGACTTGTTTGACCAACTTTAGGGTGCCAGTTATTTCTCCAAGATAGACCTAAGATCATGCTATCATCATCTCAGAGGTAGAGAATGTTACATCCTAAAGACATATTTCCGTACTCGGTATGGTCACTTAAAATTTCTAGTCATGTCCTTTGGTCTTACCAATGCCCCTGCATCTTTCATGGACTTGATGAATCATGTGTCCAAGCATTACTTGGACATATTCGTCATAGTCTTTATAGATGATATTCTTATCTATTCTCACACCGAGCGTGATCATTCAAATCATCTCAGGATTGTTCTTCAGACTCTCAGGGATCATCAGTTATTCGCCAAGCTCAGTAAGTGCGAATTTTGGCTAAGATCAGTAGAATTTCTTGGCCATATTATTTCCTGTGATGGCATTAGAGTAGATCCTCATAAGACCGAAGCGGTAAGAAACTGGACTCGCCCCGTATCTCCATCAAATATCAGGAGTTTCTTGGGTTTGGTTGGCTATTACAGATGGTTTGTAGAGGGATTTTCTTCTATTTCATCTCCCATGTCCATATTTACTCAGAAGAAGTTCAAGTTTTAGTGGTCAGATTCATGCGAGAAGAGTTTTCAAGAATTGAAGACTCGACTCACTTCAGCTTCAGTTCTATCTCTTCCATAAGGTTCAGATTGGTTCATAGTATATTGTGATGCATCCAGAGTGGGTTTAGGTTGTGTCCTCATGTAGCATGGTAAGGTCATAGACTACGCCTCCAAGAAGTTAAAGTCCCATGAGAAGAATTATCCTACTCATGATCTTGAGTTAGCAGCCGTAGTATTTGCCTTAAAGATTTGGAGGCATTATTTATAATGAGTTCATGTAGATGTCTTCACAGATCATAAGAGTCTCCAGTATGTCTTTTCTCAGAAAGATCTCAATCTTTGTCAGATAAGGTGGTTAGAGCTCTTGAAGGATTATGACATGAGTGTCCTTTATCACCCGGGAAAGGACAACGTTGTGTCCGATGCTCTCAGTAGACTCTCCATGGGTAGTATTTATCACGTTGAGGATATCAAGAAAAAGATAGCCCAGGAAATCCATCAGCATGCCAGACTAGGCGTTCGCTTAGTCGACTCTTCAAAGGATGGTGTATGTGTTCAGAGTAGTTCAGAGTCATCTCTAGTTTTTGAGGTGAAAAAGAAGCAAAACAGGGATCCTAGCCTTGTCAAGCTAAAAGAGACAGTTCAGGATCAGAAGGAAGAGGTTTTCTCCCAAGGGGGAGATGGTGTTCTTCGTTGTCAGGTTCGTCTGTGTGTTCCAGGTGTAGATGACTCGAGGCAACGAATTCTTACAGAAGCGCATGGTGAATGATACTCTATTCAACCAAGGGACACTAAGATATACCGCGACTTGCGGAAGATCTATTGGTGGAGTAGGATGAAGAGAGATATTGCAGAGTTGGTGGCTAAGTGCTCTACATATCAGAAGGTTAAGATAGAGCATCAGAAACCTAGTGGTTCCATGCAGGAGTTCACCATTCCTACTTGGAAGTGGGAAGAAGTGAACATGGACTTCGTGACGGGTTTTCCTAGAACTCGTCATCAGCATAATTCAGTTTGGGTCATTGTAGACAGAATGACCAAATCAAATTATTTCCTTCCAGTTCGTACTTCTTATTCAGCCGAGAACTACGCAAAACTCTATATCAGGGAGTTGGTCAGATTACATGATGTTCCATTAACTATCATCTCAGACAGAGGTACCCAGTTCACCTCTCACTCTGGAAAGTATTCCAAAAGGGTCTTGGTACCCAAGTCCATCTCAGTACAGTGTTTCATCCTCAGACAAATGGTCAAGAAGAGAGGATCATTTAGACTGTTGAAGATATGCTAAGGGCGTGTGCAATTGATTTCAAGGGAAGTTGGGACGACCACTTGACCTTGATTAAGTTTGCATACAACAATAGTTATCATTTCAGTATTCAGATGGCTCCATTCAAAGCTCTCTATGGTAGGAGGTGTAGATCTCCATTTGGTTGGTTCGAAGTTAGTGAGGCCTCAGTCATAGGTCCTGACTTAGTGTTCAACGCCTTAGAGAAAGTTCAGTTGATCAGAGAAAGACTTTGGGCTGCTCAGAGCCGACAAAAGTCATATACTGATATTTGTTAGAAGGATCTCGATTTCAAGGTCAATGACTGTGTCTATCTTAAGATCTCTCCCATAAAGGGAGTGAAGAGGTTCGACAAGAAAGGGAAACTCAGTCCCCGCTATGTCGGTCCCTTCAGGATTCTCAGTCGTTTCGGCAAGGTAGCTTATGGGCTTGAATTGCCTTCAGATCTAGCCTCCGTTCATCTAGTCTTCCATGTCTCTTTGCTCAAGAAGTGCATAGGTGACCCAGCAGTTGTAGGCACTATTCTGAGCATTGACATTCTAAACAACCTCTCTTACGAAGAGATTCCAGTCAAAATCTTGGACTACCAGACTTGTAGATTAAGGAACAAAGAAGTCCCTCTAGTTAAAATTCATTGGAGAAATCAATCTCATGAGGGAGATACTTAGGAAGCAGAAGCAGATATGCGTACCAAGTATCCTCACCTCTTTTCCGCCAATTCAGATCAAGCTCAAGGTAACAGTCCTCCTTAAGTTTATGAAGTTCATATTTAGTATTCCATTTCATGCTCATATTTCCATTGTAAACTTAGTACCTATTACCTACCATTGAATTCTCAGTCATGCATTCATGTATCAGTACAGTATTTAATCATGCATCAGATATGGATTCTCATTGCGAGAACCTCAGTCATGCATTCATGAATCAGTTACACGTGCATCAGATATGCATGTCCAGTATGATGTAGTCAGTTTATCAGACATGTCAGCCATGAAATCATATTTCAGTCATTCATGTCCAGTTCATGTTCCTCTTATCTTTCATCCCCTCTCAGTAAATTTTGATTCGAGGATGAATGTTCCCTAAGAGGAGATATTGTAATACTCCATATGTTCCTAAGCTAGGAAGTGAACCAGTTTTCCTACGTATGAAACCTCTTATCCTGTGATTCGCCTTTTAGTGCATGACTTATAATGAGTATCCTAGTGATAAGATAGCTTATGATGTGTTAATCATGCTCATATGAGTCACTTAGAGTAATGTAAGTTAATAGCTTTTGAATCCATCAAGTTTTTGTGTGTGATTCCACAAGAGTAACCTCTGAATGAGGATAACTTGATTGATATGTGATATTTTGGCAGATTTAGACCCACCAAATTGTAGATAATCGAATTAGCTTTCGAACGATACCAATTTTACCAAAATCTAACACCCGAGCATGAAGTTATGGCCTTGCAAAGAGGAGTGCAACGCCTAACAAATCGCACATGGCTACTGGACCAAGTGTGCAATAGAATGTGCGGCGCACATCTTAGCATGTGCGATGAGGTGTGCGACACACACTTATGATTTCAGCCACGAAAATACTTAGTTTTTGAGTTATTTTGAGGATAATTAAGTCTTTTAACACTCCTTACACGTCCCTAAACTTAACCTTACAAAATTTATAGCTTCTAAACACATTACAACCCTATTAACATCTCAAAGTTCTTTATCCAAGAGCACAATAGGAGAAAAACAACTAGGGTTACACAATCAATCTTGAAGATCCAATTTTAAGGAAATTCCTCCGTCAATCATCAAGAATCTTCCTTCTAAGGTATGCGTAGTGTTCATCTATGGATCCAATCCGTTCATAGAGCTCAAGAACCATGTGTTACATACTATTTTGTGAATTTTTTGTGGTGATATGAGCATATACATGCTGATGATTGTTGATTAAGTTTCAAGATGATATCTAGAGGTGCTTTCATGGAATATATATGCTTGTTAGTTGAAAACTATGAACTTTAGGTGGTGTAAAATGGTACAAGTTATGAAACATACCTATGCCTTAAAGAATGTATGCAAGGTGTTCGATAAAATACTTAGGATGCTAGAAATTCATGTTTATATGGTTCCATGATGTCTAAATGACAAGTCCATGTTAGCTATATACTTTAATATGAATTTCATACTTTTTATGTGTTGCTATTATTGTGTTATGAAGCATGTGTGATTATGGAGATATACAATATGCACATGAAATATAGTTAAGCACTCCCTACCATGCTTAATATGTTGAGGAACTACATGATGTATAATATCCCCTATTTATGATAATGGGAATTTTGGACTCCAATCTTATGATCAAGTCAGTCATGTTGTGTCAGTTTTCTTCCATCGAGTCCTGGGGGTATTCGTACCCTAAAACTATAGTTGTGTGCCTAGATCCATGTCATGTTTCACGATATACAAAATCAAGCCATGATTCCATAGAATTCAGTCAGTCATGTGACTCAGGAAACCTCATGGTCTTAGTCAGTTATCAGATATCAGTAGTATTCCATCAGTCAACGGAATTCAGTAAGTTTCACTCACGTACCATCAGTTAAATCATGTTCAATCTCTTCAGATGGGAATAGGAGTTAGCACTGAGTGAACCCAAGGATGGGAACTTACCTGTATATGAGGGTGTGATTCTTAGCAATCATCCTTGCATTCCAAAACTATGTAGCCAACATAGGTTGATACATCGCAGCCTGGTATATGAGGGTAGATGAGGTGACTTAGCCTGTTATATGAGGGTTCCCACCGTTCTCACTAGAGTTACCTGTTATATGAGGGTTGCTCACATGTTGTCCTTACCAGTGGCGCGGTATTGACACCCTTCCAGTCAAGGCAGAGATTGGACCCCAACTTAGCCATAATGGCATATATGGGGCATGTTGGTTAAACAACTACCTCCCATAGTTTCAGACTCAGTCTCAGTAAAAGAACTCAAATAGTTCTTCAGATATCAGTATACCAGGACTGTCAGATACAGTCAAATTCAGTTATAACGCGGAACTCAGATAGTTCCATCAGATTTAATACTGTCAGATACAGTCGCCCATGTTAATAGCACTAAAGTTTTAGCCATGTCAGCTAGCAGTAAACCATGTATTAGCGTACAGATCTAGCTATCACGTACTCACAATCTCAGTTACTATGTATGTATGTTTACACTCTCACGTTCATATCAGTCAGTCAGTTAGCATTGTTCATGCATGTAAACCCTTTTGCATTATCCTACCTCACTCGTATACTCAGTACTCTAGTTGTACTTACACATTTGTGCTATGGTGCTTTCTTTCATGTTACACCATAGGTTTAAAGACACGAGCTCCAGATCAGCAGTAACATCCAGCCGCAAGTTGCAGTGAGTCCTCATCCATTCGAGGACAATATTATTTTATTTCATTTATTATTTCAGCTCAGTTTTGTTAGACGGAGTTAGTTGGAGATATGTTCTTTCAACTCCTTATTCAGACAGTACTTAGAGGCTTTCAGATTCAGTATTCAGATTTAGTTCATATTTGATTTAGTTTTCAGTTATTTTGGGTATCTTTTACCCATATGGATATTATGTTTTGATAGATTTTTATTCAGTTGAACCTTATGGCCATGTTTTTCGCACTATTACGCTATATATTGCAGTGTACAGGTACATACATCAATCATGGGTTAGCTTGTGGTCCCTCGGGGTCATAAGCACCGTGTAGCGTCTGGTTCACATAATCGGGGCGTTTCATATGTCCACCATCTTGAATGGCCCCTGAACTTCAACAACTTTTTGAAAGGGAGGAGTTGCAATTTTTTTTATTTCCGACCGAAGAGTACGTCGCTAGTTGCTCTTTTATTCTTCTTAACCAACACTGTAGGAGTGTATGGCTCCCTCACCTTCTTGGATGGTATGACAACCCTCTTGGATTTGAATTCCTTGACAGATTTAGAGATAGCCTCAACTTTTTCAAAGAGTTTATCCTTGCTATCCTTACACTCTTTCCATTTGCAATAAGAACACGAGGGTGAGAGGGGTAAGAGGGACCTGTGTAAAGGGTGAAAAGGGAGTTTTCAAACATATTTATTTTTTCTTGAGCATCAACATGCTCATCATCACGAGTGGTAGCAACATCAACATGCCTTCCACCGACAACTCTACCAGAAGAAGCACCCGAATCTGCCTTAGTAGGTTGGTCATAAAGAGCCTCAACATTAGGCTGACCTTGCCTTACTGCTCTTCTTATGGTTGTTGCTCCAGTCAATTCCTTCTTTATTAACTCCATCGTTGGGTCTTCTATAGTTCAACATGACCTAGAGTAATATAAGAAGTCATCACCGACTCCTTCTTAGTAGGCACGATCTATGGATGCACAACCTATAAAAAAGACAGATACCTTTAAATCATATAGTATAATAATTTTTAGAGTTGGATTATATTTTAATAGAGTCAACTTCTACAACAGATTAATAGTATGTTGCCTCAGATTACCCATCTGTTGCATAGTTTGCAGTATATGGTTAAAATTTATTTGAGTCGGGTTCAGAGAACCAGAGCAACATATGGATAATCTGATGCAAAATATCAATCATATATCACAACAGATTACCAATATGTTGTACCAATTGCACAAGATGGGTAATCTATTGGGTTATATATTATGCAACAGATGATTTGTATGTCAAAAAAGATTAACAATATGTTATATCAGCTTATACATCTGTTGTATAATTTAGAGTAGATGGTTAATCTTTTAAGAGTGATTAATTTTACCATGAAATCCCAAGGAAAGCCGTATAATATGGTCGTCCCTGAGGATAGCTTTGTTAGTAAATATTGGACAGTCAAGTAAAAGTTGTCATATCCCCAGGGATAATTATTGAATTTATCAAAATCCTCAGTACGCGCCAAAAAAATCATCTTCTATGGCCTTGTTGACGTTCCTTGCCAATATAACTGAATGGCCAAACCAAACTAAGCACAATTGCTCCCTGTACTGCTTTGGTATGGGTTTATCCATGAGATCTGTCAACAAATCTGATGTTTTGTATCCATGTCGAGCAATGTCAAACAACCCATCTATTTTTTTCATGCGTTTTCTTGCTTGAATATTTTGAGGGGTGTTCCCTTGGCGATAGGTGGTTCTTCTGGACGATGGTATCTCAAGCCCGTCACTATGGCAAACTCTTGAAAGCCAAAACAAATCAGCATGCCATAGTAGTTGATCCAGATTTCATCCATCTTTTCCCCCCTCCTCCGAATCTTTATCATCCCCCACGTACTTGATCCTGTACTTGAGAAGACCATATACAAAGATCGTATAGAAACGGGTAGGGGAGTCCTCATCCAGCTCAAGAAAGCTTCCAAAGTAGCTCTTCTTAAAAAGTCCGTCTATGTTTTCGTTCTTCATAATTTTTCTAAAATAATTAAAAAAAAATCCTATCTGACATTTAAGTACAATTTCACCAGTTAGTTCTGCTTTTGGGTTATTTATCGGCATCGCAACTTGAAACCTATCAATACTAAAAGTTTTGACAGGATCATGTTGGGATGTCGATTTTAATTCACACTCCATTTTCTTTCTCACTCTATAGACCCTTGTCCACCTCCCTCAACGTTGTTTTCATGTCCTCTTTCACTTTCTCACTCTCTAATTCCTCCTCTTTCTCACTTTCATTTTCTTCATCACTATCTACAGACCCTTGTCCACCTTCCTCAATATTATTTTCATATCTCTCCTCAGCCTCACTTTGTTCAGGAAGCTCCTCTGAATCTCTCTGTACTGTAGCCTTTTTTTGGGTGGTCAGACTTAATCTACTTTCACTTTCTTTTCTTTTGGGAGACATGTTTTACCTACAAACAACAGAAAAAAAAAAAAATTACATTATAATTGATGTATGCATAAATTTTAAAAAATATATTACAAACACCACAATACCGACACACCAACATCCACCACCAACCAATGCCACAAACACCAAAAATATCGACACCACCAGCAGCCACCACAAACACCACCAACCAATTCCACCACAAACATTACCATCCAATGCCACCAACAGCCACCACCACTACCACCACGACGACCACCACCACCACCAACAACACCACAAATACCATCCAACAATACCACAACAGTCAACGGAATACTGCGATAGAAACTAGGGTTTTCTTGAGTTCTTCCTGCGATTTTACCATCAAAACTCAAAATTGTAAACCCATTCTTAAAGATAATACAACTAAAAGTTTTATTTGTCATCATTAACTTAAAAGCCATTATTTATTAGAAAAAAATAACAAATATATAACTCTTCTCAAACTCTTTTACCTACAAAGACAGAGAAAATGACTGATATAAGAAAGAATGAAGTCAAAAATAACACCTATATGGTCAAAAATGAGAAAAAGATTAATCTGTTGTGAAGGGTTGAGCAATTTGTTGAGTAGTTGTTGTTTGTACTGTATTATTGAGTGAGAAAGAGAAAAGAGCTAGAACTCGAGATTTGAAATGATGAAACAAAATGTTTTGTATGGGTTGATTTGTATTTTGGAAATGAATGACAAGTTTTGAAAATGTTAATCTAGTCCGAATTGATCTTAATTGTTTTTTAAAATTATAAAATATATGAATAATTTTTAACCCTCTCATCATGCAATTACCAAAAGACTCAATTGAAGTTTAAGTTGACCCTATGACAATAGTTCACCCTGGTCCTAGATTAATCAATTAAGGTATTAGTCTAAACCATAAAATCAATTGAAATTGTATAAAAATAAATGTTCAACATGTTGCAACAGATTATGCATCTTTTGTAAATAATTAGACAAATTAGGTCATTTGTTGCAACATATTAAGTATCTGTTGTAAATTGTCAAATAGATTAAGTCATCTGTTGTAGTTGAACCTATGAGAACTCACCCCTAGTCCTAGACTAATCAATTTAGGTATTAGTTAAACATATGAGGTAGTAAGAATCGGTTCAACTCAAAGTGATCGATCAACAACTCTGGTCGGGGAAAATGCAACACCGTCTCATCATACAATTGCTAAAAGGCTCAATTGAAGTTGTAGTTGACCCTATGAGAACTCACCCCTAGTCCTATATTAATCAATTAAGGTATTAGTTGAACATATGAGGTAGTAAGAATCAGTTCATCTTAAGTGATCGATCGACGACTCTGGTCAGGAGAAACGTAATACTGTCTCATCATGCAATTTCTAAAAGGCTTAATTAAAGTTGTAGTTGGCCCTATGATAACTCACCCTTAGTCCTAAATTAATCAAATAAGTTATTAGTTGAACATATAAGGTAGTAAGAATCGGTTCAGTTCAAAGTGATCGATTAACGGCTCTGGTCGGGATTTCATCATGTAATTGCCAAAAGGCTCAATTGAAGTGGTAGTAGACCCTATGAGAACTCACCCTTGGTCCTAGACTAATCAATTAAGGTATTAGTCTAACATATGAGGTAATAAGAATCGATTTAGCTTATTGTGATCGATCAATAACTCTGGTCGGGAGGAACACAATACTGTTTCATCATGCAATTGCCAAAGGCTCAATTGAAGTTATAGTTGACCCTATGAGAACTTACCCGTAGTCCTATCTTAATTAATTAAGGTATTAGTTGAACATATGAGGTAATAAGAATTGGTTCAGCTCAGAGTAATCGATCGAAGACTCTGGTCGGGAGGAACGCAATACCGTCTCATCATGCAATTGCCAAAAGACTCAATTGAAGTTGTAGTTGACCCTATGACAACTCACCCCTAGTCCTATATTAATAAATTAAGGTATTAATCTAACATATGAAATCAATTGAAATTGTATAAAAACAAATGTTAAACATGTTACAACAGATTACACATCTGTTGTAAATTATCAAATAGATTAAGTCATTTGTTGCATTAGATTACACATCTATTGTAAATTATCAAATATATTAAGTTATCTATTGCTACAGATTACCCATCTATTGTAAATTATCAAATGGATTAAGTCATATATCGCAACAGATTACCCATCTATTGTAAATTATCAAATAGGTGCTGCCATCTGTTGTAGTTAACCCTATGAGAACTCACCCTAGTCCAAGATTAATCAATTAAGGTATTAGTTAAACATATGAGGTAGTAAAAATCAGTTCAGCTCAGAGTGATCGATCGACGACTCTGGTCGGGAGGAACACAATACTATTTTATCATGCAATTGTCAAAAGGCATAATTAAAGTTGTAGTTGACCCTATGAGAACTCACCCCTAGTCCTAAATTAATCAATTAAGGTATTAGTTGAACATATGAAATCAATTGAAATTGTAAATAAATGTTCAACATGTTGCAACAGATTACGCATCTATTGTAAATTATCAAATAGATTAAGCTATTTGTTGCAACAGATTATGCATCTGTTGTAAATTATCAAACAGGTGCTGCCAACTGTTGTAACAGATGATCGAGCTATGGAAATTTTTAAACAAAAATTTCCATCTATTGCACTTAGATATTTTAAGATCCTTTTTTTAAAAGCAATTTAGGTATTTCTTTTCCGAGATAAAAAATTTAAAAATAGTAAGGTGATAAAAAATATTACTTGGATAACTCAAATATCTCCTGAGTGAGTAGTTTTATTTGGTCTTTTCAATGTCACTTTCTCCTCGTGCCCCTCAAAAGTTATTATTGAATATTTAAAACCCATATCTAGAATACTCTCTCCTTCAGCCAGTAAGACTCAACTCATCTATTACTCTTCTTTATTCTCAATTCTCTTTCTTTCCTTTTTTTCCTCTCTTTTCTCTCTGTTTTTGGATAAGGATCCTTTTGGATCTCAAACCAATCAATATCTTTTGTCGACCGAACTAGATGTTCCGATCCCTTTGCTTTTTGAACATTGTATGTATGGTTCACTATTGCTCTTTCCATATCATCTTCTTCATTGTATTTCATTTAAATTAGATATTTACATCTATTGCTATTAATGATCTACCCATTACCAGTTTTTGATTTATTGAGAAAATTGAAGGAAAGGTGACTTTTAAGTCTTGAATAAATGAACCGTTGTTTTTATTAAAATATGCAAAAAAAGTCATTTGTTGGTAGAACTTAAAAAGCCTTGTTGTCAGTATAGTTTTTTTTTATGTCTTTTGTTTGTTACTTTGGTGGTGCCGTTGTTGGGGGCGTTGGTCATGTTGGAACATGTGATATTTGTGTTGTTGATGATATTGGAATATATGGTGTTGTTTATTTGTTGTTGTTGCTGTTGGTGGTGGTGTTGCAATAATTTTATCAACTGTTGCAACGGATGAATTAGCTGTTGGAACAGATGGAGCATCTGTTTGAAGAAATCAAACCAGTAGCAAGCCTGGTTTGATTTATTCCAATAGATGACCCATCTGTTGCAACAGATGCCTCATCGATTGAATAGATGGGTAATCTATTGCATCATATTGGTCATCTGTTGATTCACTCAATTTTGTGTTACCCTTTTGTACAGACAGAGCAACTGTTTGAAGAAATCAAATCAATTGCAAGGCTGGTTTGATTTATTCTAACAGATGAACCATCTGTTGCAATATATCATCTATCTTTTGTAATAGATACCTCATTGGTTGATCAGATGGGTAATCTGTTGCATCAGTATGGTCATTTATTGATTCACTTAATTTTGTGTTACCCTTTTGTAATGTTCGTTTTGTACTTCTCTTATTTGACATCAAATGTATTTCTCTTGTTTGCAGATAAAAGGAAGTGAAACTGGATCCACTTTTGCTTGACTAGCATTAAAGGCTAGAGTAAAGATGGGTTTGGAGAAATAAGCTGCTTACAGATGGAACCACTTCATATGTGGGAAGTATGTATTATTGATCAACCTATCATGAAAACACATATCCAGTATAATAATATTGTGGATTTTGTTCTTTACCCATTAGGCATTAATCCTTCAAACAAGATATGGCATTTTATAGTTAAGATTGTTAGGCTCAAACTGGTAAGGCCGAGGGACCAAGTAGGTGGTGTCGATACCCCATTAGAATTTAATGATGGTTAATGCTCATGTTTTCGTGTCAAGTTTGGGGAAGGGTTCAAGTTTTTGGTGGCAGTGTAAATATCCAATAGTGATTGGCCGGTTTTAATGGCTCAATGGACTTCTTAAAAGGCCTCTGAAGCCTCGCATTGTAAAAAATAACGATGGAACCAATAGAAATTTCCCTGGTCCAAATTTGTATGAATGGGTTGCAGGAGGAGACTATTATACAGCAGAAGTCACTTGGGAGATTACCTATACGGGAAGAGAGAGGTTGAGAAGGGAATATATCCTCTTAGACCATGTTTAACAGGAAACACAGGGTAGAAAGGAACGTGTAGCATGAAAAATGAAAAAACTGGATAAGCTACAAATGTGAAAGTGTATCAAAATGAAAATACATCTGTCGTTGAAGAAAAAAAGAATGATCAAGAGGACTGGAGCTAGTCACTTTGCTAGAGACTGAAACTAGCAAGCGTGGCCTCAATGAAGACCCACAAAATACAGCACCAGAACACTAAGGAAGCAACTTCGCGAGAACAGAAGGTGGTAAGATTATCGGTCAGTATTGAAATCTGACCAAACTACTCTTGAATTAAAAATACGGGATCAAGCCAAGGTGGCAATTTCACAAGTTAAACTTGCATCCCATGCCCCCTTTTTATGGCTCTGGTCAGGTCAAAGGCAGTGGAAACAACAAGACATGGGATTTCTGCCCAACTTCAGACCTTTTAGTTTCTACTGCCTTTGACCTGATCATAGCCACAAACAGAAGGCATGGAATGCAAGTTTGAATTCAGAAATTAACGCCTTGGCTTCTCTTATTTTTAATCCTGGAGTTGTTGGTTCAGGTTTCAATTCTGACCGACAATCTTACCACCTTCCGTGCTCGCAAAGCTTCTTTCTTAGAGTTCTAGTCCTGCACTTTGTGAGAGTCTTCATTGAGGCCACCCTCACTATTTGCATTCTCGAGGAAAGTGTCCACCTCCAGTCCTGTTGACAATTCTTCTTTTTTTCAACGACTGACGAATTTTTATATTTGGATACACTTCCACATTTGAAGCTCATCCAGTTTTTTCATTTCTTATGTCAATTTCATTGGCCAAATTTGCTAGAATTTCCTTACTTGCTTCTCTGTGTTTCCTTTTAAACAAGGTCTCAGATAATATATGGCCTTCTCCATCTCCCCCTTCCCGCACAAGTATTCTCCCAAGCACCTTCTATTGTATAAAAGTCTCCTCCAGCAATCCATCCATATAAATTTGGACCAGAGGAATTTCAATTAGTTCCATCGTTGTTTTCTATAGTGCGAGGATTCAGTGGCCTTTGAAGAAGTCCATTGAGCCATTAAAATCTATCCAATCACTATTGTATATTTAACTGTCACCAAAAACTTGAACCCTTCCCCAAACTTGACACAAAAACATGAGCATAAACTATCATTAAATTGTAACGGGGTATCGACACCACCGTCTTGGAACCCTACGAACTTATCAGTTCGCACCTATCAAACTAAAATATACAATGCAGGATCTTGTTTGAAGGATCAGTGTCTAATCGGTAAAAAAATGCATTCATAAAATCATTGCACTTTATGTGTGTCTGTCACAGTAGCCTGATCAATAATATACATAAATCCCACGCATGAAAGTGGATCCATTGCACGCACCTTATTCTTCCTACCCCATCAGGACATGTCAAACAGTGTTGTTTATTCATCTGCATGCATGTGATGGCTATTAAAAAGGAGGTATGAAGATTCGTGACTTTTTATCTCAACGCATTCAAAGAAGCTGATGAATTGAAATCTCCATGTGTTGTAACTAATGAATCAGTTGTTGGAAGAAATCAAAACATCTCCTCCAATATATGGTCCATCTATCGCAACAAATAATCCATATGTTACAACAGATAGTAAATCTGTTGCGACGGACCAAACAATGTTTATATCTGCACGCATGTGATGACTATTAAAAAAAGGTGAAGAGTCGTAACTTTTTATCTAACACACTCAAAACAGCTGATGAACCGAATTCTCCATCTGTTGCAACTAATGAATCAGCTGTTGAAAGAAATTAAAACATCTCCTCCAACAGATGGTCCATCTGTCACAATAGATAATCCATATGTTGCAATGGATGGTAAATCAGTTTTGACAGACTTCAGACCATCTGTTACAACAAATTCAAAATCTATTACAACTGATGAATGATCTGTTGCAACAGCTCAATAATACCAACTGTTATGAAGAATCTATTTTGAAAAGGTGAGAAGTATTATTAATTAATTTAAAAGAAAAAGTCGCGACTTTTTATAAAAAAAATAAAATGCCACCAATTTGAATGTAATAAATGCAATGGAGCTGAGCAGACGTGCCTTTTGTCCTTACATATCCAGATTCAATCCTCTATAAATAGGCCCCTCCTTAATCTTCATTCTGCTAAACTTTATTTATTTCTTGCATTTTTTCTTTTCGTGGAACATCTTAAACCACATCAAAGAGCATATTCCTTTCTCATTGAGGTAAGTTTTTTTTCAGTATAAATCTGTCAGTTTGTAGTATACGTTGTATTATATTTGGACTCTTTTCTTTACATTTGTCAATTCATGCGTGTTCAAGATATGGATGATCCTATTTGGGACATTGCTATTCTGTGCGACACAGTGCGGGAACTTCAAAGACAGGTTAATGACCTACAGAGGGAGTTGGTCACCGTGAGAGAAACGATGTTCAGAGAAATGCATAGGTTAATGAGGACCTGCTGCTGCAAATTAATTGGTCGACTGTCATTAATGATGATGATGATGGTGATAATAATTAGAATGTGTTTTTTCTTTTAGTGTATGTATTTTAATTTTTCTATATTGGATCTATACCTAATGTATTTTATTTTTTGTTTAATGAAAAATTTCTTTTTAGTCGACTTTGGATTTTTAATTATTATTCAATTTTCATTCTATCTGTTTCTTCTTCTAAACATACATGTTAACATGTTGACGGTTGGAGGTAAGGAGCAATTTTGAATTCAGTAGCAATAAATTTTTTGACTTTTGAGTTCTTTCAACAGATGGACCATGTGTTGGAACAAATTGATCATCGGTTGGGTTTCCGTCAACAGATTATCCATTTGTTGCGACAGATTTATCATCTGTTGCGACAGATTTATCATCTGTTGGAGGAAAACATTCCAGTTTGATGGAACCGTGTTGTGTTCTTCCAGCTAATGTCCATATGTGGCCACAGATGGGTAATCTGTTGAAAAAACTTGTGGTCTGCTGCATTATTTAGTTCATGTTTTTCCTCTTTCTATTGATGCACAAGCTATTAAAAAAGATATTTTATATATAATCAATGATAACATTACGTTCACAACAATGAATTAAATATATAAAAGTCCACCACAAACAACAATACAAGTTTTTGCAACTACTTGATCATGGTGGATTATGATCCGTGCATGTAGTTCTTTTGTGGCTAGCGCGCTTACTGATACAAAAAAGTCCACCAAGATGCCAAAACAATTCAAAAAACATGAGAAGAACAAGCAACACAAAGGGATACAAGTTGACAAACACAAAAACACATAGATTTGCAAAATAATGAAAGAATAGATAGTGACACCAAGATATTATTACAAGATCAAGAACCAAGTATATTTCAATATTAATCCCTAATGAATGTAATAATCAAAATCACACTTTTACAGTGAACGCCAAGGAAATCAACTCACCTCAAGATCCACTATTTCCAAGCAAAGAACAATATTGGCTTTTCCAAGCCCTATACTAAGGATGACTTTTTCAAATCCTAACTAAGATTATACTAAGGTGGTCTACTCTTAAGAGAGAGGATTTCAAGTGTTTCAATCTTTCATCTTTCATAAAACTAACTAGCAAATGAACTAATAGAACCTATTTATAGTCTAACTTATTACATAACAAAATGACCAAAATACCCTTAATGAAAAGGGATGGTCATGGAGTGTTACTTGGACAAGTCTAAGTAACCAAAATGTCCTTAATGAAGGCCCAAAACCATGAGTCGTCAATCTTCAATACGTCAAGCAATCTTCCATACGTGGGATTTCTCTTTGGTGTACTCAAATCTTCCCCTCCATGTAGGATCCTATGTCCTCAATGCGACCAAAACTTGATGCCCCATGTACTGACTTCAAATGATGTCATCGAAAGGTAAGGCGGTCATTTGACCCGTATCACTTACATACGGAGCACTTGTTGTTTCTTCTTGATGAAAATGATTCTCCAACTCCACGCCTCTTCTTATATGACTTTCTTCCAGGTTTGATAGTGCTTGGGTCAATATATGGAGAAGGTATTAATCTCCCTATAAGCTCTGCAGGAACAACTCAAGATTCTTCTAGAGGCATCGGAGTAATATGCCTACTATATTTCATTTCATATTTTTTCAACGAATAATATTGAGAGGCGTGCTCGTAAACTTCAGTTGCATATTTCTGATCGTATTAAGCTCAAAACATTGTCATAGCATATGAAAAGGGTATTTTGTCCAAGTCAAAAACTCTGCACGTACAAGATCTTGTTTGAAGATCGACCATAGCAACATCACTATAACCGATAATACTGAATTTGTAATTTGCTATTTTATGAGATAATAACCTATTCCAAAAACTGACGTTCGTTGATATTATTTTTTTGATTTCGAGAAAAAATTGGGTTCGTTTTTTTGGGCACTTGAACTGCACACTCCTTTTGTTAAAAAATTGGCCATACTTCTTATTTATTTTTTAAATAGAGCCTTGATGGGAAATTCTCTTTCATCGCCAAATAATGAATTCACTGATTCAGCTATGTTTGATGTCATAATATTGTACCTATACAAAATAATCACTTAGTACGACATCATACTAAACTTGTAACTCAAACAAGACATTAAATTCATAAGAATGTACCTATCTGCTGAACAGAATGCCCGACTCCATCTCTCGAAACCGACACGTACGAGAAATTCTGGTACCTTGGGATTCACATCCATTATTTGATTGAAATGGTCTAAAAATTCCTCTCTACTATAAGCTTTAGCTACTTTATAAAAGGGGTCACGACCCTTTCGTTGTGATAGTTGATCCGAATGTTCTCTCCAAGATACCTGATGCAACAACCAAAGTAAGCTGAAGTGAAGAAAAGCAAACCCATCTTTGGAATACTTGGATGTCTATTCGATACAAAACACAACTCTTCGGTATCTTCGACGCAGCTTCACAGTTATTCAAAACAATCCATAAGAGGCATCACATTTCTTGTCCGCTACACAAAAAGCGATAGTAAAGATGTGATTCTCCACATCCTGCGCCACCGCCGCTAGCAGAACTCCATTATATCTTCTCCTCAAGAAGGTACCGTCGATGGCTATGCCTTTTCTCAAATGTCGAAAACCTTGAATCCAAGCACCATAGGATATAAAAAAAGTACTTGAACCTTTCATTTTCATCAAGATGCAATGTTGTCTTAAATTCGGGATTTGTGGACTCAATCATGTAACGGTCGACATCCAAGACTGCATACCCATGATCGTGTGTCCCCCTAACCAAGTCCTTGGCAATCCCCATAGTCGTATATACCTTCCAATAACTGACCAGGACACCCAATTCCGTAAGGAGTTGATTGGCCATAAACCTTTGTTGAAGGGCCTTTGCCATCGAGGAAACTACTCCTGAAATATTCACCAAGGACCTTGGTCGTGGCATGAGGATTTTGGCCCGAGATGTACTCCAAACCATATGTGTGATGCTTTTCATGATTATGAATGACGAATCTGTCAAAACTTGCGTACTTCACCTCTCTCAACCACCACTTGCAGTTCAAATTAGCACATTTGAAGCAAAAGACACTGCTCAGATTAATCACCTTTTTTATTCTGAAATCTTTTTTCCAGCAAGAAATAAACAAAGTGTTAGATAGTTCATTCTTGTCCTTGAATGACTTTCCAATAAAAAAGTCGATCTTGTCGTCTTAAAATTTTCAGACTATGTCGATTGAGAAGAACTACACATCGTATTGGTCACATCAACGGGCGTAGGTGTTTGATTATCATCTGGAATATTCATGTCTAGATCATCCAACCTATCATCAAAGATGTCTTGTTGTTGTTCTTCTTTTACGTTCTGGTTCTCATTCTCTCTCGTCTTTTCAACCACGTATACCCTTAACACCGGCCTGGATGAATCACTAAGATAAGCACATAACCGAACCTGATCGGTTATCTTGAAAATCAGTACCCTCTGATTTTCAAAGGAGCTATGCATGTAGCTGATGACGAGTTCTTCCGGTTGACAATTCAGTCCACAATAGCTGATGATTAAGTTCACAAAATCATCATACGAAATATCACTTTGGACTGTCATATCTATCATCTCTAGCATTTCACCCTCCTTCCAACCCATACATATCGATTTCTCTTCTCAATCCATTGACCATGACAATCCACCCCTATTGTTATTGATCTCTTCATTAGTGGTGCCTAAATAAAGTCATTTGTTAAAAAAATTGATAGTGATTTCATAGTACCGTAAATGAATCCCAACAGATGTGTAATCTATTGCAATAAGTAAGTGATCAGTCGCAACAGATTACTTACCTATTGGAATTCATGTTACGCTCCTGAAGCTGATCTCAACAAACGAGGAATCTGTTGTAACAGGTGAATCATATGTTGCAACAGACTATATATCTGTTGCAACAAATAAAGCGCCTATTGGGATAGACGTTACAGTACTAAATCACCTTTGAAGATGATTCCAACAGATGAGTGGCATGTTGCAACAGATAATTAACTAGTTACAACAGATGACTTACCTGTTGCAACAGACGATGATCTGTTGGAATCAAGGTCGGGTTCTATCCATAATAAATTAATTGTCACCTCCACTCAATTATTATGACTTGTGTCACCTACACCTCATTTTAAAACACTTTTGCCACCTACAGCTCAAAGCCCCAACTAACACGGGCCCAATACATGTTATCTTTTATTTTAATTTATGTGACACAAATAGAATTTAGATAATTAATCATATATTTAATAAGTTTTTAGATATGTTAAGTTGTTAACTGTTGTAATTTAGAACATCTTTAATGTAATTTCAAATAATACATGTTATTCTCATTGGCATTGATAGTCAATTATATTTTTACAATTATTTAAGTTTTTAATTATTGAGATTTATAATACCTTTTTTCTATTCCAATTTAAGTGACACTTATATAATTTCTAGAGTCAATCAAATATTTTATATATTTTAATTTTTTAAGTTGTTATTATTGTTAATATATTTTTTTTGCGTATTTTTTTAAATATATAACAAATTAATTATTTTTTAGATATTTTAAGTTGTTAACTATTATAATTTATAATAATTTTTATGTGATTTTCAAATAATATCTGTTAATCTCCTTTTCTAAACTTTTGTGGCATTGATAGTCAATTATATTTTTAAAATAATTTAATTTTTTAATTATTGTGATTTATAATATTTTTTCTCTATTCTAATTTAAGTGGCATAATGTTTAAATGGTCATACTAATAATTAGGGGTGGTATAATAAATTCACGATTGAAGCAGCGAAGCAGAAATGTCTTAAATGACTTATAATAACTAATTTGAAGTGATATAGCAAAATTATTATAAAATATACTTGTGAAAAAAATTAAATGAGTCTCATATAGGACATCAAGTTAATTTAACATTGAATATTATTAATTTTTTAATACTGAGATGACTTATAATAATTAATTAGGAGTGATATAGCAAAATTACGATTGAAGTAGATGATGCAGACATATAAATATCTACTTTATTTTTTTTATAAAATATTATTAATTATTTTAATACATACATAAAATTAATTAGGAGTGATATAATAAAATTACGACACAAATCGGTGAAAAGTCAATAAGCAGAATGTCAATAAGCAGAATGTTGACGGTCTCGTGTGTGCTTTATCTGCCCCACCGTGACATCGTATATAGGAGAAAGTCACCATCCATATCTTAAAGTCGACAAACAGGATGTCGACGGTCTTGTATGTGCTTCATCATGATAAAATTAATTTAGTAAAATATATTTTTAATTAAAATTTTCTTAATCGATGCAATAACATAAAGCTTAATTATGCTCACTTCAATTGGTACAAGCGCGTTAGCTTTAATTTTTTTTTTCTAAAAATTACACATATACACAATTTATATTTTCAATATTACAAAAAATTTCAATTTCCTGAACATATTACAAAAATCCCAACATATACATAGAATGTTATATATATGTCGGCTATGTTATGTATATTAATGGGGAAAGAGAGTAAAATAATTTAAAAAATTTAACAAAATATAATTACTGAGTTGATATTTATGTTATTTATACTTTTTTTTAGGGCCATTTAAAAATGAAGCAAGCATCAAATTTTCTCTACTACTAGAAAAGATGGCTGGTGTTTTTCGTTAGGTTATCAATGGGATTATGCTGACGTCCTTTGCATGATGTCAGCAAAAAAAAATTGGGGTATTTTCTCGTGGTGTATGCAAGATTATACATTGGCACACCAGATGTCGTTTGGAGTAAGGTATTAAAATATATAATTTTGAGATAAAATTATAATTTTGAATAAAATAATTTAGTGTTATATTTGGTTGTCAAATTTGGAATAACTTATCTCAAAATTAATAAATAGTATCAAATAAGTTATTTCACCCAAAAGATGATATTAATAATCCCAACATAATTTATCTTGAGTAAAGTCATAAAATGACACAAATACCTCCAAACCCTTTAATTATCATCCATTTGGTAAATTATATATATATATATATATATATATAAAAGAGAACGTAAGATTTTGATAGTCCTCACATCAATTTTCTTTGGTTAATTATATCTTTAATTAAAATTTTAATTACTCTACAAATTTTCATTCATTTTGAAAATTTGAATAATTTTATGGGCTTATTAAATGCTTCAAAAGTAACGAGTCATGAAAAAATGATAGTGACACCATATATAAAAACTATTTATACAATCAAATTCAAAATTGATTCAAGGATTTATTGTCTTTCTATATGGTAGACTATTAATCTTAGTTCAAATTTTCATTTTTCCTTACAAATTTATCATAGACATGTAATTAAAGTATCTTGACATCTCCTTTCTAACTTAGTACATGCTTAATTATTAAATTTTTTTTTTTTTATATATAGTTAAACATGTTTGAAAATTTAAATTTTAAAAAAATATATAATTTAACTTTTCAAATATTAATGATACTAAATAGTATAAAATGAGAATAATTATTTTTCACATTTTTTGATGATGAATTTTTTTTTTTAACAAAAATGAAATTATCAATATTTTATAGAATTTAGGACAAAATAACTTATTTAACATGAAATATTAAGCTAAATGAGGTGAAGGGTAATTTTTGCAAACAAACTATCTATTCTTAGAAAGAATGCAATGCATATTATTTTTAGTACCACAAACAAACAATCACTAAAAAATAATACAAAGATAACTAATTGCACGATAACTAATCCAAACATAATTAATGTAGACACCTAATTTCGTCCCTCCCCGATATCGTTTTTACCTATTGTTTACCTTATCCTACCGTGTACCCTCACCCGTGTGATAATCCCTCCACAAAATGACAAAAATAACAACCCCCTAACTAATTTTGTTTTATCCTAATATTCTAACAACCCACCCAATTAAAAAACAACACCTACCTACCCTATCCTAACAAACTCTACCCCACCTCACACCCTACCCCCTACCCCACGTGACCCCACCTACCTCACCACTACCCCACCCTCACCTCATATATACACACACAAAAGGAACACGAAAGAGAGAGATTTCTTTTCCAAAAGAAAAATGAAGATAGATACACAGATCTTCTCCATTTTTTTCTGTCATATAGACAAATATATACACATATCCACCATGGGAGGCAAGAAAAAATCGGATCCAAAGAAAAAAAAAGCTCACAGCTTCTTCTTCCATATACACGCCATACACACGCACACCCATACAAAAAAATCGCATAAAAAAGGTAAAGATCGAGAGAGAGAGTTGCGGGAGAGAGAGAAGAGAACCGCGAAAGAGGGATAGAGAGGAGAGAGATCGAACGAGAGACGATTCAGGGCGGAGGAGAGCAGCACCGCCACTGTTAAGCTCGCCGGAGCTCCGGCGACGCTACAACAGTGACCGGAGCATGCTGGGAAGCCACTGAATCCGACCTCCAGTGTCGATTCCGGTGACCATCCACTGGAAAGCGACCAAAAACAGTAACGGAGTGTGCTAATTAGGTGTGATTGGTCGGGCTTTGTGATCTTTGCTTTGGGCTGCGGGTTTGCTTTCGTGAATTCGTATTCGGGTCATATTTTAGGATTCTTGCGGTTGATTTAGTACGGAATTGGTGAGTCCTTTATTGAGGTTCGATTCGAGGTTCTTCGGCATGGTTTCTATCCTTTCGTTGAAGCATTTTGAATTTCGAAACCTTCGAATCGAGGTCTAATTCTGTTCCTTCTCTTTTTTTTATTTCGTTATTTGTCGTGTTCTATGCTTTGAATTGAATCCGGTGTGTTGGTTGATCCATGGTGATGTGAATTATTGTTTGTTTTGATTTGATGTTTGATTTCCTTGATTATGGATTAATTATAAGGTGTGTGATGAAATAATATCTCATGGAGGATTAAAATTGATTATTTGGGGAATGAGAATCGAAAATTGATAAAAGTGAATATTATAGTATTTTGATTCATTGTTGATGTTGAACGTGATATGTCATCGAGCGGGTAGGCAAGCACTAGGCTCGGGTAGGCAAAATTTAGAATTGGTGGATTGTTGGAATATTTGAAATATGTGTTGGAATGGTTTTGTTTTATCGCATTTAATTCAATTATACTCATTTGGCCGGGGAATGCCCTGAGGTACTTGTATCTATTCACCGGGGAATTCCCCGACGTATCATGTACGTAAAGGAGTTTCGTGACGAAGGCCCGAGGCATCGGGTAAAGTACGGGAGCGTAGTTAGGATTAGTGTAGGTTAGATAGGGTTTATTCTCATATTTTTTTATTTTGGACTGTATAACTCGGACTGGACATTATATTTTTCATTCGTTTTGTTTTGTTTGTTGTTTGATTGTTTTACGTGTTTTATGTGGTTTATACATTCGTAGTATCAAATTAGCCGATATGTTCCACCAAGCGACCGTGGTCAAACCACGAGACCGAGGGGTGCCTAACACCTTCCCCTCGGTCAACATAATTCCTTAGTCGGAATCTCTGTTCGCAGATCAGTTTAAAAGAGTCAAAATTATTTTCGAAAAAGGATTTTCAAAGGTGACTTGGCACACCAGATTATGCCAAGTGGCGACTCTGAGTTTAAATATAAATAATCATTTTCGAAACAAAATTTTTATTTTTTGTCACTTTAATAATAAAAACCCTTTCGAACCTAAAATATATTCTTTTTGGAGTGAAAAAGGGGTGTGACAGCTCTGGCGACTCTGTTGGGGACTATTTCAGAATCCGAGATTTTTTTTTGGAGTCGTATCTGCTTTGTTTAGCATTACGAGTGTATAAGCATTGTTTGTGATTTTGGTTTGTGTTTTCACTTTTGTGCGTTTTCGTGCTCTTTGTTTACAGTATTTACCCTATGTGTTACCGCTTTATATCTGGCATCATTTGCGTAACCCGAGTCAATTCTTTCCGCAACAAGTCTCGGAGCGCAGGTCGTGCGCACGAACTCTAGTTGAGTCACCTTTATTTTAGGGGGGGAGCCGTTGGATGTACGGAGTAGGTGGAAAGCAAAGCAGCCACTATCGACCATATGCTCCCCCGAACGGCCTTGTTAGTCAACCACAACGTAGGTCAGCCTTTAGGTCATTCTTATGTGCATCATATTGAGACCTAGCGGGGCCCACACGGTCCTTTGTAGGAGACTCACCTTTAAAGCATCTCTACGTGCTAAATGTTGCATCTTTGAGAGTTATGTGGTCATTTGACGGACCGATTTGGGAAAAGCATGTGTTAGAAGTAAAGTGTGTAGACAAGAAAGTGTTGAAAAAAAAAAGGAAAGAAAAAGGTGAATCAAAAAGAGTTTCGTAGTTTTTAGGTTCTTTATGGCTTTTGTTTTCCACAATTCCACAATTCAAAAAAGATTTTTTTTACTTTTTGCACTCATTTAAGAAAAAAAAAACATCAAAAATATTGTCATTTTGTTTCCTTTAACAAGCATTCACAATTTGAAAACTCCAAAAAGATTTTTTTAAGGAGATTTTTATAAAAAATAAAAATGCAAAAAAAGGTGGTAGAAGTTTTGTATAAAAAAAGAAAAAAAAATATTCTTTTGTAGCTGTTGGTGTCATTTTTTATGTGAAGTGTCGAATTGAAAACTTGAAAAAAAAAAGATTTTGTTATGTTGTTCATCGCATGTCTTTGGTCGTGTCTCAAGTCAGGGTGCAATCCGTTATTTAATCATTAATTGTCCAATCTGGACGAACTACGCACCCCTGATTCTCCTCTCTCGGGAGTGAGATACGTAGGCAACCTATTGTAGGTTCGGGGATCTTATTTAAAAAAATTCAAAAAGATTTTCTTCACTCTTTATTAAGAGTAGGTGTTTCATACATACTTGAAAAGAAAAATACAAAAAAAAAAGAAAAAAAAAATTTCCTCAATAGTCGTAGGTTTCATTTTTGGTTGATCTTATTTCAAAAATTCAAAAAGATTTTCTTCACTCTTTATTTAGAGTAAGTGTTTCATGTACATCTTTAAAAGAAAACTACAAAAGATTTTTCTTTAATAGGTTCAAGTTTCATTTTCATATGAAATTCAAAATTGAAAATCCAAAAAAAAAAAAAAAGATTTTTCTTTGGTAATCATAGGTTTCATTTTGTATAGGAATTTTAAAGGTGAAAATGCAAAAAGAGTCTATTCTTTTGACAATTTATTATTTTCTTCTCTTTTTAAAGTTTCAAGAAAAGAAAAAAGAAAGGAAAAGGTTTAATTGGCCATTTTGGCAAAACTTCACGAACTACGCACACCTGATTCTCCCCTTTCAGGGGTGAGATACGTAGGCGCCCTTCTTGGGTTCGGTGATCTTTTCAAGAAAAAAAAAGAGGTTTTAAAAAACTGTTGAACTCTAACCATTTGCTATCTCTTGTCCAGCTAGTTTAAGGTGGTTGGTTGGTGGCATTTTGACTGGTCCTCCATATTGCTCCAAGTCACAAAGAAAGTTATGGCCAACAAGGATACCGAGTTAGTTGTCACTAATCAGATAGGGAGTTCGGGGAATGAGAATGTAGGAGATAATAAAGAGATTCGGAAATTAAGGCGGCAAATAATAGAAATGCATCGAGCTTGGGCAAATGGGTTGCCGCCTCCTCCGGTTCCCACGGATAATCTGGAATATCTTTCTAGCTTGCCTCCCGTTTCACATGCACAATTTCCCATTTTTGTTGATATGGCACAACATGCATCAGGATCGACTCCGGGGCAACAATATCCAACCACTTTCAATGTTCATTTCCTCACTCCCCAATCCAAGGCTACCACATATTCGGCTCCAGCTGTTGTTCATGCTTTTATGGCGCCACCCCCACCTCCTACTTTTGATGTTCATCCACAAGTTGTGCCTCCCTACTCTACAAAAGAGCCTGCATTAAATATTTTTAGTGATCAGCATTATGCTCTCGAGCCTACATTTAAGTCGTCTGGTCCTTACGATTGCCCTCAACCGCCTGAATTTCCTCCTAACACTGAGAAGCCTGTTATGACAGAAGAACAAGAGGAAATAGCCAGAAAATTGAGAAGTTTGGAACTGACTATAAAAAACTTGCAAGGACTTGGGGGGTACAAAAGTGTCTCATATAAAGATCTGTGCATGTTTCCTAGTGTACATCTTCCTCTTGGTTTTAAAATGCCGAAGTTTGAGAAGTATGATGGACATGGTGATCCTGTAGCACATTTGAGACGCTATTGCAACCAGCTAAAGGGCGCTGGAGGGAAGGAAGAATTACTCATGGCATATTTTGGTGAGAGTCTTTTAGGTCTAGCTTCAGAATGGTTTGTTGACCAAGACATTGACAAATGGATTAGTTGGGATGACCTAGCTAACGAATTTGTGCAACAATTTCAATACAATGTGGAGTTGATCCCTGACGAAAAATACCTAACTAGTATAACAAAGAAGAATACTGAGAGTTTCAGGGAGTATGCGATCAGATGGCGCGAACAAGCTGCTAGGGTAAAACCGCCAATGAAAGAAAACAAAATAATGGAGGTGTTTATTCAAGCGCAGGACAAAACATATTATCAACACTTGTTACCTGCATTAGGCAAGCCATTCATTGAGGTCCTTAAAATAGGGGAGATGATAGAAGAGAGAATTAAGACTGGTCGCATTGTGAGTTTTGCAACATTGAAAGCGAATACTCAAGTAATTGAAAAGGGTTCAGGAAGTGTTGGGGAGGAAAAGAATGAGGAAGATGCATCTGCAATTATAGTTGGACAACAAGAAAGGTCAAGAAGACCACGTCGTCATCGATCTCAGGTTCAAGCTCTAGTTTATGCCCAGGCTCCACATAATCACTCCCAAAATCCATTTTACTCTGTTCCTCCACATCCATATCCAGTGTATAATGCACAACCACAAGTTCAACCCTCATTTTACCCACAATGGCATACCCCAACGCCCCAGAGTCATCCTCTAACTCCACAAACATACCAAAACCCTTCTAAGCCAGATTTTCTATCCAAGCCAAACAATGAAATGAGGCAAAAGTCGAGAGATAGCTTCACACCAATTGGAGAGTCATATGCCAGTTTATTTCAGAGATTAGTACAGGAAGGAATGATCACTCCTCTCCTTGGGCATACCCTTAATTGGCGTTCAAGAAATTTTGATCCTAACGCACGATGTGCATATCATTCTGAGGCTCAGGGTCATAGTATTGAAGATTGTCGAGATTTGAAAAGAGAAATTGAAAAGATGATTCATGATGGATCAATTATGGTGCAGAACATTGATAGTGAGGGAAACTCTAGTCATGCTGATATGCAAACCAGTGGCTAAGATGTCAGGCTGAGCAATTGAGAAGTCACCCCTCTCCTTACTAGGAAGGGGTTTGTTTTATTTTATTTTCTGTTCTCCAAATTATTTTAGGGTTGTAGTTCAAGATCTGTCTTGTTTTGTCCTTTTGTTGTTTATGTCCAAACTCTTCTATCTTTTGTTTCGACTAAATGAAATGTCTCATTTTCCTTTGTGTTTAAATATGTGTTGTTTGTTTGTTTTCTTTACATAGTACATTTTGTGTTGACTCTAGTGATATGATATGCTAGTAAAATTTTCAGCCAGATCTTAAAATCCAGTTTAAGCATGAACATTGAATCAGATGGTTCAAGTTAGAAAAAGAGAGCATATGAGAAAATAGATAGAGTGCTGAGACATTTGGTGACAAGTTAAGACAATTATTTTGAGAATCACAAGAACAACTTGGTCATCGATCGAAAGGCAAGTCCCAATTAGGTCAAATAAGTGGATGTGTGATCACTATATCAAGAGAAACAAGAAGATAAGTAGCTCCACGAAAGCATGAGTCATTTGATGTGAGGAATGCACAACAAAGGTGGAGTTTACAGAAGAAGTAGTGACGCACAGACTCAATCTGCTTAAAAAGATGTCACAAATGATCTTCATCTCTCACTTCCAATGGCATGTTATGTACTTGCATTCTCAAGGATTGATATGATGAAGGCATTTCATTCTGCTATTGTCACGCCCCAAAATCCCATCGGGCCGGACTGGCACCCGAAGCCGAGAAGGCCTGGGAGAACCCGTTCAAATACCTGTACTTTCCCTTACATGTCACCAAAAATTTGGACAACACTTAGTTGCATATAGAAGGATCTAATTACCTGTATCAGCACAACACACACAAATATATATATATATAATACTTGGCCGTCGGGGCCACCACATATACAGATATAACATTTCCTTCTCCAAATAAATGATTCATTTGTGTTTTGTGTGCGATAGAATTTTCCTATCCCGTGTTATGCATGGTTTCTTGGTAACTTCTAGTTTAATCCGGGAGACCACAAAATATGAATAGAAGGACATTACATATTTCGTCTAAGTGGAAGAAACTTAGCACATGATTATTCTGGCCGATTGATCTTTCAATATGCTAATTTTCATTACACTTCTTCCATATATTACTATTGCTATTATATATAAGAGAGAATAGGTTTTTTGGTAGTCCTTACATGAATTTTTTGTTCTCTTATACCCTTAATTGATTTTTTTATTACTTTGTAAGTTAACACACATTTTAGTAAATTATAAAAAATTTAAGACTTTTTACATGCCACTAAAAATGAAAAAGGTAATAGTGAGCCCCACAAAGCATACTCATACATATTTGAGTCTTTATTTTTTGAGAAAAAACATGTTTTCCCCCCTGAACTTGTTCTCCAAACTCACTTTAACACTTAAACTTAACTTCCGTTTATTTATCCCCCTTAACATCTTTAAAGGGGATGAAGGCCCGTGGCATCGGGTAAAGCATTGGCGCTTAGTCTAGGATTAGTTTAGAGTAGGATTTACATTTCTGTATTTTTTTAATTGTACTTGTTGGACTGTATAATTTGGACTGGACATTATTTTGATTTTGAACTTTGTTTGATTTATTTGTTGCTTGTTTTATGTATTTTATGTGATTTATATATTCATAGTGTCAAATTGGCCGATATACTCCACCAAGCGATTGTGGTCGAACCATGAGATCGAGGGATAGCTAACACCTTCCCCTCGGTCAACAGAATTCCTTAGGCAGAATCTCTGTTCGCGAATCAGTTTTAGAGTCAAATCATTTTGAAAAAAAAAATTCAAAGGTGACTTGGCACACCCGATTTATGTCAAGCGGCGACTCTGAATTTGAATGTAAAAATAATACTTTTTGAAATAAATCTTCATTTTTTGTCACTTTAATAATAAAATCCTTTCGAAACATTAAAAAAAAATTCAATTAAAAAAGGGGTGTGACAAATACTTCCTCGCTTTATTTTTACTTGTCACTAATTCTTAATTGAATTTTTATTTTTACTTATCATTTTTAACATATAAAAAAATAACTTTTTTTTTTGTATTTTACACGTAATATTAATTTTTTTTCTTCAAATTATTCAAAACACAATATAAGAGAAAATGGCCATAAACCTCTCCAACCTTTACCCCAAATTTCAACTACACCCCTAAAAGCTCATGCCCAGACATTGTTTCAGGCAGTGAGCTGAACTCGCTGCCACGTCATTTTTTTTTTTACTCCAAATAATTAATTATTTAACTTTATTATTTTCTTCTCTCTTCCCCATTTCCCATTTGGCTTCATTTTCTTTTTTCAACCACATTTTGATTTTGTAGTTAATTTTTGAAATTTAATTTTGTATTAAATTACATATGGCATTGTGGGTTATGTTGAAAATTATATATGGTATTGTGGGTTAAAAATTTTGAGCATTGTGGAAATTGTATACATCGTAGTTGGAGTTCAAAACTTTGAGCTCGCCATTCATGGCGGATCTTGAGCAAAAAGAGAGAAAATTGGAGAAATGGAGAAATTATATATGACATTGTGGGTTAAAAGCTTTGAGCATTGTGGAAATTATATATGTCGGAGTTGGAGTTCAAAGTTTTGAGCTCGCCATTAATTGCAGATCTTGAGCAAAAAGAGAGGAAATTGGAGAAATGGGGAAATTATATTTGGCATTGTGGGTTAAAAGCTTTGAGTATTGTGAAAATTATATACGTCGAGTTAGAGTTTAAAGTTTTGAGCTCGCCATTAATAGCGGATCTTGAACAAAAAGAGAGGAAATTGAATAAATGGGTTATGAAGCTTCGCCAAGACTTCACATACGAAAATGAATAAGAATCTAAGCTTTGTTAAATCTTGTTGCCTCCTTAGTTCAAGTGTTTCTTATTTCCGGTAATAACTATTTCCAAATTATCAAAAAACATCATTAATGAGTCCTCGCCATTAATGAGTTCAAGAAAGATGAGAAAATGAAATTAGAGATGAGGAAACTCCATTAATGAGTTCTAGAATTTTTTGTTTTGAGAAAGTGAAGAAGAAAAGAGAAAATGAATGAGAAAAAATAAAAATTAAAATTATTTATATAAAAAATATTTAAAATAAAATTTTAATAAATAATCTCGTTCTCACTCTCTTTAAAGAGAGTGAAATACACTGTCTTGCCATATTAACTTTCGGAGTGTAAATATCTCACTTTAAAATAGTTTAGGAGGGTCATAGGACCCTCGCAAAGTATAGGTGTGTAGTTGGAATTTGGGGTAAAGGTAGGGGGGAGCTTTTGGCCATTTTCTCCACAATATAAACATCATTTAATGGGAGTTAATATGGTAAAATAGCCATGTTATTAATTATTTTTCCTTAATAGATGTGTCAAATAAAATCAAACCAAGTAGTTGTTTTTTACGAAGAAGTTACGGAGTTGAATTAGCTGCTTCCCCGTTTCAGAATATGTGGCACTTATAGTTTATTAAGTTATCCCTATTTTGTTGATGTTTTTTGAAAATTGAATACTATTAAGAAGAAATGCTCTTTATTTTATATAGAGTAAAGACATGATTGCCCCCTGAACTTGTCCTCCCAACTCACTTTAGCACTTAAACTAAACTTTCGTTTATTTACCCCTCTTAACATCTTTAAGTGTTTTTATTTCACCCCTTATGCCGAGTGACATTTTGTTTAAAAAAAGGCGCGTTTATTATTTAAAAAACAGATTTTTCTTCTTCCTTTCCCACTTATTTTACATACATACATACATACATACATATATATATACATACATACATACATATATATATACATACATACATATATATATACATACATACATACATACATACATATATACATACATACATATATATATACATACATACATACATACATATATATATACATACATACATACATACATACATATATATATATATATATATATATATATATATATATATATATATATTAACAGAAAATACTCCTTTCTTCTTCAATACCCCCACCCCCCTTCACCTCTCATCCCTACTCCGCACACCTACACCCCACACCCCACACCCCACACCCTTTTATTCTCCAATACATCAATAAACAACAACACCCACTTTCTACAACAATTAATTCTTTCATTAACAACCTTAAATACATCCTCCAACAACACTTTCCTCCATTTTTTATTTTCATTTTTCTCTATTAATACATTCTCCAACGAAGAAATTGAAGACATTAAATTGCTTCATTAACTCAGTTAGAAGAATAACAAAATTGAAAGAAATTTTCGTAACTTTTATTTTTAAAGTTCATTATTCCTTCTTTATTCTTTATTTATGTTTACATGTTTAAGGGGGAATTTGGTGGTTGAAAACGTTGAGAGAGTTTGATTGAAGGTTGAGATGGTGTTTAATGGAGGAAAAATTTTAATTTGATATTTTTGTGATTGTTCTCTAATGGTATTAATTAAGAAAAATGAAAAAAAAAAATTGAAGATGGGGATGGGGTTTGGCTGGAAGAAGAGAAAGAAAAAGAGGGGGCGGGGGTGGGTGGTTTGAAGAAGAAGGAAAATGAGGGGTGGAGGTGGAGGAAAATTGAAATTGAAGGTGGGGTAGGAGGTTGTTAATGGAGGAAAATAGAAAACAATGAAGGTGGGGTGGGTTTGATAGAGGAGGAGAGCTGGTGAGGGGGAGGGGAGCGGCGCGAGGGGGGGAGAGAAACGTAAAGAGGGGCGGGGTGGGAAAGGTGGGGGTGTGAAGAAGAAAGAAAATGGGGGGGGTGCATTTTTTATTATATATATATAAATAAAATAGTATATATATATTTGTTATTTTTTTTCAAAAAAATATATAACAATAATGTATGGGGGATTAATTTTTTTTTTAAAGAATAGTAGTTTCTTACGTGGCAATGATGTGGCATTGATGTGGCGTTGATGTGTAGGCGAGTGTAACACACTCTCCGTTGTGAGAGTGGTATTCAACTTTGAGGGGTGAAAATAATACACTTTAAAGATATTAAGGGGGGTAAATAAACGAAAATTAAGTTTAAGTGCTAAAGTGAGTTGAGCGGACAAGTTCAGGGGGGAAACCATGTCTTTTCTCTTTGATATAGTATGATCAACTAATATGAGACGGATGAAATAATTTGTTAATATAAAAATATATTAGGAAACAATTACTATTCTTTGCCTTAAATTCTTAAAACTACATATTTTCTTTTAAACTAAAACAACATTTATTTTGAACTTCATCTTAAACTTTCTCTTTAATTTTCTTGGATTATAAGGGTTACAGATTTTCAGTTGCAATAGTCCTCTTGTTCCAAAGGTCATTAGAAAATTTCAAAATAAATCAAAACGTGTTTTACGGTGTGATTGATAGGATTATAGGAAGGACAACATGATGCCCATATATTTAGAAAAACTACAACAATCAATTCTTAGCATAAATCACTATAAAAACTAAACCTGTAATCCTGTATTACACTTAAGGAGTATCACTAAACATTTACTTTTCATGGAGTTTAATATCCACATAACACTTAAGGTAGCTCTCAATTTTGCGTTTGTCGCTGCTATTGTAAGCATAATATGGAGGTGGTGCTTGCACACTATCATACGCCCCCGCCGCCGGAACAGCCACGTACCACCACTAGCTGCAGCTCCACCGCTGGCACCACCACCACCCGCCATAAACCCATCCACTGAAATCCAACTTCATGTTTCATCCTCGTTTGACGACGCAATTTAAGGTTATTTGCTCTAAACTTATACTCCCTCTGTTTCACAATAAGTGAATTGTTGGAGCAATTTTAGTGTTTCAAAATAAGTAAATGGTTCACAATTGTTGGAGCAATTTTTGTGTTTCAAAATAAGTAAATGGTTCACAATTCAAGATAAATGTTGGAAATTTTTTCCAAATTTACCCTCCATTAAATGTGCATTGAGAGTGATGTATCATGTGTCTTTGCTTTTTGAAGAGGGTAAAAATGGAAAAACATGATAAATTATGTCTTAGCTTTTTTTTCTTAACATGTGTGTCAAAATACATCAATTAACTTATTGTGGAACGAAGGGAGTAATACTTTTGGAATAATATATATATATATATATATATATATATATATATATATATATATATATATATATATATACACACACACAAAATTTTTAAAAAATATACTCTCTCCGTTTAAAAAAGAATGATCTACTTTGATTTGACGCAAAGTTTAAGAAGTCTTGTGGCCTTCAATTAAAGTTGTGTCAAAGTATCAAAATGCCCTTTAATCTTGTAGTCCTAAACATGCCATGTGGAAAGTTGAAATTAACGTATTGCCAAAAAAGGAAAGGATCATTCTTTTTTAAATGGACTAAAAAGAAAAGTAGGTCATTCTTTTTTAAACGGAGGGGTTATGACTTTTTAAAAATTAATGATATATGTACGACATATAGTCATATAACTCCATCCACCTCTAGCTTTTGCTTTGCTTGTTAATTCAGAGTGCACGTTAATTGATCAAACTTCTACAACTTATTTTTGGGAAGGCCTTTTATCAAACCAGATCTTTGGAAAGAAGTAATATGTGTATGGCTGTGGCATCTTCATTTAGAAAGGGCCTTTTTCAGGATTTGATTAATAGATTGTGTTAGGCCAGTCTTTTCAAAAGATATTTTTGTGTGTTAAGTTATGAAACATACAATATTAAGTTTCGTTTTACAATTAATATTATTTAAATAGAGAAATAATTTTAAATATTTTTTTTAATAAAAGACAGCAATTACATTTTATATTTTTAATTACATCTGAATCGTTTTTTTTTCCTTTGTTGGCACAGGAATGAGGAAGCAATGAAGCATCTATGAAGCTACGTGTGTATTTAATTTATGCAATAGTTTGTTTATTTTGTTGTTGTACTTTGTATATTTAATTTATGCAATATTTGGTTTTATGTAATAGAAACATTTCCTTCTCCAAATAAATGATTTATTTGTGTTTTGTGTGCGATAGAATTTTCCTATCCCGTGTTATGCATGGTTTCTTGGTAACTTCTAGTTTAATCCGGGAGACCACAAAATATGAATAGAAGGACATTACATATTTCGTCTAAGTGGAAGAAACTTAGCACATGATTATTCTGGCCGATTGATCTTCCAATATGCTAATTTTCATTACACTTGTTCCATATATTACTATTGCTATTATATATAAGAGAGAATAGTTTTTTTTTGGTAGTCCTTACATGATTTTTTTTGTTTTCTTATACCCTTAATTAATTTTTTTATTACTTTGTAAGTTAACACACATTTTAGTAAATTTTAAAAAATTTAAGGCTTTTTACATGCCACTAAAAATGAAAAAGGTAATAGTGAGCCTCACAAAGCATACTCATACATATTTGAGTCTTTATTTTTTGAGAAAAGACATGTTTCCCCCCCTGAACTTGTTCTCCAAACTCACTTTAGCACTTAAACTTAACTTCCGTTTAATTATCTCCCTTAACATCTTTAAAGTGTATTAATTTCACCCTTCCAAATTGAATACCACTCTCACAACGGAGAGTGTGCACACACGCCGACAAATTAGCGCCACGTCACTTCCACGTCGGAGCTACGCAAGAAAAGTATTTTTTAAAAACAATTTCATATATATATATATATATATATATATATATATATATATATATATATTAAAAAGTATTTTTTTCACATACATTCCCACCCGCCCAACCCCACCCTCCACCCTCACCCATCCCGCCGTCATCTGTCATCTTCAACATTGCCCATGTATGGGTTCTTCATTTTTGGGTCTCAAATTTCAACATAAACTAGCTAAATTCATACCAATCAAACTCAAATTTCAACTACAACTTCACAACATCATTAGAAAATCTCAATAATCAATTTGGAATCAACCATGAATTCAATAAACTCATTTTTTTTGTCTTCAAGCTTTTTTAAAGGTTCAATAATGATGGATACAAAATTAAACTAGTAAAATTCATACCAATCAAACTCAAATTTCAGATACAACTTTACAACATCATCAGAAAACTTCAATAATCAATTTCGACATCAATCTCATCTTGAATTCGCCGAACTCATTTTTTTTTTTGTCTTCAATCTTTTTCAAGCTTCAACAATGTCGGATACAAAATTAAACAAGCAAAATTCATACCAATCAAACTCAAAATTCAAGTACAACTTCACATCATCATCGGAAAACCCTAATAATCAATTTGAACATCAACCATGAATTTGACACTCATTTTTTTTTTTGTCTTCAAGCTTTTTCAAGGTTCAATAATGGTGGATACAAAAGGCAAATCTCATAAATCCAACAACAGATTTCTTGAAAATTCACATAAGGAATTTAGTTCAACAATCATGTATTGAAAGACTTTCTTTTCCAAAATTATTTTCTAACCCATTAAAATTCATAACTTTTTACACACATTTTTTTTTTCTTGAAGAAATTAATGAAGATAATAGAAGTGGAGATGGAGAGTTAGAAGAAGGAGAAAGGAAATTGGGGTGGGGTGTAAGAAGAAATACAAGAAAACGGAATGGAGTGAGGAGTGGGGGCTTATGAAGAAGATGAAGATTGGGTGGAGTGAGAGGTAAAGGGTGGGTTTCTCTTTATATATATCTATATATATATATATATATATAGAGAGAGAGAGAGATAAAATTAAAAAAAGTGGGATCATATCAGTTTTTTAATAGAAAACACGCTTTTTTAAAAGGAAAAAAAAATTCACGTCAGCTTGAGGGGTGAAATTAATACGCTTTAAAGATGTTAAGGAGGATAAATAAATGAAAGTTAAGTTTAAGTGCTAAAGTGAGTTTGGAGGACAAGTTCAGGAGGAAAAACATGTCTTTTCTCTTCTTTTTTTTGAAAATGTTACTGAACTTGTTTCAAATTATATTTGATCTTAACATTAATTATAAACACATAAAAAATTATTCTATTGTTCAATTTCTATCCTAAAATATTTTTTTATAATATTATTTGTTGATGTTATTTATAATGTTTAATTTATAATTTAAATTTTTAGTCATCGATTAATAAGTATAGTTATTTTATTTCAATTTTACCTGTAATTTTATACTGTACATGACGATAAACATAAGAAATCAACAAAAATAACTTTATATAAATTATATTTTAAACTAAAGAATAAACATAATTAAATTTATTATTGTTAAATACTTTTAAAATGTATCAAAAATGTTAGTTATAATCCTTTCATTTCAGTCAAAAAATAAATTTGACACTATGATAGTTAGTTAATCTAATTTTATGTGCGCACATTTTTAATATTAAATTTACCTGATAAATGATCATATTAAAAATAAATAATAAATATTATTTTTGTATATATTCTGAAAATGCTGAGAGAAAAAGGTAATTAAATAAATTATGATTTCATCTCCTAATAATTTATGGTAAAAGCTCAATTTGAATAATCAGAGATTAGAAACTCAAAAGATTTCAGTAAAATAGAAATTAGAACTTTAATACACACATTTGTTTTGATTTTTTTCAAGGTCTAATATTTTAATTAAGAAAAATATTATCCTTTTAACTTTTCAATACCATTTTGTACTGTACTATTTTAAAACTCCTTAAAAACTATTACATTGATGTCATAAAAAAATAAAAAATAAGAACCGAAAAAATTTAAAAATATCTATAATTTTTTTTTAATGTTACTTTGGGCCCGGGCTAAATGAAACTAGTATATATATATATATATATATATATATATATATATATCTATATATATATATATATATATATATATATATATATATATATATATATATATATATAACACATAATTGGCTACGGCACCACCACCACCATGATATGCTTACAATAAGAGAAACTAAGACAAATTTTAGAGCTAACTTAATAGTAATGTGGATGACCACTTCCATAATGATAATATATATATATATAATCCATACTATATCTCTACAATTTCAATTTAAAGCTATTGCAAATCCAATTCATAATCTATGTGAGAAAAAGCATGACTATATTTAGAATGGTGGAAAAGATATAACAATTATTTGATCAAGAAGAGAGATTGCGTGACATGAAGTTTGCAAGACAAAATTTACATTTTTGTGATGAAACCAAGTCAAGTTACGCAAATTTATGGATTAACAAACACTAACTATCGGCTTACTGAACACACAAATGTAATTTACGGGGTTGTTAATTAATTTATTCCACCTACCTTATTTGTATCTTAGATATCTACAAATACTATATAACTAATTAAATAAGTTCTCCATCTTTACATGTTCAAAAGATGTTGAATTTAATTATTGTGTTCATATTTATTATTCAAATAAATAAAATATTTTCTCTAACGTTGAACTCATAAAAATGAAGGTACACGTGCGAGGCGCGTACACCTAAACTAGTAAGTAGTAAAAATGTGTATCACTACTCTATAGAATTACGAGTGAGGAGACAACTGAGAAAATATATTATTTTTGGAGTTTGTCCAAAGCTACCTCACGCTCTTTTGTGTGGAAAAATATTTTACAAGTAGGGGTAATATGTCAACAAGCAACTGCTTGGATAATTTTTGGTTTCACTAATGGATTCCGGATATAACCCACCTCTTAGAACTATTCTTTGCGGTCCTTTAAATAAGTACGAAGCAAACCTGTCCCCGGCCCACGTTTGGAACGGCCACTCTTGGGATCGGAAAAAATAAAATTCGTTCTTTGATTATGTTCTCACAATAAAATTTCTGTCCTGTTTGTCGCAGAGATCCTGAAATTGCTACTCACATTTTTCTCTCTTTGCCCAGAAATATTGGTTAGATATGGGCCTCAACGTGTCACGTATCGACACGTCCCAACAACACTGGCTTGATGCTCTTAAGGGGTCCTTTGGTAGAGTGTATAAGATTAATACAAAATATAATGTATTAATAATGTTTGCATTAATAATGCATGTATTAGTTATGCATGTATTATTTCTTATACATTGTTTGGTTTGATGTATAAGAAATAATAATACATCTTACATAATTTCTATAAAAGAAATGTTTGTTTACAAAAATACCCTTCTTTGATTTTATACACTTTTTTGCAATAAAATTTTTTGCCATCTCAAATATAATTAGTATTGTTGAACTAGTAAATAGAGGTTTCGGATTAATTGCAAGACCTTCGTCTTTGAACATGAAATATTACGCCAACAGATTAACATAGTCGAAACAAAAATAAAATATAAGACGTAAAATTAAGAAATAGTCTCAATTTTTTTTTAATCTTCTTAAAGACCCTCGAAGCAAAGCAAAAATATGTTACAATTATTTAAATCAATTATTCATTGTTGTAAATTAAAATGGTGGGAAGAAATTGAAGACATTAAATTGCTTCATTAATTCAGTTCGAAGAATAACAAAATTAAAAGAAATTTCCGAACTTTTATTTTTAAAGTTCATTTTTCCTTCTCTATTCTTTATTTTATGTTTACATCTTTAAGGGTGAATTTGGTGGTTGAAAACATTAAGAGAGTTTGATTGAAGGTTGAGATGGTGTTTAATGGAGGAAAAATTTTAATTTGATATTTTTGTGATTGTTCTCTAATGGTGTTAATTAAGAAAAATGAAAAAAAATTGAAGGTGGGGATGGAGGTTGGCTGAAGTCTTATCCTTGTTTACTAAACATTGTCTACATCATGAGAATGGGTTGGGTATTTGACAATTTTGAACCTGTCAGACACAACTTTGTTTGATCTCCTTGAACCTAACTCTTGGGATCTCCAGTCTGCTAGGTAGAGTTACCGCCATGCTGACTTGTCCTAAGCCTTAAACTCATTCCCTTGGATGTTCTTTCTACTCCTTCTCTAGATAGACCTTTTGTAAGTGGATCCGACACATTATCCTTTGACTTTACATAGTCTACAGTGATAATTCCATTAGAGAGAAGTTCCCTAACGATATTGTGTTTTCGTCGTATGTGGCGAGATTTACCGTTGTACATCATGCTCCCTGCCCTACCTATTGCCGCTTGGCTATCATAGTGTACACATACTGGTGCCACTGGCTTGGGCCAATAAGGAATATCTTCTAAGAAATTTCGGAGCCATTCTGCTTCTTCACCGGCTTTATCCAATGCGATAAATTCAGATTCCATTGTAGAGCGAGCAATACAAGTCTGTTTGGATGATTTCCAAGAGACTGCTCCTCCACCGATAGTAAATACATATCCACTTGTGGATTTTACTTCGTTCGATCCGGTGATCCAATTTACATCACTATATCCTTCAAGTACCGCAGGATATTTATTATAATGCAAGGCATAATTTTGAGTGTACTTAAGATACCCCAAAACTCTTTTCATTGCCATCCAGTGAGTTTTGTTGGGATTATTATGTACCGACTCAATTTACTGATAGCGCATGCTATGTCTGGCCGTGTACAGTTCATTATATACATTAAACCTCCCAATACTCTTGCGTACTCCAATTGTGAGTCACTTTCACCTTTATTCTTTCGAAGTGCAAAGCTCGCATCCAATGGAGTCTTGACAATACTGAATTCCATATACTTGAACTTGTCAAGTACCTTTTCGATATAATGAGACTGTGACAATGCCAACCCTTGTGAAATTTGATGAATTCTTATACCTAAGATTACATCTGCAACTCCAAGGTCTTTCATATCAAACTTGCTCTCGAGCATTCGATTTGTTGCATTTATGTCAGAAATGTCTCTACTGATGATCAACATATCATCCACATATAAACAAACAATGACTTGGTGATTTGGTGTGTCTTTAATATATACACGTTTGTCACATTCATTTATCTTGATACCGTTTGCCAACATGGTTTGGTCAAACTTTGCATGCCATTGCTTAGGTGTTTGCTTTAGTCCATACAATGACTTAATAAGTCTACACACCTTATTCTCCTTCCCTGGAACTACAAAACCCTCAGGTTGTTCCATATAAATTTCTTCCTCCAATTCTCCATTTAGGAAAGCGGTTTTCAAATCCATTTGATGGATTTCAAGACCATATACCGCAGCTAAGGCAATCAATATTTGAATCGATATTATCCTTGTTACTTCTGAGTATGTATCGAAGTAATCAAGGCCTTCTTTTTGTTTGAAGCCTTTTACTACAAGTCTTGTCTTGTATTTGTCAATCGTACCATCCGCTTTCATCTTTCGTTTGAAGATCCATTTAGAAACTAAAGGTTTATTTCCGGGAGGAAGATCAACCAATTCCCATGTATGGTTGCTTAAGATTGAATCAATCTCAGTATTGACTGCCTCTTTCCAAAAGGATGAGTCCGAAGATGTCATCGCTTCCCTAAATGTTTGAGGCTCATTTTCTAAGAGAAATATTACAAAATCCGATCCAAATGAAGTAGACGTTCTTTGACGTATACTACGTCTTAGATTTTCTTCATTATGTACATTCTCACTTGGTTCATCTCGGGGTCGTTTTGATCCTCCACTAGACTGTTCATGTCTAATTTTATACGGGTAAATATTTTCAAAGAATTCAGCATTATCTGATTCTGTCACACCCCTTTTTTTAACTCCAAAAAGAATAATTTTAAGGTTCGAAGGGCTTTTATTATTAAAGTGACAAAAGATTAAAAATTTATTTCAAAAAAATGATTTACATTTTTTTATTCAGAGTCGCCACTTGAGCTAATCGGGTGTGCCAAGTCACCTTTGAAAGATTCTTTTCAAAACGATTTGACTCTTTAAACTGATCCGCGAATAGAGATTTCGGCTAAGGAATTTTGTGGACCGAGGGGAAGGTGTTAGGCACCCTTGGTCTCGTGGTTTGACCACGGTCTCTTGGTAGAGCGTATCGACAAATTTGACACTAAAAATGTATAAATCACACAAAAACACAAAAATATAAAAATACAAAAATGTAACTCCTATTCTAAACTAATTCTAAACTATGCTCCAATACCTTATCCGATGCCTCGGGCCTGGATCACGATCCTCTTCTACCAACATAATACGTCAGGGCATTCCCGCTGAATAAATACAATGTGTCTCGAGGCATTCCCTGGCTAAATGAATACATTTGAATTAAATACGATAAACTAGAAAGAAACATTCACACGCACATTCCAACATTCAACCAAAACAAGTTCTGAATTTGCCTACCCGAACCTATATTGTCTATTCGTTTCAACATATCATAATTCCATCATGTTTCATATCAACAATCGCTCAAAATTAATTCGAATCTAGCCTTTTCATCAATTTCAATATCACCCCCAACTTTTTTTTATCAAACACCATTAAAACATAATCAAATTCAATCCTCAAACCACCAAAGTCAAATCACCAAGCATCATGATTGTAACCTTAACAACATCAAACAATCATAATCACCCAACACACAATCATGGCCATTTTAACGAATTAAAATAAAGAAGAGAGAACGGGTTAAGAAATGGACCTTAATGCTGCTTCAAAATCGATGTATTATTTTGATTAGAACCATGATCGGAATCTCAAATCAACCTCAACAACAACCAAACTCGAACTAAATTTTGACTTCAAATTGGACCCAACTCGGTGATTCGAAATAGTACCCGAAAGACTGATGACTCAACTGGAATTTGTGGACTGTTTTGACCACGAGTTTTGCTACTTTCCAGAGCTCCGATGAACTTCACTAGAGGATTCGATAGTGACGGGTACGTAGAAGGACGGGTCGGGTATTTGATTCGATGTGGTGTAGGTTTGATCGGTTTTTGGAGCGGTGGAAAAGCTGGTGGGAGTGGGTCTGGTCGACGACTGAGTCCGACAATTGATGGACGATTCCGACGAATAAATCGCCGGAAAACTCAACACCCAGTCAACTTCTACTCTACCTCTTTCCAATCAACTTTCTATTTTCTTATGTCTCAATCTCTCTTTTCTTTCACTCAATCTTCTCTCTATTGGTGTGTATTGACTAAGAAGAAGAGAAAGAAAGAAGATGGCATCACCTTTTTGTTCTTCCTCCTCTGTGTATGACAGTGATGATGATGAGTGACCCTGTATTGTGTGTTTGCTCTGAGTGCTCCCAATGGAAAAATGGAGTGAGTTTTCCGTGAAATCCACTGAAGAATGTATTGTTGTATGTATTTATTTTATGTAGTAGGGAAAAAGAAATATGCCAAGGGTGGGGTATGCGGGTATGGGATTAGGGAGGTGGGTAGGGTAGTGGTGAGGTGTAAGAAATTAGTTACGATAAGATTAAATTTGTTATGGATTTGATTACTTTTGTATTTTTGTGGGGTGTTATCACATGGGTGAGGGTGTCTAACAACAAGAGGTAAAAAAAATGGATAAATTGGGTTTTGGGAGGGACAAAATTAGGTGTCTACATCATGCACCTTTTTGGGTGTAAACACAAAGTGTTTTCAAACCAAAAAAAAGTAGACAACGAGACCAAATTTTGACCCAGCCATTATTCAAAGAAAGAAACAGAAGGAAGAAGGGCAATCGGGTCTTTGACATCCTACCTACCCAAGTTATGAGAGAGTCAAATCACAGGTATCTCAAATGGTTAGAAGGAGAGGACCTATACCGAGTTGGAGAGTCGAGTGAGGCCCTATCGAGGTTCCGGTCCGCGGCTCTGTCATTACATCAAAAAAAAAAATTACAAGAATTAAAAACATAAATAAAATTATAAAAGTCCTATCTATTCAGCTTCTTTTGAACTCTTGAATTGAGTTTCATCACCCTATTCTTCAGGCGGGCTCCTGACTTGCAATTTTTCAATTTGTTGCTTGGCTTTCAATTTCCTTACCTTGTTCTCCAGGCGGGCTCCTGACTTTCAATTTCATCACCTTGTTGTTCAGGCGGGCTCCTGACTTGCTATTTCCATATGTTGTCTTTCAATTACTTCACTTTGTTTCTTGATTTTCATTTTATTCGCCCTGTTCTTTAGGAGGGCTCCTGAAATCACATCAAAACTAAAAAGAAAATTATCCCAAACCAATATTATTATAAAGAGATTTCATATGCCAGGAAAGTGAAGTTCCAAACACAAGAATTAAATTTTGCCCTAATTTATCATCAAAGGACTTTTGTGAAAGTCACATCATTATAGGAATCAAAGGGAATGACTCGACTAAAAAGTATGCCTTATAGGAATCCAAGGGAATGACTCGACTAAATCATACGTCTTCTAGGGGTCAACAGGAATGACTAGACTAAAATGTGTGTCTTCTAGGGGTCAAGGGGAATGAATCGACTAAAAGGTACGTCTTATAGGAATCCAAGGGAATGACTCGACTAAAAGGTACGTCTTCTAGGGGTCAAGGGGAATGACTCGAATAAAAGGTATGTCTTCTAGGGGTCAAGGGGAATGACTCGACTAAAAGGTACGTCTTATAGGAATCAAGGGAGGTGACTCGACTAAAAGGTACGTCTTATAGGAATCAAGGGAAATGAGTCGACTAAAAGGTATGTCTTCTAGGGGTCAAGGAATGACTCGACTAAAAGGTACATCTTATAGGAATCAAAGGGGATGACTCGACTAAAAGGTACGTCTTATAGGAATCAGGGGAATGAATCGACTAAAAGGTACGTCTTATAGGGGTCAAGGTAAATGACTCGACTAAAAGGTACGTCTTATAGGGGTCAAAGGGAATGACTAGACTAAAATATATGTCTTCTAGGGGTCAAGGGGAATGACTCCACTAAAAGGTACGTCTTATAGGAATCAAAGGGAATGATTAGACTAAAAGGTACGTCTAATAGGAATCAAAGGGAATGATTCGACTAAAAGGTACGTCTTCTAGGGGTCAAGTGGAATGACTCGACTAAAAGGTACGTCTTATAGAAATCACAGGGGATGACTCGACTAAAAGATACGTCTTATTGGAATCAAAGGGAATGACTCAACTAAAAGGTACGTCTTATAGGAATCAAAGGGGATAGCTCAACTAAAAGGTATGTCTCCTAGGAGTGAAGGTTCAATTTAAGAAGTGTATCACCTAGCAAATGAACACTGAAATCCTAGATAAGAAAGTGTGTCTCCGAGGGATATAGGTGTCACGCCCCAAAAATTCCATCGGGTCGGATTGGCACCCGAAGCCGAGAAGGCCCGGGAGAACCCGTTCAAATACCTGTACTTTCACTTATATGTCACCAAAAATTTGGACAGCACTTCGTTACATATAGAAGGGTCTAATTACCTGTATCATCACAACACGCACAAATATATATATATATATAATACTTGGTCGTCGGGGCCACCACATATACAAATATAACATCACTATATAAACTTCCATGACTTTACCCTTCCTTATGTCTACAAAGCCTCTGGGATATACATGACATAACTAGGGTCGGGATAAACCCCCGCCCACACATGACTCCTGTACAATAATAAAACATAAGGAACCGAACCGGAAAGCTCCAAAGAAAACTGGAGCTCACCAACAATAGCTGTATGACCTGGCTCCTACTTGTGCGGTGTATGAGCTGAGGTACCTGTGCCTGCAGCATAAAATGCAGGTCCCCCGTGGGGGACGTTAGTACGAAATATGTACTGAGTATGTAAAGCTGCAGATAATCACATATGATATAGGAGCTCAATAGAAATCAGAAACAAGTGAATAAATAGTAATAGGAGTGGACCACACTTACTAGAACTTGTGACAACCTGTACATTGAATTTATTCAATCACTTTACCTTCGTTCTTAACATCCTTATAATCATTACTTTATTGTACTGTGACCATTAGGATACCCCCAGTACATATCAACTGGGGTCGACCCATGCTAGGCTTATGCCCCTGGGATACCACCCATAAACACGTAAATAGGGATCGACCCATGCTAGGCTTATGCCCCTGGGATACCACCCGATAAGAGAGAACTTCCATCACTTAGTTCAATTAATCTTTGAGATTGTTATTTCGGTCGCCACCACATTTTTGATACTTTGAAAAAATGATACATCAATAGGAACGTAGTAATAGACCTTCTATACAATAACGATGTAATAAAGACTCATTGGTACATCAACAATGTGTTTCAGAATCATCAATATCACAACAATGAAATAGGATCCTTTTGGTATATCAATGAAACATTTTAACACTTTATACGATGGAAACAACTTCGTTGGTAACGTAGAACAATACATGTTTTTGGACAACCTCGGAATCTTACTTGATGGAACATTGGTGTTTTCATGCCAAAGAACATTGTTAGAGTATGCTTTACATACCTCGTCGTAGATTCGGATACCAATTCAACACAACTTCCCGCCTTTACAAATCACCTATCTACAATGAAATGTTTGGCATCTAGTATTAGCAACCCAACACCACAATTCTCTTCCATAATTCCATACAACCAATATTTGTATAGCATTCCAAAAACCAACTTGAACAATAGGTTTATGTGTATATATATATATATATATATATATATATAATCATCATTTCAATACCACATCATCACACCAAATCCCTTCACAATTCAACATAATCCAACCATGCACAAGAATAATCCAACATCATTTCCAATCATCTTTCAACAACAATCAAATAACACACTTCTTATGCTTACATGCATATATATACATATCCATATAAATAACACCAACATAATTTACATCCTTACCATAAAATGGCCCTTTTGATTTCGAAGTCCTATTGGCACAAATAAGGGGTGCTTCTCGAAGCCCTCGAGACGGTGAACACAACTACGGAATCAATTTGGATTTTCTACGGTTGACTCACAAGATAATTGGAGTTGAAATTTGGCTAGGGTTTCTTATTCTTCAATAATGGATGATAAATAATGGATATAGGCTAAGTATATGTATATAATGACCAATTTTCGTTCATGAAGTGATGGAAAATGACCATATTGCCCTTAAAATTTTAAGTAAATCCGAATCTGTCCATGGTGGACTGTTTTGACAAGCTAAAGTAGATCGACCATAACTCTTTGCTCCGATATCGAATTTGGGTGAAATTGGTATATTTGGAAATATAATTCAAAGGTATTTCATTTCATCTAAATTAGTACACCCAGTTCGTCCTGTACAAGGAGTTATGATCGTTTGAAGTTGACCCTAAAAATCTGTTTTGAGAGGCTAAAGTAAAACGAGTATAACTCCTTCCTCAGACGTTGGATTTGGATGAAACCAATTGCATTGGAAAGAAGACTCAAAGATATTTCTTTTGATAGGTTCTAGCTCTCCCAGTTCATTATATTAAGGGAGTTATGATCGTTCAAAGTTGACCCAAAAAACTGGCAGGCCTCAGTAGTTTGTGTGCAGGAAATTTTCCTGCACATTTACTATTCACCATATCCCGGCCACCGTTTTATAGTTTCGAACGTGCTCGATTATATACGAAACTTATTCTTTTATGGAAATCTTTATATCGTTGGAAAGATTATTCAATAACCTTCGTATGGAACCATCGACGGGCAAATTCCGGTATAAATAAAATAAAAAAATTAATTCCATATAAATAAGACCAATACACGTACTTGAATACGCCAATACATGTACTTGAATACGGGGTGTTACATCCTTCCCCCCTTTAGGACATTCGTCCTCGAATGTTTGCGTAGTTATTCAACCAAAACAAGTTCAAGTCCACCATTAACATTCACATCATCATATAAATACTATGCATATATAAACAAAAACTTACTTGTTAATGTTCTAACTCCGTTTCTTGAACTTCCTCTTCATCTTTGAACAAATGAGGGTACTTAGATTTCATTGCTTCCTCAGCTTCCCATGTAATCTCTTCCCTTTGTTGATTTCTCCAAAGTACTTTCACCGATGCTACTTCTTTATTTCTTATCCTCTTAACTTGACGATCTAATATAGCAATAGGCATCTCCTCATAGGTAAGATCTTTTGTTACTTGAACATCTTCAGTAGAAGTAATAAAGGACGGATCTCCGATGCACTTTCAAAGCATCGATACATGAAATATTGGATGCACTGATGAGAGTTCCTGGGGTAGCTCTAATTCATAAGCAACTTTCCCACATCTTCGAATAATCTTATACGGGCCTATATATCGTGGACTCAACTTTCTTTTCTTGCCAAATCTCATCACCCCTTTCATTGGCGATACCTTCAAAAATACCCAATCGCCTAACGAAAATTCTAGCCCTCTTCTTCTACTATCCGCATATGACTTGTGTCGACTTTGGGTTGTTTTCAACCGTTGCTGAATCACCTTGACTTTTTTTATGGCTTGATACACAAGATCCGGTCCGAACATAAGAGTTTCACCCTCTTCGAACCATCCTATTGGTGATCTACACTTCCTCCCATATAAAGCTTCATATGGTGCCATTTTGATACTTGAATGATAGCTATTATTGTAGGCAAACTCAATAAGAGGTAAATGATCATCCCAGCTACCTTTAAAATCTATAACACATGCTCGTAGCATATCTTCAAGTGTTTGAATGGTGCGCTCTGCTTGTCCATCCGTCTGAGGGTGAAAAGTTGTACTCAGATTCACTTGTGTTCCCAAACTCCGTTGGAAAGACTTCCAAAAGTTTGTGGTAAATTGAGTTCCCCGATCCAATATAATAGAAGTTGGCACCCCATGTAATCGGACTATTTCTTTAACATACAGCTTCGAATATTCTTCAACTGTGTAAGTGGTCTTAACGGGTACGAAATGTGCGTATTTAGTAAGCCTATCCACAATCACCCATATAGAATCAAATTTCCGAGATATACGAGGCAAACCTGTAACAAAATCCATGTTGATCATGTCCCACTTCCAAATTGGAAGATCTATGCATTGCATATAGCCTCCGGGCTTTTGATGTTCCACTTTAACTCGTTGGCAATTTGGACATTCAGCTATAAATTCTGCAATGCTCTTCTTCATGTCATTCCACCAATACATATCTTTCAAATCTTGATACATTTTGGTTGATCCTGGATGAATAGAATACCTTGAAAAATGTGCCTCTGTCATAATCTTCTTTCTTAGCCCGTCTATATCCGGCACACACAATCGGTTTTGGCACTGAAGTACTCCTTCTCATGTAAGCTCAAATGCCTTGGTCGCACCACTCTGAACGTTCTCCTTAAGCTGTAATAAAATAGGGTCTGCATATTGCTTCTCTTTCACTTCAGCTACTAATGAAGATTCCGCAGCATTATGTACGATAAGCTCTTTATTCGGAGTTTCAAGAAGGCGAACTCCCAAACTAGCTAACTGGTGAATATCCTTAACCATCCCTTGCCTTTCTATAGGCGCCATCATAGCCTTACGACTTAACGCATCAGCTACCACATTTGCTTTCCCTGGATGGTACAAGATATCAACATCGTAGTCCTTTAATAGTTCAAGCCATCTCCGCTGCCTTAAATTTAGATCCTTCTGATTAAAAATATATTTCAAGCTCTTATGGTCAGTATATATATCAACATAAACCCCATATAAGTAGTGGCGCCATATCTTTAAAGCAAAAATAACTGCTTCCAGCTCAAGATCGAGTGTAGGATAATTTTTCTCATGTGGCCGCAATTGTCTAGAAGCATATGCTATTACCTTACCATGCTGTATCAATACATATCCTAAACCAATTCTGGAAGCATCACAATACACTGTATACCCTTCGGTGCCTTCTGGAAGTACCAACACGGGTGTAGAAATCAACTTGTTCTTTAAATCTTGAAAACTCTTCTCACAGGCATCATTCCATTGGAATTTGGATGCTTTATGGGTTAGCTTGGTTAAGGGTGCTGAAATGGAAGAAAAGCCTTTAACAAACCTTCTATAATAACCGGCCAACCCGAGAAAACTACGAATCTCCGTAGGCATTGTGGGCCTTGGCCAGTTCTTCACAGCTTCTATCTTTTGAGCATCAACCTTTATCCCTTTACTAGATACAATATGACCCAAAAATGCCACCGACTTTAACCAAAACTCACATTTAGAGAACTTTGCATAAAGCTTACAATCACGAAGATTCGGCAATGCCTGTCGTAAGTGATTGGCATGGTCCTCTTCTGATCTAGAATAAACTAGAATATCATCTATAAAAACTATCACAAATACATCCAGGAATGGCTTAAAAACCCTATTCATCAAATCCATAAAAGTTGTGGGTGCATTTGTTAGCCCAAATGACTTAACTAGAAACTCATAATGACCATACCTTGTTCGGAAAGCTGTTTTGGGTATATCTTTTTCTTTGACCCTCACTTGGTGGTAACCTGACCTTAAATCAATCTTAGAAAAGCACTTGGCGCCCTGTAACTGATCAAATAAATCATCAATTCTTGGGAGAGGATATTTATTCTTAATAGTCACCTTATTCAATTGTCGATAATCAATACACATCCTCAGCGAGCCATCCTTTTTGCGTACAAATAACACTGGTGCTCCCCAAGGGGAAATACTAGGCCTAATGAACCCCTTTTCTAGAAAATCTTTCAATTGCTCTTTCAATTCTCGTAATTCTGCTGGGGTCATTCAATACAGAGGAATGGAGATTGGTTGGGTGCCTGGTATTACATCAATACCAAACTCTACTTCTCGTTAAGGAGGCAAACCTGGAAGATCTTCAGGAAATATATCAGAAAATTCATTTACCACCGGAACAGCGTGAAGAGTTGGTGGCTCCGCTTCTGTATCCCTTACTCTAACTAAATGATATATATATCCCTTGGAAATCATTCTTCTTTCCTTAAAATAAGAAATAAATCTACCTCTTGGCGCGCTAATTTCACCTTTCCATTCAAGGACTGATTCATTTGGAAAATGGAAATATACCTTTTTTGTGCAGCAATCAATTGTGGCATAACAAGACGCCAACCAGTCCATACCCATTATAACATCAAAATCTACCATTTCTAACTCCACAAGATCAGCCATCGTATCACGACCACAAACAGTTACTATGCAGTTTCGATAAACCCTTCTAGCTATAATAGATTCCCCGACCGGTGTGGACACTTCAAATGGCTTAACTAACAGTTCGGGTATTCTTTCGAACTTTCCAGCAACCAATGGAGTAACATAAGATAATGTAGAACCGGGATCAATTAAGGCATATAAATCGAATGAAAATATAGACAACGTACCCGTAACCACATCTGGGGAAGCCTCTAAATTCTGTCGATCCGCTAGAGCATACGTACGATTTTGAGCCCCGCTAGAACTTGTGGCTCCTCTATCACCTCTAACATGACCCATTGGCTATGCACCCCTTCCTAAATAAGGCATCGATGATGATAATGCAACAAATGACCCCGTAGGTCATGCCATACCCCCTATGTCCCTTCGTGGGCATTCCTTCATCATATGCCCCGACATACCGCACCAAAAGCAAACATTGGTCCCCAGCTGACATGCGCCCAAATGATACCTTCCATATTTATTGCATTGCTCTCGAGGAGGTCTCGATTGGCTCATATTCCCTTGCCCTTGGTAACCCACTGATCGCGAACTATGACCCTCACTTCTTTGCCCAAATTGACTGCCTCTGAACCCCTGATGCTGTGGTGGAGCACTAGCTGCAGAATAAGAAAATAATGGCCTAGGTGGTCTAGCAGAAAATTGAGGTCTAAAACCTCCCTGTGGCGCCATAAAATGCCCTGTAGATCTGGCCCTCTTAGAAGATCCGCTTTCAAATTCCTGTGTTCTTCTTCTTTGCCTCTGAACTTCCATTTTCTGTGCAAATGCTTGGATCCTAGCTATATCCATGTCTTTATTCAGTGTAGCAATAGTACAATCCCTAACCAAATACGGATCCAATCCAACCACATACCGATGAACTCTATCATCCATAGTAGTTATAACATTAGGAGCATATCTGGACAAAGAATTAAATTGAAGACTATACTCCCTCACACTTGTATTACCCTGTCGAAGATTTAAGAACTGATCCGCACGGGCCTGACGAGTCTCATATGGAAGATAATGATCAATAAATGCCTCTTTGAACTCTTTCCAAGTAGCTGGGGGTGCATCAATGCCCCTTGACCGTTTCCAGTCTTCATACCAATATATAGCCTCACCTTTGAATCTATACGCGGCTAACTCCACTGTCTCTCTGCCCGATACATGCATCACCTCTAGGGCCCTTTGGATCTGATCAATAAAGTCTTGTGGGTCCTCGTTAAGATCTAATCCAGTAAAAGTAGGAGGATCCATCTTAAGAAAATCCTGTGTTCGAAGGCTAGCCGCCCTATCTATACCACTAGGACCTGCAGTAGGAATGGCTTGCCCTTGAGCTTGCCCAGCAACTATACGAGTCAAAAGTTGCACTGCATTTCTAAGATCTTGATCAACAGCATTAATAGGTGGCTCTGGGGATATAGTTCTCCTCCCCCTTATTTCTTTCGGACTGGGGGAAGTTTCTGATGCATGCTCAGCTGGAGCCTCACTTTGATTAGCTGGTATAGTGGGTGACTTACTAGTCCCCTCTCCGGCAGCCACATCTACTTGTTTACCGGTATTTTTGCTTCTGGTAACCGGCATCATTACTATAATAAGAGAAACAAACTGATTCAGTGGTCAACTATGACTTCATATATAATATAAGCTCTATCGCACGATATAAGATATGAAGAAAAGAAAAAACTCCTAAATGTCCATAGCCTCCTGTCTATAGATGTGGTGCACAACACATCGATAAACAAGACTCTACGTAGACACGGCTTTGTAGACTCACTAGGACGAACCGCTCTGATACCACTTGTGTCACGCCCCAAAATCCCATCGGGCCGGACTGGCACCCGAAGCCGAGAAGGCCCGGGAGAACCCGTTCAAATACCTGTACTTTCCCTTACATGTCACAAAAAATTTGGACAGCACTTCGTTGCATATAGAAGGATCTAATTACCTGTATCAGCACAACACGCACAAATATATATATATATACATAATACTTGGCCGTCGGGGCCACCACATATACAGATATAACATCACTATATAAACTTCTATGACTTTACCCTTCCTTATGTCTACAAAACCTCTAGGATATACATGACATAACTAGGGTCGGGACAAACCCTCGCCCACACATGACTCCTGTACAATAACAAAACATAAGGAACCGACTCGGAAAGCTCCGAAGCAAACTGGAGCTCACCAACAATAGTTGTATGACCTGGCTCCTACTTGTGCGGTGTATGAGCTGAGGTACCTGTGCCTGCAGCATGAAATGCAGGTCCCCGTGGGGGACGTCAGTACGAAATATGTACTGAGTATGTAAAGCTGTAGATAATCACATATGCTATAGGAGCTCAATAGAAATCCGAAACAAGTGAATAAATCGTAATAGGAGTGGACCACACTTACTAGAACTTGTGACAACCTGTACATTGAATTTATTCAATCACTTTACCTTCGTTCTTAACATCTTTGTAATCATTACTGTACTGTACTATGACCATTAGGCTGCCTCTAGTACATATCAACTGGGGTCGACCCATGCTAGGCTTATGCCCCTGGGATACCACCCATAAACACGTAAATAGGGATTGACCCATGCTAGGCTTATGCCCCTGGGATACCTGATAACACTCAATCTACAGCTCTCGTAGGAGTGTAAAGCGGTCGTTAGAAAATATAGAACCCAATAGGGTTGGGTGTCGATCCCACAGGGAATAGCTTGGCCAACAGGTAAGCAAAATTATTAAACTTTTGGTGCAAGTCTCGTAAAAAGGGGGGATTTGTAATGTGTCCCCAAAATAATTAAATAAAAGCTGAAAATAGCAAAGTAAAAGAGAAAGATTGTTACGTAAGTTGTAAACAATGAGAATTGAGGCGTTGGGGTTATGTCCACCTTCTGAGGTATACGTCTCTATTGGCTATGAGTGTGTAGAATTCTGACATGCAACTGCGTATAGAGAATTGTATTCGATGGTAAATCCAGGCATCTTTCGACCTATTCGAGGATTATTTCACTTTAACTCTTTCGAGCTTAAAGCGTGTCTAACGGTACGAATTCTCCAAGAGGTTAGTCCAGTTACGGGACTAGCTTTTTAGTAGGGAATTTTAGGGGGTGACCCTACTACCTTGACCTTATCTCTTTTCCAGACAGATAACCTTTCTTTCGAACAAGTTAAATGTTATACTGGTGTATTCTTGCGTTTGCAACCACAAAGAATGTAGACTAAGATGAAGAGAATAATGATATAAGCAGTATACGTGTCGCGAACTCACAAACTCACAGCAATAGATAGTATCTCATACGGCTTCCATAACCCCAACAGAGAAGTTTAGTTACCCATGAATGCGAAGGAGATCACGATTGACATTGTTGTTATACCACAAGATTGAGTAATTTCGTGTAGCTTAGGTGGTAGGCGTGAGGCGTGAATTCCTAGGCAAAGTAACGATTCTCTTGTTGTGGAATTTCAGAATAGAAGAGTAGAAGAATAAAAATAGAATTAATGAAAAGATTAGAAGAGTTGTAGAATTGTTTGTAGTGGAAGATGAGAGGGATGGAAGAAAGTATTGTGGTCTCCCCACCCAAATTCCTTGCAAATCTCTAGCATGATAGGGTATTTATAATACCCATATCCTAATCCTACTAGATAAATAAAATATCTAACCAAATTCTACTAGGCTAATGTAATACTTAACCCAATTATACTAGGTTAATGTAACATTATCATAATCCAAATAAACTAATGAAATACATAACCCAATTGTACTAGGTTAATGTATCATTGTCCAAATCCAACTAAGTTACTGCAAATCCCCAAAGTCTTCAGAAATGCTGTTTTAGCCCGGGACAGATTTTTCATGCAGCAGTTTTGGTCCTTAGGCGTGTAAACTCCCTTCCCTTCCTTCGTGAGCTTTCTTTTGCGTCAAGTAAGCCATAAAATGCTGAATTCTGCATCATTTATACCTGAAACTTTACTAATCATGTTCGTTAGCTCATTTACAGGAAAAAGGACTAAAAGTGCATGAAATATATACTTTGTTCTCAAAACTAGGCTAAAATATGGGCAAAATATATTGATATAGGCGTGTAAATTCACCTATCATCAACACCCCACACTTAAAGCTTTGTTCGTCCTCGAACAAAATATCATGTCCCTCTAAACATCAACTTAGGGTTTCACAGCAACAACACAAAATATTCGTCAAGACAAGCACAACAATTATCAACAAAGAGTAGTTTTTCGATCATTAGTAGAAACAGTTTAACTTCTAGCATAGACTCGTGATGGTGGTCAACTCATATTCAAAAGTTATGGTACAAGGAATCATATATAACTACCCAAAACTCATCAACCATGTGTGTCTCACACTATAGTACCCATAATCACTCACAAGTATAGCATATTTTTCAAACATGGGTATCAAAATGTCCTTGCTCTCACTCTCACAAAGAATTCATATGTAGCAACTGATGACCATAGGCTTGCCCTTAATGTAATACTCTACTAAATGTCAGAATACTAAGCTTAAGATCAAGTAGGTCTTTTGATGGTTGTAATGTAGGCTAAGGGACGGGTAGGACTATTTTGGCCAGGAATAGTGACTAAGTTCCTAAGCGCTCTAATACATCACTTTGTATCATTGGCACTTTTTTTTTCTTTCAACCTTTCTTTCTTTTATTCTACCACCCTTGTTCTCCTCTTTTGTTTTTCAATTTTAAGCACAACTCGCTTTTCAGCTTTCTTTTCCTTTTTCTTTTCACAACATACGTCTTATGATAGCACTTTCTTTTTCATAACACATTCAAGCACCATTACAATTTATAGCATCATACTCACCCAATTTCCTCTTATGTTGTCACATGACTTTTTCACTTTAAAGCACTTAGGAGTTTGGATCAAATTACGGTCTTGAAAAAAATAGATTAGGCTTACATACAAGGTTGTCAAAGAAAATAGGCTAAAGGCTCAAAAGGGTTTAACTAGGATGATGTCCATGGGTAGGTAAAACTGAAGGTACACAAATATAGGTTGCCAAAGAAATGCCTAAATCATATCCTAAACTTACACTCCTTATTTTCGCTTTGCATACATACCAGGCAAGTTCTAGCATCAGCCACACACATAGAATATACGATTATCTCACACACACAAGGCACATGGTCGACTTGCTTGGAAGTAATATAGACTCTCGACCCAACAAGTGAAGGAATTGAACCACACAATATCACATAATGAGTCACAACTAGAGCCTAAACGTCTCAATATTCACAATTGTAGCACATACTCTTGTTATAATCTCATGCTGCCTATCAAAATAATTTCATGCGAAGCTAGAAAAAACAACAAAAACAAAAAAACTGAAACACGAAAAAAAAACATAGATGCGATAGAGAAGTATAGCATACGATACCGCCACCCCACACTTAAACGGGACACTGCCCTCAGTGGAAAATAAATACGAGGAACCTGGTTAGTCGGACTCTTCCTCAATGTCGGGGGTCATACCCCCTTCGTCGGAATCATCATAAGAGTCGTCGTCAGAGTTCTCCTCCTCGTCAGAGTCTGGCAAGCGTCGATCATCATCAGTCGGCACATCATCATCTAGAGGTTCCTCAAAGTATGTACCTACTCCACACATCTCCCGTGCATGAATATTCATTGGATAGTCATGGTCCAGCTGTTGGAGCTCTGCAGCAGTGGGAACACGACCTCCGCTCATCATTGTAAACCTCATCATGCCGTACATATGGCGGGAGAAACTCTCATCCCGAGCATGTCTCTCTTCCGTAGTAAGGTTGATGCCATGTGTTGATTCAGCATCTTTGACCTTTGTGAGGTCAACCTTCTTCGGATTGTGTGGGAGTTTATGATCAGCTGGTTCCTCTTCGATATCCTCCTTCCGCAAGATTGCTGTCAATAGATTTCCAAACGTGAAGTGGGACCTTTTGTGGAGTCTGGCCTTCCTCATGGTAGAGCGAATGATTGCCCCAAAGTTGATAGGGACATTCGTCATCAAAGCATAGACCAAACACACTCTATCTCTTGATATCTTGGTGTATTGAGTCCCAGGAATAAGGCATGAGTTGACAATATGCATCCAGATTCTTGCTTCCCTGTTCAGTGAAGCATAGGGGAAGGTGTTGTGTCGCCCTGTGTCTTTATGTCTGCCCCACCTTGCCATCGATCTACTTCCATAAAGTATGTGTCTAATTGCTCTATAAGGAGGCCTGCTGTACAGCTCTTTGAATGGTGCTGGGTCGACCGAAGGTAAGCCAAGAAAAGAGTTGATCCAGTCCGCGTTGAGCTGTAACACTTGGCCCCGAATTTTGACTTCGTTGCCTGTTGTTTTTGGTGACCAGTTGGCGTAAAACTCTCTTGTCAAATCAAGATTACATTCTCCCATATCGCGGAAGATGAAATCCAGCTTCAATGCCATGATTTTCGCCAACATAAGCGGCTCCTTCTTCGCTAAGGTGTCCTTGTTGATCAGGTCGACGTGAACATATCTTCTTTCTTTTTTGTTCCTGTACCATTCTTTAGCTTCCTCCTCAAGAACCCATTTTATTCCAAACATTCTGCGGGGTAGTTGTGTTGAGGATGATTCTCCTTGGTCCGTTCTACCTCTCTTCTTGCCCTTTTGGGAAGTGGTAGCTTTCTCCTTGCCTTGCCTCGCTTTAGGTGCCATTGTACCTGAGACTAGAAATAGTGTTAATGGCAGCACAATCTCAGTTGATACAATCTATAAACAAGCAGTAGGGGTACCACCCCACACTTAGTTTTGTTGACACAAATCAGTGAAGTAAAAGTGGTCGATTACTCAGATTTCGTCGACATACGTTTAAGGATTATATTCCGACAAGAAAATCAGTAATGTATTACTACTTGTAGTCATTGCACTACTTTCATGTTAGATATAACAACACTACTACATAGGGGTTGTAACATGGTATGGATGTTTTCAATAATCGCAACCTCCTAAGTCGGTAGGCAACTATAAGGCTTATCCCGATGAACGGGATAGTCTAGCATGTAAGTATCCAAGTAACAAGATCATAACATGATAGTCAATGTTCATCACCATAGCAATTCCACAAATCGTATAACAATGCAATTAAAACCAAATTCAAGTCGGAAACAAGTCAAGATTTTCGTACGTATATGTTTACTCACATGATTTTGTATCAATGATCAAAACACATGAACATCACCAATCAATCTTATATGATGTAGCAATTTGTAATAGACATAGCAACGTAGTACTTACGAGAAATAAATGAAGAATAAGAGAGTACTTACTTGCTTGAAGCTTTTGGAGATGGTTTTGTGAATTGGAAGAGCAAAAAGAAAAATTTTGGGATGGTTTGGAGAGGGAATACGGTGCCTTTAGGTTAATTTCTAGTGTGGTTATGTTTCAATACTAAGTCCCCTTTATATAGGAAGAGAATGGGTCGGGTTTTGACCCATTTACAATCAGTTTTGGAGACAAAAATGCTACATATGCGGCGCATAATGCTTGGCATAGTCATGGTATATGCGGCGCATAGTCTATGGCATTTAGGGACATATGCGCCGCATAGTCTATGGCATATGAGATACTGAGACCTAATGCTATAGCATAGGCGGCGCATAGTCAAAAGCACACTTAGGATTGGGCGGCGCATAGTGTATAGCACACTAGATTCCGAGACCTTAGGCTATAGGATAGGTTGTGCATCGTTCGTGGCCTAGTTTTACCTAGGCCTAGCCTTCCTCGATGCCTAGTTTGTCATGAGCAATGCTCAATCCATAGCCTTATGCATCACTATTCCTAACTTACCAACTTTACCATACAATGCGTCCAAATCGTCAATTGAAATCAATCTCCTCGTTGAATACCTCTTGCACCTATTTTTGCTTAAAACCAAATGAAAACGATTAGTACGATGGGTTGCCTCCCACCAAGCGCCTTAATTTTGGTCGTGGCACGACTCTTATTTTTGGATTTTCATTATCAAAAGTAAAACAAGTAAAAAAGAATGATAAAACGATAAAACGATGGGTTGCCTCCCATCTAGCACCATTTTTTATTGTCGTGGCTCGACATAGTTACCTCGAGTACTTAGACTTCATCGAGATAAGTGATGGCCATAGAATTCATCGAGTCAAGAGGACCGATATAAGGCTTAACACGTTGGCCATTCACCTTGAAGACAACACCATTATTGTCTTCCAATTCGACTACTCCAGACGAGTAGACTTGGATAATTTTGTATGGACCAGACCACTTAGACTTTGACTTACCTGGGAAGAGCTTCAATCTGGAGTTGAAGAGAAATACCATATCACCCCTTTGGAAGTTTCGTCGAACAATCCGCTGATCATGATACTTTTTCATCCGCTCCTTGTATAGGTCTGACCTTTCATATGCATGGAGACGGAATTCATCCATCTCGTTCAGTTACTCCATCCTCAGCTTCATTGCATCATCCCAATTCAAATTCAATCGCATCAGCGCCCACAATGCCTTGTGTTCGAGCTCGATGGGTAGATGACAAGCCTTCCCATAGACTAGTTGATAAGGAGACATGCCAATGGGTGTCTTGAATGCAGTCCTATACGCCCATAGTGCCTCATCTAGCTTTCGAGACCAATCCTTTCTATTTGCATTAACCGTCTTTGTAAGGATTTGCTTGATCTCGCGATTGGAAACTTCTACTTGTCCACTAGTTTGGGGATGATAAGGCGTAGCTACCTTATGTTGCTTGACACCATACTTGGCCAAAACAGATTTGAATAGCTTGTTGCAGAAGTGAGATCCTCCATCACTTATGATAGTACGTGGTACTCCAAAGAGAGAGAAGATATTCTTCTTTAAGAATGCTACAACACGCTTTCCTTCGTTGTCGGCCAATGCTACAGCTTCTACCCATTTTGAAACATAATCCACAGCAACCAAGATGTACTTCATTCCAAACGAATTCACGAATGGACCCATGAAATCAATACCCCACACATCAAAGAGTTCTACCTCAAGAATTTTGGTCATGGGCATTTCATGGTGTTTTGAAATCTCACCTTGACGCTGGCATTGGTCACACCTTCTAACATAGTCATAGGCATCTCTGAATATCGAAGGCCAATAATAACCACTTTGCAATACTTTTCTGGCCATCTGATTGCCTGCGTGATGTCCTCCAACTTGCGAAGTGTGGCATGCTTCCAAGATAGTAGGCACCTCTTCATGGGATATACATCGTCGAATGATACCATCCGCACATTGTCGAAACAAATAAGGCTCATCCCAATAGTAGTGTTGTACATCATGCATAAACTTCTTCCTTTGGTGGTAAGATAAATTGGCAGGTATCACATTACTCACCACGAAATTTGCAAAGTCGGCATACCATGGTAATTTCTCCATTGTTGTCGCTAATATCTTTTCGTCCGGGAATGCATCATTAATTTGAATTTCAGGTTGCGCCACATGCTCATTCTCAAGTCGAGATAGGTGATCAGCCACTTGGTTCTCGCAACCTCGTCTATCTTTGACATCGAAATCAAACTCTTGCAGTAGCAATACCCATCTAATCAACCTTGGTTTTGTATCCTTCTTTGTCATTAGATACCTAAGAGCTGCATGGTCTGTATGAACGATCACCTTAGTACCCAATAGATAGGCACGAAACTTCTCAAATGCATACACAACCGCTAGGAGCTCTTGTTCAGTAACAGTGTAGTTCCTTTGGGCTTCATTTAGGACCTTACTCGCATAGTAGATAGGATGAAATAATTTCTCCTTTCTCTGACCAAGAACAGCACCAACGGCTACACCACTAGCATCACACATGACTTCAAATGGGAGAGTCCAATCTGGTGCTACCATAATAGGGGCTTTAATGAGTTTTCCTTTAAGGCATTCGAATGCCTTTAAGCAATCGTCATTGAAGTCAAACTTTGCATCTCTCTCCAATAGTTTGCACAATGGACTCGCAATTTTGGAGAAGTCTTTGATGAACCTACGATAGAAACCAACATGGCCAAGAAAACTACGAACTCCCTTCACCGAAATTGGAGGCGGTAGCTTCTCAATAACCTCAATTTTTGCTCGGTCAACCTCTATTCCTCTTTCAGAGATCTTGTGCCCAAGAACGATTCCTTCTTTTACCATGAAGTGGCACTTCTCCCAATTCAGCACAAGGTTGAACTCTATACATCTTTGTAATGCCATGCTCAAGTTTGCCAGGCATGCTTCAAAAGACTCACCAACAACTGAAAAGTCATCCATAAATACCTCCAAAGTGTCTTCAACCATATCAGAGAAAATAGACATCATACAATGTTGAAAGGTGGCTGGTGCGTTACATAACCCGAATGGCATACGTTTGAAGGCAAACGTCCCTTATGGGCATGTAAACGTTGTCTTCTCTTGGTCTTCGGGTGCAATACAAATCTTATTATAGCCTGAATAACCATCCAAGAAGCAAAACCATCCTTTCCCCGCTAATCGATCTAGCATTTGGTCCATAAATGGCATTGGGAAGTGATCCTTGAGTGTCCAAGAATTCATCTTGCGGTAGTCCATGCATACTCTCCATCCAGTGATGGGCCTGAGTGGAATAAGTTCATTTTTTACATTCGCGACCACCGTCATACCTCCTTTCTTAGGAACACATTGTACAGGGCTTACCCATGTACTATCAGAAATAGGATACACAACTCCTGCGTCTAACCACTTGATGGTATCTTTCTTCACCACTTCTTGCATAGGTGGGTTTAGACGCCTTTGATGCTCAATGGTGGGTGTGCAATTTTCTTGAAGCTGAATTTTATGTGTACAAATCCCAGGTGGAATACCAATAATATCCGCAATGGTCCATCCAATAGCTCTAATATACTTGCGTAGAATAGCAATAAGAGTTGCAACTTGTCGCTCACCCAAATCGGCTGCCATAATGACTGGAAGAGTGTTTCCGCTTCCTAAGAATGCGTACTTCAAATGACTTGGCAGCTCCTTCAATTCTAACGTGCGTGGCTCTTCAATAGATGGCTTACCTGGTGGTGTAGGCCGATTCTTAAGATCAAGATCCAGCTTCTTGGGAGTATAGCGATATGTTCCTAATCCCGATAGATAACAAATGGCTTCTTCAGAATTTTCAGCATCTTCACTCTCTCCATTCATGAGCACAACCTCCAAGGGATCATCAATAATTTGCTCTTCTTCAAGTAGTTCTTTCGGATCATCAAGGAAAACATCATCCACCGAAAATACACTAAGATCTTTGGGTTGCTTCATTGTTTTGCAAACATCAAAACGAACCACTTCATCATTTATTCGGAATGAAAGTTCATTAGCTCTCAAATCAATGAGCACACTTTATGTAGCAAGGAAAGGGCGCCCCAAGATTATGGGAACCTCAGAATCTGCTTCACAATCCAAGATGACAAAGTCTGCTGGATAGATAAATGAAGAAACTTTTACCAAGACATCGCATAGAATACCAACAGGTCGTTTTACCGACCTATCTGCCATGACGAGCCTCATATTGGTTGGAGTAGGATCTCCTAACCCCAACTTCTTGTAGATCGATAATGGCATCAAATTGATGCTGGCTCCTAAGTCACATAATGCTTTGGAAAAGTTCAAAGATCCGACGGTGCAAGGAATAGTGAAAGCTCCGGGGTCGGCCTTCTTCTGAACTATCGATCGGGTAGCAATTTCACTACAATGATGCACATCGTCTTTCAGCTCATAACTTGCTGCCCTCTTCTTTGTCAAAAGATCCTTCATAAACTTTGCATACCCAGGCATTTGTTCAAGTGCCTCCACCAATGGAACATTAATGGTCAGCTGCTTTAACATAGTCATGAATTTGCTGAACTTAGTGTTATCCGCCACCTTCTTCAGTCTTTGGTGCTAAAAGTAAAAGTACGAGAATCTTTGACCAAAGAGTCTAGTAATTATTACGAACTTAATTGACACTTGTATTCCCCGGCAACGGCACCAATTTTTGATAATGCTCAATCTACAGCTCTCGTAGGAGTGTAAAGCGATCGTTAGCAAATATAGAACCCAACAGGGTTGGGTGTCGATCCCACAGGGAATATCTTGGCCAACAAGTAAGCAAAATTACTAAACTTTTGGTGCAAGTCTCGTAACAAGGGGGGATTTGTAATGTGTCCCCAAAATAATTAAATAAAAGCTGAAAATAGCAAAGTAAAAGAGAAAGATTGTTACGTAAGTTGTAAACAATGAGAATTGAGGCGTTGGGGTTATGTCCACCTTCTGAGGTATACGTCTCTATTGGCTATGAGTGTGTAGAATTCTGACATGCAACTGCGTATAGAGAATTGTATTCGATGGTAAATCCAGGCGTCTTTCGACCTATTCGAGGATTATTTCACTTTAACTCTTTCGAGCTTAAAGCGTGTCTAACGGTACGAATTCTCCAAGAGGTTAGTCCAGTTACGGGACTAGCTTTTTAGTAGGGAATTTTAGGGGGTGACCCTACTACCTTGACCTTATCTCTTTTCCAGACAGATAACCTTTCTTTCGAATAAGTTAAATGTTATACTGGCATATTCTTGCGTTTGCAACCACAAAGAATGTAGACTAAGATGAAGAGAATAATGATATAAGCAGTATACGTGTCGCGAACTCACAAACTCATAGCAATAGATAGTATCTCATACGGCTTCCATAACCCCAACAGAGAAGTTTAGTTACCCATGAATGCGAAGGAGATCACGATTGACATTGTTGTTATACCACAAGATTGAGTAATTTCGTGTAGCTTAGGTGGTAGGCGTGAGGCATGAATTCCTAGGCAAAGTAACGATTCTCTTGTTGTGGAATTTCAGAATAGAAGAGTAGAAGAATAAAAATAGAATTAATGGAAAGATTAGAAGAGTTGTAGAATTGTTTGTAGTGGAAGATGAGAGGGATGGAAGAAAGTATTGTGGTCTCCCCACCCAAATTCCTTGCAAATCTCTAGCATGATAGGGTATTTATAATACCCATATCCTAATCCTACTAGATAAATAAAATATCTAACCAAATTCTACTAGGCTAATGTAATACTTAACCCAATTATACTAGGTTAATGTAACATTATCATAATCCAAATAAACTAATGAAATACATAACCCAATTGTACTAGGTTAATGTATCATTGTCCAAATCCAACTAAGTTACTGCAAATCCCCAAAGTCTTCAGAAATATTGTTTTAGCCCGGGACAGATTTTCCATGCAGCAGTTTTGGTCCTTAGGCGTGTAAACTCCCTTCCCTTCCATCGTGAGATTTCTTTTGCGTCAAGTAAGCCATAAAATGCTGAATTCTGCATCATTTATACCTGAAACTTTACTAATCATGTTCGTTAGCTCATTTACAGGAAAAAGAACTAAAAGTGCATGAAATATATACTTTGTTCTCAAAACTAGGCTAAAATATGGGCAAAATATATTGATATAGGCGTGTAAATTCGCCTATCATCAATACCACCCGATAAGAGAGAACTTCCATCACTTAGTTCAATTAATATTTGAGATTGTTATTTCGGTCGCCACCACATTTTTGATACTTTGAAACAATGATACATCAATAGGAACCAAGTAATAGACCTTCTATACAATAACGATGTAATAAAGACTCATTGGTACATCAACAATGTGTTTCAGAATCATCAATATCACAACAATGAAATAGGAGCCTTTTGGCATATCAATGAAACATTTTGACACTTTATAGGATGGAAAAAACTTCGTTGGTAACGTAGAACAATACATGTTTTTGGACAACCTCGGAATCTTACTTGATGGAACATTGGTGTTTTCATGCCAAAGAACATTGTTAGAGTATGCTTTACATACCTCGTCGTAGATTCGGATACCAATTCAACACAACTTCCCACCTTTACAAATCACTTATCTACAATGAAATGTTTGGCATCTAGTATTAGCAACCCAATACCACAATTCTCTTCCATAATTCCATACAACCAATATTTGCATAGCATTCCAAAAAACAACTTGAACAATAGGTTTATGTGTGTGTATATATATATATATAATCATCATTTCAATACCACATTATCACACCAAATCCCTTCACAATTCAACATAATCCAACCATGCACAAGAATAATCCAACATCATTTCCAATCATCTTTCAACAACAATCAAATAACATACTTCTTATGCTTACATGCATATATATACATATCCATATAAATAACACCAACATAATTTACATCCTTACCATAAAATGGCCCTTTTGATTTCGAAGTCATGTTGTCACAAATAAGGGGTGCTTCACGAAGCCCTCGAGACGGTGAACACAACTACGGAATCAATTTGGATTTTCTACGGTTGAATCACAAGATAATTGGAGTTGAAATTTGGCTAGGATTTCTTATTCTTCAATAATGGATGATAAATAATGGATATGAGGCTAAGTATATGTATATAATGACCAATTTTCGTTCATGAAGTGATGGAAAATGACCATATTGCCCTTAAAATTTTAAGTAAATCCGAATCTGTCCATGGTGGACTGTTTTGACAAGCTAAAGTAGATCGACCATAACTCTTTGTTCCAATATCAGATTTGGGTGAAATTGGTATCGTTGGAAATATAATTCAAAGGGCTTTCATTTCATATAAAGTAGTCCACCCAGTTCGTTCTGTACAAGGAGTTATGATCGTTTGAAGTTGACCCTAAAAATCTGTTTTGAGAGGCTAAAGTAAAACGAGTATAACTCCTTACTCAGATGTTGGATTTGGATGAAACCAATTACATTGGAAAGACTCAAATTTCTTTCTTTTGATAGGGCGTAGCTCTCCCATTTCATTATATTAAGGGAGTTATGATCGTTCATATTTGATCCAAAAAACTGGCAGGCCTCAGTAGTTTGTGTGCAGGAAATTTTCCTGCACATTTACTATTCACCATATCCCGGCCACCATTTTATAGTTTCGAACGTGCTCGATTATATCTGAAACTTATCCATTTTTGGAAATCTTTATATCGTTGGAAATTTTATTCAATAACCTTCGTATGGAACCATCGACGGGCAAATTCCAGTATAAATAAAATAAAAAAATTAATTCCATATAAATAAGACCAATACACGTACTTGAATACGCCAATACATGTACTAGAATACGGGGTGTTACAGCTATCCAAACATTGTGTCATCATTTGTTTACCCCATTTGAACCTCAGTGTTATTTTCTTTCATACCCCTCTTTTGGAATCAAGATAGAGTAAGCAAAGTTCAAAGAATAGTGTCGAGCAAAAGATAAAGTCAAAAGTTACAAAAAAGAGACAAAAATGTTTCCAAAAAAGAGTGTCAAGAAAAATAGAGTTAAAAAAAAAGAATCGCAAAGTGAAAAGAGCGAATAAAAAAAATAGAAAAAAAATAGAATCAAGTGAAAGAACAAGCTGTTAGAACTACGCATGACCTGATTCTCCTCTCTCGAGGGTGAGATACGTAGGCTGCCCCACTCAGGGCTTGGTCCAACCAAATAAACAATTTAGAGTCACCCAGTCAAAAGAAACTGGGGCATGAGTTAATCCTCATTGTTTGAGTCGATTCCAAAAGTTGTAAGTCCTACCCCACTTCAAGTGTCATTTGGGCCCCATGCCATCCTTTCTTTCTAACCTTATCCAAAAGCCAAGTTACAACCAAAGAAAGACCTTCAGATTAATCTTTGAGGATGTTAAGGCGGAGCATGCAAGAGATATGATAATGCATTTGGGAACTATTTGTCTTACTCAGCATAGGGAATCAAGAGAGAAATAAAAATGAGAGAGTCTTATTGGTGAAAATCCTTACGGGCACTATAAGGTGATGGTAAGTTGAAAGAAATAAAAATGAGAGAATCTTATTGGTGAAAACCCTCACGGGCACCATAAGGCGATAGTGAGCCGAGAGAAAATGAAAGAAGATTGTGGGCGAAAACCCTTCAAGGCGCCACTAGCCGAATGGGGTATTAAATGCAATTGACCTAAGAAAGCAACTCAGTTTCAAGTCCATTAACTCGACAACAATGGGTAGAAAGTTTGGATGAAAGATCAAACTGCTTAATCCAAAATACATAGAATAATCATTAGAGTTGGCTGTCATTTTTAGAAAATGTGTCAATTCTTTGTTTCAAATGGGGACACTCATTGTCTTTTCTTTCTTCTCTTTATTTTATTTTGTTTTCTTGAGTCAGTGGTCCAAATAAAAGTCATTGTCATTTTTCTCTTGTTTTTCAGTCAAGTCCATGTCAAAACAAGTGAGAAAAGATTTCAAAACTGGCTACCAGCTTCTTAATTGCACAAAGCAGGACAAAAGCTAGCACATGAAAGAGACATGATTGTGAGCCCAAAAAGGGCATGCAGAAAGTTTTGTCAACAGAGAAATCGGGGAACTCATGGAAATGCCAAGGTTCAAAGGCTTTATTTGAGAAACACGACAAAGCAGAAATACTGTGTTTGTTTCAGAGTCACTCTTAATAAGCTGAGTTTGGGTCAATGATACAGCAAGTCAATGACATATGCTAATGGATGGATGAAAAGCTAAATGTGACGGGGGAAGGAGCAATTGCCTCAAAAGCCAAAGCCACAAACTAGCCACCATGTTTTTAAACTCACAAGTTTTCTTTGTATGTAATAGGAATACATGTTGCATTCAGATCAAAGATTTTAGAGACTAAACATCAAAGGCCATAATTTCTCACCTCAACAAATGCAAGAGTCAAGGTTGTTGCACAGGTTTGGTAATCAAAACCATGGTAAAACTCATAATGAAAGAGCTCTAGGAGACGCACTTCCTTCTTTTGGTAATTCAAGCAGTATGGGTAAGGAGACGCACTTCATTTTTTTGATAATTCAAACATCATTGGTAAGGAAACACACTTCCTTGATTGGGTAATTCGAATTTTGCTTCTTAGGTAATACACTTCCTAACTTAAGTATTGATTCCTATAAGACGTACCTTTTAGTCGAGTCATCCCCCATGATTCCTATAATACGTACCTTTTAGTCGAGATATTCCCCTTTGATTCCTATAAGACGTACCTTTTAGACGAGTCATCCCCCTTGATTCCTAAAAGACGCACCTTTTAGTCGAGTCATCTCCCTTGATTCCTATAAGACGTACCTTTTAGTCGAGTCATCTCCTTTGATTCCTATAAGACGTAACTTTTAGTCGAGTCATTCCCTTTGATTCCTATAAGACGTACCTTTTAGTCGAGTTTTCACCCTTGATTCCTATTAGACTAACCTTTTAGTCGAGTCATCCCCCATGATTCCTATAAGACGTACCTTTTAGTTGAGTCATTCCCCTTGACCCTAGAAGACGTACCTTTTAGTCGAGTCATTCCCCTTGACCCCTAGAAGACGTACCTTTTAGTCGAGTCATTCCCTTTGATTCCTATAAGACGTACCTTTTAGTCGAGTCATCCCCTTTGATTCCTAAAAGACGTACCTTTTAGTCGAGTCATTTCCTATTGATTCCTATAAGACGTACCTTTTAGTCGAGTCATCCCCTTTGATTCCTATAAAACGTACCTTTTAGTCGAGTCATCCCCTTTGATTCCTATAAAACGTACCTTTTAGTCGAGTCATCCCCTTTGATTCCTATAAGACGTACCTTTTAGTCGAGTCATCTCCCTTGATTCCTATTAGACATACCTTTTAGTCGAGTCATTTCCCTTGATTCCTATATGACGTACCTTTTAGTCGAGTCATTTCCCTTGATTCCTAGAAGACGTACCTTTTAGTCGAGTCATCCCCCTTGATTCCTAAAAGAGGTACCTTTTAGTCGAGTCATTCCAATTAACTCATAGAAATTGCATTTCTTTATTTGGGATGATTTTCTTTTCAGTTTTGATGTGATTTCAGGAGCATGCCCGAAGCATAGGGCGAATAAATGGAAAATCAAGCAAGAAGGTGAAGAAATTGAAAGTTAAACAACTTGAAAAATAGCAAGTCAGGAGCCCGCCTGCAGAATAGGGTGAAGAAATTGAAAGCATAGCAACAAGTTGATGAAATAGCAAGTCAGGAGCCCGCCTGCAGAACAGGGTAAAGAAATTGAAAGCATAGCAACAAGTTGATAAAAATAGCAAGTCAGGAGCCCGCCTGCAGAACAGGGTACAGAAGTTGAAAGCATGGTAACAAGTTGATGAAATAGCAAGTCAGGAACCCGCCTGGAGAACAGGGTGAAGAAATTGAAAGGCAAGCAACAGGTTGAAAGAAATTGCAAATCAGGAGCCCGCCTAAAGAATAGGGTGATAAAAGCCGAGTCAAGAGCCAACAGAAGCTGTATAGATAGGATTTTTGTAGTTTCATTTTTGTTTTAACTTGTAATTTTCATTTTTTGATGTAATGACAGAGCCGCGGACCAGAACCTCGATGGAACCTCACTCGACTCTCCAACTCGGTATAGTCCACTTCTCTTCCAATCCTTTGAAATACCCGTGACTTGATTCTCTCATAACTTGGGTAGGAAGGATGTCTTAAATCAAGACCCGGTTGTCCTTCTTCCTTCTGTTTCTTTCTTTGAATAATGGTCGGGTCAAAATTTCATTCAAAGAGGGCATAATGTAAACACCTAATTTTGTCCCTCCCCGATATCGTTTTTACCTATTGTTTACCTTATCCTACCGTGTACCCTCACCCGTGTTATAATCCCTTCACAAAATGACAAAAATAACAACCCCCTAACTAATTTTGTTTTATCCTAATATTCTAACAACCCATCCAATTAAAAAACAACACCTACCTACCCTATCCTAACAAACTCTACCCCACCTCACACCCTACCCCCTACCCTACGTGACCCTACCTACCTCACCACTACCCCACCGTCACCTCATATATACACATACAAAAGGAACACGGAAGAGAGAGATTTCATTTCCAAAGGAAAAAGAAAGATAGATACACAGATCTTCTCCATTTTTTTCTGTCATATAGACAAATATATACACATATCCACCATAGGAGGCAAGAAAAAACCGGATCCAAATAAAAAAAAATCTCACATCTTCTTCTTCCATATACACGCCATACACATGCATACCCATACAAAAAAATCGCATAAAAAGGTAAAGATCGAGAGAGAGAGCTGCGGGAGAGAGAGAGAAGAGAACCGCGAAAAAGAGATAGAGAGGAGAGAGATTGAACGAGAGATGATTCAGGGTGGAGGAGAGCAGCGCCGCCACTGTTAAGCTCGCCGAAGCTCCGGCGACGCTACAACAGTGACCGGAGCATGCTGGGAAGCCACTGAATCCGACCTCTAGTGTCGATTCCGGCGACCATCCACCGGAAAGCGACCAAAAATAGTAACGGAGCGTGCTAATTAGGTGCGATTGGTCGGGCTTTGTGATCTTTGCTTTGGGCTGCGGGTTTGCTTTCGTGAATTCGTATTCGGGTCAAATTTTTGGATTCTTGCGGTTGATTTAGTACGAAATTGGTGAGTCCTTTGTTGAGGTTCGATTCGAGGTTCTTCGGCATGGTTTCTGTCCTTTCGTTGAAGCATTTTGAATTTTGAAACCTTCGAATCGAGGTTTAATTCTCTTCCTTCTCTTTTTTTAATTTTGTTATTTGTCGTGTTCTATGCTTTGAATTGAATCCGGTGTGTTGGTTGATCCATGGTGATGTGAATTATTGTTTGTTTTGATTTGATGTTTGATTTTCTTGATTATGGATTAATTATAAGGTGTGTGATGAAATAATATCTCATGGAGGATTAAAATTGATTATTTGGGGAATGAGAATCGAAAATTGATAAAAGTGAATATTATAGTATTTTGATTTATTGTTGATGTTGAACGTGATATGTCATCGAGCGGGTAGGCAAGCACTAGGCTCGGGTAGGCAAAATTTAGAATTGGTGGATTGTTGGAATGTTTGAAATATGTGTTGGAATGGTTTTGTTTTATCGCATTTAATTCAATTATACTCATTTGGCCGGGGAATGCCCCGAGGTACTTGTATCTATTCACCGGGGAATGCCCCGACGTATCATGTATGCAAAGGAGTTTCGTGACAAAGGCCCGAGGCATCGGGTAAAGCACGGGAGCGTAGTTAGGATTAGTGTAGGTTAGATAGGGTTTATTCTCACATTTTTTTATTTTGGACTGTATAACTCGGACTGGACATTATATTTTTCATTCGTTTTGTTTTGTTTGTTGTTTGATTGTTTTACGTGTTTTATGTGGTTTATACATTTCATTTATCAATAGGGCCCTGCCCTGGTCGGTCACTTTTCTGGGCCGGGATCGATAAGTGGAAGTCATAAATCGTATTATCAAATTAGCCGATATGTTCCACCAAGCGACTATGGTCAAACCACGGGACCGAGGGGTGCCTAACACCTTCCCCTCGGTCAACAGAATTCCTTTGTCGGAATCTCTGTTCGCAGATCAGTTTAAAAAATTCAAAATTATTTTTGAAAAAGGATTTTCAAAGGTGACTTGGCACACCAGATTATGCCAAGTGGCGACTCTGAGTTTAAATATAAATAATCATTTTCGAAATAAAATTTTCATTTTTTGTCACTTTAATAATAAAAACCCTTTCGAACCTAAAATATATTCTTTTCGAAGTGAAAAAGGGGTGTGACAATTAATCTCAGTATAATTTACTTTCCAACCAAATGACCCCTAACAAAAAGAGTTAGATTTCAACTTGTTTGTTTCTTGCAATTAAAAAAAACTGAGGGCGTTTTATATTTTCCAATATCATTGAGATATAATAATTTTTTGAGAAAAACACATGAATAAACATTTTTTTTGAAAAATAGAGAATGTCACAATAAATAAAAGAACTTCATGCTTAATTAATGTTGGTGAAATTACAATAAATTGTAATAATATTTCAACTGATTACAACTGAAAATGACAAATGAAATAAGAAAAAATATTATTTTCTTCTTCTACGGCTGAGATGCGGATATCTCGCTCTCTTTAAGGAGATTCAAGCCCACTGCGGCAATTGTTTCTCCGATCTAGTAGTAAAACTCTTTGACTTGTCCCCTCCAAGATACAATAGCCTACTCACAATAACTCAATACTCTAGACAAAAATTGAATTCAAAACTCCACAAAATAACCATCTCCCTTCAACTAATAAACTATCTTTTATATAAATTTTGGACTTGCAATTTTTCTTACTTCTCTCTTTTACCCGTGTATATGGTCTTCTTATATAGAAGGACATGCACTTGAGAAATATGAAATGTGGCACAACCGTAGTGCTGATGAGGAAAGGATAAACAATGATTTCCACTTTAAAAGAAACATTAATAATTGTTATATTAAAAAATGCACCATCAATCCCTCACTCATTTTTTAATATTAACAAGAGAGTTCAATAGTAGAAGGAAGACTATCATGCATAATTAAGGTGTGCTCTGCATTGAACCTCTACTTAGTAAAACAGTATTTTTTACTCCAAAGTCGTAGTTATCTCAGACTTGAACTATGACTGCTTAAGGGAAATAAAAAATTACTGCTTACACATAATAGTTAAGGTGTTGAAATGAGAGCCAGCACGTTGCGACCTTGTGCTATCCCGATTTTAATCAGTGTCTTTTGAGAATGAGCCTTATTCTCATTAAGAAGCGGCTTACCTCCACACTCACATAGGTGAATCCGTCGAGAGTGCTCCTGTAATTTAGTACCCCACTCATAAGAGCTACAGATATTCGTTAAGAGTTTAATAAACTCAACCTCACAATCAATTACAGGAAAATGCACTCACATAATAGGGAGGGATAAATAAATAGTGCATTTTTCACAACGAGTCATCATGTGATTCGTTTTTCCCATTGAACCTGGTTATAGGATCTCTAGTCCCCAGGCTGGGTTTCCTCACATATGACTTAAGATTTAATAGGCTTCAATCTCATCCCCCTCGATGTGCTCCAGACATTTTCTCTCGTTAAGGCCTTAGTCAACGAATCTGCAAGATTGTCACAAGATTTGACATAATCAACATTAATGGTACCATTTGTCAAATATGATCTCACATTACTGTGTTTTCTCTGTATAGGTCTAGATTTACCGTTGTAATAACGATTTTGTACTCTACCAATTGCAGTGGCGCTATCACAATGAATTAATATAGGAGAAATTAATTATTCAAAATAAAGTATTTGAAATAATAAATCTCTTAACCAATTTGTTTCCTCACTTGCTAAAGCTAAAGCAATTAGTTCAGCCTCCATGGTAGAGTTAGCAATAATTGTTTGTTTTTTAGACTTCCAACAAATAGCACCACCACCCAAAGTAAATACATAACCAGTAGTTGATAAGGAATCACCTGATAAAGTATTTCAGTCCGCATCACAAAAGCCTTCAAGTACAGTAGGATATTTTGTATAGAACAAACCACAATTTTTTTTTCCAATTAAATATCTTATTATTTGGTTATAGCATGTCAATGTTCATTACCTGGCTTGCTAGTAAACCTGCTAAGTACTCCTACTGCATGTGCAATCAGTCACATATCTCAAACTTCCAATCATGCTAGCATATTCCTTTTGATTTATAACATCAGTTTCACTTTCAACAGGAAACAGGTGAACACTAGAATCAAATGGAGTTACAACATGCTTGCAATCAAGGAAATTATATTTTTCAATATTTTCTCAACAAACTGTGACTGGTCAAGAAAAAATCTCTCACATGTTCTAGTAATTTTTATTCCAAGAATAAAATTTACCTCACCAAGATTTTTTATTTTAAAATGGCTTCTAAGAATATTTTTAGTTTCATCAATAATATTCATGTTAGAGCCAAAGATCAATAAATCATCAACATATAGGCAAATAATAACATGCGAATTATTCCAAGACTTACTATATATGCACTTATCACACTCATTTGTTTTAAACCCATGTCAATCATGCAGGAATCAAACTTTTCATGGCATTGCTTTGGTGCTTGTTTCAAGCCATATAGGGATTTATTAAGTTTACACACTTTGCTTTCTTGGCCAGCCTCAATAAAACACTCGGGTAGTTCAATGTAAATCTCCTCATTTAGGTCTCCATTTAAAAAAACAGTTTTTACATCCATTTGCTGAATTTTTAAATCAAAAATTGCCGCAATAGCAAATAAAAGTCTAATGGATGTAATTCTTGTTACCGGTGAAAAAGTATCAAAAAATTCTAGGCCTTCTAGTTGTTTAAAACCTTTAGCCACAAGCCTAGCTTTATATTTATCAACAGATCCATTCGATTTTAATTTTTTACGTAAGACCTATTTACATCCAGTTGTTTTACAACCCGGTGGTAAATCAACTAACTTTCAAGTTTTATTAGAAATTAGCGATTTCATTTCATCATTTACAGCCTCTTTCCAGAAAATAGAATCATGTGAAGACAAAGCTTCTTTTAAAGTGATAGGGTCATCTCCGACGTTAAGAACGTAATAATCAGGACCAAAATCTTTTTCTACTCTAGCTCGTTTACTTCTTCTTAACTCAAAATCATCATTTTCTTTATTATTTAAAGTAGAAGTAGAAGAACTAGGTAGTGTCAAAATATTTTCTTTAGTCCCATGACCCCCACTATTTTTAGAATCAAAAGAAAATTTATTTTCATGAAAAAATAGCATTACCTGATTCTATTATCACACTATCTTCAAGATTAAAAAATCTATAGGCTGTACTGTTTGAAGCATAACCAAGAAAAGCACAAGTAGTAACTTTTTTACCCAATTTAGAGATTTTAGGATCCATTAACCTTACATAGGTTAAGCAATTCCAAACTCTTAGATATCCCAAATTTGGCTTATGACCTTTCCACAATTCAAAAGGCATTAATTGCGTCTTTTTATTAGGCACACGATTCAACACATAACAAGCAGTCAAAAGAGTGTCATCCCAAAAACTTAAAGGTGCACAAGACTCAATTAACATGGCATTAGTTAACTCAATCAAAATTCTATTTTTTCTTTCCGCTACACCGTTAGATGCAGAAAAATAAGGAGGGGGGGTTTCATGAATTATACCCAATGTTCTTACAAAGGAATTGAACTCAAGTGACTCATATTCACGGCCTGTATCACTTCTTATTTTTTATTATTTTTCTATTAAATATGTAGACACCTAATTTTGTCCCTCCCGAAGACCCAAGTTACACATTTTTATCCCTGTCTTACCACGTGCCCTCACCCGTATGATTATATCCCATAAAAATACAAAAAATAACAAACCCACTAAGAAACCTAATTCCCAATTATTCTTTTGTAACAAAATTAACCACTCCTCCTATCAATTTTGGACAACACATCACTACCCCATGCCCCATACCCTACCCCACCTACCTTACCCCAATACCCACCCACGTGACCCCACCTAAACTCGCACTCACTGACCTCAGAATTTTATTCTTCACCATGTATACAATCACCGATATACACAATAAAAGGGGGGAATACATAGGATCACTCATCTTTAATCCTACAAAAATGTCCTATACACATTCATCACCGAAAAAAGCTTCACCAGAATACGTGCAACAGTAGCAGCCAAGAATGCCAGAGTCCGGTGAACTCAACAACCAGCCACCTCTCTCCCTCTCTCTACCATCTCTCTCTCTCCAAAACAGGAAAAAAAAAAAGCAGCGCCGCCTCCCCATCGGCGACAACAGCGTCGCTCCTGCTCTCGTCCTCCTCTTTCTCCGATCAAATGCCAACTATCTAGGGACGGCGCCGCCTCAAAAGGCCAGCACGGGCTACTCCTCCAGCCGCCGCTCAGATCCGGCCTCCTCCGTCATCCAGCGCCTTCTCCAGCGACCATCACAACTGACCCGACCCGACCTCTCTCCGACGATGGCAGCAGTCACCGGTACGACCTGAACTCTCTCCGGCGATTCCAGTTCTCCGGCAAATCAACTTGAACCAGACCCACAATTGCAGAAATCATTTGAGTTGGGTTGTTCTTAAAAAATAGGAAATTGATTGTTGGCACTCAACTGATCGTGAAGTTGCCCTCATGATTCTCATGGCTTACCTTTCGTATGTGATGGCATCGATGTTTGACTTATGCGGAATTCTTACCCTATTTTTTCTGTGGGATTGTCATGTCACACTATACCTGGCATAACGTGACCATCAAGTTTTTTTATCATCAAATCGTTTATTGATCTGGATCTGTTCAGAAATTGGTGGTTGTTTTATTAATTTCTTCATACTTGTAAGACCATAATGGAGAGAATTTACATGCTCGGCACTCGGAGTGCCCATTCATAGGCTTGGACAGGCTGTTGATTCAGTTTCAATTTGGAGAGTCGAGATTTCATTGGTGTTTATCGAGGTTCTTGGAGCGGCTCTTATTTCTCCTATTAAAATCAATCGAAAGTTCTTGAGGTCCATCTCTTTACTCCCGTACTTTCTTCTTTATTTTATTTTGTTGAAATGGCTATGATTATGTGTTAGGTGGTTGTAATTGTTTGATGTTGTTGATGTTATGATCACGTGCTTGGTGATGTGACTCCGGTGGTATGATGAAAGAATTTGATTAGTTTTAATGGTGCGATTGATTAAAAGGAATTTTGGGGGCCGGGATCGAAAATTGATAATCGAATAAGTTGAAGGTTGTTTGTTTTGATTCATTACTGAATATTGTTGAATTGGATAGTATCATGATAGATTGAGGGGGTAGGCAATCATAGGTTCGGGTAGGCAAAATTTAGGAATAAGTGTTTCATTGGATGTTGGAATGTGTGTGTGAATGTTTCTTTCTAGTTTATCGTATTTAATTCAAATGTATTTATTTAGCCGGAGAATGCCCTGAGATCACTTGTATTTATTCACCGGGGAATGCCCCGACGTATCATGTTGGCGAAAAATGATCGTGATGAAGGCCCGCGTCATCGGGTAAGGCATTGGAGCTTAATCTAGAATTAGTTTAGACTAGGATTTATATTTTCGTATTTTTCTATTTTTGGACTGTATAATTGGACTGGACTTTACATTTTTGGATTGTTTTGTTTTGTTTGATTATTTTTGTGTGCTTTTTGTGTGGTTTATATATTTCGTAATGCCAAAATAGTTGATACACTCTACCAAGCGACCGTGGTTGAACCACGGGATCGAGGGGTGCCTAACACCTTCCCCTCGGTCAATAGAATTCCTTAGCCGGAGTCTCTGTTCGCAAACCAGTTTAAAGAGTCAAATGGTTTTGAAAAGGATTTTCCAATGGTTACTTGGCACACCAGATTATGCCAAGTGGCGACTCTGAATAAAAAATATAAATAATCCTTTTCCGAAACAAATTTTCATTTCTTGTCACTTAAATAATAAAACCCTTTCGCACTTAAACATAAATTTTCTTTTTGGAGGTCGAAAAAGGGGTGTGACAGCTCTGGCGACTCTGCTGGGGATCGAACCCAGAATCTCTGGGTTTTTTTGGAGTCGTATCGGCTTTGTTTGGCATTACGAGTGTATAAGCATTGTTTGTGATTTTGGTTTATGTTTTCACTTTTGTGCATTTTTGTGCTCTTTGTTTATAGTATTTATCCTATGTGTTACCGCTTTATATCTGGCATCATTTGCGTAACCCGAGTCAATTCTTTCTGCAACAAGTCTCGGAGCGCACGTCGTGCGCACGAACTCTAGTTGAGTCACTTTTATTTTAGGGGGGGAGCCGTTGGATGTATGGAGTAGGTGAAAGCAAAGCAGCCACTATCGACCATATGCTCCCCCGAACGGACTTGTTAGTAAACCACAACGTAGGTCAGCCTTTAGTTCATTGTTATGTGCATCATATTGAGACCTAGCGGGGCCCACACGGTCCTTTGTAGGAGACTCACCTTTAAAGCATCCCTACGTGCTAAATGTTGCATCTTTGAAAGTAACGTGGTCATTTGACGGACCGATTTGGGAAAAACATGTGTTAGAAGTAAAGAGTGAAAAAAAAAAAGAAAAAAAAAGTGAGTCGAAAAGAATGAATCAAAAGGAGTGTCGTAGTTTATTTTAGAGTTCTTTATGGCTTTTGTTCTTCACGATCCAAAACTCAAAAAGATTTTTTTTTTTCATTTTACATTTATCTTCTCAAAGTACCGTAAGTTCAACAAAAAAAAATGAAAAAAAAGAGGGTTTTGTTTGTCTTTTCTACTTATTTGTCAAAAACAAAATATCAAAAAGATTTTTTTTATAATTGGTGGTGTCAGTCTTAGTTGAAATGTCTAGTTGAAAATCCAAAAAGTTTTCATTCGTTTGTTTTTGGTTGTCTCTTAAGTTAGGGTCAATTTATTAGTTAATCGTTAAGTGTCCAATCTGGACGAACTATGCATACCTGATTCCCGTCCCTCGAGGCGGGATACGTAGGCAACCCTCGGTGGGTCCGGTAACCTTTATTTTGGCCTTCGTCTTAGTATTAGGCTAGGTCTTTTACCCCATAATCTAAAGTTGTTAGCCAAGTAGGCTGATTTTATTCAGCGTTACTTTTCGGCGATTGGGAGTCATGAAGCGGTCTGTCCCATCGACGTATGTCTGCATCAAATTCCCATTGGTTGTGAACCTTTTGCTCTTATCAAATTTTTGAGATAATTTCTTATCTGCTACTACAGGATGGATCTATCCACAAAGTCTAGAGTCCTTATGGTTGTCAAGGTACCCAAAAAGTTGATCAAGTGGTGGGTCACGTTCAATTACTCTGAAAAGCATGAAGTGAGGAAAGTGTTAGGCAATCTTGTAACACTCATGGATCTCACGCCTCGTTCGGATCTAATAGAAGCTGCGTTGACTTTCTGGGATCCAAATAATTTGGTGTTTAGGTTTGGAAGTTGTGAATTGACTCCTACCCTGACAGAAGTATCTCGTTTGTTTCGGTTGACTTACATGGGTCAGCAGATGATTTTAGCCCGCAATCATACTCGTAAGAAATTCCTTCGACTCTGTGGATTAAAAGATAACAAGCATCTGGGATGTCTCAAACAATCTTGGATTTCCTTGGACTATTTGTTTTCTAGATTTGGGTCCTTAGAGGGTTTCGACTACTTTTGGGATGAAATCTGTACTACCAAAAAAATCTGGGAACAACGTCGTCTTGAGGTTTTCTGTCTGGCTTTGTTGGGTATCTTAGTGTTCTCGTTAGATGAGAGGTGTATCAATACTCGTCTACAATCAGTGGTGATAGCTTTATTCAAGAAAAAAGATGAGGTCACCATTGTACCAATGATCTTAACAGAAATATATAAGGCTTTAACTGAAGTAAAAGGAGGGGTACGATTTTTTGAGGGGAGTAATCTGATATTGCAGTTGTGGATGATGGAGCACTTGCATACTCCTTCTTTGATTAGAGCAGATGTGATCGACCATTGTCTGAATGATCGAATGCAAGCCATGCAAGAAAGAATGCGTTTTGACAAATTTTCTTTTCCTATTGGAGTCAATTCTTGGATCGAATTTCTCGAATCAAGAACTCCGAACAATATTCTTTGGTGCTATATGTGGTTTCGTCCTAAGAAAATCTTGATTGGATCTCAAATGAAACTCTTTCTAGTTTTGATAGGACTTAACTTCACTAGGCCTTACAGTCCAAGAAGGGTGATGCGTCAGTTGGGTAGGATGCAAGACGTCCCCCCAATAATGGACCTTCTAAAGGATATAGAGTACTTTAAAGACCAAGCCGTGGGAGAAAGCAAATATGAGCAATTCTGGAATAACACGATAAAGCTAGGTGTTGATACTCTCGAGGAAAATCCAGGATGCACTCAAAACTATGAAATCTGGCTACAATCTCTGCCCCGTGGCATTAGTAGACCCTTACCAGCCCAACTTAGAGGGCGAATACGGGAAGCAATCATGGAAGAGGATGATGAGCAGGAAGATCCAGGTGCCAAGGTGGAGTTTTTGAGAGTTCAGTTGTCACGTTTGATCACAACTGTAGATGGGTGTCAGAGAAACCTTTGCGGGTGTACTCTCCAAGAGGCGGGGATACGGGCGAGAAATTTGTTCCCGGGTATCAAAATGTCGTTGCAGGATATGTTGCAAAGTCTGAGGGGAAAAGTGGGAACTTCACATATGGGTTCATCTCAGTCGGGGACGTCACGCAGAGCACCAGTTTGAAAGAACATGTCTTATATTTATGTAGTTTTGAGTCTTTTATGTTTCTGTCATTGTAGGGTGGTGTCTGTGTTAAGTCGGAGTCAAGTTATTTTTTTTATGTTCGGGTCTTTATTGCACGCATGTCGTTAGGGGTTTAGAATGTTGTTTTGTATTTGTTGTTTAGTTTTAAAGTGGTCCCAGATTCGTTGTATGTTTTGCTGTCTTTCATCGAAATGTTAGGATGTTACGTCTTTCTTTTGTTTACTTGTTTTCGTTTCTCGTGAAAAAAAAAACCTTCAATTGTGTGATGTTTATGCATAAGCGGCCCTAACTACGCAAGATCTGATTCATGTACAACATGATACGTAGGCAACCTACTTTTGGGTCCGATCTAATCATTTTGTTTCGTTGTTTTTCATTATTTTTCCTCTTTTAAAAAAAAAACAAAAGTCATAAAGAATAATAAAATAAAGGTAGATAACGAGAGAAGTGGAATGAATAGAGATGGATACGGAAAAAAAAGAGTGTAGATAAAAATCGGGATGATGTTGAAATGACCTCGCTACCCTAAAAAACTGGTAGAAATGAACATGAATTTAGTACAATTTTACCAATGTGATTCCCATGCTTGTTGTGTGCCCTAATCCTAACGGATGTCGTCTTTGATGAGCATGTTCTTTCAGATAAAAGTGGTAGGTTTGCAGCACTCTGGCTAGTCACCCATACTTTACTGGATCCAAAGCAAAGCTCGCCATGGCTAGCAGGGAGATTGAAAATTCGCTCATTGACCCGGATCTGGATCACAGGGAAGAGAGTTCAGAACACAATGAGGAGGTAGTAAGGCTCAGACAATAATTGATAGATTTGCACCGGGCATGGGCCAGCGGAATGCCTCCTCCTCCGCTCTCTGAAGGTCTTGGGAATATCTCTAATTGCCCACCGCTCTCTCAGGCGTAATTCTCTGCTCCTACTGAGTCACCTGAGCACGCGCCAGGATTCACTCCACGACATTATTATCCTGGCAGTTCTGGTGTGCCCTTGGCAGCTCCCCAATCAAGACCCGCTGCTCAGCCGGCGCCACCGATCACACCGGTATTTGTGGCTCCACCACCACCTGAAGCTCCCGCATATGCTGTGTGTCCGACAATGGGGCTTCCTCGGTCTGCCAGTGAGCCAGTATTAAAGGTTCCAGATAGTCAGTATTATGCCCCGGAGCCGACTTTGAGAATGAATGAACCTTATGGGTACACTCAGCCACCTGCATTTCCATTTGATTTAGAGAAACCTATCGCAACAGAGGAACAGGAAGTCATAGAGCGGAAGTTGAAAAGTTTAGAATAGGCCATGAGAAATTTGCAGGGAATTGGAGGTTATAAGAGTGTTTCTTATAAAGATCTGTGCATGTTCCCAGACATCAACCTTCCCCTCGGTTTTAAAATGCCTAAGTTCGAGAAGTATGCAGGACACGGTGATCTCGTTGCCCACTTGAGACGCTATTGCAACCAGTTGAGGGCTGCAGGAGGAAGGAAAGAGCTGCTCATGGCTTTTTTTTGTGAGAGTCTTTCTGATCTGGCTTCAGAATGGTTTATTGATCAAGATATCGACAAGTGGAACAACTGGGATGACTTAGCTTCTGAGTTTCTGCAACATTTTCAGTATAACATCGACCTGATTCCGGACGAAAAATCTTTGGTCAACATGAAGAAGAAAAGCACTGAAGGTTTTAGGGAATACGCGATAAGGTGGCGTGAACAGGCCGCCAGGGTAAAGCCTCCGATGAAAGAAAGTAAGTTGGTAGAGGTTTTCATTCAGGCACAGGATGAGACTTATTTTCAACATTTACTCCCGACAATGGGAAAGTCTTTTATTGAAGTCCTCAAAATGGGGAACATGATAGAGGACAGAATCAAGACCGGATGAATAGTGAGTTTTGCCGCATTGAAAGCCACCACACAAGTGATTCAAGGTGGATCTGGCGCATTCGGAGGTAAAAAGAAGAAAGAGGATGTGGCGACTATCATAGCTGGAACCCATTCCTATCCTAAAAGACCACCTCACCCCTATCCCCAATCCCAAGCCCAAGTCTACGCCTAAGCTCCATATATTCCTCCCCACCATTACTACCCTCCATAAAACCCTTTATATTCTATTCCACCACCCTCGTACCCAGTATATAGCGCACAGCCATATGCCCAAACTCCTTCTTACCCGCAGTGGCACGCGCAAGCTCCATAAAATCGCCCATTCGCTCCACCGAATTACCAAAACCCCTCCAGACCTGGTTTTCAACCTAGGCCCAAGTATAAGAAAGAGAAGGAGGTCAAAAATCAATTCACACCTCTTGGGGAGTCATATGCTAGCTTGTTTGATAGGTTGAGAAAATTGAAGGTCTTAAGCCCAATTCAAGGAAGGCTTTCAAATCCACCGCCGAGGAATCTCGATTATTCTTTAAGGTGTGCGTACTGTTCTGACATGCCAGGCCATGATATCGAGAAATGCTGGCATTTGAAGAGAGCTGTCCAAGATTTGATTGACACAAATCAAATGTTGGTCCAGGCCCCGAAGGGTCCAAACATTAACCAGAATCCGCTGTCAACCCATGCTGAAGCCAATATGTTAGAATTGATATATGAGGGGAAAGAGTCTTTAAGGTGTTATAAGCCTATTATCAAGATACAGACCCTTGAGGAGAAATCGGTGAATGTAGCAGAGTCTTTGAAAGCAATGTCATTTAGCCAGGAAGGAATGAGAGAATATAGAGCCCAAGAAAGCACAAAAAAAACCCTGATCACAGTACAAGGCGCCAGAAGGTATGATGATTTAAGTCAGGATAAACCTAAGTTAACAGTGGTGGGAGCTCTGAGTCAGCCCATCTTGTCGGTGAAAGAAGCACTGGCAGAACTTATTGTCCTCAAACCGGTGACCCAACCTCCGATAGTTGATACGAAAAGGGTTCCCTGGAATTATGGGCGGACTGTGATGACCTATCACGGGAAAAAAGTAGTGGAAGATGTAGATGAGGTAAGGAGTTTGACTAGGTCAGGAAGATGCTTCGTGCCTGAAAGCTTAAGAAAGTCCAAGCCAACGGTGAGTGGACCGTCATCTATTAAAAATTCTATCACCGAAGAAGAAGCCGAAGAATTTTTGAAAAAGATGAAATTGCCAGAGTATTCAATATTATACCAGTTGAAGAAAACCCCTGCTCAAATTTCCCTTTTATCTTTGTTGTTGCACTCCAAGGAGCATCGTGATGTTTTATTAAAGGTATTAAATGAAGCATATGTTCCTAGGGAGATTACAATCAACCAACTTGAGAAAATGGTTGGAAAAATCTTTGAGGTCAATCGGATCAACTTTTCTGATGATGAATTGCCTGTTGAAGGTACAGGGCATAACCGGGGCCTTTACATTATAGTGAAGTGCGAAGAGTTCTACGTCACTCATGTTATGATTGACGGAGGTTCAGGTGCAAATATCTGCCCTATTTCTACTTTGCAAAAGTTGAATATTGGTGCTAAGAGGATCAGGCCCAACAATGTATATGTTAGGGCTTTCGATGGTGCAAAATCAAACTCCATTGGCGAAATAGAACTAATATTGGGCATAGGGCCTGTCGAGTTCGCCATAGAGTTTCAAGTATTGAATATAGACTCCTCTTACAATCTGTTGTTGGGAAGGCCGTGGATCCACAAGGCCAAGGCGTTTGCATCTACACTGCACCAAATGATTAAGTTTGAGCATGACAGGCAAGAAGTGGTTATTCACGGTGAAGGAGATTTGTCCGCCGGCGAAGATTCTCCTTTGTCTCTTATTGAAGAAAATAACGTAGAGGAGACATTCGTCTATCAAATTTTTGATACAGTGCCAGTGAATCGTATCCTTGAATGGCAGGTTATACCGGTACCGCAATTGTCTTCCGCTTCTATCATGATGGTGAGTGAACTTTAGAAATATGGATTTGAGCCAGGAAAGGGTTTAAGAGCGTCTGCACGGTATAGTTTGTCCCATATGTCCAAGTGAGAACGTGGGCACATTTGGTCTGGGATTTGAGCCTACGGCTGAAGATCTGAAGAAAGCCAAGGGAAGAAAAAAGGAAACATTGTCACTCCCTCGCCCAATGCCACTACTCAGTGAATCATTTGTTAAGAGTGGTGTCACGAAGCATGTGAAATTTGAAGTTGAATTGGTTGATGACTTCCAGAACCTTTTTATTGAAGTTGATATGGTCGAAGCAGGAGACGGTACCAGTATGGCAGACGTGCAACCCATAGGTCCAGCTGTCCGGCTCAATAATTGGGAAGTCACTCCTCTCCCCATCAGGAGGGAGTTTTGGTAGTTTATTTTGTTTTTCTTTCTATTTATCCGAATTATTTTTTTTAATGAATGTGCTAGGTCAAAATGTGACATATAAAACTGAATGAAAAAAATATATTTTTTATATAATATTTGAATCGAATAAAAAGCTTACGTATGCATGCCTTTGTCAGTAATAATTTAGTAGCCGTTTGACCATGAGTATTTTTTCACTTTTTTTCGAAAAATTATTTCGATTTGAAGAAAAAAGTGAAAAACACAGTGATTGACCATGAAAATTTCAAATACAATTTGAAATTATATTTTGGAAAACTGAAAACAAGAAAAATTTGTTCTCACTTTTTTCACTCTTACTTTTCTCACAAAATTTCTAAAATAATTCTAATTTATATTCATGATCAAACACAATTTCAATTCCAGCTTCAACTCCAACTCCAACTCCAAAAATTATATTTTCATGACCAAACAGGACTTAATTGCAGCAAATTTGGGAACTTGTTGAAGGATTTCTGCATTTATGAGTTCAACAAAACAAGATCAAATGGCCTCCAACGCAAAAGACACAGCCTTTTCCCTTTGACCCATAAAGAAAGCAAAAAAAAACATGGAAAAAAAGCAACAAAAGATGTCAAATACGACATAGTACTAGTAGGTATGGATAAACACAACTCACTATGTCACAATTTATAGCTAGCAATAATTAAAATTTTGATTAAAAATATTTCAGTCAACATAAAAATTTGTCTGGTTTTTATGTTTGTTTATGTTATGTTGGCATCTATGTTTAAACCCTTCTATCTTTTTATTTAATGAAATGCAATATCCCTTTTGTTTCGTGTCTAATATATTTTGTTTTTCTTTTTTTTACATAGTTCTCTTTATGCTGATTCTAATGACATGACATGCATGCGGAATTTTCAGCCTGATCTTAAAATCCAAACTAATCAAGATGTAATGAAGCAGGATGGGGAATATGATGAAGAAGAAGCACTAGAAGAAATAAGAAAATATTTGGAACAGTTTGAAGACAAACCGAATCCTAATTTGAATGAGACTGAACCAATAAATCTAGGGGATCAAGAAGATGTTAGGGAAACTAAAATCAGTGTACATGCTTTGCCACAGATAAAAGATAGAATGATTCAAGCATTAATTGATTATAAAGATGTTTCTGCATGGTCTTATGATGATATGCCTGGTTTGAGCACTGAATTAGTGGCTCACAAATTGCCAACTGATCTCGCGTTCCCTCCTGTCAAACAGAAGTTGAGGAAGTTTAAAACTGATGTAAGTATTAAAATCAAAGAGGAAATCATGAAACAACTTGAAGACCAAGTAATTCGAGTAGCTCGCTATCCCATGTGGTTATCCAATGTTGTTCCCATACCAAAGAAAGATGGCAAAATTCGAGTGTGTGTTGATTACCGTGATTTGAACAGAGCCAGTCCGAAAGATGATTTTCCACTGCCCAATATCCATATTTTGTTAGACAACTGTGCTAAACACGAGGTTGCCTCTTTTATGGATTGTTATGCTGGATATCACCAGATCATTATGAATGATGAAGACGCGGAGAAGACATCTTTTATAACACCATGGGGAACTTATTGTTATCGAGTGATGTCGTTCGGTTTGAAGAATGCTGGAGCAACATACATGAGAGCCATGACCACTATATTTCATGATATGATGCATAAGGAGATTGAGGTCTACGTGGATGATGTGATTATTAAGTCAAAAAGTCAGGCCGACCATGTAAACGATTTAAGAAAGTTCTTTGAAAGGCTTCGCAGGTATAATCTCAAACTCAACCCAGCAAAACGTGTATTTGGAGTTCCATCTGGAAAGATGTTGGGGTTTGTAGTCAGCCGTCGGGGAATTGAATTGGATCCCTCAAAAATCAAAGCCATTCAGGATTTGCCCTCGCCCAAGAATCGAACGGAGGTGATGAGTTTACTTGGTAGACTGAACTATATTAGTAGGTTTATTGCTCAACTCACAACCACTTGTGAGCCCATATTCAAGTTGCTAAAAAAGAGTGTTGCGGTAAAATAGACTGAAGAATGTCAGGAAGTGTTCGATCGAATCATAAGATATTTGTCAAATCCGCCCATGCTGGTACCCTCGGAGCCTGGTAGGCCTTTGATCTTATATTTATCAGTCATGGACAATTCTTTCGGTTGTGTCCTGGGTCAACATGATGTCACAGGCAAAAAGGAGCAGGCTATTTATTATCTTAGCAAGAAGTTCACCGCATATGAGGCCAGGTATACTCTTCTTGAAAGGACGTGTTGTGCCTTAACTTGGGTAGCACAAAAGTTGAAGCATTATCTCTCATCCTATACTACTTATCTCATCTCCCACATGGATCATTTGAAGTATATCTTTCAGAAGCCTATGCCGACAGGTCGATTGGCGAAGTGGAAAATATTGCTTACCGAGTTCGACATTGTATATGTGACTCGAACCGCCATGAAAGCCCAAGCCTTGGCAGATCATCTTACTGAGAATCCCATCGATGAAGAGTACGAGCCATTAAGGACATATTTTCTTGACGAAGAAGTGTCGTGTGTCGATGAAGTCGTTATAGATGCTGATCCAGGTTGGAAGTTGTTCTTCGATGGAGCTGTCAATATGAAAGGAGTCGAAATAGGTACGGTTCTTATCTCTGAATCAGGACAATATTTCCCGGTAACAGCATAACTTCGATTCTACTGTACTAACAATATGGCAGAGTATGAAGCCTGCATTCTTGGTTTGAGGTTAGCTGTTGATATGGGAGTCCAAGAATTATTGGTGTTGGGAGATTCGGATTTTCTCGTCCATCAAATTCAAGGCGATTGGGAGACGCGAGATTTGAAGCTCATCCCGTATCGACAATGCTTGCAGGAGCTATGTCAACGTTTTGTGTTAGTAAAATTTAGGCATATTCCAAGGATTCATAATGAAATTGCTGATGCTTTAGCCACTCTGTCTTCAATGCTCCAACATCCTGATAAAGCCTACATCGACCAGTGCTTATACAGAGTCGTGATCAGCATGCTTACTGTAATGCGGTTGAAGAAGAGCTCGATGGAGAACCCTGGTTCTTGGATATCAAGCGGTACATTCAGTCAGGAGAATACCCAGCATATGCCACCAACGATCAAAAGAGGACTATTAGGCATTTGGCTTGTGGATTTTTCTTAAGTGGGGGAATCTTATATAAGAGAACCCCAGATCTGGGACTTTTGAGGTGTGTAGATGCAAGAGAAGCCTCGACAATCATGGTTGAAATACACTCTGGAGTATGCGGGTCGCATATGAATGGTCATGTCTTGTCAAAGAAGATTCTTCGAGCAGGTTATTACTGGCTTACTATGGAGAGGGATTCTATTCAATTTGTTCGAAAGTGTCATCAATGTCAGGTGCACGGCGATCTAATACGTTCTCCTCCTATTGAGTTACATGCAATGGCCACTCCATGGCCGTTCGTGGCTTGGGGAATGGATGTGATTGGACCGATTGAGCCGAAGGCATCAAATAGACATAGATTCATTTTGGTAGCCATTGACTACTTCACAAAGTGGGTAGAAGCAGTAACTTTCAAGTCAGTGAAAAAGAAGGTTGTGGTGGATTTTGTTCATGCCAATATCATTTGTAGATTTGGAATTCCTAAGATGATCATTACAGACAATGCTGCCAATCTCAATAGTCATTTGATGCAAGAAGTATGTCAACAGTTTAAGATCGCACATCGAAATTCTTCTCCATATCGCCCAAAGGCCAATGGTGTTGTAGAAGCCGCCAATAAGAATATAAAAAAGATACTGCGAAAAATGGTACAAGGGTCTAGACAGTGGCATGAAAAGTTGTCGTTTGCATTACTAGGGTATCGTACCATTTTCGCACTTCAACAGGGGCAACTCCATATTTATTGGTGTATGGGACAGAAGCAGTCATCCCTGCGGAAGTTAAAATTCCCTCTCTTTGAGTCATTGTACAAGCAGAGATTGATGATGACGAATGGGTCAAAACCCGACTGGAACATTTGAGTTTGATTGAGGAAAAAAGGCTAACGTCTGTATGTCATGGCCAGTTGTATCAGAGGAGGATGGCTCGAGCGTATAACAAAAAGGTTCATCCCAGGAATTTTGAAGTTGGTCAGTTGGTATTGAGACGTATCCTTCCTCACCAGGTTGAAGCGAAAGGCAAGTTCTCCCCTAACTGGCAAGGTCCTTTCGTTGTGAGAAAAATGTTGCCCAATGGAGCCTTATATTTGACAGATATTGAAGGTAAAATGGCAGAAATGGCTATCAATGCTGATGCGGTCAAAAGATATTATGTATGATATTTGATCCTTTGTTGATTTTATTGCATGTTTAGTACTTGAATTTTTTGAAGATTGATATGATGAAGGCATTTTATTCTTTTATCCAAACATTGTGTCATCCTTTGTTTACCCGTTTGAGCTTCGTTTTATTTTTCTTTCATATCCCTCTTTTGGAATCAAAATAGAGTCAAAGATAAATGTCAAGAAAATAAGAATAAAAGAAAGAGTTCGGAAATAAAAGAAAAAAAATCAAATCAAAACAAAGAACAAGCTGATGGAACTACGTGCGACCTTATTCTCCTCTCTCGGGAGTGAGATACGTAGGCTGCCCTATTTCGGGCTCGGTCCAACCAAACAAAGATCTAAGATTCACCCAGTCAACAAAAATTGGGGCATGATTTAACATGTTGTTTGAGTCGATTCCAAAAGTTGTAAGTCCCACCCCCACTTAAAGTGTCGTTTGAACCCCTTGCCATCCTTTTCTAACCTTATCCAAAAGCCAAGTTACAACCAAAAAAATTCCTTCAGATCAATTTTTGATAATGTTAAGGCTAAGCATGCAATGGATATGATGATACATTGTGAGGTACCACTTGTCTCCCTCAGCATAAAAAATCAGGAGAGAAATAAAAATGAGAGAGTCTTATTGGTGAAAACCCTTACAGGAACCATAAGGCGATGGTAAGTGGAGAGAAATACAAAAATGAGAGAGTCTTATTAGTGAAGACGCCCGTGGGAATCATAAGGCAGTGGTGAGTTGAGAGAAAATGAAAATGAGAGAGTCTTATTGGTGAAAACCTTTGCAGGCACCATAAGCCGATGGTGAGTTGAGAGAAATACAAAAATGAGAGAGTCTTATTGGTGAAAACCCTTGCAGGCACCATAAGGCGATGGTGAGTGGAGAGAAATAAAAATGAGAGAGTCTTATTGGTGAAAACCCTCACGGGCACCGTAAGGCGATGGAGAGTTCAACAGAAAAGTGAAAAGTGAAAAGAAAGAGATTTGTTGGCAAAAGTCATTTAAGATGTCGACAATCGAATGTGATGAATGAGTCCAATGGATTTGAAGAAGCGGCTCAGTGGCAAATCCACGAGCTCAACGACAAATGGGGAGTTTGGATAGGAAAATCAGGCAGCTCAATCCAAAATGCATGTCATACTCATTGGAGTTGGTTGTCGTATTCAGATAAGTTTTCTTTTTGAATATGGGACATTGCACTTTTCTTTCATTTACATATTCATTTTTTTTTGTCTTTTTTATGTCATTTATCAAAATAAGAGTCACCATCATTTCTTTATATTTTAAGTCAAGTCTGTGTCAAAACAAGCGAGAAAGGATTTCAAAATTTAATACCAGTCTTTCCAATTATATGAGGAAAAGCCAAAGAACAGCACAGGAAAGAAATATGATCGTAATTCAACACGAAGCAAAGGAAGTCTATCAACCGACAGACTATTGGATCCGTGGAAGCATTCAGATTTGGGAAAAGAGTGCACCTCAGGGGCATGGTAAAATGGAAACCCATTGTTTGAGTCAGAACTCATTTCCCTCAATCTGGATTCGGGGCAATGATGCGGCAAGATAGGGCAGGTGTCAGCGATTTGGAAGAAAGATAAAAGGAACGAATGCTGGGGCAGATACCTGAGAAGCCAAGAGTTGCAAGCCACTACTAAGTTTTTAACTGACAAATTTTCTTTGTTGAAATAGGGGCAAATTCGCTTCACTTTATGCTCAGGACCCTCCTAAAAAATGAGATTTTACTTTCTGTACAGGACCCTCCTGAAAAATGGGATTTTACTTTATGCTCAGGACCCTCCTGAAAAATGGGATTTTACTTTATGCTCAGGACCCTCCTGAAAAATGGAATTTTACTTTATGTTCAAGACCCTCCTGCAAAATGGGATTTTACTTTATTTTCAGGACCCTACTGAAAAATGGGATTTTACTTTCTGTTCAGGACCCTCCTGAAAAATGGGACTTTACTTTCTGTTCAGGACCCTCCTGAAAAATGGGATTTTACTTTCTGTTCAGGACCCTCCTGAAAAATGGGATTTTACTTTCTGCTCAGGACCCTTCTGAAGAATGGGATTTTACTTTCTGTTCAGGACCCTCCTGAAAAATGGGATTTTACTTTCTGATCAGGACCCTCCTGAAAAATGGGATTTTACTTTTTGCTCAGGACCCTCCTGAAAAATGGGATTTTACTTTATGCTCAGGCCCCTCCTGAAAAATGGGATTTTACTTTATGCTCAGGCCCCTCCTGAAAAATGGGATTTTACTTTCTGTTCAGGACCCTCCTAAAAAATGGGATTTTACTTTATGTTCAGGACCCTCCTGAAAAATGGGATTTTACTTTATGTTCAGTACCCTCCTGAAAAATGGGATTTTACTTTCTGTTCAGGACCCTCCTGAAAAATGGAATTTTACTTTATGCTCAGGACCCTCCTGAAAAATGGGATTTTACTTTATGTTCAGGACCCTCCTGCAAAATGGGATTTTACTTTATTTTCAGGACCCTCCTGAAAAATGGAATTTTACTTTCTGTTCAGGACCCTCCTGAAAATGGGACTTTACTTTTTGTTCAGGACCCTCCTGAAAAATGGGATTTTACTTTATGTTCAAGACCCTCCTGAAAAATGGTAATTTACTTTCAATTCAGGACCCTCCTGAAAAATGGGACTTTACTTGTTGTTCAGGACCCTCCTGGAAAATGGGACAACGCTTTCAAAAATGAAATACTACTTTTTTATAATTCTTGTTGGGAATAATTTTCGTTCTAGTTTTAATTTTGGGTTTCAGGAGCCCGCCTGAAGAACAGGGTGATGAAATAGCAAGTCAGGAGCCCGCCTGGATAACAGAGTGAAGAAATGAAAAGTCAAGCAACAAAGTGATGAAATAGCGAGTCAGGAGCCCGCCTGGAGAATAGGGTGAAGAAATGAAAAGTCATGCAACAAAGCGAAGTAATTGAAAGCCAAGCAATAAGTCGAAAGAATTTGCAAGTCAGGAGTCCGCCTGAAGAATAGGGTGATAAAAGTCGAGTCAAGAGCCAACAGAAGCTGTATAGATAGGATTTTTGTAATTTCATTTATGTTTTAACTTGTAATTTTCATTTTTGATGTAATAACAGAGCCGCGGACCGGAAACTCGATGGAACCTCACTCGACTCTTCAACTCGGTATAGTTCACCTCTTCCAATCCTTTGAAAAACTCGTGACTTGATTCTCTCATAACTTGGGTAGGAAGGATGTCTTAAGTCAAGACCCGGTTGTCCTTCTCCCTTCTGTTTCTTTCTTTGAACAATGGTCAGATCAAAAATTTGGTCTCGTTGTCTACTTCTTTGCCTGAAAACACTTCGTGTTTACATTCAAAGGGGGCATGATGTAGACACCTAATTTTGTCCCTCTCGAAGACCCAAGTTACACATTTTTATCCCTGTCTTACCATGTGCCCTCACCCGTATGATTATATCCCATAAAAATACAAAAAATAACAAACCCACTAACAAACCTAATCCCCAATTATTCTTTTGTAAACAAATTAACCACTCCTCCTATCAATTTTGGACAACACATCACTACCCCATGCCCCATACCCTACCCCACCTACCCTACCTCAATACTCACCCACGTGACCCCACTCGCACTTACTGACCTCAGAATTTCATTCTTCACCAACATATATACAATCACCGATATACACAACAAAAGGGGGAAGTACATAGGATCACTCATCTTCAATCCTACAAAAATGTCCTATCCAAATTCATCACCGGAAAAAGCTTCACCGGAATACGTGCAATAGTAGCCTCCAACGATGCCGAAGTCCGGTGAACTCAACAACCATCCATCTCTCTCCCTCTCTCTACCATCTTTCTCTCTCCAAAACTGGAAAAAAAAGCGGTGTCGCCTCCCCATCGGCGACAACAGCGCCGACGCCAGCGCCGCTCCTGCTCTCGTCCTCCTCTTCCTCCGATCAAATGCCGACCAGCCAGGGATGGCGCCGCCTCAAAAGGCCAGCACAGGATGCTCCTTCAGCCGCCGCTCAGATCCGGCCTCCTCCGTCATCTAGCGCCTTCTCCAGCGACCATCACAACCGACCCGATCTCTCTCCGGCGATGGTAGCAGTCACCGGTATGACCTGAACTCTCTCCGGCGATTGCAGTTCTCCGGCAAATCAACTTGAACCAGACCCACAATTGCAGAAATCATTTGAGTTGGGTTGTTCTTAAAAACTAGGAAACTGATTGTTGGCACTCAACTGATCGTGAAGTTGCCCTCATGATTTTCATGGATTACCTTTCGCATGTGATGGCATCGATGTTTGACTTATGCGGAATTCTTACCCTATTTTTTCTGTGGGATTGTCATGTCGCACTATACCTGGCATAACGAGACCATCAAGTTTTTTTATCATCAAATCGTTTATTGATCTGGATCTGTTCAGAAACTGGTGGTTGTTTTATTAATTTCTTCATACTTGTAAGGCCATAATGGAGAGAATTTACATGCTCGGCACTCGGAGTGCCCATTCATAGGCTTGGACAGGCTGTTGATTCATTTTCGATTTGGAGAGTCGAGATTTCATTGGTGTTTATCGAGGTTCTTGGAGAAGCTCTTATTTCTCTTATTAAAATCAATCGAAAGCTCTTGAGGTCCATCTCTTTACTCCCATACTTTCTTATTTATTTTATTTTGTTGAAATAGCTATGATTATGTGTTAGGTGATTGTAATTGTTTGATGTTGTTGATGTTATGATCACGTGCTTGGTGATGTGACTCCGGTGGTATGATGAAAGAATTTGATTAGTTTTAATGGTGCGATTGATTAAAAGGAATTTTGGGGGCCGGGATCGAAAATTGATAATCGAATAAGTTGAAGGTTGTTTGTTTTGATTCATTACTGAATATTGTCGAATTGGATAGTATCATGATAGATCGAGTGGGTAGGCAATCGTAGGTTCGGGTAGGCGAAATTTAGGAATAAGTGTTTCGTTGGATGTTGGAATGTGCGTGTGAATGTTTCTTTCTAGTTTATCGTATTTAATTCAAATGTATTTATTTAGCCGGGGAATGCCCCGAGATCACTTGTATTTATTCACCGAGGAATGCCCCGACGTATCATGTTGGCAAAAAATGATCGTGATGAAGGCGCGCGGCATCGGGTAAGGCATTGGAGCTTAATCTAGAATTAGTTTAGACTAGGATTTATATTTTCGTATTTTTCTATTTTTGGACTGTATAATTGGACTGGACTTTACATTTTTGGATTGTTTTATTTTGTTTGATTATTTTTGCGTGCTTTTTGTGTGGTTTATACATTTCGTAATGCCAAAATAGTTGATACACTCTACCAAGCGACCGTGGTTGAACCACGGGATCAAGGGGTTCCTAACACCTTCCCCTCGGTCAACAGAATTCCTTAGCCGGAGTCTCTGTTCGCAAACCAGTTTAAAGAGTCAAATGGTTTTGAAAAGGATTTTCCAATGGTGACTTGGCACACCAGATTATGCCAAGTGGCGACTCTGAATAAAAAATATAAATAATCCTTTTCCGAAATAAATTTTCATTTCTTTTCACTTAAATAATAAAACCCTTTCGCACTTAAACATAAATTTTCTTTTTGGAGGTCGAAAAAGGAGTGTGACAAAATAGATTTTCAACTTCATGGAGAAAATTTTAAAATTCTCAAATGCATCACTTTTATTTTTCATTAAGTAAACATATGTTAACTTAGAAAAATCATCAATGAAAGTGATAAAATATCTATTTTCTCCACGAGTTAAAATTTCACTAAGTTCACAAATATCACTATGAACTAATTCTAATAAATCAGTTTTTCTTTCAACATGAAAGTGAGGCCTTTTTGTGATTTTAGCTTTACGACAAGCTTCACATTTTTCAAAATTCTTTTTGATCATTGGAACTAATCCTAAACTACTCATGATTCCTACATAACGTTCATTTATATGACACAAACGAGCATGCCAAAAATTAGTAGAAGAAAGCATGTAAACAAAAGTAGATGTTTTATTCATCTCAACACTCAATTTGAACATACCATCCATCACATGCATACCCTTTTCCCACAAAAATATTATTTTTCACAATTATATATTGGTCGGATTCAATAATCTGTTTGGAGCCTGCCTTATTAAGAAGCCCTAAAATCGAAAAAAGCCCATGGTTGAGTGAGCATAGAGCTTTGCCCTTTTCTTTCCTTTTGAAGCTAGACATCAAGTTTTTTCTCATTGAAGGAGTATAAAGTACATCTTTTAAGATTAATACTCTTCCAGAAGTAAATCTCAATTCGACATCTCCCACTCCAAGTATTTTAGTTGTGGGTGAATCTCCAAGCATGATGGTTTTGGGCTCCTCAAAATTTTTATAATTTTTAAAACAGTCTTTGTCATAACAGACATGACGATTTGCACCAGAGTCAGCCCACCATCCATCAACATTCTCCACCATATATATGTTTGTTATCATCACCACAAATAGTTCTTCGGTAACGTTTGCCTGAGGTGTAGGCCCACATTTTCGAGACCTGCAAAATCGAGCAATATGTCCACTCTTGCCACAGACAAAACATGATCTTTTTTGTTGTACATGTTAATTTTTTGTTTGGTTGTTTCCACCATAATTATTCTTGGGATGTTTACCATTATTTTCTTGAATATTTTCTTCTTAGGCTTCAAAGTGATATTTTTGTTATTTACAGGGGTAGCATTATATGAAGATAAATTTACTTTCGGTGTGATTTTATTTTTTTCTGTTTGCATAAGTGCATCTTGGCCCCTAGCCGCATATTTTTTCGCTCCCTCCTCCTTATTGTCATATTTACTCTGCAAGGCTTTCCAAATTTTCTTTGCACTAGAGTAAGTTCTATCATAATAATCATAAAATTATTAGATAGACAATTAAATAAAAAATAACGACACTCGTAGGAGTCACTGTTGTATTTTTCAACTTTCTCTTCAAGAGAGATAAGTTCGTCGTCAGTCATGGAAGAGTTATCTACTTTATTTGAGTTCTTCTCAGTTAACACACAAGAAACATTGAGAAGACTTAAATAGAAAAACAGTTTATCCTTCCACCTCTTGAAGTGAGTACCATTGAACCAGAATGGCTTGTTGAGATCTCCCATCTTGACATCTGCAGAATTTTCAGTTGTTGCCATTAAATTTTCTTAAAATTATTGGTGAAATTACAATAAATTACAATAATATTACAACTGATTACAAATGAAATAAGAAAAAATATTATTTTCTTCTTCTACGACTGAGGCGCGGATATCTCGCTCTCTTTAAGGAGATTCAAGCCCACTACGGCAATTGTTTCTCCGGTCCAGCAGTAAAACTCCTTGACTTGTCCCCTCCAGGATACAACAGCTTACTCATAATAACTCAATACTCTTGACAAGAATTGAATTCAAAGCTCCACAAAATAACCACCTCCCTTCAACTAATAAACTCTTTTTTATATAAATTTTGGACTTGCAATTTTTCTTACTTCTCACTTTTACCCGTGCATATGGTCTTCTTATATAGAAGAACATGCACTTAAGAAATATCAACTGTAGCACAACCGTTGTGCTGATGAGGAAAGGATAAACAATGATTTCCACTTTAAAAGAAACATTAATAATTGTTATATTAAAAAATGCACCACCAATTAATTTAGCAGCTTTGATTTAATTTGTACTCAATGAAGAAAAATATTAGAAGATAATATAGGTTTTTTGAATATATTAGCTCTCTGCCTACTAGACCCTCTTATGTTTTCGTTTTGTTTTTTTATAGAATTTTTTTGTTCTGTCGATAATATGGGAGGATTCTGATGATGACGTCCCTAAGCTGACGTCTAACATAAAATATTTTAATGTCCAAAGACCGCTGGTCTTTTTGTTAGATATCAATGGGATTCTACTGACGTCCTTTGGATGATGTCGGCAATAAAATATTCCCTCAATAATTGATGTCGTTATAAAGTTTCTAAAATTATCTCTTTTAAAGTTGCTTTAATATTTATTTTTTAATTATTAAGTAAGATTCAGTAAGAATAAATTGAGAATGATGTTATCAAATAGTTATCAAATAAGAAAATGTGATATTCTTTTTTAAACGGACTAAAAAAAAATAATAACACATAAAACGAGACGAAGAGAAAAAAAAATTATTTATTTATTTTCTTGTGGTATATGCAAAATTACACATTAGCACACCAATTGTGAGTAACTATCTATATTACTACTTTACTTTACTACAATAATAGAAAGAGTTGGATTTTCAACATGTTTGTTTCTTGGCAATTATAAAAAAGCTGGGCCGTTTTAGACTTTTCAATTATTCAATATCATCGTGTATATATATCAAATAATGTTTTGATAAAAACACATGAATAGATTTTAAAAAAATAAATTAGAAAAAAAAGAATGTCACATAAAATAAAAATATTATGTTGGTCTATATATATTTTTGAGAAGTTAGTGTTGGTTTAAGAAAAAGTAAAGCAACACATGCTAATTCATCAACGTGGCTACTCAATTTAAAAGTTGGACACCTCAAAATCTAAAATTTGAAATAACTCAACACGTTTTACTCTCTAATTGTGGGGTGCAAGTGCTTAAACTCTCGTAAATAACACATACAATAATGAGGACGATCAAAAGTTAAAGCGTAATAATAAGTATTTCTTAATTTTAAATTAGAAGTTTAAATTCGAGTTTTGAATATGAAATTACTTTTAATAGGGAGTATTGTACTTAATTGTAACTTTAAGACGAGTATTTCCATATAATATAATACAAATTTTTCAACCCTTTTTTAATGCTTTTGGAGATTATGTGTAGTTTATTGTTGGGACATCAGATCCATACGAAGATAATTTGAAACCATGAAAATACTCGAGCAAAGACTATACTCTTCATTTAATTAGTAATACTTCCCTTAGTTGACTTAAACCATTATTAACAATACTAGATAGTAATGGTCCGTGTTATTTGTGATTTACAAACTGATCAATAAGCTTAGGTCCTTGATCCTTCTTTGACAAGTACTCACAAGTTTTAATCTGCTCATTCCTATCAAAGAAACGCTTGACGCCCTTTATCATACGTTTGGATCAAAACTTTTCTCGAAACATTTTCGTTCTTAATAGAATAACTTATCCTATAAACCTCATTAGTCATAGCACCACGCAAATAGTGAATTTGTCAAAAGAAAGGGATGAAGGATTAGAAAATAGAAAGTTGAAGTAAATTGCTACAGAAACTGCAAAGAAGAAGAAGAGAAAGCTGAAATGTTTTTTTAATTTCCTAACAGAACTATTCAACGGCTTTCTTAGTCTTCACCGCCATCACAGAACAACAACAAATAGAAAAACTTCATCTCAGAATTTATCAAAATCAAAAGTCTTGTCATCAAAGTATTCAAATTCTAACACAAAATTTTAAGAAAATGATAGAATTTATCAAAATCAGAATTACCAAGTATTCAAATTTTAACACAAAAAATTTCAATAAAGTGACATAATTTTCCAGTTTCGTCATCAAGTATCCAAATTCTAAAATAAAATTTCAAGAAAATGATAAAATCTATCAACATCAAAATCACCAAGTATCCAAATTTTAATACAAATATTTCAAGGAAGCGACATAATTTCTAATCGTGTCACCAAGTATCCAAACTCTAACACAAGCATATCAAGAAAGTAATAAAATTTATCAAAATCACAAAGTATCCAAATTCTAAACAAATATATCTCAACAAAGTGCTAGACTTCATCAAAATTTGAAAGTCTTATCACCAATTATCCAAAATTTTAACACAAAAATTTCAAGAAAGTGGTGACATTTTTCAGTGTTGTCATATAAAGCATTCAAATTCTAACACGAAAATTTCAAGAAAGTGATAAACTTCATCAAAATCAGAAAGTCTTATCATCAAGTATCTAAATTCTAACACACAAAAAATCAAAAAATAATAAATTTCATCAAAATCAGAAAGTCTTACCACCAAATATCTAAATTTTAACATAAAAATTTTCAAAAAATTAAAGTGATAAATTTTATCAACACCAATGATTAAATACAACCAGATTTTGTCTGTAACTACAGTCTATACCTTATTACCTTATATAGTTGCATTTCACAATAGAAATAAAGTTTTTCGAAGTCTTCTTTTTATGTTATGTTTTGCTTTCTATTTTTCATCTAATAAGTAGTTATTTTTATAATTAATAATACTTCCGAATAGCTATTTTTATTTTTATACTTTATACATTGAGGGGGAGCCTTGGAGTAACTGGCAAAGTTTTTGCCATGTAACTAGAAGGTCACGGGTCCAAGACTTGGAAATAGGCTCTGGCAGAAATGCAAGGTAAGACTGCTTACAATACATCCTCGTGGTGGAGTCCTGTGCATAGCGGGAGCTTTTGAGCTGCTTTTTTTTTATATATACTTTATTAGACCATTTATGAAAAAGAATATTTTATACAAGTACATACTTTCGTCAATTAAAAGAATTTCTAGGATATATAGCGTTTTGGTAATAAAGTTTCCTATGCACAAAGCTTTTCATTTTGTATAAAGAAAACGTACAAAGTTAAGTAGTTTTTCATTGAAGATATGTATATAATATTAAGAACTACTTAACTTTGTACTCATTTCTCTCTCTAATAATGTTTGGGTACTCATTCCCAGTTCATTCTTATTGAAGTTGTTAAGCGGCAATTTCAAGCTACTCATACCTGTCATTAAAGGAACTTAAACAAAGGCTAGGGAAAAATGTGCTAAATATCATGTCAATCTTACACTACTACTGGAACTTGTGGGGCTTGTTTCAAATCTTATTTATGATGCTCTAATTTAAACAGTACTGGGTCACCACTAACCATATGACAAAGCAAACAGAAGATAAAACTACCTAATATCCATCTTCTCCATCTTTTTCTTAAAAGAAAAAAAAAAAAGAAAAAAAATTTAAAGGCAACACCAATGGTTGTGAGTCATTGGCGTCGGGGTTAGGCTTGACCCCTACCATGTCCATTAATCCAAAAGGTTACAGAGCAGGAGGGGGACATGGACCAAAGCTATATATACATAGCTTTATATATAGCTATAAAGCTATACAGAAGTCTTCCAGAGGAAGTGAGAAAAGATTTAGCTATATATACACATCCTTTCACACAAGTAAGGAAAGATCGACCTAACAAAAAAGTTGCCCCTCGTATCGTCTCCTCATGGAAGGGAGTTGCCATTTATCTAGTTGAAGTAGACCTTAAACTTCACTAGTTAATAACATGGGACTTTTTCCGTCATCTCAAGGCCTCGAACAAGGAGACCCTCTCTGAACAACCTCAATGAAGTAGAGGGCTTTATACCTTTTACCTTGAGTAAGAGAAGACCTCAAATCGTGGGCGGAGCCACCTTAAGCGAAGGGTGGCCAGATGAACACCCTTCGTCGAGTAATTATGTAGTCTTTTAAGGTTTAAATGTTAGCTATTATGAGTAAATATTTAATTTTGCACACCCTTAACATAACTGGAAAGGAATTTTGCACATCTTTTGCTAAATTCTTGGCTCCGCCACTGCCTCAAATCAACCATCTAGCCTAGGTCAATGGCATAGTCATTTTCCACGGTGGTAAATCAAGTACAGTCAAAATGATCATGAAGCAGATTAGAAATTATGAAAAGGTTCTGGGCAAATGGTAACATAAAGACGAGCTTCTTTCTTACTAGCTCCGAGACATAGCCCAATAGGATTTAAAGGTTAAGGAACAAAGCCGAAGATAACATCAAATGGATTATCAACTCTGGAAATTCTAATTTCTGGTGGGACCCTTGGTCTAACTTGGGACCTTTGGCAAATGTTTGTCATACTTTTGAAGGAAATAATATGGCCAAGAGCTTTGTGATGGACTTCATCGTTAATGGCACCTGGGATCAATTTTTCCTCAACAAATTGCTTTGGGAATTTCTATGATCGACATTGGCTCAACCGAACAACAAGATGAAACAATTTGTAATGGTCACTAAAAAAGTCTACTTTGCATTTCTTGTTGGACGCTGTTTCTAAGGCTTGAACCCGTGACCTCCTGGTCCCACCCATGACAGCAACTTTACCGGTTACTCCAAGGCTCCCCTTCAATTTGTAATGGTCACTACACCAACAAATTTGCTTGGCGCCTTACCAGGCGCTCCAAGAATAAAGACTTTTTCATGAACAAGTTGTGGCAAGAAGCTGTTCCATTCAAAATAACTTTTTATCTTGGAGCCTGCGCCGACGCTGACACCCTTCTAATGATACAAAAAATTTAGATTCCGAAGACAAACTATATTAGTAATTGTGAATGAAGCAGGTCACCTGTACAAGATTCAATACTACATACATTTACAAAACGAGAAAGAGCCAACCATTTACGAAATAAATTGGAGGTCCTCTGGGCATCAGGAGAATTTTTCAAGCAGTAGTGGGAGATGAAATCTGAAAATGCAATTCATAAGATGTTGCTTCAGATAGCTCCAGTTATGATATGTTGGGAAACCTAGAAGGAAATGGACAACTTGCAAAATTTGTTTACCAGAAGAAGACATACCACAACAAAATGAAGTGTCATATCATTTGGAATACCCAAGCTGCTATCCAAATTAACTTTCTGACTTATGGCATCACTGGAAATTTGCCAACAATATGCAGCATGATTGAAAAACTCAAGCCTAAAGTTGATTAGTGTATGTCATTATTAACGAGGAATTTGATGAACTTGGTGTATGTCTGCATTTTAATATATCAAACCCTTAACATTTTTGAACATTTTTTTACTGTTGTCAATAGTGCATGAGCTGGACGTTACAGAGCTTGAGATATTCAACAGCACAAGGCTTTGTTAACAGAACACAAGTTGTTAGAATTCTCCTCTATGTAATTATCCAAGGAGGAAAAAGTAAACATTAAGTGTTTGACCTTCGAAGGTCTTGCATGCTCAAACCTACAAACCGAAATGTTTAGATTCATGAACTAGTTACATACACCATTGACCAGTAACGATAGAGCAGATAAACACACTCAATTTCAAAATGTAGCAATGTAACTTATTGATCTAGTAGGCGTCTACTGATTGATTCAATCTCTTGTAGAGCTGCATTCTTCCGCTGCTCATGTTCCTCCTTCATTGTTTTAGCTGCCTCAACCTGGGTACCAAGTTTTTCTACCTCAGCTTGTGCACTCGCAAGGTCTGCTTTATGTTTTTCTTTGTCGCTTTTCAAACTTCTCTACATCATGTTCAATATTAGCAACCACTTGTTTCTTTCTACGAATCTCTTCCTCAATTTCCCTCCCTCCAGAGGTTCCATTTTCTCCTTATCCTTTTTTGAGAATTGAGTTCTCCTCCAATATGTTCGATTTGCTCTTGAAGATCATCAACAAGAAGAACAACCTCTTCATATTTTCTCTCCAATTCAGATAAAGACAACATATCTCCTTTTCTCTCTTCAGTATGCAAATCGTATTTTTTAGAAATCAAATCCTTCACATCTCTGTAGAAGCGATCATAATCAGCCCCGAGACAATTCAACACGGTGAAAGCACCAACAGCAAAAGTAAACCATGTTATCCACGTTAGTAGTCGTCTTTGAAGTGAGATTAAACACCAACAAAGACTTGATATTGCTGATCATTTTCTTCGATTGTTCGTTCATTTGGTGATAACATTTAGTTACTGGTTGTTTTAGTGCCTGATCCAGTCTTGATAAAGGATTAAGGTTTAGTTTTCTTTCTCTTTGTTCTTCCTCTTCATCGCAAAGAACTTCCAATGGCCTATCAATAGTTGATCCCAATGGTGGGAGAACTTGTTCCGGAGCAATTGTGGTCGTTGGAGTATTTCCATTTGACACCTTTGATGGCACAGGAGGTGAGAGAACTGCCGGAGCAATTGTGGGAGCTGTCACATTAACTACTTTACTTCAGATATTGAAACAGACAAACAAATAGGTCGGAAGATCAACGTGCATTTGAAGAAAAACTTACTGTAGTGTTCCAAACAGATAAAAAATAACAACTAGACAGTTTTGTTGTCTTCAAGAAATCGAAAACTCCATTGAACTTCTAGAATTGAACTGTAAAGAACAAACACAATCTTGTAACCAGCGAACGGAGATGAAATAATATCTAAAAAAGGCTCAGGACAAACAAAAAGGCCTACCACAACAATATTTTCTTATTTGGGGCAATAGATGTAAAAAGGGGCAACCCGATTTACTAAAGCTTCCGCTATGTGTAGAGTTCGGGGAAGGCCGACCACAAGAGTTTATTATGAGCAGTCTTACCCAAAGTTGCTAATCTTTTCCTTTATCTCTGGAGATAACCAGACAATTCATGTTATTACCAATTTACATAGCTTATGCAAAGTTCCTGTCATGTGACTGGGAGGTCATCGGTTCAAGCCTTGGAAACCGCCTCTTGCAATGCAAGGTATGACTGCGTACAATAGATCCTTGTGGTAGAGCCCTTCCCTGGACCCTGTGCATAGCGGGAGATTTAGTACACCCGGCTGCCCTTTTTTTAATGCAACATAGCCACTCCACTAACACTTAATGACTTTAGATTAGTATCAAAGAGACTTATCTAAACAAGGAAAGATGTATGTATTTGTAGGCAAACTTACTGCAAATCAAACAACATTTCTTGAAAGTACTACTTCTCTTATTATAACCTTTGGCTGTTGAAGATGAGCTTGACCTTGTTGCTACCATGTTTCTACTTTTTTTTCTTTTAATTTCTTTCTTTCTATTGTGTTTCAGTAATCTGTGAATTGATCACAAAATAGGAATATTTTCTTTTGACTTGTCATATCACTATCTTTTGCCTTATTCGTTTCTATTATCCTTTTTAATTTTTGTACTTGATCACATGCATGAGAAGGATGCTAAATTGCTAATAAAAACTCTACACTATTTTTGAAGAATGATATATAAAGCACCAAATGTATGTTATAATTTCTTTATGCATGCTTCTAAAACTTTCTCTGGTCAAATTACACTTTACAACATTAGAAAAGCAGGTCAAAATTGTGGACAAATTAAAATCGACCTTGATTTTCTTTGGTATAGGAATACAAATTTTCATTACATATGCATGCTTCATTTTCACCCCTCCCCCAACTTTGATTAAAAAATCAAACTCCCCCCTCAACATTGAACAATAATCATATTCCCCTCTTTATTCCGTGCAATGTCCATTTTGTCCTTATAATTTTTATTCTATAATTATGTAATATCTTTTTATATTATATGTAATGAATATTTTTTTAACATGGATATTTGTAGCATTTTATTTAAGTTTATTAACTTTATACGCAAATTAATACTTTTTATAAATTTATCACAAAATTCAATGTTATTTTTAAGATCGTTATTTTAGTATTATATGTATTAAAGAGTCGTTTGGTGTGAGGTATAATTATAATAATTTAGAGATAAAGTTCATGTTTATTTATCGTGCGTTTAATTAGATGCATTAGGTAGTCTCAAAAGTATTTTTCGCACCATTTATACCACAATGATGAGATAAGTGATCACACATACATGTTAGTACAACTTATTTTATAATAACTAATTCCGGAATAACTTATTTCCAAACAACCCACCCCTAAGTGTGTATATATACATATGTATATATGTACATGCATGTGCGTATATTTTCGTATTTTATCACTCTCTTACTAAATTCGTTTCGTATTACTTAACCTTTTATTGATATAACACAATCCTTAAGAAAATTTTACTTAGAGGTATATTTTGTTAAATTAACCTTATTAATGATAATTTGAAACTTTAAATTTGTCTATACTGTTACTTTATATAGTTATTTAACACTAAAGGGTAGAAAAAAACATAATACAATTCTCTTGATTCCACAAATTGAGCAGATTAATGAAAACATTTATTTATAGTATGAGGATCAAGTGATAAGAAAGGATATTATCTATTATCTATATCAGTAAATAAGTTGTGATTGTCATTAATAGAGTATTACATATTTTATAATTTATATAAATAAATATAATCTTTAAAATTTCACCTTATTTTTATTCGAGAAAAACATCTAGTATCCCCGAACTATGATCAAATTTGCTACAACACACGTCAACTTCACGGGGTCCTATTACCCCTTAAACTAAATTTTAGCGTATTTTTGTCAATCTTTTTAGCTAACGTGATACCTTTTATCAATCATTTTAGATGGCGTGACACCTTTGATGTGGGCTCCATTTTATGTAATAAAGGTGTCACATTAGCACAAAAAAACGCTAAATTTGAGTTCAGGGGATAATAGGACCCCTGTGAAGTTGGAGTGTGTCGTAATAACTTTGACCATAGTTCGGGGTGGTACTAGAGGCTTATCTCTTTCATTTATTGTTTGTATTTTCTGCATTGAAATATGTTTATAAAATTAGTATTACTCATTATTTTTACTTGTAAAATAAATATTATAGTTTTGATTATTATTAATAAAACTAATTTTCTTATTATGCTAATTTACTTCATAAAGATCATCATTAGCTTATATATTTCTTACTTTTTTTTCCTAGAAGATAATGTTTATGTTTTTATGAAAATTTTGTTATATGAATAATGTTTATGTTTTTATGAAAAATTTGTTATATGATTTTTTAAAAAAAAATGAAAATATGATGATTTTAAAGAAGTTAAAAAAAAGAATAAACAAATTGATGATAAAGGGTAAAATAGAAATTTTAAAAAGTCAATTAGGATAAGGGGGGTATGATTATTATTCAAAGTTGAGGGAAAGTTTGATTTTTAAGACAAAGTTGGGAAGGGAAAATGATTTTGACCCATTTACGGTATAATAAAATTGTATTCAGCTGTGCAGGACCTCATGTAACTTGATGCAAAATTGTTGCATAAACAAATCAGTAAACATGTAATAATTCTTGGCATTATACCTATTGTGTAATGCAATAAATAAAGAACTTGCTCTTTTTCCTCTCTTTATTCTTGCAAGTCCTCATTCCCTCTTTTACTTTCTTTTCTCATGTGAAAAACAAAAGTTTCTTATTGATTAGGTAGAAAACTTTTTTCTTTTTTATATTAAATTATTTTGTAGTGAGCTTAATTTTTTTAAAAAAAATGGTCTTGCACACATGAAAAATAGGCTTGCATAAATTAAATATGCCCTTTAACTTGGCCTCAGATCAAATCTATGATTTTCAACTTTGTGTGTGCACAAGTGGACACTTAAACTTGTATAAAGTTGAACATCTAGACATTGCCTTATATGGCATTCTACGTAGCCAATTCTTGTCCTACATGGCATCCTACGTGTATTATGTCACATAGGACGTGTGTATCTAGTTGTTTACCTTTGTACAAGTTTAAGTGCCTACTTATGCACACCGTACACAAAGTTGGAGGTCATAGATATGATTTGATGTCAAGTTGAAGGGCATGTTTATGTATTATGCCTTCGCATAAACCTACTCATACTACAAACCATTACTTATAATATACATGTAGTGATGGTGTTAATTGTTAGGATCGAAATAATTAGGTGTCATGCAGAAGCTAGTAAAGCAAACCTCGAAAGACGCCAAATAAGAAGACAAACGAGAAATACACCAAAAGAGACAGTAATTTAATGTGGTTCGGTCAATCGACCTACATCCACAAAAGGAGATAAGCAATCCACTATATAAAAGAGAATACAAACTGTCAAGAGAGGCAACCTCACACAATTCACTCAGAATAAAAGAGGCTCACACAAGTGATCCCACAACACTTGTGTACCATTACTTATGATACATGTAGTGATGGTGTTAATTGTTAGGATCGAAATAATTAGGTGTCATGCAGAAGCTAGTAAAGCAAACCTCGAAAGACGCCAACTAAGAAGACAAACGAGAAATACACCAAAAAAGACACAATAATTTAACGTGGTTCGGTCAATCGACCTACATCCCACAAAAGGAGATGAGTAATCCACTATATAAAAGAGAGTACAAACTGTCAAGAGAGACAACCTCACACAATTCACTCAGAATAAAAGAGTCCCGCAACTCTTGTGTCTCACAAAGTCTTCCCCCAAATGAAACTCTCAAACCCCTAGGACTACATTGTGGATGCTATAAAACTAGAAGAAAGAAGCCTCTATTTATAGCGTTTATAACCTTTCATACAAGAATAAGGATTAGCCAAATATGAAGAATATATTTTTCTTTTCTTAAAAGGGAACTAATTATGCTACTAAAGTAAAACCCAATTATGGTAAGAAAGTCAGGACAAACACAAACATTAATTGCTATTAATGGTGGTGGTGATAATTGGGAGGGTGGCAGCGCAAGTTAAATAAGGCTTTTAGTCGCAATAGCCACGAAATAAGGTTTTAGTGGCGGCCATAGAAGTTGCCACAAATAATACATTTAGCGGCGACCATTAAAAGTAGCAAAAAATTACACTTGGACCCGTTTGGCGTTGAAAATTTTAGTTTTTTCTGAACTTTTTTTATTTTATTTGAAAATCAGTGTTCGCCCTGAAAATTTCTAATACAACTTAATGTTCTATTTGAAATTTGAAAACAGCCAAAATCCTATTTTCACTCCTTAATTTTAAAAAAGAAGATCCTAAATTTTTCATTTTAGTGCATATGATGATGGTTTTCGCCATAGTGTTAATGTTGTTTGGCATTTAGTACGAATACAGCAGCCTATCAAATTACTTTTTTTAATACTTAAAAGAGGCTTTAGTGACTATCTCTATTTGCCAAAAAGTAAATATTCTTTAAAAGGAAAAATTTCCTATTCCTATCTATTGATAAGAAAATCATCTACTTGATCTTACAAAAAGAAATCGCAACCAAATGTCGCCACTGATCGTTTTTGTGGCGGCTGTAGTTGCTAACTCAATCTGTAGTGGTCACCATCTTGAATTTATTTTGTGAATCTTGATTTTGTTCAACTTTAGTGGCCACTGAATGTGTAAGAGGTTTATTAGACTTAGTGTATCTCCTTGGAGTACACCTGTCTTGTTTGTGAAGAAAAATGATAATTTCATGCGTATGTTTATTAATTATAGGCAGTTGAACAAAGTGATGATTAAGAACAAGTATTCTCTTCCTTGCATTGATGATCTATTTGATCAGCTTTCAAGGTGCTTTGGTGTTTTTCAATATTGATTTGAGATTTGGGTATCATCAGTTATAGATTAGAGCTTCTAATATTCCAGAGACAACTTGTTAGACTCGATACGATCGTTACTTTAGCAACGACCCTCAAAAATTGTCACAAACAACATTCAGTTATGGACGCACTAGCAACAACGCATGGTCTCTATAAAAAGGACAAATTCAAATAGTGAATTAATATAAACTATAAATTATTATAATAAATAAATGTAATGATTTTTTAATCGTCATATAATATGACATTCTAGTTTAGTATAAGCGGCTCCCATCGGCAAATATTGAAAGAAAAGATCATATTAAAATTACTTTTTGAATTTGTTTCTCTAACTGATCATTCAAGTATTCGGAGGATTCAATTAAAGCTATTTTTGAATTATTTTTCTGTTCTATAAAATCATACAACTATAATTTTATATTTAAATAAAAAAAATATTTTTCATTCTCAATAGATTTTTTAATTGGCATTGTAAACACCTAATTTTGTACCTCCCGAAGTCTAATTTTATTCATTTTTAGTTCACCTTACCATGTGTTCAACCCCATGTAATTATATCCCACAAAAATACAAAAATAAATAAAAAAAATACCTCTAACTAATTTATCTTATCCTAACAACCTACCCAATCAAAAGTTTCCACCTACCCTAACTACCCATGTGATTCCCCCCTCCTTTTTCTTGTCGACAAAGAAAGAATATATGGAGGACCCACCAAAATTCCCACATGATAACAAATCCATGTCCATTATAAAAGAAAAATTCTAAGAGGAAAAAGGGTTCATTCTTTGATCATCATCTTCTCCATAATAACAAGAATCACCAAATAATCTTCCTCACAAGAACAAGAACAACAACGAAAAAAAAAAGTAACCGGTGAACAGTAACCGGTGAACAGTGATCGGTGAACAGTGACTGGTGAACAGTGATCGGTGAACAGAACCGGTGAACAGTGATGGCATGAAAAGTGACGGTGAACCGGTCATTATTTGTCGAGTTGGATTGTTGGTGTTAAGGTTCGGCTCAAGGTTTCCGGGTGCGGACTCTCTTTATTCGAATAACATTGAGTTTGAAAGCTTCAAATTTAAGGTCCAATTCTTTCTTCTCTTTTATTTAATTCTTATGTGATTGTGATTGCGTGTGATTCGATACCGTAGTTTGTTTGTTGATGTGAAATGTTGGTGACATTTGGGTATGTGATGTGCTAAGCATGATTGATGAATTTTTGTTATTCTCGATTGGTGGATTGTGTATCGAAATGGGTTAATCACGTGGTTAAAAATGAATTAAGGTGGGGATTAAAAATGAAGGAAAATGAATATTGATTAATTTTGATGTATTGATAATGTTAAACATGATAGAATTGTGATATGTTGAACTTGGTAGGCAAACATAGGCCGGTTAGGCAAATTTAGGAATAACGATTTATTGGAGTGTTTGAATATGTGCGTGAATGGTACTTTCTACTTTATTGCACGAAAAGTTTAAATTGTACTCATTTGGCCGGGGAATGCCCCGAAGGATTTGTATTGATTTATCCGGGGAATGCCCTGAAGTAGCATGTACGCAAAGGAGGCTCGTGATCAACACCCGGAACGTCGGGTGGAGTTTAGTTTAGGATTAGTTTAGAATAGAATAGGTTTTATATTTCAGCACCTCTTTTATTTTGGATTGTATAATTTGGACTGAACATTATTTTTGTTTGTTTTGAATTTTGTGTGATTTATTTGTTTGCTTGTTTTGTGTGTTTATGTGGTTTGTACATTTGTAATGTCAAATTAGCCGATACGCTCCACCAAGAGACCGTGGTCGAACCACGGGATCGAGGGGTGCCTAACACCTTCCCCTCGGTCAACAGAATTCCTTAGTTGGAATCTTTGTTCGTAAACCGGTTTAAAGAGTCAAATGGTTTCGAAAAGGATTTTCCAATGGTGACTTGGCACACCAGATTATGCCAAGTGGCGACTCTGATTTTGAATGTAAAAACAATCTTTTTTCAGAACCAATCTTCATTTTTTCACATTAATAAAAAACCCTTTCAAACCTTAAAATACATATCTTATTTTTGGAGTCGAAAAAGGGGCGTGACAACTCTGGCGACTCTGCTAGGGAATTTTCAGAATTCGAGCTTATTTTTGAGTCGTATCGGCTTTGTTTGGCATTACGAGTGTATAAGCATTGTTTGTGATTATTGTTTTGTTATTATTTTCACTTTTGTGCATTTTCGTGCTCTTTGTTTATAGTAGTTATCCTATGTGTTACCACTTTATATCTGTCATCATGAGTCCGTCCCCCGGCCTTCTTTCTGCAACAAGTCTCGGAGCGCACGTCGTGCGCACGAACTCAAGTTGAGTCACCTTTATTTTAGGGGGGGAGCCGTTGGATGTATGGAGTAGGTGGAAAGCAAAGTAGCGACTATCGACCATATGCTCCCCCGAACAGCCTTGTTAGTGAACCCCAACGTAGGTCAGCCTTTAGGTCATGCTTATGTGCATCATATTGAGACCTAGCGAGGCCCACTTGGTCCTTTGCAGGAGACTTACCTCTAACGCATCCCTATGTGCTAAATGTTGCATCTTTGAGGGTAATGGGGTCATTTGACGGACTGATTTAGGGAAAATATGTGTTAGAAGTAAGGTGCGTAGGCAAGAACTGTTGAAAAAAATAGAGAAAAAAAAGTGAAGTGAGTCGAAAAGAAGAAAAAAAAAGAGTGTCGTAGCTTTTAGTGTTCTTTATGGCTTTTGTTTTTCACAATTCAAAAATTCAAAAAGATTTCTTTAGTTTTTGCACTCATTCTTTCAAAAACCAAAACATCAAAAGATTTCTCACTGTATCCTTTAGCATGCATTCATAATTCAAAATTTTCAAAAAAAATAAAAAAAATAGTAGTTTTTGTAAAAGAAAATGAAAAATGGTAGAAGTTTTGTTCATTTCATATAATGAAGATACCAAAAAAGAGTTTCCTTCATAATTGTTGGTGTCAGTTTAGTTGAAATGTCTAATTAAAAAAGTTTTTATTCGTTTGTCTTTGGTTGTGTCCCTTAAGTTAGGGTCAATCTGTTAGTTAATCGTTAATTGTCCAATCTGGACGAACTACGCACCCCTGATTCTCCTCTCTCAGGAGTGAGATACGTAGGCAACCTATTTTATGTTCGGGGATCTTATTTTAAAAATTTTAAAAAGATTTTCTTCACTCTTCATTTAGAGTAGGTGTCTCATGTACATCTTTAAAAGAAAGCAAAAAAATATATTTTCCTTTAATAGGTTCAAGTTTTATTTTCGTATGAAATTTAAAATCGAAAATCCAAAAATATTTTCTTCGGTAACCATAGATTTCATGTTGTACAGGAATCTGAAAAATTCAAAAAGATTTTCTTCACTCTTCACTTAGAGTAGGTGTTTCATATACATCTCTAAAAGAAAACTACAAAAAGATTTTTCCTTAATAGTTTCAAGTTTCATTTTCCTATGAAATTCTAAATCGAAAACCCAAAAAGATTCTTCTTTGGTAATCATAGATTCCATTTTTGTATAGGGAGTTTAAACCTAAAAAATGCAAAAAGATTTTCGTCAATTCTTTTGATAATTTGTTATTTTCTTTTCTTTTTAAAGTTTCAAGAAAAAGAAAAAAAAAGAAGATTTTAATTGGCCATTTTGGCAAAACTTCACGAACTACGCACATCTGATTCTCCCCTTTCAGGGGTGAGATACGTAGGCGCCCTTCTAGGGTTCGGTGATTTTTCTTCAAGAAAAAAAGAAGAAGAGGTTTTGAAGAAAAAAAATGTTGAACTCTAACATATTTGTTACCTCTTGTTCAGTTAGTTTAAGGTGGTTGGTTTGTGGTTTCCTAGCTGGTCCTCCATATCTCACCAAATCCAAGGAAGGGTTAGTTGTGTCCAACAAGGATATAGAGAGTGACATCATGGATGAAACAAAGAGTCGGGAAATTGAGAGTTTAAAGGAAGTGAATTTGAGACTGAGACAACAAATGATGGGAATGTACCGAGCTTGGGCCAGTGGGCTGCCTCCACCTCCGTTCCCCACTTTTGACCCTGCAAATACCTTGAGTCTTCCACCAAAATCGCAAAGTCAGTTTCCTACTGTTGTTGATGCACCACAACATGCCTCAGAATCCATTCCACGTCAAATGCACCTCAATGCTTCCACCACTCTTTCTTTATCTCCTCAGTATAAGTCTACCACATTCACAGCACCACATACCGTCTGTGCTTTTGTTGCTCAACCTTCTACTAAGGCTTCCACTTTGTCTATCAATCCAACGATTGTGCTTTCCCATTCCACTAGTGACTTCACGTTCAATACTGTTGATGATCATTGGTATACTCTTAAGCCTACAGTTAAGTTAAGTGAACTGCCAAAATTTCTTACTAAGAAGCCTAGCATGCCAAAAGAGCCAGAGAAAATGGTTGGGAAAGTGAAGAGTGTAGAAAATGATATGAAAAATTCCCCTGGACTTATGGGTTATAAAGATGTTTCATATAAAAACTGGGGCATGTCTTCAAGTGTTAACTTTCCTCCCAGCTTTGAGACATCAAAATTTGGGGAGCTTGATGGACAGAAGGATTCTGTGAAACATTCGGGACGACATTGCAATCAACCAAGAGAAACTGAAGGAAAGAAGAAGGAAAACGCACCTATTGTCATGACAGGACCAAAGATGAGTTTGAGAGGTTCAACCCACCAATACTGTCAGCCTCAATACCGAGCTTACATATCAGATCCACATAACCACTTGCAACAAGGTTTCTTTCTCCGAAATCCAAGAAATCCCATTCCACTTCCTCGATATCATGTGAACAATGCACAATTGTATGCTCATCCATCTTCTTATCCACAATGGCATGCCCCTGTCCCTCAACATCGTCCTCGACCCCCACAAATTTACCAAGGGACCTCTAAATCCAAATTTCATCCGAGGCCAGAGTTCGCAAAGAGGAGGAAGGAAAAAGATAATTTCACTCCTATTGGGGAATCCTATGCCAGTTTATTCCAGAGATTGGTACAACAGGGCATGATCACTCCTCTCCTTGGGTATACTCCTGACCCGCATTCAAGAAGCTTTGATCCTAATGTGCGATGTGCATATCATTCTGATGTTCAGGGTCATAGTACTGAAGATTGTCACACTTTGAAAAGAGAAATATAAAAGATAACTCAAGATAAATTAATTGTGGTGCAAAACATTGGCCCTTCAACCATCCCACAGAGTTCTTCACCAGTACGAGGTACTGCACAATCTGTGGGAGGCAATGAGTTAAGCATGGGGATCCAGAGCTTATTTGTTGAAGGAAATATGTCTGACAGTGGTGGAAGCTCCAGTCATGTTGATATGCAAGCCAGTGGCTAAGATGTCAGGCTGAGCAATGGAAAAGTCACCCCTCTCCTTACTAGGAAGGGGTTTGGTAGTTTTTTTTGTTTTATTTTCTGTTCTCCAAATTATTTCAGGGTTGTAGTTCGGGATTTATCTTGTTTTGTCCCTTTTTCGTTTATGTTCAAACCCTTCTATCTTTCATTTTTATTAAATGGAGTGTCCCCTTTTTCTTTGTGTTTTAAATGTGTGTTGTTTGTTTTTTTTTTTTACATAGTACATTTTATGTTGACTCTAGTGATATGATATGCTAGTGAAATTTATAGCTAGATCTTAACATCCAGTTTAAGAATGAACATTGAATCAGAGGGTTAAAGTTAGAAAAAGAGAGCATCTGAGGAAATAGATAGAGTGCTGGGGCATTTGGTGATTAAGTTGAAACCTTCTTTGAAAATTAAGGCTATTATTTTGAAAATCGTGAGAATAACTTGGTCATCAATTGAAAGACATGTCTTAATTAGGTCAAACAGTGTCTACGTGATCCTATCAAGAGGAACAGGAAGAAAATTAGCTCCACGAAGTCATGAGTCCTTCAGCATGAGGAATGTACAACAAAGTGGAGTTGTATGTTGGGCAAGTGTAGAAAAGAGGTGGCACACATGCTCGAGGCAAGTTAGTATTGTAAAACATTTCATAAGTGATCTTGATCGTGCACTTCCAATTGCATGTTATGTACTTGCATTCTCAAGGATTGATATGATGAAGGCATTTCATTCTGCTATCCAAACATTGTGTCATCCTTTGTTTACCCCATTTGAACCTTAGTGTTATTTTCTTTCATACCCCTCTTTTGGAATCAAGATAGAGTAAGCAAAGTTCAAAGAATAGTGTCGAGCAAAAAGATAAAGTCAAAAGTTACAAAAAAAAAAAAAAAATGTGTCAAAAAAAAGAGAAAAAAGAGTGAAGAAAAATAGAGTCGGAAAAATCCCCCCCCCCCCCCAAAAAAAGGAAAAAAAAAGAAAAAAAAATTAGGTCAAAGCAAAAGAACAAGCTGCCAGAACTACACATGACCTGATTCTCCTCTCTCAAAGGTGAGATACGTAGGTTTCCCTACTTAGGGCTCGGTCCAACCAAATAAATAATTTAGAGTCACTTAGTCAAAAGAAACTGGGGCATGAGTTAATCCTCATTGTTTGAGTCGATTCCAAAAGTTGTAAGTCCTAACCCACTTTAAGTGTCGTTTGGTCCTCATGCCATCCTTTCTTTCCAACCCTATCCAAAATCCAAGTTACAACCAAAGAAAGACCTTCAGATCAATCTTTGAGGATGTTAAGGCTAAGTATGCAAGGGATATGATGATGCATTTGAGAACTACTTGTCTTCCTCAGCATAAGAAATCAAGAGAGAAATAGAATGAGAGAGTCTTATTGGTGAAAACCCTTACGGGCACCATAAGGCGATGGTAAGTTGAGAGAAATAAAAATGAGAGAGTCTTATTGGTGAAAATCCTCACGGGCACCATAAGGCGATAGTGAGCCGAGAGAAAATGAAAGAAGCTTGTTGGAGAAAACCCTTCAAGGCGCCACTAGCCGAATGAGGTCTTAAATGCAATTGACCTAAGAAAGAAACTCAGTTTCAAGTTCATTAATTCAACAACAATGGGTAGAAAGTTTGGATGAAAAGATCAAGCTGCTTAATCCAAAATGCATGGCATAATTATTAGTGTTGACTGCCATTTTAGATGAATTTTTCATTTCACTGTTTTAAAAGGGGATATTCATTGTCTTTTCTTTCTTCTCTTTATTTTAATTTTATCTTTCTTAAGTCAGTTATCAAAACAAAAATTGTCATTTTTTTAATTTATTTTTTTGGTTGTTTCTTGTTTTTGAGTCAAGTCCGTGTCAAAACAAGTGAGAAAAGATTTCAAAACTGGCTACCAGCTTCTTTAATTGCACAAAGCAAGAAAAAACTAGAACATGAAAGAGACATGATTGTGAGCCCCAAAAAAAAGGCATGCAGGAAGTTTTGTCAACAGAGAAGTCGGGGAACTCATGGAAATACCAAGGTTCAAAGGGTTTATTTGAGAAACACGATAAAGCAGAAATACTGTGTTTGTTTCAGAGTCACTCTTAATAAGCTGAGTTTGAGTCAATGATACAACAAGTCAATGACATATGCTAATGGTTGAAAGCAAAGCTAAATGTGACGGGGGCAAGAGCAATTGCCTCAAAAGCCAAAGCCACAAACTAGCCACCATGTTTTTAAACTCACAAGTTTTCTTTGTATGTAATAGGAATACATGTTGCATTCAGATCAAAGATTTCAGAGCCTAAACATCAAAGGTCGTAATTTCTCACCTCAACAAATGCAAGAGGCAAGGTTGCTGCACAGGTTTGGTAATCAAAACCATGGTAAAATTCATAATTCAAGATCTCTAGGAGACGTATTTCCTTGTTTTGGTAATTCAAGCAGCTTTGGTAAGGAGACGCACTTCATTGTTTTGATAATTCAAACAACATTGATAAGGAAACACACTTCCTTGATTGGGTAATTCGAATTTTGCTTCTTAGGTAACGCACTTCCTAACTTAAGTCTTGATTCCTATAAGACGTACCTTTTAGTCGAGTTATCCCCTTTGACCCCTAGAAGACGTACCTTTTAGTCGAGTCATTCCCTTTGATTCCTATAAGACGTACCTTTTAGTCGAGTCATCCCCTTTGACCCCTAGAAGACGTACCTTTTAGTCGAGTCATCCCCTTGGATTCCTATAAGACGTACCTTTTAGTCGAGTCATTCCCTTTAATTCCTATAAGACGTACCTTTTAGTCGAGTCATCCCCTTTGACCCCTAGAAGACGTACCTTTTAGTCGAGTCATTTTCTTTGATTCCTATAAGACGTACCTTTTAGTCGAGTCATCCCCTTTGATTCCTATAAGACGTACCTTTTAGTCGAGTCATCCCCTTTGATTCCTATAAGACGTACCTTTTAGTTGAGTCATTTCCTTTAATTCCTAGAAGACGTACCTTTTAGTCGAGTCATTTCCCTTTATTCCTATAAGACGTACCTTTTAGTCGAGTCATCCCCTTTGATTCCTATAAGACGTACCTTTTAGTCAAGTCATCCCCTTTGATTCCTATAAGACGTACCTTTTAGTCGAGTCATCCCCTTTGATTCCTAGAAGACGTACCTGTTAGTCGAGTCATCCCCTTTGATTCCTATAAGACGTACCTTTTAGTCGAGTCATCCCCTTTGATTCGTATAAGACGCACCTTTTTAGTCGAGTCATCCCCCTGGATTCCTATAAGACGTACCTTTTAGTCGAGTCATCCCTTTTGATTCCTATAAGACGTACCTTTTTAGTCGAGTCATCCCCCTGGATTCCTATAAGATGTACCTTTTAGTTGATTCATCCCCCTTGATTCCTAAAAGACGTACCTTTTAGTCGAGTCATTCCAATTAACTCATAGAAATTGCATTTCTTTTTTTGGGGATAATTTCCTTTTCAGTTTTGATGTGATTTCAGGAGCATGCCCGAAGCACAGGGCGAATAAATGGAAAACCAAGCAACAAGGTGAAGATATTGAAAGTTAAACAGATTGAAAAATAGCAAGTCAGGAGCCCGCCTGCAGAACAGGGTGAAGAAATTGAAAGCATAGCAACAAGTTGATGAAATAGCAAGTCAGGAGCCCGCCTACAGAACAGGGTGAAGAAATTGTAAGCATAGCAACAAGTTGATAAAAATAGCAAGTCAGGAGCTCGCCTGCAGAACAAGGTGCAGAAGTTGAAAACATGGCAACAAGTTGATGAAATAGCAAGTCAGGAACCCGCCTGGAGAACAGGGTGAATAAATTGAAAGCATAGCAACAAGTTGATGAAATAGCAAGTCAGGAGCCCGCCTGCAGAACAGGGTGAAGAAATTAAAAGCATAGCAACAAGTTGATAAAAATAGAAAGTCAGGAGCCAGCCTGCAGAACAGGGTGCAGAAGTTGAAAGCATGGCAATAAGTTGATGAAATAGCAAGTCAGGAACCCGCCTGGAGAACAGGGTGAAGAAATTGAAAGGCAAGCAACAAGTTAAAGAAATAGCAAGTCAGGAGCCCGCCTGAAGAATAGGGTGATGAAAGTCGAGTCAAGAACCAATAGAAGCTGTATAGATAGGATTTTTGTAATTTCATTTATGTTTTAACTTTTAATTTTCATTTTTTTTTATGTAATGACGGAGCCGCGGACCGGAACCTCGATGGAACCTCACTCGACTCTCCAACTCGGTATAGTCCATCTCCCTCCAAAAGTTGAGATATTTGTCACTCGATCCTCTCATAATGTGAGTAGGTGGGATGTCTTAAGTCAAGACCCGGTTGTCTTTCTTCCTTCTGTTTCTTTCTTTGAATAATGGTCGGGTCAAAATTTGGTCTCACTGTCTACTTCTTTGTCTGAAAACACTTTGTGTTTACATTCAAAGGGGGAATGATGTAGACACCTAATTTTGTACCTCCCGAAGTCTAATTTTATTCATTTTTAGTTCACCTTACCATGTGTTCAACCCCATGTAATTATATCCCACAAAAATACAAAAATAAATAAAAAAATACCTCTAACTAATTTATCTTATCCTAACAGCCTACCCAATCAAAAGCTTCCACCTACCCTAACTACCCATGTGATTCCCCCCTCCTTTTTCTTGTCCACAAAGAAAGAATATATAGGGGACCCACCAAAATTCCCACATGATAACAAATCCATGCCCATTATAAAAGAAAAATTCTAAGAGGAAAAAGGGCTCATTCTTTGATCATCATCTTCTCCATAATAATAAGAATCACCAAATAATCTTCCTCACAAGAACAAGAACAACAACGAAGAAAAAAAAAAGTAACCGGTGAACAGTAACCGGTGAATAGTGACCGGTGAACTGTGACCGGTGAACAGTACCGGTGAACAGTGACGGCGTAAAAAGTGACGGTGAACCGGTCATTATTTGTCGAGTTGGATTGTTGGTGTTAAGGTTCGGCTCAAGGTTTCCGGGTGCGGACTCTCTTTATTCGAATAACATTGAGTTTGAAAGCTTCAAATTTACGGTCCAATTCTTTCTTCTCTTTTATTTAATTCTTATGTGATTGTGATTGCGTGTGATTCGATACCGTAGTTTGTTTATTGATGTGAACTGTTGGTGACATTTGGGTGTGTGATGTGCTAAGCATGATTGATGAATTTTCGTTATTCTCGATTGGTGGATTGTGTATCGAAATGGGTTAATCACGTGGTTAAAAATGAATTAAGGTGGGGATTAAAAATGAAGGAAAATGAATATTGATTAATTTTGATGTATTGATAATGTTAAACATGATAGAATTGTGATATGTTGAACTTGGTAGGCAAACGTAGGCCGGTTAGGCAAATTTAGGAATAACGATTTATTGGAGTGTTTGAATATGTGCGTGAATGGTACTTTCTACTTTATTGCACGAAAAAGTTTAAATTGTACTCATTTGGCCGGGGAATGCCCCGAAGGATTTGTATTGATTTATCCGGGGAATGCCCTGAAGTAGCATGTACGCAAAGGAGGCTCGTGATCAAGACCCGGAACGTCGGGTGGAGTTTAGTTTAGGATTAGTTTAGAATAGAATATGTTTTATATTTCAGCACCTCTTTTATTTTGAATTGTATAATTTGGGCTGAACATTATTTTTGTTTGTTTTGAATTTTGTGTGATTTATTTATTTGCTTGTTTTGTGTGTTTATGTGGTTTGTACATTTGCAATGTCAAATTAGCCGATACGCTCCACCAAGCGACCGTGGTCGAACCACGGGATCGAGGGGTGCCTAACACCTTCCCCTCGGTCAACAGAATTCCTTAGCCAGAATCTCTGTTCGTAAACCGGTTTAAAGAGTCAAATGGTTTCGAAAAGGATTTTCCAATGGTGACTTGGCACACCAGATTATGCCAAGTGGCGACTCTGATTTTGAATGTAAAAACAATCTTTTTTCGGAACCAATCATCATTTTGTCACTTTAATAAAAAAACCCTTTCAAACCTTAAAATACATATCTTATTTTTGGAGTCGAAAAAGGGGCGTGACAGGCATGGCATGTCATCAATGGCGGATCTACATACAATTCAGGGGTTCATCCGAACCCCTTTCGTCGGAAAACTATACTATTTTTACATGATCAAAAATATTTTTATGTATATATAGTAGATTTTGAACCCCCTTCAACTAGTCCGTATATTTACTTTTGAACCCCCTCAATGAAAATTTTGGCTCCGCCACTGCATGTCATATTAATTTCTTGTTTTTCATGCATAAAGGATAAAACGTATAATAATTTTGGATGCAGAATATTAAATCTAGCCATATAAGTCTAAATCATTTTCTAATTGAGTCTTATTGTTCTAACGAGGATGATTTTTTGTTCAATTACTAATTAATTTAGGGATAATACCCACGAAAATATCTGAAGTTTAACCAAATTTCCAGTGGAGCATATTGAACTTTGCGGGGGTCCTATTATCCCCCTATACTTTTTTAATTGGAATTAATTCCCCCCAGACTTTTTTAAAGTGGAATTAATCCCCCCCTCAAAACTTATACCCAGTTTTTTTTGTGGGAAGTGTGGTACACGCGCCGTTTCTTCTCCATTCTATCAGTTTTTAACATTTTTTCACAATTACAACCATATTAAATATTCCAAATGATTCCATTGAGTTTATGAAGAAAGTTTTTTCAAATAATTGAATGGAATCTTCCATTAATTTTCCTTTGAAACTCGGAAGATTCAATTAGCGAGTTCCATTAATGGAAGATTCAATGAAACTCGCTAATTTAATGAAACTCGCTAATTGAAAACTCAATGGAAGATTCAATTTCCATTAATGGAACTCGGAAGATTCAGAAAATTCATTAATGGAACTCGAAAGATTCGGAAAATTTAATTTCATGATTCAATTTCAATTAATGGAACTCGAAAGATTCAAAAAATTCATTAATGGAACTCGGAAGATTCGAAAAATTTAATTTCATGTATGAAGCTATTCAATCTTCCGTTAATGGAACTCGGAAGATTCAATTTCCATTAATGAAACTCGGAATTAAATTAGCAAGTTTTCGAGTTTGAATCTTCCGAATCATCCATTGAGTTTCAATTAGCGAGTTTCATTAAATTATAACCATTGAGTTTCATTAAATTTCAATTCAACAATGGAGCAATCATTGTTGAAGAAAAGGAAGAAAGAAAGAAGATAGAAGAAAGAAGAATGAAAAAATAAATAAAAATATAAAACTTTAAATAATTATAAAATTAAGGGGTTGTTTGGCAAAAAAAAAAAAGAGTTTTAAAACGTTTTTAACACTGTTCACGCGCTCAATGCGCGTGAATCACACGCAGTGTGCCAAGTGGCAGATATATGCCATTAAAATACGAAAAAAAAAGTCTGGGGGTAATAGGACCCCCGCAAAGTTCAGTATGCTCAACTGGTAATCCGATCAAACTTCAAGTATTTTCGTGGGTATTATCCCATTAATTTACTAACTAAGAATTATCCTCTCCACTCATTTTTTACTTATTCACCATATTAAATAAATATTTAATTAATTTACCACTAAGAATTCATTGTTATGAGGGATAAGAGATAATATATTTCAAGATGAGGTATGAAGAAGATGAAGAAATGGAATGTTAGGAGTGGGGGGTGGGGGTGGGGGTGGGAAAGGAGAGTGACGATCTTCTTCTAATGAAGAAGATAAAGTTATGCCCTTGACTTTACATATATATATATATATATATATATATATAACAATAAAGTGGGCCCTTTTAAAAAAAAAATATTCACTCACTTTTTTTTTTGTCACGTCAGCCGTAAAGGGTGAATTTAATTCACTTGAAAGTTGTTAAGGGATAAATAAACAAAAGTTAAGTTTAAATGCTAAAGTGAATTTAGAGGACAATTCAGGAGGAAAAAGATGTTTTTTCTCTAATTTGATCTTAAAATAATTGTCGTACAGTAGATGAAAATTGAAAAGAAAGACTCGTGATTAATGCTTAAAGTTTTAAATAAAATTGTAAAAGAAATTAGAACAATTTTTTGAGTTTTTATCGTTTGTCATTTTGTTTGTTGAATTACTTATAAGGGTCCAGAAAGTAGGTGTTAGTTACTGTGTTTTCAATCAAGCAGTTAATTTTTTTTATTTTTTTAATCAAGCAGTTAATTAATAAGTCATTTTAATGACACATAGAAGGATGTTGGTTCGGTTCGATTCGGTTCGGTTCTAGCTTCTATTTAATTAAAATAACTAATATTATTATTCTTATATTTTATTTTCTTCCTCTGACTATGAACACAATTTATTTATTTTTAAGAAGGGCATGTACCATTTATAATAATCAAAAACTAGGTAACATCAAGGCAGTGATATTAGTAATATTTTATCAATCGAATTTATGAGGCGATCTGCCAACGTTATTAAGATTTTATATTAATTGGATTATCAAATTATGGGTCCACATGTTTCCATTGAATACTCTTTTGATGACTTCAACTCTATCATAGCTTAAAGCTTGTGTAAGTAGATAAAACAAAAATGGGGGTACATATGACATATATCACATATACGTTCACTCTCTTTTTGTAAATTCGGAATATAAGAATATCAGCAATAATAAATTTTCAAGAAAAATTATAAAATAAAGTTAGAATAATAAAATCTGACGTAAAAATTTAAAAAATAGATATTCATATAACGATATCGAAACAGTATTTTTCTCCCTCAATTATTTGTAATTCTTGAAATTATTAAGAAGACATTAAAAGTATTTTTTGTTCTATTATAATTGTAATTGTAATCAAGAACATTAACTAAGTTATCAGTAAATTTTGCAAATTAAGTAAGACAACACTCAATATTAATAATTAAAGAAATGTAGCCAAGTTATTAGAAGATACAATAACTAAGGAAATTTAGTTCCCACACATAGAAAACTATTTCCAAATAATGTTTCATTGCCCTAAAAACCAACAATACCAACCTTACATATTTTACTTCTTTATCAGAAATTTCTTTTTAAATTTATAAGTAAATATTATTTTTTAAAATAAACATATATAAGTACATTTTCTAGAAAAAATGGAGCCCCAATTTTTTTCGGGCTTCAAGCGATTGCTTTAGTGGACTAATGATTATTAAGATGGTCTTGGGTCATCCATGAATTTAAATATATTATTTTTTAATGCAATAAAAAAATTCAAACGGAGAAAGTATTTTCTTTATGTGTATGGACAAAATTTATTTTAAGATAAGAAAAGGGGTATGTGGAAAATCAAGTTTCTCAATATGGCTGGTAGAACTGTGCTAACCAAATCCACCCTTAGCAGCATCCCCACCCATATCATGCAATACATCAAGCTCCCCAGTATTCATGAGCACATCAATAAAATGCAAAGAGATTTTGTCTGGGATAGCTGCGCTGAGAAAAAGAAAACTCACCTCCTAAGCTGGGACACTCTCACTAGTCCTAAGGATATAGGAGGGCTAGGACTCCACAGAAGTGAAACTAGAAACAGAGCCCTCCATGCTAGCATATCCTGGCGACTCATCACACGACCCACCAGTCTTTGGGGCAGAGTTCTCACCACCAAACACTAGAATAGTGGTGCTGCTACCATAACTAGGACCTGGAAAAATGTCATGAGGGGATGGAGGGATTTCTCCAAGGGTATAAACGGGCGTGTCAACAAAGGGAATAGGGTCAATTTTCTTTTGGATAACTAGATTCCCCACTTAGGCAGTATAAGAGGAATCATCCATGGACCCTTAACCACCACTGACCTGAATACTACTATACATAGCCTCCACAACAATGGCAACTAGAACTTCAGTCGACTCTCCTTTGAGCTCCCCCAGCATTTACAAGAGATTATCCTCACCACCCTCCTCCCTCAAAACTCCTCAGAAGAGGATACTCTCACTTGGGGGCTCACTAACAATGGTCTTTTTAGTACTGGTAGCATGTACAATCTCCTTAGGGATAAGAGAGCATGCGCCAAACTCAAAGAGACTTCTCTTTGACATGGAGAGCTAACACTCCCAACAAAATCAAAACTTTCATTTGGCTTATGCTTCATAATAGGCTCCCAACCAATGCTTATCTAAGCCACATTGGCTCACCCATTTCCCCTTACTGCCACCAATGTCATGATCAAGAAGAGATCATTGATCATATTTTCTTCAAATGCCCTAATATCATTTTCTTCTGGGATAAGCTGATTCATTTGTCTACTTTCAAACCTAAGGAGTTTCTCACTACTTGTTGTGCTGCCAACTGGGAGAAGGAATGGCAGAAACTCAAAGACAAAGCCTTCAACAGCTGGCTCAATTGGGGAATTTTTCTCCCTCATTGCCTTTGGACCATTTGGCTTTGTCGAAATGACAATAACTTTAATAACAAAAATATGCTTATCTTCTCTTACTTGGCTGTTTCACTAGCTGCTGAGTATAGCATGATAACCACTACTGAAAAGGTTACCAAGACTGGAACCATCATGGTCACAGTCAGCTGGAAACCCCCTGCGAGGGGCCATATTAAGCTCAATATAGATGACTCGGCTCTCCATAACCCAGGAATGGGTGTGATTGGAGGAGTCTTTAGGAACCATGATGGGAATTGGGTACTAGGATATTACATGTACCTCCCTCTAACCACCCCTACCATGGCAGAAATGATTGCCCTAAGATATGATTTGAGCATTGCTAAAGCCAATAATTTCCACCATACTCGGGTTGAAATAGATTCTAGCGTCTTACTTCATATGTTCGAGAATGATCACCCATCCTATCATAATATTTTATTGAGTGTAGGTTACTAATGGAGGAAATGTACACAGCAGCCCCAACAAGGATCTACAGGGAGCAGAATGCAGTAGCGAACGCGCTTGCAAAGGAGGGAACTAGGAGCCGAGCACTTGCACCAAAGCTATTCTGACAAATGTCACATTTTGTAGTTACTTTTGTACAATCGGATCGTGATGGTGTACGTTTTAATCGTAGAATTAACAACTCATCTATTTTCTTACAGGACCGAAATGTGGTCCCAAACAATATTGTTTTGGCTCCTGCATCCACAAGGAGTGCTGACTATTTGCAACCTTAAGTTTTATTGAATATTCAGTTTTTAACCCCAAAAAAAAAAATGATTATGTCCAAAAACTATCTACCACCAAGACAATGAGATACTGCTATTAGGGGATATTTTACGATAATTATGCGGCGACCTTGCAATGTTATAGCAAATATTACTTACTAACAGATCAAGTAAATTTGATCTGCTTGCAGGTTACTCAATTTTTATAAAAAATTAGAAAAAAAAATTGGGTAACCTGCAATAGCAGGTCAAGTTTATCTGACAGTGTAAATATTTTGTACACTGACAATATACAAAATTTAAATTCTATTAATATTTAATTTATTCGGTGACCTAGCAATGCTATAGCAAACATTAAAAATATTAATAAGAAATAATGATTTTATATTAATGAGAGTATATAATAGACATGGCTCCACATGTTTGCATAATGGAAACTTGAACACAATCAATATAATACTCTCGTGACTTCAACTCCATCATAGCTTAAAGCTTAATTACTCCACTACTTTATTTGTTCGTTTTATTTGTCATTTTTTGGCGTAATACATTCATTAAAAAAATTGTCACACCCCTTTTTCGACTCTAAAAAAAGATATGTATTTTAAGGTTTGAAAGAGTTTTTTTATTAAAGTGACAAAATGAAGATTAGTTCCGAAAAAAGATTGTTTTTACATTCAAAATCAGAGTCGCCACTTGGCATAATCTGGTGTGCCAAGTCACCATTGGAAAATTCTTTTCGAAACCATTTGACTCTTTAAACCGGTTTACGAACAGAGATTCCGGCTAAGGAATTCTGTTGACCGAGGGGAAGGTGTTAGGCACCCCTCGATCCCGTGGTTCGACCACGGTCTCTTGGTGGAGCGTATCGGCTAATTTGACATTACAAATGTACAAACCACATAAACACACAAAACAAGCAAACAAATAAATCACACAAAATTTAAAACAAACAAAAATAATGTTCAGTCCAAATTATACAATCCAAAATAAAAGAGGTGCTGAAATATAAAACCTATTCTATTCTAAACTAATCCTAAACTCCACCCGACGTTCCGGGCCTTGATCACGAGCCTCCTTTGCATACATGCTACTTCAGGGCATTCCCCGGATAAATCAATACAAATCCTTCGGGGCATTCCCTGGCCAAATGAGTACAATTTAAACTTTTCGTGCAATAAAGTAGAAAGTACCATTCACGCACATATTCAAACACTCCAATAAATCGTTATTCCTAAATTTGTCTAACCGTCCTACGTTTGCCTACCAAGTTCAACATATCACAATTCTATCATGTTTAACATTATCAATACATCAAAATTAATCAATATTCATTTTTCTCCATTTTTAATCCCCACCTTAATTCATTTTTAACCACGTGATTAACCCATTTCAATACACAATCCACCAATCGAGAATAACGAAAATTCACCAATCATGTTTAGCACATCACACACCCAAATGTCACCAATAGTTCACATCAACAAACAAACCACGGTATCGAATCACACGCAATCACAATCACATAAGAATTAAATAAAAGAGAAGAAAGAATTGGACCTTAAATTTGAAGCTTTCAAACTCAATGTTATTTGAATAAAGAGAGTCCACACCCGGAAACCTCGAGCCGAACCTTAACACCAATAATCCAACTCGACAAATAATGACCCGTTCACCGTCACTTTTCACGTCATCACTGTTCACCGGTATTGTTCACCGGTCACTGTTCACCGGTTATTGTTCACCGGTTATTTTTTTTTTTTTTGTTGTTGTTCTTGTTCTTGTGAGGAAGATTATTTGGTGATTCTTGTTATTGTGGAGAAGATGATGATCAAAGAATGAGCCCCCATTTTCTTCTTAGAATTTTTCTTTTATAATGAGCATGGATTTGTTATGATGTGGGAATTTTGGTGGGTCCCCCATATATTCTTTCTTTGTGGACAAGAAAAAGGAGGGGGGGAATCACATGGGTAGTTAGGGTAGGTGGAAGCTTTTGATTGGGTAGGTTATTAGGATAAGATAAATTAGTTAGAGGTATTTTTTTTGTTTATTTTTGTATTTTTGTGGGATATAATTACATGGGGTTTGACACATGGTAAGGTGAACTAAAAATGAATAAAATTAGACTTCGGGAGGGACAAAATTAGGTGTCTACATCATGCCCCCTTTGAATGTAAACACGAAGTATTTTCAGACAAAGAAGTAGACAGCGAGACCAAATTTTGACCCGACCATTATTCAAAGAAAGAAACAGAAGGAAGAAAGACAATCGGGTCTTGACTTAAGACATCCTTCCTACCCAAATTATGAGAGAATCAAGTCACGGGTATTTCAAAGAATTGGAAGATAAGTGGACTATACCGAGTTGGAGAGTCGAGTGAGGTTCCATCGAGGTTTCAGTCTGTGGCTCTGTCATTACATCAAAAAATAAAAATTACAAGTTAAAACATAAATGAAATTACAAAAATCCTATCTATACAACTTCGGTTGGCTCTTGACCCGACTTTTATCACCCTATTCTTCAGGCGGGCTCCTGATTTGCAATTTCTTTCAACCTGTTGCTTGCCTTTCAATTTCTTCACCCTGTTCTCCAGGAGGGTTCCTAACTTGCTATTTAATCAACTTCTATCCATGCTTTCAACTTCTGCACCCTGTTCTGCAGGCGGGCTCCTGACTTGCTATTTTTCAATCTGTTTAACTTTCAATTTCTTCACCTTGTTGCTTGGTTTTCCATTTATTCGCCCTGTGCTTCGGGAAGGCTCCTGAAATCACATCAAAAATGAAAAGAAAATTATCCCAAATAAAGAAATGTAATTTCTATGAGTTAATTGGAATGACTCGACTAAAAGGTACGTCTTATAGGAATCCAGGGAGATGACTCGACTAAAAGGTACGTCTTATAGGAATCCAGGGGGATGACTCGACTAAAAGGTACGTCTTATAGGAATCCAAGGGGATGACTCGACTAAAAGGTACGTCTTATAGGAATCAAAGGGGATGACTCGACTAAAAGGTACGTCTTATAGGAATCAAAGGAAATGACTAAAAGGTACGTCTTCTAGGGGTCAAAGGGGATGACTCGACTAAAAGGTAAGTCTTATAGGAATCAAAGGGGATGACTCGACTAAAAGGTACGAATTATAGGAATCAAAGGGAATGACTCGACTAAAAGGTACGTCTTATAGGAATCAAAGGGGATGACTTGACTAAAAGGTATGTCTTATAGGAATCAAGGGAAATGACTCGACTAAAAGGTACGTCTTCTAGGAATCAAAGAAAATGACTCAACTAAAAGGTACGTCTTATAGGAATCAAAGGGGATGACTCGACTAAAAGGTACGTCTTATAGGAATCAAAGGGGATCACTCGACTAAAAGGTACGTCTTATAGGAATCAAAGGGAATGACTCGACTAAAAGGTACGTCTTATAGGAATCAAGGGAAATGACTCGACTAAAAGGTACGTCTTCTAGGAATCAAAGAGGATGACTCGACTAAAAGGTACGTCTTATAGGAATCAAAGGGGATGATTCGACTAAAAGGTACGTCTTATAGGAATCAAGGGAAATGACTCGACTAAAAGGTACGTCTTCTAGGAATCAAAGGAAATGACTCAACTAAAAGGTACATCTTATAGGAATCAAAGGGGATGACTCGACTAAAAGGTACGTCTTATAGGAATCAAAGAGGATGACTCGACTAAAAGGTACGTCTTATAGGAATCAAAGGAAATAACTCGACTAAAAGGTACGTCGTCTAGGGGTCAAAGGGGATGACTCGACTAAAAGGTACGTCTTATAGGAATCAAAGGGGATGACTCGACTAAAAGGTACGTCTTATAGGAATCAAAGGGGATGACTCGACTAAAAGGTATGTCTTATAGGAATCAAAGGGGATGACTCGACTAAAAGCTACGTCTTATAGGAATCAAAGGGGATGACTCGACTAAAAGGTACGTCTTATAGGAATCAAAGGAAATGACTCGACTAAAAGGTACGTCTTCTAGGGGTCTAAGGGGATGACTCGACTAAAAGGTACGTCTTATAGGAATCAAAGGGGATGACTCGACTAAAAGGTACGTCTTATAGGAATCAAAGGGGATGACTCGACTAAAAGGTACGTCTTATAGGAATCCAAGGGGATGACTCGACTAAAAGGTACGTCTTCTAGGGGTCAAAGGGAATGACTCGACTAAAAGGTACGTCTTATAGGAATCAAAGGAAATGACTCGACTAAAAGGTACGTCTTCTAGAGGTCAAAGGGGATGACTCGACTAAAAGGTACGTCTTATAGGAATCAAAGGGGATGACTCGACTAAAAGGTACGTCTTATAGGAATCAAAGGGGATGACTCGACTAAAAGGTACGTCTTCTAGGAATCAAGACTTAAGTTAGGAAGTGCATTACCTAAGAAGAAAATTCGAATTACCCAATCAAGAAAGTGTGTTTCCTTATCAATGTTGTTTGAATTATCAAAACAATGAAGTGTGTCTCCTTACCAAAGCTGCTTGAATTACCAAAACAAGGAAATGTGTCTCCTAGAGATCTTGAATTATGAATTTTACCATGGTTTTGATTACCAAACCTGTGCAGCAACCTTGCCTCTTGCATTTGTTGAGGTGAGAAATTACGGCCTTTGATGTTTAGGCTCTGAAATCCTTGATCTGAATGCAACATGTATTCCTATTACATACAAAGAAAACTTGTGAGTTTAAAAACATGGTGGCTAGTTTGTGGCTTTGGCTTTTGAGGCAATTGCTCCTGCACCCGTCACATTTAGCTTTGCTTCCAACCATTAGCATATGTCATTGACTTGCTGTATCATTTACTCAAACTCAGCATATTAAGAGTGACTCTGAAACAAACACAGTATTTCTGCTTTGTCGTGTTTCTCAAATAAACCCTTTGAACCTTGGTATTTCCATGAGTTCCCCGACTTCTCTGTTGACAAAACTTCCTGCATGCCTTTTTTGGGCTCACAATCATGTCTCTTTCATGTGCTTGCTTTTTTCTTGCTTTGTGCAATTAAAGAAGCTGGTAGCCAGTTTTGAAATCTTTTCTCACTTGTTTTTACACGGACTTGACTCAAAGACAAGAAATAAAAAAAGAATGACAATTTTTGTTTTGATAACTGACTTAAGAAAGATAAAATTAAAATAAAGAGAAGAAAGAAAAGACAATGAATGTCCCCTTTTCAAACAAAGAAACGAAAAATTCATCTAAAAATGACAGTCAACACTAATGATTATGCCATGCATTTTGGATTAAGCAGCTTGACCCTTTCATCCAAACTTTCTACCCATTGTTGTTGAGTTAATGGCCTTGAAACTGAGTCACTTTCTTAGGTCAATTGCATTTAAGACCCCATCGGCTAGTGGCGCCTTGAAGGGTTTTAGCCAACAAGCTTTTTTCATTTTCTCTCGGCTCACTATCGCCTTATGGTGCCCGTGAGGGTTTTCACCAATAAGACTCTCTCATTTTTATTTCTCTCAACTTACTATCGCCTTATGGTGCCCGTAAGGGTTTTCACCAATAAGACTCTCATTTTTATTTCTCTCTTGATTCCCTATGCTGAGGAAGACAAATAGGACCCAAATGCATCATCATATTCCTTGCATGCTCCGCCTTATCATCCTCAAAGATTGATCTGAAGGTCTTTCTTTGGTTGTAACTTGGCTTTTGGATAAGGTTAGAAAGAGAGGATGGCATGGGTCCCAAACGACACTTGAAGTGGGGTAGGACTTACAACTTTTGGAATCGACTCAAACAATGAGGATTAACTCATGCCCCAGTTTCTTTTGACTGGGTGACTCTAAATTGTTTATTTGGTTGGATTGAGCCCTAAGTAGGGCAGCCTACGTATCTCACCCTCGAGAGAGGAGAATCAGGTCATGCGTAGTTCTGGCAGCTTATTTTGCTTGATTGATTTCTGACTCTATTTTTGTTCACTCTTTTTTTCTTTCTTTTTTGACATATTTTTTCTGACTATTGTTTTGCTCGACATTTTTCTTCGAGCTTTGCTGACTATATTGATTCCAAAAGAAGTGTATGAAAGAAAATAAAACTAAAGCTCAAATGGAGTAAACAAAGGATGACACGATGTTTGGATGGCAGAACGAAATGCCTTCGTCATATCAATCTTTGAAAATGCAAGTACATATCATGCAATATGAAAGTGCACCATCAAGATCACTTATGAAATATTTTACAACACTAACTTGCCCCGAGCATGTGTGCCACCTCTTTTCTACACTTGCCCAGCATACAACTCCACTTTGTTGTACATTCCTCATGCTGAAGGACTCATGACTTCGTGGAGCTAATTTTCTTCCTGTTCCTCTTGATAGGATCACGTAGACACTGTTTGACCTAATTAAGACATGTCTTTCAATTGATGACCAAGTTATTCTCACGATTTTCAAAATAATAGCCTTAATTTTCAAAGAAGGTTTCAACTTAATCACCAAATGCCCCAGCACTCTATCTATTTCCTCAGATGCTCTCTTTTTCTAACTTTAACCCTCTGATTCAATGTTCATTCTTAAACTGGATGTTAAGATCTAGCTGTAAATTTCACTAGCATATCATATCACTAGAGTCAACATAAAATGTACTATGTTAAAAAAAAACACATATTTAAAACACAAAGAAAAAGGGGACACTCCATTTAATAAAAATGAAAGATAGAAGGGTTTGAACATAAACGACAAAGGGACAAAACAAGATAAATCCCGAACTACAACCCTGAAATAATTCGGAGAACAAAAAATAAAACAAAACAAACTATCAAACCCCTTCCTGGTAAGGAGAGGGGCGACTTCTCCATTGCTCAGCCTGACATCTTAGCCACTGGCTTGCATATCAACATGACTGGAGCTTCCACCACTGTCAGACATATTTTCTTCAACAAATAAGCTCTGGATCCCCATGCTTAACTCATTGCCTCCCACAGATTGTGCAGTACCGCGTGCTGGTGAAGAACTCTGTTGGATGGTCGAAGGGCCAATATTTTACACCACAATCAATTTATCTTGAATTATCTTTTTTATTTCTCTTTTCAAAGTGCGACAATCTTCAGTACTATGACCCTGAACATCAGAATGATATGCACATCGCACATTAGGATCAAAACTTCTTGAATGCGGGTCAGGAGTATACCCAAGGAGAGGAGTGATCATGCCCTGCTGTACCAATCTCTGGAATAAACTGGCATAGGATTCCCCAATAGGAGTGAAATTATCTTTTTCCTTCCTCCTCTTTACGAACTCTGGCCTCGGATGAAATTTGGATTTAGAGGTCCCTTGGTAAATTTGTGGGGGTCGAGGACGATATTTAGGGACAAGGGCATGCCATTGTGGATAAGAAGATGGATGAGCATACAATTGTGCATTGTTCACAGGATATCGAGGAAGTTGAATGGGATTTCTTGGATTTCGGAGAAAGAAACCTTGTTGCAAGTGGTTATGTGGATCTGATATGTAAGCTCGGTATTGAGGCTGACAGTATTGGTGGGTTGAACCTCTCAAACTCTGCTTTGGCCTTGTCATGACAATAGGTGCATTTTCCTTCTTTTTTCTTTCAGTTTCCCTTGGTTGATTGCAATGTCGTCCCGAATGTTTCACAGAATCCTTCTGTCCGTCAGGCTCCCTAAATTTTGATGTCTCGAAGCTGGGAGGAAAGTTAACACTTGAAGACATGCCCCAGTTTTTATATGAAACATCTTCATAGCCCATAAGTTCAGGGAAATTTTTCATATCATTTTCTACACTCTTCACTTTTCCAACCATTTTCTCTGGCTCTTTTGGCATGCTAGGCTTCTTAGTAAGAAATTTTGGCGGTTCACTTAATTTAACTGTAGGCTCAAGAGTATACCAATGATCATCAACAGTATTGAACGTGGAGTCACTAGTGGACTGGGAAATCATAATTGTTGGATTGATAGACAAAGTGGAAGCCTTAGTAGAAGGTTGAGCAACAAAAGCACAGACGGTATGTGGTGCTGTGAATGTGGTAGACTTATACTGAGGAGATAAAGAAAGAGTGGTGGAAGTATTGAGGTGCATTTGACGTGGAATGGATTCTGAGGCATGCTGTGGTGCATCAACAATTGTAGGAAACTGACTTTGCGATTTTGGTGGAAAACTCAAGGTATTTGCAGAGTCAAAAGTGGGGAACGGAGGTGGAGGCAGCCCACTGGCCCAAGCTCGGTACATTCCCATCATTTGTTGTCTCAGTCTCAAATTCTCTTCCTTTAAACTCTCAATTTCCCGACTCTTTGTTTCATCCATGATGTCACTCTCTATATCCTTGTTGTACACAACTAACCCTTCCTTGGATTTGGTGTGATATGGAGGACCAACCAGGAAATCACAAACCAACCACCTTAAACTAACTGAACAAGAGGTAACAAATTTGTTAGAGTTCAACATTTTTTTTTCTTCAAAACCTCTTCTTTTTTTTTCTTGAACTTTTTAAAAGAAAAGAAAATAACAAATTATCAAAAGAATTGACGAAAATCTTTTTTGCATTTTTTAGGTTTAAACTCCCTATACAAAAATGGAATCTATGATTACCAAAGAAGAATCTTTTTGAATTTTCGATTTAGAATTTCATAGGAAAATAAAACTTGAAACTATTAAAGAAAAATCTTTTTGTAGTTTTCTTTTAGAGATGTATATGAAACACCTACTCTAAGTGAAGAGTGAAGAAAATCTTTTTGAATTTTTCAGATTCCTGTACAACATGAAATCTATGGTTACCGAAGAAAATATTTTTGGATTTTCGATTTTAAATTTCATACGAAAATGAAACTTGAACCTATTAAAGGAAAATATATTTTTTTGCTTTCTTTTAAAGATGTACATGAGACACCTACTCTAAATGAAGAGTGAAGAAAATCATTTTTGAATTTTTGAAATAAGATCAACCAAAAATGAAACCTACGACTATTGAGGAAAATTATTTTTTATTATTTTTTTTATTATTTTTTTTTTATTTTTCTTTTCAAGATATGTATGAAACACCTACTCTAAATAAAGAGTGAAGAAAATCTTTTTGAATTTTTTAAATAAGATCCCCGAACCAACAATAGGCTGCCTACGTATCTCACATCCCGAAAGTGGAGAATCAGGGATGCGTAGTTCGTCCAGATTGGACAATTAACGATTAACTAACAGATTGACCTTACTTAAGGGCACAACCAAAGACAAACGAATAAAATCTTTTTGAGGTTTTTTTTTCTTTTAATTAGAGACTTCAACTAAACTGACACCATCAATTATGAAGGAAAAAAAAATCTTTTTGGTATTTTCATTACATGAAATGTACAAATTTCTACCATTTTTTGCATTTTCTTTTATAAAAACTGCTAAAAAAAATCTTTTTTTTGAAAATTTCGAATTATGAATGCATGCTAAAGGAGACAAATGAAAAATCTTTTTGATATTTTCATTTTTGAGAAATGAGTGCAAAAGGTAAAAATCTTTTCTTTTTTTTTGAATTTTTGGATTGTGAAGAACAAAAGCCATAAAGAACACTAAAAGCTACGACACTCTTTTTTTTTTTCTTCTTTTCGACTCACTTCACTTTTTTTCTCTATTTTTTTCAACAGTTCTTGCCTACGCACCTTACTTCTAACACATGTTTTCACCAAATCAGTCCGTCAAATGACCCCATTACCCTCAAAAATGCAACATTTAGCACGTAGGGATGCGTTAGAGGTGAGTCTCCTACAAAGGACCAAGTGGGCCCCGCTAGGTCTCAATATGATGCACATAAGCATGACCTAAAGGCTGACCTACGTTGTGGTTTACTAACAAGGCCGTTCGGGGGAGCATATGGTCGATAGTGGCTGCTTTGCTTTCCACCTACTCCATACATCCAACGGCTCCCCCCCTAAAATAAAGGTGACTCAACTAGAGTTCGTGCGCACGACGTGCGCTCCGAGACTTGTTGCGGAAAGAATTGACTCGGGTTATGCAAATGATGTCAGATATAAAGCGGTAACACATAGGATAAATACTGTAAACAAAGAGCACGAAAATGCACAAAAGTGAAAACACAAACAAAAATCACAAACAATGCTTATACACTCGTAATGCCAAACAAAACCTATACGACTCCAAAAAAAGCTCGAATTCTGAAATAGTCCCCAGCAGAGTCGCCAAAGCTGTCACACCCCTTTTTCGACTCCAAAAAAAGATATGTATTTTAAAGTTTGAAAGGATTTTTTTATTAAAGTGACAAAATGAAGATTGGTTCCGAAAAAAGATTGTTTTTACATTCAAAATCAGAGTCGCCACTTGGCATAATCTGGTGTGCCAAGTCACCATTGGAAAATCCTTTTCGAAACCATTTGACTCTTTAAACCGATTTACGAACAAAGATTCCGGCTAAGGAATTCTGTTGACCGAGGGGAAGGTGTTAGGCACCCCTCGATCCCGTGGTTCGACCACGGTCGCTTGGTGGAGCGTATCGGCTAATTTGACATTACAAATGTACAAACCACATAAACACACAAAACAAGCAAACAAATAAATCACACAAAATTCAAAACAAACAAAAATAATGTTCAGTCCAAATTATACAATCCAAAATAAAAGAGGTGCTGAAATATAAAACCTATTCTATTCTAAACTAATCCTAAACTAAACTCCACCCGACGTTCCGGGCCTTGATCACGAGCCTCCTTTGCGTACATGCTACTTCAGGGCATTCCCCGGATAAATCAATACAAATTTTTCGGGGCATTCCCCGGTCAAATGAGTACAATTTAAACTTTTCGTGCAATAAAGTAGAAAGTACCATTCACGCACATATTCAAACACTCCAATAAATCGTTATTCCTAAATTTGCCTAACCGGCCTACGTTTGCCTACCAAGTTCAACATATCACAATTCTATCATGTTTAACATTATCAATACATCAAAATTAATCAATATTCATTTTCCTCCATTTTTAATCCCCACCTTAATTCATTTTTAACCACGTGATTAACCCATTTCAATACACAATCCATCAATCGAGAATTACTGAAAATTCACCAATCATGCTTAGCACATCACACACCCAAATGTCACCAACAGTTCACATCAACAAACAAACCACGGTATCGAATCACACGCAATCACAATCACATAAGAATTAAATAAAAGAGAAGAAAGAATTGGACCTTAAATTTGAAGCTTTCAAACTCAATGTTATTCGAATAAAGAGAGTCCGCACCTGGAAACCTCGAGTCGAACCTTAACACCAACAATCCAACTCGACAAATAATGACCCGTTCACCGTCACTTTTCACATCGTCACTGTTCACTGGTACTGTTCACCGGTCACTGTTCACCAGTTACTGTTCACCGGTTACTTTTTTTTTTTTTTCGTTGTTGTTCTTGTTCTTGTGAGGAAGATTATTTGGTGATTCTTGTTATTGTGGAGAAGATGATGATCAAAGAATGAGCCCCCATTTTCTTCTTAGAATTTTTCTTTTATAATGAGCATGGATTTGTTATGATGTGGAAATTTTGGTGGGTCCCCCATATATTCTTTCTTTGTGGACAAGAAAAAGGAGGGGGGAATCACATGGGTAGTTAGGGTAGGTGGAAGCTTTTGATTGGGTAGGTTATTAGGATAAGATAAATTAGTTAGAGGTATTTTTTTTTGTTTATTTTTGTATTTTTGTGGGATATAATTACATGGGGTTGGACACATGGTAAGGTGAACTAAAAATGAATAAAATTAGACTTCGGGAGGGACAAAATTAGGTGTCTACAAAAATAATGAAAGTTGAGTAATTTTATCATATTATTCTTCTGTTTATTGATATTTAATAATAGGTATTGAAAAATAATTTAAAGAATTAGTAATTAATGTTAAGGGTAGAACATGAAAAAAAAAATTGTCTTTCTTGATATGTCAAAAATGACAAATAAACAGAAAAATCAAATTAAAAAAATTGTGACAAATAAATCTGAATGGAGTGAGTAGTAGATAAACAAAAACGGGGTGCACATATCTATAATCTATAATCTATAATTTATAATATATTAAAAGTGTGAAGACCCTTAAAAAAGTTTTCAAAATAAATATACTAAATTTTTTCTGCAATTAAATTCTTCCCAAATTTGTGTCCTACTTGATTTGTTTCACCCAAAAAAAAACACTCATTTTTTTGTTTTCCAACATTCAATGTTTTCGTTGGATGTTTTCTTTATTTTGATAATTTTTCCCTCAAAATATGGTAGTTTTTACTTTTAGTTTAATTTCCTGTTTGACTTGGGTTGTTTAAAAAAAAAACACCCCTTTTTTGTATTAAAATTTTCCTGCTTTAAATTCTTTCCAAACTTCTGCAGTTGAATTTTCCAACCTTCAATGTTTTCCTTGGGTGTTTTCTTTCCTTTGATAATTTTTTCCTCAATAATTTTTCCCTCAAAATATGGTAGTTTTTATTTTTAGTATTATGGTAGTTTTTATTTTTAGTATTATTTCCTGTTTGATTTGTACATTCTCTCCTTCTATATAAACGCTTGTGATTTTTCATTGTTCATAGTTGATTTATCATTGTTCATCGTTTTTCGCCTCAATACAATTTCAATAATTCTATTTTCAGGTTTTTTGCCTCAACACAATTTTAACAATTCTATTTTCAGGTTTTTGTCGTTATAGCAGCTCTCTATTTTTACATTGCTAATTTAAACACAATATATTACTTACTATGTCAACTTAATTTGCTTAATTTACTTTTGCTTAATGTGTACATTGGTCTCCCTTATATTGAGGTTATTATCTTAATGTGTCCTGTTAGTTGAATATATTATAATTTCTATTGCTCATAACTAATCTTTTTCATCTACCCACCTACCAACAAGATTCACATATTCAGGTATAATTCTCCTCATCTCATAATTTACCTCTATTATGAAATTATACGTTTTTATCGTTCGATGTATCTTGTTAATAGAATATATTAAAAAATTTATTGCTCATAACTAACCTTCTTTATTAATCCATCTGCCAACAAGATTCACATATTCAAGTATATTCTCCTCATCTTACAAACTTTCCTCTATTAGCAGGAAATTATACGTTCTTATCATTCTAACTCTCATCTTACAAACCTTCCTCTATTATGAAATTATACGTTCTTATCGGTCTAACTTTTATTTGCTTAATGATTATTACAATGGATCCTATCACCGAAGTCGTGGGTATCAACACCTTAAAGCCAAAAAATTGTATCTAGATGATCAAAGTCTTGGTCATCGAAAGCGGGCCAACAAAGCCGTTTAAGAATGGAGGTGGTTCTCGAAAAATGATGATATTAATTGACGAGGAGGTAATATTATTCTTTCATACCTCGCATGCTTTATAATTTCTCATGGGTGTCAAAGATTAGTGTTTTATTGAATATTTGGTATGTTACTATTTAAATTTTTTTAATTCTCTTTTTTTTTTTCTTCGTAAACATGCTTGTGTTCTTTTATTCATTGGATCGATTTGTATATTTAAATTTGTTGATGTTCCAAGTCATCAAAAACACAACAAGATTAAGCTGGTAAATTGATCAGACTTGTGATTTTCAATTGTTTTGAAATAATTACGAACTTGAATCATTCAATCATCTAATATATAAAATATGTAAAAAGTGGAACGTAGCTCATCTCGAGTATACCTTTGTGTCCAATTTGTCATGTGCAGTATTAATCTTATTACAATTGTGCACTCCATCATTGAAAGGTTATGCACTAGGGCAAATATCACATCACAACATAAACAAGATTGAGTTCAACCATGAAGCAGCAAACAAAAGAGAGAGTATATAACAAATACAAGGTACAAGTTGTAAAACATAAAGTACAAGCTACTCTAGCATACCACTACCGCCATTGCTACCAAGTTCCAATAAGACCCTTGATTAGAATCCTTAGTCATATTTAATCAAGACCATATAACTAACAAAACTCAGCTCATAATTAAGGTAAGTGAAAATTTTCAACTTTTCCACTGTGAACAATATTTAATATTTTAATATTTTCCCTATATAAAAAATCTTTGTTTAATTTAGGAAAGAAATCATAATATTTAATATTTTTAAATCAATTAAAATTTTACCTTAAATAGGAAATTTAAAATATATTATAAAAAATATTATGAGAATTAATAATTAAGAAATCTCATAATTCTATTTAACTAATTTTTTGCACACAATTTATTTAGGTTTTTACATAGACTCCTAGAATATATGAAAAGGAAAATTAGAAAAAAAAATCCCAAAATATATGAAAGGGAACATTAATAGCTAGGCGAATGTAATTTAACTTAATGTAATATTTTTAAATAAAAATATTTGAATTCTAACGTGTATAGTAAAGGAGGAAAAATATTACCTTAAACAATTTTAATTGCTTCTTCAAATTAAAAGTGAATAAAATATTACACTCTATAACTTAAATTTTAGTTATTAAAACTTCTCCCAACAATATACACACGTTCTTATCCCTAAAAAATTAGGATGCTTTCTTCTTATTCTTTTCTCATGTTTTTATCCTAAAATTTAGAATTTCAATCCATTTAGAATATTTTATTTTTTTACGTATTGCTACTTTTAAATTGTGTTCTTCTTGTGTAAATAGTTATAAGCTTCTTAGAAATATTGTTTAAACTTTTTATCATTCATTCCGTAACAAATAAAATCGTCTTTTACTTTTTTTCTTTAATTATTATAATATTAAATATTGACTATAATAAATATATCAAGAAATTTTTATGAAACTAAAATTCCTAAAAATATGAAAATTCTTATGTGAATATTCTAAACTTGTAAGTTGTTGGTTTAATAGTGGTACAACTACAACATTGTCTTTTTTAATATTTAGGAAAAAAGATATAGATGTTGAAATTAATTATGTTGCCGTATAAAGTTTTGAAGTTGCCTTTCTACTAGCTCTAATTATGGCACAACAAACAAATGTTTTGAAATTTCCTTTCCATCTAGGAGTATTTAATTTTCTTTCATCTACTAATATTTTAATACTTATAAATTAATCAAAATTTTATCTTATATAAAAAAAAAACTATTTCTATAATTCTATATAAGTAATATTTGATCAAACTTTACCAGAAACGTACACACTTTGTCTGGACATACGACATTGTATCTACTTTCAGATTTTCTTTGCTTATTTTAATTTTGATCAATTAATGAATATTACAAGGGAAGGATGATGAAGGGATTTCCAACTCTCGATTATATTGAAGGAGAATGAGTCATTAACTGCTGGCTTGGACTAGACCTCCTTGGTTAGCTTTATTTTTATTGTATAAATAAGATAATTGTTCTTTAAGTTATGCTTTTATCTTACACTTTTTAATTTTCAATTGCTTCTCTATTCGTGTTTAGTAGTATTACGTGCGAGTCACGTACATTGAAAATACTGAGGTCCTTAACTGCTTCATACACCATAGGGGGGAAGTTTTTGAAGGAGAATGAGTCATTAACTGTTGGCTTGAACTAGACCTTCATGGTCAGCTTTATTTTTATTGTATAAGATAATTGTTCTTTAAGTTATGTTTTTATCTTACACTTTTTAATTTTCAATTGCTTTTCTATTTGTGTTTAGTAGTATTACGTGCGAGTCACGTACATTGAAAATACTGAGGTCCTTAACTGCTTCATACACCATAGGGGGGAAAGTTTTTAAATTATTTTTTTAATATTTAAGATTTTAAAACCAACTTAATATTGTATGTTAATATTTTTTTCTATTTGAGTTATGTAATATGACATATTTACACTTAGGTTAAGAAGAAAAAATTATACTAAATTTGAATTTCATGCTTGTTAGTATATGACATTGATAACGAATTCTTAACACTTTTTTCTTTACCAAAAAATCATTCAAGAAAATTTTAAAAAAAAAAAGATGTTTACTCTCAGCTATATTATGAGAATCATCTAAAGGATTGGTACAATTTTGTGATCAAGTTAATAATGGATGTTTCATATGAACAATTAGAGAAAATAACTTCAAGCTGGATCATTTTGTAAGATTGGAAGATTTGAGATTGAAAAAAAGGGCATATTCAATAAAGTTATCTTCATTCAATAAAGATTTACAGGTACTTTATCTACATGCATTGCTACATACAATTGTTTCATACAATTTTGAGACAAGAATTGGTACAAGTTTGGTCATATTGCAATGCAGACGCAGAAGAGGAGGATTGTTGGACTTTCAAAGTTCATCCTTTTTTATTTTCATATGTTGATGATTTGCTTGCTTTCAACAAATTGAGGTAAGTTGACTATTTAATTCGGCATTTTTCGGAATCATGCATATAACGAAAGCTTAATGCACTGAGCTATTCTTGAGACAAGAAGATTAATTTGTTAGTAACTTAGCAATGTATATGAGGATTAAGTGGTATTTTTTGTTTTTTGTTGATGTTAGTAGGGTTGGAAAAAGCTCTTGTATAGTTATATTGTTGTTGTTAGAGATATTAAATGTGCTTGTATGCTGTTATAATAGTAGGATTTTGCTTGAACGTTTATCGATAAATTCACCAACATTAAACAGATAGCTAGGAATCTTATGCTATCATTTGTTGTATTCTCATTGCTATTAATTTGATTATTTAGGAATGTGTTGTTGCCTTATATGGTAGTGAAGTGTCTTTTTTTGGAGATGTCATTGTTGTTGTTGTACACAAATTATATCTACACCCTTACCTACTGATGATCGATCACAAATAAAATGCTAATTTAAACAAATTGATTTACAGAAATATGACAACAAGGACCTTGAAATTATTTTGCTAAGATATAATATTTGAGATACAATATTTATTTATATAATTTAAACAGATACAGTATGAATTTTAACGTCTATTGCTACTTATGTTCTTCTGGTGTATATATTTTCATTGATCGATGTGAGCACCTGTAAATAAATGAGAAGTGAAGTTTCGAGAGTGATGATGAAAATAGTACAACACAAATTATTTTAAAGAAAATTACATTTTACAAAGAGTACAAACGTCGATAAAAATATAGAATCTTGAGAATAAAAATAACTCTTACTAAAAACAAAGTGCTTTTAGAATTAATAAGTATAATGACTAAATTTTTCCTTAATTAATTACTCTTTACAAATTTTTCCTTAATTAATTAAAGAAAATTACATTTTACAAAGAGTACAAATGTCGATAAAAATATAGAATCTTGAGAATAAAAATAACTCTTACTAAAAACAAAGTGCTTTTAGAATTAATAAGTATAATGACTAAATTTTTCCTTAATTAATTACTCTTTTATCTTCAAAATTTTACATTATCTTTTTACTAATTTTGTACTTAATAAAATATCCTACACACAATAATTTATTTTCTTACATACGTTTATTCTTAATTAACGCTTGATACACGTGCAACGCACGTATCCTAAACTAGTAACGTGCTATAAGCAAGGGCGGCCCTAAGGTCGATTTCGAGGTGCTTCGATACTCGTTAAATCCAATGCAAATTAGCATATAAAAAATGTATTAAAATTGATATAAGACATGGAAAATCACTCAGTAAATCTAGAAGATAGATGGTTGTTTTAATTTTTAGGCAGAACTTTAAAGCTTTGAGCGTCAATATGTGTGATCAGACCTCCCGAACAGCCACAATCCCTAAATCTTGGGTCCGCCGCTGACTACAAGGACAGAGCAAATATAAATTTTCAAAATCTTTATAAAACGTGTCAATGACAATCCCTTTTCATTTCTCAATTTCCCAAACAAGTGGATTATAAAGAAAATAATTGATTTCAAAATAATTGTATTTTACATCGTTCACTTAGTGAAGTAATGTGACTTCTTGACAGTGAAGAACCCTAATTTAGGGTGATGACATGGAGAAGAAGAAGAAGGAGGAGGAGGAGGAAGGGAGGGATTTCATAGATTGAATTGAAGAAGTGAGCTTTGTACATTGAGGGGAAGTTCATATAGTTGATCACAACAAACTACCTCTGACCACCTTTCTAACTAACTAATTAACTTGGCACTTAACTAACTACATTAACTAATTGATAAAAAGACTAGTTTACCCTTCTGTCAAGTGATTGCATCTTTTCCTTCAACACTCCCCTCAAGCTTAAAAGTGAGAAGACGTTGAATGTTGCTTAGTCTCTTTGTCAACACATCTATTGGTTTGTCTTGAGTTGGAATATACTTGGTAGTCACTAATCGTTGGCTTATTTTCTCTCTTATGAAGTGACAATCGATCTCTATGTGTTTGGTTCTCTCATGATAAACATGATTTGCAGCAAGCTGTATTGCAGCTAATTTGCCATAAGTAAAGATATTAACAGGTTTTGTAATTTCAACACCAAGTTCCTTTAAGATCGAAGTAACCAAATAAGTTCTGAAATTGTACTGGTCATGATTCTTTATTCAGCTTCTGTTGAACTTCTAAAAACAGTTGACTGTTTCTTGGATTTCCAAGACACAGGAGAATCTCTCGACAAAACACAGTAATTTGTTATTGATTTTTTAGTATGTGGACAAGATAAGATGCCCAATCAGCTGCATCACAAAAGGTTGTTACTGTATGTTTCTTATTACTAGACAGTAATACACCTTGTCCAAGTTGGTTCTTGATATATACTCCCTCCGTCCCAAATTATCCGTTCCAAATTTCCTAATTTGATTTCTCATTTTACTTGTCTTTTTTCATTAATCAAGAAGAGACAAAAATTTTATTCCATGTTTTACCCTTTTCATTAATTATTTTTTCTTTAAATTAAAATGTAAACGAATAATATGGTAATAACTAGTCATGTTATTAATTATTTTTCTTAATCAATTTGTCATCTCAATTTGGGACGGAGGGAGTATATCTTACTATCCTTAGAGTTGCTTTCATGTGTGACTTCTTAGGTTGTTGTATAAATTAATTCAAGATCTACACTTCATAAGATAGATCGGGTCTTGTAGTTAGATATAATAACTTGCCAATCAACCTCTTATACGCTCCTTGATCTACCATCAAGTCACCTTATGTCGCTTTTGAATCAGCTGCAGGCTTAATAAAATCATCAAACTACTTAGTAGTCAGCTTGCAGTTTGTATAAATAGGTGCTACAGCTGGTTTAAATGCACTTAATCCTGTTTCGGCAATTAACTCTAAGGCATATTTCCTTTGATTCATCAATATTTCCTTCTTGGATCTAGCAAACTCAATCCCTCAAAAGTATCTCAATTCGCCTAAGTCCATTTTAAAAAACTGTTTCAACTTGTATTTGGTTTCTTCTATGTTTTGAAGATTGTTTCTTGTAACTAGCATATCATCAACATACACAAGTACTAAAACAGTACCTACTGAAGTATTTTTCATGAATAATGAGTGATCATATTCACTCTTCTTAAACTGCAACTTCAATAAGGCTCCAGACATTTAGCATTCTATCATCTTGGAGCCTGCTTTAGCCCATAGGACTTAACAAGTCTACATATTTTGTTCTCCACCTGACTTGAAAATTCCTAAGGCAATTTCATTTATATCTCATCATTCAAGTCACCTTGTGAAAAAACATTAAATACGTCGATCCATTTGATGAACTATCCAACCTCTTTGAGCAGCTAATGACAAAATAGTTCTGACTGTCTTCATTTTTACCACAAGACTAAAGGTTTCGTGATAGTCAACGTCCTCCTTTTGACTATACCCATTGGCAACTAACCGTACCTTAAATTTCTATACTTCACCTTGTATATCCATCTGCAACCTATTGGAACCTTCTCTTTTGGAAATTGCACAATTTCCCAAGTGTGATTGCTTTGTAGTGCATTAATTTTTGATTGCATTGCCTCTATTCATCTAGGGCCAGTAACATCTTCTTTGTATGACTTAGGCTTTGTAGTGGAAGAAAGTTTGCATAAGTAAGCTTGATATGGAGGGACTAGATTTTGATAAGATAAGTAGTTGGACATAACATAAGGTGTCTGTTGTATTCCCAGAGAAACAAAGTATGTCATCCAGAGAGGCGATTTCCTTGATCTTTCTGATTTCCTTGTGTTTGATTGAATTATTGAAGATTTCTAAATTGAAATTTGTACTGCAAATGGAGTTGGTGGTGCAGGATTAGGAGCATGTATAACTGGTGTTATAGGATGCACATGCTCAATATGAGGTGGATCTCCTATGTTTCCATCAACTTTTGCTCTTGTTCTATAACCTCTATTGACTCATTTAAACCAGTAAAGTAAAGTGAAGATAGGAGAAGATTCTTCTATTTTTTATACTGAATGGAGAGATTTTTTTAAAGATCACATCTCCGTAAACAAAGAAAATATGCCTAGTTTGATCTCATACAACAAATAACCTTTTTATGTTTCTGCATATCCCATAAGAACGGTAGTTCTAGCTCTTGTTTTAAGCTTGTTAGTTTCTTGTACTACTTTAGCAAAACACAAGCAACCAATAATCTTGAGATGATTATGTACAAATCGTTTCTTATCATGTAGTATCTCATAGGGTGATTTATTATTAAAGACAGAACTAGGTAGTCTGTTTATAAGATACATAACAGCTTTAACACATAGACCCCAATATTTAAAAGTTATGCTAGCCTGAAACCTTAAAGGCCCTAGTTACTTTCAAGATATGTCTGTGCTATCTGTCAGGACCTTCATTTTTCTGGGAAGTATAAGCACATGGCTTTTGATAAATTATGCCAAGAGCTAAGAATAGTTTAGTGCACTAAGTGTTTACAAACTTGGTGCCATTATCAGTTCTAACAATTTTAACGGATTTGTTAAAATTACAATCTCTTTGTGCAAGTTGAAAGTTCTTGAATTATCCATCTTATCAAATCGTTCAAATAAATTTTTTCAAATTTCTTGAGCACTTGAAGCATACATGATACCTTCAATAAGTCCTTTACCCACAGAATTCATAACCCTAGAAAGTACAATAGCATTCATCTTTTCCTAATTACTTTCAAGACCAGGTGTTAGAGTACGTGCCCTACAGACCAGTGACTTTAACGTAAGAATTGCCTATGGATGGAACGGGTTGCCTGACGTGTTCCAAGGAAGCAGTAAAACAGGAAGTAAAGAACACAATGATTTTTACGTGGAAAACACCCGGCTCAAAAAGGTGTAAAAAATCACGACCTATACCTCTACAGGATTCAACCCCAACTTCACTAAATAACTCTGATCCTCAACAACGACTGATTACAAAACTCTTGTAACCAACAACTAGGAATTATAAACTCTAATTCCTATACCTCAATAACTGGGAATCATAAACTCTAATTCCTATAACTCAACAATCACCCTTGACTGTTGAACCCACTTCGAGTTATCCCAAACTTGAAGTTAACTCAGCGTAGTATTGTTCCAAAACAGTCAATCTAGGAAAGCAATAAATTACAACTCAATAAGAACAATACATTTAAATTGACTCATGAACTATAAAGTTATGTCCTGTGAAACAGGTTCGTCAATCTATTTCTTGGTACTGGCAGCACTTGAATCTTCAGTTAAAATTCTCTCAATTATGAACTTTCTCAATTTGCTCGTGTTTAGCCTTTTCTCTCTCTGTAAATGCGCAAGTTATTCTGAATAATATATCTTTTATTTAAGCACGACTCTTCAAAGAGTCATTCTTTATTTTAAGCTCCTCCTTTAATCAGAACTCTCATTGCATATAATTCTACTTCAAGTGAGACTCCTTCTTCAATTCCAACTCTTGTCTCCTTAGTGTTGTAGTCAAACTCCAACTCTTTAAATCAACACATATTTATTTTCTTGAGTTTATTTGAATTAGCCACCCATCTGGTCCTTCCTTGATTTTTGCACGTTTGTCTTTAATCATCGATGATTTTGCTACAAGTTTCAGCTACGTGAGACAGTGTGTCTGTGAACCAGCTTGACTGATATGTTTCATATCACTTTGTTAGTTTTTCAATCATCAAAACTACATCGTACCCAACAAATTCTCCCTTTTTTATGATGACAAACCTCTTGTCTTTGTGCAATCAAACATCTTCACCTGTAGGCACTAAAGTATAAAACACTAGAATGAAACAAGTTAGTCAATGGGTTATAAACATTGCACCCTCTTATCTCCCCCCTTTTGGTATCATCGAAAAATTATTTTTAATGTAATAATATACTAGCCAAAGTGATTTTTTATGCTATTCATGGCCACTGGGTCTATCACCAAAACAATCAGACAAAGACTTTAGCCAATATAGTAATATATTAAAGAGAGCAAAAATATGATTCAATTTAGCAAAGATAACCATTCCATTTAACTGACAGAGCATGTTCCACATTAAACCTAAGCTAGTACTAAACAAAGCAAAACAACTTAGCATTAATCAAAAAAGAATATGGTATAAAAGTGGGACATGGCTAAGGATACAAATAGTGAGGAGCTGATGATAAAGGTGGAACATGTGATATCAACTGTGTTTATTGACGAATGACTTCAACATTTTAATTCCTCTATCAATCAAGGTCAAGCTTCAAAGTCATGATCCTAGCTTTAAGGACCTCTTATTCCACTTCATGATTGTCTTGTGCAACTTTTAGTTCAGATTTTTTTCAGCTAAATCATTTCTTTATTATCAATTTTTTTTTCAAATGAGTGTTAGTCCTCCTTATTGAAACAGGTATAGCAGCATGATTCATTTACTCAAGAACATCCATTGCTGTTTTATAAGTCAAACCTGAACTAGGACTGAGATGTCCCCAAAAAAGTAGCCAATTAGGAACTAAAAGGGAGAGAATGTCCCTTTTCATTCTTCAGAAACATATGTTGCATGTGATTGATGATCAAGTTTGGCAAATTCATGATACAAAAATTGATATTTTGGTCGAGAGAGAAGAAGGAATTTCTGGTGTAGAATTAATACATTTGTTCACAACCATTTGGAGAGAGTCAAAGAAAATTTGGTCAACTAATTCATCAGCATCATAGGACAAGGGGAGGATGAAGTGTGAGGAATGGAACAGGTGTGCTCAACTGTTTCAACTTAGATAGCCTATGCTTATGTCAGTGTAGAGCATACCTGATAAGAAGAACTTTGTGGTCACAATTGCTTGCTTGTACCTATTTTCTACACAATCTAATATAAAATTAGGTTAGAAGAGTCAAAAATCTAGAATTGGGACACACAACTAAATGTGCAAGACTGAATCAAAAAATATTTTAGCAAATAAGATTTAAAAGAAAAATGATTATTTTAGTCAATCATTGAGGAGAGTTCATGCAATTTTAATCATCCCCAAATCTAACCTATTCCTTTCAAAATGTTTTCTACTTAGTGTCTTTGGTGCTTCTTCAATCATTTAAGTAACCCACATAGTCAACATTTTTATAACCCTCAAGAGTGAAATTACTTTCATTTGAATACCATAGTCTCAAGCCATTGATTCCCATGAGATATCTCAAGATTCTTGTGACAACACCAACTCTTATGAATTACAAACAAAATTATCATCAGCTTGTGTTGGTGTTATTGATGCATCAATTTCTTAATTTGTTGTTCCTCCTGTCAATATGCCCTCAGTATGTACAATAGTTAAACCAGGTGGTACAACATGTTCCTGTGCATGCTCATCAGTTTCACTATCGTTCTCTTTTTTTTTGCCATCACCAAAAGATCCATTTCCCCTTTAAATGTGGTGAGTGAAAGAAACTTTATTTTCTTCCAATCTTATACTTTGAGCAAGCTTTATCTATGTATAAATTTTTCTTGCCTCCTTTCACTCTCACCTGCAAAATAAATTAGGGATTAACTTTAGGCACCCAGACAAGCTTGGGTTCTTTCTTATGAGAAAAAAAGATGTATGAGGTTCCTTCTAGCCCATCGAGGCAACAGGTTATATGACCTGTTTCTGTGACCAGATTTGACCTTCTTATTAGCTTGTGCTAACATGGAATCAGATTTTTTTGCTAGGCTTGTGCTTCTTGATTTGCTTTTTGCTGCAACTGGACATTCAGTGGTTGGATGCCCCTGGTTACCACAAATATAACACAGATCTTTAATAGCATTAGAACTTTTATAAAAGCCCAACCTAGCCTTTTCATTGTGAGTTCCTTGATCTATCTTATGAATAATTCTTGAAGAATGTGTCCATTTATTAGCTCTTTCAAGATCAAGTTTCAATTTAGAAACTTCTTGACATAATTGACTAACCTTTTCTTTTTCACAAAAGTATTCATGTTTAATCTTAGTCAATTTTGACTCAATTTTTTTTTGTTCCTCACTTTTGACCTTTTTTCCTTTTTCAGAAAGAGTCATTTTCAAGATTTCAGATTTGAGGGTCAAGTTTGATGAATCAAGTCTGCTAACTTGTTCCTTAAGAGTGCAGTTTTCCTTTTCAACAGTGTTCTTACAAGTTTCCAGATCAATAAAATCAAAGTTGAGACTTGCAAGATTGTTGAATAACTCATCCCTATCAGAAGTTAATTCTTGAAAATCATCAATTAGAGCACTCATTAAGGAAACAAGTTTCTTTTTAGAAAATAAATGCAACTTCTCTTTGAGTTCAAGAATACTTACCTTAGAGTTTCCATCATCTTCTTCCATGTCTGAATCTCTAATGTCCATGAGAGAAGTTTCATCATCTTCTTCATCATCTTCTTCACTTTCAGATGTCCTATTTAGATCTTCTATGTCCATCTCATAGGTCTTCAAATTATCAACTAACTCATCACAGGACATTCTAATGAGATCCTTAGCTTTTCTTATGGTTGTAACTTTGACATTCCACTTAGACTTTGGTAGGACTCTCAAGACCTTCTCTACCTGTTACTCAGTAGATAAAACCTTTCCTAGAGATGATAACTCAATCACCAACAAAGTTAACCTAGTTATCATTTCTTGTAGTGACTCATTTTTCTCCATTTTGAAAGCCTCATATTCAGTGAAAAGTAATGCAATTTTGAATTTTCTCACTTGACTAGTGCCTTCATGTGCATTCACCAATGCATCCCAGATTTGTTTAGCAGTGTTGCAATTAGACACTTTATTGTACTCGGCTGGATCAAGACCACAAACAAGAATGTTTTTTACTTTTGCATTCTTTTGTAGTGCAACAAGATCTTTCGGGGTGAATTCACTCCTTACCTTTTTCACTTGTTCTCCATCCACTGTCTTCATGGAAATTGTTGGTCCATCAATAATTCTGTCCCATAATTCATAATCTACACTTTGAAGAAATGTTTTCATCCTTGCTTTCCACCAAATGAAGTGAGACTCATCAAAGAGTGGAGATTTAATAGTGGATTGACCTTCACTGTGATCCATCATATTGATTTTTGTCTTAGGTGCTAACCCTTTTTAAGACAACCTGCTCTGATACCACTTGTTAGAGTACGTTCCCTACTGACCAGTGACTTTAACGTAAGAGTTGCCTATGGATGGAACGGGTTACCTGACGTGTTCCAAGGAAGCAGTAAAACAGAAAGTAAAGAACACAATAATTTTTACGTGAAAAACACCCGGCTCAAAAAGGTGTAAAAAATCAAGACCTATACCTTTACAGGATTCAACCTCAACTTCACTAAATAACTCTGAGCCTCAATAATGACTATTACAAAACTCTTGTAACCAACAACTAGGAATTATTAACTCTAATTCCTATACCTTAATAACTAGGAATCATAAACTCTAATTCTTATAACTCAACAATTACCCTTGACTGTTGAACTCACTTCGAGTTATCCCAAACTTGAAGTTAACTCAGCTCAGTATTGTTCCTAAACAATCAATCTAGGAAAGCAATAAATTACAACTCAATAAGAACAATACATTTAAACTGACTCATGAACTGTAAAGTTTTGTCCTGTGAAACAGGTTCGTCAATCTGTTCCTTTGTACTGGCAACACTTGAATCTTCAGTTAGAATTCTCTCAATTATGAACTTTCTCAATTTGGTCGTGTTTAGCCTTTTCTCTCTCTGTAAGTGCGCAAGTAATCCTGAATAATATATCTTCTATTTAAGCACAACTCTCCAAAGAGTCATTCTTTATTTCAAGCTCCTCCTTTAATCAGAACTCTCATTGCATAGAATTCTACTTCAAGTGAGACTCCTTTAATTCCAACTCTTGTCTCCTTAGTGTTGTAGTCAAACTCCAACTCTTTAAATCAGCACATGTTTATTTCCTTAAGTTTATCTAAATTAGCCACCCATCTAGTCCTTCCTTGATTTTTGCATGCTTGTCTTTAATCATCGATGATTTTGCTACAAGTTTCAGCTACATGAGACAGTGTTTGTGAACCAGCTTAACTGACATGTTTCATATCACTTTGTCAGTTTGTCAATCATCAAAACTACATCGTACCCAACACCAGGAAACTTATCTTTTGTGCACATACCATCAACCATCTCTAACTTATTTCTACCGAATAGTGCTATCCTCATAGACCTAAACTAAGCAGAATAATTTTCGTCTCCAATCAATTGAAAAGAAATGTTTTGCATACCACTAATATCTGAAGCACTGAGGAGGAGAGGATGGTGGTAGTCGATGCCATTAGAAGGAACAGAGGAGGGATCAGTTGAACTCGATTCTAAATTACCATTAATCGCCATTGTTGATTATTGACGACCTAGAAAGCAATACCCTCTTTAGCAATTGTAAGAAACTTCGCGGAATTCGTGATTAAGAATTGAAAGAAGTGAGCTTTGTACATTGAGAAGGAGTTTATATAGTTGATCACGACTAACTACCTCTAACCACCTTTATAAATAACTAATTGACTTGACACTTAACCAATTAACTACATTAACTAATTAATGAAAAGACTAGTTTGCGCTGCTGTCGAGTGATTGCATCCTTTCCTTCAAACACTTAGGTCATTTGGTAGAGTGTATTGAAAAACTAATGAATGTATTAATTTAATGTGTATTACTAGTACTTTGTTTGGTATATTTTTTTACCTTATGTATAACTAATAGTAGTTATACACTCTATTTTGTATTAAGGTGTGTATTATTAATACCTCAAAATCCATGGTATTAGCAATGCAATGGATCTGCTGCATGCATTAATATGATTAAAGACACTATTATCCCTTCCAACATATATATGGAGGTTATTTCTATAAAAAAAAATTAGAAATTATGTGATTCATATTATTTTTAATACATCAAACCTAACATTGGTGCATAAGAAAAATACAAGCATAACTAATGCAAGTATAGCTAACACATGCATTACTAATACATCATATTTTGCATTATTCTTATGTACTCTACCAAACGACCCCTTAGGGATTAAAAAAACTTTTTTACATGATCTTGGACAATCCTTCCTTTATAACTAATTTTTGAGATTAAGTAAGGTCTGGGATCTATTTAATAATATATGATGTATTCGTTACACGCAGAAAAAAAAGATGATTCAAAATCCATAACATGTTAATTCATTTCACAGAATTTAACTTATTGGTCCATTACGTTGGATGGAGAACTCGTGATATTTTTAATTTATTTTATATTATATGATCGGTGACTAATAGAGAGTAGGGGTGGGCATAAATACCGAAAAAACGAAAAAAATGAAAAATCAAACCGAAATTTAATTTTGATTTTGATTTTTCGGTTTTTCGGATTGATTTCGGTTTTCAATTTTTAATTTTCGGTTAAACGGTTCGGTTTTCGATTTTCTTAAAAAAAAATTTGGTTAAACCGAAAAATCGAAAACCGAAATTATATAAATAATATTATAATATATATATATATATATTATTAATTTATTATATATAAAATAATATATATTATCAATATATTTTATTAATTATATATACATTTTAGTAACCCTAATTCCAACTCCAAGGCGCCTAAATCCCTAAACAGTAAACATATTACCATTCACACTCAAGTCTCAATACTCACGAATAGTAAACAGTAAATCCAAGCCGCCGTTTTCGATTTATACCACCGGCAATTCGGCGAAATAGACGAAAGACCGGCAATCTACTCCCTTTCTTTACAACGACACTGTGACCGGCGACCCGCAACCGCAACCCGCGACCCACGAATTTGGTGTTTCGTGTTTGTGTCTAAAGAGGAGCAATCAGGTGAGTTTATGGCATTTTCTGCTTAACATGGTAGTTCATTGCATTTTATTTATTTTACATTTGGAATGGAAACGAGTACTGCATCACCCAAGAAACTCCGTATGTTAGTCCCAACGATGACATTGCTTGTTACCATAAAGAACTTGATGACATTATTTCGTTTCATTGAGTTACTTATAGTTATTTGTATTTGAGAATGAAAAATAGATTTGAAAAAAATCATTTTTCTTAAAAAAATCATCAATTGTAAATGTTCAGTTATGAAAAAGAGAGGCTCTCTACTTTAATATTTCAAACCGAAATAAAAATCTGAAATAACCGAATCGAATTTGTAGAAACCGAACCAAACCAATTTTATTTCGATTTGGTTATGGTTGTCATTTTTGTCAATCCGAAAACCGATAAACCGAACCGATATTAAACAATCAGACCTAACTGACCGAACGCCCACCCTAGTAGAGAGTACGTATATAATATCGTCACAGCTATCGTAAGCAGCTTTTTGGTCCTACTGCTGTTCAAATTAATCCATAAAAATGTCTATATCGTATGATGACTAATCATATATTATTCTTGCTATAGGATGACTAAAAGGAGAATTTGGATTATGCAAAAGGGCAAAATAAAGGGCCACTGCTAAACATCTTCTATAAAAACCTAACTCATATGTGGATTAAAATTGAGCATTGGTAAGATTTTCACACTTTATAAATTACTATCATGGAGTTTAACATTCACATTACAATTAAGGTAGCTCTCAAATTTACCTTTGTTTCTATTATTGTAAATATAGCATGGTGGTGGAGCTACTTATGCCGCCATTCGGCACCGGCTATAAACTCATCGGCCAATTTCCAACTTCAGGATGTCTGACTAACTAACAGGGTCGTCGTCAAAATTCCAAGGCAAGATAGGTTTTGTCTGAGGCGATTTCAGAATTTAAACGTGAATATTTCAACTTTTTAAAGATAATTGTTAGCAATATTGAGTGTACCTTTAAAATTGATAGCTTAAAACTACTCTTACGAGCATATAAATTAGAATTCATTTGGATTAGCTGATTAAAACTAATTGATATGTAAGCATCAAGTGTCAAAAGCTGACATTTTTCTGGTGCTGAAGCTAGTTATTATATAGATAAGCATTATGTGTTTGGATTGATAGCTGAATTTATAATAATAAGTTGTGTGTATCAATTTAGTAAGAAGACGTTAATGAGCATTTTTTCCAGAGAAAAATAATTGAAATGTCCTTAAAGTTATTTACAAAAGTACAAATTTTAAAGTATTTCTTACTTAAAAGGGAAAATATGAATCATGAAAATAGAATAAAGATAAAACTAAAAGTTATGAACTATAAAGAAAATTTGGAGATCACAAATTACGGGTAGAATGGTAAAAGGTTTGATCAAACCAAAAATATTTGTAAATTGTAAAATCGTAAGTTAGAATTGACCTTTGGCTATTTTGTCTTATAAACATTTTAATATTTAATATTTGCCAAACATGTTGATAAGCTAAGGCTATTATAAGCTAACATCCCATAAGATATACTTAATTACCCAATTATGTAAAGAAATATTTGTATATTTTAAAACTATATACAATTAGACCTTTATGATTTGGCTCTTTTTGGGACACGCAAATTTGAAAGCATGCTGTCCTTTTATGTAATTAAAAAGAATCTGTGTTTTTGCAAATAAAGTTGTGTGCCCCATAATTTTGTGTGTTTTTAATCATTAATGCAATTTGAGTGGTGTCGTCTACTAGCACGTGAGAAAAGTATTACTACTAGAATTTTGTGTTCTTTGGGTATAATAGGCCAGCAATCATGTTAGCGTTAAGATACTGTTTAAATTAGTTTAATATATTATTTATATATTTAATATTTGTAAATGCTCACATAATAATTAACTATGATTAAGTATTAATGATTATTGTTAAAGAAAATGTCACATATGATTTGTTTATTGATAGAGTATAAGCACTATATGCGAATAAATTTTTACCAATAAATATACGGTGTGTAATTTCTTGATACCGTTGTCAACATTGAAGTAAATGACAAATAAATTGATCAAAATTTTAGACATTGAAGACATTGTCTTTGAGAATTTAAAGATGTATACGACGTATTAATGTAACGAAATTGAACTAAATTGGCATACATCCATCAAAATTCTTGAAGGTAGAGGGAGAAAGAGTGAAGAAGATGAAGCAAAAAAATATATTTTTTATCAAAAAATAGTCAGTCGCGCGCTTAAGGGATGTGCAACACACTCAAATTGTCAAGTCAACAAAAAGTGTCAAAATGACACACTAAAACAATAGTTGAGGTGCTTAAAATAAACAACGTCGACTTTAGGTGTCAAAGTGAAAGTTCGTGCCAAGTTGAGGTGTCTGTCGATGTGTTTGGCTTAATCAATCTAAATATATTTCTACTATGATATGATATGATATGATATGATATGATATGATATGATATGATATGATATTTTGATTTAGGTGATCCTATTTGTATGATGTTAGCCTTTTATCTGTGAAAATTGCGTCACTAAGAAGTTATCTCCCTCGAAATTTCTAATCTGGAACCTGGAAACAAGCAAATTGATATCATTTATTATTTGAACTTTTTGTCCTTCTTTAAAAGTCTCTGTTTTAGATAAATCGTCTTTTTGCTATATTTCATATTTAAGAGCTGGAAATTAATTAAATATTTATAATAAAACATTTCCTTATTAGAAGTCATCACAATTCATGACAACCAATATTTTTTTTATTAGTTTAAATTAATTAAATATTCATAGTAATTCTTTTTTTATTAGGAATCAGAATTCATGAGAACTAATACTTTTTTCGTTAGTTTGGAAATTCTAAATCAACTAAATTTGATTTTAAGAAGATTTTAAAAATTTAGAAATAAATATAAAAACGTTCAAATAAGAAAAATATAAGAAATATTAAAATTTGAAAAGTTTTAAGTACGTAAAAAATATGTAATTAATCAAAAGCTACACATACGAGGCATGCGCGGTTAAACTTTTATAAAGAAAAAAAGAAAGAAAGAAAAACTATCTATTTTTTGCCAAAAATATTTTAAAATTTTGAATCAAATGACTCAAATTTGTATATTAATAAATGAAGTTCTTACAACAACATCCAAGGTAATGTACTCCAAACACATTACTAACATCTTATTAAGTAGAATTAATCTTTTGTATTATATTACTACGTGAGGTTAACTAAAAATTTTATGTCATTTATATTAAAAACAACAAGTATATAAAAATAAAAAATAATTTAAAATTATTAAATTATTTTGTTGTGTATTGGTATATATTTAAAGTCACTTATTAAAAAATTAATTTAGACTACTAATTTTACTAAGACACCCTTAAATTCAAGAAAAAAAGACATTGTATAGCCCTTTTTAAAAAAAACAGGTCAAGTTTCGTGTATTGAAAAGAAATGACTTCTCTTGAGCTGGTCTCCATATGGTAGCATATGTCGCACTTCCATGTTATGTGAAGACTCTTAGTCTTTGGTTCATCCTTTTGATTTCCTGTTTTGGTGCATTTCCGTGCTTTCACTCCGCATTGTGTCTGCACTACAAATTAAACTTGTAGACTAATTAAAATATATTGGTCAAACATATCTTTTAACACAGTATATTATATTAATGTTCAGTCTCAAAATCGAAACAAGTTTCTTGTTTATTGCTAAGTAGAAGAAGAAAGCAGGTCTGACTGAGATCTATACATATTAAATACTTTATTATGTGTCAAAAAAATAACACATCGAACCTTTTTAATTCCTTTTATTAGCTATTCGTCTAATAAGATCCAATTCTATTATTCTCATCAGTTATAGAGAAAAAGACACACAAATGATTAAGTACACTATTCTTATTATTTTCGAATAGGATTTTTCACTTCTTCTCTAATTTCTCATTCGAAATAGTATTTTTTGCATTGTAATCAGTTGATCCGAATTTTACGGTAATGAAATTAAAGAAAAAGACTAATATTATTTTGAAATTGGCTGGTAAAGGGATCAGATTTGATCCTAAACCTCATTGTTAATGATGATGATTTTACTGATTTATCAACTCATGATATTTAATTGAAGGATTCGAAGAATGTTTATCCACCTAATGTGTTAGAAAAAATGTTGAAATACCTAGTACTGCATGTGGTCGAGTGACTCGATCTCAGAGTCATTCACAATCTGCCGGGAGAAATACATCTCAAAGGAGTACTCCTAATCGAATTACTAGGTCTCAAAGTAAAGTATTTTTTAATCCGTCAATGCCGAAATAAAAAAATCAAGAAAAGAAAAATATAGGTGTGAGTGATGAAGCAAATCCTGTTGTTCTTCCCAAAAAATAAAAAAAAATTATTTAAACAACGGTGAAGATGATGCTCAATCATCTAAAGAAAAGGAAAAGATTGATGTGAATGATGAAGGAGATCCTGTTGTTTCTTCCAAAAAATCAAAAGAAAAAACGATCAAATAATGGAGAAGATGATGATCAATCATCGAAAAAGAAAAAAGAAAACGATTTTTGTTTATTGAAAGAGAAAAATACTCAAATTTTTTTATTTTGAGGTACATTGTGTGTGCTTTCTATCTATTAATTATGTATGATAGCTATTTCAGTTTTTGTGTAGAATTTGTATATGATTGAGATATGTGTATTATTGTTGTATATAACCTGTGTCAGTATAGTATATCAAATATATAGGGCTGAGATGTATGTGTTATTTACTGTATAGTGGTTGTATAATTTTGAGATATGTGATGTTATTATTATATGTGTATCAATATTGCATTAAAAATATGTATAGTTGAAATATATGTATTGTTACTATGTCTAATTTGTAACAATATAGTATTGAATACTATATGAGTAATATATGTAGCTCTTTGAGATATTTAAAACTTAAAGTACACTTACTTATTACAAATTTGAGATTTGTTTGTTGGTTCAGATGATCATTACAAGTGTCAGCTTAGTGTGCACACAAATTGTGGTATTATGACTATCCTGGAATTTAAGTTGGATAAGAAGCAACTTGCTTTGTTTAAGAATAGCTGCTTTGGGTATTTCTTATCTTTGTCGAATGTTTTTATTCAAAATCAACTTATTCATAAAATGTTGCTTCGGAAACTTGTTTGTGAGAGAGATGATGAAATATGAATTAAAGTGAATAACACTAAGTTACGATTCGAACTACATGAGTTTTGCTATAATTAACAGCTTAAACTGCACTATAAATTACAATAATGAGTTTGATCTTAGTCAACGAAGTAACCTGATGGAGTTGTATTTTTTAGGAAAGTCCAAGATCACAAAGCTTGATTTAGAAGAGTGTTTCATGAAAAAAAAATGGCGATGTGATGAAGATGCTTTAAAAATTATTGTTTTATTATTTATTCATACCTTCATTTTTTTTATCATGTATAGTGATGTTATAACAAAGAATAATTTCTTATTGGTTGAACCTGAAAATTATGAAATATTTTTTTGAAAAAAATTATGTTTTCGTCTGATGTTGGAGTCAATGAAGTTTAAGATTTATCAGAGAAAAATTATGTATCTTGCGGTAGTTTTCGCTTATCATTTAAGTGTTGATTTTATGAATATTGTCCATATGTCGATAGCCATTTTGTTGATCGAGTTGGTGATAGTGTGTCACGTATACTTAATTGGTCTATAAAGCATAGATCAACGTACAAGGATGTCAAGTCTGTATTTTTTATATTAGACAAAAGTAGGTATATAGTTATTTTAAAACTTAATGTATAATTGTTTTGTGAAATGTTTATGTGCTTTTAAATGTCGAGTGTTGTTTTGTATGTGCAGGTAGTGTTGAGTAACGTTACGTCAGCAGTTCTTGAAAAATTGATACTTTAATTATCTGATTTCAAATCTATGAATGCAGTTGTGAAATATGGTGATTTGCCTTATACCAGTAAACAAGAATGTAGTCATTTGAGCTCTGATAATGAATTGACACTTCTGAGAAGTGATGTTAAAATGATATGTGAAAAATTTTTGTTAATATTTGTGTATTTTTGTTAATTGATGTTTTGACTTTTTTCTATTTATGTTTAATTATCGAAAAAGGTTTCCTCGATGGAAAAGTTTATGAAATTCTTATTTGAATTGATTTTTCAAGTTCTTCATATAAAGAATTAATCTAAGGTATTTTTTCTGGTTTTTTTATTTTCTTAATAAAATTTATATACATTATTTTAATTATTTTACAAAAAAAAATTGTATAGCTTGCTACATCAAATGATGATAACAATGGTGACAACTCAAAAAAAAATGATGATACACCTAATGTGGGTGTTATAGGTGATGATCAAGTTGATGATCCACCTAATGTTGAACAACAAAATGTTGTTACACCAGAAGTGGATCATATAAGTGATAATTTGATGGATAATGTAGGACAAAAAATAAATTTTATAAGTGGTGATGTATGTGATCATTTGGTGAATGACGTTGGAGAGAAAGTTGATTTTGTAGGTTATTGTGTAATTGGTCACGTCGATGTTGAGTCTGCGAATGAAACTTTTAGGGTGGTGCTTGAACGAATTTTTCAAATTTGATTTTTTGAAGTTCACACAAATCTCAAGTGAAAATAAGGTTATAGGGGGGAGGGGATAGAAATAGTCAGGTTGATAGTGATTGGTCTAATTTAACTGATTTCGAAGTGTTCAATTTTACTCAACCTTTTCGTAATTAAAAAATACAAAATAAAGGTGATGTGGTAGTGCTTAGCCAGAATGAGCTTGATTGGTCAAAAATATCAGACACTAAAATCTCTAAGTTCACCCAACCCGATAAGAGTATTGCAATGAATGATGCAACTATTATAGTAGGTGATGATGTTAGAAAGATTGATGCAAATGCAAGTGATAATGTTAAAGAGATTGAGAAAAATATGATGACTTCTTCTGTTGTTATGTTGGATGAAACACCTGTTATTCCTCGCCGATTACGTAAGCTAGCGGCAGTATGTGAATCACCATTTTTTATCAAAATTTGATTCTGGCGGCATCAAAGTTGAAGGTCAATCATCTAAGTGTATAGAGAATGCTCAATCAATTAAACATCTCTTATCTATAAAGCATATTTTTGTGAAGCGTATTACGGAAGAAATTGTTGACATGAAAATGTCATCACGATTTAACAAGTTTGTTGTCAGATCGTTGCGCGTTAAACAGTTGTAAGTTTTCTGTTTGTAGTTTCTTTTAATTTCATTTTATTTTGTCATACATCACAATTTTTGTAATATTTCTTACGGGTCTATTAATTCAAATTCCGTCGATGCTCTCCCAAAACAGAACTACAATGGAGTTGATACCGTTAAAATGAAAGAGTGGTTCTTCACATTGGCATATCTATAAATACCTTTAACTAATTCAGTAAGTAATGAATTTCTAAGTTAAATAGGTTATATAGTTTTTATGTTTGTATTTGATAGCGATAAACTAATTGGACTACTGATTTTTGTATATGAAGCATGTTATATAAGTAGTTCGTATTTATTAGATTTTAGTTAGTGTTTTGTATTCATTTTTAGCATTTTAATGTGGTTTTATTATTCGTATTTTCAGCATAGTGATGTTATCTTTTACTATTTGTCAAAGAAGTCAAAATACAGGTCTGTTGGCGATTTAGTTAAATTTACAACCACCAATTGTTGATTTAATTGTTTGATTCAAAATTTGTATAAGCGATTTGTGGAGAACAATAAAGATGTGACACTTATCACTCAAGAACAACAAATTATTTAGTACATACTTGAATTTTTTATGAGATGCAACATCCCGTGGAATAGCATTGACAACGTTCTTTTTCCAATTAATCTTACTAAGGAGTTTTATTGAATTTTAGTGAGGTTGTCTTTTAAAGATCAGTGCATATATGTGTATGATTCAATGCATGACTCAAGGCATGATGTTCGTGTTCAAAAATCAGTTGAAGCGTATTTAGAGTTAATTTCACACTTTCTTTCTTGTATTTGATTTTAAAAAGGAAGGAGTGATGGACTTTCAATGACTAATTCTTTTGATATTTGCATTGTTGATGGACTTCCAACTCAAGCCAGCATGTAATATATCGAATGCACATTCAATTTTTTATTTTTAAATATTTTTTTATCAATTATACTGATGATGTATTATGTCGCAGGGACTGTGGTGTCTTTGTTGCTGCATTTACTGAGTATTTGCTTGACGATCTTAAAATTTCTAATCATCTAGATAATATTGATGTTATTCAAATTTGGTATGATGTCTTGTTGTGAAATTATGAAATGAAGAAACAAAGGCAATGCACAGTTAGTGAAGATGAATCCACTGATCGATTGTTGAGAAAAAATGATGGTGTACAACAAATTTAGTTAGGAATGTCTTTCAAGCATAGATGTGAAATATATGTAAAGTGATATATAAGTTGAAATGCTTAGTGTTGTTTTTGTTTTTATGTTGATACACTGAAGATTTGTGAAATACTATGTTGAATTCTATATGTTTTGGCACTTAATACAAGTATATGCAAGTGATTTTTGATTTTATGAAAATACAATATCAGTGCAGTTATCAGTTTATTTTAATCACATTTTATATGTAGTAGTTTATATGCAGTATTGATTCAGTTTTTATACAATTGTCACTAAGTTTAAATACAGTATTTATGCAAGTTCACACATTTATTCCCACCACATATAAAACTTATACATTGCTGATATAAAGTAGTTATATAGTTTATAAAAGTAATTTTATAATTTACATGCAATATATAGAGGTCCTATACATTTCCTAATTACTTTAGGTTCTATATCTAAACCATATAGAGGTCCTATACATGATTGACACGTGATTTATATCAGTGCAGTATATATATATGTGTGTGTTGTCTATATATTCAAAGCATATACTGGTCTTATACATGAATGACAACAGGGTTTATATCAATTGAATATATATGTTGATTTATGTTTATGTGCATTCAAACTATATATAGGTATAATACATGATTGACACAGATGATATACAGTATTTTTAGGTAAAAATACTGTAGAAGAAAAATTACACTTCCCCAGCTCAAAGGAGTCGATCAGTGCACATCACCAAAGAATGTGCCTAAATTCTATTTAAATAGGGACAAAATTATAAAACGAATGAAATATCATAATGCATAGATTTCTATATTTAGAGTACGAGTGAAATCGAAATCAGATAAATTCACTATAAAAAAGACATAAGCATTATTCTATAAATTGAAAACGTTGTATTTGAATCAAAATAGTATCGTTGTAGAAGAATCTATTACATTGTTATGAAAAGAATAGTCTTTTTTCAAAGAAAAAATGAGTAACATGAAAGTATTCTTGTAGCAGCATCCCATTAGATTCTTATAGTAGCATTTTCACATGTTCTTCGATTGTGTCCTGCTTTTTCGCACCAGCCACATGAAGATTGTTGCTTAAAGTAGTCCATAATATCCTTTCCTCGATTATTAGTTTTTGATATACCTGGTATTTATTTTAAAATTGGTGATAGTAATATATTAGCTGACATCTCTAATGGAATGTGCCAAATTGTTTCAACAGGAAGCGATATAACTGAAAATTCATATGCTTTCAAGAATTTTTCTTTTGTGTAATATGGAGCATAATAGCTTTGTAAGCCCATATGTGTATGTAAGTCAGCACCGTCATGGCATGTGAATAAGGTATGCCATCTACTTGAAATTGTAGGCGGGTGCATCTTTTTTTGCCTATGCAAACAGTATTTCATTTTTCAGTTTCATCAATCACTACATAAGCATAGTGAGTATAACCCATCACCTGCAATGTACAACTAATTGTATTAGTAAATAGTGTGGCACGTTAGAATATGTAAGCTTCTATGAAACACAAATAAAAAATTTTACTTTTATTTTATCTGACAGAATGAGATTTTTCCTCATTATTATGTTGTATATGTTTCTCAGTTCTTTAAATATTATTTCTAAATATTGTCTATATTCATTATTCCATCTCATGACCAGATCCATCATGAATTGTGGCAATTTTTTAATTGGCAGGTCTCTTGCCTCTCTAGTTGATGAAGTTAGGGACTCCGCTATTTTTGAAGTCATCACCATAGACCTGTTGACATTGGAATGAGCTATGGATCATTTTTCATAGCCTATATCAAACAGATAGTCCTTCACCCGATTATCAATTTTGTTTATGTCTTTCATAAATTGATCAAAGTCTGTCTTTATGTATGTTCTGGCTATTGCAAAGAAGATTTTCTTTAATTACTTTTGATTCTTCTTAAGCCTACTCTTAATGTTGTTCCATAGATGGTAGATGCATATACAGTGAGCCACATTTAGATATACAATTGAAGCATCTTTTAATATGCTATTATACGTATCAGATACTATTCACATGCCTTCTCTTTCACCAAAAGCAATGTTAAACATGCGAAAAAAATTATTTGCATGAAGCGTCATTTTTAAAATCAACAACAGCATATGCTAATGGAAAATATGTCTTGATTAAGCAAGTGAAAAAGTGTCTATCAGTGCATGCCAACATATACATAATCTTGTATAAAAAAATTCATAGAACTCACCTACTGCATCCAGCACACAACATTGTCCCCTTGTACGCAGATTTCAAAAAAGCTCCATCAACAACAACGGTAGGCATACAATATCCCCAACCACTAATTTATGCGTTCAACACGACAAAAGCATATAAAAAGTGATTATCCTCTGTTTTGTGTAGCCTTGTGAACAAATATGAATTTATTGATTGTGTTTAATATATATAGATAAGCTGGCTATTTACCATAACATTCGTGTAGGAAACCTCTCACCAGTTCAAGTGTTTTTTCTTTGGCTCTATATATTTTTTTGTAATTCATCCTAATTCCGTAAAAGTTTCTCATTTCACCCATGATCTTTGTTGGAGTGTATGTTGACTTTATATTTAGATAGTTGTGCTTCACTATTTTAGCAATGGTTAATGAAGTAGCATACCGTTGTGAAAGCATTCTGTCGCAATTGGACAAGTGTGATCATCAAAAAAATTTATCACCATGAAAACTTCTGAATTTTGTTGACTTGAAGATCTAAAAGTCCAATTGCATCTTTGATTGATACGCTTAAGATAGTATTTAGATACATTTATATACAATAATGGTACATTTATATAATATCGATATATCGTATGTACACAGTTTATATGCAGTATATTTACTGTCACACCCCTTTTTTACGTACTCCAAAATATTATGTTTTAGCGCGAAAGGGTTTTATTATTTAAGTGACAAGAAATAAAAATTTGTTTCGGAAAAGGACTATTTGCATTTTTTATTCAGAGTCGCCACTTGGCATAATCCGGTGTACCAAGTCACCTTTGGAAAATCCTTTTCGAAACCATTTGACTCTTAAACTGGTTTGCGAACAAAGATTCCGGCTAAGAAATTCTGTTGATCGAGGGGAAGGTGTTAGGCACCCCTCGATCCCGTGGTTCGACCACGGTCGCTTGGTGGAGTGTATCGACTATTTTGGCATTATGAAATGTATAAACCACACAAAAGAACACAAAATAATCAAACAATAAACAAAACAAAATAGTCCAAAAACGTAAAAGTCCAGTCCAATTATACAGTCCAAAAAATAGAAAAAATACAAAAATATAAATCCTAGTCTAAACTAAATCTAGACTAAGCTCCAATGCCTTACCCGACGCCGCGGGCCTTCATCACGATTATTTTCCGCCAACATGATACGTCGGGGCATTCCCCGGTGAATAAATACAAATGATCTCGAAGCATTCCCCGACTAAATAAATACATTTGAATTTAAACACGATAATCTAGAAAGAGACATTCACACGCATATTCCAACATCCCACGAAATACTTATTCCTAAATTTTGCCTACCCGGCCTACGTTTGCCTACCCGCTCGTCGACATACCGCATTCAACATCAACAATGTATCAAAAATATCAAAATATTTACTTTTATCAATTTTCGATTCCCGTCCCCAAATTTATTTCAAACAATACGATTAAACATGCATCGATTTATCAATTCACTTTTCGAAGTCCGAAACCAACATCAACCAACACATAACACATATTCGAACATACCAAGCACGCAACAAATAAAATCATCCACACCCACAAAATCACGAAAAATAAATTAAAGATTTGGTTAGAAGAAATGGACCTCGATGAAATTGATCCTTGTCGATAATAAAGAAATCCGAAGACCTAAATACTCGACCGGAGAACCTCACTACGAGCAAACCAAACTCGGTATTAAAATAATAACCGGACAGTTTCAAAACCAGTGAATAAAAACTTTACTATACGAAACCCAACCAAGAACGACGACGCGATTCGATAAAGATGACTCAAAATTCACTATCGACGATGAACCAAGAAATGGACGAAACCAAAATCAACCAACAAACAGCAGGAAACCAAAAACCCAATACAGATCGAGCTCCGAGGAGTTCCGGTGATGGAGAGACGGCGGCGGCGCCTGTTCTCCGGTGGAGACACTGGTTCGCCGGCTGTTTCGCCGGACGGGTGAGCTGCGGATGGAGCTTAGAAAGAAAGAGAGATGGAGGGAACCGGAGAGAGGTCGGGTTGGGTCGCTGGCCGGCGAACGGTGTTCGGCTGTGGTGAAGTCTTCGCCGGTCGGCGGAGGCTTTGTTGGTGACGGCGGCGGCAGATCTAGGCGGTGACGGAGCGGTGCCGGCGCTAGTTCGCCGGAGGGGAAGAGAGATCGTAGACCGAGAGAGAAGGCAGCGCCGGTGCCGACGCCGTTGTCGTTGTGGTCAAATTTCGGGTTGGGAGAGGAGTTTGGTTACGGAGGGGGTTGCCGGCGAGAGAACTTTCTCCGGTGGTCTCGCCGGTGAAGCTTTTTTAGAGAGATAGAGAGAGTAGAGAGAGGTCTAGAGAGAGAAGGAGTTGATGACTTTTTTATTGTTTCTTATTTTTGGTTACCCTTCCTTTTTTGTGTGTATGTGGGTATGTATATATTGTATTTTGAGTCCTTTCTTCTTGGATAAGAAAAAAAAAGGGGGGTGGGGTAACGTGGGGTAGAGGGGTAGCGGTGAGGTGTTATTTTTTTATTGGGTAGGTTGTTAGGATAAGATAGGATTAGTTATTTTATTATTTGTTTATTATTTTTTTGTATTTTGTGGGGTGTAATCACGTGGGGGAGGGTACATGATATGCTAAGGTAGAAATGAATAAAACGAACTTTCGAGGGGGACAAAATTAAGTGTCTACATCATGCCCCCTTTGAATGTAAACACGCAGTGTTTTCAGACAAAGAAGTAGACAACCAGACAGAATTTTGTCCCGACCATTATTCAAAGGAAGAAACAGAAGAAAGAAGGACTATCGGATTAGGATAGCCTACCCACCCAAGTTATGAAGGGATCAAGTGATAAGTATCTCCAAGGATTGGACGGAGATGGACTATACCGAGTTGGAGAGTCGAGTGAGGTTCCGTCGAGGTTCCGGTCCGCGGCTCTGTTATTACATCAAAGTGAAAATTACAAGCTAAAACATAAATGAAATTACAAAAATCCTATCTATACAGCTTCTGTTGGTTCTTGACTCGACTTTCATCACCCTATTCTTCAGGCGGGCTCCTGACTTGCAATTTCTTTCGACTTGTTACTTGGCTTTCAATTACTTTGCTTTGTTGCATGACTTTTCATTTCTTCACCCTATTCTCCAGAAGGGCTCCGGACTTGCTATTTCATCACCCTGTTCTTCAGGCGGGCTCCTGACTTGCTATTTCATCACCCTATTCTTCAGGCGGGCTCCTGACTTGCTATTTCATCACCCTGTTCTTCAGGCGGGCTCCTGAAACCCAACATTAAAACTAGAACAAAAATTATCCCAAACAAAAATTATAGTAAAATAGTATTTCACTTTTGAAAGCGTAGTCCCATTTTCCAGGAGGGTCCTGAGAAGAAAGTAAAATCCCATTTTTCAGGAGGGTCCTGCGCATAAAGTAAAATCCCATTTTTCAGGAGAGTCCTAAACATAAAGTAAAATTCCATTTTTCAGGAGGGTCCTGAACAGAAAGTAACATCCCATTTTTCAGGAGGGTCCTGAACATAAAGTAAAGTCCCATTTTTCAGGAGGGTCCTGAACAGAAAGTAAAGTCCCATTTTTCAGGAGGGTCCTGAACATAAAGTAAAGTCCCATTTTTCAGGAGGGTCCTGAACATAAAGTAAAATCCCATTTTTCAGGAGGGTCCTGAACATAAAGTAAAGTCCCATTTTTCAGGAGGGTCCTGAACATAAGGTAAAATCCCGTTTTTCAGGAGGGTCCTGAATAGAAAGTAAAGTCCCATTTTTCAGGAGGGTCCTGAACATAAAGTAAAATCCCATTTTTCAGGAGGGTCCTGAATTGAAAGTAAATTCTCATTTTCCAGGAGGGTCTTGAACTGAAAGTAAAATCCCATTTTTCAGGAAGGTCCTGAACATAAAGTAAAATCCCATTTTTCAGGAGGGTCCTGAACATAAAGTAAAGTCCCATTTTTCAGGAGGGTCCTGAACATGAAAGTAAAATCCCATTTTTCAGGAGGGTCCTGAATTGAAAGTAAAATCCCATTTTTCAGGAGGGTCCTGAACATAAAGTAGAATCCCATTTTTCAGGCGGGTCCTGAATTGAAAGTAAATTCCCATTTTCCAGGAGGGTCCTGAACATGAAGTAAAATCTCATTTTTCAGGAGGGTCCTGAACATAAAGTAAATTCCCATTTTTTAGGAGGGTCCTGAATTGAAAGTAAATTCCCATTTTCCAGGAGGGTCCTGAACTGAAAGTAAAATCCCATTTTTCAGGAGGGTCCTGAATTGAAAGTAAATTCTCATTTTCCAGGAGGGTCCTGAACATGAAGTAAAATCTCATTTTTTAGGAGGGTCCTGAACATAAAGTAAATTCCCATTTTTCAGGAGGGTCCTGAACATGAAGTAAATTCCCATTTTCCAGGAGGGTCCTGAACTGAAAGTAAAATCCCATTTTTCAGGAGGGTCCTGAATTGAAAGTAAATTCCCATTTTTCAGGAGGGTCCTGAACATGAAGTAAAATCCCATTTTTCAGGAGGGTCCTGAACATAAAGTAAATTCCCATTTTTCAGGAGGGTCCTGAACATAAAGTAAATTCCCATTTTTCAGGAGGGTCCTGAACTGAAAGTAAAATCCCATTTTTTCAGGAGGGTCCTGAACAAAAGTAAAATCCCATTTTTCAGGAGGGTCCTGAACAAAAGTAAAGTCCCATTTTTTCAGGAGGGTCCTGAATTGAAAGTAAATTCCCATTCTTCAGGAGGGTCCTGAACAGAAAGTAAAATCCACGGATGTGCATTTCCAATGGTAGCTGAATTAAGTGAAACGAATTTTCCCTGTTTCATCAAAGAAAATTTGTCAGTTAAAAACTTAGTGATGGCTTGCGGCACTTGTCTGTCCCGACACCTACTCCAGTGTTCATTCCCTTCATTTTGTTTCAGATTGTTGGCACTCGCCCCTGCTTTGTCGTTTCATTGACCCAAACTCGGATTATTAAGAGTGAATTTGAAATAAACACAGCATCTCTGTTTTGCCATGCTTCATGAATAAACCCTTTAAACCTTGGTATTTTCATGAGTTCCCAGACTTGTCTATTGGCAAAACTTTCTGCACACCCCTTTTTTTTTGGCTCACAATCATGTCTCTTTCATGCGCTGGCCTTTTTGTTTTGCTTTGTGCAATTGAAGAAGCTGGTAGCCAGTTTTGAAATCTTTCCTCACTTGTTTTGACACGGACTTGACTCAAAGACAAGAAACAAAAAAAAGAATGACAATTTTTGTTTTGATAACTGACTCAAGAAAGATAAAATTAAAATAAATATAAGAAAGAAAAGACAATGAATGTCCCCTTTTATAACAAAGAAACGAAAAATTCATCTAAAAATGACAGTCAACACTAATGATTATGTCATGCATTTTGGATTAAGTAGCTTGACCCTTTCATCCAAACTTTCTACCCATTGTTGTTGAGTTAATGGCCTTGAAACTGAGTCACTTTCTTAGGTCAATTGCATTTAAGACCCCATCGGCTAGTGGCGCCTTGAAGGGTTTTAGCCAACAAGCTTCTTTCATTTTCTCTCGGCTCACTATCGCCTTATGGTGCCCGTGAGGGTTTTCACCAATAAGACTCTCATTTTTATTTCTCTCAACTTACCATCGCCTTATGGTACCCGTAAGGGTTTTCACCAATAAGACTTTCTTATTTTTATTTCTCTCTTGATTCCCTATGCTGAGGAAGACAAATAGGTCCCAAATGCATCATCATATTCCTTGCATGCTCCGCCTTAACATCCTCAAAGATTGATCTGAAGGTCTTTCTTTGGTTGTAACTTGGCTTTTGGATAAGGTTATAAAGAAAGGATGACATGGGGCCCAAACGACACTTGAAGTGGGGTAGGACTTACAACTTTTGGAATCGATTCAAACAATGAGGATTAACTCATACCCCAGTTTCTTTTGACTGGGTGACTCTAAATTGTTTATTTTGTTGGACCAAGCCCTGAGTGGGGCAGCCTACGTATCTCACCCTCGAGAGAGGAGAATCAGGTCATGCGTAGTTCTGGCAGCTTGTTCTTTTGCTTTGATCTGATTTTTTTCTTTTATTCGCTTTTTTCACTTTGCGATTCTTTTTTTTCTAACTCTATTTTTCTTGACACTCTTCTTTCTTTTTTTTTTGGAAATATTTTTGTCTCTTTTTTGTAACTTTTGACTTTATCTTTTTACTCGACACTATTCTTTGAACTTTGTTTACTCTATCTTGATTCCAAAAGAGGGGTATGAAAGAAAATAACACTGAGGCTCAAATGGGGTAAACAAAGGATGATACAATGTTTGGATAGAAGAATGAAATGCCTTCATCATATCAATCCTTGAGAATGCAAGTACATAACATGCAATTGGAAGTGAGAGATGAAGATCATTTGCGACATCTTTTTAAGTAGATTGAGACTGTGTGTCACTACTTCTTCTGTAAACTCCACCTTTGTTGTACATTCCTCACATCAAATGACTTATGCTTTCATGGAGTTGCTTATCTTCTTGTTTCTCTTGATATATGGATCACACGTCCGCTATTTAACCTAATTGGGACTTGCCTTTCGATCAATGACCAAGGTGCTCTTGTGATTCTCAAAATAATTGCTTTAATTTTCAAAGAAGGCCTCATTTGATCACCAAATGCCCCAGCACTCTATCTATTTCCTCAGACGCTCTCTTTTCTAACTTTAACCCTCTGATTCAATGTTCATGCTTAAACTGGACTTTAAAATCTGACTAAAAATTCCGCAAGCATGTCATATCACTAGAGTCAACATAAAATATACTATGTAAAGAAAACAAACAAACAACACAAATTTAAAACATAAATGAAAAGGGGGCACTCCATTTAATAAAAATGAAAGATAAAAGGGTTTGAACATAAACGACAAAGGGACAAAACAAGATAGATCCTGAACTACAACCTTGAAATAATTCGGAAAACAGCAAAGAAGACAAAACAAACTACCAGACCTCTTCCTAGTGGGAGAGGGGTGAATTTTCAATTGCACAACTTGACATCTTAGCCACTAGTTTGCATATCAGCATGACTAGAGCTTTTCTCACTGTCAATGTTTTGTACCATGATTGATTTATCTTGAATCATCTTTTCAATTTCTCTTTTCAAAGCTCGACAATCTTCAATACTATGACCCTGAGCCTCAGAATGATACGCACATCGTGCGCTAGGATCAAAATTTCTTGAACGCCGATTAAGGGTGTGCCCAAGGAGAGGAGTGATCATTCCCTCTTGTACCAATCTCTGAAATAAACTGGCATATGACTCTCCAATTGGTGTGAAGCTATCTCTCGACTTCTGCCTCATTTTATCGTTTGGCTTGGATTGAAAATCAGGCTTAGAAGGGTTTTGGTATGTTTGTGAAGTTAGAGGACGACTCTGAAGAGTTGGTGTGTTCCACTGTGGGTAAGATGGGGGTTGAACATATGGTTGTGCACAATATACTAGATATGGAGGTGGGGGGAAAGAGTATAATGGATTTTGGGAGTGATTATGTGGAGCTTGGGCATAAACTTGAGCTTGCGCCTGAGACCGACGACGACATGGTCTTCTTGACCTTTCCTGTTGTCCAACTACAATAGCAAATGCATCTTTCTCATTCTTCTTCCCTCCAGCTCCCTTAATTGATTGCAATATTGTCCCAAAGGTTTCACGGATTCCTCATACCCATCTTGCTCCTCAAATTTCGACATCACAAATATTGGAGAAAGATTAGCATTTGGAGGCATGCCCCAGTCTTTGTATGAAACATTTTCTTTACCCGCAGGTCCTAGAAAATTTTTCATAGCATTTTCTGTACTCTTCATTTTTCCAACCATTTTCTCCGACTCTTCTGGCACACTAGACTTCTTGTTCAGAAACTTTGGTGTTCCAGTTAAATAAAAGCAGGCTCAAGAGTATAACAATGATCACCAAGAGTATTGAATATAGGTTCACTAGCAGCATGGGGACGCACAACCGTTGGACGAGACGGTGTGAAAGTCCCAGTAAAGGATTGAGCAATAAGATCACAGACAACATATGGTGTTGTGAATGTAGCAGGCTTATGCTGAGGAACTAGAGGCAAAGTGGTGGAAGTATTGAGATGCTTTTGGCTTAGAATGAATTCTGAGTCATGTTGCGGTGCATCAACAACAGTAGAAAACTGACTTTGAGATTTTGGTGGAAAACACGAGGTATTTGTAGGATCAATAAAGGGAAATAGAGGAGGAGGCAACCCACTGGCCCAAGCTCGATGCATTTCTGTCATTTGTTGTCTTAGCCTCCTGACCTCTTGCTTTAAACTCTCATTTTCCTGATTCTTTGTTTGATCCATGATGTCACTCTCTATATCTTTGTTGAACACAACTAACCCTTTGGATTTGGTGTGATGTGAAGGACCATCCAGAATGCCACAAAATACCACCTTAAACTGACTCAACATAAAACAACAAATGTGTTAGAGTTCAACACTTTTTCAAAACCTCTTTTTTTTTTAAAAAAAAAAAAAAGATCACCGAACCCAAGAAGGGCGCCTACGTATCTCACTCCCGAGAGAGGAGAATCAGGTGTGCGTTGTTCTTGAAATCTTGCCAAAATGGCTGATTAAACTCTTTTTCTTTCTATTTTATTTTTCTTGAAACTTTAAAAGGAAAAGAAAAGAAAAATTTGTCAAAAGAAATGACGAAAATATTTTTGAATTCTTCGGTTTTAACATCCCTATACAAAATGAAACCTATGATTATCAAAGAAAATCTTTTTGGGTTTTCGATTTAGAATTTCATATGAAAACGAAACTTGAACCTATTAAAGGAAAAATCTTTTTTTCCCGTTTTCTCTTAAAGACGTATATGAAACACCTATTCGAATAAAGAGTGAAGAAAATCTTTTTTTGGATTTTTGAAATAAGATCCCCGAACCCACAATAGGTTGCCTACGTATCTCACTCCCGAAAGAGGAGAATCAGGGGTGCGTAGTTCGTCCAGATTGGACACTTAACGATTAACTAATAAATTGACCCTAACTTAAGAGACAACCAAAAACAAACGAATGAAAACTTTTTGGATTTACAACTAGACATTTCAACTAAGACTGACACCACCAATTATATAAAAAAAAATCTTTTTGGTATTTTGTTTTTGACAAATAAGTAGAAAAGGCAAACAAAACCCTCTTTTTTTTATTTTATTTTTTGTTGAACTTACGGTACTTTGGGAAGATAAATGCAAAACGTAAAAAAAAATCTTTTTGAGTTTTGGATCGTGAAGAACAAAAGCCATAAAGAACTCTAAAATAAACTACGACACTCCTTTTTGATTCATTCTTTTCGACTCACTTTTTTTTTCTTTTTCTTTTTTTCACACTTTACTTCTAACACATGTTTTCCCCAAATCGGTCCATCAAATGACCACGTTACTCTCAAAGATGCAACATTTAGCACGTAGGGATGCTTTAAAGGTGAGTCTCCTACAAAGGACCGTGTGGACCCCGCTAGGTCTCAATATGATGCACATAAGAATGAACTAAAGGTTGACCTACGTTGTGATTTACTAACAAGGCCGTTCGGGGGAGCATATGGTCGATAGTGGCTGCTTTGCTTTCCACCTACTCCATACATCCAACGGCTCCCCCCTAAAATAAAGGTGACTCAACTAGAGTTCGTGCGCACGACGTGCGCTCCGAGACTTGTTGCAGAAAGAAGGCCGAGGGGATGGACTCATGATGCCAGATATAAAGCGGTAACACATAGGATAAATACTATAAACAAAGAGCACGAAAACGCACAAAAGTGAAAACAATAACAAAACAATAATCACAAACAATGCTTATACACTCGTAATGCCAAACAAAGCCGATACGACTCAAAAATAAGCTCGAATTCTGAAACTTCCCCAGCAGAGTCGCCAGAGCTGTCACATCCCTTTTTTACGTACTCCAAAATATTATGTTTTAGCGCAAAAGGGTTTTATTATTTAAATGACAAGAAATAAAAAATTGTTTCGGAAAAGGATTATTTGCATTTTTTATTCAGAGTCGCCACTTGGCATAATCCGGTGTACCAAGTCACCTTTGGAAAATCCTTTTCGAAACCATTTGACTCTTAAACCGGTTTGCGAACAAAGATTCCGGCTAAGGAATTCTGTTGACCGAGGGGAAGGTGTTAGGCACCCCTCGATCCCGTGGTTCAACCACGGTCGCTTGGTGGAGTGTATCGACTATTTTGGCATTATGAAATGTATAAACCACACAAAAGAACACAAAATAATCAAACAATAAACAAAACAAAACAGTCCAAAAACGTAAAAGTCCAGTCCAATTATACAGTCCAAAAAATAGAAAAAATATAAAAATATAAATCCTAATCTAAACTAAATCTAGACTAAGCTCCAATGCCTTACCCGATGCCGCGGGCCTTCATCACGATTATTTTCCGCCAACATGATACGTCGGGGCATTCCCCGGTGAATAAATACAAATGATCTCGAAGCATTCCCCGGCTAAATAAATACATCTGAATTTAAACACGATAATCTAGAAAGAGACATTCACACGCACATTCCAACATCCCACGAAATACTTATTCCTAAATTTTGCCTACCCGGCCTACGTTTGCCTACCCGCTCGTCGACATACCGCATCCAACATCAACAATGTATCAAAAATATCAAAATATTTGCTTTTATCAATTTTCAATTCCCGTCCCCAAATTTATTTCAAACAATACGATTAAACATGCTTCGATTTATCAATTCACTTTTCGAAGTCCGAAACCAACATCAACCAACACATATTCGAACATACCAAGCACGCAACAAATAAAATCATCCACACCCACAAAATCACTAAAAATAAATTAAAGATTCGGTTAGAAGAAATGGACCTCGATGAAATTGATCCTTGTCGATAATAAAGAAATCCGAAGACCAAAATACTCGATCGGAGAACCTCATAATGAGCAAACCAAACTCGGTATTAAAATAATAACCGGACAGCTCCAAAACCAGTGAATAAAAACTTTACTATACGAAACCCAACCAAGAACGACGACGCGATTCGATAAAGACGACTTGAAATCCACTATCGACGATGAACCAAGAAATGGACGAAACCAAGATCAACCAACAAACAGCAGGAAACCAAAAACCCAATGCAGATCAAGCTATGGGGAGCTCCGGTGATGGAGAGACGACGGCGGCGCCTGTTCTCCGGTGGCGACACTGGTTCGCCGGCTGTTTCGCCAGACGGGTGAGCTGCGGATGGAGCTTAGAAAGAAAGAGAGATGGAGGGAACCGGAGATAGGTCGGGTCGGGTCGCTGGCCGGCGAACGGTGTTCGGCTGTGGTGACGGCTTTGCCGGTCGGCGGAGGCTTTGTTGGTGACGGCGGCGGCAGATCTAGACGGTGCCAGCGCTAGTTCGCCGGAGGGGAAGAGATATCGTAGACCGAGAGAGAAGGCGGTGCCGGTGCCGACGCTGTTGTCGTTGTGGTCGGATTTTGGGTTGGGAGAAGAGTTTGGTTACGGAGGGGGTTGCCGGCGAGAGAACTTTCTCCGGTGGTCTCGCCGGTGAAGCTTTTTGAGAGAGATAGAGAGAGTAGAGAGAGGTCTAGAGAGAGAAGGAGTTGATGACTTTTTTGTTGTTTCTTGTTTTTGGTTACCCTTCCTTTTTTGTGTGTATGTGGGTATGTATATATTGTATTTTGAGTCCTTTCTTCTTGGACAAGAAAAAAAAAGGGGGGTGGGGTAACGTGGGGTAGAGGGGTAGCGGTGAGGTGTTATTTTTTTATTGGGTAGGTTGTTAGGATAAGATAGGATTAGTTATTTTATTATTTGTTTATTATTTTTTTGTATTTTGTGGGGTGTAATCATGTGGGGGAGGGTACATGATATGCTAAGGTAGAAATGAATAAAACGAACTTTCGAGGGGGACAAAATTAAGTGTCTACATTTACAGGTCCTATACAGTAGTTACATAACAGGTGCACAGTTTATATGTAGTATATATACCGGTCCTTTGCAGTAGGTACACAGTTTATATGCAATATATATAAAGGTCCTATACAGTAGTTACACAGTTTATATGCAGTATTTAGGCAAAATTATTCCTACATCCCAACAACATATAAACTTTATACATAGTTGATGTAGGTTATATAAAGTAGTTATATAGTTTTATATCCAATATATATGCAAGTTCTATACAGTAGTTACATAGTTTATATGCAGTATTTAGGCAAGTTCATACCTATATCCCAACCAGTGTTGTAAAAGGCGCTCGTTACGTCGCTAATGACGAATGATGAGGCGAGGCCTAGTCACCTCTTCAGGTCGTGGCATTGGAGAAATCAAAATGGGACGCCTTTGTGAGAAAGACGACATGGCAAGGCGAGGAGGCGAGACGACAATGGCGTCGCTTTTTATTTTTTAAAAAAATTAGGATTTTAGGTATATAAGCTAATTTTAGGTCTTATTTACACATTTTAGCTCTACCAACTTACTCAGTGGTGACAGCGGCTGCTACCATTCATCTCACAAGCTTGATTCTGGCAATCGACGACGTACTCTGGCGACTCCGGTAAGCAGTGAACTATTGATTTCTAATTTTTTTCTTTCTTCTCTTCTTCTTAATCCAGCAATTGGACTTGTACTTTGGTATTTTTTTTCTTCCTTTTTTCTCTTCTTCTTCTTCTTCTTCAATTTTCCTTTCACTGTATTCTGTAACAGTGAACTTGTCTTAAACATTGTTACTGTAACAGTAACCAATAATCTTGTGCCTTGTAGCCTTATTATGCAATTTTTTTTAATAACTTATATAGAATTAACATAGTATGATAGTAATATACTAATTAAATGACTTGATTTCTTGATCATTTACAACTATTTCAATTTTAATGGCGTCTCAATCTACTAGTAGCAAACAAAAGGACAAAGGATGAAATTATGATACACAAGGACCATTAAAAGATGCGGTGATATGTAATTTTTTTGACGTACTATTAATGGTGGTATTACTCGATTCAAGCAACACTTGATAGGTGGAAATTAAAATGTAAAGATATGTCAAATTTATTCGACAAATATTATGGATGAAGTAAAGGCATTTGTTGATAGCAAAGCCGCGACAAATCCAAAGAATCAAAGATATATGTCATCATATAATATTGATGATGATGATGATGATATGAATGAACATGAGGAAATGATGCCTCCCTCCAAATATCAAAAAATGTCTTCGAGTGGTAGTGTATCATCCTCGGCACATGTGACAAAATGTCCTATTGATAAGTTTTATCTACAAAAGCCACAACATAACATTGATTTTAAAAAGGCGGGAGTAGGAAGAGGACGAGAAATTAATGACACAAAAAAAATCTTAAGGGAGCGGACGGTAAATGCTTTTGTGGTATGGATGTATGATACGGGCCTTCCATTCAATTGTGTCAATTATGATTCACTTACTATCTTCATAGAAGCGGTAGGACAACATGGCCCAGGAATGAAGCCACCTATCTTTCATGAAGTTAGAGTTAGTCAATCAAAAAAGAAAGTGAAAAAGTTGATGAACTTGTTGAGAAGCATAAGATTCAATGGCAAAAGTATGGTTGTTCCATTATAATGGATAAATGGACAACTCATAATGGAAAATTGATCATTAATATTTTGGTCAGTTGTCCGATAGAAAGCATCTTTCTTGGTTATGTTTATGCTAGCAATGAGTCCACCACTGGCACTGAGATTTACAACTTGTTTGAGAAGACAATTGAGGATATTAGACCAAAAAATATTGTACAAGTTGTAACTGATAATGCCAGTGAGAATATAAAAGTGGGGGAGCTTATGAGGGTTGTGTACTCACATATATACTGGACACCATGTGCTCTCTATTAAATCAATTTGATGTTGCAAGACATATTCAAAATTAATTCATATGCCTCAGGTAATGCTTAACACCTCTTTTTTTAGTTATTACTAAATTCTGAATATTTATTAAGCTAATAGTTGATATAATATCTTTTGCAGATATTAAGAAGGCCACAAAGGTGATTTCTTACATAAGTCAAAGGTCGTTGTTGTTGAACTTGATGAGAAAATTTACCAATGAGAAAATTTTAATGAACCAGCCAAGACAAGATTCACAATGACCCTTTTGACTTTGGAGGCTATGTACAAACAAAGGAAGAACTTGAGAAGCTTAATCATCTCCAATGAATGGAGCTCTAGTAAATTTGAAAAAAAAGTTTTGGGGAAAGAAGTTTTTGCTATTTTTTATTCTGCATACTTTTGGAATGATGTAGTCAAAGGTCTTAAAGTTTATGGTTCTTTGGTCTCGTTCCTTCGCTTGGTGAATGGGAAAAAAAGACCCTCAATGGGCTATATGCTTGAAGCAATGGATAAGGCGAAGGAAACTATTCAACAGGGGTTTGATGGAGTTTCGAGGCATTATGAGAAAATCCTTAAAATAATTGATTCAAGGTGGACTGACCAACTCAAGTGAACTTTGCCCTCCGCGGGGTATGTTTTGAATCCGGGATTGTACTTTAAATTAACTATGAGTGAAGAAAAAACTACTAAAGTGTGGGAGAGCTACTATACCTGTGTTGAGACGATGGTCCCCGATCTTTCCACACAAGATTTACTACTTGCTGAGCTTGCTAAGTACAAGAGTGCGGTTGGATTGTTTGGTTTTGGTCAAGCTGTTAGAGCCAGAGACACAAGGTCACCGGGTTAGTGAATTGGTTTAGTTATCTTTATTATATAGCTTTAGTTTTTACTTAAGTTATTGACTTTTTTATACTTGTTAACTTCCAAGTTTTTTTATATAATTGAATGGTGGTCCCTATTTGGCAGCGGAACTTCAAATTTGCAAAGGTTTTCCATGAGAGTTCTGAGTTTAACTCTTAGTGCAGCTGGATGCGAGCGGAACTGGAGTTTCTTTGAACAAGTGAGAATGAGTTATTATATTCAACTTTCTATATTGAAGCAATTATTATTAGAATCTAACTAATAACTACTTTATTTTTGTCCCAATACAGCTGCCCTTATGCAACATCTCTATGAAGTGGATCCTTTATTATAGATTTGGGCTCCTCTTTCATTTATTTCTCAAAAAAATTATCTTCAATTATATAATCATAAATAGGTATCAGATGAATTTGAATAGCAGTCGGAGATGTTTTAATCAAATTTCCAGTTGAGAATTCTCCATTTTCAAATGCGTTTTGTAGTGTTATACACAATGAAAATTCATTAATATCCAAAAAAATATTTCTTCATCTTCATATAAAGTCTAACACTTATATCATTATAAGTAGGGATAGATCCATCTTTAGGGATAGATCTATCTTTACAGTGTATTTTATCATCATTAAACCTGAATTTCGCTCTAGATTCAATTGCTTATATAGTTCATCAATAAAATACTTGCAATTCAAATTCAAAAGTACTCAATTGATTGTAAATTTTTCAAATTGCACGTCACTTAACCACTCTCCTCCGTATTGTAGCATAATTGAAAATAAAACTGAACTTGAAGCCATAATTGCGTATCAATTTCAGTTAATTGATAATGAAAAATACTTTATAAAGCTGATTGACAGAGTATTTTTATAAATTTATATACAATTCATGAAAGTATTTAAGGTAGTGTATTGTATCTAAAAGAGGAATTATGAGGTATAAATGAAAAGAAAATCATGAGGTAGAATCGGGAGAGAGAAGTATGAGTAACTGTCTGAGTAAGGAGTTGATGGGACAAGTCCTCAACTAACTCCGGCTACTGAACTACTGATAAACTAAAGTACTGATATGAGAATCATGTCCTCGAAACTATGAGGACTCATCACTAAATCTAAATCTGCTGCTGAAAGGTTCAGGCTGCTAGGTATGGTAAAGAGCCCGTGCATCTAAACCTGTTATATAAGAAATCATAACGCAAAAGAAAATTATTCGTCAGAACTTTGAATGTACCGGTATGCTAAGTGAGGTAGGCTGATATGTAGGGGTTCATATGCATGAACAATGACTGACTGAAGAACATGAACATAACAGAAGGAGAGTACATACATGAATACATAAACTGTAATTGAGATCATGTTAACACTAGTTTCTGAGTTTTGAATACTAACTAACTGATATCTGAGTTTACTGATATTGTAATACTGATAGCTGAGTGACTATTTCTGATAGTCTTCATTCTGTAGAACTGAATTGAGTTTTATACTGAGTTGGGTGACTGTGTATGACAGTCCTAATTTTGTAGAACTGAACTGAGTTCTATACTGATGTAACGCCCCGAATCTGGTACCCAAAATACAACACGGTGCTAACAATCTTGAAGGACCACTAGCTAACCCATAATTGATATCTGTACCTGTTCACTAAATCATACACTGTATAATATGTGAAATAAACTGTGAGACCATAAGGTTCACAACTGAATCATAAATGTATGATAAAAACAGAGTCTGAATAATATGGTATCACAATACCAAAATTGAAAATACTGAAGTCTAAATTAAATCTGAAACACACTGTAATCAGAAAGCCTCTAATTTGTCTAAATAAGAAGTTGAATGGGACAGGTCCCCAACTAACTCCATCTACTGATAGTGAACTAAAATATTAAGAAAATCAAATCATCCTCGGGTGATGAAGACTCACTGCGCTGCTGGAACCTGAAAAGCTATTGACATTCTGGATTTTGTGCTTCTGAACCTATGGTGTAAAAGACCATAGCACAAGACAAAAGTATACGTCAGTACGACTGAATGTACTGGCATACTAGTGAGGTAGGCTGAATGCATGGGGTTCATATGCATGAACTATACTGACTGACTAAATAACATGAACGCGAGAGTACATGCATGAATACATAATATCTGAGACTAATATCGTGGTAACATGATTACTGAGACTACATACTGATAACATGAGTTCTGAAAACTGATATACTAATAACATGAGTGACTGTATCTGACAGTCCTGAGTCTGATGGAACTAGCTGAGTTCCGTACTGTATCTGGGTTGACTGTATCTGACAATCCTGATATTTGAAGAACTATCTGATTTCTTTTACTGAGACTGAATCTGTAACTGAGACTATGGGAAGCAGTTATCTAAGCGACGTGCCCCGTATATGCTATTATAGTTGAGTTGGGGTCCAATCTCTGCCCTGATTGGAAGGGTGTCAATACCGCGCCACTGGTAAGGACAACTGTGAGTGACCCTCATATAACAGGTTACTCTAATGAGAAAGGTGGGAACCCTCATATAATAGGTTAAACCATCTCATCTACCCTCATATAACAGGCTATGATGTCTCAACTATGCTGGCTACGTAGTTCTGGAACACAAGGATTACTTTTAGAATCACACCCTCTAAATAATAGGTGAGTTCCCATCCTTGGGCTCAGTCGGTGCTAACTCCTACTCCCATCTGAATAGACACTGAACATGATTTACTGAACTGTACATAGACTGAGTTTACTGAATTCCGTTGACTGACGGAATACTACTGTTATCTGATCACTGACTGAGTTCATGAGATTACTGAGATTACTGAATTACTGTGCTTTCCTGAGTCATATAACAGACTGAATTCTATGGATCATGGCTTGATTGAGAGTATCGTGAAAACATGACACTGACTCTAGGCACACAACTATATTTTTCGAGTACAAGTGCCCCCAGGACTCGATAGAAGGACACTGATAAAACATGACTTTCTTAAATACATGACCAACAATTCATAATACCATAAGTTGGGGAAACTCGTGAAGCACATGGTTATCATAATATCTAACATGGATGGGAATGCTTATAATCATATCATAATATCATGTCCTAGTATCATGGCATTCCGAAAATATATACATTTCACAACGATAGCATGGAAACCATTCAAACATAAGAGGATGGCAATCATGTAACATTTAGTTCATGTTTGAGCTATAATGCATGATTTCTATTCTTTTAAGCATTTTATCAAACACCTTGCATGCACAATATAGAGCATAGGTGAAATCATCAAATTACACAACATAAGCAACTCAATTCATGGATTTTTAACGTGCATGCTAACATAATATCATGAAAAACACATAAAGATTCCAACTTTGAAATCAATCAACATCAACAACATGTTTACAAATAACCCACAACATAAATAGCATGATTTACAAATAAAACAAGGTTATTGAGCTTCATGGCTGAAAGAAATCCATGAATCAACACTAAACATACCTTGGATGGAAGATTATTGAAAAATTATCGGTGAAATGTACTTGACTTGAATCCCCAATTGAAAACCCTAATGTGTTCTTGAGAGGATTTTGAGAAGAATGAGTATATTTTGGTGTAATGGGGCTTAATCCCGTCTTTTTTACTTATATAGGGGTGGGGAAAATGTCCACTTTGCCCTCAAATAAGTTGAGCTGGACGCTGAAAATTTCTGTAGCATGCGATGGAGCGTGCGTTGCATTCTCTAGTCCTCCGGACTGGAGCATGCATCGCATGATCTGTCGCATGCTAGGACCTGTGAGATGGACCATGCGCGCATGCTCATAGCATGATGCTACTATTTCAAAATCTAAACTAGCCCTAAACGGATTCTAAAAGTTCTGAAACTCACCCGGAATGTACTATGACCTTGCCCTATCGTAAGGTAACTTGAAAATAAAAAAACGAAGGTTGGAAAGGTTATCAAATAAATCCCCGAAGTTTGAAGGCTTAAAATGAGATTAAGTGTTGAACACTTAGCTAAAATTTTCTAAGTGTTGGATCTTCTAAAGAGCTTACGAAGCTGAGTTTTTGATGCATGATTTTACAGAATCTTAACACTGAGTCAGAAACTTAGACTGAAACTGTAACTGTGTGAGGTAATCATCTAAACGACATTCCCCTTTCTGAATAGATTGGGGTCCAACCTATAACCCCAGTTGGAAGGGTGTCAGTACCGTGCCACGAGTAAATACAAGCTATGAGTTAACCCTCTCTGACAAGAAGCTCTTTCATCAACCCTCGCTGGCAGAAAAACTCATACGAGATATATCAACCCTAATCTGGCAGAAAGATATCTCAACCTACGCTGGCTACGTAGTTCTATAATATAGGGATTGCTACTAAGGGTCAAACCCTCTGCAGGCAGGAATGTCCCCATCTCTGGGTTCGCTCGGTGCTGAATCTTACTCTCAATAGAATAGACACTGGACTTATTCCTACTTTATATTAGGATTGACTGAACTGTTATTGATCGTACTGTCTAACTAAACTAAACTGATTTTCCTGAGTTTCGTTAACTGATGGAGTACTACTGAATTCTATTAATTGACTAAATTTACTGAGATCTAAACTGAAATTGTGATTGATTTCTGAGCACTACTGTTAGTGACACTACTTAGACAATTCTGTAACTACTGTAGCTCTAGATAAAAAGCTATGTTTTCGGGTATTGCATACCCCCAGAACTCGATAGAATGAAAAGTAAAGCATTGTATAAACTTGCAAAGCATAATAATGTGCACTTGTTTCATAACAAATTCATAGGGACATTATATCAAACACTTGTAATATATAAGTTTGCACCTATGCTAGTATATCATGATTTCTTCCCATTTAATTCACATGAGAATTTTATTAAGCATCTAGGGAATATAATCTATGCACATGATACTAAACAACATGTAGGCATCACAATTTCAATTCCCAATTCGCACATTCAAGGATTTTAACATGAATTCATATGAATACTACACACATGATAATCAAATACTCATGATACTTGTAATAAACCATAGATTAGAAATCCAATGAACATTAAAATCATGAATACATTTAAATCCATTCATAGAAATTATGAAATCAATTTACTTGAAGTTTAAAAAGAGTTTCTTGAACTCAGAGGGTGGAAGGCACCCTTGGATGAACACTTCACATACCTTGGTACTTGAATTACTGAAGGTTGATGGTGAGTTCTTGAATTTGAATTTAGATCACCAAGGGTTTTTGTTCTTGAGTAATTTGAGAATAGTTAATGAATTTTGCCTCTAAATGGGCTTAATCTCGTATTTTGGGGGCTGATAGACGTAGAAAAATGACCTAAGTACCCCCGAGGATGCTTCTTTTCAATGACTAAAACATGGCCTAGCGATGCGCATATCGATGGGCTACATTGGTGGGATCGATGTGATGGTCGACACGCCACATCGAGTCCGTATCGTTTCACTGGAATTGCACTGAAGTTGGGGGGAAATTATCTATCGACGTGATGGTTGACGCGATGCGTCGAAATCATGTCGACCCATTGTTTTGGTCACTCAAACATGGTTCAAATGAGGTCCAAAAAATCTAAAACTCATCCGAGAACACCAACTAACATTCTTGATCATAAATTAACTCAAATATCAATATTTAATGGTTGTAAAGGTCGTGAAATAAGATTGCCATCTTACAAAGGCTAAAATAACTCTAAGTATGAATACTTAGCTAAAATTTTCTAAGTCTTGGACCACTTAACAAGCTTTAAAAGACTGAATTAAGCTTAGAATTTTGCGAGGTCTTACAATATCTCCCCCTTGGGAACATTCATCCTCGGATAAGACTGACTAAGCTGAGAATACTAATAGATTGAATTTAGATACTAGGCATGCACAACTGAAGCATGATTTCATGACTGAAATTACTGATAAACTGAGTTTGTATGTTGAACATGCATATCTGATGCATGAGTACATGACTGAAGTGATTCTTGAATGCATGACTGAATATGCAACATTAATTGATACCAAGTTGGTAACTAAATTTGAACATAAAACTGAGTAGTATTATGGAAAACAATTACCTTGAGCTGAGTCTGAGTTTGCGGAGAAGAGGTAAGGATACTTGGTCCGCATATCTGCTTCTGCTTCCCAAGTATCTCCCTCAATAGATTGATTCTGCCAAAGGACTTTGACTAGAGAGACTTCTTTGTTCCTCAGTTTGCGAATCTGATAATCAAGGATTTCAACTAGAATCTCTTCATAAGAGAGGTTGTTTTGAACATCTATACCCTCTATAGGGACTACAACTGCTGGATCACCTATGCATTCATTAAGAAAGAAGTCATAAAATACTGGATGTACTGAAGCTATGTCTGAAGGCAACTCGAGCTCGTAAGCTACCTTTTTTAAACGGCTGAGAATTCTATAAGGAACGATATATCAGGGACTGAGCTTTCCCTCCTTGCCAAACCTCTTCTCCCCTTTCATAGGAGAGATTTTTAAGAACACAAAATCACTGATCTCAAACTCGAGATTAGTTACTGAACACGCATGAATAGGAACATGAGAACATAACTAAGCCTGAAACGTGATACATGAACTGAATATCGAGAACTGAGCTGAGCCCCTTGAATACATGGCTTACGGCTGAGATTGAAACTTGAGGGTCAATTTATGAGTACCTACTACTCCAAACCGGATTCGTTACTTAAAGAAAAACTGGAAGGTTTAGGACATGAAAGCTCGAGGGTTGTAGCGCATCTCCCTCTTGGGACATTATGTTCCTCGAGGAATACTGACTTGGCTGAGATACTGAGGAAAAGCTGGGACGATGCACAGGACACGTACGAGCTGAGTCGTGACTGAATATCTGGGATCTAAAATTGAGACATGATACATGAACTAAGTTAAACACCCAACTACCTGGTTGCTTCATCTTGGAATAGTTACATTCATGAGACTTTGGATAGTGCGACTAGATGGAAAAATGGGATACCAAACCATAAGAACTTGTCTTCCTGACTGCTAAACTGAATTATTGGCTTTACAGACTAACTCATGCTGAAAACTCATACTCGACTGGAGCATTTACTTAACACTCTTTCTATAGAGTTCTAGTGACTTTAGGGAGCAAGGAATCTTGGCATGGGCTGATTAAAACATCTGAATAAGAAATCACACCCTGGCTAAAATTCTATAATATGAGGCGAGGCCTACGAATCATCATATAAGAAAGAGTGACTAAGCTTTATACACTGAAACTATAAATTTTCAAGCTTAGACATATTCCTCGAGTACTCTCTCAACTATACTCTCCACCTCATTACGATACTTCACCTATGACTACTGAAAATATTCACATGGGCGTTGAGAATGAATGCATAAACATACTACTGAAAATATTCACATGGGCGTTGAGCACGAATGCATAAACATACTAACTCATCTGATTAACTTAATGGTTTATAGCTGAATACTGGTCATGTAAGATTGAATTGTACTTAGTCTGGACTGAAACTGTAGAGTATTTTATATATGAGGTAAGGGTTGACTGAACAACATGAGATACTGAGCATGAATACGTGTAATTTGCATTATCTAAGAATGTTGGACCAAGTGTATAACATGATTCTAAAATAGTCTGTAAATTGAGGTACCGAAATACTGATAACTGAATAATTGATAACTGTACGATATGGTCAAGCAAACCTGAAGCTGAACTGAGTTTTGAACTGAATGTTGAACTGAGATCGTAATTGAGTTATGATAACTACATGATGGAGACTGACATAAATCGAGGATCTGAATAAACACTCACAATCTGTATTTTCTTAACTTCTTATCTTATGAAAAATTCTGATTACCCCCTTCAACAACTAAATACAACTCCTTGCTAGCCATTTACTTGCACACTAACCTAACTTTCAAGCCTATCTTCGTAACTACAGCCTCGTGTAAAACAAGTATGCAAAAATCTTTCCTTAACATGAAACATTTACGCTCTCCCATCTAAGCAATCGCTCATCTTTACATCATGGATTTATCAAGAGATCTAAACTGAGGATAAACATAACAAATCTGAATTCAGTCGATCTTTAGGAGTGTAGCATGAGTTATGGGAACAGAACATACTGTAAAGCATGGCATGAACTGCATGACCTGAGTCTGGAGTTTATGTATTCATGGAACATGATTTGTAACACTAAGCGAATTGAAACTCCTTATACTAGGAATTGTAAGCGTACATGATTTCATGCATGAATATGAGTTATGATCATAGAGCTGACATGTAAGACATGAATAGATATCATGATAACTTATGGGTTTTGAGAGTATGAAGTACGATTCTGAGGTGATCTGCATGATCATTCTCGCTACGAGAATAGACAAGAATGTCATCGGTGAAGGCTACAATGAACACGTCCAAGTACTGCTTGAACACGCAATTCATTAAGTCTATGAAAGTTGTTGGGAATTTGTAAGACCAAAGGATATGAAAGGAAACTCAAAGTGACCATACCGGGTTTAGAAAGCTATTTTTGGAATGTCATATTCTCTGACTCTGAGCTGATGATAGCCTGATCTGATGTCTATCTTAGAAAGGTAACTGACACTCTGAAGTTGGTCAAACAAGTTATCAATTTTAGGATATTTATTCTTGACTGTGACTTTATTTAGCTGTTAGTAGTCAATGCACATTTTGAGAGAACCATCGTTCTTAAGCATGAATAGAACGGGAGCACCCCATGGGGACACACTAGGTCTGATGAATCCTTTATATAGGAGATCCTTCAACTACTTTTTTAATTCTTTGAGTTCCACAGGTGCTATTTTGTATGGCGAGATAGATATGGGTTGTGTATCTGGAAGAAAGTCTATTCTAAAGTCAATGTCCCTTTTGGGAGAAACTCCAAAAAGATCTTTGGGAAACACATCATAGAATTCACATGCTACTGACACTAATTCAAGATTAGGGGTTTCTGAACTAGAGTCTTGAACTTGAACGAGATGGTAGACACATCCCTTAGATATCATTTTTCTCGCCCGAAGGTAATAAACAAGTTGACCCCTAAGTGCTGAAGTACTACCCCTCCATTCTAGGACAGGTTCATTTGGAAACTGAAATTGGACAATTATGTTTCTACAGTCAACTGAGGCATAGCATGAATGAAGCCAAGCCATGCCGAGAATGACATCAAAATTTGTCATCTCTAATTCTACTAAGTCTGCTGAAGTGACTTTCTGAGATACCATAACTGGACAGTTCCTACATACCCATTGGGCTATGATAGATTTACCCACTGGGGTAGAGACTGAGAAAGGCTCTGCTAGAATTTCGAGACTGACTCCGAAGTCAACAGCTAATAAGGAGTTACAAAGGGCAAAAAAGCTCCTGGATTTAGCAAAACATAAACATGTAAATGGTAAACTTGTAACTTACCAATGAACACATCAAAAGATCTTTCCTGATCCTGTCGGGACTGAAGTGAGTAGAGTCTGTTTGGGCGTTGCCCATTGGTGGCACTGGAAGTGGCACCCTGCTAATTCGGGCGACCGGACTGAGCTTGGGAATGATTATACTGACTCTGAGAACCTAACTGAGGACAGTCTCTGACCCTGTGGCATGGCTTGCCACATCCAAAATACACATCACTGCCAGCTCTGCAGATACCCTGGTGGTTTCTGCCATATTTCTAGCAAAGAGGATTTGTTCGGGCATTCTTTGGCCTTGACATTCTGGCCCTCTTATTTTTCCTCCCCTTTATCCTATGCCTATCATCCTCACTCTGCGGAGCATAATCCATAAGCCTAGATAGGATAACATCCAGTTGATTGTTCTGAGCAACTATTACATGAGCTAAGGCGGTGAAAGCAGCTCTAAATTCAGCTTGAGAAACATGCTCATTCAACGGATCTACCTGAACGTGCGGGCGAGTTGACTGGTTTTCATTACTTTTTTTGTTAGCTTCTCTGGAAGACATGTTCTGGAAGCGTAAGTATGATATGAATTACACTGAGAGTTTAACTTGATCTTATACTCACTCGCACGATATAAATACTGAAAGAAGGAAAACTTTTCCTAAAACATCTCGCAGTCTCTTGTCCATAAGTGTGGCATGCTATACACCCATTCACAAAACTCTACTTGATGCGGCTTTCAGAATTCCTAGAACTCTATTGAACCTTAGGCTCTGATACCAAGTTTGTAAAGCCCCGAGTTTGTACCCCGAACACTACACGGTGCTAGTGACCCCGAAGGACCACCAGCTAACCCATGACTGGTACCTACTGCAATCACTGAATAATAATAATATTTTATAATGCAGAATTTAGGCGAAAATAGCCATAAGGTTCAAAACTGAAATCAAATACTGAATACTGAAAAACCAATACTGTAAACTGAAAACATCAATTTGCAAAATATTCTAGTCTGAAAGCCTTTAACTGTCTGAGTAAGGAGTTGATAGGACAAGTTCCCAACTAACTTTGACTACTGAACTACTGATAAACTGAAGTACTAATATGAGAATCATGTCCTCGAAACTATGAGGACTCACCACTAAATCTGAATCTATTGCTGAAAGGTCCGGGCTACTAGGTATGGTCAGGAGACCATACGTCTGAACCTATGATATAAGACATCATAGCGCAAAATAAAAGTATGCATCAGTACTTTGAATGTACTGGTATGCGAAGTTAGGTAGGCTGATTTGTAGGAGTTCATATGCATGAAAAATAACTGACTGAGTAACATGAACATAACTGAATGAGAGTACATGCATGAATATATAAACTGTAACTGAGATCATGTTAACACTGGTTACTGAGTTTTGAATATTGATTAACTGATATCTGATTTTACTAATACTATAATACTAATAGTTGAGTGACTGTTTTTTACAGTCCTGATTCTGTAGAACTGAACTGAGTTCTATACTGAGTTGGGTGACTATGTTTGACAATCCTAATTCTGTAGAACTGGACTGAGCTCTATACTGAGTTTGAAATTGAGACTGAAACTATAACTGTGGGAGGTAATCATCTAACCGACATGCCCGTTTCTGAATAGATTGGGGTCCAACCTGTAACCCCAGTTGGAAGGGTGTCAGTATCGTGCCACGGGTAAAGACAAGCTGTGAGTTAACCCTCTCTGACAAGAAGTTCTTTCGTCAACCCTCACTGGCAGGAAACTCATACGAGATGTATCAACCTTAATCTGGCAGTAAGATATCTCAACCTACGATGGCTACGTAGTTCTGTAACGCAGGGATTGCTACTAGGGGTCAAACCCTCTGCTGGCAGGAATGCCCTCATCCCTGAGTTCGTTCGGTGCTGAATCCTACTCCCAACTGAATAGACACTGACTGATTCCTAGTTCATATTATTTTTTACTGAACTGTTATTGATCGTACTGTCTAACTAAACTAAACTGATTTCACTAAGTTTCGTTAACTGACAGAGTACTACTGAATTCTATTAACTGACTGAATTTACTGAGGTCTAAACTGAATACTGAACTGAAACTGTGACTGATTTCACTAAGTTTCGTTAACTGACGGAGTACTACTGAATTCTATTAACTGACTGAATTTACTGAGGTCTAAACTGAATACTGAACTGAAACTGTGACTGATTTCTGAGTACTACTATTCGTGATACTACTGAAACTTTTTTGTAACTACTATAGCTCTAGATAAACAACTAAGTTTTTGGGTATTGAATACCCCCAGGACTCGATTGCATGAAAAGTAGAGCATAGTATAAACTTGCAAAGCATAATAATGTGCACTTGTTTCATAACTAATTCATAGGGACATTCTATCAAACACTTGTAAGATATAAGTTTGCACATATGCTAGTTTATCATGATTTCTTCCCATTTAATTCACATAAGCATTTTATCAAGCACTTGGGGAACATAATCTATGCACATGATACTAAACAACATGTAGGCATCACAATTTCAATTCCCAATTCTCACATTCAAGGATTTTAACATGAATTCACATGAATACTACACACATGATAATCAAATCCACATGAAACTTGTAATAAACCATGGATCAAATATTCAATGAACATTAAAATCATGAATAGATTTAAATCCATTTATGAAAATCATGAAATCTATTTACTTGAAGTTTAAAAAGAATTTCTTGAACTCCAAGGGTGGAAGGAACCCTTGGATGAACACTTCACATACCTTGGTACTTTAATTACTGTAGGTTGATGGTGAGTTCTTGAGTCTTGAGTCTTGAATTTGAATTTAGATCACCTGGGGGTTTTGTTCTTGAGTAATTTGAGAATAGTGAATGAATTTTGCCTCTAAAGGGGCTTAATCTCGTGTTTTGGGGGCTGATAGATGTGGAAAAATAACCCAAATACCCCTGAGAACGCGACTTTTTAATGACTGAAAATTGACCTAGCGACGCGCAGACCGACACGCCGTGTCGATGAAATCAACGTGATGACCGACGTACCGCGTCGAGTTCGTGTCCGTTCACTGAAATTGCACTAAAGCTGGGAAAAAATTATCTGTCGACGCGACTCGTTAAGATCGCATCGACCCACTGTTTTGGTCACTCAAACATGGTTCAAAAGAGGTCCGAAAAAATTAAAACTCGTCCGAGAACACCTACTGACATTCTTGATCATGAATTAAATCAAATATCGACATTTAATGGTCGTAAAGGTCGTGAAATAAGATTGTCATCTTACGAAGGCTAAAATAACTCTAAGTATGAATACTTAGCTAAAATTTTCTAAGTCTGGGACCCCTTAACAAGCTTTAAAGGACTGAATTAAGCTTAGGATTTTGCGGGGTCTTACAAGTTACCATGTATAAGGTTCCTTTTATCATGCCACTTCTTCTTCTCTTTTCTTTAACTTATTTTTACTTTACCTTTTATTATTTGAAATCACTTAGATTCCTCTTTCAATTTTTTTCCTTTCTCATAAATTACTTTTATTTAAATTAGTAGATTTCTTTTCCAAATCAAATTATCTTCATGATATTCAAAATTTCAAAATATCACTCTCTTATTTATATCTTTAACTTTTTTTCTTGCTAGTTTTTTCATTTTTTTATCGTTTTATTTTTTTATTTTAATTTTTTTTCTTTTTCATTTTTTTCTTTCCACTTTATTTTCTCTCTTCTACTTCTCTTTTTTTTTCCTTTTTTGTTTTTTCGTTTTCTTATTTTTTTTCCTTTCTCATGTTTTTTCATTTTCTTCTTCTTTTTTTATTTTTTTATTTTTTGATTTTTGCTTTTACACTTCTATTTCTAGTTTCTATTTCTCTTTCTTCTTTTTTTTCCTTTTTCACTTCTTTTTTTTTTTATTTTTTTCTTTTTCTTTTTTTCTTCTTTTTTACTATTCTATCTCTATTTTTTATTTTCAAAAGACAAATATCTATATCACATATCAATATTCAAAAAATATACAAAATAAATAGGCATACAGATCTGCATATGTATTTACGGTAAAAAACATATATATCTGCATATGTATTTACTGAAATACATATCTGACTCACATGTATATATAAACATATAGGATATATATCATGTATTTTTTTATTACCTATATGTATATGTACATAGTTGTCCTTTTTGTTATAGAGATTTTGTGTCTTATATGTTTATATATACATATGAATGAGATATGTATTTTTGTAAATACATATGCAGATACATATGTATGTTTTGTACTGTAAATACATATCCAGATCTGTATGACTATTTATTTTGTATATTTTTTGAATATGTGTATGTGATATATATATTTGTTTTTTCAAAATAAAAGTTACAGACAAAAGAGTAAAAAACAAAAACAAAAAAGAAGTGAAAAAGAAAAAAAATTGAGTCTGAGCAGCTTGAAAAATCGATTTTGATCACTATATTGTTCGATCAGTTCACTTTATTGTTGCATTACTTTTTTCTTCAAAATTCATTTACAAAATATTCAAAAAAAAAATAAACGAAATAACAGTGATGGTTAAAAAAAATTCAGAACGAAAAAATTTTGACCGATTTCAAATAACTGATGAAATTTATATAAGAAAACAATATTACGATTAAATACCTTTAACAAAAATAATTGTTTAATTTGAATTTTTGCAGATATTGAACAGAAGAAGTTTCAGTTGAATTTGATTTTGATTTTTTGGGGGATGAAAATGATAATGTGAAACTGAAATTTGAATTTTGATTTCAGTTGATAACAAATAACGGAAATCGTGTTAATTAAGAGGTTTTAATGGAAAAGGAATCTCCACATTTAATTCATGGCTAATTATACCATATTTAACTCAACTGATTTGAGTTAAATATGGGCAGTAAAATAATTTGTATATGTATTTTTATAGCAAAAATTTGTTCAAATCTAAAATACAAATTGTTAGTTTAAGTAATTATGAAAGTGTTGCTATGAATTATGCTGAATTTTACCCAAAATTAAATGTGGGCACCAGCCCATTTATTAAGACCTAAAGCAATACAAACAGACCAAAAATGTTTGGCCCAAAAAGTCGGTCTTAGACACAAAATAAGTGAAAGATCAAAAGTTTCTCCATTTTCTTTGAAAGCTTGAAGCTTCATCTACAAGCGTTCTTCGATCCGCAAGAGTACTCAGTTCCGTTGAAACCAAACCATTCATATCATTTATTGTGTCAACATTTCAAAAGATTGTTGAAATGAAAGCTGCTATGAGTAAATGGTGCCTCAAAAATAGTTTCTGTTATATTTCATTAATCAATAGTTAAGTTGTTGAAAGTATTTCTAAGTATTAGATAGCTAGAAAATTTAGGAATTGTCTTTTCAATAGATATCTAACATGGAAGTCGGTTGTTAAGTTATTTTTCTTTCGTGAAGGATCCATCTCATCAGGTAAAGGGACTTCATGGCATAACATGCACTCAATGATTTGCACCGTTGTCTCCAATGTGGAAGTTAAATATCCAATCGAATGTCATTTACTGGAGCAGTAATATATCGGCACATAATTGAACAAACAGAAAGATATATTTAGATAAACAAATAATATATTCTTAGAATTATTTTTAACACCACAAATCAAACCGTCGCTAAAAAAATAATACCAGAATAACTAGTTTCAGGATAACTAATTCCGACATAATTAATTCTGATATGACTAATCTCGATATAATTTGTCTTCAAACCAAACGACCCTTTAAATTCAAATCTCTCACTAGCTAACAAATAGAACGAACCGAGAGGCCCAAAATAAAGAGCCCGACCCGACTGTCAATACAAGTCGAACACCACCGGGCTAAATAATCCAAATTCAATTCTCTTTTGAAAAATTGGGCACTGAAAAGATATGGATAAACCCTAACACTGTACCAAGTAAACCCATGGCAACAGTCCATTTTCTTCCACAATCTCTTCCTCATCATCGTTCTCACAATTCACTGTTTTCCATCAAGTCATCCGTCAATGACCACCCCACCACCACTCAACAACCCCCTCGTCGTGGCCGTAAAAAATCACCCACCCCCACAACCTCAAAAAGAAAATCAAGAACCCCAAAAGACGCAAACTTTGAGAGCAACATTAGTGAAATTTCAAGAAAATCTCAAGAGATCGATGACTATGACTATGACTATGATGATGGGGTTGATTTTCCGTACCCAGACCCACCATTAGTCTGCTGTTTTGGTGCAGCACAGAAGGAGTTTGTGCCGACAGTAAGAGTATCAGTTGAACAAATGGACAAAGATAAGTATTCAGAGTGGAAAATGTTGCAATGGAATCCACCTGAGTTTGTTAGAGCACCTGGTGGACCATCATCAAATGTTGCTATGTCACATGTTAGGCTTGGTGGTAGAGCTGCATTTATAGGAAAAGTTGGGAATGATGAGTTTGGACAAGAAATGGTTTTGTTAATGAATAAAGAAAATGTGCAAACTAGGGGTGTGATATTCGATGATGGTATGAGGACTGGGTGTAGTTATATGAAGATTAAGTTTGTCGATGGGAAAATGAAGGTTGAGAAAGTTAAGGACTCTGCTGAGGATTCTTTGCTTGGCTCCGAATTGAATCTTGATGTTCTGAAAGAGGTACGTGGAAGTGAATTCAAATATGTACTCGTTCTGTTTCAATTTGTTTGACTGGTTTCGACTTGGTGGGGATACATTTTGTATGTTGTTGTTATTGGTTTTGACTTGCCATGAAGTTCAAAAAAAAGTGTACTTGTGGTCTTAAACTAAAGATCCGTAAAACTTACTAAAAAGTACCGTTTAATTGTGGTCTTGAACATGCCACGCGAGAAAGGAAAGAAGCATTCTTTCTGAAACATGCTAAAAAGGAAAGGAGTGCGAAGAAATTCAAATGGAGGGAGTATCTTTTTTTTTTTATGGATAGAGTTGTTGTAACAGTATCAAGCATCTTGTTGTTTCTATTTATGTAGTGGTGTTTGGTTTTAAATGTTAATGGAGGATGCATGAACCTAATTTGCTCTGTGAACGAATCGTATTGGTGTTGAACTACCTTGTACAAAATGGAAGATGAAAGAACCCAATGGAGCTTCTTAGATGAACCAAAATTCCCTATAAATGATTGTCAGTAGGTTTATCTGTGCATTGAAGAACCTCTCCATTTGTCTATAGAAACTATTGTGCAGTCACTATCAGCAGTGGCGGAGCCAACATCTTAACCAAGGGGGTTCAAAATCGAAAAATGTGAACAAAAGAACTATTCGAAAGGGGGTTCAACGTCTGCTATATATACATGAAAAGTAATTTTAAGCTTGTATAAATAGTATAAGTTTCCGTTGAATGGGGTTCGGATGAATCCCCTCACTATTAGCTAACTCCGCCCCTGACTATCAGTTTTCCTGCTCTCTCCTGTTCTGAAGCTTGCCTGATCTGTACTCTCGGATGACATTCCGTTGCAATGACTTATTTGTTTTCTAGAAAAAATTGACTAAGATGCATGATTCTTGCCAACCTATTTATTTGAGATTGATTTGTGCTAATTGTGTCTACTCCTTTTAGTTGTGAGACAGTGAAAGTGTAGTTCCCTATTCATTACATTCTAGTGTCGTGACAACTAGTTATCATTAGCAGTATCAATACTGTTATGTCGTCCATGTTTGAATAATTACCTCTTCTTCCTGAAACCATCCGTCTTTTAGCTTGAGGCTCGCTGATCCTTCAATTGTGGAAGGTGATTCAATTTATTATCAGTTTTCATTCTGTTGTGTTCAATTGGGAAATTCTTTTTTTTTTTCTCGATAGCTATGAACCAGAAATAAGTCGATGTATCATGGTAAGTTGCATATTACATGTTGGATATTTTTAATACAGTGCTTGAGCCTACACCGTGCTTTATCAAATTGTGTTTAGGTGGAGTTGGGGCGAGTTTTTTTTTTTTTTTAAACAAATTTCGTGGTGCTTTTGCCTTCTCTCTTGCAGGCTAGGATATTTCACTTCAATTCTGAAGTTTTGACATCTTCATCTATGCATTCTGCTCTTTTTAAAGCAATTAAATTGTCGAAGAAGTTTGGTGGTCTTATATTTTTTGATTTGAATCTGCCATTGCCCTTGTGGAGATCACGTGATGAAACAAGGCATTTGATCAAGGAAGCCTGGGAACAAGCTAACATCATTGAGGTCTCAAGGGAAGAGCTTGAATTTCTTCTTGACGAAGACCATTACAAGAGGAAAAGGAATTATAGACCACAATACTTTGCGGAGACTTACGAACAAACAAAACAAAGAAGAAATTATTATCACTATACTCCTGAGGAAATTGCTCCCTTGTGGCATGATGGACTGAAGCTTTTGTTCGTTACAGATGGGACACTTAGGATTCATTACTACTCTCCTTCTTTTGATGGAGTGGTGGTTGGTACGGAAGACGTGCTCATAACACCATTTACTTGTGATAGAACTGGTTCTGGCGATGCTGTTGTTGCTGGAATAATGAGAAAGTTGACGACGCAACCAGAGATGTACCACGATCAAGATGTTCTAGAGAGACAGCTTCGCTTTGCAATTGCTGCGGGCATAATATCCCAGTGGACAATTGGTGCTGTTAGGGGTTTCCCCACTGAAAGCGCCACGCAGAATCTCAAAGAGCAGGTATATGTACCATCAATGTGGTAGTAGTGCCATAATGCCAATACTCAGGACATTGTATTCTGTAGTTACTAACTACTTAAAAGTTGATTTTCTTGTAATTAATCTGACACTTCACAAATGGTTGTCAAAAAAGAAATGATTGTTGAGTTAACGGGTAGTTCTTGTTCTTCTATTTTGGCTATCACCTATAGTATTTTGTGCTTCAGTTATCGCATTATTTCATTGTTGCTAGTGTACCTTGTGGGAATACACTGGGTTTGTTGTTGTAGTGTTTTTTCTTCCTTTCTTCTGTATGTTGTGTGCTACACATTAATTTCTTTGCACTATTTCATTGTCGTTACTGTTTTGTTTTCGTTATTCTGTATGTTATTCCCTTTTTCAAACTGCATTGAATTTCTTTATTTAAGCCAACGGTCTCTCAGAAACAACCTCTTTAACTACGAGGTATGGGTAAGGTCTCCGTACACTTTACCCTCTCCATACCTCATTGTTGAATGGGTTAAAATGGTCGAATCAATAAACAAATTCAATTATCAACTCGTTTAATATTGCTTGTCATGAAAGGACATGTCTATTTAGACTAAAGCAATAAATCATAACCCGACTTGCTCAATTCAAAATTATTTTTCATCATTTGGTTGTTTCTTTCTTATATTATCATGAAAACAGCTTCTCTACCTCTACGAGGTAATGATAAGGTCTAGACCCCACTTGTAGAAATCTAGTGGGTATGTTGCTGTTGTTGTTTGTTCTTATATGATAGAACTAGACTGCCAAGGCCCGTGCCCAACATCGACAAAATTAAATTGTTGTTCTAGCTCAGATTAAGAAATTGCACAACTTAAATTACATTCCCTACCGGCTATCGGTGTTGCACATTCAAGAAGAGTCCATTAGCATTAGTAAAAGTATGTTGTAGCTGCCAATGAAGAAGCAACATCATTTAATACACAAAATGTGTATTATGTAAAGAGCTTTATTTAAGCACTTGAATCCACTTAAGTTTAATCACACTCTCTGCCTTCAGATCCTTCAACTGACCTAACAGATCCGTCTTCGACTTGCTCCTCATCTCATCTACCTTTATTCTAGCTGCATTTTCACCCAAAAGAAAAAAAAACAGCTACATTAACATCAAACAAAAAATCACAAAATCACTTTCATAAATCATTTGAAGAAGATGAAAAATTAAGAAAAAAAGAATTGTTTGAAAATACTCACCCATGGCTGCTCCTTAAGCTTACTGCTTTGACGGCTTTCTATAACCTAACATTATCTTGGTTATTTGAATGCACCCGGTTAACCCAAAAAAAAGTTCAATTTTCCATGACTTCATTACACAAAGTATCAAAGAAAGAGGATTTTTTATCTCCTTTTCCCCATACTTTATATCTCCACGAGGTAGTGATAAGGTCTGTGTACATTTTACCCTCCTTAAACTTCACTTGTGGATTTCATTGGGTATGTTCTTTTGGGAGGCAATGGAGTTTGTTTCTCCTACAAGTTTTACAAGTTTCTCTCGCATGAGAGATAATAGTCCAGCACCAAATTAACTTGATCCTATCTTCCTTTATTTTTTATTTTTTATTTTTAGATAATGTATGCAGTTCTGAAGCAATCAAATATAATAAAAAAGGCTTATCACACATACAGAAAAGTAATACATAGAATAATCTGAGCTGAACCTGAATCCCGATTAAATTGTGCATCGTTATCTCCATCACTCCATTCAGATGACCGTCTTTTCCATCTTTCATAATTGGCTCACGAATAACTACTGGAATCCCCACAAGTAGTCAGTGCATCTATACCCTTGCAAAGGAAAGCTGACAGGTACTCTTTGGCAGTCTTGTACACCATGTGAAGTGTCTTCAGATTCACTATTTAAATTGAGAAAAATGTAAATTATCAACAGTCTGCACAATATCCAGAAGACATTTTCTATATTTTCTTGTTAATAGACTGATATCAACACTGTACTCTAGCGCTTACACCTGTGAGTTGGCAAAATAAAATCATATGTTAATAAAAGATTCGAATAATCCCCAACGTTTCTGCTTCTATTGGAACACAAGATTTCCCTTTTCTATGGAGCTACTATTAGCACCTGGTAATTTCCATAATAACCTTGAGAATATCCATTGAAGAATTTGTTGCTCGATACCTTTCTTGAAGATTACAGTCATCCCTACTGATTTGATTTTCAAAATGTCTAATCGACACTTTCCAAGACACCTGTTAGCTACATCAGGGAACTTGGTAGCTCCATGTGTACCCTTTCTTTCGGAACAGATCCAGTGAAAATATATATGGTGGGGCTTGTAGCTCAGAGGATTAGACCACGTGGCTACGAACCACAGTGTCGAGGTTTGGTCACTCCTTGTCCACAATCAAAAAAAGCCTTTCCAGCTTAACTGAAACTGCAGGTATTCCCACAGCCGTGAGACCAATCCTTCGTTCCTCTGTCAGTGCACTAAGCGGTAGGAAACTGACTACAAAATTTACTCCATTCGCCGGAGGCGGGGATCTATGTTATTTTTATGTTCTTATATGATGAACCAGTTTGGCTTTACCCACCCAAAATGACAGACCGATAAATGGTTATTTTCACAATTTGAATCTTTTAGCACTACCGTATATATTTTGATTTCAAAATACACTGGCGTAATGTATGTGCTTGCACGTGTATTTAATGTCAATTAATTAAATAATATATAAAAATTTATTTAAAAATATCAATTAACGTTAAAATAAATGTTATATCTAATTAAATAGGATTTTGATCATACAAAAAACAAGAAAGCTCTTAGTGATTATTAACTAATAATAAAAAATTGTTATAAAGTAAGAAAGAACAAAGAAGAAGAGTAGAGAAAGAAATTCTTATTACTTCTTGAGGGATGAGAGATCATAAGATTGTAAATACAATGAACAAAATTCCTCTATTTATAGGGAAAATTTACTCTTAGTCTGAGTAAAAGACAGATGCTTCAAATCCTAATAGATATCAAAGTAGATCTTAATAGACATTCACTATAATGTAAATACATTTATAACACTCCCCCTTGAATGTCTAATTGGTAGATGATGTGCCTCGTTAAAACCTTACTAGAAAAAACTCAGTAGGGAAAAAATCTAGTGAAGGAAAAAGAGTACACATCTCTAATAATACGTATTTCGGTTGCCTCATTAAAAACCATACAAGGAAAATCCAGTGGGGCAAAACCTTTAAGGAAAAAAGTGTACAGTGCGTATTAACTCCCCCTAATGAGAGCATCCTTGAACCTTTGCACCCCGATCTTGTGCACCATCTTCTTAAAAGTTGTAATGGAGAAGACTTGGTGAATAAATCAGTCGCATTGTCAGTTGACCGAATCTGTTGCACGTTAATATCATCATTCTTTTGTAGCTCATGTATGTAGAAAAGTTTTGGCAAAATGTGCTTCGTTCTATCTTCATTTATGAATCCTCCCATAAGATGTGCTATGTATGCTGAATTATCTCTGTATAAAATTGTGGGTAGATTGTCATATTTCACACCACATTTTTCTCGAATGAGATGTATCATGGACCTCAACCATACACATTCTCGGCTTGCTTCATGAATAGTTATTATCTCAGCATGATTCGATGAAGTGGCTACGATAGACTGTTTTGTATATCTCCAAGATATGACAATACCACTACATATGAACACATAGCCTATTTGAGACTGAGCTTTATGCGGGTCAGATAAGTACCCAACATCAGCATGACTAATAAGATCGAGACTGCAATCTTTAGAATAAAACAAGTTCATGTGTTTTATCCCATTTTGATGTCTCATAGTAGGAGCAGAAATATACCTTGCTAACAAATTTACTGAAAAGGCTATAGGCCTTGTAGTATTTGCAAGGTACATGAGTGCATCAATTGAACTAAGATATGGTACTTCATAACCAATCCAATTCTATATATTTCGAATTTCAGCAAATAATCTATTGCTTTGAAAATTCTCCAAGAGTTCCAATGATGTTCAAGCGATAAGCTTATACAATATAAGGATTATAAATAAGTTTCCCAGAAACTTTTATATGCTTCAAGCAGTTTGAATCCTTAAAAGTTTTCACATAATTTTGTCAAGTGACAATATTCAACATTTCATGAGTGACATCTTCAAGTGTCTGGACTGCAAATCAAATAAGTTTTACGCTTACCAAAATGCATCATTTCATGTCACTTGATAAATGTTTCTATGTCAGCATGTTTAAATAAATGTAGAATTCAGATCCTCGTAATCTTTCACAATATTGCGCCAATATTGTGTCAAAGATAATGATGATATATCATTTTGTATCGATTCACAATGCGACATAACATTTTGAGATCTCATCACTTCATTATTTTCAGGTATATGAACCTCTCATAAGGTTTCATGAAGTAGTATGTCGTAGGCTCTTCAAGAGCTCATTGTCTTCTTATTATGATTATTTGCTCCTTATTTTTCAAGGACTATTTCATTTGAAATTGATCAGTCTACCACTCTTCACGCATGCATAGACTTTGTCCTTTAGGAACACAAAATAAGAGCACTTGCGTTTAATATGAGATGCTTTCAGCATTTGACTTGAATTGTCTTTTGGATGAGGATATGGTGATAATTTCTAACATATTTCGTAGTGCTTATAATCTCCCCCTTATGTTAGGAAAACTAACATACATCCTCTGCTTCTTTGAGGAATCCTTCTTTGTGCATTATGGTATATTCATTAATTGTATACCGCACATCAAAATTATTTGATGGAATAATTGGTTTTCGACCTTGAACCAATTGAGAGGGAAGAAATAATCATAATTTATTGGTCTAATGCATACAAATGCTATTGCAATATATCATATTTTAGACCAATACATGAAGTTTTGTTCTCATTAATAATGATTTAGCTATTTATCGAAGGCATTCAATGCGAAACCATCATCATCAAGATAATTTTCTTGATTGCACAATCTGAAAATTATGTTCTTAACTCAATTTTATTGAGCAAGCAACTTTATGAATGTCAAACTGCAGGTTGACAATGATGTACATGTGATCATCTTATTGATGCATTTTTTCAACATATCACATGATAGATGAACGGGCCCTTATTCACCTTTTATAATTTTCAAATTTGAAGGGATTCAATCCCAATATTAGTTGGTCCAACCAACTTATCATGAGAATAAACGACATAAACAATTCTTGAAGAATCTTCTAGTTCTTCAATTCATGCACATCTTCAAGATGTCACAATCGTTCATATCAATTTATGAACTTTTATTCTAGTAAACTCCAAGTTTACCATGACATGTACTTTTTCTTTAGTAAATTTCAGATTTACTATTATATGAATAAATTTCAGATTTACTATTTCAGAAGTAGATTTCAAAATTATTCAACCTCTTTCGGAGGTGAGTTGTTATACAATCACTAATCAAGTGCACGTTTGCATTAATAAGTTTTTCATTCTCTAGGAATGAAATATAATCGTGCCTTAAGTCTATCAAATTTTGATAGCTTAGAACCTTTTTCAAAATATTGCTACTTCAGGAGCAAATCGATGCATACATATGATCTAGAGAATTTTTCTCTAACATATCTTGTGATCATAATACGCGTGCGAAAATATCATCACTTTTGATGATTATTATCATATTGTCCCTCCACACGTATATTCGTGCGTTCAATCACTTATCTTCTTTCAGACATATTATGCACTGCTACCACATACACCTCAAGAATGAAGTAAGTTGTCATATTTCAGACTTATCATATATTGTCACCACATTCATGGAATGGATTGCTACCATATCCAATAATAATTATATTAATAGTAGCAAAAGAAAGATAACATAAAGAATTACTAACCTTGAAATCCTTCAGATTTATAATCTCACCTTGTTTGGCAGAGTCTCGTGCTGATAACGTGTTATAAACTAATAAAGAATAAAGAACAAGAGTAGAGAGAATAGAGAGAGTGATTCTTATTTCTTTTCTTCTCTTGAGGGATGAGAGATCATAAGATTGTAAATACAATGAACAAAACCCCTCTATTTATAGGGGAAATTTACTCCTAGTCTGAGTAAAAGACAGATGCTTCAAATCCTAATAGATATCTATCAAAGTAGATCTTAATAGACATTCACTATAATATAAATACATTTATAACAAAAATAAAATAATACCTCAAATTTCATGTATCTGTTGAAAGCGAAAAACAGAATATTCTAACTACTTAAAAGTTGTTTCAAACTACCTAAGTTACTTGATCAAACTCCTAAAAAAGATAACTATAGCAAAATTATTAATTTACATTAAAAGGTTTTTAAAAAACACATTCTGTCCCTATTTTTTCACTTCCCTTTCTATAGCAGAACACAATTATTAAGTTGAGACCAAAAATCCATGAATAAGATTTTGGACAATTCTTTTTATAGAGGTGGAAGAAAACATACTATATATTTTAGATTTCTTTTACACAAGAAAAAAGAAACTCTATCAACATTAATTTTCTATATATACATTAAACTGCATAATATTTTATTGGAGAAGAAAAGAAAAAAAAAAAAAGACTACCATAATTTCCTTTTTTTCTCTTATCATATATGTTAGGATACATAAGTTGCACGAGTATATCGTGCTCAATTTTTTAATAAAAATGTCTAAATTAAAAAAAATGCACGAAAAATTATCAAAAGAGAAGAATTCATTGTCAATTATTGATTCTTAGTAAACATCTACACAAGTAGAGCAGTTAATATAGACAAATCATTTTACTACATCATAATTATGTGTTCACAATATCAAAGAAAATAATTAATTTTTTTTATTAATTTAAATTGTTGATATTAGTTCATTCCAAATTTTACTTTAGAACTCTTATCATATATTTTAGGATTTATTAATTTTTAAATTATCTTTTTTATCATCTATTTTAAAAATTATTAATTATTAATTTGCCTAATAACTCTTACTATTTTTCTCTTATCAAATATTTTAAAACTTGTTAATTTTTAAAAGAAAAGATACAATGAAAGAATCGATACATACATATTGTTAAACTTTATTTATGCAAGTAGTTACAATGAAGTCGAGTTCATGCAATATTGAAGACTGATAGAAATCAATATGGGTTGTGGTGTAGTGATAGAACTACTCCATCCTTAATCAGAGGTCTCGAGTTTGAGCCTGGATATGGAAAAAAATTGTTGGGAGCGTCACCCTCAGAATGGACCTTGCAGTGCGCGATCCAGATTAATCGAGGCTTCAATGCGGATACCGAACACCGGGTAAGAAATCAAAAAAAGAAAAAGAAGACTAACAGAAAAGTTGAAAAGTATCTTTAGATCGAACGCAGGCAAAGCTAGAAAGGATAAAGGAGTTATTTGATTCTCATTTTATGATAAAACTAGGTAACAAAACCGCAGTTTGCGAGGTCATAAATCCTTTTATTTATTTTATTGATATAAAAGAATTAGTTGATATAAATGAACTATAAAATCACAACACCAAAAATAAAAAAAATATGTGCATGTTATATAAGAAGCTCATATGAGCAAAAAATTAAATTCTCATATATGGCAAAGATATACTCTATAATAAAAATCTCAAATAGAATTGCAAAATTAGTAAATAAATAGTTGACTATTTTCTTATAATTTCATAATTATAAGGATCTCGAATAATACCTTTCTTAATTTTAAGGGAGGAATCAAGAACTCATACTTCTTATATAGAAAACTTTATCATATACTCAAATAAATTGTTAAATTTTTTGCAGTTAAAACTTTCTGTAAAATCAAGAGGTAGTTTGTAGTTGTTGTTTGGTTCATTTTTTCGTTAAGAGGAGAAAAATTAGCTAGTGAAGTCCACAGATATCTTGTGATTAGAAATTGAAGGCCTAAAGCAACTGCTATTCGGCAACACATTTGATTGAATTGATCAAAAGAATATACTCTAAAAAAGATGTATGTAATTAATGACATTTCAAAATTCTCTTGTAACGTAATGATTATGCTTGTGCCTATGGGAAGACATCAAGACTCTTGCCAAAGAGGATAAATATAATACCGCTTTGCTGAATAACATATGACTTTTCAAAATCAATATATCTCTTGTCAATTCGTGGCATTAAAATAATTAACAAATAACGAATCGAAGAATGAATTATAACTTGTTTTCTCCTAACAAAAAGTAATGAATACACTTCTTTTGGTACATAAAATCAATGAATACACAAGTCGAGCTCAAATACTATCAATTTTACATAAAAGATGAATACACTATGTAATCCAAATACTACAGAAACATGAAGAGCTCACAAAAAAATTCTATACTACAGAAACATGAAGAGCTCACAAAAGAATCTTTTGGAACATATACAACAACATCCGTATCTCTTTTCATCACAAAAAGTATTATAATGAATACACTTTTTTGATACATAAAATCAATAAATACACAAGTCGAACTCAAATACTATCAATTTTATATAGAAGATGAATACATTACGTAATCCAAATACTACAAAAACATGAAGAGCTCACAATTTTTTTTAAACATATATAGCAATATCTATATCTCTTTTCATCACAAGAATTATGATAAACAACAAAATGGTAACCCTTACAATACGTAAAAAGTATGTTGGAGAAGAAGTCATGGGTCATTTGAAGAAAAAATTTGTCCTTTATATATATTTTTTATATGAACGGGTACATTTGTTTTGTCCTTTATTTTTTGCAATTAATGTGAACTTTAAGAATTCATTAATAGGAATATCAATGGCATCATAAATAAGTACATGCATGAGTTCTAATATTCATTAAAGATTATGAAATGTTGAGATAATAAACGTGACTTTATTCTTAACAAATAGTAAGATAAATGATAAGAATTGAAGAATGAGAGTGATAAATAATAAATTTGTTATAAATATTTCTTCATTAATAAAATATTTAATTGTAATAAATTAAGTAATCTACTTAATTTTATAATAAAATAATTAATTTAAATTTAAAAAAAGACCAAAAAGCAAGAAAAAAGATAAATAGCATCTCAAAAAATACTTACAATATTAAAAGATATTGTCATTTTATAATTAAAAAAATATGAAAATAAATAAATAAATAAATAAATAAATTTATTAAGAGTGTAATTTAATTTAAAGAGGTGTGAGTTATGAATAATTACTCCTCGTAATTGATATGTGAAGAGTTTTTATTATAAACGTTCCTTCATTAATAAAATCTTTAATTGTAATAAATTAAGTAATTACTTAATTCTATAATAAAATAATTGATTTAAATAAGAAAAAAGACCAAAAAAATAAGAAAAAAGATAAATAATATCTCTTGTTAATAAGGCATGTCACATCATATATATATATATATATATACTAGTTTAGTATACTTGCTTTGCACGTGTATGAATACTTCTAATTTTAGTTAAAATTATTTAACAGACACTTAGATTTATATTATAACCAAATTCACATAAAAACATTAGTTGTCTTTCAAGTAGAGTTTGATACTATATACGACTCTACTTATATTAAAATAAATAATTGATAAAATTATTTAAAACCTCTCACTTTAATGAATAATGATAGTAAAATTTGTAAGTGTGATTCTTTGGACATGACAATAATAGTTTTTTTTCGCCTTTCTTTTTCAAAAATTATTTTTTTTCTTCTGCTCATAATTCATAGAAAAAGAAGAAGAAGAACTTTAGATCCAAAACAAATAAGAACATACATATCATCAATTGAGTGTCGTATACAATTTCTACGAATTATAATTAGAAGCATAACCTTTGATTTTTAGCCAATATAGCGATTGATTATCATCATCTGATCCACTTCATTTCTTGACAATGTCGCATGGTTCTTCTCTTTTTTTGGATCAAAATTTTCAGCTGAAAGAACACAAAAATATTAGAACTAATTGTATGCAAAAGGAAGAAAGAAAGTTGAATCAAAACCAAATAAAAAAGCAAATGAACAAGAAAAAAAATGCGTACTAAATTATTGAGAGCTAAATTTTTATTTACAAAAAGTTACTTAAATAGAATTATATAAGGTAGTATTTTAATTGATTTAAAAGTGTACTAAATATTAAGAGTTTTACTTCTTTTAAATAAGTAAATAATTATATAAGATAGTATTTTAATTGATCTAAAAATATAAATTAGTAATACTTTTACATCTATAATCTAATCAGAAAAAGACTTCTAAAATAAAAAATTTAGATAACGACTCATTAGAATAGAAAAACGATTCCTAAATAGAAGAATTAGAAAAAGACTCAATTATTAAAAATTTATGTCAGCCCCCTACATTCAGAAAATAGAAACTTTTAAAATTGTCATTTATTTGTCAAGCAAAATTGTCTTATGGGCTTCTCCAATTAAAATCCACCTTTGAAAAATCACCAAAAAATTACCTTATTTTAAACACTCAAAACTGTCGTAGGGTGCAACAAAAAAAACCTTCCTTAATTTTGGAAAATTTAAAATTATCAAGGAATCATTGTTATAAAATAAGAGTCTATAAAAATTTGGTACTTTTTAAATTTTTCTTATGTTAACGCTTTTATTAAACCTTTCCTTATTAGAGTTATGTACCTTTTAGGATTCTTTTGGATTAGTGTTTATATGGAAAAAATCAATGCATAACTCTAATTAGAAAAGGTTTAATAACTAAATTTTAATGAATTTTAAAATTTTAAACATTATTAGAAAATAGCAAAAAGACGATTTTGTCTATTGCAAAGTGTTTTAATGAAGGGTAAAAAGTTCAAATCACTTTACTTATTAGAGTTATGTACCTAAAATTTAGGATTCTTTTGGATTAGTGTTTATATGCAAAAGAAAATCAATACATAAAGACGATTTTATCTATTGCAAAGTTTTTTAATGAAGGATAAAAAGTTCAAATCACTTTTTTAAGGGTCTCCACACATTTAATATATTATAGATATAGATTATTTAGTACTCGTCGAGTTTCTTGTTCTTCAATATATATTACTATCTATTACTTGATTTGGTTTGTATGTTGCTATTTACTATTATAATTTTCTGGCAACCTTGTTTATGCTATTATGTATTTTACAAAAATTATGAATTTAAATGAAAAATTGAAAACAAACCTCTGGTACTTTCTTTAAATGTAGTCTCTCTTATATTACTCGCCAACCTAAAGTTCAATAAATAGTATCCTCTCACATCTCATTCATAAAGTATATTCCGTTATCGATTTCAATTGTAAACTCATCGATGTTTCAAACATAAAAACTATATAGGAAAAACGTAATTAGAATGAATTTTCAATAAGAAATCTTAATCTTCTCCCAAGTCACCACACGGGGCTTGAAAAAACATAAGCTTAATGTATTCTAAGGGCAATGAGTACCTCCGTCAGAAAATGAAAGCATTTACTGAAGCACCAAGAGAAAAGATCAAACAAATATCGAAGATCTACATAAGGAATAAATCCAATTCTCTAGCTAGCTAGCTACCTAGAAAAGGGGGACTTTGAATTAAAAGGGACAAACAAGTTTCTCAATTAAGTGAGGGTCCTTCAAGTTTTAAAAATTAGATGAAACGGACAAATTTTTTTCCAGTTTTTTTTAAATATTTTTGCTCCAACAACTAAAAAAGTTGTCTCGACAACTAAAAAAGTTGTCTCGACAACTATAAAAGTTGTCTCAACAACTATGAAAGTTGTTCGACTACTTTTTAAAGTTGTTCGACAATTATCAAAGTTGTTTGACAACTTTGATAGTTGTTGAAACAACTAATGCAGTTGTCGAACAACTGACTTAGTTGTTTAAGAGACCTTATTTCTTTTAACTTAATAATATTGTGGGACCCACTTATCACCTTTTTTTAATTAAAGACTTGATAGGGTCTATGAGCTCATTTTTCTCTAGAAAAGAAATAATGTTACATATGCTCTTGTACTTCATGATGAAATTTTGAAGATGAATTTCACTTGACAGATTGGTCATAGTTGTTTCTTTGATTGATGAATCAAGTTTATCATATCTAGAACACTTTTCATTTTTATGTGGGCTCTACCACAACGAATTGTACATCATATCCGGGTAAGAATTAACCATTCATGGCAGAAGAATGTAATATCTCTCAAAGAACTTCACTATCAAGTTTTGTGAAGCTAGCTTGAAACCAAATACACTGAGAACATAATTTTGTGTTAGTTTTTGTGGATTAAGGTGTCCATAAGTTATCAAAAATAGGTGTGAAAACGTTGTTTCAAAGTAAGCTCCATCGATATTGCCTTGGTACTTCGATCGGGGTAAAAAAAAATATCGTCACATTTGGGACAATATATCTTTACCGTACTTGAACGTGGAATATCAAACTAACCAACTGAAAGGCAAAGTTGTCCAAAGCAATAAACTTGTGGAGATCTCCCAAAGTCATAGTTCTTGTAATTCTTTGATATTGCAACCATTCCCTAGCTACTCAAAATGCACGTGACATAAATCAAACCATACAACATCTTTGTCGCTGACTCAACCAATTCATTCTGATTCTCAGTGAACATATCACCATGAGAGGTTTTGACATCAAGAATAAGGTCAACTGCACATTCATAGTATGACACTTGACTGCTCAATGCCTCAATCCAGGGAGATTAAAATCCACGATGTATGGGAAGCACTAACATCAGAGTCTTTACTGTCTGTTTCAGATTCATCATCTGATCACTTGTTCTTCAAAGCTCTAGATGTAGAAGGTGCAGATTTTTTCAAGTGTCTATCCAACGCATCCTTAATTCGTTTCCGATCCAACAGTCCTCCGATGATCTCCGACTTCGATCAACCACCACCTCGATCCCTATACATTTCTCTCTCTTTCACCCAAAACTTATATGTATATAAATGTATGTCTATATATTATGAACCTATCAGTCTAAACGAAAATAGAAACTCTGTGTGTACAGAGAGTGAGTTGGATAGATGGAATTAGGGTTTATAAACATGTACATAAAGTATGTTGAACATACATGGAAGTTTTATCTTTCTTCAATAAATTATTTATGAATATTAAAAAACTTCAACCAAATAAACTAAAATTCAATAGTTAGGTTGATTTTAATATTTAATAGCCAATATATTTTTTTATTTTAGTTTAGTAAAAATTAGAAAAATTGAAAGGGACTACTAAACCTAAACCTAATATCTTTTTGTCCTACAACTATTGTAAATTAGACAACTAATTCTCTTAATTGTGGTATATTAGATAACTCCCAACTTCATCACCCTCCATTCACTATTCACAGAAACATTCCCACTACGCCACTACTCATTGACATACTATATTTTTTATTTTGATACCCACATAATCACTCACGTTTTTTCCCTTCTTTGAGCTCACCTGCATAAAGAACACGCCAATACACACTCTACAATCTAGGCAAGGTCATATGCTCCAGGTTTCAGATCCAACAAAGAAGAAAGCATGAGAGTCTATCTTGTCAACATATAATGGATAGTTACACAGTTATATTCACAAATCTAATTATAAAAAAAAAATACATAGAATTAAAACCAACCTTCAATAGAGAAAGTCACTTTTGATCTACAACTTTCATCTAAAAGAGAAATACGAGAAATTATGAAAATGGATAGAATTCGTAGTCACATGAGAAATTATTAAAATAATGGAAGAATACATAATCAATTATTGATTATGTATATAATTCATACAATCTTTAAATCTATTATTTACTAACGAAACTTACATATTCGTAAACAAAGACCAAACCAACCGCCTTGCGCGTACTGATCTATCCATATATCGTCTTTCAGCAAATATCATCTCTTCAATAATTCTGCACGTAAAAATAACACAAAGAAATATACCACATACATGTTTATGTCCATATCACTTTTAATACATATAATTTTATTATTATATATCTACATTAAACAAAGAAGGAAGCACGAGAGTCTAGCTTGTCATCTTATCACGAATAGTTACATAGTTATTTTCACAAATTTAATTATTAAAAAAGTACATAGAATCAAAATCAACCTTCAGTAGAGGAAGTCACTTTCGATCTAAAATTTCACCTTAGAGAGAGAAAAGTAGAAGATAGTCGTATATTTCTTGTAAAAGAACTGTAGAAATTCTTCTTTGTATATATAAGGTAAAATTTAATTAATTTAAAAGAATAAAACGATATAAAGTTGGTTAAGAACACAATTGTGAATTAATTTTAGTTAATATAATTATAATCATTTAATATTTTATAGTTTTATTAAGTAAAAAGGAAAAGAAAACCAAATTAAAGAAAAAGAAGTAGGAAAACTACCAAAAACGTCTCACGGTGTTTACTTTGCAATTTCGTCCACTCACAATTTCGTTGTAATTTAAGACTTTTAACATAATTCTAATAAGGAAAATTTTAATAACTAATTTTGGTTAATTTTAAGAGAAAATAGTCTATTACCCTCCAACCTTTAGTCGAAATCTCAACTACACACTCAACCTTTAAAGATGACCTATTACCCCCCCCCCCCAATCTATTTTTTCCTATATTTATTATTCCCCCCCCAAATGCTGACCTGTCAACATAAACCAAGTAATAAGACATTCTTGCATTTCACGCGTCTGGCCCACGCCTAAACAAAGCAAAATATCTTTTTCACAATTTCATTTTCAATTTCCTCTCTCTTCTCTCTAAACCTTTCATCTTCCTCTCTCCTCTATCTTCTCTCTAAACTGCGATTTCATCTATATTTTTTTTGGGAGGGGGGGGGGGGGGGATTTTTGTTCTAATCGAAATATTTTGGTTGTGAATTTTCAAAGAATCATTTTGTTGTTGTTACAAGAGGTGTGGTTTTTTTTCGTAAACTGAAAAAATTGAATTAGAATTTTTAGCTAATCTCTAAATTTATAAATTAATTGAGTAAAATTAACTGATTCTTACTGTTATAACGTTGTCTAAGTATTCGATTAACAGCATAATCCGTTCGTAAGTACATATTTTATTGATTGTTTAAGTGGGTTTATTAGAAATTAGGGCTTTTCTCCAATCTGTTGTTAATGTGAAAACTTAAAAATTCAATTGTGTTTAATAGGAAGTGCGTGTTAATATGTTGTTAGTTTGAGTGATTTTTTTCAAAACTGAGTTAAAATTAATTAGTGTTTTATGCTAAACCCCAAAATTAAAAATTAATTGAGTGACGTTAAGTTGTGGTTTTTGCTATTATATTGTCTACGTGTTTGATTAACAGCATATTACGTTCCTAATTACATCAAATTAGGATTTTTGTTGATTATTTAAGTTGGTTTATTAGAAATTAGGACTTTTCTCCGATTTGTTGTTAAAATGATAAAATTTCTCAAAATCAATCGTGTTTAATAGCATGTGCATGTTAATATCTTGTTATTTTGGTTTTTAATTTTGTAGCGTGTTCATGATTTTTTTTCTTTTTCCATAATGTTTCTGCTAGGCTACTATGTCTTATTTGATTCTTTATTGTGGTCAGGTAAGACATGAATGATTTTACGTTGATAACTCTAAGATGTTATCATGGTGGGGTCTTACATTTTAGTAGGGGGAAACCAGTTTATAAGGGGGGTTAGTAACAGAATTTTTGGATGTTGACGTAGATAATATGTCATATTTTGAGTTGAAAGACTATATTAGAAAATTGAGATATAGCACAACTTGCACTTTTAGTATTATAGCACCTAACTATGGCATTTTGATAGATGTTGATAATGATATGAATATTTTTTAGATGATGTGTTCCTTGCAAGATGAGGATGAAGTGGAGGTATTTGTCAACCATTTAGTTGATGAGCCAGATGTAGTGGCCCCCCTCCCCTCAAACCTTTATTTTTAGAAAATGTTTGTCCTAGGAATTTAGAGGAATCTGGTGCATTTTTTAATGTTAGGCCTAACTTTAGGGTGGGTGAGGACCATTTAAATGTGGAGGACCTTACTTCTTTTTTTCCAACCACATCTCCTTTCAATACCACACTTCTTTTCACTACTGCATCAAGTGTTGCTGCACCAAGTGCTGCTGCAACAACTGATGCTGCAGTAGATGATATAGATGTTGGTCCTGCTGGATCTGATTTTTTAGAAGAAGAAGTAGAGGCTTCTGATTATTCAGTGTTGAGTCAGAAGGAGAATTAGTTGGAGATGATGATAAAGAGGAGTATGGTAGTGATGTACATGAGTAGGTTAGGGAGTTGAGAGCTGAAAAGAGAAAGTTTCAAAGAAGAAAAAAAAAAAAGTACCAGCTGACAATGCAGAGGTACTAGTAGGTGAAGCAGGACCAGATCTAGGTTTTGATGAAACTGAAACAGGTATATTTTAGAGGAGAACATCAACAGGGCTATGAATTGTACCATTGAGTTTAATGGAATGGCTGATTTTGAAGTGAAAGAAGGGCTTTATCAACACACAGTGGATATTGTCAAGAGGACATGTAGTTATAGGTTGTGGCAGTTAAAAGACATACCATGTGCACATGGTGTGGATGCACTATTGTTCTAGAAACACCCCTTGTATGACTATATTGACAGCTACTACAGTAAGGAAACGTACTTGAGGACTTATGCCAATGTTCTTGAACCATTAACAAACATAAAAATGTGGCCTATTTCATCAAACATTATTGTTGCACCACCTGAAATTAGTACCTTGCCTGGCAGACCATCTAAGTCTAGAAAGAAGGAAGCTGGAGAAACAAAGAAATCTAAAAAAATTGCCTAGAACTGGACTAGCAATGACATGTAGGTTGTGTCATGTTAGAGGCTAAAACAAAAGAAGGTGCCCTCTAAGAGGACAATCAGCAGAACCAAGTATTGCATCATCAGTAACACCTACTGGTTCAGGCATTGGAAGAGGCAGATCAAAGGTAAGTTTAACACTTAATTTAGTATATTACTTATCTTACTTCTCAAATTTCTTAACATTATTTTAATATGTAGAAAACTACACCAGAAACACCAAATGCACCTCCTCAAGTCAGTGTTGGTTCAGGCAGGGGAAGAGGCAGACCCAAGGTAATATTACACTTGTACTAATTAGCTCAATAACTTTTATATAACTCTCTTCTTTTTATATGTATAGAAAACTCCATCAGAAATCATTAATGCATGTCAACAACAAAAAAAGAGGGAGATCAAAAAAGGTAACACCAGCAGCACCTAGTGCACCTCCTCTGCCTAAAACACCTTCTGCACCTATTGTTTTTCCAACATCCTTTTCTGCACCTTCTAATTATTGTGCATCATCTTTAATGGCTGGTACTACTAAAAAAGGAAGGGGTAGTGATAGAAAAAAAGCAGCTACATTGAAAAGGTCAAAAGTAATGGGAATGAGTGTGTTTCAAGCTGAAAATGGATTCAAAGTCCTAAATGTAAGTATCTAGCTTTGTTGTATTTTGTGTACATATGAGTCTTTAATGTATTAGTCTTTGAATAATTTTTATCCTTCACTGTAGCCTGGCATGCCTAGCAGTAAGATCTGCTCTACTGGTCAAGCAAGGGTAACAAAATCAGCTGATATAACTGGTAACATTGGTTATACACCAAGTACTACCAATAAGCTGAAATGGAATGGTAAAGCAGCAATATCAACAAAAAAACTACCAGAGATTAAAGAGAAGAAAAGAAAGAAGAATGTGGAAAGCAGTTCAAATAAGTCAAGTCAAGAAAATACATCTTCAAAGTCCAAGATACCCTGAAAATTGTAGTAATGTTGATTATTTTAAGCACTGTTTTAAGTTAGACCAGTTGACATGAAAATAATTTTATTTTGGTGCTGAAAAATAATTTAAGCGCTGTATATATATTTTGTTGATGAATTCTGCCTAATGGTTGGTATGAATGATGATGTTGTGCCTAATGGTTGGTATGAATGATGATGTTGTGCCTAATAGTTGGTATGAATGATGATGTTGTGCCTAATGGTTGGTATGAATGATGATGTTGTGCGAAGTTAGAATATTTTGTTGATGAATGTTGTCATTAGGTATTATTGTTGTGTTAAATGATGGTAAAGTTGATATAATGTCAACACAACATTGTCATTACACAATTTAAGTGTAAACACATAGCAGCAGCACGGTGCTTTGCCTAACAAGACACAACTTTGAAAGTGTAAACAATAACATAGCAACAACACAAGACACAACAAGTGTAAACAATAACATAGCAGCAATACACAACACAATTTTGTAAGTGTAAACAACAACGTAGCAGGAACACAATACAATTTTAAAAGTACAAATAATAACATAGCAGCAGCACAAGTGCAAACAATAACATAGCAGCAGCATAAGTGCAAACAATAACATAGCAGCAGCACAACAAATATCTGAAGTACGACTAGGCAAAAGACACCATAACAGAACATAGTCTGATATATTTAGAGAGAGGTATACAAAATTTACACCATAGTAGACAAGATCTAGGAACTACTTTCAGTTCATTTGTTGCTGATGAACATAACAGCAACACAAATCAAAATACATAAAAATATCTTCCTATTGAACCTACACCATCTCCATCTTCCATTAAGCTTCTTCTCCCGCGTCAAGTTAAAAATTTGGACCTGTTTAAGCCATAAGTCTTCTTTCAACTCATTGATTTTGTTTACCAATCTTGAAATGATAAAATTTGATCTTGGATCCACTTTTTCTTTGTCCCTCCATAGGAAAAAATTACATTTTTGAGACTGAAATTTTTTTTAGAAATCAGTACATTATCATAATTTGAATATAAATTGACAGCAAAATACATACACCATAGTAGGGGCAAGACCAAAATCTTCTTTTCGGATTTGACTTCTACCATGAAGTTTGCAAGTCAAGCAAAATACCATGTTTGCATCTCACAACAGCATTGACCATTGGGTCTGATTCATCCATACAAAACTTATTCAATTTCGAATTTGTCATTTCATGAATTCCGACAAAATCAGTCATCAAATTATAAATCCTAAATTAATAGTTGAACCAAATTACAAAACAAAACTTCAAGAATTGAAGTACAAATTGGGATTAAAAGCTAAAACGTACGTTAAAGAAATAAAATAAAATAAAAATGGAGGAACATGAAGGAAAATGGTGGAGAAGGACATGGGTCTTATAAAGAAGAAGAAGATGACCGTTGGAAGAGAGAGAGAGTGGGTATTTTTTCATCTTTATTTCATCAAATAATTAATTAATGACGTGTATATTACGTGGAAGGCTAAAATTTTAATTTTGGACGTGCTGGGGCTAAACCAACGCACCTAGATGGGGTGTTCTCACCTTCCTTGACAGGTCAACATTTGGGGGATAATAAATATAGGAAAAAATAGATTAGGGGGGTAATAGGTCATCTTTAAAGGTTGAGTGTGTAGTTAGAATTTCGATTAAAGGTTGGGAGGGTAATAGACTATTTTCTCTAATTTTAAAGTCCTAAATATTACATTAGTAATTTTGGTATCTATTAAATGAGTTACTTTTCCCATACAAACACTAATTCAAAAGAATCCTAAATTTTAGGTATAACTCAAATAAGGAAAGGTTTAATAACTAAATTTTAATGTACTTTTTAATTTAAAAAAAATATTAGAAAAATAGAAAAAGACGGTTTTATCTATTGCGAAGTATTTTAATGAAGGACAAAAAGTTCAAATCACTTTTCTAAGGGTCTTCACACTATTACTATTATTATTATTATTATTATTATTATTATTATTATTATTACTATTATTATTATTATTATTATTATTATTACTATTATCATTATTATTACTATTATCATTATTATTATTATTATTACTATTATTATTATTATTATTACTATTACTATTACTATTATTATTATTATTATTATTATTTTATGATTATATTGTGTCCATAAGATCAAACTTTTTGTTTTTCGCATATAATAATTCATATTCGCCTCTCTTTTTAAGATTTGAAGGATACAAAAGAAATCATAATGCTGTTATTCATGACATCATGTTATAATTTTATGAACAAAAATTTATTTTATAAGGTTCATATGTATATATTTGTTCATTATTAGAGGTTTAAAGCAGATATCGAGCTTCAAATATCAAGTGAAAAATAAAAGTTTAAAGATATTGAATTTAAATTCAAAGAATAGAATAAAAAATTGGTAGGTAAAGGACGAGTCATTGTTGTAGTTACGCGTTCTGCAAAATTTAGTAATTTCGTTTGAATAAGAGATTTCCTTTTTTCTCGTTGAGTCAGACCCAAATCAACGGCCCAGAAAAAGAGTTCAAATAAAGGTTTTCAACTTCCTTTAAAATGGTTATTTTAATTTCCTAAAAATTAAGTGACGATCTTTTTATATTTACAAAATAAACTGTCGAGTTATGAAAGTCTTGATCGATCAACGTTTGCTATCTTAGCTTGTTGACTTGGCGAAAGTTATGGCGAATCACTGGATTCGCCATAACTTTCCAAATCGACATGCATGGTACATAAATAAAATATAGTTTGGTTACGTTGTTTCATCATATTCTTTGATAGTATATTTATGATATTCTGCCCAAAAAAAAAATATATTTATGATGTTAAGTTGGTAGTAACAAGGAAAGTTTGATTTTAAAACAGATAATATAGAAATTATAATATAAAATTAACAATACAAAAATTATAATAAAAACTCTTTTTTATCGGATTTTTGGTTAATAATGTCTTTGGGTTTGTGAAAGGAAGTCTTGGAGTTACGGATAAAGTTGTTAGAGTATGACCTGGACACAGTGACGGAGCCAGGATTTTCATTGAGGGGGTTCAGAAGAAAACATACAAACTAGTCGAAGCGGGTTCAACATCTACTATATATACATAAAAATATTTTTAACCGTGTAAAAATAATATAATTTTCCGCCCTGATTACAAGGTGGATCCGCCACTGCCTGGAGATCATCACAGGCTCAAGTCGTGGAAACACCCTCTTGCAAAAATGCATGGAAAGACGGCTTACAATAAATATTTATGGTTCAAGCCTTCTCCAAACTTTGTGCATAGCAAAAACTTTTACACGTACAAAAAACCTTTATGGTTCGATCAGACTTTCTCCTTACACATAACGAGAATTTTAATACATAAAGCTAAGCTAGGTGTCCTTTTTAATGTTTTTGAGTTTGTATTATAGAAAGTTCTTTGTCCATTTGTTTTTATAATTTTCATACATTGAAGGTTTCTTGCAGACAAAGTTTTCACTTTTCAACGGTCAATAGCCCTTTCCACATAAAAAGAAAACTATTATTGCGGTGGGGACAATTATTTCCTTGCAGACCAAGGTTACAACAGTTCTCTTGGGATTATATCATTCGTAAGATTCGAATATGTATATTACTATATTAAAACTTTAAGATTCTGCTTGAAAATTAAAGTATTTAGCTATTTTTTTAGTTTATTGAGTATTTTTTAGGTCTTATATCAATTTTTACGTATCTTTATATAATTATAATTAATCTACTTTGAATTTAACGAATGTCAAAGCATCAAAAAGATGGTCGTAGGTCCACCCCCGCTCACAGTATCTCACTAGCTAGTGATAAATCGAAGGTATTATCATAGAGCGGTAAATGTTTTCTTTATTTTTAGTTAGTTGTGTAAAGTTATATTGAGCTCTAAAAAATTGATTATCGGATGTAAAATAAAAATTTTAATATGTTGAATTCAAATTTAGAGAATATGGCCCCATTTGGCCATGAAAATAATAATTTTTTGGAGTTGGAGTTGGAGTTGTGTTTGATCATTAATATAAATTAAAATTGTTTTTAAAATTTTATGAGAGAAGTATGAGTGAAAACAAGTAAAACTTGTTTTCACTTTTTCAAATACAAATTTAAAATTGTATTTGAAATTTTCATGATCAAACTCATCTTATTTTCACTTCTTTTTTTCACTAAAGTAAAATAATTTTTTTAAAAAAAAATAAAAATTCTCATGACCAAACCGCTACAAAATTTAGTTTGATAGGTACATGGAAGAGTAAGTTGTAGTTAGGAGTTGGACAAAATTTACTAATTTCGTTCCCCCAACTAAATGACGTCATTATAGAAATTAAAAATTACACAAATACACAACTTATGTTTTTAATATTACAAAAAATCTCAACTCCCTAAACATATTACAAAAATCTCACATATACACAGAATATTATGTATATGTCGGCTATGTTATGTATATTAATAGGGAGAGAGAATAAAGTAATTAAAAAAGTGAAAGAGAGTGTAACTACTTCCAAATCAGTTGGTATTTATGTTATTTATACTTATAGAAATTAAAAATTTTGAATTCATCACTGTTGATAGGGAAAGCTTTACCTTTATGAACATTACACAACACAAACATAAATAATATGAAATTATAAGGGATAATACTTAGAAAAATATTTGAACTTTGTCTGAATTTGCAGTTGAGTATATTGAACTTTGCGGGGATTTATTACCCAGACTTTTTTTTTTGTATTTTAGTGGCATATATCTAACTACTTAGACAAGTGCGTGTAATTCACGCGCTTTGGGCGTGTGAGAATATTAAAAAATCGTTAAAAACCTTTTTTTGGTCAAATAGTCCTTCAAACATGAAGAATAAGAGTCCACAAACATAAAACTTGAGTTTCTCTATCCGATTTGGAGTGTGAGTTTTGAGTTTCCAGATTTTAGGCGTACAAAAAGCGTTCCAGAGTTGCTAATGTACAGAAAACTGAAGATTAAGGTTTAAAACATGATGAAGAAGCTGAGTAAACTCCACGTCCACCATTAAAGCTTGCCGTAAAAGCTTAAGTTTGAATTTTGATTTTCTGTAAACGGGCTTTGTTTTGAGTGTGTAGTATATTGAATGATCGAGAACATTCTGAGTTCACATCTAAAATTTGAAGCGATTTGGGTGAGTTTTGAGATGGATTTGGAGTTTTGGACCAATTTTTATATTGGATTTGTTGTAGCGGGTAAAGAATAGTTGAAAAAAAATTCCAAATTCGTTTTGAAGAAATAACTTTTTCTAAATTGTTAGAGATCATAAAACTAGATAAAGCAAAGAGTCTACTGAAAAATTTCATTGCTAAGGGACTTGGAGTTTACCAACGGGATGTTTGAAAACAATATTGTATCATTTTGATCAAATCATTATTACAAATCTGAAAATCAACTTTTACTTGGGTTTCACTTGTTTACCGGCATCCCCAACTATCAATTTGTGTTGAGAATTTGTGATTTCATCAGAACATCGCAAGTCGTCGGAATTTTGAGCTTTTCATCGGAATTTTGCTAGCAATTTCCTGCACCTCCATTCTGCTTAGAATTTGAAATTGACTCATTGGAATCATTTGAAATTTGATTTGTAGGAGGAATTTGAGTTGGAATCAATTTTATTTTTGAGACCACAGCTCACTATTCATCAAAAATCACATCAACCATCGCCTTAATATTTTTTCTAATCCCTGAGAATTGTGGTTGAAAATCAAGAATCTTTAAGACATTTTTCAAAAATTTGGCTTATTTTTTAAAAGTGGCTATTAATTGAACCTTTAATATGGTTATAATGGTGAAAAATGTCGAAAAGTGAAGAAAATGGAGAAGAAAGAGCGCGTGTACTATACAGCCAATCGCCAAAATTGGGTATAGCGTTTCAGGGGAATTAATTTCACTTTAAAAAAGTTCGGGGGGAATTAATTCCACTTTAAAAAATCTATGTGGGTAATAGGACCCCCCGCAAAGTTCAATATGATCAAATGTAAATTCAGCCAAAGTTGTTATCGTGTGACCTGGAGATCATCACGGGCTCAAGTCATGAAAATATCCTCCTGCAGAAATGCATGATAAGACTGATTACAATAAACATATATGGTTCAAGCCTTCTTCAAACTTTATACATAACAAAAACTTTTACACGTACAATAAATCTTTATGATTCAGCCTTCTCCTTGCATATACATAAAGCTGTCCTTTTTAATGTTTTTGAGTTTGTATGATAGAAAGTTCTTTGTCCATTTGTTTTTATAATTTTTATACATTGAAGGTTTCTTGGAGACAAAGTTTTCAATAGTCAATACTCCACTTTCCACATCAAAAGGAAACTATTATTTCCTTGCAAACAAAGGTTACAACAGTTCTCTCCGCATCACTCAAAAATAGTACACACTTGACACTAAGGATTTAGAATTTAGAGATAGTGGGTATTCACAAGTTTCGAACATGTATATTATAATATTAAAATTTTAAAATTCTACTTGAAAGTTAAAGTAATCAGCTATTTTTGTAGTTTACTGAGTGTCTTTCAAGGTCTTATATTAATTTTTATACATCTTTATATAATTATACCTAATCTATCTTGAATTTAACAAATGTCAGAGTATCAAATAGATGATCGTAGGTCCGCCCCGCTCACAGTATCTCACTATTAATAAATTGAAAGTATTATCATATAGCGATAAATATTCTTTTGTTTTTAATTAGTGATGTAAAGTTGATATTGAGCTCTAAAAATTAATTACCGGATGCAAAATAAAGATTTAAATGTGTTCGGATTCAAATTTAGAGAATATAAATTTAATTTGGTTGATAAAGAGAGGAGCCATTGTTGTAGTTATGAGTTCGGCAAAATTTAGTAATTTGATTCCCCCACTACATAATATCATAATAGAAATTAAAATTTTTGAATTCATCTCTACTGATAAAAAAAAAAGTGTTACCATTATGTAATACAAATATAAATTAGTTAAATTAGTACATTATATATATGTATTTCTTAAATGTCTTGTTATAAGTTGTTAGACGTCATCTTCATTCGATGTGTACATGTCTTTCCTTTCCTTTTTTTTTTTGTGGGGGGGGGGGGCCAAAAACAACTTTTTCTTTCCTCAAACATTTACTCCCGTCATTTTAAAATAGTTATAACATTTACTTTAATATTATTTCTATTATTAAATGACTATACAAAATATATATTCAAATTTATATTTTTAAAACATTAAAATTACTTTTGAATTTAATTCTCTAAATCATCATTCAAGTATTAGAAAGATTCAATTAATTTTTTTTAAAATTATTTTATCCTATAAAGCCATACAACTATAATTTTATATTTAAATAAAAAAATATTTTTTATTCTCAATAGATTTCTTAATTGTCATGTCATGACTTATTAATTTCTTATTTTTCATGCATGAAGGATAAAACATAGTACTAATTTTGGATGTAGAATATTAAATCTAGCCATTTAACTTTAAGTACATATAAATTTAAGTCTAATCATTTGTAATTAAGTTTTATTGTCCTAACAAGGATGATTTTTGGTTCAATTACTAATTAAGAACTATCCTCTCCACCCATTTTTACCTATTCACCATATTAGATAAATATTTAATTAGTTTATTACTAAGAGCTCACTGGTATGAGAGATAAGGAATAACTTATTTCAGGATTAATTTTAAAATGAATTTATCTCATATTTTATTGGGATAAAATCTCAAGATAATTTATCTCAAATTAGCTATCCAGAAATCGGAGTGTTATTCTTTATTCACGTTAACATTGAGGGTGGGATATCATTCTCGATATAACTAATCTCGAAATATCTTATTTTCCTATTAAACGACGCTTTAATCTTTAATTTATCCTGATTATTAACTATAGTCATTGACATTATCCAACACATTAAAATTAGTATATTCAAAAAATAATATAATAAGATTATTTTTTTATTTATTATTAATTTACGAGTATATCAAGTTAATAATGAATATACCAAATCAATAAATGAAAGGAACGGTAGCATATATATTATTGATACATATTTATTGTAATTGACTCTTTTGTGATAGTGTAATTAATTTTCAGTCCTTTTAAACTGACAATACATTAACTTTAATATGTAACTATTTAAGATGATATTTATACCTCGGTACGAACAAAAATAATAGAGTAGTAATATTTCCTTTTCTTCTTAATTTGATTGATTAAAATATCTCTTTGTTTCATAATTTTTGAGTTTTGTTGATCTAACACACTTTTATTTTTATATAAATATTACTTTTTTGTTTATTTTTAGCAAATCAGGATAAACTCACATTGTCCTCATATAATACTCTTAAGGTAATGTGAGAAATAAAATAAAAACGCTCTTGATTTGCTAAAAATAGACAACTAAAATAATATATAGGATTCAAGTAAAATAAAATGAAAGAAGTAGCTTTTATGTAAGTATATTATTTTTGTAATGAAAGGACTTAAATAAAATAAAAAACTCTCTTGATTTGATAAAAATAGACGATTAAAATAATATATTTATTTTGACATAGGATTCAAGTAAAATAAAATGAAAGGAGTAGTTATAGTAAAAAAAGTATATTTTCTTCAGATAAGACACACTTGAACACAAATAAATTGTGATGGAGCTCTATCTATCTTTTAAGATTTAAAAGTTTAATGATTTGATATTGATAACCTCCAAGTCATTTTAAATGAACTGACAATATATTGTGATTTTGTTCTTGGAAAAAGACATCGTTTTCACCTTAAACTATACCCGAAAAGTCGAAGCCACACTTAAACTATACTAGTGACCTATTACACACCTAAACTATAAAAAAGTGAAATTATTTACACCCTGTCAGGCTACCATCACTTGCATGTGGTGTAGTGTTTTACACGCGCTGCCACGTCAGCACCACGTCAGTAAAAAGTATCATTTTCTTATAGTTAAGGTGTGTAATAGGTCACTTATATAGTTTAGGTGTGGATTCGACTTTTCGACTATAGTTTGGGGTGGAAACGATGCCTTTTCCCTTAATGTTTTTAGCCGTTTACTTTTGTTATTTAATAGGCTGAACGCGCCTAAAATAAGTGTAACACACGCGCCTTAGAATGGGGGTCGCGGGGAGGTAATAATATCACTTTTATATAGTTAAGGTGTGTAATAGGTCAGTTATATAATTTAGGTGTGACTTAGACTTTTCTTGTATAGTATGAGGTGGAAATGATGTCTTTTCCCCGTATATTAATAGGTTGCTTTATGTATGATCACTTGGATTTCATTATCTTGGAGAGTGTTCCTTGACATGTAGATTTGATTTAGGCAAAAGGCATTGATAGACACTCAAACTTGTTGCATAAATTCATTTAGACACCTCAACTATGGCCTGTACCTATTAGGCCCCTAAACTCCCTGAATTTTGATTCAATTGAGCATTTTTTGCCTACATGGCACTGCGCGTGCTGTGTAATCTTGGGATGCGCATGAAGAGTAATTTTTTATTAAGTTACGAATAGAAAAGTGTCAAGTGCACTGAGGGCCCCAATTTATTTTTTTATAAAACTAAATTAAAAAAAAAAAAAAAAAAAAAAAACTCCAACATATTTTTAATAAAATAAATTTCTTTTAAAAAAAGCCTCCAACATAATTCCTCCTCCCCCCCCCCCCGATACCCCTATTTCATCTTCTTCACCATTCTTCTTCTTCATTCTTTTTTTTTTGCTAAACTTAATTCTCCTACCATTTTTTCTACTTTTTCTCCTTTTCTTGTTCTTACTTTTGATTTAAATTTTTTTTTGTTGTTATTCTTATTCTTTTCCGCCATTAGTGTGCCGTAAAAAATGAAAGTTCGCCGAAAAAAATGAAAGTTTGCTATATTTGAATTGTTGGATTTTCAACATATTATTCATAGCAAGAGTCAATGTATTTAAATTCATGTAAATAACAACAAAAAAAAAAAATGAAAGTTTGCAGTGAAGGGGGATAGGGTGATGACGACGACTATGTTTGTGTGTGTGTGTGTGTGTGTGTGAAGACGTCGGGGGAGGGGGGTGAAGAAGACGACGATTGGGTGGGTGGGGGGTGCTTGAAGACGCGGGGGTGGTGGTGGTGGTGAAGAAGACGACGACGGGGGTGGGGGGTGTTTTTTTTCTTTTTTCTTTTTTTAATTAAGAAATTATTATTAAATAAATAATTAAATAAAAAATAGAAAATATCAGCAATTCCATGTATAGTTTTGTTTTGCCACGTATTTTTTTAATTGATTAATTTTTTCACGTCATAGCGTGTGTGCAACACACACTTCAGCCTTTTGCTGATTGATAAAAAAATGTCCAATTGAATCAAAATTCGGGGGGTTTAGGGGCCTGATAGGTACAGGGCATAATTGAGGTGTGTAAGTGAATTTTGACAAGTTTGAGTGTCTATCGATGCCTTTGGCCTTTGGTTTATGTACAATCACTTGAATTTCATTTTCTTGGAGAGTGTTCCTTGTCATGTAGATTTGGGGACCGTTTGGCCATGGATATTTTTTTCTTTTTTTCGAATTTTTTTTTCGGAGTTGAAAATTATGGTGTTTGGCCATGAAAATTTGAAAAACAATTCCGGAATTAAATTTCGAAAAGGGAAAACAATTGTTTTCCCCTTTTTCCACTTCTAATTCCAACTTCCATTATTATTATATATAACCCCAATCTTTAAATTTTTACACAAACTCCTCTTATTAACTAAATTTCGTAATTTTTAAAAAAAGACCAAATTCAATAAAATAATTAATTCAAGTGAAAATAATTAAGAATTTTCATCAACAAATTTAAGAATATATAAAATATATTTATATCCATCAATCATATTTATCAAAATATATTTTTTCTCAATTCAATTGATTATGATTAGATAAACTTATTTAGTTCGTGCTTGTGATATTTTTATTCAAATTTTAGAAGAATAACAATCATAATAATTAGTTTGTTGTTAATTATTTTATCAATTGAAGACATATAAATTATTTTCTCAACATTTGGTTATATGTTAGTAGGTAAATTAGTAGTTGGATGATTTTGATAATTTTTAAAAGTTGAGGGCATAAAATCATATTTAAAAAAGATTTTTCAAAAGTCTAAAAAAAATTTCAAAAAGACATGACCAAACACAACTCCAACTCCAGCTTCATCTCCAACTCCAACTCCAACTCCAACTCCAACTCCGGGAAAAAGTAATTTTTATGGCCAAACGACTACTTGGTTTATGTATGATCACCTGAATTTTATTTTCTTGGAGAGTGTTCCTTGACATGTAGATTTGGTTTATGTAGATCACCTGAATTTCATTTTCTTGGAGAGTGTTTCTTGTCATATAGATTTTGCTTTATGTATGATCACTTGGATTTCATTTTCGTGGAGAGTGTTCCTTGACATGTAGATTTGGTTTGTGTATGATCACTTAGATTTCATTTTCTTGGAGAGTGTTCCTTGTCGTGTAGATTTGTTTTTGTATGATCACCTGGATTTCATTTTCTTGGAGTGTTCCTTGACATGTAGATTTGGTTTATGTATGACCACCTGGATTTTATTTTCTTGGAGGGTGTTCCTTGTCATGTAGATTTATTTTATGTATGATCACATGGATTTCATTTTCTTGGAAAGTGTTCCTTGACATATAGATTTGGTTTATGTATATGATCATCTAATTTCATTTTCTTAGAGATTGTTCCTTGTCATATAGATTTTGCTTTATGTATGATCATCTGGATTTCATTTTTTTTGGAAAGTGTTCCTTGACATATAGATATGATTTATGTATGATCACCTGGATTTTATTTTCTTGGAGAGTATTCCTTGTCATGTAGATTTGGTTTATGCATGATCATCTGATTTCATTTTCTTGGAGAGTGTACTTTGACGTGTAGATTTGATTTATGTATGATCACCTGGATTTTATTTTCTTGGATAGTTGTAACACCCCGCATTTTTGGTTAAAGTTAAACTGTCTTTCCTATGCTTATGGCTCCGGACTATAATACCCCGTACTATTTTTAGCTTAATTCAGCTTTTAGTTTCATGCTTAAGGGGTTTAAGGCTCGAAATTTTCACTAAGTGTTGTGGGCTTAGTCATCTTCAAGACCCCTAAACTTCGAGGATTTCTATTTTGACCTTTCCGACTTCGAGACGATAGTTTTTGAGTTAATTCATGTTCAGAAATGTAAGAAGTATGTCTCAGGGGAGTTTCAGATTTTTCAGATAAGGTTTGGGTCACATTTGGATCATGAATCCAGCAAGTCACCGCGATAGGGCCACATCGCAGTGACATTCCCTTTGGCACGTACATCGTGTCGCAGTGAAGGTGTTTTCGTCCAATTCTTGATTTATAATTTGAATGCATGTGTCATGATCTTTATCCTAGTGTGTGAAGTGCTTATTAGATGAAAAATGTTCATAGAAATTACTTAGAACAAAGTTGAGCTAAGAGCCTTTGATTCGTCCAAAGTTTGGTATTCGATTCTATAGGGGTTAAATTTGAACGTGTATAGCTTTTGATATATATGAAATTTTTCAGTTCAAGACCCACCAAATTGTAGATAATTGAGCCAGCTTTCCAACGATATCAATTTCGCCTTAATTCGATGTTCGGACGAAAATTTATGATCATTTTCGTCAGAACCAGTAAGCTACCGTGATAAGACCGCGTCGCGGTGAGCCTGAAAAATGCAATAACGAGTTTAAAATTGTCTGAGGGGACATTGTGTCTTTTTCTCTCAATCCAATTCGTAAATCCACGACTTAAATCACCAGTTAGGATATTATTTGCCCATCTTCACCCATTTTTCTCTTGAGCAAACCCTATTTTTTACCCAAGAACAAGAAATCAAGCCTTTCAAGTTCAAAATTCTCAAGAAAAATGTTAACAATATTTAATATTTTTTTTCTTTTAATCTTTTTGGTCATGCACACCACATACTAATTTATGACCCCAATAAGAAAGGTGGAATGAAGGATAGGTCTCTATCTATCTTTTAAAATTTGAAACTATTTATATTAACGTATTTTTATGATAAAGTCATTTACCCAAACGATAAAAAAACACTCAAATAAATTTAATTTATTTTAGCTATAAGCAAATTTTATTTTGATTTTTTTAAAAATATTTAGATTGATCAAAATGAACATAACGTGAGATGTTTCACACGAGAAACGTATTTGGAGTCGTGTGTTTGAGTTAGTTATCAGAATATATTTTACTTACTATTAATAAGTGTGAAGATGCAGGCAAGTCTTCGTCAACATGCCTGCTTCTTCACCTGCTTCAGTTGCTTCATAATTTTACTATATTATCTTTAATTAATTATTTTAGGTCATTTATATATAAAAAAAATTAATAATATTTAATAAAAAAAGATAAAATAGACATTTATGACATGTTTGTTTCAGTTGCTTTAATCGTAGTTTTATTATATCATCTCTAATTAATTATTATAAGTCATCTAGGTATTAAAAAATTAATAATATTTAATAAATAATAAAATAAACATAAATGATAAATTAATTCTTACTGTTTTAAATTAATAGGACATCTTATATAACTCATTTAAATTTTTTTCACAAGTATGTTTGATTCATGATTTTACTATATTACCCCTAATTAATTATTGTAAGACATTTACATATAAGAATTATTACTAATATTTAATTTAAAAAAAGGTGAAATAGACATTTATGACATGTCTGTTTCAGTTGCTTCAATCATAGTTTTATTATATCACCTCTAATTAATTATTATAAGTCATCTAGGTATTGAAAAATTAATAATATTTAATAAATAATAAAATAAACATAAATGATAAATTAATTCTTACTGTTTTAAATTAATAGGACATCTTATATAACTCATTTAAATTTTTTTCACAAGTATGTTTGATTCATGATTTTACTATATTACCCCTAATTAATTATTGTAAGACATTTACATATAAGAATTATTACTAATATTTAATTTAAAAAAAGGTGAAATAGACATTTATGACATGTCTGTTTCAGTTGCTTCAATCATAGTTTTATTATATCACCTCTAATTAATTATTATAAGTCATCTAGGTATTAAAAAATTAATAATATTTAATAAATAATAAAATAAACATAAATGATAAATTAATTCTTACTGTTTTAAATTAATAGGACATCTTATATAACTCATTTAATTTTTTTTCACAAGTATGTTTGATTCATGATTTTACTATATTACCCCTAATTAATTATTGTAAGACATTTACATATAAGAATTATTACTAATATTTAATTTTAAAAAAGGTGAAATAGACATTTATGACATGTCTGTTTCAGTTGCTTCAATCATAATTTTACTATATCACTTCTAATTAATTATTATAATTCATTTAGATATTAAAAAATTAATAATATATAATAAAAAATAAATTTGACATAAAATGATAAATTAATTTTTTATATTTTAAATTATCATGACATCTTATATAAGACTCATTTTTCTTAAAGTAATTTTGTTATATCACTTCTAATTAGGTATTATAAGTCATTTAGGACAATATATGTTTCTCTGCTTCAATCATAAATTTAATTAACTCTCGAATTTATTTCAGTGACACTTAAATTGAAAAAGAAGAAAAAGTATTATAAATCATAATAATTAAAAATTTAAATTATTTTTAGAATATAATTGACTATCAATGGTACAAAAAATTGAATAAGGAGAGTAAAATATATTATTTGAAAATTACATAAAAAATATTATAAATTATAATAGCTAACAATTTAAAATATTTAAAACATATTAAAAATATGATTGATTATCTAAATTATATTTGTGTCACATAAATTCGTGGGTAGTTTTGGCACTTTATAATTACATATTTTAATGTTTTAATTTAGTAATTTATTAATCCAAATGATGTTTTCGAATTTAATATGTTTTGAAAATTTAGTACTTTGTTTATTTTAATTTATTTATTTTATTTTGGTAACATATTATATATTTAAAAATTATGCAAAAAAATAATTATAAGTCATAACTATTAATATCTTAGTGAAAAGGCATCATTTCCACCCTAAACTATAGTCGAAAATTCTAAGACAAACCTAAACTATTGGAGTGACCTAATACACACCTAAATCACTTAAAAGTGAAATTTTTTACCCCTTATATCTGACGTGGAAAAAATATAATTATTTAATTAAAAATAGGCGCGTCTAAATTAAAAAATAACACAAAAAAAAACTAAAACTGAAAATTCCAATTCAAATTAATCATCTTCTTCTTCTCCAAATTCAAAAATTCCCAAACTAAAAAAAAAGATGTTTAGAATTTTTGAAGGTTTCTAAACATCCATCTTCTTCTTCTCCAAATTCAAAAATCCCCAGCATCCATCTTCTTTTTCTTATTCAAATTCAAAAATCCCCAAATTGAAAATTCTAATTCCAATTTCAAGTTGTTAATGGTTTTGAACGATTAACAATGGGTGAAATTCCTCCTTCTTCTTCTTTTCCCAATTCAATTCAACCATCGAACCTAATTATCGACCCCGTCGGAGCTGCAAATACGTACAAAAGATTTCAAAGTTCACAATTTTCAATCTTTCCATGTCAAAAAATCTTCTGCATTTTGTGGTACAATTTTCACATTGTTTGATTTTTGATTTGACATCGTGGTTTATATAATTTAATTATGAAGTTTTGAAGTGAAAGCTTGATAATTAGGCTGACCAAACTATATAACTAGCATCAGGAAATGCATCAATAATTGGATTAGAGCTTTCATTAAGTAGTCATCCAAAAATACCCCATTTTGAGGCACTTTTAGCATCATATTTATGTTTCAATTTTGTTGATCCTGTCCCTATGAAAATCACTAAAAGTTTTTCATATTCAGTAGGCTTCTCTGAGGAGAATTTTGGGTTTTTGTTGATGAAGTTTTTCATTATGAAGCTTTCCATTAAACAGTTTGGGGATTGAGGTTGTTGTTGGTGTTTTGACAGTTTTAGTTTTGGGAGAAATTATAGTACTATTGAGGTAGTGAGGTTTTATATTGTGTGGGTAGTGTGTAGAGTTTAGGTGTGCACGACGGTGTATCAAGCAATCGCTGCCGGAGCTGCATCACCGGCGATGAAATTGACGCAATTTCAGTGCCGCACCTTGTCTGCTAAACAAGATAAATATCAAATTAGAAAAAAAAGGATAAAACTTTTTTGCACATATAATTGGATTCCACTGTGCAAAAAAGTGTATCTATAATTGAACATTGAAGAAAAAGAAAAAAAAAATGATCTCATAACAATGAAGGTTTTGGACAACAATGGAGGTTTTGGATATTGAAGAAAAAATAAATAAATTAAACTCATAACAATGGAGGTTTTAGACAACACTGGAGGTTTTGGATATTGAAGAAGAAAGAAAACAAATTTAAATTAAAAAGAAAAAAGAAAAATTTATGAAAATAATAAATTTATTATTTTGTTCGTTCATGTTGATGTGGTGCTGACGTGGCAGACGCGTGTGCAACACCACACCATATGCAAGTGGTATAATGTTTTACAGGGTGTAAAAAGTTTCACTTTTATATAGTTATGATGTGTAATAGGTCACTTATATAGTTTAGGTGTGGATTCGACTTTTCTCGTATAGTTTGGGGTGAAAACGATGTCTTTTCCAATATCTTATAAATCTATATCTATGATATATTAAAAGTGTGAAGACCTTGGAAAAGTGATTTGAACTTTTTGCCCTTTATTAAAAGTCTCCGCAATAAATAAAATCGTCTTTTCACATCATTAATTTATTATATAATTATATTTATAATATTAATTCCTAAAATATATAAAACGAAAGATTCCTAAAATATATTAAAATATAATATAATATATGGCAATCCCCCCTTTTTCACGTTATGATCCTAAAAGGAAAAAAAAAGCTACCCTAAATAATTTATTTAGTTAAAAACATAATATAGTGCCTTAAATAATTTAATAACATAATTGATTGTTACTTTTCCAAAAGAAAAAATAATTTTTTTTCTTATTTAAAGAATCCTTTTCTTAGAAGAAAAGAATTTGAACTTTTATAAATTGATTATTATTCCTTTCACATCAATGTAGGGATATTATTCTTCTAATATTACATTTTTCGTTATATCAGTCATATGTAGATTTAATTTATTACAAATTATGTTTTTATAGTTTCTCTTTGTTATCGTTGTTTAAGATTTCTTTGTTTCTTGATGATATAAAGAAAATTAAATAATAAATATTTGTATTATTCTTTACCTTTCTCTATTTTCTTTTTTCTATTTTGTGTTGTAGGAATATGCATTTCAACAGTTTATGATTAGGTATTTCAGTTATATTTTCTATAAATTTTGCACTGTTAGGCTATCACTTTATGATTTTTTATGATTTATGATTAAAGAATTCTAAATCTTGATTTTGTCGTTCAAGATTTTTTTGTTTCTTGATGATGTAAATAAAAATTAAAGAATAAATATGTGTATTATTCTTCATCTTTCTCGATTTTTCTATTGATAATAAATGCCTTTCTTTCTTTTTTTTATTTGTGTTGCAGGAATATGTAGCGTTTATATCCAAATGTTTTTTCATGTATATTTTCTATAAATTTTGTATTGTTAGACTATGACTTTATAATTTTCTCTATAATTAATAATTAAAGAATCCTAAAATATATGATAGTAGGAAAATAATTACTTTAGCTCAAAAAAATAAAATTGTTATTTAATAATTTGTTTGTGCATGGAAAAGGGGTATTACTAATTCCATAACGCGTATTATAAAATTAATTATAGTAGAACACACAAATTTAAAAAAAGGTAATATAGAGAAAGTCTTAAATAGTAAAAATGACAAAAAATAAAATGGAATGAACTAAAGTTGTATTATAATTACTTTAAAATATTTAGTCACATCAATAGTTTAGAATTAAGTGTTTAGGTTTATTTGAAATAATATATTAAATAATTTATGAAAAAAATTAAATTTTTTCATAGTTTGGTGTCTTTCTTTGAAGGATTTTTTTTTGAATTTGAATTTTTATAAATTGAGAATCATTCTTTTTTGTGATAATATGATACAAAATAAAAATAGGTTAAAGTGATTTTTGAGAAAATATGTGGTGATTAGTTATCATATTTTTCTTTAGGTATAGTTTTTATCTTAAAAGTTTTATGTTATTTTTAAAAAAAGTTGTTTACTTAGTACTCTAACATACACACAATAATTCAATTTTTATAAAAATTTATTATTAATTAACACGAGACACGTATATTTGACTAGTATTTTAAAAACATATAAGAAAAAATATGATAAACTTTTGAAATTCTAATAGTGTCACATAAATTGCGATAAAGCAAGTAACATAAATTATTTAAAATTACATTAAAAGATACTAAAGTCACATTAACAACTTAAAATATTTTAAAAAGTATATTAATAAAAAATTGATTGGCTGATCTCTAAATTCTAAAATTGAGACAAAACGAGTAACATAAATTACTAAATTATGTAAAAAGTATCATAAATCATAATGATTAACAACTTAAATTATTTAAAAATTTATATTAATAAAAATTTGATTGGCACTTTAAATACTATTTATGCTACATAAATTGATATAACGTAAATAATATATATTAGATCCGTGCTGACACGAACTAAAGTATCTAGTTTACGAAGAAATCATTAACAGAAACGATAAAAAGTCCGTCAAATAATATTTTCTTTTTACGTAAGTCAATTTTATTTTGATTCTTAAAATTATTTACTAATATTTTTTTATTCTTTTATATTTTGGTCACGTACCCAGCACACTGAAGCACTGCGTCAGCTTTCCCTCGCGGTCAAATTTCATAAGGTTAAATGACATAAATACCCTTGTCTTCATTATAATTTCCTACACTAGAAAAGCAAACTCAATTGGTATTAAATATATTCTTAAGGGTAACAGTGGAATAAAGCAGTTTTTAAATATTTCCTCAGTTTGATTCCGAAAGATTCTGTCTTTTCATCAATCCATTTTTTCCTTTCCTGTTTAGGGGTATAGGGTGGGTAGGTAGACGGGGGGGTAGGGATAGTTGGGGGGTGGGGTGTTGTCCTAGAATTTATATATAGCCCTGTCTTTCACTCGTTTTTCTTCACTTCAACACTTCAAAGCTTTGCTGACAAACTCTCTCTTCATAGCATTTTGCAATTCAACTCTAGCCAGTGAGCTTTCTTTTACTATTATTTTTTCTTGTTTGTTTTTCATAAAAATCACCTTTTTGTACATTTTTTTGTAAAGGGTGTTTATAAAAAAAAAAAAAATTGTTGTTGTCGTCTGAGTAGAAGGTTGTTTCTTTTCCATAAAGATTATACTTTTTGTACATTTTCTTGAAAAGGGTGTTACTGTTTACGGGTTTGAGCCATAGATATAGCCTCTTGTATTGATGCAATGTAGGGCCGTGGTGTACTTGTGGTTGCCTTTTTGGTGTTTACATTGGGCTAAATCTTTCATTAAATGTGCTTTTAATGAGAAAATCTTGTTTTCCTTTTCTGGTTTGATTTGTAAACTTCTATTGGATGTTGGTTTTTTCTCTCTGTGTTTCTTTGGAATGATCAAAAGGGTGTGTGGGGAAATAGACTTCTTTATGTACGATCACCTGGTTGCCATTTTCTTGAAGAGTTCTCTGCTATCATATTTGTTTTGTTGGTGGTTTCAAAATCTTGTTTTTATTTTTTCTGGTTTGATTTGTAAACTTCTACTGGATGTTGGTTTTTCTCTCTGTGTTTCTTTGGAATGATCAAAAGTGTGTGTAGATAAATAAACTGCTTTATGTATGGCCACCTGGTTGCCATTTTCTTGAAGAGTTCTCTGTTATCGTCTTTGTTTTGTTGGTGTTTTCAAAGTTTTTGCTGTTCAATTCTAGTCAGTTAGGTTTCCTTGTCTGTTTCTGTGTTGCTTTTCCACTAAGGAAAAGGGCCTGATATACCTCAACTTGGTGATTCCTATTTAAATCAATTATTTAGACTTTTGCGAAAAAAGGTATATCTGCACCATTTGTGTAATGCTAGAGGGATATATATATGTGAGTCACTTTTTTTTTTTTCTAAAACTGAGGGTATATCAGGCCTTTTCTCTTTTCATAAAGACTACTCTTTTACTTCACATGAGGTAGTGGTATGGTCTGGGGAGACTTTACCCTCCCAGACCCCACTATGTGGGCGGGTATGTTGTTGTTGATAAAGATCACTCTTTTATGCAATTTTTTGAAACTGGTGTTTACATGTGGGGTTAAGTCTTTGATTATATGTGCTTTTACTTACAAAACCTTGTTTCTTTCCTGGTTTGATTTGTAAACTTACCTTGGATTTTGTTTTTTCTCAGTCATGTAGAATTAATAGGCTGCTTTATGTATGATCACCTGGATTTCATTTTCTTGGAGAGTGTTCCTTGTCATGTGGATTTTGCTTTATGTATGATCACGTAGTTGTCGTTTTCTTGGAGAGTTGTTGGTGTCATCTTTGTTACTTTTTTTGGAGTCTTTATGCTCGTTAGGTTCGATGTTAATGTAGAAATAAATCAATGGATTCAGCTGACTGTCCTTGTGTCCTTTTCACAAAGATCACTCTTATATACTTTATTGGTGTCTTTATGCAGAGAACAAATCAATGGAGCAAATTAATGGAGCGGTCTCTGGAAACCAACAGCTCGCTGCTGATCCTCTGCCTTTCGCGAGAAGGTTTGCATCTTACATTTGTTTTCTGTTTAACGGACTTAGAAAAAAATTGATTGAAAACAGAAAATTAACAGAAGAAGAACTTTTGTGTAATATATGTTTTGATTTTCTTAATGTAGTTATCAGTTGGAAGCGTTGGAGACTGCAATTAAGCAAAACACAATTGTGTACTTGGAGACTGGGTCTGGAAAGACCCTGATTGCTATCATGCTTCTGAGAAGCTACGCGTACCTTCTTCGTAAGCCGTCTCCGTACATTGCTGTTTTCTTGGTCCCCACAGTTGTTTTGGTGACTCAGGTATCCACTTAAAGTTCTCTCCTGTCTATAGATGGAATTCTTTTTTCCCATTAGTTTTCTTATGCTTTAAGTTTGGTTATACTGTTTTCTAAACTGGCTTTTTGACTTGTCCTAATGTTTTTCATGTTGTGATTTGATAATTATTAGCAAGGAGACGCACTGAAGATGCATACCGACTTGAAAGTCGGCACATATTGGGGAGAAATGGGGGTCGATTTCTGGGATGCATCTACATGGAAACATGAAGTGGATAAACATGAGGTGTGTATGAAGCTGTCATTTTTTGCCTTAAAATCCTTTTTTTTTGGCAGGGCTCTCTTTGAATTAAGTTACCGTTGTATATGTATTACTTGGATCCGTCATAAGTAATCACTGCAAGTTCTTTTCTTTCAGGTACTGGTTATGACTCCGGCGATACTACTTTCTGCTTTGAGGCACAGGTTTTTACAACTAAACATGATAAAAGTTATGATATTTGATGAGTGCCACAATGCACGAGGCAGACACCCCTATGCCAGCATAATGTCGGTAAGTTGTTTGTGCTAAGATTGAATTTTCTGTACAATAGTTTGTGCTCATTGTTGGTTATACATTATGTAGTGCGATTTCTTCACCTGGACAATGCTGTTATGTAATTTGTGTCACTCTCTTGGTTCGAAAATACTTGACCCACTTTGGTTATCGCATATCCAAAGAAAGTTGTTTGAATAAATTATTATTACGGAGTTCAGTAAGTTTGTTCGCTGAAATGAGTTAAGTTTGTTCGCTGAAATGAGCTGATATACTGTCAAGGAGTTATCAACTGGAAATACGTTACATGCAAGGAAAGAGAACTTATAGAGACATACAACATAAACAATGAGCAAAAGACTGTCAACCGGGTGTTGCAATTCATGAACATTTATAGTTTGCCATCTTTTATAGCTGATTATATTTGGCTTCTACTGCTTCTAGAGAATCCGTAAACGCTCCTATTGCTGCAGATTAATGAACGATGGTGGCTGTCTTAGAGAGAAGTCTTAGTTAACCCCTGAACTTGTAACGTTTTATTTAGTGTACACCTAAATTATCGTTTGTCTTAAATACCCCCCCGAACTTGCTAATTTAATACTCTGCGTACCCTTTTTGGTTCACTTGGCACAAACAGTGGGTTCAAACTCAATGAGGCGCTTGATGGAGTAAAAATTGTTAGAGTGCCAATTTGGTTTAAAGCATGTATTATAGACTCCTTTAATGATCTTGGGCAATGCCCACTTCATGAGCTAATTTTTGAGATTGAGTTAGACCCAAAGTCATTCTCTATAACAAAAGCTAATTTGTCACTCTATAATATCAAGTCAATTTCAAATCATCTCAAGTGTTTTACTCGGATCTCATTGTAATGGATGGATATGGTGTTGTGATAGGTGTTTGAGTAATTCTTGTCTTAGATAATTGCTTTTCTTTCAGGAATTTTATCATCGCCAGTTAACTCGTGAGAGCGCACAACTTCCAAGAATATTCGGGATGACTGCTTCCCCTATAAAGTCTAAAGGTTGATGGGATTTGATTTTATAGCTTTGGACATCTTTCTACACTATACCGTTAAGAAACTGATTTTCTCATTTCTGTAGATTCTCATGCTTATACTTTTTCTGCAGGTTCTAGCACGGCAGATAATTATTGGAAGCAGATTAGTGACCTTGAGAATCTTATGAATTCTAAGGTTCCCTTAGTTTATCTTCTCCATTTATCTATTTTTGTTATGCACTCTGCTTATGTGTAGTTCAGAGACGAGAACTCTGTAGTTTACCTTTCTTTAAATTATTTTGGTGATGGCATCAACATGATTTCTTGCAAGTGTATCTTTTTTACATTAGTTTCTTGCTTCGAGTTGTCCTTATTTTCTTTTTGTCTTATATTTAGTATAAGCAGAAAGCCATAAACACACATTTAGATTTGCATTCGGTTCCTCTAATTCTGATCTCCCTTTGCAAATGAAGGTATACACGTGTGTCAGTGAATCCGTTCTGGCGGAGTATATCCCATTCTCAAATACGAAGCTGGAGACTTATGAACATGTGGATATTCCTTGCACATTGTCTCTCAGTTTAGCTCATGACCTGGAAATGTTGCAAGGAAAGGTAAACATCACTACATCAGTTCCTTAGCCAATGGATTTTGTCTTTCTATTTTACAGAATGTCCATGCAAACATTTCGTCCTTCACTGAAGAGGTTAGCTTATGTTGCCTCTTTAGTAGTTGTTCAAGTAGAAACCAGAAAGTGTCTTGATAGAATACTGCGAGTACTAACTAAACCTTAATTTATCCTTGTTGTATTGATTGGAGATATCATGTTATCTTGTTCAACATATGGGTCAAACATTTTTGCTCTTCCAGTTTTAGTTGTTTAACGTTTCTTATCTTTGCAGCATGAATGTTCAATTTCAAAATCAAATATGTCCGACAATAGTGCTGGATCTGCAAGAAAAAGATTATCAAAACTTCATTCGGCTTTCCTATTTTGTTTGACTGAGATGGGTGTTTGGCTGGCTTTCAAGGTAAAAAAATTTGTTCCTTGCTGGTGTACAAAAAAGAAAATTATTTTGGCCTATACATCACTTTCCTAACATGACTTTTGAATCAGGCTGCTGAGTTCTTGTCCCGTGAAGAAACTAGTTTCTTTTCATGGGGAGAATTAGATGTATGTTGTCAGACAATTGTCAGAAATTTCAGTCTGGGTGCATCCAAGATTTTCTCGGCTCGCTTACCTTCTGGTATCATAGTTAGCAACATCCATTTTCTTTTCTCCCTGAGCTGTAACCATGTTTTCCGATTTCTTTTCGCTATCTCTCTCTCTTACTCTCTTTCTCTTCCCTGTAAACATAGGGCCACATTGGTCAATTGGTGGTGATATTCAGGCAAATACGGAGGCTGGATATTTGTCATCCAAAGTTAATTGTCTTCTAGAGTTGCTTCTCAAGTACAGGTGAGAGTGGTTGAATATTAAATCCAATAATTAGTCAAAAGCTTTAACGTCAATTCAATCTATTGGAATTTTGTAGAATAAATGGAGAAAAGTAAAGTGGTCGGTTATATTCTCTTAACATTTTGTGTCTGCGTGAGACTCCTTGGAAGAAAGAAGGCCGTCTCTTTGTTCCCCCGGGCAAAATGGACCTCTTTTACTTTTCTTTCAGAGATTTTGAGGAAGCACATATAAATGTGATCTAGTGTTGATGCGACTAAATATTTTGGAAGCTAATATCGCTATATCAGTTGTTAGATCTTACAATTGTGGAGTCGTCCACTCTCACAGCAATGCTGCCTTAGTGATTCCCTTACGTAAACTATGCTTTTGACAAATGACATTGTACTTAATAGTGTAACACTGGTTATGCTATTGCTTCAATGATCATTTTTTCATGTTTAAACTAGAATCTATTAGCTGTCCATAAAAGACCTGTAGAAATCTTATTACCACCTCTGCTTCTTCTTGTCTCATCTAATCTCGCTCTTTGCTCCTTGTGTTGAAGCGTGTTGCGGGCTCTTTGGTTTCCCTTATTTTAATTGATTGTCTTTCATTTGTCGGCCCAAAATTTATCTATGCCAAGGAGCATAATTTTTCAAAGCTTTTTCTTTTCTTTCCCCCGTTTTATGTCCAAAATTTGGATTTTTAAGGCAGGATCAAATTATTTTCGTGGAATCCTGAGTTTGAACCTCTTATTGGCATTTGCCATTGTATGTTAGCTTATTAATTTATTTTTCAGCTTTTGTTTTTTATATAGCTTGATTATTTTCTTTGTTTCTTTCTTGAGCCTACTTTAATTGTATGAACTTTTCATTCTATGTACTTGTTGGCACCTCCCTGGAATTTAATTTGAACAGTTTCTGAGATTATCCATTATGTTGTTGGGACATAGGATTTTTTATATATATATGTATATATATATATAGTCATTTACTGGACAGCAATCTTTTCATTAGTAACATGTGGACCTTTGTTTTTAATCCAACAGCCACCTGAAGGATTTGAGATGTATAATATTTGTTGAGAGAATTATTACAGCCATTGTTCTTCGGTCTCTGTTGAATGAGTTGCTTCCAGAACTATGTGGTTGGAGAACCGAGTACACCGCAGGACATATTTCTGAGGTGCAGTCACAGAGTAGGAAAATCCAAAGCAAAATTGTTGAAGAATTTCGTAAGGGTCTGGTAAGTCAATTTTGATTTATTGCTTTCTAGATAGTTTCTCTGAAGATATAAAGTCTGATATCCATGCAAAAACTTCAGGTGAACATTATTGTAGCGACATCTATTCTTGAAGAAGGCTTAGATGTTCAAAGTTGTAACCTTGTAATTCGATTCGATCCCTCAGCTACTGTTTGTAGCTATATACAATCTCGTGGGCGAGCTCGAATGCAGAACTCCGACTTTCTTCTGATCGTCAGAAGGTATATTTTGTCATCTACTCTAATTGATACTCTGGATTTTTTTCAGAATTTTGTCATTATTGTTGTCGGTGTATTATTTACAGAAACTGCTCTTTATCACTTTCTGTTGCACTTTTGTCATAAAAAGATTAAATGAATTATTTAAAAGAACTTAATAGGCAAACAATTACTTGAGCTCTTGGCTTTTTGTGCAATTTTCAATGATAAAATTTGGAAGATTTGATTCTAACGATGGACTGATCATTCTCATTTTTACTCAAATCCTAGTGGGGATACTTCAACACTCACTCGCATGCAAAAATTTAAGGCTAGTGGGGAGATAATGCGGCAAGAATCATTACGTCATGCATCTATTCCATGTTCGCCTCTGGATGATGAACTGTATGATGAGCCTTACTACAAAGTTGAAAGCACTGGAGCAATTGTTACCCTCAGTTCCAGTGTCTCATTGTTACACTTCTATTGCTCAAGGCTACCATCGGATGGGTTTGTACTGCATATTTCTTGCTATATGTCAAGGATTCTGGTATCTTTTTAGTATTTCATGTGTTAAATATTGCATTACCGGCTGACATATAATTCAATTGTAGGTACTTTAAACCCAATCCTAGGTTTGTGATTGATAAAGAAACAGCAGCCTGCACCCTACAACTTCCCATAAGTTGCCCCCTGAGAAGAAGTATTAGTGTAAAGGAGAATAGCAAAACAGCGAGGCAACTTGCATGCTTGGCAGCTTGTAAAGAACTTCATCATGTGGGTGCCTTGACTGATAATCTTGTTCCTGATATCGTGGAGGAAGAAGCCATCAACAAAGAATTGGGTAATTCTAACATCTTTTATCTAATGTGAATTTTTTGGGATTGTGATGCTCGACTATTCTAACCTATTACATTGTGCAGAATGTCAAATGCATACAGTTGAAGAATCAAAATACTTTCCACCAGAGTTGGTTAGTCGTGGCAGCAATGATTCAGAAGCAGTGTACTACTGCTACCTGGTTCAGTTGCAACCTGACTTTTGCAACGACTTTCAGCTTCATGGGATTTTACTTGCTGTTAGGACTAAGCTCGAGTTTGATGATAAAATATTGTCTTTTGACTTGGACATTGATAGGAGGGGACACTTGCAAGTTCTACTAAATTATAGTAAACTTGTTAAGCTTACTTCTGAGGAGGTAACTATTATTTTATGGATTTTATCATTTCTTTACTCGCTATCTGTAAGAATGGTTGGTGATATTTTTTATATTTTTGTCTCTCTCTTCAGATTCAACGGTGTAAGAGATTTCAAGTCAGTATCTTCAGAATTCTCTTTGACCGTGATCTGAGTAAACTGCAGGACGCTTTAGCTGCAGTTCAATCGCCTATTGGTTCTGCAGTTTCTGATTTTCTTCTGCTCCCATCTTTGGGTACAACCCCTGAAATAAATTGGAGATGTGTGAATTCTTTGCTCTTTCCTTCTCAAGAGCTTGGGGATAAGCATACGGATTTCTGTTCAACACAACGTCTCAAACGCAGCGTGAACACCAAAACTGGGGTGGTGTGCAGCTGCATGTTAGAGAATTCGTTGGTCTGGACACCTCATAATGGCCGTATATACTGCATTACAGGGTTTTTGGATAATCTGGATTGCAACTCTCTGTTGGATTTGAGAACCAGAGAATCCATTACGTACAGAGAATACTTCAAAAAGCGGTATGTGCAATTAGCTACTGATTTCCTGATGCACCTTTTCCATGTATCATCTTTTGCTTTCAAAATATTAAGTAAAGTGCGGTTTACAGGCATGAGATCAACATATGCTTTGAAGAAGAACCACTTCTTAGGGGAAAGCATTTTTGTAAGGTGCACAATTACCTCCAGAGATGCAGAACTCAGAAAGCTAAAGGTTTGATTATATGATTTTCTTTTTGTTATAATGCTTATACGATCACTATGCTTCATAGCGTAATGAAAATGACCTATTCATTGTTGTTTGACCTCTTTGGCCTGCATTGCAGATTCAACTAATTCATCTGCTGAGTTGCCTCCTGAACTTTGTTCTCTCATCATGTCACCTGTCTCTATTTCTACCCTTAATACCTATTCATATGTTCCTTCGATCATGCATCGGATCGAGTCCTTGGTTATGGCCTCCAACTTGAAAAGAATGCTTTTTGATCACTGCCCACTAAATATTTTTATCCCAACCGCTAAGGTATGTGCTGCTATGATCTCATCTAAGATCTTTGTGTTGGGTTCGAAATCGAGGGAGCGTCATGCGGAAGCTTAAAGTTTGCAAACCATGAGATGATAAATCAGACGATAAAGAAAACTAAACTAAAAACATAATATTATTGATATGCTTTGGTCGAGAGACCTACATATTGAAATCTAATGTTGATAAACAATAAACCTATTGGGAGAAATCTCCCCCTAAACAAGACTTATGGTATGAGAAGGGGTTTCTATTTATAGATGTCCAAAACCATTCCTCCAAGAAAGAGGTTAGTCAACTATGGAAAAAATTTATATTTTTCTTTCGGGACAAGTAAAAGTAATTATGGTATTTACTTTTATTTTCCTTTTAAGAAAAGTAAAACTTAAAGTTGGTAAGAAAATCAGGCAAAAACCCTAATACTTTGCTCTAATTATCACAAGCTTCATACATACTCTCGTGCTCGAGTTTTCGTCAGTGGGATAACGTTCTCATAACTTACTCTGTGTTTATTATATTAGGTTTTGGAAGCAATGACAACAAAGAAATGCCTCGAGAAGTTTCATTTGGAATCACTTGAGACACTTGGAGACTCCTTTCTCAAGTATGCTGTCAGTACACGGCTGTTCAAGACTTGTGAAAATCATCACGAGGGTCTTCTCAGCATTAAGAAAAACACATTCATTTCCAATGCTGCACTGTGCAAGCTTGGATGTGCTCGTAAAATCCCGGTAGGTATTCCTTGGCGATACTTTTGTTGAGTTCATTTGGATTTCAGGTTGCATCAACTCCATGTCTCGATAACTCTATTAATCAGGGATGGCTTATTTTTTTCTGATGTGTCTCACTGAAGTTTAAGAACAACCAAGGGGTATTCGCATGTGCACTTTAATCAAAGTTCTGATATTGACTGTTATTCATTCCGCAACCTAAAAGTTGCCAACTCTCGCATGTAAACATTCTCTGCTTCCCTCCCTTGGTGATAATATTTGTTAAACATTGCTGCATTCTCGTATATCTAAAACATGCACACGTTGCCAGTGCATCAATTGGAGTACTTTTATTTAGGACATGGCAATTTTGAGTGACTGCTTTTGAATCCTTAAATAAGTAAATATCTCAGTGTGTTCTTAAAGAATTCCTAGAGTCTTCATATTTTATTGGTTTAACTGCATATTGCTGGCTGCAAATGCTATCCGTGTTCTTTTTCATTATACTTCTTTTGGTTTCCCTTCAATATTTACCTCTGATTACAGGGATTTATCCGTAATGAACCATTCGATCTTAAAACATGGCTCATTCCTGGTGATAATTCTCAAGTTCACAGCTTTGACGAAGACTTCCTGATGCCTTCAGTAACAATGTATAGTCGGGGGAAGCTGAAAATTAAAGGTAAGAGAGTAGCTGATGTCGTTGAGGCACTGACAGGTGCCTACCTCAGCTCAGGCGGGGAAGTAGCGGCTTTATCATTTATGAAATGGCTTGGGCTGGAAATTGATTTTGCTAATGCACCTCTGCCAAGACACTTCCCCGTGAATGCTGAGAAGCTAGTCAATGTCAGATACTTGGAATCCCTGCTACATTACAAGTTCCATGATCCTTCTCTGCTTGTTGAAGCACTAACTCACGGATCTTACATGCTACCTGAGATTCCACGATGTTATCAGGTTATTCTCGTAAATAAATATTATCTTGCTAAAATATATTGCTGTCTGGATTGGGGGAGTTGTGAACTTGAACATTTCATTAACCTAAGGCTGCACAGTATTTGGTGGTTACTCATACAGCTGCTAGTAAACAAGAAAATAAAGTGTGTCGTGATAAATTCACATAATGCCTACATTCATAGTTTGTTGTTCTGAAACTAGTATTTGTTCCTTTTCGACTCTCTTCATTCAAATGCTGATTATCACCTTGGCTATGCAGCGCTTGGAATTTCTTGGAGATGCAGTGCTAGATTATGCTGTTACCGCTTATCTCTATTTCAAATATCCGGGATTGACTCCAGGACTTATTACTGATTTGAGGTCTGCTTCTGTAAACAATGAATGCTATGCTCAATCTGCAGTTAAGGCTGGCCTGCACAAGCACATTCTTCATGCCTCACAAGAGCTGCAAAGGCAGATAAGTCGTACTGTTGAGGATTTCGGGTCATTGGATCTTGTGTCCACGTTCGGATGGGAGGCCGAAACTACTTTCCCTAAGGTATTGCTATACTTGCCCATTAAAAGTATTATACATGCACGCCCTATTGATTTCAATTTACGCGTTTGAGTCATTTTCCTTTTTGGTTTTCTATAGGTGCTTGGAGATGTTATCGAGTCCCTTGCTGGTGCGATCTTTGTTGATTCTGGCTTCAACAAAGATATTACATTTCGGAGCATACGACCTCTTCTGGAACCGTTGATTACACCTCAAACAATAAAACTCCAGCCAAAAAGAGAGTTGAGTGAACTCTGTGACCAGAAAGGTTACATAAAGAAGAAGGATATCGTCTCTCGTGAGAATGGCGTTGCATATATTACAGTAGAGGTTGAAGCAGATGGTGTTATTCACAAGGATACGCGCTCGGGACGAGACAAAAAAATGGCCAAGAAGGTGGCTTGCAAAAATGTGCTCAAGTCTCTGAAAGAATGTGCAGCCAATGCACAACATTAGTTTCTCTTTTCTGCTACTCCCAAGTTAAAAAATATCGTATTGTACTATTGGGTTCGTTGTTATGTAAGCAAAAATGTGCTCGAGTAGAGTGTATAATATAATGTAAAATATGGTGTATTTTTGTTCGCTATGCTTGTATTTTTCTTATATAGTGTTTGATTTGATGTATTAAAAATAATATAGTTTGTATAATTTTTATTAAAAGAAAATTGTTTGACAAACATACGCTCTCCACTTTCTTTGTATGTTCTTTTATTATAACTCCGACCTATTTTTCCTCTCATTGTTCTCTGTGTGTTAGTGTGTGTGTATTTTTTCATTTCTTGTGTTTCTACGATGTATCAGATTGTGTGTGTGTGTGAGTATAAAATGTGTTCTCTGTTCTTCTCCATGAATTGTGGTCTCCATTGTTAGTGTTATGCTCGCTGTCCGACTAAATCTTCATTGTTCCGTCGCCGTCGCCGTCGGCGTCGGCGTTGCTTCTTTTTCAGTGAAATGTGAAATTGGCATTCTACCCTAACATTCACTTTGTCTACATCTAAAATTTTGGGCCCCGAAAATGAGAAAGAAATTGAAAAAACAAGAAAAAATAAATAAAGAAAAAATTTGACCAAATTTACTATTCAGTTTCCTTTGGCATAAAAGATTCGAAAGGTAAGCTACTTTGCAATAATTTTATATTATTTACAAGATTCAAATTCCAGTGAAATGAGAGGAGTATACTTTAAGAACAAGAACGGAAAAGGAATTGGAAAAAAAATTGAGGGGTAAATTAGTCATTGAATAAATTAATGCATGTGTTGAAAGCTTTGTATTGCTAATACATAGAAAAATGATGGTATTAATTATACAACAGAATGTATAACATAGGTTGAAAAAGTATATGAAATAAGATAGTAGCAATGCATAGAGCTAATGCATGCATTAGTGTTTTTTTTCTGCTACTCCCCGTTAAAAATTATTGTATTGTACTATTGGGTTTATTGTTATGTAATAAAACTAGAGTAGCATGGCCCGTGTCAGCACAGACTCAATATTAAGATATTTTGATTATGTACGATAAGTTAGATTGATGTCGATGTGAATAATAAAACATGAATATACAAAACATATTAATTATTTGATTGTATTTTTGAAGGAGCCAAATTATTTCACAAGATAATCATGTATAACTTACTTATATAAATAACACAATTCTATGCATTTTAAAGTTCAGATTTTTAATCATATTACTGAAATTTGCTACATTGAGTATAAAATATGATATTAAAATTGATACATAAGACTTAACACTTGTTGTATAAAATAGAGAATAATTATTGAAAAGGATAAATGGTTATCTAGTCATTGCATATTACATCACACGTGGGTTGTAACTAATAGGTTAAAATTGCATTGTATTCCACAACTAAGCCGACATAAACATCCTTTGCTCTCATTTCTCCTTCTTTTTTATTTGTCAACTTGTTCTTTGAAGTTAAAATTAAATTAATATTTCAAATTTAAATTTTAAGTGTTTTGAAAATTATATATATAAAAAAACTACAAGTTACCATCTGTCATATTAATTTAAGTTATTTGACTTTGAGAACATAATAAAACATACTTCTGTAAATGTTTTTATCGAACTTTGCTTTTGTATATGTTCTTTCCATTGAAACGTAGGAGTCATTTGTTAGAGTATATAAAAATAATTTGAATAGAATGTATTAGTAATATTTATATTATTAATGTTTGTATTAGTAATGCTGGTATTATTTATACTAATATTATTTCTTATACACTATTTGATGTGTTGTATTAGAACTTGTCTTTTCAATCTTGATATATTTAAACAAAAGTTTTTTTAAAAAGATGAGTGCATATACATTCTAAAATTCATCGGAAATTTAGCACGAGTTCAACATATGTTATTTTTGTCTCAATTTATATGAAACAAATAGAATTTAGATAATCAATCATACTTTTAATATGTATTTAGATAAGGGCCAAAATCATTTTCCCTCCACAACTTTATCTTAAAAATCAACCCCCCCCCCCCCCCCCCTCCTCAACTTTGAACAATAATCATACTCCCCACTTTATCCTAATTGACTTTTTAAAATTCCTATTTTACCCTTTATCATTAAGTTTTTTTTATTCTTTTTTTTAACTTCTTTAAAATTATCATATTTTCATTTGAAAAAAATTCATATAACAAAATTTTCATAAAAACATAAACACTATTTATATAACAAAATGCTCATAAAAATATAAACATTATCTTCTAGAAAAAAAAATTAAGAAATACTAATTAAATATATAAGCTAATGATGATCTTTATGAAGTAAATTAGCATAATAAGAAAATTAGTTTTATTAATAATAATCAAAACTATAATATTTATTTTACAAGTGAAAATAATAAGTAATATTAATTTTATAAACATATTTCAATGCAGAAAATACAAACAATAAATGAAAGAGATAAGTCTCTAGTACCACCCTGAACTATGGTCAGAGTTGTTACGACACACTCCAACTTCACAGGGCTCCTATTATCCCCTAAATTCAAATTTAGCGTATTTTTATCATTTTTTTTTTTGCTTATGTGACATCTTTATTACATAAAATGGAGCTCACATCAAAGGTGTCACGCCATCTAAAATGATTGTAAAAAGGAATCACGTTAGCTAAAAAGATTGACAAAAATACGCTAAAATTTAGTTTAAGAGGTAATAGGGCCCCCGTGAAGTTGATGTGTGTCGTAGTAAATTTGGTCATAGTTCGGGAGTACAGATGTTTTTCTCGGATAAAAATAAGGTCAAATTTTAAAGATTATATTTATTTATATATAAAATATGTAATACTCTATTAATGACAATCACAACTTATTTACTGATATAGACAATAGATAATATCGTTTCTTATCACTTGATCCTCATACTAAAAATAAATGTTTTAATTTATCTGCTCAATTTGTGAAATCAAAAGAATTGTATTATGTTTTTTTTCTACCCTTTAGTGTTAAATAACTATATCAAGTAACAGTATAGACAAATCTAAAGTTTAAAATTGTCATTAATAAGGTTAATTTAACAAAATATACCTCTAAGTAAACTTTTCTTAAGGATTGTGTTATATCAATAAAAAGTTAAGTAATACGAAATGAATTTAGTAAGAGAGTGATAAAACACGAAAATATATGCACATGCATGTACATACATATGTATGTATATATACATACTTAGGGGTGGGTTGTTTGAAAATAAGTTATTTCGGAATTAGTTATTACAAAATAAGTTGTACTAACATGTATGTGTGATAACTTATCTCATCAACCACAAGGGTGGGTGTGGTAGTTCAGCACCTCACCCCTTAAGCAAGAGGTTGGGGGTTCAATCCCCACCTCTGGTGAACGAAGTAAACTCTGTGGCCAGTTTTACCGCTTAGTGTGTTGACAGTGAAATGGAGGATTAGTTTCACGACTGCCGGCTGTGGGGATACCTTGGGAAACCAAAAAAAAAAAAACTTATCTCATCACTGTGGTATGAATGATGCGACAAATAATTTTGAGATTACCCAATACATCTAATTAAACGCAGGATAAATAATCATGAACTTTATCTCTAAATTGTTATAATTATACCTCACACCAAACGACTCTTTAATACATATAATACTAAAATAATGATCTTAAAAAATAACATTGAATTTTGTAATAAATTTATAAAAAGTATTAATTTGCTTATAAAGTTAATAAACTTAAATAAAATGCTACAAATATTCATATTAAAAAAATATTCATTACATGTAATATAAAAAGATATTACATAAATATAAGATTAAAATTACAAGGACAAAATGGACATTGCATGAGAGAAAGGGGGAATATGATTATTGTTCAATGTTGAGGGGGAAGTTTGATTTTTTAATCAAAGTTGGGGGGTGAAAATGATTTTCACCCATTTAGATAATTTAAGTTGTTAACTATTATAATTTATAATATTTTTTATTTAATTTTCAAATAATATACATTACTTTTCTTGTCCAAACTTTTGTGGTATTGATAGTCAATTATATTTGTAACATAATTTAAGTTTTAAATTTTTGTGATTTATAATACTTTCTTCTATTATAATTAAGTGACACTAATATAATTTCGAGAGTCAACCGAATATTTTATATTTTATAAAAAAAAATTAAGTTGTTAATTATTGTGATTTATAATTTTGTTACATATTTTTTTAAAATATATAACAAATTAAATTATTTTTAAATATTTTAAGTTATTAACTATTGTAATTTATAATACTTTATATGTAATTTTTGAATAATATATGTTACTCTCCTTGTCCAGAGTTTTGTGCCGTTGATAGCCAATTATATTTTTTAGATAATTTAAATTTTTAATTATTGTGCTTTATAATATTTCTTTTGTTCAAATTTAAGTGCCACAATACGTATATGGTCATAATAATTAATTAGGGGTAATATAGTAAAATCACGATTGAACAGCAAAACATAAATGTCTCAAATGACTTACAATGATTAATTAGAAGTGGCATAGCAAAATTACTATAAAAATACCCGTGAAAAAAATTAAGTGGATCTCATATAAGACGTCAAGTTAATTTAAAACATCAAGAGTTAATTTATCATTTTTATATCTATTTTACCTTTTTTATTAAATATTATTAATTTTTAATACTTAAATGACTTATAATAATCAATTAAGAGTAATATTTAGTAAAACTATGATGGAAGCAGCTGAAGCAGATATGCCATAAATGTCTATTTTTTAATTAAATATTATTAATTTTTTTAATACATAAATGACTTATAATAATTACTTAAGGATGATATAACAAAATCATGATTGAAACAGCTGAAGCAGACATGCCATAAATTTTTATTTTATTTTTTTAATTAAATATTATTAATTTTTTAATACATAAATGACTTCTAATAATTAATTACGGATGATATAATAAAATCACGGATTGAATATTATTAACTTTTCAAAGATAAATGATTCATAATAATTAATTAGAGGCGATATAGTAAAATTATGATTGAAGCATACATGTCATAAATGTCTATTTTATTTTTTTAATATTAATTTTTTAAATATATAAATTGCTTATAATAATTAATCAGGGGTGATATAGGAATGTTGGTGAATTTTTAAAAATCAAGAAATACTAATTATTAGGTTTATTTAGTTAAAATCATAATTCCGTAGGTTTTAGATAAATTGAGAAAAAATCAAATTAATCAAATAAGTTATATAAGTAAAGTACATTTTATATATTAAGTTTTTTTAAAATGAAATATTAAAATTTTGACTTTGAGTTTGAGGTGATTAAAATAACTGCAATCCAACAAATAATTAATGATCAAAGTTTTCATTAAAAAATCAATTAACTTGTAGGAATAGTATGCTTAATTCAATACGGATAATATGATTTGTATATACAAAGATAACCAATTATTATTTCGTAACGAATTATGTTTAACCTTATATAAGTAAAATCTTGTTAGGTATTTTTCTTTAGTTTCTTTTTGTTGGTATATATTGACTTGGCACAAATTTTTTAAAAATATTTATTAAAAATTTATTTTACTAAATTAGCTTTATTAATTTTACATTAAAATTTTTAATTAGGCTTAAATTAGGCAAACTTGTATTTCATGAAACAAATAAGGAACAACAACAACAACAAACCCAACATATTCCCACATAGTGGGGTCTGGGGAGGGTAGAATGTACGCAGTCCATGAAACAAATAAGGAAGAAAGCAAATTATATGCTTGACATGAAATGTAAATAAAAAATAAAATGTATTTAATTACATTTATCATATTAATTATTATAATAAATTCTTATCTTATTAATCAATTTACTTAAATATAATATGTTTCAAACAATTTTATATAACCTAAATAAAAGTAGCATGCAGGTACCCACCTTCATCCTAAATACAATTTTTTATAGAATAATTATATCTTTTCAGAAAAAATAAAAGATAAATAAAAATAAAAAATAGATGATAGATAGAGGGTCCACCTATGGAAAGGAGTGCAAGGCTAGAGAGCCACCTGTAGTGGCATTTATGGTAAATTTTTTAAATGGCATTGTGTGTAATTAATTAGAAAAGAAAGAACTTTGTTTTAGAACTTTTAATAGGTCTATCAAGAGAAGCACAAGAGATTTTCAATTTGAGTTTATAATTTTCTTTAAAGACCTTAATACCCTTAACTTTGAATTTAATGTCAAATAGATGACATGTTGAAACTACTTTTTCTAATATATAAAAAAGAAATAATGATGTTTTTTTTTTTTTTTTGTTATTTCTTTTCTCTGAACTACTTTAAATTGTGTTTTTCTCGTTCCGAGGATTTATTGAGACTATTTTCTCCACCTCCTCAGCAGAAATAGTGTCTACATACACTTATCCTCGTTAGCTTAGATGTGCTTACAGCACAATACGATGACTTTTTAATAAAATTAGTATTGTAAAACAAAACAAATTTAATAAGAGATACAATAAAGACATTTATAATCTAGTACTACTATATAAACAAGAGGTATCTTTAAACTACAGTAATAAATTAACCTAAGTTCATGTGTAGCAAGGAATCATTTGATTTAGAAAGAGTAAATACATAATTATCCCCCGATGTTGATCGAGATTTTAAAAAAGACACCTAAATTTTGAATTTGATCTATTACCCTACGATTCTTGCTTAATTCGTTGCAAATACATCATTTTTTGCTGAATCTCAATCACAACAAAGAGAGTGAACACACGCACCAATCAGGTGCTGCCACGTGTTAAATGTATTTAATTTCATATTTTATTTATTTTTTTAATATTTTTTTTCTTTTTATTTAATTTATCACCCCATCCCATCCCCTCTTCCCCCACCACCCGCGTCCAGCAACCACCGCTCACTCCTCCGCCCCGCGTCCAGCTTCATTAAAATGGGGCTTAAAGCTCCTGTACAATCTCCATTTAAATGGAGCTTTAAGCTTCATTTTTTTTTATTTATGACCCCACCCCACCCCTTACTCCCATCCCTACTCCGTCCAACATCTCCCTCCCCCATCCCCGGTCCAGTTTTCTCCATTAAAATGAAGCTTAAAGTTCTGTTAAAATGGAGATTGTACATCAACTTTCCCTTTTAAAATTATGGTAATGATGGTGTTGTTTTTGTTGCTTTAATTGATGTTGGTGCTGCTGTAATTGATGTTGTTGTTGTTATAATTGATGATGTTGTTGTTGAGTTATGGTGATGAAGAAGAAGTTGGGGAAGAAGACAATGGTGGATGAATGAGTTTATGAAATAATTTAAAAAAAATATATATATATATATTTTTTCTTTTAAAAAAATAATATAAATTATATATTAATTATTTACACGTGACAACTTTTAATTGGTCAAAAAAGTTAAATTTGGAGCCCTTTCACGCGCCTGTGGCGCGTGTATACACGCAGAGGTTCAAAATGATGTATTTGCAACGGAATAAAGAAGAATCGTGGGATAATAGGTCGAATTTAAAGTTTAGATGTCTTTTTAAAAATCTCGACCAACATCAGAGGTAATTATATATTTACTCATTTAGAAATAGTAGTATATTTATTTTTTTCTTTGTAGCATGCTCTAGAATACTCTAGACAGTTCATTGTCTATTTGTTGTTTCCCATGTTGTAAGTCTTTCCTTGGAGACTAAGATTTAAAAAGGTTTCCTCTCTCAACATCAAAGAAAAATAAAAGTTGTATTCCCCACATGCGATGTGAGTTGTGATAATTGGTTCCTTGGAGCCCAAGGTTTCAACAGTTCTCTCCACATCACTAAGGTTTAGTTGGTCGGGAATAAGTTATTTCGGGATAATTAATTTTGTGATTATTAATTTTATGTATATGGATAACTCATTCTATCACTATGATTTAAATGATGGGATGATAATCCCGGTACTGACTAATATTTCAAATCAAACATAAAATAAAACAATCTTTGATTTTATCTCAAAACTATTTATCCCTTATACCTCACACAAACGATTTCTAAAAAGTACATAATTAATAGCTTGTTAGATATATGGGATAAGGATAGTAGTCTTGCGGTAAAATTTGATATTAATTTTATTTCAGATTTAGTATGAGATATTAAGTAATTTTAAGATTGTTTTACTATACCATATGTGTTATATTAGTACAATTATTATATAATCTGATATGGAGAATGGAATAAAATAATTTTATACAATATCATTTCTTATCCTATCAGGTTTACCAACCATTTCACTAATGTGTAAGAAATTTTTAAGTTTGATTTAAATTTTATATTTGTATTTAAAAAATTATTATTTAATAATACATTCAGAACTCAACAACGATGATTTTCCTTTATTGGTTGGGAAAATATTTATTTTTTTGGATTTTATACGATACAAATCTGAATTAATAGAAGCTATTATAATTTTTTTAAAATGTCTCTTATAAGTTGTTATATGTCATTGTCATACAGATCATTTCTTTTTCCCTTTTTGACACAACACAATTGAGAATACTTTTCTGCTTTTTTTTTTTTTTTTTTTGGGGTAAGTTTCTCCTCAAATAATTGTATGGTACTTTGCAAAATTTCAAAATTTGATGGTATTATTTTGGGTTAATAATAATGTATATTTATTGTAGTAATTATTGAATAAACGTGATTAAATTTTCATCAATCTCTTAATCTTAGAACCAAGATGAATAAAATTTCAAACTTGCAAATTTTTATATTAAAACAATGAAATGGTTATTAGTACTTTGATGATAACATAGTAAGAAGACAATATTATATTAATCTTACTAGGTTTAGAGGCACTTAATTGTGCTTCCTAAATATAGTTTAAATCTTATTCATGAGCAAATTTATGAATGAATAATGACATTCATATTTTAATCAAGCGATATCAACGATAACATTAAAAAGTGTTAACCTTATATTCTTGATTTTTGGATTTAACGTCTTCTGAGCAATGATTCTTAAGATTTTATGTCTTTTGAAAACGGGTGATTTCAGGACTTCACTTTTTTTGACCAGTGATTCTAGAATTTAACACTTTTTTATCAGTGATTTTAGGATTTAATGCTTCCTATAACACCTTAGGAATAATATTTTTAAAAGTTTCACGTCTTCTGAGAGCTAAATTCAAAGATTTAATGTTTTTCTTATTATGATTTCAGAATTTCACGTTTTTTGACGAATGATTCACGTCTTTTGAGAATTGATTCAAAGATTTAACATTTTCTGATCAATGATTTCAGGACTTCACGTTTTCCGACCTGTGATTCTAGAATTTAACACCTTCTAACAAATGATTTAAGCATTGAGCGATTAGTGATTTAGAGTTTAATGCTTTTTATAACAACTTTATGAACAATGATTCTTAAGACTTCACGTCTTTTGAGAACTGATTCAAAGATTTAACTCTTTTTATTAATGATTTCAGGACATCACTTATTTTGACCAGTAATTCTAGAATTTAACGTCTTTTAACAAATGATTTAAGAATTGAACGTCTCCCGATCAGTGATTTTAGGATGTATCGCTTTCTATAACACCTTATATATGAACAATATTTTTTTTAAGATTTCACGTCTTTGGGGAATTAAATCAAAGATTTGTTTTTCTCATCATGATTCTGGGGCTTCACATTTTTTTGGCCAATCATTTACGACTTTTGAGAATTGATTTAAAGATTTAATATTTTCTTATAAATGATTCCAGGACTTCATGTTTTTTGATCAGTTATTTACGTCCTTTGAGAACTGATTTAAAGATTTAATATTTTCTTATCAACGATTTCAGGACTTCACTTTTTTGACTAGTGATTCTAGAATTTAACACCTTCTGACAAATAATTTAAGGATTGAGCGATTAATGATTTAGGATTTAACGCTATCTATAACTCCTTATGAACAATAATTTTTAATATTTCACGACTTTTGAGAATTGACTCAAAGATTTAATATTTTCTTATCAATGATTTCAGAACTTCACGTTTTTTAGCCAGTACTTCTAGAATTTAACGCCTTATGATAAATGATTTAAGGATTAAACGTCTCTTGATCAGTGGTTTTAGAATTTAACGCCTTATGATAAATGATTTAAGGATTAAACGTCTCTTGATCAGTGGTTTTAGAATTTAACGCTTTCTATAACACATTTTGAACAACGATTCTTAACATTATACATATTTTGAGAATTGATTTTAATTTTTAAGATTTAACATTTTCTTATCAATGATTTCAGAACTTCACGTTTTTTTAGCCAGTACTTCTAGAATTTAACGCCTTATGATAAATGATTTAAGGATTAAACGTCTCTTGATCAGTGATTTTAGAATTTAACGCTTTCTATAACATATTTTGAACAACGATTCTTAACATTTTACATATTTTGAGAATTGATTTTAATTTTAAAAATTCAACATTTTCTTATCAGTGATTTCAAGACTTCATGTTTGTTGATCGATGATTCTAGAATTTATCGCCTTTTAATCAGTGTCTATTTCTCCAATTCATTCAAAATTCACGAACCACTTTAAAAATCCAAAAGATTGTTTAAATGATTTTAAGAATCACTAAATTTTGATAAAAAACATAACCATTTGAGTCCACGTACATATTAGTGCTTCATATTTATTGTCATTAACTTTTGTGATAATATAATGGGAAAAGACATCGTTTCCATTCTAAACTATACTCGAAAAGTCAAAGTCACACCTAAACTATACTAGTGACCTATTACACACCTAAACTATAAAAAAGTGAAACTATTTACACCCTGTAAGACTGCCACCACTTGCATGTGGTGTAATGTTTTACACGCGCTGTCACGTCAGCAAAAAATATCACTTTTTTATAGTTAAGGTGTGTAATAAGTCACTTATATAGTTTAGGTGTGGATTCGACTTTTCGACTATAGTTTGGGGTGAAAACGATGCCTTTTCCCTTAATGTTTTTAGCCGTTTACTTTTGTTACTTAATAGGCTGGACGCGCCTAAAATAAGTGTAACACACGCGCCTTATAATGGGGGTCGCGGGGAGGTAATAGTGTCACTTTTATATAGTTAAGGTGTGTAATTGGTCACTTATATAATTTAGATACGGCTTAGACTTTTCTTGTATAGTATAGGGTGAAAATGATGCATTTTTCCTAATATAATTGATTCTCAATTCTTTTAATCTATATTTACTTTAACATAACGTATTTAAAATGATATATTACCTCGATATACCAAACAAAAACAGCAATGCCTCATTTTTCTTCCTAGGCTCCATTTTTTTATTTTGTTATAAGATTTTTTCACTATCTATATTAAGAATTTTATTTCCCCATGAATTATGATTTCTACTAAAACAAAAATATTTTATTAGGTTGCAAGCTCGTAAATCCAAGTTTTAAAATTTAATTGTAAGAAGTTAAAATGTTACTTTTTTTTTTTTAGAAATACATTTCTTCTTGTTTTAAATCAATATTCGTTATAAGTAGACCATGTATAATTGATTGATGAAATACATCCCCTATTTTTTTTATTTAGAACAATATTAACTTGCTTTGAATATAAATTTGGAAACTAATTTACGTTAATGTATTCTTATAAAGAAAACATTTATATAAAGAATCAAATACTATTTGTAATGCTTCACTTAGAAGCCCCCTTTAATTCAGATATTTTTAATAATTAACTTTTAACCATTTCTATGAATCACAATTCTCCCTATATGGTTAATTTTTAATATTAATATAATATATTCTTGGACCCAAAAAAAAATTAAAAAAAGCCACTCCAATAAATTTAATTTTTTATTTCTTAATAGTTTTTTTTTTTTTAGTTTCTAGCATTATGTCAATTTTATTTTAAACTTTTTAAAATGTTTAATAGGAGCATGTTTATTTTTTTTTTATTTCTGTTCCTCGTAATACTAACGAACTATAGTCTCGTACAAAATGGTCCATTTTCTTATTTTAAATGACATAACTACCCTCATCTTTAGAAAGAAGTATTTATTGACTATTGTTACCCATGATACTGTATTTTGTAGTAAAGGTTATCATTAGATAATGATAAAAAATATAATTTTATATAACGATCGGTTTGATAATATCACATCCTTATCTTATGCTATATATTTATTTTATTTTATTTTATTATTTATCCTATCATTTTATAATAGCTCTAAATCTCATATCCTACTTTTCTATTAGGTTTATAATTTAAATTATTGATATGTGAGATTTTATAACGACAAAAATCATATACTGTATGCAATATATCCGGTGTTTTCCTTTACAAATTCAAAATTCAAAATGAGATTCCTATGTATAAAATATGGCCAAAAGACTCTATCTTTTGATCACCCACTTTATCTTTCACTGTTAAAAAGAGATTTTGCTGCTATTGCAGTACTCTTTTTTTGCTTTGTTACCTAGGAGGGTGTCGGGGTGGGGTCCAGAGGTTTATTTGGGGGGTGGGGTGGGGTGGGGTTGTCATGTTAGCCAAAAACCTTTTCGTATTCCCTTGTATATATTCTCTTTCACACACACACACTCTTTCTTGTTCAGTGTAACACTCAAAAGTTGCTGGCAAACAAAATCTTGATTTATTTTTTTTGCAATTCAACTCTAGCCAGTGAGTTTTCTTGACCATTTATGTGTTTGTTTTTCATAAAGATTACTTTTTTTTATGCATTTCTTGAAATGGGTATTTCATAAAGATCAGTTTCTATGCATTTTTATGAAATGGGTGTTTAATCTTTGATAATATGTTCTTTTACTTACAAAATCTTGTTGTTGTTTTTTCTGATTTGATATGTGTACTTCTCTTGGGTTTTGTTTTTCCTTTGTGCTACCTAGATATAGTACAAAGAGTATGTAAGTAAATGAATAGGCTGTGTTATGTATTGTCACTGGTTGTCATTTCCTTGGAGTGTTTAATATTTCTTCTTTGTTACTATGTTGGTGTCTAATCTTTATGTTTGTTTGGTCCAATGATAATATAGATAAGTAATCAATGGAGCCAGCTGACTATTTCTGTGTTTACTTTTCATAAAGATCACTCTTTTATGCCTTTTTTTTTTTTGAAATGGTTGTTTGCATGGAGATTAAATCTTTGATTGTATGTGCTGAACTTACGAAACCTTGTTTTTTTCCCCTGATTTGATGTATGTATTTCTCTTGGATTTTGTTTTTTTTCTTTGGAATGGTAAAAAGGGTATGTAGATAAATAGGTTGCTTAATGTCATTTCCTTGGAGTATTTTATGTTTCATCTTTGTTACTTTGTTGGTCTGGTTTTTTGAGTTGAGGGTCTGTTGGAAGTAGCCTCTCAACCTCCCAAGGTAAGGGTAAGGTCTGCGTACATTTTACCCTCTCTAGACCCCATTACACTAGGTATGTTGTTGTTGTTGTTGCCTTGTTTGTGTCTTTATGTTTGTTTGGTCTGATGTTAATGTAGATAACAATCAATGGAGCCAACTAATGTCGCAGTCTTTGAAAATCAACAGCTCTCCGCTGGACCTCTTCCTTTTGCGAGAAGGTTGGCATGTTACATTTATTTTCTCTTTTAACGGAATTAGGAAAAAAAAAAGAAATTTTGTAATATATGTGTTCTCTTTGTTGCCGGGGGTCTATCGGAAACAGCCTCTCTACTTCTTTGGAGGTAGCGGTATGGACTGCATACACTTTACCCTCCCCAGACCCCACTTTGTGAGAATACACTGGGTTTGTTGTTGTTGTTGATGATGTGTTCTCTTTGTATGATTTTTTTATGTAGTTATCAGTTGGAAGCCCTGGAGACTGCATTAAGGCAGAATACCATTGTTTACTTGGAGACTGGTTCCGGGAAGACCTTGATTGCAATTATGCTTCTCAGAAGCTATGCTTACCTTCTGCGAAAGCCGTCTCCGTACATAGCTGTTTTCTTGGTGCCGACTGTTGTTCTGGTGACTCAGGTAGTATTTCTTGCTTCTCAATCTAGTCCCTTAAAATTCATCATCTTAATGTGTATACTTTTATAAATGGATGTATTCACTAATCTCTCTCCCGTCTAAAGATTGTTGAACTGTTTTTACCCCAGAAGTTTTCTCATTTCTGGAGTTTGTTATACTGTTTGAGGTTGTTTTCTTGGTTTAAGGTCCAAAACTATCTATTTGACTTTTCATAATTTTGTTGATCTTGTGATTTGATAATTTCAAGCAAGGAGATGCTCTCATGATGCATACCGATTTAAAAGTGGGCAAGTATTGGGGAGAAATGGGTGTTGATTACTGGAATGCTGCTACATGGCAACAACAAGTGGACGATCATGAGGTGTGTGTGTATGAACTATATTTTATATTCAGTGATGAATTATTAACCGTTGATTGAGTTGGCATTGAATATGGCTACAATGTTCTCAAAAGGATGAAGTGACTGTCTCTCAATCCTCTCCGTTCCCCAAACTAATGGTACATGTAGTATATGCTTCTATGCTAAAGTCAGGCCCCCATCTTTATAGAAATGCCCACAGCTGAAGGGTCAAACCCACCACAACCTATCTTTGGACCTTTAGGGGTTGTTTGGTTGGTTGGATAAGGAAAAATAATCCCGGAATGATTTGGAATTATTTTATCCCGTGTTTGGTTATGAGTATTAATTGGTCCCGAAATACATTTTGTACTAAATTGGTGGGATAGCTAATCCCATGGGATATCACAACGTATCCCAACCCATGGGATATCCTTGTCTATCCCATCCCAGTAACCATTAGAGATCAAAATTGCAGTGAACCCAGGAAACATTTTGTACAGATTAGTTAAGGAAGAGAAATGGTTGTAAAAGCTGTAGAAATTAGCTGCTCATATTTGCAGTTGAACTTGTGAGTTTTATGCTGTCTAGTGACTGGTATTGGGATCTCATGGAATAGTAATATGCTTAATGATACTCTCCAAGGGAAGCTGCAAATGAGCTGCTATGGTTTGCCTTAAGATCCATTTTTTGCCCGGGCTCTCTTCGTATATATTAGACCTGACGTTCAGCATTTATATGCTAGCAATTAAGTTAGGCGTTGTATAACTTGTATTCGTCATAAGTAATGACCACAAGGTTTCATCTTTCAGGTACTGGTTATGACTCCGGCTATACTACTTGCTGCTTTGAGGCACAGCTTTTTACAAATAGACATGATAAAAGTTATAATATTTGATGAGTGCCACAATGCACGAGGCAAACATCCCTATGCCTGTATAATGAGGGTACGTAGTTTGTGCTAAAGATTGAATTTTCTGTGCAACAGTTTGTGCTAATTGTTGATTATATTTTCTGAAGTGCAATTTCTTCACCTGGACATGTTACTCTGTCCAGATTCGAAAATAATTGACCCATTTTGCACCCAAGGGTGTGGCCTAGTGGTTCAATGAAGTTGGGATGAGCACCATGAGGTCTTAGGTTCAATTCCCAGCAGAGACAAACACTAGGTGCTTTCTTCCCATCTGTTCTAGCCTTGGTGGACAGAGTTACCTGGTACCTGTTGCTGGTGGGAGGTGGCAGGTATCCCGTGGATTTAGTTGAGGTGCGCACAAGCTGGCCCGGACACCACAGTTATCAAAAAAAATAAAAAAAAATAATTGACCCATTTGGTTATTGCATATCCAAAGCAAATCTGAAGAGATTATTATGATGGAGTTCAGTAAATAAGTATGCTTGCTGAAATGAGTTGATATATATTGTCAAGTAGTATGAGTTTATGTTGAGTTATCACTTGGAAATACTTTACATGGTAGAAAAGAGAACTTGTAAATAATTACAAGCGTCACAGTAATCAAAAACTGCTTGAGCATGACTTGGTATGGTGCTTGAACGATTCTTGTCTTAAAAGGATTAATTTTCTTTCAGGAATTTTATCATCATCAGTTAACCCTTGAGAGTGCACAACTTCCAAGAATATTTGGGATGACGGCTTCCCCTATAAAGACTAAAGGTTGGCGGGATTTGATCTTATAGCTTTGGGCATCTTCTGAGATGTTTCGACATCCTGGTAACGAACTGGTCATCTATCTTTCTCTGGATTCTCATTTTTTACTTTTTATGCAGGTTCTAGCACGGCAGATAGTTATTGGCAAAAGATTCGTGACCTCGAGGATCTTATGAATTCCAAGGTTCTCTCAATTAATCTTCTCTCATTTATCTACTTCCGTCATACACTCTGGTTATGTAGTTCAGAGAAGAGAACTGTGCAAGCATTAACCTTTTATCTTTTGGATGTTTGTTATCAGAACATTTCATGATTGACATAGGTTAATTTCTTGCTTAGAGTTGCACTTATTTCTTTGTGGCATATCATTTCTATAAAAAAGTCATTAACACACATTTAAATAGGTATGTTCGGTTCCTCTAATTGTGATCTCCCTTTGCAAATGAAGGTATACACGTGTAGCAGTGAATCTGTTCTGGCGGAGTATGTCCCATTCTCAAATCCGAAGCTGAAGATATTTAAATGTGTGGATATTCCTTGCACCTTGTTTCTTAGTTTAGCTCGTGATCTGAAAAGGTTGAAAGAAAAGGTAAACATCAATTCTTTAGCTCATGACCTGGATAGGTTGAAAGCGAACCTTTTGTCCTGCTATGAAGATAGCTTCCTTTCTATCAATTATCAGTTAGCTTATGGTAGCTCTTTCCTTCTTTGTAGTTGATACAAGAACAAACCTAAAACACACAAACCAGTCACGAAACAAGAGCGAAACAACACTAAAATCCGAAATTAACAACACATAGAAGAAAGGGGATGAAGTAGAAGACTCAAAACACACATAGATATTTCGGATTCAACATAAAAGAAGATAAAAGTGCATAAAATGTAAAGGATAGTAGTGAGACATACACTCACACCAATGAATAGCACCAAGGTGTGTATCTAACACCAAGACACACAACACCAATGAGAGATAAGACCACACTCTTAGGTGAACCAAAGGAATTCACACTCCCTCAATCACACCTTTCTTGCCAAATGTTCAACACAAATGAAGAACCCTTCAAATGCATTCAAACACTCCAATTTCGGTTTCTACACTAAGCTAAGACTAAGAACTACACCCTAAAGAGTAATCTTTCAATATTCTTCAAAACTATCGAGAATAGAGGCTAAAATGTCTATTTATACTATTACATAACAAAAGACTAGAATTCCCTTAATGAGAGCTTAAAGGAGGCGCCTCTTGAGTGTTAAATTGGAGTGTGCAAAGTCCATCTTGCCCTTCAATTGAGGCGCCTCTTGGGTGCCTAAGTTCTCCTCCTTTTCTTCTCTTGAACAGGACTTCAAAATGCTCCAACACTAGTCAATTCCGAAGCTTGGTCCTTTGAGAAGTCCTTGCAATCCATAAGCACTTCAGGCTTGTATCAGTAGTAGTTGTGTGCAATCAGAAAACTGAAAGTGCCTTGAAAGAATACTGAGACTCCTAACTAAACTTTTATTTATCCTTATAGTAGTGGTTGGAACAATCACGTTGTGGCTTGTTCAACATATGGGTCAGACATTTTTGCTCTTCCAATTTCAGTTGTTTTAACTTCTCTACTTATTGCAGCATGAATGTTTGATTTCAAAGTCAAATCTGTCTGACATGAGTGCTGGATCTGCAAGAAGAAGATTATCAAAACTCTATTCAGCTTTCTTATTTTGTTTGAGTGAGATGGGTGCTTGGCTGGCTTTTAAGGTAAATTTTGTTCCTTGCTGGTGCCCCCAAAAATAAATAAATTTAATTAACGGTTGTTCTTCATCATTTTCCTAACATAACTTTGTTTTGAATCAGGCAGCTGAGTTCTTTTCCCGTGATGAAACTGACTTCTTTTGTTGGGGAGAATTAGATGTATGTGCTCAGAATATTGTGAGAGATTTCAGTTCGGATTCATCTAAAATTTTCTCGGCTCGCTTACCTTCTGGTATCGTAGTTAGCAACATCCATTTTCTTTTCTCCTTGAGCTGTAAAATTGTTTCTTGATTTCTTTCTGCTATCTGTGTGTCGGTCTCTCTTCCCTGTAAACGTAGGGCCGCATTGGTCAATTGGTGGTGATATTCAGGCAAATGTGGATGCTGGATATGTGTCATCCAAAGTTCATTGTCTTCTAGAGTCTCTTTTGGAGTACAGGTGAGAGTGGTTGATTATTGAATATACTAATTAGTCAAAAGCTTTAATGTCATTCAATCTATTGGAAGTTAGTAGAATAGATGTAAAAAAGAGAAGTGGTCGGTTAGATTCTCTTATCATTTTGTGTCTGCAAGAGACTCCTTCAATGTAGGAAGGTCATCTTTTTGTTTGTCAGAGCGAAATGGACCTATTTTTCTCTTCTGTCAGAGATTTTGAGGAAGCACATATAGAATGATATGTGATGTAGTGTTGATGCAATTAATTATTTGTAAGATCTTCATTTGGTTTCATCGATAATTATATGAAAATGTCCTTTTATGTACTTGTTGGCACAAGCCCAGGGGTTTAATTTGGACAGAGCTTATCCACTGTGTTGTTGGGAAATAGCAGTACATATTTAGCGATTTACTGACCAACATCTTTTAGTTGGTAACATGTAGATTCCTGTTTTAATCTGATAGGGATCTGAAGGATTTGAGATGCATCATATTTGTTGAGAGAATTATTACAGCCATTGTTCTTCGGTCTCTATTGAATGAGTTGCTTCCGGAACTATGTGGTTGGAGAACCGAGTATACAGCAGGACATATTTCTATGGTGCAGTCACAAAGTAGGAAAGTTCAAAATAAGATTGTTGAAGAATTTCGCCAGGGTCTGGTAAGTCAAATTTTTGATTTATTGCTTTCTAGATAGTTTCTGATGATCTAAAGCCTATTATCCATGCAAACACTGCAGTTGAACATTATTGTATCGACATCTATTCTGGAAGAGGGCTTGGATGTTCAAAGTTGCAACCTTGTCATTCGATTTGATCCCTCAGCTACTGTTTGTAGCTTTATACAATCTCGTGGGCGAGCTCGAATGCAGAACTCCGACTTTCTTCTTATGGTTAGAAGGTATGTTTTGTCTATTCTAATTGATACTATGAGTGTTTTTCAGAGTCTTGTCATTCTTGTTTTTGGTTTATTATTTACGGAAACACTATTTCTGTTGTTGTCGCTTGCTATTGCACGACTATTATTTACTTATAACATTTAAAAGGTTTGATTATAACAATGATCGTTCTCATTTTGACCAAATTCTAGTGGGGATGATTTGACCCTTAATCGCATGCAAAACTATATGGCTAGTGGGGAGATAATGCGGCAAGAATCATTAAGTCATGCTTCTATTCCATGTTCACCTCTAGATGATGAATTATATGGTGAGCCTTGCTACAGAGTTGAAAGCACGGGAGCAGTTGTCACCCTCAGTTCCAGCGTGTCATTGTTATACTTTTATTGCTCAAGGCTACCATCAGATGGGTTTGTACTGCATATTCCTTGCTATGTGTTAAGTATTCTGCGTTAAATATTGCAGTATTGACTGACATTCAATTCAATTGTAGGTACTTTAAACCCAATCCTAGGTGTGTGATTGATGAGGAAACAGGAACCTGTACGCTACAACTTCCCAAAAGTTGCCCACTGCAAAGAATTATTACTGTAGAGGGAAGTATCAAAATATTGAAGCAACTTGCATGCCTGGTAGCTTGTAAAGAACTTCATCATGTGGGTGCCTTGACTGATAATCTTGTTCCTGATATCGTGGAGGAAGAAGCCATCAACAAAGAACTGGGTAATTCTAACATCTTTTGTCTAATGTGGGTTTTTTGGATTGTGATGGTTGACTTCTAACCTATTTTATTGAGCAGAAAGTCAATTCCATACTGTTGAAGAATCAAAATACTTTCCACCAGAATTGGTTAGTCATTGCGGCAATGACTCGGAAGCAGTGTACTACTGCTACCTAATTGAGTTGCAACATGACTCTTACAACGATTTCCAGCTTCATGGGATTATACTTGCTGTTAGGACAAGGCTCAAGTTTGATGATGAAATATTGGCATTTGAATTGGACGTTGATAGGATGGGACGCTTGCAAGTTCAACTAAATCATTGTAAAGTTGTTACCCTTACTTCTGAAGAGGTGACTATAATTTTATGGCTTTTATCATCTCTGTACTAGTTACCTGTAAAATTGGTTGGCGATACTTTTTATATATCTATCTCTTTCACTCCAGATTCGACGGTGTCAGAGGTTTCAAGTCAGTGTCTTTAGAATTCTTCTTGACCGTGATCTGAGTAAACTGCCGGATGCTTTGGCTGCTGTTAAATCGCCTATCGGTTCTGCAATTTCTGATTATCTATTGCTCCCGTCTTTGGGTACAACCCCTGAAATAAATTGGAATTGTGTGAATTCATTGTTGTTTCCTTCTCAAGTTCTTGGGGACAGGCATATGGATTGCTGTTCTACACAAGGTCATCAACGCAGGGTGAACACCAAAACTGGGGTGGTATGTAGCTGCATGTTGGAGAATTCATTGGTCTGTACACCTCACAATGGCCATGTATACTGCGTTACCGGCTTTTTGGATAATTTGAATTGCTACTCATTGTTGGATATGAGAACTGGAGAATCCATTACCTACATAGAATACTACAAAAAGTTAGCCTCTGATTTCCTGGTGCTCCTTTTCCATATATCATCTTTTGCTTTCAAAATATAAGTAAAGTGTGATTTACAGGCATGGGATCAACATATGCTTTGAAGGAGAACCACTTCTTAGGGGGAAACATATTTGGAAAGTGCACAATTACCTTCAGAGATGCAGAATTCAGAAGGCTAAAGGTTTGATCGTATGGTTCTTCTTTTGTTTTAATGATTAATTAAAATGACCTATTCATTTTTGTTTGACCTCTTTGGCCTCATTTGCAGATTCACCTGATTCATCTGTTGAGCTCCCTCCTGAACTATGTTCCCTCATCATGTCGCCTATCTCTATTTCTACCCTTTATACCTATGCATGTGTTCCTTCAATCATGCATCGGATTGAGTCCTTGGTTATGGCCTCAAACTTGAAAAGAATGCATTTAGATCACTGCACTCTAGATAGTTTTATTCCAACTGCTAAGGTATGTGCTACTATGATCTCATCTCGGATCTTTCCTCTAATTAAATTCGGTCTTTCTTAAGCTGTGAGCTTTATACATACTCCCTTGCTCAGACTTTCCATCAGCGGACTAGCGTTCTCGCAACTTTATCCTTGTTCTTTATTTCAGGTTTTGGAAGCAATGACGACAAAGAAATGCCTTGAGAATTTTCATTTGGAATCACTTGAGACACTTGGAGATTCATTTTTGAAATATGCTGCCACTATACAGCTGTTTAAGACTTACGAAAATCATCACGAGGGTCTACTCACCGTTAAGAAAACCAAAATCATTTCAAATGCTGCGCTTTGCAAGCTTGGATGTGCTCGTAAAATACCGGTAGGTATTCCTTGGTGAAAATGTAGTTGGGTCCATTAGGAGTTTGAGTTGTATCAACTCCATGTCTTTATTGATCGTGGATGACTTGTTCTTTTCTTTCTGATATGTCACTTTGAAGTTTAAGGACGGCCAGGGGGATGTTTGCATGTATACTTGAATCAAAGATCCGATATTGACTGTTTATCACGCCTGCCACGTAAAACTTGCCAACTCTCGCATATAAACATTCTCCACTTCCCTTCTTTGCTATTGGTCATTGCTGTTTATTCAGATTTGTATAACATACATATTGTCAGTGCATTAATTTTGAGAGATTGCTTTTGGATACTTGTATAAGTGAATATTTCAGTGGGTTTTTAAAGAGTTCCTACTGAGTTAATATTTTATTGGTTTAACTGCATATTCTTCTCCGTTGCTGGATGCAAATGCTATCTGAATTCTTTTTCCCTTTTCTTCTTTTGGTTTTCCCTTCAATAAATACCTTTGATTACAGGGATTTATCCGAAATGAACCATTCGATCTTAAAGCGTGGCTCATTCCTGGTGATAATTCTCAAGTCCACGGCTTCGACGAAGAGTTCCTGTCGTCTTCAGATAAAATTTATAGTAAGGGGAAACTGAAGATTAAAAGTAAGAGAGTAGCTGATGTTGTTGAGGCTCTAATAGGTGCCTACCTCAGCTCTGGCGGGGAAGTAGCAGCTTTATCATTTATGAAATGGCTTGGGGTGGACATCAATTTTGTTGGTGCTCCTTCGCCAAGGCACTTTCCCATGAATGCTGAGAAGCTAGTCAATGTCAGATACTTGGAAAACTTGCTACACTACAAGTTCAATGATCCTTCTCTGCTTGTTGAAGCCCTAACTCATGGATCTTACATGCTACCCGAGATTCCACGGTGCTATCAGGTTATTCTCGTAATTAAATATTATCTATCTTAACGTTGTTAAATAGTTGGATCTATATTTTGCAGTTTAATTACTAAAATATATTGCTGCCTCGTTTGGGAAAGTTGTGAACCTGAACAACCTAAGGAAATTTCATGATTTTACATATGATAATATAATCCTTTATCGCTCTCTTTGCGTCTTATTCTAAGTTCAATATGTGTATCCTCACATCTGGACCAATCTTTTATATGATAGCTCAGGATTTGTAATATCATAAAAAGAACAGTAATTTTCGTGACTCGTTGCATGTTGGATTCTGTTGTCCATTGGAAACCTTTTTGTATGGCTTTTAGGACACATGAGAATGAAATGAACGCAAGTTGTAGTTCTTGTGAACATCTTCTTTGTTGATGTAGCTATTACGAACAAAGATGCTTAAATGGTTGAGACAATGTCGAGATTGAGAAAGTCAAGTTCGGCCTTTTCTAAAATAAACGTTATATGGTTGAAATGAATAATTTTTTATCGTTCATGGTTTCTTTGCGGTATGTTTAGCTTTCCTTGCATACTGTGAGGATAGATTCACATTTGGATTGATGTATATTAAGTGCCTGCATACGTATTTGTCTTTTTAACTGTCTTGATTCAATTGCTGGTGTTCACCTGGCTATGCAGCGGTTGGAATTTCTCGGAGATGCAGTGCTAGATTACGTCGTTACTGCACATCTCTATTTCAAATATCCCGGACTAACTCCTGGACTAATTACTGATTTAAGATCTGCCTCCGTGAACAATGAATGTTATGCTCAGTCTGCAGTTAAGGCTGGCCTGCACAAGCACATCCTTCATGCCTCGCAAGATCTACAGAGGCAAATATGTAGTACTGTAGAGGATTTTGAGAAATTGGATCTTGTGTCCACGTTCGGATGGGAGGCTGAAACTACTTTCCCAAAGGTATGGCATGCTTGCCTCAAAGTTAAGACACAACATTTTCTACAATCGAAGTGTCAATCTTTCCCATCGTCAAGAGCTTCATCTTAAGATCAGCTTTTTTCTTTTTCTTTTTTTGTTCGCTATAGGTGCTTGGAGATATTATTGAGTCCATTGGTGGTGCGATCTTTGTTGATTCTGGCTTCGACAAAGATACCACATTTCAGTGCATACGACCTCTTCTGGAACCGTTAGTTACACCTCAGACAGTAAAACCCCACCCAGTAAGAGAGTTAGGTGAACTATGTGGCCAAAATGGTTATGTAAAGAAGAAGAATGTTGTCTCTCGTGAGAACGGTGTTGCATCTATTACGATAGAGGTTGAAGCAAATGGTGTTATTCACAAGAGTACGTGCTCGGGACGAGACAGAAAAATGGCCAAGAAGGTGGCTAGCAAAAATGTGCTCAAGTCACTGAAAGAATGTCCATCTAATGCTTAGTAGTAGTTACTTTTCTGCTATTTCAGTTTTTGAAAATCTCAGAAATGCTTAATGTTTGAAGGGTCATTTGATTGCCTGTCGTGTCACCAGGAGGTCATGGGTTCAAGCTTTGGAAACAGCCTCTGGCAGAAATGCAAGGTAAGGCTGCATACAATACACCCTTGTGGTGGGGCCCTTCCTCGGACCCCTGCGCATAGCGGGAGCTTTAGTGCACCAGGTTGCTTCTTTTTTTTTAAGTCGGTTAGAATTTTATTGTAATGTACTATTGGTTTTTTTAGTTTTTTATTGTTCTCATCTAAAGTATTGTTTAAGGGTGTGTTTGTTATGAAGGACAGTGTTTTCCATGAAAAATATTTTCTTGACAAACAAGTTCGTTTCTTTACTTTAACTATTTGGTAAGTAAATTAAAAGAATGTTATCTCAGGAGTATTTATATGTAATCTGGCAAAAAATTCTAGAGGTGAGGGAGCAGTGGCATACTCAGGATTTAAGGGTAGTGAGTGCTTAAAAACCTTAAAGTCAATCTAAATACTAATACATTCAATCAACTTTTTGTTTAGTGGGTGCTTTTACATATTATATATCTATTTTCGTATATTTTTTATGTAATTTTACCTATTCCGTGTTGAGTTTAGTGGGTATCGGAGCACCCCACAAATGGATGTAGGTCTGCCTCGGTTCGGGAGGTGAGGTGGAGTGCGTGGCCTCAGAGGTAGCAGGGGTGGGATGGTCAAGGAGTAGAGGTTGGGGCGTCGGGACATTTCTTGTTTTGTTATGTTATATCGAAAACAATTTCAATCTCTACTTCATAAGATAGGGGTGAAAGCTACGTACACATGCACCACCCTCCTTACACCCTACTTGAGAAATTTCTCCGAATATGTTGTTATTTAAATGGAGCCCTACTTGTGAAATTTCATTGAATATGTTAGTATTGTTAAAAAGGACAGCTCGGTGCACTAAAGCTATCGCTATGCGAGGTGTCCGGGGAAGGATCCCACCACAAGGGTGTATCGTACGCAGTCTTATCTTGCATTTCTGCCAGCGGCTGTTTCCAAGGCTTGAACCCGTGACCTCCTAATCACATGACAACAACTTTACCGGTTACTCTAAGGATCGGTTATTTAGATGGGATCCAAATATTGTACTACAAAATAAAATACAAAGAATTAGTCAATTTATAAGAGATTATCAATAATTCAAAAATATGAAAAAGAAGCACCTTAAAAGCACATTCCAAATTCTGAAAAGAACATGAAACGTATGGAAATTTCTACAATTGTTATGTCTAAGCAACTCGATGGATAATTTTATCAGTTGATTCGTTCTAATTCATGAATTCGCCTTTTTTTTATCTCTTCCTATATAAATAATAGACACATTAACACCAAAATTTGATTCATATTATAATTTTACACTCTTTTTACTAGACAAAAATCTTAAATTTGAAGTCATTTTATTTGAATATCACATGAATCACTTATTAAATTGTAGTTTTATCTTCACTTTTTGTTTTTTTGTAATTTTTTCTTTGAAGAGAAAAAAAAAAGAATCTAAAGATCTTTGCAAAAGATATTCTTTGGTCAGTCATATTCAGAGAATGTTCAATTTGAACAACATTTTTGGAATCTATTGAATCATTATCTCTAACATAAAAAAAAAAAAAAACTTATTTGCACTTTACATTTACTCTAATATTAATAAATGCATAAAGTATGGTGAGGTTAGACTTATCTTATTTAATAACTATAATAGAATTAGTAAATACAAATAGTTAAATTATATCATTATGATAAATTAATGTATTTGATGTAAATATGAGATGTGAGTAATTTCTTACCCATCAATGAATTATCCTATTAAGGTGTCATTTTTGTTTGAAATTGAGTTATATCGGGATTAATTATCAGCTACAATAATATATTTAGTGTAATTTCACAAGTGACGTCTGAAGAAACATTATGTGAGCAACCTTATTCCCACTCATGAAAAGATTTCTAATCGATCGTTGATTCAAGTAGCACATATTTAAAAAAATATTTTATTATTTTATTCCGAAATAGTTGATGCTAATACTATTATTTCACCCTCTAATAGAGTATAAAAGTGGATAATTCTTAATTTCTCAAAATCTAGAACTGACTTGTTATAATCCATATATCTAGTCATTAATTTGCTTCATTCAAATTCAGAAAGTTGTAGAATTCTTTGACTGTATTAAACTGGTAATTAATGAACTTGCATTTACTGATTGTATGTTTATTTCTTGAAGATAATGATAGTTTGGTACTAAATCAAATGAAGAAAATAATCAATATACCTCATTGTTTGATACGAGATATTAACTAATTTCAAAATTATTTATTTGAACATTTATTTTAAAACGGTGAAATACCATATAACACGAAGGGTCATATTAAATAATTTGATGTAAGGGTCATATTAAATAATTTGATGTAATATGCCATAGATGATATTCCTACTTATTCCATCTAGTGTAACAAACAATAATGTTTATTTATTTATTTATTTATTTATTTATTTATTTATTTATTTATTTATTTATTTATCGTGAGGTGTTTTTGTGGGACTTTACTTTCATTGAAAGTGTCTTATTCTTCTTTATTATACGTGTCACGATTATCCAAATCTATGAGATTAAAATTCTTTAAAATAAAAAATTGACTAAAAATAATGCAAAAGCCAGATATGAATAAATTTCTTGTGGAACAAGAAATATTCATAAATAAATAAATAAATAAAACTTTTAAGTTTCTCACCTCCTAAACGTGTAATTAGGTTGAGTATTATTCTTAAACTTTGTGATCATCAACTATTTCTAATTTTTTATAGGATAAATGACGTTCTTATAAAGAAATTTAATGACAATTAAAATTTTATTTGCCTTTAACTATAGATCTCATATTTTACTAATGAGAGCGTAAAGCTTGGTGCAATATACTAGATATCGAAGGCCCGTGCAACATATGTTATTTTTTAGTCTCAATTTATATAATACAAATAAAATTTTGATAATTAATTATATTTTAAATATTTTTTAGATATTTTGAGTTGTTAGCTATTGCAATTTAAAATAGTTTTTTGACATTGTAATTTACTATTTTAAGTTGTTAGCCATTATAATTTATAATACTCTCCTTGTTCAAAGTTTTGTTGCATTGATAGTCTATTATATTTTTAGAATAATTTAAGTTTTTAATTACTGAAATTTATAATACTTTTTCTTCTATTTCAATTTAAGCGACACTGATATAATTTTGAGAGTCAATCAAATATCACGATTGAAGTCCCGAAGTAGCTATGTCTGAAATGACTCATAATAACTTATTAGAAGTGATACAATAAAATTACTATAAAAAATAGTTGCGAAAAAAATTTAAGCAGGCCTCATATAAGATGTCAAGTTAATTTAAAACATCAATAATTAATTTATCTTTTTTTTGTTTATTTTATTTTTTTATTAAATATTTTTTTAATATTTAGATAACTCATAATAATTAATTAGGGATAAAATAGTAAAATTACGTTTGAAACAACTGAAGCAAACATGTCATAAATGTCTATTTTATTTTTTTAATAAAATATTATTAATTTTTTAATAGGTAAATAACATATAATAATCAATTAGGAAATAACTTATTAGAAGTTGTATAGTAAAATTAATATAAAAAATAGTTGTGAAAAAAATTTAGACAAACCTTATTGTAACACCCCGTACTTAACTACGTGCATTAGCCATGGTTATATGTGTTGGAGCATATGTATTGATCATAAGTTAGGTATATATGAGCTTAAGTATGAGTATTGATTATTTTGAGATGGTTTCAACTGTATAGTTTGATTATATGTGTATAGGAATCGACTTTATTTATACCGGAATTTGCTCGTCGAAGTTTCTATGCGAAGTTTATCGAGTTAGCTTTCCAACGATATAAAGATTTCTGAAAACAGATGAGTATCGGATATAAGCGAGCATGTTCAAAACTTGAAAACTGTGGACGCGATGAACAGTAAATGTGCAGAAATTTTCTGCACACAAAAGTACTGCAGCCAAACAGATTTTTGGGTCGACTTTAAACGATCATAACTCCTTGTACAAAATGAACTGTGTGAGATGCTATATATCGATGAGAAGCCCCGAGAGTCTTCTTTCTAATGCAATTGGTTTCACCCAAATCCATTATCGGAGAAAAGAGTTATGGTCGATTTACTTTAGCCTATCAAAACAGTCCACCATGGATAGATTTGGATTTACTTAAATTTTAAGGGCAATATGGTCATTTTTCATCACCTCATGGACGAAAATTGGTCATTATATACAGATACTTAGCCTCATATCCATCATTTATCATCCAAATTATTGAATAATAAGAAACCCTAGCCTAATTTCAACTCCAATTATCTTGTGATTCAATCGTAGAAAGTCCAAATTGATTCTGTAGTTGTGTTCACCGTCTCGAGGGCTTCGAGAAGCACCCCTTATTTGTGCCAACAGGACTTCGAAATCAAAAGGGCCATTTTATGGTAAGAATGTAAATTATGTTGGTGTTATTTATATGGATATGTATATATACGCATGTGAGCATAAGAAGTATGTTATTTAATTGTTGTTGAAAGATGATTGGAAATGATGTTGGATTATTCTTGTGCATGGTTGGATTATGTTGAATTGTGAAGGGATTTGGTGTGATGATGTGGTATTGAAATGATGATTATATATATATACACACATAAAACTATTGTTCAAGTTGGTTTTTGGAATGCTTTGCAAATATTGGTTGTATGGAATTATGGAAGAGAATTGTGGTGTTGGGTTGCTAATACTAGATGCCAAACATTTCATTGTAGATAAGTGATTTGTAAAGGCGGGAAGTTGTGTTGAATTGGTATCCGAATCTACAACGAGGTATGTAAAGCATACTCTAACGATGTTCTTTGGCATGAAAACACCAATGTTCCATCAAGTAAGATTCCGAGGTTGTCCAAAAAAAAAAATATGTATTGTTCTACGTTACCAACGAAGTTGTTTCCATTCTATAAAGTGTCAAAATGTCTCATTGATATACCAAAAGGCTCCTATTTCATTGTTGTGATATTGATGATTCTGAAACACATTGTTGATGTACCAATGAGTCTTTATTACATCGTTATTGTATAGAAGGTCTATTACTTGGTTCCTATTGATGTATCATTATTCCAAAGGTACTATATTGGCATGAACACTAATGTAATAATCTCAAAAACTTTTTAACTAAGTTATTGGAAAGATCTCTTATGTGTGTTACTTGATATACGTGTGGGTGGTAGCTCAGGGGCTTAAGCCTAGCATGGGCCGATCCCGATACTTGATATGATTACAGTTGATATGTACTGGGGGCAGCCTAATGGTCACAGTACGGTACAATATTGATTATTGTTAGGTGGTTGGAGGTTCAGGAGGAGGAGGTAATGGCGAATGATAATTGTAAAGAATGAAATGAACGAATGTATACCGTTCCACAAATGTGTTTGAATTCAAGAACCCAATTCAGATTAATGATAATGTGCATGATCCTAAAAGTGTTTATGAAGCGTGGTTCACTTCTATTATGATTTATTCACTTGTGTCTGATTTTCTTGATCCCCCATATCACATATGATTATTTACAGCTTTACATACTCAGTACATATTTCGTACTGACGTCCCTCACGGGGGACCTGCATTTCATGCTGCAGGCACAGGTGCTTCAGCTCATACACAGCATAGATAGGAGCCAGGTCATATAGCTATTGTTGGTGAGCTCCAGTTTGCTTCGGAGCTTTCCAAGTCGGTTCCTTATGTTTTGTTATTGTACAGGAGTCATGCGTGGGCGGGGGGTTTGTCCCGACCCTAGTTATGTCATGTATATCCTAGAGGCTTTGTAGACATAAGGAAGGGTAAAGTCATGGAAGTTTATATAGTGATGTTATATTTGTATATGTGGTGGCCCCGACGGCCAAGTATTATATATATATATATTTGTGCGTGTTGTGCTGATACAGGTAATTAGACCCTTCTATATGCAACGAAGTGCTGTCCAAATTTTTGGTGACATGTAAGTGAAAGTATAGGTATTTGAACGGGTTCTCCCGGGCCTTCTCGGCTTTGGGTGCCAGTCCGACCCGATGGAATTTTGGGGCGTGACACTTATATAAGATGTCAAGTTAATTTAAAACTTCAATAGGTTGTTTATCATTTTTTTTGTTTATTTAATCTTTTTTTATTAAATATTATTAATTTTTTTAATACTTAAATGACTTATAGTAATTGATGAAGTAATAAAATTATGGTTGAAGCAACTGAAGCAGACATATCGTAAATGTGTATTTTATTTTGTGTTAAATATTATTAATTTTTAATACTTAAATAACATATAATAATTAATTAAGGATGATATAGTAAAATCACGGATTAATACTTAAATGACCTATAGTAATTAATTAGGAATGAAATAGTAAAATTACGGTTGAAGCAGCTGAAACAGACATGTCATAAATGTCTATTTTATATTTTTGTTAAATATTATTAATTTTTTAATATCTAAATAATATATAATAATTAATTAGAGGTGATATAGCAAAATTACGAAGGAAGCAGGCATGACGACCGCCTCCTGCTTCCAAGCCTCTTCTATATATTAGAATATATACACTAGAAATGAGGTGTCCTATTTATCAATATATATATATATATATATATATATATATATATATATATATATATATATATATATAGAAATGGTCCCATTTTCCTGTTTTTTTTTTTTTTAACGTTTTCTCCATTTTATTTTATATTTTCTTGCTAAAGAAAAAGTGAATTTTTTTAAAAAAATTGCCTACAAACTTTGACAAAAATTCCCAATGTTTAGCTTTCTCCTTTATCGATAAATCCAGTACTAGTACACGTGTGAGTATTGATCATCTATGTCTTTACTTTATGAAGTATTTTTTTTTTTTTTTTGGATGAAAATTGAAGTTTGTCTTGAAAATCAACCTCTTCTAAATTATCAATAATAATCAATCTCCCTTCTTTATTACATGTAATGTTCATTTTATTCTTGTAATATGATAATGTTTATTGATATTGCATAAAAACATAAACATTATCTTCATTTAAAAAAAAAAAATTCATATAACAAAATCTTCATAAAAACATAAATATTATCTTCTAGGAAAAAAAAATATTAATTAAGTATATAAGCTAATGATGATTTTTATGAAGTAAATTAGCATGATATAAGAAAATTAGTTTTATTAATAATAATCAAAACTGTAATACTTATTTTACAAGTGAAAATAATAAGTAATACTAATTTTATAAATATATTTCAATGCAAAAAATACAAATAATAAATGAAAGAGATAAGCCTCTAGTAAAACCTTATTGCATAAAATGGAGTCCACGTCAAAGGTGTCACGCCTTCTAAAATGATTGACAAAGGGTATCACGTTAGCTAGATTGATAAAAATACGCTAAAATTTAGTTTAAGGGGTAATAGGACCCCCGTGAAGTTGACGTGTGTCGTAGCAAATTTGGTCATAGTTTAGGGGTACTAGATGTTTTTCTCGAATAAAAATAAGGTCAAATTTTAAAGATTATATTATTTATATAAATTATAAAATATGTAATACTCTATTAATGACAATCACATCTTATTTACTGATATAGATAATAGATAATATCGTTTCTTATCACTTGATCCTCATACTAAAAATAGAAGTTTTAATTTACATGCTCAATTTTATGAAATCAAAAGAATTGTATTATATTTTTTTTCTACCATTTAGTGTTAAATAACTATATAAAGTAATAGTATAGACAAATTTAAAGTTTTAAATTATTATTAATAAGGTTAATTTAGCAAAATATACCTCTAAGTAAAATTTCTTAAGGATTGTGTTATATCAACAAAAAGTTAAGTAATACAAAATGAATTTAGTAAGAGAGTGATAAAACACGAAAATATATGCATGTACATACATATGTATATATACACATTTAGGGGTGGGTTATTTGGAAACAAGTTATTCCGGGATTAGTTATTACAAAATAAGTTGTACTAACATGTATGTGTGATAATTTATCTCATCACTGTGGTATAAATGGTGCGACAAATAATTTTGACACTACCTAATACATCTAATTAAACGCAGGATAAATAATCATGAACTTTATCACTGAATTATTATAATTATACCTCACACCAAACGACTCTTTAATAAATATAATACTAAATACCGATCTTAAAAAATAACATTGAATTTTGTGATGAATTTATAAAAAGTATTAATTTGCTTATAAAGTTAATAAACTTAAATAAAATACTATAAATATCCATGTTAAAAAAATATTCATTACGTATAATATAAAAAGATATTACATAAATATAAAATTAAAATTACAAGGACAAAATAGACATTACATGAGACAAAGGGGGAGGTTGATTATTGTTGATAGTTTGGGGGAGGTTGATTTTTAAGACAAACTTCCGGGGAGGGGGGGCGGGAACGATTATCACCCATTTTTTTTGGTTTATTTTTATTTATTGATTATGTTAAAAATATATTTTTCATTACTTGTAATTTATTATTACTTTACTACTATGTGGAAGAGTGAAGAGGCACACAGAAGTTCGTCAACATGTGTGTTTCTTGTCATTACACAGGAGTTCGTCAATATGTGTGCTTCTTGTCATTCTTCTATATAGTGAGGACATTTCAGTCATTTTATTAGTTCTAATATCTTAAAGCTATTGTGTAACTGTGCTTAATGTGATTGTACTTTTTAAATTTCGGATAAAAAAATCAGAGTATATCCTACTAATTACTATTTGGTCAGCCAATACTTTTAGTTACCTTTTTTGCTGTGTGGGCCCCATTTTGATCTTTCTTCTTTTCTCTTTGGATTCTCTTGCTTACAATGTTAACTAAAACTTGCTTTTTTCATGCAATTGGTTTATTGTTATTTTTCATGTTAATTGATTAAAATTATATACTGTTAAAATTATTTTAAATTTATTATTAAGAGTTATTTATGTATTAAAAAATAATAATATTTAATAAAAAATAAAATAGATATTTATGACATATCTACTTTAACTTCTTCAACCGTAATTTGACTATATCACTTCTGATTAATTATATAGGTTATTATCTAAGTATTAGAAAACTAATAGTATTTAATAAAAAATAAAATAGACATTTATGACATGTCTGCTTCAGTTATTTCAACCGTAATTTTACTATATCATTTTCAATTAATTATTATAAGTCATCTAAAAATTAAGAAATTAATAATATTTAATGAAAAAGTAAAATAGATATAAAATGATAAATTAACTCTTGATATTTAAAATTAATTTGACGTCTTATATGAGGCTCACTTAGTTTTTTTTAACAAGTATTTTTTATAGCAATTTTATTATATCACTTCTAATTAGTTATTATAAGTCATTTTCTACTTCACCGGTTCAATCGTGATTTTACTATATTACCTCTAGGTAATTATTATAAGTCATTTACGTATTAAAAAATTAAAAATATTTAATAAAAAAAATAAATAGATATTTATGACATGACTGCTTCAGCTATTTCAACCGTGATTTTAATATATCACTCATAATTAATTATTATTAGTCATTTAAATATTAAAAATAAATAATATTTAATAAAAAATAAAATAAACATAAAATGATAAATTATTTTTTGATGTTTTAAATTAACTTGACGTCTTTTATGAGATCACTTAAAAAAAATTCACAACTATTTGTTATAATAATTTTACTATGCCACTTCTAATTAATAGAATAGAAGAAAAAATGTTACAAATCACAATAATTAAACACTTAAATAATTTTAAAAAATATAATTGACTATCAATGGCATAAAAGTTTGAATAGCTTAAAATATTGTTATATAAATTTCATCAATCTAAATATAATAATATACGCTTAACTTAGAATTATACAATTATACATAACATATAATTTTTAACGATCAACATTGGGTCGTACGTAGTACGGCGTAAATCCACTACTACTATTAATAAGAGTGAAGAAGCAGACAACTCTTCGTCAACATGCTTCTTCACCTGCTTCGACTGCTCCGTAATTTTACTATATTATCCCTAATTAATTATTTTAACTCATTTATATATAAGAAAATTAATAATACTTAACTAAAAAAAAGTAAAATAGACATTTATGACATGTCTGTTTCAGCTGCTTTAATCGTAGTTTTATTATATCACCTCAAATTAATTATTATAAGTCATCTAGGTATTAAAAAATTAATAATATTTAATAAATAATAAAATAGATATAAATGATAAATCAATTCTTGATGTTTTAAATTAATAGGAATCTTATATGAGACTGTTGACAATAAAATTTCGAGACCGAAAAATAAATAATTCGAGACAAGAAAATATTGCAACAATCAATTTTATTGATTTCAATGCGAGTGTTACATCTCTATGAATCCTCTGATTCGCCTTTTCAAATATAAATTCAAGGGTTTGAAGCTTAATCTTGAATTTGAACTTGATTTGTTGGACTTGATCTTGACTTGTGCTTGAATTCAAGGGCTTTTGAGCTTGTTCTTGAATATGACGGTCTAGATCTTGAATCTTGATGAACTTGATTTGAATGCCTGAGTTTTTTAGAGAAATTATGACGTTTGATCCACGAACTTTCTCTTGCTACTTGTTAGAATTCTGGGGGTCCTTCTTTCTAAATTATGAGACCTCTATTTATATTTGTGAAAAAAGGAAGAGTCATGAACAATGTGGACTTCCTTTGACCAATCAAATTTGAGTGATGTGGCGCCTTTTTATGGGCTTTTATTTCATAGGCTTGCTGCATCAGTTTGACATGTGGCACGGTCCTATTGGCTCCTTCACTTAACTTGACATGCCACGTCATTTGACACGTGACGCTTATTTGGGCCTCTAGAATATGACAATATCTTGGGTTTAGTAAAGTGAACTCATCATTTGTAGCCCAAATTACTAGGCTAGCCCAATAAAAATTGGACTTTAATTAAATCCATATATGTTTGAACTTAAATAATTAATCCAATTATATTAATCCGCCATATTTATTTGAGACTAATATATTTTGAATTTAATATAATCCGAATTTTGTACGGATTTAAATTTAATAAAATTGCATTACCCATAAATGCCCCCTACTTTAAGATTTGTCGAGATATTTAATCTTTTAGAGACTAGACTTGAAGCAATAATTTAATGTTTTGGCCGTAATGATATTGATACCTTAAAAACAACATAGTGTAATGCGTGGTACATCAAGACCGACCATATCGAGAAGTTTACTTGACTCGTACTACTCGTGCATGTCACAACTAGTTTGCAAGGATTTCAAATATTATAATTTAGCATATTATAATATTACCATTATTCATTTGTTTTTGTTTTTTTAAACAAATCTGGTGGAATATAGGTTTCACAATCCAATTTTATATATATAGGAAAAATTTGAAAACCCACTCTTTGACTTTGATGCCAAAAGAATTTTCATTTTCATTTGTTGGTCCTAAAGGAGGCCACGTCGGAGTCCAATATAAAGTTGGAATTGTAGTTCCACCGTCTAACTAGCCACTTTAGAGTTCAATATGGATTTAGCATTGTAATTTCACCGCCTAACTGTCGCGGTTTCATTCCTTTGTGTACCATATTTCCCATAAATCTTCTCCCAATTTATAATGGATTAGGGAACGTACGCCGACCTTTTGCTCCTATAAATACCTCATATATTTTTTCATGCAAAGCATCAACTTGTAAAACTCTTTAGAGATATCTCTTCTTTGAGCTTCAAGAATTAATATTGAGTTTTTTTTTTTTTTTTTTTTTTTTTTTTAGGGTTGAAGCAAATAGCAATATGCAACTATTGGCCGGCTTAAGGTGGTAAGAGTTTAACTTCGCCGCTGTCACCTTAAGACCGAAAGACTTACGCATAATTGGCCAGCTTAAGGTGGTAAGAGTTTAACTTCGCCTCTGTCACCTTAAGACCGAAAGACTTACGCATAATTGGCCGGCTTAAGGTGGTAAGAGTTTAACTTCGCCTCTGTCACCTTAAGACCGAAAGACTTTTCTTGAAGACGGTATGGTTTTCTTTAAGTATGGGTCTTTACTAATGCATTTATGCAATGGTCTTCTTTAAGTATGGATCATTTCATTGATGCACTCATACAATGGTCTTCTTTAAGTATGACCCTTTCATTATTGCACTTATGCAATGGTCTTCTTTAAGTATGGGCCCTTTCCAATGGTTAGCTTAAGGTGCAAAGGATTTAACCTTGCCTCCACCACCTTAAGACCTAACAAGTTCAACTTCAAGTATACGTGACTGTAATTCACCAAAGCCAAAATATAGAAGACTCACCCCTTTTTTTTTAATTCTTCTGCATTTTTGCAAGTACTTTTTTTTTCCGAACCTTGATTCTGTGTTTGACCAAGATTCTTTTGTTCATGCAGCTTGCAGATATGATTCACTTTAGAGACTACACATCTTTATCTTCTAAAAACAAGTATCTTCTAATTGAGGCCGATGATGGTACGGTTTTAACTAGGTTATTGACTGAAACTCCAAGAGCAGGAAGGTATGCAGATCTGTGGCCACCCTTGCAAAATTCTCTCCACATGTCAGATTGGACTTCAGAACATGACATTAGTGCTAATCGGTCGGTAAAAGTATGGCTTCTTCGGACTCCCAACCAACGTCAATTGAATATTGCGAGCACCCTTCCTTGCTTAGGACGTCGGGTACTCAAAGAAGAAGTACGTTGGGGGGACACTATGGAGATAACCGGTGAATATTATCATACTCAAGGATATTAGGAATGGACCGAGGACATATTGGCTAGAAGTGCACAATCCTTGAAGGCAACCAAAATATATGATGTTGTTTGTGCTTCACTGTTTACATATGATCGAAATTCGAACATATTACATGCATTCTTTGAGGCTTGGTGTCCAACTACCAACACATTGCTTACTTCTGTTGGAGAGCTATCCATACCCCTTTGGGATTTATACAAAATTGGAGGTCTTACTATCGGAGGCTTTCTTTATGAAGAAGTAGTTCCCGAAGCGAAGGAGCTTACAGGTGTTGATGAAAAGAATGAGAGATTTATCCCTCGTTCTTGTGAATTCTTGTTTGTAGCTTTCCAACATCTTCAAGAAGGAGAGACTTCTAATCCGAGAGTTCCTCTAAGCAAGTGGATAAAGTTTTGGTGCAAAAGGGTATTAAGGTATGAGTCAGCTCTACCGAGGAAGGAGAAAAAATCCGCGCTCGCTTGAAGTCAACCCATAACCCAACTGGGACTATTCCAAATGCAGCAAAGTGGTCAAGCGCAGATGATGCCACATTTTTTACACTTGGAATGAAGTATGAACATAGGACTGATACATATTTGGCAGCGTTCCTATCATGTTGGTTGTGCACTTTTGTATTTCCCTTTAAGGATGGATATTTTATTCGCCCGAAAACTTTTAGAGTAGCAGCCATGATGGAGGATAAGCAAACTTTCAGTCTTGCAGTTCCAGTTCTATCAAGCATTTATAATGGTCTCAACAGGGTATATAAATCTTCACAGCTTAAGCAACTCAGAATTTTCTTTCCTATCCATTATGTGTATGGTTGGCTTGCTTACTATTTTAAGACACATTTTCCACTTTTTAATGGACCATCTATTCCATTGATGACGGCATATTCCGGAGAAGGCGAGGCAAAGTACTTTGATGGAGAGCTTGCCAGAAAGCGCATCCATCAAGGGAACACTGCTATTTGGAATTCAACTATGCCAAAAAGTTCAATCCTTGTTATTTTGTGGATGATGATAAGAATGAAGAGTCAGAGATAAGCTACTTTATGAGCCTCCGTTTTAACTTACTTCCTTTTAGATATGGAGGTTCATTCATACTTGAGCCATACAGTCCACACCGATTTAGCCGTCAGTTTAGGTTTTACCAAGGTCTTCCTGGAATCTTGAAAAATGATATTCGCAGTGCTTCACTAGATAAAGGCCTAAAATTTCATCGAATTTGTGTATTGCATGGTTCTATGTCAAAAGCAACTTTCCCTAAATCCACACCTAATGCGCGAAGACATTCATCCACTCCGTATAAATCTTGGTGGGACAAAGTTCATGGACACTTTCTTGAAGTTAACTTGCAATCTTTGGTGAACGCCATGCGTTCTATTGTCGACACTCCCCAAGAACATGGTGAGGAGGTCCCAGTTGTGGTTAAGGATTCTGTTTTGAAACCTAAGGCAGTCATTCCATTCAGGGTTAAGGGACCTCTACATGCAGAAACTCAAAAAGAAGAGTCCCCTTTCTTAACTCAACGGGCTTTCAATAAATGACCACCTCAAGACGAGAGCGAAAATAGTCATGGAGATCGTTGTTGGAAGAAGGTAAAACCATCCTTGGCCAAGAAAGGTGATTCTAACACCCATGTGGAGATTCTTGCTAGTTCATCGAAGACTCCGCCAGCTATCGAGAAGGTAATGACAACTCTTTTACCATTTCACAGTATATGCATTGCCTTTATATACCCCTCATATTATGTTTTTCTTTGTAGGTGCAGCCAGACCATGTCCAAATTTTGGAAGATCCTCATCAAAGTAAGCCATAAGATAGTAGCGAGTCTGTAGTATGTCCAGACTCAAGGGAGTTACTTTTGTCATCCAAAGAGGTTACTTCTAACTCTTGCGGTAAAGTCAAAGCAAATGTGGAGTCAAACCTTTCCCGGCAACCAGCAATAACCATGTCTATTTTTTATGGCAAGAAGATCGTTTCAGAGCTTAAAAAGAAATTTATCATGAAGGCTTGGGCTAGTATCCGTACCAAACTTGCAGGCCTTACTCCGAATCGTGCTTCTTCTATCCAAGATGACGTCGAAGTCATACTCAATGACATGAGTGGAATGGGGGCAGATATTTCCCCCTTGCAGGATTTATTGGGGTCTTTCTTTGGGATGTCGACTTCCTATGACCAAGCACGATCCGCCCTTGTTGATAAGACCACAATAATTAAAGAGTCTGAGCCATATTTAAAAGCCAAAGAATAGCTTGATCTTGTATTGAGATAGAGGGATGAGAAATATGAAGAAGTTTTTGCCGCTTGCAAATCTCTTAAGAAGGCGAGAAAGAAGTTGAAGAAGTTGAAAACTCGCCGAGATGCTGCCAAGCAAGAAGCTGCAGAGATGGAATCCAAAGTCTTAGCTGCTGAAGAAGAGTTTTCCAAGTGTTTTGATGTCTCCCTTGCAACAACAAAAGCCTCAAAGGTCGTGGAGAAGAAGAAGCAAGTCTTAGAGGCTGCTTTACAAGATTTAGTCAATTATAAGCTATACTTAGATTAGCCTTAGGATATGTCTTCCTTCAAACCTTCTTGTTGCTTTCTTTTACCCTTTTTATTAAGTAGTCAAATTTATTAGTCATAATGGAAACTCTTTTGTTTATATTGCACATTTATTTTAATATTCCATTTGAATTCCAACCCCAAGAATTGCTTGCTTATTTTGATGCATTGATGTCTTCTTATTAAGCTCTGACTTTTCTCTTCCAAAATTATTGCTCATTGGCTTCACGTCTTTGTCTCACAACCCAGTTGGACTTACAACTTCAATTTGAAAGCCTTACAAATTAAAGCTTTTAACTTCATAATTGATAATTGCACGTGTGGTAGATCTATGTTTCAACTGTAAGCTTTGGGTATTCCAAATCCTAGCGAAAGAGCTTCCTTTTCTTTTGATGGGTTGCCCCCATTGAGCCACAAGTATTTGACATAATTCCAACACTTAATTGCGATGCATGCAGACTTGACTTTCATATGACAGATCAAACGGGGACATGTATTTTTTTTACACTCATGCAACTGAACTCAGAATGAAATTCCAAGCGCCTACGTACCTCAGTAAAGAGGATCAAGTCACAACATAGTTCTGGGTGAGGTTTTGCCTAGGCCGCCTTTTTCGAGGTTTTCAACTTAGCGGACATTTATTTGATTTGTTTTTGTTTTTTTGTGTGTGGGAGCCGTTCACAGTTTATAATCTTGCGGGTCAGGAGTGGACATGTAGTTTATACTCGTGCCTTAAGGAGTGTACATGCAGTTTATACTCGTGCCTTAAGGAGTGTCCATGCGCCTTAAAGAGTGTCATCTTCCTTCAAAGATAGTACTTCTTCAAGAACTTGGCGTTGATGGGGCCAACCCTCACGCCATTTGCATCGACAAGCTTGTAAGCACTATTTGAATATGTCTCCTGTACGACATATAGTCCATCCCACTTTGAGATAAATTTGCCCCCAGACTTATGAGAAGTGATAATGGACCTTCCTACTGCAAGGACTTAATCTCCAACTTGGAAGCACCTCAAGCAAACCCTTTTGTTGAAAGAATGAGATAGACGGGCTTGATAGCATTCAAGATTTTGTTGAGCCTCCAGCCTCTTCTCATCAAGAGCTTCTAAATCCGCAAGACGCAACTTAGCATTTTCTTCATCGGTGAGCCCTTCTTGAATAGCCAGTCTCAAAGAAGGTATTTGACGCTCAAGTGGCAGGACTGCTTCAACTCCAAAAGCAAGTGAGTATGGGTTTTCTTGCGTTGGTGTATGGTAAGTTGACCTATACTCCCATAAAGTTTCTTCCATTCGCTCATGCCAATCTCGTTTGAATTTGGAGACGACTTTCTTCAACAAGTTGCATAAAGTCTTATTGAAGGCTTCAGCTAGACCATTGGCGGCAGCATGGTACATAGAAGACTTGCACTGCTTGAAGCCAAAAAGATCACAAATATTATTCATCAGTTTGTTATCAAACAACTTGCCATTGTCAGTTATTATATATTGAGGGATTCCAAAGCAGTAGACGATATTCACTCGAATGAAGTTCGCAATATTTTCTTTCTTTACTTCCTTGAGAACAACAACTTCGGCCCATTTTGAGAAGTAATCTGTCACGGCCAAGATGTATAAGTGTCCACCAGAAGACTTTGGTAGTGGACCAATAACATCCATTCTCCAAGCATTGAATGGCCAAGACGCTACAATTGGATGTAGTACCTCTGAGGTTGATATATGAAATTTGCATGGAATTGGCAAGCTTTGCATCTTCTAGCATAGTCCAAGCAATCTTTCACTATCGTTGGCTAATAATATCCCATTCTTTTAATATGAAAATGGAGCTTCGGTCCAGACTGATGTGATCCACAAACTCCCGAGTGCGCTTCTTGCAAAGCTTGAATTGCTTCTTTCTCTCCCAAACACCATAAAAGTACTCCTTCAAATGATCTTCTGTACAGTGTGTCTTTGTAGTAAATGAAGCAAGGTGAACGACGACGAATGTCAGTCTTTCTCCTTGGATTTTCTAGAATTATCCCATAACATAAGTAATCAATAATAGGTTGTCGCCAATCTTCTTTTACAGCTTCAGACACGGCAACGAGGTATTCAACTTTGTTTTCCACATCCTCATCTGACGGTGGTACTACCTATTCTTGGCGGACAATAACTTGGGTTTGATTTGGAAGAGTCAGGGTTGAGGCCAGAGCAGCTAGGGCATCAGCTTGCTTATTTTCTCTCCTTGGCACATGTTGGAGGGTTACTCCTCCAAGCCACCCCATCAACTTTTGTGCATAATCATGATATGGTCGTAGCTCAGGCTTTCTGACTTCATAGCTTCCCAAAAGATGCTTAATCACCAATTGGGAGTCACCAAAGACTCGTAATTGCAGTTGTTTCATGTCAACTGCCATATCAAGTCCAAGTATTAAAGCTTGATATTCAACAACATTATTAGAGCAACGATTTGTTAGGGTAAAAGAGTATGGGATGACCTCTTCTTGTGGAGTGATGAACACCACACTGGCACCTGCTCCATCTCGATTTGCGGCACCATCAAAGTACATCTTCCATGGGGTTTAGCTTCAATGACCATTGCATCTTCATCAGGAAGTTCATCACTTAGTTCCCAATCATCAAGTATCGGGTGGTCTGCCAAAAAGTCAGTCAATGCGTGTCCCTTTACAGCCTTTTGGGAAACATACACAATCTCAAACTGTTGAAATTGAAGGTACCATCTTGCAAGTCGGTCACTAAGGATTGGTTTCAACATTACAAACTTGATGGGATTTGCCCTCGAGATAAGCCGAACAACATGAGCCTGAAAGTAGTGCTTCATCTTTTGAATCGAGAAGGCTAATGCCAAACATAGCTTTTCAATTGGAGAATACTTTAGCTCATTCGGCATCATCATTCTGCTCAAATAGTAAAAAGTGTTTTCCTTGCCTTCACTATTTTCTTGAGCCAGTAGTGCTCCAACTGACCTCTCTTGTGCCGCAATGTAGAGTATCAATGATTTTCCAGGTATGGGTGTCGTAAGAACTGGTGGCTTCATTAAGTATGATTTGATACTCTCAAAGGCATTACTAAAAGTTTGGTCCCATTCGAATGGAGTGTCCTTCTTCATGAGATGACTAAATGGTTGACATTTTCCGGCCAGGTTTGAGATGAACCTCCTTAAATATGCTAGACTTCCTTGAAGGCTTTTTAACTCATGAATATCTCGAGTCTAGGGCATCTTCAAAATTGCATCAACCTTAGCTTGATCAATTTTAATTCCTCGGTGTCGTACAATGAAGCCAAGGAATTTTCCCGAAGTAACTCCAAAGGCACACTTCAAAGGATTTATCCTAAGTTGATATCTTCGAAGCAACTCGAATATCATTCTTAGGTCTTTTAAGTGGTCACATCTCTTTCTTGACTTCACCACTAGATCATCTACATAGCATTCAATATTTTTATGAAGCAGGCCATCAAAGATGTTCTGCATAGCCCTTTGATAAGTGGCTCCAGCATTCTTCAAACCAAAAGGCATCACCTTATAGTAATAAATACCTTTGGGCGTACGAAATGCAGTGAGTTCTTCATCCTTTGGTGCCATGCGGATTTGATTATAGCCGGATGAACCATTCATAAAGGACATTGCCTCATAACCAGTGGTGGAATCAATCATCAACTATGGTATGGGAATTGGAAAGTCATCCTTAGGGAAGGCGTTGTTGAGGTCTCGAAAGTCGACACAAACTCGAATTTGGCCATTCTTCTTTCTTACTGGAATAATACTTGAAATCCACGTGGGATATTTGGCTTCGCGAATAAATCCAACTTCAATGAGTTTGTTAACTTCATTTTCAATTAATGGAACCAACTCTGGCCTAAAGCGCCTTTGGGCTTGCTTAACAGGACGAGCACCATTCTTGACCGCCAACAGATGGACCGCTACTTTTGGATCTAAGCCAGACATTTCCTTATATCTCCAGGCGAAGACATCCATATATTCTTTGAGTATGTCCATATAAGCGATTTCCTCCTCTACTTCTAGAAACGCACTCAAGTAAGTTGGTCTTGGTTCTTCATCGGTTCTAAGATTAACTTCCTTTAAGGGATCTATTGTGGCCTTTACTCCTTCTTCAAGTTGCGATGGAGCATCTCCAGCATCTTCCTCCTCTTGAGGATCATCGTCATTGACGTATATATGATAACACCAGAAGACATTTTCTATCTCTTCATCAACCTTTATTTGAGACGAGACATCTTTCTCGATATGGGTCGTAACATGATATGAAGAGCCAATACTCTCTTCATCTTCTTCGCGTTGCTTAGTATAAACCACAGTATGCGCCTTTGCTTTTAACACCTCATTGCATGAAACTACCAGTTCCGTCTGTCGCTTCATTCTAGAAAGAATCAAACATTGGAAATCCTTCTGGATTTTAAATGAAGAGTGCAGCATCGTGCTTTGATGACTTTTTTGACGCTTGTTATTTTTCTTCTTATTTATAGGACCCAACCTTTCAAACACAGAAGTTCTTGTGGTTGATTCTCCAAGTCGATCAAATACGGAGGGTCTTTTGTTAGCGACTGTGGATTCTTCTTCCACGGTGATGTAATTACTACTGCCCTTCTTATGGAGATGCGAATTGGAGGTAGCTGCGTGTATCCTAGTCCTTCACGTGCTTGCCTGGTGTTACCCTATGATGGAAGTTTGCCCAACCTTGATGGCTCATTAGGATTGTATCCAGCCTTTACAAATAGCTTGTATGCATTTGGATCAAAGCCCTCTTTTGTACGCTTCGTAGGGAGTGCCAAATCTGGTGGCAAATTTTGAGCCACAGATTCCCCAAGTGGCCTTGAGGATGGATTTATTGCGTCAATCTTCCTGACAAGTAAAGTTAGCCCCTTTAGCACATTATCTTGGGCATCAGGTGAGTGATCTTCCTCTTTCTTTACCTTTGGCACGTAGCGAAGAACAAGAGTTGCCGTCTTCGTCGTAGGAGCGACACTTTCTTTATTCGAAGTGAAGAAAGGCTTCCTGTTGATGAATTTTTCGATAGTCACCGCGACCTTCTTAGATGCAAGATCGTCACACTTGATCTTAGTGACATCTTCAATCCTTTTCTCATCTACAATATGATTCTTTAAGTAGAATTTTGCATCGGCAAAATGTGACTCAGCTTCAGTGAATGGCTTATCATCGGCGACTATCGTTCTTTACACTTTATTTTCGAGGTACTTCAAGCATTGATAGTAAGAGGACGAGATAATTTTGTTCCCGTGCACCCAAGGCCTACCAAACAATACATTGTATGAAGTTTTGGCATCGATCACATGCATCAATGGGTTTGATTGAAAATCATCCATACTAATCCCCAACTTGATACATCCCATGGCCCTTTGGCCCCCTTAGTTGAAGCCTTGGATCATTATACGACTTTCGTCCAGTTTGCTAGTAGCGATGCCAAGCTCCTTCATCGTGCGGATAGACAAGATATTGACTCCAGATCCTTCATCTATCAAGATTCTATTGATCTTCTTTCCTAGAATTTGACCCACCATGTATAACGGACGATTATGTAGGGTCTCACCAAGCAGAAGATCGTTATTTGTGAATGTGATTTTTGTATCACACACATGTGCCTCTTCGCCAAGAGTTTCAGCCAACCTTTCGAAAGATGAAGGAACTTCTATAGGTAGATTCTCACCATTTGCCCTCTCTTTGGCGGTATTAAAACAAGATGCTTCAAGGTTGACTTGGGCAGTCTTATTGCAGAACCAACTCGGTAAGAATTCCTCTAAAGTTACCAGATGCCAAGGTTTCTGATGGTGAAGCTCCGTCACCCTTGTCCTTTTTGGAAGTACAACCAACTTCTGTTCCTTAGTTTCTTCACCACTTTCCTTCCGGTTGCCTGCTCGTACGTCTCTTTTCGCAGACTCATCTTCTTGCGTTTGCGTCTAGTCACTAGAGTCCAACCTTCATCATCATTTTCATCAACTGAAGACCTGTCAGACTCTAATATCTCCTCATTATGCTCCTTGACACAAATTTTAATCGGGTCGAGCGAGCCAAAAGTGATAGAGATTTGATGAGAACTGGCTGTCTCATCGTCGAAGAAGATTTTCTTCTCTTTTGCCAGTTGCATAACTTTATCTTTAAAGACAAAGCATTTCTCCAGGGGGTGACTTATGAGCCTATGATATTTGCATTAATTAGGGTTATTGGTCCTTCCGGCTTCGTTGGTACGCTTCATCTCTCTGAGTTCAATGAGCTTATGCTGAAGGAGTTCATAAAAAATCTCAGCAACATCAGAATCAAGGAAGGAATATTCCTTTTCTTACATCTCCTTTAACGTTTTCTGATTTGGACGTGCTCCAGAAGTCGTCTTTACACTTTGCTTCTTGGTCACCTTTGTGGTGACTTTCACAGGAGACACATCAACATTCATGGATTCTTTGTTATCATTTTTGGGGACAAACTCAATCCATCTCTTGGGTTCTTGCTTATCCTTTCCCCTTCGAGGGTCATGGATAGACGCTCCTTCCTTTCCAGCAGAAGACATGCGCAACTCCATGTCGTGAGCACGAGTATATAACTCTTCAAAGGATTTTGACTTAATGCCTTGCAAGATGTAGAGAAGCCCCCAGTGCATTCCTTGGATGCACATATCTATTGCAGAAGCTTCCCTGAGCCAATCTTTACAGTTTAGGCTAGCATTTCTCCATCGATTGATGAAGTCAATGACGGGTTCGTCATTTCTTTGCCGAGTATTTGTGAGCTCTACCATGCTCACTGTACGCCTTGTGCTATAAAAGCGATTCAGGAACTCATGTTCCAATTGCTCCCAACTATCGATGGAGTTAGGCTCAAGATCCGTATACCAATCAAAGACGTTTCCCTTTAGGGAATGAACAAAATGTTTGAAAAGATAGTAACCGTAAGTTCCAGCATTATTACATGTCTCGAAAAAGTGTGCGACATGTTGTTTTAAGTTACCTTTGCCCTCAAATTGTTTAAATTTGGGGGGTTGATAGCCAGCAGGCATTTTGAGGCTATCTATTCTTGCAGTGTAAGGCTTGGCATATGCAAGGGAAGACTTGGTGACAACATTATACTTGTCCTTGAGGGTCCCTTCAATAAATTCCCTCAATTGCCCAATCGGGATCATTCCCTCAGCAGAAACTTGCACCTCTTTAGTCGATGGTGTTTGTTTCACAGGATTTTCTATCTCATGAACTTATGGAGCTTTTCCTGGCGCATGGCTAGATTCTCCGTATATCAAGCCTTCTACCCTATCCACTATCTTATCAATTCTAGCCTCTTGATTCTGAACATAGTTGGTCAGGCCTTTAATTGCTTTTGTCAGATTCACAAGCTGCTCCTCCACATACGAGGCATTAGTTACCATTGCTTGCATGATCACCGGAGATGTTGGAGAGTAACATAAATTATCACATAGGTTGATCTTTGAAGTACTTAGCTTATGTGGTGTAAGTGGAGATGCCGCATTTGTTAAACGACCATCGCTCGTGGCTCCAGAGTATTTGGAACCGGAATGATCAAGTAAAGCTACAGTCTTTTTCAGCGATTCGGCCACACTGCTTCCTCCTTCTGAAACACTTGCATTGGACTTCGTTCCTTTCGGGGTTGAAGATCCAAAAACTGGAGCTGGAGCGGACGACACTGGATATGTTTGTTGTCCTAGCAAGCCTGCCTTGCTTCTTGTGACAGCTCCCAAGCTTCCGAAAGTAACACCAAGGATGTTTTCTACTTCAGCAGAGAATTTTGGATCTGCAGCCTTGGAAGCAGTTGATTGAGAATTGACCTTCTTGAAAGTCATTTCGTTGTTCTTAAACTTTGAAGTATGAAAAGTTGAGACGAGAGGTAGAGATTGTCCCACTGGGGGTGCCAGAATTTGTTGGACAATAAAATTTCGAGATCTAAAAATAAATAATTCGAGACAAAAAAATATTGCAACAATCAATTTTATTGATTTCAATGCGAGTGTTACAATCTCTATGAATCCTCTGATTCGCCTTTTCAAATATAAATTCAAGGGTTTGAATCTTAATCTTGAATTTGAACTTGATTTGTTAGACTTGAGGGACTTGATCTTGACTTGTGCTTGAATTCAAGGGCTTTTGAGCTTGTTCTTGAATACGGCGGTCTAGATCTTGAATCTTGATGAACTTAATTTGAATGCCTGATCTTTTTAGAGAAATTATGGCGTTTGATCCACGAACTTTCTCTTGCTACTTGTTAGAATTCTGGGGGGGGTCTTTCTTTCTGAATTATGAGATCCCTATTTATATTTGTGGAAAAGGAAGAGTCATGAACAATGTGGACTTCCTTTGACCAATCAGATTTGAGTGATGTGACGCCTTTTTATGGGCTTTTATTTCATAGGCCTGCTGCATCAGTTTGACATGTGGCACGGTCCTATTGGCTCCTTCACTTGACTTGGCATGCCACGTCATTGAACACGTGACGCTTATTTGGGCCTCTAGAATATGACAATATCTTGGGCTTAGTAAAGTGGACTCATCATTTGTAGCCCAAATTAATAGGCTAGCCCAATAAAAATTAGAATTTAATTAAATCCATATATGTTTGGACTCAAATAATTAATCCAATTATATTAATCCGACATATTTATTTGGGACTAATATATTTTGAATTTAATATAATCCGAATTTTGTACGGATTTAAATTTAATAAAATTGCATTGCCCACAGAGACTTATTTAAAAAAATTCACAAGTATGTTTGCTCCATTATTTTACTATATTACCCCTAATTAATTATTGTAAGATATTTACATATAATTAAATTAATAATATTTAATAAAAAAGATAAAATAGACATTTATGGCATGTCTATTTCAGCTGCTTCAACCGTAATTTTACTATTTCGCCCCTAATTAATTATTATAAGTCATTTAGGTATTAAAAAATTAGTAATATTTAACAAAAATAAAATTGACATAAAATGATAAATTAATTCTTGATGTTTTAAATTAACATGACATCTTCTATGAGACTCATTTAATTTTTTTTCACAAATATTTTCTCATAGTAGTTTTGCTATATCACTTCTAATTAGGTATTATAAGTTATTTAGGACATATCAACTTCGCTGCTTCAATCATAAAATTTGGCTGACTCTCGAATTTATTTCAGTGTTACTTAAATTGGAATAGAAGAAAAAATATTATAAATCATAATAATTAAAAACTTAAATTATTTTAAGAATATAACTGAATATCAATGCCACAAAAATTTGAATAAGGAGAGTAACATATATTATTTGAAAATTACATAAGAAATATTATAATTTACAATAGCTAACAATTTAAAATATTTAAAAACATATTAAGAATTTGATTAATTATCTAAATTATATCTGTGTCACGTAAATTCGGGATGGTCTTGACATTTATAATTTGCATGTTTTGTTGTTTTAATTTAGTAATTCGTTGATCCAAATGATGTTTTCGAATTTAACATGTTTTAAAAATTTAGTACTTTGTTTATTTTAATTTATTTACTTTATTTTGGTAAAATATTATATATTTAAAAACTATGTAAAAAAATAAATATAAGTCATAACTATTAACATATTATAATATTTTAAAAACATATAGTAAAAAATATGATTGACTTTTGAAATTCTAATAGTGTCACATAAGTTGCGATAAAACAAGTAATATAAATTATTTGAAATTACATTAAAAGATTTCAAAATCACAAAGATTGACAACTTAAAATATTTTAAAAAATATATTAGTAAAAAAATTTGATTGACTCACTAAATTCTAAAATTGGGACAAAGCGAGTAACATAAATTACTAAATTACATAAAAGATACTATAAATCACAATGATTAACAACTTAAATTATTTAAAAATTTATATTAATAAAAAATTGACTGACACTCCAAATGTTATTTGTGCTACATAAATTGAGATAAGTAAATAACATATGTTGGGCCCGTGCTGACACGGACTACGGTATCTAGTATAAAAAATAAAGGGAAAATGACACTCTATAACACTTTTTAAAACAAATAGCCCAAATTTGAAAACTTTCCAAAAAGTGGTCAGTCAGCTATATTATTTTCGCTTTATAGCCATTTCTTAATTTGGGTTATTTTGGCCTACGTAGTTCATATATAGTCTATATACAATACTGATACAGTATTCAACTTGGACAATTCGGCCCTTTTAAAAATATTTCAATTTTGTTTTGCTATAAAATTTTTAACTGATCAAATATTCTGCTTTTTTTTTCATTGTTTAGAAATAATAATTAAATAATATAAAAATGATATAATTGTTAAATAGAATATGTATCTATATAAGATATATGTATAGAAATTGTATAGTTCTATAGAATATGTATATGTATGAAATATATATAAAAAATATATAGAAAGTGTATGAAAATTATATAATTGTTGTATAAAAAGTATAAAAAATATACACAGTTATTATATAAATTGTGTATCAAAACTGTATAATTTTCGTATATAATATTTATATGTATAAGATATGTATAGAAACTGTATAGAAGGTGTGTAGAAACGGTATAGAACAAGCCAGTAAATTGAAATGACTAAAAAGTAAAATTTAAATTTCATGGCCATTTTCATGAAAATAATTTAATTTGAAGTGTCGTTTATGTCGTTTTTCCAAAAATAAATGACAAAGAAGGTAGAATGCAAGTTGATTTTTTTTCTAAAAAAATTAAACTCAGAAATAGGACCAGAGAGGATGTGATGTTAATTGTTTTTTTTTATATATTAATAAAATCGAGGTAGAGGAAGGAGATGGTGAAGAGGATTATAATATGAGAAATTAAACTGTTATTAACACGATGAAAATTTAGATAGTTAATTGAGTTATTAAGATTTTTCATAAAAACTTATTGAATAATATAAAATATAACAACATCAATAATATACGCACAATAGTTCCACAAATAAAGATTAGAGATGATGGAATATACGTTAAATTTACTAAAAATTACACAAATACACAACTTATGTTTTTAATATTATAAAAAATTTCAACTCTCTAAACATATTACAAAAATCCCACATATACACAGAATGCTATGTATATGTTGGCTATGTTATGTATATTAATAGAGAGAGTAAAGTAATTTAAAAAATAAGAGAGAGTGTAATTACTTTTAAAAGGTTAGTATTTATGTTGTTTGGTCATAAATTTACTCTTACCGTCAGCAAAGTTATTTTCAGTAGATTAAAAAAAATTAATAACATTAATAAATATCCAACATAATTCCATAAATAAAAATAGATAAAAAAATCGTTTTCCAAATTGTTAAAATGTGTATCTACACCCATATCCCCATGCACGAATTAGGCAGAATCAAAGAGTTCATCTAAATCTTCTTCGACGAAAGTTAATATTATTTTATATATTATAAAAAATATTTTACATATATATGAGTATATAATTAATATTAAACTTCATTTAATTTTTTTATATATTTATTTTGTTATATTTTGATCTCGTGAAAATTCTAACTCCACATTCGACGCAACAAATTTCAATTATTACACTCACACAATTGAAAATACTTCTTTCGTTTACTTTTACTTGTCACTAATTTTCTAGTGAGTTAATACATAAAAATGATCCTAAACTTGACACCAAATTATAACTTTGACCTTAAACTTTGATAGTGCACAAATAGGACCTTTAACTATTCAAAACCTGAACAAATATGACCTCCAATTTTGCAACCTCCATGCGTGAGTCTCACTCGCGCCTACGTGGAAAGGTAATTCAATCACACGGTGCCACGTTGTTAAAAGAGCTGACTTGGAGAGAGGTCATATTTGTACAGTTTTGAATAGTTAAAGGTCATATTTGTGCACTGTTAAAGTTTTGCTTTTTGTGTTAAAACGATGTCGTTTTTATTATTATTATTATTATTATTATTGTTATTATTATTATAATTATAATTTATTTATTTATTTGTATAGTAGCAACACCTAACTTTTTTTTAATTTTAAATTATTATTATTATTTTATTTATTTCTATAGCAGCAACACCTAACTTTTTTTTAATTAAAAAAAAAACAGCCACTAACAGGGATCGAACCCGCACAGTAGGCTGAAGGAAGCGCCCAAGAAGAGCAAATAAATCCACCGGGCTATCTAAGTGCCTTGTTTCATGTGGTTCAACATTAATATACGTACATAAATATATATTTTCTATCTTATATATATACAACGTAATTTTTTTATCGAGGGGTTCGGGTGAACCCCATGACAACCACATAGGTCCACCCCTCGTTAATTTAATAACGTTTTAATAATGTTAATTTAATAACATTTTAATTACGTTAATTTGATAACGTTAATTTAATATACTACTACTACTATCCTTAATAACATTAATTTAATAACGTTTTATTAAAACTATAATTTTTTTTATTATTAGTATAGTTTCATCTTTAATTTAATATTTAAATAAATAATATTTAGATATATTATATAACTTAAATTCGTCCTCTGCTTTATAATATATATACATACCCGCTTGATTTTTTCGTATGAGGCTGACCCGCCTAATTAATAAATCTTCAATATTGCTTTTTTTCCGTAATGACAAAAGAAATTAGATGCCATTTTCATCTTTGAGCCTAAAATAATGAAAAAATAATAGTGAAAAGTCATATTTGTGCAGTTTTAAATAGTGAAAGGTCATATTTGTGCACTGTCAAAGTTTAAAGTCATATTTATGTATTATGCCCTTAGATTTTAAGCTGGACGAGACCAATTTGCGTGTTGAACACGCGTTTTGCCACGTAGGATTGAAGGTCATATTTGTGCAATTTTGAATAATTAAAGGTCATATTTGTACACTGTTAAAGTTTAAGGTCAAAGTTATAATTTGATGTCAAGTTTAGAATTATTTTTATGTATTAACTCTTTTCTAGTTGAGTTTCTACTTTTACTTGTTATTTTTGACTTCGAGAGAAGACAACTTCTTTTTTCTTTATTTATCTTAAACATTAATTATTTTTTTTAAAATTAATTTCAAGACATAATATAAACATCATCTTATAAGAATAATATGATAAAATATTTATATTATTAATTATTTTTAATAAATATGTCAAGTCAATATGTGACAAATGAAATATAAGAAAATCAATTTTCTAAATAATTCAAATATATATTCACACCCACATCCATGCAGGAGCGGAGCAAGGTAGGATCGAAAAGTTCATCTCAAATCTTCTTCGGAGAAAAATTATACTAGTACTATATTTTATACCTTTTTTTTACACTTTTATATTTAAATCTCGTTAATAAAAATCCTGACTCACGTAATTTTCAATTATTGCACTTATCTACACACTTCTTTCAATCAATCAACAAGTACAATTCTACATCTACCAAACGTTTTTTTTGTCCAAATATAAAATAGTAAAAAGCAACACTTTCAACATGCTATTTTTCACTTCTAACAGTTCCACTACCAACACTAGCTAACAGTCGCCATTCGGAGCTCCGGCGAATTTTCAAATGTTCCGAGATTATTGTTGTTGTTTATTTCCGGGTCGGAACTTCGATTCTGCTAATGAAGTTGATAGGAACCCGGTTTTGTTAGTAACGGGTCTAGCCGGGTCAATTCTACATGCTAAGAGTAAGAAAATGGGTGGTTTTGAGACCCGAGTTTGGGTCCGAATTTTACTTGCTGAACTTGAGTTCAAAAAAAAATTATGGTCCATTTACAATCCTAACACAGGTTAGAACTTTTTTTTCATTATTGAGTTAGAATTTTTAGTTTATGAATCACTCCCTCCTTTTAAAAAGTATTACTGTATCTACTTTTCTTTTTTATTCCGTTAAAAAAAAATGAACCTTTTCTTTTTTTGGCAATTTTGTGTCAAATCAAAGTAGATTATTCTTTTCGAAAACGGAAGAGTATATTTTTCACGAGTGGTTGTTGAGGCGCAGCCAGGATTTTTTATTTTTGAGCTTGAAATTATAATTTTTTTTGGTTATTGCGTTCCGAATAGATTATTTATATATTTCATCAGTTTTAACTTGCACGGAGTTCAAGAATAAAAAAGATTTTTTGTGTTGTGATATTAGAGTTAACAAAATATACTCCCTCGGTTTTATATTTATTTGTCTAATTTTCTATTTGAGATGCGTGATAATACTTGTTCAGATTAATTTTATTCTTGTTATTAAATATATACATCACTCATTATATTTTTTATAGCAAAAAAATTACTACTTATATTCAAAGGTTGGTATGGATAAACCACTCCTCTATGCTATGGATAAACCACTCCTCTATTTATTACTAGTATTTATTAATGTATGTATCATGTCAAAAGTGAATAAGTATTTATGAACGGAGGAATATAATTTTATCTTATAGTTTTAAATATTCAACTTGGAAAGTTAGAATTAAAAAAATTATTTTAAAAAGGGAAGGAATTTTCTTTTTGCAACGAACTAGAAAGGAAACTAATGCAAACAACAACTGGAAAGTTAGAATTACAAAATTTCCTTTTATCTTGTAGTTTTAAATGTGCAATGTGCTAAATTAGAATTAGAAAGTTAAAAATAAAAAAAAAGAAATTTCTTTTGAAATAGACTAAAAAGAAAAGTAATGCAAACAAATTGAAAGTTTAGAATTACCAAAATATCTTCTAGTCTTAAACTTTTAAACATGTTACACCTGTGGGGAAAGTTAGGATTACGTGGGCATTTGGATTGACTTATTTTAAGGTGTTTTTAGCTTTTAAGCACTTTTTAGATATGGTAATGTTTGACAAAGTAAAAAAATGCTTTTAAGCACTTAATTTTCAAAAAAGGAAAAAAAGATTTTTTTTTGAAACGGACTAAAAAATAAGATAAACAAATTGAAATTAAGTAAAAATATTTAAATGATTCTTTTTAACACAAACATAAAGTGATGATGAAAATATTTCCTTAGCAAATTGGTTTTTGGACTATTAAAGTTTACTATTTTCTAGTTGGCTTCTTCGCTGCTGTATTTCCTTTTTATATTTGTTTTTTATATAGCTTACTCGTGTCGAGGGTCTATCTGAAGCAATCTTTCTATCTTCACAGGGTAGGGTAAGTATGCGCACACAACACTCTCCCCATAGACCCCACTCGTGGGATTACACGGGGTTATGTTGTTGTAATAAGGTAGAATAGTGAGTGTGAACAGTGTTTTGGTAGTAAATTTTGAGCATCTTGTTTAAAACAAGTGACTTTGGGTTGTGTTTGGATATATGCAAAACAAATGATTTTGTTCATAAGTAAAATGAGTGTGATGGGAACTGTTTCATACAATTGTAACTTGTAAGTAATCAAACACCGGAAGACTTTATAGCGAACATTTTCAAGTTTTTATTATTATTATTATTTTTTTGGGTGAATTGTTGTATGTTATTGTTGGTTTTGGTGTGGGATATTCAGGGTATACAGAGTCATTGGATGATTGCACAGAGATAGTAGTGCCACAAGATGATTATGGACTATATGCAATTGACATTTTGGATCCTTCAGCGGTATGTTTTGCATCATCATGTGATCACAAGTGTATATCTATGTGCTTTAGTATCGAGTTTCATCAATAGTTCTTTTGTAGCTTTGTTAAGTACGAAGTTGTATGTGAGATGATGTAATCTTGACAATAGTTACAACACCTTTGTCCATATAGATGCGGGATAATTACTTCAAGAGTATCTTATTCATAAAAAAAAATCAGTTACTGGCATATAAAGTACACGTAAGTAATAAGTAAAAAAGAGCCTGGAGACTATCGGGGCTTTAAGCACAAAGAGCAATTGAAGTGTGGGGTTTGGTTTAAAAAGGCACAACTATTTTTTTTTAAAGTATATGTAATGCAAGAAAAAGTAATAACTTATTCATAATGATTTCCTTAACAATTTTATAATCATTTTGCCAATCTTATTTATGCTTGGTGCTGTTTCTATTCAAGATATAACTTATGGGCAATGAGGTGCATGCCCCCTAGTAACTAGCCTACATGGAAGCGTAGCCTAAGTAACGCGAAGCAAATGCTTTACCAGCCTTACCCTTGGGCCACCCCTACCCTTGGGCCACCCCTGATAGTTAGTGAGATTACTCTCTTGTATAGTTGAGAACATATTAAAGTTTTCTGAATTTTGAAATAATACTAGTTAGTCTCATTTTTTTAACTCTTAAGTGCCTACGTAAAGTAAATATATGTTCTCATTTTTTTTTGTTTCTTTTCCTTTTCTGTAGTACTTTACTTTAATGAGATCATAATCTCTTCTACTGGTGTTTGATTTTCAGATAGTTAAGTGTATACACTTGACCGGTGTATACCATTTTCATGATATGATTGATATGCTTGTCAAATGTGGATATAAAAAGGGAACTACATTGTTTGGGTTTGGTTTTGACTTCCGCCAAAGCAATAGGTATAATTTAACCGTTGAAATTTCCATTGTCGCTATGCCATATTGCACTGTATTATAGTTTACTATTCATTAAGTTGGTTGATTGTGATGGTAGCAAACAAGAGTAGCTTAGTTCTATTTTGGCTTATTTGATTTTTCTACTGAAACTATCATCACACTTACGGGACCTGGTTAGCATGTGGTTGCAGGATTGACAAGGCAATGAATGACCTGAAAGCAAAGTTGGCTGCCGCTTATAAAGCTTCTGGGGGAAGGAAAGTCGATATTATTTCACATTCCATGGGTGGATTGTTAATCACATGTTTCATTTCTCTTCATAATGATGTAAGTGAAATTGCTTGAGACTTATTCAGTGCAAATCGCCTACAGCGTTTAATCAAGTTATATCATCAAAAGAAGATAAAGTGTGATGTGTCATAAGTGGCATGCACAAGGGGGGCATTTTGGGCTGTTGTTCCTGTGTGTCACCTATGTTTTCCAATTTGAGATAATGTCTTCAACATGTTTTGCTCATGTATCTTTTCTGTTTTGCTTTTCTGTCTCCTCCTTTCCTACCTAGCTTCTTGATTTAAAATTCACTCTTCCATGAGTGGCATTCCTAAATGCAAACAATTACTTTTCAGATATTTTCCAAGTACGTGAATAAGTGGATTTCCATTGCCACCCCCTTTCAAGGTAACTTTTCTTCCTTTCTCTTTGCAACTTTTTGTAGACATTTCTATTTTGAATTGCTAGGATACTACTTCAACTGCCTGTAAGCATACACTACCACCTTGCAATGCTGCATTAAAACACAACCAAGTCCCTATCGGGACGCATTATAGTGGGCCCGGGTCCGGGCGTGATTTTGGCCGAAAATCAACCTGGCTGCCCCAGGCAGGCTGGGGAGCGGCCTACTGTGGGACATTGTGGTTTTTGCTTATGCATTAAGGATAGTCCCATACACCATTCAATTATTGAAGGTCAAAATTCTTTTAACATTAATAGTATTTTCAGAAGGAGAATGCCAATGAATTTGTAGAAGAGGATACTTTGTACCATTCTTCAAAATTGATCCAGCATACCCATGCCAATGCAACTGCATTAATATAAAAAATTAATATTATAGTGATACAATTAGAGATGGATTCAAAATTTGAATTATATGATTTTTGATACAAGTAGAATTTTGCAGCTCAACACCCACCAAATTGTAGATAATTGAGTCAGCTTTCCAATGATACCAATTTCGCCTTTGGCCAAAAATCGATCGGTGCGGTTTTGGTGATGGAAGTATATGGGATCAGTAAATCTGAAAATACAGTCAGTCAGGTTTCCTTTATTTTTTTTAGCTTAGAAGAGAAGGTTTCTCCCTGTCTGGCTGGACTGATTGGGGAAGGGTAAGTCTTATCCCAAAATCATTGAGAAAATCATTGAGAAAGAGGCTATAGTTCTGGTTTGTTACTAGTATTTATTTGCACCAGCTCCCTTAGATCACCGTAACTAGAGAAGTCCAGGCAGCATCACAAGCTTATTATCTAGGTTAGTACTAGTTACACAAGTAGAAGAAAGAAACAGTAACTAATTGATAATTTGCAATGAACACAAAGTCTCAATAAAATTAGTGGCTTAAAGCCAAGTTTTCATAAGAGATGTAAACATACATACAAAAATACTACTATAATAATTTAGAGTTATCTTACTTGCATAGTAGTTGTTTTGGTATAGATTTTTAAAAAACATATAATCTTTAACTTCACAGATTAATATAATTATTAATAAAAGTAAGGAATAATTCTAGTTAAAAAGATATTAGTCATTTGCTTGCAATGCATTAACTTGGATGTTGTTGTTAAAATTTTATTTATTAATATAAAGTTTGAGTTGTTTAGTTCAAAGTTCTAAAATATTTCTTGTAAAAATGAGATAGCTTTTTCTCTTTTTTTTAGATAATTTTTTAAAATGTATTTCATAATCTTCATTATTATTTAAAGTGAAGTTGAAATCATATAGTTTACTATTAAAATTTTTGAGGCCTCAAAATTTCTTTACTAGCCTTACCCTTGAGCCACCCCTGAATACAATTTAAATTTATAGCTTTTTATTTTGAATCATTGTCAAAGAAAAGTTGTTCGCAAAATAGTACTAGTGTGGTATATAATTGGAGGAAGGGGAAACTTTGCATTTACAGACCAGTATAAGTTTCATAAAAGAATATATTATCTTTCTTCCAGATTTCTGGTGATAACATTTTAGAATTTACCATTTAACTGTAGGGACACAACTAAGTACTTGCATTGCCGTTTGAAAAAAAGTTAATTACCTACATAAACCTTTAGTATGAGCAGTGAGGGAGAGGCTATCAGGCCAGGGCCCCTGGCAACATTCCTGTCCCTACCCACACCAAAAAGAAGAGGAGATAACCTGATTGTGCTTTTGTATGTATGTAGGGGTTTTGGTTTGGTTGGGGGGGGGGAGAGGCTGCGAATTGAAAGTGTGCAGAATATCTAATTGTTCATCTCTGGTAAACAGGTGCTCCTGGATGCATTAATGATTCTCTCTTAACTGGAGTGCAGTTCGTTGAAGGATTAGAAAGCAACTTTTTTGTGTCAAGGTGGACAATGCATCAATTGGTAAGCCTCTCTTGGTTAAGAAACTAGGGCAAGAGCCCCCATTAGTAACTTCTGCAGAAAAACAATGCTTAAGTTCACCAATAGCTACTTATTTGTTGATTTAGATGGAGAATATCTCTTGATGATGATTTTAATTTACCTGCCTCGTTGTTTACTGAAGATATTTTTTTCATCAAGTGAAGCTGTTAAATATGAACTACGCTTGAGGCATGTCTAACTTCATATGTACTATAAAACCAAGAATGCTGTATATTTTTATTTATCACCTTTTGCTTCATACTTTATTTAACATATACAAGGATATATATATATATATATATATATAGAGAGAGAGAGAGAGAGAGAGAGAGAGTGTAGAAAATTAACTAATCCCACCACACGTATCAGGAACCTGGTCTCAGAAATCGCAGCAAACAACAAACAGTAAAATAAAGTGCAACACAAATTTACCGTGGAAACCTCCTTGCTCAAGGGAGTAAAAAACCACGACCTACACTGCGTAGGATTTCACCACCAATCTCCACTAATTTCAAAGAGCTTTGTTCTAGATTACAACCCCCGCAATCCTAGAACCTAACTCTTAACTCACATCTCCACAGTTTACTCCAACTGTTCTACCCAATATATGAACACTCCAAGAAGTCAAACCCGCTTCTTGTTACAACAACTCACAAACAAGAAGTCAAACCCGCTTCTTGTTACAACACCCCACGAATAAGAAGCCAAAACCGCTTCTTATTGCTCATACTTACAATGTTCAATAATAGAAAAGATTACAACTCAGAATCTATCCTATTAGAGACTTAAAACTCATCAATTTACTCCAACTGATGAACTCAACGTAGACTACTAACTCTAGCCTTAAACTTCTCAAACTTCAGTATTCAGTGGTGCAAACTCGAACAGAAACTGTGAACCAGGTTTCTGTTTTGCTGTGATAAACTCCTGCAGTTTTGGCTCCGATGGCTATTGCTCTTAAGATGATATATTTCGTGGATATGCAATAGATGCGGCTCTCAATGATCTTCATGCCATATATATGCTGGAGATTCGTCATACCTAGAATATCACGGACTGGGACTCCTTCTCCAAATGGAACATGGTTTCCTATAAGGAATTATATGATTCTTTTTCTTATAAGGAGATTGTATCATATAAGGAAACATCGACTCCTAGACTCTACTTCTTCTTGTTATTTCTTTTCTTCTTTTCTCCTTTGTGCATTTTCTTCTTTATTTCGTGGCTCCAATCTTCCTTATTTGTGCTTGATTTTCTTGTGTATTCACGCCACCTGTTCTGGGACCTGGTTCGCATCTGCTCTGGAACCTGGTTCACATGATACAACATACAAAAACACAACAAGTAGCAAACCAGGTTCTTATTTGTCAATCATCAAAACTACAAACATGTTTTACTTTCCAACAATTTCCCTCTTTTTGATGATGACAAACAATACATCATATATTCTTTGTCCACCCCATATAACTTCCCCCTTTTGGCATCATTGAAAATCAACAACCAAAGAACCCAATGAACATACAATGAGTGCAATATCATTTTAACTCATGGCCACTAGGGCAACACTATTCAGTGCACACTTGTTGACAATAAGGTAAGTCAATCTATGGATATTAACCATCTTACATACACAATCAAGAGATGCAGAGAAGGAACACAATGAAGTAGATATGCACCAATTTAAGCCCTTATGACCCTAATCAAAAGCACATAATATCATGAGTATGAGACAAAACATAAGCACCACAAGAAAAGCTGGAGGCAAAGGAACTCGAGGATATATATTGGGAGGACAAGTACTAAGGCTGGGAAGGATGAGGTGGAATGCTTTTCCATACCATTGTGCACTTCTTTTTTTTTGGCATTTTTTTTTTCACAATGCTTCATGCTAAAGCATACATGAGGTCCACCTTTAGCTGAGTGTTTTCAACTTCAAGTAAACTGTGCATTTGCAAGATGTGGGAGAAACAACAATTGAGTGATGGGACCCTTTTATTTTTTAATTTTTTGTAATTTTGAAACCTGGTTCAAATGCATAAAGATCTTACTCCATCCAGGCACTTATATCAATTAACTTCTTCTTGATGAATTTCAAACTTGGATTGTTGAAGAATATAAATGGTTAAGAAACTCATCAGAATTAGTGCAACAATGATGAATTTAGCAACAACAAGGGAGCTGATCGTAGTTTGTTTCTAAGAAGGTTGTTCCCCCAAGAAATAGTTACACTTGAGAAGTGAGGCCATGATTTGGGATTTGTGAACCTGGTTCAATTGAATGAGGTGGTTAAGACAATGAAGACATTGAAGAAAAGGGACTAGGTTTCTCCAAATTGGAGCTAGGGTAATTTTAAGACTGAGATCCTTTTTATCAAAGTGGTTTGGGATTGAAGGATGTTCAGCATTAAAAAGACAAAAAAGGATTCTTGATGCTTTTCTTGAAAGAATTGGCTTTTTAAGAATGAATCAGGTTCACCAGTGCTCAAGCTTTACACAGACTCAAGAAATACATGCATTGAAAAGGATGGTACATACCTGACTATAAATAAGGAACCAGGTTCCCCATTTTTTGAGATCATCTTCAATTTCTTGATGCAATTTGTAAGAAAGCAGAGGTAATATCCACAGATCTTTTAGCCATTATCAAAGATGTGTCTGAGGTTTGTACCTGTAATAGTACGAGACTGAGTTATTAGATATAAATTATATGTCCAATCAAGCATAAAATTGTTCATTTACTAGCCAATTATTAAGGAAGTCATGATGATGTGCCAATGCTTCTTGATAAGACCAAGCTCCAGGAAAAATCAGGTTCTGATTTGCCAATGCTTCTTGATAAGACCAAGCTCCAGGAAAAACCAGGTTCACATTGCGTTGAACCTTTTAATCATCCAACAGTTCCCCCTCCTTTTTGTTCACCATGCATAGTATCAACACTTGTTCCCCCTGTCTCCTATACCTCCTCACTGATATGAGGATTACCATTGAGCTATAAATTTGATCATTTCAAGAACTTCTTGGGAACTAAGTTCTACCAGTCTTGACCATCCATGTCCTCATAATCATCTCCAACAATACCAAATCTATCATTCTCAACCAGCTCTTCAAGATCACAATCATCAAGATTGCCAATAACAAGGCTATTTTTTTTTTATAATCTTTCTGCAAATTAAACAAACCAGGTTCCTATTGCATAGTTTTCCCAATTGCTGTGAGCGAACTGTCAATATTGAAGTTAGAACATTCTAACATTCTTCTTGAATTTAGATCACTTTGAGCATTTCTTCAATGAATTCGTGTTGGGAAACTTACGAACTAGGACTTTCAAGACTCCTCCTTTTAGAACCAGGTTTCAGAATTTGATTTTTCATTTTGTCATGCATCTAAAAGATGCTCAACAAATTATGTTTCAATCTTTTTCCCTTTCCAAAGTCTACTTTGTAACCTTGAAAATACGTGAGTGAGAGGAAACTTTCTCGCTTTTCGATCATGTGTACGAAGCATGTATTATTCAAATACCATGATTTGTCTTTTCCTCTCATCTTCACCTGAAACACTAGTTAAAGATTAGTCTTGGGTACCCAAATTAACTTGGGCCCCTTCCTGTGATTAAAAGGATGAATGAGATCTCTTCTAGCCCAAAAAGGCAAACAAGAGGATTGTTTCTTTTTAACATTTGCATGGTAAGGACCCGATTTCCTTTTAACAAAATTAGAGCGATTCATCTGGCAAGAACCAGGTCCCTTTTTGACAAAATTAATATTTTTATGATTCGCCCGAATTTGACGTTGACATTGATTTCTAAGATGGCCTTCCTTTCCACAGTGAGTACAAAATTTTAATCCAGCAGGGTTACCTTGTGAGGACTTGTGTTCTTCAGGTTTAAAACCAATCCCATCTCTAGTGGTGGTTTGACTATCCTGAATTTGAGTTAACAGTGTTGAGGACCTGATCCACCTTTTATTGTGTTCTAACTCATCTTTAGTCCTTGCAAGATTTTCCTGCAGCAACCTATTCCTTTCAGTAATCTCTTGAAGATTTACAGTCAATTTCTTGATGTCATCTTCTAAAGATTGTTGAAAAGTGGTTGCTTGGCTTTTTCCTTTTGACGAAAATTCCTTTAAAGAGTTTTTCAAGGAACAATTTTCTTCATCAAGACTTTGATAGTCCATTCTTAATGATGCATAATCACTCATAAGGTGATTCTTGTCAGAACAAACAAAATAATAAGCATCCATAAGAACATAAGCCAGATTTTCAAGTTTTCTCTTAGAAAATTTTTTGAGTTCAAATTTAAGATCAAGAAAACATACCTCAGAGTCTCCTTGTTCAGTATCACCATCCGAGTCAGAACTTGTCAAGTGTGAAAGTATAGCCTCCTTGGAACTTTCTTCCTGTTGTTCACCATCTGAATCAACAATTGCAACAAGTGCTAGAGTGTCCTCATCATCAGATTCAACCATAGCCAGTAATGACCTATTTTGTGGTTCTTCATCTTCAAATTCATCAGAAGAGTTTCCCATTTTAGCAAGAGCCCTTTTAACAACAACATCAGCTTCACATTTTGTCATGATTCTATGTGATGGAAGAACAAGGTCCTTCTTTTGTTCCTTATAGTTTTCTTGGTTATTTTTAGGACTGCCACACTTGTGACACACTTGATCATGATTTTCCTTTTCATAATTTATCGGAACCTGGTTCCTATTTTTTGAATTCAGGCTCTTCCTCAACACCTTTTGAAATCTCCTAGTCGTGAGTGTCAAATTCTCATGTTCAAAATCTACCTTTTCAGTTGCTTTTAGAACCAAATTATTTTCCTTTGAGACTCCAATTCTTTCACGTTCTTAATTTTTCTTAAGCTCATACGTTTTCAAGTTTCCGATGAGCTCATCCATGGTTAATGTGTCCAAGTTATGAGCCTCAGAGATAGCTTCAACCTTACATTCCCATGACTCCGGCAACACAACGAGCAGTTTTCGGATAGTCTTACCGTTGGGAATAACTTCACCTTGAGAGTAGATCTCATTAATGATTGATGTGAACCTAGTATGCATCTCCTGAATAGTCTCTCATTCCTTCATCCTAAATAATTCATATTTTCTATTTAGTACATCAATCTTAGACTTTTTCACTTGACTGGTACCTTCATGAGTTGTTTGCAAAGTGTCCCAAATTTCCTTCGCTGTGGTACAAGAGGATATTCTATTGTACTCATCAGGGCCAATGCCACAGATAAGAATTTTTTTGACCTTTGCATTATTTTGAACATTTATCTTGTCATTATCATCAAATTCCAATCTTCCTTTAGGAACCCATGTCTTTCCTTCTTCACCAAGCTTCATTGGGATTGTTGGTCCATCCAATACAATATTCCACAGATCATGATTTTCACCAATAATGAAGTCCATCATCCTATTCTTCCGTCACCCATAATATTGCCCGTTAAAGAGGGGTGGTCGAATTTGCGAAGCACCTTCTTGAGATGTTGGTGGGGCAGCCATTTGATCCTTTTCAAGTTGTTATCCTTTAATTGAAAAGACCTCTTTGATACCAAATGTAGAAAATTAGCTAATCCCACCACACGTATCAGGAACCTGGTCTCAGAAATCGCAACAAACAACAAACAGTAAAATAAAGTGCAACACAAATTTACCGTGGAAAACTCCTTGCTCAAGGGAGTAAAAAACCACGACCTACACTGCGTAGGATTTCACCACCAATCTCCACTAATTCCAAAGAGCTTTGTTCTAGATTACAACCCCGCAATCCTGGAACCCAACTCTTAACTCACAACTCCACAGTTTACTCCAACTGTTCTACCCAATATATGAGCACTCCAAGAAGTCAAACCCGCTTCTTGTTACGACAACTCACAAACAAGAAGCCAAACCCGCTTCTTGTTACAACACCCTACGAATAAGAAGCCAAACCCGCTTCTTATTGCTCACACACACAATGTTCAATAATAGAAAAGATTACAACTCAGAATCTATCCTATTAGAGACTTAAAACTCATCAATTTACTCCAATTGATGAACTCAACAAAGACTACTAACTCTAGCCTTAAACTTCTCAAACTTCAGTATTCAGTGGTGCAAACTCGAACAGAAACTGTGAACCAGGTTTCTGTTTTGCTGTGATAAACTCCTGCAGTTTTTGCTCCGATGGCTATTGCTCTCAAGATGATATATTTCGTGGATATGCAATAGATGCGGCTCTCAATGATCTTCATGCCATATATATGCTGGAGTTTCGTCATACCCTAGAATATCACGGACTGGGACTCCTTCTCCAAATGGAACATGGTTTCCTATAAGGAATTATATGATTCCTTTTCTTATAAGGAGATTGTATCATATAAGGAAACATTGACTCTTAAACTCTACTTCTTGTTATTTCTTTTCTTCTTTGCTTTTTATTTCTTTTCTTCTTTTCTCCTTTATGAATTTTCTTCTTTATTTCGTGGCTCCAATCTTCCTTATTTGTGCTTGATTTCCTTGTGTATTCACGCCACCTGTTCTGGGACCTGGTTCGCATCTGCTCTGGAACCTGGTTCACATGATACAACATACAAAAACACAACAAGTAACAAACCAGGTTCTTATTTGTTAATCATCAAAACTACAAACATGTTCTACTTTCCAACAGAGTGTGTCCTAACTACAACAAAGGGTAAGGCTCATAGAGATATAATACAACTCTAACTAGTATCCAGAAGAGTTTGTCTTGGAGTTGAATTGGATTCAATCTTACGACAAGACTTAGGTGTTCCAATACCCCCGTGCAAGCTGATGGATGGTAGCTTACCATCAATTTGGAACATAGAAATTTAAACCTCTCAGATGCTAAAGGCTTTGTGAAAAAATCAGCTAACTGGTCCTTTGAGGAGATGAACTTCACAGATAAATCCCTTCGAGCAACTTTATCACGAACAAAGTGAAAGTCAATTTCCACATGTTTGGTGCGAGCATGGAATATCGAGTTAATAGAAAGATATGCCGCACCAATATTGTCGCACCATATGGTAGGAGCATTAGATATAGTTACACCAAGTTCAAATAATAAGGACTGAATCCATGTCAATTCTGCCGCGCCGTTGGCAAGTGCCTTATATTCAGACTTTGTGGATGAACGAGCAACCGTACGCTGTTTCTTTGACGACCAAGATACCAAACTTGAACCAAGAAATATGGCAAATCCACCTGTAGATTTTCTATCATCCAAGGAACCTGCCCAATCCGAATCAGTAAATGCTTGCAGCGAGAAGGATATGGACTTAGGAATAAGCAAATGCATATGCTTGGAATGCTGAAGATAGCGTAATATCGTTTTCACGGCTGCCCACTGGTTTATAGTGGGATTGTGCTTGTATTGACACACCCTGTTAACAGAGAAGGAGAGATCAGGTCGTATAAGTGTCAAGTACTGTAGTGCCCCTACAATTTGCCGATAGAGAGTAGGATCATGGAAAGAGGCGCTATCACCAATGTGAAGCTTGGTGGAAGTAGACATGGGGGAATGTCGTGGTTTGCAAGCTTGCATTCCAGCTCTTGTTAGTATATCATAGGCATAACGTTCTTGAGACAAGAATATACCGGTAGAGTGGCGGGTCACTTGAATTCCTAGGAAGAATGATAGAGGTCCAAGGTTTCTGATGGCGAATTCCGCACTTAATCTGGAGATGGTGGATTCAAGAAATGAAGGATTGTTCCCAGTAATGATAATATCGTCAACGTATACAAGTATGAAAATCTGAACTCCATCAAAATTAAATATGAACAGAGACGCATCAGTCTTTGAGCTTATGAAGCCCAAAGCTATCAAAAAATTATAGAGGCGCATATACCATGAGCGTGGTGCCTGTTTAAGATCATAAAGTTATTTATTTAGCTTGCAAACATTGTGAGAAGCTGAGGATGGGAGAAACCAGGGGGTTGCAACATGAAGACATCTTCTTGAAGGTCCCTGTGTAAAAATGCATTTTGCACGTCGAGTTGACGAAGTGTCCAGTTCTTTGAGGCAGCTATGGATAAAATTATTCGAATAGTTGTGGATTTTACTACCGGACTGAAAGTCTCGAAATAGTCACGGCCGTCTTGTTGATGAAAGCCTTTGGCAACAAGCCGAGCTTTGAATCTATCAATGGCACCAGAGGAATTTCTTTTTATTCGAAACACCCATTTGCAACCCAATATATTCATGGAGGGATTGGGAGGTACAAGTGTCCATGTGTTATTTTTAAGAAGTGCAGAAATTTCCGTAGTCATTGCTTCTCGCCACTCCCTGAATTTGTTGGCTTCTGTGAAGCTGGTGGGTTCTGAAGTTGGGGTATTTTGAGAGGAAGGGAGAGTGACAAGCTGCGTTGAAGGATGTTTTGAGCGAAGAGTCATAGGATAAGATCTGAAGGTAGGTGGTTGAGGCTTATGGACAGTAGCCATATCTTATATAGATGTATATATTTAACGTATACAAGTGTATATGTTTTATAAATTAGTATAATATAACCATCTATACGTTGTAATACATATATATGTATATTGTAGTATATATTTTATTTAAAGTAGTACATACATATTGAATGGTGCGTATATATGTGTATATATCTTAAACATCTTAATAGTAGAACTACTTTCGTACTACTAAACAAGGAAACCTTCGGTTCCCTGTGTAAACGCCGCTTATTTTAGTTTACATTCAAACCAAAGTAAACCAAGCCTAGTCAACGACCACGGGATAAACAGTAGGATGGAAAGAAAGAAGGATTAATGGGCGTTGATGGAGGGGACGGTACAGCATCATTAGTAGTTAATGGATGAGGAATGGGACTTTGCTGTTGTGTGTGACCACTAGTAACAGGTGAAGACGTGTGCATGGTTGGAGAGGTAGAATGGATGGGATTTGATCCTACAGTAGCATGAATTGGAGCAGAAATGCAAATGGGCTGACTTGGTGGCGATCTTGCGGAGAGGGGAGGCGATCCCAAAATAGATTGAGAAGCAAAGGGGTATTTGTTTCATCAAATCTCACGTGTCGTGCAAAATAGATCTTTCCAGTTCGTATGTCCAAACAACGATAACCATGGTATTTTGAACTATATCCTAGGAATACACAATGAGTAGTGTGGAATTGGAATTTATTTTTGTTGTATGGACGAAGGAATGAGAAGCACAAACAACCAAATGCTTTAAGAAAGTGATAATCTGGAGTTCTGTTGAATGCCAATTCATATGGGGATAGACCTTGGTTTGTAGGAGAAGGGAGACGGTTAATAAGATAAACGGTACATTCAAAAGAGAAATGCCAATATTTCGACGGAGTAGAACTGTGAGCCATGAGAGTTAGACCCGTCTCAACAATGTGGCGATGTTTACGCTCAACTTTTCCTTGTTGCTCATGTGTATGAGGACAAGAAAAAGGATGGTGAATTCCATATTTTGTGAGAGAAGGCGTGAGAGCCCGAAATTCACCTCCCCCATCTGTTTGAATGGCTTTTATTTTTGTATTAAATTGATTTTCCACAAGATTTTTAAATTGAAGGAATATAGTTGTGTTTTCCAAAATAAGTAATTTGTGGAAGTGAGTTTAACAGATATAAAGTGATGCGCGTGATTTAGCGGAGAAGGAGAAGGGGAAGCCATGGTGGGAATAGAGGACGAGAGAGGAAGAGAAGTAGAGGAGGAAGAGGTAGACATGGCTATCTGATACCATATAAAACCAAAAATGCCGTATATTTTTATTTCTCACCTTTTGCTTCATACTTTATTTAACATATACAAGGATGTATATATATATATATATAGAGAGAGAGAGAGAGAGTGTTCTAACTACAACAAAGGGTAAGGCTCATAGAGATATAATACAACTCTAACTAGTATCCAGAAGAGTTTGTCTTGGAGTTGAATTGGATTCAATCTTACGACAACACAACACTTAGGTGTTCCAATATGTACAAAGATCTCCTTTAGCATTTTCAATCATATCTTCGATGACCCTAGATAATTAATAGAATATATCTGAAGAAGACTTCCCCAAACTGAATGCTGAAAGTGTAATGCTAGGATTTGCCAGAAATTTTTGAACCTTACTGATACATCTCTCAAACCATATTGTTATCAATACATTGAGTTAAATTGGAAATCTCATTTGATTGGGGGATGACTGTTCTTTCACCTGGCAGTTCTTGTATTTTATTTCTTGTAATACTCGTGGGCACATAAAAGAGAAAACATAAAAGAAATACTTTTATGTTTTTCATTAATGTTATGGTTTCCGTCAATGCTGCAAATAACTGTCTAATTGCCTATCTTGTCGTCCTTAAGATGTCGACTAGAATCATAGTTCCTTTCTTTTCTTGGAGTTCTCCTATGATGACATTTAATTTACTCTCAAGTTGAATCTTTTGCAAGTTGGTTGAGTGTCCATCAATCTATGAGATGTTGCCAAATCCTGACTTCAAGTGGGAAAAGCAACCTGAAATTTTGGTGTGGCAGAAGAAATCTAAGGATGGGAATACAGTGGTTGAATTAGAACGTTATGACTCTAGCACGAGTGTGACTCTCTTTCAGGAAGCGCTGAAGAGCAATGAGGTATATCTCCAAGCTATGTTTAGCCACTAGAATTATTAACTTCATATTTCAAGTTTTTAAGTTTCACCACTTCTACATCTCCCCAACCCGGCGATTAGCTGTATAAGTGGGAAGGTTTGTTGCTTTTTTGAGAAAGTATTTCGTGATCTCATGAACGTTTGAACTAGTCAAAGCTAAAGTAATGAGGCTTTAGTAAAGGATGGCATTTTATCTGCTGTCATTATTGGTTTTGGATAATACTGTTTATAACCTGTTTCTCTTATGCATATCTATGACTAGAGCACAGTGTCATAGCAAGTGATATAGTTTTTCTCAATTTTCCTGAATTGCAGCTCAATGTACATGGTAAAACAGTGGCTCTACCTTTCAACTTAACAATTCTTGATTGGGCAGCTAGAACTCGCAAAATTTTAAATGATGCTCAATTACCGAAAGGGATTCCTTTCTATAGCATCTATGGGACATCTTTTGATACCCCTTTTGATGTTAGGTATGTAACTGTATCTTATCATACAATAGGACAAGGTAGTGCATAACAGATTCGTACTTTGTTTTTGGGGCTCTGCATTATTTGAGGTGTGCGTGTTTCGTTTGTAGCTACGGTACGGAAGCTTCTCCAATCGAAGACCTATCGAATGTCTGCCATACATTGGTAACTAACTTCATTTCTTTTTCCTTGCTATTAAGAGTGATATTATGACGTTCCAACTGTTCTGCACTTATTTTATCCAGGTTTGTGATTTGTTATCAAGTGTCAACAAAACTCTACTGCATCTAGAGTCACTTTTTACTTTCCCTACGCATGTATGAGAACAATACATGCATTCATCGTCAACTTTTTAATAATAAACCACCTATTCGGGTGGAGTTGGCAGACCCCTATCAGTTCATTAATATAAGATAAAGAGCTTCATCGGGTACTTAGTGATCGTTTGGTAGAGTGCATTAGAAAAAATAATGCATGCATACATTATTTGGTATACTTTTTCAACCTATGTATATATAACTAATGCAAGCATTGATATACACTCTATTTGGTATTAAGGTGTGTGTATAACTAATACATGGAAATCCATGGTTTTAGTATGGGTTCTAATGCATGCATTAGCATGGTTAAAGTCACTATTGCCCCTCAAAACCTATTTCACATCCTTTCCACCATATTTGTTGTGGGTATTTTTGGTAAAAAATGTTCTTCTAGAAATTATGCAATGCATGTTATTTTTTAATACATCAAACCAAACTTTGCATAAGAAAAATCTCTGCATAACCAACATTACTAATGCAAGCACTAATAATACATCATATTCTGCACTATTCTTATACGCCCTGCCAAACGACCCCTTACTGTTATATGATGCTTCTTGAAGCCTTTTTACTTACTATTACCTATTTCTGTTGTGATCTAGCCCCAATATTCGTATGTGGACGGTGATGGAACTGTTCCAGCTGAGTCAGTAATGGTATTATTCTTCACTTCTCTATTTTGTATCTTAGTCTTCTTTTATATTGTAAGATTAATGGTATCTTGACTGGTGCGAGGCAACAAGTACCCCGTGGAATTAGTCGAGGGGTGCACAAGTTTGCCCGGAACCATGGATATTTAAAAAAATAATGGTATCTTGATACTTTTAAGTAGACAGAATCTAATACTAATAAAGAAAAAGAAAAAAAAAATATCTTCAAAAAGTATTTCTTCATCAAAAAAGAAATAGGAAAAGAAATAGCGGTATTAATTTTTCAGTGGCGACATTGGATTGAAGTAAAATGACAGCTTGTATATATTATGGTTGACTTCATGACTGTGAAAACTAGATAGGTACTTGTGACATTTAGTCTTATATGTAACTGTTTGATATTGATACAATGCTATTGTCTTCGTCTTCTGCTTTGTGTCCGTTCCAAATGACTATTTGCTTGTCTCATTACCCCAAGAGGTAGATTTTACCTTGTCCAAGAATTCAACATATATAAACTAATACTTCAAGTTATGTTGATCTTGGTGTGACCTTTATCTTTGACTAACTACTTGATTGTTTCATTTATTCTCTGTCTTACATTAAACAATTATATACCCACTGTAATCCCACAAGTAGGATAACTGAAAAATAGAAATTTCCGTGTAACACCAGCCGCTATAGTAGCCTGTAACAGAATGCAGCTATTTCTGACGGATAGCTATGTTAGAAAGGCCACCTTCCTGATCAAGGTTTCCATCTGAACTAGTGCCTTGAGTAGGAAGGCAAATAAAATTATGTGCAGAAAAGCAAGGGTGAGTACAAAGGACATGTATACTTAGCAATATCGTTGACTGACCCTAACATGAAGCGATTGTGAGGGTAGGTCTATACTGCCTCGTATACAAGAGAACGCTTGCTTTTAGGAGTAATCTTTTGAGTTTATTGAGGATATAGTCTGTATGATGATGCCATTGACAAATACTTCTTGGTTAACTGTTGACCTTCTGCAGGCTGATAATTTTGAAGCAGTCGAAAGAGTAGGAGTGCGGGCTGGTCACAGGGAACTACTAAGAGATGAGACAGTTTTCGAGCTTATCAAGAAGTGGCTTGGCGTCACCGACAAAAAGGAGGTGTATTCCAGGACCTCTAGGGTAATGGACCTGTATTCAGCTCAATAGTTGTAAACAATGTCTTTTTGCTTCTCAGTAGCAATATACAAAAGTACATTCTTTGAGAATGTCGAAAATAGTTCCCTGCATGAATCATCGTTTATGTAGCTATGTTAGTAGCAGTATTTATTGGGCACTCTAGATATTGGAAATTTGTGCCAACATTTGTTGTAATCGCGATATTTTATCGTGTATTGCAAAAATCCAAAGGTTTTATCGTTCTTTTTTCATTGATCCCTTTCTGCAATCCTTTCATCGATGAAAAGAGTACTTGTACTGATGGTTATGCAGAATCTGAAAATGTAACCTCATAATGAGATTGTTTTATCAGAACTCCAGGCTCTTTCTTTCTTCTTTTAGTAGTGATTAGTAACCATATTACAAGGCTGTACTTTTTTCTATACTCAAAGCTCGAACTTGAGACCACTGGGTAAGAGCAGAAATAAGTAAGAGACATATTGTATGCAACTATGATATATGGCAAATATACCAACATCATCATACCAGTGAAATTGCACACATGAGGTTTGACGAGGGTAGATTGTACGTAGACCTTACCACTACCGTGAGGGAAGTAGAGATTATTTGCGAAAGACACTCGGTTGAAGCGTAGCAATTCCAAGTACAAAGGAGAAGGAAATGAGGGGGAAAATACAGCAACTAGCAAGGGAAACAATGCAAAGGCGACAAAAAAGAAAAAAAACACAACAAAAAAATAAAAAAGGGCTGGCCCGGTTCATACCAACTCCGTGGGTGTCGGGGAAGGGATAATCTAGGCAGCCTCACCCCAACTTCGCTGAAGGTCTGATTCGAACCCAGGACCTGGCACACCACGGTAAGCAAGCTTACCAATAAACCAACAAATAATGCTAGACATATATCACAAGCGAGGACTATAATACTACGGCAAGTACAATGACCACCTTCAAGCAAAACCCCACGGAGAGCATCCTACATCTATCCTTCTAACACACACATTCCGCAGTCTCATATCTAAGGTCATGTCCGCGGTAAATATACCATACACAATAAGTAGAAAATTGTCACAAATTATAAGCATTGTACTATGTTAACCAAAATTACAAAGCATTTACTTTCCGAGGATCAGTAAGAATGAAGTTCCCAAAATTATAGCCAAGAAAATGGACTATTAATGAACTTCAATCTTAAGGTCCTATCAACAAAATTAGCATTAGCATTAAATCAACCAATAAAAAAAGGGAACCCTCTATCTTTCATGAGTTGATCTTATAGCAAAAAGAGAAAAAAAAAAAAAAAAAAAAAGAGAACCAAAAAAGAAAGATCAGAGATTAGTTATGTATACACCCCATTGCTAGCTAGCTAAATGTCCCCATAATCCATGTTGTGTTGTGAGACCTATGTGTCATTCCACACGGTGAAAGTGGGGGCCGCACCGTGGCAAACGGCCATTGTGTTACTCCTCGAAGCAAGAGCCACAGGAACAGCTGTTGACATCCAATTGTTACAAGTCGACTCCTGATGATCATATAGACCGGCCTTGATCGAACCGTTGGATGTTGATTGTTGAGAATTGTAGTAACCAAACAAATTCTCATTCCCAAGTTGCAATTGCTTCACTTCATTCTCACCATAACCATTTGCTTGGCTCTGTTGATGGTTGCTTTCTTGATGAGGTATAATTGAACTCAAATGTGGCAAAACAAATCCACCACCATGATGATTAGAAGTACCATTACTTGCATATCCAACCCCTTGATGGTATGCAACACTATTATGGTCCATTGAAGAATTATCCAAGCCCATTAGATTGTGCAAAGCTGAAGTAGGCTGCATGAAATTGTGACCATTCCCCAACTGAAGTGGATGAAAATCTTGATAACTTTGACTAGTCACATTAAGATGATCAGAAGAATCTTGTACTTCTTGCTTGCACCATACCCTTGGTCGGCTATAAGGGTAGCTATGCATCGCGCTCAGTGGCTGAGCTTGCTGCAGCGCGATGTTAGGCCAGCAATGGCTCGCGCCATAGGTACCTACTGAACCACTCGTGATCAAATGAGTATTAACAATGTTCTCTTGGCTTGCTCTCTGATAATCCAATGCGATTTCAGCCTGCTCAACATCCTTGAGACGCTTAGCTGCACCTCCAATGGGCAACGTGCTGCTTTCAAGTATACTTTTTACATCGTATCGATTGATCTCAAAGTTGGTCACTGCATTTAGGCCACGGAATTTGATTGCTGCAATGTCATAAGCCTCAGCAGCTTCTTCTTGTGTACCTAACCAAAAAAAAAAATTAAAATTTTTCGAGACTAGGGAACAATTATTAGGAGGTACTTATATAAATCCAACTATTTAGTAACCCGTTCAACCTGCCCAAATTTAAACGAGTTGGTTTGACTTGACTCAATAGATTGAACCCCCAATGACCCATATCGAGTCAAAATAGTATAACCAATCGGGTCAACATGCAATGCAGAATCTAACGTCTTTTAAAGTCATGCTGGTATATTAACCTAATCTGTTTTGACCCGTTCAAGTTTGACTCAGCCCGACCATTTTTTGTTTCGAAAAATAATAAAATGATTCTTAGCATTATGTTTTAATGGAAGGAGCACTTACTGAAAGTGCCAAGATAAAGATCCTTGTTTCCAGCAACTCTTCCAATTCTTGCTTGCCATCTTCCATGTTGATGGTGCCTATCACATATCACAAAAAATATATATCAAAACAAAATGAGACAAAACATTTTGCCTTTGTAATACGTGGTAAAGCCAGAATTTTCACCGATTAAAAGGTCGAAAAAAGGAGTCTTAAAAGTCTGATCCCAAACCCTAAAAGGTCACATACATATGGCACGTGCCTAAGTTACATATGAAATGTAACTCGATTTTAAGAAATATTGTGAATGGAATCGAAACTAATAGTCAGGTAGGGCCAAAGGGGTTCGATCAAGCTATCACATTGGGAATAAATTAAGTGAAAAATCGCGCATTACCTTGTAACACCTCGATAAATCGATGCACCACGAGAGAAACCACTGCTCTTCCTACAATAATTTCAAACAAGAAAAATTATATTACATTATTATTTCTTACATTTAAATTCATGAAAAGTTTTAACAATTAATTCTCTTAAATTAGCTTACGTAAAACTTTTAATATGTACCTTCGTAAAGATGCAACATATTCCTGTCTAGTCATATGCTTCATCTCCTCTAGCTCTTTTTCATAGCTGCTGATCTAAAAATTTTCAAAAAATAAATAAATTAATGTATGGAATAAAAACATAGAATTATATAGAAACTTGCGGCTCCTGTGTAATAAATCGCAAATCATACAGGCCATGCAGTTTTCACTGAGCAAGGCAGCTTGGTGCGACTGAGAAGATATTGGCAAGGGATCGGAATTGATTCCTCACATCCGTTATGGGATATATATCATCTGATACACCAACTCAATCACCTTTACTAGCGGAATAAATACAACTATTTGTAGTCCTACAAAGTAGACAAGTTTTGTAAATATAGAAAAAATATAAATGTAGTAATACATACTGGAAAATTAGTGGTAGTTGTGGGACCCCAGTATTTAAGTGCAGCTAAATCATAAGCACGAGCTGCTTTTTCTTCCTTATCATATCCACCTATACAAACATTTAAATGAAAGTACATTAGATAAACAAACAAAATAAAAACTGAGGCATATTCAGAATTTAAAATTTACGCACTTTGAAAATGCATGTCATTGAATTTGCTGCTCGTTTTAATTACTGGGCTCACAGAGTCTAAAATCTAAACAAAAGATTTAAAAACCAAACCACCTAGATATATACTTACAGTCTAAAGAATTTCGCAATGTATGTAAATTCATCGTATAAAATACTATGTAGTAGTAACGTTTGTTATTTTCTGGATTAATAATCCACATTTTATTTGGATATAGTTGCATGTATAATGTATTTATCGTTTAGGTAACTTGGTAGCTAATGCAAAAAACTTTAGCAACTAAATAGTTTATTGGTATATAAAAGTTAAATTCAATGAAAATAACGGACTCACATTTTGTAAACTACTATTTTTAAATGTGTATAAGCACAAGAAAATAATTAGAAGAAATAAATAAATTATACAACTTACCCAAATAAACTGCAGCAAGTTTAGTGTTGAGTCCATGAACATATCACCATGAAATAGAATATAGAATAAGAAGAAGCACCCAAGTTTAGTATTTTAAAAATAAATGAATAAATAAATAAATGAGAAAAAAAGAAAATATATACTTATAATATAAATAGTGGAAGACAAATGAAATATAATATAATATACCTTGCCTTCCTTTTCGAGTTTGTCCCTCTCTTCTACAACTATTATCCCACAAATGTGCCTCATATCTTCCAGTCCACCTATGCCTACACCAAAATATTTTACACTAAAAATATACATATAAAAAAAATGAACACTTAATATCAAAAATAAACCAAGAGAAAACAACAACATTACATTCAAAAAAATATATGTTCAAACAAGAGATTAGAAAAAGAGTTCTTTAAAATAAAACAAAAGCATCTCATTGAGTATATAATAGATCATTTCGTGCTTCTTACATCAACAATATACTCAGTATAATCTAAAAAAGTATATGATGTAAGTAGACCTTATGACTAATTATTAAGGAGCAAGAGAGGCTATTTTCAACAGACCCTCAGAAACATGTGGTGCCTTCTTGAATAGTTGAATATTAACAACCCCTTTGTAGAGCTAGGGATTCATTATTCAATTTTTTTTTTAAACTAAACAAAAAAGACAATATAGGAGAAAAAAAAGAATCTAGAGGTAGGAATGAAATACAAAGGAGAAAAATCAAGTAGTGGCAAACAAACTTGTTAACACAAAACAAATGAAACTTGAAACTATCATACTGTATAACTTTTCGACTAAAAATGTTCAACTGATCATCCTTCAATCTATATACTTACGCCATGAGGGAGGGGAGGGGGGGGGGGGGGAATACCTTGTTACACCTCTGTAGATAGAAGTTCTTTGGCCAAAAGTATCAATAGATTTCTTTGGCACTACTTCAATTGCACCACTTATTTGTCCATCAATAATACTACCATTATTCCCATTCACAATCTCTTGTTTGTTATTTTCAGATGAGCAACTATTCTCTCCACCACCTCCTCCTCCTCCGCCACCTCCACCACCGGTGCTCATAGAGAGCGACAACGATTGTGCATTACCACCACCACCCACGACCACCATAACACCCCCATTATCCTTCTTATCATCTTGACATGAAGGGTTAGTGGTGGTCGTGGTCGCGGTGGCGGTGTTAGGGTTATTTCTCAACCAATTCTTGATCATTGAAAGACCTATAATATTATTAGCGTTATTTTCGCTAATAATATTACTAGAGGGACTACAGTAAATACTATAATCCCCGTTATTATTATTACTATTGCTGTTGTTGCTACTGCAAACTTGTTGAAGCTTTTGTTCACCAATACCAAGAAAGTTCTCTAGCTTTGGTGGTTCTTGATTGTTTTCAAGGTGTTGACCATTGCATGAACCACCCATTAACATAGACATTTCTGATGTGGTCTTGTAGTTAGTATCATCAGTGTTCCAATCTGCATACAAAAATATAAAATCACAAAAATCAAACATAAGCAAAGGGTTAATATTTCTTTTCTAAAAAAAAAATCATCCACTATCAATCATTTTACGAGAAACAAGATTTGCACCATCAAATAGCGAGAGCTTAGTGCACCAAACTGTATTTTTTCCCTAATATTTGTAACAATAATGGATCAAAATCCATTTTTTTGAAACAAAAAACCATTAATATCCTTGTATCTTTTTTCTCCTTTCTATCATTTTTCTTTTGAAGAGTTAGGGTTTTAAGGCATGACCAAAGTGCAAGACGAGCACGACCGTCGTAACTTTATTTCAAGAAATGGTACCCAAAAAAAAAAAAGGGACACAATTTATAACAGCATACCTTGTGATTGATGATGATGATTTCTGTTAAAAGCTTCAAAAATACCAAAAGGGGTATTATCATGAGGTACAACATTTAAAGAAGGAAGTACTACTGTCGATTCATCATGATGATGATGATGAGAAGTCATGAGATCAAAACATTCTTGATGTGAACTTTGTTGTGATGTGAGTACTTCTTCATGTGGTGAAAGTGAAAATCCAAGCCAGTTGTTCATTGAAGACATCAAAACAAAACTTTGCTTAAAATTATTTATTTTTTTTTAAAAAAAACACTATGGAATATTATTTTTTCTTACTAAAAGTTCATGCATGAAGTTGTACTTGGAAATTAAGAGACTTATATAGAGTTCTTTGAAGCAGGGAGAAAAAAAAAGAAGAAGAATAGGAAGGGTCCAAAAAAAATATGAAGAGGATCATTTTTTCCAAAGCATAATGTGAAGATTTATATGAAATTCTAACTCAAGTTTTTTTACCCACCCACCCCCTTAGATACCCTACCCCACCCCCACCCCCCTTCTCTCTCCATTTCTTGTTGGTCATAAATGGGGTGCCCTCTAAATGAGGGGCAGTGTTTTCTCTAATCCCAAAACATCTATAGGGTTCAAAATGAAGAACAAATATAGGGTTGATGAGGGGTAGGATTGTAAAAATCATGAACCAAAGTGTGTCTATAACATGGATAATTTTTGTTTGATTGTAGTTGTACTCTATGTTGCTGTTGCTGCGACTCTTCAAAAATGTGTGCTGTTTTTGAAGGATCCGATATGACTGTGATAACGTTTTTAGATAGTCCGAACAACTTAAATTGTACGTAACCTAGCCTCTTCTTCTTAACCCTCAAAATAATATTTGTCTTTTGTGCGTATTGTAATTAATATCCTTACACTGTCAGATTAAGGCGATTCAAAATATAATACATGACTTCATATAAAAGATATATTGATAGTATAACACCACTTTTAGTGTCAGCAAAATCGGATATAAAATCTAATTCAACATATTCGACATGAAATATATATATAAAACGTAAACCCAGTAAAAGAATCTCTAATTCGTCGAAAAATATACTTGTTAAAGTTCAATAGTTACATATAAACTGATAATTTGATCTAGAGGTTCAAAAGTTATTTTGAGTTTCAACTCTCAATTACTATGTTTTGGTAAGTACTATATATTTTGAATCCCTTAAATATATTTATGGTTATATAAAATGAAATTAGTTATGAACTACGTCATTAATCCATCGTTAAATCGCTCGTAGCTAAAGAAATTTTATGTTGTTAATTTCTATGTTTAATGGTATTTCATTGAGGTATATCAATATAACTTGAAATTTAATGCTGCTACGAAATTCTATACATATCAATGAAAAATAAAAGAATAATAATCAAAAGTGCATACACGAGGTCTAAATTAAAAAATTGTCTGAATTTGTATAGTCTGTTGTACGTATAATACTACTAATAGTTTATTTTGGCTGGCAACATCCTAATATTTTAGTTGTACTAATATCTTATCCTTTTCTTATGTATAGTATATCTAAAGATAGGGCAAAGTTGTATATATATATATATAGTATGTTGAGAGACATCTTTTTGTTTCTTCTTTTTTATTTGACATTCGATATCTGATTTAGTACTTCGATTAATTTAGATTAACGTTGCGTAAGTTTTCTTGAGATTTATTACCCGTACCCAAACTTTTTATATAACATTGATAGATTATGTATAATGCTAGCTTTCCCTAAGATATTGAAAATATGACTGTGTGATGTTATGTTTATACTTTATATTGGGTTTGTATATTTTTGAAAATTTCCACCTTCTACTCCATTATTTCAAAAGTATATATGCATGAGCGAGACAACTTATCTATTACCGTTCATCAATAATAAATATTAAATAACTCTGTTCATCGAAACTGCTATGAATAGTTATAGAGTTTAAGTTCTGCGCACTGTCAGTGTACAAATATTTTACATTATCAGGTAAATTTGATCTGCTATTGCAGGTTACTCAATTGGATAACCTGTAATAACAAGTCAAGTTTATCTGACAGTATAGATTATTTTGTACAATGCACAAAATTTAAATTCATAGTTATATTAGCCTAACCCATGGAGTGATGCATGTGCTCTGGGGGCATGTGGTCTTTCGTAATCTTGAAACAAAAATATATTAATCTTATTTGAACATTATAATTCAAAGAGAGTATCCAAGTTGCATTCTTATTATACACATTTTTTTAACCTATATTATTGGCTTAACACATCTGCAACAACTTTATGAAAGTCATTCCTTGTTTCTGTATACCAAATCTCTTAATATATAATTTATTATTAGAGTAGTAATTAATAGGTATTTTACTTCTCTATTATTTGTGCTTGTCTCTCTCCCCTCCTTAATTAGCTACTTGTACTTATAAAGTAATGAAGTTTAAGTCATATACGTGTATATAATTTTTATCGGAGTTTTAAGAGGTGTGAATAAAAAATAAATGTATTTTGAGTAAACACCTTTTTACTTTGAATAGTTGTGACTTTTCCTACCTTTATAATTTTTCCTAATATAAGTTTTGACTTTTTCGATAAGACATAATAAGCATCTCATACTACCTTTTCGTTGACTATAAATTCAGAGAGTTTTTCTCAGTTTTCAAAATTCAAATTCTGAACTTATTCTGCATATTTTCTAAAAAAAAAAAAAACTTATAAATATCGAGTCTTTGTGTTATTTATTACTTTTTTTGCGTTTGAGGAAGTCATTGGCATTTGAGGTATCGTTACTCGAGTGATAGGTATATCTGTTTTATTTTGGGAGGAAGTGATCGATCATATATAAGCCCCAGGCGGCAGGCACAATGAAGGGATTAAATTCCTTAAAGACGCACAATAAATTTTATGAACTCGAATTTTGATTAAAGTTTTTTACTTTTCGCTTTTTCTATTAGCTTACTTCGATTTTCTAGTTTACACAGGCTACCCACAAGTTTTACATTATCAAGTCATTATAACTTATTAATATAGAATTTAGGATTAACATTTTATTTTTAAAATATCATATTTTTAAGAAGACTTATATATTGATTGTGTATATATAACCTAAATCCTTCTTCAAATGGCATATAAAAAATAATAATCATATGAACGTACCCTCTATGTAGTCAAAGATGACTTGATAGCAAGTTGTTTAAAAATAAAAATAAAACAAATTGCAAGCTGTGTTTCACTTAAACCAAGATCAGGATTATGTACTAAGTACTACTCCCTCCGTCTCAAATTACCAGTCCCAAAATTTCTAATTTGATTTTTTATTTTACTTGTTTTTTTTCATGAATAAAAAAAGATAAAAAAAATTCATGTTTTACCCTTTGCATTAATTATTTTTTCTTCAGATTAAAATGTAAACATCATTTAATAGGGTTACTATGGTAAACTAGTCATGTTATTAATTATTTTTCTTAATTAATATGTCATCTCAATTTGGGACGGATAATTTGGGATGGATGGATTACTTAATATATAGAGGAATTAAAGTCTGCTTCATTAGTCAAGAATTTTGCTATATCTTGACATAAAAATTGTGTTGGACAATGTATTTAACTAAACCTAATAACTACTATCTCGACTCAACTTCTAATTATAATATCTTAATGAGTAATTATGTGTAATTCTTTTTTGAATAATTGTATAATATAAAATTTATTTACACCTTCAATTTATAAAAGATCTGTGTGTGATGGTGCAAGAACACCTGTAGAGAGGGAAAAAAAAGATACCTCTGACAAAGAGTGATGACAAAAAACCCACACGCATATGCTTGCTTATTCAAGGAATTAATGTCAATTCACACTTTTTTTTTTAGTACATATATAAATTATTAAATTTATATAATATTTTGAATCTCTTGATTTTCATATGTTTATTTATTTTTATTTTTTTAAAAAAATGATCAAAAGCTCCCTAACCTTTATTCAAAATTTTAATTTTTTTTTGATAAAAGAAATGTAAAAAAAAAAGAAGATAGAGTATACATACCCAGACTTTACCCCTACCTCTTGAATATAAAGAGACTATTTTCGAGAGACGGAAAAAGTATTGACTTCAAACATTGCTATAAATGTTTTCTCACTTCTCACTTACTATCTCCGTCCTATTTTATCCTTCTCAAATTTTTTAATCTGATGTTCCATTTTACTTGTCTTTTTTTACTTATTAAGACAAGACAAATTTTTTTCTTCATATTTTACCTTTTGCATTAATTTTTTTTTTTAAATTAAAATATAAACATCATTTAATAAGGATATTATGATAAACTAGTCATGTTATTTTTTATTTTTCTTAATAGCTGTGCCATCACAATTTGGGACGAGTAAAATGGGATGGAGGGAGTATGAGTTTGTGTATATTCAGTAGCCGTTTGATCATGAAAATTATTTTTTTAAAAAAAAAATATTTCACTTCAGTGAAAGAAGTGATAACAAGATGTGCTTGACCATGAAAATTTTAAATACAATTTCGAAATTGTATTTAAAAAAGTGAAAACAAGTACTTCTCTCACAAAATTTCAAAAGTAACTTTAATTATATTTATGGTTAAACACAACTCCAATTCTAATTCCGATAAATTATAATTTTCATGATTAAACAATAACTGAGTATATTATGTTGTTGTTATTATATTTGGTACTTGCATTAAGATTCAATTAAATCCTGATTCACATTAAAAAAAAAAAAAAAAAAAAGAGAACAGCTCCCTAACAAAGATAGTTTCATTAGCAATGCAGGACCCTCATCTTTTTCTCTCCACACCTATATATATCTCAACTCAATTTATTTATTCACTCAATAATAATAATAATAATAATAATAATAATAATTTAGCAGTTGGACATAAGTCATATCAATGTCAGAAATCCTCTTCATTTTCCCCTCCCTCTCTCTATATATATATCTGTCCACTGTCACACCCCTTAACCTAGCCAACCCACTACTTTTAATTTAATTATTTAATTATTTAATTATTTTTTTTCTTTTTTAAAACCCATAACTTTCTCACATTCTTTTGTCATAAACAAAAAATATTCATTATTCTATGTTTGTCATAATCATCAAACTGCTCCCCCGCTACAAACGGGAGACTTTTTTTTCTTTTTCTCCCCTTCTTTTAATGAAAAAATAAGATATACTTATAATGATAATTCATTTGCATGAGACTGACACTTTTTGTAGTTCACCTTTTATTACTACTACTACTATACTATACTACTATTATTCTCCTTTTTAAATTTTATTATTATGTCAATTCATTTCACAGAGTACACAGTCTTTGACACGTGGTGGTATATTAATAAAGCCAATGGCGGAGCCTGAATTGACACTAAGGAGATTCACAAGTAAATATATGAATTAATTAGAAGGGGTTCGATATCTACTAAATATACATAAAAAATAATTTTAACCATGTATATATAGTATAATTTTTCATCGAAGGAGGTTCGGATGAATCTCCTACCTTATATGTAGCTTCGTCCATGAATTAAAGCTCCTACTAGTTATGCATGGTCTTGGACAGTGGCGGAGTCAGAATTTTCATTGAGGGAGTTCAGAAGTAAATATACGGATTAGTTAAAGGGAGTTCAACATCTACTATATATACATACAAATATTTTTGAACATGTAAAAATAGTATAATTTTCCGACGAAGGAGGTTCGGATGAACCGCTTGAATTCAATGTGGCTCCACCACTGGTCTTGGAAAAGACCGAATTATAAATTTTGTTATACACAATTTTACTTTTTATTTCTGTAAGAGATTATTTTTACGATTTACCAGTTATTTCGAGGCCTTTGCTTCAATACTTGGAGGATATAAGCTTGAAATTAGAAATTTAGCAAAATTCAGTAATGTTGACTTTTTTCTGTTTTTCTTTTTGAATTTGGTGTAACGAAAGAAAAATAAAATAAGGGAGTTGATTTGTAAAGCGAGATTATGATTGAGTTGCGAAAACTTATGAATAAATATTTTATATTTGAAGCGAATTTTTTTGGCTGAAAAATCTTTTTTCCTAATTGCTTGAGAACAATTTGTAGGAGATTCTCTAAAAGAATTACATAATTGACATTCGGCAACATGTTTGATCCCACTTATTAGGCTAAATCAAAATGTTTTAATAGGAGGTGATTCAGTGCACTTTTATTTTTGATAGGTTTGCACCAGGGATCGATTCTTAGCCTTTTTCTATTTGTCTTGGTGATGGATGTGTTGACGCGGCATATTCAAGGGGATGTGCCTTGGTATATGTTATTTGCTGATAATGTGGTATTGATTGACGAAACTTGAGGAGGAGTTAATGATAAGTTGGAGATTTGGAGACAGACCCTTGAGTCTAAAGAATTTTGGTTGAGCAGGACCAAAACGGAGTACTTGGAGTGTAAGTTTAGTGATATGTCGCAGGAGGCTGACGTGGTTGTGAAGCCGGACTCTCAGGCATTCAGAGGAGGGAGAGTTTCAAGTATCTGGGGTCTATGATTCAGCGCAATGGCGAGATTGACGAGGATGTCACGCATCGTATTGGGGCAGGGTGGTTGAAATGGAGACTCGCTTCAAGAGTTTTATGTGATAAGAAGGTGCCCCCGAAGCTTAAAGGTAAGTTTTATAGAGTGAAAGTTCGACCGGCTATGCTGTATGGAGTGGAGTGTTGGCCAATTAAGAACTCACATATTCAGAAGTTGAAGGTGGAAGAGATGAGGATGTTGCGATGGATGTGTGGCCATACCAGGAAAGATAGGGTGAGGAATGAGATAATTCGGGAGAAGGTGGGGGTGGCTTCGGTGGAGGACAAGATGCGAGAAGTACGGTTACGTTGGTTCGGTCACGTGATGAGGAGGGGCTCTGATGCTCCAGTGCGGAAGTGTGAGTCACTGACTTTGGATGGTTTTAGGCGGGGTAGAAGTAGGCCGAAGAAATATTAAAGGGAGGTGATTAGTCATGATATGGAGCAGTTGCAGCTGACGGAGGACATGACCCTTGATAGGCAGTGGCGGATCTACATACAATTCAGGGGGTTCATCCGAACCCCCTTCGTCGGAAAATTATACTATTTTTACAAGGTTAAAAATATTTTTATGTATATATAGTCGATGTTGAACCCCCTTCGATTAGTTCGTATATTTACTTTTGAACCCCCTCAGTGAAAATTCTAGCTCCGTCACTGTTGATAGGAAGGTGTGGAGGATGCGGATTAGGGTAGAGGGTTAGGGGGTGGGAGCGTTTCTTTATTTGTGTTTGAAGTTTCTTGTTCGTGGGTGTTGAGTAATGTCTATGTTTTCGGTTAGATAGTTTTTTAGTAGTATCTGGTGGATGTTATATTACCTTGTGAAAATCGGTGTTAGTTTATTTGCATAATGTACTCGTCTATACACATTTATGTTTTGTGATTAGCTATATTGTTAGCGGTCCTAAGCCGAGGATCTATCGGAAACAACCTCTCTACTTCTTTGGAGATAGTGGTATGGTCTGCGTACACTCTACCCTCCCCAGACCCCATTATGTGGGAACACATTGGGTATTAATCTATTTAACTAATTGATTAATCAAAAAGAAAGAAAAGAAGAAGAATTAATCTCTTCGTTCTATTTTAGTTGGACACATTTTATTTTATGTGGTAATTAAGAAATCATATAAATCAAATAATAAATTTTACTAGAAATTACACAATAATTCACAACTTATGTTTTCAATATTACAAAAAATGACAACTCCCTAAACATATTACAAAAATCCCAACATATACACAGAATGCTATGTATATGTCGGCTATGTTATGTATATTAATAAGGAGAGAGAATAAAGTAATTAAAAAAGTGGAAGAGGGTGTAATTACTCCCAAAAGGGTTGATATTTATACTAAATTTTATTATTGTATTCTTTACCGATATTAATGATATTCATTGAACATAGAAATGAACATTGGATATGTAATTATTTACATTTTAAAAATATATATACTATTAATTGTAGGGATAAAGTGAAAAAAAAAAAGTTAATTATTTCGACCATACCATGATTTACTAAGTGATCAACTAAAATGGAACATACATTTATTTTTAGTGAGATGACTAATTAAAATAGGACGGAGTAATTAATTAAAATTAAACAAAATACAAAATTAACGAGTGCGTGTGTATCCCTAAATGAGGACATTAACCCTTGTCTTATGGCTGTTGGTTTAATTTAATCCTGAACAATTAGGGACAATTTGGAAGAAAATCTTGATTAATTCTTAAGGAATTTTCATTTTCTCTTTCTACCTTTATGTGTATCTAATTATTTCTTATTTTATTCTCTTTCTTTCAAATGCATGAACAACAGATTTGACTCAATTAACTATTGTTTCAAGTGAGAGTGTTTAAAATAAAAAAAATTCCATCACTCCCACGGTTTCATTTTACTTGATCATTTTATTAAAATACTTTTTTTATTCGATTTTACTTATCACATTTTAATTTATCAAATTAATTAAGAAAAATAATTAATAATATAACTATTTTACCATAGTATCCAATGGTGGATCCACCTTGAATACAGGAGTTCATTCGAATCCCCTTTGACAAAAAATTATGTTATTTTTATACTATTTTTACATGATCAGAATTTTTTTTATGTATGTATATATATATATATATATATATATATATATATGAATAGTAGATATTGACCCCCCTTCGACTAGTCTGTATGTTTACTTCTGAATCCCTCAATGAAAATTCTAGCTCCGTCACTGATAGTACCCCTATTAAATCATTAATAATTAATGCTAAGGACTAAATAGAAAAAAGAGATATGATATATCCAAAATGATAAGTAAAAGTAGAAATTTAATTAGAAAATTAGTGACTTGTAAAAGCGAACGGAAGAAGTGTATATCTATTTTAATTTTACTTGTTCAATTTATAATATTAAAAAAAGTTTATCAATTTCTTATAATATTACTTATATCATTAAATGACTACATAAAGTATCAATACTCAATTTAAAATTTTAAAGTATAATTAAGTAAAATTATTTTGATAAATAATTTTAAAGGAATATTTTTAAAGGAATATACTTGTGGCTAGCGGTAGTTTATTTTATCAAAATATTTTTTTAATAAATATTTTTTTAAAAGGAATATTTTTTTCCTCAATTTTTTGCTTTATTGTTTTTTTTCAATTTGTCTTAGAATCTCAGTTTCGTTTTTTGTCCTTTGTATGATGCACATTATAATAAGTATTTCTATCACGCCAGCTGACTATATTGGCTAAATATACGATTTAAATTTCCTTAGTTAATGTTGTCTTTAAATTTAATTTTGAAAATGATATTAAATTTTTTTTTCATTTCATTATACATAAGTAAATTAGTTTATTCATAAAATTGTCATAGTAGAGGTGATAGCTAGTCTTCTCTATTCTTTTGTTAAATGTACTACTTCCGTCTTAAATTAATTGTCATAATTTTTAAAATAATTATCTCAAAATTTAATATTAGATTAATTATTTTTTTAATTTATAGGGAAGTGATTAGGCATGATATGAAGCAGTTACAGCTTACGGAGGACATGATCCTTGATAGGAAGGTGTGGAGGATGCGGATTAGGGTAGAGGGTGAGAGGGCGACGGTCGCAGTAGAGGGCGTTCCTTATTTGTGTTTGAAGTTTCTTGTTCGTGGATTGTGTGTTGTGTATGGTTTCCGATATATAGTTCTAGTAGTATCTTGTGACACTAGTATTATCTTGTGGCTAGCGGTAGTTTATTTTGCCTGTATAAGTTTATATGTATTTATGTTTTGTTGCTATATTGTTATTGGTTCTAAGCCGGAGGTCTATCAGAGACAACATCTCTACTTCTCCTGAGGTAGTGGTATGGTCTGCGTACACTCTACCCTCCCAACCCCACTAGATGGGAATACATTGGGTATGTTGTTGTTGTATCTTTAATATTAATTGTTCTTGAAAACTACTAATACTTCAAATCTTCAATAGTCAATACAACGAATATATTTAATGAAAAGGGATTGTTCTTAATTAAGGTATAAATGTGAGTAAGATTATCAACAAACACTCTTAATTAATGCTTTTTAAGGAACCTGTAAAAAATAAATACGATAAATAATTTAAGACGGAGGACATAGTAGATTTTGCTTTATGATTTTTCCCATTTAATCAATTCTTTCAAACAAGTTTTTATAGATATCTAGTCTCGAGTCACTTTCAGTGTGCATGAGAATTATAATGGTTTCAATTGTGAAATCCATTTATTAGCAAATTGATTGAACTTAGATCATGATTAATGCATAATTAATTAGTTAATTTTTGATGCACACCTACTAGCTATAGAAATCTATGGATGTGGACACATAGATGATCCAATGAATTTGAGTATGTATAACTATGCACACATTTCAAGGTTCCAGCCTTAAATATGAAGTCGTCTCTAAGAAAGAGTACTGTTTGATTTCTCATTGTAAAATTTATTAATATGAATTCGAATTTAATAAAAAAAACTATGTGCACCCATCGGCTCAAATTGATGTATATGTAAAAGTCACTAAAATGCTAACAAATATTTAGCTTCGAACCTAAAAATTTAAAAGTAAAATGAATTTAGTACTGAAATAAGTAAAAATTGAATTCATCAAATTAAAATTCTGAATTCGCGTTATCCCCCCCCTCATTTTCACCAACTTGCTATAACCTATTATTGTAGCAAGATACTTGAGAAATTCACTAATGCATCCACTAAACTTTGAAACATATTCTAATTAGCATAGTTATTTTTTAGTTCTTTTTCTTTAGTAATTAAGTACTTCCTCCGTTTCAGAATAAATAAATTGTTGAATTTTGGCACACAGATTAAGAAAAAAATATTAAAGACATAAATTTAAAATAACTTTCCATTTTTACCCTTTTCCATCAAGCAAATCAATACACTTTTACCCAAAATAAAAAATAAAAATCAGTATGTTGGACCAGTGGGTCCATAAGGGTAAATTTGAAAAAAAATTCAACGATTCGCTTATTTTGAAATACCAATAAATACCCCAACAATTCACTTATTATGAAACGGAGGGAGTAGTATTTAATATTACCTTCGTTAGCTCTTACTTGTTCAATATACATAAATATATTTTTATGTTTACTTGTCATTTTAATTAGCATATTATTAAATGAAATTTTTTATTTCATATTGTACTCTCAATATTAATCACTTAATTTCTACACAAATCATTTATCGCGATCTAATACTATACGTCAATAAATATGGATATTGTAACAAAATAAACATATTAATCATTATTTTCTTCGTTCCATTTTATGTGTCGTTATTTTTTTTTAATCCGTCCCAAAAAGAATATTATTTTTCTTATTTGACAACTATTTAATGACATTATCCTCATTTTATCCTTACAGGATCCACTTAATAAGAAAAGACAATTAAAAAGTAAACATTAAAGTGACTTTAAGAGGGACAATTTTATAAACTTTACAAAGTCATCATTTATTTCTTAAACTCCGTGTTCCGTTAAATAACGACACATAAAATGAGATGGAAGAAATATATTTTAAAGAACGTGCAAAGTCGAACATGAACAAGTAAAATTTAGAAAGTATATACATTTTGGACGCGAATTTTACTTATGCAATGACACTGTAAAAGTAGCTATCGAGGACACCGATTAAGGGTTGTAGAGGAATGATAGTTACTTATTCATCATTCTTAATCAGAGATTCCTAGTTTGACTCGTGGGTGTGGTGTTTATTAAGGAGCGTTTCATCTTTAAGGCAAAAACTTTTAACAAGAATTCAAATTTAATCAGATCCTAAATGGAAAAATTACGGCGGGGGTGGGTGGGGTGAGGGGGGGTGACTATCATCTCGAAGGATGTAAAAACTCAACAGCAAAGTTTGACCGTGAAGAAAGGGAATCAAAAGACGGTAAAAAACACATGGTGCCAACCCTAAATTAATTTTTTAAATTTCTTGTTTATTTTAAACAAACACTGTAATTTTTCTGTTTGTAGTATTTGATTATAATTATTAAAAGCCTGCTGTAAATAATTAAATAAAATAAAATAAATGCATCTCGGTAACATAATCATTATCATGCCTCAAACTTTGCCTCCATGTGTAAATAGGAGTAAATTATGACTTTTGACCTATTTCATTTGACTAACCCTAGTTTTACTTGAACAATGAGTTTTCACCACTACATCCCGCTTCAAATTATCTATCGTAATTTTAATATTTAAATTATGTTTTATTTTAAAATTATAATGTAAAATTAATTAAAAATTTCCTTTCTACTCTTAATAATAATTGTTCTTGAAAATTATAAACACCTCAATTATATGAAATGACACATAAAAAAGTAAACATTCAATAAGATATACGATCACATTTTAATATGTAAATAAGCATAAAATAATCATTCTCTTCCTAATTAATGTTTTTCTTTAAAGGTGTATAAAAGATTAATATAAAAAAATGTTTTGTAAATATTTTTTGAAAGCTTGGTCAAGCATAAATTTACGCTCTAATATTGTCAAAAAATAAATAAATCTCAAATTAGTTAATCAAACATAAATTACTACTCTTTAAAATTAATAAAAGTTACTTTTCAAATTAAGCAGATTTTGAAGAGTTAATTTGTTTTTTTCTCCCATTTCCACTCTCTTTTAATGGTCGGTTAATTAAATAAACTAAAGAGAATGCTAGTCTACTGTTTTTAATTATTTATTTAGGGGGTGTTTACACGTACAAATATGTTAATAATAAATATTTTTACTGTCACAGCAGAATATATTGAAACTGGATTCTATTATTCAAACATCTCTGACTGAGTGTATCCAAAGTCTCTTTTTTTTTTTTTTTTTTTTTCTTTCTTCTTTTGTATTTCTTTATAATTAGTCCACGTGTACTTTTTTTTAAAAAAAAATATTTAATGTTTGATATTTATTTTGGAGTCCGACTAATTTGAATGTGTGATGGAAAGTCTTATATCAGGGATAAACTAATAAAGGCGACCTATATCTAAGGCAATTTTGTACGCAAGACTCAAACTGGAGATTTTTAGTTAAAGAGGAAAGAATACTTATCAATCCGCTAAAGTCAGAATAATTGATAAAAGTCAAAATGTAAAGTTTATGAATGTAATTTTAAAGGTTCATAAATGTTAAATTCATTATATTTTAATTAATAGCTACCTTTGGTAAAACATGAGGTTCAATTGACTTTCTTTCTTTAAAAAATAACATTGTATATGAATAAAAACCATATTGAATCCCTTTGATATGTTTGTCTTAGTGTGACAAATTCTACCATTGTCCAAAAAATAAAAAATAGGGTTGGTTGTTGGTGCCTAGCTTAGCTATATGGGTAAAATTGATCCATCAAAATATCCAAAATGTATGTAAATTGATCTGAATATTTTTTTTTAAAAAGCAGTCTAATGTATTAATCTCCCGTCATGCGTGATGTTTGGAAAAGGGTCAAACCATAAGGTTCAACAGTATAAACCTTTATTCTGCAACAACAACGACATACACAGTATATTCCCACAAAATGGTGTCTGAAAAAAAAAGCTATTTCCACAGATTTCATGACACCAACATTCCTAGTTACGTCAAGGCTTCCTTCGATCTAAACACATAGTCCAAATATATAAATAACATAAAATAAAACAAGAGTCACACAGAAATAAGACTGGTGCCTATGGGCAGTAGTGGCGGAGCCAAAATGTTCATTAAGGGGGTTCGAAAGTGCACACATAAACTAGCTGAACATATAATATATCTACATAAAAAGTAATTTTAACCGTATATAATTAATGTAATTTTTGACCGAAGCGGGCTCGGATGAACCCCGGATATATGCTAGACATGGTATTGAAGAGTACTGGTGTGGTACAGATGCATTACATGGCTAAATACTGAGTGTTCAGATAGGCCATATCAAACCCCATGACCAAAGAGAAGAATATAAACTGATTGTATTGTTTCAATAAATGACTTAAGGTGTGTACAGTGTCAATTAATACTAAACTGTGGTGAGTCTTTTTCTCTTCATTCTTTAGCCTTGCAGCAGGTCTGGTGGATGCAGACTGATAATATACCGTGTTCATCTGAATCCAATACTTTCGATATTTTGAAAGAGATGAAAAAAAAAGTACTTTCAACGCGGAATATAATTTTATATGTAAAAAATCTTAAAATTTGCAAATAAGTAGTAGTAGTGAATCTAGAATTTTTAGTGAGTACAAAATAATTTTCCTTAGAAGGTGGTTCACTACTTCCACCTGTCCCCTCCCATGATTAATACGTATGTACATATAACTTTCAAAATATGCATAATATATGAAAGTGTCATTTAACTAGCTAGGCCTCAACTGGCATATCTATCCTTCAAGTTTAAATGTACAAAAGTAAAAATTTAAACCTGTATAAAGTTGCAGAAGTAGACACACGTTCTATGTGGCATAATACACGTTGGACCTGGATTATCATATAGGACACCACATATACAAACTTAAGTGTCCACTTGTGCACACTCAAAGCTGAAAGAAATAAATGTCAATTAAAGCGTAGTTAAAAGAAAGTCCTATGTATTATGCCTAAAAAATATAAAGGATTCATTACTGAAAATCTTAGAGGCTGATCACCCCATAAAAATAAAAATTCTGATTCCGTCTCTGAGCAAATACATATGAAAAGATGATATATAAATATACTGTCAATGACCCATGTGAAAACATTAAGTCTTTTTCCTCCCCAACTTGTTTGGTAAAACCTTTAAGATCAGAAAATGGCCCCCTCTTCATATGACCATTCAATATGCTGCCATGCAAATGCAGAATATTCAGATAACAAAACATTAGCAGCATGTCCTGCATGGACATTTAGCTGCTGTGGGACCCAAGGCCAGCCACGTCATCACTAATTGAAGAAAAAAAACGTTTCGTGCACTAAAGCTTCTGCTAAATTTGAAATTATTTTTAAAACTGAGAATTTTTTTTAAATAGCATGTGTAAAATAAAGCGACTACATGTTGCTCTGTTTACTAATATTAAAATGGATCGAACAAATAAATAGGTTGGCGTCGGCCCCACAAACTCTGGCCCAAATAAAAAACTACAAATTATCTCGAAAAGATTGATGTTAGTTATAAATAATAAAAAGTTCGTGTCTGGGTCAAGGGAACGGGTGACCTGAACCCTCTTCCTCCGGTAAGAGCTGTCAAACCTCTGTTGTCTTGCTATAACCTAGTCTTACTCGCTCTGCATTTCAGGGAGAACCAGCTAGCTCTGGGTTCAGACTCGCCCATTGTTTGCTAGAGACCTAGAGTCGAGATGAGCGAGTCAATTTAGTCGAGATGAGCGAGTCAAGTTAAGCTAAATATAATAAGCAATAATTCAACCCGTCCAACTCAAAATTTCTATTTCTATATAGCTATAAATAATAAAGATATTCTAAATATGGTATATTTAGGTAAAGTTTCCCTTTCTTTATTTGTTTTAAGTATGAAACCAAATTGGGACAACTATTTGCCCAAACTGGCCCAAGCTTTTAAAGGGGCTAACTTGGAATATGTCAAAAATGGTTTAATACTGACTAAAGTTTCAACCGATGCATACAAAATTTCATCTTCATAGGATATGAACAACATATTGAATGAATACAAAAGGACTAATTAGCACTAAAGATCATGCATACAACACTAGAACTAATGTGGGAATTAAGACCAATTATAAGCATAAACATATACACTAATATTCATGCATGCACACTTATATATACACACAAAAAATTACTAAAATCCCATAAAGAGACAACATATATAAAGCGGTGGTCCGGTGCACTAAAACTTTAGTCATATAAGGAGTTCCGTGAAAGGCCAGGCCAGGCCACAAGCATCTATTATACACAGTCTTATCCCGCACATTCCTCCTGGAGGCTGTTTATGCAAATTCAACCTGTGACCATCGGCTCGATCGATCACATGATGAAAATAACTTTACCAGTTACTTTAAAAACTCCCCATCTAAAGAAACACCATATATTATAAGAAATGCATACACTAAAGTTACCGCAATGCGCAGATTCTTTAGTTGTTGACCTTGAAAAGCAAAACAATAATGATACGTAAATGTGAACGAAGGAAGTAGTTGTTGACCTCGTGACCGTCGGCTCACATGACAACAACTTTATCAGTTACTTCAAAGCTTCCCTTTTTAAAGAGACACCAAAGACACCTTATACACTAAAGTTCCCGCTATGTACAGAAATTTTTAATTATTGACCTCGAAAAGCGAAACAGTGACACGAACGGAGGGAGTAGAAGAAGGAAACAAAGTAGTGGGAAATGGGAAGTGGGATACATGGGAGAAATAGGCGGAGCATTCGTAGCAGAAGCATCACCCGTGCCTTCTTGGTAACAATAATGTAGTTTATTTGTTCTGCAAGTATCCCAATTTGCACAGTCTTTTATGCTATTCAACCCATCAATCCAAAAGCAATGTCCTTCCCAATCATATTTAACCAATGTATGCTCAATCAGTGGCAGTGTCAGAATTTTCATCAAGAAAAATCAAAATACAAAGAATCAAAAATTTGATAAAGAGTATGCAAATTTTCTTTTCGATTATCTGAAGGGCGTGCAGAATTAAATACACAATCATAATAGTTAGAATTTAGCATATATACAAAATATAATTTACTGGCGAAGAGTGTGTACCTGATCATCCTTTAATATAGGTGGCTCCGCCCATGAAAGTAAACACACGAACTAATTGAAGGGGTCCAATATTATCTACTATATATATTAAAAAAATAATTTTAACTATATATAAACAGTATAATATTCTGCTGAAAAGAGTTCTGGTGAAATACAAAAGTAAATGTAGTGTGATTTACTTTCTCCGTTTATTTTTTGTTGTCACATTTACTTAGCAAGTGAAGATTCATATGACTAATCCTAATTAACTTGTTTGAGCCTTGAGGGTTAGTTGTTGTTATATGTCTCTCTCTCTCTATATATTTAACATTTTGTAGTTAGTTACTTTTATTTATCAAGTTATTATTTCCATTCATTATGAATAATTACTTGTAAGTATCTTTAGATATTTTTAATAGAGTAAAATTTTCTAATTTTGAACAAACCACCCCACCCCCACCCCCCACCCCCCACACAAACACAAACAAAAGAAAAACAAAAAGCTCTTTTCTGCTTCCCAAAAAATTTAATCAATACTATTTAACTTTCGAGTCTTTGTCTATGTTCATCTTCGATTCGAAAGGTTTTTTGGAATCGAAAAGATAAAACTTTTGGAAAGTAGGAAAACAAATAAAATAAAGTTCGCTTCATGCCACGCTTTGTTAGACTTACAGATTACGAGTTAGAGCCTTGAAATTAATCATTGATATTTATATTAGAGTAGCCTTCCTGGGTCACATTCTCTTAGGATACGATTCTTTTTTGGACTCTACCTACGTGAATACAGGATACTTAATTTATACCCATTAAGATTTCGTTTTTTTAACTAGCCAAGTTTACAAGATGTAAACTTAATAAATTCAAACATTAAAATGTGCTACTTAATACGATAAATAAATAACCTGATGAAGTAACATATAGTAATAAAATTATATTAATTATAATATACACATAACTTAAGCTCTTTATTTTATGTGAAAACTAGGATTTTTGCATGGAAGGAAAGCTAGAAAGGGTGGGATTTGAGCTCATATTTGCACTTCCAATGGGCAAAGTGCTATGTAATTTTTTTTTATTTTTAAAAGAGATAGTAATATTAAAACCACAAGATTTTAAGTTTACATATACTAATAGTTTTAAATAAAATTACATTATCGTTTTAATTTAATCAATTATAACAAGTTATTAAGGTATTTTCGTAAATTATCATGTTAGATTTGATGTATTAATTATCTATCTACCAAATAATTTGTAACGTGAAATTGAATAACATTTGAACTGTGAAACATGACAACTTATTTAAAACGGACATAGCAGTAAAAAGGAAGACTAATGTTACCATGCATGCGTATCTGTGACTGACTCAAATCAATGTATACTATCATGTACTATGGTTTCGAAAAAAGAAAAATAATAATCTTGTAAGCTAACAAATGCCTAGGAATACTCATTTGTTTCTTTCTCTTTTTTATCTTTCTTGGATTTTGATACTCTTAAAATTACTTAAATTAATATGTTATCAAAACCCTAGAACTACTAGTAATTACAACTTCAAGAAAATCAAATCAACAATATTGTTGGGGATTCAAACCCTATGTGTATATCTTTTGACCTCAACAATTTGACCCTTCTTCCTATATATTTTACCCAATCAAGTTACCTTGCACTCAACAAATTGAAATTAAGGTCTGAATCATTCGATCATCTAGTTTATAAAATATATATAGCGTGTGTGAGTAGTACAACAACAGTAGCAATGAAATCGCATAAACGAGGAAGTAATAAATCAAAATTTACCAATAACTTTAGGAAAAATATTATTATTATTATTGTTATTAGGAAAAAAATTCACAAAATCACAACTTAAGATATTTAAATTACTAAAAATCCCTTCACTTTGTAAAAATTTTAAATATTCCTTATCTACGTTTTCTCTCTTTAAATTTTCAGATACATAACTGTTACCCTAAAAATTAGAATATATTTTGGCTTGTAATTAAAGCAAGATAATCTTAAGTACTTCAACTAATTTTTAAACATAGGAGTGGTAACAGAAACCCATGGCATGTTTTTTCCTCAAAATGCACCTTTTTAGTTTAACCCTTTAGTTTTTAGTATTTGCTATTTAAGATAGTTAATCAATGCTTTCGAGGGGTGGCTCAAGGGTAAGACTAGTAAAGTTTTTGCTTTAGGCCTTCAAAATTTTGAGGCCTCAACAATTTTAATAGTAAACTAGATTTCAACTTCATTTGAAATAATAATGAAGATTATTGAAATACATTTTAAAAAATTATCTAAAAAGAAAGAGAAAAAACTATCTCATTTTTACAAAGAAATATTTTAGAACTTTGAACTAAACAACTCAAACTTTATATTAATAAATAAAATTTTAACAACAACATCCAAGTTAATGCATTGCAAGCAAATGGCTAATATCTTATTAACTATAACTAATCCTTACTTTTATTAATAATTATATTAATCTATGAAGTTAAAGGTTATATGTCTTTTAAAAATTCTACACCAAAACAACTACTATGCAAAACAAATAGCACAACTCTAAATTATTATAATAGTATTTTTGTATGCATGTTTACATATGTAAGGGTCTGTTATTAAAACTTGTCTTTAGGCCACTAATTTTATTAAGACTCCACTGATGCTTTCGCAATAAAATCACAAAAAAATGTTCGATGGAGATGGAGATGGACATTGATTTTGAGATGGTCGATGCAGATACGGATCCAGTTGTTGTGGACACAGGTGTGATTGCTATGGACGTAGATTCACTTGTTGATGACTATGTAAATGTGAAGTCTTCAATTCTAATTTATGGAAGAAAAAACTGATGGAATGATCAAGTCTTCTGGAGAATGAAATCTCACCACTTCACCACAACGATCAACTCTGAGATCACCTATCACTGTGCAGGAAAAATAGAAGTGTCTTCGGATCCTGTTGCCCCCTAAAAATTTGCCTTCTTCAAAGTATTTTTGAGTTAACTAATTCCAAGAAATTAAGTATTTATTCTGATAGTTACACGCTCACGTACGCAATGCCTTTCAATGCACAAATAGTAATCATTATGTGGGATGAATATACACACAACATTATTTAGGATTTTAACTATGAACCTCACTTCTCTCTGACTCACTTGTAAGGCATTTGATTTATCATTATCACTACTGTATAACAAGCAGGCAAGCACCTGTTTTCTTGGTGGGGGTTGCTCGACCACTTCACCGACCATCACTGAATAAGATTTTCTTTACTCTTTTGTCTTATTGTTTTCGCCAATCAACTTGTATTTCAATAGCAGTATATATTGATGATTGATTACAAGTATTCTAGTTGAAGCTAAGTATTCCAATTGAATACTACAAGTGTTTTGTTAAGAAGTATTGCAAATGTTGTACATATTGATTATCTATAATAAGCATTCCAGTTGAAGTGTTGTATAAGAATATGTTTATATTTATCAGATACAAGTTGATTGCAAATATACACATATATCAAATACATATTTCAATACATCAAATATGTTTTGTCATCTTGTATCTCGTGTACATTACACATCTACTTTATTTATCTTTCGTTTGATAACTTCAGTGTAACACGTATAAGAGTCATGCATATTAGTACAACAAGAGATACATATAAGATTGTTATAATGTAGTATGTATCTCTTATAGATTTTAAAAAATATATCTCTTATTATAGAATTGCTAAATGTCAAAATTATCTATATATGTATCTGATAACACAAAACAAAATAATCTAAACTTGATTATATTCAGAAAAATTTTGTTCTACAAACTTTCATCATTACAACTAAAAATATGTATCGGATACATAAATATGGAGACTAAAACATTATACATTAATAACATCGTTATAGAATTATTATAGTTATGTACATATACAATTTAAATACAAATGTGTTGTACAACAAATATGTAACAAACATGTGATATGATATCTTCAATTATGTCCACACCAAAATTAAGTAGATTTGATATCTTCAATTATGTTCGTTGATGTGTGTATTGTCTTATGATTGACTAGTTTCATAGTCATAAAACTGCTAACGAACAAAATCATAGCTTGAACTTGGGTGAACATGCTATCTTTCAAGGGCAGGTGTGTACATCATGAAACACCCTTTCTTTGAAGATTTCTGAACCCTTTCAATATGACGCCTTAAGAATCCAACTACAATCCTCCGAAAAATATTTTAGGACATATTTGCAAAAACACACACAATCATATTGAAATCAACATATTTATTAACAAATGTATCACTAATTAATAAACACATGATGATTATGTATGAGATGCACCATTAATTTACACTATCCACTTTAATGCTTAAAGTATCTCACAAATTGTGCTCTATACATAAACAAAATTATGTATCTCACTATGCACTAGCCAATCTATTATGTATCTCGATCAAATATATTCATAAATTTTTTTCGATACATAAAATAAATTATGTATCTCAGTATGCTCTTGACAATGTAATATGTATATAGACTAATTTTGTTCGTAAATGAATGTATCTCAGCAATTATAAATTTTGTATCTCTACCTCAAGAATAAGCAACACGTGAGATACATAATTATGAACTTACAACAACATCATCTCTACCTCAAATTGATATAATTTTCTATTTCCACTGAAATATAACAACAACAGATAAATACCTTTGTTTATCGAATTTTTTTACTTTGAAATTGAAAGAATGATCAATGACACCACTTTTTTAAACCTCTATGTATAGCTTCGCCCCCAATGATACAAATCAATAATAAAGCTGAATTTTCTTTAATAATGTATCAGACTTCAAAAATATAACTTCGCCCCCATATCATTGCATTCTGAATTTGTTACATTCAACAATATAGATCGTGCACGGGCTGAGTATCTTACATTCAACAATATAGATTTTCATGGATAGACGAAAGAGGCACTTGAAAGCACAAAATAAGATCCCCAATCCTGACTTTGTTACATTCTGAATTTTCAAGACTTACAGATCGTTCACGAATTAACTTTCTTATATTTATCAACTCGTCCTCCTCTAATCCAAATCACACATATCTCACAATGCAACACAAAAAAACATAACAAAAAACAGAAGGAAAATAGAACGCAAAAATATGCAAACAAAAAACAGAACACAAAGGAGAAATGATTTTGCGAGTTGAATGGAGAGAACATCAGTAATCCAAACATCAAAATGTTGTAGTAACACTGATACGTTCATTGCAAATCATTGTAAAAAATTACACTAAAAACTCAGAAAATAGAGAAGGAGAAGAAAAAAGAGAAGAAAAAGCAGCAGAAGAAGAGGGAGGAGAAGAAGAAGAAGAAGAAGAAGAAGAAGGAGGAGAAGAATAAAAAAAGGAGAAGAAGAAGAAGAATAAGGAGAAAGAGGGGGAGGGGAAGAATGGGAAGAAAAAAAAGAAAAAGAAGAAGAAGGAGAAGAAGGAGAAGAAGAAGAAGAAGAAGAGGAAGGAGAAGGAGAAGAAGAAAAAGAAGAGGAAGGAAAAAGAGAAGAAAAAAAAAGAAGGAGAAGAAGAAGAAGAAGGAAAAAAAAAGAAGGAGAAGGAGAAGAAGAAGAAGAAGGAGGCGGATGAGGAGAAGAAGAAGAAGAAAAAGAAGGAGAAGAAAAAAGAGAAGGAGGAGAAGAAGAAGATGATGATGAAAAAGAAGAAGAAAAAGAAGGAAAAAAAGAAGGAGAAGAAGAAGTGGAAGAGGAAAAAGGAGAAGGAAGGAGAAAAAGAAGGGGAAGAAGAAGAAGGAGGAGAAGGAGAAGAAGAAGAAGAAAAAAAAAAGAAGAAGAAGAAGGAGAAAAAGTAGAAAAAAAAAGAATGAGAAGAAGGAGAAAAAAAAAGAAGAAGGAGAAAAAGAAGAAGAAGAAGAAGAAGAAGAAGAAGAAGGAGAAGGAAAAGAAGAAGAAAAAAAGAGAGGAGAAGAATAAGGAGAAACGAAAGGAGAAGCAAAATGAGAAGAAAAAATAAAAGAAGAAGGATGAGAAGAAGAAGAAAAAAAAAGAGAAGAAACAGGAGAAAAAACAGAAGAAGAAGTATAAGAAGAAGAAGGAGGAAAAAAAGGAGAAAGAGAAAAAACAGGAAAGAAGAAGAGGAGGAAGAAGAAAATAAGGAGGAGGGGGAAGAAGAAGAAGAAGAAAAAGAGGAAGAGGAAGAGGAAAAGGAAGAGGAAGAGGAAGAGGAAGAGGAAGATGAAGAAGAAAATGAAGAAGAAGATGGAGAGGAAGAAAAAGAAGAAGAAGAGGAGGAGGAGGAAGAAGAATAAAAGAAGAAGAAGAGGAAGAAGAAGATGAAGAGGAAGAGGAAGAAGAAGAAGAGGAAGAAATATACTGCATTCTTCAATTCGCTTAAAATCAATATGAGCATCCCCATATCAATATCGGAGATGGCAAAATATACTGCAGCAAACTGATATTATACAGACTGAAGACATTTATAAATGTAAATTAACATCCAACAAGAATCATTATAACTGTTTAACATCAACTACAAAAATAAAAATTAGATGTTTCAATCCGGACTATTAAAAAAAGTGCTTCTCTAAAGTAACAATTGCACTTTCATCAATTATTTGGATAACACTATTCCTTGGCCGAGGAGGATTGTCATTATCACTTGTGGATCCTTCGTTGTCCTTTGTCACTCCGTAATGCCATAATAATGAAGCATAGCGTGTACGTTGACTTCCAGCACAAAACCACATGAGTGCACTTGCTGGCCTTCACTTAATATTTCTGTATAGGCAGCAACAAAGATACCGCCGTCCCTGATTTGAAAAAAAATGATGAAGTAATAATCCGTTCAATAATTATAACATCGTTATACATGTAAAAAAAATTACTTACAAACTATCAGACGCTTGTTGTGGCATGTTTTGAATGTATTCAATATCAAGTGAGTTTTGATTTGAGCCGATACTTTGTCAATACGGTATTTCATGCCCTTAAAAATAAACAAACTCAAATTCATAGAGAAAAAAGGTTGCAACAAACTGATACGTATAAAAATGACGACATTATACAACATTTGCACATGTATGTGGACATATTATACATTTAAATAATAGTATGAAGAAATGTATAATATCATACAATACATATTAAGAATTAACTTTCAACATGTCTGACCTATAAGCTTGTCATAACGTATAATTTTACCTTATACAAATAACAAACATTCAAAAAGTATAAGGTATTCAATATGCAGACCTTATACAATCACCATACATTCACAAAATAAAAGATATACACAATATCATAATGTATAAATAGTCAGAATGTATAATGTGACAATATACAAACGTCATACATTCATCAAGTCAAAGATTTGCACAATATCATAATGTATAAATAATCAGAATGTATAATGTGACATTATACGATCTGAAGACATACACAAAGTAAAAGATATGCACAATATCATAATGTATAAATAATCAGAATGTATAACGTGACATTATACAATCATCATACATTCACAAAGTAAATGGTATTCGATATGCAGACATTCACAAAGTAAAAGATATGCCCAATATCATAATGTATATAAGATCAGAATGTACAATATGACATTATACAATCAGCATACATTCACAAATTAAATGATATTCAATATTCATGTTTTTTTTCATGTACAATATCCCTCAAAAATACCTCTCCAATCTCCGTTTCAGCAATCGCTCCAACATCCAATCCAAAAAGCACTTCGTACAAGGTGCTCACCTCCTCTCTCAAGACAAATCCGCCGTCACAGCAAAACACCCAGCATCAACATCAACTTCTTCGTCGTCGTCTTATTCCCTCGCTAAATTAGCGGAAGAGCAAGCCGATTTAGCGATATCGGCTTATTTTGATGTCTTTGTTGTATGCAATTGGATTACAGAAAAAATTAAAACAATTTTTGATTTGGAAAAGCTGAAAAAGAGGAGCAAAAGATGACTTGATTTGAAACTCCCCAAATTAGATTAGCTTGATTCTAGGCGTAAATAAAGGAATACAAATATAGAGCAAAATATGGTGCACAAAATCTGAAGCAAAAACGTTATTTTTGTATGTATGAGGGGGATGAGAGAGAAAGTAAAAAAATAGGAAATTTCAGTAATTAATTTGGGATTTATGTAATTACTTTCCAATATGGGATTTTATGTAATAAGGTAAAGTTACCTTGTGTATATATGTAAATTTTTCAAATTAAAATTGTATTCACTTTATTTGATATTTTTAAAGTTTGTATCGAATAAAAATTATTTATTATTTAGCATCAAGTCTATTTTCAATCACTTAATTTTTTTACTTAAAATATTAAAGTCATTTCTTTAATTTGGGCTCGGAAAAAGAGATTACAAGATAGGGTACGAAACTCGCACAAACAATGCGAAAAATTCAAGGTTAAATTTCACAAATCCCAAACTTAAGAGACTATATTACCCAATATCCCTTACCTTTTAAAAATTTGCATAAAACCTCGATTTCCAACTTTACTTTTAATACATATCAACAAATTAAAACCCCACATCCTATTTTTACTCCACCATTAAGTCACGCAAGCTATTTTTTTCCAAAGATTTCCTTCCCTAAAATCTCTTCCTAATTATCATCAATTAAAACATCTTCCATTTTCAAGCCGTTTTTTTTCTCCAAAGACTTACTTTCCTAAAATTTCTCCCAAATTATCATCAGTTAAAACATCTTCCATCTCCATTACTCCATCTTCTTCAAATCGTCAATGTATTACATTAAATTATAATTTTTTTCAATTATTCAAAAAGGTGAGTTAATTATTTAAATGGATTTTAAGTTAATATTAAACAACGTAGATACATATATAAAAATATTAATTTTTGTTATTCCAACGCAGATACAAGTTGTGCATGGATTTTGTTAATCCGCTTGATACATATATAAAAATATTAATTTTCTGGATACATTTTCATAGTATAACGGTGATTCATATGAATGATACTTTTGTTATCAATATATGAGTGATACATTTGTTGACAGTGTATGAGTGATACATTTTGCTGTTATATTATTGGTGACACATTTTATTGGCAATGTATGAGTAATACATTTGTGGTCATATTATTGGTGATATAAATGTCCTAAATATTTCTAGATCGATTATGTTTTTTTATTCATTTGTAAATGGGTGATACATTTAACATATGAATAAATGAATCATCTTTTAAATTGTGTTTTCTCAGCACATTTATTTCAACTATAAAAGTGTATCACTACTATAACAGATAACTTCATAAAACTAATGCAGGCAATATTAATATGAATCACAGAACTTTCATAAATATTTAATATAAATCATATAAATTTCAAACTCACACTCATTAAATATGAATCGAAAATTTCAAACTTCAACTTATATGTCAAGTATGCTAAATATATCATATATATTGAATATCTAATTTTGAAAAAAAAAATCATAGAAATACAATCAAATGTGTCACACATATTTTAGATGTATCACAGAGTAATCCTTCGTCGCCAAATAATAATTTAAATAATAATTTAGATTTCAGATGTATCACGTATTCAAATAATAATTTCTCTTCTCCTCCTTCTCTTCTTCATTCACTTCCGTCGACGACGTCGTACTAGTCTGCACATGAACAGAGAACTGTGCGTAAACTCCCAAATTATTCTCTAAATTTAAAGTCGGAAACTTCCCTAAATCCTTCAATTTCGAACCAAAATTGGAAGATAATTGTACTGAAAACTCGCTCTTGGACTGCCAAAACAACAGGGTGGAGTTGTTATTGTCATGATTAGAGGAATTGGCGAAGGAAATGGTTCCCTTCTGCCGCTGCAAGACAAGAGTTGTCGTGAGATATTCGAAAGTTCAGCTGGATAAGAAGTGAAGCAATTGCTTAAGTTTCAGATTGATAATGATCTAGAGGATTCAATTATGAGCAAATTAGGTGGCCTCTCTTTGGCTGCCAAGAAAATTGAGAAGGAAGAACAAGTAATTTTTTTGTTAGAATTCAAAACGATACATATGGTTTGCTTCAAATTTGAAATTTGGTCGAGGTGAATTGCGGATTTTTGGTACATAGGAAATCCAGCTTGTAACAGATTAAATGTGATTTGCTTTGTATATTAAAATAAATTCCGTTACTTCCTAAAATAAATATATAGTCAGTTTTAAATGTATCACTTTTTATGTGTATCAGTTAAAACAAATGTATCACAATTTTGAAAAATTGAGATATGATGTAATTAATCAAATAATTGAGATAATATGTAATAACACTTAAACATTCAGGTATTTATGTAAGTTACCCAAAATTCAAGCTTAATTATCAAGAAAGTGATAGATCAAATAGCCCATCTGAGGTTTTAACAACATTCTCAAAAAGAAAAGTAAAAAGATATCAAATTTGAAGATAAAATTTATGAGGTTTGTCCCTAATTATAAGTCACCTTCTAAAGTTTTGAAATAATTACAAGATATACCAAAGTAATTGTTCAGATACACAATTCAAATTTTAAATATATGTAAGATACACAACTACTACATATAGAAGTAATTGTCACATACATAATCCAAATTTTGAGTGTATATGAGATACACAACTATTACATAATAATTGCTCAGATACATATCTTTTAAAAAAATCTAGATACACAAGGCACACGAGTTGAACGAGTTTAACAAGAAGAGTGCTAAGCTATACCTTCAAATACACGCGATTTTAGCAAAAACAAAAAATCCAACTCTTTTTAATATTACTAAAAATTTCTGATTTAGTCCACACGGATATATCACATTCTTCGGAATAATTGCTTAATTTTACATGAATACATCACATTTCACACTAATACATCACATTTTTTCGAATGCATCACTTAGTTTTACATAGTTATATCACATTCTTCTGGATACATCACTTAATTTTGCACGAATACAATACATTCTTTTCTGATGTATCCAAACTTTTAAGTAAATCAAAAATTTATGTAATTATTAAAAAGGATTGATTTTAAGTAGTTATAGTAAGTTAACTAGCGGTATAATATAAGGACAAACAACATAAATTCCGATAATTTAGAGCTTAAATACAAAAAATCTCGATATTTTACATAATTACTAAAAATCTCAATTTTGGGTCTATCGAGATACATTATTAACTCTTGATATATCCAATGAAGATATATTTTTTTCGTTGTAAAGATACATAATTAGCTTTTGATACATTTTTTTCAATTTCGGGTCTATCTAGATACATAATACATCCAGCGAAGATATATTTTTTCCTTGTAAAGATATATAATTAGCTTTCGATATTATTTTTTTGGATATTGGGTCTGTTGAAATACATAATTAGCTTCCATTATATCCAATAAAGATACATAATTAGTTGAAATTTTTGTAATTTCTTTATAAGAGTAGAAATTTGTGAAAAATATGATAAGTTAAAATATATATTTATGTTATTTTATATCTTATTTTAAAGTTACATGGACTTTTGTAGATACACCCTTATGTAGTTTGGGATTTTCAATTAAAAGAAACAAACAAGTTTCTCAATCAAGTGAGGGTCCTTCGAGTTTTAAAAATTAGGTAAAAGGGATAAAAAGTTTTTCAGTAATTTTTTTTAATATTTTCGCTCCAACAACTAATGAGGTTGTCTCAACAACTATCAAAGTTGTTCGACAACTTTACAAAATTATTCAATAATTGTGCAAAGTTGTCCATAGTTGTTGAGACAACTAATGCAGTTGTCGGACAACTAATGCAGTTGTTGAATGATTGTTCTAGTTGTTTAAGCGATTTTAAAATTAATAATATTATGGAACCTACTTATCCTTTTTTTAATGGTAAAAATTCACATATAGGCAAAATATAAGACCTATAACTAACTTCCTAGTGAAAGTTTTAATAATTACAAATTATAGGCAAAAGTAGTTAATAGTTATTTGTATATATATAAGAATTATACAAATCAGAAGAAACATAACCTAACTGAAATAGAAGATAAAAAAGGAAACTTGAAAGCAGTAAATTACCTTAAATTACTTCAACTTCCCACTAATTGTTCATCCATTAATGAGCATTAAAGCTCATTATCTGCAAAAATAGTTGTATTAAAGCTAAAAAGATTTATTTTGGGAAGATTTGAGAGAAGAAAGAGGAGTTATTCAATAATAAATTTTAATAGGTATTTTCTCAATTCAAATTTCGTTTAAAAATTCTTGAAAGACGATATTTTTTAAATCAAAATTGTGTATTTGCGCTTATATTTGTGTATTTGTTTTTTTTTTTACTAAATTATATAAATTTCAATATGTTTTGATTAATTATTTTTCGTTAATGTATACACAATCTATACTGCAATTTTAAGTTGTGATCTAACACACAAATTTTTATAATTTTTGAAACCTTATAATTGTTAGTTTATTTTGAATTCATTGTTACTAACAATTTGCATACTGTATTTGTTTACAGTTTTTTTTTAAAAAAGATGGGGCAATTATCAATTGTTCTGAAGCATTCATGCGTATGAAACTGTTATAATGAGTATGAACAGTATGAGTTGGACTCAATTGCAATTGAAGAAACAGAAAAATATGATGGTTTGATTAATTGGTAAGCAACTTTATATTGAGTTGAATTTAAAAACATTGAAAGTTGAATATAAATTTGAATTTAACAGTAAAAGAATGGAGATACGTAACGACATGGGGTTGACAGTTTATGTAATGGTATGGAAAGAAGAATAAGGATTCGGAAACTATCCATTTCTGTATATGATAAAATCATGGAAAATGAAAGCACTTGTTCGAATGTTGAATGCGAAATTTTTGTTGTTGATGAGAAAAAAGAGAATTCTGGAGATGACGGTGCATTGGTTGAAGTTGTTGATATAATGGACATGATCGGACAATTATTTCTGATCCAAATCATAATGAAGTGCTCGTTGGTCAAGTTTATAAGGACAAAACCACTTAAAAATCGATGATGAGGCTTTATGCAATTAGAAATAGATTCAAATTCAATATGATACAATAAAATGTAGTCGGATAAGTGTATTTATTGTATTAAAGCATTTGTATTCTGTACATGATTTTGTCTTATGATAAAAATGTATTTATGTATATATATAATATGGATAAGTTTATTAAGTTTATTGTCTAAATAGATACATACAATTGTTATTATATGTTTCTATTCATACAAAATTTGGTAAACAGAATTGTATACGTTAGCAAATCAGTTTTGAAGTTTTTTAAAATACAGAATTTTTTTGTATAAATTACTAATAGATAACTTTTACATCGCATTTGGTATGTAAATCGAAGGGATGTGGTTGGTTGCTAATGACATTCAGTAATAAATAGACCGACTTCTTTAAGATTTGTCGATTTTTCAGGAGCATACTTGTCCTTTAAAGAATCGGGTGTACGAGCAGAAACATGTTAGTAGTGCATTGATTGGCGGCATTGTGAAGCAGAAGTTATCCAACCATAAAAGAGTGTATACAGCGAAATACATACAAGATTTTGTTATGACTTGTGACTGATTGTAGTTCGAATAATGATCAATAACATAGCGCATTTTGTTATATACTTTGTTTGCATATTAAATTGAAATTGTAAGTTTTCACGCTATATACTTTGTTATATACTTTGTTTTTATGCATGTTATATATTGACTGTAAGTTTGCATATATATTTCACTTTACATTATAACTGTATCAATATGCAGCGTAATGTAATAATTTGTCGGTTCTAACTATCCTGATATTTAACATAGTATATGCATATGTATTTTTATTTACTTAAAATGTATATATACATATATTTATATCAATACAATTTCCAGATTGTATATGTTTCAAATTAAATTTTATAAAACGTAATTGTTTAATAATATGAGTAATACATTTGTATGAATATATGTATTTTCAATTAAATTAACGTATATCAAAAAATGTTAGTTGATATGTATGTATGTATGTATGTATGTATGTATATATGTAGGAATGTCAGTTAATATGTATATATGTATATAAATATATTTATATAACTGTATACATTTTAATTTGTTTATGTTTAACTTTTATTTGAATAGCTCTAAATGTATAAATAAAATATCAGTAATGCAGTTGTTAATCATATATGCGGTTTAATGTAATATGCAGTTATTAATAACGCTCATTTAATCTATCATATGTATATATGTATATTTATGTATGTATACCTTATTCTACAAGATAGTATATTTGTCAAATAAATGTTAGTCACAACTTAAGAGATTGAATTTGTGCATTTAAAAACATCATATTAACCTATAGATAACAATTGAAAAGATTGGTAATATACCATCATGACTTATTTTATTAACCTATAGCTATACAAAATTTTATATATAAAAAAAAATTCGTCATAAATGTATAATTATAAACAAACACTAATTAGTCTATAGAGATTTCAATTGCTAAAACGGTAAAGACTATTGTAAATACGTATTATATGGCTCATCTATGAGACATATTCAATTACCTTTACATACACACTATTATGTGTACTATTAGTATTCTTTAGACAACACACTTATAACAAAAACTAGTTTAGCTTTGAAAAAAAAACATGTCACTGGACAACTTCCAACAAAATAGAATATCATATTTGATATTAGAATTAAACAAAAAAGAATTGAAAATCAGTTTATATTTTCAGCTAAAACCAATAAAATGGAAAAATATATGTACTGTCTAATGAATAATTATCATGTCACTACTCTCACACTCAAATTGAGCCCTCACTGACTTATCCGGACCCTCATCATCACTAACTGCGCCAATCTCATTCTTCTGAGTCCCATGCTTCCATAGAAGAGCAGCATAACGGGTATGAAAAGCTTCTGCATCAAAATATTCAGATGGTATATCTTTTTCATGGCTAAGATACCCCACATATGCAATAATAAAGACTCCACATAATACGCAACATGTGGGGGACTTCTTAGGAAGATCTATGATGACAAAACTACTATCTTTTTGAACAAAAAAAACACTAATGATAACCAAAAAAAATACGAATGATCAAGGAAAAAATTATAAAATGTATATAAACTAGTTTTCAACTCAAGGGACATAGCGCACCTAAACAATTGGGACTGAACCTATGATTCCGGCATAGTGACATATTGACCAAAGCATGTTCCCATAAATCTTCTAAGCTGAACACCGAATAGCTTTTGTTTTAAAGTATCAAATATCTTCATCTCCACATAACACGAAATATGCGAGGACTTCTTAGGAAGATCTGTGATGACAAAACTACTATCTTGTTTAACCAAAAAAATATAAATGATCAATCACAAAAATACAAATGATCACAGAAAAATTATCAAATATATATAAAGCCTCATCCATAAACTAATTGTATACAACTACATATATATATATATATATATGTTTACATACATAGTTATATTTACATAGGTATAACTGTATGATATTGATATATGTACATATCTTTACACCGAATACAATCGCACAAATACTAAACTTTAATATTATGAGATTCTACACAACTAAACTACAAAAAAGTTTAATTGATAAATATACAAAAATACCTTATGTTGAATCTTAACATCGTTACTCTCCGCTTTGGATTGATAAAGTTTGGAACATTTTGCTCTTTTATTATTGCTAGAATTTGTCTTTTTTTTTATCCATTTGTACTGATCATTAATATATTTGAAGCGTTGATTAAATCGTCTTTTGATTGACAATCTATCATGCTATTTCAAATTTTACCATGGTCATTGCCACTTTTTCTTTGAGTCTCTGCTCTCAACTTGTCTTCTTTCAATTCCACTATAAAATCTGGATTGTCACTGTCTAATTGAGAAACTCTAAAATCAAACGATAGAGTACCACAATTAGTCTTATCTACATGTTCAATACCTCTTATTACTCCCCTAAAAGGGTTTTTTTCATCCATTTGAAAAACTAAAAATTGGTTACTTGCACACCTAATTAACACTGTATATATATAAAAAATTAAATAAAATTTGTGGGTAATATAGAGAATAACTTTAAAAAACAAAGAAGAACAAACACACACACACACACACACACACACACACACACACACACATATATATATATATATATATATCCATAAAGATATAAAATTTACCGCAAAAATCTTCAAATAAAATCTATGTGAGTTTGTAGGGATTAAAAAAGCTTCAACGTAATCTTCAATGGGTAAAAATCAGCTAATCTGTAGGTGAAGAATACAATATTTAAGAAATTTTGGGAGAAGAAATAGGAAGAAATATATTCTATGATATTTCAATTGAAAGAAGTTTGAGATTAGCACAGTCTCTTTAGTATAGAAATCTATTGCCGCCTAAAAGTCCAATTAGAGCAAAGAAGTAACTTATTGCCGCATATTACTTCAATCAGGTAAGAATCAGAATAAAATATTAATTATAGAAAAGAAAAAATAATTTACCTTTGTTATATACATTAGAAATTATATTTGTATAAATGGGCCACATAAAACTAAATTTTAACTAACAATTATCTGTGAATTATAATTATTTAAAACATTACCCATATTATGTAATTATAAAAGATTTTTACGTATAAATTATAATTTTTCCCTTTTTAATTAAATAAATACTTGAGGGCGTCTTTAACTCATTTTTCTCTAGTTAGTCATTAAGTCCTAGTGACCCAATAGAATTTGGATCCGAACCGACCCGACCCGTTTCTCCGTCAAATTCTTGGATCTCTTTGCACCGGACAGCAACAAGAAGAAGAATCAGCAAAGAAGAGCAGCAGCTGCAGAAAATGGGAATTGTGAATGTGTTATTTTTCTTGTTTCTATTGCATTACAGTTCAGCTGAAAGGCAAGTAATAGAATTGAAAGGAGGACCAGATGATGTGGCATGGATAGTTCAATTATCTGATCTACATTTCAGTGTTCATCATCCTCAACGTGCTATTCACTTCAACGATATTGTGGGTCCTACTCTTAGCACGATCAATCCTTCTTTGGTCTTCATTACTGGTGATCTTACTGGTAATAATATCTACTTCTTTTTTTTTTTTTTTTTTTTGGTCTTACTTTGTGTTGGATTTGATGTTGGGTTTTATGGGGTTGTGCTGAAGCAACATTTTGATGACGGAAATGAGAAAATTAAGGAAAAGGGTAACCAAAAAAAATGATCTTTTTTGTTTTCTTGGATTGAAAAATGTGATTGGTGGGTTTTATGGATTTGTTGAAACAACTTTGAAATGGGAAAATTAAGGAAAAGGGTAACCAAAAATGTCTTCTTTTTTTGTTCCTTGGAAATCTTGGGTTGGAAAAATGTGATTTCTTCCTATCTGTATTAGTCTTGGACCCTTGATGGATAGAGTTACGTGGTACCTTTGTTACTTGTTGCCGGTGCTAGTGGGAGGTGGCAGGTAGGTAGGTATCTGTGGAATTAGTCGAGCTGTACTCAAGCTGGCACGGATACTGCGGTTATCAAAAAGAAATGTGATTGATGGATTTTATGGGTTTTTGTTGAAACAACTTTTTTTTGATGATGGAAAATGGTTATGGAGGGATTTTAGTGGAAAATTAAGGTATGGGGAGGCAAAAATGTGTTTTTTTTTTGTTTCTTGGAAATGTCGGGTTAGAAATGTGATTTCTTCTCAGCTCTCTTAGTTTTGTTGGATAGAATTACCTAGTACCTGGTGCCGGTGCTAGTGGGAGGTGGAAGGTATTCGTGGAATTAGTCGAGCTGCACTCAAGCTGGCACTGATACCACGAATATCAAAAAGAAATGTGATTGATGGATTTTACTTGTGTTGAAACAACTTTTTTTTGATGATGGGAAATGGTTATGGAGGGATTTTAGTGGAAAATTAAGTAAAGGGGAAGCAAAAATGTTTTCTTTTTTGTTTCTTGGAAATTTTGGGTTAGAAAATGTAATTTCCTCCCAACTCTCTTATTAGTCTTGTTGGATAGAGTTATCTGGCACCTGTTGCCGATGGGAGGTGGCAGATATCCCGTGGAATTAGTTGAGGTGCACGTAAACTGCTCAAGATACAACGGTTATCAAAAAGAAATGTGATTGGTGGGTTTTATGGGTTTTTAGCTCCCGTTTGGCGATAGATTTGAAGTTGGATATATGGGGTTCTTTTAAAACAATTTTTTGATGATGGAAAATGGTTATGGAGATAATATCTTAGAAAATCGAGGAAAAAGGTAACCAAAAATATGTTCTTTTTTAGTTTCTCGTTAATGTTGGGTTGGAAAATGTAATTGGTGATCTTACTGGTAATAATCTACCAGCTGAATTGCATTATAGTTCAGCTGAAGTTTTGAATAAAGAAAAAAGAGAAGTAATAGAATTAAAAGAAGGACCAGAAGATGTAGAATGGGTAGTTCAGTTATCTGATCTTCATTTCAGTGTTCATCATCCTCAACGTGCCCTTAACTTCTCCAATATTTTGGGTCCTATTCTTAACATCGTCAATCCTTCTGTGGTCTTCCTCAGTGGTGATCTTACTGGTAGTAAATCTACTTTTTTCTCCCCAAATTTTTACTATATTACTTCCTTTTTGTTTTGAAATTACAGCCTCAGAAATGCAAGATAAGACTGCGTACAATACACCCTTGTGGTGGGGCCATTCCCCGGACCCTGCGCATCGCGGGAGCTTTAGTGCACTGGGCTTCCCTTTTTTTATGTTATGTTGGATTTGATGTTGGGGTTTATGTGTTTGTGTTACAATAACTTTTTGATGTTGGAAATGAGAAAATTAAGGAAAAGGGTAACCAAAAATGTGTTCTTTTTTTCCCGCACTCAAGGGTGTGGCCTAGTGGTCAATAAAGTGGATTGAGAAACCTGAGTTCTCAGGTTTAATTCCCCGCAGCGACAAAAGCATTAGGTGATTTCTTTCCATCAGTCCTAGTCTTGATGGACAAAGCTACCTCGTAAATGTTGCGGGCTATGTTGCTCGGATTCTTTAAAAATGTCAACAACGTGTCGGGTTCTCCAAAAGTAGTGTATTCTTGGAGAATCTGACACGGGTGCGACATCAAAAGTGAAGAGTCCGCCCAACTTAGATTGTTGGCTGGAGGTGGCATGTACCCCATGGATTGCGTGATTGCTGGCCCGGACACTACAATTATCGAAAAAGATACGTTCTTTTTTGTTTCTTGGAAATGTTGGGTTGGAAAATGTGATTTGTAGGTTTTATGGGTTTTTAATAAACCAAACTTTATTGATGCTGGAAATAGTTATGGAGGCATTTTAGTGGAAAATTTAGGAAAAGGGGGACCAAAAAATATCAAGTTTTGTGAGTGCAAGTTTCGAAAATCCAATGAAAATATTTAAAGATCAGATTTTGAAAAATTTCAAGACCAAACAAATATTTGAAGATAAATTTTCAATATCTACTCCCAGAACCTATGGTCAAAGGCTAGCTTATAAAGCAACTTTGTTGATGTTGGAGAATGGCTATGGAGGTATTTTAGTGGAAAATTAAGGAAAAGAGGACAAAATAATATGTCCTTTTTGTTTATTCAAAACTATTGCGTTGGGAAATGACGTTGGTGGGGTTTGATTGGTGTGGAACTTCCACTGTTGAAGGGGGAGGTAAGGGGGTTGGAGCAGATGCTAAAATGTTATTCAATTTCCAGTTGAAAAAGATGAATCTTTATCAATGTGAAGTAAAGAAGAAAGAACATTGATTGAAATATAGAAAAAAAATAAAGGCTATAGTGAAGGCTATAGTGTCTATATAATGCTCAGTTTTACAAGGCAGTAATGTTTCCAAGATGTTGCTTTTTAAGATGTGATTATACATGTCTATGATGTAGTTGCAAAAGTAGCTTAGTTTTGTTTTTATCTCCTCTGTATCCGGTACTATGTCAGTTATCACACAAGGTAATTGTAGAATTTAAGGTGAAGTTGTGCAACCAAAATCTATGTTTTAATTAGTCTGCGTTCAAGATTGATTCATAACTGAGTTTAGTGAGCACTGGTTAGAGTTTCTGAACTTCTGTTTAAGTATATCTCTGATGTTTTAATGTCATGGTTCTTGTTGTTGACCACTAAGGCACCTGTAAATTATCAGATGCTTGTTAGATGTATTGCATTTCCACAAGGTGATTGAATAAAGTATTTGTAAAAGCATAAGATGTTTCCATGCTGTTTTGCTCGTATATGACTGATGATTTCAACTGTCACCAGATGGGAAGAGCAAGGATTTACTAACAATGAAGCAAGATGAAGAGGAGTGGCTGGAATACCAGAAAGTCCTGGACGATGTCATTAAAAGGAGTGGACTGAAGAAAAACGTGTTTTATGATCTCCGAGGAAATCATGATACATTTGGTGTACCGGCCATTGGAGGTTCATTTGATTTTTACTCAAAGTATAGCATTAATGGGAAGCTAAAAAGAAGTGGTCTGGTCAATAGTGTCACCATTCAGGTCTGTTATAGATCTCACCTGTTAGCTTCTTTTGTTCTATACACACTCTTTTTTCTTTATCTTTCAAGCTGCCAATAAAGTCCCGTTTCAAGTGAAACTCATACGAAACCAAATGTGTTAAAAGAGGCCTGGGAATTTTCTTAGACGGGGAGCAAGTTAGTGTAAAATTGTGACATGGACAATGAGGAAGAGGTAAAATCCATGTATGGATTTATCACAAATTATATAAAGGAAATCTTAACAATCAAAGAAATACTTATGAGTTCTATTTTAAGAGTGCGAGCCAATTTCTATTCTAATCTCTTTGATTCCGCCTGTTGGAATTTTTTTCCTTTTCTTGTCGTAACCATTATTAATGTAATTTTTCCAAAACAAAAAAACCACTATCGATGTAATTATTGGCAAAGTTATCACCATGATCATTTAGACACCATAGCCTTCAGAATAGAATTGTTTGGTTTTAAAAGCCTTCTTATAGCATATAGTCATGTATGTTTATTTTCCCTTGAGCACTAATATTGAATTTTGAGTTTTTGGATTGATGCGAGCGTGTGTTTATGTAATTCTTTTTGTTATCAACATTTTATCATTCTTTAAAGTATGTGCTTTATGATCCAGACTGGTGAACGCAGTATTCAGTTCGTTGGATTTGACAGCGTTACATCTTTAGGTCTGAGGGGCCCAACCAATCTATTTGGTCATCCCACTGATCAACTATTAGATGAAATAAGCTCTGAGCTCTCAGTACTAGATTCTCAACCCGCCAAACCGGTTATCAAGATTGCTTATGGGCATTTCCCGCTTTCATTTTCTGCAGCATCACATTCTGGAAGAACCCTTAAAGATACATTTCTGACGCATAACTTGTCAGCTTACTTATGTGGGCATCTGCATACAAGGTTTGGTAAGAATTTAAAGAGGCATCATGAGTCAAATCAACATCCCTTGTACTCTAAACATCTTGTCCAGTTGAATGGACATGGATCACTTCCGAATTATTCGAAAACTTGTTCGGATGGGGCTACTGAATTTAAAGAATTCTGGGAGTGGGAAATGGGTGACTGGAGGAAAAGTAGAGCAATGCGCATATTGGCCATTGATAGAGGATGGATGTCTTTTGTTGATGTTGACTTCAAGTTGGGAGCTAAGAATGTTATTATATTGCCAACGTTTCCTCTGGACTCTCGCTATACTTTGGAGAGATCGTTTCACAAGTGCAAGATGGATTCCTTGTACCTAGACAGCATTAGAGCTCTTGTATTTTCTTCTTCTCCAGTTGTATCGGTTGTGGCTAGGATATATGATTCAAGTTCGGGAAATCTCGTTATGGTGTTGGACACTCCTATGCAAAGAAGTGAGGATGCTTCATCTAGGGGGAACCTTTATACATGTCTTTGGAACGTTAAAGCCTTCGAAGATCCATCTCCTGAGAGATTTCTGTTGCAAATAGAAGCAGTTGATATTGGAGGCAGGTCAACTTTGACTGAACTAAGACCATTTTCTGTTGGCGGTATTCGTGCTAGGCTTTCATGGAATTGGAAAGAGTTTATAGTGATGGGATGTCAGTGGGAGGCTTTATATTACCCAATATTGTGGTCTTTCTATTTGTTAACTCTTCCCATCCTCGTCTTTCCAAAAGCTATCTTCGTGTACTTCAGGAAGCAGTATACTTACAAGAATTTAGTTGGAAATAAAGGATTGCTAACTTGTGTGGCGTGGATCCTATCGGAGCTATACAATCTTCCACTTGTTTGGTTCTCGATAATTGCTTACTTGTTTTACCTCATATTATGTCCTTGGCTTTCTGCCCAAGTTTTCACCGAAGGAGGGGAAAGGGGATACATGACGTACAGGGGTTGGGTGCTGGGATTCAGTGAGAAGGAAAAGCTAGTCTTTCATGGATTTCCAGATATAATGGCGGTAGTTCTTCCCCATCTTTACTTTGTAGTGTTGCCTACAATAATTGTAATTGGGGCACTCGTGGCTGAGAAGGCGATATTCCAAGATCATCTCCGAGCTCTTTCTGCAAAAAAAGAAGATGATTATTTGGTGAAGTATAATGTATCCGCACCTACTAGTGGAAGAAATAAGACGCTGACACTCCTCCATAGGCGATGGATTAGGAAAATGCTCCTGTTAATATCTTTGGCGATTTGTTGGAAGCATTTCTTGGTAAGTTTTCAACCGATTTGTTTGATGTCTATCTTTGTTCTTAATTTAAAGTGTTTTTTTTCTTAAACAAAATGCTCCTTTTCCTTCTTTAAATACTGGAAGATCATCGCCTTTCTGAACTCCCGTAGGCCATGCCGCCATAGCTCTTCCATCGCTCTTTACTTTTCACCAACTGGTTGTTGACATGTTTCATTGTGGATTGCTTCTCCATCTTTTGGAACTCATTTGAAATCACCTACATCCTCCGTATCAATAAGCCAGATTTTTTTCCAAATAATGGAAAGTAACTTCCACATAGAATTCAATACCGCACCAAGAGTGTGGCCTAGTAGTCAATGATGCGGGTTGAATACCACGAGGTCATAGGTTCAAATCCCAACAGAGACAAACACTAGGTGATTTCTTCCCATCTGTTCTAAACTTGGTGGACAGAGGTACCTGGTATTTATTGCTGGTGGTAGGTGGAAGGTATCCCGTGGAATCAGTTGAGGTGTGCACAAGCTGGCCCGGACACTACGGTTATTTAAAAAAAAAGAAGAGGAACTCTCAATATCCTTCATACTCTGTATGGTCACTTTTATGTTTCAAACATACAAGAGAAGAAACGTTTAAAAACATCCGTTCTCAGGATCTAACGGAGGTTTACATTCTGCCAACGTCTTTTCCATTCATAAACTATTCAACCACTATAGCATTTCGCCCATATCAGATATCCTTCTTATTCATAAACTTCCTGACTGTTCCAAGTAAGTTGCAATACGAACAAACTATCTGTTGTTTCCGGAGAACATTCAGAAGAATACGTTTAGAGCATTGCAAGATGATAATGTATTTCAAGATGTTTCAACTCTAAGGTTTCCTTGATCAGCATATTCAAAGAAATAGTCTTTTTGTTGTACGCTTTTGACCGATCTCCTTCTTGCTAATTTTGTTTCCGTTATGATGCAGAACTGCAAAGCTCTTATCAAAGCCTATGCAATGAATCCGTTTATCCATTTCCCAATCTATAGCATGTCGATACCTCTCCTGTTAGCTTATACCATCTACAAAACCAGCAGAGCTGAGTAGAATTTTCGAAGGTGAACTTCTGTAAGTTCAATACATCAGACTGAAATGTACACCGGCCTATTAGTAAGAAGGCCTCAACGCTGCTTCTTCACCGCAGATGTACATCACATTTAGCATCTCATGAGGGGCAACACGAAGGCTTCAAAGGTTGCGGTTAGCCCAAAGGATTGATTGGCTCCAGACGAATTTCTTGAAATTCCAGTTGTTAGACTAGTAGAAGCATTGAATATTCATTGTTTTAGACATTGAAATACTGGTACAAGACATCGATCTTTACGTAGTTTTACAAGCATTTGAAAAATGCAGCAATGTAGAACTTCAGATTCATGTAAATGTATTACTATAAGTTGACAAAGCAGTGAAAGAGAATGGTTAGTCTAAGCTTCTGTTTATAATCACTTCACACATGCAAGATTTGAATTGTATATAAGTGGAAAACAAAAGTTAAAAAGTCTAAGAATTTATTTCTCTTTGAGATTTACTAAAAGGGAAAGGGGAAAATATACAACTCTGCGATTTAGAGTGGATATATTCATCGTTAAAAAAATAGTGCATGTATATATATTCTTTTGTCTAACAAATGGTACATACACTTTCTAATAAAATGAAATACATCATATTAAAGTTGGCACATTGGAGAGCTCTTTGTCACATATTTTATTTATATGTTTCTTAAGAAAAATATTAATCAGAGGATAATTTGACTTACTCCCTTCATTCCTTTATAAGTGTTCTTCTGGATTATGATTTTGTTCCTCAATAATATGTGTATGTTTAGAACTTTAAGAATATTTTAATTATAATATTCCTAATATGTCTTTGAGTTTAAATATACTTTCTCCGTTTTAAAATAGTTGACCTTTATTAACTTGACACTCCCCTTAACATATTTATTAGGAGGTTATTTTATCAAATTAGCCTTATTAATTACGCTTCAAAAATATAAATTTGAGTACATACAATTTGTTTAGTAATTTAATGATAAAAGTATCATTGGAAGAACATGTTAAAATCCTCTTGATTTCATCAAAGGGACACCGAAATTGCAATAAATATTTTTAAAAAGAGGGCCAACCAAAACAAAATGGAGGGAGCAGTAATTAATGTCAAATTTAAAAGAGATAAATTTAATTAGGGGTAAGTTGGTATTATCTCTAATTTTTTAAAGTGAGTAGTTTATTAAAGTGTGTGTCAATGCTAAAAAAAAGTACTTATTTAGGAATGGAGGAAATGTTTATTACTCCTTCCGTCAAACAATACTTGTCCACTATTGTCAGACAGGTTAAGGAATAATAAATAATAGGTGTAAGTCTACTATATCGCCCTTTAAGTTTAAATATAATAAACGTAATGTCTTCAGAAATAGGTAAGTCTTTGGTATATGTCATAATTAGTTGAGAATTCTGGGTATGTCTTCTTAAGAACAGTGCAAGAAAGTTGTTGAGAGAGGTTTAGAGAATATGAGAAGTATGCTATTATGGGTGTTTGTTTAGACGTTCATATGTGGTTATAACAACAAGCTTGGATGTCATGTTGGTGTATGAGTGGATAAACGCATTGCGCGTTAGTTTCTGGCCTTCCTGACCTCGGAATGTAAATCTTTAAGTTAATTCATGATCGAGGTTGTCGATAGCACATCTCGAATAAGTTTTGAATTTTTCGGGCGAGATTTGAGACCTGTTTGGATGGTCAAAACAGTGAGGCTCCGCGATATGGCCGTGGCGCATCGCATTTCGCGTTGATAGGTAGTAATGCGGCGCGTCACATATCGCATTGATAGAGCAAGGTGAAGTGGTAAGGCATGTTATGCTTAGGGTGTGATCTCTAAAAAGATATAGAAGATTGAATCATATGGTTTAGACTAGTATTATGGTGTGGCGTGTTTTACCGTATGATTTCGAGTTAGGCTTGATCATGGTGAGAGGATTTAGTTCAGTTTAGACATTAGTAGATGGATTTATAAATGCCCATGTGAGAACTATAAGTTGAATCAAATGAGTATGGTATTTATGGGGAATAGTATAACTGAGGGAGTATTTGGAAAGTGTTGCTAAGCTTGAAAGTAAGAAGTTGCATTGCCTAAAGCCTAGAAATTCTATCCTAGCTTATGAATTATATGTTTGTGCTCCATGATATAAAGTTGTATCAGTGTTGTGATTCCTTAGTCAGATGTCTTGTTTAGATTATGCCCAAATTCTTTCTCCCTAATGGTATTAGAATTTCTTAGAAGTATGTTGAAGAAATACTCCGTTTGAGTATGAGCAGTCAGTATGATCCAGTCTATATGGCCTGCAATCCATTTTAGCAATCAAGCAGATAAGCTCCTATAGATTTACAACTTTCCATCTCATATTCGCATTCATGCAATTTACAAATTCAGCTCAGTTCATGCATCATGCATCAGTTTCAGATTCATATATTAAGTCATGATTCAACTCGTAAGTGTTTCGTACCTCATCTCAGTCTTTTCTTAATATTTCACTCAAGTCAGTATCATTCGGGGATGAATGATTTCAAGGGGGAGATAATGTAGCAACTTGTAGTCGTAATACCCTTTCGATGCTTCTAAAATGATCTTTAGGACCCCTGTAGTGATGGTAGATCATGTGTTGATGTTTTGGGGGGTGTTGGGAGTGTTTAAGGACCTCAAAACTAAGTTGGCGTCGCAAACTAGAGCTTAGGCGATGGCTAGGCATCTCCATACCATCACAAATGTTTCTGAAAAATATTTTCCATAGGGTTTGCATCGTAAAGCCTAATGTTTTCCATAGGATTTGCGTCGCAAAGCTTAATGTTTGCCATAGGGTTTGCGCCGCAAAGCCTAATATTTTCCACGGAGTTTGCACTGCAAAGCCTATGGCCAAGTGGTGTATAAACTCCATTTTTGAGTTATTTTGAGGGCAACCAAGTCATTTGACACTACATAATCGTCCCTAAACATGACTACACGAGATTAATAGTCCCTAAACACGTTTTAACCCTATCAAAATCATTAGTTCATCATTTAATATACAAGAGGAGAAAAACAACTTAGAGTTTGGGCAATCAAGCTTAAAGGTTCAATTTTTTCACAATTTCTTCGTCATTAAGGTATGTGGGGTTATGAACAAGGATACCACTTTCATCCTTGTGCTCAAAACTTATTTTTTTCTTAAGATTTCATGATTTGCAAATTAGGTTCCATACCTAAACTACTTCATTTTGAGTTTATGAATTTACAAGTGATTTACGTATTGAAGTGCACGTTTATCTCATCTATTTATGCTTTGACTTGAAGGTTTATATCAAGAATCACACCTCTTTATTGTGAATTGATATTGTTGAATGTTTTCAAGACGATTGTTGAGAATGAAGCTTTATTGTGAAATTCTGAAAATTTAAGTACATATGCATTAAACCCAAGTATGAGTTTTGAGATTTCAAGAAGACTATGATCTTAAGCCTTTTTTATAAGTTGTTTACCAGGATTTAAGAAAGAAATTGATCTTTTGATCCTAAGCTAAGATAAAGAATCCACATTGTTCATATAGTTTATGATTTAAAGAAAGAGAAGCACAATTGATTTTCCTTACAAATCCTTGTGCTATTTTAATGTGGATTTCCTAAAAGTCTGAGCATATAAGTATGAGAGTAGTATTTAGCACCGAGTTGGGTATGATTCTAAGGTCTCATGCTCCAGAACTGCGAGCCACTGTAGGTTTAAGTGCCCATAGGGGGCTAAGTAAGTGATCACTTAAGATAAGGTTCTATTCCGATGGTAAGGATAGAACAACTCTCCCCAACGTAGGTAAGACATTGGACTCCGTGACAACTCACATGGTTTATGTCGGTTAGAAAAAACTCCCAATAGAAAGTGTAAAAGTACAACTTTTACAACTAAGTGTTATCACTCACAAAGATTATCTATGCTTTACATACTCATGCTTTGTTATTTTGCAGTACAAGTTTTATTCGAGCCAAGATGAGTCATTTACACTTAGCATGCATCCTTTTACAAATTTATATAAACATTGAGATATTATTTTACTTATGCATTCACCCCCACATGCTCAGTACATTCTCAAAGTACTGATCCACATATACATACGTCTATGTGCTACATTGTTTAATAATGTAGGTACAAGTTGTAGCGTGCACATCATAACCAAACAGTTGCAACTTTCAGTCAGCAGGTGATGAGCCCTTTTGATTCAAGGGTTCGAGTCAGTCATAGTTCGAGTAGCATTTTATTTTCTTTATTCAGTCGTATTGATTCGGTATAGCTGAGGATCATGTTCCGGTTACCTATAGTCAATACTACTAGAGGCTTCATAGACAGTCAGTAGAGTTAATGTATTTATTTCCAGCTTTGTTTTGTATAAGCAGAGTTGTAGTCCTTTTTATATAGTTTTGTATTGATCATATTCAGAAAAGATTTATCTTCCGCATTATTTTTTCAGACTTATGTATTTTATTCAGTTGCTCATGAGTTATGCCAGTACAAGTGTTAGCTCGAAATTACTTGTGATCCTAAGCACCGTGTGATGACTTGGGGATAGCCTCGGGTCGTTACATTTATGAATAAAAACATAATCATGTAATTATTAAAAAAAAGCTATATTTTATTTTTTTAATATATTATTTATAATTTAAAGATTTAAGATTGTTAATATTGATTTTTTCTTATTGCCCCCCCCCATCCTCCTCCCCCTCTTTTATGTTTAAAATTTATAAATAGTAATATATGTATTATCTAATTATTTCATTATGTTCTCAACAATAGTTGAAATTCCTCTCCATCATTAGTGTACATTTTTTTCTACTCTATTTTAATTATTTTACTTTCCTTTAATTTGATTTTGCATTAAATTATTTTTTTGTATTACACGCTTAAAAAATTTGAGTTTTTTGCTCTCTTATCTCAAAAAATATAGATATTAGAATAGATAAGTTATATATTCTAACAAAATAAATAAAGTATAAATTAGAAGAAGAGTTCTAAATGAACTCTACTATTTCATAATAAATGAAGTCTATTGTAATTAAAAATTTGAATTGAGAAATTAAAAGTATTTGAATTTTAAAATATATTATTCTTTTAAAAAGGAAAATAATATTAACTTAAAAATAGGAAACTACTGCAGAAAAGTTCTCAATAACTCTATTATTTCATAAACTTATCTCTTTCATTTGAACACATTTAATTTACATATTAAATGAAGATAAAGATATGATAATAATAATAGTAATAGTAATAATAATAATTAAAATGTAATAATTACAATAATAATAATAATAATAATAATAATAATAATAATAATAATAGTAATATTATAGTGGTGGGGAGTAACATGTAAAAAAACAGGCAGTCCGGTGCACTAAAGCTATCGCTATGCGCGGTGTCCGGGGAAGGGCCCCACCACAAGGGTATATTGTACGCAGCCTTACCGCTATGCGCAGTGTCTGGGGAAGGCCCCCACCATAAGGGTATATTGTACGCTGCCTTATCTTGCATTTCTGTCAGAGGCTGTTTTCAAGGCTTGAACCCATGACCTCCTGGTCACATGAAAACAACTTTATCAGTTTCTCCAAGGTTCCCCTTCAGGAGTAACATGTTGTAGTAGCTAATCATAATTTTAAAAAAATTGTAGTACATAGTGGCAATATTAATAATAGTTGTTATAGTAGTATTTGCAGTACTAAAAATAATAATAATAATAATAATAATGCTAATAATAATAATTTATATAAATTATTAATTTTAAAAGAGAATGGTGTAGATTAATTTTAATTTAATCATTTTTTGTTAAAAAAGACTTTTTAACAACAACCAAAAGAAGATAAAACGGATAAGGAAAAAATGAAAACATGGATAAAAAAAAAGAATATGACAACCGCTATGAAAATATTATGAATTGCTTACAAACAACTCAGTATTCACATTATGAAATATAATATCAAAATAATAGGAATAAGAGATAGAAGAGAGGAGATTTCTTTATTTCTCTTGAGGAGTGAGAGATCATCTTGAGTGTTGAGTTATAATGAAAAGAACTAAATATATCTTGATAAATATTCACTATATTTTGATCGACATTTATTATAATGTAAATACATTTATAACAGATAGATAATGTGTCTCATTAAAACCTTACTAGAAAAAAATCAATAAAAAAAACCTAGTGAAGGAAAAAAGTACACATCTCTAATACTTCGCATTTTGGCTGACTAATTAAAGATCTTATAAGAAAAATCCAGTGAATTTTTTTTTTGAAATTAAAAAAGAGTACAACGCGTATAACATGCCCCTTATGAGAACATCAATTCATAATCTTGAATCTCCGTGCTTCAATCTTGTGCACCTTCTTCTCGACGTTGTAGTTGGTAGAGACTTAGTGAATAATCATTCATATTATCACTCGAATGAATCTGTTGCATGTTGATATCACCATTCTTTTGGAGCTCATATATGTAGAAATTTTTTTGGCGAAATGTGCTTCATTCTATCTCCTTTAGTTAGGTGATGCATGATTATCGACTTGCTTAATGAATATCTATTGTGTCAACATGATTAGACTATTATGTAAAATGACATGTCTGACAATAACCCTTTATGATAGTAGATAATATTCTATATTCAAAAACTTGACAATATTCGTAAGATAAACACATTCATATTGAAACGACCCGAGGCTACTCCTAGTCGCGACAACGGTGCTTATGGTCACAAGTGACCACAAGCTAACCCATAAGCTGATACCTGCTGTGAGCACTGAGTAAACTGATAAATAAAGAAATATGCGTAAATAACTAATAACACCATAAGGTTTTAAATAATGAAAATATAATTGAGTTCGCAAGATTGAAACATCTACGAAAAGTATTGAAATCCAACTGACAAGTTTGAAAAACTAACTGACTGTCTAAATGTCTGAAAAACCTCTAACTTACTGACTGTGGAATTGATGAGACAAACCCCCAACTAACTCTAACTGACTGTAATAAAGAGATACGACATAACATAATAAAAGATAAACTCGTCCTTGAAGGATGAAGACTCACCACTGTTGCTGCTGCTGTAACATTGGACGTATCTAAGCGTGACAGAAAATTTAGTATCCAAACCTATGATATAAGACAACATAACATGAAGAAAAGTATGCGGTCAGTACTTTGAATACATGGGTATATGAGTGAGGTTAGGTTGAAATGCATAGGTTCATGTGCATGAAATAATGACTGACTGAATAACATGAGATAACTGATGCACAAATACGTGAAAGCTGTAAAATCTGAGAATGCATGACTAAGCATATAACACGATACTGAAATAGTCTGTAAACAAAAAATACTAAAATCTTGTAACTGAATAACTGATGAACTGTATGCTATGGTTAAACAAAACTGAACTGAATTCTGTACTGAATACTGAATTGAGACTGTGGGAGGTATCATCTAACTGATATGCCCAAATTTAAGCTAAATGGGGTCCAACCCGTAACCCCAGTTTGAAGGGTGTAAGTACTATGTAACGGGTACTAACTCTGGCTGTGGATCCACTAAACTAATGTCTTGAGGGACTAATGAGTCACCCTCATATGTAAGGTGCTCTAATGAGATATGTGTTTCCCTCAACTGGTAAGTAAGCACTTTATGAACCCTCAACTGGCAGGTTGATATCTCTAACCTATATTGGCTAGTAGTTCTGGAACTAAGGTAATGCCACTAAATGTCACACCCTCTACTGGAAGGTGATCCCCCATCCCTGGGTTCACTCGGTTCTAAATCCTACTCCCAACTGAACTGACCTAATTACTGGACTGAACTAAGCTTAATTGAGCAAACAACTGATCACAAATAACTAACTGAATGGTAATGCTTATGGTATATCTGAATTTATTTTGAAGATACTGAAATTATGTAAACAGATAGGTATCGGGTGTTCATAACCCACCAACACTGAATAAAAATAACTAGGAGGACATATGAAGCCTTAAAAACCATAATAAATGATCATTTCTCAAAATCTAACATTTAGACATTTCATCAAACACATGGGAGTCATGAATTTAAGCATGGGAATAGGTAAAGCATATGATTGAAAACATAGTTACAATACTAAAACCATGAGTTAGGGATTTAACATGAAAATCTCATTATTCAAACGTGTAAAGTCTCATTCCATCAAAAACACTTGCAAACACAATGTATAATCGAAATTCATAAGAGGTTCATGGAGATAATTAATCATAAACATGTAAAATTCATGATTTAAAATATAAAAATAGATTTTTGGACTCCATAGGTGAAAAGGGACCATGGATGAACATCACACATACCTTAAATCCTTAAGCTTGAAAGAGAAGCACAATCTTGATGCTTTTCTTGAAAGTTATTGGAATTGAGAACTTGATTTCTTGGTTTTCTTTAAGAGGAGGAATGAGATTAATGAACTTGGGAGAATAATTAGAGTTTGTTTTGAGAGGGAAATTAGGGAAAAGTGGGCATATAATGCCCCAATTGAAGCTTTAATTAATGTTTTTACGAATTGAGTTGAGGAAAAAAAGACTCAATTGCCCCTAAGAGAATTAAATTCACAAATGGAACGCAGTTTAAAGGGGTACCGCGATGCGATGAAGCCTTCACCGCGATATACCATTATCGCGGTGAGCTGTTAGAATCGAAATCCAAACACGACCTAATCTTCGTCAAAAAAATCTGAAACTTCCTCGAGACATGCTCCTTATACCCCTGAACATGAATTACTCAAAAACCAACATCTCAGGGTTGGGAAGGCTCGTTTAAAAAATGCTCAAAGTTAAGAGGCCAAAAATATGGCTAAGTCCCTAACACTTAGTGAAATTTTTAGTTTTTAAGCCTCTTATACATGCCTCTAGGAGCAGAACTAAGCTAAGAAATCTATGGGGTATTACTATATCTCCCCCTGGAAATATTCATCCTCAAATGAGACTGATTAAGCTTAGAATAGTGGGGAAACTGAAATCACATACTGAACATGCATAACTGAAAACATAATTACATGACTGAACTGAATTCGTTGTGCGTGCAATGACATGAGAATGATTATATAGTTGGAATTGAGAATCGAAAAGAGACAATTTATGAAAAACTGTTACCTTAAGCTGAGTCTGAGTTTACGGAGAAAAGATGAGGGTACTTGGTACGCATATCTGCTTCTGCTTTCCAAGTGGCTCCCTCAACAGACTGATTCCGCCAAAGAACTTTGACCAAGGGAACTTCTTTGTTCCTTACTCTACAAATCTGATGATCAAAGATCTCGACTGGAATTTCTTCGTAAGAAAGGCTATTCTGAACATCTGTGCTTTCTAATGGAACCACAACAGTTGGGTCACCAATACACTTCTTTAATATGAAAACATGGAATACTGAATGCACTGATGCCACCAAATCTGAAGGCAACTCAAGCTCAAAAACTACTTTTCTGAAACGGTTCAAGATTCTTTAAGGGACAACATATCGTGGATTGAGTTTTCCCTTCTTGCCAAATCTTTTCACCCCCTTCATGGCTGAGATTTTCAAATAGACTGAATCCCCAACTTCAAACTCAAGATCTCTTCTTATCACACCTGTATAGGATTTCTGACGACTTTGGGTTGTCTTAAGCCTCTCTCTGATCAACTGAACCTTATCCATTGAATTAAATACCAAATATGATCCTGTCAAAGAAGTCTCACCTACCTCAACAACCAATAAGATATCTACATATCCTCCCATAGAGAGCCTCAAATGGAGTCATCTGCATACTGAAGTGATATCTGTTATTGTAGGCGAACTCGATCAATGGTAAGTGATCATCCCAATTACCCTTGAAATCAAGAACACATGCCCTCAATATATTTTCTAGGGTATGAATGGTCCTCTCTGCCTGACCATCTATTTGAGGATGAAAAACTGTACTGAGATGAACTTGGGTACCAAGACCCTGTTGAAAAACTTTCCAAAAGTGAGAGGTAAACTGAGTATCTCTATTTGAAATAATAGACAATGGGACTCCATGCAACCTAACCAACTCTCTAATATAAAGCTTGGCATAGTCCTCGGCTGAATAAGATGTATGAACTAGCAAGAAATGGGCTGATTTGGTCATTTTATCTACAATTACCCATATCGAATCATGCTGAAGATGCGAACGAGGCAAGCCCGTCATAAAATCCATGTTCACCTCTTCCCACTTCCAAGTAGGAATGCTAAACTCTTGAATTGCACAACTAGGCTTATGGTGTTCAACTTTAACCTGCTGACAATTAGAACACTTCGCTACAAACTCTGCAATATCCCCTCTTGATACCACTCTACCAATAGATTTTTCGCAAATCATGGTACATCTTAGTGGCTCCTGGGTGAATAGAATATCATGCAACATGCGCTTCTGCAAGTCTTCACTTTCTTAAACCATCCACACATGGCACACTCAGTCTACCCTGACATCGCAACATACCATCTCCCCCTTAGAAGAAAACCTCTACTTTTTGATATCTTCTTGATTTCTTCAACTTAACTAAACTGGGATCCCTATATTGTTTCTCATTTACTTCGGCAACCAAAGAAGATTCTGAACTATTCTGAATCCATACACTACCCTCAGCTGAATCAACCAACCGAACACCTAGCCTAGAAAGCTGATGAACCTTTTGAGCTAACCTTTTCTTATCATTCTAAACATGAGCAACACTACCCATAGACAATCTACTAAGGTCGCCTGCCAGTACATTGGCCTTGCCCGGATAATACAACACACTCATGTCATAATCTTTCAATAACTCTCTGATGAAGATTTAAATCTTTTTGCGGGAACACATAGTGCAAACTTTTGTGATCCATGAACATATCAACATGAACCCCATACAAATAGTGCCTCCAAATTTTCAAGGCAAAAATAATATTTTCTAAGACAAGATCATGGGTAGGGTAATTCTTTTCATGGGGTTTAAGATGTCTAGAGGCATAGGCTATGACCTTACCTATCTACATCAATACATAACCAAGACCAACTCTGGAAGAATCACAATAAACAACAAACCCATTTGAACCATCTGGCAAAGTCAAAATTGGGGCTGAAGTGAGGCGAGTCTTCAACTCCTGAAAACTCTTTTCACAAGAATCTGACCACTGAAATTTGACTTTCTTCTAAGTCAATCGAGACATGGGGGATGCAATATATGAAAACCTTTCAACAAACTGCCTGTAATAGCCAGCCAAACCCAAGAAACTCCTGATATCTGATGGAGAGATGGGCTAGGGCCAGTTTCTCACGGCTTCGGTCTTTTGAGAGTCAACTATGATTCCATCACCATAAATAATATGACCAAGAAAAGATACTGATCTTAGATAAAACTCACACCTACTGAATTTGGCGAATAACTGATGGACTCTAAGAGTCTGCAATACAATTTTCTGAGATGGTCTGCATGATCATTTTCACTACGGGAATAGACAAGTATATCATCAATGAAGGCTATGGCGAACATTTCCAAGTACTTCTTGAACACTCTGCACATTAAATCCATGAAAGTTACTAGGGCATTCGTTATTCCAAAAAACATAACTAGGAATTCAAAGTGACCATACCAAGTTATGAAAGCTATTTTCAAAATGTCACATTCTCTTATTCCGAGCTGATGATAGCTAGATCTGAGGTATATCTTGGAGAAATAACTGGAACCCTGAAGTTGGTCGAACAAGTCACCAATCCTAGGGAGTGGATACTTATTCTTGATTATGGCTTTGTTCAACTGACGGTAATCGATGCACATTCTAATAGAACAGTCTTTCTTATGCATGAAAAAGACTGGAGCACCCCATGGGGAAACACTAGGCCTGATGAATCCCCTTTTTAAGAGATCTTTCAACTATTCTTTGAATTCCCTAAGCTCAGCTGGAGCCATTCTGTAGGGTAAAATAGATATAGGATGGGTATCTGGAAGGAGATCTATTCCGAAGTCAATTTCCCTTTTAGGAGGGACTATGGAAAGGTCTTCAGGGAACACATCTGGAAATTCCCTTACTACTGAGACTAACTGAAGAGTAGGAGTCTTACAAATAGAGTATTTAACTCGAACAAGATGGTACATGAACCCCTTAGATATCATTTTTCTGGCCTTAAGATATGAAATAATTTGCCCCATAAGCACTGAAGTACTACCCCTCCATTCAATAACTGGTTCATTAGGAAACTGAAACTGAACGATTCTATTTATATAATTAACTGAGGCATAACATGAGTGGAGCCAATCCATACCAAGAATGAAATCAAAATTAGTCATCTCTAACTCCACAAGGTCAATTGAGGTGACTTTCTGGGATATTGTGATCGGCCAATTCCTGTACATCTGCTTGGCTACAATAGAGACACCTACTTGAGTAGACACTCAGAAGCGTTCTGCTAAAGATTCGAAACTGACATAAAAATTAATAGCTATATAGGGGGTTACAAAAGAAAGTGAAGCACCAGGATCTAACAAACCATATACATGAAGATGAAAGACCTGTAACATACCTATAACCACATCAGGAGAGCTTTTCTGATCATGACGAGACTAAAGTGCATACAACCTGTTCTGGCACTGTCCACTGGTGGCACTAGAGGTAGTGCCCTACTGAGTTGGGCGACTTATTGGAGCTGGTGACAGATTGGACTTACCTTATAGGGGCAAATCCTTTCCCCTCTGAGCAACTACTTGACATTCCTGATCCTTGACTTACCACACCCAAAACATACGTCACTGCCAGCTTTACACTCACCTTGATGATTTCTACCATATTTCCCACAGAGCGGATTAGTACGACTAATGTTCACACTATCCTGGGGCTTAGGGCCTGGCTTCCTATCCTGACTATCATTCTTGAAATTTGGTACTAGTGCACTAGCTGAAGCCGGAGTTGGGGCTGAGAAATTTTGATAAAACTGAGAACGGTTACCACCCTCTGACTTCGACTGAGAAAAATTAAAACTACCTGTTCTGGCCCTCTTATTCTTCCTCAATCTTTCTCCTTAAGTTTCTGTTCCTCAATCTATTATGCATGGACCATAAGCCTAGATATGTCCATCTCCTTAATCAACATGGAAGTCCTACACTCCTTGACCACATTATCAGCTACACCAAAAACAAATTTACTCATTCTAGACCTGCTATCAGCTATCATCGAAGGAGCATACATCGCCAACTGAGTAAACTTAAGTGAATACTCTTTCACACTCATATTACCCTACTTCAAATTAATAAACTCTATCACCTTAGCTTTTCTCAACTCCAAAGGGAAGAATCTATCTAAAAAGGTCGTGGAAAACTCCCCCACTCTATAGGCCCCGCCTATGCGCCTATATCCTCTTTCTACTGCTTATACCACGTATGAGATACATCCTACAAATGATATGTAGCCAAATTTGCACTCTCACTCGAAGTAACACCCATGATATCAGTCACCTCCTGAACCATATCAAGAAACTCCTGCAGATCCTCCTCAGATTTGGATCCCAAAAATAAAGGGGGATTCATGCGGGTGAAATCCATAATTCTAGCTGTAGCTATATTTGCCACTGGATTAGCTGGGGCAATAGTCTGATGATTATTTTGATTATCTATTGAGTGAGTTAAGGTAGTGAATACAACACTGAACTCGGCATGAGAGGTGTGCTCATTCAGGGGATCTTCCTAAACAGGCGGAGGTACGAGCAGGTTCCCATTCCTTCTTCTGTTATTATTTCTGGGAGGAATTTTCTATAACAGAATAAATGATGGATTATAAAGAGAGTTTAAATATAGCTCATGCTCACTCGCACGACATGAATACTGAAAAAAAGGGAAACTTTTCCTAAAACATCTTGTATCCTCTTGTCCATAAGTGTGGCGTGCTTCACTCCTATGCTCAAGACTCTACTCAACATGGATTTTAGACTACTTAGGAAACTGTAAAACCTCAGGCTCTGATACCAAGTTTTGTCACGACTCGAGGCTACCCCCTAGTCGCGACAACGGTGCTTACGGTCATAAGTGACCACAAGCTAACCAATGAGTTGGTACCTGCTGTGAGCACTGAGTAAACTGATAAATAAAAACATATATGGAAAAAACTAATAACACCATAAATTTTTAAATACTGAAAATACAATCGAGTTCGCAAGATTGAAACATCTGCGAAAAGTACTAAAATCCAACTGCCAAGTCTAAAAAACTAACTGACTGTCTAAATGTCTGAAAACCCTCTAACTTACTGACTGTGGAGTTGATGAGACAAACCCCCAACTAACTCCAACTGACTGTAATAAAGAGATACCGAAATAACATAATAAAAGATAAACTCATCCTCGAAGGATGAGGACTCACCACTGCTCTTGCTGCTGTAACACTGAATATATCTAAGCGCGGTCAGAAAACTGAGCATCCAAACCTATGATATAAGACAATATAGCGTGGAGAAAAGTATGCGGTTAGAACTTTGAATGTACTGGTATATGAGACGAGGTTAGGCTGAAATGCATAGGTTTATGTGCATAAAATAATGACTGATTGAATAGCATGAGATAACTAAAGCAAAAATGCGTGAAAGTTGTAAAACTTGAGAATGCATGACCAAGCATATAACATGATACTAAAATAGTCTATAAACTGAAAATACTGAAATTTGGTAACTGAAAAACTGATTAACTGTATGCCATGGTCAAACAAATCTGAATTGAATTCTGTACTAAATACTGATTGGGACTGTGGAGGTATCATCTAACTGAGATTCCCCAAATTAAGCTAAATGGGGTCCAACCTATAACCCAATTGAAAGGGTGTCAGTACCGTGCCACGGGTACTAACTCTAGCTGTGTGGATCCACTAAACTAATGTCCTGAAGGACTAATGAGTCACCCTTATCTAGCAGGTGCTCTAATGAGATATGTGTTACCCTCAACTGGCAGTTAAACACTTTATCAACCCTCAACTGGTAGGTTGATATCTCTAACCTACGCTGGCTACGTAGTTCTGGAACTAAGGGACTGCTACTAAAAGTCACACCCTCTACTAGCAGGTGAGCCCCCATCCCTGGGTTCGCTCAGTGCTAAATTCTACTCTCAACTGAACTGACACTAATTACTGGACTCAACTAAGCTTAACTGAGCGAACAACTGATCACAAATAGCTGACTGGATGATAATGCTTATGGTATATCTGAATTTATTTTGAAGATACTGAAATTATGTAAACAAATAGGTATCAGATGTTCATAACCCACCAGCACTGAATAAAAATAACAAGGAGGACATATGAAGCCTTAAAAACTATAATAAAGGATCATTGCTCAAAACCCAACATTTATACATTTCATCAAACACATGGGAGCCATGAATTTAAGTATGGGAATGGGTAAAGCATGTGATTGAAAACATAGTTACAATACTAAAACCATGAGTTGGGGATTTAACATGAAAATCTCATCATTCAAACGTGTAAAGGCTCAATCCATCAAAAATACTTGCTAACACAATGTATAATCAAAATTCATAAGATCTTCATGGACATAATTCATCATAAACATGTAAAATTCATCATTTAAAATATAAAAATAGATTCTTAGACCCCGTGGGTAAAAAAGGGTCCATGTATGAACATCACACATACCTTAAATCCTTAAACTTAAAAGAGAAACACAATCTTGATGCTTTTATTGAAAGTTCTTGGAATTGGGAACTTGACTTCTTGGTTTTCTTGAAGAGGAGAAATGAAATTGAACTTAGGGTAATGATAAGGGTTTATTTTTTGAGAGAAAAATTGGGGAAAAGTGGACATATAATGCCCTAACTAAAGGTTTAATTTATGTTTTATGAATTGGGTTGAGAAAAAAAGACTCAATTGCCCTTCAGAGAATTAAATTCGCAACTAGAACGCAGTTTAAAAGGGTACCGCGACACGATGAAGCCTTCTGCGCTATAGCACCGCGACGCGCCACTATCACGGTGAGCTGCTGGAATCGAAATCCAAACACGACCCAATTCTCATCCGAAAAAATCTAAAATTTCCCTGAGACATGCTCCTTACACTCCTGAACATGAATTAACTCAAAAATCAACATCTCGGGATCAGAAAGACTCGTTTAAAAAATTCTTGAAGTTAAAAGGCCAAAAATATGGCTAAGTCCCCAATCGTTGTGAAATTTTCAGGCTTTAAGCCTCTTATACATGCATCTAGGAGATGAACTAAGCTAAGAAAAGTACGGAGTATTACATATATAGGGACTCATTTGCAGTATGTAAGTGATATTTTTTTACTATCTCCATGTAGGAGTAAAATTATATAATGCTCATAATTATAGAAAGATGTATAAATTCATCAACTGCACAGATATATGGTACTTCATGACCAATTCAATTCTGTATGTTTCTCATTTCGACTTCTTTCAACAGATAATCTATCGCTTTTAAAAATTCTTCTAGAGTTCTAATAATATTTAAATCATTAATTTATAAATTATAGGGATTATAGAAAAGTTTTTTAAAAACTTCTATATGCTTCAGGCATTTTGAGTCCTTTAGGAATTTTCATATAGATTTTTTTCAAGTGACAATACACTACATGTGTGACATCTTCTAGTGTTTGAATTGTAAATTAAATAAGTTTTATACTTATCAACATGCATCCATTCATGTCACTTGACAAATGTTTTTACGTCAGCATACTTAAATAAATGTAGAATTCATATCCTCATAATATTTTACAATATTACGACAATATTATATCAAAGATATCGTCGATGATATATGATTTTGTATTTGTCCACAATGTGTCATAACATTTTGAGATCTCATTGTATCATTATTTTCAGGTACCTGAACCTCTTATAAGGTTTCATGAAGTGTTATGTTGTAGGCTCTTCAAGAACACATTGCCTCGTTATTATGGTTATTTGCTCCTTATCCTTTTTGAGGATTATTTTATTTGAAATTGATTTTGATTTACCACACTTCATGCATGTTGTAAATTTTATCCTTTAGGGACACTCAATAGTAGCATTCACAACTAAATATAAAATTGATTTGGGGTCACTAAATGCTCCTAGCAGTTAATTTGAATTATCTTTTGAATGAAGATTTGATGATAGTTTCTAACATAATTCATAGCTCCTTATTATCTCCTTATTGTGTTAGGAAACCTAACATACATCCTCTGTCTTATTTGAGAAATCTATCTTTGTGAATCATGATATATCCATTAATCATATACCGCACATTAAAATTATTAGATGAAAACTATGTGGTTTCTAACCCTGAATCAATTTTGACAAGAAATTAATTATAATTTATTGATTTAATGCATACAAGTACTTTTGTATATAATATATCATATATCAAACCAACACATGAATTTTTTTCCCCATAAGTAATGGTTCAATTATTTATCGAAGGTATTCAAAGCAAACCAACATTATCAAAATGAATTATCTTGATTACACAATCTGAAAATTATTCTCTTAACTCAATTTGTATTGAACAAGAAACTTTATGAATGTTAAACTACATGTTGACAATAATTGTACATGTGATCATCTTATATAGATGCATCTTAATAGATCACATGACATGTTAATGGGCCTATATTCATCTTTTATATTTTTTAGAATTTTTAAAGGATCCAATCTCTTATTAACTGGTCCAACCAATTTATTATGAGAGAAATAATATAAACAATTCTTGAAAGATCTTTTAGCTCTTCAATATATGTCTAACATTTCATAGTATATTTTTGAGATGTCACAATTATTAATGCCAACTTATGAATTTATTTGTACTAATAAACTCTAGGTTTACCATGACATGTGATTTTTGCTTTAGTAAACTTTTGGTTTACTGTGACATGAATTTTATATCAATGCTCGAATAACTTTTCACATTCGAGTTTCTTATCATAGTGTAACTTGGAGATTTCAATCTTCCAATTATTCTACCTCTTTTGGAGGCGGGTTGTGATATCTTTAATTAGAACCAAGAACACGTTCGTCATAAGCTTTACGAAATACAACCATATTCACCCCAGAGGTTTAAATATGTATTTATAACAATCGACATTCTCATTATCAGAAATGAAATATAATCTTGCCTTAAGCATATCAAATTATAATAGCTTATAGCTTCTTTTAAGATATTACTATTTCAGGGGCAAATAGAGACATACATATAATTAATTTTTTTTTTCTCTAACATATCTTATAATCATAATAAATATGTGAAAATATAATCACTTTTGATAATTATTATCATATTGTCACTTCATGTTTATATTCGTATATTCAATCATGTGTCTTCTTTCAGACATATTATGCATTACTATCATATTAACTTCAGGAAATAGAGCATATTCAATGGGACAAATTTAATGTCTTTCCATCAAAAGCACATTATTTTACCTTATATCATCAATATGACGCATTGAAATTCAAACTGAATATCTTATTCATATAAAATATTTTAGGTCATAAATCAATGAACTAAATCAATCACACGATAAGAAATTTACAAACCACATTATTAAATATAACTAAACCTATGCATTATAGGCAAAAAAATCATGACATAATGGGCTAGGACAAAATAAATACATTTAATATTCAAAATATATATACTCAATCCATGCACGATGTATTGGAACTTGTAGATAATATTGTTTATATACTATTTTATGGTGATCCAATTTGTCAATTAAAGTTTAACAATATTGGTTCATATATCCACATAAGTAATGCAGGGCGGCTCAAACAAATTCGTGATCTAAAATCAAAATCGAATGGAAGTCTTAATTTTTTAAGAAAAGTTAATTATTTTTATAAAGTCTATTTTTAAAAGTATATATTTCTTCTAATAATTTTTTTTAATTAATAATATAGTCAAGACATTAATTTCTTGAGACATAATATTCTGGACTAGATATATCAAATTACTTTTAAATCTTTTTATATAAAAAACTTATTTTTCTACAAATAATATTAAAAAAAAATAAGGTCCCTCAAATTTGAGGCCTAAGGCGGCCGCCTTTTTTTCCGAAAGGGTAGAGCCGCCCTTGAAGTAATGTATAGTAATATTTAAGCATAACCAATTTCATTGCATAATCTGTGTGCAAAATTTCTTTTAATTTTCAGTGCTGGTGTGGTGAACAATCACTACCGTTTACCTGATCCTCAAATTAAAGAGTTGTTAAGGGTAGAACCAGAATTCATTTAGGGTAGAACTGCAATTCTTCACATGGCTCCGTTAATTTTTTAGATACGGCAGTGTATCATGGCGTAAACTCAAATAAAAAGATTCGAGAATTGTGCTGATAACGTGTTATACAATAATGAAATACGAATAATTAAGAAGAATAAGAGAGGAGACTTCTTTATTTCTCTCCATCTTGGGTGATGAGTTACAATGATATTTTATCTCTTGATAGATACTCACTTGATGGATAATATATCATTTAATATATTAAAAAATTACACAAATACACAACTTATGTTTTCAATATTACAAAAAATTCTGACTCCCTAAACATATTACAAAAATCCCAACATATACACAGAATGCTATGTATATGCCGGCTATGTTATGTATATTCATAGGGAGAGAGAGTAAAGTAATTAAAAAAGTGGGAGAGATTGTAATTACTTTTTTGGATTGATATTTATGTTATTTATACAATATATATATATATATATATATATATATATATATATATATATATATGTTGATAGACATTCACTATAACACAAATACCTTTATAACACAAACATCTTAGCTTAGCTTTTTCTCTTCTTTGTAAGAAGTTATATACCATTATTTTTGTTTTTTTAAAAAAGAGTTATACATATTAGTCATGATCAAAGCAAAATTTTCTAACTATTAAAAGTGTGAAGAGGGTTTGAACTTTTTGCACTTCACTAAAAGTGTCTGTAATACACAAAATCGTTATTTTATTTTTTTTCTTCAATAATTATATATCATTATTTTTATGATATTAAATATGTACTGTAATACACATATTAAAAATTAAATGGAGATTTTTTTTTATTGTGGTTAAATTCTTAAGCTTATGGTAATCTTTGTTCTGCTTTTTTTTTTTTGCGCGTTAGATGTTCAAAAAATTAGGGAAAAAATAATTTTCAACTAAAATAAGATTGGTCCCCAAAAATAGGCAAAAAGACTAAAAATTAGTTATAATTATGTTTGTTTTCAATTATAAAAAATCAAAATCACTTTCAAAACTTTTGACTGCTGTTGTTGCATTAGAGTTTTGAGAAAAAGAAAAAAAGGACAGAAGTAAATATATGCTTGCTTGATTCTTTGTGATGATAACATTCCTTTTACTGTAATTTAATCTTCTCCTCTTTTCCTTTAATGTTTTTCTTCCATTATCACTAATGTTAATGTACCTGTTAGGTATCGTGCATTATTAATGTTAGGCTTCCATTATCATTAATGTTAATCCTTTCTGTTATTATAGCAATGACAAAATTTTATTCATTAATTTAGTTTTGCTTCTTAATTATTAAGGTGATGGTAAATTATCATGTTCCTCTTCAAGTACACTCTTTATCTTAAGAAATTGCATATTGTTCTCTTAAAGTTGCCTTGACGTTATCCAATGGGGCATGGGCACAATCTGAAATTGGAAATACAACAACTTTAACATATATACGGATCCTATCTAGATTAAAATTTCAAGTATACGAGTCCTAAATTTATCATTAAAATTCTATACGAATCCAATTTGTTTTCACTACGTAACATTGATTCCCTTTTATATATTTTGCTGAATACTTCTTTCTATATTGTTCATGGCTGATTTATATTTTGGTTGTCATGCCTTCACAGTTACTTAGCTTCCCCGAAGAGCTCTTCGAAGTTATTTAGCTTCCTCGAAGAAAATTATAAAGTCAAGTCTTTACTATCTTGGTTTTTTAATCTTTATCATGCTTCTTAACACATGATGTTTCGAGTTAATAACTCAAATGGTCACTCAGCTATGCACTTTTATTGTAGAAAGTCACTCAATTTTAGTTTTTACTCCAAAAGTCACTCAACTATCACATTTTAACTCAAAAAGTCACTCAATCTATTTATTTTTTTTCAATAAAATTTACTAATGTGGAATTTATTTTTAAAAATAAAATTCTGAAAAATAAAAAGTATTCATTTAACGATTCTTTTATCGTTATTCTCCTAAATTAATATCTCTCATTCCTCTTTCTTATTTTTCTTCTTCTTCTCACTTTCTTCCCATTAATTTTTCCATTACTCACACATTATAATCTACAAATTAACAATTAAAATTGTACGAAATGAAATTACTACCATATTTTATATTTGCACTTTATTTTTATTTTGTGTTTGAAAAAGCAAAAAAGAAAAATGGAAAAAGAAGAGAAATAAAATTATCTATATAGTATAAAAAAAAAGGAGAAAAAAGGGAACTGCAAGATAGTTTAGTTTATTTTACTTCTCTTCTTTTGCCCTTTTTATTTTTTTCCTTTTTCTTTACAGACAAAATAAAAATAAAATACAAATATAAAATATTATAGTAATTTCATTTCATATAATTTTAGTTGTTAATGTCTAGATTATAATGTGTGATTTATGGAAAAATTTATGGGAAGAAAGTGAAAAAAAGAAGGAAAATGAGAAAGAGGAAGGAGAGATATTAATTTAGGGGAAAGGATAAAACAATCATTAAAGCGATACTTTTTATTTTTCATATTTTAATTTTAAATAAAAATTTCACATAATCAAATTTTATTTTTTAAAAAATAATTAAACATGTTGAGTGACTTTCTATGTGAAAATGTGATAGTTGAATGACTTTTGAAGTAAAAATCAAAGTTGAGTGACTTTTGTCACACCCCTTTTTTACGTACTCCAAAAGATTATTATTTTAAAGGTTTTAAAGGGTTTTTATTATTTAAGTGACAAAAATGAAAATTTGTTTCGAAAAAGGATTATTTACATTTTTTATTCAGAGTCGCCACTTGGCATAAATCGGGTGTGCCAAGTCACCTTTGGGAGATCCTTTTCGAAATAATTTGACTCTTTAAAACTGATCCGCGAACAGAGACTCCGGCTAAGGAATTCTGTTGACCGAGGGGAAGGTGTTAGGCACCCCCTCGATCCCGTGGTTCAACCACGGTCGCTTGGTAGAGTGTATCAACTATTCTGGCATTACGAAATGTACAAACCACACAAAAGCACGCAAAATAATCAAACAATAAACAAAACAAAACAAAAACAATCCAAAAATGTAAAGTCCAGTCCAAAAATAAATAATGCGGAAATATAAATCTATTCTACCCTAGACTAATCCTATACTACGCTCTACCGCTTCACCCGACGCCTCGAGCCTTCACCACGAACATCTTCCAAGTACAAGGTACTTCGGGGCATTCCCCGGTGAATAAATATATACAGATACTTCGAGACATTCCCCGGCTAAATTAATACAATAGATATCAATGTATAAATCAAAACCATTCCACAAACATTTCACCATTCAACAATCAAAAATCCTAAATCTTGCCTACCCGACCTACCTTTGCCTAGACCAATCGGCGTATCACGATACTACCAAGTTCAATTAGCGCTCGTTTTAAGTTAAACACACGATGAAATCAACTAATCCAAATATCCAATTATGTCAAATTTTAATTCTCACCCCCAAGTCCATTTTTAACCACATGATTAGTATATGCTTCGATTTTCCAATCACATCTCATAATCCGAAACCAACAATCAAACACAGCACAAACAACGAAGATTCAAACCCAACACACAACAAATAAATCATCCACACCCACAACATCAATAAAGAGTCAAGATAAAATAAAGATCGGTAGAAGAAATGGACCTCATTTTTATTTCAACTCACTGAATTGTGCGAACAAAGCCACTGACCTCAAGACCTCGATTCAATGAACTCAACACGGATCCACCAACTCGATCAAACCCAAAATTCGAACTGACCCAAACGAACTGATTGACCCGTTTAGATTAATGGTTTTCCGATTGGGGTTGTGGTCAGATTCGGAGCAAGGTTCTTATTGTGGAGTCGACGGAGCTATGGCGAGCTCCGGTAGTAACGAAAATTGAAAAAAAAATGGGACAAGCTTCCGACAGACGTGATGTTTTCCGGCAAACCCGTCGCCGGGACAGTGATAAACGCAGGGATTCACTTCTCTCTCAACACTCCGTTTTTGACCTCCTATTCCCGATCCACCCCTTCGTTCATCCTTTTCTTCTCTCACACCATTTTTCTCCTAAATCGACTTTCAATCTTTACTATTTTTTTCTCAATTCAGATCAGTTCCCTTCTCTGCTCATTTTCTTCTTCTCCTCACCTCTCTCAATCTCAGTGTGTGTGTGTGTGCGCGTATATGTGCTAAGAGCATGCACGTCTTGCCTCAATCGTGAAGAAAAAAGAAGGAGAAAAATGGTGTGTTCGGTGCGGGAGCATATCGTCCTCCCCCTTTTCTGTGTGTATATATGAGGTGAGGGTGGGGTAGTGGTGAGGTAGGTGGGGTCACATGGGGTAGGGGGTAGGGTGTGAGGTGGGGTAGAGTTTGTTAGGATAGGGTAGGTAGGTGTTGTTTTTTAATTGGGTGGGTTGTTAGAATATTAGGATAAAACAAAATTAGTTAGGGGGTTGTTATTTTTGTCATTTTGTGGAGGGATTATCACACGGGTGAGGGTACACGGTAGGATAAGGTAAATAATAGGTAAAATGATATCGGGGAGGGACGAAATTAGGTGTCTACATCATGCCCCCTTTGAATGTAAACACGAAGTGTTTTCAGACAAAGAAGTAGACAGCGAGACCAAATTTTGACCCGACCATTATTCAAAGAAAGAAACAGAAGAAAGAAGGACAACCGGGTCTTGACTTAAGACATCCTTTCTGCCCAAGTTATGAGAGAATCAAGTCACGGGTATTTCAAAGGATTGGAAGAGAAGTGGACTATATCGAGTTGGAGAGTCGAGTGAGGTTCCATCGAGGTTCCGGTATGCGGCTCTGTCATTACATCAAAAAATGAAAATTACAAGTTAAAACATAAACGAAACTACAAAAATCCTATCTATACAACTTCTGTTGGCTCTTGACTCGACTTTTATCACCCTATTCTTCAGGCGTGCTCCTGACTTGCAATTTCTTCCAACTTGTTGCTTGGCTTTCAATTGCTTCGTTTTGTTGTTTGACTTTTATTTCTTCACCCTATTCTCCAGGCGGGATCCTGACTTGCTATTCCATCACTTTGTTGCTTGACTTTTCATTTTCTTCACTCTGTTCTCCCGGCGGGCTCCGGACTTGCTATTTCATCACCCTGTTCTTCAGGAGGGCTCCTGACTTGCTATTTCATCTCCCTGTTCTTCAGGCGGGCACCTGACTTGCTATTTCATCACCCTGTTCTTCAGGCGGGCTCCTGAAACCCAAAATTAAAACTAGAATGAAAATTATCCCAAACAAAAATTATAGTAAAGTAGTATTTCATTCTCGAAAGCGTTGTCCCATTTTCCAGGACGGTCCTGAACAACAAGTAGAATCCCATTTTTCAGGAGGGTCCTGAGCAGAAAGTAAAATCCCATTTTTCAGGAGGGTCCTGAATAGAAAGTAAAATCCCATTTTTCAGGAGGGTCCTGAATAGAAAGTAAAATCCCATTTTTTCAGGAGGGTCCTGAACATAAAGTAAAATCCCATTCTTCAGGAGAGTCCTAAACTGAAAGTAAAATCCCATTTTTCAGGAGGGTCCTAGACTGAAAGTAAAATCCCATTTTTCAGGAGGGTCCTGAATTGAAAGTAAATCCCATTTTTCAGGAGGGTCCTGAACATAAAGTAAAGTCCCATTTTTCAGGAAGGTCCTGAACATAAAGTAAAGTCCCATTTTTCAGGAGGGTCCTGAACATAAAGTAAACTCCTATTTTTCAGGAGGGTCCTGAACATAAAGTAAAACCCCATTTTTTCAGGAGGGTCCTGAACATAAAGTAAAATCCCATTTTTTCAGGAGGGTCCTGAACATAAAGTAAAATCCCATTCTTCAGGAGGGTCCTGGACTGAAAGTAAAATCCCATTTTTCAGGAGGGTCCTGGACTGAAAGTAAAATCCCATTTTTTCAGGAGGGTCCTGAATTGAAAGTAAATCCTATTTTTCAGGAGGGTCCTGAACATAAAGTAAAGTCCCATTTTTCAGGAGGGTCCTGAACATGAAGTAAAATCCCATTTTTCAGGAGGGTCCTGAACAGAAAGTAAAATTCCATTTTTCAGGAGGGTCCTGAACATAAAGTAAAATCCCATTTTTCAGGAGGGTCCTGAACAAAAAGTAAAATCCCATTTTTCAGGAGGGTCCTAAACATAAGGTAAAATCCCACGGATGTGCATTTCCAATGGTAGCTGAATTAAGTGAAGCGAATTTGCCCCTATTTCAACAACGAAAATTTGTCAGTTCAAAACTTAGTGGTGGCTTGCAGCTCCTGGTTTCTCAGGTATCTGCCCCAGCACTCACTCCTTTCATCTTTGTTCTAAATCGTTAACACCTTCCCTGTCTTGCTGCATCATCGACCCGGATCCAGATTGAGGGAAATAAGTTCTGACTCGAACAATGGGTTTCCATTTTACCATGCCCCTGAGGTGAACTCTTTTCCCAAATATGAATGCTTCTACGAATCCAATAGCCTGTCGGTTGATAGACTTCCTTTGCTTTGTGTTGAATTACGATCATATTTCTTTCTTGTGCTGTTCCTTGGCTTTTCCTCATATAATTGGAAAGATTGGTAGTAAATTTTGAAATCCTTTCTCGCTTGTGTTGACTTAGACTTGACTTAAAATGTAAAGAAATGATGGTGACTTTTGTTTTGATAAATGATATAAGAAAAGACAAAAAACATGAATATGTAAATGAAAGAAAAGGGAAATGTCCCATAAAGAAAAACTTATCTGAATACGACAACCAACTCCAATGAGGATGACATGCATTTTGGATCCAGCTGCCTGATCTTCCTATCCAAACTCCTCATTTGTTTTTGAGTTCGTGCCTTTGTCGCTGAGCCGCTTCTTCAAATCCATTGGACTCATTCATCACATTCTATTGACGACATCTTAAAAGACTTTCGCCAACAAATCTCTTTCTTTTCACTTTTCACTTTTCTCTTGAAATCTCCATCGCCTTACAGTGCCCGTGAGGGTTTTCACCAATAAGACTCTCTCATTTTTATTTCTTTCCACTCACCATCGCCTTATGGTGCCTGCAAGGGTTTTCACCAATAAGACTCTCTCATTTTTATTTCTCTCAACTCGCCATCGCCTTATGATGCCCGCGGGGGTTTTCACCAATAAGCCTCTCTCATTTTTATTTCTCTCCACTTACCATTGCCTTATGGTGCCTGGCAAGGGTTTTCACCAATAAGACTCTCTCATTTTTATTTCTCTCCTGATTTCTTATGCTGAGGGATACAAGTGGTACCTCACAATGTATTATCATATCCATTACATGCTTAGCCTTAACATTATCAAAAATTGATCTGAAGGACTTTCTTTGGTTGTAACTTGGCTTTTGGATAAGGTTAGAAAAGGATGGCAAGGGGTTCAAACGACACTTTAAGTGGGGGTGGGACTTACAAATTTTGGAATCGACTCAAACAACATGTTAACTCATGCCCCAATTTTGTTGGCTGGGTGAATCTTAGATCTTTATTTGGTTGGACCGAGCCCGAAATAGGGCAGCCTACGTATCTCACTCCCGAGAGAGGAGAATCAGGTCGGACGTAGTTCTATCAGCTTGTTCTTTGTTTTGATTTGATTTTTTTTCTTTTATTTCTGAACTCTTTCTTTTATTCTTATGTTCTTGACATTTATCTTTGACTCTATTTTGATTCCAAAAGAGGGATATGAAAGAAAAATAAAACGAAGCTCAAACGGGTAAACAAAGGATGACACAATGTTTGGATAGAAGAATAAAATGCCTTCATCATATCAATCTTAAAAAAATGCAAGTACTAAACATGCAATAAAATCAATAAAGGATCAAATATCATACATAATATCTTTTGACCACATCAGCATTGATAGCCATTTTTGCCATTTTGCCTTCAATATCTGTCAAATATAAGGCTCTATTGGGCAACACTTTCTTCACAATGAAAGGACCTTGCCAGTTTGGGGAGAACTTGCCTTTCGCTTCAACCTGGTGAGGAAGGATACGTCTCAATACCAACTGACCAACTTCAAAATTCCTGGGACGGACCTTTTTGTTATACGCTCGAGCCATCCTCCTCTGATACAACTGGCCATGACACACGGACGTTAGCCTTTTTTCCTCGATCAAACTCAAATGTTCCAGTCGGGTTTTTACCCATTCGTCATCATCAATCTCTGCTTCTACAATGACTCGAAGGGAGGGAATTTCAACTTCTGCAGGGATGACTACTTCTGTCCCATACACCAATAAATATGGAGTTGTCCCTGTTGAAGTACGAACAGTGGTGCGATAACCTAGCAATGCAAACGACAACTTTTCATGCCACTGTCTAGACCCTTGTACCATTTTTCGCAGTATCTTTTTTATATTTTTATTGGCGGCTTCTACTGCACCATTTTCCTTTGGGCGATATGGAGTAGAATTTCGATGTGTGATCTTAAACTGTTGACATACTTCTTGCATCAATTGACTATTGAGATTGACAACATTGTCTGTAATGATCATCTTAGGAATTCCAAATCTACAAATGATATTGGCATGAACAAAGTCTACCACCACCTTTTTTGTCACTGACTTGAAAGTTACTGCTTCTACCCACTTTGTAAAGTAGTCAATGGCTACCAAAATGAATCTATGTCCATTTGATGCCTTCGGCTCAATCGGTCCAATCACATCCATTCCCCAAGCCACGAACGGACATGGAGCGGCCATTACATGCAACTTAACAGGAGGAGAACGTATCAGATCGCCGTGCACCTGACATTGATGACACTTTCGAACAAATTGAATAGAATCCCTCTCCATAGTAAGCCAGTAGTAACCTGCTCGAAGAATCTTCTTTGACAAGACATGACCGTTCATATGCGACCCGCATACTCCAGAGTGTATTTCAACCATGATTGCCGAGGCTTCTCTTGCATCTACACACCTCAAAAGTCCCAGATCTGCGGTTCTCTTATATAAGATCCCCCCACTTAAGAAAAATCCACTAGCCAAACGCCTAATAGTCCTCTTCTGATCGTTGGTGGCATATGCTGGGTATTCTCCTGACTGAATGTACCGCTTGATATCCAAGAACCAGGGTTCTCCATCGAGCTCTTCTTCTACCGCATTACAGTAAGCATGCTGATCACAACTCTGTATATGCACTGGATCGATGTAGGCTTTATCAGGATATTGGAGGATTGAAGACAGAGTGGCTAAAGCATCAACAATTTCATTATGAATCCTTGGAATATGCCTAAATTTTACTAACACAAACCATTGACATAGCTCCTGCAAACATTGTCGATATATGATGAGCTTCAAATCTCGCGTCTCCCATTCACCTCAAATTTGATGGACGAGCAAATACGAATCTCCCAACACCAATAATTCTTGGACTCCCATATCAACAGCTAACCTTAAACCAAGAATGCAGGCTTCATACTCTGCCATATTATTAGTACAGTAGAATCGAAGTTGTGCTATTACCGAGAAATATTGTCCTGATTCAGAGATAAGAACCGCACCTATTCCGACTCCTTTCATATTAACAGCTCCATCGAAGAATAATTTCCAACCTGGATCAGCATATATAACGACTTCATCGACACACGACACTTCTTCGTCAGGAAAATATGTCTTTAATGGCTCGTACTCTTCATCGATGGGATTCTCAGCAAGATGATCTGCCAAGGCTTGGGCTTTCATGGAGGTTCGAGTCACATATACAATGTTGAACTCGGTAAGCAATATTTGCCACTTGGCCAATCGACCTGTCGGCATAGGCTTCTGAAAGATATACTTCAAAGGATCCATGCGGGAGATGAGATAAGTAGTATAGGATGAGAGATAATGCTTCAAATTCTGTGCTACCCAAGTTAAGGCACAACACTTCCTTTCAAGAAGAGTATACCTGGCCTCATATGCGGTGAACTTCTTGCTAAGATAATAAATAGCCTGCTCCTTTTTGCCTGTGATGTCATGTTGACCCAGGACACAACTGAAAGAATTGTCCACAACTGATAAATATAATATCAAAGGCCTACCAGGCTCTGGGGGTACCAGCACAGGCGGATTTGACAAATATCTTTTGATTCGATCGAACGCTTCCTGACATTCTTCAGTCCATTTTACCGCAACACTCTTTTTCAGCAACTTGAATATGGGCTCACAAGTGGTTGTGAGTTGAGCAATAAACCTGCTAATGTAGTTCAGTCTACCAAGCAAACTCATCACCTCCGTTCTATTTTGGGCGGGGGCAAATCCTGAATGGCTTTGATTTTTGAGGGATCCAATTCAATTCCCCGATGGCTGACTACAAACCCCAACAGCTTTCCAGATGGAACTCCAAATACATATTTTGCTGGGTTGAGTTTGAGATTATACCTGCGAAGCCTTTCAAAGAACTTTCTTAAATCTTTTACATGGTCGACCTTACTTTTTGACTTAATAATCACATCATCCACGTAGACCTCAATCTCCTTATGCATCATATCATGAAACATAGTGGTCATGGATCTCATGTATGTTGCTCCCGCATTCTTCAAACCGAATGGCATCACTGGATAACAATAGGTCCCCCATGGTGTGATAAAAGATGTCTTCTCCGCGTCTTCATCATCCATAATGATCTGGTGATATCCAGCATAACAATCCACAAAAGAGGCAACCTCGTGTTTAGCATAGTTGTCTAACAAAATATGGATGTTGGGCAGTGGAAAATCATCTTTCAGACTTGCTCTGTTCAAATCACGGTAATCAACACACACTTGAATTTTGCCATCTTTCTTTGATACGGGAACAACATTGGATAACCACATGGGATAACGAGCCACTCGAATTACTTTGGCTTCAAGTTGTTTCATGATTTCCTCTTTGATTTTAATACTTACATCAGTTTTGAACTTCCTCAACTTCTGTTTGACAGGAGGGAATGTGGGATCAGTTGGCAATTTGTGAGCCACTAATTCAGTGCTTAAACCAGGCATATCATCATAAGACCATGCAAAAATATCCTTATAATCAATTAATGCTTGAATCATTCTATCTTTTAGCTGTGGAAAAACATGTACACTGATTTTGGTTTCCCTAATATCTTCTTGATCCCCTAGATTTATTGGCTCAGTCTCATTCAAATTAGGATTCGGTTTGTCTTCAAACTGTTCCAACTCTTTGCTTATTTCTTCTAGTGCTTCTTCTTCATCATATTCCCCATCCTGCTTCATTACATCTTGATTAGTTTGGATTTTAAGGTCAGGCTAAAAATTCTGCATGCATGTTATGTCATTAGAATCAGCATAAAGAGAACTGTGTAAGAAAAGAAAAACAAAATATATTAGACACGAAACAAAAGGGACATTGCATTTCATTAAATAAAAAGATAGAAGGTTTTAAACATAGATGCCAACATAACATAAACAAACTAAAATACGAATTACAACCCTGAAATAACTCGAATAAATAGAAAAAAAAACAAAATAAACTACCAAAACTCCCTCCTGACGGGGAGAGGAGTGACATCCCAATTATTGAGCCGGACAGCTAGACCTATGAGTTGCACGTCTGCCATACTGGTACCTTCTCCTGCTTCGACTATATCAACTTCAATAAAAAGGTTCTGGAAGTCATCAACCAATTCAACTTTAAATTCCACATGCTTCGTGACACCGCTCTTAACAAATGATTCACTGAGTAGTGGCATTGGGCGAGGGAGTGACCATGTTTCCTTTTTTCTTCCCTTGGCTTTCTTCAGATCTTCAGCCATAGGCTCAAATCCCAGATCAAACGTGCCCACATTCTCACTCAGACATATGGGATGAACTATACCGTGCAGAGAAGCTCCCAAACCCTTTCCTGGCTCATATCCGTATTTCCAAAGTTCACTCCCCATTATGATAGAAGCGGAAGACAATTGTGGTCCCGGTATAACCTGCCATTCAAGAATACGATTCACTGGCATTGTATCAAAAATTTGATAGACGAATGTCTCCTCTACGTTATTTGCTTCAATAAGAGACAAGGGAGAATCTTTGTAGGCGGACAAATCTCCTTCACCGTGAATAACCACTTCTTGCCTGTCATGCTCAAACTTAATCATTTGGTGCAGTGTAGATGCAACTGCCTTGGCCTTATGGATCCATGGCCTTCCCAACAACAGATTGTAAGAGGATTCTATATTCAGTACTTGAAACTCTATAGCGAATTCAACATGCCCTATGGTTAACATTAGTTCTATTTCACCAATGGAATTTGATTTTGCACCATCGAAAGCCCTGACACATACATTGTTGGGCCTGATCCTCTCTGCACCAATATTCAACTTTTGCAAAGTAGAAATAGGGAAAATGTTTGCACCTGAACCTCCATCAATCATAACATGAGTGACATAGAAATCTTCGAACTTCACTGTAATGTAAAGGCACCGGTTATGCCCTGTACCTTCAACAGGCAATTCATCGTCAGAAAAGCTGATCCGATTGACCTCAAAGATTTTTCCGACCATTTTCTCAAGCTGGTTGATTTTAACCTCCCTAGGAACATATGCTTCATTTAATACCTTCAGTAAAATATCACGATGCTCCTTGGAGTGCAACAACAAAGATATAAGGGAAATTTGAGCAGGGGTTTTCTTCAACTGGTCTATTATTGAATACTCTGGCAACTTCATCTTTTTCAAAAATTCTTCGGCTTCTTCTTCGGTGATAGGCTTTTTGATAGATGACGGTCCACTCATCATTGGCTTGGACTTTCTTAAGCTTTCAGGCACAAAGCATCTTCCTGACCTAGTCAAACCCCTTACCTCATCTACATCTTCCACTACTTCTTTCCCGTGATAGGTCATCACGGTCTGCCCATAATTCCAGGGAATCCTTTTCGTATCATCTATCGGAGGTTGGGTCACCGGTTTGAGGACAATAGGCGCTGCCAGTGCTCTTTTCACCGTCAAGATGGGCTGACTCAGAGCTCCCACCACTATCAACTTTTGTTTATCCTTACTCAAATCAACATACCTTCTGGCACTTTGTACTGTGATTAGGGGTTTCTTTGTGCTTTCTTGGGCTTTATCTTCTCTCATTCCTTTCCGATTCAATGACATTGCTTTCAAAGACTCCGCTATGTTCACCGATTTCTCCTCAATGGTCTGTATCTTGACAATAGGCTTATAACCCCTTGAAGACTCTTTCCCATCATATATCAATTCTAACATATTCGCTTCAGCATGGGTTGGCAGCGGATTCTGGTTAATGTTTGGACCCTCCGGGGCCTGGACCAGCATCTGATTTGTGTCAATTAAATCTTGGACGACTCTCTTTAAATGCCAACATTTCTCGATATCATGGCCTGGCATATCAGAACAGTACGCATACCTTAAAGAATAATCGAGATTCCTCGGCGGTGGATTTGAAAGCCTTCCTTAAATTGGGCTTAAGACCTTCAACTTTCTCAACCTATCAAACAAGCTAGCATATGACTCCCCAAGAGGTGTGAATTGATTTTTGACCGCCTTCTCTTTCCTATACTCGGGCCTAGGTTGAAAACTAGGTCTGGAAGGGTTTTGGTAATTTGGTGGAGCGAATGGGCGATTTTGTTGGGCTTGCGCGCGCCACTGCGGGTAAAAAGAGGTTTGGGCATATGGCTGCGCGCTATATACTGGGTACAGGGGTGGTGGAATAAAATATAAAGGGTTTTGTGGAGGGTAGTAATGGTGGGAAGGAATATATGAAGCTTGGGTGTAGACTTGGGCTTGGGATTGGGGATAGGGGCGAGGTGGTCTTTTGGGATAGGAATGGGTTCCAGCTACGACAGTCGCCACGTCCTCTTTCTTCTTTTTACCTCCAAATACACCAGATCCACCTTGAATAGCTTGTGTGGTGGCTTTTAATTTGGCAAAACTCACTATTCGGCCGGTCTTAATTCCGTCCTCTATCATCTCCCCTATTTTAAGGACTTCCATAAAAGACTTTCCCATTGCCGGAAGTAAATGTTGAAAATAGGTCTCATTCTGCACCTGAATGAAAACTTCTACCAACTTACTTTCTTTCATTGGAGGCTTTACCCTGGCGGTATGTTCACGCCACCTTATCGCGTATTCCTTAAAACCTTCAGTGCTCTTTTTCTTCATGTTGACCAAGGATTTTTCGTCCAGAATAAGGTCGATGTTATACTGAAAATGTTGAACAAATTCAGAAGCCAAATCATCCCAGCTGTTCCATTTATCGATATCTCGATCGATAAACCATTCTGAGGCCAGATCTGAAAGACTCTCGCCAAAGAAGGCCATGAGCAGTTCTTTCTTTCCACCTGCAGCCCTCAACTGGTTGCAATAACATCTTAAGTGTGCCACGGGATCACCGTGTCCTGCATACTTCTCGAACTTAGGCATCTTAAACCCGGGGGGAAGGTTGATGCCTGGGAACATGCAAAGATCTTTATAGGAAACACTCCTATAATCCCCGATTCCTTGTAAATTCCTCATAACTTGTTCTAAACTTTTCAATTTCCGAGCTATGATATCCTGTTCCTCTGCTGCGATAGGTTTCTCCGTATCAAATGGAAATGTAGGTGGCTGAGTGTACCCATACGGTTCATTCATTTGCAAAGTAGGTTCAGGGGCATAATACTGACTATCTGGAACCTTCAGTACTGGCTCACTGGAAGACCTAGGAAGCCTCATTGTGGGACGCACAACATATATGGGAGTTTCATGTGGTGGCGGAGCCACGAATACCGGTGTGATCAGTGACGCTGGCTGAGCAGCTGGTCTTGATTGGGGAGCTGCCAAGGGCACACCAGAATTGCCAGGATAATAATGTCGCGGAGTGAATCCTGGCGCGTGCTCAGGTGACTCAGTAGGAACAGAGAATTGCGCCTGAGAGAGCGGTGGGCAATTAGACATATTCCCAAGACCTTCAGGGAGAGGAAGAGAAGGCATTCCGCTGGCCCATGCCCGGTGTAAATCTATCAATTGTTGCCTGAGCCTTACTACATCATCATTGTGTTCAGAACTTTCTTCCCTGTGATCCTGATCCGGGTCAATGAGCGAATTTTCAATCTCCCTGCTAGCCATGGCGAGCTTTGCTTTGGATCTAGTGAAGTATGGGTGACTAGCCAGAGTGCTGCAAACCTACCACTGTTATCTGAAAGAACATGCTCATCAAAGACGACATCCGTTAGGATTAGGGCACAAAACAAGCATGGGAATCACATTGGTAAAATTATCCTAAATTCATGTTCATTTCTACCAGCTTTTGAGGGTAGCGAGGTCATTTCAACATCATCCCGATTTTTATCTACACTCTTTTTTTTTTTTTCGTATCCATCTCTATTCTTTCCACTTCTCTCGTTATCTACCTTTATTTTATTATTCTTTATGGCTTTTGTTTTTTTTTCTTTAAAAGAGGAAAAATAATGAAAAACAATGAAACAAAATGATTAGATCAAACCCAAAAGTAGGTTGCCTACGTATCATGTTGTACATGAATCAGATCTTGCGTAGTTCGGGCAGCTTATGCATAAACATCACACAATTGAAGGTTTTGTTTATAACGAATTTAGGACCACTTTAAAACTAAACAACAAATACGAAACAACATTCTAAACCCCTAACGACATGCGTGCAATAAAGACCCGAATATCAAAAACAACTTGACTCCGACTTAACACAGACACCAACCTACAATGACAGAAACATAAAAGACTCAAAACTACATAAATATAAGACATGCTCTTTCAAACTGGTGCTCTGCGTGACGTCCCCGGCTGAGATGAACCCATCTTTGAAGTCTCCACTTTTCCCCTCAGACTTTGTAACATATCCTGCAACGACTTTTTGATACCCGGGAACAAATTTCTCGCCTGTATCCCCGCCTCTTGGAGAGTACACCCGAAAAGGTTTCTCTGACACCCATCCACAGTTGTGATCAAACGTGACAACTGAAATCTCAAAAACTCTACCTTGGCACCCGGATCTTCCTGCTCATCATCCTCTACCATGATTGCTTCCTGTATTCGCCCTCTAAGTTGGGCTAGTAAGGGTCTACTAATGCCACGAGGCAGAGATTGTAGCCAGATTTCATAGTTTTGAGTGCATCCTGGATTTTCCTCGAGAGTATCGACACCTAGCTTTATCGCGTTATTCCAGAATTGCTCATATTTGCTTTCCCCCACGGCTTGGTCTTTAAAGTACTCTACATCCTTTAGAAGGTCCATTATTGGAGGGACATCTTGTATCCTTCCCAACTGACGCATCACCCTTCTTGGACTGTAAAGCCTTGTGCAGTTAAGTCCTATCATAACTAGAAAGAGTTGCATTTGAGATCCAATCAAGATTTTCTTAGGACGAAACCACATATAGCACCAAAGAATGTTGTTCGGAGTTCTTGATTCAAGAAATTCGATCCAAGAATTGACTCCAATAGGAAAAGAAAATTTGTCAAAACGCATTCTTTCTTGCATGGCTTGCACTCGATCATTTAGACAACGGTCGATCACATCTGCTCTAATCAAAGAAGGCGTATGCAAGTGCTCCATCATCCACAGCTGCAATATCAGATTACTCCCCTAAAAAAATTGTACCCCTTCTTTTACTTCAGTTAAAGCCTTATAAATTTCTGTTAAGATCATTGGTACAATGGTGACCTCATTTTTTTTCTTGAATAAAGCTATCACCACTAAGATACCTAACAAAGCCAGACAGAAAACCTCAAGACGACGTTGTTCCCATATTTTTTGGTAGTACATAATTCATCCCAAAAGCAGTCGAAACCCTCTAAGGACCCAAATCTAGAAAACAAATAGTCCAAGAAAACCCAAGATTGTTTGAGACATCCCATATGCTTGTTATCTTTTAATCCACAAAGTCGAAGGAATTTCTTACGAGTATGATTGCGGGCTAAAATCATCTGCTGACCCATGTAAGTCAACCGAAACAAACGAGATACTTATTCCAGGGTAGGAGTCAATTCACAACTTTCGAACCTAAACACCAAATTATTTGGATCCCAGAAAGTCAACGCAACTTCTATTAGATCCGGACGAGGCGTGAGATCCATGAGTGTTACAAGATTGCCTAACACTTTCCTTACTTCGTGCTTTTCAAAGTAATTGAACGTGCCCCACCACTTGATCAACTTTTTGGGTACCTTGACAACCATAAGGACTCTAGACTTTGTGGACAAATTCATCCTGTAGTAGCAGATAAGAAATTATCTCAAAAATTTGATAAGAGCAAAAGGTTCACAACCAATGGGAATTTGATGCGGACATACGTCGATGGGACAAACCGCTTCATGACTCCCAATCGCCGAACAGTAACGCTGAATAAAATCAGCCTACTTGGCTAACAACTTTAGGTTATGGGGTAAAAGACCTAGCCTAATACTAAGACGATGGCCAAAATAAAGGTTACCGGACCCACCGAGGGTTGCCTACGTATCCCGCCCCGAGGGAAGGGAATCAGGTATGCGTAGTTCGTCCAAATTGGACAATTAATGATTAAATAACAGATGACACCCTGACTTGAGACACGACCAAAGACACATGATGAACAACATAACAAAGTCTTTTTTTTTTTTTTTTTTTTGAGTTTTTAATTCGACACTTTACATAAAAAAATGACACCAACAGCTATGAAAGAAAAAAAATCTTTTTGATATTTTCGTTAAATGAAATGTACAAAACTTCTACCACCTCTTTTTGAATTTTTCTTTTATAAAAAGCCCCTAATTTTTTTTTTTTTTTGGAGTTTTCGAATTGTGAAAGCTTGCTAAAGAAACAAAAGGAAAACCTTTTTGATTTTTTTTTTTTTTTAATTTTTGAATCGTGGAAAACAAAAGCCATAAAGAACCTAAAAACTACAAAACTCTTCTTTGATTCACCTCTTTTTTTTTTCTACACACATTACTTCTAACACATGTTTTCCCCAAATCGGTCCGTCAAATGACCACGTTACTCTCAAAGATGCCACATTTAGCACGTAGGGATGCTTTAAAGGCGAGTCTCCTACAAAGGACCATGTGGGCCCCGCTAGGTCTCAATATGATGCACATAAGAATGACCTAAAGGCTGACCTACGTTGTGGTTTACTAACAAGGCCGTTCGGGGGAGCATATGGTCGATAGTGGCTGCTTTGCTTTCCACCTACTCCATACATCCAACGGCTCCCCCCCTAAAATAAAGGTCACTCAACTAGAGTTCATGCGCACGACGTGCGCTCCGAGACTTGTTGCAGAAAGAATTGACTCGGGTTACGCAAATGATGTCAGATATAAAGCGGTAACACATAGGATAAATACTGTAAACAAAGAGCACGAAAACGCACAAAAGTGAAAACACAAACCAAAATCACAAACAATGCTTATACAGTTGTAATGCCAAACAAATCCAATACGACTCCAAAAAAAAGCTCGGATTCTGAAATAGTCCCCAGTAGAGTCGCCAGAGCTGTCACACCCCTTTTTTACGTACTCCAAAAGATTATTATTTTAAAGGTTTGAAAGGGTTTTTATTATTTAAGTGACAAAAATAAAAATTTATTTCGAAAAAGGATTATTTACATTTTTTATTCAGAGTCGCCACTTGGCATAAATCGGGTGTGCCAAGTCACCTTTGGGAGATCCTTTTCGAAATAATTTGACTCTTTAAAACTGATCCGCGAACAGAGACTCTGGCTAAGGAATTTTGTTGACCGAGGGGAAGGTGTTAGGCACCCCCTCAATCCCGTGGTTCAACCACGGTCGCTTGGTAGAGTGTATCAACTATTCTGGCATTACAAAATGTACAAACCACACAAAAGCACACAAAATAATCAAACAATAAACCAAACAAAACAAAAACAATCCAAAAATGTAAAGTCCAGTCCAATTATACAGTCCAAAAATAAATAATGCGGAAATATAAATCTATTCTACCCTAGACTAATCCTATACTACGCTCTACCGCTTCACCTGACGCCTCGAGCCTTCACCACGAACATCTTCCAAGTACAAGGTACTTCGGGGCATTTCCCGGTGAATAAATATATACAGATACTTCGGGGCATTCCCCGGCTAAATTAATACAATAGATGTCAATGTATAAATCAAAACCATTCCACAAACATTTCACCATTCAACAATCACAAATCCTAAATCTTGCCTACCCGACCTACCTTTGCCTAGATCAATCGGCGTATCACGATACTACCAAGTTCAATTAGCGCTCGTTTTAAGTTAAACACACGGTGAAATCAACTAATCCAAATATCCAATTATGTCAAATTTTAATTCTCACCCCAAGTCCATTTTTAACCACATGATTAGTGTATGCTTCAATTTTCCAATCACATCTCATAATCCAAAACCAACAATCAAACACAGTACAAACAACGAAGATTCAAACCCAACACAAAACAAATAAATCATCCACACCCACAACATCAATAAAGAGTCAAGATAAAATAAAGATCGGTAGAAGAAATGGACCTCGTTTTTAATTCAATTCACTGAATTGTGCGAACAAAGCCACTGACCTCAAGACCTCGATTCAATGAACTCAACACGGATCCACCAACTCGATCAAACCCGAAATTCGAACTGACCCAAATGAACTGACTGACCCATTTCAATTAATGGTTTTCCGATTGGGGTTGTGGTCAGATTTGGAGCAAGGTTCTTATTGTGGAGTCGACGGAGCTATGGCGAGCTCCGGTAGTAACGAAAATTGAAAAAAAAATGGGACAAGCTTCCGACAGACGTGGTATTTTCCGGCGAACCCGTCGCCGGGACAGTGATAAACGCAGGGATTCACTTCTCTCTCAACACTTCGTTTTTGACCTCCTATTACCGATCCACCCCTTCGTTCATCCTTTTCTTCTCTCACACCATTTTTCTCCTAAATCGACCTTCAATTTTTACTATTTTTTCTCAATTCAGATCAGTTCCCTTCTCTGCTCATTTTCTTCTTCTCCTCACCTCTTTCAATCTCAGTGTGTGTGTGTGTGTGCGTATATGTTCTAATATCGTGCACGTCTTGCCTCAATCGTGAAGAAAAAATAAGGAGAAAAATAGCGTGTTTGGTGCGGGAGCATATCGTCCTCCCTCTTTTCTGTGTGTATATATGAGGTGAGGGTGGAGTAGTGGTGAGGTAGGTGGGGTCACGTGGGGTAGGGGGTAGGGTGTGAGGTGGGGTAGTGTTTGTTAGGATAGGGTAGGTAGGTGTTGTTTTTTAATTGGGTGAGTTGTTAGAATATTAGGATAAAACAAAATTAGTTAGGGGGTTGTTATTTTTGTCATTTTGTGGAGGGATTATCACACGGGTGAGGGTACATGGTAGGATAAGGTAAAAAATAGGTAAAACGATATCGAGGAGGGACGAAATTAGGTGTCTACAACTTTCTGCAATAAAAGTCCATAATTTAGTGACTTTTGAGGTAAAGACTGAATTTGAATGACTTTCTGTGATAAAAATTCATATTTGAGTGACAATTTGAGTTACTAACTCTTGATGTTTCTGTGCTCGAAAGACAATTATTGATTTTCAAATTTATGCTATATTTCAGCTTTTGTCACCAAAAATTCAAGTGGAAATTTTCTCTGCCACTATGTCACCAAAGGCTCTTGAGGTTACCAAAAAGCTCATGAACAAATCCGTGAGGATTCTTGTGAAGTGTGTTGAGCTGAATCCTGATATTGAAATATTGCCACCTCTCCAAGGTAAGTTCACAAATGATAACTTTTGTTATTAAGTCTCCAAATAACAATGTGGTTTCATAGATTTATATTTCTTTTTCTATTAGGCTGGTTTTATTAATCATGGTGACAAATCTAGGAGGAATCGAATGGAATTAGAGGAATTAGAGAATGGGATAAACTAGATTTATCGGCCAACAATAACTACGACATCTCAGTCTCAAACAAATAAGGTCATTTATATGAATTTTCCGTTACTTCGTTTATACTCAAATCATGTGATCATCATACCAAACCATGTAAATTCTTTATCTTCTGAATGTTTTCATTAGTTATTATAAGGCTTATTTGTTAAATTCATCACTATCTTTGATCAAAATAAGATAGATAAGCGTAATATTGTAAATCATAAGGGAGATTAGTGCTATGAGGTCAAATCTAAAGTGAGAGGTCTCTGAAATTATTCCTTATTCTTCAAAATATGGTGCATGATTTCTTTGTCTCATTTACAATTTAAAGTTTGTTAATCAATATTATTGTGTTGCACATGAAAATAATTTACTATTATGTTTTGAAAGTTATGTCTCATTATTGAATTCAGAAAGATGGTAAATAAGCTACTTATAGAAAAAAACATTATAGACAAACCTTTTTTTAGTATTAATTTGTAAATCTACAAATAAGCCTTTGTTCAATATTACAAGAGAAATACATAACCAAAATATACCTGAATATTATGTATATATGGAGAATGGTAGTGACCGGCAAAAGAATAAGAAGAAAAATGATAGTGTATGAGTTGGTCAACTCAAAAGTAGAACAACTAAGTATTAAGCATCAATTTATGATGACTTGACTTCATCATCTTTTTTATAACTTCACTATTGATTTAAATGAAAGTAATTTGAAGTTAATTTCAAGTAGTATGATTTTGTATTAATTTAATTTTTATAGATTAATTATCGATTAATATTACAATGTGCAAAACACACACACCTGACTAGAGATTTTATGTCAATGTGGATAAGGAAAAGTGTAAGCCTGATAGAGATTTTTTTTGAGGAGAAAGTTTTCGGATTAGACTTTTGTAGATTTGAATCTTAAAGGTTAGCTTTAAAAAGGAGAAAAATGGGAGGATGAATTTGAGATCAGTTTTATGACGTTAGTTTTTATGTAGACTAATGATTTTTTCCTTTCAATGCTTAATTGTGACTCACTTTTGATATTTTTCCTATTAGTTAGGATGTCTAACTAATTAACATATTTTATTATTCACGTTCGAAGAGCGTATGATGGTCATGAAGAAGTTGTTGGGGGAGAAGGAAGACTTGGAGACTAAGGTTCCAAAAAGCATAACAAGCAAAGGAGTTGAAGATTCTTTTTTAAAATTTTTTAAGGTATATATTTAAAGTACTTGATCATTCAAATTTTAATTATTATATTTGTTTATTTTTTGAAAAAAGATTTTTTGGAGAAGAAAAAGTTTTTCTAGATTTGAATCATAAAAGTTAGCTTTAGAAAGGAGAAAATAGGAAGGACTATAGAAGTTAACTTTATAATGTTAGTTTTTAGTTAGACTGATTTTTTCTCTTTTAATATTTAATTGTGACTCAGTTTTGATTATACTCTTTTTCTAAGAGTTAGGACTTTTAACTAATTAAAATATTTCTTTATTCACATTAGAAAAGCATATGATGGTCATGAAGAAATTGTTGGACGAGAAGAAAAGGCTTGGAGAATAAAATTGCAAAAAGAATAACAAGGAGCTAAAGAAGTGGTTTATGGAGAAACTATTATTATGGATATCATGCCTAAATAATATCAGAAGTTATGACATTAGAGATTAATTTATTTAAATAATATTGGTAAAGCAAATTTAAATGAAATGATACAAACAATGCGGAATCATATAATTGATCCAAACTTGCTTATAGTTATGGTCTGATTATAGAATGCAAAAGCATGGTGGATGAAAATTTTTATACATAGCAAAAATTTATTTATGATGAATTGCCTAATTACACTTTTTATTAATCTAAATACCTACTTATTAAATTTTAAGAAAACTAACTCTATAATTGACATTTAAATGATTTTTTTAAGAGTGGAGCTGATTGTTTTTTAAGTATCCAAAAAAAATGGTGCCATATACATTGAAGAAGTAAAAAGCAAAGTGATTGTAGCTTTTTTCGTGATTTATTTAAACAAAGAAACTACTATTTCGATTTAATGATTATTAATGAATAAAATGTGATCTTATACTTTGTTAAATATTTCTTATGTATACGTAATAAATAATTCAAGAGCGAATACGAATCTTGAGTTAACCTGAATGACATGGAGTAAGTGTAATGTCATAATAAGTACTTGATTAAAGTTACAACTATTAGATCAGGGGCAGATTTAGAGTATTATGTGGGGGTTCCCAGGAACTCAGTAACTTTCGTACGGTTCTTGAATTTATATTGAAAAAACTAGTCAATATATAAGAATTATAAGTTGGGTGCTCATAAATGAACTGTGGTATTTGTCTAGTGGTAAAGGAGGAGCTTGCTAAAGCTTTGTTAGGCCTCATGGTTGTGGATTCAAGCCCCATTAATAACTCGACAAAAGTTGAAAACAATAAATTTGAAGGATAAAAATTAAGGGAAAATTAACTATATAAACTTATTAGATTTTTTTTTTTTTTGGTTAAAAGGCATTGCATTCAAAATTAAAAATAATCCAACATCAATCCGGGTTCAGTACAAAAGAGGTCAGCAATTCCTCTTAGGAATGATCTAAGTTAGTTTTAATCCTTCTAACAAAATAAGTTTCTGCAATGTTTGCCCATACAACATTCCGGGCACGCATGGGTGAAACTTCAAAAAGTATGGTTCCCTGTTGGATATCTGAGTTCGCCCCCAGCTTAGCCATAGTATTCGCCACTCCGTTTTATTTCCTATAGCAATGTACCACCCGCGGGTTGCATAACCTTCTTAGTCTTGACCTGCAATCATCGACAATATCATCATACATTGAGTTACCTTTAGCCAGCATAAGAATAACTTCTAAGGAATCAACATTAATTTCGATAGGGGTGAAGTTAGAATCTTCAACCAGCTTAAGGCACTCCCTAAGGGTAGTAAGCTCCATATGATTATTGGTGTTTTGATGGAAACCTTTGAAAAAGAACATGACCCACCCCCCAACACTATTGCGTATCACTCCCCCAATGCCCCCCTTGCCTGGATTTCCAAAGAATGCACCATCCGTGTTGAGCTTGTAGTTGTTCACCATGGGGGGTGTCATTTAATATTGATTGGTTTATAGGAGTTCCTGTGATCCCTTTTGGCAGCCAGGTATATGTATTCTACAGCTTCCCCATAAATAAGCTTAAAAGATGTCTTATCATTTTTCTTCTCAAAGACATTCCTGTTCCTATTCTTCCAAATACCCCAGAGACTGAAGATGAGAATAGTGTATCAGTTTAGGATGCGATCATACTTCTCATTATTCAGTTTAGACCAAGGTTTATGCCAGTTGTTAGGCAGCAGGCTATCCATGGTGACCCTATGGGGATGGTTACCTTTAAGAAGGAGATTGGTCCAGAAATCTTTAGACATGGGGCAGTTGAAGAGGATATGATGGATATCCTTAGTATAGAAGTTGCAGAGAGTGCAACTTTGGGAGATAGGAAAAACTTTCTTAGAGAGTAGAAGGGAGGTAAGAAGCCTGTTGTGTTGGGCAAGCCACAAGAAGGTTTTTGTCTTTGGAGGGGGGGCAAGAGGATTTCCAAATCTATTGAAAGGAATACTGAGGGGGGTTCAGGTTGAGGAGGTTCATTTTGGCTAGGTGATGAAACATGCTCTGACATGTGAATTGACCACTGCCACTAAGGCCCTAGATGGAGTGGTCCTTGTTAATCCTAGGGTTATGGGTGGAGGAGCACTTGATTTTGTTGATGATGTCTTAAGGGAGATGGATTGAGAGATCCCAAAAAATCTAGTTGTCATTGTTCCAAATCCTAGTAAGGGAGATAGATTCTTGCTGAGGGTGGAGAGGCCCCTGAATCATAATTCTTAGAGGCTCCCAATGAGGGATCCATCTATCTGACCAGAATTTCACATCATTCTCAGAGTGGACCACCCAGTGGGTTCCTAGATTGCACTTACTTTCCCTAAATTGGATATATTTCCAGATTCTAGAGGAACGAGGGGCTTTAGGATTGGGCCTGAGCTGGTATTTGTGCTTAAGAACACTGGCCCATAAACTAGAGTGGTTATGGTTGACCCTGGATTTAAGTCTCCAGAGTTCCTGCTCATGTCTGAGAATATTACTAAACTCTTTGATGAGGTTCTCCTCAAGGTTGTGGAGGTAGAACTAGTGGGGTAGCAAGGAGATTTCTGGATCCCTGCTATTCTAGCTAGGATCCTTGTCTTTTGGTGGAAAATGTTGCCAAAAGTGGACCTATTCCAGTGTTTAGCATTGAGCTCAAAATCATTGGTAGCATCAATGAGAGGCTTGTTGATAGGAAAAAAGTTCCTGACAACATTAATGAAATCATGTTGGGAGCACCATATGAGTTCCACCCTGAAAGGTTTGTCCATGATAGAGGGAGTCTTGAGGATGTTGACTAGGAGGGGACAGTGGTCAGAGTGGGTTCTGGCTAGGTGATAGACAGTGGTCTCAGGAAAAAGTGGATCCAAGCCTCATTAGCTAAGCACCTGTCCAACCTTTTAAGGATGAGGTGCCTTCTATGTTTGTACCTTTTGTTTGTCCAGGTATATTTACTACTTTTGAAATCCAGGCCCAAAAGGTTGCATTTGTTGATGCAATCCCAGAAGGAACCAGTTCTACTAGTCCTGATATTATTTCCCCCAAAATTTTTAGAAGCAGTAAGCACTTCATTGAAATCTCCTCCAATGAGCCAAGGGGCTAGATGAGAGGCCTTGATAGAGTCAGCAAATTCTATCAAGTTGTCCCCAAGAATTTACCTAGTAGCATAGTCATTACTAGCATAGATGGAACTAAAAAAACCAATGAGAGGGAGAAAAGTTTACCTTGACAGCAACATAGATGCCCTGAGGAAAGACAGAGATGTCCTGAATACCCATAGATGAGGAGTCCCACATGATGACAATTCCTCCAGAGTTCCTAGAAGCAGGGAATTGGATTAGGCTATTGAAGCCTAACATATCAGCCAAGGTTTTGTGATCTCCCATTCTAGTTTCAAGTAAGGATAACAGAGAAGGGTTGTGGATATTGATCATTGCCTGGCAATGTCTTTTGAATTAAGCACTATTTACCCCCTAGCATTTTATATGACTGCGTTCATTTGAGAGGGTTGAGATTGGAAGGGGCTTCCATGATCCCCTTGCCATTGTCCAATGGGTTCAGGGGAGTAATTGGTTCCTTTCTTTTTTTTGAGAGAGGGTTCATCAGAAAGGAGTAAAAGATTCCCGGTCCTGGCAGCTTGATTTCTAAGTCAAACTTGTTGAGGTCTTGAGGAAAGAGTACTATAATAAGTTTGCTTATGAGTTCCTCGAAGAGATGTTTGAGAGGTTTTCCTAGATTGACGACCTTTGTCTGTGGAACTTTTAAGGAGGCTAGGATATTCTCCATTTCCCTGTTGCTCCCCCTTAAGATTTTCATAGTTTTTGATCTTTTCCTCATTTCCAGTGAAAGTAGAAGCAGGGATGGGCTTTGAGAGAGAGGTGTCGCAGTTGGTTATGCCCCCCCCCCCTAAGTTTTTCACAAAAATTGGGCCTTCTATGAGAAGAGATGGTATTACTGGTGGGAAGAAGGGAAGGCTATGGTATATCTTATGTAGTTCTAAGGAAATGATTACTGAGATGATACTCTGATTGAAGATGGTCATCATGGTGGTCATCTAAACGTTTTGACCGTAATTGGATAGACCCTGGTTGATGCCCTTCCTCACTACTTGAGAGAGATAGTGTGGGTCCTGAATATGAATGAGTAAGTTTCTCCCCTCGACTTGTAGAGTTAGAGGGATGACTAGATGTGAGAGACATAGTTCCAGCCATGACTTGGGGTCATGGTCCTTTTCTAGAGGTTTCGAGATGAAGATCTCTGACTGAGCTGGACTCGACCTTGAAGGAGCCATTATTTGAGAGTTGATGAAGAGAGTCAGAGCTAGAGTAGGAATAGTTTGGAGTGTTATTTTGGAGGGAAAGGGGAGAAATATCAGCTGGAGGGATGAACTTTCGTCTACCATCATTACTGGCATATGCGTCAGTAAATGAAGTGACATTGAAGATGGCACAATTAGTCTCATGATTGATGTACACTGACGTAGTGTCATTAGGGGGTTTTGTCATTTGGATATCATAGGAGGAGAGAGAAGAGAGAATATTTGGGCCCGCTCCCAGCTCAGCTTTAAAAAGAGAAGTTGTTGGGCCTAAGGAGACTGGGCTTGGGGAGATTTATTCGGAGAGACAGCCTGGGCCTTACTTAAGGGGGTCTACTGAGGAGTTATTGATCCATTAGAGGCGCCAATGAGAGGGTTGGGCGGTGGTTGATAGTCCTTTTCCTGTTGTAATTAGGAGGCCTGCCTTTAGAGGGATGATTCTCCGCAATTGGCCCAAAATTTTGACCCGGTCCATTAGGGTAATCGGTCGTCATCCTTACACTCTTACCCTTGACGCTTCTCGTAGATACTACACCATTGGGAATAGGGTTGAGTTTCTTTAAAGGGGGATCCAGAAACTTACCTGACCCGGCATCGAATGATTTAACTTTCACGTTTTGAGTCGGGTATGGAGTTGCATTGTGCTGTTTTCTTGTGTCATTCTTTCGTCTGTTAAATTTGACCGTTTGCCAGGAGCCTTCGTGTCCTTCTGCCTTCATTGGGGGATCCTGGTTGTCTGGTTAGCTAGATTTGGTCCTTGTGGACATGCACCGATGACATAACCTAATTTCCCACAGGAGGTGCACAGAAAACCTTCCCCTTCGTAAATTATTGACTATTTTTACCAGCCGATAATAATCTCCGATTTGAGTGGTACATCCAAGGAAACTTAAATACAGAGTCTCACATACTGGTCCCTAAGCATAGATGAGGTGCAGACGTCCACCTTAAGGAGCTTTCCTACTTTCCTTCCCACTCTCTCTAAGATAAAAACATCGTAGTACTCAGTCGGTAGTTGGGGTAATCAGATCTAGATTGCAGTGGATTCGATTGTTGATTCCTTAGGAATAAAATTTGGCTCTCAAACCCTAGCCGAAACATATGCTCTAGCCACAAACCATCGTCCATCTTGAAGGATTTTTTGCTGAGATTCCTTCCCCGTTAATTTTACTGTGAAATAGTCCAGACCCAGATCAATCAAAGGAAAAACTTCCTTCAGTTTCCATAGCTCGATGAGTTTCTTTTTGAGGTAGGAGGGATTCACTCTTTTCCCCACCAATTTTATGATAACAGAGAATTCTCAAGGCTTGTAAAGACGAGTTTGTTCCTCTGGTGACAAGGAGATGCCATCCTCCTCAGGTAATTGAGGGAGAATGGGAGCATAATGTAATGAATTTTGATCCTGAGGAACAATCTGACCTTTAGTGATCTCGCAATATGAGGGTCTTGGTGGTGTATCAGTGTCTATATGCATAGAGGTATCTGGGGAGTCTGGTGGCTCCGGTGGAATCACAGGGGGGACATGAGTGATGGTCATACTCTTAGATCGAAAGGGAGAGAAAGGAGGAATTTAGATTGGTTTTTAAAAACTTATTAGATTAGTTATTACAAGTTATAGCAAAACTTTTAAGTTTTCAAGTTATAGTAACTTTCATTTAAAAAAAATACATAAAAAAGGTTTTTTTTGTTTTGTTGAAAATACCAAAAAGTAATTAATGAAAAAGAAAAATTAAGATTTAATATAATTAATATACAATTTACATTCCTTAAATATAGTTAACATTAACTACTGATATTTATCCACCCCCAAATTCCTCTAACCGTTTTTCTTTTCCTATTTTAATGATTCCATTAAGAGTTTCCACCTTCATACACTGCTTCTTTAGAAGTATTATTTTACACAAATCAAAACAAAAGAGGCATTGCTATGCTTTGCTGTTTTCCTCTTTCCAACATCTAAATAATTTCTGTATATTTTCTCCTCCAATTAGGTGTATAGCACACAATTTTTGAGATTGTATATTATAAAATCAGCTAGATCCTATAATCACTATTGAATGCTGACTAAGCTTGTAAAATATATATATATATATATATATATATATATATAAGATACAGATAATATGTACGTGGGGCAAATATGATATATACTTTAACAAATTAAATGGATCTATAAAATTAATGGAATTGTAGGATAATATATAGTATTTAATTTATAATTTTATTAGCATAATATGTTAGGAAACAAATAATTAAATTTCAATTTTGTTCCAGTGTTGTCCATCCTACGATTATAATATAATATATATTGGAAAAACAACAACCAAAAAGAAGAATAAAATAGAGATTTGAATAAAAGTAGTTGAGTAATCTTGTTCTTCTTTGTCACTTATACTTCTCTTTTTGTTCTTTAAAAAAAAAAAAATGCTTTCAGAGGTCATCCTCAAAGTCACTAATTGCCAATTAGTGTAATGATGTTAACTACGTTTTGATGAACACATTTTCTTAGGATAATCCCACTTTTAATAAATAAGTTGAAATTAATTTATGTACTCATTTCATACTTAAATAATACTTTTATTTTGACTTCTTAATGTATTAAATTGATATTAAAATTGATATCGATGAAGTTTCGTATATATAACATTTGTATTGAATGAGTTTTATGAATGTGACAATCGATGAGAAATTTTTTGTTTTATGTTACATAACTTTTTTAGTGTATGTAATGGATATTACATGAAAAACAATCAACGTAAATGTTGAAAATAAATTAATTGATAGTTATTTGATGTCAAATAATTTTTTGTTGAAATAAAAAAATACTCAGTATTAATCATGATTGATATTGGTGTTTGCTTTCTGGCAGAACAAGATGAAGAACATTATACAAATACTATGTTAAATATCAAAACTAAACTTTGTTCATAGCAACAATCTTATACAAAGAGTAATGAGCACCAATAAAAAATCAAGATACAATACTCATGTCAAATGTTACTAATTGGAGAATAAAAAAAATGTATAATTTGATGTAGTTGATATCAAATTTAATACCCATCTGATGCGACTTATTTCATATTAATTTCATTCAACGATGTAAAATACGAAACAAACGTTAAAGTAGCATAACATTATATAAATATTATATAAATACAAAAAATAAACTTTGTTCATACCAACAATATTAGAAAAATAAACAGTAATGATCGAGCACCAAAAAGTTAATTCAAATTATTAACTATATTAGAAAAACAAACAGTAAATAAAAAAATGATTCAATATCAATTTTGTACTAATTTAATACAGAAAAAAAATCTAATATTTGCAAGTTTGTATGTACAGTTATAGTCCATGAATACAACTTTGTTATTACCACATCATGTACATGCTTACTAGAAAAAATAAAAATAAATAAAGATCGGGGATGACAGACATGATTACTAAGTGAGAAAATAACATATAAATGACCAATCATTCGGCAACAAGTACTAAGAATTCATTGATATGCATGTTGAAATGTGAATTTATCAGAAGAAGCCCACTTTTTTCAACGAAGAAGATGAATATTAACTATGAAATCCATTTTTTTCAACGAAGAAGATGAATATTCACTTTTTTTTTAATCTTGTATTTTCAAGGGAAGAATATGAATATTATATGGAAACACAAATTTCAATAAAATTTTAAAATATTGAGTGTTATAATGGAGAAAGAGAGAGGTGAGGTTGAGTATTAGAGAATTTGAATGGAGAGAGAGAGGTGATTCAGATACTTTTTCGGAACATTAATTTTATTTACACGTAATCTTCTTTCAATAAAGTTATCTGATAAAAGTGTGTAATCTTTTAAATAAAAAGTAACATATATTTACCATGATTATCCATACACAATTTAAGGAAAATATTGATTACACCCCTATAAATATGGAGCCGATTTTAAATTATATAATTAAAAATGAATTTTAAAAATATAATTAAAATAAGAAAAAATTACACAAATCTCATAGTTAAGACACCATATTACACAATATCTCTTAATATTTTAAAAAATTACATAAAATCCCGGATTTCATATTTACTAGTGATACATATGCTATATGTATCACTAGTTCATATGTATCACTGCTTAACGTATGTATCACCAATTCGAAATTCCGGGATAAGATGTAATTAGCAAACTATCTGAGATTTTATGTAATATTGCTGAAACTATCCGGAATTTATATAAGTTACTCTTAAAATAATATATCTTTTAATAAGTTGCTATAACTTGTAACTAAATTGCTATTAATGTAATTATCTAAAAGTATTGCTAAAATTTGTTATTTTAGATCTAATAATACTATAGGGGATAATTTTCTCAAAAATTAAAGCCTAACCCAAAGCAAGGGCAATCGTGCGAATGATCCATATTCCAATACACGATTATCTAATATCATGACACATAATCAATGCATGCTTGTTTTTCTTTTTTCAAAAATTTAAAAATTTGATTCAATTTTTAAGTATACATTTTTCAAAGTTTGAATTAACGTGATACTATTAATTTAAATAAAATGAAATTATACTGCTATATGTAAAATTGTTAAAAACTACAAATATTTGAAATTTTAGAGAAACTACTATGTTTGCAATATTATAACAACAGTAAATTTATTATTTATTTTCCATCAAAATTCTGAATACTGTGAATTATTAAAATTTAAAATCATCCATTGGCAAAATTTATGTAGATTATGATTAATCTTAATTTTTAGTTAGTGCGAAATGAATATAGTATGAAAAATGATAAAGACTTGGAGCGATCAATAAGTGATCAAAAGGTGAACTGTTTCGAGATCAACTCGATAAATCAAAGTCATGATATTCTTCAATCAAACACATCTCAGGTTGGTCCAAAATCCTACATCCTGAAATCACAAAAAAAATTTAGGAAAGAAGAATCATAAGCATACTACAAAATGGTACTGACTATCTTGATAAATAAAATCTATGTTGTATATTTGTTTTATGATTTGATCTTTATTTTTTGCTAAAATTTATTTTTGATATCTACATATATATATATCTTAAATTTTTTAAATTTTTTGTCAAATATCTCATGTAATTGCATACGCAAAATAGCACGTACCCTAAGATTTTAAAATCAAGGACAATTATAGAGAGAAAATACCAACATGTTGTATGAATGTCGTGCTTCATCCCAGGAAGTATAGACCCGATAAAAAGTACGGCTTCCTTCCCCTAGATTGAATTAGTGAATAGGCGGCCCATGCCGATGGAATGGCCGAGGGCTGCACGGTATATTGGAATAGCATGACCCTAATATTGATATACATGCAAAAGTTGTTTGTTGTTATCTTCACAAATTTCTCGTGAATTATTTGTGACAATTTGACCAAAAAGCCATCCATAAAAGGTTGTGGGTGTTCAGTTTTTTTTTAAACATAATTTGCTAATGATAATATAATATAAATATATAACTATTTAAATGCAACATTAAAACAAAAGTACAATTAATATTACCATTATTAAAAAAGGCTTCCAATCACAAGTTTAATACAAAAAAGATTTCAGTTCATAAGTCTGAATTCACAAAAAAGACTTCTAATCATAGGACACCAATCACAACTGTGCTCGACGATTTTTCATATTTTGAAAATGATGAATAATAGCATCATTACTTACAGCTACAAATATCTTACGCTTTACATAGAAAACTAAACAACCATTTAAAAATTCATCACCCCATGCTGTTGCGGAATTCATTTTTGATGTAGCTCATGGAAGAGAAAGCTCGTTCCACAGAAGCAGTAGCAACAGGAAGAATGAGAGTCAACTTGATGAGCAAATAAACAAGAGGCCAAGTCTGATGCAATTCTGATTCAACCAATACTTTAGCAAGATCAGTAATTCCCTTCATATTGAAAAATATTTTATCAGAACCTTGAACATGTACTATGAAATTATCAAGTCGATAACTGAGATCTCAAAGTTTACTGCTATCAAACTCATTCGGATAATATTCAACCAACCTCATTATTTTCTTCTTATCAAAATTATCAAATGACTTAGCTGGATGTAAAAAAGACATACCAAGAAGTAAGTCAGTACTCACAACGTTGAAACGATTATTAAGCTCCTGAAGTAGAAAATCAATAACAATACAAAATCTTTCAACCCAAAAATGATGAGAATATGTAACATCAAGAGGTCTACGTTTTGACTTACCAAGAATGTAGCGAGCATCCATTTTTGGGATCGCTATCTCATATTTATCACAAAAAGAAGAGACATCATCCAGTAATGATCTCCATCTACTATCCCTCATCCTTTGCAACTCTTGCTTTGCAGTATTGAACAGTTCCAGAGCATTGATAATATCTTGATCTATCTTTTGTAACGAGGAGTTCAAATGATTTGTTATATTAGAACTTTCAACATCAAGTGTAGCATAAAAGCAAAATCAAACCCCTTAATCGTATTCTCAAGAGTTTCAGCTGTAAATCTGTCAAGATAATTTGGGCACTCACGTGCAGCAAATCCAAGCACATAAAGAATTGATGGAAATATGTCAATGAAGTTCTCTAATGTCTTACAGTGAGAACCCCAACGAGTGTCACATGGCCGTTGAAGTCCACGTTCTTGATTTAGTCCTCTTCCTGTGTGCACTTCACCAGAAATGATCAACTCTTCTAACTTTGCAGTTTGATGTTGTCTGAGCAAATCCCTGCGCTTATAAGATGCTCCAACAATATTCAACACATTAGTAACTAAACAAAAAAAATCATCCTCATCTGAATTCTTCTTCACAAGAGCCACGAGTGTCAGCTGCAACTGGTGAGCAAAACAATGAGTAGAATAAGTAGATGGAGTATGACGCAAAATTAAGCTCTTAAGACCATTTAGTTCACCTTGCATGTTACTTGCACCATCATAAACTTGTCCACGTATTTGGGACGGACTTAGTGAGTGATCTGTGAAAAAAGAATAGATTGACTCCTTCAATGATTGTGCAGATGTATCACTAAAGTGGACAATACCAACAAATCACTCTATCACTTCACTTTTTTTTCAACATATCGTAGAACAAGTGCCATTTGCTCCTTATGTGATATATCTTTTGATTCATCAACTAGTGTCCCAAAATAATCACCATCTAAGTCTTCCATGATAACTTTGATTGTTTCTTTTGCACAAGCATCAACAATATCTTTTTAAATTTTTGGACAACACATCATTTCATTTTTTGGGACATTTTCTAAAATAATGCTCCCAACGTCCTCATTAATGTTTTCATACCATCGCAAAAGTTCAAGAAATATACCTCCATTTGTAGATGATACACTCTCATCATGATCACGAAATGGCAATTCCAATCTCAAAAGAAACCTTTCCACATCGATTGAAGCACTCAAGCAACGACGAGATTTATTTTTTTCCTTCTTGAAATTCTTGTAAAAAAATGTGCGAATAGATTGTGATTGATTCATCAAATCAATCATCATGTTGAAACACTTGTTGTGGATGCTATTAACCTCTCCAATATGAGTTTCAAATCTCTCCAAAGCCTTGTTCCAACCCTTAAAGTCATTTTGCGTAAAAGCAATATCTGCCATATTTTCACGAACTTCATGCTCATTTTTAAACAAATAGTAACACAAACAATGTGCAACATCTTTTGATACACTGTACTCTAACCACTTGGAACATTGACTCTTGAACCAACCAGGATGAAATTTACGCATCGTAATTTTCTTCTTCTCAAATTGAGTTTTCGAAAAAATGTGATCCTTTGGCTGACAAGGCCCCTTTTGAATATAATATCTTCTAACTTCGTCACGTATATTAGCATCATATTCTACTATAGACCTTCTTTCTACCGGGTCAGCTTTCAAATATGTAAATTCGATATTTGAAGGAGTAATATCTCTTTGAACTTCCGAAGGTATGGATGAAGCAACGGGTGGGATAATAGCATTAGAGCTTGGTTGCCCTTGTTTTGATCTAGTGACAAACTTATCCATCCCGATTTACATAGATTTATAAAAATTCCTGCAAAACAAGATTCAATTAATACGACTTTCAAGCAAGAATCATTCATAGAATCGTATCTATAGAAGATTGGTAAAAAAAATAAAAATCTAAAATCCTTATTTCATTATTTCGAAATTTAGGAGATTGGTGAAGTAGCAAAATATTTCAAAACTAATTGCTAAACAAGATACAAGAATTTATTTCCTTTTCATTAACAAAAATAAGGAGGACAAATCTATGCTAACTTATATATTTTCTATAGCAATTATAGTGAATAAGAAATAGATAAATATCATATAAAAATTCAACCCCAAAATTATATTTTGAATTTTTAACTCTGAAGAAAATTAAAGTACCTACGTTTTGAGATTAGTGAATGAAAATTATGAAAATCGAAAATAAAATTGCAAGAAGAAGATGAAATTTGGTGTTTAAGTTTTGGGAGAGAATGATTTTTGGTGGAGATTGGAGAACGCCAAAGGTTTTTGTCGTTTGAGAGAGGCGTAATTAAAAAGTACAAAAGTTTACTTTTTGTTTAAGAAGTAAAAAAATTATAAAATTAAATTAATAATATATGAATAAATGAAAAGTCAAAACCAATTGTGCATGTGAACAATATACTCCCCAATTAGCAGACTTGCTCATGTCATGTGCCACCTGTGCGTTTAAATTTAACTATAAAGTAACAAATTTTTTTATAAAAGTAGTATGTAGCTGTAGGGATTCGAACCTGGAGAGCTGGACACGGGAATCACGTCTTCAGGCCACAGCACCCAACCATTTGTTTGTTCTCTGGGTGCTTTTTAATATATTATACCATTTATTCTGTGTTTCTTATATAATTATACCTAATCTACGTCGAGTTTAGTGGGTGCCGGAGCATCCCAAAATCACACGTGGGTCTGCCCCTAAATCTGTATGTTTCAATACCAACTTCAACAAGAAGTTAAAGAATAGCTTTCAAGAACTACAATGAAGTTCAACACCTTCAAACACAAGTTCAAATGAATAATCAAATGAACTATCAAAATGAAGTCTTTATCAACTTTAAGAAATAAAGATGAAGCAATAATGTTAGGACTAAGTCCACCGACTGAACGTTGTGTCCTTAAGGAATTTATTCCCCTTAAGTACCCAAGGATATGAAATCTTTTCTCCCAGGATGAAATGATCCTCTTTTTGAAAATAGCAATACCTCAAATTTTCAGAAACTTTAAATTCACACAACGATTTGATGATCATGCTATAGTTTTAGAAGAAGTTTCTACTCAAAAATCCTACCTTTACCTGAGGAAAAGTTTAGGTAGTTATAGCCATTAAGTGTCCCTACGAAAAGGAAGCAATGGTTCATGAAAAGAGATAATTTTTGGAGAAGTCACCTCACATGCGCTGCACCTGTGCTATATCTCTACTGCACCTGTGATCGCAGGTGATATTTTACACAAACCAGTGTCTTCTGCGCTGGACGTGGCCCAGGTTATTCCAACCTACGTCAGGTCTACACCCGACCTACGCGCGCACGTCACTATTTTCCTAAAACAGCGTGTCTCTTTCTCAAGGGGTTGCGTTCCTTCGAAGTGCATTGTTTATGCGTTCGCATTATGTCCGAAATGCCTCCAGAAATAGAGAAAAACATTTCCGTTGGATTTTTGGATTAAAACTTCACTTGTTTTCTAAGTTTCAAATAAATTTTGTTCGAAAAATTAATCTCTCAATCAATTATATGACAAATTCAAATCCAAATTCAAATTTGAAGCTGAAGCCGAAGACGAGCCGAGCGAGGGACAACGACGGTGTGAGGTATCTCTTGCTTTTGCCTCACTATCCACATGAAGGAATGTTTTTCAATATAAATATAACAAAGTTTCTTTCTCCAACCAATGTCGAAGAACTTGACTTTCTTATGTGAAATTTCACTTTTCCTCCAATTTGTTCCCTCCATTTTCTATTCACACATTAACTTAGAACCCAACGATCCCCCACATGAATTGAGAATTACTATTTTATCAAAATATTTATGGACAAGTGTGTGATCAACAGGCAAAGACTGCTTACATCTGGATAAGTAGGTTTTTCATTAAACTTTCTGTAGTGAACATGCATCAGATGCACTCGATCAATCGGTAGATTTGATATCTTTGAACCGTCAAACTTTAATGTACACCTAGGCAACATAATTCACATATCCATCCTTTTATCATTTATGGTTCTCACGATTTTGCTCGTTTCAACCATGAACACATCCTGGTTTCATGTGAGCATAGAGAATAGGTCTTTACTAACATTCTCTTTGGAGCGGCTTTTACTTCTCCATCACATAGGTGATTCCTAAACATTTAATCCTATAGATCAAACTATTTGGTCAAATCCGCCAAACTTAGAAATCATTAAAAAGTTTCAAACCATAAGCCTTATCCTTGTTCTCTGAACATTATCTTCATCATGAGAATATGTTGAATATATTGACAATGTGGAATCATCGATCAAAACTTTTTTTGATCTCTTTGAACCTAGCTCTTTAGATCTCTAGTTTGCTAGGTAGAGTTACTGCCCTGCTGACTAGTCCTAGTTCGTAAATCCATTCCCTTCGATGATCTCTCAACTCCCTCTCTAGATAGGCCCTTTTAGGTGGATCCGACACATTATCTTTTGACTTCACATAGTCAATAGTGATAATTCCACTAGAGAGTATCTCTCTCATGGTATTATGTCTTTATTATCATTGTACATCATGCTCCCTGCCCTATCTATCGCCGCTTAACTGTCAAAGTGTATACATACTGGTGCCAGAGGTTTGGGCCAATAAGGAATATCTTTCAAGAAATTCTAGAGCCATTCAACTTCTTCACCATATTTAGCTAATGCGATAAATTCAGATTTTATTGTAGAGAGGGCAATACATGTCTATTTGAATAATTTTCAAGAGACTGCTTCTCCACCTAAAGTAAATACATATCCACTCGTGGATTTTACTTCATTTGATTCAGTGATCCAATTTGCATCACTATATCCTTCAATTACCTCTGGATATTTGTTATAATGCAATGCATAGTCTTGGGTATGTTTTAGATACCCCAAAACTTATTTCATTGCCATCTATTGAGTTTGATTGGGATTACTTATGTACCAACTCAATTTACTAATAACACATGCTAAATCTGGTCACGTACAATTTATGATATAAATCAAACTTCCCAACACTCTTGCATAGTCAAACTGTGAGTCACTTTTACCTTCATTCTTTTGAAGTGCAAAGCTCACGTCTAATGGAGTCTTGGAAGTACCAAAATCCAAATACTTAAACTTTGTCATGTACCTTTTCAATGTAATGAGACTGTGACAATACCAACCCTTGTGGAGTTTTATGGATTCTTATCCCTAAGATCACAACCGTAACTCTAAGGTCTTCCATATCAAATTGCTCTCAAGCATTTATTTCATAGCATTTATGTCAGAAATGTCTCTATTGATGATCAATATATCATCCACATACAAACAAATAATGACCTTGTTATTTGGAATGTCCTTAATATAAACACATGTATCACATTCGTTTATATTAAAGTCATTTGCCAACATGGTTTGGTCAAACTCTGCATGCCACTATTTGAGTGCTTGTTTTAGTCCATAAACTGACTTCACAAGTCTGCACACTTTATTTTCTTTACTAGGAACAACAAAACCCCCAGGTTGTTCCATGTAAATTTCTTTCTCTAATTATCTATTTAGGAATGCTGTTTTCATATTCATTTGATAGATTTCAAGACCATATACTGCTACTAAGTCAACTAACATCCAAATGGACGTTATCATTTTTTACAAGCGAGTATGTATCAAAATAATCAAGGTCTTATTTTTGTTTAAATCCTTTCACTACAAGTCTTGCCTTATATTTGTCAATAGTACCATCAATTTTTATTTTCCTTTTGAGGATCCATTTAGAACCTAAAAGTTTAATTCCTAGAGTAAGATCAACCAAATCCCATGTGGTAGCTTAAGATTGAATCAGTCTCACTATTGATTGTCTCTTTCCAAAAGGATACGTCCGAAGATGAATCACTTCTTTAAATGTTTGAGACCATTTTCAAGAAGAAATGTCAAAAATTCTGATCCAAAGGAAGTTGACATTTTTTGATGTGTACTATGCCTTGGATTTTTATCTTTAAGTACATTCTCGCTTGGTTCATCTTGAGGTCATTTAGATCCTTCACTAGACTGATTATGTCCAGTTTTATTCGTATAAATGTGTTCAAAGAACTCAATATTATTTGATTCAATTACTATATTTTCATAGATATCTAGATGTTCAGATTTATGAACTAAAAATTGACATGCTTTACTGCTTTTAGCATATCTAATGAACATGCAGTCCACAATCTTAAGCCCTATTTTTACCCTTTTAGGCATAGGAACTTGGACTTTCGCTAAACACCCTCACACATTGAAATATTTCAAATTAGGTTTCCTTTCTTTCCATTATTCAAAAGGAATTGAAAATGACTTACTATGGGGCACTCTATTGAGTATTCGGTTAGCTATAAGGATAGCTTCCCCCTACAAGTTTTGTGGTAAACCCGAACTTATAAGTAAGACATCATTATTTCCTTTAATTTTCATATTTTTCCCAATCCCATTAAATTGAGGTGAATACAGGGTAGTCTTTTAATGGACAATTCTATTTTCTACACATTTCTCCACAAAAAGAGATTTATATTCTCCACTCCTATCACTTATTATCATTTTGATCTTTTTATCCAACTGATTTTCTACTTCTATTTTATATTACCTAAGTGCATCTATTGCTTCATCTTTACCATTTAAAAAATAAACATAACAATATCTAGTGCAATCTTCAATAAACGTTATAAAATACTTTTTCCCATCACGAGATGGTGTCGACCTCGTATCACAAATGTCTGTGTGGACTAAATAAGAGATTAAAATTTCTTTCAACATACTTATACAGATTCTTTGCATACTTTGATTCCACAAAAGTTTGATACTTTGATTTATTGCACTCAAACTTAAGCAAAACTTCTAAGTTAAACTATTTTCGCAAAGTTTCATAATTGACATGTCCAAAACGCCATGCCACAATTTAATTGACTCAAAAAAGTAAGAAGCAATAGAACTTTTATTGATATCAACAGTCATTACATTAATCTTAAGCAGGACCTTCGTTACGTCCTGGGTTTTGTCCCTTAGATTTTTTCCCGGAATTTTGTTCTCCTAACCCAATATGACTCATAGGTATGAGTCATATGTTGGTGTACGAGTGGTATGGTCCTATGGTATACTGACTAGTGTTGGTTGGTGGGATGGATGGGTTATTGTAATGGATACAACTTAGGGAATATGAGTCGTATGGTTGGGTATGAGTTGTATCTTGTACTCATGTAGGGGGACAGTGTTCTATCCTCTTGGTATTCTATTCTGCTAGGGTATGGATAAGAGGTATGGATCGTATGCTATGGATATGACTTGGTTGGATGATTCGTATACTGGATAGTGTTAGGTCCAAGGGTTGGGGTTGGATACGAGTGGTGGGTACCACTCATATTGGAAGGGTCAATCGTAGTCCTATGATGGGATTTTGGTGCAACTTAAGTGGGGGTATTCTGGACATTTTTCTACTTACCCTAATAGAACCCCACGACTTCTAACCTACTTGGAAGAGTATTTACCTTATTATTTTACTCTTTAACACTTAGACACCATTCCTAAACACTTGATAATTCTCTCAAGAGCTTTTGAAGCAAGAAAGCTAGGGTTTCATCTTGGGGACTAATTTGGGGCTTGCGTTGGTGATTTTTTTCATCAATTCTTCCGTATAAGGAATGTACTCCTTCCCTCATAGTTAGTTCCAACTAAAGGCATGATTTTCATTATTAGTTTTCATGATTTCATTATTGTATGCTTTGGGTTTTCAATTATGAACTGGGGGGTTTTGTTTATAAATGGTTAGTTATGGTTTCCCATGGTTTTAATTATGATTTTATATGCATTAATGGTGATTTTGGATAATTGGAATACATGGAATGGTTATTGGTAACTGGAATTGGTTTTAGATATATACTATGCCCCCAATATGTTTGACAAAATGCTTATAAAGATATGTTCATTGCATTGATCACTGTAAAATGGAACTCTTGCTTGTTTTAAACTTGGTAAAGGATTTATGTATGACTTAAATGGTTTGGAAAGGTAAATGGCTAAATGGTTATGCTTGTGGGGTACATATTCCCCCAAGAGCTTTGTGATGGTAAATGGAAGGTCACTTAAAAGTCCCCTTAAACTTATATATGGTTGGCTATGGATAGTACTTGTAAGTATGGTTGGTATGACGATACAACCACTAAATGACCTTGGTTAATAAATGGTAAATGGATTGCTTGGAAATGATTTTAATTGGGCATTAAAGGGGGATGTGTAGCTAAGCCGTGGAAGGTGGAGGTCCTGGGGAGACTGAAACTGGAAACTCATATTTACCAGTATGAGGTTGGTCTTTGTGGACCATGTGAATGATGTCACACCTCTTATTATGGGATATACTAGCCATCCCATGGGATACTTCCCTGGTCGTACGGCTATACGCACTGGGGCCCTTTCAGCAGGGGTAGCTGAGCCCATATTGCCCATGGGTGGTTTAGAATGGCAAATCTACACAACCCAGGTAAAGGTTTTAAAGGCATACTAAATCCGGTTCCCTTTCTCGCACTTATATATATGCATGGTTGTATGCATTATGGATGATTTTCTAATCAATGAGGTACGCAGTCCTAGGGTGGTTGGGATGGTGGAAAGTGGTAGAAAAAGTAGTGGGGGAGCTCGGTTTCCTTCTCTACTGCCAATGACCCTTACCCGAAGCAGTTGAGAGACAGGCATCATTAGGGTGGTGATAATTTTTGGGCACAGAGTGCTTAATATTAGGTGAGTGGAGGTCAGTTAGTTTATTCATGCCCTTCTTATCATTTTTATAGTCAACCCCATCGGGGTTATTGCGAAGAAGGAAGGGACAAATGCTTTAGGTGTGTCCATCCAGGTCAATAGCTCAGGGATTGTCTGGTAAATAAGGTCGCTATAGGGGAAAATAAAGTTCCTGTGACATCATCTTCTGCTCCTACACCTGGTGGTATTGCACCGGCTCCTATTACTGCTCCCGATTCTAGTGTTGGTCGGAATAGGTTGTATGCTTTAGCATCCCAACAGGAATCTGAGGCATCACCTGATGTTGTTATTGGTACGTTACAACTCTTTTTCCATGACATATATTATTTTCTTGATCTGGGGTCCACTCTTTCTTTAGTGACCCCTTATGTGGCTATGTCTTTTGGTTTTGATCCTGAAGTAATTTTGAATCCTTTTTCTATTTCTACCCCGGTAGGAGACTCGATTATTGCTAAAAGGGTCTATAAGGGGTGTGTAGTATCTGTTGGTGACAAGCAGACCTTGGTGGATCTGTTTAAGTTAGGGATGGTGGATTTTGATGTCAACTTAGGTATGAGTTAGTTACACTCCTGTTACGTGTCCTTAGACTATCAAACCCGAAAGGTTATTTTTAAGTTTCCTGGTGAACCGGTTATAGAATGGAAGGGTAGTTCTTTAGCTCCTCAAGGAAGGTTAATTTCTTATCTTAGAGCTCAGAGGTTAATCTCTAAGGGGTATCTTTATCACTTGGTCCGGGTTAAAGATTCTAACTCGGAAGGTCCTTTACTGTCAGTTCCTGTGGTTAATGAGTTTTCAGAGGTCTTTCTGGATGATCATCCTGGTATTCCTCCGGATAGGGAAATAGAGTTTGGTATTGATTTTCTTTCGGACACTCGTCCAATATCTATTTCTTCTTATAGAATGGCTCCGACTGAGTTGAGGGAACTCAAGGAGCAACTTAAGAATCTTTTGGATAAGGGGTTTATTCATCCTATCATTTCTCCATGGGGTGCACCAGTGTCAGTCTGGGTACCATTATCTTAAGATTAGGGAGGTGGATATCCCTAAGACAACTTTTCATACTTAGTATGGGCATTTCGAGTTCTTGGTGATGTCATTTGGATGGACTAATGCCCTGGCGATATTTATGAATCTGATGAACAAAGTTTTCAGGCAGTATTTGGATCTCTTTGTCACTGTGTTTATTAATGACATCCTAATTTATTCGAAGAGTGAGGTGGATCATACTAATCATCTCCGTATGGTGTTATAGACCTTTAAAGAACAACAGTTGTATGACAAGAGTGTGAGTTTTGGTTGAACATTGTGAATTTCTTGGGTCATATTATTTCTAGTGAGGGGATAATGGTTGATCCTCCAAAGGTTGCTGCGGTGAGAGGGTGGACTAGACCCACGACTCTATCCGATATCCAGAGTTTTTTTGGGTTTAACTAGATATTATCGGTAGTTTGTGGAAAACTTCTCGTCGACAACGACTCCTTTGACTAAGTTGACTCAGAAGAAGGTTAAGTTTTCTTCGTCGGATGCTTGTGAGGGAAGTTTTGAAAAGTTAAAGGATAGGTTAACTTCATCTCTAATTCTGACCTTGTCGAAAGGTAATGATGGGTTTGTGGTTATTGTGATGCATCTTGGGTAGGGCTTGGCTGTGTTTTGATGCAGCATGGGAAGGTGATTGCCTATGCTTCCAGGCAGTTGAAGGTACATGAGAGGAATTATCCTACTCATGATTTGGATTTGTTTGCGGTTGTGTTTGCTTTAAAAATTTGTCGTCATTATCTATATGGTGTTCAAGTGGATATTTTTTCTGATCATAAGAGTCTATAGTATGTGTTCACGCAGAAGGAGATTAATCTCAGGCAGAGAAGATGACTTGAGCTTCTCAAGGACTATGACATGAGTCTTCACTACCACCCAGGTAAGCCTAATGTGGTTGCTGATGTTCTTAGTAGGTTTTCCATGGGGAGTTTGGCTTATGTGGAAGAAGGAAAATGGGAATTAGTGAAGGATATTCACCGTTTGTCCAATCTTAGAGTTCATCTCTTGGACTTTGAGGATGGTGGTGTAATAGTGCAAGAGGTAGTTCGTTCATCTCTTGGTGCAAAGATTAAGAAGAAAAAAGTGCTGGATCCTGTCTTGATAAGAATCATGGGTGATATTGGCGGAAAAAAAGTGGTGGTATTTGAGATTAGTAGTGATGGTACTTTGCGGTACCAAGAAAGGTTGTATATTTCTAATGTCTATAGTTGTGTCAAAGGATTTTGGCTAAGGTGTATGAGTCACTCTATGTTGTTTATCGTGGCTCAACAAAGATGTATCATGATCTCAAGTAGATCTATTGGTGGAATGGTATGAAGAGGGATGTGGTTGACTTTATGGAGAAGTTCATGGTGTGTCAACAAGTTAAGGTTGAGAACATGAGGCCTGTGTTGCATCAAGAAATTGAGTTGCCCTAATAAAAGTGGGATGTAATCAATATGGATTTCGTCACTGGTCTTCCTTGGTCTCGAAACCAATTTGATTAGATTTAGGTCATCATGGATAGGATAACAAAGTCTTCTCACTTTTTGCCGGTGAGGACTACCTTTTTGGTGAAGGATTTTGTGAATCTGTATGTTCAGGAGATTGTGAAGCTGCATGGGGTACCTCTCTCAATTATTTATGATCATCGTACGTAGTTTACGTCTCACTTTTGGCGGTCTTTCCAGAGAGGGTTGGGACTAAGATTAGTCTGAGTACTACTTTTCATCTACAGTCGGATGGGCAAGCGGAGAAACTATTCATACATGGAGGATATGCTTCAGGCCCGTGTGGTTGACTATGGTGGCAATAGGGTTGAGCATATACCTTTTATGGAGTTTGCTTACAATAATAGCTATCATTTTAGTATTGGTATGGCCCCTTTCGAGGCGTTGTATAGTAGGAGGTGTAGATCTCCTATTGGTTGGTTTGATCTTGGTGAGGCAGACATATTTGGCTTGGATTTGGTTTATCAAGTGATGGAGAAGGTGAAGAAGATTCGGGATAGGATTAAGGTTGGCCAGAGTTTCCAAAAGTCATCTGCGGATGTTAGGCGTAAAGACTTAGAGTTTGAGGTTGGGGACAAGGTGTTCCTAAAAGTATCTCCCATAAAGGTAGTAGTACGGTTTGGCAAGAAGGGGAAGCTCAGTCCCCGATTTATTGGTGGTTATGTGATTTTGCAGAGAGTTGGTAATATTGCTTATGAACCAGAGTTGCCTACTAGCTTGGGCTTGGTTCATCCGGTCTTTCATGTTTCCATGTTTAAGAAGTGTATTAGTGATCCTTCTTCGGTTGTTCCTTTTGAAAGGTTGGGTATCTTGGGTTCTCTATCTTATGAAGAGGTCCCGATTGAGATCTTGGATAGGAAGGTTTGTTGGTTGCGGATCAAGGATGTGGCTTTGGTTAAGGATCTGTGGCAGAACCATAAAGTGGAAGAGGCTAGTGGTAAGCAGAGGAGGACATGAAGTTCAAATATCCGCTCTTGTTTTCTGCTCCTGATATTCGTGTGGAAGGTTGTGTTCTTGAATACATCTCTATTTTCTGAGTTTGTTAAAGGAAAGATTAATATTTTTGCATCTTTGTTTTTGAACTTTGATGAAGATTGGAAATATGTTTGATAATTCAAATGACTCTGTGTGTGGTTACCCCTACCTTGTTCGTCATCGGGGATGAATGTTTCTAGTGGGGGAAAATGTTGCATCCTGGGTTTTAGCCCTTAGAATTTTTCCTAGAATTCTGTTTTTCGAACCCAATACAAATTATGGGTACGAGCCGTATGTTGGGGTACGAGTGGTATGGTCCTATCGTATACTGACAAATATTGGTTGGTGGGATATATAGGTTAATGGAATGGGTATGACTTAGGGGATATGATTCGTTTGATTGGGTACGAGTCATATCTTGTACTCGTATAGTAGACAATGTTTGGTCCTCTTGGTATTCTATTCTTCAAGGGATACGGATGGGTGGTACGGATCGTATGTTGTGGATACGACTTGGTTGGATGAGTCGTACACTGGACATGTTGGGTCCAAGGGTTGGGGTAGGATGCGAGTGGCGGGTACCACTTGTATTGGAAGGGTAAAACTCGTATGGGTCAGTCGTATCCCTGTGATAGGATTTTGGTGCAACATAAGTGGGGGTTATTCTGGAGATTTCCCTACTTAACCCTAATAGAACCCCACGACTTCTAACCTACTTGGAAGAGTATTTACCCTATTATTTTACTCTTTAACACTTAGAAACTATTCCTAAACACTTCATAATTCTCTCAAGAGCTTTTGGGGAAAGAATGATGGGGTTTCATCTTGGGGACTAATTTGGGGCTTGCATTGGTGATTTGTTTTCATCAATTCTTTGGTGTAAGACATGTACTCCTTTTCTCATTGTTAGTTCCAACTAAAGACATTATTTTCGTTATTGGTTTACATGATTTTATTATTGTGTGCTTTGGGTTTTCAAATATGAATTGGGGGGTTTTGTTTATAAATGGTTGGTTATGGTTTCCCATAGTTTTAATTATGCTTTTATATGCATTACTGACGGTTTTGGATATTTGGAATACATGGAATGGTTATTGGTAATTTGAATTGGTTTTGGATATATACTATGCCCCCAATGTCTTTGACAAAATGCTTATAAAGATATGTTCATTGCATTGATCACTTTTAAATGGAACTCTTGCTTGTTTTAAACTTAGTAAAGGATTTATGCATGGTTTAAATGGTTTGAAAAGGAAAATGGCTAAATGGATTCCCCACCAAAAGAGGCCTGAAAACAACTATGTAAATGGCTAATACCTATGTGAATGATTTGTGCATGACATCCTAATTGAAATGCTTTAAACTTGTGATATGGTTCCTTTATTTATGCTATCTAGTCCTGGGTTGTATACCAGAAATTAGCTGCTTACTGAGTTTCCAGTCGTAATAGAATGATCCCGTAGTATCCCAAACAGTCACATTCGATCATTTAACAAAATTAGCGCGAGTTCAGTCAAGCTTAAGTGATCAGTGTCGGTTCAATTGGGAGTAGGTTTCATCACTGAGCGAACCCAAGGATGTGGCCATTTCTGCCAGTTAGGGTTTGACCCTTAATATCAATCCCTAAGTTACAAAACTACGTAGATAGTGTAGGATAGGTCGTCCTCTTGCTAGACTAGGGTTGACGGAATCATTTATATATTTCATGAGTTTTCCTGCTAGATTAGGGTCGACACAACATTGTTAGTACCCCGTGGCAAGGTACTAACACCCTTCCAACTGAGGTCACAGGTTGGATCCCAAATCAGTCTATAATCGGGGTATATCAGTTAGATGAACACTCCCACAGTTACAGTTTCAGTTTCAGCAATCAGTAAATAACTCAGTAAATTCTATAGGACCATGACTATTAGTTATCAGTTACTCAGCCATCAGAATTCAGTACTCAGTTTCAGTATAATCTCAGATACAGGATGTATACCTATATGTGCAGTATTGAATGTTCAGTAGTTATAGTTTTGCATGTACTCTTATCTAGTTACTTCATGATGTTCATTTAGTCGGTTATCGTCTCATACATATGAACCCATATATATAAACCTTCACTCACCTAGTTTACCAGTACATTCAAAGTACTGATGTATACTCTCTCTCTTTGTAGTAATGATTCTTATATCATAGGTTTGGATGCTCGGGTTCCTGATAGTACTTATCCAAATCAGTCTATCAGTTGCAGCTACAGTAGTGAGTCCTCATCCATCGAGGACGCGCTATTTATTTAGCCATTACATTATTTTAGTTATTTCAAACAACAATTGTGAGATAGTTGGGGCCTGTCCCATTAACTCTTTTATTTCAGATGTTTAGAGGCTTTCAGATATTATCAATTAGCAGTTATTCTACAAATGTATTAAGTTTTGATTCAGTATTATGAACCTTATGGTATTTTTATTTTTACTTCCGCATATGTTTCATGAATATTTTTTAGTGCTCATAGCAGCTACCAGTCATTGGTTAGATTGTGGTCCTTCGGGGTCGGAAGCACCATGTGATGCCCAGGGTGTAGTCTTGGGCCATTACAAACTTGGTATCAGAGACTAAGGTTCTAAATAGTCCTAGGGAGTCTAAAATCCACGTTAAGTAGAGTCTTGTGCATGGGTTTGTAGCGCGCCACACTTATGGATAAGAGGCTATGAAGCGTTTTAGAAAAAGTTCCCTTCTTTCAGTGTTCCTATCGTGCGAGTGAGCATGAGCTTAAGTTAAACTCTCTGTCTAATCAAAATTTTCCTTTCTTAGATAGGTTTTTTCCATTGGAGTTGAGAGAGGCTAAAGTGTTAGAGTTTATCATCCTGAAGCAGGGTAACATAAGTGTGACAGAGTATTCCCTCAAGTTTACTCTATTGGCCAGGTATTCTCCTCATGTGGTAGCTGATAGCAAGTCTAAGATGAGTACGTTCATGTGTAGCGTATCTAACAGTGTGGTCAAGAAGTGTAGGACCACAATACTGATTAAGAAGATGGACTTGTCTAGGTTGATGGTCCATGCTCAATAGATTTAGCAGTAGAAAACTAAGGAAAAAGAGAGGGAGAGAAAAAGAGTTAGAATAGGTAGTTTCAGTTTCGCTCAGCCATAGTCTGAAGGTAGTAACCGTCCTTATTTCTGCCCAAGAACTTCAGTCCCAGCTCCGTCTTCGGCTAGTGCACGGATGCCTAAATTTAGGAATGATAATAAGGATAGGGCACCAGGCTCTAAAACTCAGGGTAGTGTGAACAGTGCCAGAATAAATCCTCTCTGTCAGAAATGTGACAGAAACCATCAGGGTGTCTGTAGGGCTGGCAGCAACATGTGTTTTGGGTACGGTAAACTAGGCCATAGGATCAGAGAGTGTCCTCAATTAGGTTCACAGAATCAGCATAGTCGTCCCCCAGTTCATTTTGATCGCCTGTCTTAGTAGGGTGCCACTTCCAGTGCCACCAGTAGGCAACGCCCAAATAGGATTTATGTACTTTAGTCCCGACAGGATCAAGAGAGTTCTTCTGATGTAGTCACCGGTACGTTACAAGTTTACCATTTACATGTTTATACTTATTTAGATCCTGGAGCTTCTCTATCTTTTGTAACTCCTTATGTAGCTGTCAACTTTGGAGTCAGTCCTAAAATTGTAATCGAGCCTTTCTCAGTCTCTATCTTAGTGGGTAAATCTATGATAGCCCGACGGGTATACAGGAACTATTCGGTTGTCGTATCTCAGAAAGTTACTTCAACAGACTTATTAGAGTTAGAGATGATGGATTTTGACGTCATTCTCAGCATGGATTGGGTGCATTCATGCTATGCCTCAGTTTATTGTAGAAATAGAGTGGTCTATTTTCAGTTCCCGAATGAACCTGTCCTAGAATGGAGGGGTAGTACCACAATGCTTAAGGGTCAACTTGTTTCATACTTTAGAGTGAGAAAAATGATATCTAAGGGGTGTGTCTATCATTTGGTGTGAGTCAAAGACTCTAGTTCCAAGACTCCTAATCTTGAGTCATTTCCAGTGGCACGTGAATTTCCAGATATATTTCCTGAAGATCTCCCTGGAGTTTCTTCCGAAAGGGAAATTGACTTCGAAATAGACCTTCTTCCTGATACTCATCCCATCTCTATTCCACCATAAAGAATGGCTCCAGTTGAACTTAAAGAGTTGAAAGAACAATTGAAAGACCTATTAGATGAAGGATTTATTAGGCCCAACGAATCTCCTTGGGGTGCACCAGTTCTATTCATGCGGAAGAAAGACGGTTCTCTTAGAATGTGCATAGACTAATGTCAGTTGAATAAAGTCACCATCAAGAATAAGTACCCACTTCCTAGAATCGATGACTTGTTTGACCAACTTTAGGGTGCCAATTACTTTTCTAAGATAGACCTCAGATCTGGCTATCATCAACTCAGAGTTAGAGAAGGTGACATACCAAAACCAACTTTCAGAACCCGATTGGTCGATTCAAGTTTCTAGTCATGTCATTGGGTCTTACCAATGCCCCATGTAATTCCCCAAGTCTGCACCCCGAACGTCACACGGTGCTCATAATCCTGAAGGACCACAAGCTAACCCATGACTGGTACTTGCGGCAATCACTGAATAATAACTCTGTAATACTGTAAAAATTAGGTTGAATCTTCCATAAGGTTCATAACTGAAATCAAATACTGAATACTAATAATTAAATTCTAAAAAGTGAACATCTGTCTGAAATAATCTAGTCTAAAAGCCTCTAACTGTCTGAATATGGAGTTGATGGGACAAGTCCCTAACTAACTCCGACTGCTGAATATACTGAATACTAAAATACTGAAATGATAACTTTATCCTCAAACTATGAGGACTCACCACTAAATCTGTTGCTGATAATCTGGGCTGCTAAGTATGGTCAGGAGCCCATGCATCTGAACCTGTGATATAAGATATCATAGCACAAAAGAAAGGTATGCGTCAATATTTTGAATGTACTGGTATGCTAGGTGAGGTAAGGCTGAATGCATGAGTTCATATGCATGAACAATAACTGATTGAGTAATATGAACATAACTGAATGAGAGTACATGTATATCTGAACTGCTATAACTACTGATTATGCAATGCTATATATATAACACATATACTATAATTGAAATCACATTAACACTGAATAATGAGTTCTGAAAACTGAATGAATGACATCTGAGTTTATTGATACTATGTTATTGCTAATTGAGTGACTATTTCTGACAGTCCTAATTCTGTGGAACTGAATTGAGTTCCATGCTGAGCTGGGTGACTGTATCTGATAGTCCTGATTCTGAAACTAAACTGAGGTTTTATAGTGAGTCTAAAATTGAAACTAAAATTGTGGGAGTGTTTATCTAACTGACATACCCCGATTATGAACTGAGTTGGGGTCTAACCTGTGACCCCAGTTGGAAGGTTGTTAGCCCCTTGCCAAGGGATATTAATAATGGTTGTGAGTTAACCCTCTCTGTCAGCAAGATATTTCGTCAACCCTTACTGGCAGAAAAACTCATACGAGATGTATCAACCCTAGATTGGAAGAAAGATATCTCAACCTAAGATGGCTGCATAGTTTTGTAATGCAGGGATTGCTACTAAGGGTCAAACCCTTTACTGATAGGAATGCCCCCATCCCTGGGTTCGCTCGGTGCTGATTCCTACTGCCAACTGAATAAACACTGAACTGATTTCTAGACTGTGCTAGGCTTGACTGAATTGGTACTGATTATGCTATCTAACTGAACTGGACTGAGTTCACTGAGTTCTGTTAACTGACCGAATACACTGAGTTCTGTTAACTGGCTGAATATACTGAGGTTTGTAACTAACTGATACTACTATACGTGACATCACAGAGACTATTTTAAAACTACTATAAATGTAGGTAAACATCTAGATTATCGGGTATTAGATACCCCCAAGATTCGATAGCATAGATAGTAATAACATAGCACAATCTTGAAAGCATGATAACTAGTTACTTTGTCACAATTCATTCATTGAGGCATTTTAGCGAACACTTGCATGACATGAACTTGTACACATACTATTATGTCATGATTTCACTATTCAACTCATATGAACATTTTATCAAACACTTGGGGGCATAGTTTATGCACATAATACTAGTCAACATGCAAACATCATGACCACAATTCCAAACTCACAAATTCAACGGGTTTCCAACATGAAACTACATAATACTACACATATGCTATTAAATTCACATGAATTTTGTAATTTATCATGGATGAGAACCCAAATAAAATCATAATCATGAATACAATTTAATTCAACATGAAAACAATCATCTTGTAATTTTAAAAGAGGTTCTTGAAATCCAAGGGTGGAAGGAAACCCTTGGATGAACACCTGGCATACCTTGGTAATCAAATTCGTGAAGATTGATGGTGTGTTCTTGAAGATTGGTGTTGAAATTTGAATGCCCTAGGATTTGTTCTTGAGTAGATTTGAGAGAGAATGAGGGTTTTCCTTTAGAGTAGGTTAATTTCATGTTTTTAGGGATGATTAAGAGTGGGAAAATGACCCAAATACCCTTCTGGACGCGGAGTTTTAATGACTAAAAATGTACCCAGTGATGCGTTGAGCGCCGCATCGCATCGAGGGTTGATACAATAGCTAACGCGATGTGTTGAGGGTCGATACAATAGACAATGTGCCACGTCGATATCGCGTTGGCTCACTGGAATTTGGTCTGAAGGATGGTGAAAAATTCTGGTCGACGCGATGTGTCAATATCGCATCGACTCACTATTTTGGTCACCCAAACATGTTTCAAACGAGGTCTAAAAAATCCAAAACTCACCCGAAGTGACCTATTGACACACCTGATCATGATTCAATCCAATGATTGACATTTTAAGGTCATAAGGGTCATAAAATAAGATTTCCAAATTACGAAGGCTAAAAATGATTCTAAGTGTAAGTGCTTTGCTGAAATTTCTAAATTTGGGACCTCTTTTCATGCTCTAAAGGACTGAGTTAAGCTTAGCATTTTACAGGTTCTTACAATATCTCCCCCTTGGGAACATTAGTCCTCGAATGAGACTGACTAAGCTGAGAATACTGATAGACTGAGATTACATACTGATTATGCACAACTGAAGCATGATTTCATGACTGAAACTACTGATATACTGAGCTATCATACTGAACATGCATAACTGAATTCTGATGACATGACATGTTACTGAGCTATTTCATGAAGGTATGCATGATATGAGAATGCTATGCAACTGAACTGATACAGAGTTTGTAAAGGTAATCTGAGCATGGAACTGAGTAAATTTAAGGAAAACTGTTACCTTGAGCTGAGTTTGTGTTTGCAGAGAAGAAGTGAGGATTCTTGGTTCGCATATCTGCATCTTCTTCTCAAGTAGCTCCCTCAACGGACTGATTTCGCCAAAGAACTTTGACTAGAGGAACTTCTTTATTACTTAGTTTACGAACCTGATAATCAAGAATTTTGACTGGGATTTCCTCATAAGAGAGGCTATTCTGGACATCAATTCCCTCTATCGGGACTACAACTGCTGGGTCACCTATGCACTTCTTTAGCAAGGAGACATAAAACACTGAGTGTACTAAAGCTAAGTCTGAAGACAACTCAAGCTCGTAAGCTACTCTTCTAAATGGCTAAGAATTCGGTAAGGACCGATATATCAGGGACTGAGCTTCCCCTTTTTGCCAAATCTCTTTACTTCCTTCATAGGAGAGATTTTCAAATACACATAATCATCAATCTCAAACTCGAGATCTGTTCTTCGCATATCGGCATATAATAATTTTTGGCTCTGAGCTGTCTTAAGCCTTACCCTAATTAACTAAACTTTTTCTAAGGTATCAAATACCAAGTCAGGCCCTACCACTGCCGCTTCACCCACTTCAAACTAAAAAATAAGAGATCTATATCTCCTCCTACAAAGCGCCTAAAACGGATCCATCTGAATGCTGGAATGATAACTGTTATTATATGCGGACTCAATCAAGGGCAAGTGGTCATCCCAACTACCATTAAATTCAATGGCACACATTCTTAACATATCTTCTAGAGTCTGAATGGTCCTTTCTTCTTGACTATCTGTCTGAGGGTGGAAGGCTGTACTGAGGTGAACATGGGTACCAAGACCCTTTTGGAAGGCTTTCCAAAAGTGAGAGGTAAATTGTGTCTATCTGAAATGATGGACAATGAAACTCCGTGCATTCTGACCAACTCTCTAACATAGAGTTGGCATAATCCTCGGCTGAATAAAAGGTATGAACTGGTAAGAAATAAGTTGATTTGGTCATCCTATTCACAATTACCCAAATCGAATCATGCTGGCGGCGAGTACGGGGGAAATCCATCACAAAATCCCTGTTCACCTCCTCCCACTTCTAAGTGGGAATACTGAACTCCTGCATAGACCTACTAGGCTTCTGATTCTCAATCTTGACCTTCTAAAATGTAGATCACTTAGCCACAAACTCTGTAATGTCTCTTTTCATCCTACTCCATCAATAGACCTCCTACAAATCGCGGTACATCTTAGTAGCCCCTGGTTGAATCGTGTAATGTGCTCCATGCACCTCTGCAAGAATACTCTACCTCACGCCATCCATACATGGCGTACATAGTCTACCCTGGAAATGCAACACACCATTTCTCCCTTGGGAGAAAACCTCTACTTTTTGATCTCTGACTGACTTTTTCAGTTTAACTATACTGAGATCTCTGTCCTACTTTTCTTTTACTATAGAAACTAAAGATATTCTGAACTATTCTGCACCCATATGCTACCCTCTGATGAATCGACTAAGCGGACACCTAGTCGGGTAAGCTAATGAACTTCCTGAATTAACTTCTTCTTACCATTCTCCACGCGAGCAACACTACCCATAGACATCCTACTGAGAGCATCAGCCACTACATTGGCCTTTCTCAGATAATACAGAACACTCATGTCATAGTCTTTCAACAAATCTAACCACCTCCTCTGACGCAGATTTAGGCCTTTCTGGGAAAACACATACTGTAGGCTTTTATGGTCCGCGAACACATCAACATGTACTCCATACAAATAATGCCTCCAAATCTTTAAGGCAAACATTACAGATGCTAACTCAAGATCATGAGTGGGGTAATTCTTTTTATGAGGCTTAAGCTGTCTAGAGGTGTAGGCTATGACCTTACATTTCTGCATTAAAACACACCCCCAATACAAATTTGGAAGTGTCACAATACATAATAAATCCGTCTGAACCATCTGGTAAAGTCAAAACTGGGGCCGTAGTGAGTCGAGTCTTCAACTCCTGAAAACTCTTCTCACATGAATCTGACCACTGGAATTGGACTTTCTTCTGAGTCAATCTAGACATGGGGAATGCAATGGACGAAAATCCTTCAACAAACCATTGGTAATATCCAGCTAAACCTAAGAAACTCCTAATATCTGATGGAGAGATGAGCTTAGGCCAGTTTCTTACTGCTTTGGTCTTTTGAGGATCAACTCTAATGCCATTATCAGAAACTATATGACCAAGAAAATCTACTTACCTTAGCAAAAATTCGCACTTACTAAATTTAGAAAACAACTGATGGGCTCTGAGGTTCTGTAATACTATTTTGAGATGGTCTGCATAATCATGTTCACTGCGGGAATAGACAAGAATGTCATCAATGAAGACTATGATGAACATGTCCAAGTACTGCTTGAACACGGGGTTCATCAAGTCCATGAAGGATACTGGAGCATTGGTAAAGCCAAATAACATGACTAGGAATTTGAAGTGACCATACCGAGTTTTGAAAGTTATTTTTGGAATGCCACATTCTCTGCCTCTGAGCTGATGATAGCCTGATTTGAGGTCTATCTTAGAAAAGTAACTGGCACCCTGAAGTTGGTCAAACAAGTCATTGATTCTAGGAAGTGGATACTTGTTCTTGATTGTGAATTTGTTTAACTGATGGTAGTTGATACATATTATGAGAGAACCATCTTTCTTACGCATGAATAGAACTGGTGCACCCCAAGAAGATACGCTGGGTCTAATGAATCCCTTATCTAGGAGATCCTTCAACTGTTCTTTTAACTTTTTGAGTTCTACTGGAGCCATTCTGTATGGTGAAATGAGATAGACTGAGTATCTGGAAGAAGGTTTATTCTGAAGTGAATTTCCCACTCGGGAGGGACTCTAGAAAGATCATTGGGAAACACATCTAGGAATTTTGGCTAAGGTCAGTATCTTTCCTTGGTTACACAGTTTTCGATGATGGCATTAGTGTTGATTCTCAAAAGACTGAAGCAGTGAGAAAGTGGCCCATACCTATCTCTTTGTCAGATATCAGAAGTTTCTTGGGTTTGGTTGGCTATTACTAATGGTTTTAAAGGATTTTCATCTATAACATCCCCCATGTATAGATTGACTCAAAAGAAAGTTAAATTTCAGTGGTCAAATTCTTGTAAGAAGAGTTTTCAGGAGTTGAAGACTCGACTCACTACAACCCTAGTTTTGACTTTACCCGATTGTTTAGATGGATTTGTTGTATATTGTGATGCTTCCAGAGTTGGCTTGGGGTGTGTTTTGATGTAGAATGGTAAGGTTGTGGTCTATTCCTTCAGACACCTTAAGCCTCATAAAAAAATTATCCCACCTATGATCTTGAGTTAGCAGCTGTTGTGTTTGCTTTTAAGATTTGGAGGCACTATTTGTATGGGGTGTATGTTGATGTGTATAAAGACTTGAACTTTCTTCAGAGAAAGTGGTTAGAGTTGTTGAAAGAATATGACATGAGTGTTCTGTTTCATCCGGGCAAGGCCAATGTAGTGGCAGATGCCCTCTGTAGGTTGTCCATGGGTAGTGTTGCTCACATTGAGGATGGTAAGAAGAAGTTAGTACAAGAAGTTCATCAACTTGCTAGACCAGGTGTCCATTTGGTTGATTCAGCTGAGGGAAGTATTTGGGTGCAGAATTGTTTGGAGTCTTCTTTAGTTTCTAAGATGTAAGAAAAGCAGGATAGAGATCCAAGTTTAGTTAAGCTGAAAGAGTTAGTTAGAGACCAGAAGGTAGAGGTTTTCTTCCAATGGGGAGATGGTGTGTTACGTTGCCAGGGTAGGCTATGTGTGCCATGTATGGATGGCGTAATATAGCGAATTCTCAATGAAGCGCATAGTGCGCATTACTCTATTTATCCAGGGGCCACTAAGATGTACCGCAACTTGCGAGAAATCTATTGGTGGAGTGGGATGAACAGAGATATTATAGAGTTTGTAGCTAAGTGCTCAATATGTCAGCAGGTTAAGATTGAACATTAGAAGCCTAGTGGGTCTATGCAGGAGTTTAGTATTCCTACTTGGAAGTGGGAGGAAGTGAACATGGATTTCATGACTGGTTTTCCTTGTACTCATTGACAACATGATTCGATTTGGGTTATTATGGACAGGATGACCAAATCAGCCCATTTCTTTCCAGTTCATACTTCTTATTCAGTCGAGGACTATGCTAGTCTCTATATCATAGAGTTGGTTAGGTTACACGGTGTCCCATTGTCCATCATTTCAGATAGAGGTATGCAGTTCACCTCTCACTTTTGGAAAGCCTTCCAAAAGGGTCTTGGTACCCAAGTCTACCTCAGTACAACCTTTCACCCTCAGACAAATGGTCAAGCAGAAAGGACCACTCATACCTTAGAAAATATGTTGAGAGTGTGTATCATTGACTTTAAGGGCAGCTGGGATGACCACTTAACTTTGATTGAATTTGCCGATAATAACAACTATCACTCCAGTATCTAGATGGATCCATTTGAGGCTCTTTATGAGAGAAGATCTAGATCTCCCATTAGTTGGTTTGAGGTAGGTGAGGCTGTGGCAGTGGGTTCTGGCTTGGTGTTTGATGCCTTAGAGAGAGTACAGTTGATCAGAGAGAGGCTTAAGACATCCCAGAGCTGACAAAAATCTTATGTAGATGTGAGAAGGAAAGATTTTGAATTTGAGATTGGTGATTATGTATATTTTAAAATCTCTCCCATGAAGAGGGTAAAGAGATTTGGTAAGAAGGGGAAGCTTAGTCCACAATATGTTGGTCGTTATAGGATTCTGAGTCATTTCGGTAAGGTAGCTTATGAGCTTGAGTTACCTGCAGACTTAGAATCAGCTCACCCAGTGTTTCACGTCACCTTACTAAAGAAGTGCATTGGAGAACCAGCAGTTGTAGTCCCTATAGAGAGTGTAGATGTTCAGAACAGTCTCTCTTACGAAGAAATTCCAGTTGAGATTCTTGATCGTCAGACTCGCAGACAAAGGAACAAGGAAGTTTCCTTGGTCAAAGTTCTTTATCATTGAGGGAGACACTTGGGAAGCAAAAAAATATATGCGGACCAAGTACCCTCAACTCTTCTCCGCAAACTTAGATTCAACTTAAGGTATCAATCTTCTTAAAATTTTTCTTTTCCAAGCTCAGTTTTAGCTGCATGTCATTCTTATGTCAGTCATACATTCATGAATTAGTTTATTCATGTAATCATGCTTCAGTTGTTCATGTTCAGTGTGTAAACTCAGTTCACCAGTATTTTCAGCTTAAACAGACTCATTCGAGGAAGAATGTTCCCAAATGGAGATATTGTAATACCCCGTACTTCGCTAACTCAATTCAACTCTTATTGTATGAGGGTTCCTATACATAACCTTTAGTATGCTTAGAATTTTCTAGTTTAAGACCCATTAAGGTATAGAAAATTCAATCAACTTTCTAACGATATAAATTTCTCCTTAATCCGATAATCGGGTAAGAAGTTATGATGAATTTAGTTTCAGGTAGCAGCCCAACATGATTGTACCACGTTGGGGTGGCAGGCCAAATGGCACTCATCAGTTTCCAGTGAATCATCGCGACAGTACCGTGTCGCAGTGAAGTTTCAGCTCCCAATTGGCATTTTACAGTGAAGCATTGCGTCGAGGAAGAGTGCCAGTTCGCACTCATCAATTTCAAGTTACGCAACGCGATACCACCACGTCTCGCCAAAGTGAATTTTCACACTTGTCTGTGGAAATACACTTTCAGCCAAATTCTTGTGGTTCATCGCGATGGCACCGCGTTGCGGTGATGGCCAAAATAGGAATTTTTAGTGAGGTAAATTTAATTCTTTCTAGGGGCAATAGGGTCTTTTTCCATGACCCTAATCAGTCCAGAACATGAGATTAATGCCCTAATAGCCTGATTAATCATTATTTTATTCAATTCCCTCAAATCAAGAACATTCTCTCTCAAATAGAAAACCCTACCCTTTAAGATTCAAGGTTAATCCCCAAGAAAAAATCCAAGAAACTTCAAGAATTCAACTACTCAGGTATGTTTGGTGTTCATCCTTGGGTTTTCTTCCACCCTTGGAGTTCAAGAACCCCTTTTTAAGATTTAAATTATGTTTTATATTCTTAAATTGAATTGTGTTCATGTATGCGTTGATTTTATGGGTTTTTAAACCAAGGAGATTATATATTTCAAGTAAATAAACTAGTATGTGTGTTGATTTATGTATTCCTCATGTCGTAACCCATTAATTGTGAATTGAATGTTGTAATCATGATAATCCCATGTTATTTTTTTCTCATGTTCAAGAACCATGCTCCCTAAGTGTTTGACAAAATGCCTATGTAAATGATTTGTGCATGACATCCTAATTGAAATGCTTTAAACTTGTGATATGGTTAATTTATTTATGCTATCAAGTCCTGGGGATATTGTATACCCGAAATTAGCTGCTTACTGAGTTTCTAGTCGTATTAGAATGATCCCGTAGTATCCCGAATAGTCACATTCGGTTAGTTAACAGAGTCAGCGTGAGTTTAATCAAGCTTAGTATAGTCTAGTGATCAGTGTCGGTTAAGTTGTGAGTAGGATTCAATACCGAGAAAACCCAGTTATGGGGGCATTCCTGCCAGTGTAGGGTTTAACCTTTAGTAGAAAACCCTGAGTTACAAAACTACGTATCCAGAGTAGGATAAGTCGTCCTCCTGCCAGACTAGGGTTGACGCAATCATATATATATTTCATGAGTCTTCCTTCCAGATTAGGGTTGACACAACATTGATAACATCCCGTGGCAAGGTGCTAACACCCTTCCAACTGGGGTCACATGTTAGACCTCAAATCAGTCTATAATCGGGGGTATGTTGGTTAGATAAATACTCCCACAGTTATAGTTTCAATCTCAGTAATCAGTAAAGAACTCAGTCAATTCTATAGGAGAATGACTATCAGTTATCAGTTACTCAACCATCAGAATTCAGTACTCAATTTCAGTATAATATCAGATACATGATGTATACCTATATGTGCAGTATTGTATGTTCAGTAGTTACAGTTTTGCATGTACTCTCATCCAGTTACTTCATGATGTTCATTTAGTCAGTTATCATCTCATACATATGAACCCATGTATATCAGCCTTATCTCACCTAGAATACTAGTACATTTAAAGTACTGACCCATACTCTCTCTCTTTGTGTTATAATATCTCATATCATAGGTTCGGACACTCGAGTTTCTGACCGTACTTAAACCAGACCAGTCTATCAGTCGCAGCTACAGTAGTGAGTCCTCATCCATCGAGGACACAATGTTTATTTAGCCATTACATTATTTCTGTTAATTCAGACAATAATTGTGAGATAGTTGGTGCCTTTCCCATCAACTCTTTTATTTCAGATGTTTAAAGGCTTTCAGACATTATCAATTTGCAGTTATTTTACAGATGTATTTAGTTTTTATTCAGTATTATGAACCTTATGGCATTTTCAGTTTTACTTCTGCATATGTTTCATGAATATTATTCAATGCTCACAGCAGGTACCAGTCATGGGTTAGCTTTGGATCCTTCGGGGTCGTAAGCACCGTGTGACACCTAGGGTGTAGCCTCAGGGCATTACAGTCAATCACACAGGACCGAAGCATATCCACCAATATTTTAATAGTTCTCTTTATTTGCCTATCTGACTGTGGATGAATAGTAGTACTCCGACTAACCTTAGTCCCCAACCCTCTCCAGAAAGACAACCAAATGTGAGACGTAAACTGCGTACCATGATAAAAAATAATCAAGATAGGTACCCCATGCAGCTTTACAATCTTCCGAAGATACAGCTTCGCATCATCCTCCATCGAAAAGGTATCCCTCACCAATAGAAAGTGAGCAGACTTTGTCATCCTATCACGACGACCTAAATCTAATCAAATTAGTTTCGATACCAATAAAGACCGGTGACAAAATCCATATTTATTACACCCCACATTCATTAGGGCAACTCAATTTCTTGATGCAATCCACTAGTCCTTATGTGCTCAACCTTAACCTGTCGACACACTATGCACTTAGCCACAAAGTCAACCACATCTCTCTTCATACCATTCCAACAATAGATCTCTTTGAGATCATGATACATCTTTGTCGAGATGGGATGAACAACATAGCGCGACTCATGCGCCTCAGCCAAAATTCTTTGCCGCAAACCGTCGACATCAGGAACACACACCTCCCTTGGTACCGCAAAGTACCATCACCACTAATCTCAAACACCACCATATTTTTCCCGCCAATATCCGTCTTGATTTTCATCAATACAGGATCCAACACTTGCTTCTCCTTAATTTCTGCACCAAGAGACAAGCGAACCAATTTTTGCACCATCATACCACTATCCTTAGAGTCCAAGAGACGAACTTCAAGATTGGCCAAACGGTGAATATACTTTACCAATTCTCACTTTCCTTCTTCCACATGAGCCAAAATACCCATGAACAACCTGTTAGGAGCATCAGTAACCACGTTAGCCTTAACTGGGTGGTAGTGAAGACTCATGTCATAGTCCTTGAGAAGATCAAGCCATCTCTTCTTCCTAAGATTAAGCTCCTTCTACGTGAATAAGTACTGTAGACTCCTATGTTCAGAAAAGATATCCACGTGAACACCATACAGATAATGCCACCAAATTTTCCAAGAAAACACAACCGCCAACAACTCTAAATCATGAGTAGGATAATTCTTCTCATGCACCTTCAACTGCTTGGAAGCATAGGAAATCACCTTCTTATGATGCATCAAAACACAACCAAGCCCTACCCAAGATGCATCATAATAAATTACAAACCTATCATTGCCTTCCGACAAGGTCAGAATTAGAGCCGAAGTTAACATATCCTTCAACTTTTCAAAACACCCCTCACAAGAATCCGACCAAGAAAACTTAAAATTCTTCTGAGTCAACTAAGTTAAAGGAGCCTCTATTGATAGGATGTTTTCCATAAACCGCCTATAAGACTCAGCTAAACCAAGAAACTTTGGATGTCAGATAGAGTTGTGGGTCTAGGCCATCCGCTCACCGCAACAACCTTTTGAGGATCAACTATTATCCCCTCACTAAAAAAAATATGACCCAAGAAAGTCACAATGTTCAGCCAAAACTCACACTTAGAGAACATAGCATAAAACTGCTATTCCTTTAATGTCTGCAACACCACACGGAGGTGATTAGCATGATCTACCTCACTTTTCAAATAAACCAAGATCTCATTAATAAACAAAATGACAAAGAGATCTAAATACTTCCTGAAAACTCTGTTCATCAGATCCATAAATGTCGTTGGGGCATTAGTCAATCCAAATGACATCACCAAGAACTCAAAATTCCCATACCGAGTACGAAAATCCATCTTAGGGATATCTACCTCTATAATCTTAAGATGATGGTACCCAGACCGAAGATCTATCTTAGAAAAAAACTTGGCACCTTGTAACTGGTCAAACAAATCATCTATCCTTGGAAGAGGATACTTGTTCTTGACCGTTACCTTAGTCAACTACCTATAGTCAATGCACATCCAAAGGGAACCATTCTTCTTATGCACGACCAAAACCAGTGAACCCTACGGAGAAACGCTAGGACGAATAAACCCCTTATCCAGAAGATCCTTAAGTTGCTCCTTGAGTTCCCTCAACTCAGCCGGAGCCATTCTATAAAGAGGAATAGATATTAGATGAGTGTTCGAAAGCCAATCAATACCAAACATAATTTCCCTATCCGGAGAAACACCAGGAAAATCATACAGAAAGACCTCTGGAAACTCATTAACCATAGAAACTTACTGTAAAGGAGGACCTTTTGAGTTAGAATCCTTAACCCGGACCAAGTGATAAATACACCCCTTGAAGATTAACATTTGAGCTCTAAAATAAAAAATAAACCTTCCCTGAGGAGATAAAGAATCACCCTCCCATTCTATAATAGGTTCACCAGTAAACTTAAAGATAACCTTGCAAGTTCAACAGTCTAAGGACACATAATAAGAGTGTGACCAATGCATACCTAAGATGACATTAAAATCCATTATCCCAAACTCAAATAGATCCCCCAAGGTCTGCTAGTCACCAACATATACCACACCCCCCCTATAGACCCTTTTAGCAATAATCGAGTCTCCTACTGGGGTGGAAATAGAAATAGGATCCGAAATTACTTTGGGATCAAAGCCAAAAGACACAACCACATAAGGAGCCACATAATAAAGAGTGGACTCCAAATCAAGTAAACAAGATACGTCACGAGAAAACAGTTGTAATGTACCAATAACGACATCAGGTGATGCCTTAAATTCCTGCCAGGATGCCAAAGAATATAGCCTATTTTGACCAATATTAGATTGGGAGCAGTAATAGAAGCCAATGCAACACCACCAGGTGTAGGAGCAGAATATGATGCCACAGAAACCTTATTCGTCCCCGTAGTTACCTTATTTACCAAACAACCCTTGAGTGATGACCTAGTTGGCCATACCTGAAGCATTTGTCCCTTCCTTCTTCATAATAACCTCGATGGGGTTGACCAGAAAAATGAAAAAGAGGGCATGAAGAAACTGACTGACCTCTGCTCACGTGAGATTGGGCACCCTGTGCCCAGAAATTATCACCACCCTAATGACGCCTATCTCTCGACTACATGGGGTAAAGGGCACTGGCAGTAGAGAAGGAACCCGAGCTACCCCACTTTTTTTCTATCACTTGCCATTATCCCGACCACCCTGGAACTATGCACCTCCCTGATCATAAAGCCTACTCCTCTTTTGTTACCTATCCCAAAACTCTGCATGCCTCCTGTTCTCATCTTCCACTTGCTGCATATGGATTTTAAATTGAGAAATATCCATATCCTTGATGAGCAAAGCAGTCTTTCTCTCTAAGATCAAATCTTTATTCAACCCAAATGTGAACTTCTTCATTCTCGTTCTCATGTCAGTCGCTAAGCCAGAAGCATACCTTGATAGCTAATGGAACTTCAAAGTATATTCCTTGACAGTCATTCTCCCCTACTTAAGATTCATAAACTCCTCCACCTTAGCTTCTCTCAGATCTTGAGGAAAGAAACAATCAAAAAAGGCATTAGAAAAGACCTCCCACAATTCAGGTTCTTCCATATCACCCTATCTACTTCCCACTCCTCATACCACCGACAAGCAACATCTTTGAGCTGATAAGATGTAAAGTTTACCACCTCCTCATTAGTATCCCGTATAATCCAAAATATCTTTTTCATTTCATCCAAGAAGCCATATGGATCCTCCTCCACCTTTACTCTAGTAAAAGTAGGAGGACCCATCTTCATGAATTGGAAAAACCTTGTGTCCTCAGCAGAAAACCCACCAGATACATCCCATTCAGCATGAGCAGCAACCAACTGAGCAATAACATGGAGTGATTGGCGAAATTCTGCATTCATCACATTGCCCTGAGGGACCTGAGGAAAACTGGTAGGATTAGGAGGAACTCCAGTACCATCTAGAATAGGACCCTAGGATCGAAGATTTACCCTTGTCATAGGACGTACCCCTTCAGCATCATCCCCAGATGGGATAGAAGAATTTCCTTATTTTCCAGATTTATGAGGCATAATCTGAAAGACGAATAAACAAGGACTAGAGAAGATTCCCATACTTTAGACATCTAAGCTTGAAAACAGAAAACCAAGAAAGTGAAACATTCTGAAATGTCATATAGTCTTTCCCTTATGAGTGTGGCGCGCTACATACCCCAAAAAGAGACTATACTCAACACAGATTTGTGGACTTCACAGTTGACCATGAACCTAAAGCTCTGATACACACTTGTAATGACCCAAACTAGGGCCTAGACGTAATAGGCATCCTAAGTTCAACTAGGACCAGGGACACCCCATGTTACCCAACCCAACCACCTTATGCAACCTTTGATGGGCTAAATTTTAAGCATAAAACAAAATAACATAAATGCTCTCATGAAGACTGTGGGATAGAGTCATAACCGTGACTGACCCAGCCGAGTCTAACCATACAAACCAACCATCCAACCATACCAAACCAAACCAAAGGCCATAACCAAAGAGAATACCAAAACATAATATGATAATCAATCCCAAAATATAATATGATGGAATAGTGAGAAATTATGTCCGATAATGCCAGCCTCCCAACTTATTCCAATGCCAAGGCCGACACCAATACCGATCCCGTCCATCCAAACCCCCAGAAGTACCACAAAGCCTCTAACCAAAAAAGAAAAAAATATCCAATTGGGACATTCCTCCAACCATGGCAAAAACCCAATATCCAAAATAAAATGAAAGTGTCCAAAGATATCCATAATATAAAATGGAGCCTTCCAAAAGGATAGAAGCTCACCACTTCATTTCAATGCTGATACCGCATTCGGGTGCTAGAAAGGAGTAGAATGACCGGTTCCTGCATAACATGGGTATACAACCGCTGGTAGATGGGTTAGGGAGTGATCGCTAGCATGAACTCAAGATAAGAATAGAATAATGCTAGTTATAAAACCAAGTAAAAACATCCATAATGCATACAACCATACATATATATAAGTGTCAGGAAAGGGAACTGAGTTTAGCATGACTTTAAAATCTTTACCTAGGTTGTGTAGCTTTGCCTTGCTAAACCACCCACGGGAAATATAGGTTCAGCTCCCCCTGCTGAAAGGGCCCCAGTGCATGTAGCCGCACGACCAAGGAAGTATCCCATGGGATGACTAGAACATCCCCCAATATAAGGTGTGATATCATGCACATGGTCTACTAAGACCAGCCTCATACCGATAAATATGAGTTTATAGTTTCGATCCTCCCAAGACCTCCACCTTCCACGGCTTAGCTACACCTCCCCCTTTAAGGACCAATTAAAACCTTTTCCAACTAATCCATTTACCATTTATTGACCAAGGCTATTTAGTGGTGGTATCGTCATACCAACCATACTTGCAAGTACTATCCATAGCCAACCATATGTAAGTTTAAGGGAAATTTCAAGTGCCCTTCCATTTACCATAATAAAGATCTTGGGGGAATTCGTACCCCACAAGCATAACCATTTAGACATTTACCTTTCCAAACTATTTAAACCATACATAAATCCTTTACCAAGTTTAAAACAAGCAAGAGTTCCATTTAAAAGTGATCAATGCAATAAACATATCTTTATAAGCATTTTGTCAAACATATTGGGGGCATAGTATATATCCAAATCTAATTCCAATTACCACTAACCATTTCAATTATCCAAAACCACCATTAATGCATATAATAGTATAATTAAAAACATGGGAAACCATAACCAACCATTTATAAACAAAACCCCCAATTCATATTTAAAAACCCAAAGCCTACAATAATGAAATCATGAAAACAAATAATGAAAATCATGACTTTAGTTGAACTAACAATGATGGAAGGAGTACATTCCTTATAACAAGGAATTGATGGAAAGAAGTCACCAAAGCAAACCCCAAATTAGTCCCCAAGATGAAACCCTAGCTTTCTTGCCCCTAAAGATCTTGAGAGAATTAGGAGTTGTTTAACGTCTGTAGCATCCCTTTGAAATGACATTGGTACACTAGCGTCGGCACCGTCTTAGGAACGTCGGTGGCAGGTAAGTGTGCACACCCTTTCTCTCTCCTAGTTGGTTTTCTCTCTCTTCCCTATCTCTTTTTTCTCTATTTCTATATTTTCTACTGCTATTACCGGTGGGAAGGGATAAGGTTTCCATCGGCTTGACCAGATCGGAGTTCGACATGTCTAGATAACCAAATTTTGCTCGATCAGATCTAATTCTAGCAACACTCCGGCAAGAATTTTTTGGCAAAAATTTTCTGCATCAGTTTACTAATCCGGTGACTTATAACCTTTGCCACCTACTTTTTCTTGATTATTCCATCTCTTGACTTATTTTTAATTTGTGGGATTGACTTTTTTCTTGATTATTCCATCTACTTTACGTGTACCTTATTTTTTCTGCTATTGCTTTGTTAGTATCATTGTTTATATTTTATTAGATTAGTGGCTGTGGACGTTGATGGTATGATAGGGTTATGTCCGATAGGGGTGGGGAAAGTGGCTATTTTGGGGTGGGGCAGGAGGGATGGGCTAGTGTGGGAGCAGGGACAAGGTCTGGCATTAAAGGCAGTAGAGAAAGACATGTTTCTAGAGTTGATAGGAAGAGGATAGAGTCTTGAAATATAGGGACTCTCTGGGGTAAGTCCATAGAGTTGGTGAGGATTTTTAGAAAGAGGAAGATCAATATTGCGTGTGTCTAGGAGACCAAGTGGGTAGGGTCTAAGGCTAGGGATGTGGATGGTTACAAGCTTTGATACTCTGGAAGCGAGAGGTGTAGGAATGGAGTTGGCATCTTAGTAGATAAAGAACTTAGAGGGAAAATAGTGAAGGTTAAGAGGATCAGTGATAGGCTGATGACTATTAAGTTGGTTATTGGGGGGTGTACCTTGAGCGTGTGTAGTGTTTATACACCGCAGGTGGGATTGGATGGGGAGGAGAAGATATGGTTTTGGGAGGCTTTGGATAAGGTGGTGAGAGGAATGCCTAGCTCTAAGAAGATTGTTATAGCAGCGGATTTCAATGGGCACATCGGGGTGTTATCGGGAGGCTTTAGCGATGTGCATGGTGGTTTTGGTTTTGGGGAGAGAAATGAAGAGGGAGTTGCTCTATTGGATTTATTGAGGTCGTTTGGGCTGGTGGTGGTGAATTTGAGCTTTTCAAAGAAGGACGATCACCTGATCACCTTCCGAAGCACGATAGCTAAAAACCAAATTGAATTTTTACTGCTTAGGAAAGGGATTAGGGTGTTGTGTAAGGACTGTAAGGTCATTCCAAGTGAGAATCTTTCAACCCATCATAGGCTCTTGGTGATGAACTTAGGTAAGAAAAAGGATAAGAAGAGAAGAGGTGAGGAGGGTTGACCTAAAATTAAGTGGGGTGGCTTGACGCTGGAGATATATAAGAAGGTGGCGAGAATGAGGGTGTGAGAGTGTAGGGGAACATGGATAGTATATGGGATAAGGTATCTAGATGTGTCAAGAAGAATGCTAGGGAGGTGTTGGGTGTTTCCAGGGGCTGGGCAGGTTATCATTGGAGGAATTGGTGGTGGAATAAAAAAGTTAAGAAGAAAGTAGAGACTAAGAAGGGGGCGTATTCTAAGTTGGTTGAGAGTAAGAATGAAGAAGAAAAATGGGTAAATAGGGAGGAGTATAAGTTAGCTAGGAAGGAGGCTAAGTTAACAGCTACAACTGCTAAGATGGTAGAATTTGAGAGCTTGTATACGGGGTTAGAGGAGAAAGGAGAAGAAAAGAGGTTGTTTAGGATTGCTAAGACTAGGGAGAGGAAGAGTCATGACCTCAACCAGGTTAAATGCATTAAGGGGGAGGATGGTAGAGTATTAGTGGAGGACGGTCACATTTAGAAAAGACGACAGTCATATTTTCATAGGCTCTTCAATGATGAAGGGGATAGAGTTATTGAGTTAGGAGAGCTGGAGCACTCTGAGGAGTGTCGTGATTTTAGTTATTGTAGACGTTTTAAGATGGAGGAGGTTAGAGAGGTTGTTCGCAAGATGTGAAGGGGTAGGGCGACGGGGCCTAATGAGATTCCTGTAGATTTTTGGAAGTTTTCTAGAGAGGCTGGTCTAAGGTGGTTGACTAAATTATTTAATGACATTTTCAAGGAGGCGAAAATGCTCGAGGCTTGGAGATGGAGTACTATGATCCCTCTTTATAAGAACAAGGGTGACATTCAGAGTTGCAACAACTATAGGGGTATTAAGTTATTGAATCATACTATGAAGATTTGGGAGAGAGTGGTCGAGTTGAGGTTGAGGAGGATAGTGTCTATTTTGGAGAACCAGTTTGGATTAATGCCCGGGCGCTCGACAACGGAGACTATTCACCTGTTCCGAAGACTGGTAGAACAATATAGGGAAAGGAAGAAGGATTTGCACATGGTGTTTATCGACTTGGAGAAGACATACAACAAAGTCCCTTGGGAGGTTCTTTAGAGATGCTTGAAGGTGAGCGGGGTCCCAGTGGCGTATACCAGAGCAATCAAGGACATGTATGATGGAGCTAAGACCCAGGTGAGGATGGTGGGAGAATATTCAGAGCATTTCTCTATCTTTACAAGGTTGCATCAGGGATATACTCTTAGCCCATTTTTGTTTGCTTTGGTGATGGATGTGTTGATGCGGCATATTCAAGGAGAGGTGCCTTAGTGTATGCTTTTCACAGATGATGTGGTTTTGATTGATGAGACGCGGGTATGTGTGAATGATAAATTAGAGGTGTGGAGACAGACCTTTGAGTTTAAAGGGTTCAGGTTGAGTAGGAGCAAGATAGAATATATAAAATGCAAGTTTAATGACTTGAGGTAGGAGAACGAGGTGGTAGTAAGGTTGGATTCCCAGGTGGTGTTTAAGAGGGATAGTTTTAAGTATATTGGGTCCATAATTCAAGGGAATGATTATATTGACGAGGATGTCTCCCATTGTATTGGGGAGGGATGGATGAAGTGGAAGCTCACCTCGGGGGTGTTGTCTGATAAGAAGGTTCCGCCAAAGCTTAAAGGCAAATTCTACAGGGTGGAAATCCGTTCGGCCATATTGTATAGAGCGGGGTGTTATCAAGTTAAGAACTCCCACATATAAAAATTGAAGGTGATGGAAATATGGATGTTACATTGGATGCGTAGGCTTACTAGGGATGATAGAGTTTAGAATAAGTCTATTCGGGAGAAGGTTGGAGTGGCTTCGATGGAGAACAAGTGCCAGGAAGTCCGATTGAGATGGTTTGGACACATTACCTCAATTCGTAGGTGTGAGAGGCTAGCTTTGAATGGTTTCAGGTGAGGTAGGGGTAGGCCAAAGAAATACTGGAGAGAGGTGATTAGGCGGGACATGGAGCTGTTACAGCTTATTGAGGACATGACCCTTGATAGGAAGATCTGGAGGACGCGAATTAGGATAGAAGGCTAGTGCCAGTTTGGGTCGTTAAGGTAGGGTTTTACTTGGTGAGTGTATTTTTCTTGTTATGCCACCTTGTTTCATGCTTTATTACGAACTTGTTTACTAGTCTTTGTGTACTATTCCTTGTGGGTGTCGTATTTATGTAATGTCATCTTGTTTCATGCTTTATTATGGATTTGATTACTATTCGTTGTCTTGAGCCAGGAGTCTATCGGAAACAACCTTTCTACTTCTTCAGAGGTAGTGGTATAGACTGCGTACATCTTACCCTCCATAGACCCTACTTTGTGGGAATACACTAGGTTTGTTGTTGTTGCTGTAGGAACAGTTTCTAAGTGTTAAGGAGTAAAATAATTAGGTAAATACTCTTCCAAATAGGTTAGAAGTCGTGGGGTTCTATTAGGGTAAGTAGGAAAATGTCCAGAATAACCCCACTTAAATTGCACCAAAATCCCATCACAGGGATACAATTGACCCATACGAGTCGTACCCTACCAATACAAGTGGTACCTACCACTCGTATCCTACCCCAACCCTTGGACCCAACTATAACGCCCTGAGTCTACACCCTGGACGTCACACGGTGCTTACGACCCCAAAGGATCACAAGCTAACCCATGACTGGTACCTGTTGTGAGCACTGAATAATAATACTGAAAATCATATGTGAAAGTATTACTAAAAATGCCATAAGGTTCTCAAAATACTGAAATAATAACTGAATATACTGATAATAACATTTGAAAAACTGAATATTTATTTGTGCTAGTCTGAAAGTCTCTAACTGTCTGAATATAGAGTTGATGGGATAAGTCCCCAACTAACGCCGACTACTGAACTAACCGGAATACAGAGATAAATAAACTCTGTCCTTAAAATATGAGGACTCACCACTGTATCTGCTGCTGATAGTCTGAGCTGCAAAATATGGTCAGGACCCTGAGCGTCCGAACCTATGATATGATACATCATAGTGCAAAGAAAGAGTATACGCCAGTACGTGGAATGTACTGATAAGCTAAGTGAGGTAGGATGATATACATTGGTTTATATGCATGAGATGATAACTTACTGAATGAACATCATAAAGTAACTGAATGAGAGTACATGCAAAACTATAACTACTGAACATGCTGAGTATGTAATACTTGTGCATATAGCGTCTGCCTGAATTAGGCTGAAACTGAAGTTCTGAGTACTGGTAACTGAATATTGATAATTGATAGTCTAGACTGATACTAAAGTACTGAATTGTGATGGGTAAATAACTGATAACTGATAGCCATGGTTATGTAGAACTATCTGAGTTCTTTACTAAATACTAAGACTGAATACTGATTAGTGAGTACTGAAAACTGAAACAGTAACTATGGGAGTGTTCATCTAACTGACATACCCCGATTATAAACTTAGTTGGGGTCCAACCTGTGACCCCAATTGGAAGGGTGTTAGCAACTTGCCAAGGGATACTAACAATGCTGGGTCAACCCTAATCTTGCAGGAAGACTCATGAATTATATATATGGTTGCATCAACCCTAGTCTGGTAGGAGGACGTATTACCCTACACTGGCTACGTAGTTCTGTAATGTAGGGACTGCTACTAAGGGTCAAACACTTTGCTGGCAGAAATACCTCCATCCCTGGGTTCACTCAATGCTGAATCCTACTCCCAACTGAATAGAAACTGAACTGATCACTAGACTGTACTAGGCTTGACTGAACTATTACTGATCGTATTGACTGACTGAACTGGACTGAGATCACTGAGTTCTATAACTGACTGAGTACTACTATTCGTGACGTTACTGAAACTAATTTGTAGCTTCTGTAATTCTAGTTAAACAACTAGATTGTCGGGTATTGAATACCCCTAGGACTCCATAGCATCAATAGTAAAACATGGAAAAATCTTGAAGGCATTACATTAGTTACTTGTCTACCATGCATTCATTTAGACATTTTGTCAAACATTTGAGAGGTATGAACTTGTACATGACTAGAACCACATGATAACATGTTATGAATTCACTACTCAATTTACATAGGAATTCTATCAAACACTTGGGGAGCATAATTAACACGCATAGAAATCATCAAGATATAAACATCATGGCTACAACATTTAACTTGCAAATTCAAGGGTTTAACATGAGGATCACATAATTCTACATACTTGCTAATTAATTCACTTGAAACTTGTATGAATCTTGATTTGAAAACTATACAACAATGCATACATGAACACAATCCAATTCAAACATGTAAATCATGAAATCAATAAACTTGTAGTTTTAAAAGGGTTCTTGAACTCCAAGGGTGGAAGGAAACCCAATGATGAACACCTAACATACCTGAATGATGGAATTCATGAAGATTGTTGGGGATTTCTTTGAACTTGAGCTTGATTAACTAAGGTTTCTTTTTTTAGAGGATTTTGTGAATAAAGAATGAATTTTGACATTTAGGATATCAAATTTCATGTTAAGGCTGAATAATATACGGGGAATATGACTTATTTGCCCCTACAAACCCGAATAAAATTTGCTGGACAGGGTCCCCATCGCTTCGCGAACCCTACTTGGGTCAAGCAACAATTGTGACACAACCCCTTCTCAAGTCAAACAACCCTCGCGACGCAACCCTGAGCCTGGGTCAACTGGCGCGGCCCTATCACGACCCGTTGCTATTTTAGACTTCCAAACTGACCCTTACACTAGTCCAAAAAATCTGAAACTCGCCTGAGATGACCTACATGTGACCCTAGGTATGAATTAACTTGAAAATCAACATACTAAGGTCGAAAAGGTCGAAAACAAGATCCTCCAATTTCGATGGCTAAAAATGATTCTAAGTCTTGACACTTAGCTGAAATTTTCTAAGTTTGGGACCTCTTTTGGCAAGCTGTATAGGACTGAAATGACTAGGATTTTATGGGGTCTTACAATATCTCCCCCTTGGAAATATTCGTCCTTGAATGAGGCTGACTGAACTGAGAGTAACTGAGAAAATGTACCTACACTGACATGCATAGCTGAAGTATGACTGAATTCTGGAGTCTGAACATGGAATAGAGTAAATCTAAGAAAGACTGTTACCTTAGGCTGAGTCTGAGTTTGTGGAGAAAAGGTGAGGATACTTGGTTTACATATCTGCTTCTGCTTCCCAAGTAACTCCCTCAGCTGACTGATTTCGCCAAAGAACTTTGACCAGAGGAACTTTTTTGTTCCTTAGTCTGCAAATCTGATGATCAAGAATTTCGACTGGGATTTCCTCATAAGAGAGACTGCTCTGAATACCTATACTCTCTATAGGGACTACAACTGCTGAGTCACCAATACACTTCTTTAGAAAGGAGACATGAAACACTGGGTGCACTGATGCTAAGTCTGCAGGCAACTCAAGTTCATAAGATACCTTACCGAAACGACTGAGAATCTTCTAAGGACCAACATATTAGGGACTAAGCTTCCCCTTCTTTCCAAATCTCTTCACTACCTTCACGGGAGAGATCTTCAAATACATAAAGTCACTAATCTCAAACTCAAGATCTTTTCTTCTCATATCTGCATAAGATTTCTATCGGCTCTTTGATGTCTTAAGCCTTTCTCTGATCAACTGCACCTTCTTTAAGGCATCAAACATCAAGTTAGGCCCTACTACTGCGGCCTCACCTACTTCAAACCAACCAATGGGAGACCTAAATCTCCTCCCATAAAGTTCCTCAAACGGAGACATCTGAATACTAGAATAATAATTGTTATTATACGCGAACTCAATCATGGGTAAGTGGTCATCCCAACTGCCCTTAAAGTTAATAACACACGCTCTCAACATATATTCTAAGGTCTAAATGGTCCTTTTTGCTTGACCATCTGTCTGAGGGTGAAAGGCTATACTGAGGTGAACTTGGGTACCAAGACCCTTTTGGAAGACTTTCCAAAAATGAGAGGTGAACTGCGTACCTCTATCTGAAATGATAGAAAATGGATTACCATGAAATCTGACCAACTTTTTAACATAGAGCTTGGCATAGTCCTTGACTAAGTAAGAGGTATAAACTGGCAAGAAATATACTGATTTGGTCATCCTTTCCACGATGACCCAAATCGAATCATGCCGACGATGAGTACGAGACAAACCAATCTCAAAGTCTATGTTCACTTCCTCCCACTTCCAAGTAGGGATACAGAATTCCTGCATAGACCCACTAGGCGTTTGGTGCTCAATCTTCACCTATTAATATGTAGATCACTTATCCATAAACTCTTTAATGTCTCTCTTCATCCCACTCCACCAATAGATTTCCCGTAAGTCGTGGTACATCTATGTGGCCCCTGGATGAATCGAGTAACGCGCACTATACGCTTCTACAAGAATCCGCTGCCTTACGCCATCCACACATGGCATACATAATCTACCCTGGAAATGCAACACACCATCTCTCCCTTAGGAGAAAACTTCTACTTTCTAATCTCTGACTGATTCTTTCAGTTTAACTAAACTGGGATCTCTGTCTTGCTTTTCTTTTACCTCAAAAACTAAAGATGATTACGAACTATTCGACACCCAAATACTACACTCAGCTGAATCAACCAAACGGAAACCTAGCCTGGAAAGATGATGAACTTCATGAACTAATTTCTTCTTACCATCCTCAACGTGAGCAACACTACCCATGGACAATCTACTGAGAGCATCTGCTACTACATTGGCCTTGCCCAGATGATAAAGAACACTCATGTCATAATCTTTCAACAACTCTAACCACTTTCTCTGATGCAGGTTCAAGTTTTTCTAAGAAAATACATACTGCAGGCTTTTGTGGTCTGTGAACACATCAACATACATCCAATACAAATAGTGCCTCCAAATCTTTAAACCAAACATAACAGCTGCTAATTTAAGAGCATGGGTGGGATAATTTTTTTTATGGGGCTTAATCTGTCTAGAGGAATAGGCCACAACCTTACCCTTCTGCATCAAAACACACCCAAACTAACTTTGGAAGCATCACAATACACAACAAATCCATCTGAACCATCGGGCAAAGTCAAAACTGGGGTTGTAGTGAGTTGATTCTTCAACTCCTAGAAACTCTTCTCACAAGAATCTGACCACTGGAATTTGACTTTATTCTGGGTCAGTCTGGACATGGGGGATGTAATAGACAAAAATCCTTCAACAAACCATCGGTAATAGCCAGCCAACCCCAAGAAACTCTTGATATCTGACGGAGAGATGGGTCTAGGCCAGTTTCTCACTACTTCGGTCATTTGAGGATCAACTCCAATGCCATCGCCGAAAACTATATGACCAAGGAAATCTACTAACCTTAGCCAAAATTCATATTTACTAAATTTGGAAAACAACTGATGGGCTCTGAGGTCTACAATACTATTCTGAGATGGTTTGCGTGATCATGTTCACTGCGGGAGTTGACAAGAATGTCATCTATGAAGACTGTGATGAACATGTCAAATTACTTCTTGTACACTCTGTTCATCAAGTCCATGAAAGTTGTTGGGTCATTGGTAAGACCAAATGACATGACTAGAAATTTGAAGTGACCATACCGAGTTTTGAAAGCTATTTTTGGAATCTCACATTCTCTGACTCTGAGTTGATGATAGCCTGATCTGAGGTCAATCTTAGAAAAGTAACTAGCACCCTAAAGTTGGTCAAACAAGTCATCGATTCTGGGAAGTGGGTACTTATTCTTGACTGTGACTTTGTTCAACTGATGGTAGTCAATACATATTCTGTGATAACCATCTTTCTTTCACATAAATAGAACTAGTGCACCCCACGGGGAGACACTAGGCCTGATGAATCCCTTATCGAGGAGATCCTTCAACTGTTATTTTATCTCTTTGAGTTCAGCTGGAGCAATTCTGTATGACGGAATAGAGATGGGTTGAGTATCAGGAAAAAAGGTATATTTCGAAGTCAATTTCCCTTTCAGGAGCAATTCCAGGAAGATCTTTGGGAAACACATCTGGAAATTCACTTACTACTGGAAGTAACTTAAGATTAGGAGTCTCAAAACTAGAATATTTAACTCGAATAAGATGATAGACATACCCCTTGGATATCATTTTTCTCGCTCTAAGGTATGAAACAATCTGACCCCTAAGTGCTGAAGTACAACTCCTCCATTCCAGGACAGGTGCATTCAAGAACTGAAAATAGACAACTCTATTTCTGTAGTCAACTAAAGCATTACATGAATGGATCCAATCCATGCCGAGAATGACATCAAAATCTGTCATCTCTAACTCTACTAAGTCTGCTGAAGTGACTTTTTGAGATACCATAATCGGACAGTTCCTGTATACCCGCCGAGCTATGATAGACTTACCTATTGAGGTAGAGACTGAGAAGGACTCTGCTAGGATTTTGGGACTGACTCTAAAGTCAACAGCTATATAAGAAGTTACAAAGGATAAAAAAGCTCCTGGATCTAGTAAAGCATAAACATGTAAATGATAAGCTTGTAACATACCAGTGACCAAATCAGGAGAACTTTCCTGATCCTATCGGGACTGAAGTACATAGAGCCTATTTGGACATTGCCCACTGGTGGCACTGGAAGCGGCACCCTGCTGAGACGGGCGGCTTGACTGAGCTGGGAGACAATTATGCTGACTCTACGAACCCACCTGAGGACACTCTCTGACCCTATGTCCTGGGTTTCCATATCCAAAACATACATCACTGCCAGCTCTGTAGACACCCTGATAGTTTCTGCCATACTTCTGACAAAGAGAATTTGTTCGGGCACTGCTAACAATACGCTGAGATTTAGAGCCTGGCACCCTATCCTTATTACCATTTTTGAATTTAGGCATCGGATCACTGGTTGAGGACGAGCTGGAACTGAAGATTTTAGGTGGAACTAAGAACGATTACCACCCTATGACTTAGGCTGAGTGAAGTTGAATCTATCTATTCTAGCCCTCTTGCTCTCCCCTTCTTTCTTCTTAGTATTCTTCTTCTCTATCTATTAAGCCTGGACCATCAACCTAGCCAAGTCCTTCTCCTTAATTAGCATTGTGGTCTTACACTCTTTGACTACACTGTCAGACATATCAGACACGAACTTACTCATCTTAGATCTGCTATCAGCTACCACATGAGAAGCATATCTGGCTAACTGAGTAAACTTAAGAGAATACTCCTTCACTGTCATGCTACCCTGCTTTAGGTTAATAAACTCTACAACCTTAACCTCAGTCAAATCCAATAAGAAAAACCTATCTAGAAATGCAGTAGCAAACTCTTTCGATTCTATAGGCCCTACATCTGTGGCCCTATCTTTCTTTCACTTCTTAAACCATGTATGAGCTATATCCTGCAAATGATAGGCAACTAAATTAGCACTCTCACTAGTGGTTACCCCCATAATATATGTTACCTTCTGCACCATGTCAAGGAATTCTTGTGGGTCCTCTTTAGACTTAGACCCTGAAAATAATGGAGGATTTATTCGGGTGAAGTCCCAAATTCTAGCTGCAGCAGTATTGGCCACTGGGTTGAACTGAACAATAATTGGGCATTCATTCTGGGTTTCCAGAGAATGAGCTAAAGTGGTAAAAGCTACTCTAAATTCTGTATAAGATACATGCTCGTCCAGGGGATCTGCCTAAATGGGCAGAGGTGCTGGCTGGTTTCCAGTTCTTCTTATGTTAGTCTTTTGAGAGGCATGTTCTATAAACTGAAGGGAAAATTGGATTAGATAGAGAGTTTAAATTGAGCACATGCTCACTCGCACAATATGAATACTGAAAGAAGGGAAATTTTCCTAAAAATGCCTCATAGCCTTCTGTCCATAAGTGTGGCGCGCTACACACCCATGCACAAGACTATACTTGATGTGTCTTTCAGACTCCCTAGGACTCTGTTGAACCTTAGGCTCTGATACCAAGTTTGTAACGGCTCGAGTCTACACCCTGGACGTTATATGGTGCTTACGACCCCGAAGAATCACAAGCTAACCTATGACTGGTACCTGCTGTGACCACTGAATAATAATACTGAAAATCATATGTGGAAGTATAACTAAAAATACCATAAGGTTCTCAAAATACTGAAAGAATAACTGAATGTACTAATAATAACCTCTGAAAAAACTAAATATCTGTTTGTGCTAGTCTGAAAGCCTCTAACTATCTGAATATGGAGTTGATGTGACAAGTCCCCAACTAACACCGACTATTGAACTAACTGGAATGATGAGATAAATAAACTCTATCCTCGAAATATGAGGACTCACCAATGTATCTGCTGCTGATAGTCTGAGCTGCTAAGTACAATCAGGACCCTGAGTATACAAACCTATGATATGAGACATCATAAAACAAAGAAAGAGTATGCGCCAGTACGTGGAATATACTGGTAAACTAAGTGAGGTAGGCTGATATACATAGCATGAGATGATAACTGACTGAATGAACATCATGAAGTAACTGAATGAGAGTATATGCAAAAATGTAACTACTGAACATGCTAAGTATGCAATACTTGTGCATATAACATCTGCCTGAATTAGGCTGAAACTGAAGTTCTGAGTTTTGGTAACTGAATACTGATAACTAATAGTTTAGACTGATACTAAAGTACTAAATTCTGATGGCTAAATAACTAATAGCCATGGTTCTGTAGAACTATCTGAGTTCTTTACTAAATACTAAGACTGAGTACTGATTACTGAGTACTGAATACTGAAACTCTAACAGTGGGAGTGTTTATCTAACCGACATATCCCAATTATAAACTAAGTTGGGGTCCAAAATGTGACCCCAGTTGGAATGGTGTTAGCACTTTGCCAAGGGATACTAACAATGTTTGGTCAACCCTAATTTGGCAGAAAGACTCATGAATTATATATATGGTTCTGTAATGCAGGGAAGGCTACTAAGGGTCAAACCCTTTGCTGGCAGGAATGCCCCCATCCCTGTGTTCGCTCGGTGCTGAATCCTACTCCTAACTAATAGACACTGAACTGATCACTAGACTGTACTAGGCTTTACTGAACTGTTATTGATCGTATTAACTGACTGGGTTCACTGAGTTCTGTAACTGACTGAGTACTACTATTCGTGATGTTACTACGAATATTCTGTAGCTACTATAATTCTAGTTAAACAGCTAGATTGTCGGGTATTGAATACCCCCAGGACTAGATAGCATCAATAGTAAAATATGGCAAAATCTTGAAGGCATTACATTAGTTACTTGTCCACCATGCATTCATTTAGACATTTTGTCAAACATTTGAGAGGCATGAACTTGTACATTACTGGGACCACATGATAAGATGTCATGAATTCACTACTCAATTTAAAAAGGCATTCTATCAAACACTTGGGGAGTATAATTAACACGCATAGAAATCATTAAGATATAAACATCATGGCTACAACATTCAACTTGAAAATTTAAGGGTTTAATATGAGGATCACATGATTCTACATACTTGCTAATTAATTCATTTGAAACTTGTATGAATTTTGATTTGAAAACCATACAATAATACATACATGAACACAATCTAAATCAAACATGTAAATCATGAAATCAATAAACTTGTAGTTTTAAAAAAGGTTCTTGAACTCCAAGGATGGAAGGAAACCCAAGGATGAACACCTAACATACCTAAATGATGGAATTCGTGAAGATTATTAGGGATTTCTTGGAACTTGATGAACTAGGGTTTCTTTCTTGAGAGGATTTGTGAATAAATAATGATTTTTTCCCTTTAGGATATCAAATTTCGTGTTAAGGCTGAATAATTTAAGGAGAAAATGATCCATTTGCCCCCATAAACCCGGATAGAATTTGTTGGACAGGGTCCTCATTGCGTCGCGACCCCTGCTTGGATAAAGAGACCATCATGACGTGACCCTTGCTCGGGTCAAGCAGCCCTCATAGTGCGACCCTGAGACTGGGTCAACTGGCCCTTGCAGTACGATCCTATCGCGACCCCTTGCTGTTTTGGACATCCAAACTCACCCTTACGCTAGTCCAAAAAATCCAAAACTCACCTGAGATGACCTACATGTGACCCTGATCATGAATCAACTTGAAAATCGACATACTAAGGTTGGAAAGCTCGAAAATAAGGTCCTCCAATTTTGAAGGCTAAAAATGATTCTAATTCTTGACACTTGGCTGAAATTTTCTAAGTCTGGGACCTCTTTTGGCATGCTGTATAGGACTAAAATGACTAGGATTTTGTGGGGTCTTACACCAACACTGTCCAGTATATGACTCATCCAACCAAGTCGTATCCATAACATATGATCCATACCTCCCATCCGTATGCCTGGCAGAATAGAATACCAAGGGGATAGAACACTGTCCCCTATACGAGTAAAAGATACGACTCGTACCCAACCATACGACTCATATCCCCTATGTCATACCTATTCCAGTAGCCTATCCATCCTACCAACCATCACTGGTCAGTATACACTAGGACCATACCACTTGTACCCCAACATGCGGCTCGTACCCATGAGTCGTATTGGGTCAGGAGAACAGAATTCCAGAAAAAGTTCTAAGGGGCAAAACCCAGGATGTAACATATTACCATAAAACGTTCCTTGTCCGGTGTCTCTTCGGGCAATTATAAAATATTTTTAGTGATGAAACTTTGATGACTTAGAGTCGTCAAGTAGAAGAACATCTTTTTCTACCAACATTTGAAGTCTACACTCAAAAACTTTTCAGGTTTCTCTGTAGGTGCCATTGCGGGCATAACACTTGTACGGCTTGTCGTAGCAACAGTTGTTGCTACTACACTTTCCATTTCATCAGTTGCATAACTTTCAACAGACATTTTGTTGTCACAAAAAGACAACCAATTTAGTATCTCAGAATACTAACTCTAAAAGTTTTAAAACTTTAAACACCATCTTGTTTCTAGTTTAATGATGAAGTTTTTATGTTCTTCTAATCATCAATCGAATGAATTTTAACTTGTGATGAAGTTTTTATATCTTCAAATGACTATTAAATTTAAACAGAGTAGAAAATAATAAACTTTAATCTCCAGAAATCAAACAATACAGATTATAGTAAATTCCTTAAGATTATTGTTTATGGATACAAAATCTATATGTTTCAATACCAACTGCAACACTAAGTTCAAGAATAACTTTCAAGAACTACAATGAAGTTCAACATCTTCAAACACAAGTTCAAATGAATCATCAAATGAACTATCAAAATGAAGTGTTTATCAACTTTTAAGAAATAAAGATGAAGCAGAAATGTTTAGGACCAAGTCCACTGACTGTACGGTGTGTCCTTAAGGAATTTATTCCCTCAAGTACTTGAGGTTATGGAATTTTTTCTCCTAGGATAAAATGGCTCACTTTCTGAAAATAGTGGGACCTCAAATTTTTAGAAAATTTGAACTCACTCAACGCTTTAATGGTCACACTAGTATTTTAGAAGAAGAAGAAGATTGTTTTTCTACTTCAAAATCATACCTTTATTTGAGGAAAACAATGGTTCATATCTGACCTGCACAGGTCATAAATTTTTTCTTCAAGGTACGTTGTGTATTCGTTCACACTGCATCTGCAGATAAAGAAAAAGCATTTTCATTGGATTTTTAGATGGATCTAGACATCTATTCTTCTTGCCTCACTAATCACATGAAGGAGTATTTCTCAATATAAACAGAAGAAAGTTTCTTTCTCCCACCAATGTGGGAGAACTTGACTTTCTTAAGTGAAACTTCACTTTTCCTCCAATTTGTTCCCTCCGTTTACCATTCACACATTAGCTTAGAACCCAACAGTACCACCTGAATCATAATTTAAATACATAAAAGTTTAGTGAAGTTAGGAATTGTTTTCTTCGAAACATTGTGTTTGTTGTCATTTCAAGGTGGATTTATATGGACTATGAAATCAATTCTCCCCACGTAAATGGATTTGGAAAGCTTGACGTGCTTCTAGATATGTCAAAGAACTCCTTACTATTCATACAATCTATCCCAGATCAACAACTTAGGAGCAAAGTTTGACCTTAAATGGAACTGTCAGATATGATCTTTGTGGGTTCTAGAGGTCCTGTAAATAATATCTTTAATTTGAAATTTCATTGGGCTCGGACTGGATAATGTATTGTAAAAATTATCCTTTTTCAATCAAAGATCTCTCTTTTGCCTCTCCTACAACACTGCTACACTTTCATACAATTTTAAGTTCTCTGCACTGTATGGGCGGTATGGCTCGCACGCTCCCTGATTTTCTACACTAGAGACATACATATACACACTAATCAACCCACACATATTTTGCCTAACAGAGACTCTTCCTGCCTCTTTACTACACTACCCCAGACGGTGTCCATGCAAGACAACTACTAGGATTGATAATCAATTTACCATTTTCCAACAACAAACTTTAGTACTAGTTTACTATTTCTTCCTTTCTCAATTTATTTGTCTTTCCTTTTTAATTCATTTAAAAAAAGAATTTTTTTCTTTTTTGGAAACTCCATAGAACTTCTCACGTGTCATATTTATGACCATAAGATTAATAAACTATTTTGTTCATTCTAATATCTTTGATTTATGACCACATGATTCAAGAATCTCTTTACTTTTATAAACTTCGTGCCATCTTAAAACGAAATAAATAGATTGATATTATACTACATAAATCTAAACACATTTGACTTGAGGAAATATAGTACTATTAACCAGTAGGTAAATGGGATATAGATAGGGCAAAAACTATATAATCCAAAGGCAAAAATTTCTTGACTCAGTACATGTTACTTCAAATCAAACACTATATGTCTAGTCCTCTTTAGCACAAAAACTAGTAAGTTGTCATAGCAAGTCTAAGAAACTACAAAAGAGACCCAACTAAATCAGAGAAAGGTCATTCACCATCCTCTGTCACACTATTTTCACTGCTAGATCTAGGTGGTTGTGGTTGTACTACTTTTGCTCAAAAGAGTAAGCTTTGCAAAGTCTAACAGGGGAATTTAATGGCATTTAGCTCCAATTTTCTGAGTGCAGATTTACGGCATGTGTGGTTGTACTTCGAAAGGACTCTTCTTCACAATATCCCTAACAGAGACTATACATATATATACATACATACATATATATATGTATGTTAAGGAATGAGGAGTTTTGATGATAGACATGTGAATGAAACGTGTTGAAGAAGCTGGTCCATTCAAGGTAAAATAGTCTAGCTAGCATAGGAGTTTGGATGATGTGATTCTGCGTTCAAGACAAGCATAGATAACATTGATTACATCAGAAGCTGAGTCATATCAAACAAAAAGTCTTGAAGAAGTTAAGTGGATCAAGGAGTTTAGTAATAAAAGGATTTGAAGTAAAAGAGTTCTATAAAATCTAGGAGAGGTGAGGCGGTAGCAAAAGGAAAAAGAGTTAACTGATAGAGTTCTACTGGAGAAAGAATTGAACATAAAAAAGGACTCTATCATAGGTTGGCTTAAATACAACAAACGACTCAAAGTTGGCACTCATGTGTGCACTGAAAAATTAATCAACAATCAGCATATCAGTTCACATACTTGAAGAAGAACCTAGTCTCTTACTTAGCAGGTCATAAACTATGTAGCAGTTAGGTTCTTGTATTGTAATGAGTCATTGATTCTAGTCTCAGTAATCTATAAACTAAGTTAGGAGTTGTTGTCTTCAAGTTTGGGAACTCAAAGATTTGGGAACATTTATCTTGGGAAGATTAGTATTTTTGTAGTGATAGGAGTTAGAAGTTTTAATTCCTAGGTTACAAGAAGTCTTGTAATTTTGTTGATTGTTGAGGCTCAAGTATTTTAGTGAAGTTGGGTTAAAATTCTGTAGAGGTACAGGTAGTGTTTTTTTTACCTTTCTTGAGCCGGGTGGTTTCCACGTAAAAACACTGTGTTCAGTTTACTTCTGTGAACCACGTTTACTTACTTGTTCCACAGATAGGTAATTACTAGGACGCGTACTTTAACAAATGGTATCAGAGAGAGATACCTAAGAAAAGGATTAACATGATGAATTCTGCACCTCCTACTAGTCACAGTGAAGGTCAGTCAACCACTAGACCTCCACTCTTTGATGGTTCTCACTTTATCTGGTGGAAAGAAAGGATAGAGATGTTCATTCAAGGTGAAGACTATGAATTATGGGATAGGATTACTGATGGTCCCACTATTCCAATGAAGACTGTTGATGGAGAACGAGTCAAGAAAGTAAGGAGTGAATTTACTCCTGATGACCTGTTGGCTTTGAAGAAAAATGCAAAGGCCAAAAACATCTTGGTTGTGGTCTAGGACCGGCTGAGTATAACGGGGTATCCACCTGTATTACTGCTAAGCAAATTTGGGATGCACTGGTAAATGCTCATGAAGGTACTTCCCAAGTAAGAAAATTCAAGATTGCTCTCTTATTTACTGAATATGAGACATTCAAAATGAAGGAAAATGAAACACTTCATGAGATGATGACAAGGCTTACCACCTTAACAAATGAGTTAACTTCGTTAGGGAAAATTATCTCTGAGGAAGAACAAGTTGAAAAGGTACTGAGGGTGTTACCTAAATCAACATGGAATGTTAAGGTGACTGCAATTAGGGAGGCAAATAAAGAGCTTGAAGGCTTGACCCTGGATGAACTTGTAGGGAACTTAAGGACTTATGAAATGGAAATTGATGGAATCAAATAACAAGCAGCCCCTAAGAAGATCTTAGCTTTAAAAGCTTCTGATAGTGATGATGAATTTGAACTTGATAAGGAGCAAGTTTCCTTCATAACCAAAAATTTCAGCAAGTTCTTTAGGAAGAAGAAGGGAACAGGTACCAAGAAATGTTCAAATGATAATCCAAACGGATGCTACAAGGGTGGAAAGACTGATCATCAGATAAGAGAATGTCCTCTCTGGGAAATAGAGTGGAGATAGGAAAGGGTTGAAAAGGAACAAAAAAAAGGGCCAAGAGAAAGGAAAAAGAAGAACATGCCATGATAGCTGCATGGGGATCTGACTCTGATGATGATGAAGTTGGTGAGACAACATTTATGGATTTTGGAGATTCAGACATTGAGGAAGAAGATGATGCTTCTGAGGTAAGTTTACTTGAACTCAAAGAAAAACTGCATCTGTTTTCTAAAACTAGACTTGTTTCCTTGATGAGTGATTCAATTGACAATATCCCAGAATTAACTTCTGATAGGGATGAACTGTTCAACAGCCTTGCAAACCTAAAATTTGATTTCATTGACCTGAAAGTTTGCAAATATTCTGTTGAAAAAGAAAATTGCACTCTCAAGAACCAAGTCATATTGCTTGAGTCTTCAAATAATGATCTTAAGTCTAAAGTTCTTAAATTGACTCTCACTAAAAATGGAAAAAAGGCCATGAGTAAAGAACAAGAAAAGGCTGAACTTAAGTTAATTAAGTACAAACTGGAATGTCATGATTTGATTGAAAAGATGAACAAGCTAGGTCAAGAAGTTGCTAAGTTAAAGCTGGATCTGGAAAGAGCTAACTGATGGACAAATTCTTCAAGAATTGTTCATCAGTTGAGTGGAAGAAATCATAATGAAAAAGCAGGTTTAGGTTTTTTAAAAAAGGCTGATAATCTACAAGATCTATGTTATATCTGTGGCAATCTTGGATATCCTACTACTGAATGTCCTATGGCTGCCAAAAGCAGAGTTAGAAGTCAGAATTTGGCAATAAACTTTTCTCAGACCAAAAATACAAGAACTAAAATTGGTCAGAGAAACAGGTCTGGTTACGTGTTTCCCACATGGACTAGAAGGAATTTAATTCATCCTTTTACTAACAAAACAGGGCCCAAGATTGTATGGGTTCCTAAATCTAACCTTTGATTTCTTTTACAGGAGATGGTGAAGGAAAATAAAAAGCACTGGTACTTAGATAGTGCATTCTCAAGACATATGACTGGCGACAAGAAAAAGTTCCTTTCACTCTCCAAAATAGATGGAGGAGGAGTATCTTTTGGAAATGAAAAAAAGGGAATCATTACTGGAGTTGGGAAAATTGGCACATCTAATTCAAAAGCTATGGAGGATGTGTATCTTGTGCAAGGATTAAAGAATAACTTGCTGAGCATCTCACAATTGTGAGATAAAGGTAATAAAGTAATTTTTACTGCTGCAAGGGTTAAAGTCAAAAGGATGGACACCAAAGATTTTGTGCTTACTGCAAGGAGATACAGAAACGTATACAAAGCAGACTTAATGGAAATACCAGGACCTGAGTTGACTTGTCTAAGTGCAATAGAAATTGATCCCCTCCTTTGGCACAAATGACTTGGACATGCAAGTCTAAAATGACTGAACATACTTTCATCCAAAGACATGGTATTGGGATTACCTAAAACCAAGTTTAAGCAAAAAAAGTTATGTAGTGCATGTGTAAGGGAGAAGAAGGTAAGATCTTAATTTAAGTCAAAGAACCATGTTAGTACTACCAAGTGTCTTGAACTGGTCCATATGGACTTGTGTGGACCAATAAGACAACAAAGCAGAGGTGGAAAAAGGTATGTTTTTATAATTATTGATGATTATTCCAGGTTCACCTGGACCTTGTTTCTAGCCTCTAAAGAAGATGCCCTTGAAATTTTCATCAAGAAAATGGAAAAGAAATTGGGCACTTTATTAGTTTCCATAAGGACTGACCATGGGATAGAATTTGAGAATGCAAAATTCTTAGATTTCTGTTCATCAAAAGGAATAGACCATAACTTCTCAGCTCCTAGAACACCACAACAAAATGGAGTGGTGGAAAGGAAAAATAAAACCTTGGAAGATATGGATAGAATAATGATGCTTGCAACAAATGTTGCCAAAAACCTATGGGCAGAGGCAATGAGTACTGCAACATATATTATAAATAGGTGCATGATCAGACCAGTGTTAGAAAAGACTCCCTATGAGTTACTAAAAGGTAGAAAGCCTAATATTTCTCACTTTAGAACCTTTGGCTACAAATGTTTTATACACAATAATGGTAAGGATAATCTTGGAAAATTTGATGCCAAAAGTGATGAGGCAATCTTCTTAGGTTATTCACTTCATAGTAAGGCCTATAGGGTTTTAAATAAGAGATCTAACTGTGTTGAAGAAAGCATGCATGTGATTTTTGATGAATTCTGTGATAAGACTAACCTGCAGGAAGGAAGCGATACTGAGGAATAGGTTTCACAATATGTTCTATCGACTGAAATAGTCAAACCTGAAGGCATTTTCACAGGGGGAATTGAAGCTGAAGTCACAGTGATAGGGGGAACTGAGCCATCAACTGACTCACATCAGAATATTAGCAGTGATCCTAGCAGCTCACTTGGCTTGATCCCAAAAGGATACAAATATCAAGGCTCACACCCCATTGAGAATGTACTTACTGATCTCAATTGTGGTATCACCATAAGATTTGGACTGAGAAGTATGCATGCATTCAAGGAATTCTTGTCAGAGATAGAGCCAAAGAAAGTATCTGAGGCATTGCTTGATATTGATTGGATCATAGCTATGCAGGATGAATTGAACCAGTTTGAGAGAAACAAAGTATGGAACTTAATTCCTCTTACAAAAGATAGATCAGTAATTGGGACTAAGTGGGTGTACAGAAATAAAGTTGATGAGAATGGAATAGTCACAAGAAACAAGGAAAGACTGGTGGTTCAAGGATATAATCAAGAAAAAGGAATCGACTTTGATGAGACTTTTGCTCCTGTAGCCAGACTTGAAGCTATAAGACTACTTGTTGGCTTTTCTTCTTACATGGAGTTTATTCTGTATCAGATGGATGTGAAGAGTGCATTCCTGAATGGCATTATCAAGGAAGAAGTGTATGTTAAGCAACCCCCAGGATTTGAAAGCAAGGAGTTTCCAGATTAAGTCTACAAGTTGGACAAAGCTTTGTATGGGTTAAAACAAGCTCCAAGAGCTTGGTATGAAAGACTGTCAAAATTTCTATTGGAGCATGGACATACCAGAGGTAAAATTGACAATACCCTTTTCTTGAAAACTAATGGGAAGGATTTGTTAGTAGTGCAGGTATATGTGGATGATATTATTTTTGGTTCAACAAATATGCTTATAACTCATGAGTTTTCCAAAATCATGAGTCGTGAATTTGAGATGAGCATGATGGGAGAGCTAAATTACTTTTTGGGCTTGCAAATAAAGTAGTCAGCTTCAGGAACAATGATTCACCAATAGAAGTATGTCAAAGGGCTTCTCAAGAAATTCTCCATGGAAGAGGCAAAAGAGATAAGTACTCCTATTGCTACTGCCACAAAGCTAGACTTGGATGAAATAGGTTCTGATGTAGAGAAAAAGATGTATCGAGGTACGATAGGGTCATTATTGTACCTCAAAGCAAGTAGGCCTGGCATTGTGTTCAGTGTAGGGCTATGTGCCAGGTTTCAAGCTAAGTCAAAAGAGTCACATTTAAAGTCTGTAAAAAGAATCTTCAGATACTTAAAAGGAACCAGTGATCTTGGCTTGTGGTATCCCAAAGGTAGTAACTTTAATTTGGTAGGATACTCTGATGCTGATTATGCAGGATATCTGGTGGACAGGAAAACACTACAGGTATGGCATACTTCTTGGGATTATGTTTGATTATCTGGTCCACAAAGAAGCAAAATTCAGTAGCTTTGTCTACTGCTGAGGCTGAATACGTTGTTGTTGGGTTATGATGTGCTCAGTTGTTGTGGATCAAACAACAACTCTTGGATTTTGGGGTAGATTTAGGTTGTGTTCCCATTTTTTATGATAACACAAGTGCTATAAACATAGCCAAAAACCCTGTCCAACATAAGAGAACTAAGCATATTGATATTCACCATCACTTCCTTATAGATAATGTTGAAAAAGGAAATATATCAATTATGTTTTGTTCAATTGAGGAACAAATTGCTGACATATTTACTAAGGCCTTGAGTAGAGAACACTTTGAAAAAAATAGGTTAGCATTGGGGATGATTAAAATTGTATAAATCTCCCTCAGTGATTGACTAGAACATGCTATGCCTTAGAGAGTGTTGATTAACTAGAACATGCTATGCCTAAGATTTTAAAGCAAATTGGTATAATTATGTGTTATTTTTGCAGATAGACTGGATCATTAAGGCAAGAGTGGTCATGGACTAATCAGAACATAAGGTATGATTATTGTTTTCTATAATAGCATTAAGAGAAACAGGTTATCTACATGGTTCACTCTGTCATGATTAAAACCTCCAAAACCCAACAGTCCTCTTCTTCAAAAGGCTGACAGACCTTTCCCATCAGTACAGAACTTCTACATTAGCATGTTTCTTTATATCACAGTCCCCTCACGTTTAAACTTCCTTCTCATTCTTCTTAAATACGCATTTTGTTTTCTCTTCCATATCCACTTCTTTTTTTTAACCTCTGAAAATTCAACAAGCTATGTCGTCTTCCTCATCCTCTCCTTCCTCCACAAAATCTGACACAAATCCTTCAACCCAAATTATTTTTCACCCAAACATTACTTTACCTTCATTTATCCAACCCCAAATCCCTCTCAAGTTATCTGATTTTCAATTGTTTAAAAATCTACCACAACCCTTCTCTCACTCCCTTTTCAAACCCTTACTTTTTTCAAAACCCTTACCACTACCTGTGGTTCCTCTTTAGATCCTTGATCGCGATGACATTCCCATTGCTGATCTTATCCCTAGAAGGTCACGATCGACTCTGAAATGAAAACCATCTTCTGTCACCATTGATGTTGATGTCGATACTCAGGTACAATTTTCTCTCGTCATCCATTCACCTCGAACTCCATATACTCGGGGAAGAAAACAATGAGAAGATATTTCTTTGGAAGAGGCACTTAGGGAAAGTAAAAACAAACGGGTAGTGTCTACTGCTTCTCCTCCCCCACGTGAGACCTCTCCTGATATTCTCCTTCGCTCCAAACAAAAATGCAAGAATATCCTAGCCAAACCCTCAAAGCCCTCCTTCCCTCATAAATAGACCTCCCCTTCCTCTCCCACACCCTCCTCATCCTCAAAATTCACTCTCAAAGCTTCTACTATCAAAGTCTCTACTGTTCAAGGATCAACCTCCTCTGAAGTTTGTCCAAAATCTACTTCACATCCCAAGAAACAAGTTCCCAACCCTAGTTCTTCTGACCCATCTGACTCAGATTCATACTATCTTCCTGATATTCCTCCTGTTCCACCTACTTCCATTGATTTTGATGATGATATTCCTGTTGATACTACTGCTGATTAAGATTCTCAGTCAGACCATGTTCTGCACTTTCAGAAATGAAAGATGGCTAAAGGAAGAGTTGTCACTGGTTTTGGAGGTCCTGATATGGATACGTTAATTTCAAAACTGACAGCTCAGGGATGGTCATACTTGTTTCTTCAAGGTGATCATCAGAGAAAGTTTGGTAAAAATGAGGTGTATGAGTTTTATACCAATGGAGTTGCAATTAGGGAAATGATCTCAACCACTGTTCATGGGAAAACCAGCAATCTTTATCCTGCTGATCTAGGCAGAATTCTCAGTATTCCTACTGGAGGATGGAGTCATTATGTGAAGGGATCTTGGCCGCCTCTTGATAATCTTCCATCAGCTCTTGATATCTGTAGAAAATTCTTGGAAATCCTCTTCTTTTCTCTCATCGTAGGGTCATGAAAAATGAGATGTCCCCTCTCTATCAGTCTTATTTTGATATGGTTCACAAAATAATCTTGCCTAGACTGGAAAGGCGCACAATTTCAAGTTTTCTTGATCTTACCTTGATGGAACTATTGGATTTTGAGATTTCAATAGACCTTTCTCTACTCATCATTAAGCATAAACAAAGGGTACTTGTCAAAGATACAAATGGTCGTGCTCTTCCCTACCAGTTCTGGCTTGCATCTATTTTCGATGATTTTCATGTACCTGTTAAGGTATGGTCCTTGCAGACGACTAAGGATGTGATTGGAAAGCTGAACCATGCTAGGTTACCTGCTGCCATGAGACATGCTGACAACCCTATGCAGAAGTTGCGAAATGCCTTAGAGGCAAAGCAGGGTGAGCTGGAGGGTGCACATGCTGCATTGGTGGCTGCCCAGGCTGTTCATGAAGATGAAAAGAGGGTTCTTGAAGCTAAAATTGCATCTCCCACAACAATCTTGGATAAGGAATGAGCTGAAAATGCTGATATCATTAGGAAGTTGACCTCCCTTATCCCCTACACCTTCTCCAATTAAAATCCTTCTTCGTCCCTTAGGCCTATTCACTATGTTGTTCTTCTGTTTAACTTGTTTCTCCTTTTATTTTACTGGGTAACGATAATTGTATCTATTTTTTTTGTGCATGAAATGGACCTCTTTTGCTTCACTTGATCTACTTCTGGTTAATTCAATGCATAGTTATCTCTTCCTCTGAGTCTTGCTTGTTTTAGTGATAGCCCCGTGGCCATGAATTATTAAACAATTTTCCCTTGATGGCTCAGCTTTTTGATGATGTCAAAAGGGGGAAGAATAGATTATACAATGCTTATAACTCAATTGGACTAACCAGTTTCATTTTACTATGATTCTGTTATTTAATTCCTTCTTGAGTATGTCAGGATTCTGTAATGTTGAAGCTACTATGTTTGTCATCATAAAAAAAGGGGAATTTGTTAAGGCATGAGGAGTTTTGATGATAGACATGTGAATAAAACGTGTTGAAAAGGCTGGTCCATTCAAGGTGAAATAGTCTAGCTAGCACAGGAGTTTGGATGATGTGATTCTGCATGCAAGACAAGCATAGATAACATTGATTACATCAGAAGCTGAGTCAGATCAGACAAGAAGTCTTGAAGAAGTTAAGTGGATCAAGGAGTTTAGTAATAAAAGGATTTGAAGTAAAAGAGTTCTATAAAATCTAGGAGAGGTGAGGCGGTAGCAAAAGGAAAAAGAGTTAACTGATAGAGTTCTACTGGAGAAAGAATTAAACATAAAAAAGGACTCTATCACAGGTTGGCTTAAATACAACAAACGTGACTCAAAGTCGGCGCTCATGCACGCACTAAAAAGTTAATCAACAATCAGCATATCAATTCACATACTTGAAAAAAAACCTAGTCTCTTACTTAGCAGGTCATAAACTGTGTAGCAGTTAGGTTCTTGTATTGCAATGAGTCATTGATTCTAGTCTCAGTAATCTATAAACTGAATTAGGAGTTGTTGTCTTCAAGTTTGGGAACTCGAAGATTTGGGAACACTTATCTTGGGAAGATTAGTGTTTTTGTAGTGATATGAGTTAGAAGTTTTAATTCCTAGGTTACAAGAAGTCTTGTAATTTTGTTGATTGTTGAGGCTCAAGTATTTTAGTGAAGTTGGGTTAAAATCCTATAGAGGTACAGGTCGTGGTTTTTTCACCTTTCTTGAGCCGGGTGTTTTCCACGTAAAAACACTGTGTTCAGTTTACTTCTATGAACCACGTTTACTTACTTGTTCCACATATAGGCAATTACTAGGACGCGTACTCTAACAATATATGTATATATATATATATAAAGAGAGAGAGAGAGAGAGAGAGAGATCTAACAGAGACAAAATATGTTGGATAGTGAATTGGAGACTTAATCAGTTTGTTTGTAAGTTCTAAAATAGAGAGGCAAGGAGGCATCCTCTACAGGTATTTTTTTGTAAGAATTGGTTTGGGATTCCAGTTCAATATGTTGGAGTTTCACTTTTCACTTCCCCTGGTTGATGGGAATTATACGAGACATCGATCCGAAGAAATCAGCACCCCGATGCAGTAACAGACATCAGATGAGATATTTAAAAAGGAAGACATGAAAAAACAATGGAAGTTAACACTAATAAAGGAACATAATTTGGTCTTGCACATCCGCATGAAGGGATATTGACCATTTCTGATTACTAACATTGTAAATAATGAAACAAGTTGATTGAACTGATTAATTATCTGATTCCTATATCTCTCATCAATGGTTTCATTTTTTGAGCACATATGAGGCTTTACAGACCAAACTACTAGCAATAACAGAGGAAAAATACCTGCAATATTCGCGGCTTAACCAATAGTTATCCCACCAAATAATGCCAATAAGTTGCTAACAACAACAGTTCTAAGTCGTGATTGACTCGGTTCGTCACTGCAATTCAAGTTAAATGATGTACTACTTAAATTTTTACTTAACAAAGTGGGGTAATTTATTAGAATATCGGCTTACGCATTACTAGTTAAGCTTGGGAAGAACTAAAATATACCATTGATGCTGCAATACTAGAGCAACAATATTTGCTTCTTTTGGAGCACCACTATTGGTTGTGTCTGAAGCCAGCAGAATGATCTAAGTAGCTTTTGGAGCACCACTGTTGGTTATGTTTGAAGCCAGCTGAATGATCTCACTAGCTTTTGGAGCACTGCTATTGGCTGTGTCTGAATCTAGAAGAATGATCTCACTAGATTCTGGAGTACCGCTACTGACTGTGTCTGAAGCCAGTAGAATGATCTTACTAGCTTCTGGAGAACCGCTACTGGCTGTGTCTGAAGCTAGCAGAATGATCTCACTAGCTTTTGGATCACTTCTATTTCCTATGTCTGAAGCCAGTGGGATGATCTCACTAGCTTCTGGAGCACCGCTATTGGCTGTGTATGAAGCTAGCAAAATGATCTCACTAGCTTTTGGAGCACCACTATTGACTGTGTTTGAATCTAGCAAAATTATCTCTCTAGATTCTGGAGCAACGCTATTCGCTATGTCTGAAGCCAACAGAATAATCTCACTAGCTTCTAGAGCACCGCTATTGGATGTGTCTAGCTTCTGGTGCATCGCTACCGACTGTGTCTGAAGCTAGCGGAATGATCTTACTAACTTTTGGAGAACTGCTACTGGCTGTGTCTTAAGCTAGCAGAATAATCTCAGTAGCTTCTGGAACACTGCTATTGGCTGTGTCTGATGCCAGTGGGTTGAACTCACTAGTTTCTGGAGCACAACTATTAGTTGTGTCTGAAGCCATCAGAATGATCTCACTAGCTTCTGAAGCACCATTATTGATTGTATCTAAATCCAGCGGAATGACCTTACTAGCTTTTGGAGCATCGCTATTGACTGTGTCTGAATACAATAGAATAATCTCACTAGCTTCTGAAGCGAAATCCAACAGAATGATCTCACTAGCTTCTAGAGCACCATTGTTGGCTTTGTTTGAAGCTAGTAGAATGATCTCACTAGCTTCTGGATTTCCACTGTTGGTTGTGTCTGAAGCCAACAGAATGATCTCACTAGCTTCTAGAGCACTGCTACTGCCTCTGTCTGAAGCCAGTGAAATGATCTTACTAGCTTCTGAAGCACTGCTATTGGCTGTGTCTAAAGCCAATGTAATGATCTCAATAGCTTCTGGAGAACTACTATAGGCTATTTCTGAATCCAACAGAATGATCTCATTGGCTTCTGAAACACTGCTATTGGTTGTGTCTGAAGCTAATGTAATGATCTCAATAGCTTCTGGAGCATTGCTATTGGCTATTTCTGAATCTAGAAAAATGATCTCACTAACTTTTGGAGCACCACTACTGACTGTGTCTTAAGGCAACCGAATGATCTCACTAGCTTTTGGAGCATCGCTATTGGCTGTGTCTGAAGCCAGTGGAATAATATCACTAGCTTTTGGAGCACTGCTATTGGCCATATTTGTAGCTAGTGGGATTATTGCACTAGATTCTGAGCACACCATTGGCTGTGTATGAAGCCAGCAAAATGATCTCACTAACTTCTGCAGCACAGCTATTGTCTGTGTCTGAATCTAGCGGAATGATCTCACTAGCTTCTGAAGCATCGCTATTGGCTGTGTCTGAATCCAGCAGAATGATTTCACTAGTTTTTGGATTAGAATTCAGCAGAATGATTTCACTGGCTTTTGGAGCACCGTTAGTTGTATCTGAAGCCAAGAGAATGATCTCACTAGTTTCTAGAGCACCGTTGTTGGTGTCTGTAGCCAGTGGAATGATCTCACTAGCTTCTAGAGCACCACTATTGGTTATATGTGAAGCTAGTGGAATAATCTCATTAGCTTCGGGAACTAGCAGGGGTGGCTCGCCTATAAAGTTACTAAAGCAATGGCTTGAGGCCTCAAATTTTGGAGGCTCTATTTTTTTGAAATATTTTTACTAACTGACAACAGGATGTATTTATAGCACACAAAATACACGTAAGTCGCACAAGATGCACGTAACTGACAACAGGATGTATTTATAGCACACAAAATACACATAAGTCGCACAAGATGCACATGAGATACATGTGTGATGTACAAAAGCTAATTTTATTGAATATACTTGAAACCTCTGATTAAAATAGGCAATAATTCTTAGGTTCTTAACACTTTTAATATATCCACGCCTTTGTTGTTGTTTTCTTATTTAGCTGTTGTTAGCCATACCCTTTTACTCGTCGTGTTGTTTTTCTCCCTTTTCTTTATTTTCTTCTATCGAATCTTTTTGAGTGGTGGCTGGGGGGATAGATGGTTTACTAGGGTCATATCATGATTAGGGTCAGGGTTGGGGTCTCCGTTTGGTGTAGGGTTAGGGTTGGGTCTAGGTTTGAGTCGGGGTTGGGGGTGAAGGGTAGTAGGGATAGGTGGGATAAGGGTGATTCTAGGTTGAGATTTATGTCATGGAACATAGGGACACTTCAAGGTAAGTCTATAAAGTTGGTGAAGATTCTTAGAAAGAGGAGGGTTAGTATAGCTTATGTCTAGGAAACTAAATGGGTAGGCACTAAGGCGAGATATGTAGATGGGTATAAGTTGTGGTACTTGAGTAGCGTGAGACATAGAAATGAGGTAGGTATCTTAGTAGATGAAGAACTTATGGGGCAGGTGGTAGAGGTTAAGAGAGTCAGTGATAGGTTGTTGTCTATTAAGTTGGTCATTGGAGGGTCTACGACGAACGTTATTAGTGCCTACGCTCCACAAGTAGGCTTGGACAAGGAGAAGAAAAAGGTCTTTTAGGATGTTTTTGATGAGGTGGTAAGGGGCGTCGCAAACACTGAGAAGTTGTTAGTGAGAGGACATTTCAATGGGCATATTAGGTCTTTGTCGAGAGATTATGATGATGTGCATGGCGGTTTTATTTTTGGGACAAGAATGAAAGAGGAGCTTCTTTTTTGGATTTTCTAGGGATTTTGGATTATGGGTAGTGAATTAGTGCTTTCCAAAGAAGGAGGAGCACCTTATTACGTTTCATAGTTCAGTGTCCAAAACTCAGATAAACTTTTTGCTCCTTAAGGAGGGTGATAGAGTGCTATGTAAAGACTGTAAAGTCATACCTAGAAAGAATCTTTTGACCCAACATAAGCTTTTAGTGATGGACTTGGTAATTAAGAAGGGTGGAAAAATGAGGGGTATGGAAGAGCAGCCCAGAATTAGGTGGGTAGCTTAACTTTGGCCAGTTCTTTGGTAATAGAATGGAATTTGGAGACTAGGGGGCTTGGGAGAGTATATGGGATATGTATAGTATGTGGGAGATGACTACCAATTGTATTAGGGAGATGGCTAGAGAGGTGTTAGGTGTCTCGAGAGGCCGTTCTGGCAAGCATCGGGGGAACTAATAGTGGAATGAAGAAGTTAAAAGGAAGGTGGAGACTAAGAAGGTAATGTATTAAAACTTGGTGGAAAGAAAATATGACGAGGATAAATAGACTAATAGGGAAGAGTATAAGTTAGCTAGGAAGGAGGCTAAGTTAGTAGTTACGGCGGCTAAGACAACAACTTTTGAGAGTTTCCATGCTACTTTAGAGGAGAAAGATGGGGATAAAACGTTTTATAATCTTGCTAAGGCTAGAGAGAGAAAGGCACATGATCTTGACCAAGTGAAGTGTATCAAGGGAGAGGATGGTAAAGTGTTGGTGGAGGAAGCCCTTATTAGGAGGAGGTGGCAATCCTATTTTCCTAGACTTTTGAACGACGACGGGGACAAAGGCTTTGTGCTGGGGGACTTGGAGAACTTAGAGAGGTGTCGCGATTATGGTTATTATAGGTGTATCAAGGTGGAAGATATCAGGGGTGCGATTTGGTGGATGTGTAGGGTAGAGTGGCTGGGGTAGACGAGATTTCGATGGATTTTTGGAAGAGCACAGGCGGGGCAGGTTTAGTGTGACTGATGAGGTTATTTAGCATCACTTTTAAGGCGGTAAAGATACTTGATGCTTGGAGATGGAGTATAATGATTTAATTATACAAGAACAAGGGAGACATTCAGAGTTGCAACAATTATAGGGGTATTAAATTGAGTCATATCATAAAGGTATGGGAAAGGGTGGTGGAGTTGAGGCTGAGGAGGATCAGGGCAGTTTTTAAGAATCAGTTCAATTTCATGCCAGGTCGCTCAACTACTAAGGAGATTCACCTCATGATCAGATTAGTAGAGCAGTATAGGGAGAGGAAGAAGGACTTGCGCATAGTGTTCATTGATTTTAAGAAGGCGTATGACAAAGTTCCCAAAAAGATTTTGTGAAGGTGCTTGGAGGTTAAAGGGGTACCCGTGGCATACACTAGGTCGATCCAGGATATGTACAATGGCGCGGAGACCCGTGTGAGGATGATAAGAGGAGAGTCAGAGCACTTTTTTGTTATGACTGATTTGCACTAGGGATCAACTCTTAGCCCATCTTTATTTGCCTTAGTGATGGATGTTTTGACGTGACATATTCAAGTAGAGGTGCCTTGGTGTATCTTATTTGTTGATGATGTTGTACTGATTGACGAGACTCGGGGTGGAGTTAATGATAAGTTGGAGGTTTGGAGACAAACCCTTGACTCAAAGGGCTTTAGGTTGAGCAGGACCGAAATGGAGTACTTGAAATGTAAGCAGAGGCGGAGCCAGGATTTCAACGAAGGGGGTTCCATATTCAAAGAAAACTTAGGATTTCAACTAAGGGGGTTCCATATTCAAAGAAAATTTAGTCGAAAGGGGTTCAACACCTACTATAACCACATAAAAAATAATTTTAATCATGTATAAATAGTATATTTTTCTGTCGAAGGGGGTTTGGCCGAACTCCCGAACAGAAGGCTGGATCCGCCCCCTGAATGTAAGTTTAGTGATTTGCCGCATGAGGATGACATGGTTGTGGAGTTAGACTCTCAAGCCATTCAAAAAAAGGAGAGTTTCAAGTATCTTGGATTTATGATACAGAGGAATGGTGAGATTGACGAGGATGTCTCGCACCGTATTGGTGCAGCGTGGTTGAAATGGCGACTCGCCTCGAGAGTCTTGTGTGATAAAAAGGTGCCTCCAAAGCTTAAAGGTAAGTCTACAGAGTGGTAGTCCATCCGGCTATGTTGTATGGAGCGGAATGTTGGCTATTTAAGAATTCCCACATCCAAAAGTTTAAGGTGGCGGAGATGAGAATGTTGTGGTGGATGTGTGGTATTACCAGGAGAGATAAGATTAGAAATAAGATTATTCGAGAGAAGGTGGGAGAAGCTTTGGTAGAGGACAAGATGTGAGAAGTGAGTTGCGTTGGTTCAGGGATGTGATGAGAAAGGACGTGGATGCTCCATTTCAGGTGTGAGAGGCTAGCTATGGATAGTTTTAGGCGGGGTAGAGGTAGGTCGAAGAATATTGGAGGGAGGTGATTAGGTAGTACATGGGGCGGTTACAACTTACGGAAGACATGACCCTTGATAGGAAGGTGTGGAGGACGCAGATTATGGTAGAAGACTAATAGGTAGGAGTACGTGCATAATAGTAGGAAAGAGTGCGCTGTTTGTATTGGTTCCTGAAGGGTCTTGTAGCCTCTCGTTCATGGTGTTGTGATGATGTTGATGATTTCGTATAGTAAGATTATAATATTACTTTGTGGGTGTCTTGTTCTTTATTATCTAGCGGAGTGTCACTCCTTGTTTGTTGTGTGCTTTTATGTTTTTGGTTATATTTGATATATGTTGTTGTTGCTGCATAAATTACAGATAGAGATTAGAGAATAAATATAGAGATTAGAGATATGATATGTCAACTCTTGTGTTAGTGGTGGGAAGATACAAAGGACTTCTTCAATCAAAACAAAGTCAGCTGTCTTATGGTGACGCGTAAATTGTTGAGATATATCTATTAATTAACCCTTTCATCTCAATGGAAGTCAACTGTTGTCTGGTGAGAAAAAAATTGCAATATTTTTATTAATTCAACCTGTTGAAGACTGAGCAAATTTTTTCTCAGACAGAACAATTCAATTGGGGAAACTTGTCTCAGAGAGAGAGGGATATTGATGTTTGGACTTGTAATAATTTTATTAATAAAGTAATTATTAATAGAAGCCATGTTCATAGAAGCTCTCATATTTCATGTGGTACTTGTTTTATTTCTTCTTTCTTGTATATAACTTTGTCCAAAATATCATCAATTGATCACTTGCCACGACCATACAGTTCATTTTTCTTTATTTAAGATCTAGAAAATTAATCAAATCCATGGCATTTCTTCTTTTGTGAGTAATTCACACCACTGTCCTCGATGGAAGTATGATGCCTTTCTAAGTTTTAGAGGTGCAGATACCCGAAAAACATTTACGGGTCACTTTTATGAAGGCTTGAAAAACAGGGGAATATCTACCTTTCAAGATGATAAAAGAGTAGAGCATGGTGATTCGATCCCAGAAGCACTCTTGAAAGCTATTGAAGAGTCTCAAGTTGCCCTCATCGTTTTATCAAAAAATTATGCTACATCGAGGTGGTGCTTGAATGAGCTAGTGAAGATCATGGAATGCAAGGACGAAAATGGTCAATTAGTCATACCTGTTTTCTATGATGTTGATCCATCACATGTTCAAAACCAAAAGGAGAGCTTTGCAGAAGCATTTGCCAAACACGAATCGAGGTATAAGGATGATGTTGAGGGAATGAAAAAAGGTGCAAAGATGGAGGACTGCCCTAACTGCTGCCGCAAATCTAAAAGGATATGATATCCGTGACCAGTGAGTTAGTAACACATAATTGCATTTTAATGAAAACAGAAATGGAATAATTTCCTTCAAATTTGGATGCTTTTATGAAGTCTAGACATATAGAACAACGAATCTCTACCTCCAAAATGAGTTACACAGAATCAGCACTCGATAAATTTGTCATATTTACCAAACTAAAAAGGTGGAAATTAAATCAATGTTATCTTGGAGCTAAGAAAACTGCATGCACAATCTTATTTCATTGACTATCATTTAATTTGACGTACGAAATATTTTTATATTATTTTCCGGGAAAAAATAAAGAAGAAGGAATGATGTCAGATTATATATGAAACCATCAGTAAGAAGACAATCCTGTCAATTTAGTTAGAAAGAATACATATTAATCCTCCAACCTACTTAAGTTTGCAACTTTCGTACTTCAACTATAGACTGCTGCTATTACCGTGAACTAGGATGTTTCCTATATGATTAATACCCTCCGGAACATTAAAATTTTTGAAATACTTACTAATACTTGACTTTCTCACATTTTCCACCATTGATCTTCTTATTTATGTAGGATTGAATCAGAGAATATTCTGCAGATTGTCGACAACATCTCTTCCAAATGATGCAAGAGTGCTTATTCTTTATCTTCTTTGCAAGATATTGTGGGAATAAATGCTCATTTAGAGAAACTAAAATCTATGCTTTAGATAGAAATCAATGATGTTCGGATTATAGGGATCTGGGGAATAGGTGGAGTTGGTAAAACGACAGTAGCAAAAGCCATCTTTGATACTCTATCTTATCAATTTAAAGCTGCTTGTTTTCTTGCGGATGTTAAAGAAAATGCAAAGAAGTATCAACTGCATTCCTTACAAAATACCCTCTTCTCTGAACTGTTAAGGAAAAAAGATGATTGCGTCAATAATAAGTATGATGGGAAGTACATGATTCCAAGCAGGCTTTGTTCTATGAAGGTGCTAATTGTGCTTGATGACATAGATCATAGTGATCATTTGGAGTATTTAGCAGACAGTCTTGGTTGGTTTGGTAATGGCAGCAGAGTTGTTGTTATAACTAGAGATAGAGATCTAATAAAGAATGATGATGCAATATATGAAGTGCCTACACTACCTGATCATGTTATGGATGTGTTGACGCGGCGTATCCAAGGCGAGGTGCCCTGGTGTATGCTTCTTGCAGACGATGTGGTTTTGATTGACGAATCTCGGGGGGTGTGAATGATAAATTAGAGGTGTGGAGACAGACCCTTGAATCTAAAGGGTTCAGGTTAAGTAGGAGCAAGACCGAATATTTGGAATGTAAGTTTAATGTCTCGAGGGAGGTGGTAGTAAGGTTGGATTTTCAGGTGGTGTGTAAGAGGGATAGTTTCAACTACTTAGGGGCCATGATTCAGGGGAATGGTGAGATTGACGAGGATGTCTCTCTCCGTATCGGGGCGGGATGGATGAAGTGGAAGCTCGCCTCGGGGGTGTTGTGTGATAAGAAGGTGCCACCCAAGCTTAAAGGCAAATTTTATAGGGTGGCAGTCCGTCCAGCCATGTTGTATGGAGCGGAGTGTTGGCCTGTCAAGAACTCTCACATTCAAAAACTGAAGGTGGCGGAAATGCGGATATTACGCTGGATGTGTGAGCTTACTAGGGGGCATAGGGTTCGGAATGAGACTATTCGGGATAAGGTTAATGTGGCTTCGGTGGAGGACAAGATGCAGGAGGTCCGTTTGAGATGGTTCGGACATGTGATGAGGAGGGGCACGGATGCTCCGCTTCGTAGGTGTGAGAAGCTTGCTTTGGATGGTTTCAGGCGGGGCAGGGGTAGGCCGAAGAAATACTGGAGAGAGGTGATTAGGCGGGATATGGAACAGTTACAGCTTACTGAGGACATGACCCTAGATAGGAAGATCTGGAGGACGCATATTAGGATAGAAGACTAGTGACTTTTTCGGTAGGTAGGATAGGGTTTTACTTGGCCGGTGCAGTATTCTTGTTATGCTGCATTACGATTGCTTACTATTCTTTGTTTACTACTCCTTATAGGTGGTGTATTTATGTCATGCCATATTGTTTCATGCTTTGTGTACGTTTTTTATGACTTATCTTATCTTGAGCCGGGGGTCTATCGGAAACAGCCTTGCTACTTCTCCGGAGGTAGTGGTATGGGCTGCGTATATCTTACCCTCCCCAGACCTCACTATGTGGGAATACACTGGATTTGTTGTTGTTGTTGTTGTTGCTACACTACCTGATCATGAAGCTATGCAATTGTTCAATCGATATGCTTTTGGAAAAGTAATTCCAGATGAATGTTTTATGAAGTTCTCGTTGGAGGTAGTACATCATGCTAAAGGCCTTCCTTTAGCCCTCAAGGTGTGGGGATCTTTGTTACGTAATAATAAAGACCTAACTCAGTGGACAAACACCATAGTGAAAATAAAGAAAAATTCTAGTTTAGAAATTGTTAAAAAGCTCAAAATAAGTTATGATGGGTTAGAGCCTGTGGAGCAAAAGATATTTTTAGATATAGCATGTCTCTTACGAGGAGAAGAAAAAAAACAAGTCATGCAAATCCTTGAGAGCTGTGGTTTGTAGTAGAACACGGATTGGATGTCTTAATTGACAAATCTCTAGTGTTCAGCTCAAAAAATGATACGATTGAAATGCATGACTTAATTCAAGATATGGGTAGATATGTGGTGAAAATGCAAAAAGATTCAGGAGAGCAGAGCAGACTATGGGACACTGAAAATTTCGAAGTAGTGATGGTCAATAACACAGTAAGTAGGCTAAACTATGCAATAATATTATTCAATTTTTAGTCTTCATACGCTAATTGTTTGTTCCTCTTGCCTCATATTCTTGCAATGTCACGCTACGAACCTAGGCCTAGGTGAGACCAGCACTTGGTGCCTTAACTTGTTTGAGCTAACCACGAACATAGCATTAGACTTGAGACATTCGTAAAGAAAACGATTCAATTCATAAAAGGTCCTTGAAAGATGATCTCCATTTCATAAAGATATCAGTCCTAAAACTTTTTTTCCATTAATGAATATTTGAGTTGTAAAAGTATGGTGACACCAAGGTAAAAATGGAAACATAGAATAGCTGGACATCAACTCTGCTCAGTCTCTGGAGCCTCCAACATGACATGAATACTATTGTTCATCGGGAATACTATCAAAATTTGGCATTGCAAGGAGTTAGAAAGTAGTCATATTGGCATGCAGATTTTATGTAGACATTTAAAGCTATATTTTGTAGACTAATAGACCTTTCACCAGGGGAACAAGGCAATGGAAACAATCTGGATGTATGGTGTTCAGAACCTATGCTTTAGCAAAGAAGTCCTGAAAAACATGAAAAGGCTTAGAATATTATCCATTTTCAGTTTTCATACACATGATGACTCCATTGAGTACCTGCCCAACAACTTGCGTTGGTTTGTCTGTCATAAGTATCCTTGGGAGTCATTACCAGAAACTTTTGAACTTAAAAGGCTTGTTTATCTTGATCTCCGGCTGAGTTCGTTGCGTCAATTATGGACTGGAACAAAGGTACAATTGCCGAACTCAATTTTATTTTACTTTTGGTCAATTACATACACACTCTCAAAGTTGACAACAGTCAGATAGACGTCTTAACTTTTCTAATGACTCTAGAGACACTGTATTGCATAAGTGTCTTTTGAATACCCCTATATGACATTGAAACACATGTGACATACAATTGCTTCGCATTGGGTGATTTATTAACCAGATCTAACTGTAAAAAACATAGGAAAGTGATTTTTTTTTCTTTTGGCCAAACTCATCGATAGGACCTCAAACTTGTCCCGAAAATTCACTAAGACCCCTAAATCTTTCGAATTTTGTTTCAATTGGGCATTTTTTGCCCAATCAGCTAAGATCTCAAGTGTGTGTAATACACACGCGATGATGTGGCAAAAAGGTTAATTAGAAGCTGACATGTGGCATTGTGGGTCCAATAATTATTAAAAATTAATTATAATTTTAAGAAAAAAAATGTTCCTTCAACCCCCACGCCACCCCTTCCATTCTCTTCTCCATAAAGATGAACTTAAAAAAAAAACAAATCACACTGGTTCACTCGCTGCCCCCTCCCCCCCCCCCCCTCCATTCTTCTGCAAGAAGGAAGCAAAACTTTGAAAGAAAAAAAAATCTCCATTTTCTGCAAGCAGCAGAATTTTAAAAAAAAAAAATATTCTCATGATACTTTCTCCATCAAGGATATCAATTTCTTCATTTTTTGCAAGAAAATGATTCCCCATTATATTGGATTTGAGCTATTTAAGTTCATAAACATGTAATTTTGAACAATCTTGAAATTTTGAAGTTCTCGCCGGAATGCATTCGAAAATGGCTAAAGAAGATGATGACTGAAGTCTTGGTTTGCAAAGGAAGACGCTGATGATGGAGGGTTGTGAAGAAAATGATGAATGGGGGGTGGGGGCTGCGAAGAAGATGATGAGGGAGGGGGGTGAAGAAGATGATGAAAGGGGGGCGGGGTGTTTTTTTATTTTTTTATTGAGAAATTATAATACCTAAAAATAATATTAATAAAATGATTTAAATATAAATTTTTTAATTAAAAAAAATATTATTTAATCTACTGTTCACGCGGCCAAGGAGAGCGTTGCTAAATCAACATTTTGTGTCTGATAGGTATCAATTTTAGCACTTGAGGGGCCTGATAGGTACAAGTCTTAGTTGAGGGGTCTAAGTAAATTTTCAGGACAAGTTTGAGGTACTATCGATGGATTTGACCTTTTCTTTTTTGTGTTTAAAGTCAGATTTGTAATAGAGAAAATAATCTATTACCCCCCAACCTTTACCCCAAATCCCAACTACACACTCAATCTTTAAAGATGACCTATTACTCCCCTGAACTATTTTAAAGTGGAATTATTACCTCCAAAAAACTGACAACCAGTCATTTAAAAATGCAGTGTGATGCACGCGTTGCCACATCATGCCACGCCACGTCATTGTCACGTCATGCCACGTCATTGCCACATCATGCCACGTCATGCAAAATAATGACATGGCAATCAGCTGACGCGCTCATGGGCGATGTAGTCACGCTCGTTGACACGTTAGCAACTAGGGGGTAATAAATTCGATAAAAATAAGTTTAGGAGGTAATAGGTTACCTTTAAAGATTGAGTGTGTAGTTGAAATTTGGAGTAAAGGTTGGGGGTAATAGACTATTTTCTCTTTGTAAAATAACAGAACACAAAATGCATAAATTTAGACAGAAATAGAAACAGGGATACAATAGAGAGGAGCATACAAATTCTTCACAACTGCTTTTGCTAAAAAGAAGAGAGACCCACTTTCACACTCACTTGTATTATTTTTCTTGATCATCTCTTCTATCCTTTCATTTTCTGTTGCGACAGATGGGTGGTCTCTAATTGGGAGAAGAAGAAGTAAGAGTTAGTCGTTGTTATTCCTGAATTTGTATTAAAAAATAATATGAATGGCAAAGCAAAATTCAGACTACTTAAGACAGTGGCGGAGCCACAGCCAACGAAGGCTGATCAGATGAACACCCTTCGTCTGAAATTTTTTTCGAGTATATAGGTTAAATATAGATATTTATGGTTATATACATGTTGTTGCACACCCTTGAACAAGCTAGAGAAGCATAGTCCAGTAGTCAAGAGTGTGCATTTCTGAATCAAAGACCCGGATTTGAACTTTGACAGGTGCAGCAGTGCTTTATTTCTTTGTTTTTTAAACAGTTCTTTGCCCAAGGAAAAATATGAATACCTTTAACCAAAAATCTGGCTCTGCCACTGACTTAAGAAAATAGTCAAAAAATGAAAAGATGAAAATTAACACCACTGAATTCACAGTGTATTCTTAAGGAAGTTAGTTTCCTCAAGTACTTATGGAATAACTCTTCCCATGATAGAAAAATTTACATTATTAGTGGTACCTCTAATTCTAATGAACGGTGAACTCGCTCAACGATAACAAATTACACTTAAACTGGTAAGAAGAAATGTAGAAGTACATAAAAATTATGCTCTCAATAATTTTGAGGAACAATCATATATTTTTTATAGCTAACAGGTACTGCTTCAGAAAGCAATTCCAAAAAATTGCACTGGTTCTAGTGTGCCGGGCATGTACAGTCTGCAAATGGCCTTGTGCGGCCGTGCTTCAGCCATACATCCAAACCAGTAAGTTGGACATCTGAGACGTGGGATTGTGAGGAGCATGTGCATTCTGCACAGCGCCGTGTGCGGCCGCATAACCGTCTGCACCATAAAAGTTATTGAACTGATTGAATAGATGCGTCTGTTCATTGCGCATTCCATGTGTGGTCTGCACAACGCCTTGAGCGGCTGCACATGGAAGAAAAATTTCAGGTCATAATTTTGGATTTAATAATTGTTAAACAATTAAATATAAATAAACTTTATACACAAAGATAATCTGTTAATCAATCATTTGACAAATCTAAATTCAAAGCCGAGCCAAGCAAGTAATGACGACAGCATTGCGGGGCATACCTTCTTCTTAATCCTTTAACACCATGCCGAAGTGCTTCTATACTTAAGCACATGAAAGTTTCTTTCCACTACAAATGTGGGAGAAATGCGTCTTCTAAAAAACTAAAAAACATTTCACTTTTCCTCCATTTTTCATTCATTTTTCAATAATAAAAACACAATAATCCCCCAGGTGAATGAGAAATGGCTATAGGATAAAAAATATACAAACAAGTGTGTGATTTACAAGTAAAGATTAATTGCATCTAGATAAGTAGATTTTTCTTTGAAACTTTTCATAGTAAACTTATATTGGATGCACTCGATCAATCGGTAGAAATGATATCTTTGAGCCATCAAACTTTGTTGCACACCTAAACAATTCAAGTCACACGACTAACCTTTAACTATCTATAGGTCTCAAGATTTTATTCATTTTCTTCGTGAACACCGCTTGATTTTATGTGTGCATAGAGAATCAGTCTTTACTATCATTCTCCTTGAAGTAACTTACCATTCACACTTACATAAGTGATTTTTAAATATTTAATTCTATAAATAAATTATTTGATCATATCCTGTCAAATTTAAAAATCATTAAAAAAACATTAAGCCTTAGTGTTTTATCCCTTTTTTGGAACATTGTCTTCATTATGAGAATGGAATGAGTTATTTGACAATATTGAACCGTCATGCATAATTTTGATCTCCTTGAACCTAGTTCTTAAGATCTTCAGTCTACTACGTGAGTTGCCACCATGGTGATTTGTCCTAGGATTTAAATCTATTCCTCTTGACGATCTTTCAACTACCTCTCTAGTTAGACCTTTTGTAAGTATCTGATACATTATCCTTTAACTTTACATAATCAATCGTGATAATTTCACTAGAGAGATGAGAAAATTAAGTGGGAGGTGACAAAAATATCTTTAAATTAAAAATGATGACAACTTTGACTAGCTAAGATCAAAGTTTCATTTAAATAATGATTAAGTTAATTGGGGTGCAAAGTGTAATTTTTAAAAACTTTTTAATATTTTAAAAAGTCCTCCAATTCCAAATTTCAAATTTTAAAATTTCCCCCCTTTTCTTATCTTTTAATCTTTCTTTTTTTTTTCTTTCACCCCATCTTCTTCTTATTATTTTTTTCTCTCTATAGATTTTCCTCATCTTCCATCTTCTCTTCTTCTTTTTCTTTTTCTTTTCATTTCGTTCTTTCTTTTTTAATTTTCATGGACTATTTTTATAAAAAGAAATTGAAAAGTTTGAAAAGAAATTTTTTGATTTCTTTTAAAAATGAATGAGAAATAATTTAGCAAATTCAGCAACTACGAGAGTTGCTTCAGCAACTACGAGAGTTGCTTCAGCAACTGCGGTAATTGCTGCAATAACTACTATTAGTTGCTTCAGCAACTACGGTAATTGCTGCAACAACTACTATTAGTTGCTGTGTTACAGCAGCTATCGAAGTTGCTGCAGCAACTTCGACTGTTGCTGCAGCAATTTCGATACTTACTTAATTTCTGAAAAAAATCTGATTGGAGGAGGAGCCCACGAAAAAATAATATTTATGGTAAAAATAGAGGTGGTGGTGTTTGTGGTGACGCTGAATGAGAAGATGACATTTGTTGTGGTGTTGATAGCGACAGTGGTAGAGGAGAAAGAAGAAAAATTGGTGATAGTTATGTAGAGAGAGGAAATAATGGTGAATCTGGAAGAGGCCGCAATGGTAGTGATAGTGATAGTGGAGGGAGATGAGGTGACGGCGGTGGGCGACAACAAAAAAGGTGTGGAGGAGGAGGAGTGGTGATGGTGTAGGGATCTTTGTGTAAATATGGGGTAGAGATCTTTGTGTAAATAATAAAACTTGAGGGCTTTAAAATTAGTGTCATTAACACTAATCTTAAAATTGTCACCCCTACTCAATATTTAAAACTTGTGTCACTCTTTTTTAGTTTTGAAACTTTTTTGTCACCCTTAATTAATTTTCCCTAGAGAGTAATTGTCTAATAATATTATGTCTTTTTGTATGTGATGAGATTTTCCATTATACATGATGCTTTCTATCCTATCTATTGTCCCTTGACTATTACAATGTATACATACTGGTACCAAATTAAATGTTTTGACCAAAATAGAATATCTTTCAAGAAACAGAGTCATTCAACTTCTTCACCAATCTTATCTAAAGCTATAAATTTACATTCTATTATAGAGTGAGTGATACATGTTTGTTTGAATTTTAAAAAACTATTCTTCTATCAAGAGTTAATACATACTCATGTGTGGATTTAATTTCATTTGGTCTGACGATTCAATTCGTATCACTATATCTTTCAATTGCAACAAGATATTTGTTATAGTACAAAACATAGTTTTGAGTATACTTTAGATGCCCTAAAACTTAATTCATTATCATTTAATGAGTTTGATTGAGATTACATATGAACCGAATCAGCTTACTAATAGCACATACTTTATCTATTTCGCATACAATTTATGTTATACGTTAAACTTTTCAATACTCGTTCATAGTCCAATTGTGAATCAGTTTCATCTTTATTCTTTTGAAGTGCAAATTTTATATCAGTTTCCATTGCAATATTAAAATTCAAAGGGAAAAAGGTTAAAAAAAAATGTCATTGAACTATTGAAAATGACTCATCTAAACCACCCGTTATAAGTTTGGTCCATATATGATATTGCTTTTAAAAGTTTGGTTCATCTACATCATTATCGTTACAGAAAAGTTCATTTGTGCCATTACTTTGCTACAATGATTTTTACAAAACTATTTTAGCCATGTGGCCTCTTATTAGAGGTCAACATTATCAAATCCAAATCAACCAATATTACTTAAAATTAAAAATTAAAAATTGAACCAATTAAACTAAAATTTAATCCACACAGTTAAATGAAAATGAGAGATGATCAATATGGATTTCATTACCGGTCTTCCTTGATCTCGAAATCATTTTGATTCGATTTAGGTCATCATGGATAGGATGACAAATTCTTCTCACTTTCTGCCGGTGAGGATTACTTTTTTGATGGAGGATTATGTGAAGCTACTTCAGGAGATTGTGAGACTGCATGGGGTACCTGTCTTGATTATTTCTGATAGTGGCACACAGTTTACGTCTCACTTCTAGTGGTCTTTCCAGAGAAGGTTGGGGACTAAGGTTAGTCTGAATACTGCTTTTCATCCGCAGTCGGATGGGCAAGCAGAGAGAACTATTCAGGCATTGGAGGATATGCTTCAGGCCTGTGTGATTGACTATGGTGGCAATTGGGTTGAGCATCTACCTTTGGTGGAGTTTTCTTACAACAATAACTATCATTCTAGTATTGGTATGGCCCCTTTTAAGGCTTTGTATGGTAGGAGGTGTAGATCTTCTATTGGTTAGTTTAAGCTTGGTGAGGCGAATATGTTTGGTCCAAATTTGGTTTATCAAGCTATGGAGAAGGTGAATGTGAGGCCTAAGGCTGCCCAGAGTTGCCAAAGTCTTATACGGATGCTAGACGTAGAGACTTAGAGTTTGAGGTTGGGGATAAGGTATTCCTAAAAGTGTCTCCCATGAAGGGAGTAGTGTGGTTTGGAAAGAAGGGAAAGCTCAGTCCCCAATTTATTGGCCCTTATGTGATTTTATGGAGGGTTGGTAATGTCGTTTATGAATTAGAGTTCCCTGCTAGTTTGGGCTTGGTTCATCCGGTCTTTCATATTTTCATATTGAGAAAATGCATTGGTGATCCTTCTTCGGTTCTTCCTTCGGAAGGATTAGGCATCTCAGATTCTCTGTTTTATGAAGAGGTCTCGATTGAGATATTGGAAAAGCAGGTTCGTTGGTTGCAAACCAAGGATGTGGCTTCGGTTAAGGTTCTGTGGTGGAACCACAAGGTGGAAGAGGCTACATGGGAAGCGGAGGATTAGATGAAGTCCAAGTATCCACTCTTGTTTTCTGCTCTAGGGATTCATACGGAAGGTATGTGTCCTTGAACACATATTTATTTTCTGAATCTGTAAAAGGAAATATTAATATCTTTTCCTCTTTGTTTTTGAACTTTGATAAAGATTGAGAATATGTTTGATAATGAAAATGACTCGTGTTGGTATCTTGAAACATTCTGGGTTTCGACCCTTCAAAAATTTCCATTCTTTGGACTCAATACGACTCATGGGTACGAGCCGTATGTTGGGTCGAGTGGTATGGTCCTATCGTATGCTGACCAGTATTATTTGGTGGGATGGTTTTGGTCACTGGAACGGGTATGACTTAGGGGTATGAGCGTAGGGCTTGGTACGAGTCGTATCAGGGACTCGTATAGTGGGCACTGTTTGATCCTCCTTGTATTTCATTCTGTCAGGGATACGGGTCATGGGTACGGATCGCATGCTGGAGTTACGACTTGGTTGGATGAGTCGTATACTGGATAATGTCTGATCCAAGGGTGAGGCTTGGATACGAGTGGTGGGTACCAATCGTATTGGGAGGGTACAAATCGTATGGGTCAGTCATATCCTTGTGATGGGTTTTTAAGGGACTTAAGTGGGGGTAATCTGGAGATTTTTCTACTTACCCTAATAGGATCCCTCGACTTCTAGCCTATTTGGGAGGCTATTTACTTTATTATTTCTCTCCTTAACACTTAAAAACTACCCCCAAAGAATCTAAAACCTCTTAAAAGCTTTGGGGCAAGAAAACTAGGGTTCCATCTTGAGGACTAATTTGGGGCTTGCATTGGCGATTTCTTTTCATTAATTCTTCGGTTTAAGGCACGATTCTCTCCCTTCATTGTAATTTTAAATAAAGGAATGATTTATATGATTGATTTCATGTTTTTACTATTTCATGATTATGGTTTTCAACTATTATTTAGGGGTCTTGATATTAAATATTTGGTTACGGTTTCCTATGGTTTTAATTATTCTTTTATATGTATTAGTGGTAGTTTTGGACAATTGGATTACATGGTAATGATTTAATGGTATTTGAAATTGGTTTTGGTTATATTATGCCCCCAATGTGTTTGATAAAATGCTTATAAAAGTATATTCATTGCATTGACTTCTTGTAATGAAACTTTGTTTGTTTTCGGCTTATGTAATAAAGCTTTAAATTATTTAAATGGTTTGAAAAGGCTAAAGGCTAAATGGTTATTCTTGTGGGGAACATGAAATTCTCCCAAGTGATTTAATATGGTATATGGAAGGGCACTTGAAAGTCCCCTTAACCTGAATGGTTTGGCTATGGATATTTCTTGCAAGTAAAGGGTGGTATGACGATTTTAGTGCACTCGTATAGGAAGGGGACGACTCATGAGGGTCAGTCGTATCCCTGTGATGGAATTTTAGTGCAACTTAAGAAGGGTATTCTAGACATTTTTCTACTTATCCTAATGGGATCCCACAACTTTTAACCTACCTGGAAGGTTATTTACTATATTATTTACTCTTTAACACTTAAAAGCTATTTCTAAACACTTCATAATTCTCTCAAGAGCTTTTGGGGCAAGAAAGCTAGGGTTTTATCTTAAGGACTAATTTGGGGGCTTGTGTTGGTGATTTATTTCTATCAATTCCTCATTATAAGGAATATTCTCTTTCCTCATTGTTAGTTCCAACTAAAGGCTTGGATTTATAATTGGTTTTCATGATTTCATTGTTGTATGCTTTTGGGTTTTCAAACATGATTTGGGGTTTTTGTTATAAATGATTTGGTTATGGCTTCGCATGGTTTTAATTATAATTTTTTATACATTAATGGTGGTTTTGGAAATTGGAAATACATGGAATGGTTATTGGTAATTGGAATTGGTTTTGGATACATACTATGCCCCCAATGTGTTTTACAAAATGCTTATAAAGATATGTTTATTGCATTGATTACTTTTGCTTGTTTTAAACTTGGTAAAGGACTTTTGCATGATTTAAATGATTTGGAAAGGTAAATGACTAAATTGTTATGATTTCGGGGTACAGAATCCCCCAAGAGGTTTAATACAGTAAATGAAAGGGCACTTGAAAGACCCTATAAACCTACATATGATTGACTATGGATAGTACTTGAAAGTATGATCGGTATGACGATACCACCACTAAATGGCCTTGGTTAATAAATGGTAAATAGATTGGTTGGTTATTTGAAAATGGTTTTAATTGGGCATTAAAGGGGAAAGTATAACTAAGATGCGGAAAGTGGAGGTCTCGAGGGGACCAAAACGGGAAACTCATATTTGCTGATATGAGGCTTATTCTTGGTGACCGTGTGCATGATGTCATAGCTTATATTGGGGGATGTACTAGTCATCCCAGTTTTATCTTCCCTGGTCATGCGGCTACATGCACTAGGGCCCTTTCAACAGGGGAGCTGAACCCATATTGCCCATGGGTGATTTAGGATGATAAATCTACATAACCTAGGTAAAGGTTTTAAATGCATGCTAAATCCGGACCCCTTTTCCGACACTTATATATATGTATGGTTGTATGCATTATGGATGGTTTTACTTGGTTTCATAAATGACATTATTTTATCCTTATCTTGAGTTCATGTTAGTGATCACTCGCTAACCCGTCTACTGGCGGCTGTATACCTACTCTATGCAGGAACCGGTCGTTCTACTCCTCTTACATAGTGGTTGAATCGGGTACCCCTATTTGGACTGAAGTGGTGAGCTTTCATCCTTTTGGAAGGCTCCACTTTTTGTTATGGATATTTCTAGATACTTTGATTATGTTTTGGATATTGGTGTTGGCCATGGTTGGGGCATGTCCCGGAAAAATATTTTTACTCTTTTGGTTAGAGTATTTGTGGTATTTTTGAGGGTTGGTATGGGCAAGATCAGTATTGGTGTCGTCCTTGGCATTGAAATAAGTTAGTAGGCTGACACCACATCACAAGATTTCTCATTGTTCCATCGTCTTACATTTTGTGATTGATTATCATTAAATGTTTTGGAATCCATTTGGTTATGGCCTTTGGTTTGGTTTGGTTTGGTTTGGTTTGGTATGATCGGACGGTTGGCTTGGTACAGTTGGACTCGATTGGATCGGTCATGGTTGTGATCCTATCCCGGAGTCTCTATGAGAGCATTTACGCTATCTTGTTATATGCTCGAAATTTAGCCCATCAAAGATTGTATAAGGTGGTTAGGTTGGGTAATTGGGGGAGGTCTCCGGTACTGGTTGGACTTGGGATGCCCATTACGTCTTGGCCCTAGTTCGGATCGTAACAGTAGAAGTATATAAAAAATTATTTTTTTCTCTATAATCTAATTTCATTCGCTTTTTGTATGTTGTAGTTCAATCTAAAACTTTCCACACAAGCTTCATGATACCATCTCAGTATATCTATATACTGACAAGTATCATGAAAGGCTAAAGTCCTTCAATGTGACACTCCTCATTATACCATCAGAATATACCTATATACTAGCATGACAATACGGAGGATTGCTTAAGTCCATCAGTAAGAAACTCGTTATTCTTTTATGATGCCATCACAATATATTAATATACTTTAATATACTTGCATGGTATCATCTTTCAACGAGATACTCTTATCCATCGTGATACAATCATAGTATATCGATATATCGTGATTGTATTATGAAATATTGTGTCGTTACTTCAATGAGACACTACTCAGTATACCACTATCATATGTTTATTTATTAACATGGTATCATTATTAAATAAGACACTTTTTAATTCTTCATGACGTCATCGTAATATATTTATGTAATATTTTAGAGAATAGCAGAAAAAGGTATAATCGGGGAGACCTTCTTCTATCCCAAGATCGTTAACTAATATTGAAAGAACCAATTAAGACAACTATCAAAAGAGAAGGAAGATTTTGGAAAGGAGAACTTGGTTATAGTGGAAGAATATTTAAATTGGTTTGTTTTTGGTTGATTATAAATGCCTAATGTCATCTCCTATTTATACTTGCACAGGGAAGATAATTCTAGATACTACAAGCTTAGAATATTCTATCCTTTTCTACAAATATCTTCCTCAAATATCTAACGCTCTAGAATATCTACTCTTTTCCTTAGTACAAATATCAAAGAGACTGCACTATAATTTTCTAAATTTTCTACATAAAATATCTAGATATTTGTTCAAGATAATTACCCTAGATACTAAACTAGACTATTTTAGAAATTTTACTAGAAAATCTATGATTCTGAAAATCTATTTTAATATTTTTTTACAATCATGGTATCATGGAGGATTTCTTCAATTCTTCAACAAGAAACTTCTTAATGCTCCATGATATACCATCACAGTATATCCATAGACTTGCATGTTATCACTGATGTCTGCTTCAATCCTCAATGATATCATCACGGTATATCTATGTACTTTCATGGTACCATAAAGGACTACTTCAGTCCTTTAATGAGACATCCCTTAGTATATCCTCCATAGTATATCTATATATTTGCATGATATCATCCTTCAATAGGACAATCCTTAGTACTATATAATACCATCACAATATATCTATATATGATGTCTGCTTCACTCCTTCAATGAGACCTCCATGATACCATCATTATATAAATCACAAAATTCAAAAATTTTATTTACTTTCTAAAATTTTGTTTAAAGTCAAAAGATGACAAACAAATTGAAATGAACAGAGTATATGTTTGGTTTCATTTTCAAAAGCGAAAAGAAGAACTATAAAAATATATATTTCATTTATTTCCTTTTTTAATAAACAAGCAAGTGGACTTAAATAATTTTTTTTATGGTCTAGTTATTTAATTATTTTATTTTTATAACTAGGTGAGAGCAATTTGTTTTAAAGAAAAAAGAAAGTTCATTCAAAGACGATTCAATCATACTAATTTGTACTACTACTAAATTAATTAACTATTTCTTAATTAAAAAATGTAACAACAAAAAGAATTAAATAAAAGGAAATGACTACTCCCTCCTTTTCAAAATAAATAAATTGTTAAGTTATTTTAATTTTTTTCAAAATAAATGAATTGTTCATTCTTCAAGAGAAATGTTGAAATTTCTTTCAATTTTACCCTTTTATTTAATAAGTTTTTTAAGTACTTCACATTTTCTTGAAGATTATTAAGAACATTAGTGAAAAAATAACTTACAATTTATATCCTACAAAAATTTTCCTAAGAAATGTGAGGGAGTATTATTTTAATAGTGAAGAATAGAAAAGGGTTAACCAAAAAAAAAAAAAAAAAAAAAAAAGAAGAATAGAAAAGGGAAGAAAGGGACCCAACGAGTTCCTAAAAAAAGGAACAAAACTTAAAAGGGCAGAAAGGTCCAGCACGAAAATTAATCCCCCAAATTTTGTGCATAAGGTTGGGGGCAGCGCAGATAATAACTTATTTGCACATGGGTATTCCCAAGTTAATATGAAAGGGGATATTTGAATGTAAATAGTTTAGATTTTTGGTGCTACCAAAAAAAGTTTAGATTTTTGGTCTATTTAGTTTACTTCTCCCTAAAATAAATAATTGTTGGATCTAAAGAAGAGATAAATAATGGTTGGATCTAAATCAGAAATAAAAAAAATACACAATTACTGAAACTCTTTTACTTGGCTAAAAGAATTATATTTGGTGAAAACAATGGAGTTCAAATCAAATTTTCTTATATACACTCTTTATCCCATATATCAACGTCCATGGGTTATGATAACAAATAATCAATTATAGATCATGCACAAGGACATCACATTATTTAAAGTGCAACGAATAAAACACCAGATTTCACGGGGATTCCAAATTTGCTGGAGCTAGATGTGTCGTGCTGCTCCCAACTTGAAAGCATGCCAGAAGAAGTAGGTGTTTTAGAAAACTTGGTGAAGCTTAATGCCAGATGTACTCTAATCTCACAACCTCCGGCTTCCATCTTCCGCTTGAACAAGCTTAATTTTTTGAGTTTTGCAAAATATAAATCAGAATATGGAGGCATTCCCTCAGGTGAATGAAGGGTTACGCTCATTGGAACATTTGAATCTCAGTTACTGCAATATAATAGATGGGGGACTTCCAGAAGACATTGGATGCTTATCCTCTTTGAAAGTGTTGAATCTCAGGGGAAATAATTTTGTGCATTTGCCTCGAAGTGTAGCCCAACTTGGTGCACTTCAATTCTTGAACTTGTCAGATTGCAGGAGGCTCAAAGAGTTGCCAGATTTCATGGGGACGCCAAACTTGGACACTTTGGATCTGTCAAATTGTATGAATCTTGAAGAGATTCATCATTCCCTGGGATTTCTCATAAAGCTCTGAACATTAAAATTGACTAATTGTAGACGTCTGAAGAGCTTTTCAACTCTTTGCATTGATTCCCTTCAATATATGGATCTAGAGGGGTGCCCTAATTTTAAAAAAAAATCCAGAAATCCTCGGAAGCATGAAAGTGGAGTCGGAAATTCACATGCTAGACAGTGTGATGAGGGATCTAAATTCTTTTCCACATTCCTTGTCTCAGAATATCATTTCCTTGCGGCACGACATCTCTGCTTCAGATTCTTTCTCACTAAGAGTGTTTAGCGTTAAGCTTGGTGGGAATAAGATCCCAAGTTGGTTCCACCATCAGGGAACGGATAAAAGAGTATCAGTCAATTTGCCTGAAAATTGGTATATTCCTGATAACTTATTGGGATTTGTTGTATGTTACACCGGAAAATTAAGTTACACCACAATTGACTTGATTCCCTTATGTGATGATGGATTGTCATGGATGACCCTGAAAACAAAATCATACTGCCGATCAAAATGGGATACAGAATCTTCTATCCAGTTATTCTTTGTGCCTTTTGTTAACATATGGAATACATCATTAGCAAATGGAAAAGCACTACATGACTATGGGCGTATTAGGTTATCTTTCTCTGGAAAATTGAAGCAGTTTGGATTTCGTTTGTTGTATAAAGATGAACCTAAGCTTGAGGCCTTGTTACGAATGAGAGAAAATAATCATGATGACAGTGAACATCAAGCTGATGTCAGTTGCTCCTTTTCTAAGAAACAAAGGTTACATTTCTAATATTCATTGGAGCTGTCTTTTGAGTATCTGCAGCAACAACTAGGCTCTTTCGAAAATTTGCTGCTCTTCCTATGCGCCCAGGATTTTAGCTAAAATATAGGTATATACCTCATGATTTGTTTTTCTTTGGTAATATACCTCTCTAACTTAAGAGATACATTTTGCAGATGCCAATTTCATATCTACACCAAGTTAAATATGGAGGTTCAACATAGTATCTAATTGTTCAAGGTGATGATACTCGATTGAGGAAACGACGACTAGAATTTTCAGACCCTTGTGCCTGAACCATTAAGGATGAGAGCTTTAGTTTAATTATGTACTTCATTAGTTACTGAAGACTTGCAGTAAGTTGCTCCTCAACTCTGGGACCTGTTTTCAGATGAACTCACACAAATAAGAACTAGGAGAAATATAAGCAATAAAATGCGTGGAGAAAGTAAATAACAAATACAATAATTTTGTGTGAAAACTCCTTGCTCAATGGTGAAAAATCACGACCTGTGTCACGTCCCAAAATAACTCCTAGACGCGACTGGCACCCACACATAACACCTGCCGGGAGAACCAACCTTCCATACACTTTATCAGTTAATAAGCACTAATATAAGATATGAAAAACTCTAATGCATCAATAAATAGCGAATAGTAATTCAACAAAAATTTATAATCAGACTAATAATCCATCAATCACTCGAGAACTAATTCTTTAGCCTTATCTCACACTAAGACCATGGAGCATCTAAAAAAAAGAGTTACATGAGTTCAACTTTTGAGCATGCAACCCATTAAAGACAACTTAAAATAGATAGAGCTGAAATGACAGCCTCCACGAACAATGTGAAGGCTCACCTTAGCAAGAGAATCTTCATGAACGAACCGTTAACCACTAGTCTTACCTTCGCAATAGTATCTGCAGACATGTGAGTAAGGAGTGAGCTATATATTTAAATATAACCCAATAAGATCCTCGACCCGCTACTTTAATACCCCTGGAACAAGTGTTAGAAAATACAAACCACGAAGACCAAATAAACGATATGCACAACATATATCTTATAATATAATGCTCAATAAGGTCCAACAAATGTTTCAAAAATCACTATGTATCTCTCAACTCAATCTACTCTCACGGTTTGTCATAAACGACAATGAAGGTGATCAGTCTAGCACCCCAACAAGTCCACGACAGCATATATAATACCCCAAAAGTGTACTACGACAGCAAGTACAAGACCCCTAACATATTATGGCGGCATAGGAGTACAAGACCACTAACATATTATGGCGGCATAGGTATGCCCCTAACATATTACGACAGCGCATGTATGCCCCTAGTAAATATATAACGACAACAAGTACAAGGCCCCTAACATATTACGACAGTATAGATATGCCCCTAACATATTACGACAACACAAGTACGCTCCTAGTAAATATATCCAATATCCAAACGTCACCTCACAACTCACCATTAAATGATTCTCAATATACTTAACAAAATACAATCCGCGGTTGATCAAAGATCACCGATTCTACCAAGCACACGTTTGTCCCAACACATGGACTAGGCAGAAAAATACATTTTCTTATAAAGCATGTTTGAAAAGCAAGCACCAAAGTTTAAAGTCTCACTTACCTCGTTGATGACAAATTTCCTCAACCTCGCAACTCGTAGAACATTAACCAAATAGCCTCCAATGGCTTCAATTATTCAAACATATTAATTAATAATATCAATTAAAATAATCAAGATCAAATTTCAATATCCCAAAATTTCAAGCTTAGAGCTAAACCTTAGTATCTCACCCCTTAATCCATGACTTAAAATGGGAAATTCCAACATCTCTATTCAATTATAATTTATATAGGTTAATATCCAAACTCCAAGAACATTAAGTAATACAGTAGCCTTAATGCTAAAGAAGTGATCCGTAAACAACGGCTAAAAGAGAAGCTGGTAAAATTCTTCTTTGCATTCTCATTTGAAAATTTAAATTTCTTTCACCACTATATAAACTTATCAATATGCAATTGTAAAATCAACTTCAATTGACCACATTATCAAAAATTCTATTTCATTATAACTTCATCGACAACATCTCTCAAAAGGGAAGATCGGGATTAGATATAGATTTTCTCTGTCAATAGTTACATAAGGAAATTACTTTTCAAATGCCTTCTTCAACCTACTGATATTAATATATAATTGAACCCTAACTAATTACTCTTCTTACATGAGCATCAATGAAACATAAACGTAAAATGGGAGCATCACGATAATTAAAGGTTTCAATACCTGTCTATACAAAATCTCTACTGCACCAGCTCTTATTCTGCCCAAAAAGAACTCTTTCTCCTCTATGAGGCTGCTGCTTCCAATAGAAAAACTTAAGAAAACAATTATCCTTTCAACTCCCTCGTCATAACGTGCAAAAACATCAAGAATAAGGGAATGGGCTTGGCCCACACCCTTTTAATTCTCTTTATTATAATTATAATTTGGTTAAAATTATCCATTAACCCTCTATTAACAAAAGTTGGGTTATTACAACCTGCCTCCAGGATTTTTAAACTCCACTATATCCAAGCAAAGTTTAACACAGACTCCAAACTCTAAGGATTAATATCCTAATCCTTACTCTCCTAATAATAACTCTATTACAAGAAGACATAGGCAGTAACTCTATTGCTTCAACCTCCAGCTAACTCTAACTAGACACCACAAGCTAACTCTAGCTAGAGAATCACCTAACTCTAGATGATTACAAAAAATCAGTTGTACGCCACAACACCTGCTAACAATCATGCAAGCAACAGTAGGCAAAATTTAAGAACACCTCACAAAGACTCAAGTACAACAAGAAAATAAAATACAACTTGATGAGCTATTAGTTTCTTGTTGCAAAAGGAGTCTTTGATTTCAGCTTCAGAGAGATATTTAGTTATTGGAATATGGAAGCATTGATTTTCTTGTTGGAAAAAATGGTCAATATATATGTGTGACACAAGAAAATCTAGGAGGGATCTCATTGGTTGAGACAAAAAGGTGGCAACAGCTTTTTCACCATTTTTTGTACTTTGTCCCAGCTGTAATAATTGACTGTGATAGTGACAGGTGAACCCAATTTGTTCCATAAGTAATACCAACTTTTTCATCACATAATCTCAAGGAAATAGGCCCTAACATGCTATTTGTCAATCATCAAAACTAAGGACTTAATAATTTTTCCCTTTTTGATGATGACAAACCCATGCAAGTATTCAAGAATCTTCAAACATTCCCACATCACACATCATGCACAACAAGACTCAACAACACATGTCCTCAAGCCTTATCTCCACCAGTTCCCCTATCATTGATACCCTTACACATCCCTCTACCTTATTCCTCTTGAGTATGAGCACTGAGATGCCCCATTTCCCCTGAGTGTGAGAATCTCTAACTGCATTCTGCATTCATATTCACCATCCCTTGTTCTCCCTCAACAACCCATGATAAACCCATACTATCACACAATATGCATATCTACACACAATATGCACATCTATATCTCAACTTTCCCCTTTTGACATCATCAAAGAGGTTAAGCAGTAAACCCAGTATAGATAAGAATACATGTTAATTCATGGCCATTGAGGCTACACTTACATGAATAAGAAAAGATCAGACAGAAATAGAAAAAGTGATAGCACAAAAATTCTTTCATTCATTAATAAAAAAAGTTAGTAACAGATGTCGTTCAAAAGCAGTAACCATAAAAACATCATAATAACTGTGCCAAGTATAATCCCGAGATAAACAAGAAGAGAACATTATTTCATAGGGCTTAAAAGAGGGAGATAAAAGGGAAATGAGTAAGGACCAGATTGGGAAGGAATCAGGAAGAAGGACCAGAAACTTAAGATAGCTGCCTAAGAAGTATAGTCATTCTTTCACTTTTTTTAGTACGAGCCTTGATAATTTATTGGATCAACTCTTCATTCCTTTTAATCAAGACTTTAACTCTAGCTCCCAACTTCTTCACCATCTCCTACAGGGTTGCATTTTCAACTTTCAACTTTCCACTAGAACTGGTTTCCTCTTCTCCTTGTTTCACTGATGCTGCCTTTAAGGTTGCAATATCAACATCCTTTTGGGCTACAATAGTTGTCATGACATCTAACTCTTCTCTCAGACAGGAAAGCTAACCCATCCCTAGTGAAATAGGGAAGCCGAGACTACCCCCTAGTCATTACACGATGCTTACAGTCCCGAGGGACTATAAGCTAACCCATAAGCTGGTACCTGCTGTGAGCACCGGATAATATAATCATGGATTGTGGAAGAATAACTGAAGTTCCATAAGGTTTTAAATATCTGAATTCAAACTGAAATATAAATATAGAAAAATGACTGTCTGAATCTAATTAAGTACTGATAAACTAAACAACTAACTGACTATAATGTCTAAAGAGCCTCTAATACTGACTGACTGAGAGTTGATGGGACAAGCCCCCAACTAACTCCACTGACTACTGAAATAAAGACATGAAATAAGATAGTCTGTCCTCGATTGATGAAGACTCACCACTGCTATTGTACTGCTGAGAACCTAAGGGACTAAGTGTGATCTGAGAACTGAGCGTCAGCACCTATGATATGAGACATCATAGCGCAAAAGAAAGATATGCGATCAGTACTTTGAATGTACTGGTATGCTAAATGAGGTAGGGTAACATGCAAAGTTTTATGAATAAGAGTAATGATCTATCTGAATATGAATATAAAGCATGGAATAAGAATAGAGAGCATAAAATCTGTAGATACTAAACATGCATGAAAATCTGTAGATAGTAAGGACGCATGACCAAGCATATGACATGAACTGAGTAAAATTTGTAAATTGAAATACTGAAATTAACTGAAATCTATACTCTTTGGTTAAACAATACTAAGACTGAAGAACTGAAATGGAACTAGAACTGAGACTATATCTGAGATTGTGGGAGGTATCATCTAACCGACATTCCCCAATTTGAGCTAATCGGGGTCCAACCTGTAACCCCAGTTGGAAGGTTGTTAATACCGTGCCACGGGTACTAACGCTGGTTGTGTGGATCCACTAAAATGATATCATGTCCATAGCACTAATGGTGTCAAGCCTGAATTGATGGGTGACCCCTGTGAGATAGTCAAGCCTAATCTGACGGGTGACTACTCATATCCTACGCTGGCTACGTAGTTCTGGAGTATAGGGACTGCTACCAACGACTCTGCCTATATGACAGGGAAGCCTCCATCCCTACACTCGCTCGGTGCTAAATCCTACTCCCAATTGAATGACACTGAGATACTAGACCATTCTGAGTTTAACTGACTGTTCTGATAATGCTCATGATATAATCTGAAGTTATTCTGAAGACAATTATGTAAAGTACTGTGACTGGACTAAATAAACAGCTATGATTTTTAGGTATTCAATACCCCCAGGACTCAAAACAATAGTAGAACATGACACTAAAACTTGGGGGACACAACATGAAGGTTTTCATAAAACATTTACTCTTGTAAGCATTTTATCAAACGCTTGTAGTTCAAGATTTAAAATAATCATAAAAATACTAAAGGACTGGCATAATTGACATGAAATTAACATAAAAAATAATAATTCAAGGTTTAATTTAGTAAACAACAACACCAAAACATGGAGAACCGAAGAACGACATTAATTTCATGGAATCATGATATAAAATCCTAGTTCATGAAGATTAATGGATGAAATCATGCTTTAAAATCAAATAACTTAAAAGATATTACAACTTTGCAATTAAAATAGGATACTTGGACTCCATGGATGAAAGGGATCCATGGATGAACATCTAACATACCTGGAATGATGAATTTGGAAAGATTGATGGAGAGTTCTTAAGAAATTGCCTTGAATTTGAGAGCTAGGATTTCTTGTTCTTGAAAAGGGGATCTTTAATTTTGAAGAAGAATTGAATACTGATGACTACTTAGGGTGTTTAGGAGTTAAATTTTGTGTTTTAGGTTAATTAGGGTTGTGAAAAAAGACCCAATTACCCTTGAACGAATTTAAAAATGGAAGCTAAAAATTGAAAAACCCAATTTTTGGCCTTGGCGCGATGCGCCACCATCGCGCCAAGCCACTGGAAAAAGGAAAAAATGGAGCTGGAAAGACGGTGTGATGCGCCATTATCATGGTAAGCCTTGGAATGCCATTATGGCCACCTCCGCGACGCACCATGATCGCGGAGGCCCACTGGAAATTGACAAATGGGAAATTAGCCTGATCCACGATGCGCTGTGGTCATGGAGTCACACTGAAAATTGACAATTGTCATTTGGGATGTCTACGCGACGCGCTGAGGGTTAAGATGATGATGTTTTACGACTGAAACATAAAATCTCCATAACTTCTTACCCGGTTATCGTATTTGGGTGAATTTTACATCGTTGGAAAGCTAATTCGATATCCTACACAATGGAAGGCTCTAAACTAAAAACTAATGAGATTTTCAGAAATTTCATGTACGATACTCATGCACTGGAACTTAGATTATGCTAGGGAAATATGGGGTGTTACAGATACTCTCCCTCTTAAGGCTTCCTAAGAATTAAGGATCTCTTGTCTTGCCTCTTGAGGCAAACACTTCTTCCTTGATGTAGTAGTGTAAGACTCCGCAAAATCCTAAGCTTAACTCAGTCCTTTAAATCTTATTAAGGGGTCCCAGACATAGAAAACTTTAGGTAAGTATTCAGACTTAGTGTTATTTTAGCCTTTAGTAGGTGGGCGACTCTATTTCACGACCCTCATGACTTTAAAGTAATGATTTTCAGGTTGAATCATGATCAGGAATGTCAGTAGGTGTTCTCGGATAAGTTTTGGATTTTTCAAACTTCATTTGAAACACATTTGAAAGATCAAACCAGTGGATCGACGCGATCTCAACACTCCGTGTCACCTATCGCGTCGATGAGTATTTTTCTCCAGCTCCCAGTGCAAATTCTAGTGAACCGATGCAGATTCGATGCGACGCATTAGCTATCGCGTTGATGCCAATGACGTAGCGCGTCACTAAATCAGTTTTTAGTCATTAAAAGCCACATCCTCAGGGATAATTGGGTCTTTTCCCGCCTTATGTCAGCCCCCAAAACATGAAATTAAGCCCCTTTAGAGGTAAAATACATTTATCTTTCTCAAAATTTCTCAAGAAGCAAACCCTAGGATCTCTAATTCAAGATTCAGCCTTCTAGAACACTCCATCATTTTTTACAAATTTGAATACCAAGGTAAGTCAAGTATTCATCCAAGGGTCCCTTTCACCCTTGGAGTTCAAGAAACTACTTTTAAAACTTCAAGTGTATTGATTTCATGAATTTCGTGTTGGGTTTGATTATATTCATGATTATAATGATTAATTGTGTTTCTAATCTATGTTTTGTTACAAGTTTCATGTTGAGTTATTTGATATATGTATACAATCATGTGAATCCATGCTAAACCCTAGAAATTGTAAATGTGGATTTGAATTATGATGCCTATGTGCTGTTTAGTGTCATGTGCTAGGATTATGTTCTCCAAGTGTTTGATAAATTGCTCATGAGAACAAAGATCAAGGAATAAAATCATGTCATGTTAGATTATGTGCAAGTTATATCATACAAGCGTTTGATGGAATGTCTCTATGAATGAGTTATGATCAAGTGCATACGATTATGCCTTTTCAAGTTTATGCTATGATTTATTTTTCATGCTATCGAGTCCTGGGGGTATCCAATAGCCGAAAACTTAGTTGTTTACCTAGAGCTATGGTAGTTATAGAATAGTCTCAGTAGTGTCATGAACGGTAGCCCCAGTAATCAGTCATAGTTATAGTTCAGTATTCAGTTCAGACCTTAGTAAATCTAGTTAGTCAACAGAACTCTGTAGTATTCCATCAATTAACAGAATTTAGTAGTACTCTATCAGTTAACGGAACTCAGTGAACTCAGTTTAGTTCAGTTAGACAGTACAATCAGTAATAGTCTTGTCCAGCCTAGTACAGTTCAGAAATCCGTCCAGTGTCTATTTAGTTGGGAGTAGGATTCAGCACCGAGAGAACGCAACGATGAGGGCATTCCTGCTAGTAGAGGGTTTGACTCTTAATAGCAGTCCCTACATTATAGAATTATGTAGCTAGTGTAGGTTGAGATATCTTCCTGTTAGACTAGGGTTGATACATCTCATACGAGTTTTCTTAACAGCGAGGGTTGATGAAAGAGCTTTCTGTCAGAGAGGGTTAACTCACAACCTATCTTTACTCGTGGAATGGTACTGACACCTTTCCAACTGGGGTTACAGGTTGGTCCCCAATCTATCTAAAAAGGGGCATGTTGGTTAGATGATTACCTCATACAATCTCAGTTTCAGTTCCAGTCTCAGTATAGAACTCAATTCAGTTCTACAGAATCAGGACTGTCAGATATAGTCACTCAGTTTAGTACGAAACTCAGAATAGTTCTACAGAATTAGGACTATCAGATACAGTCACCCAGTTAACAGTAATACAGTACCAGAAAACTCAGATATCAGTAAATTAGTAATTCAGAACTCAGTATCCAGTGTAATCACGACCTCAGTTACAGTTTACATATTCATGCATGTACTCTCATTAAGTTATACTCATGTTTTTTAATCAGTATTGTTTATGTATATGAACCCATGTATCTCAGCCTACCTCACTTAGCATACCAGTACATTCAATGTGCTGACGCATACCTTTCTTTTGTGCTATGATGTCTTATATCATAGGTTCAGACGCACGGGCTCCCAATCATACTTAGTAGCCCGATCCATCAGTAGACTAGTGGTGAGTCCTCATAGTTCAAGGATAGATTTATTATTTTAGTATTTCAGTACTCAGTTTAGTTCAGCAGTCAGAGTTAGTTGGGGACTTATTCCATCAACTCCTTGTTCAGACAGTAGAGGCTTTTCAGACTAGAGTATTTCAGACAGATGTATCAATATTCAGTTTTTACTTTCAGTTTGAACCTTTTGGCAAGTTTTCACCTAATTTTTGCATAATTACAGTATTATTATTCAGTTATTGTAGCAGGTACTAGTCATGAGTTAGCTTGTGGTCCCTCAAGATTATGAGCACTGTGTAGCATCCGAGGTACAAGCTCGAGGCGTTACAAATTTAGTATTAGAGCCTAAGGTTCAACAGAATCCTAGGAAGTCTGAAAGCCGCATCTAGTAGAGTCATGTGCATAGGTGTGTAGCGCGTCACACTTATGGACAAGAGGCTATAAGATGTTTTAGGAAAAGTTTCCCTTCTTTCAGTATTCATGACGTGCGAGTGAGAATTAGCTCAAGTTAAAATCTCAGTCTAATCTGTTCTCTCCTTTTTATTTATAGAACATTCCTCCCAAAAAAACTAATAAAAGAAGAACCGAAAATCAGTCAACACCTCATCCCGTTCAGGCAGATCCCCTGGACGAACATGTCTCCCACGCTGAATTTAGAGCAGTTTTCACAACCCTAACTTATTTTGTGGAAGCCCAGAATGAATATCTAACTACCATTCTGGCCAACCCAGTGGCCAATACTGCTGTAGACAGGATTCGAGACTTCATCCGAATGAACCCTCCATCTTTTACCAGGTCAAAGTCAGATGAGAACCTATAGGAATTTCTTGATCAGGTGTAGAAGGTTATAAATATTATGGGGGTGACAGCTAGGGAGAGTGCCGAGTTTGCTGCATATCAATTCCAAAATGTGGCTCACTCATGGTTCAAATAGTGGAAAGAAGATAGTACCACAAATATAGGGCACATAGAATGGGAGAAGTTTACTATTACTTTTATGGATAGGTTCTTCCCTCTAGAGTTGAGGGAAGCAAAGGTTTTGGAATTATAAATTTTAAGCAGGTCAACATGACGGTACAAGAGTATTATCTCAAGTTTACTCAATTAGCCAGATACGCTCATCACGTGGTAGCAGATAGCAGATCTAAGATGAGTAAGTTTGTGTCTTCCATGTCGAATAGTGTGGTCAAGGAGTGTAGGACTGCAATGTTGATTAAGGAGATGGACATATCTAGACTCATGGTCCATGCTCAGCAGATAGAGGAGGCTAAGAATAAAGAGAAGTAGAGGGAGAATAAGAGATCTAGAATAGGTAGCTTCAACTTCACCTAGCCTAAGTTAGAGGGTGGTAATCATTCTTAGTTTTTCCCAAAATCCTTAGTCCCAGCTTCGTCCTCATCTAGTTCTCCCGTGTCGAAATTAAGAGATGACAATAGAGATAGGGCATTAGGCCCTAAACCCCAAGGTAGTATTAGCAGTGCCCGAATAAATCCTCTCTGCCAGAAGTGTGGCAGAAACCATCAGGGTGTCTACAGAGCTGGCAGTGACGTATGTTTCAGATGTGGCAAGCCAAGCCATAGATTCAGATAGTGTTCTCAGATGGGTTTGCAGAGTCAGCATAACCGTCTCTCAACTCAGTCTGGTTGCCCGAATCAGCAGGGTGCCACTTCCAGTGTGACCAGTGGGCAATGTCCAAACAGAATCTATGCACTTCAGTCCCAACATGATTAGGAAAGCTCTCTTGATGTGGTCACTGGTATGTTACAAGTTTTCCATTTGCATGTTTATGCTTTGCCAGATCCTGGAGCTTCTTTGTCTTTTGTAACTCCGTATATAGTTGTTGACTTCGGAGTCAATCCCAAAATTTTAGCAGATCCTTTCTCAGTCTCTACCCTAGTGGGTAAACCTATCATAGCCTGGTGGGTATACAGGAACTGTCCAGTTATGGTGTCTCAGAAAGTCACTTCAGCAGACTTAGTTAAATTAGAGATGACCGATTTTGATGTCATTTTCGGCATATTGGCTTCATTCCTGCTATGCCTTAGTAGACTGTAGAAATAGAATTATCCAGTTTTAGTTTGGAAATGAGCCCGTCCTAGAGTGGAGGGGTAGTACCTTAGTACTTAGGGGTTAGCTTGTCTCCTACCTTAGGGCAAGAAAAATGATATCTAAAGGATATGTCTACCATCTCGTTTGAGTCCAAGACTCTAACTCAGAAACCCTTAATCTTGAATTAGTGTCAATAGCGTGTGAATTCTCTGATGTGTTTCCCAAAGATCTTCCTGGAGTCCCTCCCGAAAGGAAAATCAACTTTGGAATAGATCGTCTTCCCGACACTCAACCCATATCTATTCCGCTATACAGAATGGCACCTGCAGAACTTAGAAAATTAAAAGAACAGTTGAAATATCTCCTAGATAAGGAATTCATCAGACCCAGTGTATCCCCGTGGGGTGCACTAGTTCTATTCGTGCGGAAGAAAGACGGTTCTCTCAGAATGTATATAGACTACTGTCAGTTAAATAAAGTCACGATCAAAAACAATTATCTACTTCCAGACATTGATGAAATTTTTGACCAACTTCAGGGTGCCAGTTACTTTTCTAAGATAGACCTCAGATCAGGCTATCATCAACTCAGAGTCAAAGAATGTGACATTCTGAAAACAGCTTTCAAAACTCGATATGGTCACTTCGAATTCTTAGTCATGTCATTTGGTCTTACCAATGCCCCAACAACTTTAATGGAGTTGATGAACCTTGTGTTCAAGAAATACTTGGACATGTTCATCATAGTCTTCATAGATGACATCCTTGTCTACTCCCGCAGTAAACATGATCATGCAGACCATCTCAGAACAGTATTGCAAACTCTCAGAAACCATCAGCTATTCGCCAAATTCAGTAAGTGTGAATTTTGGCTAAGGTTAGTAGCTTTCCTCGACCATATAATTTCCGGTGATGGCATTAGAGTTGATCCCCAAAAGACTGAAAGTAACACCCCGCATTTTTTGGGCTAAAATCGAAGCGTCGTTCCTACGTGTACAAACCCGAACTAGATGATTCCTTGTTAATATATGTGTGGTTATAAATCCTACAGTGTGGAAATATATTTTGATACGAATTGAGGTCACAAAAAAAATCCCCTAACTCAAAGACGAGTTGAAAATAATTCCATCGATTTAGTTTTAGTGGACACTTCAACTTGGATCAACTTTCGTTGAGCATAACGTCTGTTATATAACAAACTGGGTGTCCTACTATATATCAAATGAAAGGTCTTCAAAGTATCTTTCCAACGATACCAATTTTGCCTAAATCCGTCAACCAAGAGAAAAGTTATGGCCATTTTTGTGAGAGGCAGCAGTGCATTTTTCTGCAGTCAGCTCCACGTTTTCTAGGGGCATTTGGGTCAATTCTACCCCTATTAATTCAGCCTAAACACTGAATTTTAATCCCAAAAATAGAACTTTAGACCCTCTAATTCACATTCTCTCCAAAATTCCTCTCAAGAACACCCCTTAGGGTTTCAACCCAAAGATCAATATATCTTAAGATTTCACCATGGGTTTTCATTAATCCTTCGAGATTCGGAATCTCCATTGTGAGGGCTACAAGAAGCACCCACCAATTGTTCGAATAGCATCCCTAAGGCACGAGTTCATTCAAGAGTCATAATTTAAGGTATGTGGGGTTTTCCTAAAACTACTTGGGCATAAGAAATTGTTTCAACAACTTTTAGAATTGAGAAATTATGAAATCTTAAAAGGGTTTTGGAATTTACATTGAGATTTGCATTATGAATTCTTTAGTGACATTATTATTTTGGTCTTCAGGCCCTTCCCCCAAATTGATTTGAAATCTTATATATATATATATATGTATGTATGTGGTTAAAGTTGATAGTTGAATTGAGAGCATAAACTATTAGAGATCCCTCTCTTATTTACAAGTCTTTTAACTTCATAAGATATGATGTGTTCGAAATGTGATGTTGGAAACATGATTTAATATAAAATCCTTGACTTTATTTATGACTTGCTTATGATTCTTGAATTGAAGAGAGAGGGTGGTTTTACATGTTGGTAAGTGCTGAAAACATATATATGGAAGGAATTTCATGGTTTGTTGAAATTTATGATCACCACATGTTTGTTGAAATGATTGAAAGGAATGATCTTTGCATAGTTTGATAAATGCATTGAAGAATGAATCTTCTTGAACTATTTGAAATATGGTGGTCAAAACTTTGTGTTTTGAAAGAAAAAACTGTAAAGGATATTTTATGGCTTAGAATTATGACTTGCAAGTCTTGGTATGACGATACCAATACAATAATGCCATGGTAATTCAGAGCAAAACAAAATGCAGATTTTTACTCAGATTTTCAAAATTTGAATTCAGAAAGATGCATGTTTAGAACAGACTAAAAATGGGCTTAAAAAAAGTTAGGTGGTAACCCAAAGAAAGTATGAGTTGAAAGACTCTATACTAGAAATCGTGATTTACCGACACGGGGTTATGGTACGATGCTTTGTGATCTTGTGTACCTTGATTCATGTCGTCCCAAATTGGGACTATGATTAGGATCCCTGTTTTGTGATCTTGTGCACTACCATGACATGTTGACTTGATTTGGGGATTCTGACACCCTGCTTTGTGATCTTGTGTGTCCCCCCTTTTGCTGACACCCCAATCCTTACGGCAAACTTGGATTGAGGGCTTGGCCGCCGAGTTAAGGGCGGATTCCATATAGCCCGTGGGATTGTATAATTGTAGGGTGTACCACCTAGCTCAGAAGTAAGATAAATAATGGTTTTGAACCTGCAGATTTGTTTGAATGATTGTTTTAAGTTGCCCATGTGTTTTAAATTATTTTATGCATGATATTTTATAAAATGCTCTCACTGATATTTTATATAAAAGTACATTATTTTGGATTGCTCTGCGTACCAGTACATCTGTATTGATCCCCCTACCTCTCAGGTTCGGAGGCTCAATCTAGGGGTCCAGCTATGCAGTAGTGTATTCAGAGAAAAATAATCCGTGCAGGGGTGAGCCTTCTTTGTTCCAGAAGGTCTGTTATTTTAGATTATGCTATTCTTTTGTTTTGGGTCTACTGGGGGCCTTGTCCCAGATTCAGACAATTTGTTTATTTCGTATGTATTAGAGATTTCTCAGATAGAAATAGATGTTGGTTAGATGTTGATGGGTCTTCTTTCGTATTGATATACTTAATTCAGAGCATGACCATGATTCCTTATTATTTTATATTACCAAATTTTTCCTTCATATTATATGAAAGTGTGTATGATTGCTAGATAGAGAAGGGCGCTCGAACCTTCATGGTTTGGGATGCTCGTCACGACCAGGGACCCGATTCGGGTCGTGAAAAACTTGGTATCAGAGCACGGTTCATGGTCCCAGGGTCGCTACAAGGCATTTAGAAATGTCTCTCTTTCTTCATGTTCTATTTCGTGCTATAGAGTCAAAATGTTCCTCTTTCATACTCTAATTCGTGTTATGATGTCGTCCATACGAAAGAAAAGTTATTCTAATTCTTTCCTTACTCTAGTGTTCTCAGATAATGCTCTCATATTTACTAGTAGAAACTTCATAAGTCACACAAAGGGCTTGAGAGGAGCTCCTTAGTGTGTCATATGTCCCTCAAGTTTAAAGTTATGTCTTCATTCTTATGAGGCATTCAGTTAAGACAGAGTAAGATGTGTATTCTTAAGTCATTGAATATTGTATGTTAAGTTTATATCTCTTGTAATCTTGTTATCACTATGTTGTTGAAACTAAAAGTCTAGTGAAGCTGTGTGGGGCTCTTTCGATTCACTAGCATAGTTGCTTTGTTATTCATCTCATTTTTTTGTTCAAAACATAAAAAAAATCAAAGTCTAGTGAAGCCGTGTGAGGCCTAATTCGATTCACTAGCAACTTGTTGTTCATCTTGTTGTTCTTGTGTTGGTAGGAACTGGGGGTTTAGAGGTGTAATGGCAAGAAAAGTGGTAAGGGAAATTTATTGAATATGTGTATAGCCGAATATTTTTGCATAAGATTAAGTTGGTAATAAGGTGATACGTCTTTGTGTGTTAATTTAGTTAAAGGCAGAGAAGGAGTTATTATTTAAGGTGAATTGTTGTATGCTTGAAGTATGAAAATGGCTAGATTAGCTAGTAAGTTATAATTATAGACTCATGGTTGTTTGTGGAATTTGAAGGTAGTCTAAATGTACGCTTGGGTATATAAGTATGATGTGAGAAAGCTTTATAAGTAGATAAGATTGTATGGGGTTATAATTTAAGATTAAGTTTGGCCATGTATATAATGTGACTTTATCCCCTTGTCCTTCTTTTCTTTAGTGGTTGTAAACTAGTACTTCATGTAAGAAGGTATGAAGTGGATTTTGAGATAATATAGTGATTTCATGGAGGGGATTGTGATTATAGGTAGTAGTTAAATGAAATGAATAATTGGAGTTGATTTTCGAATTTGATGGACTGGTTTATTATGTTGCATGCATTGCTTTATTGGTGGTAGATGATTGATGCTAAAATAGAGGCTTGAATTGTAGATGTAGAATGTGGTGGTAAGAATATTATCTTATGATTAACGATATATGTTTTGTGGAAGTGAATTAGTAGGCTTGATGTGATTGTGAAAGAGCCTAGGTTGATAATGGATGAAAAGTTTAAGTGGTACTTGTGAGGTATATATGTATACGAGGACTAGTGTTAAAATAATGAGTTGTGGGTGGGTCATTAAGTGGATAAGGGCATAAGTATATTAGAATAAGTTGCACCCCCTGGTAGTATGGTGTTACTCATTAGGCAAGATTTTATGATATGAGTTATGAGATTAACGATCTAATGTTAGAAGGTTAAGTAGTAGAGAGTGGATTTTTATGTGATAAGGAGTGAGGTTGTGTATGCTGATGAGATTGCATGTTGCAGGTTGATGACGATAGAGAATAGTAAAAAAAATAATTAAGAGTAGCGTTCTAGGAAAGCAATGCCTTTAGAGTTTACTTAAAAAGAAAAACTTTAGAATTTATGTGTATAAGTGTTTTGCGTACCTAGTTTGTATTCTTGAAAATTGTGGTATGGAGAAGTTTAGGAAGTTATGGTATAGCATTATTTAGAGTTGAATTGAGAAAATATGAGTGGGTAAAATGCGTCTTTGGTATAGTTTTACAAAGTATGTTAATTTGTAAGATATGTGATTAGAGGTGTAATGCTAGTGTTCTAAGGAGTTGAAGAAGAAGTGTTGAGCGATTTGAACCATTGACGCCCATGGCCATAATGATGTTAGTCATGAGTTGGTGACTTTGGGGTTATAGAAAGTTATGATTAGTATCCCTGAAGGGGGATTTTCCAGAAAGAATTTAGTGTATTTATGTTAAATTATTGAGGGGAGTTGTGTTCATGTGTATATTGATACCCCCCCCCCCCCTTATTGTATTGAGAATTGTGATTTTAGATTGATAAGAAGTTATGTTCTCGAGTCTAGTGTTGTGACTTTGATCTAAGGGGGAGATGGTGAGTTAAGGTAGTTTTCTAAATTTTCTCATTGTGGAAAGTTAATGAAGAGTCATGATGAACCTACTCCTATTCAAGAATATTCCTCCTACTTCAGTTTACGAGTTCATTCTACCAAGGTCTTATGAATTCAAGTCCTGCCGATGTCTAAGATTTGAGTTCTCTATGTATGTCATGCCTTACCCCGATGTCCAAACAAGAAGCAATAATGTTCCTCAGTGACCCAATACTCCAAGTATCCAAGCCGTATGTTATGTTGCTCATGATCCAAACTTATGTCTCACAACATGCTTGGTCATAAGGAAATATGTTCATGTATGTCACTGAATCATTTTATGATGAAATTAGCCAAAGCGGTAAAGTTGTGCAAACTTATTACTATTTCAGATCTGAAAATGAGAAGCAGTAGCTTCAAGTATTCACCTTTTCTCAATCATTTACTTTATGAATTCAATCCTTATGTTATACAAATCATGAGATTTGTACACCCATGTTTCTCACCGTAGCCTGTCCTAAGAAATCATGTTGTGTTGTGGTTGTGCCGAACGACTCTATACTTATGATTCAGACACCTGATATCTGAAGCAGCCTGTCTCTCTTCTATTGTATATTCACTTCATGTCCCTCCTTGAGTAGTATTATAAGTATAAGCTATGAATTGATAAATGTTACTTCCATTCATGACATTTATGCTCGGGTCCCTCAATGACCCTCCGTATGGTAGTATGATGGTGGTTGTGGAAGCGTGGTGATGTGTTAGGAAGAGGGGTAGTTGTTCTTGAAAAAAAATGGTGTGAATTCTCGAGATAAGGTTATAGGTGAAAGGGGAAAAGAAGGAGATAAATTTTTCTTATGTGAAAAAAAAGGGTTAGGAAGGAGATATATGACGAAAAATTTTGTGAATGGGATTGAAATTGCTGATCTTAGTGGGGGAAATTCATGAAGTGGGTGTAGTAATAATAGGCTTGAATGTTGAGATTGATGAAAACTCAACCCATGTACTATGCTGTTAGTATTCCTTGAATAAAAACCTGAGGGTGTTTGACGATAGTGATAAGGTAAGGTAATGTTCTTAATGGGATGTAAAGTACAAGGTCCTATAGCTTAAGTTAGCACTTTGTAACTCCGAGTTAGGCTTCAATATAGCAGTACTAAGTAGTGGGACTCAAATTATTGTGGCTAGAAGTGTGGTTGGGGATTTGTAAATTGAAAAGTGTGAAGTGTGTAATTTCTCCCCAGACCCCATTATGTGGGAATATACTGGGTTTGTTGTTGTTGTTGTTGTTGTTGTAGTTGAAGTATGTAATTTATTGTTTGGGGCGTAGACAAATAGTGTCTCCAAGTTTAAGTCTTTTCATTGTATCTTCTAAGATGGAGAATGTTAATATTCTTATGTCCCACGAGAATCTTATCTCATGTATTGTATCAATCTTAAATCATGGTATATGATCATCAAATAAACCCCTACCATATGTGGTGATGATAATGATTCATAGAGCTCATGTGCAAAATCACCCCTATGTAAAGTTTCATTGTCTCATGTTTCGTGCTTTCACGTTTCGTTAGGGATTATCATGAAGCTTGTTTGATGCCTTTGCATATTTTGTCGAGCAAAAATATACAATGTGAGAATGCGCTCTTTATTCTACACTCTTAGAGCTTCAAAAGGTCCATACCCATCATTCGGGGACGAATGATCCCAAGGGGGAGATAATGTAACACCCCGCATTTTTCGGTCTAGAAATCAAAGCGTCGTTCCTACGCGTACAAACCCGAACTAGATGATTCCTTGTAAATATATGTGTGGTTATAAATCCTACAGTGTGGGAATATCTTTGGATATGAATTGAGGTCACAAAAAAAATCCCCTAACTCAAAAATGAGTTGAAAACAATTCCATCGATTTAGTTTTAGTGGACACTTCAACTTGGGTCAACTTCCGTCGAGCATAACTTCTGTTATAAAATGAACTGGATGGTCTTATATATATCAAATGAAAGTTCTTCGAAGTATCTTTCCAACGATACTAATTTTGACTAAATCCGTTAGCCGAGCGAAAAGTTATGGCCATTTTGTGAGAGGCAGTAGTGCATTTTTCTGCAGTCAGCTCCACGTTTTCCAGGGGCATTTGGGTCAATTCCACCCCTATTAATTCAGCCTAAACACTGAATTTTAACCCCAAAAACAGAACTTTAGACCCTCTAATTCACATTCTCTCCAAAATTCCTCTCAAGAACACCCCTTAGGGTTTCAACCCAAAGATCAATATATCTTAAGATTTCACCATCGGTTTTCAATAATCCTTCGAGATTCGGAATCCCCATTGCGAGGGCTACAAGAAGAACCCACCAATTGTTCGAATAGCATCCCTAAGGCACGAGTTCATTCAAGAGTCATAATTTAAGGTACGTGGGGTTTTTCTAAAACTACTTGGGCATAAGAAATTGTTTCAACAACTTTTAGCATTGAGAAATTATGAAATCTTAAAAGGGTTTTGGAATTTACATTGAGATTTGCATTATGAATTCTTTAGTGACATTATTGTTTTGGTCTTCAGGCCCTTCCCCCAAATTGATTTGAAATCTTATATATATATATATATATATATATATATATATATATGTATGTATGTGGTTAAAGTTGATAATTGAATTGAGAGCATAAACTATTAGAGATCCCTCTCTTATTTACAAGTCTCTTAACTTCATAAGATATGATGTGTTCAAAATGTGATGTTGGAAACATGATTTAATATAAAAGCCTTGACTTTGTTTATGACTTGATTATGATTCTTGAATTGAAGAGAGAGGGTGATTTTACATGTTGGTATGTGCTAAAAATATAAATATGAAAGGAATTTCATGGTTTGTTGAAATTTATGACCACCACATGTTTGTTGAAATGATTGAAAGGAATGATCTTTGCATAGTTTGATAAATGCATTGAAGAATGAATCTTCTTGAACTATTTGAAATATGATGGTCTGAACTTTGTGTTTTGAAAGAGAAAATTGTAAAGGATATTTTATGGCTCAGAATTATGACTCGCAAGTCTTGGTATGACGATATCAATACAGATAATGCCATGATAATTCAGAGCAAAACAGAATGCAGATTTTTACTCATATTTTCAAAATTTGAATTCAGAAAGATGCATGTTTAGAACAGACTAAAAATGGGCTTAAAGAGAGTTAGGTGGTTACTCGAAGAAAGTACGAGTTGAAAGACTCTATACTAGATACCGTGATTTGCCGACACGGGGTTATGGTACGATGCTTTGTGATCTTGTGTACCTTGATTCATGTCGTCCCAAATTGGTACTATGGTTAGAATCCCTGCTTTGTGATCTTGTGCACTACCATGACATGTTGACTTGATTTGGGGATTCTGACACCCTGCTTTGTGATCTTGCATGTCCCCCCGTTTGCTGACACCCCAATCCTTCTAGAAAACTTGGATTGGGGGATTGGCCGCCGAGTTAAGGGAGGATTCCATTTAGGCCGTGGGATTATATAATTGTAGGGTATACCACCTAGCTCAGAAGTAAGATAAATAATGGTTTTGAACCTGCGGATTTGTTTGAATGATTGTTTTAAGTTGCCCGTGTGTTTTAAATTATTTTATGCATGATATTTTATAAAATGATCTCACTGATATTTTATATAAAAGTACATTATTTTGGATTGCTCTGCATACCAGTACATCTATATTGACCCCCCTACCTCCCAAGTTTAGAGGCCCAATCTAGGGGTCCAGCTATGCAGTAGTGTATTTAGAGAAAAGTGATCCGTGCAGGGGTGAGACTTCTTTGTTCCAGAAGGCCTGTTATTTCAGATTATGTTATTCTTTTGTTTTGGGTCTACTGGGGGCCTTGTCCTATATTCAGACAATTTGTTTATTTCGTATGTATTAGAGATTTCGTAGACAAAAATAGATGTTGGTTAGATGTTATTGGGTCTTCTTTCGTATTGATATACTTAATTCAGAGCATGACCATGATTCCGTATTATTTTATATTTCCACATTTTCCTTCATATTAAATGAAAGTGTGTATGATTTCCAGATATAGAAGGGCACTCGGACCTTCATGGTTTGGGATGCTCATCACGGCCAGGGTCCCGATTCGGGTCGTGACACTGAAGCAGTGAGAAACTAGCCCAGACCCATATCTCTATCAGATATTCAAAGTTTTTTGGGTTTGGCATCTATTACCAATGGTTTGTTGAGGAGAAGGTCAAATTTTAGTGTTCAGATTCTTGTGAGAAGAGTTTTCAGAAGTTGAAGACTCGACTCACTATAGCCCTAGTTTTGACTCTACCGGATGGTTCAGATGGATTTATGGTATATTGTGATGCTTCCAGGGTTGGTTTGGGGTGTGTTTTGATGCAGAGAGGTAAGGTCATAGCCTACTCCTCTAGACAACTAAATCCCTATGAAAAGAACTATCCAACTCATGATCTTGAGTTAGCAGTAGTAGTATTTGCCTTAAAGATTTGGAGGAACTACTTGTGTGGTGTGCACGTTGATGTATTCATTCATCATATGATTCTACATTATGTGTTCTCTCAGAAAAACCTAAACCTCCATTAGATAAGGTGGTTAGAGTTGTTGATAGATTACGACATGATCATCCTATATCATCCGGGTAAAGCCATTGTAGTTCATCATCTTGCCCGACTAGGTGTCCGCTTAGTCAATTCAATAGAAGGTAGTGTATGGGTGCAGAGTAGTTCAGAATAATCTATGTTTTCCAAGGTAAAGAAAAAGCAGGATAGGGATCCCAACCTAGTTAAGTTAAAAGAATCAATCAGAGATCAAAAGATAAAGGTTTTCTCCCAAGGGGGAGATGGTGTATTGCGTTGTCAGGGTCGGCTATGTGTGCTAGGTATATATGACCTGAGACAGCGGATTCTTATAGAAGCGTATGGTGTGCATTACTTTATTCATCCAGGGGCCACTAAGATGCACCGTGATTTGTGGGAGATCTATTGATGGAGTAGGATGAAGAGAGACATTGCAGATTTTGTAGCTAAGTGCTTGACATATCAGTAGGTTAAGATTGAGCATCAGAAACCTAGTGGGTCTATGCAGGAGTTCAATATTCCCACTTAGAAGTGGGAAAAGGTGAACATTGATTTTGTGACGGGTTTGCCTCGTACTTGTTGTTAGCACGATTCAGTTTGGGTCATTATAGACAGGATGACCAAATTAGCTTATTTCCTACCAGTCCATACCTCTTATTCAGCTGAGGACTATGCCAAGCTCTATGTCAGAGAGTTGGTCAGATTACACGGAGTTCCTTTGTCCATTATCTCAGATAGAGGTACACAGTTCACCTCTCATTTCTGGAAAGCCTTCCAAAAGGGTCTTGGTACCCAAGTTCACCTTAGTATAGTTTTCCACCCTCAGACATATGGTCAAGCAGAAAGGACGATTCAGACTTTAGAGAATATGCTACAAGCGTGTGCTATAGACTTTAAAGGTAGTTGGGATGACCACTTGCCTTTGATTGAGTTCACATATAACAACAGCTATTATTCCAGCATTCAGATGGCTCTATTTGAGGAGCTCTATGAAAGGAGGTGTAGGTCTTCCATTGGTTGGTTTAAAGTAGGATAAGTTGCAGTAGTAGGGACTAACTTGGTGTTTGACACCTTACAGAAGGTTCAGTTAATCAGGAAAAGGCTTAAGATAACTCATATCCGACAGAAATTATACGCAGATGTGAGGAGAAAGGATCTCGAGTTTGAGATTGGTGATTATGTGTATTTGAAGATCTCTCCTATGAAAGGAGTGAAGAGGTTTGGCAAGAAGGGGAAGCTCAGTCCCTGATATGTTGGTCCTTACCGAATTCTTAGTCTTTTTGGAAAGGTATCTTACGAGTTTGAGTTTCCTTCAGACTTAGCTTCAGTTCATCCAGTGTTCCATGTTTCCTTGATAAAGAAATGCATAGGTGACCCAGCAGTTGTAGTTCCTGTAGGGAGTATAGACATTCAGAACAGCCTCTCTTATGAGGAGATTCCAGTCAAAATCCTTGATTATCAGATTCACAGACTGAGGAACAAAGAGGTCCCTCTAGTCAAAGTTCTTTGGCAGTATCAGTCCGTTGAGAAAGCGACTTGGGAAGCAAAAGCAGATATGCGGACCAAGTATCCTCAGCTCTTCTCTACAAACTCAGACTTAGCCCAAGGGAATAGTTTTTCCTTAAACTTACTCAGTTCCATGCTCAGATTTTCCTTTATAGACTTGGTACCAGTTACCATTGCATATTTAGTTGTGACTTCATGCATCAAATATGCATGTTCATCATGAGAAACTTAGCTTATTAGAAATCCCAATCATGCATTCATGAATCATGTTCAGCTATGTACTCATACGTCAGATATGCATGTTCAGTATAAAATTTTAGCATAGCAGTAGTGTCAGTTATGAAATCATATTGCAGTTGCAGATCCAGTATCTAAATTTAGTCTATTAGTATTCCCAGCTTAGTTAGTCTTAATCGAGGATGAATGTTCCCAAGGGGGAGATATTGTAAGACCCTGCAAAATCCTAAGCTTAATTCAGTCCTTTAAAGCTTGTTAAGGGGTCCCAACTTAGAAAACTTTAGCTAAGTATTCAGACTTAGTGTTATTTTAGCCTTCGTAGATTGGCGACTCTATTTCATGACCCTTATGACCTTAAAGTAATGATTTTTAGGTTGATCTTAAAGTAATGATTTTTAGGTTGAATCATGATCAGGAATGTCAGTAGGTGTTCTCAAACAAGTTTAGGATTTTTCGGACTTCATTTGAAACACATTTTAAAGCTCAAACTAGTGGATCGACATGATCTCAATGCGCCACATCGCCCATCGCGTCGATGAGTATTTTCCCCAGCTCCCAGTGCAAATTCTAGTGAACCGATGTGGACTCAATGCGGCGCGTTGGCTATCACGTTGATGCCAATGATGCAGCGCATCGGTCAGCGCGTCGCTAAATTAATTTTTAATTATTAAAAAGCCGCGTCCTCAGGGGTAATTAGGTCTTTTACCACCTTATGTCATCCCTCAAAACACAAAATTAATCCTCTTTAGAGGCAAAATCCATTCATCTTTCTCAAAATTTCCCAAGAAGCAAACCCTAGGATCTCTAATTCATGATTCAGCCTTCAAGAACACTCCATCATTCTTCGCAAATTTGAATACCAAGGTATGTCAAGTATTCATCCAAAGGACCCTTTCACCCTTGGAGTTCAAGAAACTACTTCTAAAACTTCAAGTGTATTGATTTCATGAATTTCATGTTGGGTTTGATTATATTCATGATTATAATGTTTAATTGGGTTTCTAATCCAATTTCATATGGAGTTATTTGATATATGTATAGAATTATGTGAATCCATGCTAAACCCTTGAAATTGTAAATGGGGATTTGAATTATGATGCCTATGTGTTGTTTAGTGTCATATGCGTGGATTATGTTCTCCAAGTGTTTGATAAATTGTTCATGAGAACAAATAAAAAGGAACAAAATTATGTCATGTTAGCTTATGTGCAAGTTATATCATGCAAGTGTTTGATGGAATGTCTCTATGAATGAGTTATGATCAAGTGCATACGGTTATACCTTTTCAAGTTTATGCTATGATTTATTTTTCATGCTATTGAGTCCTAGGGGTATCCAATACCCAAAAACTTAGTTGTTTACCTAGAGGTATGGTAGTTACAGAACAACCTCAGTAGTGTCACGAATAGTAGCCCCAGTAATCAGTTATAGTTCAGTATTCAGTAAATCTAGTTAGTCAATAGAACTCTCTAGTATTCCATCAATTAACAGAATTCAGTAGTACTCCGTCAGTTAATGGAACTCAGTGAACTTAGTTCAGTTCAGTTAGACAGTACAATCAGTAAAAGTCCAGTCAATCCTAGTATAGTTCAGAAATCAGTCCAGTGTCTATTCAGTTGGGAGTAGGATTCAGCACCGAGCGAATGCTGGGATGAGGGCATTTCTACCAGTAGAGGGTTTGACCCTTAGTAGCAGTCCCTGCATTACAGAACTATGTATCAAGCATAGGTTGAGAAATCTTCCTACCAGACTAGGGTTGATATATCTCATACGAGTTTTCCTACCAGCGAGTGTTGACGAAAGAGCTTCCTGTCAGACAGGGTTAACTCACAACCTGTCTTTACCCGTGGCATGGTACTGCCACCCTTCCAATTGGGGTTATAATGGACCCCAATCTATCCATAAAGGGGCATGTCGGTTAGATGATTACCTCCTACAATCTCAGTTTCAGTTCCAGCCTCAGTATAGAACTTAGTTCAGTTCTACAGAATCAGGACAGTTAGATACAGTCACTCAGTTCAGTATGGAAGTTAGAATAGTTCCATAGAATAAGGACTGTCGGATACAGTCACCCAGTTAACAGTAATACAGTATCAGTAAACTCAGATATTAGTAAATCTATAATTCAGAACTCAGTATCCAGTGTTATCATGACCTCAGTTATAGTTTACGTATTCATTCATGTACTCTCATTCAGTTATACTCATGTTATTCAATCAGTATTGTTCATGCATATGAACCCATGCATCTCAGCCTACCTCACTTAGCATACCAAAACACTCAAAGTATTGACACATACGTTTTTTGCGATATGATGTCTTATATCATAGGTTCAGACGCACGGGCTCCCGATCATACTTAGCAGCCCTATCTATCTGTAGTAGACTAGTGGTGAGTCCTCATAGTTCGAGGACATATTTATTATTTCAGTGCTTAGTTTATTTCAGTAGTCGGAGTTAGTTGGGGACTTGTCCCATCAACTCCTTATTCAGACAGTAGAAGCTTTTCATACTAGAGTATTTCAGACAGATGTATCAGTATTCAATTTTCAGTATTCAGTAGTTACTTTTAGTTTGAACCTTCTGGCAAGTTTCCACCTAATTTTTGTATAATTACAGTATTATTATGCAATTATTGCAGAAGGTACCAGTCATAGATTAGCTTGTGGTCCCTCAGGATTATAAGCACCGTGTAGTGTCTGGAGTACAGGCTTGAGGCATTACAAGTAGCCTTCTTGGAGGAACCAATTCCCTTGCTAGAAGTCCCAAGAGTTCCTGATATTTTGGATGATTTAGTGCTGGGACCTGGTCCCTTACCATCATCCTTATCTGATCTCTTTCTCTTACTAGTGGCTTTGGACACTAGTTTCTTTACTAACAACCCTTTTTCTTTCTTTGGTGAGGCAATTCCTTTTCCTTTTACCTTTGCCTTTATAACAAAAACATATTTCTTAACGTTGGAATCAAGTGACTAATCCTTATAGTCACTTAATCTTTCAAACAAGCTATCAAAATCATTATCCTCACTATCTCCACTTCAATTAAACAAAATCTCAATGTCCTCATCTGATTTGTCAATATCTATCACCTTTTCGGCAGCAAGCTCAACTATATTTATCCTCACTTTCTTTGGCCATCTTCTTTTCTTATTATTCTTCTTGTTTTTTTCCAGGGCTTCTCTCATCAGGTTCATGGGAATTGACCTAGTCTCTGGTGGTTTGATAGTTCCTGATGAGGCTTTGGTTAAAGAAGAGGAGTCCTTCTTGGACATATTCCAAGACAAGGGCTTGTCATCATTACTATCTGAGTCACCCACTGCATCTTTATTACCTGATAGAATAAGAACAGGAGGCAATACCATATTCTCATCATTCACATTTTTAGAAGGGTTATTTTTCCTCTTGGTAAACAGTGTTACAAGAGGAGTTTTGTATCTTGGTAGTTCAACACTCAAGGCAGTCAGTCCTTGCACTCTTATTTTCTCACTCATGGACTGGATATTTGAAAAAGTTTCTTTGGAAGTGGGAAAATCCTCAAATGGGTTTTCATCTATAGAGGCACTTACTGATTTTCTAGTAGACTTAGATTTATCAGATGAAGGGGTTTCGAAGAAAGAGTCCAAACCCTGATGTAAAGAAACTATTTGGTCAGAATTTTTTTCTTTAGAGGGATTACTTTGAAGATTATCTTCAGGAATTGGGGATTTAGAAGAATCAGTTTTAGGATCATCTTCTATTTCAGAGGAGGGATTGATTTTGGGGTCAACAGTGGCATCAACAGCATTACCCTTTTCAGAAAGTGGATTATTTGGACTTTTTATATTCTCCTGAGTGTTGTAATCCCTAGAAATCTTATGTAGGGAGAGTGGAGAGAACTTTTTGATGTAAAATTGCTTTTATGACCCAGAGAGAATGAAAGAAGTACTATTTACTTTTAATGGAACATGTTCATCTTTTTGTGAAAATGTAAAAGAGTAAGCCATTTAGGATTTAGAGAGACTGTGAATGATGAGGAGAATAAGTTTCTTTTGAGAGATTATGAGAGAGGATTTTTAAAAGAGAGAGAGAATAATCTGATATGAGAGAGGATTTAAAAAAAAAAAAAGAATAATCCAACTTTAGACTTTAAATAGGGCATGAGATAATGATTTAGATTAATTGAATGGGTGTGTTTGATGAGACGTGTCCAGTTAGATGGATGCATCTCTTGGACTTAAAGTATAAGTGACAGCTTTTGAGAAGGGGAGAGAGAGTGACGTAGCACAATCATTAAATATTTAAAATGGTAACTGCTTAGTAATAGTAAATGGTACTAACCTAATTAGGGACCTGGTCCCTAAATAAATTTTTGAACTCAGTCATTGTGTGTTGTCTTACTTTCCCTTTTATGTCTTCTCCTTCTTTCCATGGGTGTATATCTAAAGAAAATATGAGACTGAATTAGACATGTAGAGCATTATCTAACCAGGAGAGCTTCTCACCAAATCATAGCCATGCATGAGGGATCATGAGAGTTGCTTGCATCTATCTTGATCTCATCAACTCGACCCCTTTTTGTATCTCTCAACTAGTTCCTTGCTGTCCTTTTATTAGGAACCTTCATCACCAATATCAACACATGTTGTTTCAACTCCATCACCAAGGAAACATTATGTCCACTAAGGGCCTTCAGCAAGAGGTGATTTTCAGGTCTTCAATCATGTGCTATGAGTATCCATCATCAACATTCCTATGTTAGTTTCTCTCTCTTGCTTTGCCCTGCATCATCAATTACTTGTTAGCTTTGGAAACCCATTTAAGTTTGAGTTCCAAGTATGGTGATATGGGAAAGATCAACTTCTTTCTTGTCCAGCCGTACAATCTAACTTTCTTTCCTCTTACTACAGTAAAGTTACTCACCCCTCTATGAATTGCTACTTTGGAAGGACACAATTCTCTGGTATGACCATTCCTGCCATAGTGAGTGCATAGTGTGATTTCTTTGTTATTTGTTGGCTTGATAAATAAGTTTGAGGGACCATCTTGACTATGATAACCTACTCCTCTCCTACTTCTAGATCCAAGACTAGTGAGAGTAGTAAGAACTTGTGAAGACGTAGTCCACTTGAGGGCCTTTTCAAGCTCTAGTTTCTTTTAAGTGAAGCAACCATATTAGCCTTGACTTCTGCTATGTCTTCTTCCAGCTGAAATTGTATTCTGCTTCTTTCACTTTTTTCTTAGAATCAAGCTTAGAGATTTCACTAAGCTTCTCTTTCAACTGATCATTTTCATAAGAGAGAGTCTTGCAAATTGCTTGAAGTTCAACCACTTGCACACTCAGTTCCACAATTTCTTTTTAATACTTTGCCAGATCTTTCTTCAGCTTTGCCTTATCATTGGTGGGTTCATCCACTTGGACACTCAAATCAATTACTTCTTCCTCACATTTTCCAAGGCTTCCTTCAGATTCTCTTTGTCTTCAGCAAGCTCATTTAAGGAATCAATCAGCACAGATGTAAAAGATCTCAACTTGCTGAGTGATTAATCCTTAGGATTCTCTTTGATGTCCAGTCATCAGTGTCTACCATCAGAGCAAAGAGTGAATCAAAAAATTGTACCTCATCTTGCATCACCATCCTGGAAATGTCTTTTCCTTGCTTAGATTCATCTGAATTACTTGAGGAATCACCCTAGGCTGCCAAAACTTGATTTACAACCTTGTCAGCTTCAACTTTCCTTCAGCTTTACCTTATCATTAGTGAGTTCAGCCACTTGGACACCCAATTCAATTACTTCTTCCTCACATTTTTAAGGGCTTCCTTCAGGTTCTCTTTGTCTTTAGCAAGCTCATTCAAGGAATCAATCAGCATGAATGCAAGAGATCTTAGTTTGCTAAGGGAGTAATCCTTAGGATTCTTTTTGATGTCCAGAAGAGTCACAGGCTTATCTTTATCATCATTAATATCGACCATCAGAGGAAAGAGTCAATCAAAAACTTGTACCTCATCTTGCATCACCATCATGGAAATGTCTTCTCCTTGCTTAGATTCATCTGAATTACTTGAGGAATCATCCCTGGTTGCCAACACTTGATTAGTAAACTTTTCATTTTTAGGTTTTCTGCTATACGTTCCATGGGCCCATTCCTTGCCTCTCTCATTATCAACATCTTATTTGGCATATTTATTGTGCTCTACCTTGTGCATTGGACAATCCTTGATGTAGTGACCCAGCTTGCCACATTTGTGACAAGTGTCATTTGTCTTTTCTTCATTAAAGTGCTTTTTGGATTCACCTTTTCTAGATAAAGCTCCTAATTTTATCAAGTCTTAAGTACTCGTTTAGCAATGTAGGTTGTTTCATCATCTTCACCTTTGTAGGGGTCTTTTGTGGCCTTTAGAACCAGGTTATTTTCTACTTTAGGCTCATCCTTTAACTTTACAAGTTTTTTCAACATATCATAAGTTTTGAGATTACCTATAAGCTCATCTATGGCAATTTTATTTAGATCCTTGGCTTCAGTGATGGCATCACGTTTTTTCTCCCACTTTTTTGGAAGAATACTTAAGACTTTCCTAACCTATTTGTGTGCTGGAATGTTCTCACCCAGACAATACAACTCAATCGTTATTATAGTGAAACTTGTGTGCATTTCTTGAATGGAATCTCCTTCTTTCATGGTAAAAGTCTCATATTGGTTGGTCAGCATATCCACCTTTGACTACTTAACCTAATTAGTTCTTTCATGGGTTGTCTGAAGACAATCCCAGATCTGCTTGGCAATTTTACAGGCTAAGATCATATTGTACTCATCAGGACTAATATCGCACATAAGTATTTTCTTGGCCTTGTAATTTTTCTCAAACTTCTTTTTATCTGCATTATCAAAATCCTTCTTGGTCTTGGGAACTTATGAGGTCATATCACCAGCTTCACTGCCCCTGTAGAAACAAAAGGCCTATCCTCAATGACATCCCATAGCTTTGAATATTCAGCCATATTAAAGTCATGCATTCTTGTCTTCCACCATCCATAATATTCTCCATTGAACCTTGGTGGTATAGTGGTTGACTGGCCTTCTTCTAGATTTGGAGGAGCTGTTATTTCTCAAGATTCTTCCAAGGTGTTAGCCTTTTTAGGAAAACCCACTCTGATATCAAATGAAGAGTTGCAGCGGGTTGCTTCTCAACTCTGGGACCTGTTCCCAGATGAACTCACATAAACAAGAGCTAGGAGAAATATAAATAATAAAATGCATAGAGATAGTAAATAGTCGGCACAACAATTTTATGTGGAAACTCCTTACTCAAGGGAGAAAAACCACAACCTGCCTATAGAAATTCTAAGTTCCACTATATACAAGAAAAGTTTAATACAGACTCCAAACTCCAAGGACTAACCTCCTAATCCTTCATATCTTAGTAATAACTCTATTACAAAAAGATATAAGTAGTAACTTGTAACGACCCAAAAAGGGGTCTCGGGACGTCACACGGTGCTCCAAACTATGAGTAGTCCCGAGCTAACCTTGTAATCTTGATACTCATTCTTAAACTCAAGTAAAGTAGATATAAGCATGTAATACGCTAAAAATACTGAAATACTATCTATAATACCCTGTACCTTTTCCTAGCTCAAAATCATCTCGAGAATGTTAGAACTTGCTTTGAAATATGAATTCACTTTTTTACACGTGGTATTTTTAATATTTTCACTTCTTTCATGTGGGAAATTGAATAAGCTTTCCATCGATACCAATTTCATCAAAATCTGATGTCAGACGAGAGAGTTATGGCCGAAATACAGAAGGTAGTAAAAGCGCCCAGGTACGACGGTGCAGGCCGATGGACCATCGGACAAGAAATGAACCATCGACCATGACCATCACATCGAGGCAGTGAGCCATATCTCTGGAAGAGTACGACGAAGAGGTCTGATGGACTGTCAAACTAGTGACGAACTGTCGCACCCCACCGTTGCACCAAGGTAGTAGGTCCCAGTTCTGTCCCAGTCCGACGGTGAGTCCGACAAACCATCGACCCAGCGATAGACCATCGTACCCCACCGTCTCATGTCCCACTCAGTTATTTTAAGTCATTTTAATAGGGGTATTTTGGTCTTTTACCACCCACTTATATATACCCAATTATATCCAACCTCAGCTCATTTGTTCATTATTCTTTCACAATAATAAAATTAGGGTTTTCTCTCTAAGATTAAACCCCAAGAATAGAATCCAAATCTTCTTCAAGAACTAAGAGATTCAAATCCTTCAAGTTCAAGAACTTCAAGAAACTCAGTCCAAGTATGCATAGTGTTTATTCATGGACTCCTTTCGTCCATGAAGCCCAAGAATCTCTTTTCCAAATTTAAGATTATGGATTTTCTTTATGAATTTCATGTTGGGTTGCTAGTGTTCATGATGATAATGACTAATTGAATTTTTATTCATGTTTGGTGATAACTTTCATGTGGGTTTGATTAGTATAGATATGGATTTATGCAAACCTATTACTATACCCTTAAATGATGAAATTAGAATTGAATAATGATGTTTAATTGTTGTATAATGTTATTTACACATACTATGCCTACCATGTGTTTGATTAAATGCCTAGATGAAGGAAAATGCCCAACTAGCATGAAATCCCTATGTATGTACAAGTTTATGCCTATCACCTGTCTGATGAAATGCTTTAATAAATGAATTATGGATTATGGTGATTATTATGTGTTCAAGTCAGTCATGCTTCGTCAGTTTCCTTCTATCGAGTCCTAGGGGTACTTGTACCCAAAATATTAGTTGTGTGCCTAGAGTCATGTCATGTTTTCACGATACTCTCAATCAAGCCATGATCCTTAGACTTCAGACAGTCTTATAACTCAGGAAAATCTCAATGATCTCATGAACTCGGTCAGTTGTCAGGTATCAGTAGTATTCCATCAGTCAATAGAATTCAGTAAATCATTCCATGTTTAGTTCAGTAATTCATGTTCAGTGTCTATTCAGATGGGAGTACAAATTAGCACTGAGTGAACCCAAGGATGGGAACTCACCTGCTAGTAGAGGGTGTGATTCTTAGAAGCAATCCTTGCATCCCAGAACTACATACCCAGCGTAGGTTGACGCATCATAACTACTAGTTGAGGGTAGATGAGGTGGATTAACCTACCAGTTGAGGGTTACTAATGTTCTCATTAGAGTAACCTGCTAGTAGAGGGTTGCTCTCATGTTGTCCTTACCAGTGGCGCGGTATTGACACCCTTCCAATTGGGGTTATGGATTGGACCCCAGTTTAGCATTTTTTGCTTAATTGGGGCATGTCGGTTAGATGACTACTTCCCATAGTTTTAGTATCAGTATCATTCAAGGACTCAGATAGGTCTTTAGATTTTAGGACTGTCAGATACAGTCAACTCAGTTCAGTATAAAGCTCAGATAGTTCCATCAGATTTAGGACTGTCAGATACAGTGACTCATGTTATTAGTTATACCAGTTATAAGTATGTCATGTTATCATTTTTTAGATTCATTAAGCATGTTATCACGGTATCAGTGTCAGCTATTATGTCTCATGCATGTATTCTCACGTAAATGATAGCTAGTCTGTTATTATTATTATTGTTGTTCATGCATATGAACCCCATGCATTTAGCCTACCTCACATGTATACCAGTACATTCAGTCGTATTGATGCATTCACACTATGGTGTTTTTATACCATAGGTTTAGAGACATGAGCTCCAAAGCATCAGTAGCAGTCCAGTCTCAGCAGACAGAGCTAGAAGTGAGTCCTCATTTTTCGAGGACATGATCAGTATTTTATTATCTCATTAATTAGTTTATTAGTTGGAGTTAGTTGGGTACATGTCCCATCAACTCTTTATTCAGAAAGTCATGTTTTAGAGGCTTTTCAGACTATCATGTTCAGACAGTTATTTCAGTTGTTTTGGGTATTTCAGACCCCACCAGATGTTATGTTTTATCAGCTATGTTATATTTTTGAACCTTATGACCTTTCAGTTTATGTTTCTGCATTATAAAGTATATTATGTAGTATATAGGTTCAGTTATCAGTCATGGGTTAGCTTGTGGTCATTCAGGGTCATGGGCACCGTGTGGTGTTTTGGGTACCAGATTTGGTCCGTTACATTATCTGAACTAGACTGAGTTTAAATGAGCATAATGTCTGAAAGTACTTAATTAGGAAATTTGAACAACCAACACTGTAAGTCTAAAATATATCTAATAGTCGAACAATCCTCTAACACTACTAACTAGAGAGTCACTAGGATAGGACCCCAGCTGACTCAAACTGGCAGAAAATAACTAATCAAATACTACATAAAATTGAAAATTTGAATAAAAGGGTCCTTAAACTATGAGGACTCACCAACTCCTGGGATGTAGGTAGAAATGCTTGCGGTCAATCATGCTACTAAAACTGAGAACCTGGACCTATATTATTAAACAATGTAACACATAAAGGTATATATTTGGGTCAGTAATTTTGGAATGTACTAAACATATGGGGGTAAATGCACAAGTAAAACAATGATACGATATTTAATCAAAACTTTCAAAGGATGTATGCTAAGTGTAAATGACTCACCCTGGCTCGAATAAAACATGTACTACAAAATAATAGAACATTCGTATGTAAAACATGGGTAATCTTTGTGAGTCATAGCGCTTAGTTATAAAATCTATACTTTTACTCTTTTTATTGGGAGTTTCTTCGAACCGACACAAACCATGTGAACTGTCATGGAGTCCAACATCTTACCCACGTTGGAGAGAGCTGTTCTACCCTTGCCATCAGAATAGAACTTCTTATCTTAAGTGATAACTGTCTTAGCCCACTATGGACAATCTTAATCCTATGGTGGCACGTAGTTTTGGAGAATGAGACCTTTGGAATCATACCCAACTCAGTACTAAATACTACTCCCATTCTTATGCTCAGACTTTAGGACATCCACCTTAAAATAACACAAGGGTTTATAATGAAACCAATCATGCTTCTCTTTTGTTAAATCATGATCAAGATGAACAATGTGGATTCCTTATCTTAGCTTAGAATTAAAAGATCAATTTCTTTCTATAAATCTTGGTAAACAATTATCAAAACAGCTTAAGACCATAGTCTTCTTGAAATATCAAACTCATTCTTGATATGGACTTATCAAATAAAACTTAAGAGCATGATCTTCTTAAAATCTCAGCACTTAAACTTTGGGATTAAAATTCATGCTTAAACTCAAGACTATTCACAACAAAAATTCATGCTCAATATCAGTCTAGAAATTATTCAACAATATCAGTTCATAAGAAAAAAGTGCAATTCATGATACAAATCTTTAATTTAAAGGAAAAGTAGGTAACATAAACATGCACTTCAATACTTAAATCACTTATAAATTCATAAACTCAAAACAAGATAATTTGGGTATGAACGCTAATATGAAATTCATGAAATCTTAACTTAAAAGTAAGTTTTGGGAAAAGAATGAAAGAATATCCTTGTTCATAACCCCACATACCTTGTTAGATTAATTTAATGTAAAAGCTTAAGCCTTTGAATATCTAGTAGTGTTCTTGAGGCTTCTTCTTGAAGTTCTTGAACCCGGAAGCTTGGATTATTGACTTTCTTGGAGAAGGAGTAATGGAATTGTTCTTGATTTCTTAGAGCTAGGGTTTTGTTCTAAGAGAGGAAAAAGTTGAATAATGAAGTATCTATGCTATTTGGGGCTCAAATTATGTGTTTTGAACAGATTTGGGTGAGATTAAATGACTCAAATACCCCCATGGACCCGTCATTTGACAACACAAAACTGGGCACCAATGAGATAATTGTCGCATCATATCGTTCACTATGATGTGATAGGCGATGCATCGCGTTTCCCTCTTCGACGCGACCACCAACGTGGTGCATCCATATCACATTGACATTCTAATTCAGCTATCCAAACATTCCCGAAACCTTCTCTGAAAATTCCAAAACTCACCCAAGAGGTACTATGGACTACCCCGATCCTGAAACAACTTAAAAATTTACATTCCAAGGTTGGGAAGGTCGAAAATAAAGTCATCAAAGTTTCAAGGACCAAAATGAGTCTAAGTATCCAACACTTAGCTAAAATTTCAGGTTCTAAGTCTCTAATGCGGCCATTCTAAGTTGAATTGATTTGGGGAGAATATGGTGTATTACAATATCTCCCCCTTAGGAACATTCATCCTTGAATGAGGCTAGTTAAGCTAAGAATTTTGAGGAACTAAAGCAATATACCGACTGGCATAACTGAAAACATAATAGCATAGTTGAATCTAAATCATGATGAATGACTGAACTAATTTGTGAATGCATGAAGTGACATGAATATGATGATATACAACTAAAATCGAGAATGGAAAAGAGATAATATGAGGAAATTTGTTACCTTAACCTGAGTTTGAACTTGTTGATAAAATATAAGGGTACTTGGTGCACATATTTGCTTTTACTTCCCAAATAGCGCCCTCGATGGAGTGATTCCACCAAAGAACTTTAACCAAGGGAACTTCTTTGTTCCTTAGTCTACGAATCTGGTGATCAAGAATCTCAACTAGAAGCTCCTCATATGAAAGGCTATCCTGAATATTTTCTCTCTCTATAGGGACTACCACAGCTGAATCACCTAAACACTTTTTAAATAAGGATACATGGAACACTAGGTGAACGGAAGACAAATCTGTAGGAGATTCAAGATCATACGCAACCTTCCCAACATGACTCAATATTCTATAAGGTCCAACATATTGGGGATTAAGCTTTCCCTTTTAGCCAAATCTGTTTACCCCATTCATGGGTGAAACTTTCAGATAAACTAAGTCATCAATTTCAAACTCAAGATCTCTTCTCCTCACATCTGCATAAGATTTCTGATGACTCTGAGCTGTTTTCAACCTTTCTCGAATCAACTGGACTTTCTCCATGGCTTCAAACACCACGTGTGGTCTAATCAAAACGGCCTTACCCACTTCAAACCAACCGATAAGTGACCTACATCAACTCCCATAAAGAGCCTCAAATGGGGCTATTCGAATACTATAATGGTAAATATTATTAAGGCAAACTCAATCAATGAAAAATGATCATCCCAACTACCCTTGAAGTCCATAACGCATGCCCTCAACATATCCTCTAGGGTCTGAATGGTCCTCTCTACCTGACCATCTATCTGAGGGTGAAAAGCTTAACTTAGATGAACTTGGGTACCAAGACCCTTTTGAAATACTTTCCAAAAGTGAGAGGTAAACTTAGTACTTCTATCAAAAATGATGGATAAGGAAACATCGTGCAATCTGGCCAACTCTCTAATATACAGTTTATCATAGTCTTCAGTTGAGTAGGACGTGTGAACTGGTAAGAAATGGACTGATTTGGTCAACCTGTCTACAATAACTCATATGGAATCATGCATATGAAGAGAATGAGGTAACCGTGTCACAAAGTCCATGTTCACCTCTTCCTATTTCCAAGTGGGAATGCTAAACTCTTGTAAAGTGTCACCAAGTCTTTGGTGCTCCACCTTGACACTTGGCTACAAATTCTATGATATCTTTCTTCATACCTTTCCACCAATAGACTTTCCGCAAGTCGCGGTACATCTTAATAGCCCCTGGCTGAATAGAGTAACGCTATAACACCCCGCATTTTCAAGCTAGAAAGCGAACCATCATTCCTACGTGTGTAAGATCTAATTCCATAGTTTATATTTAAATTCATGTGCCATGATCCTTCTCCTAGTGTATGAAGTGATTATGAGGTGAAAAGTGTTCATAAAAATCACTTGGAGCAATGTTGAGCTAAGAGTCATTCATTCATCCAAAGTTTGATATTTGATTCTTCAAGGGTCTAATTTGAACGTGTATAACTTTAGATACACATAGAATTTTTTATGTAAAGACCCACCAAATTGTAGATAATTGAATTACCTTTCCAATGATTTCAATTTTTCCTAAATCTAATAACCGAGCAAAAAGTTATGGCATTTTCCATGTGAGGCAGTAAGCCAATGTGATCTTGACGCGTCGCATCGACTGTGCCCCAAAATAAAATCTGATGTGAATTTAAAGTTATTTTACACATTATTTCAGTAACTAATAGGTCTAGGGGCATTTTGGTCACTTTCCCTCACCCAAAATCCATCCATAATATAAAATTCCAGCTCCAAGAAGCATCAATTGCCTCTTCTATTCAATTTTCTCTCAAAAATAAAATCAACCTAGGGTTTCCTCCAAGAACAAAAAAACAAGAAAAAATCAATCCTTAAGTCCAAGATTTCCAAGGAACAAATCAAGATTCGAGTTCTACTCTTCAAACCTTGTAATCTAAGGTACGTGGGGGGTTTCTAAAACTACATGGGAATAAGGAAATTGTTTTAATACCATTTAAACATTGTGAGATCATGAAGTTATGAAGGGTTTTGGAATTTTGTATACAATCTTGCATTATGAATTCTTTAATGATATTATTATTTTGGTCTTGAGGCCTTTCCCCCAAATTTAATTGTACTCGTATATATGTATGTATGAAATTGGATTTGAATATTTAATTGAGAGCATGAACATATAGAATCCCTCTCTTGCTATGATTTCCTAGTCTTTTCATATGATATGAATTATTTTGAATGCATTTTGAGAAGCAACATACAAATATCTTGATTATTGTTTATGATTTGATTATGGTTTTGAATTAAAGAGAAGGGGTTTTACATGTTCATAAATGTTGAAAATATATAATGAAAGAATTGCATGGTTTGTCAAAAATACATGACCACCCCTTGTTTGTTGAAATATTGAAAAGAGAGATTCTTTGCATAATTTGACAAATGTTTTAAAGTATGAATCTTGTTGAATTGTTTGAAGTATTGTGGTCCAAACTTTATGATTTGAAAGAATAGATTATATTATGATATTTTATGGCTTAGAGATTCGACTTGAAAGTCAATGGTATGACGATACCATTGTAATGCTCCAAAATCGGGTACCGAGATGTCACACGGTGCTTAGGATCACTAGTGACCCCAAGCTAATCCTTCTACTGGCATAACTCATAAGCAACTGAACAAAAAGTATAAATCTATACAAATCTGCAAAAAATAACTCTTTTCTGAATATGATAGATACAAAACTAAATTTACAAGATTACAACTCTGCTTTTACAACCAAAACTGAAACGAAATACATCAACTTCTACTGAGTGTCTATGAAGCCTCTACTAGTATTGACTATTGGTAGCTGGGTCATGACTCCTGACTGTACTAACTCAATATGGCTAGATAAAGAAAATACATCACTTCTCAAACTGTATAACTAACTCAAGCCCTTAAATCAAAAGGACTCATCACCTGCTGACTGGATGTCGCGAACTGACTGGATCTGAAGATGTACACTATACCTTGTACCTATATTCCAAGAAAATATAGACCACATACGAATATGTGGGTCAGTACCATGGAAACTTACCGAGCATATGGGGGTGCAATGCATATATAAAATAATATCTTAATATCATCACAGTTTATAGAATTATGCATGCTGATATAAATGACTCACTTAGCTCGAATTAAAATCATCATAATCATAAGAGAGTAAAATATATCGGGTGAAACATGTGAGTCATCATAATAAATCTCAATTCACTTTCATCTCAATTCCAATTCATCAAAGCAATCAAATCTCATGACAAATCTCTTTAGAATATATAGTCTTTAAATCTTTCGAAAACAATGACTTTCTCAAACTCAATCTTTTAAGCAATTATATTTTCATCTCAGATAGAAGAATACACACACACACTGGGAGTCTCTACAACCTACATAAACCATATGAGCTACATGGAGTCCAACATCTTACCCACGTTGGGGAGAGCTGTCCTATCCTTGCCATCGGAGTAGGACCTTAAATCAGCAATCCAAACACTAGTGATCACTATATAAATCAGCCTCTGGCTCACATCCTACGGGGGCACGTAGTTCTAGGGAACTACCAAATCCTGCTATACCTCCTGCTCGGTGCTAAAGACTACTCCCGGACTTAGCTCAGATCTTTTCAAAAGAAAATTCACTAAAAAACATTTTAACAATTCACAACGGGAGTCATCATGCTACCCTTTTTATAATAATCAATAAAAGTGGATTTCTTTTCTCATCTCGGGTTTAAAAACACCCCTTTTTACGACCGAAAGGTCAAAGCTTCTTCATCATTTCAACTAATTTAATTTTCAAGGTAGTTATATCATATGATTTCTCAAAATAATAAACTCAAATAAGGTTCCAAAAACCCATACATCAATATCACCATAAGACCTTCCAAAGTTTCATACTTTATGACATAAGCATAAAAATAATCACGTAAAACTTAAATTTTCAGTTTTATAGGTAACGATATCAACATTCTCATGAAACATCGTAAGGTATAAAATTCATATATTCAAGTTCGTAGTAAAGCATATCAAATCATACATCTTTGTAAAGAAAATTAACTTTGGGATTCAAATCTCATTGTGCTTATAGCACATAATTTCTCAAAGTACAATTTCAAAGGGGGTTTGAAGATCCATATATAAATATCACGATAAAATCTCTCAAGAATCATGATTGTCATCATAAACATATATAAATTACTTTAAAATCTGGAAATTTTAGCTTTTTGTACAATAATATCATCATTCTCATATAATTTCACTTCTAAAATATCAAAAGTATCATAGTCTCATGAGAATCAATGTAGAGTATAAATTTATGCTTCAAATTCATGATAGAACATGTAAAAATCCATAACTTCGTAAAAGAAAAATATTTTTGGGCACAAGAACGAAAGGGTGTTCTTGTTGAAAAATCCCACATACCTTAAACTTGAAGCTTTGAATGACTTTCCGAATGACGTAATGCTATTCATGAAATTTTGGGTGTACCTCGTAGCCTTCGTAACGGGAATTCTGAATATGTAAAAATTATAGAATTCTCACGATTGAGTCTTGAGATATTTGAATTTTTAGGTTGAAACCCCAATGAATGTTCTTGGTGATTTTGAGAGAGAGTAAACTTATTTTGGTGTTATGGGAGTTTAATCCCATGTTATAGACATATATAGGGGTGTTTTTGTCACTTGGAAGTGAGGTATGCGGCGCACAACCCATGGCAGACTTTAAGGTGTGCGACGCATTGCCCATCGCACACCCTTACTGCCTCTCACAAAAATGGGCATAACTCTTCGCTCGAGTATCGGAGTTTTGCAAAATTGGTATAGTTGGAAAGATAATTTAATTATATACAATTTGATAGGTCTTAGTATGAAAAATTCCATGTATATTAAGATATATTCACGTTTGAAGTTGACCCTTGTAGAATCGAATGTCAAACTTTGGATGAATCAATTGGCCTTAGATCAACCTTGTTCTAGGTCATTGCTATAAATATTTTCCACCTCTAAAATACTACATAGACTAGTATAATGATCATGCAACTTGTATTCACATGAGAATCACTTGTATTAGAGCTTAGACGCGCAGGAACGATGGTTAGAATTCTAGCACGAAAATACGGGGTATTACAACCATATAAATGAATGCCATAATAAAGTAAGAGTTTGACTTGATTTCAGAGAATAAATGTCTTAAAGAGATAAAAATGGGCTTAAAGAGGGTTAGATGGTTGCCCAAAGAAGGATTGAGTTCAAATAACTCCTAGCCCAAAACCGTGTTTTGTCGATACAGGTTTCATTAAATCCCCAGGGGGGATACAAGGCGTTTATGAATGTTTCTCTTTTCTTCATATTCTAGTTCATGCTATGGAGTCAGAATGTACCTCTTTCATATTCTAGTTCGTGCTATAGCGTCGTCCATAAGAAAGTTATCTAAATTCTTTCCTTACTCTAATTTATGCTAATTTATGGGCCATTCCTTAGTTTTGAGGCGATACAAGTCCAAGTGTCTAGCTCCCCCAGCGATGTGGTTCTCTCTGATTGAGTTATCCATAAAGTAATGAATTTGCACAAGGACTTGAAAGGAGTCCATGAGTGCTTTAAAGTGTGTTGACTTAAGCATATACCCCTATCTGTATTAGTTATGCAGTTGAGCCTGAGGTATGGAGTGTATTCAGTCTCCTTTAATAAATTATTGTTGTGGATGTCATGTTTAAGGATGAAGATGTGTAGAAGAATGTTGGAACTGTATTTCTACCTGAGTAGTAGTGTATGTTAAAGTATCATGACCTACTGGTAGTGAGATGGTCTAGAAGTTAAGGACATAAAGTCACAAGATTAGCAGTCAGAGTGAGGGTGACATTTTCATAAATAAAAAGTTTTAGTTGTGTAATCGTGGATTTAGGAGTGGGTTGTCATTGTATAGTGATAGACTAATGTGGTATCAATATTTATAGATTGTATGGTAGTCTGTAAAAGAAAGTGGTTGGCTAAGATTATTATTTGTTCAAAATAGGGAAGGATCTCAAAATGGATAGTTATGGTGGTTGTAGAAACCATGTATAGGTTGTGAAAGAAATGGGGTAGATTAGTCAATAAGTTATAAGTAGGGACTCATTGATGAGAATGGAATTTAAAGGTGGTCTAAATGTATGCATGGGTAAGTAACTATGATGTGAGAAAGTGGAATATGGTTATAAGACTGTAATAGGTTATATTATAAGACTTAGACCATCTATTCTTAATTAGTGACTTTACCCCTCGTGATTTTTCTTTTTCTAGTAGTTGTAAACTAGTACTTCATGTGAGAAGGTATGTAGTGTATGTTAAGTTGTAATGGTGATATCATAGAGGGGTTGTGATTGTAGGTAGTAGTTAAGTAAAGTGAAATATTTGGGTTGATTTCCCAATTTGATGAACTAGTATAGTATGTGGCATGCTTCACCGGTGGTATATAATTAAGAATAGACAATAGGTTTGAACTTTAGATGTGGGGTGTAGTGGTGAGAATAGTAGCTTGAGATTGATGATGAATGTTTTATGGAGTAATTAGCAGGCCTGATGTGATGTGTAAAATGGCCTAGGTTGATGATTTATGAAAAGTTCAAGTGGTAATCGTGAGGTATATGTGTACATGAGGACTAGTGTTAAAATGATGAATTGTGGTTGAATTATTAATATGGATAAGAGCGTGAGTAGATAAGAATAAGTTGAACTCTGAGGTAGTATGTTTTTATATAAGGTGTGATGTGTACAAGTGTCAAGTGTACCTAGATTTCTTTCTCGAATCTTATAGTATAGAGAAGTCTGGGAAGTTGTTGTATGGTGCTCTTTAGAGTTGAATTGAGGAAAAATAGTTAGGCATTATGCGCCCTTGGTATATTACAGATTTTGTGCAGTTGTAGGTTATGTGATTTTAGGTGTAATACGAGTATTCTAAGGAATTGAAGATAGAGTATTAAGTGTTCAAAAGTGTGGGTGTCTATACCTATGATAATGGTAGTCGTAAGTTGATAACCTTGGGGGTTAGAAGATATTACGATTAGTGTCCCTAAAGGGGAATGTCCTAGAAAGAATTTAGTATCTTCGTATTAGAAATTATTGAGGGGAGTTTGTGTTCATGTATATATTGATACCCTTTTTGTGATAAGGAGTGTGAATGCATGCGCTCATGAGAGTGGGAGTTGTAGTGAGATGGCTATAGGGGCCAGCAAAAGTTAAAAGTAGCATTTATAGAAAAGCAAGGCCTTCAGGGTATAGTTCTTAAGGGAGAGTTTAGAGTTTAAGTATGCGGTTATGTCTCTTTTATGTTGGGAGTTGTGGCTATAGATTTGATAAGGGGATATGTCCGTAAGTCTAGGATTCTGACTTTGCTCTAAAGGGGTGTAAGACCCCACAAAATCTTGCATGTAAAAATCAGCTCGTAAAGCTCCTTACGCTCTTTAAAGGATCCAACACTTAGAAAATTTTAGCCAAGTGTTCAACACTTAGTCTCGTTTTAAGCCTCTAAAGCTTTGATGAATTATTCCGTGACTTTCCCAATCTCCGATTCTTAATTTTCTTATTGCGTTGCAATGGGGCAAGTCTAGGGTACCTCCCGGGTGAGTTTAAGAATTTTTTGGATGGCGTAAGGGGGTGTTTGGATTTCCAAACTAGTAGCAAAAGGCGTTTATCCCGCATCACCCAACTTTCAACACCGATGTAGCCAAGGCGCCGCCCTGGTCTTAGCACTACTATTGCAAGGCGCCGCCCTGGATAACCCGCCGGGCTAGGCCAGGCGACGCCCTGCGGATCGCCCTGGGACAAAAAGTGTTGCATTCCACTCCGTGTTTCCAAGGACAATATGGTCAAATCCCACTCCTATATAAGCCTCTTTAACACGGAATTCATGATAGTTTCACCCAAAAATATTAGTTTCTCTCAAAATTGTTAAAGAACAAGACCTAGGGCTTCAAAATCAAGACCCCAATCATCAAGGTTCTTTCGTGAATCTTCCGAGAATCATATAGCAAGGTATGCATTGTGTTGATTCATGGACTCCTTTCGTTCATGAAGCTCAAGAACCCTATTTTTAAACTATTATCATGCTATTCATGTTATGATTTGATTGTTGATCATATTCATGTGCTGAATGATTCCAAGATGGAAACTTTATGTGTTTTTTTATGAAACTAGGATGGCATGTTAGTTGAAATATATGAATTTTGGGTGGTTTAAATTGTTAAATTGATGATTTCACCTATGCCCTAAGGTGTGCATGGAAGGTGTTTGATAAAATGCTTGAAAGAATAGAAATCATGTATTATAGACCAAATATGAACTAAATGTTACATGCTTTCCATTCCCTTATGTTTAAATGGTTTCCATGCTATCGTTATGAAAAGTATATGTTGTCAGAATGCCCATGATATGAGAACTTGAGATTTATGACTTGATTATAAGCATTCCTATTCATGTTAGATATTATGATAATCACGTACTTCATGAAATTCTCAACTTATGGTATTATGAATTGTTGATGTTGTCAAGTATTCAAGAAAGTCATGCTTTGTCAGTTTCCTTCTATCGAGTCCTGGGGGTACTTGTACCCGAAAAATATAGTTGTGTGCCTAGAGATAGAGTCATGTTTTCACGATACTCTCAGTTAAGCCATGATCTATAGAATTTAGTCAGTCATGTGATTTAGGAAAACTCAAAAATCTCTGCAGTCTCAGTAGTTCAGTAATCTCAGTATTCAGTCTAATCAAGCTTAGTATTCAGTTCAGACCCTAGTAGTGTTTAATATTTAGTTCAGATTTTAGTAAAGCTCAGTAAGTTACAGAACTCAGCCGTATTCAGACAGAAAGTAGAATTCAGTAGTATTTCGTCAGTTAACGAAATCCAATAAACTTAGTGAACTCAGTTCAATTCAGCTAAATAGTACCACCAGAATCAATTCAGTTTAGTTCAATTAATCAGTTCAGTATCTTTCAGTTGGGAGTAGGATTCAACACCGAGCAAACCTAGGGATGGGGGCTCACCCTCTAGATAGGACTGAGATCCCTAGAAGCAATCCCTAAGTTCCAGAACTACGTAGCCAACGTAGGTATGAGATGCCACCCCTTAGTTAGGACTGGCATACTCAGGGATCACCCACTAGTACAGGACTGATCCTAGGGGTCACCCTCTAGATTAGGACTAAGATTGATCCCAGGGGTTACCCGCTAGATTAGGACTGACTCCACAGTAGTTGTCTTTACCAGTGGCGCGGTACTGACACCCTTTCAATTGGGGTGATAGGTTGGACCCTAGTTAGCTTAGTATAGGGCATGTCGGTTAGATGAATACATCCCATAGTTTCAGTTACAGAATTAGGACTGTCAGATACAGTCAACTCAGTCTCATTAGGAGAACTTGGATAGTTCCTTAGATTTCAGGACTGTTAGATATAGTCAATCCTTATCATTATGAATAGACTTTGGGATCACTCATTATATAGGACTGATCCCAACTATGATCAATCAGTATTAGTATCATCCAATTCAGAGATCACCCGCTAGGTAGAACTGATCTCAAACTAAGTTAAATCATTTATATTATTTGTATACTCATAGATCACCTACTAGATAGGACTAATCTCAGATTTAGATATTTCGTACAATACAAAATTCAGCTAGTTCCATCAGGATCTAAACTGTCAGACACAGTCACTTCATATAAGTATCAGTTATCAGAACTCAGTCATCATGTTGTCACGAACTCAGTCATAGTTGTTATGTATTCATGCATGTATTCTCACGTTCATGTTAGATGGTCAGTTAGTATTATTCATGTATATGAACCCCATGCATTTATCCTACCCCACATGCATACTCAGTACATTCAGTCTTACTGACGCATTTGTGCTATGGTGTTTTATTCTACGCCATAGGTTTAAAGGCACAAGTTCAAGATCCAGAGCAGCAGTAGTATTCCATCTTCTAGTAATCAGCAGTTAGAGTTTTAGCAGTGAGTCCTCATTCTCCGAGGACGTGATCTTATTTCATCATTTCAGTATTTAAGTTTCTTTCAGAAGTGGAGTTAGTTGGGGACATGTCCCATAAACTCCTTATTCAAATAGTAGAGGCTTTCTAGACTATCATGTTTTAGACTTCAGTATTTTCAGTTTTGTTTTGGGTATTCTATTACCCCACACAGATGTTATATTATTCAGATTATGTTCAGTATTGAACCTTATGCCCTTTCAGTACATGTTTCCGCATTATTATGTTACATTATGTAGTGTACAGGTACAGATATCAGTCATGGGTTAGCTTATGGTCCTCAGGGTCATGAGCACCGTGTAGCGTTCCAGGTACCAGGCTCGGGGCGTTACAAAGGGAGATGGGGAATTAAGTTAGTTCTTGAATTTTTCTCAATGGGGCAAGTTGTGGGGAGGAGTCATGATAAATTTACTCCTACTCAAGCATACTCTTCATACTTCTATTTTGGATATTATTCTGCTAATGTCCTACGTCATGTGTTCAAGTCATGCATATGCCTATGGTTTGAGTTCTCTATGGACTTATGTTTATGATCTAATCTCCAAACTAGAAGCAATTATATCTCAGTATTCCAGTCTTTCATGTATTCAAGCCATATGTTGTGTTGTTCATGATCCAGGAAAATCTATGTCTCTCAGCATGCTTGGTTCTAAGGAAATATATTTCTATCTGTCACTGATTCATTCTATGTTGGGTTTAGCCAAAGTGATAAAGTTTATGAAAACTCATGGCAAATCTCAGTGCCTTAAATGAGGAGCAATCCTTCAAGCAAAAATCTTTGTTGTAGTTGTAATGTAACACCCCGTAGCATTCTCGACTCAATACCACTCTTGGTTGCATGTATAGAGAGCTGACAACATGAATTGTTTTTTCTTATTGTTAAAAGACTTAGTCATATTTTTGATCTATTAACTTCCATAATTTTCAAATTGATCTTTCCGACCCCGAGAAGTATATTTTTGAGTTGATTCATTATCAGGGGTGTAAAGAGGGTGTCTTAGGAAAGTTTTGGATTTTTTAGATGATGTTTGAGGCATGTTTGGATGATCAAAATAGTGGGCCAACGCGATGTTGACGCATCGCGCCAGGAATCGTATTGGTAAGGACCGACGCAGCACGACGCTTAACACATTGGGTGCCCAGTTCGTCTTACCAATTTCTGATTCCAGGAGGGTAATTCAGTCTCTTTCCCTTATTTTATCTTTATATGTGCACTAATGTTTTCTTACTGTGCTCTATCCTAAGAATTTATGTGGTATTGTGTTTCTTCCAAATGACTCTCTACTTATGATCCATACACTTAATATATGAAGAACTTCGTGTCTATTCTATCATATCTTCATTCCATATCCCTTCTTAAGTAGTGCAATAACTATAAGTTGTGGTATAATAGTGTTACTTCCATTCATGACGTTATGCTCGGGTCCCGCAATGACCCTCCGTATGTTAGTATAATGGTTGTGGTGGAGGCATAGTAATGTGTTAGATAGGAGAGTAGATGTTCTTGAAGGTGAAAAATTTGATGTGATTCTTGAGCTAAGGTTATAGGTGAAAGGGAAAAGAAGAAGATGAACTTTTGTTGTGTGAAATAGCTAAGAAGGAGGAATGTGGCAAAAATATTTGTGAGAGTGATTGAAATTATTGGTATAGTGGAGAGATCCATGTAGTGGGTGTAGTAATGATTAGGCTTGAATGTTGTGGTTGCTGAAAACACAAACCTATGTGCTATGTGGTTAGTACTCTCTAAATTAAATCTCGAGTGTGTTTGATGGTAGTGATAAGGTGAAGAAATATTCTTAAAGGGATGTAGAGTATAGGGTCCCGTAGCTTAAGTTAGCACCTTTTAACTCCGAGTTAGGCTTCAACATAGCAGAACTAATAGTGGGACTCAAATTTCTTGAGGCTAGAGGTATGATTTGAGAATTGTAAGTTGGCGAGTGTGAAGTATGCTATTTATTGTTTGGGGTATATACGATTAGTGACTCTAAGTTTAAGTTTATTCGAGGTACCTTGTACAGTAGAGAATACTTCTAATCCTATCTTCTGTGAAATCTTATTTCATTATTAGTACCAATATAAATCAGGTTTATGATCATCAAATAAATCTCTGCCTTATGGTGTGATGACTATGTCCATATAACTCATGTGCAAGATCATCCCTATGTAAAGTCTCATTATCCCATGTTTCTTGCTTTTATGTTTCACTAGGGGTTATCATGAAGCTCGGTAAATGCCCTTGCATATTTTGTTAAGGAAGAATGTTCAATGTGAGGTTTCGTTCTTTATTCTACACTTTTATAACTTAAACAAGTCCCTACCCATCATTAGGGGACGAATGATCCCAATGGGGAGATAATGTAACACCCCGCATTTTCGAGCTAGAAAGCAAATCATCATTCCTATGTACGTAAGATCTAATTCCATGGTTTATATTTAAATTCATGTGTCATGATCCTTCTCCTAGTGTATGAATTGATTATGAGGTGAAAAGTGTTCATAAAAATCACTTAGACAAAGTTGAGCTAAGAGTCATTCATTCATCCAAAGTTTGATATTAGATTCTTCAAGGGTCTATTTTGAACGTATATAACTTTAGATACATATAGAATTTTTCATCTCAAGACCTACCAAATTGTAGATAATTGAATTAGCTTTTCGATGATACCAATTTCGCCTAAATCCGATAATCGAGTGAAAAGTTATGGTATTTTCTGTGTGAGGCAGCAAGCTGATGCGATCTTGGCGCGCCGCGTCGACTGTGCCCCGACACGAAACCTGACGTGAATTTAAAGCTTTTTTAAGCATTATTTCAGTTCTTAATGGGTCTAAGGGCATTTTGGTCACTTTCCCTCACCCAAAATCCATTCATAACATAAAATTCCAGCCCCAGGAAGCATCAATTGCCTCTTCTGTTCAATTTTCTCTCAAAAATAAGATCAACCTAGGGTTTCCTCCAAGAACAAGAAAGCAAGGAAAAATCAATCCTTAAGTTCAAGATTTTCAAGGAACAAATCAAGATTCAAGTTCTACTCTTCAAACCTCATAATCTAAGTTACGTGGGGTTTTAATAAAACTACATGGGCATAAGGAAAGTGTTTCAATACCATTTAAACATTGTGAGATCATGAATTTGTGAAGGGTTATGGAATTATGTATACAATCTTGCATTATGAATTCTTTAATAATATTATTGTTTTGGTCTGGAGGCCTTTCCCCCAAATTTAATTGTACTCGTATATATGTATGTATGAAATTAGATTTGAATATTTAATTGAGAGCATGAACATATAGAAACTCTTTCTTTCTATGATTTCCCAGTCTTTTCATATGATATGGATTATATCGAATGCAGTTTGAGAAGCATGATACAAATATCTTGATTATTATTTATGATTTGATTATGTTTTTAAATTGAAGAGAGGGGGTTTTACATGTTGATAAATATTGAAAATATATAATGAAAGAATTTCATGGTTTGTCAAAAATACATAACCACCCCATGTTTGTTGAAATATTGAAAAGAGAGATTCTTTGCATAATTTGACAAATGTTTTGAAGTATGAATCTTCTTGGATTGTTTGAAGTATTGTGGTCCAAACTTTATGTTTTGAAAGAAGAGATTATATTATGATATTTTATGGCTTATAGATTCGACTTGCAAGTCAATGGTATGACGATACCATATAAATGAATGCCATAACAGAGTAAGAGTTTCAGACTTGATTTTAGAGAGTACATGTCTTAAAGAGCTAAAAATGGGCTTAAAGAGGGTTAGGTGGTTGCCTGAAGAAGGCTTGAATTCAAATAAATCCTAGCACAAAATGTTTTTTTCCAATACGGGTTTCATTACATCCCAAAGAGGGATTATACGTTGGCCTAGTACCCTGTGGCGTATCAGAGACAGAGACTCCAACTCTTGCGGCAAACTTGAGTTGGGTTCTTGGCTATCGAATCTAGGGAAAATTTTATATATCCCATGGAATTTCAGAGTTGTAAGGTATACCACCTAGCTCAGAAGTAATACAGAGTATAGAATTGCATTTACAAGATTGTTTTAAGAGCATTCGAGATGGCCCGTGTATTTTGAACTATTTTATGCATAATTTTTTATGACTTGCTCTCACCTATGTTATATATGTATAAATTCATTATTTTGGATTGCTCTATGTACCACTACAATTGTATTGACCCCCTATATTTCAGGGTCTAAGGCTCAGTCTAAAGGTCCTGCTAAGCAGTAGAGTTTTTCAAAAAGAAGTGAAGTGTGCAGTTGGTGAGCCTTCTCTATTCCGAAAGGCCTATTTCTTTTCAGATACTTGTCATTTACTTTGGTTTAGGTCCACTGAGGGCCTTGTCCCAGTTTTAGACAGTTTGATAATTTCATATGTAATAGAGATTTCACAAACTGGAACAGATGTTGTCTAATTGTTGATTTACTTATTTCTGAAATGTTAAATCGAACTCAGAGTATGACCATGATTCCGTTTGTTATATTCCACATCATTTTCTTTATTGTTATTAATGGTGTTCATGAGTACCAGACAGGAAGGGGCACCAGAGCCTATATGGTTTGGGATCTCGTCGCGGCCAAGGTCCCGACTCGGGTCGTGACAAATGCGCACCATGTGCTTCTGCCATAATTTGCTACCTCAAATTGTAAATGCACAGCACACACAGTTTACTCTAGTATCTCAATACACCATCTCCCCCTTGGGAGAAAACATCTACCTTCTGGTCTTTAACTGACCCCTTCACCTTTACCGAACTAGAGTCATTATCTTGTTTCTCTTTCACTTCGAAAACTAAAGAAGATTCCAAACTACTCTAAACCCAAACATTCCCCTCAGCTGAGTCAACCAACCGCATACCTAATCTAGCTAACCTATGAACTTCCTGAACTAATTCTTTATTATCAACCTTCCACATGGGAATCATTGCCCATAGACAGTCTACTAAGGGCGTCTGTTACAATATTGGACTTGCTCAGATGATACAAAATACTCATATCATAATCTTTCAATAATTCTAACCACCTTCTCTGATTAAGATTTAACTCTCTCTGCATAAACACATATTGCAAGCTCTTGTGATCCGCAAACATATCAACATGAACCCTATAAAGATAGTGCCTCCAGATTTTCAATGCAAACACAACAACAACTAACTCAAATCATGGGTAGGATAGTTCTTTTTGTGAGGCTTAAGTTATCTAGAGGCATAGGCTATGACCTAACCTCTCTTAATCAAAACACAACCCAAACCAACTCTATAAGAATCACAATAGACTACGAATCCATCTGTACCATCAGGTAGCGCTAGAATTGGGGTCGAAGTGAGTCTAGTCTTCAACTCTTGAAAACTCTTCTCACAGGAATTTGACCACTGAAACTTAACTTTCTTTTGATTCAATCTGTACATAGGGGTCGCAATAGATGAAAATCACTCAAAAAACCATATGTAATATCCAACTAAACCCAAGAAACTTCTAATATTTGATGGAGAGGTGGGTCTAGGCTAGTTTCTCACTGTTTTGGTCTTTTGGGGATGAACTTTAATGCCATCATTGAAAATAATATGACCGAAGAAAGCAAATGATCTTAGCTAAAATTCACACTTGATGAATTTTGCATACAATTGGTGATCTCTAAGAGTTTGCAACACGATTCTAAGACGGTCTACATGGTCATCCTCACTACTAGAATAGACAAGGATATTATCAATAAAGACTATGACAAACATGTCTAAATACGGTTTGAATACTCAGTTCATCAAGTCCATAAAGGCTGCTGGGGAATTTGTTAGCCCAAAAGACATGACTAGGAATTCAAAGTGACCGTAACGAGTTCTAAAAGTTGTCTTTGGAATATCATATTCCCTTACTCTGAGCTGGTGATAGACATATCTAAGGTCTATCTTAGAGAAGAAACTTGCACCTTGGAGTTGGTCGAATAAGTCATCAATCCTATGAAGAGGATATTTATTTTTTATTATGACTTTATTCAACGATGATAGTCAATACACATTCGGAGAGAGCCATCTTTCTTATGCACGAATAGAATGGGAGCACCCCATAGAGATACACTAGGTCATATGAAACCTTTATCTAAGAGTTCTTTAAGATGCTTATTTAACTCTTTAAGCTTGGATGAAGCCATACGATAATGAGAAATGGAGATGGGCTAAGTATCAGGAAGAAAATAAATATTGAATTCTATTTCTCTATCAGGAGGTACCCCTGGCAAATCTTCGGGAAAGACTTTAGGAAACTCATTAACTACACGGACTAACTGAACTATTGGAGTCTCAGACTTAGTGTCCTTGACTCGAACTAAGTGATAAATATACCCCTTTGATATCAACTTTCTGGCTTGAAGATAGGATATGAAATGACTCTTGGAAGACACTGAATTACCTTTCCATTCAAAGGCTGGCTCATCAGGAAACTGAAACTTCACTACTCTAGTGCGACAATCTATAGACGCATAACAGGAATGGAGCCAATCCATACCAAGAATAATGTCAAAATCGACCATGTCTAACTCTATCAGGTCTGCTAATATGATCTTTTGAAGGACAGTGATAGGAAATTTTCAGTAGACTCACTTGGCAGCAACTGACTCACCCACCAGGGTGGAAACTAAGAAGGACTTAGAGAGTTTTTTAGGACCTATCCCAAAATTTACTGCAACTAATGGGGTCACATAAGAGAGATTTGACCCAGGGTCTAATAAAACATAAACATCAAGATAAAAAACACGAAGCATACCAGTAACAACATCTGGTGAACTCTTCTGCTCCTGAAGGGATGGTAAAGCATAGAACTAATTCTGGTGCTAACCGTCATTGGTACTGGATGATGCACCCTGGGGAGGGACTGCGCGGCCTAGAGAGCTGGTGCGCTAGTAGCGTGAGTCTGGGGATGAACATCTCTGCTTCCTTACTTAGAATACGAGCACTCTTGGATTCCATAACCCAACTTACCACATATATAAAAACCTTTCTGTCCCCACAAACACTCACTGGGATGACTTTTACCACACTTAGCATATGGCGGGTAATTGGGCCTTCCACCCACACTGCTCTGAGACTTGGACATAGAAGTCCTGCCCCACTACTCCTGCTTGGTTCTGGGTGCAAGGGCACTGGCTGATGATAGAACTGGCATATCTGAGTGACCCTGAAACTATGAACGATTGCCTCCTCCAGACCTTGCTTGGCCATAGTCAAACTGTTCAGTCCTAGCCTTCTTATTTCCCCTCTCTCTCCCCCCTTCAAATTTTTTGCCTCAATCTATTAAGCATGAGTCATCAGTCTAGCAAGATCCATATCCCCAATAAGCATGGCAGTCCTACACTCCTTGACCACCAAACTAGACACTCCAGTAACAAACTTACTCATACTCGATCAAGGATCTGCTATCAAGTCGGGAGCATACTTACACAGCTGGTTGAACTTGAGGTAGTACTCTTTTACTATCATCGATCCCTGCCTTATGTTCATGAAATCCTCTATCTTAGCTTCTCTTATCTCACGTGGAAGGAACCTATCTAAAAATGTATCCTGAAATACCTGCCAACTCAAGGGAGTTGTATTCTCACCTCTACCATTCTTCCACATAACCACCCAATCATAAGCGACATCTTTCAACCTGTAGGATACTAATTCTACACTCTCCTCCTTAGTAACATGCATAATCTGAGTGATCTTTCTCACCTCATCTAAGTTAAGTTATGGGTCCTCACCTACTTTTGACCCAAAGAACTCATGCGGATTCATCCTCATGAAGTCACGAACTTTGGTTGTAGCTAAACCACTATTCTTCTAAAGTGGGACTGCAGCCTGATGGTTTCCCTGAACATTGGCAGTCACAGCTTGGGCCAATGCCTGAAAGGAAGCCCTAAACTCAGCATAGGACACATTCTCATTCAAAGGGTCAATAGGCTGGGATGGTTGGTTATAAATTATGCATGCATTAGCTCGGTGAGGAATCATATTGTGTCACATAAGAGTACGATTTAAAAGCAGATAGGGACACTGTAAGAACGATAGATCATGAATGAAAAGGATGATTTCCTAAAATGTTCCATAGCCTCTTGCTCATAAATGTGGTGCGCTTCACATCTATGATCAAGACTCTACTTAACATAGCTTGTCTGACTCCCTAGGACTCTTTAAACCTTAAGATCTAATACCAAGTTTGTAACGCCCCAAAAATGGGTCCCGGTATGTCACACGGTGCTCAAAACTATAAGTAATCCCGAGCTAACCCTGAAAGCCTGTTACTTATTTTGAAACTCAAGTAGAGGAGATATAAGCATGTGATATGCTAAAAATATTGAAATACTATCTAAACTAGATTGAATTTAAATGAGCATAATTTTTGAAAGTACTTAATTAGGAAATTTGAACAACCAAGACTGTTAGTCTGAAATGTATCAAATAGTCGCACAAGCCTCTAATACTACTAACTAGAGAGTCACTAGAATAGACTCCCAGCTGACTCAAACTGGTGGAAAACAACTAATCAAATACTTCATAAAACTAAAAATCTAAATGCAAGGGTCCTCAAACTATGAGGACTCACCAACTCCTGGGATATAGGTAGAAATGCTCACGGTCAATCACACTGCTGAAACTGAGCACCTGGACCTATATTATTAAATAATGTAGCACATAGATGTATATGTGTGGGTCAGTAATTTTGGAATGTACCGACCATGTAGGGGTGAATGCACAATTAAAACAATGATACAATATTCAATCAAAACTTTCAAAGGATGCATGGTAAGTGAAAATGACTCACCTTGGCTCGAATAAAACATGTACTGTGAAATAATATAACATGAGTATGTAAAACATGGGTAATCTTTGTGAGTCACAGAAATTAGTTATAAAAACTATACTTTTACTCTTTTTATTGGGAGTTTCTTCTAACTGACATAAACCATGTGAGCTATCATGTAGTCCAACGTCTTACCCATGTTGGGAAGAGTTGTTCTACCCTTTCCATCGGAATAAAACTTCTTATCATAAGTGGTCACTGTCTTAGCATACTATGGGCAATATTAAACCTATGGCGGCACTTAGTTTTAGGGCATGAGACCTTTGAAATCATCCCAACTCGGTGCTAAATACTACTCCCATTCTTATGCTTAGAATTTAGGACATCCACCTTAAAATAACACAAGGGTTTATAATAAACCAATTATGCTTCTCTTTCTTTAAATCATGATCAAGATGAACAATGTGGATTCTTTATCTTAGATTAGAGTCAAAAGATTAATTCATTTCTTTAAATCTTGGTAAACAATTATCAAAACAACTTAACACCATAGTCTTCTTGAAATCTCAAACTCATTCTTGATATGAACTTATCAAATAAAACTTAAGAGCATGATCTTCTTAAACTCTCAAAACTTAAACTGTGGGCTTAAATTCGTGCTTAAACTCATGACCATTCATAACAAAACTTCATGCTCAATGGCATTCTTTAAATCATTCAACAATATCAGTTCATAAGAAGAAAGTGTAATTCATGATACAAATCTTCAATTTAAAGCATAAGTAGGTAAGATGAACATGCACTTCAATACTTAAATCACTTATAAATTCATAAACTCAAAACAAGATAATTTGGGTATGAACCCTAATGTGAAATTCATGAAGTCTTAACTTAAAAGTAAGTTTTGGGCACAAGGATGAAAGAATATCCTTGTTCATAATCCCACATACCTTGTTGGATTAATTGAATGTAAAAGTTTGTACTGTTGAATCTATAATGGTGTTCTTGAAGTTTCTTCTTGAAATTCTTGAACCTGGAAGCTTGGATTATTGACTTTCTTGGAGAAGGACTAATGGAATTGTTCTTGATTTCTTAGAGCTAGGGTTTTGTTCTTAGAGAGGAAAAAGTTGAATAATGAAGTATCTATGATATTTGAGGCTCAAATTATGTGCTTTGGGTGTATTTGGGTGAGGGTAAATGAATCAAATATCCCCATGGACCCGTCATTTAACAACAAAACTAGGCACCGATGATACAAGCATCGCATCACGTTGCTCACTGTGACGCGATAGGCTATGCATCGTGTTGCCCTCCTCGATGCGACCACCGATATGGTACGTCCATATCGCATTGACATTCTGATTCGGCCATCCAAACATGCCCCAAACCTTCTCCAAAAATTTTGAAACTCACCTAAGAGGTACTATAGACTACCCCCGATTCTGAAACAACTAAAAAAATTACATTTCAAGGTCAGGAAGGTGTAAAATAAAGTCATCAAAGTTTTGAGGCCCAAAATGAGACTAAGTCTCCAACACTTAGCTAAAACTTCAAGTCCTAAGTCTCTAATGCACCCATTCTGAGCTGAATTGAACTGGAGAGAATACGGTGTATTACATAACTCTACTGCTTCAACCTCCAGCCAACTCTAACTGAACACCATAAGCTAACTCTAGCTTGAGAATCTCCTAACTCTAGATGATTACAAAGAAATTAGTTGCACACCACAACACCTACTAAAAATCATGCAAGCAATAGTAGGCAAATGTTTAAGAACACCTTACAAAGACTCAAGTACATCATGGAAATAAAATATACCTTGATGAGCTATCAGTTCCTTATTTTAAAAGGAGTCTTTGATTTCAGCTTTAGACAGATATTTCATTGTTAAAATATTGAAGCATTGATTTTCTTGTTGGAGAAGTTGATAAATATATATATGTATGACACAAGAAAACCTAGGAGGGATCTCATTGGTTGAAACAAAAAGGCGGCAACAACGTTTTCATCAACTTTTGTACTTTGCACCGGCTGTGATAGTGACAGGTGAGCACAACCTATTTCCTAAGTAATACCATCTTTGACATCACATAATCTCCAGGAAATAGGTCCCAACATGATATTTTTCAATCATCAAAACTAAGGACTTAACAGTTACCTAACTAGTTTTTCCTTCATGAAGTAAATTTGATTGGGTTTTTCAGTCCTGTGCATCTCTTGAGGAGTTTATGCAGATTTTTCCACAGGGTATCCATTGATCCATTAGTTTAAAACTTCTTAACATATCATTTTGATGTGAGGAACTCCATTTCAAATAAATATTAATATCTCTCATGTTATGGCAGGGGATTGGGAGAAAGATGAAACAATTGAGCACAACGTGAGACAGTGTTGGAAGATGGAGTACAAGGTGAAGTTGAGGTTTGTTCTCTCATAGTTGTTTTTATATGACAATGTTAGACTGAACCAGGACTTTTTCGATGTACCAAAAGTACTTATGGTTTTAAATGTAGTATTGACATTTCTATGGTTATAAATAGCATGTCATTAAGGGTAAATGGAAAGCCTAAAGTTATGGAATTTTCAAAATAGAAAGGTGTCATTTTTTTCTCAAAAGAATAAAAAGGAGATAATGTCATATAAAATTAGGGGTGTGCAAAAATCAAACCGATTGATAAACCGAATCGATAAAAACATTATTGGTTTATTGTTATTGGGTTAACGATTTTTTAATGGTTTTATAAAAAAAATTATTGGTTTATTGGTTCGGTTCGATTTTTTCTTATTGGGTAAACCGATAACCAAATAAGATATATATATATATATGAGTTACTATATATTTCTCTTTAATTTCTACAAATTAACAAACCTATTATTTTAATTATACAAACTCTTAATTTCTCCTAACAACATTTAGTTCAATCTTGAAGATTCTTGTAAATTAAAACACATTATATAGGATTTTTGGTTGCAACTAAGATTCATTTTTTTTCATGTGAGTTACTACTATTTCTATTTTATGAGTATTTTCTTATCAGTTAAACCAAAAACCGAACCGTTAAGGATTAAAAATCGATAAACCAAAAACCGATAAAAAATATCTTATTGGTTTTGTTATTGGTTTAATATATTTAAAAACCAATAAACCAAACCGATAGTATATAAAACTGAACCGAACCGACCGATGCACACCCCTATATAAAATGGAGTAGATATAGTGCTTCTTTTAGGGTGTGCTTGGTATAGACGAAACCATTTAACAAAAAATGTTTTTTTATTTTTCATATTTGGTTGGAAAAAATTTTAAAAAAATATTTTCTCTAGGAAACAACTTCCATAAAAATAAGAAAAATGAATTTCTTAAAAGAAGTAGGGAAAACATATTTTATAAGTGACATTCTATATTTATTGTATCCTCCCACGCGATGCCCTCAACTCCTGCCCCATTGACTATTCAACCTTTGCCACCTTGAGGCCCCACATCCCACCCCCTCCCATCCGTATAGCTTTTTGTTAGATATATATAAATGCTCTTGAGATAATAATTATTTTTCTTACTTACCAAACACTAGAAAACAAGTGAGAAACCAACTTATGTTTCAAGATAACATTTTTCATGCAAAATACTCTTTCATACAAAACACACCCTTAAAAGAAAACTCACAGAAGTAAACCGACGACCAAAGTATGCCACCCATTTAAAAAAAGTACCAAAATATGTCATATATTTAAAGTGGTACAAAAATAGGCTTAACTCACTTTTTTAGTGAGTTATACCTTTTTATTTTAATGGAAGCTTGCTGATGGCGTTATGTTTACCAAAAAAAGTGTATACCTCACCTTTTTAGTGAGTCATCCTTTTTGTTTGCACATAACTCACATAAAAAGTGAGTTATATATATTTTTATATTTTATGTGAATTTTTATAAAACGCACATATTATGTGAGCTTTTTATTTTTATTTTATAATTTTTATTTTATAAAACTCACATATTTATTTTTCTTTTTTAATGTATTTTGATTTTATAAAGCTCACTAATTATGTGAGTTATTCAAATATAAAATAAGTAACTCACTTTTTAAGTGAGTTATCCATTTTACACATGTAGTGATGTGAAATATGAATATAACTCTAAAATATGTGAGTTATGTGCACAACATTATAAGTAATGTGAAATATGAATATGGTGCTAAAAATATGAGTTATACTATACAATTTGGTGTTATACAATATATGTGAAATTTGGTGCAAAACAAATTATATACAGTTTATTTTGGCCTCTTGGTGAGTCTACTTGCACTTAGCATGCATGTTTTAAGATTATGCATTGCTTCAGTTTTACTTATTGACATTACTTATTGCATTCACCCATACTAACTCAATACATTTAATAAGTACTATTCACATATACTGTCACAACCCGAGGCTACCCCCTAGTCGCGACAATGGTTCTTACGATCATGAGTGACCACAAGCTAACCCATGAGTTGATACCTGTTGTGAGCACTGAACAAAAAAGTAATAAAAATAACATATTCAGAAGCTAATCTGATAAGATACTATAAATATAGATTACTGAAATACATAATACTGACATGTCTGAAACAACTGATAAAAATTGAAAGTAACTGATTGACTATCTAACTGATTGTATGAAAGCCTTTAAACATCATGAGGAGTTTATGGGATAGACTCCCAACTAATTCCAACCAACTAAACATAAAAAAGTATTGAAGTAACTGAAATAAGCAAATCATGTCCTCGATGGATGAGGACTCACCACTACTGCTGCTGAGTAATGTTGAGCTGTCTAAGAGTGGCCGGAAAACTGTATGTCTGAACCTATGTATAAGATAACATAGAGAAAAGAAAAGTATGCGGTCAGTACTTTAAATGTACTGGTATATGAGATGAGGACTAACTAAAATGCATGAGACAACTAAGCATAAATGCATGGACATGTAATGTCTGAGAATGTAAGATCAAGTATAAATATATTACTGAAATAATTTGTAAATTGAAAGACTATAATCTGTATAATTGAATACTAGCGATTTGTACACTTGGGCAAGCAAACCTGAGCTGATATATACTGAAATACTGACTGAAACTATGGCAGGTATTATATAACCGACATATCCCAATCTGAGCTAGTCGGGGTCCAACCTGTAACCCTAGTTGGATGGGTTCTAGTACCGTGCTACAGATATTGACACTGGCTGTGTGGATCCACTAAACTGGTGTCCCAAAGGACTAAGGATTCACCCACTACTGGCAGGTTGTAACACCCCATATTTTCGGGCTAGAATTCAAATCGTTGTTCCTATGTGTATAGACTTAAACCCAATTATTATATGTATATTTATGTGTGATTGTCAAATATATGATGTGGTAATATCGTTGTATATTGATTGAGGTCATAAAAAAATCTACTAACTCAAAGACGAGTTAAGGACTCTTCTATCGATAGAGTTTTAACAAATTCTCCAACTAGGTTCCACTTTAAACGAGTGTATTCCCAAGAAGATATCAACTCAGGTGTCCTACTATATATCAAATGAAAGGTCTTTGAGTCTTATTTCCAATGTGCTTGGTTTCACCTTAATCCGATATCAGAGTGGAAAGTCATGCTCATTTTACCTCAGCACATCAATCTATCAGCAAGGTCACGACTTGAGGTGATAAGCCGTCAACTAAGTGAAGACTTATCAACTAAGTTGTCAGGCTTAACTAGAATATGATCAACTCAATATACAAAGTGACAACTTGAGGTGATAGGCCATCACCTAAGTGATGAATTGAGGTGATAGGCCGTCACCTAAGTGATGACTTATCAACCAAGTCGTCACCCATAGCCAGATTATGATCAACCTCAACTACAAAGGAAAGACTTGAGGCAATAAGTCATCAACTAAGTGACAACTTATAAGCCAAGTCATCACCCTTAAGTAGAAAGGGTCCAAATCAAACTATGGGTTGACAACTTAAGTTGATAAGCCATTAACTAGTTGATAAGCTATCAACTAAGTCATCAACTAAAAATTTCAGCAATTCTTATTTAGCTTCAGAGGGGCATTTTGGTATTTTCCTCGCCTCAAACCTTACCCCCCCCCCCCAATGACTTAAAGCATCCCATAAGCGTATTTAGTCATTATTAATCAGTTTTTAAAATCCATTAACCCTCTTTATTCCCAAGAACAAGATTAGGGTTTCCTCTCAAGACCATCTCCCAAGAACAAGATTTAAGCCCTTTTTCAAGAAAACCAAGAAGTTGTGTTTCCTAATCCAAGAACGTTCAAGAAAAGTTAATTCTCTTTAAAGATTAAAGATTTAAGGTATGTTTGATGTTCCTCCTTGGGTCCTTTTCACCCATGGAGTCCAATAGTCCATTTTCAAGATTTAAAATCATGAATTTACATGTTTGCAATAAACTATCTCAATGAATCCTCTTGAATTTTGATTTTACATGTTGTTTACAAGTAATTGTTGTTGAACTTAAACCTTACAAGTTGGAATGATGATGTTTTCATATTAAATCCCAAATTTATGGTTTAGTAAGGTAGACATATGATTAATTATATGTTTTAAACTATTCTCATGTTTTAAATTCATGACCCTCATGTGTTTGATGAAATGTCTACGAGATGAGTTTTTGCAAAATGGTTCCTATCTTGGTTTTAAAGTGTTCACGTGTTCCTATTGTTATTTCTATCGAGTCCTGAGGGTTATGAATACCCAAAAATATAGCTATTTACTTAGTCTTAGTAGTTTCAGAATGGTTCCAAATATGTAAAGAACATTAACAGTTAGTCAGCTATCATATTCAGTTAAACTTAGAACAGTTCAGAAGTCTGTGTCTTTCAGTTAGGAGTAAACCTTAGCACCGAGTGAACGTAGGGATGGCATCTCCCCCATCGGTAGGCATGAGGCACTTGTCTCCTCCGCCAGTAGGCACGAGACGTTAGTATCCGTCCCTAGGTTCCATACCTACTGCGCCACCGGTGACTTTGAGGGATCCCCTGTCAGTTAGGCATGACACCCTCGTCCTTCGGGATATTAGATTAGTGGATATATAAAGCTATTGTTAGTACCCGTGGCATGGTACTGATACCCTTCTAATTGGAGTTACATGTTGGGCCCTAATAGTACATTAGGTCATGTCGGTTATAGATAGCTCGCACAGTCTCAATTTAGTATTCATTGTAATTCAGTTCAGGTTTGTATTGACCATAGCATACAGTTATCAATCATTCAGCTATCGAATTTTAGTATTTCAGTTTACAGACTATTTTCGAATCATGTTATATGCTTGGTCTTGCATTCTCACTTTTTACAGCATTCACGCTTTCATATCAGTTATTTAATTATCTCATGATGCACAATCTGTCTTTACTTCATTCACATAACCCATGCATATCAACCTAACCTCATTACACATAACAGTACATTAAAAGTACTGATTGAATAATCATTTCTTATGCTATGATGTATTATATCATAGGTTCGAACGCTCAGGTTCCCAAACATACTTAGAAATTCCAGTGCATCAGCAGCAGAAGAAGTGGTGAGTCCTTATATATCGAGGACCGTCTATGTTTATTTTAGTCTTTCAGTTTAGTAGTCAGTCGGAGTTAGTTGGGGTCTTGCCCGTTCAACTCCTCAGTCAGTTAAAGGCTTTTCAGACACTTTCGACAGTCAGTTAGTTTGTTAGTCCTATCAATCATATTTTAGTATTTCTGCATATGTATGAGTTTTATGGATTCAGTTGTATTATTTTCAAAACTTAAACCTTATGGTGTTTTTCAATTAATTTATGCACATGTCATTGTTATTAGTTTTATTTAGTGCTCACAGCAGGTACTAGGTCATGGGTTAGCTTGTGGTCATTTGTGATGGTAAGCACCATGTGGCGTCCAGGGTGTACTCCCAGGGCGTTACAAACTTGGTATCAACTACTAAGGTTTAAAAGTGTCCTAGGAAGTCTGAAAGTCGCATTGAGTAGAGTATTTTGCATGGGTGTGAAGCACGCCATACTTATGAAAAGAGGCTACGAGATGTTTTAGAAAAAATTCCCTACTTTTAGTGTTCATATCATGCGAAAGAGCATGAGCTCTATTTAAACTCTCTTCCTAACTCATCCATCCTTTCGTGTAAAGAAAATGCCTCCCAGAAAGAACAACAAAAGAAGAAATGGGAGTCAGCCCGCACCTCCGCTTGTTCAGGAAGATCCCTGAATGAGCATGTATCTCACATAAAATTCAGAGATGCTTTCACTACCTTAGCTTATTCAGAAGTTGATCAGATTAATCTACAGGTTTTTTTCCTATCTAGGCTCTTTATTCATGCTCAGCAGAGTGAGGAGGATCATAAGAAGAAAGAGAGAAAGAATAAGAGGGCCAAAACAAGTAGTTTGAAGCCAAAGTCAGGGGTAGTAATCGATCTCAATTCTATTAGAATTTCTCATCCCCAGCTCTATTTTTATTCAGTGCGCCAGTGCCTAAGTTTAAGAATGACAGTCAAGATAGAGCACCAGGCTCTAAGTCACAAGATAGTGGGAAGAGTGTTTGTACTAATCCATTTTATGGAAAATATAGTATGAATCATAAGGGTGTGTGTAGAGCCAGCAGTGATGTGTGTTTGGGGTGTGGCAAGCTAGGTCACAGAGTCATATATTTCCTAAAGAGTGGTCAGCAGGGTCAGTGCAACCGTTCTCCAGTTCCATCCAGTCACCCGACTCAGTAGGGTGCTGCTTCCACCGCAACCAATGGCTAGCATCAGAACAGGCTATATGCACTTTAGTCCCGAAAGTATCAGGAAAGTTCTCCTGATATGGTTATGGATATGTTACAGGTCTTTCATTTATATATTTATGCTTTTTTAGACTCTAGAGCTTTTCTTTCTTTTATAACCCCTTATATAGTTGTCGAGTTCAGTATCAGTCTTAAAACCTTAGCAGAACCCTTCTTAGTGTCTATCTCACTGAATAAATCTATCCTATCTAGATGGGTATACAGAAGCTGCCCAGTTTCAGTATCTAAGAAAATCACTTCAGTTGATTTTCAGAAATAGAGTCGTTAAGTTTTAGTTTCCAAATGAACCAGTCATTGAATAGAGGGGTAGTACCTCAGTTCTTAGGGGTTAGATGTGTGTTCAGAGCCTTCCCGGAATCCTATGATAATAGATGGCCTATAGTTAGAAGCATGAACCCAGAAGTTTAGTAGCAATAAAGTGGGGATAGTATTGTCTGAATTTGGTGAATTACGTATCCATGGGGATAATTGTAGAAAAGGTGAACCAGTAGGCTTGAAACAGTGTAAGCAAGAATTTGAACTAAATATTATGGTGTGGGTGTGCTTATGTAGCATCTTTGATCACTAAGTTTGAATGGGGCTAGTAATGTATTGATTGGTGTTCTTACCAGCTAAGTTATGGGCTATAGAATGTTGATGTCAGATGACCAGGTGTACTAGTAATTGTTATGGTTCAGGGAGAAAAATAAGTATAGAGATGTGATATTAGTAGGCTATAAAGGAAGTTAGTGTGATTCATTAAGAGGTTGAGAATATCCATGTTAAGTGATAGAATTTAAGCTTGAATTTTTAAAGATTGAGCTAATGGAAAGCAGAGTTGAAGCACTACATGGTGTGAACTCATGGTATGGTGATACTTTTGGAAATTCTAAGTTATTCAGTATTTCAGTTATTGTATAATGATAGTTGAGGCTATAGAAAGCTAAGAATAGTGCATCTGAAGGAAGTACTAGTAATGGGCCTTACATTATCAGGTATAGTCTTTCAGGGTAATTATAGTGTTTATGTGCATTATTCTACCCCATACTCTAGAGTAAAGTGGTGACAGTTCAATTTAGAGTTGTTGATTAAGTGGTTCATAGACTTAGAATGATGGCTTTAAGCTAAGGGAGATATGGTAGAATAAGTAACCAAGTAAGGCTCTCATATTCTAGTTGTGATGCCAGTGTGTTGTAGAACATCACTAGGGAGGACGATGCCCGACCCATGCTTATTTTAATATTTGTACTTCAGTTATCACGATGTCTACTCATGCCTTACATGTCAGTCCTATGATCATAGATCATATTTATGACCTTTCCATATAATCATGTATGCTCTCGGTTCGTAGTATGAGGAGTTCCAGTTCACTCATTAGTACAAATCATGTTCCACGAATTTATGAACTCCAAACACAGGTCATGCAGCTCATGACTCATGTACTCATGCTTTACAGTATATTTAGTTGTAGGAACTCATGCTACTCTTAATAATTAGCGAAATTTAAATTATGTCATATTATCCTCAGTTTTGATCTCTGTAATGAATCTATATCATGGATACTCTATTCTTCAGGCCTCAGTTAAGTGTCAAAGTTATGTATAGTATTCTTTCATGGTTTAGGATCTCATGTTCTAACCTTTCAGTGACCTTCTCTTTATGAAATAATTATGATGATGAGTAATTTGTTTAGATGTGAGAGATTAAATATTTTATGTTAAGGAAAGATTATTACATGCTTATTTTACACGAGGCTATAGGCTTAAAGAATGATTGAGGTAAGACTTTGATAAATGTCATGGTTAGTTGAAACATCGTGTATGTTTTCTTGGGGACAAAGCCTGGAAGTTTTATTGATAAAGGTATTAGAGAATATTAGAAATATGTTTTTATTGGTGTTGTTTAGAAGTTCATATGTAGTTATGAAGATAGGCTTGAATGTTTTGTTGGTGTGTAAGTGGATAAATGCAGTGCGCGTTAGTGAATGGCTAGTAAGAGGTTGAATGTAGTTGTTGAAGAGGTAAGAATTATTGATAAGATAAGAAGTTGTGAAAGAGCAGGGCATCTTGAATTCATGATTCATACTAGTACTACAGTGTTATATGTGTACTTGGTATATTTGAGTAAGCTTGAACATCGAGAGAGAATTCAGTTCAGTGGAGACTTCAATAGGTAGAATTATCAGTGCTCATGTGAGTATCTTTAGTAGCCTCAAGTATAGTGCAGTATTGACGAGGAGTGTATAGTTGAGGGAGACTTTGGGGAGTAGGTCTAAGCTTGAAAATGACAGTTTCATTATTTAAGGCATAGTAATTCTATCCTAGCTTATGTTTCGTAGGCCTATGTTCCATATCCCAAAATTATAGCCATGTTGGGATTCCTTATACAGATGTCTTATTCATATCATGCCCAAGATTCCCTACTCTCTAATATTATTAGAACTTCTTAGAGAAGGGCATTGAAGAAATGCTCTAGTTGAGTATAAGCTTTCAGTATTAGTTAGTCCGCTTAACCAACAATTCAGTTTAGCAGTCAGACAGACATGTTCCTATTATTTTCCATTTTTTTACCTAGTCTTACTATCTGAATTTTCATGAGTATGGTCATTCCAAGAGATAATCTGTTCAAGTCTATTAAATTGCGAGTTCGGCTCAGTTTATGCATCATGTATCAGTTTCAGATTATAGATATTCAGTAAGGATTTAGTCTGTAAGTGTCCAGTGCATCATCTCAGTCTTTCCTAAGTATTTCAGCCAAGTCAGTATTATTTGGGGGATGAACTATCCCCAAGGGAAGATGTCGTAATACCTCAAGTTTTTATGTCCTAAACCTCTGATATTTTCTTCACAAAACAAGATCTAGATTGAAGTAATGGGTACTCATAAGTTGACTCTCTCATTTTTATCTTAGCCTTATAACCATTCTCATGTCATTGCATATATTCACCAAATTCAGTTCAGTCATGTATTATGTTTTAGACTCAGTCATGTGATCATGTTTCCAGTCATGCATGTTTAGTATATGATCTTAGTTCTCCCAGTATTCCCAGCTAACCAATCTCATTCGAGGACGAATGTTCCCAAGGGGGAGATAATATAACACCCCACATTTTCGGGCTAGAATTCAAATCGTTATTCCTATGCATACAAACTTGAACCCAATTATTCTGTGTATATTCATGTGTGATTGTATAATATATTATTTTGTAATATCCTTGTATATTTATCGAGATCATAAAAAAATCTCCTAACTCAAAAATATGTTAAGGACTATTCTATCGATAGAATTTTAACGAATTCTCCATCTAGGGTCCATTTTAGATGAATGTATTTCCTATAATATATCAACTTAGGTGTACTACTGTATATCAAATGAAAGGTCTTTGAGTCTTCTTTCCAATGCACTTGATTTCACCATAATCCGATATCGGAGTAGAAAGTTATGCTCATTTTACCTCAGCATGTCTGTCTGTCAGCAAGGTGACGACTTGAGATGATAAGTTGTCAACTATGTGACGACTTATCAACCAAGTCATCAGCCTTAACCAGAATGTGAACAACTCCAGATACAAATTGATGACTTGAGGTGATAGGCCATCACCTAAGTGACGACTTATCAACCAAGTCGTCACCCATAGCCAGAAAATTATCAACCTCAGCTACAAAGTGACAACTTGAGGTGCTAAGCCGTCAACTAAATGAAGACTTATAAGCCAAGTCATCACCCTTAAAAAACAAGGGTCCAAATAAAACTATGGGTTGATGACTTAAGTTGATAAGCCATCAAATATTTGATAAGCTATCAACTAAGTCATCAACTAAAAATTTCAGCAATTCTTATTTAGCTTCCGAGGGGTATTTTGGTCTTTTCCTCACTTCAAACCTTACCCCCCCCCCATGACTTAAATCATCTCATAGGCGTATTTAGTCATTATCAATCAGTTTTTAGAAGCCGTTAACCCTCTTTATTCCCAAGAACAAGATTAGAATTTTCTCTCAACATTATCTCCCAAGAACAAGATGCAAGTCCTTCTTCAAGAAAAATAAGAAGTTGTATTTCCCAATCCAAGAACATTCAAAAAAGGTTAATTCTCTTTCAAGATTAAAGCTTAAAGGTATATTTAATATTACCCCTTGGGTCCTTTTCACCCATGGAGTCCAAGAATCCATTTTCAAGATTTAAAATCATGAATATACTTGTTTGCAATAAACTATCTCCATGAATCCTTATGATTTTTGATTTTATATGGTGTTTATAAGTAATTATTGTTGAAATTAAACCTTACAAGTTGGAATGATAATTTTTTCATGTTAAATCCTAAATTTAGGGTTTAGTATTGTAGCCATGTGATTAATTATATGTTTTAAACTATTTCCATGCTTTAAATTCATGACCCTCATAGTTTGATAAATATTTAAGAGATGAGTTTTTGAAAAATGGTTCCTACCATGGTTTTAAAGTGTTCATGTGTTCCTATTGTTATTGCTAGCGAGTCGTGGGGGTTATGAATACCCAAAAACTTAGTTGTTTACTTAGTCTTAGTAGTTTTAGAATGGTTCCATATATGTAAAGAACATTAACAGTCAGCCAGCTATCATATTCAGTTAAACGTAGAATGGTTCAGAAGTCAGTATCTTTCAGTTGGGAGTAAAACTTAGCACTGAGTGAACGTAGGGATGGCATCTCTCCCATTAGTAGGAATGAGGCACTTGTCTCCCCCGTAAGTAGGCTTGAGACGTTAGTAGTCATCCCTAGGTTCCAGACTTAAGGCGCCATCATTAACTTTGAGGGGTCCCCTGTCAATTAGGCATAACACCCTCGTCCTTTGGGATATCAGATAAGTGGATCGACACAGCTAGTATTAGTACCCATAGCATGGTACTGAAACCCTTATAATTGGGATTACATGTTGGACCCTAATAGTACATTAGGGCATGTCGGTTATAGCTAGCTCCCACAATCTCAGTTCAGTATTCAGTGTAATTCAATTCAGGTTTGTATTGACCGTAGCACATAGTTATCAATTGTTCAGTTATCAGATTTCAATTTATAGACTATTTCATAATCATGTTATACACTTGGTCATGCATTCTCAGATTTTACAGCATTCATGATTTCATATCAGTTATTTAGTTATCTCATGATGCTCAATCCGTCTTTACTTTATGACATAACCCATGCATATCAGTCTAACCTAATCTCGCATACCTATACATTCAAAGTACTGACCATATACTCGTTTCTTTCACTATGTTGTCTTATATCATAGGTTCAGATGCTCAAGTTCCCAATCGTACTTTGACATTCCAGCGCATCAGCAGCAGCATCAGTAGTGAATCCTCATAAATCAGTCTTTCAGTTCAGTAGTCAGTCAAAGTTAGTTTGGGGCTTGTCCCATCAACTCCTCAGCCAGTTAGAGGCTTTTTAGACACTTCAAATAACCAATTAGATTGTCAATCCTATCAGTCAAATTTTAGTATTTCTGCATATGTATCAGTTTTATGAATTCAGTTATATTGTTTTCAGAACTTAAACCTTATAGCATTTTTCATTTAATTTCCGCATATGTCATTTTTATCAGTTTTATTCAGTGCTCACAGCAGGTACCAACTCATGGGTTAGCTTGTGGTCACTTATGACCGTAAGCACCATATGGCGTCCAGGGTGTACTTTTGGGGCATTACACAGGTTCTCTCATAAGATATACGTCAACCCTCTATTGGTAGGCGCTCTCATAAAGAATTAACAGTTACCTAACTAGCAATTCATCAAGAGCTTTGCTTTTCCTGGTTTCTAATTTACCAAACACCTCTTTGCTTCTGCTTGTAATATCCTTTTTTAGGTTCCTTAATTTTTGTGTAAGAATATAATCTGGACTACCACTGAACGTATAGACTTGCCACCACTGCTTTAATTTATCCAAAAATCCTTCACCTCGAAACCACATATTTTCAAACTTGAAATAAGAAGGCCTAGCTTCCCAGTCACCATTCTCCAAAAGAATAGGCCTGTGTCAGATATGACTTTGGGGAGAGCTAGTTGCTTCACAGCTTTGAATGAATCACATCATTCAGAGGAGATAAGAAATCTATCAATTCTAGATGTTTGTGTATAGTTATCTCTCCTTGACCAAGTATATTATGAACCTTGTAGTTGAAGATCAATGATTTGTAGATCTTGTATGATATTTGAGAAAGTTTTCGTAGCCTTGGATCTTTGTATACAATTTAGCCGTTCACTCTTATATTGATAAACATTGAAATCACCACCCAACGCCCATTGGTTGCCGCACAATCCCCTAACTCCTACAATTTTATCCCAAAGCTCCTCTCTTTCGGAGTTGGTATGAGGACCATAGACCCCCATAAAACACCACCTGAAGTCCTCTTATAGGATTTTTGTCATGCATGAAATTGTATATGAGCCTTGATAGGAGTTAAAATAGTTCCATTGTCTTCTATCCCAAAGTATAATGATACAACCCCTGGTGCCACATGGTTTTAATTCTTCCCAATCTGCCCATCTATTTCCCCAAATCTGTTGTATCCATTTAGAAGACCACTCTTTTATCTTTGTCTCTTGTAGGCATAGAACATCCACTTTCCACCTGCGAATCAGTGACTTAATTATTCTTCTCTTTCCCCCGTTGTTCAGTCCCTGCACATTCCAACTCATGATCTTAACTTTTATCCGGAGAAAGATATTTGGTACCTTTCCCTTGTACTTATCCCCTCTCTAGATTTTCAGTCATAATATGGATTAATCTCTTACATTCTCCTTCCCCCTGGTTCTTGCTTTCTTTCCCAGAATTTCGATCATAATTTTTTTGTTGCAGTTGAAATTGTCTCCTCTGCTCCACTCTAATAATCATGTCCAGCAACTCGTGTTCAAAACCATTAGCATTAACCCCAAAAGATTTTCATGTACTCATGCTTTACAGTATATTAAGTTGTAGGAACTCATGCTACTCTTAATAATTAGCGAAATTCAAATTATGTCATATTATCCTCAGTTTTGATCTCTATAATGAATCTATATCATGGATACTCTATTCTTCAGGCCTCAGTTAAGTGTCAAAGTTATGTATAGTATTCTTTCATGGTTTAGGATCGCATGTTCTAACCTTTCAGTGACCTTCTCTTTATGAAATAATTATGATGATGAGTAATTTGTTTAGATGTGAGAGATTAAATATTTTATGTTAAGGAAAGATTATTACATGCTTATTTTACACGAGGCTATAGGCTTAAAGAATGATTGAGGTAAGACTTTGATAAATGTCATGGTTAGTTGAAACATCGTGTATGTTTTCTTGGGGACAAAGCCTGGAAGTTTTATTGATAGAGGTATTAGAGAATATTAGAAATATGTTTTTATTGGTGTTGTTTAGAAGTTCATATGTAGTTATGAAGATAGGCTTGAATGTTTTGTTGGTGTGTAAGTGGATAAATGCAGTGCGCGTTAGTGAATGGCTAGTAAGAGGTTGAATGTAGTTGTTGAAGAGGTAAGAATTATTGATAAGATGAGAAGTTGTGAAAGAGCAGGGCATCTTGAATTCATGATTCATACTAGTACTACAGTGTTATATGTGTACTTGGTATATTTGAGTAAGCTTGAACATCGAGAGAGAATTCAGTTCAGTGGAGACTTCAATAGGTAGAATTATCAGTGCTCATGTGAGTATCTTTAGTAGCCTCAAGTATAGTGCAGTATTGACGAGGAGTGTATAGTTGAGGGAGACTTTGGGGAGTAGGTCTAAGCTTGAAAATTACAGTTTCATTATTTAAGGCATAGTAATTCTATCCTAGCTTATGTTTCGTAGGCCTATGTTCCATATCCCAAAATTATAGCCATGTTGGGATTCCTTATACAGATGTCTTATTCATATCATGCCCAAGATTCCCTACTCTCTAATATTATTAGAACTTCTTAGAGAAGGGCATTGAAGAAATGCTCTAGTTGAGTATAAGCTTTCAGTATTAGTTAGTCCGCTTAACCAACAATTCAGTTTAGCAGTCAGACAGACATGTTCCTATTATTTTCCATTTTTTTACCTAGTCTTACTATCTGAATTTTCATGAGTATGGTCATTCCAAGAGATAATCTGTTCAAGTCTATTAAATTGCGAGTTCGGCTCAGTTTATGCATCATGTATCAGTTTCAGATTATAGATATTCAGTAAGGATTTAGTCTGTAAGTGTCCAGTGCATCATCTCAGTCTTTCCTAAGTATTTCAGCCAAGTCAGTATTATTTGGGGGATGAACTATCCCCAAGGGGAGATGTCGTAATACCTCAAGTTTTTATGTCCTAAACCTCTGATATTTTCTTCACAAAACAAGATCTAGATTGAAGTAATGGGTACTCATAAGTTGACTCTCTCATTTTTATCTTAGCCTTATAACCATTCTCATGTCATTGCATATATTCACCAAATTCAGTTCAGTCATGTATTATGTTTTAGACTCAGTCATGTGATCATGTTTCCAGTCATGCATGTTTAGTATATGATCTTAGTTCTCCCAGTATTCCCAGCTAACCAATCTCATTCGAGGACGAATGTTCCCAAGGGGGAGATAATATAACACCCCACATTTTCGGGCTAGAATTCAAATCGTTATTCCTATGCATACAAACTTGAACCCAATTATTCTGTGTATATTCATGTGTGATTGTATAATATATTATTTTGTAATATCCTTGTATATTTATCGAGATCATAAAAAAATCTCCTAACTCAAAAATATGTTAAGGACTATTCTATCGATAGAATTTTAACGAATTCTCCATCTAGGGTCCATTTTAGATGAATGTATTTCCTATAATATATCAACTTAGGTGTACTACTGTATATCAAATGAAAGGTCTTTGAGTCTTCTTTCCAATGCACTTGATTTCACCATAATCCGATATCGGAGTAGAAAGTTATGCTCATTTTACCTCAGCATGTCTGTCTGTCAGCAAGGTGACGACTTGAGATGATAAGTTGTCAACTATGTGACGACTTATCAACCAAGTCATCAGCCTTAACCAGAATGTGAACAACTCCAGATACAAATTGATGACTTGAGGTGATAGGCCATCACCTAAGTGACGACTTATCAACCAAGTCGTCACCCATAGCCAGAAAATTATCAACCTCAGCTACAAAGTGACAACTTGAGGTGCTAAGCCGTCAACTAAATGAAGACTTATAAGCCAAGTCATCACCCTTAAAAAACAAGGGTCCAAATAAAACTATGGGTTGATGACTTAAGTTGATAAGCCATCAAATATTTGATAAGCTATCAACTAAGTCATCAACTAAAAATTTCAGCAATTCTTATTTAACTTCCGAGGGGTATTTTGGTCTTTTCCTCACTTCAAACCTTACCCCCCCCCCCATGACTTAAATCATCTCATAGGCGTATTTAGTCATTATCAATCAGTTTTTAGAAGCCGTTAACCCTCTTTATTCCCAAGAACAAGATTAGAATTTTCTCTCAACATTATCTCCCAAGAACAAGATGCAAGTCCTTCTTCAAGAAAAATAAGAAGTTGTATTTCCCAATCCAAGAACATTCAAAAAAGGTTAATTCTCTTTCAAGATTAAAGCTTAAAGGTATATTTAATATTACCCCTTGGGTCCTTTTCACCCATGGAGTCCAAGAATCCATTTTCAAGATTTAAAATCATGAATATACTTGTTTGCAATAAACTATCTCCATGAATCCTTATGATTTTTGATTTTATATGGTGTTTATAAGTAATTATTGTTGAAATTAAACCTTACAAGTTGGAATGATAATTTTTTCATGTTAAATCCTAAATTTAGGGTTTAGTATTGTAGCCATGTGATTAATTATATGTTTTAAACTATTTCCATGCTTTAAATTCATGACCCTCATAGTTTGATAAATATTTAAGAGATGAGTTTTTGAAAAATGGTTCCTACCATGGTTTTAAAGTGTTCATGTGTTCCTATTGTTATTGCTAGCGAGTCGTGGGGGTTATGAATACCCAAAAACTTAGTTGTTTACTTAGTCTTAGTAGTTTTAGAATGGTTCCATATATGTAAAGAACATTAACAGTCAGCCAGCTATCATATTCAGTTAAACGTAGAATGGTTCAGAAGTCAGTATCTTTCAGTTGGGAGTAAAACTTAGCACTGAGTGAACGTAGGGATGGCATCTCTCCCATTAGTAGGAATGAGGCACTTGTCTCCCCCGTAAGTAGGCTTGAGACGTTAGTAGTCATCCCTAGGTTCCAGACTTAAGGCGCCATCATTAACTTTGAGGGGTCCCCTGTCAATTAGGCATAACACCCTCGTCCTTTGGGATATCAGATAAGTGGATCGACACAGCTAGTATTAGTACCCATAGCATGGTACTGAAACCCTTATAATTGGGATTACATGTTGGACCCTAATAGTACATTAGGGCATGTCGGTTATAGCTAGCTCCCACAATCTCAGTTCAGTATTCAGTGTAATTCAATTCAGGTTTGTATTGACCGTAGCACATAGTTATCAATTGTTCAGTTATCAGATTTCAATTTATAGACTATTTCATAATCATGTTATACACTTGGTCATGCATTCTCAGATTTTACAGCATTCATGATTTCATATCAGTTATTTAGTTATCTCATGATGCTCAATCCGTCTTTACTTTATGACATAACCCATGCATATCAGTCTAACCTAATCTCGCATACCTATACATTCAAAGTACTGACCATATACTCGTTTCTTTCACTATGTTGTCTTATATCATAGGTTCAGATGCTCAAGTTCCCAATCGTACTTTGACATTCCAGCGCATCAGCAGCAGCATCAGTAGTGAATCCTCATAAATCAGTCTTTCAGTTCAGTAGTCAGTCAAAGTTAGTTTGGGGCTTGTCCCATCAACTCCTCAGCCAGTTAGAGGCTTTTTAGACACTTCAAATAACCAATTAGATTGTCAATCCTATCAGTCAAATTTTAGTATTTCTGCATATGTATCAGTTTTATGAATTCAGTTATATTGTTTTCAGAACTTAAACCTTATAGCATTTTTCATTTAATTTCCGCATATGTCATTTTTATCAGTTTTATTCAGTGCTCACAGCAGGTACCAACTCATGGGTTAGCTTGTGGTCACTTATGACCGTAAGCACCATATGGCGTCCAGGGTGTACTTTTGGGGCATTACACAGGTTCTCTCATAAGATATACGTCAACCCTCTACTGGTAGGCGCTCTCATAAAGAATTAACAGTTACCTAACTAGCAATTCATCAAGAGCTTTGCTTTTCCTGGTTTCTAATTTACCAAACACCTCTTTGCTTCTGCTTGTAATATCCTTTTTTAGGTTCCTTAATTTTTGTGTAAGAATATAATCTGGACTACCACTGAACGTATAGACTTGCCACCACTGCTTTAATTTATCCAAAAATCCTTCACCTCGAAACCACATATTTTCAAACTTGAAATAAGAAGGCCTAGCTTCCCAGTCACCATTCTCCAAAAGAATAGGCCTGTGTCAGATATGACTTTGGGGAGAGCTAGTTGCTTCACAGCTTTGAATGAATCACATCATTCAGAGGAGATAAGAAATCTATCAATTCTAGATGTTTGTGTATAGTTATCTCTCCTTGACCAAGTGTATTATGAACCTTGTAGTTGAAGATCAATGATTCGTAGATCTTGTATGATATTTGAGAAAGTTTTCGTAGCCTTGGATCTTTGTATACAATTTAGCCGTTCACTCTTATATTGATAAACATTGAAATCACCACCCAACGCCCATTGGTTGCCGCACAATCCCCTAACTCCTACAATTTTATCCCAAAGCTCCTCTCTTTCGGAGTTGGTATGAGGACCATAGACCCCCATAAAACACCACCTGAAGTCCTCTTATAGGATTTTTGTCATGCATGAAATTGTATATGAGCCTTGATAGGAGTTAAAATAGTTCCATTGTCTTCTATCCCAAAGTATAATGATACAACCCCTGGTGCCACATGGTTTTAATTCTTCCCAATCTGCCCATCTATTTCCCCAAATCTGTTGTATCCATTTAGAAGACCACTCTTTTATCTTTGTCTCTTGTAGGCATAGAACATCCACTTTCCACCTGCGAATCAGTGACTTAATTGTTCTTATCTTTCCCCCGTTGTTCAGTCCCTGCACATTCCAACTCATGATCTTAACTTTTATCCGGAGAAAGATATTTGGTACCTTTCTCTTGTACTTATCCCCTCTCTAGATTTTCAGTCATAATATGGATTAATCTCTTACATTCTCCTTCCCCCTGGTTCTTGCTTTCTTTCCCAGAATTTCGATCATAATTTTTTTGTTGCAGTTGAAATTGTCTCCTCTGCTCCACTCTAATAATCATGTCCAGCAACTCGTGTTCAAAACCATTAGCATTAACCCCAAAAGATTTTCATGCCTTGACCATGGTAAGCTTTGTCCATTTAGAAGTTTGAATCATTATTGGTTCTTACACTATCTGAGGGTTAGACCCCTCCCGATACCAGGGGAATTGAGGAGTTTCAGAAAGAGAAGGAGAGGAGAAATTAGGATCGTAGCACTGTACCAGTGGCAATTCTTGTCTAAAGATTGGTTGGTGCAGTATTTGCTCGAAGTTCGTAACTGGATTGGCCTCATTATCTACTTCTGCATGGGAACCCTCTTGGATTATAGATGAGAGAGGAGAAGAAGGAGTTTCTTGTGGGCTTAATGTGGTTGTGAGAGCAATTTCATCAGATAAAACATTAAACTTTTTGGCACTTGGGTTGGGCTTATGTCCCACCATCTTCCAGTAAGTCTTTGCCTTTATTTGATTGAACTCTCTGAAGTGGGCCTTTTTTTCTGGGCCTTTCTTATAATATTCCCAATCTAAATTTTGACCCAAAACTCCTTTACTATTTGCAGGGACTACTGGGCAAGCACCTAGAATGATATTTGAATTAAAGTTGGTCACCTATCTCCCCACGTGATTGGTGGCTTGTACGTTTGTCACAGTTGCGACGCTTGAGAAACCTGCTCTGGCAGTTAATTTATCAGGAAGTTTTTCTTGAATATGCCAAGGTTTGGTGTAATGATCCTCCAAGATTGAAACTTCCTAATTCCATTCACCCACCACCAGATCGAGTGTCGCCAGAGTATTTATTTCATGGTTATTCACGCATATGCGAGCCCAATATAGATGAGTTTTGTTCTTCGTGTCTTCATCAATATCGATGAAGCCACCACATCTGTCTCCAATTGTATGGAAGGTATCTAGAGTCCAAGAATAGAGAGTGATACCAAAAGCCTTTATCCAACACTGCTCTTTTCTTTGACTTATCATATCCGACCCCGACCCCCACACCGGAAACCACCATCTCAGTGACAGCTTCCAACCATTCCAAAACTATTCTCTTACTTTTACTCTGTTTGCTTCTTGTCTTGATGTAAAGTCAAACAGAAATTGGTTATGACTAATCGGGGTCACTTTAAGTCCAGTAGTAACTTACCATCTGTTTGTAAACCACTTCTGTATTACCTCCGACTTGGGATTGAAATTGAAAGAGTCCTTGAAATACCTAATGAGGCATTTGGATAGGAACTCCGGGACATTATGTTCTACTGGAGAAGAGTATACAGAGTTTTTGCCATCAACTTTAGCTGTTGCGTTTCCTGGAATTACAGGCCATTGGGCAATTTTAGCAGTTTAATAGATGGTTTTATTTATGATTGGTCAAGCTGGAATCCCGAGTTGTGACCTTTTCCTAGGAAGCAGAGAATTTTCCCTGCAATATCGCCCCAACCACGGTGTAACGCCCCGAGTCTGGTACTCGGAATGCTACAAGATGCTCATGACCCTAAAGGACCATAAGCTAACCCATGACTAATATATGTACCTGAGCACTGAATAATATACTGAAAATATGTAGAATATAAGTTGTAAGGCCGTAAGGTTCAAAACTAAACTAATACTGAATATAAAACAATGTCTGTAATGGGGTATAATAATACCCAAAACTGAAATAAACTATCTGAAAATATGTTGTAGTCTGAAAGCATCTAAACTGTCTGAAAATTGTGGAGTTGATGGGACCAACTAACATTGAAGTTTTGAAATAATAAAGTAATACAAATAATCATGTTATCCTCGAATAATGAGGACTCACTGTTAGTCTGGCTGCTGAACGTCTGATCTACTAAGGATGCTCGGGAGATCGTGCTTCTAAACCTATGGAATAAAATACCATAGGCAAATACGTCAATATGTGGAATATACTGGTATGCAAGTGAGGTAGGCTAAATGCAATGGTTCATATGCATGAACAATAATAACTGACTATATAACATGAACGTAAGAATACATGTATGAATACGTAACTGTAACTGAGATCGTGACAACGCTGACTCATGAATTCTGATAACGTGGATTTACTGATATCTGAGTGCTAATACTGGGATACAGAATGACTGAGTCTATTGAGTACTAAGGAACTAGTATCATATTACAGATAAAGAAATATTTGTTTCTGACAGTTCTGATTATGAAGAACTAGTTTGGTTGACTGTATCTGATAGTCCTAAAGCTGAATACTGATAACATGAGTTCTAAGAACTGATATAACTGATAACATGAGTGACTATATTTGACAGTCTTGAATCTGATGGAACTAGCTGGGTTCTGTACTGTATTTGAGTAACTGTATCTGACAGTCCTAAAATCTGTAGAACTATCTGAGTTCTATTACTGAGACTGAGATTGAGACTGAAACTGAGACTGTGGGAAGTGATCATCTAACCGACATGCCCCATACTAAGCTAACTGGGTTCCAACCTGTAACCCCAGTTGGAAGGGTGTCAGTACCGCGCCACTGATAAAGACAACTGTTGTGAAGTCAGTCCCAATCTAGAGGGTAACCCATGGGATCAGTCCTATATATTTAAATGTTCTAACAGGTGATTCTTGAGTATATCAGTCCTATCTAACGAGTGACATCTCGTACCTACGCTGGCTACGTAGTTCTAGAACTTAGGGATTGTTTCTAGGGATCTCAGTCCTATCTAGCGGGTGAGTCCCCATCCCTAGTCTCACTCGGTGCTAAATCCTAATCCAATATGAAAGACTCTAAACTGATTAACTGAACTAAACTAATACTAGTGGTATTGTTTAGTGGAGCTAAACTGAGTTTACTGAGTTTCGTTAACTAATGGAATGCTACTGAGTTCTAAGGACTAACTGAAAGTACTGAAGTTACTGAGATTTACTGGGAATACTGAGATCACAGAGATTACTGAACTACTGAGATTACTGAGATTTCTGAGATTTCCTGAGTTACATGACTGACTGAGTTCTATGGATCGTGACTTGCCTGAGAGTATCGTGAAAGCTGACACTGGCTCTAGGTACACAACTAAATTATCGGGTACAAGTACCCCCAGGACTCGATAGAATGAAACTAACAAGGCTTGACACTTTTGATCACATGACCAAATCAACAAATTCATAATTTTCACAATACTATAAGTTGGTGAGTTCATGAAGCACATAGTTATCACACTATTGTACATAGATAGTAATGCATATAAAAATGGCATAATTTCATGCTTCTAATCTCATGAACACCTCATCAAGCAATCACAATGCATAGATTTAGCATGGTAAACATCTTAATCAAGTAGGTATAGCATAACTTAAGAGACAAGACATAATCTTGACACATGGAAACTAAGTACTTGCTCATCATTCATTCCTTGAGGCATACTATCAAACACCTTGCATGCAAACTCAGGGCATAGGTATGATCCTCAATTTAACACCACATGGTTCCACAATTTAACTCAATTACATGAATTTCAACCCTATACTAACATAGTTTCAAGAAAACATGATAAAGATGCAATCTTGGAAATCATGCAACAATAACAACATGAGCACAATTAATTCAAAGAAGAAAATCATGGCATATAGTTTAAAATAGGATTCTTGAGCTTCATGGATGAAAGAAGTCCATGAATCAATACTATGCATACCTTAGTTCTTGATTTTTATAAAGTTTTACGGAGATAAATTCTTGAACTTGAATCTTCTATCAAAAACCCTAATGTGTTCTTGAGAGAATTTTGAGAGAAACATTATAATTTGGGTGAAATAAGGCTAAATCACATATTATTGGGTTTATATAGGGTGGGGAAATTAACCCTTTTAACCCTGGACACGTCTTTTAATTTTGTGAAAAATTTTCCGATTTTCATCATTAGCGCGATGCCCACTATCGCGCCAAGTCACTAGAACTGGACAATTGGGAAATTGCATGGTGGCGCGACGCGGGCCTATCGTATTTTGTTTGCGACCTGAAAGTTTGGCGTGATGCGCCACTATCACGGAGCAACACTGGAAATTGATAATTTTCATTTAAGATGGCTCTGCGACGCGCTGATGGCTCAGATGATACACTGTCTCACTAAAAAGGCTCTAACTCTTCACCTGGGTGTCGGATTTGGGCGAATTTGGTATCGATGGAAAGCTTATTCAATTTACCACATGATAAAAAGTGAAAATCTTAAAAATACCACATGTATAAAAGTGGATTCATCTTTAAAGAAAGTCTTTAATATTTCTAGGATGATTTTAAGCTAAGTAGAAGTACGGGGTATTACATGCGGTTGTAACTTACTTTTAGGATGATGACTAATGATTTTTTGTTCCCCAACAGAGATTCCACTCTAAAAAAGCAGCCATGAATGTTGAAATTTTGAAAGACTCTAAAAGTGTAGACCTGGATTTTCCTTCTGCAGTTGTTCCCTTTAATAAGTGAAGCTTCTTTAAGAGCTTCACAAACACATCTCAGATTCACCTCATCAATTTTTTGGCTGCAAATGAATCTTCTACCTCTTTTAATTAATAAGAACCATCTTGTATAATCCTCACTAATATCGAATAACTCAAAAGATTTATTGCCAGAAATAAAAAAAAAAACTTATCCCCCATGGCTCAAAATGTTAAAAGTACACCGGAAAGAGGTTGCCATGACAGCAAAGCTAAAAGTTAAAAGCAACCTTCTAGAGAGAAGTCAGACCTTATCTCTCTAATAAAGTTCTCCTATTAGATTGGGGTTTTCTCATCAAGTCATCTCTCAAGCTTCAAAGTTTAAGTCTTCTTTACAAGTCAGGCAATTGCAGGTATGCGGCATTTATGAACAAGGACATTCTTCCATCCTTGTGCCCAAAACTTATTTTAAAGTTTAAGTTATATGATTTGAAATTAGGTTTCATACACAAGTTATCTTGTTTTGAGTTTATGGAATTATTATGTGATGAGGTATTAAATTGCATACTTATTCTCATCTATTTATGTATTGACTTAAAGATTATCAATTATGATTGGAATATCATGAGTTTGAGTTGAAACACTGATTAAAGATTCCAATTGAGTTTTAAGCATGAGGTTGTATTACAAGTTATATCAAAAAAAAAGTATAAGATTCAAGGCTTGAGATTATGAAATAAGATTACAAGAAAAGTTTGAATCTTTTGATTCCAAGATAAGGCTTGAAATCCATAATCATTTATCATCCTTATGATTTAAAGCAAAGAAAAGCATAACTAGTTTCTAGAATACCAATCCTTATGCTATTTTAATGTGGATTTCCTAAAGCATGAATATATAAGTAATATGGGAGTAGTATTTAGCACTGAGTTGGGTATGAGTCTGAGGTCACATGCCCCATAACTACGTGCCACCATAGGTTTAAGTCCCAATATTGGTTAAGTATAGTGATCACTAAGATTAAGGTCTTATTCCGATAGCAAGGATAGAATAGTTCTCCCCAATAAAGGTAAGACGTTGGACTCCATGATAGCTCACATGGTTAACATAGGTTAGAAGAACCTCCCAAAAGAAGGAATAAAAAGTAAAGCTTTTAGAAACTAAGTGTTATGACTCACAAAGTTATTCTTATGCTCCATTACTCATGTTATGATTTTGCAGTCTTTGTTTTATTTAAGCTCAAGGTGAGTTATTTACACTTAGAATGCATTATTTGAAAGCTTATATGAATATTCAATTATTATTTTACTTATGCATTCACCCCCACATACTCAGTACATTCTAGAAGTACTGACCCACATATATGTCTATGTGCAATATTGTCTTATAATGTAGGTACCAATTATAATTCACAACATTATAAACAGACAGTTTGCAGCTTCCAATCAGCAAGTTTTGATTTCTTTTGATTCTACAACTCGATTCATCTATCTTTGTTTCATTCAGTCGTATTGATTTGGGATGGTTGGGGTCAGCTTCCTATAATCAATATTAGTAGAGGCTTCATAGACAGTCAATAGAGTAGATGTATTTGATTTCAGTTTTGTTTTGTATATCCAGAGTTGTAATTATTTTAAATAGATTTGTTTTAAATATGTTGAACTAAGGACATCTTTTCCGCGTATTACTTCCAGTTTTATGTATATTAAATCAGTAGCTCAAGCATTATGCTAGTATCATGGGTAGCTTGGGATCACTTATGGTTCTAAGCACTGTGTGATGTCCAAGGGGTAGTTTTTGGGCATTACAAACTTAGTATCAGGGCACAATGTTCAAGTTTCCTAGAGTGTCTATGAAGCCATGTCTAGTAAAGTCTTGCGAAATGGTACGGAGACGTTTGTATTTTTTTTCGAGGGGCTATTGGGCATTTAAGAAAAGTTTCTCTTCTTTCATATATCAAATGGTGATGTAGAGATGCTCTCTAAGAAACTTAAACAAAGTTTCCTCACGTTCCATTCATGTCAACTCTGCCTTATTTTTGAGGGAATAGAAACAGTCAAGATTAAATTTCTACTGATAGACTTTTCTTAAATAGTCCCCACAGATAGTTATGGAATTACATGCGGGATTAAAAGGATCCCATCAGTTCCCTTATGTTTTAAACTTTGAATGTTTTCATTCTTATTCATGAAAATCGTGCTCTAAGCCAAAGTCATATGTACCCTCAGATCCATCCTTAGAATCCTATGATAGCGTGTGACCTAGAGTTAGAAGCATGAACCTAGAAATTTAATAGCAGTAAAGTGAGGATAGTGTTTATCTAGATTCAATAGATTTTTTATCCATTGATGTAGTTGTATGAAAGATGAATCAATAAGCTATTTTAAGCTAGAAATAGTGTATGCAAGAATTTAATTTTGTTGATTCAAAATTAAGTATGATGGTGTGGGTATGATTTAGAGGTGTGCCTAAGGTGATATGGGATTGTAGTATTTCTAAGTTTTTAATGTGTGTGCTTAGATAGTACCCTTGATTTGCTAGTGCGCATGAGGCCAGTAATGTAGTATATGATGCTCTTACTAGCTAAGTTATGGGTTATAGGTTGTGATGTTGGGTATTATGGTGTAGTGGTAATTCTCATGGTTTAGAGAAAAGTATAAGTTTGGGGATGTGATATTTGTAGGCTATGAAGGAAATGAGGTAGATTAAGTGTTTAGAGAGGCAAGTATGTTATCGAGAAGGGTGTAACTATGTGATGATGATTGCTAAAGCTAGAGAAAGTTAAATATGTTATATGTTAAGGGAGTGTTCAAGAATGAAGTTAGTATAGTTCATTAAAAGTTTGGGGATATCCATGTTAGGTGTAAGAATCAAAGTTTGAATCTTGGAGGATTAAGCTAATAGGAAGAAGAGTTTGAAATTATAGATGGTACGAACTCAGTGTATGGTGATACTCTCGAAGATTCTATGTTACTATGTTTTAAGTTATTATATAAGGACTATTGGGGCTATAGAAAGTTGAGTTCTATCTTAGACGGAGATATTAGCAATGGGTTTTAAACTTTCAGGTATAGTCTTTCAAGGTAGGTTATTAAAAATGTACATTATTATATCTCAGACTCTAGAGTAAAGTGGTTGTAGTTTAGTTTAGAGTTTATTAAAGAGGTCCACAAATTTAGAACAATGGTTTAATCTAAGGGGAGATGATAGAACCAGGAGCCAAGTCAGGCTCTCAGATTCTAGTAGTAATGCCAATGTGTTGTAGAACATCAGTATGGGAGTAAGAAGCCCAACCTATTATTATCTCAGTGCGAATTATTGTACTTCAGTTGTCAAAACATATACTCAAGCCTTACAAGTTATATCTATGATTTTTTATGACCCGAGGCTACCCCCTAGTTGCGACAACAGTGCTTACAACCACAAGTGATCATAAGCTAACCCATAAGCTGGTAACTGTTGTGAGCACTAAACAAAATAGCAATACAATACATGTGGAAGATAAATTGATAAGATGCTGTAAAACTAAATACTGAAATATGAATCAAACAGGCCTGAAATATCTGATAAAACACTGGAAATCAAACTATTTATTTGAGTAACTGATAATACTAAAAGAACTGACTGATTGTCTAACTGGGTGTCTAAAATCCTCTAAACATCATAAGGAGTTGATGGTATAGACCCCCAACTAACTCCAACTGACTGAATATAAGAACGTACTGAAGTAACGGAACAAAGCATGTCATCGATGGATAAGGACTCACTACTGCTACTTCTAAGTATCGCTGAGTTGTCTAAAAGTGGTCGGAAAATTGTGCATCCGAACCTATGTTATAAGATAACATAGCACACAGAAAAGTATGCGGTCAGTACTTTAAATGTACTGGTATATGAGATGAGGACTGGCTTAAATGCATGAGATAACTGGGCATGAATAAATTAACATGTAATATCTGAGAATGCAAGACCAAGTATAAACTTGATTCTTAAATAATCTGTAAACTGAATGACTAAAATCTGTATAACTGCATAATTGAGATTCTGTACACTTGGTCAAGGAAACCTGAACTGAAATATACTAAATATTGTACTGAGACTGTGGTATCATCTAACCGACATGTCCCAATTTAAGCTATATGAATAGAATTTAATAGCAAAGATAAAATGATAGAAAAAGGTAAATTATACATTAATTTTTCAAAATGAATAAGTATTTTTGTACATTTATTTTTAATATACTGGATAAATAAAAATAAACGAAGAAAATACTTCTTTCTGTTTAGTACTTCTTTCTTTTGCACCATATTAATATCTCTACATATTTATGACTAAGGGTAAAAGTGGAAAGAAACAACTAATTATGTGTTGGTTTCTAAAATAACAACTATCATAGAAGATTTATTTTTAGTAAGGAAGACATGTATTTAGAAATGGAGGGAGTATAATCGATAAATATTTGTAGAAGTTATACCCTCCATTTATTTTTACTTGTTATTTTTCTAAAATAAATTTCTAGAATTTCTTGTCACTTTTGACATATCAAGAAAAGACAAAATAAAATGATCAAATAATTCTTAGTATTAATTACTTATTCCTCAAATAATTTTTCAAGACTTAATCTTAAACATCAATTAATAGGGGGTTGAGGTAAATAACCATGTCCATTATGTTTATCTATATCTATAATCTATAATTTATATTTGTCTACAACAACAACATACTCAGTATATTCCTACCAAGTGGGGTCTGGGAAGAGTAAGTGTACGCAGTCCATACCACTACCTCAAAAGTGAGATAGAGAGGTTGTTTTCGATAGATCTCTGGCTCAAAATAAAGCAATCTAAGATAAGATAAAGAATAGTAATAAAACAAGATACAATAGCAATTAACATATTCAATAACATCCAAAGCAAGATACTTCAAGTATACACCAAAACATACAACATACTATCTACGACTAACCCTCTACTCTAATTCGCCTCCTCCATAACTTCTTATTCAGGGTCATGTCCTCGGTAAGCTGAAACTGCTCCATGTCATGTCTAATCACCTCCCTTCAATATTTCTTCGGTCTACCTCTACCTCGCTTGAAACCAGCCCTAGTCAACCTCTCACACCTCCGCACTGGGAATCCGTGCTCCTCCGCCTCATCTATATCTATCTATAATTTATAATCTATCTATAATCTATATCTATATCTATAATATATTAAAAATGTGAAGGCTTTAGAAATGTCGTCTGAACTTTTTACCATTCATTAAAAGTCTTTGCTTTATGCAAAATCGTCTTTTCACTATTTTTTCGAGTTAAAAAATAATTAAATATATTTATGATAAAACCTTTCATTATTAGAAGTGATCAGAATTAATGACAACTAATACTTTTTTATTAATTTAAGATTCTAAATCAAATAAATTTAGTTTTAAGAATATTTAAAATTGTCCTTTTCTTATATTCCTCAAATAAAATTCTAATTATACATAAACACTGATATATATTACAAAAATAATAATAGCAAAAAGTAAAGACGAAATAAAAAAGGAATATGAAAGGTACAAAGGCCTCTAAAAAAATTGTTTAGTCGTCAATGAAATCGAAATATGAAAAATAAATATTTGTTGTTACGTAGATATACAATTAAGATTTTGTGAAAACTAGTATGATTTTTGGGTATATACAAAAGTTTTAATACTTTCTTAGTTCGTTTTTACTTGCCACTTTTTGACATGGCATATTCATTAAAAAATAATTATTAATATGATTGGTTTACCATACTATCCTATTAATTGATATTTAAAATAATATGTAAATAGTTCGAAGAATAAATAATTAATATTATGAGTAAAAAAGAAGAAAAAACGTTTGTCTTTTTTTGATATGTCAAAAGGGACAAGTAAAAATAGAAATTCAACTAGAAAATTAGTGGAAGTATAGAAACTATGGAGAACTTTGTATATGTGTTTGTTTTTGGGATGAGAGGTGGGGGAATTGGCCGAGTAAACACTACTTCCTTCGTCTATTTTTATTTGTTCAATATATTAAAAATATTTATTCAGTTTTATTTATTGGATTTTAAAAATCAAGAGATAATTTATCAATTTCTGTCTATTTTTTCCTTGTTGTGCTTTATATAAAATCGTCTTTTCACTATTTTTTCCTAATATTTAAGAGTTGAAAATTAATTAAATATTTTTATGATAAAACCTTTCCTTTTTAGAAGTCATCAGAGTTAATGACAATTAATACTTTTTTTATTAGTTTAAGAATTTTAAATCAACTAAATTGTTATAAATGTATTTACATTATAGTGAATGTCTATCAAGATCTACTTTGATATCTATTAGAATTTGAAGCATCTGTCTTTTACTCAAACTAGGAGTAAATTTTCCCTATAAATAGAGGGGATTTGTTCATTGTATTCACAATCTTATGATCTCTCATCCCTCAAGAGAGAAATAAGAATCACTCTCTTTATTCTCTCTACTTTTTTTCTTTATTCTTTCTTGTTTTATAACACGTTATCAGCACGAGACTCTATCATGAGCACTTATTCTACGATAAAAGCAAGAGATGTCAGGTAAAGTTTTGATTGAAAGAAAAAAAAAAAAAAAAAGGTTATCGTTCTGTCTTCATAATCCATATATGACCTTTAAAAGGTAAGTCTTTATTTTACTAGGTATTATTTTATTTTATTTCTTTTCTTATGACTAATAATTTTACAAAACTTGAGTTCATTGCCTCGAGCAAGAACTACCTCTCACGGGTGTTGGATGTTGAAATCCATTTAGATGTTATAGGTCTTGGAGACGCCATAAAGAAACAAACTACAACATCTAATCAAAATCGTGCTAAAGCTATGATTTTCTTGTGTCATCATTTTGACGAAATTCTGAAAATTGAATACCTTACTACTAAGGATCCACTTGTTTTGTGGAATAGCCTAAAAGAAAGATTTGACCACTTGAAGATGGTCATTATCCCAAAAGCACGATATGAATGCATACACTATAAAAATAAGATGTTGGGTCCAAGTCCCACTAATTTATGCCTAAGACTCCTTTATATGGATAAGACGTTGAATTTGAATCTCAATGCACCATGCTGATGATATTATGATGGCTAAGGCAAAATAATGGGTATTTGTTGAAAAGTCATAAAATCCGACCCATTGAATATTATCCATTCCATGAAGTGAATGTGGTAGCAATATATGATAAGTCTGAAATATGACAATTTACTTCATTCTTGAGGTGTATGTGGCAGCAGTGCATAATAAGTCTGAAAGGAGACAAGTGATTGAATGCACGAATATAAACGTGAAGGGGCAATATGATTATGATATTTTCACATGCATATTATGATCATAAAATATGATAGAGAAAAATTCTTTACATCATATGTATGCCTCAATTTGCTTCTGAAGTAGCAAAATATTGAAAGAGGTTATAAGCTATCATAATTTGATAGGCTTAAGACACGATTATATTTCATTCCTGGGGAATGAGAAGCTTATTAATGCAAACATGTACTTGATTGTGATGGTACCACAACTCACCTCCGAATGAGGCTGAATAACTGAAAAGAGTTATTTCGAAATCTACTTCTAAAGTAGTAAATCTGAAATTTATTCATGTAATAGTAAATCTGAAATTTACTAAAGAAAAAAGTACATGTCATGGTAAACTTGGAGTTTACTAGAATAAAAGTTCATAAATTGATATGAACGATTGTGACATTTCGAAGATGTGCATATTGAATATTAGACATGTATTGAAGAACTAAAAGATTCTTCGAGAATTGCTTATGTCATTTGTTCTCATGATAAGTTGGTTGGACCAACTAATGTTGGGATTGAATTCCTTAAATATGAAAAAGAATAAAAGGTAAATAAGGGTTCGTTCACCTATCATGTGATATGTTGAAAACATGCATCAATAAGATGATCGCATGTACATTCATGGTCAACCTACGTTTGACATTCATAAAGTTACTTGTTCAATATAAATTGAGCATAATTTTCAGATTGTGTAATCAAGATAATTTATCTTGATGATGATGGTTTAGCATTGAATGTCTTCGATAAATATCTAAACCATTGTTAATGAGAACAAAACTTAATGTATTGGTCTGAAATATGATATATTGCAATAGCATTTGTATGCATTAGATCAATAAATTATGATTATTTCTTCCCTCTCAATTGGTTCAAGGTCGGGAACCAATTATTCCATCTAATAATTTTGATGTGCGGTATATGATTAATGAATATACCATAATGCACAACGATGGATTTCTCAAAGAAGTAGAGGATGTATGTTAGTTTTCCTAACATAAGGAGGAGATTATAAGCTCTTTGAAATATGTTATGAATTATCACCATATCCTCATCCAAAAGATAATTCAAGTCAAATGTTGAAAGTATCTCATATTAAGCGCAAGTGCTTTTATTTTATGTTCCTAAAGAACAAAGTCTATGTATGCGTGAAGCGTGGTAGACTGATCGGTTCTAAATGAAATAGTCCTTGAAAAATAAAGGAGCAAATAATCATAATAAGAAGGCAATGACATGAAACCTTATGAGAGGTTCATGTACCTGAAAATAATGAAGTGATGAGATCTCAAAATGTTATGTCACATTGTGAACCGATACAAAATGATATATCATCAATATCTTTGACACAATTTGGTGCAATATTGTGAAAGATTACTAGGATCTGAATTCTACGTTTATTTAAGCATTCTGACGTAGAAACATTTATCAAGTGACATGAAAGGATGCATCTTGGTAAGTATTAAACTTATTTGATTTGCAGTCCAGATATTTGAAGATGTCACTCATAAAATGTTGAATATTTTCACTTGACAAAACTTATGTGAAAAACTTTTAAGAATTCAAAATGCTTGAAGCATATTAAAGTTTCTGAGAAACTTATTTATAATCCTTATATTGTATAAGCTTATTGCTTGAACATCATTGGAACTCTTAGAGAGTTTTCAAAGCAATAGATTGTTTACTGAAATTCAAAATATATCGAATTGGATTGGTTATGAAGTACCATATCTTAGTGCAATTGATGCACTCATGTACCTTGCAAATACTACAAGGCCTATAGCCTTTTCAGTCAATTTGTTAGCAAGGTATATTTTTGCTCCTACTATGAGACATCAAAATGGGATAAAACACATGAGCTTGTTTTATTCTAAAGATTGCAGTCCCGATCTTATTGGTCATGCTGATGTTGGGTACTTATCTGACCCGCATAAAGCTCTGTCTCAAATAGGCTATGTGTTCATATGTGGTGGTACTGCCATATCTTGGAGATATACAAAGCAGTCTATCGTAGCCACTTCATTGAATCATGCTGAGATAATAGCTATTCATAAAGCAAGTCGAGAATATGTATGGTTGAGGTCCATGATACATCTTATTCGAGAAAAATATGGTGTGAAATATGACAATCTACCCACAATTTTATACAGAGATAATTCAGCATACATAGCACATCTTAAGGGAGGATTCATAAATAGAGATAGAATGAAGAACATTTTGCCAAAACTTTTCTACATACATGAGCTACAAAAGAATGATGATATTAACGTGCAACAGATTCGTTCAACTGACAATGTGACTGATTTATTCACCAAATCTTCTCCAATTGCAACTTTCAAGAAGATGTTGCACAAGATCGGGATACAAAAGTTCAAGGATGCTCTCATTAGGGGGAGTTAATACGCGTTGTACTCTTTTTCCCTTACGAGATTTTGTCACACTGGATTTTCCTTGTAAGGTTGTTAATGAGGCAGCCGAAATGCGTATTATTAGAGATGTGTACTCTTTTTTCTTCACTAGATTTTTTTTCTACTGGATTTTTTCTAGTAAGGTTTTAACGAGGAACATTATCTACCAATTAGACATTCAAGGGGGAGTGTTATAAATATATTTACATTATAGTGAATGTCTATCAAGATCTATCAAGATCTACTTTGATATCTATTAAGATTTGAAGCATCTGTCTTTTACTCAGACTAGGAGTAAATTTTCCCTATAAATAGAGGGGTTTTGTTCATTGTATTCACAATCTTATGATCTCTCATCCCTCAAGATAGAAATAAGAATCACTCTCTCTATTCTCTCTACTCTTCTTCTTTATTCTTTCTTGTTTTATAACATAAATTTAATTTTAAGAAAATTTAAAATTGTCTTCTCCTATATTCCTCAAATAAAATTCTAATTATACATAAACACTAATAATATTACAAAAATAATAATACTCAAAAAGGCAAAAATGTGCACACCCAAAAAGCAAAAACTATAAATTTTTACTTTCTTTACTTTTTTAAAGTTCCAAATTCAATGATCTTTTCTTATATTTTTCAATTAAAATTTTAATTATACATAAACACTAACAAATTAGTTAAAGTCCTTATTTTATTTAAGTAACAAATCATTATATTAACACTCCTAAATTAATTAGAATTTACTTTATATAAAAAAAGAATTTTTGCAATTCTATTTAAGTAATATTTTGATCATACTTTACTACAAAAATACAATCTTTCATCTACTTCTACTTTTCTTTTATTTTGAGTTTTATTGATTTCAATTTTAATTGAATTTGTCTTCTTACCTTCATTATCGTCATTCTTCTATCTTTCTTTATTCTTTTTAGCTAATGAATTTAAAGATTATATATGAATTATTTATAATCAACAATTGACATGTGTTGTTCCCTTTTAACAATTTCTTGTTTTTCTATTTTAGTTGCAAATTTTTGATAGAAAAATTGAATGAAACAAGCGTGTGTTATCGAATAAAGTAGCCAAAAAAATTAAAGGTCTATCTCGCCAAAAATAATCAAGGTTTTTATTACATGTGTGAAGATTCTCTTTTGATTGGTGCAAGTTTTACTCTTTTCAAAGATATTTGGTATTTTTTACGTAAATTTTAAAGGCAACATTATTATTATAATTATTTTTCTTTTTCTCTCTGAAAGGTTATTCGATTATAACTCTTTATGTGTCTTTGTTGTGTATAAAGGTCTTTAAGTTTCTTCCTATTTTTAGTGACTAATTTTTGTTTCTAACGACAGCTAAATGAAATTCTAAGTTAGAAAAAACGTATTATAATGGTATATCAAGAGTTTGGACTTAGTAGATGATGCAATTCGTGAGAATATCATTATGCTTCTTTTCGAGACTCAAAAAAGATGAACGAGAGTGTACTAAAAAGTAGAGGAGGTGAACAAAAGATAAAATTGTGTAGCTCTTACCAAATTTACTATTCATAATTAATTTATTGTCCAATCTATAAAATTATATTATGTAATATGTACTAGAATCAAAATTTTCTTTTATCTATGAATTATTCGTCTTTTTAGTTGCGTGGAATTCCATAGATCAATTTGTATGTAATAATAATGTAATCAATGATTTTGTAAAGATTTGATTTTAAAAGTAAGGAAAGATTTTAAATATAGAAACAAAAAAAAAAAATTGTACCACAAATATGGTTTCAAACTGATGTGTTCTTCTTAACCTCTGACAGTAAGGAAAAGAGGCACTGCATGAAAAATGCAAAAGTGATGATGTAAAATATATAGGTGCCTACACTAAAAAATATGTTTATGTTTACATTATTATATTAAAGTGTGAAAAAATTTTGAAAAGTGATTTAAATTTTTATACTTCATTCAAAATTTCCGCAATAAATAAAATCATTTAATTTTAAATAATCAAACGTTACACGTGCGAGGTAGATATGGCTAAACTAATTTAATAAATGTGACAAGTCAAATATAATAAATAAAATGAACGACAAAAATAAAAGGCATGATTAAATAATTAATAATTAATAAATTAATTGAATTAGTTTTTGAATACTATGTGAAAGGAAATCCAACAGACCGAAAATATTCTTTCGATCTTTTTAGTTATCATGCATTCGAAATATAATTGTTCGAAAATACTTGTCAATTTAATAGATCAAGTGAGGATAAAAAAAAATTTCTAACTTTGTTTTTAGCATTAATTATTCTTAAATTAAGAAAATTGCAAATAAATAAATATTAAAGAATTAGTAAGTTGTTATAAATGTATTTACATTATAGTGAATATCTATCAAGATCTACTTTGATATCTATTAGGATTTGAAGCATCCGTCTTTTACTCAGACTAGGAGTAAATTTCTCCTATAAATAGAGGGGTTTTGTTCATTGTATTTACAATCTTACGATCTCTCATCCATCAAGAGAAATAAAGAAGTCTCCCTCTCCTCTCTCTATTTCTTTCTTGTTTTATAACACGTTATCAGCATGAGACTCTGTCAAACAAGGTGAGATTATAAATCTGAAGGATTTCAAGGTTAGTAATTCTTTATGTTATCTTTCTTTTGCTACTACTAATATAATTATTACTGGATTTGAGAAAAAATAATTGGTTTGGAACCATTTATATTTTAAATTTATTCCTCAAGAACAATATTATCAAAAAGGATGATAATATGTTGGGTTCAAGTCTCATTGATTCATGCCTAAGACGCCTTTATATGAATCAAATATTGAGTTTGAATCTCAATACACCATATTGATAATATTGTGATGGCTAAGGCAAAATAATGGGTGTTTGATGAAAAGTCATGAAATTCGACCCATTGAATATGCTCCATTCCATGAAGTGAATGTGGTAGCAGTATATGATAAGTCTGAAATATAACAACTTACTTCATTCTTGAGGTGTATGTGGTAGCAGTGCATAATATGTATGAAAGAAGACAAGTGATTGAATGCACGAATATATGCGTGGAGAGACAATATGATAATGATCATCAAAAGTGATGATATTTTCACACGCTTATATGATTATAAGATATGCTAGAGAAAAAAAAAATTCTCTACATCATATGTATGCCTCGATTTGCTTCTGAAGTAGCAAAACCTTGAAAGAGGTTATAAGCTATCATAATTTGATAGGCTTAAGGCACGATTATATTCCATTCCCGGGGAATGAGAAACTTATTAATGCAAACGTGCACTTGATTGTGATTGTATCACAACTCACCTCCGAAAGAGTTTGAATAATTTTGAAATCTACTTCTGAAGTAATAAATCTGAAATTTATTCATGTAATAGTAAATCTGAAATTTACTAAAGAAAAAGTACATGTCATGGTAAACTTGGAGTTTACTAGAATAAAAGTTCATAAATTGATATGAACGATTGTGACATCTCGAAGATGTGCATGTATTGAAGAACTAGAAGATTCTTCAAGAATTATTTATGTCGTTTGTTCTCATGATAAGTTGGTTGGACCAACTAATATTGGGATTGGATCCCTTCAAATCTGAAAATTATAAAAGGTGAATAAGGGCCCGTTCACCTATCATGTGATATGTTGAAAAGATGCGTCAATAAGATGATCACATGCACATTCATTGTCAACTTGCAGTTTGACATTCATAAAGTTGCTTGCTCAATAAAATTGAGTTAAGAAAATAATTTTCAAATTGTGCAATCAAGAAAGTTATCTTGATGATGATAGTTTAGCATTGAATGTCTTTGATAAATAGCTAAACCATCGCTAATGAGAACAAAGCTTCATGTGTTGGTCTAAAATATGATATTTTGAATACAATAACACTTGTATGCATTAGACCAATAAATTATGGTTATTTTTTCCCTCTCAATTGGTTCAAGGTTGGAAACCAATTATTTCATCTAATAATTTGATGTGCGGTATACGATTAATGAATATATCATAATGCACAAAGATGGATTCCTCAAAGAAGTAGAGGATGTATGTTAGTTTTCCTAACATAAGGGGGAGATTATAAGCGTTATGAAATATGTTAGGAATTATCACCAGATCCTCATCCAAAAGATAATTTAAGTCAAATGCCGAAAGCATCTCATATTAAGCGCAAGTGCTCTTATTTTGTATTCCTAAAGGACAAAGTCTATGCATGCGTGAAGCGTGGTAGACTAATCGGTTCCAAATAAAATAGTCCTTGAAAAATAAGGAGCAAATAATCATAATAAGAAGGCAATGAGCTCTTGAAGAGCCTACGACATACCACTTCATGAAACCTTATGAGAGGTTCATGTACTTGAAAATAATGAAGTGATGAGATCTCAAAATGTTATGTTGCATTGTGAACCGATACTAAATGATATATCATCAATATCTTTGACACAATATTATGAAAGATTACGAGGATCTTAATTCTACGTTAATTTAAGCATGCTTACGTAGAAACATTTATCAAGTGACATGAAAGGATGCATCTTGGTAAGTGAAAACTTATTTGATTTGCAGTTCAGACACTTGAAGATACATGTCACACATAAAATGTTGAATATTGTCACTTTGACAAAATTTGTATGAAAACTTCTTTAAAGATTCAAAATATAAAAGTTTCTGGGAAACTTATTGATAATCTTTATATTGTATAAGCTTATAGCTTGAAAATTATTGAAACTCTTGGAGAGTTTTCAAAAGCAATAAGATTATTTGCTGAAATGAGAAATATGCCAATTTGGATTGGTTATGAAGTACCATATCTTAGTACAATTGGTGCACTCATGTATCTTGTAAAAAATTACAAGACCCAATATAGTCTTTCGCTCAATTTGTTAGCAAGGTATATTTCTACTCCTACTAGGAGACATCGAAATGGGATAAGATACATGAGTTTATTTTATTCTAAATATTGCAGTCCCGATCTTACTGGTCATGCTGATGTTGGATACTCATCTAACCCACATAAATCTCGGCCTCAAACATACAATGTGTTCACATGTAGGGATACTGTCATATCTTGGAGATATACAAAGCAGTATATCGTAGCCACTTCATCGAATCATGCTGAGATAATAGCTATCCATGAAGCAAGCTGAGAATGTGTATAGTTGAGGTCCATGATACATCTCATTCGAGAAAAATGTGGTGTGAAATATGACAATCTACCCATAATTTTATACAGAGATAATTCAGCATACATAGCACATCTTAAGGGAGATTCATAACTGGAGATAGAACGAAGCACATTTTGCCAAAACTTTTCTACATACATGAGCTACAAAAGAATGACGATATTAACATGCAACAGATTCGTTCAATTGACAATGTGACTGATTTATTCACCAAGTCTTCTCTAATTACAACTTTTAAGAAGATGGTGCACAAGATCGGGATGCAAATGTTCAAGGATGTTCTCATTAGGGGGAGTTAATACGCGTTGTACTCTTTTTTCCTTACGAGGTTTTGTCCCACTGGTTTTCCTTGTAAGGTTTTTAATGAGGCAGCCGAAATGTTTATTATTAGAGATGTGTACTCTTTTTCCTTCACTAGATTTTTTTTCTACTGGGTTTTTTCTAGTAAGGTTTTAACGAGGCACATTATCTACCAATTAGACATTCAAGGGGGAGTGTTATAAATGTATTTACATTATAGTGAATGTCTACCAAGATCTACTTTGATATCTATTAGGATTTGAAGCATCCGTCTTTTACTCAGACTAGGAGTAAATTTCTCCTATAAATAGAGGGTTTTGTTTATTGTATTTACAATCTTACGATCTCTCATTCATCAAGAGAAATAAAGAAGTCTCCCTCTTTTCTCTCTATTTCTTTCTTGTTTTATAACATAAGTGATATATTTGTCAATTTAATAGATCAAATGATACATTCTTTGTAGTGGCGTAGCCCATAAGTAATTAATAAGTGAGAAAATTGTGTATAATCTAAATTCTAATGTATTGTGATTTCTTGTTTAGAGTCTGATGAATTGAATAAAAATATGAACTACATAAATGGTTGTGAGTTCCACGTTCTCATCATTTTTGGTAAAATTCAGTTTATCGTGGAGGTAGAGCTGTCAATACGGGGCGCCCTAATTCATTCGGGCTAATCCACATGGGCTTTGAATTGAACGGGTCAGATTGGACTGACCCATCAAAGTGATGGACCAAAAAATATCAAGTCCACACCATTACTCTGTGGGCTACGGGCCTCACGGGCCAGACACTTTTTAAAAAATAATATTTTATAATTTAATTTTAGAATATTAATAAACATAAATATTATCAGACAATATTATATAGTGTTAATACTTGTTAATCAAATCTCCAACACCTCCCCCCCCTCCGCCCAAAAAAAATACTCCTAATAGCGAAATTAAATAACTTTTGATATGATATCCTTCAAACCAATTAAAAATACTAATAAGTAATATAAATAGTTGCATATATTTGACTTAAGGGCCGGCCCACGGGCTAGTCCAACCCATATTGCTCAAGTCCCACGGGCCACGGGCTTATACGGGCCAGGCGAAAAAGCCCTGTTCTTAAATGGGTTGCATAAACTGAAGCCCAACTCTATCAAATTACAGGCCGCGTCGGTCTGACCCAACAGGCCTAGCCCATATTGACGACTCTACGTGGAGGTATTCCTAAACATTTCTATCATAATTTTTCTCCAACAAAACGCTCGATACGGTAGCACTACCTTAGTAACGAGTAAGGGTGTCAAACGGGTCGGGCTGACCCGGCCCGACCCGGCCCGGCCCTATTAGCTAACCCGGCCCGGTTTGACCCAGCCCAGTAAGCTCTAGGGCTTAAGGGTTCCAGGTCCCGGGCCAGTTTTTTTGTTTAAATAGGCCCGGTTAACCCGGCCCGGACCAAGCCCGGTCCAGGCCCGCCGGTTAACCGGCCCGGGCCGGCCCAAAATATAAAAAAAATAAAAAAAAATGATTTTGGGCCAACTAGCCGTTGGCCCAACGGCTATATAGCCGTTTTTGGGTCCAAACGGCTAGTTTGGGCCCATTTAATTAAAAAAAAAAAAAAAACTTTAAAAAATATTTTTTAATCCCCAAAAAAAATCTATAAATACCCTACAACTTCAAATCATTTTTCACACAATTTTTCACTCTCTCAAATCTCATTCTCTCTCAAATCTCAATTCTCTAATATTCAATATATTTAATTTCTTAAAGTGTTCACTTTAATTTTTTAATTTTCGTTTAGAAAGTACGAGCGAAAGTTTCTAAAGTCGCAATCTTCGGATACTTTCAAAATTTGGTATTGTCGTTCCATCTCTTACAATTAATTTTTATTTATTGTATTAATTGTTTAATATTTAATTTTATTATATTTGTGTATTTTGAATATTTTTAGTTTAATTTAATTTATATTATGGATAAATTAAAAAACCTCGCTGCTAAAGGTGTTAAAAAATTTTGTCCCGGAAGCGGTAGTGGTAGTAAAAAGCGAATTACTAGCGGTAGAGGTAGTTCAAGTAATAGATATACCCGTGTGCCTTCGTCTCCGGTACCGCTTGGTACACCTTTTGAGGAAGAAATAGGTGTAGGTGCTCACGATATGGATTATGTAGAAGCTCAGGAAAATTATGGTATAGAAGAAGAAAATGAAGTAGATGCAGTTAATTTAGACGAAGATAATGAAAATATTGCTGAAACACCCGCAGTAGGAGATGCTAACGTTAGATCTGAATCAGTTAATCTTCCTTCCCGTCCTCCCAGTGCCCCAAAACCTCGTAAAAGAACTAGTATTGCATGGCAATTTTTTGAACGTATATCAGATATTGAGGTGCAGTGCAATATTTGTCAATAAATATATAAGCATAGAAGTGGAGGCAAGCAAGGGGTATGGGTACGTTAATGAGACATATAGATGAAGATCACAAAAGAGAGTTAAATATTGCAAAAGGTGGTGGGGATGTTGGTGGGTCAACGCAAACTAGAATGGACCCAACAATCGGTCAAGTAGCGAAAAAGTATAATAAATTGAGGGACAGGGAAGAAATAGCTAAAATGGTAGTTGTGGGTTGTTTGCCTTTTAGTTTTCCTTCTTTTGATGCTTTTATTCGTTATATACAAGCAATTTATAATCCTATGTTTAATGGTATTCCTAGAACTACTTGTCGGTCTGATATTTTTAGACTCCATTCACAATATTGTTTTTATTTATCAACATTGTTAAAAAATATTCAATGTAGATTGTCCCTAACTTCTGATCTTGGTCGTGCTGTAAATAAAAATGATTATTTAACCGTTACTTGTCATTGGATGGATAGTAATTTCGTGATGCAAAAACGTATTCTTGCTTTTTTATATGATGAAGATCGTAAACATACTGGACAATTTATTGCTGATTCTATTGTTAAAATTGCCGGATACTATGGTATAGAAAATAAATTTTTATGTATTGCTTTTGATAATGCTTCTAACAACAAGACTGCTATAACAAAAATAAAATCTACGCTATCTCCGTCCTTGCCTGAAATTTTTCATATTAAGTGTGCATGTCATATATATAATTTAATTGTAAAAGATGGTCTTGAGTTTTTTGAGCTTTATATTGAAAAAATTCGTCTTGCCGTTGGTTTTATTCAAGGAAATAATCGTAGATCGAGAATTAGAGAATTTAAAGTTAAATGTCAAGAAAATGGACTTACACCGATTTTGATGCCTGAGGAAATTGATACTAGATGGAATTCTACGTATGAATTTTTAAAAACTTGTTATAAATATAGAATTCCTATTACACTAGCTTTTAACCAACATTGCGGTTCATTTGTTGATTCTGCTGATTGCATGCTACATAATTCTGATTGGGTTGTAATTAATGATCTTGTTATGTTTTTAGAAAAATTTTATGTAGCTACGGTTGAATTTTCCGATGCTTACTATCCTACTGTTTGTAATATTTTGGCCTATATAGTCGATATTTCTAGTTTGCTCCAACAATATAAAAATAAAGAAGGTTATAAAGAAGCTGTTGGCGCCATGTTTACAAAATTTAAAAAATATTTTTTCCCGATTCCCCCTATTTACTTGGTTGGTGCTATGCTAAATCCGTGCATGAAATATAATAATATGTGTCACTTTAGTACTCTTATTTATACTAACTTAGAAATAAATACTAACCATGATTCTGAACAAGTACAGCCTGATTTGTGGACGGCTACGGCTGATGCAAAAGATTATATAGAAAAATTATATAATCACTATGCTGATTTATTTGATTCAGCTGTACCTACAAATATCACTCCAATTGTCACTCCTCATCCTCCCGAGGAGCCATCATCTTCTAAAAGGCCGGCACATAGTGGTTTTTCTGATTCGTTTTATGATTTAAATTGTTGGAACAGTGTTGATGAGAGAACTTACACATCAACTTATCGGGAAGAGCTGAAATATTATCTTCGGACGACACCAGAGGATCGCAGACGACGGATCAACACGCTGGATTGGTGGAGGAATAATGAATCACAATATCCTGTGCTTTCAAGATTAGCTAGAGAGATCTTGAATGTTCCAATGTCAACCGTTGCATCAGAGAGCGCCTTCAGTCAGGGACGACAGCAGCTTGGAGACAACCGACACTCATTGGGAAGCAATGCAATGAATGTTCTAGTTTGCCTCAGAGATTGGATTAGAGCGGAAAGAAGAAACCAAGGAATGGAACCGGAGCCGAGCGACGAGCTGAAACTAGAAGAAATTATGACTTCACGAGAGAACTCAGCAGAATCAAGTCCAATGCATGGTTTTGCCCCCGTTGACTTTGATTATCCTATGCAAGTTCCCATTAATATTAACATGAATGAGTTGGAAAAAATGATGCATAATTTATAGATTTTTCATTCATGTAAATTATAAATTTTGGATCATTTTGCAATCAATAAAATTCCCCAAATTCATTCAGTCCTTAGTCGTTGTTTTTTATTTTTTTTTGAATAAATTTTGAATATTTGTGCATATATCTTCTATAGAAGTGTATATTTAACGTATACATGTGTATATGTTTTATAAATTAGTATATAAGTATATCTATACATATTGTAATGTATATATAATGTAGTATATTTTATAAGTAGTAGTATATATACATTTAATGGTGCGTATACACGTGTATATATCTTCTATAGAAGTGTATATTTAATGTATACATGTGTATATGTTTTATAAATTAGTATATAACTATACAAATATATATTGTAATGTATATACATTATAGTATATTTCATTTAAAGTATTACATATACATAGAATAGAGTGTATATATGTGAATGGATCTTCTATAGACGTGTATATTTAACATATACATGTGTATATATTTTATAAATTAGTATATAACTATACAAATATATATTGTAATGTATATATATTGCAAATATCTCATTTAAAGTATTACATATACATAGAATAGAGTGTATATATGTGAATAGATCTTCTATAGACGTGTATATTTAACGTATACATTACTTTATGTTTTATAAATTAGTATATATATTGTAGTATATACTTTTTTTAAAGTAGTACATATATATTGAATGGTGCGTATATATGTGTATATATCTTCTATAGACGTATATCTTTAAAGTATACAAGTGTATATGTTTTATAAATTAGTATGTAACTATATATATATACATATTATTGTATATATATATATGTATATCACTATATTGTAGTATATATTTTATTTAAAGTAGTACATATATATTGAATGGAGCATATATATGTGTATATATCTTCTAAAGTAGTATATATTTAACGTATACATGTGTATATGTTTTATAAATTAGTATATATATATATTGTAGTGTGTATATATATATATTATACTATTATAGCAAATGTTTTATTTAAAGTAGTACGTATAGTCATATATAATTATATATTGAATGGTACGTATATATGTGCATATATCTTCTATAGAAGTGTATATTTAACGTATACATGTGTATATGTTTTATAAATTAGTATATAAGTATATCTATACATATTGTAATGTATATATAATGTAGTATATTTTATAAGTAGTAGTATATATACATTTAATGGTGCGTATACACGTGTATATATCTTCTATAGAAGTGTATATTTAATGTATACATGCGTATATGTTTTATAAATTAGTATATAACTATACAAATATATATTGTAATGTATATACATTATAGTATATTTCATTTAAAGTATTACATATACATAGAATAGAGTGTATATATGTGAATGGATCTTCTATAGACGTGTATATTTAACGTATACATGTGTATATATTTTATAAATTAGTATATAACTATACAAATATATATTGTAATGTATATATATTGCATATATCTCATTTAAAGTATTACATATACATAGAATAGAGTGTATATATGTGAATAGATCTTCTATAGACGTGTATATTTAACGTATACATTACTCTATGTTTTATAAATTAGTATATATATTGTAGTATATACTTTTTTTAAAGTAGTACATATCTTTTGAATGGTGCGTATATATGTGTATATATCTTCTATAGACGTATATCTTTAAAGTATACAAGTGTATATGTTTTATAAATTAGTATGTAACTATATATATATACATATTATTGTATATATATATATGTATATCACTATATTGTAGTATATATTTTATTTAAAGTAGTACATATATATTGAATGGTGCATATATATGTGTATATATCTTCTAAAGTAGTATATATTTAACGTATACATGTGTATATGTTTTATAAATTAGTATATATATATATTGTAGTGTATATATATATATATATTATACTATTATAGCAAATGTTTTATTTAAAGTAGTACGTATAGTCATATATAATTATATATTGAATGGTACGTATATATGTGTAATTGTTTATACTTTATATATTTTTTTAAAAATATATGTTGTATATTGGAGTGTATATAGTGTATATTGGATTTTTTATTTATTTTTTAAACGGGTTTGACCGGTTTTTAACCGGGTTTGACCGGGTTTGACCGGGTGTTGGTGGGTTTGACCGGATTGGGTTTAGTGGGCCGGGTTCGGGTGGATTTTAATTTTTTTACTGTTTGGCCCGGCCCGGCCCGGAACCGGCCCGGAACCCGGGTAAAATGGGAGGGCCGGTTCCGGGTTGGCCCGGCCCGGCCCGTTAGACACCCCTAGTAACGAGTAATATTTCTTTGTAATGTAACTTCTTTCTTTCTTTCTTTTTTTATAACAATCACATCAAAAAATATGTACAATTTTTTGCAAATTCAAAAATGCTTAGTAAATCAAGAACAAAAGATTGATTGATTAGCAACAATAAAACTCTATTAATTATGTCCATTTCAAATATTATTTAATATGTATTTTAAGACAAATTTGAATTGTCATATACATTTTTTGAGAATGAGACTTGAGAAAGAGGTTATGTTATGTTGAAAAGAGACTGTTAAGGAGGAGGTTGTGGATATATTATGAATTTAAAGAAGGCCGATTTGAATAAGAATTTGAAGGAGACTGTGAGTCTTGGAAACTCCAAATTTATTCTGCCAAATTCCCAGCGTAAAGACATCTATTTTGATTACAATAGAGAGGATGTTACTTTTTCATATATTTATATCTATAATAATAATCTCTTCTCTATTATCTTAAAAGTGTAAAGACCTTATAATTTGAACTTTTTGCCCTTCATTAAAAGTCTTCACAGTAGACAAAATTATCTTTTCACTATTTTCCTTAAATAATTATATCATAATAAATATATTAGAAAATTCAATGATGTTTGTCGTGGCTTTTCCAAAACTAAAATACAAATATATTGAAAATACCTTTTAAAATTGGCTCATAGTGCAACTTAATAGAGATTCAATGAAATAAAGGCAACAAAATTTCACTACTTCCATAACTTCTCAAGAAAACGTGGAGCTCAATTTCTTACCATGGAGAGGTTGGACAGTATTATATATTTGAATTACTTTTATAATTATGGCATCTTTAATTATTGCATAATAGTGCAAATTTAATGTAATATATGGGAGCTTCTTCTACAAGCACATTGCGTCAAAATATTTTATTGATCATATTGAAGTTCTTTATCTATCTATTTTTGTTGTTGGTAGTGCATAATGCACCTATTGGTAAACTTCGAGTGAGGTATCCAAACCAAGAGATCCGACTCTTCTAAATCGAGTTGATGCTTGTTGTTTTTCAGTTGCTAGGGGTTCGTTGCCACAATCAATTTGTTTCTCAATCTTTAAAACCTATTGAGGTTTGTATACTAATTATTTTCTTCCAATTATTTTTCTAATTCTCTTTTTAATATTGTTGTAGTTCTTCTTCAACTTTGGTATTGTTTGTTTTATAGTAGCCAAAAGAAAGTGAAGACATAAGTAAAGTCAATATTTTTTTATTTTTTTTTGGATCGATGGTAGGTGATTTAATCGCTAAGTTTTATGTTGTCTAATGCTTCCGTCTAATCTTGATCGTCTAGGTTGGCACTATATCGCACTAGCTATAATTATAGTGCATCCTGTAGTTGGTTATTAACTTTTTTACTCCTTTCACATATATATTTTTTAGTCTTTATGGGTTGTCTTATATATATTGCTGATGTATAATAGTGATTTTAGCCATAATACTTTTTCCTTATTACTAACCAGATTTGAGTGACTCTTCTGTTCATGTAAGCACACTTTTTTTTTAAATCTAAACACTCAAATTGTTAGCTTTGACATCTATTGTTAAAAGAATTTAGGTGGACCATTTGTATGCACCGATGTGAGGACTTCTCTTATTATTTGTCGTAGCTCTCCTTGGATCACTGGAAGATACGTTTAATGTTATAGGAAACCCCAAAATATTTGGTCATACTTCATATACTACATTCACAGGTTCTGAATGTTATTGTAGACAGGGTGACGTTTGTGTCAAATAGATGGCAACTCGATTCACCTGATATAATAAAAAAGTACTCTGATTATTTTCTGAGTAATGTTATGGTGGTTTTAAAGTACAAAATTGTGGCTTCCCGTGATGATATCAAGTTTGTTATCTCAAATTTATTGTAGAGGCCTAATATTAGTTGTATCAGTAGGCAGACTCATGCTTTGGTGGTCTTACTTTAGTTTCTTCAGGGAATATTGATCAATTAATTATAGGAATAAAGTCTGCAAGGGGCACTGAATTTGATTCATCGGTACTTCAGGTTGACCACTCTTGATTTCATCTTCACACTAAGACATACTCAAGCCTTGTCATAATTACTATTGTAATATCAGTGTGTCATCACTTGAACCTTGCGGACAGGGTTCTATTTTAGGGTTGAAGTATTGTTGTGAACCATGGTGACTCCGTAAGAGCCTATGGGTTGTTGTTAATGAGATTAATTATACTGTAATTATTGGGTCGAGTAAGATAGTACAGTGAAGAGTTTTATTTGGGATCCAAGCCTAATTAGCAACCGATTTAATATGATAAGGGATATTTTTTTTTCCTCTCATCTTCTTTCTAGGGTCTAAACTCTTCATCCCTATTCTTATCTCTATCCTTTATGTTACTTGTAATTTCAGTATTTTACATTGTAATTCTACAGTTAAAGCATAGTCTTTGTGATTTGGTTATCAATGAGTTACATGATACTTGTGTTTTTGTATTGAGAATTCGATTTTGTTCAAGAAAAGATAGTAATTAATGAACAATAATACCAAGAGATTATAATTAAAAGTATTGCATTGCAATATTGTATTAATTGCAATGTCATGCCAAAAATTTAAAGAAGAAAATGACAATAATAAAGATAGCTAGGGGAAAACTCTTTTATCCTTCTTAAATAGTATTCACAATGGACAAAGTTGTCAATTACTTCTTCTGTCCATTTTTGCTTGTCATTGATTTGTTTTTCAAGATCAGTTTGAATAAATTTTAAAGTTAAATTAAAGTATGTTAATTTAATATTTTAAATTTAATATTTAGATAATCGAAAGATATATGAAAAATGCTATAAGTTGTTAGTAATGTTGTGACAAAGTTGTAGAATACTATTTTCCTCAAATAATTGACATTTAATTATTATGCTAATATTGAAGATTTGAAGTTATAGCTATTACATTTTTATTTATTTATACGATGTTAGAATCTAAAATACATTAAATCGAATTTTTTTGGACTTCAATTTGTCCATGAAATTTAGTCGACACGATTTAGATAGTAGATAATGAAGGGTCGTCATGTTAATCGTCATAATGATTCATCTATTATAATTAATGTGGGATTATAAATTTTTTTCTGCAAAAGTTTGAATCCTTTTAAAAAACTATTAAGTAAAATTAATTTTATTTAATATATATTTTTGAGTTTAAAGCTTTAAGAGTGTTTCATCTCGCTATACTCTCGGGACTTTAATTTTTTATTTTATTTTTTTTGATAAGGTAAGAATAACTAATTTATATGATATTAGTATTAGATTTTGTTTTTTGATAGCAACTTAGTTGGAGGAAAAGTATTTTTTCGATTATTTTCGTTGATTTAAAATCTCTTTCAAATTAGTTATCAAATATTACATGTTGTTTAAAGATAATTGCTATTTTTCAATAATGTATGTTCTTTTATATATTTTATAATGATTGACGTTTGACGTGATGCACACGTATACACTAAATTAGATCTAATAATGTTTGTGATTAAAGTATATTATTTTATTGTGAGCGATTGGACTCATTCATAAGGTGAATGAAGTCAGACGGGTATAGTAATTTTATTTGATTGACTACAATGCAGATATACTATATTAATATATACAATGCAATTCGAAAAGATATTCCTCAGGAGAGAGAAAACTAGATTTTCTATAAACTATATATTTCAAGATAAAAAAAATACATATAATATTTACTTTTGCAAGCAATAAATTTGGTAAAACTTTTAATATTACCAGTCACTAAAAAACACATATTTCCTTTTTAATTTGAATTTTCACAACAACAAAAACAACAACATATGCGTAATATCATAAGTAGAATCCGAGAGGGTGGCGTGTATAGCCTTACTTTGTGTAGATAGAGAAACTCCAATGAGGGTGAAGTGTACTTTATTAAAGTTACGATTATTAGATTTTATTTATTTAGAATATATAAGAAATCGACAAAATTAAAGATCACAAATTTAAAGGACAGAAATTAAAGCCATCCCAAAATAAGGTTATTCTCACGTTTATAGTCCAATATATGATTACCTAAAGATTATGGAAGATAATCAATGTATGTTTATTTTTTCTTCGTTAAATTTTTAAAAAATTTAATTTAATTTTTACTTAGTATAAATTTGTTAAAGTTTGAATTAATAAAAATAAATTAAGCTGAAATTATACTACTATGTAAAATTGTTTGAAATTTTAGAGAAACTAATACATCTGCAATATTATAATAACAATAAATTTATTATTTGTTTTCTATCAAAAAAGTCTAGATAATGTGAATTATTTAAAAAAAAAAAAAAAAAGGGCAGCGCAGTGCACTAAAGCTTCCGTATGCATAGAGTCCGAGAAAAAGCCAGATCATAAGAATCTATTGTACGCAGTCTTACCTTGCATTTCTTTAAAAGGCTATTTTCAAGATTTGAATACTTGATCATATGACTACAAGTTTACCAGGTACTCCAAAGATCTCCAAACATCACGGGAAGGTTTAAAATTTTTACATCTTGAAATCACGAAAAAAATTTAGAAAAAAAGGATTAAAAAAATACTACAAAATTGTACTCACAATCTTGACAAATAAAATCATTTCAATTTATTATTTCTTTAATTACATTTTAATATTTGATAAGTTTATTTTAGATGTCTACATATATATATTTTTTTTAATATAGATTTGTGTCAAATTCCTCATTTAATTAAATATGCAAAATACACGTGCAACGCACGTAACTTAAACTAGTAATATATTAAAAGTGTGAAGACCCTTAGAAAAGTGATTTGAATTTTTTGCACTTCATTAAATGACTCTACAATAGACAAAATTGTCTTTTCGCTATTTTTTTATATTTAAAACTTTTAAATTAACTAAATTTTATGTAATAAATCCTTCCTTATTTAAATTATGTAATAGTTAAATTTGTACGAAAAACTAATTCTAGAAAAATAGGGACTTTAGCCACTTTCAAATTCTTTTAAATATAGGAGTCTTCCTCTATATTAGGAAAATGGCATTTATAACGTGTATTCCAATTTATATTGCAAGAAAAAGTTACCTTATTAATATTTTACAACCATATGGTAAATAAAAGTGAACTATAAATTAATGAAATTTATTATTATTAAGTCTATCATTTTTTAGCTACGTAACTCGTAAGAAGTTCTAAAATTTTACTCTTCTGAATCACTTAAAATACTACCTTATATGAACTACATTTTATTTAAATAATGTTGGTGGAAGAAATATTCTTATAACTACTTTTTTGATGAGCTTGAATGAGGTGTCTAATAATCACAAAATATTAGATTTAATCATTCTAACATCTCGATAATCATATTGTTCCTTTAAAGTTTCTGTTCTATTCAAGTCTATATTGTAGATGAATTTTCGGTTGGACTTTGAATATTTTTTTATATTAAGATTAGGTTTAATGGTATTGTTTTATCTCGATTATTGTAGTTTCTGTAATGTTATTATCTATTTTTCTTTTGCTTAATACAGGTAGTAGATAGACGTTTGGTCGGACTTGAGGACTTTTTTTGTAAAGGTTGGGATATAATCATATCGTTCTAATATCTCGATTATTGTATTATTTTGTTGTAGTTTACAGGTGGTAGATGAATGTTTAGTCAGAATTTGATGAATTTCTTTTGTAAGATTATATTTAATCATATTGTTTTGTTGTAGTTTTTGATAATCATCCGTTATGTGATAGTTTGTGTCGTAGGAGACAATCAATTTACCGATACTTCACGTATGCCTGAAAAAGTTGTCTATCTTCGATTTTTAAAGTTAATTACCACCTAAAGTTTAATAAATTATTATTTTTTTATATATTTTATATCAATTGATGGTTTGACATGAATCACACGTGCAACGCACGTAACATTTTACTAGTATATATATATATGTATATATATGTATATATATATATATATATATATATATATTATCTATAATCTATATCTATATCTATATCTATATATAATATATTAAAAGTGTGAAGGCTTTAGAAAAGTGAATTAAACTTTTTGCCCTTCATTAAAACAGTTCGCGTTAGACAAAAGCGTCTTTTACCCTTTTTCCTACAATTAAATTCTACAAAATAAATATAATAAAATTTCCTAACTAAAATTTTACTTTACCCATTTTTTTATTTTTATTTTTACCAAATTTAGCTTTTCTCCATAATAATTTTCCTAACTAAAATTTTTCTTTACCCGTTTTCTATTTATTTTTTTTACCAAATTTAGCTTTTCTCCCCTATATTTTTCTTCACCCATTTTAATTAGTGTCTTTTTTAGTTTATGAATCATCTACAAGATTTTTTTCCCCTTTACGTGAGTGCATGTTAAAATTAAATATATGAAAAATCCTGCTAAAAATTAATTAGTGTCCTTTTTAGTTTATAAATATCTACAAGATTTTTTTTCCTTTGCGTGAGTGCATGTTTTAAGTTTATTTATGAGGAAAAAATTAAATATATGGAAAACCCTGCTAAAAATTAATTCGTTTCCTTTTTAGTTTATGAATCATCTACTTCTATAAAAACATGTATAAATAACATAAATACCAATCCTTTTGGAAGTAATTACATACTCTCCCACTTTCTTAATTACTTTACTCTCTCTCCCTATTAATATACATTACATAGCCGACATATACATAACATTTTGTGTATATGTTGGGATTTTTGTAATATATTTAGGGAGTTGGGATTTTTGTAATATTGAAACATAAGTTGTGTATTTGTGTAATTTTTAGTAAAAACATTCATAATATGGATTCTTCTATGGTCAATTTTGCCACAATTTGGGTTCACTTTTTGGAGTAGAATTTTCGTTCAAGAATGTTATTCCTAGATAAGAACATAAGGAGCTATTAGCCATAAGTGAGTTTGTAATTATCTTCATACACTTGTTTTGTTGTAGTTTTTGATCTGTTATTATTTGTTGTTTTTTCTTCTTAATACAGGTGATCGATGAATGTACAGTTGGCTTTTGAAAACCTTTTTTTGTGTAAGTTAGGTTTAATTGTATTGTTTTGTATCTCTATTATCATTATTGTTTTATTATAATTTATCAATGGTACATGAATCTTGGTCGATTTTGAGAAATTTTTCTTGTAATCTCGATTATCCTTCAATATCTGGGTAATTAGGTTAGTAAGTTCTATATATCTATTTATGGTATCTGTTCAGGGAAGCTTTAATCTTGGGTAAGGTAATAATGAGGCTCTTCATTGTCTATTTTCACGGGCATTAGTTCTCTTTTTGTCATTTGTGTGTTTGTCCATTTTTATAGCATCTGGAAGAAATATCAAGTAAAAAGTGAAAGCTAAATGGCGGAATTAGTTTATTGGCGCATAAGTTAGTGTGTTGAAATTTCTGTTTATTTTGAAAAAAATTATTTCCATCAATATGGTTGAATTGTAGTACTATGGTTTCGTTTGGTGTTCTACCAAACATATATACATATAATGCATTAATTCATGCACAGATAAAGTCAAGCAACTTTTCTGCAGCTCACTCCTTGGAGAAAGAGATGTTTTTATATGGTCTAACCCCTGATTCAGTCACTTACAATCTGTGGATTGGTGCTGCTTGTAATCTTGGACTGATTCCCTCAACACTTCAGCTACATGATGAAATGTTGAGAAAGGGTTGTCAGTCAGATGTAATTACTTACAAGAAACTACTATTGTTATTTTGTCTAGGAGGTATGATGAGAGAGGCAGACAAGCTCTTTGGCAAGTTGTTGGCGTCTGATTTAGCAGTTGATCAAGTTCCCATTCTAGTACTCATGAAAAGATATTGTATAATGGGAGAATTTAATAAAGTCTTTGACCTTTACCAATAGTGGTTAGTGACAATGCCTAGATGAGAATGTTTCCCAAGAATTATTGTGAAGTTAAGGAGACTCTAAAATGTATTTATTCCAGAAGATAAAGCTACTCTAGCTTTTGCACCTGTTTGGCTTACAAATATTTGGTCTAGAAGCATTGTCCTCATAGCAGCAGCTTCTTTGTCGCAACAGCTTCTTTGTCTCCTGGGGGTATGTTTAGTTGTTTTCACCTTTGTACTGCCCATTGGAATTCCTTCACTACATCTAAAATTGAACCTGGACAACTCTGACATGGTTTGCATCTTATTCCCGGGTTTTACGTAGAAGAACTTTCTGACGACAGTCCTGATGATTTTGAAGGCTTAGATGCTTTAGTTTCACATGTCGCGAAGTTGTTGTCAACTGAATGTGTTACGCAGAAACTTGATTTGCCTGGGGAAACTATGGAAATGGAAACTCGTTCCCTATTAACTTAATGGCTATTGTACATATAAGAGATGGAATTCTAACTTGAAGGTGTGCTTTCTTACCATTTCTCCAACAAAAATTATTTCCATGTATCGTTATTTTGTGTTATATAAGTAGTGATGTGTAGTACTATCTGCTCTAGATAATGCATATTGACTCTGCAGATATTTGTTTAAGTAATATAAGTTCTGTAGAGATTTTGAATGCCTTGATCTTCAATAGCTATAGAATGGATACTAAAGAGTGAGAGAGAGGGATCAAGATGGTTGTCTTTAAAAAGAAAAAAGAAAAAAGAAAAATTTTGCTCTGTTAAGTATGAACGGGACTGTTTGTTGGCCAAACAATGAAGAAGGTAAATCAATTATTGGTGAGCAAATAGCCCTAATTAGTAGAATCAGCATAACCCAAATGGGCATTCAAATTCATATGTTCTTGTAATGGATTTGTCCCTTTTAGAGGAGGCGGAGCACGTCTTTCACTAAAAAATAGTCAAAGTATAAAGAATTAAATCGAGGAAGAAGTTAAGGAATTCAACATAAAATATACACACATTAAAAAGAATTATTCACATTATATGGCGCATTTAAATTTTAAGATTCAAACGTTAAAATTTGACTGAGTATTCATACATAAAAGCTTTAATTTTTCATCTGACTCATACAAGTGTCAGAGTTATGTTATAAGTTAGTATTGATCATAGAATCCACAAAATATTTTCTAACTAAACTATGTATCGGGTACAGAAGTGATGGTGCATCAAAGATTAATGACGAAAGAATTTTTTTAGAAGGCTAGCTAAAAGATAATTTTTGTGGTTTTGAGTAATTTAACAATCTTTCATAGTTTAATTTTTTTTCAATATCTATCTATCTATATATGGAAAACAACTATTGTGCGCATAATGGAATTATAGAGAGATTGCGGCTTTATCAAATTATCCAGATTCAAGAACATACTCGATAAGGATTGATATTAGAATTAACTTGGAAGGCTAGAAGTGTGCCAAAATTTACTTCTGATGTAAATGTCTATGTTCCTACTAAACAACTTAAACTTAAGGCCTTCTAGGTTGGAAGGAATTATATTAGTAAATGGTTATAATGTTGCCCCCTTATACAAGAGGCTTTAAGCTCAATCCTATCGAAAAAATTAAATTATTTGGGAGAGGTATAATAAGAGAAAAGACATCAAATCCCCCCTCAACTTGTTAGCAAAACTTACTTTAGACCCTAAACTAATCAGACAATTATTTACCTCCCTTATGAACTTTAAAGTGTATTATTTTCACCCCTTAACGGCTGACGTGGTAAAAAAAAAAAAATGCGCGTTTTAGTGAAAAAAAAGTATAAAAATATTTTAGTGGGGCCCACTTTAATATCTTTAAATATTATTTTTTTTCCTTCTTCCTCACACCACACCACCCCCATTTCTTCTCCTTCCTTACAAATCTGAACATATAGAGAGATGGGATCCATTATTGTAGTGCAGTGCTTGCACCCAAAACAATTTCAAAAAGGAAAAAGGAAACACAAATTTCAAACATCATGATTTTAATTTCACAGCAAACACAAATTCAATCATAAAGACACAACTTCAATCGTTAAAAAAAAAAAGGTGAAACAAGCAGATGAAAAACATCAATCATCATCTTCCTTACACCTTTTCTTCAACCTTCTAAAACATTCCTCTGGCGAAAAAATGGTTTTCAAATTCAATATGGAAGAACCCCAATCATGATCCGAATTTCATATTTCTCTCTTTTTAGGAAAGAAAATCTCACATTCTTTTCGCTTATTCCTCATCAATCAATCACAATTAGCCAAAACTTACTTTAGTTACAGTGATTTAGCCAAGTTGTTTGAAGAATCCCGTGGTGGAAGAAAGAAAATTTCAACCTTCTACAAATCCGAACATATAGGTGTGATTCAAAGGATGTGTCCGTCAATGATGATCGTTGGTGGAATTAATATTGTAATTTTGGGGTCCGTCAATAGTGGTGTAAATGATGGTGGTGGTGTTAATTTTGTGGGTATATTCTTTTGTGGGTTTGTTTTAATCATTTTCCGGTGAGTTTTGTCTGAATATGTCGGAATGAAGAATTTTGAATTGGACGTGGTGATGCTATTGCATTATTGTTTCTTGAATTGGTGGTTTGATGAAGGAATAACTATTGGTAATATGCTTTAAGTTTGAAGAAGATAGAAAATAGAGGAGAGGGGAGAGATGGGATGGTTTGAAGAAGATAGAAAGGGGGGGCTGCGTTTGCAGGGTAGGAGCGGGGTGGGTAAGGTGGGTGGGGGTTTGTGAAGAAGAAAGAAAATAGGGGTGGGGGTGCCTTTTTTTATTTAATATATATATAAATATATATATATATATATATATATATATATATAATATATAAATATATATATTTATATAAATAAAATAGTAAATATATTTTTTTTATTTTTAAAAATATATATATAAAAATAATGTGTGGGGGATTAGTTTTTTTTAGAAAAATCGAATTTCTTATGTGGCAATGACGTGGCTCCGACTGGCATTGACGTGGCGTTGATGTGTAGGCGAGTGTAACACACTCTTCGTTGTGAGAGTGGTATTCAGTTTTGAGGGGTGAAATTAATACACTTTAAAGATGTTAAGGGGAGTAAATAAATGGAAGTTAAGTTTAAGTGCTAAAGTAAGTTATGCGAACAAGTTCAGGGGTGAAAAGATGTCTTTTCTCGAATAATAAAGAAGAGATACCAATTTATATTATTGCTCGAATGGAAAGAAACAAATATTCACTTTATTGGTAAATAATAATTTGAGTGATCATGAATTTACTACGGAGAGGAACGATGGAAGCATTGTTACTTCATGCTGGCTTAACTCATTAGTATTCTTGTAAGTGTTATTGTAAGTATATTTTTCGATGGCCTTTTTTTAAAATTATAAATAATTATTTGAGTTTAATAATTTTAATCGGTACAAAAAGTATTCCGCGTTGAGTCGGAGTATCATATGTCATATTTAGGAATACGATTAAGGGTTTTATGATTGTAACATGTAACTGTTTGTTGATTATATGATTAAGAGGGTTATGAGTATCATGGGCTGCATTGGCTCTTTGGTATTGTATTGTAATATAAAAAGATTTATTAAGGGACATATAAGCATAGGCGAACCCAGGATTTGAGCTTGATGGGTGCACTTCTATATTTAAATATAAAAATTAATAGTGTCAAAGTTCTACATACAGTCCTTTGAAAACTTATTAATTATAGCATTTTATAAGAAAATTTTTAATATTATTGAATATCATTAATTAAATTTAATATGACATAAGTGTGTTATCCATCGTACTTAAATTCAATGTATTTTTATATTTTGAACAATAATAGAAAATTTTCAAAAAATATGAAATTCGAGAAATTTATTTGCGAGATGATTGCTATGGAAAACATTTGATTTAAGCCTATGTCAAATTTTAAATTACTAATATTTTAAATAAAAAATAAGTTAATGATCACAAGATAAAAGTAAACTAAACATTATACAGTATAAGATAGAAAATATCTATCTTTTGAAATTGAAGGGAAGCTTGTATTTTAAAATAAAATAAAAATACGTAAATCACGTCTACAAAACATAAATAAAAGAAAAAAAGTGAAATAAATGACTACTAAGATACATATATATATATATATTTGTACGTTTGAAGGGAAACATAGAAAACAACAATATGTTGCAGACAGTGCTTAACATGTATTTGGAAAAAGGAGGGGCAATAAAGATATGTTGTTATTGAATTTCGAACTCGAGTCATTAGGGTAAAAGGGAAACATTTAAAGCGACTACTAGACCATCTGGCAGGCCCCACACAAGTTGTTAGTGAGGGTGTACGATATAAACTTATCCTTATTATCTGATATATATACAAATATACAAACTATATATACAGATTTTTTTTCGAGGCTAGCGGGTGCACGTGCACCCCCTACTCTCAACGTAGGTCCGCCCCTGCATATAAGGTACTTTTATCTTCATTCACATAATGGTCTAATTATCATGAGAATAGCAAACTAAGAGAGCGACCATGGCCTTACGAACTTGTCACAATAAGCAGTTAGATAGGCCTAGGTTCCGTAGCATTATGACGTGCCAAAATATGATACTATTTGACCTATTTTGTCATAATACATTTATAATTAAGTTGTGACATGGTTAATATTTATACAAATTTTTAAATAATATTGTTCTTTATGTATAACGATTATTTCTTGAATAATACTGTTTTTTCTTTACTTTCCTCTCATCAATGTGTATGTTTGTTGTATTCGTAAAGTTATTAGGCCTTCTCACTTTCTTCAAACGGTGTATGACTAAATGTATATAGCACTTATTATTGATTTTTTTTGAGATAATACATCAAAACCCCCCTGAACTTGTCCCGACAACTTACTTTAGCACTTAAACTTTACGAATAATTATTTACCCCCCCTTAACATCTTTATAGTGAATTAATTTCCCCCCTTAATATATAATATCACTCTCATGAGGAAGAGTGCATCACACTCACTGACACGTCAGCGCCACGTAAAGCTGTTAAGTGGGTTGGGTCGGGCCAACCCAGAATCGGCCCGCTAAAATTATCTGGATTGTGGGCCGGGTCCGGGTTGGGTTTAAGTGGGCCGGGTTGGGCCGGGCTCAACAGTACAAATTTTAAAAACAACCCTAACCCGGCCCACTTAACCCAACCCGGTCAAACCCACCTAAATCCGGTTAAAAATCCAGTCAAACCCTGTCAAAAAAAAGGAAAAACTTTTTTTCAATATACACTATATATACCCACCTATATACATTTTAAATACGTTAAACAATATATATACACTATATATATATAGTATATACTACATTAAAATTTAAAAAATATATACACATATATATGCACCATTCAATATATATGTACTACTTTATAGTTTAAATAAAATATACTACAATATATGTACATTACAATATATATATATATATATATATATATATATATATATATATATATAGTTATATACTAATTTATAAAAATATACACATGTATACGTTAAATATACACGTCTATAGAAGATATATTCACATATATACGCTCCATTCAACGTTTATGTACTACTTTAAATAAAATATACTACAATATATATACATTAAAATTTATATATATATATATATATATAGTTATATAGTTATATACTAATTTATAAAACATATACACATGAATACGTTAAATATACACGTCTATAGAATATATATTCACATATATACGCTCCATTCAATGTATATGTACTACTTTAAATAAAATATACTACAATATATATACATTACAATATATATATATATATATATATATATATATAGTTATATACTAATTTATAAAACATATACACATGTATACGTTAAATATACACGTCTATAGAAGATATATACATATATATACGCACCATTCAATATATATGTACTGCTTTATATAAAACATATACTATAATATATATATATATATATATATATATATACACTACAATATATATATATATAATTATACTACTTTATAAAACATATACACATGTATATGTTAAATATACACGTCTATAGAAGATATATACATATATATACGCACCATTCAATATATATGTACTACTTTAAATAAAACATATACTACAATATATAAATATATACACTACAATATATATATATATATATATATATATATACTAATTTATAAAACATATACACATGTATACATTAAATATACATGTCTATAGAAGATATATACACAAATATATGCATCATTCAATATATATGTACTACTTTAAATAAAACATATACTACAGTATATGTATATACTACAATATACATATAGATATATATTAATTTATAAAACATATACACATGTATACATTAAATATACACGTCTATAGAAGATATATACACAAATATACGCACTATTCAATATATATGTACTACTTTAAGTAAAACATATACTACAATATATATAGTTATATACTAATTTATAAAACATATACACATTTATACGTTAAATATATACGTCTATAGAAGATATATACACATATATACGCACCATTCAATATATACGTACTACTTTAAATAAAATATACTACAATATATATATACTACAATATATATATATAGTTATATACTAATTTATAAAATATATACACATGTATACGTTAAATATATACGTCTATAGAAGATATATACACATATATACGTACCATTCAATATATATGTACTACTTTAAATAAAATACACTACAATATATATATATATATATATATATATATACTACAATATATAATTATATATATAGTTTTATATTAATTTATAAAACATATACACATGTATACGTTAAATATATATGTCTATAGAAGATATATATATACACATATATAAATTAATAATACTTGATAGTAAATTAATAATATATTATAACTAAGTTATAATTAAATCCAAATTAAGAAGAAAAAAAAAACTTAACCGGGCCAGTCTGGTTAACCGGCGGGCCCTAACCGGGCTTGATACGAGCCGGATTAACTGGGCCCAACCAAAAAAAAATGACCCGGTACCCTACAGCTTGTGGGCTGACCGGGCCGGGTTTTGTAAGTAGGTCGGGCTGGGCCAGGTCAGCCCGGCCCGTTTGACAGGCTTAGGGCCATGTTAGCGCCAGATCACCGCCACATTATAGCCACGTAAATAAAGTATTTTTTTATATTGTTATATCTATATAAAATATATATAACTATTATATATATATATATATATATATATATATATATATACATATTTTAAAATATTTAAATTAAAAAAATACCACACCCCCATTTTTCATCTTCTTCATAACCACCCCCTTCCCCCCCCCCCTCTCCCATCTACCCCCACCTGCACACACGCCCCCATCCACCACTACACTCCCACACCTAAACATACCCACATCCACTTCCGTCCACCCCCATACAACCACACCTGTCAGGTTTTCCAGCGAAAATGTTGGCGAATTTTCACCGAAAAACTCAACCCACTTGAAAATTTTAATTACCACCATCGAAAAATATCATAAAATAGTGATAAAAAATTCAATTCACATGAAAAATTCGATCAAATCAACACCAATTTCTCTAAAATCAACAGCCAAACATCCAAACCATTTAGATTTTTTAATTTTCAAATTCAATTTCATTTTTTTTATTGATCTATGAGGTCGAAGGAGGATAAATTAAAGGTGGGGGTGGCAACTTTCATAATTGGAGGAGAAGTGGGGTGGGGGTGTTGGCTAAGGAGAAGTGGGGGGGGGGGGCGCTGTTGGCTTGGTTGGGTGAAGAAGAGGAGGATTTTTTTTCTTTATATATATATATACATATATATATATATATATATATATATATATATATATATATATATATATATATTAGTTTAAAATAAAAAATTGTTCACGCATTTTTTTTTAAAAGAAAATGTCACATCAGCATAAGAGGGGAAATAAATTCACTATAAAGATGTTAAGGGGTAAATAAATAGAAGATTAGTTTAAGTGCTAAAGTAAGTTGAGGAGACAAGTTTAGGGGGGGGGGGGGTGATGTATTATCTCTTGTTTTTTTTTAATACTTTTATGCAAGTGAAGGTAAATCCATGTTGTGCAGGTGAAGATAGATCTATTTGAAGCATATGATTAAGATGACGTACTGATTAAGAGATGAATTGACATGCTAGCTTAAGGAGGAAACAGAGAAGCGGTCTTATAACAAATAAGGATTTATAAGGGATTCTAATTTTGATGCTAATCAAATTCTAATTTTAAGTCCTAACTGTTCTTAATTAAAGTTAATGACGTAGTATTAATTCATATGAAATAAACACACCGAATTCTAGAATTGTAAGGTTGCAACTGACGGTTGGGGCTCATAGACCAACTTATTCGCTCTTTAAAGATAAGTAAACATTCTGTATTTTTAGTGTTCTTTTTTTATTAGAATTACTTCATGACTTAAGTGTAGGTAAGATGAAATTTGTCCCTTTTTGACAATTTTTTATGTCTTTTCTTTTGGTTGAACTATTAAACGAAACAAGTGATGTCGTCGATGAATAAAGAAGACCACATAATAAATTACTATTATGTGGTGAAAAAATTAAAAAAAAATAAAAAATTGTTGTTTAAGCAATAACTTTGTCTACATGAGATAAGTAAAGAGAATAATATATTTTTTATTGACTAATGTATATATACACGTGCAAAGCACGTACACTAAAATAGTATATATATACTAGAGGAGCATGGCCCGTGTCAGCACGGACACGGGCCCAACATCTATTATGTTTTGAGCATTATAAAGTTAAAAGTATGATGTAAATCAGAAGTTAGATTAGAAGTAGGGAATCTTTCAAAAATAGCCACATTTTGTTGAAAAACTCACCTTTCATAGCCATATTTTACATAATTACCATTTATAGCCGTTGTATTCAATTTACGCCCGCTGTATTCGATTTTATCAATAGTTTGTATTCATATAAAATATAAATACAGTACCATTTAACTGTTGTATTCGATTCACAGTCATTGTATTCACTTTTACTCAGTGGTCTGTATTCATAAAAACATAAATACACTACATATTTAGTCTTGCCAAAAACACTACCATTTTTTTTTCTTTTTTTTTTTTTTTATATTTTTTTTTTTGTGTGTTTTCCTCGTTTCTTCTTCTTCTTTTTTCTAATTTTTCCTAAAAAAAATCCATTTTTTATATATATTTTTCTCTCTTCTATCTCACTTTTTTTTTCTTTTTCTTTTCTTTTTTGTACTTATTTTCTTTATCATTTTTTGCTCTATTTTATATTTTTTGTATTTTTAAAAAATATAACTATTCGAGCGCAAGTCATTGATGATAACGTAAATACCATAATTGTTTATCTATTTGTAGTCACGTTGTCATTTATATTTTTGTATTCATTGATACAACTGTATTTGTATTTTAAAGTTCGCGCTTGTATTTGTATTTTGTAGTTCGCATTTATATTTGTATTTTATAGTTTGCACTTGTATTTGTATTTGTTAGTTCACACCATCATTTGTATTTTATATAATTCGCACTTGTATTTTAAAGAACTGTTTTGTATTTGTATTTTATAATTAACTGTATATTATATTGGATTATATTTGTATTATGATTTTATTGTGTTTGTATATTTAGATTATATTTGTATTTGTATTCTATTTTCGTCGATGTCTTTTATTTTTAAAAAATTATTTTGTATTTGTATTTGTAAGTTGATTGCATATTGTATTTAGTTGTGATTATGTACAATTTATCATTTGTATTTGTATACAAATAAGTAAATACATTAATTGTATTTTCTTGATTCTAAAATATATAAATATGCAATGTATCATTTGATACAAATGTACCGTTTTGTATTTGTATGTCAAAATTATTATTCGTATTTGTTAATAAATAAATATCACTTGATACAAATACAATTACAAACAAATGAAACCAATGATTTTAAAAATACAAATACATATTGTATTTATATATATTGTATTTTTATAAAAAATTGAATTGTATTTATTTATATCAATAATTACAACTCGTATAAATAAATACAAACAAGTATTCGTAAAAAGAAAATCAATCGTTCCTTTTAAATAATTAAAAAATACAAATGATATATCACACTTGTATCTATATGTTATAGTTCGCATTTGTATTTGTATTTTATAGTTCCCACTTGTATTTGTATGTTATAATTCGTCTTTGTATTTATATTTTATAGTTCACACTTGTATTGTGTTTGCGCACAAATGAAAAGGAGAAAAACAAAAAGAAAAAAATGAGAAAAAATGTGGGAAAAAGGAGAAAAAATACAAAAAAAAAAAAAAAGGAGAGTAATAGAAAATAGAGAAAAAAGCAAAAAAAAAAAAAAAAAAAAAAAAAAGAAAGAAGAAGAAGAAAGAAATAAAAAGGAAAAGAAGAAAAAGAAAAAAAAAAGACAAAATGAAAAAAGACAACCAAAAAGAAAAAATTGAAAAAAGAAAGAAGAAAGAGAAAACAAAAAAAGGAAAAGAAAAAATGAAGAAAAAAAAGAGTAATAGAAAATAGACAAAAAAAAAAGGAGAAAAAATAAAAAGAAAAAGAAAAAATTGAAACATAGTTCACACTTCACACTTGTATTTGTGTTTGCTAGTTCGCACAAATGAAAAGAAGGAGAAAAATAAAAAGAAAAAAAAGGAGAAAAAATGTGAAAAAAGAGAAAAAATACAAAAAAGAAGGAGAGTAATAGAAAATAGAGAAAAAAATAAAAAAAAGAAGGAAAAAAATAAAAAGGAAAAGAACAAGAAAAAAGACAAAATGAAAAAAAGACAACGAAAAAAAAATTGAAAAAAGAAAGAGAAAACGAAAAAAGGAAAAGAAAAAATGAAGAAAAAAGAAAAAGAAAAAGAGTAATAGAAAATAGACAAAATAAAAGGAGAAAAAATAAAAAGAAACAAAAAATACAAAAGAAACAAAACAAAAAATTAAAACATAATTAACACTTGCATTTGTGTTTGCTAGTTCGCACAAATGAAAAAAAGAAAAAAAGAAAAAGAAAAAAAAGAAGAAAAAATGTGAGAAAAAGTAGAAAAAAGAAGAGTAACAGAAAATAGAGAAAAAAATAAAATAAAAATATATAAAAAAAAAAGACAAAATGAAAAAAGACACGAAAAAGAAAAAATTGGAAAAAGAAAGAAGAAAGAGAAAACAAAAAAAGGAAAAGGAAAAAACGAAGAAAAAAATAGATAAAAAAAAAAAGGAGAAAAAACGAAAAGAAAAAAAATACAAAAGGAAAAAAGAAAACGAAAAAGAAAAAATTGAAACATAGTTGTGAAAAAGAAAAAATTGAAAAAAGAAAAGAAAGAGAAAACGAAAAAAAAAGAAAAAGAAAAAAGGAAGGAAAAAACTGAAAAGGGAAAAAAAGAAGAAAAAAAAAGTAATAGAAAATAGAGAAAAAATATATAATTATGAAAAATTAATAGACAAGAAAGGCTATGAATTATAATTAATTGAAACTAGACTAAATAAGGTAATTAGAAATCAATATTGACTTAGTTATGTAATTATCCCTCAGAAGTATATGCGTTAATAGGTACCCTATTGCGCTTATAAATGCTACAACTAAACACATGACTAAACAATGGCCAAAAAGAATTCGTGCTACAATTAAACACATGACTAAGCAATGGCCACAAAGAATTCCTACAACTATTCAGTATTCCTATTCCTTCTTAATCTTGCAGACTCAATAAGTTACTCCCTCCATCCCACTTTACCCGTCTCAAATTGGGATGACACAACTATTAAGAAAATACTAATTGGTAATATAACTTTACCATTTTGCCCCTCTTAATTGTGTCTTGTTGTTAGTTCTAATATTGATGGATGACCAATACCAAAGCACCATTTATATTTTTAACGGTACTCCTCTTTGCATGCTAATAACAAGGAGTAATTAATTACACTAAGGGTATAATGGGGAAAAAAATTGGCTTGGCTTGATAAGTAAAATAGGACAAGTAAAATGGAACATCAAATTAGGAAATTTGGGACGGGTAAAATGGGACGGAGGGAGTATAAGCTACAAAAAATCCATGTCCAGAAGAGACATCACATCGTGCTACCACAATTGACTTATCCTGCATGCATAGGGAGAATGTCGCCGACTAAGAAGAGCTCTACTTCAGCTGTTGTGCTTCCTAAAACTGCATCTTTTTCTTGAACTTAACAGCTTTAACAGAATGGCTGCCTCATTCTTGGACATGATTATAGTCTGACCAAGATTAGACCAGCGAGTCTGCCCTGCAAACAAAGCTCAAACGACAATACTGGCAGTCACTCGTGCACTATTCCTCTTCCGCAGTAATGACTCCACGAATGTGAAATACAATTTAGCAAGAGGAAGGTTGTGAGATGGTCCACTGAATAGTGTCTCAATATTATTCTGATGATACCGATGGTATGATAGATAAGAGCTTGTTTTCCCTCTAAGCTAAACACGGGTAGGTTCCCGTAAGATAGAAGCATAACCTAACATCCCTACGAATAGAATTAGCATACAGTTTCATCAGTCATGAATGTCATTTAAACTTCTAAAGAAACACAGTTTTCTGCAGATTATCAAACATCAGGATATGCCACCTGCAGATAATTGTTCTATAGTTCTGCCGGGTAGGTGTGTTCAACTCCCGATTGCAGCCTTTTCTCTTAGACCTCTTACCCAACCCCCACATCTCCCTGTTCTAAAGCTAATAATGCATCATCATCTGATGTTTCCAACAAGAAGATACATATTTCTCCATTCTAGAGCGCTGAAGGCTGCTTCCACTTAAATATCTCCAATACATACAGAGATAATATTGGAAAAGATTTTCTAGAATATGTACTTGATCTGGCAATGATGCCATGAAGAACCAACAACTTTGTCGTCGGCTAAGTTGCAAGGATTCTTCATTTTTTATGCCGCACCCGTGTCGGATTCTTCAAAAATACACTAATTTTGGCGAATCCGACACACACCCATTGACATTTTTGACAAGTCCGAGCAACATAGGTCGTCGGGAGAAGAGAATAAATGCATCAACCTATTCAACTTACTTTTCCTCTTTCATTAAGGTTAATATAATTATTATGAAGATGATATGAGCTTTAATGACGATATGAGGATTAATATAGCCGATCCCAACTTATGTGAGACTGTGGCATAATAGTTGTTATCGCGACACATCATGCAGTAACCATACAACTTATTGCCTCAGGGATCTTGTCCTTTCAAGGCCTTCAGCACCCATCAAAGTTTCTAAAAAAATGTTTATTTCAAGTACTTTTGTATTTGTCTAATTCAAAGTATTCGAAAACACCCGATCACATAAAATAAAGCAAGAAAGGCCCACGTACATCAACAGATTAATAGGGGCCAGAAACTGAAATATATAAAAGCTATGTACATATTAGACATGAACTTTGACGGACATAATGGGACACATCTGTTTCCTCAAGATGAACAAGATTTCCTCTACTTATGTATGTGGGTGCGACTGTCAATGGATGAAAAAGCACATATGCGTGATCAACATTAGATAAGCTAACAACAACTGCATTGATCAACCATCCGTAACACCATTCTCCGACTTAGGACTTCCACGAATTAAAGAAAGTAAAGAAACTTACAAAGTAAATACATCCAATTCTCGCCTAAGCACACAACAAAAGAACCAACCTACATGTAATATGCAGCTGATATGACTGAAGAAGTATTAAAAAACTGCAAATCTGTTGAAATTCTTTGACTGTGTCTTTGAACTTCCGAACTATTCAATATATAGCCCCTCACCTATAATAAGTCAGCAGCCCCAATCACAGCCCATCAACACCTAAGCACACAACAAAAGAACCGAAAGTAAGCCCTTTTTGTAATTGCTTTCAAGCTCTTTCATTTGATGAAGAAGAACAGGCAGCCACAACGCGTACTAAGCTTTATGATCAAATAAGTTGTGCTTTGCACTTGGCATATCACACCAAACAACTACTAACATGTCTTAACTTGTAGATGAAAAGATAATAACAACATGAACCACACAAGCGTGAAATTGGATCAGATTTACAAAAATTGATCTTTAGATATTCTATTTGAATATCTTAACATCTCAAATCAATGTTTTAAATAACAATATCACAATTAAACATTACAAGAAAAATGTGAACAGAGATATCTTGCAAAGGAATCTCTCTTTCTGTGTCTTAACATGGCTTTTGGTAATATCATCCAAAGTGCGACATACAGCAAGAGCCATGGGCAGCTCAAGTTCATTCTTTCGCATTTCAATAACTTGCTTTAACCCAGATTCTCCCTTAATGGTCAGGCCATAAATAACCGATCGACCAATCTGCAAGAATACATTAAAAATTATTTACACTATCAACATATACAAGTTAAATCTATTTCTTTAAATCATTAAGTTACCAGAACAGCTTCCGCGCAATCATTGGAGATTTGAGGACGACTGAGGAATATAAGTCAGTCAATATACATACTAAAATTTAAAGATTTAGGACCTAAATAACATAATCGAACTTTCAGTTGAAAAGAATTTAAAAAATTGAAAATAAAGTTGTATTTCAGATCTTATTTCTTAGTCATATCCAAACAAATTCAATGAATTTAAAGATGATATCCTATGAACTGACCAGCACTCTATACAAGACATCAGACATGCAATGAAAAAAAATCACCTCTTCAAGAACAGAAATAGTAGCTGGAGTGTAATCTAGCTGCCTAGCTACATGGTTAGAGACAATAATTCCTGCAACTATATCCTTACAAAAGTTTATAAGGAACATTTTAAGCTGCTCTCTCCCGTCCCAAAATACTTGTCATGTTGAACTTCTCGAGAGTCAATTTAACTAAATCTTTTGAGCTAAATTAGATTAGATATTCGAAAACTATATGAAAAGTACTATAAATTGTAATTATTCTCATATCACTACAGCATATAACATAAAAAGTTGCAATCGTCAAATATTTCAAGTTCCCAAATGCATATGCAAACCAGTTTTTGGGACTTCCACACACAAAAATTTAAATTTTTCAAAGTAAAATGCATATGCAAACACAACTTCAAATTTAAAAAATGACATTCAAATGTGAAATCTGGAAAAGAAAATAATTTATTTATTCTCACCAAAGGGCCAATCTCGATAATATTGTTATCAAGCATTTACCACATGAAAAACAAAGGGAGAAAATTCAAAACTGAATCAAAAGGGAGATCCAAAAATTTCATAAATGAAGAAAAAACTTACCTTTTGGGCAAGAAAATGCTTGTAGAAACACGAAAAGAAGCTTTGTAGGGGCATGCTACGTGTCTTTTAACCGGAAGATGAAAGCCACCTATGACTTCATTGAAAAGTCCAATATACCCTCAACCTGAATTTAATTGACATTAAACTGACATGAACCGGCTCTTCTAATACATAGAAATATACTAGATATGTCTTTATTTTCGATGCCTACCAAAGTGAAAGAAAAACTTGACAAATTGAGGAGGGATTTCTTCGGTCAGGAAACAAGGAAGGTGAAGGAATCCACCTAGTTAAGTGGCAAACTGCTTTGCTGAGTAGAAGTTCAGGGGATATGGAAAACAGAAACTTGGGGTTACAAAACAAGTGTTTGTTGAAAAAATGGCTGTGGAGATTTGGAAGAGAGGATCAAGCGCTTTGGAAGGAAGTTATCTCTCTATCAAATATGGACAGGTTAGCCATGGTGGTCCAATGTGGTAAATAGTACATATGGTGTTTCAGTATGGAGGACTATTAGAAATCTTGGGAATCAACTGCATTGCAATATTGTGTACAAGGTGGGGAACGGGTCAAGATTCATTATCACTGGATTGGCCAACCTTAATGTCTTCCTTCACGGACCTTTACATCCTTAGCACTTCTACAGATGCCATGGTAAATGACGTGTGGTCTGAGCATGGTTGGAACCTACCTGAGGTTTTGAAGGCCTGGGAGATAGGGAGAGTAGTTGAGTTGATACAAGTGTTGGATGACTTCAAGGGCATAAATTTAGAAACAGATGAAATGAAATGGAAGCATAATCAGGATGGTATTTTATTAGTCAAAAGACTGTACAATGGGAAAGTGAAGGAGCTTCGAGGGGAAGTTAATGGACCATTGAGTAAGGTATGTGTTAGAATATGTGTAGAAATAGGAATAGTATATACAAAATCCTACTTGGAAAAGGATTGTACTATTGTGTCTATAAATAGGATCTTGATGTAATTATGTCAAGACATCATTCAATAATATTTTTCAATTCTCACATGGTGTCAAAGCCAGGTTGGTGAGAAACATCAGAAAAAAAAAAAAAAAAAAAACCTCAGTCATGCCAATTCCGGTGACTGATTTGCGTCATATTTAATTTTGCGGGTTGTGTGAACAATACAACACCACCAATAGGATCGGAACGATCAGGCAACAAAAAACCGACCAAAATCACCGAAAAAGATCCATCCACGCGCCCCCACGCGCCAGCCGGAATCCCAAAATTCCGGCGAGATCTACTTCACGCGCCGGCGCGTGAGCACGTCTCCGGTTGAATTTTTCAGTTTTTCTTTTTTTTTTGTTGGGGTCGCTGGTCTATTCCGACTCCAACCACATACTCTTTTTCAGATTCCGTCAAGTATTTGGAGATTCCGATCGCCGGAACTTAAAATCCGACAACTTCATAATTTTGGTAATTGTTTTCCGTTTCCAGCAACTGGTGTTTGGGAGTTTTAAAGTCAAATTACCAAGATGTCTTTTGGGCATGATATTTTTGGCTCCAAAAATATACGAATTGGAAGTTCAAGTCCTATGATCACTTCCGAACCTTTAATGGGAAGTCCAAATTATTTAGCCTGGGCTTCCTCGGTTGAGTTGTGGTGCAAAGGTCAAGGTGTCCAAGATCATTTAACGAGCAAGGCTAGTGTGGTAGATGAAAAGGGAAAGTCTAGCACTGAAGATGCGAAAGCTAAAGAGCAATGGGAGAAAGTTGACGCTCAACTATGTAGTCTCTTATGGCAATCTATTGATTCCAAGTTGATGCCCTTGTTTCGTCCATTCCAGACGTGTTATTTATTTTGGGAAAAGGCTCGTGCTTTATACACTAATGATATATCTCATTTTTCTGATGTGATAGCTCGAATGACCAACTTGAAGAAACAGGAATCTGATATGTCTACTTACTTGGGACAAGTGCAAGCAGTCATGGAAGAATTTGATACATTGATGCCCGCCACTGCGGATGTAGAAAAACAACAAGAGCACAGACAGATGCTTTTAGTTCTTACACTTGCTGGACTTTCTACTGACCATGATGTTGTACGTGATCAGATTTTAGCTAGTCCTACGGTTCCTACAATTGATGAGTTATTCTCTCGTCTGCTTCGTCTTGCCGCGCCTCCCAATCACAAAGTAGTTTCATAACCCACTGTTGACTCTTCTATTCTTGCATCTCAAACCATAGAAAAACGAACATATTAGCCTATGGAAAATCGGCGAGAAGGAGGTCGTTTTGGAAAATCTCGATCGAAGTGTAGTTATTGTCATAAAGTTGGACACACTCAGGATATATGTCATAGTTTACATGGTCCACCACCCAGTTATGATCCTGCTCCTGCTGCTGTAAAGGAATATAATGAGTTACTTCGAAATCGAGCAAGTAAGCAAACATCTCCACAACCTAATCGACCATCCAATAATGCTCATATTGCCCAAACAGAATATGATGAGTTCCTCCGGTATAGAGCAAGTAAGCCGACATCTCCACAAGTAGCCTCAGTTGCCCAGCCTGATGCTTCTATTGTTGGTAATCCTTTTGCTTGTGTTTCACAGTCTAGTACTCTTGGATCATGGATTGTAGACTCAGGTACTTCTGATCATATTTCTGGTAACGAATCTCTTTTGTCTGATATTGTTTATTCACAATCTCTTTCTGCTATTACTTTAGCCAATGGGATCCGAACAAAACCAAAAGGAATTGAACAAGCCAAACCCCTATCTTCTGTCACTCTAGACTCCGTTCTTTATGTCCCTGGTTGTCTTTTAAATCTTGCATATGTTAGTCATTTGACACGTGCCCTTAATTGTAGCATAACTTTTCTTGATGACTCATTTCTAATGCAGGACCACAGTACGGGACAGACAATTGACGCAAGACATGAATCACAAGGCCTTTACCATCTCACCTCTTCAAATTCCTTCACAACATATTCCGTTACAAACCCTCCAGACCTAATTCACAAACGCTTGGGACATCCGAGTCTATCCAAGCTACAAAAGATGGTGCCTAGTTTATCCACATTAGATTGCGAGTAATATCAACTTGGGAAACACACTCGTGCTACTTTCCCACGTAGTGTTGAGAGTCATTCAAAGTCTATTTTCTCATTAGTACATTCTGATGTTTGGGGTCCTAGTAGAGTCAGTTCACCTTTAGGTTTTCGTTATTTTGTTAGTTTCATTGATGATTTTTCAAGATGTATTTGGATTTTCTTAATGAAAGATCGTTCTGAGATATTTTCTATATTCAAAAGTTTTTGTGCGAAAATACAAACTCAATTTGGTGTTTCTATTCGTACTTTTCGTAGTGACAATGCCTTAGAATACTTATCCTCTTAGTTTCAGGAGTTTATGACTCATCAAGGAATTGTTCACCAGACATCTTGTCCGTACACCCCTCAGCAGAATGGTATAGCAGAAAGAAAAAATAGGCATCTTCTTGAGACTGCTCGCACTCTTCTCATTGAATCCCGTGTTCCGCTGCAATTTTAGGGCGATGCAGTCCTCACGTCTTATTATCTAATTAATAGAATGTCATCATCTTCCCTTCAAAATAAGGTTCCCCATTCCATATTGTTTCCACAGTCACATCTCTACTCTATCCCCCTTCGTGTCTTTGGGAGCATATGTTTTGTTCATAACTTAGCCCCTAAAAAAGATAAATTATCCCCCGATGCTCTCAAGTGTGTCTTCCTTGGTTACTCTCGAGTTCAAAAAAGGTATCGTGGTTATTCACCAGATCCTCATCGCTACTTTATGTCCGCCGATGTCACTTTTTTTTAATCTCAACCTTACTATATATCTTCTGATCGTCCTGATATCTCTGAGATTTTACCCGTATCTCCAGTCTTACCCGCACCATCCTTGGTCTTACCCATATCTCCAGACTTACCCCAACAAACCTTTAAGGAATCAACGATTACTTCTACGTCTCGTGCTACAGTGCAACCACTTCTGACTTATCATCGTCGTCCGCGTCCACCATTAGTCCCAGATGATTCATGTCATGTGTCGGACGCTGCTCCTACTGCGGACTTGCCTTCTTCTAGCCAATCAGTTGCACTTCAAAAAGGTATGCGTTCCACTCGTAATGCTAACCCACACTATACTTTCTTGAGTTATCATCATTTATCATCACCCCATTATGCTTTTGTATAGTCTTTGTCATCTATTTCCATACCTAAGACTATAGGTGAAGCACTCTCTCATTCAGGAAGGAAGTAGGGCTTTACATACAAGTGGTACTTGGGACTTGGGACCACTTCTGACTTATCATCGTCGTCCGCGTCCACCATTAGTCCCAGATGATTCATGTCATGTGTTGGACGCTGCTCCTACTGCGGACTTGCCTTCTTCTAACCAATCAGTTGCACTTCAAAAAGGTATGAGTTCCACTCGTAATGCTAACCCACACTATACTTTCTTGAGTTATCATCGTTTATCATCACCCCATTATGCTTTTGTATCGTTTTTGTCATCTATTTCCATACCTAAGACTATAGGTGAAGCACTCTCTTATTCAGGATGGAAGTAGGGCTTTACATGCAAGTGGTACTTGGGACCTTGTTCCCTTTCCTGCAGGTAAATCTACTATTGGTTGTCGTTGGGTTTATGCAGTCAAAGTTGATCCAGATAGCCAGGTTGATCGGCTTAAGGCTCGCCTTGTTGCCAAAGGATACACGCAAATATTTGGGCCTAATTATAGTGACACTTTTTCTCCAGTGGCTAAAATAACATTTGTCTGTCTTTTCCTATCCATTGTTGCCGTTCGTCATTGGCCTCTTTATCAGTTGGATATTAAGAATGCTTTTCTGCGTGGTGATCTTGAGGAAGAAGTCTATATTTGTTGCTCAGGAAGCCTTGTGTGTCGATTGCGCAGATCACTCTATGGTCTGAAACAGTCTCCTCGAGCTTGGTTTGGAAAATTCAGCACAGTAATTCAGCAGTTTGGCATGATTCGTAGTGGAGCTGATCACTCAGTGTTTTATCGACATTCACAACCAAATTTGTGTATTTATCTGGTGGTTTATGTTGATGATATTGTTATCACCGGCAATGATGAAGATGGTATCTCTAAATTGAAGCAACATCTCTTTCAGCATTTTCAGACCAAAGACCTCAGCAGACTGAAATATTTTCTAGGTATTGAGGTTGCTCAGTCCAGATCAGGTATTGTTATTTCTCAACGCAAGTATGCCTTAGACATTCTTGAGGAGACGGGAATGATGGGATGTAGACCCATTGACACTCCTATGAATCCAAATGCCAAACTTCTACCAGGACAGGGGGAGCCACTCAGTGATCCTGAAAGGTATAGGTGGTTGGTTGGAAAGTTAAATTATCTCACCGTGACTAGACCTGGCATATCCTTTCCTGTGAGTGTTGTAAGTCAGCTTATGACTTCCCCTGTGATAGTCATTGAGATACAGTTATTCGTATTCTGCGATATATAAAGTCAGCTCCAGGTAAAGGACTACTCTTTGAGGATCGAGGTCACAAGCATATCATTGGATACACAGATGCTGATTGGGCAGGATCACCCTCTGATAGACGTTCTACCTTCGGATATTGTGTTTTAGTAGGAGGTAATGTGGTGTCTTAGAAGAGTAAGAAACAGGGTATGGTTGCTCGATCTAGTGTAGAAGCAGAATATCGAGCAATGGCTGTAGCAACTTGTGAGCTAGTTTGGATCAAACAGTTGTTGAGAGAATTAAAATTTGGAGAAACTGGTAAGATGGAACTTGTGTGTGATAATCAAACAGCCCTTCATATTGCATCAAATCCAATGTTTCATGAGAGGACTAAACACATAGAGATTGATTGTCACTTTGTCAGAGAAAAGATACTCTCAGGAGATATTGTTACAAAATTTGTTAAGTCAAATGATCAACTTGCAGATATCTTCACCAAGTCCCTCACCGGTCCTCGTATTAATTACATTTGTAACAAGCTCGGTACATATGATTTGTATGCACCAGCTTGAGGGAGTGTGTTAGAATATGTGTAGAAATAGGAATAGGATATACAAAATCCTACTTGGAAAAGGATTGTACTATAGTGTCTATAAATAGGGTCTTGATGTAATTATGTCAACACATCATTCAATAATATTTTTCAATTCTAACAGTGTGGAAGAACAAGGTGCCAACTAAAGTGAGATGCTTCTCATGGCCGGCCAGTGGTCAGAAGGGCATGCCTAACACATGAGAAGCTACAAAGAAGAGGCTTATGAGACCAACAATCATTTGTTCCTCCATTGCAATTCCACTACTCAACTATGGGCTATGTTGTTAACTCTCTCACACATAAATTGGGACCATGTCAGAACATAACATCAAACCTTCTTAGTTGTTGGGTGAGCAGAGAGGGGAGTAAGAGCCAGAAGAAATGGTGGAACATGATTCCCTCTTGAATATGGTGGAGTATTTGGAGAGAAAGAAACAAGAGGTGTCTTGTGAATACTGCAGAATCCGTACAAAAGATTAAATGGTACTGTAAGAACACTTTCTTTTTTGTGTGTGTGTAAAGAGGAGGGTATAGAGGATGTTGGTCAGATTGTACATCTTATGTCTTCTTTGTAGCTCAGCAGTAGTTTGCTTGATTTTTGTTTTTGGTCATTCATGTAAATCTTTTTTACGGTTGCCTGCATACCCTCATTGTTGAGGAAATACAACTTAACCTTTGTCGCAAAAAAAAAAAAAAAAACTTTATTACACCTATATATAATATATCAAATTTAAAAAAGAAATCTTAAAAAAATTTAACAAAATTTCTCAAAATCAATTTGGGCTACATATTAAATTGAAATGGGTTGAGCTAATACATGGGCAGGTTAATAACCAACCCAAAGTTAAATGGGTTGGGTTTGATTTTGCCACCCTAATAAGAATATAGATCATCAATGTCCCTATTCATTCTCATATGTATACGAAAGGCACTGGGTTTTTTTCTTTCTTTCGGTTTCATTGATAACAGAAAAGACTTACTCTAAAGGGGCGCAAGCGCTTGACTAATAAGATATCAAAGGGGCCTGAAAAAACGTAATAGGCTGCTACTCTAGGCTCACTTCGTTTCTTCAAGCTCCGCCCCTTCTTTCAAAAATCAACAAACAGCGGGAACGAGCAAGAAAAGGGATGCGCTAAGAAGCAAGGGCTTTCGCGCAGCTGCTGCGCCCTTGTTTCTTGCCTTATCTTACTTAGTAAAGCAACCTTTCGCGCTAGGTGCTCACCTTTTTGGTCTGGGTATAGAGTGCATTAGAAAAAAAATACATGCATTAGTTTTGTGTATTACTAGTACCTTCTTCTTGTTTTGTACACTTTTTCAACCTATGTATAACTAATGCACTCTATTTGATATTAAGGTGTGTACAACTAATCCATGAAAATCCATGGTATTAGTAATACAAGCATAACTAATACCAGCATACTAATGCAAGCATTACTAACACCACCCTATATTCTGCACTATTCTCATACACCCTACCAAATGACCCCTCAATTCTGCTCATGCACAAAAGGTTTCCACCCTTTTCCATGACTATTAGATCGCTTGCACACTCTTTGAAGCATTCCCCCAAAATCAGCACGAGCTTCACATACACTTGATTCTTGCTAAGCTATTTTTTCATGAACATGACACAAGGACAAAGACTGCCACAATCTACAACAAAGAGAATTTTAAAAGAAATCTTTTTGGAGTAACGAACTATTTCTTGAGATGCATTTTTAGATTATGTAAATCATTTAGAAGAAAGCTGCTTACACAACCAGTCCCCACAGTCGAACATATTTGAAGTCTAGTTAGACGCATCAGGCGCATAAGGTTAAACATTCAAAACTTCAAATGACAATGTTGATAAACACAAGTTAAAAATACAGTAGGTTTTCACTGAATTGTTACACTGTCTGCCTTTTTATCCTGTTCTTGATAAATCTTCAAACAAATCCCAAAATATGATATGATTTCTCCCTAAGCAAATAACATACAAGCTCATCTGTCAGCAAACATAATAATTCTGTTTGAAATACTAGAAGCAACTCTCTAATACTCAAAATAAATGTACTAAGTTGGAGAATTAGAACCCTAACCTGGGAAGGAAAAATCAAAATCAGCGGTTACACTCAGCAGGCAAGGGCCTATTGAAGCCACCACGGCGATTCATGTACTGTCGAGGCTGGCGTTTGGTAACTTTTCTAACAGCACCAACAGCATTCCCTGCCACTGGCTTTCCTTTTGTAGAATCAAACCCTACTGGAATCCCGAATTTCTTCATCATCTCAATCTCATCCTCATCCATCATCTCTTCTCCTTCACCAACACCTGCAGCACTCCCATCCTCTTTCTTCTTCTTATTCTTCTTCTGTTCTTTCGCTATCCCATCCACAAAATCCGAAACTTCTCTGCCGCTGCGTCTGTCCCTATCTCTCTCCTTATCCCTATCACCATCATCTTTGTGTCTTCTTTTTCTTGGAGGACTTTCAGCTGAGGGACTCCAATGGCGATGATGGCGGTGGTGACGGTCAGCGGGAGAAGAGGAACGAGAGGTAGAACGATGGCGGTGACGGTGACGGTCACGGTCAATGGAAGGGGAGCGAGTGTACCGAGTGGTTCTGATATGGTCAGGGGTATCACGGTCTTCCCGATCTCGTTTCCTATCTCTGTCTCTATCCCTGTCCCTTTCTCGGTCACGCTCACGATCCCGATCCCGATCACGGTCACGAGTTCGAGTTCGGTCACGGTCCGTCATCGTCCCTTGCACAGTGATGAGAATCGACTAGGGTTTTGACCAAAGAAGGAATAGTCTTCTTTTTCTTCTCATGCCATGTCTGGCTTAAACTACTGCACTTGCCACTCAATATAGAAGCAATTAAATCTAATTCATCAGGATTTGTTATAAAACAACAAAAATAAAGAAAGAGTAGAGAGAGAAGAGACCAGAGCAATTGTTATTTCTGTTGCTGAGGGATCTCTTGCATTCTTAAAGATGCATTACAATGAACAAAGTACTCTATTTAGACAAGGAAAAATATTTCTAGTACTACTTCAAATAGATATATAATAGACATTCACTATAATATAAATATATTTATTAGGAAAAAAAAAATATACTGAATGAAAAAAAGTACATGTCTCTAACAATACGCATATAAGTTGACTCATTAAAAACCTTATAAGGAAAATCCAGTGGGATAAAACCTCGTAAGAAAAAAAAAGTATAACGCGTATCAACTCCCCCTAATGAGAACATTCTTAAACTTTTGCATTCTGCAATCTTGTGTATCATCTTCTTGAAACTTGCAGTTGAAGGAGACTTAGTGAATAAATCAGTCACATTGTCACTTGAACGAATCTGTCACTTTAATTTCACCATTCTTTTGAAGCTCATGTATAAAAAGTTTTGATGAATTGTGCTTCGTTCTATCTCCTTTTATGAATTCTCCTTTAAGATGTGTTATGCATGTTGCATTATATCCATATAAAATTATGGGCCCATTATCACATTTCAAACCACATTATTCTCGAATGAGATGTATCATGAACCTCAACTATACACATTCTCGGCTTGCTTCATGAGTAGCTATTATCTCAACATAATTCGATGAAGTGGCTACGATAGACTACTTTGTATATATATCTCCAAGATATTGCAGTACCATCACATATTTGCCTATTTGAGATCGAGCTTTATGTAGGTCAGATAAGTACCCAACATCAACATGATCAATAAGATCGGGACTGCAAGCTTGCTAACAAATTAACTAAAAAGGGCTATTTGGGGTCTTGTAGTATTTGCAAGATATATTAGTGCATCAATTACACTTAGATATGATACTTCATAACCAAGGAGTTCCTCATTCTTTTCTTGAGGTCAGAATAGATCCTTATTCAATTTTGCATGTTTCTCATTTAAGCAAATAGTTTATTACTTTTGAAAACTCTCCAAGAGTTCCAATGATACTCAAATTATCTCTTATGAGGATAATAAAAAGTTTTCCAGAAACTATATATGCTCCAGGCATTTTGAATCCTTTAGGAATTTTCATATGGATTTTTGTCAAGTAACAATATTCAATATGCTAAGTGTGACATCTTCAAGTGTCTGGACTGCAAATCAAATAAGTTGTACGCTTATCAAAATGCATCCTTTCAGGTCACTTGATATATGTTTCTACGTCAGCATACTTAAATATACGTAGAATTCGGATCCTGGTAATCTTTCACAATATTGCGCCAGTATTGTATCAAAGGTATCGTCGATGGTTTCTTATTTTATTTCGGTTCTCAATATGACATAACATTTTGAGATCTCATCACTTCATTATTTTCAAGTACCTAAACCTCTCATAAAGTTTCATGAAGTGTTATGTCGTAGGTTCTTCAAGAGCACATTGTCTTCTTATCATGATTATTTGTTCCTTATCATTTTCAAGGATTATTTCATTTGGAACCGATTGGTCTATCATGTTTCATACATGCATGGACTTTATCCAAGGACATAAAATAGGAGCACTTGCAGCTTAAATATGAGATGCTTTCGACATTTGACTTGAATTATCTTATGAAGGAGGATCTTATGATAATTCCTAACATATTTCATAGCTGCTTATAATCTCCCACTTATGTTAGAAAAACTAACATTCATCCTCATCTTCTTTGAGAAGTCCATCTTTGTGCATTATGGTATATTCATTAATCGAATACCGCACATCAAAATTATTAAATGGAATAGTTGGTTCCTGACCTTGAACCAATTGAGAGGGAAGAAATAATCATAATATATTGGTCTAATGCATACAAGTGCTATTGTATGCAACATATCATATTTTATACCAACGCATGAAGCTTTGTTCTCATTAGCATTGGCTTAGCTATCTATCGAAGGCATTCAATGTCAAACCATCATCATCAAGATGAATTATTTTGATTTCACAATCTGAAAATTATGTTCTTAACTCAATTTTATTGAGCAAACAACTTTATGAATGTCAAACTACGGGTTGACAATAAATATACATGTGATCATCTTATTAATACATTATTTCAACATATCACATTGAACGGGCTCATATTCACCTTTTATACTTTTCAGATTTTAAGGGATCCAATCCCAAAATTAGTTGGTCCAACCAACGTATCATGAGAACAAGCAACATTAAAGTTCATGAAGAATTTTTGAATTCTTCAATATATGTTTGATACTTAATATGCATATCTTTAAGATGGCGCAATCGTTCATGTCAACTTATGAACTTTTATTCTAACAAACTCCAAGTTTACCATGACATGTACTTTTTACTTTAGTAAATTTCAGATTTACTATTACATGAATAAATTTCAGATTTACTACTTCAGAAGTAGATTTCAAAATAACTCTTCTCAGTTATTCTACCGCTTTCGGAGGTGAGTTGTGAAACCATCACAATCAAGTGCACGTTTGTATTGAAACAATTGAAATCCGCATTCCCAGGAATAGAATATAATCGTGCCCTAAGTCTATCAAATTTTGATAGCTTATAACCTCTTTCATGATATTGCTACTTTAGGATCAAATCGAGACATAAATATGATAGAGAGAATTTCTCTATATTGCTACCACATTCACTTCAAGAATAGAGCAAATTGTCATCTTTTGGACTTATCATATATTGCTACCATATTCACTTCTTGGAATGGAGCATATTCAATGGACAAGTTTCATGATTTTTCATCAAAAATACATTATTTTGCCTTAGCCATCATAATATCATCAATACGGTGCATTGAGATTCAAACTCAACGTCTTACCTATATAAAGGCGTCTTAAGCATAAATCAATGGGACTTGAACCCAATATATTATCATCTCTTTTGATAATATTGTCCTTGAGGAATAAATTTAAAACATAAATGGTTCCAAACCAATTATTTTTTCTCAAATACAACAATAATTATATTATTAGTAGCAAAAGACAGATAACATAAGGAATTACTAACCTTGAAATCACCTTTAGATTTATAATCTCACCTTGATCTCACTTTAGATTTATAATCTCCCCTTGATCTCACCTTGTTTGACAGAGTCTCGTGCTGATAACATGTTGTTCTCATGTTGATAACGTATTATAAAACAACAAAGAATAAAGAAAGAGTAGAGAGAGAAGAGAGAGCAATTGTTATTTCTGTTGAGGGATCTCTTGGATTCTTAAGGATTACAATGAACAAAATTCCTCTATTTATAGGGAAAAATATTCTTAGTTTCTAACTAAAAGACAGATATTTCAAATCCTGATAGATATCAACTATATTTTGATAGATCTTATTAGATCTTGATAGACATTCACTATAATGTAAATACATTTATAACAGGATTATTATTATTAATATACTATTAGATTTCCTTTTTAATATATATATATATATATATATATATATATAATCTAACTAAAGTCAACTGTTTTGGATTATGAAAATCAGCTAAGAAAAATCTACTCAGATTTGGTTGAAACTGAATTATTTAGGAAAATATATATGCGGGAAACAAGAACATCACAGTAAAATTAGTGGCATAAATAAAAAATTTAATAAGAAACTTTTAGTATCTATAATCTATAATATATTAAAAGTGTGAAGGTCTTTAAAAAAGTGAATTGAATTTTTTGCCCTTCATTAAATCAATCCTCTTTTACCATTTTTCACAATTAAATTCTACAAAATAAATATAATAAAATTTTCCTTTACCCAAATTTTCCCTTACCCGTATTTTTTATATAATAAAATTTTCTTTACCCATTTTTTATTTTTACCAAATTTATCTTTTCTTCCTTGTATTTTCCTTCACCCGTTTATGTTTTTTCAATCCTATATGATTCCTACTTGCTTTCTTTCAACCACACTTTTCTTGTCCTTCTATATAAACGCTTGAGCTTTTTTTCATTGTTCATTGTTGTCCTTTTATATAAACGCTTGAGCTTTTTTTCATTGTTCATTGTTGTCCTTCTATATAAACGCTTGAGCTTTTTTTCATTGTTCATTGTTATAAACAGATGCGATCTTTCATTGTTTTCCGTCTCAGTACAGTTTCAACAATTTCAGGTTTTTGGTCATTATATCATCTCTTCCTTTTTACATTGTTAATTTAAACACAATATTACTTGTTATGCCAACTTAAATTGCTAAGCTTAATTTAGCTTAATGTGTCATGTTAGTTCACTATATTTTATTTTCTACTGTTGGAGAACATCAAAGTAGTTGGGGAAGGTTTTGCGAGTACAACTGGGGTCCTTAATGGTGACTGGAACATTTGCACAAGCAGCAAGAGAGAAAGCCATGGCCATTCTGTGATCATCATATGTATCAATCTCTGTTAAGTTTAACTTTTCTGGTGGGGTGATTATGCAGTAGTCTGACCCTTCTACAACTGTTGCTCCCACCTGAAATTACATCCAGAAATGTCAAGAGTGAGAAAAACAAAATAATTGATGCAATGAAATATCGACAATTTACACTAGCACTTCCTTAAATAATGTTGGAACTCTTCATTTGCTTTCAAATGCACCCAAATACATAGCACATGGATTTGGTTACTTTGTATGGAGCGTTCTCCTCAGACACCATAAACTACCTAGGGAAACCTCTTTGCACATTTTAATCAGGTTAACAGAATTTTAACCCATTATGCAGGGAAATGCTCTTATATTGAAGAATAGTCTCCCAAGACCCAATCAGCTAAGAATTATATCTTGATCAAAACAAAGTGCTCCAATAAGATTTGAATTCCCAGGAAACAAGGCTAGCCATACCGTCTCTTATGGTAGTAGGGCAATCAGCAAAAAGTGCAACTACAGCAAGAGTCATGGCAACATCTAGCATTTTGTTCATGTTCACGTCAATGGCACGCAAATATTTCATTCCAGAAGAGGTCCTTTAACCATGACGTTGTTCTCTGTCCATGTAACTTCTGCCCCCATCTTCTCGAGGACCTCAGCGAACTTAACATCCCCCTTCACAAACGGAACATAAAGATCCAAAGTAGGTCCTTTGTTAAAAAATTACCTTATGTAGTTATAAGACTAAGATGTAGACCACAAGTTGCACTCTTAATGTTTAGTACTTCAAGATTAAACTTGTGAATAGAAGAAAAATAGGAAGTATTATGGTGTTGTCACAAATTCTTGTGTAGAATATGATTTCCTCCAAAGTCTTAATGTGCAACTTCCTTCTCAATTCATGGAAAGTTATCAGTAAAGAACCAAACCAAATGAATAAAACAATACACACAAGCTAAGACCGTCTCCCATGCAGCTGTTCCTTTGCTCCTTATCTTTGAGCCTCTTTATCTAAGCAAGGCTTCAATTTTAGGAGAATTGGACAACAATCAACTACCTACTAACCTTTTATCCTAATCCTTGATCTCCATATCTTTCTATCTAGGGTGAATCGATCAGCATAACATTTTTTATCAACGGTGCTTGGAAGTAGGAGTTGCAGAATCAAAGTTGAACGAGCAATAAGGAAGCAACATCAATCAGTTATAGTAAGACAACACAGAAATTTATTACACCAAAGACAAGAGACAGAATTAGAGTGAAATATCCGAAGTGAAGCACGCTGCTTCTGCTTAAAGAGAGTTTCTGTTATAAAGTAACACACTTGAGATGCTACTAAAAAAAGGTCCTATTTGAGGAATAAATCTTATACAACTCTTTCATAATTGATTATGTTCTTAAAAACTTAGAATGAGCCATAAGATCTCCTATATGAAAGTGTTAACATTTGTAAAAGGGGATAAGGAATCAAGACAAACCAACACAAGGGGGAAAAATTCTACAGGGGTTAAGTACTGGTTAATTGAGGCGGGGAGGGGCCTCTTCCTGGAGTTCTCCTATGATTTCTATGTGTGTTGAAATTGCATTCGTCACTCTTTAATGACTTATTATGAATAACTTCATAAAACCTTTATTGGACAACCCTATTAATCACAAATAGATGGGACAGAATCATCCTGCCTTATTCTTTGCTCCAGTTCCCATAGGGCCGCCGCTCCAGTACTTATGTTGAATGCTCCAGGGTAACATATTAGTTGAGCACCTCATTTCATATTAAGAAGCTTTTTGTAGACATCATGGTGCAATTAAGGAGAACATATAGTCCAACAAGATTACTAACTACTTAAACATGTGAACCATCATATCTCTAGCACTATACAATATTGCCAGTTCAGGAAATCTTATATCATAACAAATTTATATTCTGATGCGTCCAAAATCTTCAAATTGACATTCTCAGTTATAAGAGTTGTAAAAGTAAAGTTTCAAGTAGGAAGTCTGGCAGGGCAATTAAAGAAAGAACCATAAGTGTGATCAGAAACTACTAGCTACACAAGTTAAACTGAAAAACTTGAGATTTAAATCAGAATTGAGCAGGTTACAGACATGTATGAATGTGCCAGATGCAGGGTAAACAGTTGTACATTCTCTGCTAATATTTTGGGATGATTGATGCAGATAATGTCAATACATTTGACATGCCTGATGGACATTTACTCTCACTTCAGCTCTTATGAGCCTCTTCTTCAGCCTTCTGCTAAAGATAAGAAATGAGAATGAGAAGAAAGTTACCGAAATTGTCTAAAAGAAACATAATCAAGTACAAGCTGATTCAATTTGTAGATTAGAAGCCTAACAACTCATTCATCCTAGATGCATTAGGTATTGTTAAATTATCTTCAGTTCTCACATGAAGATCAAGCTAACATACGGATATGTGTTCGCGTATTTTTTTATCAACACATTTCTTGGTAAAATGAAAGTGTTAACATAAAAAACTTTCGAAAGCATTGAACGAAAAAACTAACACAAAACATGGATCTAGAAACTGATAACTGATATGTCGCGAAGAACTTTTAGTTCATTAAATATGATCCCAAGTCCCAAACATCACCTTCTTCTACCAAGTTTATGAATATTAAAAATCCTACTTATTGAAGATGAAATTCAGAATCATACTCGCGTTTACAAGGCATATGGCAAGAAGTAAAGAATGATTCTCTATGAACATCATCCAATCTTTTATACACAATGAACTTTTGGGTGTACCAAAACTTAAAAAAGACTATTCCTCATATGTACAAAATCATTTCTAGACCCCTCAAAAGCTCTCTTATTTCTTTCTTCTCGAAAGACTCACAGGTTGGGTTTAGAATCATACTAAAATACTTCTCTAGATATCTTCTTCCCCAACCAAATATCATATGTAAAAAGGATCGAAAGTAAAAAAAATGCGGAAGTGATTAATTAAAAGAGTATTGAAACAACTTACTAAATTTTATTCAAACTTTCATTGAAAACATTACAAAGAGAGAGAGAGATTAGGCAGGTGGAATATTTCTTGTGTTGGAAATTTTCTGATGCCTTCTCTAGAATTACAACAGATCTTATATAGATCAAAATGAAAGAAAAGGGTACATCTAATGTGTACAAGTGTAAGGCTAAGATCAAGTCTTAGTGGTCGACAATCCTTTTACTTTTTATAAAGGCTACCATGTGCTTTTGCTTTTTGAAAAGCTGTCTATAAAGATTCCAATCAGGAATAGTAGAATGCCCTTTCAAAAAAGTAATTCCAGTTCTTTGAACCTCTACTTTTCTGAAGGGTCATTTCCCTATTCTTAATAGGGGTCCATATAGGTTGTAGCTATTCCTTTGGGGTCTAACATGTCCCCATTGTCATTACTGCTTCCGGTGGAAGATGCTTCTTCTAGAAGCTGTAATACTTCTTCTTCATTAGTTTCTTGGCTTTCCATATCATGTAAAGCCTTTTTCAATTTTTCTTTGAGTGCCTTCTTATACTATGAAGCACTGGTTGAAGGTGGTGAGATGATCTTTCCTTTGTCAGGAGTCTTTGGAGCTACTGGTTTGGGAGTCCAACCTTTGACCTTTATCTCTTTGGATAAATACTTGATACGATCATGTTCACCTTTGGCGAAGTTCCAAGATATAATATATGAAACTCATTTTTTAATAAAAAACTTGCACATTTGGATGTGCTCTGGGAGGGTTACACACCCTTCTTTGGAACAGAAATCATTAAATCTGTTAATGAATTGTAAGGGGAGGATTTCTTTGATTTCTCCGAAATAAATCCACCAATAGTAGAATCATCTGGGAATAATAGCTTCTACCATGGCAGGACAGTATTCAATAAACCAGGTATGTCCTGGTCTAACATATAAAAAATTGAACCATGCAGACTTATAGTCATACCAATTATATGTTTGAGGCATGTGAGGCATTGATAAAGCAATAGGGATGTGCAGGTGATCTGCAAACCAATTGAAAGGGGTTAACACCCTTTTGATAGTGAACCTAGAATAGTCAATATATTCTGGATTCCTTTCGTTCATTGAGTGTTCGACTTCAATGGAGTCGGTGTCCACCAAGATGGCTTCGTAGAATCTCCTGGTCTTGAGCGGATTCTTCGTATCCACATAGTTTTTATCATTATACACCGGCTTGACTAGCTGGTCAAGAGGATACCCTTCATAGTCTTTATCAAGGGCAAGGACTGGCATTACCTGTGTGGTAATAAATTTGAATTCCTCTTTGATGAGAGGAGTTGTTGCTGTAGTTTTGACTGTTGTAGGGTCTACAGCCTGAGCAAAGGTTTCAGGAGCCTTCATAGCATAGCTCTGTTTGATTGAACAGATGAACTTGCCCATTGTCCTTTGTCAAAGGGTTTATTAGTCTTCAAATCTACCAATCTGGTTGGCATAGGTGGAGGAAGCTTTGGAAACTCTGTCAAAGCTGCGTATTTGTTTTGGAATTGTAGTGGTAGTTCCGATTTTAGCGTAGGCCTCTGTGGGACTGATGGCCTTAATGGGTTCATTAAGGCTGAAGAAGAGTCGGATGGTCTAGCCATCTTTGTTTGTTCTTTCTTACTTCCTATCGGGAGTTTCCCCAGCGTTGTGGGTCTCATTTCGTCCCTGTAAAAATTCTCTTGTTAGAAAATCGGGAAGGGAATTGTTTTCTCCTTTGATAAATTCTATTTGAAAATCAAAGTTAGATAGGAGAGCTTGCCATCTAGCAAATATTTATTTTGAAACCAGATTTTTAACATCCTTTTGTAAAATTTCTTTAGCAGATTTGCAATCCACTCGTAGTAAAAATTCTTTGTTAATAAGGTCATCCTGAAATTTGGTGATACATAGCACTATAGATAAAATCTCTTTTTTAACGGTGCTGTAATTTCTTTGGGCGAAATTCCAGATTCCTGATGTAAATCTGACTAATTGTTCAGAAGAATCCATACTTGCCTTTTGCTTCAGAATACCTCCATACCCGATGTCTGAAGCATCAGTTTCGACAATCATAAAGGCTTCAGGATTAGGGATACCTAAACATGGAAAGTTTTTGACCAATTTCTTTACCTGGATGACAACCTTGGTTTGCTCAGAGCTCCAAGGAATAGGTTTCTTTTTAAGTCTTTTGTAAAGAGGTTCACAGACTTGTCTAATGTTTGGGATAAAATCTGCAACATAGTTTAGGCTTCCTAAAAACCTCTGAAGCTGAGTTTTATCGCTGATTGCATTGGGGAATTTAGAGAAGAACTCTATGGCTCTACAAATTGGTTTATAACTACCTTGATAAAGGTCATGCCCTAAGAATCTTATAGAAGTCTGGAAAAGCTTCATTTTCTTAGCACTTATGACTAAGCCATTAATCTTAACAATCTTGAAAAAAGTATTAAGATGTTTAAAATGAGAATCAATGTTCTCGGAGAAAATAAGCACATCATCAATATAAACAATCAACATATAACTATAGGGATTGAAAATATTGTTCATAATGTTTTGGAACTCAGAAGGCGCATTTTTTAGTCCAAAAGGTAAGACATTCCATTCATAATGTCCAAAGGGGACGTTGAAGGCAGTCTTGTATTTATCTTTTTCAGCAATTTGTATTTGCCAAAATCCAGATTTCATATCAAATTTGCTATAAAGATTAGCTTTGAAAGTTCTTTTTAAAAGATCCCTCTTGTTGGGAATCGGATGTCTGATCCATTTTAAAACTGCATTTAAAGGCTTATAATTTATTACAAGCCTAGGAGTACCTCGTTCCTTTTCTGCACTGTTATTTACATAAAAGGCAGAACAACTCTAAGGAGAATTAGAAGGTCTGATAATCCCATTTTTTAATAAATGGTTTATCTCATTTTTGCGGATTTCCATCATTTCTTGGTTCATTTGAATAGGTCTTGCCTTAGTAGGAATAGCCTGTTCGTTGAATCCAGTAATGTAGGGAAGTTCTACTAAATGTCTTTTTCTCTCCCAAAATGCATTAGGAAATTCAGAGCAAATTTCTTTTTCGAAAGTTTTTTTAAGATTGGCAATTTTACTTACCATCTCCGGGGTTTTTAAAATTTGTTCAATTTTCTTTATTTGAATTTCTTGTTTAAGAAAACAAATGTGTGCAGAAAGTCTGTTAATTTTAAAAGCAGTTCTTTCTTTAATAAGGTTACCTTCTTCTTGGGAGAGGGGCCTTAGTAAGGGAAAGAACAGATTTTGATTTAATATCGTCGTGCGAATTCCATCAAAATCACTAATGTAAGGACGAATTTGATTCACAAAAGGTATTCCTTGAATGATATCTTCAGTGATACCTTCCGTGATGACAAAATCATTAACAAGACAAATGCCATTGTTACAGATACGAGCTTTTGAAAGCTTGTAATCGATTTTCATCCTTTCTCCCATGGCGGAGTATAGACGAGAAGTACTTTTCTGTAGATACTTGGTGAGTATAAGTCCCTTGACGATGCAATTGTTATCGGCTCCAGTATCAAAAAGGGAGACTCTGTTAAGAACAAAGTCTTTGTTTATGACAATTTTTACGGCAATGTGTTCGCTGTAAGCCTTAATGGCCGCAATAGCTGTACCGGAGGTAGAGGGGGAATCTGAGCCGGGGAATGAACCTGGCTCTTTGAGATGATCGTTTTAAATAAGATCAGTGATTATCGGGGAAGCTCTAGGAGACTCTGGTGGAGAGACATTCTTTGAAGGAGACACGTTCTTTAGAACCTGTTCTGTAAGAATATTGAGTTCAACTCGATCGAGTCTTATTTTGAGGTCTCTGATTTCTCCCTTGAGGGTGGAAATTTCACCCTTGAGATCATCTATAGTAGGTTCTGCAGGTTTATCACATCTAGACATAACCTGTTTCATGCTAAAAGGCTGAATGATAGGTTTGGGGGGCTTTTCTTCTTGAGAAAGCATTAGTCTTTTGAGTTCTAGAAGATATTTATTTCTAGCCTCATCATCCTGGATATGTTCTATAATGTCAAACAGGATCTCCTTAGGATTTCCAGATATGACATTAACAGTCTTCTTTGTGCAAGTACAGAAACTACCCTTGCAAGCACAATCTTGGCCAGACTGGGATTGATCAGATTCATAAGCGGCGTTGATAAATTCTTCGTCGCTATAATCGTCACTAGAGGAACTGGAAGTGTCGGAAGAGTCCGATGCGTCCTCCATTATAGAGAACAATTTTTCTTTGGTCTCTTCAGAGAGACCTAATTGGTTGATCTTACTCTTCTTGCCAGACCTACAGTCCTTAGCTCTATGGCTAGTTTTACCACAAGTCCAACGAACATCTTTATTTTTGGAGGATTTTCTCCTAGTTTTTCTACTAGGTTTATAAGATTCCTTTTTGGAGGATTCTTTTCGAGGTTTGGACTTTCTATGAGACTTATAGGATTTTTTCCTATGTTTTTTACTAGAAGGAGAAGAAATATTAGTGAACCCAAAGTCTTGGCAGAAGGTTCCTAATCCATACTTGGAAGTACTGTCATTCTTAAGTTGTTTCTTAAGTTTAAGGTCTGTGCAGAGGTCTATCCCTACTGTGGTAATGAAGCTTATAATGTCTCCATAAGTTAAGATTCCGTAAGGGATTTTTCCCTCGAACCTATCCTTTATTTTGGTTCTAACCTTATCTGCGAACAGGGGCGGGAGATCACTAATGAAACGTTCTTTCCAGAAGTCATTGTTACAGTCAGGTCGAATCATAATTTTAACCAAAAAGGTATCCTTATACCACCTAAAGTCTGCTAGATCTTTGCAGGTAAGGTTGTTAAGGATTTCTAGGCTCCTATCTTAAAACAATTTGGGTTCTCCTATAAAGTGTCTAGCTATATGATATAGGAGGGTAGCACAAGCGTCTTCTTTCAAGACTTGCTCAAGGGTTTCTTGTCCATTTTCACTTTTAACGATAGCGGTCTCCATGGTCGTGGCCTCATAGATAAGGTTCTTAACGTCATCTGTGAAATAGTTGTCCCACCAGTGTTTTATCATACCAGTGAATCCTGCTACAATCATGGTGGTTGCTTCTTTGTCGGAAGCTCCTCTGATTTTATAGGTCGTAATGGCAACGCCCATTTCATGGAGTTTGTTATAGATTTGGTGTTCAGCCAATCCATCAACATTCCATTCAGTGATGCCTCTACCATCATGATTTTTGGTGGAGAGGTAAGGGTTTTCTTTAAACTGGACGTCTGGAGGAGAGGGTCTTTTGTAGTAGTTTTTCTTGGTAGAAAAACGTTCATTGGTGAGTTTTGAAAGGGAGTTCTTTTCCTTTTGGGTACTAGGCTCACCCTTCTCCTTTTCAGAGATGTTAAACTTGGAGAGTTTCTCATTGATTTGTTCCAGGATTTTTTCTGAAACCTTAAAGTCATCGCTGAGATTTGGGAATTTCTCCTTTTGAAATTCAGGGATCCTAAAGATAGGGTTGGTAGTGAGACTAGGGCCTGGGATGTTTTTCGCAGGAGTGGGCGAGCTAAAAGGAAGTTTTGAGCTCTTAGTATCTCCTATTTGCTGGGAGATAGTATGAAGGACCTAATTAGTATAGTTGTTTTGTTCAACTATCCTATCTAGGTCTCTGTTGACAGGGGCTAATAGGGGTCTATCATGCTTCTTCTTGAAGGGAGAAGCATTGAGAATTTCATTGGAATGAGGAATTTTTATTCCTTCAAGGGGAGGAGTAACGGATTCAATCACTTTGTTACTCTGAGTATACCATTTATTAATGATAACTTGAAGGGATTCATTTTGGTTTATCTCATTTTTGCAGATTTCCATCATTTCTTGGTTCATTTGAATAGGTCTTGCCTTAGTAGGAATAGTCTGTTCGTTGAATCCAGTAATGTAGGGAAGTTCTACTAAATGTCTTTTTCTCTCCCAAAATGCATTAGGAAATTCAGAGCAAATTTCTTTTTCGAAAGTTTTTTGAAGATATAGGAGGTTAACGGAAGACTCTATGTCATTTAAGAATACTTTATTAAAAATAATATGTAAAAAGACAACTCCAAATTATATTTCTTTTCTATATGTTTTTGTATACTAGAATAGTGTACGTGCGTTGCACGTGTATCAAATGTTTTTTTTAAGAAAAAACGTATATATAAAATATATTAGTTGTGCGTGTATTATCTTTAAACCGCTACAAAAAGGTAATTTCTTATACTATTTTATGAACACATTAAACATAAATTCAATTAATAAATCGCCTAACATCACAAGAATTATAAAAAAAAAACAATCATCTATGTAAACTCAACAAATCGCCTAACATGTCTTTTATTTTTTCTATGCATCAATTTATCTAAAACAGAGATACATCAAATTTAATACATATGTAAAACTCTTCAGTTAAAAGAAAATCAATGAGAATTCTTACCATTTTATACCCTTTAGTTCTTTAAGTACTTTCTAATAAGTAGCATGACAAAATACCATCTAAGAGGCAAAATACATTTAGGGGGGAATAAAATCGATTTTATTATTGATTTTCAAATTGAAATAAAGAAATTGTGAGATAATTTTTTAATTAATTTTAAAACTCTAAATTTTAGGATCTGTGCTATAGTCAAATAAGAAAAGACTTAATAATAAAAGAGGTAGTTGATTTTAAATATAAAGAATTTAAATAGTAAAAAAATGATTTTGTCTACTGAAAAGAATTTTAATGAAGGGCAAAAACTTTGAATCACTTGGAAAGACTTAATAATAAAAAATGTATTTGATTTTAAAATTTTAAATATAAAGAATTTAAACAGTAAAAGGATGATTTTGTCTACTGAAAAGAATTTTAACAAAGGACAAAAACTTTGAATCACTTTTATAAAGTGTAGTTGATTAAAGAGGAATTTAGTCATTATACTTACTTATTTCCTACTTCTAAAATAACGTAGTTTTTATGATGAATTATTTGTATTCTTACGATTCTATGTATTTGTACTTTATGTAAAATATAATTATAATGAGATGATTTAAATAAAAGAAAAATATAATTTTATAACATAAATTATAATAATTAATTTTAAAATTTTATATACATTTAAAATACTTTATATAAATTGGTAAATAGTGAGTAAAATTTACTTTAATTTTACACCATAATTTAAAATTATATATAAACATGCATGTTTAAGAATAAAATGATAAAGTAACGCCCAAACTCGTTTCACCAAAAAAAAAAGCTCAAACCAAGAAAAGGTCAATAATTAAAAAAGAAAGGAATAAATGAATTAGGAAAGTGAAGTCTAAACTCCAGAAGCTTGTTTTCTTCACTCTCTCATTTTGCAAACATTTTCTTTCTATTTGGGCCTCTAGAATATGACAATATCTTGGGCTTAGTAAAGTGGGTTCATCATTTGTAGCCCAAATCAATGGGCTAGCCCAATAAAAAATTAGACTTTAATTAAACCCATATATGTTTGGACTTAAATAATTAATCCAATTATATTAATCCACAATATTTATTTGGGACTAATATATTTTAAATTTAATATAATTCGAATTTTGTACAGATTTAAATTTAATAAAATTGGATCGCCCACAAATGCCCCGTACTTCAAGACTTGTCGAGACATTTAATATTTTGGAGACTAGCCTTGAAGTATGATTATTTAAGCATGTTTCCTTCATGCTTCAACGATCATCATACATATGAATACCTCATTCAAAAATTTAAAGTCGAACCATATTGATATTGTCTCTCAAAACTCTCTCATTTTTTTTCCATGAATCTCTACACTTAAGACCCATTGGTGAGGCATGATATCCCATTTCAAACAGATTTTGGAAGACTTTTTCATCGCCTTACTTAATCAGGAATAAAACTCTTCCAATTTGAACTTAGATTGGAGAAGCAAAGAACCTCCAATTTGAATTTGTATGGGAGAAGGAAATAATCTCCAATTTGAATTTGGAGATGGAAGCTATTCCAATCTGAATTTATATTGGAGAAGAAAACAATCTCCGATTTGAATTTGGAGATGGAAGTTATTCCAATCTGAATTTATATTAGAGAAGAAAATAATCTTCAATTTTAATTTGGAGATGGAAATTATTATGAACTGAATTTATAGTGGAGAAGGAAACAATCTCCAATTTGAATTTGGAGATGGAAATTATTCCAATCTGAATTCATATTGAAGAAGAAAACAATCTCCAATTTGAATTTGGAGATGGAAATTATTCCAATCTGACTTTATATTGGAGAAGAAAACAATCTCCAATTTGAATTTGGAGATGAAAATTATTCCAATCTGAATTTATATTGGAGAAGGAAACATCCATCCGACAACTCTATAAAAGGAGGTAGTTTTCCCACTTTTTCAATATCAATTTTGGGGTTTTCAAGTCATCAATAATATTGAGGTAATTTCTTTTGCTCCCACTTTTCTCTTATTTTTGTCACTTTTTTTTTAGCACAGTATGTTAGTGGTAGAAAATTCATATCTCATTATAGGACTATTGAAATCATTATCCGTTTGATATTTCAAAAACTAAACTTCAATATATACAACATATCCAAAATTCAGAATTAAAATCCTTCAATATAATTCTTGATAATTTTTTTAAGTTAGCTCTGAATTTTATCATGCTGAAAATTTCAGATCTGCACACCTCTATTAAAATCTTCATATCTCAATGTAGGAATGATGAAATCATAAGACGCTTGATTTTTTATAAAACTAGACTCAAAGATATATAATATATCCAAAATTCATGATTTAATACCTTCAGCATTATTTTAGACAAAATTTTGAAGTTGACTTTAAATTTTGCTATGCTGAAAATTTCAGATCTGCGCGTCTTCACTAAAACTTTCATATATCAAAGTAGGAGCGATGAAATCATGAACCGCTTGAATTTTTCGAAACTAGACTCGAAAATATATAACATATACAAAATTCATGATTTAAAACTTTCATAATTATCCTATATGATTTTTTGAAGTTGCCTCTGCCTGCTGATACGTTTTCAATTTCAGGTTTGCGTGGCTTCACAAGACAAATCATATCTAGGCGTGGGAGTGCTGAAATTGTGAGTGTCCTTTTTTCGCTGGAAAGAGAACTCTAATATTTACAATACTTTTGGTAGGCAATCAAACTCAAGTGTGTAATTTGATCCATTTTTGCCGATAGAGATACTCGCCATATTTAGGTAAGCATTCCTTCTTTTCTTTTTTTCGTTCCCTTTTTTTTTTTTAGCTACAAGCTTTTGCTCAAGATAACGCCTTTTAGGTAAAGGATATAGTCTTACGATGCAAAGGGATAGATATCCTTTCCTACCATAAGTAAGGTAATCCTAGAAGGTAATCTTACGGCGCATAGGGATGGCTATTCGTCTCCGCCATAAGAAAAGATAACTTTATGGTAATCTTACGCCGCATAGGGACGACTACTTGTCCCTGCCATAAGAAAGGTAACTTCATAGTAGTCTTATGGTAAAGGTAAAGGGTAACTTCATGGTAGTCTTATTACAAAGGTAAAAGGTAACTTCATGGTAGTCTTATGGCATGAAGAGATGGCCATTCGTCCCCGCCATAAGAAAAGGGTAATTTTAGGATAATCTTATGGCGTATCGGGATGACTACTCGTCCCCGCCATAAGAACAGGTAAAAGTTAACTTCATGGTAATCTTACGACGCAACGGGATGACCACTCATCCCCGCCATAAGAAAAGGTAAAAGATAACTTTATGATAATCTTATGGCGCAACGGGATGACCATTCGTCCCCGCCATAAAAAAAGGGCAATTTCAGGGTAATCTTATGGTGCATCGGGATGACTACTCGTTCCCTCCATAAGAAAAAAAAGGTAATATCATGAAGATCGAAAGGTAAACTCAAGAAGGTTATAAGGATTTAAAGACTTCAACTTATAGATCAAAGCACCTGATGACTCCAACTTTCAAACTCTGAAAGCTTTAATATGGCAGACTTGAAAACTTCAACTTATAGTCGCAAAGCATCTGAAGACTTCAACTTGTAGACTTTTTGAACTTGCAGGTTTCAATATGGTGAAGTTGAAATCTTCAACATAAAGACTTAGTGAATTTGCAGACTTCAACTTATATGCATAGATCATTTGAAGACTTCAACTATCAAACTTTATGAACTTGCAGGCTCCAATATGGTAACTTGAAAGCTCCAACATGAAGACTTAGTGAATTTGAAGACTTCATCTTATATGCATAGGTCATTTGAAGACATCAACTATCAAACTTCGTGAACTTACAGGATCCAATATGGTAACTTGAAAGCTCCATCATAAAGACTTAGTGAATTTGAAGACTTCAACTTATATGCATAGGTCATTTGAAGACTTCAACTTATATGCATAGGTCATTTGAAGACTTCAACTTATATGCATAGGTCATTTGAAGACTTCAACTTATATGCATAGGTCATTTAAAGACTTCAACTATCAGACTTCGTGAACTTGCAGGCTCCAATATGGTAACTTGAAAGCTCCAACATGAAGACTTTGAGAATTTTAAGACTTCAACTTATGTCCAAGAAGCTTATACTTCATAGGGATCTACCCCCATTGAGTCACCAACACTTGGTGCAAGTCTGAAGATTGATGATGTTAAAAGTCTTTTGAAGATTGAATTTTTTATATGAGGGGGAACATGTATATTTTTTGACACTCATGCAACTGAACTCATAATAAAATTTCAAGCGCCTACGTACCTCAATGAATAGGATCAAGTCACAACGTAGTTCTGGGGTGAGTGTTTTTTTTTCCTTTTTTTATTTATTATTTTTTTTGCGTCCTAACTTTTGCCTAGGCCGCCTCTTTCGAGGTTTTCAACCTAGCGGACATTTTTTTTAGCCGTTCACAGTTTATACTCTTGCGGGCCAGGAGTAGACATGTAGTTTATACTCGTGCCTTAAGGAGTGTCATTTCCTTCAAGGATAGTATTTCTTCAAGAACTTGGCATTGATGGGGCCAATCCTCACGTCATCTGCATCAACAAACTTGTAAGCACTATTTGAATATGCCTCTTGTACGACGTATGGTCCATCTCACTTTAGGGTGAATTTGCCCTCAGACTTACGAGAAGTGATAATGGGTCTTCTTACTGCAGGGACTTGATCTCCAACTTGGAAGAACCTCAAGCGAACCCTTTTGTTGAAAGAACGAGATAGCCAAGCTTGGTAGCATTCAAGATTTTGTTGAGCCTCCAGCCTCTTCTTATCAAGAGCTTCTAACTCCACAAGACGCAACTTAGCATTTTCTTCGTCGGTGAGTCCTTGACATTCAAGTGGTAGGACTGCTTCAACTCCAAAAGTAAGTGAGTATGGGTTTTCTTGCATCGGTGTACGGTAAATTGTCCTATACGCCCATAAAGTTTCTTCCATTCGCTCATGCCAGTCTCGTTTAGACTTGGAGACGACCTTCTTCAACAAATTGCATAAAGTATTATTGAATGCTTTGGCTAAACCATTGGCGGCAGCATGGTACATAGAAGACTTGCGCTGCTTGAAACCAAAGAGATCACAAATTTTGTGCATCAGCTTGTTATCAAAAGGTTTTCCATTATTAGTTATTATGTACTGGGGAATTCCAAAGCGGTAGATGATGTTCACTCGGATGAAGTTTGCAACATTTTCCTTCTTTACTTCCTTGAGAGCAATAGCTTCAACCCATTTTGAGAAGTAATTTGTCGCGGCTAAGATGTATAAGTGTCCACCAGAAGATTTTGGTAGTGGGCCAACAACATCCATTCCCCAAGCATTGAAAGGCCAAGATGCTACAATTGGTCGTAGTACTTCTGGAGGTTGATGTATGAAATTTGCATGGAATTGGCAAGCTTTGCATCTTCTAACATAGTCCAAGCAATCTTTCACCATGGCCAATAATATCCCATCATTTTAATGTGAAAATAGAGCTTCGGTCCAGACTGATGTGATCCACAAACTCTCGAGTATGCTTTTTGCAAAGTTTGAATTGCTTCTTTCTCTCCCAAACACAGTAAGAGTACTCCTTCAAATGATCTTTGATACAGTGTGTCTTTGTAGTAAAGGAAGTGAGGTGTACGACAAAGAATGTCAATCATTCTCCTTAGATCTTCTGGAAGTATCCCATAGCACAAGTATTCAATGATAGGTCGTCGCCAATCTTCCTTTACAGCTTCAGAAATGGAGACGAGGTATTTAACCTTACCTTTTATGTCCTCATCCTTATTTGATGGCAGTACTATCCATTCTTGGCGAATGGTAACTCGTGTCTGATTCAGAAGAGTTAGAGTTGAAGCTAAAGTAGCTAGGGCATCAACTTGCTTATTTTCTTTCCTTGGCACATGCTAGAGGGTTACTACTCCAAGCCATCCCATCAACTTTTGTGCATAATCATGATATGGTCTTAACTCAGGCTTTCGGACTTCGTAGCTTCCCAAAAACTTCTTGATCACCAATTGGGAGTCACCAAAAACTTGTAATTGTAGTTGCTTCATGTCGAAGCCATCTCAAGTCCGAGTATGAGAGCTTGATATTCAGCAACATTATTGGAGCAATGATTCATCAAGGTAAAAGAGTAGGGAATGACTTCTTCTTGTGGAGTGACAAACACTACACCAACACCAGCTCCATCTCGATGTGCAGCACTGTCAAAGTACATATTTGATCTTGGGCATATTTATATGCTCAAAGCACCAATATGCACCTAAATTTGAACTTAGTTTATGAACTTTTGTATGAATTCTTAAGTATAATTCAATTTCTATTCCGTCTTGTGCCTAATGGATATGATTAGTATTTTCAGGTGCAAAATCATGAAGAATTATGCATAATTGGATGCAACAAGGGTATGGAAGTAGTGGAGGAATGCAAGGGACTGATATTAAGCTGAAAAAGGGAAATGGAGAAGAAGAAATCCTCATTTGAAGACACTCCGCGTCGCGATGAGCAACAAAATAGCAATGGTCAAATTCCAGCGAAGGTTCGCGAAACCCCTGCATCACGGAGAAAGTTAGTTTATCAGATTTGGAGACCTAAAGGTTTAGCGCATCGCGGAGGATGTTCATTTCACAATTGTCCCAATCCAGTGGCACGTCGCGGTGAGGGTGCATTTTACAATTGTTGGGGAATAATTGAGCTCCGCGATTTCCCAGATGTTAATGGAAAATAGAAATATTAGTCATGGAGCGACGCGCCAGGTGGACAAATCGGGAATATTTTAAGTATTTTTGTCCCAACTATAAAAGGAAAAATCCAAGATAATGTGTGGGACTTTGGGAAGCAGAGAAGCGGCGGAAAAACAGAAATTTCTCTCTTTTAGGGTTCATAAACATTCCTTTGAATTTTTTTATTTCAAGGATTGATTTGGGTATGATTTATTACTTATTTTGGATGGTTAATTCAAACATGAGTAGCTAAACACCCCCTTTCTGGGGTTGAGGCTAAGAACATGAGTACTATTTAATATTCTCATTCATAGTTTCTTTTTTTGAATTATCATATGGGTTGTTCTTAATTTCTTGAGCTTACTATTTTAATGATTGGCCATCATTAGAATAAATTTATATTTCTATGTGAATCGGGAGGAGAATCATAGGATAGAACGAAGAAATTAGGGAGTAAGGTTCTTATTCTTTTATAAAATAAGGGATTTGAATTAGCATCTAGGATAGGGATATACCTAGAAGCCTTGCTTGGTTCACTGCAGGAAGGCAACTTCATGAATCTAGAAGATTTGTTGTAACTCTACGGGAGTTGTAGTTACAACATTCAATATATAGAAGATCTGAGGTTGGGAGACTAAGATTGTGGCATAAACCTTGTGAACCATCAACCCAATAACCAATTAGAATGAGAAAACAATAGAGAATTGTATGAGTGTTCACTATACCTCAACCCTGGAATCTTCCTCATTATTGATTACAACCGTTGCTTACTTTGCTTTAGTCATCATAAATTATTTCTTGTTTAGTAATTTAAATATTATTTACAAAAGCATATTAATCTTGATACAATCAAACACTTAATACTCAATTGTCTTAAACTAAAGATTGAATAAATTTCTAGTTTATTGATCATCGAGGGAATGATATCTAACTGTATAAGTCATTATATTACTTGCACGATCACGTACACTTGCGTGTGTGTTGAGACGCAACAATCTTCCTTGGGGATCTAACTTCAACAGCCATTGCATCTTCATCAGGAAGTTCATCACTTAGCTCCCAGTCATTAGGTATTAGGTGATCTGCCAAGAAGTCATCCAATGTTTGTCCTTTTACAGTTTTTTAGTGAACGTACACAATCTCAAACTGTTGAAATTGAAGGTACCACCTTGCAAGTTGGTCACTGAGGACTGGTTTTGACATCACAAACTTGATGGGATTTGCCCTAGACACAAGACGGACAACATGATCTTCAAAGTATTGTTTCATATTTTGGATAGAGAAAGCCAATGCCAAACATAACTTTTCAATCGAAGAATACTTTAGCTCATTTGGTGTCATCATTCTGCTCAGATATTAAAGTGAGTTTTCTTTGCCTTCACTATTTTCTTGAGTCAGTAGTGCTCCAACTGATCTCTCTTATGCCGCGATGTAGAGTATCAATGGTTTCCCAGGTATGGGTGCCGCAAGAACTGGTGGCTTCATTAAGTATGATTTGATACTCTCAAAGGTGTTGCTACAAGCTTGGTTCCATTCGAAGGGAGTATCCTTCTTCATGAGACGACTAAATGGTTGACATTTTTCGGCCAAGTTTGAGATGAACCTCCTTAAATATACTAACCTTCCTTGAAGGCTTTTTAATTCATGAATATTTCGAGGCTTGGGCATCTTCAAAATTGCATCAACCTTGGCTTGATCAATTTCAATTCCTCGGTGTCGCACAATGAAACCAAAAAACTTTCCAGAAGCAACTCTGAAGGCACACTTCAATGGATTCATCCTAAGTTGATATTTGCAAAGTAACTAGAATACCATTCTTAGGTCTTTTAAGTGGTCGTCTCTCTTTCTTGACTTCACCACTAGATCATCCATGTAGTATTCAATATTTTTGTGGAGTAGGTCATCAAAGATTTTTTGCATGCGTTGTTGAGATCTCGAAAGTCGACACAAACTCAAATTTGGCCATTGTTCTTTCGTATTGGAATAATACTTGAAATCCACATAGGATATTTGACTTCACAAATAAAGCCAGCTTCAATGAGTTTGTTAACTTCATTTTCGATCAGTGAAACCAACTCTGGCCTAAAGTGTCTCTGAGCTTGCTTAACAGAACGAGCATCATTCTTGACCACTACTTTTGAATCTAAGCCAAGCATTTCCTTATAGCTCTAGGAGAATACATCTATATATTCTTTGAGTATGTCCATATAAGTAATTTCTTCCTCCATCTCTAGAAAAATACTTAGCTAAGTTGGTCTTGGGTGTTCATCAGTTCCAAGATTAACTTCTTTCAAGGGATCTATTGTAGCCTTCACTCTTTCTTCAAGTTGAGATGGAGCATCTCCAACATCTTTCTCCTCTTGACGATCATCATAGTTGATGGATAGGTGGTTACACCAGAAAGTATCTTCCATCTCTTCATCAACCTTCATTTGAGATGAGGCCTCATTCTCATTCTGGGCCGTAACATGATATGAGGAGCCAACACTTTCCTCATCTTCCTCACGTTCCTTGGTATAAACCACAATGTGATCCTTTGCTTTTAATACCTTGTTGCATGAAACTACCAGTTTCATCTGTCGTTTCATTCTAGAAGGAATCACACTTTGGAAATCCTTTTGTATTTTAAGTGAAGAGTGCATCATCGTGCTTTGACGACTCCTCTTACACTTGTTGTTTTTCCTCTTATTTAGAGGTCCCAACCTTTCAAACACAGAAGTTCTTGCAGTTGACCCTCCAAGTCGGTCAAATACAGAGGATCTTTTATTAGCAGCAGTGGATTCTTCTTCCACGGTAATGTAATTACATGTTGCCCTTCTTATGGAGATGCGAATTGGAGATGGCTGCGTGTATCTTAAGCCTTCACGTGACTGCTTGGTTGTACCCTCTGATGGAAGTTTTCCCAACCTTGATAACTCATTAGGATTGTATCCAGCCTTTATAAATAGCTTATATGCATTTGGGTTAAAGCCTTCTTTCGTACGCTTCTTAGGGAGTGACATATTTTGTGGAAGATTTTGAGCCACAGACTCTTCAAGAAGTCTTGAGGATGGATTTATTGCATCAATCTTCCTGATAGTTAAAGTTATCCCCTTTAGCACATTATCTTGGGAATTCTATGGGTGATCTTTCTCTTTTTTTACCTTCGGTACATAGCGAAGAACGGGAGTTGCCTTCTTTTTCGTAGAAGCGACACTTTCTTTATTTGAAGTGGAGAGAGGCTTATTGGTGGTGAATTTTTTGACAGTCACCGCAATCTTCTTAGATGCAAGATCATCACACTTGGTCTTAGTGACATCTTCAACCTTTTTCTCATCCACAATATGCTTCTATAAGTAGAATTTTGCATCGGCAAAATGTGACTCAGCTTCAGTGAATGGCTTGTTATCGGCAACTATCTTTCTTTCCACTCTGCCTTCGAGGTACTTCAAGCATTAATAGTAAGAGGATGAGATAATTTTATTCTCGTGCACCCAGGGCCTACCAAGCAATATATTATATGAAGTTTTGGCATCGATCACATACATCAATGGGTTTGATTGAAAATCATCCATACGAATCCCCAACTTTATACATCTCATGGCCCTCTGAGCCCCTTGGTTGAAGCCTAGGATCACTATACGACTTTCATCCAGTTCGCTAGTAGCGATGCCAAGTTCTTTCATCATGCGATAGGTAAGATGTTGACTCTAGATCTCTCATCTATCAAGATTCTATTGATCTTCTTTCCTAGAATTTGACCCACCATGTATAAGGGATGGTTATGTAGGGTCTCACAAAGTAGAAGATCGTTATTTGTGAATGTGATTTTTGCATCACACATATGTGCCTCTTCGCCAAGAGTTTCAGCAAACTTTTCAGAAGATGAAGGAACTTCCATAGGTAGATTCTCACACTTTGCCCCCTCTTTGGTGGTATTAAAACAAGACGCCTCAAGGTTGACTTGGGCAGTCTTTACATGAAACCAACTCGGTAAGAATTCCTCTAAAGTCACCGGCCGCCGAAGTTTTAAGGGGTGAAGCTCTGTGACGGTCGTTCTTTTTGGAAGTTCAACCAGCTTCTGTTTCCTTGGTTTCTTTACCATTCTTCTTCTAGTTGGCTGCTCAGCCGACTCCTTTTGCAGACGTGTCCTCCTGCATCTACGCCTGGTCACCAGAGTCCAACCTTCATCATCGCCTTCGTCAACTAAAGATCTGTGAGGCTCTAATATTTTCTCATTATGCTCTTTGATACATATTTGGACTGGATCGAGTGAGCCAAATATGATAGATATTTGATGAGAACTGGCCGTCTCATCGTCGAAGAAGATCTTCTTATCTTTTGCCAGTTGCATGACTTTATCTTTAAAGACAAAGCACTTTTCCAGAGGGTGACTTATGAGACTATGATATTTGCAATAATTAGGGTCATTGGTCCTCTCAGCTTCATTAGGACATTTCATCTCTGGGAGTTCAATGAGATTATGCTCAAGGAGTTCATCAAAAATCTCAGCAACATCAGAATCAAGGAAAGGATATTCCTTTTCTTGCATCTCCTTTAAAGTTTTTTGATTTGGACGTGCTCTAGAAGTCGTCTTCATACTTTGTTTCTTGCTCACCTTTGTGGTGACCTTCACAGGAGACAAATCAACATTCATATACTCCTTGTTGTCATTTTTGGGGACAAACTTGCCCCATCTTTTGGGTTTTTGCTTATCATTTCCCCTTCAAGGGTCATGGATAGGCGCTCCTTCTTTTCCAGCAGAAGAAATGCTCAACTCTATGTCGTGAGCACGAGTAGCTAACTCTTCAAAGGATTTTGGTTTAATTCCTTGCAAAATGTAGAGAAGCCCTGAGTGCATTCCTTGGATGCACATCTCTATTGCAGAAGTTTCACTGAGCCTATCTTTGTAGTTTAGACTTGTATTTCTCCATCGATTAATGAAGTCGATGACAGGCTCATCCTTTCTTTGTCGAGTATTTATGAGCTCTATCATGCTCACTGTATGCCTTATGCTATAAAACCAATTTAGGAACTCGTGTTTTAATTGCTCCCAACTATTATTGGAGTTAGGCTCGAGGTCCGTATACCAATCAAAGGTGTTTCCCTTTAGGGAACGAACAAACTATTTGACAAGATAGTCACCGTAAGTTCCAGCATTATTACATGTCTCGACAAAGTGTGCGACATGTTGTTTCGAATTACCTTTGCCCTCAAATTGTTGAAATTTGAGGGGTTGATAGCTGGCAGACATTTTGAGGCTATCTATTCTCGCAGTGTAGGGTTTGTCATATGCAAGGGAATACTTGGTGACAACATCATACTTGTCTTTGAGGGTCCCTTCAATGAATTCCCTCAATTGCCTAATCGGGATCATTCCTTCAGCAGAAACTTGCACCTCTTTAGTCGGTGGTGTTTGTTTCACAGGATTTTCAATCTCACGAACCTCTGGAGCTTTTCCCAGTGCATGGCTAGATTCTTTGTCTATCAAGCCTTCCAACCTCTGGAGCTTTTTTCGGTGCATGGCTAGATTCTCCGTCTATCAAGCCTTCCACCCTATCCACTATTTTATCAATCCTAGACTCTTGATTCTGAACATAGTTGGGCAGGCCTTCAATTGCCTTTGTCAAATTCACAAGCTGCTTCTCCATAGATGAGCCATCAGTTACCATTGCTTGCATGATCACCGGAGATGTCAAAGAGTAACATGGATTATCGCATAGGTTGATCTTCGAAGTCCTCAACTTATGTGGTGTAAGTGGAGATAACGTGTTTGTTGAACGACCATCGCTCTTTACGCCAGAGTATTTACAACCTGATGTTCAAGTAGAGCAAGAGTCTTCTTAAGCTATTCTGCGACTTCCTCCTTCCGAAGCACTTGCATTGGACTTCATTACTTTTGGGGTTGAAGATCCAAAAACTAGAGTTGGCGCGGATGACACTGGATGTGTTTGTTGTCCTAACATGTTTGCCTTACTCCTCGTGACAGCTCCCAAGCTCCCCAAAGTAATACCAAGGATGTTTTCTAATTCGGCAGAGAACCTTAAATCAGCAGCCTTGGATGCAGTTGATTGAGAGTTGATCTTCTTGGAAGTCATTTCGGCGTTCTTAATCTTCAAAGTCTGAAAAGTTAAGATGAGAGGTAGAGATCGTCCCATTGGGCATGCCAGAATTTGTTGGACAATAAAATTCTCGAGACTAAAAATAAATAACTGTGACAAAAAAAATACTGCAACAATCGATTTATTAATTTCAATAAGTGAGTGTTACAATCTCTATGATTCCTCTAATTCGCCTTTTCAACTATAAATTCAAGGGCTTCGAGCTTGATCTTGAACTTTAACTTAAACTAGAAGGATTTGATCTTGACTTGTGCTTGAATCCAAGGGCTTGGTAGCTTGTTCTTGAATCTTGCGGTCTTGATCTTGAACTTAAACTTGATTTGAAGACTTGATGAACTTGATCTCGACTTATACTTGAATTCAAGGGCCGTTGAGCTTGTTCTTGAATCTTGTAGTCTTGATATTTAAGCTTGAACTTGTTCTTGAACCTTGAACTCTTGATCTTGAAATCTTGAGCTTGTTCTTGAACCTTAAACTCTTGATCTTGAAATCTTGAGCTTGTTCTTGAATTTTTAGAGAAATCCGCTGCTTTGATCCACGAGCTCTCTCTTGCTTCTTGTTAAATTTGTTGGTCCCTTTTCTAAATTATGAGGCCCCTATTTATAGTTGTAGGAAGTAGAGAGTCATGATAAACATGAACTTCCTTTGGCCAATCATATTTAAGTGACATGACATTTCTTATGGGCTTTTAATTTACTACATCATTTTGACACGTGGCATGGTCCCATTGGCTCCTTCACTTGATTTGGCATGCCACGTCATTTGACACGTGGAGCTTATTTGGGTCTCTATAATATGACAATATCTTGGAGATTCTCAAATATAGACCCAAATTAGGGTAGCTTGCAAATGTTAGACCCAAATAAAAAGGCTTTGTTAAAATAGCCCTAACTTGTTAAGTTATATTTTCTTGAACAAAAATATCCTCTGCAGAATATTTGTCGTTAAACCTCTTTCCTTCATCCATTAAACCTCTTTCTTTCTCTCTTTCTTCAAAATTTCAGAATCGATCTCTTGCCAAAATACTCACTGTTAAATCTCTTTCTTCCAAATTTCAGAATCGACTTTCAAATATTCAGAGAATCGACTTTAGTAGTAAGGGTTCTTCAGGTTTGAAATTCATCACCAAAATTCATTGTGGTAATTTTAGCTTATTGATGCACTGTGGTAATTTTAGCTCGTTATATAATTAGCATATTGATTTTATTTTTGGGGAGGTAAACGTAAGATGAAGTTTGGATATGTTGTTGTTGTAGTAACATATTTACCATTGAGGAATTGCGTCAAACAGATTGTGGGTAGTTTGTGTTTTAATTGTGTGGATTTACTGTTTGTTATATAATTGTGTTTTAATCCAATACACCTTTTCTCCCATTACTTCTTGGATTTGTGCTACATCACTCGAAATTCCATGCATAATTTCACTATTATTCAGTTCTGTGTCAAAAAATCCAATGTCCTGTCGTAAAACAGCTCTTAGATACTTAGTTCTTATTTTGTGAGCTGATCTTTCTCCGACCAAACTCCAGCAAGTTGTCTTTGGCATTATAAGATGATAAAGTGTCAACTGTCGTTGCTCTCTTTCAAACGTTAAAATCCAGACTAAGATGAGGATACAAAATGTCCAAATTACCTAAGTATACTCTGATCATGACTATCGTGGATAGTCCAGTCATAAGTACACACACCTGAAGGTTGTATCAATTGTTAGCAGTTACGTCTACTTTAGGATAGTAGTTCATGAATTCATCTTTTTTTACTGCTCGCAGTATGGAAGGGTAAGCGGTTATTAACTGAGAGCTTTAGAAGCACACAATAAAAGTCTAAGTATATATTACCGCCCCCACATCCTTTATCATCTAGTCTTTGTCTTTGTCCAGAGCAATTTTGTTTATGAAATTGCCAAAAAGATAAGAATACCGAGGAAACGATCCTCCATTTATTAGAGCCCCAATACAACCCAACAGCAGTAGTACAATATCCAACTTGATTGAGTATTTGAACAAGCTTAGTAATCCAACTTTCTTAGGAGCTGGCGTGTCATCTTCTTCATCATGTATTGCGTGTTTCTTGTCAGTATCATCGTACAAATCATTTCCATATAGATGGAGATTTGATTGTCTAGAATGTTGAACATGGTGGCTCTACTCCTCATAAACATGATCAACACAATCTGATGTATCGGTGTTGAATCTATGTCCTATCTGATTGACGTGTCCATAATGACCTCTTACGATGCCATAATTATGTGCATTTGACCTGCAACGTTAAATTAATATGATTAGAAAATCTGTATACATGCAAATTGATGCTGTGAAACCAATTTGACCTGTTGTGTTTGCTTAAGAATATATAGTGAAGTATTCAAAGTTTGCCCTCTAACATCTGAAGATTTTCGATGAGAAGTTAGCACAATTAAGCATTTATCATAGCGTTTAGATGCCTTATGTTTGAGTCTAACTGCACTAAAATACAGGGGTTTGAATCACCTTGCTTATACCCAAAGCCCTGAATTTTTATTGTAACATGCTCTCTTCAATATTGCTCTACTTCTCAGTAATAGTCAGTACATCATTCTCTTTCAAGGCCATACTATCGGAGTATTGAGTTGATAAACTATGTTGTATCACTTGCAACGTATCTCTGAAGTAAACAACCCTCTTAGAATCACCCCTATAGTGTGTGTTATTCAGTAGTTTCAAGTGTGATTTTAGCATCTTAATATTTTGCCATACATTTCAAGTTATTCCTCATGGGCAATAGTTGACATTGCCTTAGTTTGTAATGATTTGGCAGATGACCTATTACTCTTTCCCCAGAGGCAAGACTGAGATAGTTATACCCCATGGGCAAAAGTTGAAACTGCCATAGTCTGTAATGATTTGGAAGATGACCTATAACTCTTGCCCTAGAGGCAAGACTTTGACAGAGATGCCCCATGGACAATAGTTGACTATGCCTTACTCTTTAATACTATGCCTTACTCTTTAATGATTTTACTTGTTAAAGATATATATTCTAAATTAAATTGTTACTAATCTTTTTTTGTTTCATTTTTCACAAGGGTTGTGCTTGGAATGGATGAAAACGAAATGAGTATTGAAAGTATTAATAGAAATAACGAGTTATAGGTTATTGAACAAATATTGGAGGTTGAAATAGCTGAGCCATCCAAGATTAAGAGGGTACGCCAAAAAAAGAAGAGGATACTTGATGTCGAGACTACTCTCTTGAGACACAATGCCTCTTTGAATGAGGTAAATGTCAAGTCGATCTTCATTGACAAACAAAATATAATGACGTGCATGTCAAACATTGAAATTACACACAACATCCAATTTAAGGTTATCAAATCAAGCACAACAAGATATTCACTGTGAAGTTTGGACGACAACTGTGTGTGGCGGTTTCATGCCTCGAAGATTCCCAATTCCTTGCTCTTTCAGGTTACTACATATGAAAAGGCTCACAGTTGCTCGATTGATTTCATAACGTCTGACCACAGGAATGCAACATCAAAGGTCATTTATGACTACATACTAGAGCTCGTGCGTGACTCTAGTAATGTAATCACACCCAACTTCGTGGTAGATGAAATGAGAAGGAAATACGAAATCATCATATCCTAGTACAAAGGATGGCAAGTGATACAGCATGCCTATACAGTGATAAGAGGAACCGCGGAAGAGAACTATAATAGATTGCCATCGTATCTTCACATGATGAAAGAAAACAACCCAGGCATGTACACAAACATAAAGAGGGTCGATGAGAACAGGTACAAATGCTATACTATTGAAATTAACAACTTTTGCCCAAGAGGTAACTGTTTATCCTTTATTTGCACGGATTAGATTATTAACATAGATGCCTCATGGGCAAGACTTGGTTTAGAAAATTGTTGAAATTGAAAACTTTTTCCCAAGAGGCAACAGTTTATCCTTTATTTGCACTGATTAGATTATTAACATAGATAGAACTCTTGCCTCATGGGCAAGACTTTGGTTTAGAAAATTATTGAAATTGAAAACTTTTGCCCAAGAGGCAACAGTTTATCCTTTATTTGCACTGATTAGATTATTAACATAGATGGAACTCTTGCCTCATGGGCAAGACTTGGGTTTAGAAAATTATTAAAATTGATAATTTTTGCCCAAGAGGCAATATTTTATCCTTTATTTGCACTGATTAGATTATTAACATAGATGGAACTCTTGCCTCATGGGAAAGACTTGGTTTAGAAAATTGTAGAAATTAAAAACTTTTGCCCAAGAGGCAACAGTTTATCCTTTATTTGCACTGATTAGATTATTAAAATAGATGGAACTCTTGCCTCATGGGCAAGACTTGATTTAGAAAATTGTAGAAATTTAAAACTTTTGCCCAAGAGGCAATAGCTTATCCTTTATTTGCACTGATTAGATTATTAACATAGATGGAACTCTTGCCTCATGGGCAAGACTTGGTTTAGAAAATTGTTGTACAAATGCTATCCTGTTGAAGTTGAAAACTTTTGCCCAAAAAGGCAAAAGTTTATTCTTTAATTACATTGATTAGATTATTAACATAGATGCAACTCTTGCCTCATGGGCAAGACTTAGTTTAGAAAATTGTTGTACTCTGATTATAAATATTAAATGCAAATTGTTACTAATATTCTTTTGCTCAACACAGGTTTCAATATGCATTCTTTTCTTATGGCGCTTCAATCATTGGATGGACCAACTGTAGACCGATAATAATGGTAGATGCAACATTTTTAAGGCAAAATATTATGGTATCCTCATGATAGCAGTGTCAAAGGACGGAAACAACAACATATTTTCTTTGGCTTTTGTAATTGCAGACTTAGAAAATAATGAGTCTTATAACTGGTTCTTCAATCAGTTAAGACATGCAATTGGGGTACGTGAACAATTATCTATTCTATCAGATTGTCACACAGCCATTGCAAATGCAATTGCAAATGTCTATCCAGAGTGTCAGCATGGGATATGCATTTATCACATGTAGAAGAATTTAAGAAAAAATACTTCTCAGATGTGGTTCTATCACTCTTCTACAACGCAGCAACAACATACAAACGCGGAGTCGACAAAGTTGCTGCGGAGTACTTGAAAGAAGAATAACCAGAAAGATGGGCTCGTTTATTTCATACAAACAGAAGATACAATATGCTTACGACTAACAACGTGGAGTCCATGAATGTGGTACTAAGAAAAGCCAGGCAACTGCCAATACTGAGACTGATCGATTACGTTCAGAACAAGTTACAAAGTTGGTTTTATGAAAGAAAAATGGAATCGCAAGGAAACTTTCATGACATCACACGTTGGGCGGAAGTGGAGGTGACTAACAAGATTCAAGTCGCATTGAAATTGAAAGTAAGTAATTGAAATTGTATTTTGATAATAGGGAAATATACTGTTACTATTTTTTATTGCAGATTATACATAGATGGTTTACTGTTATTTGTTATTTATTGCTAGTTTTTTTATTTCCTTGAGATTTACGTGTGAAATATGCATTTTGTTGCTTCTGCTAATAGTTGCGTGATAGTTTGTCATTTGATGTTGTATGCTTAATTATAGCTGTTTTTTGGTTGCCTCAAGATTCATCCGCTATGTATGTTTGATTACTCTGTATGGATGATTCTACTCATATACTAGATGTTTCACTATCATAGTTGATTCTACTTCTAGATTAGATGCAATATATGTTTTATCACAGTTTATTTGTAGTTGATTCTCCTGCTCATATGTTGGAAGCATCACTATTGAATCAACTGTTGTTCCTAAGCAAGGTTCTGTCTTTTCCATATAATACAGGGAATTTCACTTTGAAAGCTCATTTCTTGGATGACAGATTCTTCTCCTGCACTTTCCCTGACCAAGCCAAGCATCAAAACTCTAACTATCACCTATATTGGACCTTCTCTTCCATTTTGACATAGAACCTTAATTGTTACTCCTTATTATTGGTCACTTATTATTCGATTTTCCATTAGTTCAATATTAGATTGTGATTTGATGTTATATGCTTGATTGTAGCTGTTTTTTGGTTGCCTCAAGATTCGCCCCTATGTATGGTTGATTGCTATGTATGCCCGATTCTGCTCGTATACTAGATGTTTCACTAGAAGTCGTCATTTATTTATCATTTTATTTACAAGTAGACCCTATTGATGCAACAAGATTTTTTGTAAGAGAAGAAGGAGTTGAATATATTGTAGACCTGAAGAGCAGGACTTGTCAATGCTTGGTATTTCAAACAGATGAGATACCATGCACCCATGCAATTGCAGCGATAGAGAGTAGACATATGAAAAAGTATATCTATTATTCTCATTGGTTCTCAAGACAGTCTTGGCTACAAACATACCAGGGAGAAATCCTACCAGTTGGAAGCACAACATCATGGATTGTCCCCGATAGCATAAAGGATCTGATCAGAAACCTCCCAAATAAGGATGTTCTGCTTGGGAGAAGACAAACATCCAGATATCCTTGCAAAACAAAATCTTCCAGAAACAATTATAGATGTTCGAGATGCAAAAGGACCGGGCATAACAGATCAAATTGTCACTATACTCCTATCCTTCATCCATATGCAAGAAGATACAGAAAGAAAAATAAGAAAACATGATTAGTTTTACTTTTTATCCGAGAAGTTGGATCAAAATAATAGTTATAATAGGATTTTTTTGATCCCTATTTTAGTTAGTAACAAGTACTTTTGACTTTCAATCACGAATGTCTTCTTATTTATATGAATTTTTAATTTGTGGTGAAGTATTTAACTCAATACCTTCTTATTGATTGTTTATAAAAATTATTTAGCATGTTAAATTTTCTTATATATTGATGTGTAAAAATATATCATATTAATAGGATTCGGGGAAGGACTACACCCCCAAGAGATGTGATGTGAATAATTCCACGGGATACACTTTAAAATTTGCCTTGAAGGCAAGATGCAGAACAAGTTGTGCCCCATGGGAAAAAGTTGACACTACCTTATTCTGGAATGATTCGGTAGATGATCTACAACACTTGCCCTAGAGGCTAGACTTAAGCCCCAAAGAAACAAGTTATGCCCTATGGGCAAGAGTTGACACTAACTTAGCATGTAATAACTTGGTAGATGATCTGCAGTTCGTGCCCTAGAGGCAAAACTTAATACAACAAATGAACAAGTTATGTCCCATGGACAAGCGTTGATACTAGATTAGTGTGTGATGATTTGGTGGATAATTTATAAGTCTTGCCCAAGAGGCAAGATTTTTAGACCTCAAAGGAACAAGTTATACCTCATCGGCAAGAGTTGACACTAGCTTATTCTGCAATGATTCGACAAATGATCTACAATACTTGCCCTAGAGGCTAGACTTAGACATCAAAAACTACAAAAAGAAAAGCACGGGGGAGTATTCAATTGCGAGGAGAAAATAAGATGATACCAATCAACAAAACCAAGCATCTAAACAAATAAATAAAAGTGGAGAACCAACTACTGAATTCTAGTGCACTAAAAGCTTCCGCGATGCACAGAGTACGGGGTAAGGCCAGACCACATATATCTATTTAAGAAAATTGACCACCCTCAAGTCAGATCTAATAAAACACAAAGACCTCAATACAGATCTGACACTCCTCACCTCTCACTATTTCAGATCTAATACTTAATTCTCATGCATATCCATTCACACCCCACAAATCCAAAGAAAAAAAATCATTCTAGTACAAATCAAAAACAGAAATGAAACCTAACATCAGCTCCTTAACCATATCTTTTTAAAAAAAAAAAATTGTGGTGAAAGAATTAACAAAAGAACACATTGGTTACTCAATTCACGTACATATCACACCCCATAATCATAAATAAACCACAACTAGGTGGAATAATTAATACAGTAACAGATCCAAATTCAATTTGCAAACATCTTTTTCTTTAGTGTATATATTTTTGGCACTTAAAATACATGAAAATGAATACAATCAGAATATATGTGTCACCATAAGTACAAAAATGACAAAATGAAAAGCTTAAAAAGAGTAAACCTACTATTTAGATGTATTCAATCCATACTCAATGAACGCCCAAAAATAAGTGTTCAAGCTCGACAGATTATCAAATGCTTCAATGTCACAGATGAAAGCATGCTTCTGATAAAAAGTGGATTGGGAAGCACCCGAATCAAAATCTGCCACATATGGAGATTTGACTAACTGTCCTAGAAATTTCTATCTAACTGGTTTTTAGGAGTGGCGTCTTTTGCTTCAGCTTCCATAGAATTCAACTCTTAAGCAACGTCACTAATGGCTGCTTTGCTGACTTTTTTCTTCCTAATGTACGTTCATTTTTTCATTGGAGAGCCTTTAGGTTTAAGTGGAGAGACTTTACTTTTCATTGGAGAAACACGAGTACTTTCTTGTTCATCATTCTAGAAAACAGAGAAAGAATTCAAATTTATAGGAAAAACAACCACAAGGTAATAAATAAAACAAAAGGCTAGATCTTACAGATATCTCAACAACACAAGCTGTTGAATCAACATTCACAAACTTCGTAGTTGCATCAACATCATAAATCACGTCTATCGTATCATTGTTAATACCACCAAGATCCTGTTGGAAATCACAAAAGCATTATAGAGAATTAGTTTAAGCAAAAAATCATGTAAATTAAAATTTGAGACACTTACCGACCTCTCAGCTTGAGTATTTTTTACATCAGGAGATGTTGGCAAACTAGAAGAGGCTACGAACACACTAGAAATAACATTGTTGATTATTAAATTAACATCGCCATAGTTCTTTGTTTCATCAATGTTGTCCTCAATAACTTCAGAACCACCAAAGTCCTATTGAACAACATAAACAAGTTGTGCATCAGTTTTAACAAATAGACTAGTGGAACAATTATCATTTTTTCTTGGTGATAAGAAGTCGTCTGTCGTTGGAGATATGTTGCTCTCCCAAATGACTTCGTTAGGAAGTCTTGTCTCATCTTCTGAAGGTTTATTAAAAAGCAATTTGTTTTGCAGATATATTACTATGCATCAGTTGTTACCATTTTTTAAAAAAATTTATTATCTAGCTTCCTTGCTTAATATTTAATAATCTAAGTTTATAATTTTATCTCACCTTATTTGTAATCTTACGACTTATATTGTTAGTGCATGACATTATTAAACAACAAGAAATAATACAATCTAGTATTCAAACTTTATAGGAGTATTATTTATCAAAATAATACACAATACAATAAGACACATTCTGCAGGGCGTAATTACCTGCAACTCAAAATAGGGAGAAGATTTTGAGAACTCTTCTACCAAAGGAAAAGATAGAAGATCTTCAGCTCCCGCATTCTTTTCCTGTGAGGAAGAAGAATCAATAAGAGAATAAAAAGCATGCATAATAAAGCAGACAATCAAAATAAGGTAAAGTTGGAAAAAAACAATTAGGAGCTAGACGCATGTATTACCAAATCTTTCTTCCTAGAAACCTAGGTCATTGATTTTCTCAAAAGTGTCATTGGAACATCTCAAAATTTTTAAACCAGACTTCCAAATAATTGAAAGGAATTTCTTTTGGGGTTTTAGCTATTTTTCATCTACAACTAAGCTCCTTGAATATCTTTTGGAACCCAATTTTTCTTTCACTCATGTTTTTTGCCATCTTCTTTATCTGTGTATAGAGGTAAGAGGTTGCTCTTGCCACTGCACAAGAATTTTCTCTTGAAACTTGGGGTTTTTCCCATGAGATCAGGCCACGAAGTAATCTGGACTAATACAGGGATTAGAACCTCACTTATTTTCATAACTTTTATTTTTCTTTGAGATTATATCATGATCCTACGGTCAGCTAAATATTGTCACTAATAGCAAAGTAGAATAGTTGATTGCAACAAAGTAGAGTAGCTATGAGATCAGAAGAGGACCAAAATAAAAATAAAGAAAGAACTAATTGCCTCATATGATCCAATCAAACGAGAACAAGAATATCTTTGTGATGTGGTTCAGCATCCTTATGTTTTACAAATACTCAATGGACTAACAATATAAGGGTTGGATTACCTGATTCTTTGCCTGTCTCATTTCTTCAATGTTTAGAGGCCCCAAACTAGTGACTCTTTCTTTAACCCACTGACTGGACAATAGTGAGATCAGTGAGTAGAGAAACCACCCAAAATGCATTTTCATCAAGGTGATATAGATAGAAAAAAAATAGAGTTTATAAATTTATCTATGCTTTATAGAATGTGATTCACGAAAGAGAAAAGTGGTTTTCATCTCAAAAAATGCTAGGTAACAAATACTTCAAATGCATGCAATAAGATTAAGATAAAATGAGATAAATTACCTAAATTGCAGAGAGATGAATGGCAAAATCAAAAACCCTAAGGTTCGAATGCAATTACACCAAAGGAAAGAGAGAAATCTGAAGCTCGAGCTTTGAGATGAACTTTTTTTGTAGCTTTATGAAATTTCTCGTCACCTGTGCTTATTGCAATGGGTAAATATCAAAAGCTCTAAAGTTAGAATGCAATTTCAGCAAAGAGGAGAGAAATCTGAAGCTCAAGCTTTGAGATGAACTTTTTTGTAGCTTTATGAAATGCAAATTTCTCTATCACCTGAGCATATTGCAATCGGTAGATATATTTTTAACTTTATTTTTTTTTGTAATTATTGTACTATCTTAATCCGAGGCTTCCGAGCTTTCAAATGAAATTTGTTGTAGTCTTGAGATAAATTTGTCCGTAAATATATTTTTAACTTCTTTTTGGGTACAAAAATATATTTTTAACTTAACTTGGTGCAAAAAATTATGTTATATAAAAAATAATTTATTATTAATAAAATAATATATTTTAAATTGTTCCTCATGGGCAAACGTTAATATTAGCTAATAAACGTTAATATTATTAATTTTTATTAAATTAGCTAATATTCTTCAAGAGGCAAACTTAGACCCAACAAAATAAGTTATGCCACGTGGGTAAAAGTAGACATTATTAGTTTGTATTGACATAATTTTACAATGTCTAACTTACGATCTCTAGTTTCATAATGTCCTAACACAAAGTCCACCCAGATAAAAGTTGTGCCCCATGGGAAAGAGTTGACTATGCCTTAAGTCTGTAATGATTTGATGAATGATCTATAACTCTTGCCCTAGAGGCAAGACTTTTAAATCACAAAAGAACAAGTTATGCCCCATGGGCAAGAGTTGACTTTGTCTTAAGTTTGTAATGATTTGACGAATGATCATAACTCTTGCCCTAAAGGCAAGACTTTTAAATCACAAAAGAACAAGTTGTTCCCCATGGGCAAGAGTTGACTTTGCCTTAAGTCTGTAATGATTTGACGAATGATCTATAACTCTTTCCCTAGAGGCAAAACTTTTAAATCACAAAAGAACAAGTTGTGCCCCATGGGCAAGGTTTGATTTTGCCTCAAGTTTGTAATAATTCGGCAGATGATCTATAACTCTTGCCCTAGAGGCAAGATTTTTAAATCACAAAAGAACAAGTTGTGCCCCATGGAAAAGAGTTGACTTTGACTTAAGTCTGTAATAATTCGGCGGATGATCTATAACTCTTGCCCTAGAGGCAAAACTTTTAAATCACAAAAGAATAAGTAGTGCCCATGGGCAAGATTTGTCACTAGCATAGCTTGTTTTGTTTTGACAGATGATATATAATTCCTGCCCTAAAGGCAAGACATTAGCTCGAGGACTTCAAAAGGCACATTATACAATTCTCGACTTAGACGCATAACGTGCAGTAATTGTTGACTTAGATATAAAAGATAACACAAGGCTTATAAAAACTAACAAATACTTAAATGGGCAATGATTTATTCTATTTAAGAAATTCTAACTTATTGAGTATTATATAACTATTTCCTTTGGGGGGAAATGTAGTTTAAAAAATTTTTAAAAATTAATGTATGTGAGACAATTTACACCATTTCATTGTGTCTAACTAATGAGATACTCTAACGTAAGTTGATAACTCAAAAAAGAGAATAGATCATGAGCTTTATATAACTTGACAAAAATAAACTCACAAGAAAAAAAGACTAAGACCAAAAATTTGATATTAAAGTCGAAAGAGAAAGTAGTAAACTAATAAGAAAAATAAAACAAGAAAAATTAATGCAACAATTTAAAAAAGGATAAGCAGAAATCGTGGAAAATTAGTTGAAAGTAAACACCGTCAATTACAACTTGAGTGACTATCTTTAAATGTCATAAAAAAAATAAAAGACAAACTTAAATCCTCTTAAGAATTTTCCAAGTTTTCAGCCGTACAAAATTCTTCTTTTATAGAAATATGATCAGAAACATCGAGTGGACTTGGACTTATTAGAGTAAAACTAGGACCATAAACTTCATCTGATACTTCGCACCGCTTTCTTTTCCTAGAAAGCAAGTCATCGGGAGGTGTTGAAAGATCAATTTCCCCATTTTGAAGCTTCGCACAAATTTGGGAACAAGTTTCAAACTTGACTTCATCTTCAAGAATAGGCACATTTTGTTACTGAATTTCATTCACCCCTTGAAATTTGCAATGCCAACTCCTCGCCCGTCACATGGTTTATGTAATCCCTGAATATGCTCCACAATAGAATCACACTTGGATTCTAAAGACTATATCAAAAAAAAAAAATGTCAACAACACTATCAACACAATTATTGATATAATGATGTTGTTTCTATTGAGTAATAAATCTAATGTGAAAATTACCGTAATACGACTCATAATCCCCTCTAAAGAAGTATCAAGATGAGTCTTAATAGAAGATGTCACTCTCTGCATGAAAATTGCAAAAAAAAATAAGAAAGATTACTAAAGTAAGTTAGAAACTCAACATTGAATTATGATTTAACAGTAAAATAATAAAGTCCACCCAGATAACATTTATGTCGAGATAACACCAAAAATTATTATAAAGAGTAATTCTCACCTGCTTGAGCTAAACTAGAGTTCGAAACCAAATTTTCTACTAAATCGTCAATGTACCAGGAAGCAGCAGGCTAAAACCTCCAGTTTCAATAACTAACTATGCTCTCTAAAAGAATGTGCGAATAAATATGTGCAGAACACACACTGCTCAAAGAAACAATTTGTGCAGAACTTAGTGGTTACCAGTTACCACCAAAAAAAAATTTGAAATAAGTGCAGATGGAGTAGACGGTAAAGATTGGACCCAAGTTAAGAGTAGGAGAAGATGCATTTTTGTTGTACCGGGACAGCAGTACTTCATGTACATTGCATACATAATAACCTAACTCTTCATTCAATATTAAGAAGTCAACGAACTAAGGCAGTTTGAGAGAAGTACTGCTTTTTTTTAAGTTTAAATCCATCACCAAAACCGTTCTAACATGTGGTGATGGAATGTTTGGCAAGACAAAATGAGTACTTACTACTTAATTCATACTTCATATAAACCAATTATACATTTGTTAAGGAAAAAACTTGGCTTGAGTTAATTGACTCATGATATGTAAACTAGCTTGCATAAATGAAGATGATTGAAATTTAGATCAGACTATTGCACGAATTGATAACAAAACCAGTTTATGTACGCTTGAGCTCTACATCAAGAAAAAGACAAGTAGAGAAAATAAAGTCAAAATCACAATAGATGATTTTACTTACAAGAATATACGAAGTTGACCATACATTACTTTACTATTTCAACATGGTGGTGCCTAATTCCTAGCTCCGCTATAACAAAATCCAACGATTGCTATGATGTACTAGGGTAAGATATCAAAAAGAACATGTATCACATATTTAACTCACTAGAAGGACAAGGATTTGAGACTAACATTCAAAACTTCCCAATTCCACATTACAAAATAGTGTTTGGTCGAACTTCACAAAAAATTCATGACTTTATTCTTGAATCTTTTTTAACTATATAGGATACCGAAACCCCAATTCTCTTATTAGTACACAGATTGCAATCCTAAACTCAGCAAATTCGAACAGCGCCTAAGACAATACGAAACTGATGTACTTATACTTATCTCGACTCCAATGCACACAATGAAAAACATGCTAAAAACCTTTAGCATTCAAAAATCCTAAAGTTACAATCTTTGACAAAGCAATAGCAAACATTATCAATAAAAAGGTGCTAAATCCCAGTTCTCTTATTAGTACAACAACAACATTCCCGGTGAAATCCCACAAGAGAGACTGTCTAGGGTAGAGTGTACGTAGATCTACTCCCTATTTAATAGAGATAGAGAGGTTGTTTCCAATGTTATTAGTACATAGATTACAATCCTAAACTCGGGAAATTCAAACAACACCAAAGACAATACAAAACGATAGTACTTATACCAATCTCGGCTCCAATGCACACAATGGAAAACATGCTAAAAACCTTTAGCATTCAAAAATCCTAAAGTTACAATCTTCGACAAAGCAAGAGCAAACATTATCAATAGAAAGATGTTAAACCCCAGTTCTCTTATTAGTACAACAACAACATTCCCGGTGAAATCCCACAAGTGGAACTGTCGAGGATAGAGTGTAGGTAGATCTAATTCCTATTTAATAGAGATAGAGAGGTTGTTTCCGATCTTATTAATACATAGATTGCAATCTTAAACTCAGCAAATTCGAACAGTGCCAAAGACAATACAAAACTGCAGTACTTATACCAATCTCGGCTCCAATGCACACAATAGAAAATATGTTAAAAACTTTTAGCATTTAAAAATCCTAAAGTTACAATCTATGACAAAGCAATGGCAAAAATTATCAATAAAACATCGCTAAACCACAGTTCTCTTATTTGTACAACAACAACACTCCCAGTGAAGTCCCACAAGTAGGCATGTCGAGGGTGGAGTGTACGTAGATCTTATTCCTACCTCATCGAGATAGAGAGGTTGTTTCCAATGCACACAATTGAAAACATGCTCACTTTCTTTAGCATTCTAAAATCCTAAAGTTAAAATCTTAAAAAACACAAGACCAAAACTATGGCATTTTAAGTAAAGTTACAATCTTTAACAAAACAATAGCAAAATAATCAACAAAAACAACTTCCCCACACAACTAAAAGCCAACAAAAAAAGATATGCACAAAAACTTACTATTCAGTAACATCTTCAAGAACCATGTAAACATAAACATCAAAGCCTCTAAGTGTACCAACAAGCTCCTTATCACCTTTCATTATAACCCAAATCTTTGAACCAATACAACGATCAAAACAATAAAAAATTCATTGTAATCCCACAAGTGCGAAAATCAAAACAAAAATGTGCATTTCATCAAAAGAAATCTAACCATCATCTAAGAGGCAAAATAAAGATATCCACATTGCAAAGGCCTATTACAAGACCTCCAACTTGACACAATACAAATTACATAGTACTAGTAGAAACTATCAAAGATCTCAAATCTAGTAGCACAAAACTATTTTGGTTCAATTGGCGATAGCGTATTACAAGATGGGAAACCGAACCCTCACCAAGAAGGTGAAAGTTTCACCAACAACCAACTGAGCTGCTAGGTTTCCTGCTAGCACAAAATTCAGGTAAACCAACTAAGCTACTGAGATTTTTCTGTAGCACAAAGTTCAAATAGTCAATCAACCGAACTACTAAGATTTCTAGAAATATAAAACTTTTGATTTCAATCAAGATTTACTTTTTCCATGAAATCAAGAATGTGGAATTATTCAAAATTCACTTAGTAACACACAACTAACAAAATTAAAACTTCTTAACTGTACAACCACCAATCTGACAAATTTCTAAACATAACTCCCAAAAAATACAACAAATTTGTATTATGAGTTAAAACCTTAAACGTAAACAACAAAAAGAGATTTAAATACCCAATTCAACAATAAAACACACAAAAAAAGATTAAATAAATATAAATGACAAACTGAATTTAGTAGCAACTTACATCAACAATGATGTCAATTAAATCTGAAGGCAAAAGTCCCGAAGATTTGCGCTCTATTTCTTCATCAGAAGCAACATCCATATTTTTTGTTAATCGAGTTTGAAATTTTGAGAGAAATCGGATGAAGGGGAAGAGGAGCAACAGAAAGGGTTTTGAAAATGAGGAAATAAAAAGATGAACGAGGAGTAATAATTGACGAAAATTCTAGGGAAAAAAAGAGAAATTTAAAAAAATTTAAATAAAGATTAAAGATAAATAAATTTTAAAAAGGGGAAAAATGAAGAAATAGATAATGGTTGAAAAAAAAGGAAAAGAGAAAAAAAAAATAAAGATTGAGACAAATAAATTAAAATATGAAAATAAAGTTAAAGGAAAAAATAAAATTGAAAATAATAAAAATCACAATAATAAATTTAAAGGGAAAAAAAGAGTGAAAAAAGTAGAATAATAAAAATAAAGGAAAAAATAAAAACTGAAAATAACAAAAAATAAAATTTGAGAAATAAATGAGTATAGAAAGGTTAAAAATATATTTGAGGTGTGGAGGGGCAAAATGGTACTTTTTATATATTAAAAAGTAAGGAAGACTATTCTTCAAAGTCATTCTTATTTGGGGTCAAATATCTAAAGTCACCCATATTTGGGTCTATGGCATGCAATTTCCTGCAACATCTTAGGCTTAGTAAAGTGGGTTCATCATTTGTAGCCCAAATCAATGGGATAGCCCGATAAAAAATTGGACTTTAATTAAACCCATATATGTTTGGACTTAAATAATTAATCCAATTATATTAATCCGCAATATTTATTTGGGATTAATATATTTTAAATTTAATATAATCCGAATTTTGTACGGATTTAAATTTAATAAAATTGAATCGCCCACAGTCGTCCCTGATGAGAAACAACCTATCTAGCTCTCAAGATAGAAGCAAAGTCCGCGTACATTTTACCTTCTCCAAATCCTACCCATAAAATTACACTACATTTGTTATTGGTTTTTTTTTTTGGTGGATTTGTTATCGTTGTTGGATCCTCTAATTACTCTATTCACGTACTGAAAAAAAGAAAAATTAACGTCTGCAAACTTTCCCTAGAATCTAAGAGAACAATTTGAACATTTGGGGATGCAATTTAATGAGTGCAGTAGGTACTAAAATGCACCTAAAATCAGATTTTTCAACCTTATGGTATAGATTATATCTGGATACCAACACTTTAATGCAATTGTAAGTATCTATTATATGGATGATTTGGAAAGCTAGAAATGATTATGTATTTAGGGGTCGTTGGGTTTGGAATGTAGCTATACTGGGATTAGTTATGCTGAGATAAGTTGTGATGGAATAAGTTATACTGGGATTAGTTATGCTGGAATTATTTTTTATTGAGTGTTTGGTTTGTTGTATTCAAAGTAATATGCATGGTATAATTTCTAGGAATAAATTAATTGATTATCAAAACGCCCTCCATCTTATTTAATTTATATATATATATATATATATATATATATATATATATATATATATATTTCTTTTCAATCTTTAAATATTTATTCTTAAAAATAAAGCTTTCATCTTATTTAGCTTAATTTTTGTGTGTGTGTGTGCATTTCCATAATTATATCGTGTGTATTTTAAAATAAAAACTTTCATCTTATTTAGCTTTAATTTTTTTTGCGTGTGCAAACCATGATTATGCTGTGTGTGTTTTAAAAAAATCTTACTACATCTTATTTAGTTTGAAATAAAAACTTTCAACTTAAGTTTGTTAAAGTAAAAGATGATTTATTGTTTATGTCACTTCATTTAAATATATATCACTCATATAATATAAAATATTAAAATTCATTTTAATTGATATATAAAATATTAATTTTTAAGTGATTAAAAAACTATTTAATTTATAATATGCAATTCAACAATGGAGTCGACATTTTTATTATTTTTTAGAGAAATTAAAATATAAATAAATAAACATAATAATTATTCAAATAAATTTAACGTATAATATATTCATAAATAAAATATTTCTTAAATTTGTATGAATCTCTAATATTTCATGTTAAATTACTTATTTTGTTCTAAATTCCATAAAATATTGATAATATCATTTTTTGTTAAAAAAATTCATCATAAAAAAATGTGAAAAATAATTACTCTCTTTTTTCATTATTTAGTATCATTAATATTTGGAGAGTCAAATTATATTTTTTTTAAAATTAAATTTTCAAATATTTTTAGCTAAATATAAAAATATTTTTTTATTTAATAATTAAGCATGTATTAGGTTAGAAAGGAAATGTCAACACATATACTTTAGTAACTTGAGAAAATTGAAGGAAAGGTGTCTTTTAAGTCTTGAATGAAGGATTGGTGGGATTGACCAACAGATAGGGTCAAATATCATTAGGAAACTTGATTAAGTTAATTGTGAATTTGATTAATATTTTCAAAACTTTCTAATCTTTTCAAAAATACAAATCAACCCAACCCACACCCCTCTTCAATTCTAATCAACCACTCTCTCTCTTCAGCTTCTCCCAACCAACAGTTCTGCAAAATTTCTTCCTTCAACCTCCGGCGACAAATAGTCGGGCGAGTTCCTTTTCGACTTTCAACCATCAATCGATGTGAATACTTCTCCGGCGACAACAACTTCGAGTTCTTCGTCCTCCCATTTTCTTTTTCACAGGTAAAAAATTATGAAGAAACAGAGAAACTTGAGACAACTACTCTTCCGGTATTAAAATGTGGACTGAATAAAACCCTAATTTCTGGCATTTCTGCATTTCTTCTCGTTGTCGTACTGTTGATTCGAATTTGTTGGTGATTTTTTGTCACAATTGATGTTCTTAGTGTGTATGTGTGTGTGATATGTTGGTGTTGCTGGGTTGATTTGTTGTTTGTTTTGGTAGAAATGGTATTGCAACAGTTGAAACATCTAATGTAATAGATAAAACATATGATGCAACAGATGAAAATCTGATGCAACAGATTAAAAATCTGATGCAACTATGAAAATTTGATGCAACAGGTGAACAATCTAACAGATCATTCATCTGTTGCGACAGACGACTCTTCTGTTTGGAAGAAATCTAAACAATATTGATCCAAAGATAACTGATTAGTGATCTGTTTTTATTCTTTCCAATGGTTTACTCTTCATTTTAAAATCTGATGCAACAGATTAAAAATCTGATACAACTATGAAAATCTGATGCAACAGGTGAACAATCTAACAGATCATTCATCTGTTGCGACAGACGACTCTTCTGTTTGGAAAAAATCTAAACCATATTGATCCAACAGATAACTGATTAGTGATCTGTGTTTATTCTTTCCAACGATTTACTCTTCATTTTACAACAGATTAGGACTGTTTTTATTCTTTCCAATGATTTACTCATACAGGTCGGTTATCTGTTGCGACAGATAACATACCTGGTGCAACAGATTAGTGATTCATTTTTATTCTTTCCAACGGTTTACTCATCCGTTGCAACAGGTCGGTTATATGTTGCAACAGATAAAATACCTGGTGCAACATATTAGTGATCTATTTTTATTGTTTCCAACGGATTACTCATCCGTTGCAATGAGTCAGTTATGTGTTGCATCAGATAAAATACCAGGTGCAACAGATAGTGCTGTTTTTATGGTTCCCACGTATTACTCATCCTTTGCAACAGGTCGGTTATATGGTTCAACAGACAATATACCTGGTGCAACAGATTAGTTGTCTGTTGAAACTGTTATATTATTGTTATGCATCAATCAATTATAATCTATGTTATGTTCCTTTTAATTTAAGATAACATGGCTCCCAAAATAAAAAAAAAAAAATAAAGTCCAAGTAAAGGAACAAGTGCAGCAGCTCAGCTACATCCACCACTCTATGAGCTTGCTTTACAAGCGTTATCTCAATCAGGAGCAGAAGATAATGAACACGGGGAGGAGGAATCTTTAAAAAGAGATGATCCAAATGCTAATAGCCCTTCCGTCGAAGAGTTGGTCAAAACCTTCAGTATTGATCGTTACCCTGTGAAAATGCAGTGCAATGGTACTACAGATTTAACGGGTGATCTCGTGGTTAAGTCAGTTATGGGAAAATCTTTCGACGCCTTTAGAAAAATACTTCGAGAACAAAAATTGGATTCTTATTTCAGGGAAAGCTGTTTTGGGAAATATCTTGATTTGCTGGAGGACAACAATGCTAGTTTTCAGATGAAAATGGTATATGATCTTCTCAAGCGCAGGTTTATGTATGAAAACAAGATAAGATGGATGAGGAGTGGATAAATTACTGTGGCATGCATGTTTGTTTTGGTTGAGAGGAGTTTGTCATAGTTACCGGACTAAAATGTTATCCTCCTTCTCCTTCTCAAGTTATACCTACTCTGACCCAAAAAAAAACACCCCGCACACCTAAAAAAGGAAAAGGTAAGTCGAGTGATCGTGATGACCTGGTGTCCATTGTTGGTCCAAGCTTCAAAAATAAAAATCTGATTGAAGCATTGAAAGGTAAAGGACTTTCAAAGAATCACAAGCAATCATTGTGCTTGGTTTGGTTTGTACATAATGTTCTTTGGGTGAGAGACGTTAACAACAACATAAGCCTCGGTTTAATAAATCTCTCTGAGGATCTTGCGGCATTTAACAGCTATCCTTGGGGTTATGAAATCTTCAAAATGACTGTCGAATATTTGTTGACTCCGTTAACGCCAAAAACAATCAACTTATATGGTTTTTCATGGGTCTTCATGGTAAATATTTCTTTTATCATGATATGATTCATCATTTTTTTATTCAATAATGCTTTTGATTTATTGGCGTTATGTTATAGGCTTGGGTATTTGAAGCCATTCCTTATTTGAGACAACAAGTGAACTACCAGGAAGAAGTTTCCTGTCCAAGAATTCTGAGATGGTTGTCGGCCAAAACCTATAAAAATGCAAAATTTCTTGATCTTTTCAATCCCCCCAAGGAAGCAGTAAGTCCAATTCTAATCAAGTTTTTGTTTTAATTAATGATTAAATAATTTCATCATCATTCTTAATATATGTACCAATTTATTTTAGATTGTCCTTCCTTGGCTTATTCCGACCAACCGAGAGTTGAAGATGTCATTTTTTCTTACTTTACGATCTATGCAAACTTTATCGGACCCTAAACTTGCTGATGGAATAAAAATGGAATTGTTTGGAGCAACAACCATCACAAGAAAAATAATTTTGGAGGGTGGGGCTAATGATGCTCCTCTTACAGTTTTTGAAACAACAAGACATTATCATTATGATCATAATGGTTGTACAGATTTTTCTTCAGATTTTGCCACATCTAGCGAATGTTCTTCATGCAAATTTCAAGACTGCAAGGTGAAACACGATGGAGTGATTAATGCTATTAATGCACTAACTGCTTCTGTAAAGGAAATGACATCTAAGAGGAGTGTCATTCCATCAAAGAGGATTTCATATCCAGACACTCCACTAGAGATCAAGGTGGCTAAGAGAAGAAGGAAAGGCACTTCCAAGGCATCATCAATCATCAAAAAAAGTAAGATTGCAATGCCTTTGTCTTTGTCTTGCACCGATGTTTAGTGTGCAAGGGCCAAAGAAGAGCAGCATGAGCTGAAGAAGGTGGATGTACATCATTTGTTCCAAAAAAACAAACAAGCACAAATTTGTTTCAACAGATGATACATCTGCTGAAAATTATCAAACAGATGTATACATCTGTTGCAACTGTTGTCTAACCTGTTGCATCAGATTTGTTATCTGTTTCAACAAATGAGTCTTATGTTGCAACAGATGGGTCATCTATTTGAAATTATCGTACTGCTCTAATTTACCTGTTTGAATTTATCCCAATAGATAATCCATCTGATGTAACATAAGAATCATCTGTTGCAACAGATGGAAAATCTGTTGTATATCTCTACTTAGCATTGACAATTCTGTCTTTCCAGGTGGATGTCACAGCTACTGCCGAAGAGCATAATATGACAGTTGATAATCCATCAACTGCTTCCAAAGATGAAGAAAAAGTGGAGTCTGTCAGTTTGGGAGAACGGAAGAATTACCCGTTTGAAGGGTTCAACATCTCGGACGAGGCTCCAAAAAAACTAATACAGTTGATCAACGACTATTCAAAATGGATTGCCGATGAGTTGTTAAAGCATCATGCCGGCAGGTACATAAATTAATTTTATTGATATTGGTTTATACAATTCTGTTTGTAAGAACCTGACATTATGGATATTGGTTTATACAATTCTTGTTGTAAGAACCTAACATTAACTCATATAAATCATCATGTAGAAAACAAAATGACGAGCGCTACAAAGTGAACGAATTGAGTCTTGGTTCTGATATGTTCGACTTTGTTGTTGCACATCCCGGAATGAAGAATTGGTTCTATTTGATGTCACAGCCCCAAACTTGCTAGAATGATGAGGTTTAAAGGCCATACATATTACTATTAATTAATACTTTATTTAATTACATCTGCGTATTGATTTTTTCATCACATAATCTGAAATGTTTGATAATATGTGCAACACATCGATGTCATTTTTTACTACCTCCGAAAGAAGGCCAAGTTTCAAACACAAGAACAATACAGATACACAATAGGCAATTGTTTGTACAAATTTTACATCAATAATGCCTACGATAGGTATTGTCAACAGCAGCCGAAAGTTTCCCGAAATGAGGAATGCTTAATCAACATCATCAAAGGTTTTAGCATTCCGGCTGGCTTACCTTAGCATTTGGTCGACGAAGTGTACATCCCAATCAATTGTGGTGATGGAGACGTTCCGGGCCGTTGTCTGAGATACAAAAGCTGGCCAAAATATTGCCTACTTACCTTGATATGAGTGACTTTTTAGATCAAAAGGTTCGTACTGATTGATCGACGATTGAAGCATACCGGGATAAAATGGCTAATCCATTTGATGTACAATATGTTGACGGAATTGCTCAACAAACCATTGGTAGCCTGTAAGTTTAAGTGTTATGATTTAGTTTCATTTCACAAATCTCGCAATGCTTGCATGAACTGCAAGATATGGATTATCTATTTTTTTTAAATGCAGGGATTGCGGTCCTTTTGTTGTCGCCTATGCCGAATATTTGAGCGATGGATTACATGTACCACATGATGGACTTGATGTCGGATTACTCCGCAAAAGATACGCTGCTATTTTATAGAAATATGGAGAAGCGAAAGCTCAGAAGCCATACGCAACCGACGTTAAAGATCCACGACGACCAAAGCCGAATTCCATAGCACTGGATGAAGAACAACTTGTCCATATTGATTAGATCTTTATAGCTCTAGTCCGTCAATGTAATAACCTATCCTCCTTGGTTTAACTTGTTGATTTATTTGTAGAGTAGATCGTTTGTACACATGATGAATTTTTTTACATTTCATTTATTTGTTGAGTTATTTTATTTCATGTAATTTCCAAAGGCTTCGATTTATTTTATTCTATCTAAGAATATAATTAATTCTGAGTTTTGAACATATTAATTAAAAAGGAGTACTAGATTCAAATATCGCAACAGATAATACATCATCTACAACAGACGATATATCTTATCAGACAAATTTAGACATATGTTGTAACATGAGGTGCAACACGTAGGTCATCTGCTGGAAATATATAATAGGTCTTCCTACTTTTTTTATTTGCTCCAACAGATTACCGATCAGTTGCAACAAATAAGTTATATGTTGTAACAGATCGTAAATCTGTTGTGACAGACAGACGGGGAACATCTGCATAACGCAACAGATGACCAACCTATTCCAACAGATAATCAATCTGTCACAACAGGTACTATATCTATTACGACAGATATAAAATCTGTTACATTATAAAAAATCAACTTTGCCAGACATAAAAATTATTGCCCCTATATGTATAGTGAATTGGCTTGAAATGAAAATTTATTATCATGTTCGTCTCTGTCCTTGCACATGTTCTTTTTTATACACGGGCTCCAACCATTTAGTTAGTACCCCATATGCCCAGACCCATTGCATCTTTCCCACAACGGTGTCGCACACACCGGTCATTTGTGAGCCGATCAGCAAACACTCCATGTATGTTTTGGGAGATGGATGTTCTTATTTCGACCTTCAAAAACACATGATTCCTTCGCCAAGACTTCAGCCGGCAAATGATCCATCAGCTTACTCTGCATCAACAACTTGGGCAACAACTTCAAGAGTGGCTGCATATAGGTTAAAAACATCTTCTCGCTGAACAAAGGTAAGTTGCAGTCATAAACCTTAATCTTTCCCTCGTATAGTAGTATCTCAAGAGTGAGAAAATGGGTGACATCCACGTTCATGACTGCAAGGATTTTCTTTGCCTTGGTCCAGCTCTTGCCGTGTGGATATGGCCTCTTCCCTCTAACATATTCAATCGCTTCTTCATCCCATTGGAATGTAGAAACTAACTGATCAAATCCAGGCCACCGGAATCAGCTAGATTACGAAGATCAACGTACCTATCTTTGAAATAATTGTAGAAGTTGAGGTCCATTATCCTATAGCAGCATCATAAGCATCTGGGTACGCTAATTGTCTGCCCCTCATGAGGCAGAGAATTTCATCAACATGCTATGGTATAAGAAGATAATTTTTAAATAGGTTAGTAATTGTAAAGAATAAAAACACAGTGGAAAGAATCTGATGCATAGGGTTCTCTGAATCAGTTCACAGATTACCCAGCCAACGCAACTTATGCAACAGATGTGTATTATGTTGCAACAGAATACCAAGTTGTTGCAACAACTTACACATCTGCTGCGTAGACTCTTCTTCATGGACTAGATTGGAAGGGTAGGTTAGAAAAAGTAAACTTACCTTGTCCTCGTACCACACGCACATATTTGTCATATTTGAGAAGTCTTTGGCGGCAAATGAATGCATGGTGTATTCTTTTTTAACCTTCATCTTGATGAATTCTTTCAGTTCCTTCTTCTTCTCCTTGCCACGCGCCGAAAATATGTCCACCTTCTTCGGCGGCCCCTGAACTTCAACAACTATTGGAGCGGGGGGAGTTGTATTTTTTGCTGATTTTAGAATGGAGAGAATTTGTCTAATTTTTATTCTCTTCCTCCTAACCTCCACTGTAGGAGTGTATGGCTCCCTCACCTCGTTGGATGGTATGACACCCCTCCTGGATTTCAACTCTTCGGCAGCTTCAGCAATAGTCTCTAGCTTGTCGAGGAGTTTATCCTCTCTGTCCTTGCACACTTTGCATTTGCAATGAGAATATGAGGGTGAGGAAGGGTGAGAGGGACCACTGTAAAGGTGGGAGGGACCGATGTAGGGGTGAGAGGAAAGACCTGTGCAAGGGGTGTTTTCAAACATATTTATTTTTTGCTGAGCACCAACATGCTCATAATCACAACTGGCAGCAGAAGCAGGATGGCTGTCACCATTACAAACAACTCCACCAGCAACATCTCCAGAAGAAGCACCCGGATCTGCTGCAGTTTGAGTTAGGTCGTGAAGAGCTTCAACATTATACTGACCTTGCCTAACTGCTCTTCTTATGGATATTGCTCCATCCAATTCCTTCTTTATTAACTCCACTGTTGGGTCTTCTTTTGTATCAACAAGACCCGGAGTAAGAAAAGAAGTCATCCCCAGCTCATCAATGGTAGGCACGATCCAAGGATGCACAACCTATAAAAAAACAAGAGGAATTTAAATCATATAATAATAATTTGCAGTAAATTGGGTTACATGGGGCTCGGGTTATGTTAACACAGCCAACTTATGCAATTGATGATCTAACTACCGCAACAGTTGATCTGTATGTTGAAACAAATTGATAATATGTTGCATCAGAATACCCATCTGTTGTATAATTTACAGTAGATGGGTAATCTGTTGAGTAGGGTTCAGAGAATAGAGCAACATATGGTTAATCTATTGCGAAATATGGATCGGCTGTTGCAACAGATTACCCATTGCACCAGTTGCAGTTGACGGGTAATCTCTTGCAGCAGATGGAACATCTGTTTCAATATCTTTCTTTGAGGCAAATTATTTTAGTTGAAAGAAAACGTACTGCATCATCCGAAGGGTTAAAGAGATCAGCCTCGTTAATATTTTTTTTGTTGCTCTCTACTGCAGCCAACCACCTAAGGATCCTTGGATGAGAAACCTTATCCGGGTAATCCGTGAAATGCTTTCGGAAGGGAGGAATGGCTTCACATGCCCAAGCCTAAAAATTGTAAACAGGAAGCAAGCAAAAAAAAAAGTCACAAGTATATTCAATATAAATTAATGAATGAGTAAAAATAGTGATCAATTTTACCATAAAAGCCCAAGGAAATCCGTATAATGTGGTCGTCTTTGGCTTTAGCTCTTTCAGTAGATATTTGACAGTCAAGTAGTAGCTGTCGTAGAGCCAGGGATAATCGTTGAATCTCCCAAAATCATCAGCAAGTGCCAACAAATTACGTTCTATGACTTTCTTAACGTCTCTTGCCAATAAAACAGAATGGACAAATCAAACTAAGCACAATTTCTCCCTGTAGTGCTTTGGTATGTCTTTATTCTTGAGATCCACTATCAAATCCTTCACTTTGTAGCTAGGTCCAACAATGCCCAACAACCCATCTTTTTTTACCTTGCGTTTGTTGGACCCTTTGTGGGGTGTTTTCTTGATGGCAAGTTCTTCTGGACGATCGCATCTCAAGCCCGTCACAATGGCAAACTCTTTCAATCCAAAACAAACCGGCATGCCACAGTAGTTGATCCAGACTTCATCCATCTTATTTCCGCCCTCCTTCGGACCTCCATCATCCCCCGCATACATGATCCTGTGCTTGAGAAGGAAATATACATGATCATTGGGAAACGGAGAGGACGGGGCCCAGACAGCTCAAGAAAGTGTGCAAAGCAGGTCTTCTTAAAAAGTCCATCTATATTTTCCTTCTTCATAATACTCCTAAGTTCGTCAAAAGGTTTCCCCAACTAACACTTAAGTACAAGATCACCAAATACTGCATTAGGGTTATTCATCGGCATCGCAACTCAAAACTTGTCAATACTAATGGTTTTGACAGAATCATGCTGGAATTTAGATATTATTTCATGCCCCATTGGTGAGAAGGAGTTATCACTTTCCTCGACTTCATTTTTCCCTGACTGGGATTGTTCTGGAAGTTCCTCCGAATCTTTCTGTACTCTAGCATTTTTTGTTTGGTGATCGGAAGTTGATCCACTTTCTCCACTTTCTGTTTCTTTTCTTTCGGGAGACATCTTTTAACTACAAACAAAAGAAAAACAAAAAATACATTGCATTTGATGTCTGCGTAATTTTTTTTAAAAAGGTGAGACAAATTTCAATAAATTATTCTTACCACATAACCAAAATAAATACTCCAACGGACAACCCATCAGTTGGAACAGATGGGGAACCCAAATCTGTTTGAAGACCTATTTAATATCTCCCCACAGATATTCCACCTGTTGCAACAGGTGGAGAAATTTCAATAAATTATTTTCTGCCACATTACAAGAAAATACTCTAACGGATAACTCATCAGTTTGAACAGATGGGGAATCTGTTTGAAGATCTATTTAATATCTCCCAACAGATCTTCCACCCGTTGCAACAGATGGACCACCACCACCATAACTAATGCCACGACCAATGCCACCAAGACCACCACCAATGCCACCAATACCAACACCAAGACCACCGACACCACCGCCAAAAAACACAAATACCAACAACACCAACAACAGCCACCAATAACACCACAAACTCCATCCAACAATACCACGACAGTCAACAAAACACTGGGAGAAAAACTAGGATTTTCTCGAGTGCTTCCTACTTTTTTTAGCATCAAAACTCAAAATTGTTAACCCATTCTCGAAGATAATACAACTAAAAGTCTACTTTTTTATCATTAACTAAAAAGCCCTATTTTTTAGAATAAAGAACAAATGTAGAACTCTTCTCGAACTCTGTTACATGCAAAGATAAAGAAAACAACGGATACAAGTGGGAATAAAGTCGAAAAAAACAACTATATGTAGTCGTAAATAAGAAGAAAATCGACCTGTTTTGAAGGGTTGACCAATATGTTGAGTAGTTATTGTTTGTATTGTTTGTATTGTTGAAAGGGAGAGGACACCCAGAGAGAGAGAGAGAGAAGAGCGAGAACTTAAGATTTGAAATGAAAAGTTTTTCGCACAAATGAATGATTTGTATGGGTTGATTTGTAATTTTGGAAAAGAATGACAAGTTTTGAAATTGCTAATTTGGTCCGAATTGATCTTAATTAATTTTAAAATTTGTAAAAGATATAGTTTTTAAAACATTGAGTTGATGAGAACTCATTTCTACTCAGAGTGATCGATCGACGACTCGGGTCAGGATGAATGCAATTACAGCGCCATGCAATTGCAAAGACTCGATTGGATTTGTAGTTGACCCTGCGAGCTCATTCATTCATCCCTAGTTCCACCTAAATCAACTTAGGTACTATCACTATCCTAATATTGAGTTGATGAGAACTCATTTTAACTCAAAGTGATCGATCGACAACTCGGGTCGGAATGAACGCAATACCAACGCCATGCAATTGTAAAGACTTGATTGGATTTGTAGTTGACCCTGCGAGCTCACTCATTCATCCCTAGTTCCACCTAAATCAACTTAGGTACTATCATTATCCTAACATTGAGTTGATGAGAACTCATTTCAACTCAGAGTGATCGATCGACGACTCGGGTCGGGATGAACGCAATACCAACGCCATTCAATTGGAAAGACTCGATTGGATTTGTAGTTGACCTGTGATCTCATTCATTCATCCCTAGTTCCACCTAAATCAAATTAGGTACAATCACTATCCTAACATTGAGTTGATGAGAACTCATTTCAACTCAAAGTGATCGATTGATGACTCGGGTCGGGATGAACGCAATACCAATGCCATGTAATTGTAAAGACTCAATTGGATTTGTAGTTGACCCTGCGAGCTCACTCATTTATCTATAGTTCCACCTAAATTAACTTGGGTACTATCACTATCCTAACATTGAGTTGATGAGAACTCATTTCAACTCAGAGTGATCGATCGATGACTCGGGTTGGGATGAACGCAATACCAACGCCATGCAATTGCAAAGACTCAATTGGATTTGTAGTTGACCCTGTGAGCTCACTCATTCATCCCTAGTTCCACCTAAATCAATTGCTATGAAATCTGTTGCAACAAACGACTAAGCTGTTGAAAATTTTCAAACAGGTATATATATGTTGCAACAGATGACATATCTGATTTAATTATCAAATAGATATTTGCATCTGTTGTGACAGATGACTGAGTTGTTGGAAATTTTTAAAAGAATATTTATATCTGTTGTAACAGATGACATATCTGATTTTATTAATTATCAAATGAACATTTTCATCTGTTGTCACAGATGACTGAGCTTTTGGGATTTTTAAGCAGATATTTATATCTGTTGTAACAGATGACTGAGTTGTTCAGATTTCTAAACAGATATTTATATATGTTGCAACAGATGACATATCTGTTTGAAAATCTTTTTATCTCTTTTAATTTTAAAGCAAGAAGTTTCTGGTCCGAGTAGATAATATCAAGTAGTAGTACTTACTACTAAAGGCGGTAAAAAAAAATTCTTGAATATCTCAATAGTGAGTTTATTGAGCAGTCTTGTCTTGTCTTTTCAATGTCAGTAGTCTTAGTCTTCCTCGTGCCCCTCAAATTATTAATGAAATTAATGAATATTAATTAATGAATATTGAAAACCACCACGTCTACGTACACAATATATCTATAGAAATTATCTCATCTCTTCCTTTAGCTGCAATTTATTTTATTCAACTCTCATCTTTTTCTCTCTCCTCTTTAGGGTCACAACCTTTTTCCTCTCTTTTCACTTCTCTTCTCATAAAGATCTTTTCGAATCTAAACTCATCCATATCTTTCCTTGACTTAAATTTCTGTTTGATCCCCTTTTTGATATTAAGGTATGGTTCATTATTGCTCTTTCATTCTTGTCTTCTTCTTTGCATGTTATTTACATCTATTTTTTTATTTAATTACTATTTACCCATATCATATTTATTAAAAAAAATTAAGGAACTTGTAAGTGTTGAATAAACAATCAAAGAATTTTTATTACAATATGAGAAAAAAGTCATCTGTTGGGAGAAGTTTAAAAGCCTTGTTGGCAGTATCATTATTTTTGTATGTATTTTGTTTGTTTCATTATTGTTGATGTAGTTATTGATGTTGTTGATGGGGTTGGCATTGTTGGAGCTTGTGGTGGTGTTGATGGTTCTGGCACAAAGAATGTTTCTTCTTTGTTGTTGATGATGTTGTTGGAACAAATGTTGTCTCTTTTTTGTTGATGTTTATGTTGTTGTTAATGTTGCAACAGATGGAGAAACTATTGGAACAAATAAAACCACCAGAAAGGCTGGTTTGATGTATTCCATCAGACTCCACATCTGTTGCAACAAACTCCATATCTGTTGCAATAGACTCCGCATCTGTTGCAACAGACTCCACATCTGTTGCAACAGACTCCACATCTGATGCAACAGATAGACAATGTTCTCTTTGTGACATCAATTTCTTCCTCTTCTTTATAGATATAAGGAACTAACAGTTGATCAAATTTTGACAGACTATCTCAAGAGGCTGCAGTAAAGATGGGATCGGAGGAATAAGTTGTTTGTAGATGGAACCACTTCATATGTGGGAGGTATGTATTACTAATAATGTCATCGTAGAAACACACATAGAGTGCACTAATTTGGTGAATGATATTTTTACTGATTAGTCATAGATCGTTCAAACAAGATGTCTGCAATTTTACAGTTAAGTTTGGTAGGTCCGAACTGATAAGGCTGAGGGACCATGAATATGGTTCTGATAGCCTGTTAAGATTTAATGTCGGTTGTTGCTCATGTTTATTTGTCAAACATTTTGAAGGGATCCAATTTTTGTGTCATTATAAAGAGATTCAATAGCGATTGGACTAACTTTTAGGGTGCATTGGACCCTTAGAGGGCCTTCGAAGCTTAGCACTGCATCTAATAAGAACGAAAAACCAATATATTTATTGCTCTGGCCAAAATTTATATGGCTGGGTTGCTAGCTCGGGGTGATGATTTTATGCCAGAATGTGCGGTAGGAGAATGCTTTCGAAGGAAAATGGGTGGTTGATGGAAGACTATATCATCTGAGACCTAATTGAAGAAGAGACATAGGGTAGAAAGTAACTTCTAACGAATCTGGCCAGTGGAATTATCTTAACAGATGCGAGATCTGAATCAACTGCAAATATGAAAGTGTATCCGGTAATGTAATTTCATCTGTTGTGTCTCTGAAAGAAAAAAAATGCAGATGGACACTTTTCTAGAGAGATGTGTGGTCAGGATTATCACCTAGATAGAAAATAGGAGAAGACCAACAAAGAAGCCTCACAGGCATCGAGGGTAGAAATGATGTACAGCAAGTCTAGAAAACTTATGCCAACAGCAACTGCAGTTAAAATAGGGAACCTAAGCGAAGGCAAAAAATTTCTGAATTTTAAATTTCATCCCATGCCTTCTTGTTTGTGTTTTTTATCAGGTCCATTGTCGTTGACCTGATCGGAACCACAAACGAGATTGAAAGGCAAATAGAGTATCATTGTTTCCTTAGCAATATGGTTATAATTGATTGTGTTTTCTTGCCTTGACATGCTTTCAACATTCCTTGGAGAAGATTAGATGTTTGTTGTAGTATATAAATCTCGATAATTTTCAAGCTTGCCTCCAGCTTGTTGATTCTGTATTCAAGCTGGTCATTGCCCTCTTCGAAGTTGGTAAAGAGTTCCTCGTCTCTTGTGAGCTCGATCAGGAACACTACCTTCAAAGTTGTGGCATTCTAGAAGCCCTTCAGAACACTTTCTTTAGAAGCCTTAAAGGATACATGGAGGGTCGTTGTGTTTGTTTTAGGTCAAAATGTGTTGATGCACGTTGAAGATGTGGTCCCAAAAGTTGAACAACACACTTTTATCTAGCGTTTCTCTATGCATCTTGCTCAACCAATTTGATAAATTAGTAAGCATGGAGTTACGTAGCGTGTGATCTAAACCGGCTCTACCAAGCCTATCAAATGTTACGTAACTCTAATCTCATTACTATATCAAAAAAATATGACCGAGTTAGTGCATAAATCGAACGATCTCAATCTCTCAGTCTTTTTGTTGATTGCTCTTCTCCAATAAAGATGACAAGATATCTGCTATGCAAAAGTCTACACCGTCGCCAGACATATTCCCAGGCAATCATGTCTGGCGATGGTATAGACTTTTGCATAGCAGATATCTTGTCATCAATATTAGAGAAGAGTGATCAGCAGAAAGGCTAACAGATTGGGCTTTTTTTCTATGTGCACTAACTCGGGCATATTGTTTTGATAGGGTAATGAGCTTGGAGTTACGTAACGTTTGATAGGCTTGGTAGAGCCGGTTTAAATCACATGCTACGTAACTACATGCTTACTAATTATCAAATTGATTGAGCAAGATGCATGGAGCAATGGTCGATAAAAGTGTGTTGTTCAACTGTTGGGACCACATCTTCAACGTGCATCAACACATTTTGACCTAAAACAAACACAGCGACCCTCCATGTATCCTTTAAAGCTTCTGAAAAGAAAGTGTTCTGAAGGGCTTCTATAATGCCACAACTTTGAACGTAGTGTTCCTGATCGAGCTCACAAGAGACGAGGAACTCTTTACCAACTTCGAAGACGGTAACGACCAGCTTGAATACAGAATCAACAAGCTGGAGGCAAGCTTGAAAATTATTGGGATTCACATACTACAACAAGCATTTGATCTTCTCCAAGGAATGTTGAAAGCATGTCAAGGCAAGAAAACACAATCAATTATAACCATATTGCTAAGGAAGCAATGATACTCTATTTGCCTTTCAATCTCGTTTGTGGTTCCGATCAGGTCAACGACAGTAGACCTGATCGAAAACACAAACAAGAAGATAGGATGAAATTTAAAATTCAAAAATTGTCGCCTTCGCTTAGCTTTCTTGTTTTCACTACAGTTGTTGTTGACGTAAGTTTTCTAGACTTGCTGAACATCATTTCTACCCTCGATGCCCGTGAGGCTCCTTTGTTGGTCTTCTCCTATTTTCTACCTAGGTGATAATTTCGACCATGCAGCTCCCTAGCAAAGTGTCCATCTGCATTATTTTTCTTTCAGAGACACAACAGACGAAATTACATTACCGGATACACTTTCATATTTGCACTTGATTCAGATTTCGTATCTTTTAAGATAATTTCATCGGCAGATTCGTTAGAAGTTACTTTCTACCTTGTGTCTCTTCTTCAATTAGCTCTCAGATGATATAGTCTTCCATCAACAATCCATTTTCCCTCGAAAGTATTCTCCTACCGCACCTTCTGGCATATAATCATCAACCCGAGCGAGCAACCCAACCATATAAATTTTGGCCAGGACAATAACTATATTGGTTTTCCATTCTTGTTTGATGCAGTGCGAGGCTTCGAGGGCCCTCTAAGGGTCCAATGCACACTTAAAGTTATGTTCAATCGCTTTGGTTCTCTGCAATGATGAAAAATATTGATCCCTTCTCAAAACTTGACACGCATAAACACGAGCACCAACCGTCAGCAATTCGTAATAGGGTATCTGCACCATCTTCATGAGGTCCTCAGCCTTATCAATTTCGAACCCATCAAACTTAACGGTACAATGCAGGATCTTGTTTGAATGATCAATGCCTAGTCGGTTAAAAACTGCATTCACAAAAACATTGTACTTTGTGTGTGTTATCCCGGTAACCTTATCAGTAATACATACTTAACTCTCACACATATGATAGTGGATCCATCTGTACGCACCTTATTCTTCCTAGCTCATCTATGGCTTAAATTGAATAAACAGATGACTAGCTTGTTGCAACAGATGACACATCTGTTTAAATTATCAATCAATTGGAGACATCTGTTATGATCGTGATCAACCTGTTGAAGAAATCAAACAGATATATACATCTGTTGCAAAAAGATTGTCAGTATGTTGTAAGTTATCTAACAGAAAGAATATATTTTGTAACAGATTACCCATCTGTTAGATTTATTTTAAAGCAATTTTCTTTTCTTTTCGAGATACAATAATTTATAAATAGGTCCCTCCTTACAAATATGGATGATCCAGATTCGTACAAGAATATTCATATCGAATCCTTGCGTGAACTTCAAAGGCAGTTTGATTGATGAACTCCAGAGAGATATTTGGCTGACTTCCGAGCAAGGCTGCCGGATGAATGAAAGATTTCTGATTGACAATAATAATAATAGTAGTAATAATAATTAGGTAATGTTTTTTATTTTAGCGATTATTTTCCTCCTTTTGTATATCAAATCTACCCAAGGGATTCAAAAATCTATGAACATTCATTTCATTTTGTTGTCGACTTTGAATTTTTAATTCTTATTTAGTATTTAATAATTATTATTTTGTTTATTTCTTGTTCTCAACATGTCGACGGTTGGTGGTAGGGATTGAGCAGCAATTTGTGTCAACAGTTAGAGGTTAATCTGCTACGACAGATCGATCATATGTTGCACCTGGCGGTTATTAATAAAAAAAGGGCTATTGTTGTTATTGAGAGGGTGAAAAGAGAAAGACATGACTCGGAGTTCCGATTATTCAATATGAAAAATGCTTCATAAATAAATAATAAGGAAATAAATAATAAACACAATTTATAACCACAGTTTAATAACTGATCGTGACTTTTCACCATTTTTGTTTTTGAATTTGTTTTTAAAATTATTTATTATATAATAAAATGATTATTATTTTATTAAGGAATTTGAAAAGGTATTTTTTATATATATATAAAATAAAAAAGTAAGCAAATTTGGATTAATGATATGATGATATAGTTATTTTTAAAAAAAAAAGTAGATTATATGTTGCAACAATTAAATTATCTGATGCAACAGGTTCACTATGGTTGCAACAGATGATATATCTGTTGTCACAGATGATTTATCTGATGCAACCTCTATCGAATCACAACTCAATAAAAGCAGTTCTTGGAAAGAACTAATTAATAATAATAATCTGAAAAGTCATGACTTATCTCAATATTTCTTAATTTAATTAATTCATTACTTTTCACATTAATAAAAAATGTAATTAATAAATGGAGGTGAACAGTTAGATTATGTGTTGCAACAGATATGTTATCTGATGCAACATATTTTATATTTGTTGCAACAGATAATATATCTGTTGTCACAGATGTGTTAGCTGATGCAACAGATATAGAATCTGTTGCCACAACTCAATAAAAACGGTTCTTTGAAAGACTAATTAATAATAATAATCTAAAAAGTCATGACTTATATCACAATATTTATTTTCTTAATTTAATCAAAAATTTAATTAATGTATGGAGGTGAATAGTCGCGCCTTTTTGCCTCTCATTCAAATTCAATCCTCTATAAATAGGTTCGTCCTTACTCAACCGTTCATTCAAATACACACTCTATTTATTTATTGCATCTCGTCTTTCATATTACACTCTAGAAGATAAGATTATGGCTGACCCAGTGTGGGACGTTGCTTTTCTGCAAGACGTCGTGAATGAACTTCGGGATCAACTTCGTGATCAACTTCGTGATCTGCAGTGGGAATTGGGAGGAGTTAAATCAAGAATGCTCCGCGAGATACGCAGGCTGAGGAGGGCCTTGCTACTTCCGGTTGAAGATTGGCCGGCTGGCAATGATGATGTTGATAATAATAATAATAATAATAATAATAATAATAATAATAATAATAATAATAATAATAATAATAATAATAATAATAATAATAATAATAATAATAATTAGACTATTATTTTTCTTTTAGTCTATTATATGTATTTTTATTTATTTAATAAATAAATTATGTTTGATCTTTGACGTTTTAATCCATATTTAATTTTCATTTTGTCTATTATCTTCTCAACAAACATTTCGACGATTCGATGTAAAAAGGAATAATTTAGAATCCAGTAGCAATAGCAAGATTTATCTGTTGGGTTTGTGGCAGGGGCTAATTTGTGTTGTTTCAAACAGATTAATCATTCATTGCAACAGATAATTAGTCTGGTGCAACAGATAAACATTCTGATGCAACAGATAATTAGTCTGGTGCAACAGATAAACATCCCGATACAACAGATAATACGTCTGATGCAACAGATAATACGATGATGCAACAGATTACTCATCTGATGCAACAGATGATTGATCTGTTTAAATTGTGGGCACTTGTGCTGGATTCATAATCGGGGTTCTATCTATTGTTGGAAAAACAGAAGTGTACCCAGATGACAAATACGAATAAAAATCATAATTTTACTTACCAAAGTAACCTATGAAATAATGTCAAAGTGGAAAGTGATGTAGTAAACAAAATTTGACCTAAGAAATTGGTCAGATCACAGCAGTAGCGTTGTACCAACAACAACAAATGGTCGATAAGAAGAAGATGAAGCAGAAGATGATGAATAAAGCAGCAGAAACAGAAACAATTAACAACAAAAATTGCTAAGAGAGAGAAAACAACAATGGATGAGAAGAGAGAGAAAGACGGCTTTTTTTCCCTCCGTTTCCCGTTATTTTAGATATACATTGGGATCAAAGTGTAAATTTAAAAACTTGTGGATTATTTTAAAACTTTCCCAACTTTCTTAATACATAATAAAGTAATTGCTACCTCCAACTAATAATTAAGACTTGTATTATCTACACCTCATTTTAAAACTCTTTTGTCACCTGTGGTCCAAACCCCCCAGTAACTTGTCCATAATTTTATAAAAATACCTTATATTTTATATATATATATATATAAAGTGATAATCAAAGAATTTGAAGGGCAATTGTGACCTTTTCTAATGTTATCCCAAAGATAAATAATCATGGAATTGTTATCCCACCAAATCGGTGGATAACTTATCTCGGGACTATTTATTAGTCCCGGGATAAGTTATCCCAAATATTCCAAACCAAACATTCATTAAAAAATTTATCCCGGAATTAGTTGTTTTTGTACCTTAAACAATGCCAACAGTATGTAACAAGAGCGACAATGTGATATGGCCTTAAAAACATCCTAATTTGGGGTTTAAAAAAGATTAGCAAGGGTTGAAATTAATTTTTTATACTATACTAACAGTTAATAACACAATAGTTTTGTATAATCAGGGAGTTGAACATTTGAAAATAACATTTTTGTGGCACAAGTCAGATACAGTTTACAAAGAAGACAGACAACAAACATTCTATCCACATTCATCTTCCATAGGTATGATTGGCTTTCCAACTCATTTTCCATTAAACTCATCATCTCCATCATACTTTACTGACTGTTAGGTTCCGATTTGTTCCAAGCATGTACGCGACTTAGAAAATACGTCTGTAGCTGGACCTCAGTCGCAGCAATCAGTAGATAATGAGGATTCTCCCAATCTGAAGTGGCAACTCCAAAAATGGCTTCAACGGCGCTGCTGGCACATCTGGCACACGGTAGCAGACCTAACATTGGCATATGTACAATACTCACAAGACCAATGTCCTGAATCATCTATGTTTCTAGAACTGCTTGATCTTGATGTGGTTCCCTTTCCTCTACCGCCCTTCCCTTTGATGTTCCCACCTCCCAAGCTTTTCGAGCTAGCTGCCCTGCTGTAAGCACCATGAGCATCCACATCAGAGAGACCATTCTCTAAAGCTCGGACCAGGTTCTCAAAGTAGTTTCTAGTTACACTGTAACATTTGAACAAAATAAATTACATTAGTACTCTACCTACTCATCTCTAAAAAAAGGGGGGGATATACCGGAATTTCAGCAAGATGCTCAATAAAATAGGAAGAACCTCCATCGGACACACACTAAAGTTGAACGTAAGCAAGACACACAAGTAGAGACCCGAAAGCTACTCAACCCAGATTAGAAAGATTTTGTTAATGCAGTACAACCGCTGTACTAGTCTCTTACTGAAACTACGAATCGCGTGTGATTCCGGATTTCATGTTGGAATTAGCGAACACCGAAGGTATCATATAATTATTAATCGGTGGGCATGCCTCAGAAACCCCCGCTTGAGTGTGACTCTTATGTCAGATGCATACTCCTATATGGGCAAGTTTCCTAACTACAAACAACAAGAACATCATACGTTATCTCTACCTTTGTGGGGTAGAGAGGTGGTTTCTGATAGACCCTTGGCTCAAAAGAGAAGTTCTCAAAGCAGGGTTGTAAGAAAATATGACAGCAAGATAGCAGGTAAGTTTCCTAACTGGTAAATAAATACATCTGTCAAAAGAAACTGGCATATGTTGCATTTAAAGAATGCTTACCCTAATGACATGCTGATCCAACTGAAAACTTAGACCTCAATATTACTGTAACGCACTACTAACTGGTCCCGTGATAGAACAAGAGTTCTATGAATGGAGAATTTAATCAAGACCTAATAGATGTCCAACTTGCCTTTTACATTAGTTGATTCCAAACAATAGGATCACCTAAAATTTGAGTCTAGCCCTAAAAATAGGTTAATCATTTTGGAGGAATATCATAAACTCTCAAGCAAATGCAAAAATTTCTTCCTATTTATCCAACAAAAAGAAGTGCAGGAGCCTCTTCACATTCGAAGGAAACTCGTAATGATAGGAACCTCGTCTGCTAAAAGAGTTGGTGATATCTTCAGCCAGATTTTAGCTTTTCTCAAGGAATTTTAAAAACATGACACATCCTTCTTGTGTTCACTTGCAACCTCATTTCAGCAGGGACAAAAATAATGTATTTCGATCAACAGTCAAACGTTATATGCTCTAATCATCTGCTCCTATAGAGATGAAAAGCAAGAAATAGAAAAAAGGGTTCAATGTCAACAAACTTAGCCAGCTAGTAGTCTTCTATTCGTCATTTCAAGAGGCAGAAATCTGGAAATCTTTGGTAAAGAACGGAGCAGCACTTGAATCATATTGATTAGCCACTAATAGAAACCAACGACTAGACCTCTAGGTTAATGCAGAATCTATATTACCTTGTAAGCCCTGCAAGCTTTGTTCGGAACTCATTGAATTCTTTTGATGGACTTTCTGCATGAAGGTACCCCTGGAGTTCCTTCTCTGCACACTGATGAAGTCGTTCAAGTCCAGACTCAGCCTCACCTACGGCATTAAGGATAAGCACCTCAATAAATCAAGGAAACCATCTAATTGTGATTCACAAAAAGGGAAGCAAAGCCAAAACCTTGTAAATACTCAAAGAACTGTCTTTTGGCATGTTCATGCTCCGGTAAGTAATAACCATATGCATATGTCCATTTTAGCACACGCCTACATTCAACTATCTGCAATGATTTGCCATTATAATCAATATATATACAAATGAATCAAGAGAGGGTAAGAATACTTGATGTTGATATAGAATTTACATTACCTGCAACCAGGCCTCTGTAATAAATTTGAGCTGTGATTCGGGTTGGCACTGTTTGTCACTCAGCTTCTCAAGCTGCAAAGTGCAATCACTATAAATGCTTCCGGAAATTGAGAAATACAATCAGATAATGACAACTTGAAAGAGAAAGATGGCCAAGTTCTTTTTTGATAGCCAACCTTGTATTTGCCCATTTTTGTTTGGGTTGCTGAATGGATGAATACGCAATGTAGGAAAAAGATAACAAAAAGCTGTGCTTTTGCCTCCAATGAAACACTTCATATTACAACAATGAGATATACCCAACACACAAAGATCATACGCACCGCTCGTACATAAATGTAAGTTTGTAGATAACAAACAGAGACAGTTAAAAACCTTAAGAACGAAATAAAAAAGACTTGATGACGAAATTAAACTCAGCAACTCAGTCTATAGAAATGGGGACAAGACTTTTTTTTTTTTTTGACATAGGTAACTGATAGAAATGGGGACAAGACTTTCCAGGGAAAATATATAATGAGGTTCTTTTTAAGTGTGAATATGTTCATTCGAAATCTGGGTTCTTCTACTTATGAATATTTTCAAATTCTTCAGCAAAGAGAAACAAACAATTCTAGCAGTTTGCTAGTTAAAGTGAAGTGTATAAGCAAATAGCCAGACAATGTTGTATGTAAAGAATTTTTTTATATGTAAAAGAAATTTTCTTACATTTACTGTTTGCATTTGCTGAAGATCTGAAAGTGCCTTTTGCCGCGACTGAAATAAGACATTGAAAAAAATTACTGACATTAGATAAGAGCATTTAACAAGGAATATTTAAAAAAATAAAGGTGTTCTACAACTCTACATACCGACTGGTTGGTGGCCCATCGTTCATAGTAATGTGTATATCTTTCTAAGGAATTTTTTGCCATCTCTCTCCTCTTTTCAGATTCATCAAACTGGAAGAAAAAATCAAATAAACATTAGTTAACTTATGATTAAAGAACTGAATTAGCAGAAAATCTTGAAAATAGAAAATACTATAAGAGCAGAGATCTTACCACTCCCTCTTGTTTTGCTGCCTCATAACGGTTGCACGCATAAAAGCCACCAGTTCTCTCACCATGATCTGTCCAAGGGCCGAGGCAGAGCCTGCAAAGATGTCTTCTTAGTTCACAAGAATCACAAATAAAACAATATCTGGGAAACAGCCTCTCAACCTTCACAAAGGTGGGGGTAAGACTGCATACACACCACCCTCCCCAAACCCCACTTGTGGGACTACACTGGGTAGTCTCCCCCCCCCTCTGTGTGTGTGTGGGGGGGGGGGGGGTACTGGCGGAAAAAATTGCTCAAGCTACAGCACATGCTAGGAACAGGAACTGTAAAAAAAAAACATGGAATTAGCTGATACACTTACCAGCAAAACTCAAATTTACAGGGTGGTGTGCATGTAATATGCATGCACCCCTGATTTTTCTCAATTGGCCGCTTGCATTTTGGACAAGGCTTAGAATTAGCCAATATCCTGCAATATCACCAAGATAATGATGTTTAGTTCCATTCATTGAAAATGCAGAATTAATTAGGACATGGCATTTAGGTTTTAGATGAAACACACAAATATACGGCATAGAAAGTTAGCCAGGTTGTCAGCGGCCGAGCTAACACAAATGCATAATCGAAAAATGATTGAATAGCAGCTCTAATTGCAAGGAAAGTAAAAACTGCAAAGAACTAGATCTCAAAATGATGCAGATCCGACAACATCAAGGAAAGTAAAAACTGGAGTCTAACAGAAATAGGAAAACAGTAACTACTGAAATATGAACCTATTTGAGACCATAAAAAAAAATAGTAGATAATGGGCCATCCTTTAAAATTGTTGGATCATGGCTGGTTTCTGGTGGTAAATTCTAAGATGGTTAGGACTAGAACAGGTGATACCGGGCACTGCAAAAGAAACAATGTTTAGTAGGGCCTTAAGAAGATGTAGAACGTGGGCTGTTGCTCCTCTAGCACTTATTCGAACTTCACTGTGACTTAAAAACTACCAATGCGGAAAACTTCCAACTTTACCTTCGTAACGTTTTTTCCCAAAATCACTATTTTTCCCAACAAAAGGAAGACAATCAAGATTACAGTAAGTTCCATTGAAAATTACAACAACAACAACAACAACAAAATACCTGGTGAAATCCCACAAATTGGGGAGGGTAGAGTGCACACAGACCTTACCTCTTTTGGAGGTAGAGAGAGGCTGCTTCCGGAAGACCCTCGGCTCAAATTAAGCAAATCAAAGTAGTAATGGAAAGGAAAAAGAGCAGTGAAGAAAAACATGACAACTAATAGGAAATCAGTGCCGACCTGTAATATCAACAACAAGGTGCAACCACCTAAATATAGTAAACCACAGATGATAACAGATCCTTAAAAGCCAAAGATTACATGAATAGGTTAACACTACGACAAAAGTTAAAGCTCCATTAAAAACGTGAGACAATTTCACCTACGTCTACAAGATGGTTAAAACCCGTCTATGGTCCAACAATTTCACCAGAGAACTAACTAACTAGAATAGCTCCATCCTCTAGTTATTTCATAACTCTTCCAAGACTAATTTACCAAAGACAACTAAACCAAGTAATACAAAAGAAAAAGGAATGGACAGGATGATAAAATCTGATACTACATACCAGTTCATGTTTTCAGACTCTGCACTGTTCTTCAAAATCCACTGGGACACAGTCCCACAATCAACTGGGCGATGAGTTTCCTCAGTACACTGGATATATGTAACTTGAAGGGATTACACAAATGCAGAGACAGGACTATCATTATATGAAGTAGTTAAGTTCAAAAATTGCAACTCACATTCCAGCAGAAACTATATGAGCACCCGCAAGTAACGTCATAGCTACCACTGCCAACTATATAGTCAACTGCATAATCACATCCAGGAGCAGGACACCATTTTGTCTAAAGAAGACCAAAACAACCTTTAGGAACTTAATAGACACACAAGGTGTACAGTAAATATTCTTCCAAAAGACATAACAGAGAGAAACACCAAGGAAGATTTTATTTTTTTGTGTGTGTTTGGGGGTGGGGGGGAGGTGGTTGTGGGGTTCACAGGGCAAATAACAAAAAAACTTTATGCGAACAATTACCTTTCTGTTGTCCTCCACAAACGACCTGATAAAGTAGCGGTTATACTTCTTTTTGTCTTCGTTATTTGCCAATTTTTTTATCATATCTAGACCGATAGCAGCACTACAAGATGGATCAGGACAGCGCAACATCAAGCATCCAGGACCATCAGTGATGGCCGTGCTAATATACCCTGCACCAAATAGAGACAATGAAAAGATCTATCGGATGACTAAACAGAAAATGAGAAAAAAACTAACCATACTACGGCCAATCAGTAGATATTGGACCAACCCCTCTGCCTCTCTTCGCTTAAATACCAGGTCTTATCCGCGACAAGGTTCGAATATGTGATGTGCACCTAATCCACACATCACAGGCTGCGCTCTTACCACTAAATTGTTCTATGATGACCAGATTAACTAATAAATATCTCATCAAATAAACTGTAATATTTTCTCTTTAGCTTCCCATATCCATGCATTCTCAAATCAACTTTTGGTACCTATATTTTTCTAAATCAAGTAACAGCCTATTTAAGCGAGCAAAGTCCTGTACACTTTGGGGTCATTTGGTTGGAAAGAGTTATCCCACCATGTAAATGGGATAGCTTATCCCATCACTATGGTGTAAATGGTGGGATAAATAATCCCGGTGCTAACTAATACCTCCCACCAAACATGAGATAAAATAATCCTTCGTTTTATCCCGGGACTATTTATCCCTTATACCTCACACCAAACGACCCGGTATTAGAAAACCTAGACAAAAATTATCATCCTCCGTGAAAGACAGTGAATGAAATGTGGTAACAGAAACTTCATTAACCAACAACAGCAGATTAGCCCTTAGATATGCAAAACACTTCCACCCCCTAAAGAGTTCAAAACTCAACCATTGCAGCAAGATAAGCCAGAAAAACGTGTGTAAGACAGTATAATGTAACTTAAAGATTTTCCAGCAGGAAAGAGGCTAGTTTCATTTATCTAGAATATCAGGTTTCCCAAGGAGAGGGAATGTTTAACCCAAATGCCTTTCAAACTTCCATTAAAGAAGTGGTCATTTTCTGAAGAAATTAACCTTGCCAGCATGTGAGACAAAAAGGATGACCACAAGCAGCGACACTGATCTCATTACGAGGATAAACGTCAAAGCAGATCCCACATGTAAGCTGCAAGAAAGAAAGTGCACATCTTGAATTCCAGGAAATAGCAGCGATCATCCCTTAGCTTCTAGTCTAGCTTCAATACAATCTAAAACAGAAAGTACTCTTCCTCTATGAAATTTAATTACCTCTACCCCATCAGGGAGCGGCACAGGATTCTCTAACAAACCAACAATCCTGCGAACCTTTCCTTCATCTGCAAACCATTCATCATTCACTTTGCTGACACTCCTGTCGGTCCAAAAGGCTAGGATATTTAGTATAAGCCCTAAAAACCTTAAAAAGCTTGTACGTATGAGGTAAGTGAGAGCAGTTCAAGATCCCAGATGCAAGCATACTTTTCTTTTTATAAGAAGAAATAAAATCATACTACATGACTACAACGACTTGCATAGACTACAAATCTATTGATGACCACAAAAATCAACTGAGGACTGAAAGAACTTCTAGTTCAATACCCACCGTAAGATCCGTAATCGTATCTACAAAATAATGCTTATGAGAAGAATTTACCAGTTATAATGGCGAAGCAGGATGCCAGCAGCTACCCTTGAAATGGAGAGCACTGTAGATACCTTTGTAATACTTTCCTCTTGGCATTTGTGAATATCGGCTTCATTCAAAATACTATAATTTGACTGCAAAAAAAGGTAAATCGAAGTAAAAAACGTGAGATCTGTCCGTAAGCGAGCATTTAGGGGGTTCCTTCACAAGGTAGGGTTAAAGCTGTATACACTCCCCCTCCCCAGATCCCACTTGCCGGATTACACGGGGTACACAGTACACTAAAGCTCCCGCTATGAGCAGGGTCCGGGCAAGGACCCCACCACAAGGGTGCCTTACCTTGCATTTCTACCCGAGGCTGTTTCCAAGGCTTGAACCCGTGACCTCCTGATCACATGGAGGCAACTTACCAGTTACTCCAAGGCTCCCTTCATGTTGTCCTTTTTTTGGGGGTAAGTTAGATATTTTATTAAAAGGTACCAAGATGTTACAGGACAAAAAACAGCACACAGGGTATTTTGTTGTACTTATTTCTATCTAGTTCTTGATTATATATTTATACAAATTTAACTCTTTTAATTTTTATATCAAATAGTGCTTCAGTTTGAAAAAACATGCGCTTCGCTTCACACTTAGGTGAAACGAGCCCTTGTCGCTTTTTTCCGCTTCTCACTTTCCAGAACACTGCTCCAACTAGAAGATGGTCAAAGAGATGCTTCATCTCCATCAAGACCTGTTCTTCTCCAGTTTAGGCATCAAAAGAGACGCGCGTTGCAATTTGGTTCAGCAAGTGGTATTTCTTACAAGACACTTCTTGCAAGAAGTTTAACAACATTAATCAAGCATTCCTTGGAGCACCCACATTCAGCCCAAAAATGCTTCTTTTTTTTTTTTTTTGAAAGGATAAGGACACAGCCCAAAATTACTTTCCCCTTCCACAATCCATAATACATTTACTGTTGTCTTGAATAAACTACTCCCTTCGGTCAATTTTACTTGCCATCTTTTTCTTTACACGTTCTTTTAAGCAAAAATTAACTAAAGAGGTAACTTGACTAAATAATCCTTATTTATTCTTTGATATGGATTTAATACTACTCTCTTTTCACCACATTAATCTCTCTCCACATTTATTGAGCAAGGATAAAGCGCTCTCAATTCGCTAAAACGACAACTATTTTGAACCAGTTATTTTAAGCAAGAACGACAACTAAAATGGGCAGGAGGGAGCAAAATGTATTCTTAAGGAAACCCCAGTTGTACTATCAAAACAAAAAGTTGTTTTTTCCCCTTCCACCCTTCAACTAAAATATGGAAAAAAAAAAGAAGATGATTCAACCAAATCATCCCTCACTTTCCTTCCACGTGTCAACTCCCACTCGTACACTAGATATTCCCCCCTATTCATAAAAATCTAGGTTTTCAAAAGCCAAAAGTTTCGGAAACAATAAATATGTCGGTCAAGACACGGAAAATCTAATAGACAGACCATTTTTGATAAAACAAATAAAAATGACCCTTAGTTGTAACTGCTAAAGTTGTTGTCACAGGTTCAAGCCGTGAAAGCAACATCCTGCAGAAATGCAAGGTAAGACTGTGTACAATAGACCCTCGTGGTTCGGTCCTTCCCTTGAGGTTACGAGTTCAAGGCTTGAAAACAACATCTTACAAAAATGCAAGGTAATACTGCTTACAAAAAAAACTCGTGGTCCGATCCTTCCCCCAAGGTCACAAGTTCAAGCCATGTAAACAGCATCTTGCAGAAATGCAAGGTAAGTTTGCGTACAATAGACCCTCATAGTCAAGCCTGTAGTCCGGCCCTTCCCAGATCCCGTGCATAGTGAGAGCTTTAGTACACCAAACTACTTTTTCAATTATTATTTTGATTTAAAAAACAATAATCAGCAACTAACACAATCATCCATTCAATTTCTTCACTAGCAATGAACTATTTCCGCTAATCAACCAACAAAAAAACAAAAACAAAAAAACGCTCAAAATTCGAAAAAAAATCCTAAACTTAAAAACAAATGAAGAAAAAGCTCAAAAAATCTTCAAAATTCGAAAAAATACAAACAAAAGCTCAAAATTTGAAAAAACTTCAAAAAATTACAAAAATAAGCTCAAAATTCAATTTATTTACTACTCTCAATTAACTATTCAAGTAATAATTCAACAAAAAAAAAACAGCTCAAAATTCAAAAAAAAATCCTAAATTCAAACAAAAAAAAAAGGAAAAAAAAGCCGAAAAGATCTTAAAAAAAAAAAAACTCAAAATTCAATTTATTTACTACTAGAAATTAAGTATTTCCAGTAATCAATAAAAACAAAAAAAAATGCTCAAAATTCAACAAAAAAAAAATCTTAAAAAATCAGCTCAAAATTCAATTTGTTTACTAATACCAATTAACTATTTCCAGTAATCAATCAATTTTTTAAAAAAAGGCTCAAAATTCAAAAAAAAAAAAATCCTAAATGTAAAAACAAAAACTGAAAAAATCTCCAAATGTACCTGAGAGCGATGATGAGCGATAAGATTATCGGAATCATCAGAATCATTATCGATGAAATCATAATCCATGACGTCATCATCGTCGGAATCATCGTCATCATCATGAGCATCGCCGCCGCTGTAAAAGTCATCGTCGAAGGATTCACCGTCGTCGGTGGCGGCGTCGTGCATCATCATCAATTCATCCTCCGATGCCATTTCTCTCCCCTTACTGTACCCACCCCACCCCACCCCTCTCTCTCTCTCTGTAAATATATATATTTCTATATATATAAATTGTGTGTTGTGTATGTATGTATAGGTTGGGAAAATGAAGAGAAGTTTAATTTGTTTTTTGAGAGGAAATGGAAAAGGGGAAAGTAGCAAAATGGTGACTTTCTATATTGGCCTTGTATTGTATCGGTGGGGGGAAAAGACAGGAATAACAATGTTACATGATGTATATAATATGGCTATATAATATATTAATATATATGGTACTATTAAAAAGGAAAAAATTCTTTTCCCTTTGATTGAGGTTACATCAAAAAAATATACTATTTTTAATTATTTTTTTCCCCTTTGGATTATGGTATGGGCTAAAAATATTGTTTGTGTTATACATTGTTCTCAAATTCATTGAACATATTGGAATGTGTTTGAAATAGTTGTTTCTATTTTTACGAAGTAGGAATAGTTATATTTATATTAGATATTTTAAATGAGTTTGAATTACATATATGTTATTGTTATTGTAAAATTATTGATATGATGTTTAAGTTAAATCAAGATATATCTAAATCGATCTTTTTATTATTGATATGATGGGGTTACATCACTCTTCTCAAACCGAATTATAAATATTCTACTTTAGTTGTTAAATTATTGAACATACCTTTTTGTTTTAGTCTAATCTATAATTCATTCCATGTTCATAACTTCATATTTTTATTATCTTTTTAATCGAAAAAAAAAGAGATAGAATAATCTACTATTCATGTATTAATTTTTCTTTTCCGTTAAAACCATAAGTTGTGTGGTTTGAAATGAGATCGCATAATATGTAGTTCTAAATTTATCGCTATATCTTGTGTGATGTTAATTTAATTCTTAAAATGAGTATCACGTTTATATAAGAAATTGTGTGGGATTTTTTCCAAGTGAAATCTTTTTAACACGTTCATAAATAAGCATCGGCAAATGGATCACCGTTAAATTACGTGATCGCGTCAATCGTCTATACTTGACTTATTTTATGATCACTCAATTGGATGGATGGTCGTAAATTATGTGATCGTGTCAATTATCTATACTTGACTCATTTCGTCAACACTTAATTGGATGGATGACCGTTAAATCACGTGATCGTGTGAACCATCTATACTTAACTCGATTCATCATCACTCAATTGATTGATCGATCTCGCTTGTCTATACATGTTTATTGAATTCTATGTAGTCATTGGTTTATTTAACTTGTCTTTTCCATTATATTCATGCTTCATCATTTGTTGACAAGTATCGTCTCACTTTGTAACTTTTGTTAGTACTCGATTGATTATTCGGTCTTTGTTTGTCTGTATCTGTTTATTGGTTCATTTAACGTGATTTTTCCACTATATTCGCGCTTCATCATTTGTTGACAAGTATCGTCTCACTTTATAACTTTTGTCAGCACTCGATTGATTGTTCGGTCTTTGTTTGTCTGTACCTGCAGTTTATTGAATTCTACGTCGTTATTGGTTCATTTAACTTGTCTTTTCTATTACCTTCATGCTTCATCGTTTGTTGACAGGCCCCAACTCACTTTACGACTTTCAATCTATCTACTATTTGAGAAAGGACATAAAGACACTACTGCTATCTCAAACTTTCATTAAAGACACTTTAAATTTGTGGGAGTCCTATTATCTTACAAATTTTGTAAAGACCATTGTAAATACATACTCTTGACCAATTTTCAGCTCATGCACGTGAATTATACCTTATAGAGGTATGCATGAACAACATAAATCTCAATAATTTGAAGCTTTAATCATAAAAAATCTCGATATTTTGTTTAATTACTGAAAATTTCAATTTTGAGTCTGTCGAGATACATAATTAGCTTCCGATACATCCAACAGAAATACATTTTTTCCTCTGTAAAGATACATAATTAACTCTTGATATATATTTTTTCAATTTCACCCGAACCCCCTCGGTAAAAAAATTACGTTGTATATATATAAGATAGAAAATGTATATTTATGTACGTATATTAATGTTGAACCACATGAAACAAGACACTTAGATAGCCCAATGGTGTTATTTGTTCTTCTTGGGCGCTTCCTTCAGCCTACTGTGCGGGTTCGATCCTTGCTAGTGACTGTTTTTTTTTAATTAAAAAAAAGCTAGGTGTTGCAGCTATAGAAATAAATAAAATAATAATAATATTTTTTTAAAATTTAAAAAAAGTTAGGTGCTGCTACTATAGAAATAAATAATAAAATTATTATAATAATAATAATAATAATAATAAAAACGACGTTGTTTTAATACAAAAAATAAAACTTTGACAGTGCACAAATATGACCTTTAGCTATTCAACACTGCACAAATATGACCTCTCTCCAAGTCAGCCCTTTTAACGACGTGGCACCGCGTGATTAGATTACCTTTCCACGTAGGCGCGAGTAAGACTCACGCATGAAGTTGCAAAATCGGAGGTCATATTTGTTCAGGTTTTGAATAGTTAAATGTCCTATTTGTGCACTATCAAAGTTTAAGGTCAAAGTTATAATTTGGTGTCAAGTTTAGGGTCATTTTTATGTATTAACTCATAATTTTATGGTGTATAAAATTTGTATAGGATGTGGTTTGAATCAACCGGAGAATTTACTACCATTAATGATGTTTTCTCCTAAAATATATTAAAAATTAAGGTCAATTAAATTAAATAAATTAAATCTAAAAACATAAAACAAATATCAAATAAATGTAGTGTTTTTTTCGTTCGCCTTATTTATTATTTTTAAAAAAAAATTGATGAAAAACAAAATAGGAGAATTTGTAGGGTAAAATATCAACTATTAAGTTACCCCCTTAAATCATGCTATTTTATTTATTGTCTTTTATTTTTATTTTTTGTCTTATTTGTTAGATTTTGTTATATTTCTATTGTTATATTTTGTAAAATAGAAACTATGGGTAGTTTTTGTAATATTGACTCTTAAAGTGTATATTTATGTGATTTGCTCGAAAGAAAAATGTAGATGGGCCACAAATTTGTACAGGCCAGTCCAGGAACAATTAGAAGGATCCAAGCCCAAGCCAAAGCCCATATCATCATCCCTTTCATTTCATCCTTGCATATCACTGAATCTTACAAATCTCGAATTACACCGTGATTCCGAAGCTCGAAGAAATCACCTGATGGAAAACTAACAAATTCGGGATCGAACAAGTGTACTGTACGAAGCATATAAATCTCAATGGCGGCGATCGGAGCAATGCCGGAGATTAATAGCCTCCGTCAGAAAAGCCGAAAGTATTTTTTTCTCTCTTTCTTACTCTCATTTTCAGCTCAATTTTTTTGAGAATTATCCGTATATTGAAGCTCATTGTAATATTATTGATCTAGCGAGTTTAATTGAACTCATTTCTATTTCCTGATCATGTGTACTTGCTTTTTTTCTTAGAATAGTATTTCTAGTCTATATATCCACAGGTGTCCTACAACTTTAAGTGTACCTGTGATCCTTCTTTTTAGAGTGAAAGGTGAAAAACACACCTAAATTATTCCAGTTTTTCGAGTTTCATACCTGAACTATTAGCTGTGTGAGTTTCCTACCTGAATTATCACCAACTACTTAGCAAAACACACATAAGCTATTACTTATTTGAGTTTCTTACCTGAACTTTCAGGTAGGAAAAGTGAGCTATGAATAATTTAGGTGTGTTTTGCTTAACTAGTTGGTGATAATTCAAGTAGGAAACTCACACAGTTAATAGTTTAGGTATGACTATCAAAAAATGGGACAATTTAGGTGTGTTTTTGATTATTAACTCTGATGTATATAGTAGAGTTAATGATAAAACACACACCTAAACTATTCCAATAATTTGAGTTTCATACTTGAACTTTCAGGTGTGTGAGTTGAGTTTCTGAACTGAACTATCATTGACTATTTATCAAAACACACCTCAATTATCTTTTTTTAACTTTTACCACATGAAATATCACCATCGTTCTGATAGTAAAAGCACAATCGATAGTTGAGGTGTGTTTTGATAAATAACGGGTGATAGTTCAGGTAAGATACGCAAATTATTAACTTTTTTCTATCTGAAATATCACCATCACTTAGATAGGAAAAGTGAGCAAGTTGATAGTTGAGTTGTGTTTCGATAAATAGTTGGTAATAGTTCAGCTAGGAAACTCATACACATGATGTTTAGGTATGAAACTCGAAAAACCAGAATACTCTAGCCTCTAGGTGTGATTTTGACTCTTCGCTCTATATAATAGACTGCAGTCACTCTGAACTACATCCAGTTTGCATTATTAGCTAATTAGAGTCTATTGTGTAGCTAGAGTATGAGATAATGAGAAGAATTGCTCATGTTTTGTTTGTTGTTTTGGTTTTCTACTGGTTGGAATAGGTCATTTGTTACACTTCTTCTGACAATTCTTACGAGTTCACAATCGATTCTCATTGTGTGGTCGAAGAGAGCTGGGAAGTATGAGTACAGTGTAACCACTGCAAATTTTCTGGTTAGTGAAATGACACAATAGTTCTTTTGCTGCCTTTTTGATGTTGTTTTGAGCTCATAGTCATAAACAAGGCTAAATTGTCCCCTTTTTGTTTTGTAATTGACTTCAGCTTCTATGTAATAGGTAGAGGCATTGAAATGCGCATTGTCGCTTGCAGCCTTGGTAAGAATCTGGAGAAAGGACGGTGTTACTGATGATAATAGGTTTGTATCATTATCTTTATTAAATTTCCTCTTCCAGGGGGTACGGAGCTGGAATTGCTAAATTTTACCTTTTCTATTTGTATTATGAAGCTCTACTTGAGCACTGCATGTATAAACTCCTGTGCTTGTCTATGAACTTTTTGGCTCTTTCAGAGAATCTGGTAATTTTTGTTTTTATTTACTATATTTTGTGTAGTGTTTGCTTCAAATTAATTTGAATATAGAAAATTTTTAGTGAGAAAATGTTTGAATAGAGAAAATGTTTAGCCGATCCCAACTTGTTTTGAACAGAGGCATAGTAGTTGTATAATACAGGTGGTGTATAGACCAACTTACGCGGCTCTCAAAACTACTTACAGGTGCCTTCTACTTCCTACTTAGGTTGATGGGAAGAAAACTTTTTATTTTTGTCTCAACTCTCAACTGAGATTTGAACCCGAGTTTTCAAGGTTTATACCCACTTCACCAAGCACTAGGCTACTCCCCTTTTGTGCAGGTGAAAAAATGTATTTTTACAACTTAGCAAATTCAGTTGAATACCCTACTTTGTAAGATCTTAGGGTATTTGCAAAAGGCTCATGGTTAACTTAGGCAGAGAATTTAGATCCCAACCTTTTGTGTTTATTTCATATGTGTTTGAATTAGCTTCGGTTTTATTAAACCATTTACTATTAACTTTTGGAATCTTTTTCACTTTAATCTGTCAAATAATGACACAATGAATTACCTTTGGAAGATTTCATTGGTGGATAACGCTGCAGATTGTCAAACATTTATATTTGAACTTCTCTTTTAGAGCTCATACTGGGTTTGTTTCAGTTATAAGTAGGCTAGTTTTCCTGTCTCCTGACCTACTAATGTGGTGCTGCTTTTAGGTTGAGCACTACGTGGGATGAAGTTAAAGTGTATCCCATTCCGGCTGCACTTTATCTTGTCAAGAATCTACTTCAGGCAGGTTTAGATTTCTTTTTGGTTATATCTTTCTGTGTTCCCAAACTTGATTAGGTCTTCTATCTCACATGCTGTTGTTTGAAATTGCATTTGTTTTAGCAGTACTACATTTTTGCGTATGTAGATGCTCCTGGATATCAGATACTGAAGAACTTGAATATTATCAGCACTGGTGTGTTGTATCAAATCATTCTTAAAAGGAAGTAAGTCCCTTTCACTAATCAAGGATATGATGTTGGACTTGTGTCAAAGGTTTTGATGATCAGACATCTTGTTGCCCGGAAAATATATTCAAATGACAGACAACATAAAAGCACCAGAATATTTTTTTTTTCTGCAAATACTTCATTTGGCCCAAATTTCGTTTAGCAGAAAAAACTCCAACTTTAATGTACTTTAATTCTGCTTTAGATAGTTACATGTCTGTGCCTCTGTGTGTGTATATATATACATATGATATGAGTAATTTTATATATACACCTCTGTTTACAATGATTTGGGGGTTCTTTTATAAGGCAAGGTTACTTTCATTAATAAAGTGCCTCATAGGTACTACAAATTACAATTAAAGCACTACAGCGTTGCTGCTATAGTTTCATCCCCAATAGGTCCAAAAATCCTAGTATGACAAGCTTCAAATCATACTATCACTACACCAAAAATACAAGTTTTCTAAACTATGTACAAGTACACAAAAATAGAGAATCTGAAAGTTTTCTAAGAAATACACTGATCATCAAGAATATTGTATCACCAAAAATGTAAAAAATAATAAAAGGGTTCCACTAAAGGTAAGCTTCAAGGTAAAAGCTTTTCTTATCAAAAGGAAAATCTAATAGACAGATATTACTATAGGAAGCTAGTAACCTCAAGGCGAATGGCATTGTCAGGTTTGCTACATTCATTTTGTCATCTTTCTGGATAATATTATAGGAATGTGTTCCTACATGTTTGCCTATTTTGATCTTCTATCTTTTGTCCTACTCAAAGTAACATTCACTTTCAGGTTAACTGAAATTCAGTGGGCTGCTTTCATTCTACTTTGTGCTGGGTGCACCACTGCACAACTTAATCCTAGGTGAGATCATAGCAGTTTCTACATCATATCTCTAGAACTGCTTACGTAGATGGATAGCTGTTATATATTTCTTGTGTTTCAGCCTGGATGGTAAAAGATGAGAATCATGATTTACTGCTTATATTCTGCTGATTTATATGAATTAAAAAATGAACAATGGATTTCTCTAACGGGATGTTGCTTTCTGTACAGTTCTGATCATGTTCTTCAGACTCCATTACAAGGTTGGGTTATGGCTATTGTAAGTTGCAGATATACCCAGGACTATATAACTTTAAAGTTAAAGCTATTTCTTCTAATGGTTTAATACCTCTTTGTTTGGTTTCAGGTAATGGCCCTTTTGAGTGGTTTTGCAGGAGTTTACACAGAGGTACATCTTTTCAAATATGTTTTATTAGATTAGTAGTCCAAAGATATGCACTTTAGATGACCTCAGAACTGCTTCTCACTAAATTTTGCTCTACTAGAGTTGACCCTGGTGACTTGCATGTTTAATTACCATCTCAGACTTCGTCAGCCACTGAAAAATGCTTGTCATTATGTTAAACTAGACTCAGATACCATGTGCATAAGTTGTTTTTTTAATCTTTGCAGGCTATAATTAAGAAGAGACCGTCAAGAAATATTAATGTTCAGAACTTCTGGTTGTATGTCTTTGGGATGATCTTCAATGCTTTTGCAATAATGACTCAAGATTTTGACTCGGTCATGAATGAGTAAGTTGATATCATTCCTTCCTTTCATTTTACAATGTAAATATTTGCGTTGTGTGCCTTTTGTAACAACTGATTATTCTCGATCTAGTGCTTTAGTATCCACTTTTGGAGTAAATATTAAAAGAAATGATACTGGATGCCTCTTTTCCTCTAAAATAAATCACTGCTAATATGTTATGACTGCAGGTATTTTGAGCTAACTTAGTGAACTAATTGTATAGTGGAATAGACAATCATTCCATTATCTTGTGATTGGATTTAATTTTTAGTTTAACTTGTGGAAATATTATCATAGGCATACCTTGTTGTTTCTCAGTACTTTTTTCCATTTCTAACAGTTTTCTTTTGGAGCTTTCCTATCTGTCCGTTATATTTTATCATGATTTTCAGTTCCAATCATTATTGTATGATGCCTTCATTCACAAATGAATTTAAGCAGACTCTTTTCTAACATTAGGTTAAGCACATAACAGTTTTAGTGACCACAGACAATAGCTCTTCTTGAAAGGACAATTACCTCATCAGACTGGGATTCATGTTTTGTTATGTAGGGAGTTTTACAATTTTGACCTTATCTTTTGCAGTGGGTTCTTCCATGGATATTCACTGATTACAGTTCTCATGATTCTCAACCACGCACTAAGGTTTGATTTCCTCGCAATCTTCATAATGGTTGTTTACATTTCAAGATTATGAATACATTGTCTAATAATACAAGATCAGTGGGAAGTACTACTTTTCTCCTGCTAGCTATTTCATGTTCCTGAGGCATAAAATTATTCAAAATATTTTGTGTTCTGCAGTTGCTTGGTTTAGTTGTTTAATTGTTCTCTTGATAAGCATTAAGTTGAAGGAACTATTTTTTATTGGCTTAGTTGATTGACATAAACGATACTCTAGGAAGAGACATTTCCACTAGGTACAAGCTGCCATGTTGCAATTTTTCCTAAATTGTTCGTTTGTGGTATTTGCTCAATGTGCTGTCTTTTAATTAGTCATACAGTGTGTTCATTTGCAATCCTAGTTAACCATTCAACATGATTTGTCTACACATTGAAGCTGGGGTTATTTAGATAGAGTACGTTGGATGCTATGTTGCTCAGACTCTTTAAAAATGCCACCAGGTGCGTGTCAAATCCTCCAAAAGTAGTGCACTTTTGGAAGTTCTGACACGGGTGCGGCATCATGGATCAGTCACCTTTCAATTGTTTACTGACCAAGATTTGTCTCTGCAGTGGCATTGCAGTATCAATGGTGATGAAGTACGCTGACAACATTGTGAAGGTATGATTGACTCTGGCTGTTCATCTGCATTAGTTTGTGTTTAAATGGGTTTATCAGTCTAGTGACAAGTATCGTACGCCTTGAGATCACCCTCGTATATCTATGTTGTGAGCATTATGTTGGATATGCTTTATGTTTTCCTAGGCTATGTTGCTTTTCTAATTGAAGAGTAAAGCAAAGAAGGTAAATTGGGCTAGAGATTCCACTCTAGAAATGATGTATGCTAAGCTGCTAACTTATTGCTTGAGACATTCCAAAATATTTGAGATATCGATAGAAAATTAGGGCAATGGTTAGGCAACTAAAAGTTTGGAGTGCTAAATCACTGGTTGAATTAGGCATGAAGTTTATCTACCATTTAAAGAGCCTCTTTGATTCCTCATGAAGTTCTAGGATGCACTCATGTCCACGCGTCTTTAAGAGTATAGAAATGATTGTGCTACAGTTGACAATGAGATTTTCTCTTCCTTGTCTTTTTCTTTAAGTTGGCGTGTTCTTTAGGAGGTAGATCCATTCTTTTGGCTAGTTCTTGCTCCATAGGATGTTGATTTGCCTTCCATAAGTGGTTGATAGTTATCATATGCATGTATAGAATAATCAGCCGCGCAAAGGAAGGATGGGAATTTTAGTCTCTCGCACACACGTTCTGCCTATGAACCGAGAGCTTATAGGATACCATTTTAATATAGCTTGTAATTGTTTGCAGGTCTATTCAACTTCAGTCGCAATGCTACTGACTGCAGTTGTTTCTGTATTTCTATTTGGGTTTCACCTTTCCCTTGCCTTCTTCCTTGGTTCCATGTAAGTGTGAAGATTTGTTTTCCTGCTATGTTTTGGCGTTGGGGAAAATTCCACAAATTTGACAACACTAACTGAATATGAATTTTATGCTTCTTTGCAGCGTTGTTTCTGTAGCTATATATTTACATTCGACCAACAAAGCCCGAAGATAACAACTGAGTTCACCTTCTGAGTTCTCTTGGTAATACCCAAAATAAGCATTCTACTCCAAGTTCAGTTGGATTTTCTTCCTTGCAAAAAGTGTGAGCAGATAACTATTTATCCTCTAGCAGCGTAAGAGTTGGCACTATATTTATCCATGGAGTGAAGTTGGTGTTTAAATCTGGATAGAACAGGATACTTGTGATCGACTACTAGATGATCTCCTCATCATTTTGAAAGTCCTGCAAGGTGGTGTTTCAATTCTGAATTCAAATAGCAGCATTTATCGCCTGATGAAGGTATTAGGTATGTGCATTAGATGATATTATTATAGCAACAAGCCCTGGACAGCAGAATACTCCACTTTGTACCACTATACATTTGACGCGCGCTGCAGATTTCATAAACATTTTTGTTGCTCTTTCATATGTAATTATGGACTAATCTAGTAAGTATTATTATTATTGTAATAGCAATTGAGGCAATATGTGCTTGTACACAATGTATGTTGATGTTTAACACTTGTTCTGGCATCAATTTACTTAGCTATTTGTATCATGGTTCACCTTATAACCAGTATTGAACCTCCTAGTCGCTTACAAATTTTGTTTTTCTTTCAGTTGAAAGGACCATCAGAAACGATATTTCTACCCTTCCCAAACCCACCTATATTTCTACTCTTTCCAAACCCACCTTTGGGATTACGTTGGGTATGTTGTTGTAGTGACGATGTACATTACCTTGGAAATTTTCTTGAATCTTACCAGAATTTAGCCACTAACATATCATTTACCATTGTTATATATACAAGGTTGCTATTTATTTTATTCTTTACATATATAAAGTAGACAGATGAATCTTTTGATAAATTTCTGACTCCGGTACTAACGAGATTAGTAGTTCGAAATAACGCATAATGTGGTACAACACAAATTACAAGAAGCTACATACATCCCCAGAAAATAGAAAACATACTCAAAAAACCAAAATGCTAAACTTTTTATTCAATGTGCATGTTTATTCATATGTACAATCCCTGCCCCCCCACCCCACCCCCACCCCCCAAAAAAAATAAAAATTTCACACCTTGAAGAATCTATGCAGAATTTTTCAAACCAAAAAAGCAAAACTTAACAAGAAATAAAAATAAAAATCCAAGATCCCCCTTCAAGTGCATCAAGCTCTTTCGCAAACACCAACTTGATCCTCTTCCGCAGAAATCATCGCCATCGACTCTAATTATCATCCATGTACAATTCACACTAGATCAGACCAACTGTCCATCCTACCTCCTCGACCCCAAAACCCCAATAAAGAAATTAAAAAAAAAAGAAAAGAAAAAGCATACAAATGAAAAACAGTATGCTGTGTTTTACAAGTTTTAACAATGGAGATCATCTTTCACATAACCAGACTTGTCTCCATTATCCTTCCTTCACAAAATCTATACACATCCCAAAAAAATGTCAAAAATAAAACATAAACATTTTTTTAAATAACTCATATATCTTCATTGCCCTCGGAATCTTGAATCCATTAACTTCAAATCCTGAATCCGTTCTCTGCTTATTCTTCTTCTCAGGGAGATGGTGAAGATCCAAAACTATTCCCTCTACAATAACGTAACTCCAATGATATTTGTCTTTCAAGTCTTAGCTGATTATAAAAATTAGCAATAAACATTTCAGCTCTTTTGTCAATATCATCTTCTGATGATGGATAACTCATTGTCCTTTGTATTCCTTTAAATGAGTTTCTTGAACTTGTTGATGATTCATATTTTGCATTTTTGGCCATATCATCTTCTCCATCTTCATCTTCATGACATATTACACTTAAACCTGTTGGTTGTCTTTGCAAAATCTTCTCATTGAAACTTAGTTGATGATGATGATGTCTTTTTCTTGATGATATAATATATGTTGCTAATTTCCATCTTTGGAGATCAAAGTTTAGTAAAAAAGTAATCTTTTTTACTGCCCTTTTTAGCTTTCCTATCAAAGACCAATTCTCTATCCCCATCTTGTTTTGTGTATGTACTCTCTTCTTTTTATCACTAGCGCGAAAAAGGAAATTTTGAAGATTGTATAAAGTAAAATGGTGTGACTATATGACTATAGAAGAGATAATCAAGAAAGAAATTGGAGAAATTTCTACTTGTTGAAGAAGAATTAATGTATAGACAAAATGGATAAGAGGGCGTTGGATTTTTTATTTTTTTTTGAGATTGTTGTTGATTGTTTGTGGGGTTTTTTCCTTTGGGTGGGTAGGTTTATTAGGTGTATATATAGTTAGGAATTAGAATATAGGTAGACCAAGTCATATTATGGGGCATTTTTAATTTTTTTTATTTGAGTTGATAACTATTCAAACTTTGTCTTTGTTAGTCTAATAGAATAAAATTATGAATAGAATAAAAAAGAATTAGTTAATCAACTATTTTAAAGATGAAAGTTTTAAATATTATTCAATGTTTTTGGTATTTTTAGAAATAACCATTAGAGTTTAATAGGAAAAATACATGGACTAAATTACCCTTAAGTGGAGTGGCAAAGATAGCAATAAGAGAAATCAAAATCGATAAACCGCGATATGCAAGTTGTGATAAATCGACATGACTTAATGATAAAATTAACATATTCGTCCCATAGAATTACTCATAAATTATACTACATTTTTGTCAAATCGAGAGCAACCTTAAAAATTAAGTTCAACTGAATTTAATATTTTTACGTGAAAAATAAACATAACATATGTAAAAAAAATTACTAAAATTTCAATATTTATTCAATTTAAACGTATACTTTATATTTACAACGTCTTTAATTTTAAAATTTTGAGAGTCAAATTCTTTTAACTTTAAATCTTGAATCTGTCTGCGTCTACGTTACGTATATGAAATGCATGGGGTGGCTATTAGGAGCAAGTTGGTAGGGTTAAGAAAAAAAAAATACGCAGGGAAATAGACAACGCGTTATAAAAATATGACAGCTACACACGTTATAAGAATCTAGAGGCTAATAGCTTTAAGCAAAAGACTTTTTGGTCATTTTTTTTTTTTTAATAACTTTTTTCAAAAAAAAAAAAAAAAAGATAAAGTTATTGTCGTGTGATCAGATAGTTACAGTTTCAATATATAAAAACAACTCGTTACAGAAATATAAAGTGAGATTGCTTATAATAGACCCTTGTAATTAATACGTCCTTTTTCGGACTCCGAACATAGTGGAAACTCTGGTGGACCGGACTGCGCTTCTTTGGGAGAAAGGTTCGAAATATATCTAAATTTTGACGAAATTTGTTGTAACACACCTCAACTTTGCCAGTGTCCTATGACCCTGCTGGATTATTTTTTATCGTATTTCTTTGACACATATTTGTCAGCTGGACCACTGGGTGAATACACGCACATTGAGCGTGTAATGGTCTGAAGTGGTCCAGCTAAGTAAATATATGTCACAGAAATACGGTAAAAAATAATCTAGGAGGGACATAGGACACCGACAAAGTTGAAGCGTGTTACAGCAAATTTCGTCAAAATTTAGATATATTTGAGACCTTTCTTTCTTGGAAATTTATGTTGATTTTTTTTGTTTTGTGTAATGTTTATTAAGGTTTAATTGGTTACATCGAAGAATATTCCTTAGGGATTAAACTAATGAAAGTTTGATTAGTTTAATTTAAGGATTAAGGAATAAGGACAAAGTCATAGCCAAATGCTTAATGATTTACTCAACTAATCATTTCTTGTATGGTTGGTTTAGAGTTAAGACCAAGTCTCTTTCTTATTTATGAAAAAGAAAAAGTTGTTTTAATTAGTATTATTATTTTAAGGGATTCTTATGGTTATTTTAGAGAATATTGTTGCAGTCAATATATAGTGCTATTATTAATTAAATTCTCTTTCTCCTATATAATAAGTCACGGTGTGGCAGGTGAAGCACACGCCACACCGTCGACATCCCTGCTTGCAGTCATTTGATGTGCTTGCTCTGTAATTTTACTATATCATCTCTAATTAATTATTATATATCATTTACGTATTAAAAATATTAATTATATTTAATAAATAAAATAAAAGAGAATTAATTATATTTAACAAATAAAATAAAAGAGATATTTATTACATGTTTGCCTCAGCTACTTCAACGATAATTTTACTATATCATCCCTAATTAATTATTATAAGTCATCTAAGTATTAAAAATTTGATAATATTGAATATTAAATTAACTTGGCATCTTATATGAAGTTTACTTAATTATTTTAACAAATATTTGTTATAGTAATTTTGTTATATCACTTCTAATTAGTTATTATAAGTCATTTAAGACATGTATGTACTATATCATCCCAAATTAATTATCATGGTCATCTATACATTGTGCTAATTAAATTAGAATAGAAAAAAAAAATATAAATCACAATAATTAAAAAAATAAATTATTTAAAAAACATAATTAACTATCAATGTCACAAAAATTTGGACAAGGAGAGTAACATATATTATTTGAAAATTAAATAAAAAGTATTATAAATTACAATATTTAATAATTTAAAATATCTAAAAAAAATCAATCTGTTATATATTCAAGAAAAATACATAATAAATTAAAATATTTAATAACTTAAAATATCTAAAAATAATTAATCTGTTATATATAGAAGAAAATACGTAAGAAAAAATTATTAATCACAATAATTAACAACTTAAAAAATTTAAAAGATATATAATATTTGTTTGACTCTCGAAATTATATCAATGTCACTTAAATTGGAATAAAAAAAAAGTTATTATAAATCTCAATAATTAAAAACTTAAATTATTTTTAAAATATAATTGATTATCAATGCCACAAAAGTTTGGACAAAGAGAGTATCATGTTTTATTTGAAAATTACATAAAAGATATTCTAAATTAGAAGAGTTAACAAACTTAAAATATTTTATTATATATTTCATAATTACTATGTGAAAAGTAAAAAAAAATGATTGACTCTCGAAATAATATGAGTATCATATTAACAATTTAAAATATTCTTATACAAATTTCATTAATTTAAATATAATAATATATGCCTAACTAGGAATTTATAACCAAACAAATGAAGGTTTTAATTAAATGATAGAATTATATATAACGTAAAATTTTCAATGATCAATATTGGGTCGTGCGTAGCACGGTTGGCTTAAGTGGCAAGGAAGTAGCTGAAACAAGCAACTTGTGGATAACATGCTTGCTTCAGCTGTTTCACCCGTGATTTTACTATACCATCCCTAATTAATTGTTATAAGTTATTTATGTATTTCAAAATTAATATTATTTAATTAAAAAAAGTAAATTAAATATTATGACATGCTTGCTTCAATCAGGATTTTACTATATTACTCCTAATTAATTATTTATAAATCATTTACGTATTAAAAAATTAAAAATAGTTAACAGAAATTTTAAAAGAGACAATTATGACATGACAGCTTCAGCTGTTTCAGTCGTGATTTTACTATATCACTCATAATTAATTATTATATAAGTCATTTAAGTATTAAAAAATTAATAATATTTAATTAAAAAATAAAATAGATATAAAATAACTAGTTAATTTTTTGATGTTTTTATAAGTGGCAAAGTATTAAAAAAATAATAATATTTAATAAAAAAGATAAAATAGGCATAAAATGATAAATTAGTTTTTGATGTTTTCAATTAACTTGACATCTTATATAGGACCACTTAAAAAAAAAATTACAAGTATTTTTTAGAGTAATAATTTTACTATGTCACTTCTAATTAGTAGAATAGAAGAAAAATATTATAAATCACAATAATTAAAAACTTAAATTCTTTAAAAAATATAATTGACTATCAATGTCACAAAAGTTTGAACAACTTAAAATATTGTTATACAAATTTCATCAATCTAAATGTAATAATATATGTCTAACTTAAAATTTATCAACCAAATAAATGGAGGTTTTAGTTCAATGATAGAATTATGCATGACGTAAAAATTTTAATAATCAACATTGGGCCGTGCGTAGCACGGCGTAAGGTCACTAGTATATTATAAGAGCGAGTTAAGCAGTTGAAGCAGGCAGGAGGTTGACATGCCTGCTTCAGCTGCTTCAACTGTAATTTTATTATATCACCCCTAATTAATTATTGTAAGTCATTTATGTATTAGAAAATTAATAATATTTAATAAAAAAAATTAAAATACATATTTATGACATGTCTGCTTCAGCGCTTCAATCGTAATTTTACTATATCACTCATAATTAATTATTGTATCCCTAATTAAATATTATCAGTCCTTTATCTATTACAAAATTAATAATATTTAATTAGAAAAAAGATAAAATAGACATTTATAACTGTTCAGCTGCTTCAACCGTAATTTTACTGTATCAGCAAAGCAAGCACGAGGTAGACATGTCTGCTTCTCAACTGTAATTTTACTATATCACCCTTAATAAATTATTATAAGTCATTTATGTATTAGAAAATTAATGATATTTAATAAAAAAATAAAATAGACATTTATGACATGTCTGCTTTAGCTGCTTCAATCGTAATTTTACTATATCATTCCTAATTAATTATTTTATCCATAATTAAATATTATAAGTCATTTACATATTAAAAAATTAATAATTTTAATTAGACAAAAAGTAAAATAGACATTTATGACTGTTTTTATCGTAGTTTTACTGTACTGCCGTTAATTATTTATTATACATATATTTTTCATAGTAATTTTGTTATGTCGCTTCTAATTAATTTTTACAAGTCACTTACGAGATGTGTGCTTCATTGCTTTCATCGTGATTTTACTATATTACCCCTAATTAATTATTATAATCGTCTAAGCATTGTAGACTTGATAATATTTCATGATTAGGGTAAAAGAACATAAAATAATATGTCAATATAAAAAATTTGATTGACTATCAAAATTATATTAGTGCACATAAATTGAGATGGAATAGAGCAAGATATAAAATAACATATATTATTTGAAAATGAAATAAAAAGTATTATAAATCACAATAATTAAGAATTTAATATAAAAGCATATATCTAAAAAAAAATTGATTGATTGTTGAAATTTTATCTGTGTCACATAAATTGAGACAGAGAGAATATTCATATATTATTGAAAATAATGTAAAATACATTGTAAATCACATAATTAATAACTTACGAAATTTAAAAAATATAAAATATTTGACTGAGTCTCGAAATTATACCAACATCATTTAAATTGAAACACAAGAACAATATATTATAAATCACAATAATAAAAAATATAAATTATTTTGATAATTAAAATTAAGATTTAAAAATAACATATATTGGACTTGTGCTGGCACGGGCCATCAATATCTAGTTTAAGATATATGTATCATTGGTGTAGTTTTTATATATTACATATTAGATCTCCAAAAAGATTTTTATCCGTAAGTCTTCTCAAAATGTACAAATAACTTGACAGAGTACAATTTTTTTTACACAGTGAAAATACATATAATCGAAGTGTGCGATTATTTCATCTGTACAAATAACTCGACACAACATAAATTCTTTTATGCTGATAGATTGACAATACATATTATTGATTTTCAAATAACTTGACACAGTATAAATTTTTTTTTACACAATCAATACATATTATTGAAGTGTGTGATCATCTCATATGTACAAATAACTTGACATAGTATAAATTCTTTTACGCTGATAGAGTGACAATACATATTATTAAAGTGTGTGACCATCTCACCTAAAGTCGAAAGTCTTTTTGAATAATGAGTGGCGGTGAAATTCGATCTTAGGATCTCTGCCTACTCTAATGCCATGTTGTAGCGTGAGATCATTTCATCTAAAAATTTAAATTATTAGAGAGAACACACTTTATTATTTTAATTATATTCTCAATACATATAACTTAAACGCTAGCGAATTAATTATTTAATGAATTAAACATTTGATAAAATAGGCAAAAGAATTGCATTTTTTCTCTACTTTTGTTTCTACAATGGAATTACATTTTTTTCTTTTTATGATGATATACGTGTGTAGATAATTAATAACATTATCACGTATATACCTTAATATCACTTAATTATGATAAATTAGTATATTTAGTGTAAATACTCAATGCCAACAAATATTTACTAGGTTATTGCCCTTTATTCTTGACATATCAATTTATTAGTTTTAAACTAAATTATTGCCCTTTATGACAAATTATTGTTAATAAAATCTGCATCTTTCATTCTTGATATTAATTTATTAACCAACTAATGATGCAAGAGTAATTAATTAGACCATAATAAAAATTTATATTGCTTCCCATTTGGGAACAAATTTATATTTAATTAACTAGAGTAGTAGGTATGATTAAACAAAAATAAAGGAAAAGAGAGAGAGAATAAAAGGATATGTAGGACTTTATATTATATATTATACTATACTCTTATTGGTTGTATTTTATATGCATCTAGTTATTTAATTATGCTATGCATAATTAGGAATGCCCGATTACATGAAGTGATTTAGAAAGAATTCTTTATCTATAGTGATCGGTCATAGTATTTATAGTCTTGCTTCTTTTTCAATCAAATCCTAATTTCGTTTTTCTTTTCCCGATCGTCGAGCCTGAATGACTAGACTCGTTTCCCTGCTGCCGGCCTTTCACTTCGTCGTAAATTTGGATTTAGTCGAGTCCCAATATGAACATCAAACACCAGATAGGAAATTAAAAAAAAAAAAAAGAGTTCTACAACGATATACACCAACATAAGTTGTGACGGGATGATACGTTCAAATTCATTCACCCTTAACCATAGGTCGCCCATAAAAATATGTCCTTCAATACGCAAATTCAAACTTAGTCGAACCCCCAATATGGATAACAAATACTGAGTCGGAAATGAAAAAAAAAAAAGAGTTCTACAATGATATACCAACAATGCACAAATTCAAATTCTGATGAGATGATTGACATTCCTCCGTCCTTAATTAAAAGTTGTTTTTTGAAATAAATCCTACAATACGCGAATTTAAATATAATGTTTAAATACTACTATCTTTTTTTATTAAAAATTAGTATTCTTATTTAAATGTAACAGGTAAAACACATTTTTTCTACATAGTGCAAGATGTCTGCAATTTTTTTTGAAGTCAAAGAGTTCAATTTTGACTCCAGTGGGGCAATTAAGAACTAATAAAGAATATTCCTAATTAATTATGATCTTTTTATTATTGGTCAATTGAGAGGCAATAATAAGCTAATTTACTCTGAATATAATATTGTTATTTTGAAATTGGGAAAAGACATAGTTTCCACCCCAAACTATACCCGAAAAGTCGAAGTCACACCTAAACTATACTAGTGATCTTTTACATACCTAAACTATAAAAAAGTGAAACTATTTACACCCTGTCAGGCTACCACCACTTGCATGTGGTGTAGTGTTTTACACGCGCTTCCGCGTCAGCACCACGTCAGTAAAAAGTATCACTTTTTTATAGTTAAAGTGTGTAATAGGTCACTTATATAGTTTAGGTGTGGATTCAACTTTTCGACTATAGTTTGGGGTGGAAACGATGACTTTTCCCTTAATGTTTTTAGCCGTTTACTTTTGTTATTTAATAGGCTGGACGCGCCTAAAATAAGTGTAACACACGAGCCTTAGAATAGGAGTCGCGGGGAGGTAATAATATCACTTTTTTATAGTTAAGGTGTGTAATAAGTCACTAGTATAGTAAAGGTGTGGCTTAGACTTTTCGGATATAGTTTAGGATGGAAACGATGCCTTTTTTCTTTTTGGAATTTGAATTATGCTTCAAATTCTAAGCATCCAAAGTTATTTTTTTTTTTTTATATAAAAAAAGCACAATGGATTGGAATAATGGTCAATTTTCAAAAACTTGGATGCCAAGTCTCCATCTTAATTAATAAATTATAGTCCTACCAAATTCAATGTTGAAAATGATTCCTCAATATCTATATAAAATCATTACATCAAAAAAAGTATTTAACCACAGTTAGTTAATAACGATAGTTTAATTGCTGTTGAATTATATTTTTGAAGGTAATATTATTAGAGACAGTTCCATTTTGACATGCTTCAAAATGCCCGCCTATCACCTATAGCAACATTGAATCAAATGATAATTAAACGATGCCGATAAAAACTTTAATATTTTTTATTAAAGTATATATTTATTGTTACTAAAAACCTTTATTGTTGTAGTGAACTATATTAATTGACAATGATTTAAGTTATAAATTGAGGTAAGAAACTACTCCCTCCATTTGATTCTGATGAAGTACCGTCAGTGAGTCATAATCATAGTTTGTTCGAATTCGATTTACACATATTATGTATGAAAATTTGTGACTTCAACTTTTAAAAAAGAATATCGCTTAATTATATTATATCAACACTTTCTGCGTAGAAAAATATTTAAAAAAGCAAACAAAATTATTACAGAAAATTAGAGCACATTTTAATCAAGACCCACGTTTTTGTTTTTTCTTTTGAAAAATACTTGTGAAGTACATGTAAAATTAAATAATGTGTCAATTTTCTAAAACTTGGAAACCAACTCTTATTAATTATGCTACTTTATGTTATCATTATGTACGTCAGACAATTTTACACACTACTTATTTTCAGTTTTTTTTTTCTTTTTTTTTTTCATTTGATGTTCAGTACCTGCATTGAAGTCCGACTATTTCAGATTCACACCGGGTAGGGCCCTATTCGGGAGGAAACGCTTTCTACCAAGGATTTTTTCATACCCAGGGCTCGAAGCCGAGACCTCTGGTTAAGGGAGGAGCAGCCCCATCCGCTGCACCACATCCATTAGTGGTCTTATTTTCAGTTATTATTCCTTTCTCCAAATAATTCAATAGTGTATGGTTAGTTACCTTGTAAAAAAATAGGCGACCGCCTTAGGCCCCCAAATTTGAGCAGCCTCATTTTTTACAATAATATAAATAGATTTTTTAAAAAGAATTGAATATTATTTATAGAAAAAGTAATATTTTTATATAAAAGGAAAGAACTATTAGAAGAAATTCATATATCTAAAGTATTATGTCGATTAAATGCATTGATTATATTATTACTTAAAAATAAATAATTAGAAAAAATCAATTATATAATTTTGAAAATAGAGTTTATTAAAAGAAAGTTATTTTTTCTTAAAATTTTAAGACCTTCGTTTAATTTTCGCCTTAGGCCACGAATATGCTTAAGCCGTCCCCATCAAATTATAATTAAGTGATAAATTAAGAAAAAAAAAATATGTCAATTAGTTCTAGTGATAACATGTGTATATAGTGATGAAACCATGATTTTTATTAAGGAGATTTAAAATACGAAGAGAAATAAATAGACGAAGAAGTTAGAAAAAATCAACATTAAAACAATATCAGTTTTTTATTGGTAATTATGTTATAAACTTAGGGTATTAATTAAGGCACTTAGTATTTAAACTGGTGTAAATATTCAGCGTGAGTAAGTTTTTAGTCCAACTCAAGTTCGAGGCATTAGTAATATAATCAATTTCACCGCATCCCAAAAGCTAGCTCCTCCTTTTTAACACCCCACTTCACGCCTAGGCCTAGTTAACTGGGTGTGGACGTTCTCCCGAATCTAAATCGGGGGCCTAGGCCTAGTTAATTGGGTGTGGACGTTCTCCAGAATCTAAATCTAAATCGGGGGCCTAACATTGGGTGAGAATTGACCCTGCTTTGATACTGTGTTAAAATTGATAAAGGCCTAACTTTCATCTCAAAAAGTAGCTCATGAGGAGGATTGTCCAAACCTTATAAAGAGACCATCCATCTTATTAACCACCAATGTGGGACTTTCTTTTCAATCTTTAACAAGATTGTATATCACAACCCTTACGAGATCCTGTTACTTGTGAAATTATATTGAATGTGTTAGTTGATATGCAGTTAAAGTCAACATAAAGATATTTACTACGTAAAGCAATAACCCAAAAAAGGAAATTCATATAGAAGTGGAAGTCAAAATAAAGATATTTCCTACGAAAAGCAAAAATAAAAAATAAAAAAAGGGAAAAAAGCAAACGATTTTTAATGTGAAGTGCAAGTCATAATAAAGAAACTTTCCTACGAAAAGCAATAACCGAAAGAAAAAACGGCATCCCGATGCACTAAAGCTATCGCAGTGTGCGGTGTCCAGGGAAGGGCCCCACCACAAGGGTGCATCGTACGCAGCCTTACCTTGCATTTCTACCAGAGGCTGTTTTCAAGGCTTGAACCCGTGACCTCCTGGTCACATGACAACAACTTTACCAGTTACTCCAAGGCTCCCCTTCAACAATTTACTCTTTGTTGGTTGGTGATAAACTAAATCGATTTTGTATTTTAGAGAAATTCTTTTGAGTAATCGAATTGAATTATTTATTTTAAACAAAAAAGCAAAGCATCGTTGGTATCATTTAAAGGAAAATTTTAGTAGCTATCTGAACTTTCACCTTAACTCGTGAGGGTTCGATTCTATTCTCCATGTTATAATTCCTACCTCTCGTTCATTTTTACTTATTACGTATTGATATTTGAGAGTCAAGCTTCATGAACTTTGACCAACACTTTAAGATATATTTTTTCATCATTTTAATATGAGAAGGATTGCGACTTATGACGTTTTTCGTATAATTTCCAAAAATGTAAATTTTAAATTTAAAATATCAAATTAATTTATATTTTGATTTAGCTTTTAAAGTTTAGTCCAATTGACAATTAAAAGTGATCAATGGGAGTATCTTGTAATGCACTTGCTGATTCATTACTGAAGTTTTACTACTAATTTTTAATTAGTTGAAGTAGAAGCATCGTTCTCCTTTTTTGGAAAGTTTTAAGTTAATAATAATTGATGATGCTTCAAAGAAAAAGGAAAACACAAGTCAATAATAAACAAACAAATGAATCTTCAAAAACAAACAAGTGGTCCAATTTATATATATCATAATAATTCATAATTAACAACGGACAAATTGATTTCACTGTTTTTGACATATTCCACCATCACATCACTTCAGAAAATTTTGATTGGGAAGTGTTCAGATACACTTATCCATCCCCCACCCCCTTATGGAACTGTTCAAAAATACTATAAACTTTTGAGAATAATTTTGTTAAATTAAGTATTAGTGAAGTTCATGTATTTCTATTTAAAGTTCGCACAAAATGATCATTCATTTTTGTTTGAACTTCGATATGACTGAAGTTCAATCATTTCGAAGTGACTACTTCATCCATATAAAGCTTCTCCATCCATATAAAGCTTCTTGGGGTTTGTGGACTTTTGTTGCTCTCAGTAAAGCTTTTGGCCTGATAATTTTCATGTTACGTCAATTTGAGCTTGCTTGATATATTCAATTGAGATCTTAGAAAGTCCGATAAAAAAACACTAAAAGAAGCGCGTGGAAGGCCTGAATGGATGGCTTCCAAGGCCGAGCAACTAGTAGTCACATTGAGTACCTATGATGGTGACCACATCTACTGGGCATGTGATTTTTGGACATAAAATCCTCTGACCTTATGTCTGAAGTTAGACTTTACTAATTTCAAACACCCTAAGTTTGACGTTGTCCTATAGTGGTACACAGGCAAAAGTTTAAAAAACAACCAGAATTTAAATGGTAACATCAAAATTGGATATCCACGCACTTAACGATGATGCCTCTAGCCAACATGCGCACAACCTGACCCGAACAATTTTTTACAAAGCCCTTTCGCATACTATTCTAAAAAATTATTCAATGACACACCATAATCCTTCAATACTTCCATTCACAACTTTTAGTTTCATTTTTCCTTCTCATGGATGGTATTGTAAAGAGGAGCTAGAAAAATAAGCAAACCTGTATTAAATCGCAAAAACTTTCATCCTTTACTGATACTTCATCCATATTCACGTTCAAACGCTTTCTCTTTTTTGTCGCGTTTTCAAATAAACATTGCTGTGAAACTACAAGCTGGATAGCTGATTTAGAGGACATTCCAATCCAGAGAGAGATATAGAGAACTGTAGGTATGCTCCATTACCATTATTCATTAACTTGAATTCACAGACCAGATTTACAGAGAATGTGCATGCAGAAAGTCTTCACAGCTAGAAGACAATACTCTGCACGCGATAATAATGTCCAGGTAATGAGCTATATTCTATACAAAAACGGATGATATACATCATCCAGAACTCAGCATTAACGACTGTGGTTCCTGAAACACGTCACTACATACTATAAAAAAGGGCTATAGTAAATTCTCATTCAAGAGAATTGTCCCTAACTGCAGGGTGAAAAGAATCTTCTCAGCATACTGTTGTGGTTAAATATCACGGGAATGACCCAAAATCCGAACTATCTATACCGACCAGCCAAATATGTTTCTCCAGTTACCCAATCCTGCCATGTTTCAATTCAGGGTCAGTAGAAATACTCTTGAGCACATCACGGTTCATCATTTATCACGTAGTTTGAATTTCCAATAACCAACTCTAGCCCATATATGCCGGAACAGTTAGGATCGATGTCACATATCACGTAAACCATGCATAATAGCAGTAAAGTAGGCAATACTTTACGGTACAAGGTTGGCAACAAGGAGGTACCAACCCGGGTCTGTATTCACATAAACATTAATATGTTTCAACCACTGATACAGACATATTTTTATTATGGGTTAGCAGAGTAAGATAAGCTACACCTTATGTCCTTATCTGGAGAATTATATATACTCAACCACGTCCACAAGGTGTCATTTTCAAATGCCTACATCCACCGAGAAAAGACAGGAGTCTTGAATATGAATTTCAACCAGATACACAAGAACGGGATGCTACACTAATATTTCTGAACATTTGATAAGGAATATAGAGTAGGTTGTTCCAAATAGTTGAGATATAAACCTGGTATTTCTAAAAAATCTAACGCGCCATCAATTTTAATGAGGAACAAATAGCAAACCTAAAAGTTTAACCAGGGTCATATAACTATATTAGTCAATGACACAGACCTTAACACCATGCTTCTCTAAAAAAATCTATCAAGTGTGCTGACACATATCAATTAATTATTGAAAGTCCACTATGTATCAACATGTTTGACAAACTGAGTCTACAAAGGCAAATCATTTTATTGCAGATATCATTCAACAGTGCAAAAGAACAGTGCCAGGAGAATGCATACCTACAATTACTAACGGGGAAGAAGGGGTTCTCTCTCATCAGGTTCAACGCGATGGCTAGCCTGTAAACGTTTTAAAAAGATGAGAGAATACATGCATGCAAATGCATAATCTTTTGAATTCTTTTTTTCTTTTTCGCAAGTAGATCAGAGTCTTACATCATCATTTGCCCCAGCCGCCATATTTATGATGGATCCATCCTTTGACCTGTAGAAATCAAGAACTCAAATTTTCTTCCAAAGAAACAACAGTAGAATGATGATATCAAATGTGTTTTAAGAAAGGCAACACAAATTACACAATAACTAAAGATTTCACATAACACACATCAAATTATCAAAGTGATAACTGAAGTTAGCTATAACGCCTTCATAGTTAAGAAGATCATACATAAAAAATAATAGTTTAATGGAAACTAAAGCAAAAAAAAAAAGGTGGGCCCGCTATTGGCCAGAAGAAGCAATTGTTTCATCTTGACTCTATCTGGTTTCATATCCACTTAAAATAAAACATTAATCCTTGTCTTCTCTAGGAAACGAGGAGCCTGATGAAATTCCTTTTTGTTTTCACAATTTAGAGAATAATATTAGAAAGGAACCAAGTCACTTCAAAAAGATGATTACAAACTAGGTGAGGCTCAATGCCTCTAGTACAACAAGTCTTGCATCATCGTCTTTGAAAATACTCCCAATGGTCCAAAATCTTATAATAAACAAAAAAGAGCTCTTGATCTTATGAATAGGATTCCTCACTCATATGCTTCCGCTTTCTTTCCTTTTTCCGATTCTGAACTGGAGGGTACCCTATTATAACGTTTTCGACATGAAAGCACCTTTTTCTCATGCTTCATTTGTCAATTGCTAGCAGTCATTAACAGGTTTCCCGTTTGAAAAAAGTTGGATCCTTCCTCTCATTTTTATCCATTCTGACACCCTGTGAAGATGGTCACAAGTTTGAGGTGTCATTCAGTCAAGCACCACCTTCTTCATCACTTGTTTTACTTTCTATTCAGTAAGCGGAGCATTTAATCAGGAAAGTAAAAAAGTAATAATTTGGATATATATTTAAGGTTGGAATTTTTTTTCTCTTTTTGGGGATAAAGAGCTTATGAAATTTCAAGGGCTCTATATATCTAAGGCAAAACTACCAAATTAACTCACTTGGCTGCCTGGAAGATATCTTGACCTTTCGTGATCAAAGGTAGAGCTCTGCCATTGGCCCGTCAAGATTCACTCAGTTGCAATTGGCATACGAAGGACACTAAAACTAACTTAACTACTGAATCCTAGATATTCTCACACCAGATGAAGTGATATTCACCATCCTAGTGTACAGGAGTTGCACATTTCCAATCTTTAATAATGTCTGCTAACATACAAAGGTATAACTGTGACGTGACTCCAATATCCCCCCATACTCTTGGAGTTAGACAGTCTTTTGACACTAGCCACTCCTAAGAACGATAAGTACTTGATCCAAAACAATCTAAAGGGAAAATCTAGAGATAAGCATCTAAAAGCCTGTTGAGAGAAGACGTCGCAGGGTAACCCCAATCTCTTGTCTATATCAGTTTTGTTTTCACAAAGCTTGAAACTTGAAAGAAGAATGCACCTATAGTTTTTCTGATAATCCATTTCCACGCTGCTGTTTTGTGACTCATCCCTGACCTTTGCAAAAGGTGAAAAGAACTGGAACATTGAAGCTTGATGTGAGTCCAAGTAAGAAACTAAGCATGCCAGTCAAAATAGATAACAGCATCCAAATCTAACCTGATGCATCGAGATAAACACAATGGAGATTCCCAAGATAAAGTTCATAGTAAGGGGATGTCCAAACAGTATCGCAGATGCTATTCCAGTGAAAATAGTGGCGACAGTTGATGAATACTTCTTCAGAATTGTATCTGTAATGTAAAACGAAGCTATGATTAGTCAACAACAGCAACAACAACAAACAACCCAGTGTATTCCCACAAAGTGGGGTCTGGGGAGGGTAAAATGTACGCAGTCCATACTGCTACCTTCGAAGAAGTAGAGAGGCTGTTTCCGATAGACCCCCGGCTCAAGATAACGTATAGTAAACAAGATCGTAATGAAACGTGAAGCAGGGTGGATGACATAACATAAGTAAGGAATAAGAAATAATAAAATAGGAATCAGAGCAATACGTAATAAGAGAAATAAACGCAATATGAAAAGTGAAATCTAATTAGTCAATGCTTTTAATTAGTATATTTGCAAGACAATACAAACTACTGTCGAAAAGTGAAATCTACATGTTGCTCACGACCAGAAATGGGACCTACCTTGTCAGAGCTTGGAATCTAAATTCAGTAGCACATGCAAAATAATTAAAAAATTGAAGCGGGCCAATTTTGGCGCGCAGAAATTGGACAAATTTAAGTAGAAAAAAGTTCTAGTCCCACATACAACAGAAATATAAAACACCAAATCTTTATGGAATATTAGTCCCACATACAACAGAAATATGAAACACCAAAACTTTATGGAATATTAATGCATGGTTAGATAAATGTAACACAGATGCATCTCGTTGAGCGCAAATAATAAGATGTTCCATGTTAATAATTCAATCAATTCTTCAAAACTATACTCTATTACCTTCATTGATAATAGCAAATTTACTTGGGAAACCAAACAAGTGAGCGAAGCCTCACCTGCATACTTGAAGAAAAAGGACGACAGGACTCCCTGAGCTGCATTATTGCATATTAAAAACATTGTTGCTCGAGAGTGTCCCCGTAAGATATCAAAATTATCACGTCCTGAAGAGCATTTGATACAGAATTAGACACGGCTAAAGGGATTAAACAAGTTCTGTGCATAAATCAACAACCAGAAGTCGTAACACATCCTCAAAAATGGGAGAGATGGATTGATGCATCATAAGCATTTTAGACAAACTCAAAAGACCTGGAAGTATAAGCAAGTGCGGATCCTGCTATGGATGGTACTCAATCCAAGGGTGATACCATCCAGATCCATTTTGTTAACTTTTTAATTATGCTGACTAACTTACTATTGGGAAGAGGTGATTAGACAAGATATGGCGCAACTTAGTATAACCAAGGACATGACTTCAGATAGAAATGTGTGGAGGTCGCGTATTAGGGTAGAAGGTTAGTAGGGAGTAGAGTGGTGTGTTGCCTTTAGAAGGTTAGGGTTGTTGGTGTCTGTCATAGTATTAGTCGCATCCTTGTAGTTCTTGCTTTTGATATCTATCGTTATATGTTGTTTATTGTGTTTCGATTGCCACATTATTTTGCCGCTGTTGCTTTTTCTTGCGTGTAGGTTTTGCACTGCTTTTCTTATTAATTGCTATGCTTTCTTCATTGTCCTCTTCTTCTTGTACTTGAATTTGTTGCACTTAGGCTGAGGGTCACTTGGAAACAGTCTCTCTATCTCTACGAGGTACTGGTAAGGTCTGCGTACACTCTTTCCTCCCCAGACTCCACTTGTGGGAATCTACTGGGTATGTTGTTGTCGTTGACGAGTAGCTGCTATATGTCTTCATTTGATTCTTTCCTTATACTCCCTCTGTTTCAATTTATTTGACTTACTTCCCTTTCCTTTTTAGTCTGTTCCAGAATGAATGCCTCTTTCCTTTTTGGCAACTCTTTAGTTACAAAATTTCACATGACATGTTTAAAACCACAAGATTAAAGGACATATTGACACATTCAACATATCTTTAGTTTAAGACCACAAGATTACTTAATAAAGCCCTTGCCAAGTCAAAACCAAGACAAACAAATTAAAAAGGAGGGAGTATCTTTTATCCAAGACTTTCTTCAGGTTAGTGTTGTCAAAGGCGCACTTAAAGCACGCTTAAGTCCTGAAGTGAGGCTCAAAATGTGTTGAACGCTTCCCGTCGCTTAATGCACTTCAGTATCATCATCAAGATTATAAGTCATAATTTTCCTTGTCAATGAACCTCCTCTGAAGAGGCGACACTAACTAATTGATATTTCACAATATTGTAACTTTTTTTCTTTGTATTCATGCTTACGATAGACTTGGACTAAACATATATATTTTTATTTTGATATCTATTCAAACCCTATTTAAAGACCCTAATAACTGGATACTCCAGGGAAGTGATAGTACAAAGATACAGGAATCAGAATGTCATGAATTACTCTTGATTTACGCTTTAATGGGAGACAACAATATATGAGTAAGTTGTAACTGATTCATCAAGGAGGTGAAAGTTACAAAGGAAGGGAAAGAAAAAAAACTGAAGATGGAATTTGAAAGAAGTTAATAATCTGATCAGTTTTTTTCAGATATTATCCATTAATCACAAGTCTATCAATGCCAAGAGAGCTTCATTCTTTGGCAACACAAAAAGGATGAGATTTCCAGTTCATACCTTTGTAAATGACAGTTCCAAGTAAGCCTAGGAAGTTGAAGATTGCACCATATCCGTACAAAAACAAATTCTGCAAAGAGCAGTATAGTTGTTTGTATGGATCATTAACAAAGGCATAGACACACATCGAACAAACCACAACTAGGAGGTTACAAGAACTTCACTACTTGGAAGATGGTGATTATCATAATATTAGCTTTGTATACAACAACAACAAACCCAGTGTAATCCCACCAAGTGGGGTCTGGGGAGGGTAAAATGTACGCAGTCCATACCGCTACTTCCGAAGAAGTAGAGAGGTTGTTTCCGATAGACCCCCGGCACAAGATAATGAATGGATAATAATAGCTTTGTATAATTACACCAAATACGAATATTGCTCAGGATAAAAATCTGATTATTAGCAAATCAATATACAATTCTATGTGATGGTTCAAACTGACAATGAAGACATATTGGAAATGAAAGAAAAAGAAGCTATGGAAAAGAAGATGTCAAATGTTTTGCCTGGGATCCAGTTGAATGGAGTCAAACTCACTGCAGCAGCTTAAAGCATTTTAGGAGTAATCAACAGCAAAAGTTCACCTGATGATAAATGCTGGTCTCGAATTGACTTTTCAAAGCATATTCATTGTAGACAGATGCCAGTGAAGGAACAGTGACCTGAATTATTACATTGCATCAGTTTCTATCCATTAAATAAGGCAACTAGGTCTGAAGTCAAGAAAGTATGTCATAAAGTTTTGTCCAGTACAAGTGGCACATATTGTGAACCTCATATGATATCTTCTCTTAGGACACAAAAAAGAAAAAGAAAGGGAGAATGTGTGAATTGATGCCCAGATCCCCCAAGGTAAAATAATTCTTGAAAGCAGTAACAATCAAAGCTGGAATATCAGATGGATCACCCAAGCAAAGAATGTGAGTAGTCATTAAGAATTAACTTCATATTAGTACTTACGAAAATCAAGGTATACAAATATGCCCCTGTTGTCACTGTAAGACCCAAAGCTGTTGTACCTTCCGGCAGAGAGCGCAGCTGATTCACACTGATGCCAATAAGCAATAGAGCAAGAGCCTCCCACTGTGACCATTTAGTTTAGACAGTTGTATATAGCAGTCATTATTTCAGGGTCCAAGATGCATAAACACAGCACAAACAATTCCAGAAAATAATTAAATACAGACCTCTGTTAGCTTAACCAACCTGAATTATGGAAAAACGACGTTTCATAATTATCTTTAACAAGATTGCAATTACCAAAACCTGCATGTTGTAATTAAAAAAGGAAAAAAAATCACCAACATAATTTTTGAGAAGATAAATCAACCAGCAGCAGAAGAGGAAAGATCTGGTACAAGTAAGACACAAAATAAGCGAATCCTCACATTAAGCATCACAAGAGTAATCACACCATCCTTGAATACGAGCTGCAATTACAAGGACCAACCAGCTCACATCAAATCCCAACTACAACACTTGATGTGAGCCAATCGGTCCCATCTTTGGAGGGAAGGATTACCTATGGAAACCCATGCTTGTGAGTTGGATAGGCAGTCTGGTGGGTCAACCCAAGGTGCATGCAAGCTGGCCTGGGCACCACCGATATAACCAAGGAGAAAAAGGACTACCCATCTCAACTAGCTGAAGAGAAATAAGCCCAAAGTAGTTTATTTTCCATTAGATCTCGAGTGCACATATGTGGAAATTTTAACACCTACTAGTAAAACCTACATTTGGACTGTAGATATTCAATTAAAGCTAACACTGAGGCAGAAACAAAAGACAGCAAACAGAGTTTGTAATTAATCTAGCATTTAAGATCCAGCTGGTAATCAGCTACTTGCGGATTCATCAAGGAGATATAACTTTGAACCAGAATTACTTTAGAACTTTTAACAGGTAAATTGAAAAGTCTGAAAGTGTCAGCAATAACTATAAGCAAATGGATACCTTCAAGTTACTCAGCATCTTTACAGTAGCAGGGTTAAAATATAACTGCACGAAGTACAGAAGTGTTATTAGGAACTCCAATAACATGCACCAACACTGCAACACTTTAGGTCTAGACAAGAAAGCGAGTCCTTAACGTCAAAAGCACAGACGACAAGAGTACAGAGGAAGAGGACATGAATTCTGAATTACCAATAAACATAAAATTTTGATGAAAATAATCACAACAGATAGAGAATATAAGAAATCCAGAAGGTTAAACAATTCCACTTAAAACGACAACCAAATCTTTTCATGCCAAAGTTCTCAACTTTCAGGGAAGATACTTGATTTACTTTCTGATCTAAAGCAATAAAAGAGGCTATAAAAGAAAATCTTCTTGTAATGTGTTTTTTGAGTAAATATACATAGATATCTATAGCTTGGAAAGCACATGATATTTCTTAATAATACTAGAATAGTACACTGCTGGGCGGGGGGAAAAAGATAACAGACATATCAATCAATATGCTTAAATCCCAAGCTAACTGAGGTTGGGTATATGAATCTCTTTGTAACCTATTCCTTCTATTCGTTCCCATCTAAGATAAGGGCAGTAAAGACATGAGAATTTGACAAGCATCTCACATATATCCTTTTAATATACAAATGAGGAACGAGAGAAAAAATTTACCTGCATGATAAACTTCAGGTAGTTATTAATAGCATAAAGCAAAGCTGGAACAGCCAGAAGCACATTGTTCCGAGCAGCCTGCAATTAATAAAATAAAAACAGTTTGTAACAAAAATGTAATGAGCATACTTCCCTGTAATTTCAATATACCACTTGTGTCCTAAGCAGTATAGGAATGTCAGAGAAAAAACTTCTAAAGAGTTAGACTCACTAATTTATGTTTTTTAATTTCTTTTGGTGCACACAGAAAGTTCATTATTGTATAGATGGTTAAGTGGAGTATGTAGAGACTCATATATTTTTGTAGATTCTCTACCTTTTGGTATACCCCTTGTATACGGCCAGTTTGGCCATGTTTATGAATGAAAACACGTTTACTTGATTAAAAAAAGAGTAGGTATATTCTGTTGTATACATGAAAGGGGCACGTCTAATAGGAAACATCCTTCTATTTTTTGACACAACTTCATAGGAAACTTGTATATCTATTTAAAACCAGTGAAATCACTTTGAATATTAACAAGTCTTACCTGGATCAATGTGGAGAAAGAAAGCAGAGACTTCTCACCAGCCTTCTGGTTGCGAGCCTTCAAATGATACAAGAGATTGAGACATTAAAACAAGTGAATACTCATACCAAGATAGCAAGAAATAAGAACAAATTATGATGCATATGAGCATTAACTGGTAGACAATTTCGTTATGTTGAAAAAGAAGAGAAGAAGCTCATAGAAAAATTAAAGGTGTAGACGGTTATAGAATAAGTTACGTCAATGAAGGGAGCCAAAGCCATACCTCTAAGCATAGCATTACTAGTGCAAATACAACTTTTGCCAACTCAGTCAGAAAATTAACACTAATGGGACTGAACTCAAATTTGCCGTCCACTTTCGACATATATACAAGTATAGGCTGCAATCAAAGAAAGAAAAGAAAATATGTTTCAGTCAATATACCTATATAGCATAATTTAGAAACTTACATGAAGAAACCCGAAATACTTAGTAGTTCTAGGTGCAAAACAACTACTTTTTTTTGTAACCAAGTCCTAAGAAATAACTATTAACTACTCTAATACAATTTTTTCTTTAAATAAACACAAAGTCATAACATTCAATATTTAACACACACACACAAAAAAAGCAAATCAAAAGCTTAAGGTCATACCAACAACCAACCTTCACTAAAAGAGGATATTTACTAAGTTGCTCGGACTCTCCAAAAATGTTGCCACACCCGTGTCGGATCCTCCGAAAATGTACTACTTTTGAAGGATCCAACCCGCACCCCACGACATTTTGGAAGAGTCCGATCAACTTAGGATATTTAGACTATGAGGTACTTTTATTGGCATAAACCTCTATAAGGATATTTAGACCATAAGGTACTTATACTGGCATCAACCTCTGTAAGTGTTTCCTATAGAAAGTGTTTCAAATATGATTTTGTAAAATCATGAGAAAAATGATGACATCCAAAAATGAAACTTAGACTGACCCATTAATTTACTCTTTTGAGCCATTTTACCATCTGCATTGCAAGATGATTAAGTTTATTTTTTTGAACATTGAGATGATTCAGTTTATTAATTGTTTTGCACAATTTAGCAGATTTTAGTACAAAAATCACAGTTACCTCAATCAAGCAAAAAACCAGCAGAAGTAAACATATATAAAGCTATCACCCTTATTGTCAAAAGAAAAAACTGTAGAATAGGCCAAAATACATTAAACATAGTCGATGCTAGTACAAAGAGCTAATGGAACCACAGGTACATACTACAAAAGTTAGGCTTCCGAAACAATACCAACATGCGAGTTACTGAGCTCGAACCAAGTTTAATATTTAGGGGAGAAGGATAGAGGGACTGGTCCATTATCCTGAGTTCCATAGCTAAAATAACAACTTTCCCGGTAATAAGAATAAAAATTTTATACTAAGACAACACTGGCGTTGAATCACATGCCACCTCCCTTCCCCTGCTTACACCTTAAAATGAAAAAAAAAAGGTGATTCTGCTAGCATCTGTCTCTCCTACTTTATTTCACCATCTAAGAGCACATGTCGTATGACTTTTATCAACTTTCAGCATTTTCTTGATGCAGATGCTCAAGTTTGATTGGTTGCAGCTCCTGATACTCAGGCTTCTACATTATCTCTTTTTGTGGATAAATTAGTATCTATTCCCCTTTCAGGTACTAATGCATACGTCTTCTTTACTCTATATCCTTTCAAATTACAAAAAAAAAAAATATCTACCTTAAAAGGATTTGCTTCATACTAAAATGTCTACATTCATAATAAAAAACTCGTTCCTCAGCTGATTATTTCTAGCTTAACAGTTGAAGAGCAAGTAGTAACACTAGACAAGCAGGCAAATTCACAATGTAGAGTTGCACATAAGCTACAGCAGCAAAAATTGTAATACCTTTAAACCGATCAAAACACAATCACTAACAACCAAAAGGAAATTTACTGAAAAACTCACTTTTTCCAAGCTCAAATTTTTTTTTCTTCATACTACTTAACCGTCTACGTTCACAATTTAAAAACATTCCTCAGCTGTTTTAGCTTGATAGTTGAAGAACAAGTAATAATAACATTCAAACTACAAAATTCACAATGCAGAAATTCACATAAAGCTACAGAATCAAAATTTTTAATACCTGTAATCCGACCAAAACGCAGTCACCGACAACCAAAAACAAATTTACCCAAAAAAACTCACTTTTTCTAGCTCAAAAAGGAAAATGCTTCATACTAGTTAACCATCTACGTTCACAATTTACCAAAAAACAAAATATGGAATATCTGTAAATCAACCAAAACGCAATCACCGACAACCAAAGACACATTAAAAGCACGAGTTTTCACCGATACATCACTCCAATGACGATCATACGCTTTCGAAACCGTTTACTTACTAGGAGAAACTACCAAATTTGAAGCCAAAAACTAATTTACCAGAAAAAAAATCACATTTTCTAGCTCAAAAAGGATTTACTTCATAGTAATTGACCGTAAATCGTTCCTTAGCTGATTATTTCTAGCTTAATAATCAAACAGCAAGCAGTAATAACATTCAAACCGCAAATTTCACAATGCAGAATTTCACTATAACTACAAAATCAAGTTTTTCCATACCTATAAACCAACCAAAACGCAGTCACCGACAACCAAAAACACATAAAAAGCACGAGTTCTCACCGAAACATCACTCCAATGACGATCATACGCTTTCAAAACCGTCTTCTTACTAGGCTTAACTACCAAATTTGAAGCCAAAACAAATTTACCAAAAAAACCCTCATATTTTCTAGCTCAAAAAGGATTTACTTCATACTAATTAACAGTCAATCAATCCTTAGCTGATTATTTCTAGCTTAATAGTTAACCAGCAAGCAGTAATAACATTCAAACCACAAAATTCACAATCCACAATTTCACTATAAACTACAAAATCAAAAAATTTCATACCTGTAAACCAACCAAAACACAGTCACCGACAACCAAAAACACATTAAAAGCGCGAGTTTTCACCGATACATCACTCCGATGACGATCATACACTTTCAAAACCGTTTTCTTACTAGGTGAAACTACCAAATTCGAAGCCAAAAAACAAATTTACCAGAAAAAAAATCACATTTTCTAGCTCAAAAAGGATTTACTTCATACTAATTAACCGTAAATCATTCCTTAGCTGATTATTTCTAGCTTAATAGTTAAACAGCAAGCAGTAATAACAGTCAAACCACAAAATTCACAATCCAGAATTTCACTATACACCACAAAATCAAAGTTTTTCATACCTGTAAACCAACCAAAACACAGTCACCGACAACCAAAAACACATTAGAAGCGCGAGTTTTCACCGATACATCACTTCGACGACGATCATACGCTTTCTAAACCGATTTCTTACTAGGCGAAACTACCAAATTCGAAACCAAAAACAAATTTACCAAAAAAAAAAAACACATTTTCTAGCTCAAAAAGGATTTTCTTCATACTACTAAATGATACACGAGCATATTTTATCCAACAAATTCACACACAAAAAAAACGTTTTCAGCTGATTATTTCTAGCTTAATAGTTGAGTAACAAGTAACAACAACATTCATACCACAAAATTCTACAAAATCAAAAATTTCCATACCTGTAAACCAACCAAAACGCAATCACCGACAACCAAAAACACATTAAAAGCACGAGTTTTCACCGAAACATCACTCCGATGACGATCATATGCTTTCGACACCGGTCTTTTATCAGGCGAAACCACCAGTTTCGAGTGGCAAACACTGCATTCCGCTACTCCATTCATATCGTCAATGCGATTATTGATACTTGAAAATTTTCTCCGGTGAACGGAAAATTTTTCCGATTATCAGAATTCAGCTTTGGATTTTTGATTTGTGTTTGTTGGATCTGAATTTATTTATATTTGAAGGAATAGTATATTACTCCTAAATTTGCATCATTTGAAAAGAAAGTCTTTTCCCATATTTGCATATGTGAAATGACGGAATTGCCCATGGATTGTATGTGGAGGTAGTGGGATAGAGGAGGGTATATTTGTCTTTTCGGAGAAGGAAAATTATTAATTTATCATTCTAAACATAATTTAATTTTTTTTCTAATTTTTCTCTTGATTTGTTCTAATCTTGTATTTTGTTAGTTAAATGTTTACCATAATAGTAAGCTAAAATATAGTTTTATTAGATTTTGATAATTTGAAATTTAATAATTTATCAATTCTACATTATTTAAATTTTTTTCTAATTTTTCTCTTAATTTGTTCCGGTCTTGTGTTTTCTTACTTAAATGTTTACCATAATAGTAAGCTAAAATATATTTTCGAAGATTTTGATAATTTATCTTCAAATATTATTCCGACATAAAAATCTAATTTTAAATTTATTTTTTTTCTTCTGTCACGACTATTTTTTTCTTGAGCCACGCTTATTCCGTTCTTCTCAAACCCTACTTTTTGAGAATTCACTAGAAATGTTGTTGTTCCTAAAAATGAACTCAAAAGAGCTAGTATTTTGTTTTTCTAAGTAATGCATATCTAAACATAACATTAAATTTTAAAAATAAGGAGTTTGACGTTTCAACTTCAAAATTTATGATCAAACGGACACTTAATTTTATTTTACACCACTCAATTTTTACCATAATCGTTATAACAAAGAATTAATGTTTTTCTTTTAAAACAATTAATTCTTTTCTTTACCAAAAAGAAAAAAAATTCCTTTTAAATTTTGACGGTAAGTAAGGTATACTACATGAAATAATCAAATTATGCATAGATTGGATGCGTAGGTACAGTCAAACCTTTTTATAGTGGCAGTATTTGTCCGATAATTTCATAACTGCTATTAGAGAGGCGTTGTTATATGTGTATACTGAGAGGTGTTGTTATATGTGTATACTGACATGTGACGTTCGAACCTTATTTAATTGTTATAAACAAAAAAAGTATGCGAAAGTAGAAAAAAAAAAGTGATATATAAAGGACAAATATTAGTAGGTTTTTTCCTCGTGTAGTTATGAAATAACTGATGTGCACTATTTAAATAAAATAATTTTCTTTAAATTAGATATTCATATTTAAAATTTTCTATGTGCATGACATTAATAATAATTTTCATAAATAATTTAGTATTTTATTTTGTACACAATATATTTCTTACAAAATATCATTTCATAATATTTGAGTATTTATGGAGAGACAATTTTACATAGTTTATTACTACGATAAATGTCATTGTTGTTATAGGTGGAGTGTTGTTATAAAGAAGTAAAATATAACAAGAAAAATTGATTTCGGAGAAAAATTAGGTCGCTATGATAAAATGCCGTTATAATAAGGTGAAGTTATAGAGATGACTTAATTGGGATTGAGAAGGGTATATTTTTCTTTTTGAGAAAGAAATTTATTATTCTAATTTGTTTTAACTTTTTTCTAATTTTTCTCATAAATTGTTTTTATCTTTAGATGTTTTCTTACTTAGTACTAATGTTTACCATAATGGGAGTTATTCATGAATTAAATATGGAGGTAATAAGGATTGCGGAGGGTATATTTATCTTTTTAAGAATGAAATTTACGAATTTTATTTTATTCAGCGTTTTTCTATTTTTTCTCTTAAATTGCTCTTTATCTTTAGAGATTGTTACTTAATAGAGACTAGAGAGGTCTTAATTGGTATTGAGGAGGATATATTTTTCTTTTTGAGAAAGAAATTTATTATTCTAATTTGTTTGAATTTTTTTTCTTTAGATGTTTACGTAATTTCGGGGTTGGTAGTTAGCTGCGCAGCAATAGACTTGTCCTTTGGTCGAGTTTGCTTCACTTCCTGAGCCCTCACCACTTCCTGCGACAGCTAACAAGGGTCATTTAGGAAGTTAGTATTAATGTTTACCACAATGGAAACTATTCATGGATTAAATACAAAGGTAATAAGGATTGCAGAAGGTATATGTTTCTTTTTAAGAAGGAAATTTATTAATTCTATTTTATTTTATTTTTTTCTCTTAAATTGCTCTTTATCTTAGAATATTGTCGTACTTAATAGAAAGGTTTTAATTGGAATTGAGGAGGGTGTATTTTTCTTTTTGAGAAAGAAACTTATTATACTAATAAAAAAAAGGACAGTCCGGTGCACTAAAGCTACTGCTATGCGCGGTGTCCGGGGAAGGGCCCCACCACAAGGGTGTATCGTACGCAGTCTTACCTTGCATTTCTGCCAGAAGCTGTTTCCAAGGCTTGAACCTGTGACCTCTTGATCACATGACAACAACTTTACAGTTACTCCAAGGCTCCCCTTCAAATTTATTATACTAATTTGTTTTATATTTTTTTCTCTCTTAAATGTTCCTATCTTGAGATGTTTTCTTACTTAGTATTAATGTTTACCATAATGGGAACTATCCATGAATCAAATATGGAGGTAATAAGGATTGCGACAGGTATATTTTTTTTTTTTAAGAAGAAAATTTATTAATTCTACTTTATTTTTTATTTTTAAAATTTTTCTCTTAAATTACTCTTTATCTTTAGATATTGTCGTACATAATAGAGAGGTTTTAATTGGGATTGAGGAGGGTATATTTTTCTTTTTGAGAAAGAAATTTATTATTTTAATTTACTTTAAACTTTTTTCTATTTTTTTTCTTTAATTGTTCTTATTTTTAGATGTCTTTTTACTTAATATTAAAGTTTACCATAATGGGAACTATCCATGGATTAAATATGGAGGTAATAAGGGTTGTGGAGGGTATATTTATCTTTTTAAGAAGAAAATTTATTAAATCTACATTATTTAGTTTTTTCTATTTTTTCTCTTAAATTGTTCTTTATCTTTAGAGATTGTGTACTTAATAGAGAAGTATTAATTGGGAGTGAGGAGGTTATATTTTTATTTTTGAGAAAAAAAACTATTATTCTAATTTGTTTTGAGCCCTTTTCTATTCTTTCTCTTAAATTGTTCTTATCTTTAGATGTTTTCTTAGTTAGTATTAATGTTTACCATAATAAGAACTATCCATGAATTAAATATGGAGGCAATAAGAATTGTGGAGGGTATATTATTTGTCTTTTTAAGAAGGGAATTTATTAATTCTACTTTATTTATTTTTTTTCTAATTTTTTCTCTTAAAATGCTCTTTATCTTTAGAGACGGTCGTACTTAATAATATTTATTATTGATTTTGGATCAAAATTTTAAAGTTTAGCTTTATATATCTGCTTAGCCATAAAACTATAAATTTATCTATAGATATCTGTTTGGATATGAAAATATGATGTTTAAATATTATCAATTTTTTAAAATTAACTCATACCTATTTTCGAGACTTTCAGTGAAGAAACTTTAATTTTTCTCCTAATAATGCATATTTAAACATAACTTGAGTTTTGTAGAGTTTCAACTTCAAAATTTTACGATTAAACGGAAGCTAAAATTTAATTTTACATCACTCAACTTTTACCATAATTGTTATAAGAAAGAATTATGTTTTTCTTTTCTTTCAAATTGAAAGATTATCTTGTTATTTTAAGTAAAATACAACAAAGCTCAAGCAATAGCTCTAGAAGGCAATTGTTGTTATGTTTAGAATCAAAATTGAATGTGTACATGATTATGAATTTGATAATTGTCTTCAAATAACAATAACAATAAATGTTATATAGTATACTAGTTCTAAAAGTTAGTGTAATTTTGTTAGTTTACTTGCACTAGTTGAAGATTTGTCTAAGATTTTATAATCTTTTATGGATCAGACTTAAGGAAAAATTGTCACTTACACATTTAAAACTATGTTTCTAGTATGGAATAGGTAGAAATCCTTCCACTATACTTGAAGGTCACAGATTCGAGTTTTGAGAACGAAAAAAATCGTGTAAAAAGTATTTCCCCCTTTAATGAGCCTTACATGGCTCGAATCCATATAAGTACGGGCACCGAAGCTAACATCACTACTAACACTGAACTCAGAAATAAAAAATACAACAACACACCCGGTGTAAATAATCAAGATGCTTTTCCATCTTTTGCATCATTATTGTGACACCCCCAGCTTAAGATAACAAGTATCATCGGCAAAACGCAGAAGAGATGATCGATATATAAGTAAACGGGTCTCACACCCTAGTGACGCATTTTAACGTCGTGAGAGTCTAGGCCCAGAGCAGACAATATCACTAACGGGCTGAGCTGTTACAATCATTGCACCAATAAGGAAAAACAATCAAAAGATAAGTCTCACTACATCATGATTCATAATGGGAGTACTTAAGCATAGACCTCGTATTTTTCCAATAACCATTATTATATCTAGAAAGTTTAAATGGTATTCTTTACATTGCATTATGTAGTTTCTCATATGCCTAATTTCAACCTCCAATCTTGCAGCTAAAAGGCAAACTGGATGCACAAATGAAGTGCATTACAAAGAATGGAATCACCATATGTAATAATCAGTGGACTTGCTTAAACGGCAGCCGCTTTGATGGAGAGGAAATCAGAAATCTTGTTAGCGTAGAAATCCGGTTGGATAGAGTTTTTGGGATCTTGAAGCATCGATAAAGTTGTCACACCTAGAACACGATCAAAACGACAGTATTGGATGACAATCTTTAAAGAATATGCCTTATAAAGGAATACAAATTTTCCTTTCTGATGTAATGTACCTGAGAGAACAAGAAGAGTTTTGCAGCCACCATTTTGTCCAAACAATATATCCGTATCCAATCTGTCCCCGACCATGCATATCTGTGACTTCTGTATCTTAAACCTGTTGCGATAACATTAAAGAAGACGAAGAAAGAACAGTTATTGAATGTTCGGTTATTTTCACATCTGCATTGCGTTACAGATTTTGACAAAAAGCATATAAAAACTAATCTGTTTTTCTACAGAACTTCTCATCATTATGCAGAAAACCAGTTGTATGGTGACGGGCGTTGAAACATTGTTTCTCATGAACGTGAACCAAAATGATAGAAGAACCTGGTCTACGTGGATCAAGAAAATCTGCTTGGTCCGCCACAGTGTTAATACAACAACATACCCGGTCTAATCCTACAAGAGGAGTGGGGAGGGTAGTGTGTACGCAGATCTTACCCCTACCTTGAGCAGTAGACAGGCTGTTTTTAATAGACCCTCGACTCTCTGATCAATCTTCAAATGTTCATCGTCAAAGAAAAATGTCTGACATGTTTGATGAGGTCATTCGTTGTGAATGTTTAAATAGGAAAAATATTGTCATCGCTCTCTGTATTTCTTTTAGGTAGACACAATCACACAAATACTACCAACATAAGCATGATGCAAACATTTAAGTCAACCTGCTAAGGCTAAAAGTATAATTACTCCACATGCAATTAGAGAGAACTAATCAAACTTGATCTAGAAGTAAGGTAGCATAATGGAAATATCATAATTTTGATGTTTCATGATGAAGCATTCATCATAGGATGATAAAGTTTCATCACCAACTAAACAAGTATACATCTGAAATAATTAAGAGCCACAACGATTATATAACGGCAGTGAAGAGTAGGGGTGGAGCTAGGTGAACGCAAGGGGGTTCGATTGAATTCCAGTCAGAAAATTATACCGCGCAAAAAACCATTTTCTTGCATATTACGAATTGTTTAATCTCCTTCGGACGATTTCAGCATAGTGCGAAGATGGTTAAAAAATTGTTTTGGGTCATCGATTCAAATCCTAGGTATGACATTTTCCATATGCAGTTCCTCGCTCCGCCACTGGTACAGTGGTACTGAAGAGTCAATTGCCTAGCTTAAAGTTCAATTATGGGAACACGAGCAGAAGGGAGCCAATTCAGTCGAAGAAGGAAAAAAGGGAAGGGAACAGAAGACAAATGATCAAGAGTGCAAGTGAAGAAGACCATGTAGGACGAGACATAATATCGTAGAAAGTGCCATACTCATTAGCCAAGTAGTCCATCATGAAGGTCGAGGGCTTTCCTACAACAAGTGGTTCACGTTTTGTAGAGCCTAGGATCGCACCAACCATTGAGCCACCACCTGAAGCAACAGAATAGCAAGGATGTAGCTTTGTTATGTATGGCAAAAATCACATAAACTTTAGAAATAAAATGAACTACAGTAGTGTCTTCACATGACAATAAGGGTGTGGTCGCTATGGAGGAACACGTTTTCCATGAAAACTGCTACTTACAAAACGTTTTACAGAAAAACAGTGGGTTTCTTACTTATTCTTGTGTCCGTGGTACGTATGCAACAAGTATTATTCTAAAAAAAATCATATATAATCTGGACTAACATTAAAGCATCAGAAGGGAATAACCTGCCCATTCCTGAGCATCTGTAAGATGAGTAACAGCATCACGGTTTGTAGCAATAAAGAGACATCCTGGATTTTCACGTATGCACAGGGTAGCATACCTTCATTGCAGAAAGCAAGTTAGAGATGTGATATCAACACGTCAGAGAAGATATATACACACAGATGAACGCACACATATGAAGCCTATACAGTTATAGCCAGCAAAATACCCTTCACTAGTTCACTTTCCGCTGAATCTTGTCTACAGGGTTTGTATGTGCAGATAGTAATTCTAGTCTGAATCAGGTCCTCTAGCAAGGGGAATTTTAGTGTGGGAAAACTAAAATAGATCAGACGATCGGAACTTTGTACTATTGAGTGGTTAAGTATCTAGAATCTGAGCAAATGCGTGAGAAAAGCTCCTAAGCTCATTACTGGTTAAGAGTAAAACTCCGTCATGTCATTCAAATTTACCGAAACAAAGTAATCATATTGTTAGATATTATGCGGAAGGGAACACTGATACAGAAAAGGTAAAAAGGCTAACTCACTGAATCTTGTGGTAGTTGAAATAGCGGTCAAATCCAACAACAACAGCTCCAACCTGAAAGGTATAGACACGACTCAGCACAATATATTTAAGAGATAGTAGAACTTAAGTCCAATTTAAGCATAGAACACACATGAAAAGAATATAAGTTTAGAAGCACGAAATGAAGCATACATCCTTATCCTGCTCCATCATATATCCAGGTTTTAGCTCTATTTTCTTGTCACCGTCTTCCTGTAAGACGAAAACACGCCATTCAGTTCAAAAGTGAATCTGGTAGAAGGCACCGAGCAAATGACTTTATAGCTCTCTCTCTCGCTCTCTCTCATACCTAGGTATAAAAAGAGAAGAAAGGGACAAGAAAACTATGTCATCAAAGTAAACATGGTTAGTGAGATCACTTTCTAACTTCCAAAGCATAGTTGAAAGAAAGTGCCCAAGGCATGGTTCAAAGTGCAGCACTCTAGCCCCAAGGTTACGTAATTTAGTCTACACAATGTATTTGAGCAGAAAAATTGATTTGCCCTGCCCGAGATAATAAGGAACTGGCACTAACAGGAATGACAGATTGACCAAGTAATTGGTTCAACTCCGAGGAAAAACAATTGTAAGGTCCAACTAGATTTAGTTGAATGCATACGTGAACGTACTAGTAGACAACACAATTATTAATCATAGAAGAGTTTTAGAATCTTTTTACAAAAACCTATATATAAAAACCATATGGACTTTAACTACCACCAAAGTTTTTGAGAGTTTGATATCCGCTGCATATAACCATAACATGCTTAGATGTTAACCATTACAGAAACAACTCATGTAACTTCATGCATGCAAGATAACAATTTTGCGGATACACCAATGATTTCATTTTGTGAGTACACCTAAGAATTCAAACGATATAAATCCAACGGGAGCCTAATTTTTTCCTGGGTATATATTCTTTTTCACTTCTTACTTTAAAATGGTCAATTGTTCGACAGGTTAGTAAACTAGAATGAGAATATAAACGTTTCATTCAAAATAATTAAACCAACATTTTAATAATTATTTGATTTATTTGAGGTGAAAAAGTATCATGGGTCAAAAGCTATTAACTGCAAAACATATCAGAGCTTATTCATAAAGTAGAAGGACTACATATTATTTATTTGTACATACCGGTCCCCCAAGATATCGAATACCAGCTAACTCAAGCTCCTTCAAGATGCCATCCTCACCAACAACGTACACCTTAAAAATGCACACCAATTAAACAAGTAGGTAAACATTACAATGCTGATATTGGATCTCAGCTTCTTAAGAAAACATTTTTGGTTGGAAGTCGACAAGTGAGAGACACAATCAAAAGATATACCACAAATTCAAGTCACTGCAGCTGAAAGCATTTGCCACAACGTAATATGAGATCCATAGCTTATCAGACAGTAGCTTTACCGATTCCTTTTCAATGTCTCGACACAGATAATGATTCTGAAATCCTTTAAACATCTAAGTATGTAGACTGGTAGAAAAAACATCTAATTTTCTAATTGAAATTGAATTTTTTTAAAAAGAATTCATGAGGGTAGACTTGAAATTTTAGCTCCTTCAATAAAATGTTACATAGTTGAAACCGAACAGCGTTTTAATGACTCATGTGGGAGAAGAAACTGTAATTCTGCTCTAATAATGGGCTTAAACACAAAAAAAGATCATTCAGAGTGCTAGAATATTCTATATATCTGAAAGATAAAATTTAGTGACTGAAGGCTTCAAATGGATGATTTCATTAGCTGTAACTTTTCCGCACCAGATAGCTTTCACAGTTAACAGTCGATCGACAGTAAGAAACACGCTGTGAATCTCATAGTGGCTTACCTTCTTATCTTTTGGGAAGTCTATAGATTTCAAATAAGCAGCTGCAGCGAAGGATGAAGCAAAAATTTCCTCCTGGAGAGTGACTTCCTATTAGAACTATTGATCCACTAGTCATAGAATATGAACAAGAAGAGCCATAAACTTACCTCGCTGACACTCAGACCAAGTGTTTCGAATTTTTTCCCGTACTGCTTTCTAGACTTTGTTGAGTTGTTGGTAACAAAAACTAATCTTTTTCCCTGGAGAATGAAGTTACCCAAAAGTTAGACCGAGCAGCCAGTTCTCTAATAAATGATTTTGTCGCCACATTTTTCTTATGAAAAAAGTAATTTTGGTTTGAATCACTATAAATTGAATGCTGCAAGTAATCAAATGCAAAGAGTCCCAACATTAGAAACACTAACCTTTTCCCTGAGCAAATCCAAAGTTTCCGGGACCCCATCTATCAGTTTATCTCCTTTCCATATAACTCCTGCAGAATAATGGAGTTAAAAAGCATGTGACGGTACTCTGAGCAAATTATTCAACATGTTCGGACCTCAAAACTAGGACTTCCTTCCGAGGTAATTAAGAAACAAAAGAAGATCACGGGAAAAAGAAAGAGAATTAAGAGGGACTTCTATTTCGTATACTAAGACAAAAAGGTATATTATCAAAGTTCCATATAGTCAGAAACTTCACGGGCGCACCAAAACAAAATGCTACTCCTAAAATGTAAAAATCATTTTCTAACCCCCTTAAAAGCTCTCTTATTTCTCTCTTTACATGTGACCACACGATGGCTAGTAACAGCGGTGCAACATATCCTGCCCTGCATCTTCGTCTAGCGGTCCATTACATCCTTCACGACATTATTCATTACACCACGTCTTCTTCTGAATATTTACACATAAAGCACCAACTAACATATGTAGTTCTCCTTTTCTTCATATTGTCAGTTCTTAGAATCACTGCCTTGCTGCCAACCAAGCAACGAAAAACACCTTCCGTGCTCTAGAAGTCCCAGTGAACTTCCCACTCTTGTATTGCACCATGGAACGAAACTCTAAATAAGACGGGAAAACTCATCCTCAACTTGCTCTCCCCCCATCACCATAGATCCCAAAAACTGACTTCCATTCTCTACTCTATAGGAAACTAAGCCACTAAATCTTCCCAACCCTTCATGACATTTGTCCAATGTTTGCATCCATAAGGTTATGTTATGTTCCTAGACCTCCATCCCCCTTCCACGACTCCATACTTACATGTTGTCACCTCCCTCAGTTTCCAAGTAGTAGGTCTGATTTAGAGGACTCAGAGTTCTTTCATGATGAGACCTCAGACCCCCACCAAGATAGATTCTTCTCCTCATTATCTAGCCCTGCGTACCTCCTGTCGCAAATATATATCCATGCTTCAGGGAAGAGAAGGCTATATGTGGCCTTGGTAGCTGTGAATACTTATGCACCCAATTACAGAAGAAATGCTGTTTGGACTCTCCAAAAAATGCTTCCACGCTCATGTCGGAAGCTCCAAAAATGCACAACTTTTTGTAAGATCTGACACACAGCCTGCAGTACTTTTAAAGAGTCCGAGGAATTGGAGTTGAGCGTTGGTGTGAATAAGAAATGGAGGGAACAGAAAAGGAAGAAAAATGAAAATTTGAAATGAAGTTCTGATAGAAATTTGCATTCTTACAAAAAAAAATAGACTCTATTTGTGATTTGAGACTGCCTTTGAGTTCGACAAAGTCATAGACGTTTGAGGTACCACTACTCCTACGACAGGTATATTAGTTGCATCCTTGAAGGAAGTAATCCAACTTCTCGGATACATTGAGGAGATTAAATTCCTTAACGACACCACAAATTCTGTTGTATCAAATATTATGTTCCGTATATTTCGATTTTCTGGTTTACTGGTTTGAACACAGCATACTAACACAAACATCATATGCTAAGGCCTAAGAGTAGCATCAAGTACAGTTCCAATTAAGGGATTGTTTGTTTGCAAACTAAGTAAGAATCACCCTCTTACATTCCCTATGCATAATAATGATAGAAGTTTTCAAGATAAAGCAATGAGTGATGTTTAACACACTAATCTTTAACTTTCTGTCCATCTTTACTTGTTCAGCATACTAAAAATTAGATATCCAACAGTACTTATCAACAACAACAACAACAACATCCCCAGTGTATTCCCACATAGTGGGGTCTAGGGAGGGTAATGTGTACGCAGACTATACCACTATCACAGATGAAGTAGAGACGTTATTTCTGCTATACCCCTAGCTCAGGACAGATAGCACTACAACAACACAAAAACACAAAAGCACACAAGAAAATGGCATAACACACTGCTAGCTAATACATGAAACAAGACAACCACAAGCTAATACTATAAACTATCTATTCGAAATCATAGACATCACCAAACACCACGAACAAGAAACTTCAGAGGCAGTCAAAGCACTCTTTCCTACTGTTACAGACGAACTCCTACCCACTACCTTTTACCCTAATCCACGTCCTCCACACCTTACTATCAAGGGTCATATCCTCCGTAAGCTGTAACTGCTCGATATAATGCCTAATCACTTCCCTCCGATACTTCTTCGGCTTACATCTACCTCCAACAATACTTATCGAAAACATTAAATTTATTATATTTAAAGGACAATATAGTAAAATTACCCTTATTATTTATAGTTTCTTAATGTATGTGCCAAGTGTCCTCCGTAAGTTGTAACTGCTCCATATCATGCCTAATCACTTCCCTCTGATACTTCTTCGACCTACGTCTACCTCCAAACAGTACTTATCGAAAACATTAAATTTATTATATTTAAAGGACAATATAGTAAAACTACCCCTATTATTTACGGTTTCTCAACGTGTGTGTCAAGTCAATAGTGGACAAGTAAACATGTACAAAGTAAGTAACAACCAAACCAACAATCAAACAACACAACAAATACATACATATAAAGAGTTTATAGCAAGAAAGTGATGCCATCACAATCATTTCGTGTCCTTTTTACCTTTGCTATTAAACAAGTACTATTCTTTTTTTTTTTTGGTAGAAAAAATAAGTACTATTCACTATCCAATGTATTTTTAAAAGCACTAAATTTATTATATACAAAGGGTGATATAGTAAAACTACTCCTATTATTTACGGTTTCTTAACGCGTGTGTCAAGTCAATAGTGGACAAGCAAACATATACCGAGAAAGTAATAACACCTAAATCAGCAATGAAACAACACAATAAATGCATACATATAAAGAGTTTATTTATAGCAAGAAATTGTTTACCATCACAATCAAAGATGAAGGTTTCAACAGAATCAATAAGTTCTCCAGGATTTGTAAGTGGTTGTGCTGATGAAGCCTTAGTAACAATTCTTGATTTTGCACTTTCCATTCTTGATTTATTACAATTCCATTTAATACTTTTCCCACAATTATTCAATGGATTAGAAATTTTATGGAATTTATTTGATAATATTTTGGACTTAGTAAATAAAAGTGTTGCTGAAGAAGAAGAAAAAATTGTTGCTGTTACTTTGCTGCTCAGCATTTTGTATTTTCTTTTTCTTCTTTCTTCTGTACACCTTTTTCGTTTTTTTGGTGGTTACAAATTGTACTAACTGACTATAAGGTCGTTATAAAATCATGTTGTCCAATTTACGTGGCACAGTTACAATTTCGATGGTTAATTAAGTTTTTTTATATAGTATTCTTTATGATTTTTAAATGTATAAATTTTATTTCTGATTTTATGACAAATTTACAATTAAAATTTAAAAGTTTGAGTCTTGTATGTATAAATTGAGACGGAGAAAGTGTGATTAGAGAAAATAATTTTTTAAAGTAGGAAAAAAATTGTAGAATAAATGATAAAATTAAATTAATTAAAATGGAAAACGGAGTTGAAAATTGAGTGGATGGAAATGGATAGGTATATCTTGAGATGGAAAATGCAAGGCTGGAAATTAACATTGTTCTTCTTCTTTTTTTTTTGTTTATTTTTTTCATTATATTGTATAGATTTGAGGTTCAAAATGTTAACAAGTTCTTTCAAGTAAATGAAAACCAAAAAGAAAAAAATTCAAACATGATTTTTTTTTTTTTTTTTTTGGAGAATAATAATGTGTACTTTTTTTTTGGTTAATTGGGTATGGTAAAATGGACATTTCTAGGTGGTTGGTTTGATTTTGAATGCTATCAATTATTAATTAATATGTATATATGATAAATCGTTATAGAGGTAAAAAATTGTTAGGTTATTGGTTATTGTTTGTTAGTGGCTCGATTATTGTTTAACTATTATAGGTGAGATATTAAATAACACAAAGTTGAAATTTTATTTTTATCGAAGACATTATTAGAGAAAAATGTCGCAGCTATGATATTGACTTAACCTGTAAGGAACTTTTGATTTTTCAAGGATAAACATTATAGTATAATACACTATTATTGAATTGTCGATTAATCTGTTAAGAAAAAAATCCTAATTCGTTACTGAATCAATAACTGAGTAAAAAAAATAAAATTAAACAATTAGCGAAGCACTAAATCATTAACTCACTATCAATAAATCAATAATATTTCTTCGATTCGATTTTAAACTAACTTTAATACACATAGTTACCTGATTTTTCCAATATATGAGATTGAAAGGACAATATCAAATTTATAATAATAGTTCTTTCAGACTAATCTTGAAGATTTAGCCCCATTAAGAAACATCACTTTAATATTTACACATAACATATTAGAATGCTTTATTAATCTTTTAACACTTTGATAATTTTATTAGTAAAGAATATTTTTTTTTTTTACATAAAGATTACGAGTGAAAATCTTTTCAACTTAAAAATTATCGATAAATGTATAGAAACTTATAAATGAATGAAAGAACTTTCCTAAAGATCTTTACATAGATAGCCGTTAGATTTACTGATTACTTTTCTCAGATAATATACATTGATTATACAACCGTGAAAATGATCTTAAACTCTCGATCCACGCTTATACCATGCGCAAACCTTTCAAGCTCAAATGGTAAAACTTATTAACCTTAAATGTTATTTTCCCGGAGCAAATTGGGTCAAAAGTTCAAGGTCACCCACCTCTGAGGCTATTTCTATTAATTCTTCTTCTTTTTTGAAAAACACAACCGGACCGATCCAACGAATGGCATGTAATTGGGCCTTTTCCATTTGGGCTGGACCAACAGACCAAACCAGTTGCCCTCATTTTTTGATGAATAATTTCAGAAGCCCATATTCCCATTTTGTTATTTATTTTCAGAAAAAATAAAATAAGCATACACCTTAATTTATCATATTTATACAAATTTTCATCCTTCAAAAGTAATTACAAAAATCTCAACTAAGTATGTATCTTCGTTGGATGTATTAGTGAGCTAATTATGTATCCTTACAAAGGAAATTGGATGTATCGGGAGCCAACTATGTATCTTGATAGACCCAAAATCGAGATTTTCAATAATTATGTAAATATCAAAATTTTCTCTAATCAAGTTTCAAACTGTCGGGATTTATGTTGTTTGCCCTTAATTTTATGTTTTTTTGTTTAGTATACTGTTATCTGTCCTAAGCCAAGGATCTACCGAAAGAGGTCTTTCTAATTCATTTGAGCAGTGATATGAACTTCGTACACTTAACCCACCCCACTCCCATCCTTGGGACCCCACTTTGTGAAAATACACTAGATATGTTGTTATAATTTCAGAAGCCCATTTTCCATTAATAGCTACTACTATAGTTTACCAATCCTCATTCAAGACTCGAGATATCTTGTTTGAAATCTAAATATGAAGTCGTTTACATCGATAGTTTTATGAACTTTACATAGAGATTACCTTCTTTAAAGTCAATTTTTTCGTTAATTGCTTTTATTTATGCAATCGTTAGTACACATAATCCTTCATATCGTAAACTCTATTCTACATCAAATAAATATAAATTCCCACACAACACGAAAATATTCCAATCAATCAAACATTGCATTAATTATACGAGGATTATCTTTAATATTGTAGTTAAAAAAAAATTAATGATCCATTTTCTTTACTAGTACTATTTTTTTGTGATAACAATCAACATTATCATTTGTCTCTATCAAAGGAGTTGTTACATGTTGAAGATTGATACACATCAAATTAATTGCACCTCATATTGTTAGCAAATGTTTGGTGACCAATAAGGGTCGTGATGGGATGAACATAATCAGTCTGTTCTTAATTAGAGGTCTCGTGTTTGATTGGATGTGAAAATCATGTTATGTGGCGCTTCTTTATTAAATGGATCTTACTCAACATGAATTCAAATTATTCAAAATACCAATATGGATATCAAATACCCGGTGAAAATCCTTTTAAAAAAGTGTCCTTTGTAACAAATAAAGGTATTGATGGGATGATAGGACCCTTAATCAGGGGTTTAGGTTCGAGAGTTGGATATGAAGATCTTGTTAGATCGAGCATAATTCTTTAAGTGATTCTTACGCGCCTCGTGAATTTTCAGCTAATCAGGACGTCAATACGAATATCAGATACGAGATGAAAAACTTTAAAAAGTTATTTCATGTAATCAGTGATAAAGTCGATCACTCTTAATCAAAGATTCGTTTCGAGCCTCGAATATAAAAATCTTGTTGGGTAAGATTTCTTTCTTAAATGGGTCTTACACGCCCATACTCAAAGTAATCGTGGCATCAATACAGTACCTGAACAACTGATAGTTGATATGCATTTTGATTAATAATTGGTGATCGTCCAGATAGAAAACTCACATACCTAATAATTTAGACATAATGCTTATAAAAATAAAATAATTTAAGTGTATTTTTAACCGTTCGGTCTAATAATACTCTTTTTGCTTCTTGGCCCCTTAATTTTTTTTATGTCTAATTTGTGTCAAAAGAGTCTCCCATTTCCCAACCCCCAACTCCCTATACTGATATCTTTCAATGTCAAATTAAAGCTCAAGATCAGAATTCAGAATAATAAAAATTTATCACTATCAAATATTTAATTTATATTAAATTATAACAATTTACCATTTATAATTTATCATAATTAAATGAAATAATTTCTTTATAAAAACATATGTATGTACGTTATTAATTATAATTACAAATTCTCTGTGGTATGTGTTAGTAAGGAGGCGTGAGAGGTGAGATGAAAATGAACTAAGAAGGTAATTACACAGGACACGTGACGTAACTTCAGCTTGCTGACGTGACGGCATTATTTTAGATAGAAAAAGGTCGAAGATTTATACGGTAGAATGTTAGTAGGTAGGTAGTTACCCTACTCCATCCGAGGTAGTGGTATAGACTTCGTATATTTTACCCTCCCAAGACTCGACTTTATGGGTATACTCTAGGTATATTGTTGTTGTTGTTGTTTTAATAATGTTAGTAGATAGTTGAATACTGTTGTCATACTGTGGGGGACAATATATTATTATATACTGTTTCATTTGCTTTGTATTTTGATGTCATATTAATTCTACTTCGAAAACATTTTTTTTAAAGTTAAATTAAGATCTATCAAAATCAACCTTCTTAATTTATAAAAATAAAAACAAAATTTATGTATATTCTAACTTTTTAAAACTCCATTCATGAAATTACACATGTATGGTTAATATCATAGTTGAAAGTGTTAATTATTTTGTGACACGTGAATTGTGGTCCAAAATTAACTACCAAATAAGTGGCCGTCACAATTATTATTGAAAAATGTACTAGTAATATAAAATGACATTAATTAGAGTATTTAATAATATAGTTGGATTTTGTCCCTTGACTAACTAGTTATAATTAAATTCAAAAAATTAATCAACATGGGTTGTGGTGCGGCAGATGAGGCTGTTCCACCCTTAATCAAAGGTCGAGGGTTCGACCTTGGATATGGAGAAAACTCTATTGGGAGTGCTAACCCCCGAATGGGGCCCTACCCAACTTGAATTCAAATTAGTTGGGCTCTAATGCGGATACCGGACACCGAATGACAACAAAAAAAATTTCAAAAGATTAAAGTTCTTTCACTTCAATATACAAACCATGTGCTTTTGCAAAAGAGACCACATCCTAAAACCCCATTCTATTAATTTGTCTTTTTGTAATTCAATTTTTTCCTTTTATCTCATTTTCATCTATACTTTGTTTGGTTAAGGTCCTACAAAATTTAAGTATATCTTTTATTTTTATAAAGAAATATTTAGCAGAGTTAAAGTGTTTGTTCAAATTTTAAATTAATAAATTAAGTGTTTTTTTTATTTTCGAGTAGTTAGAGAAAATATTTTTCAAAAGCTGAAAATATTTTTTTTCATAAGTATTTCTGAATTTTGATCAAATACAAATTGTTGTTTTAATATTAGCAAAAGTATTTTTTTTTTCTATTGACTAACCAAATATTAACAACTACACTTTGGCAATTTCTTTATAGAAAAACATGTATGACAAAAAGTAGTTTTTCAAAATAAACAAATTTTAAAAGCTTGATCCAAACAGACTATTAATAGTTTCGATTTTATAGTTTGACAATTGCGACTTTACTCGTTCTCGCTACTAAGAAAATAGTGAATGAATGAAATTCCTCTATCTTTTTATCAAAAGTTTTAAGTTTGACCCCACAAATAGAACAATTTTGGTAGAAATTGTTTTCTTTAAATAGTATCGTGCAATAATTTTTGAATATAAAATAGATAAAAAAAATACTCATCCTTGAGGGGTGATAATTTCGAATATCAAATAATTACGTTAAACTTTTTTTCAAATATTAAAAAAGAAAAATGTAGATAGTTTCAAAAGTCAAACTAGCCATTGACTAATACCACAAAATTTTGTGGTAATATGTGCCATTAATTAAAGAAGAAATAATGGTATGTTGGAAAATTAGAAAGAACAACCTTAAATTAAGATGAGAAGTTGGTTGAAATATTAATTTAGAAATGGAAATATGTCTTTATAGCTTAAATCCATGTTTAATTAGTCAATTGATAGTTATAATTATATTGTAACAACAATTTTTTTTCAACTAACTTTTCAAGCTGTTTCATATACAATCATTTTCATAAACTGTTAACTCAACCAATTCTTAAATGTTAGTAATTAATTGTAAAGTAGAAAGGATCATGATGGAGTTCTCGTGAATTTTATATTGTAGAAAATCAAATAATTGATTTTAAAAAGGTACAAAATTAGGTTCAATTCTTGTCAAGTTTTCACCTAATTTTTTCCTTTTATATTCTACAAAAATAGTACTATTTATAGAAAGTTGATCTCATGTAAAATAATAAGTTGAATCAACTAGTTTCAAATAGTAGATATATATATAAAGCAAACTCAATATAAATCATATATAATTAATTTGGTTGCTAAAGTAGGTGGACACATTGTATGGTATAGAATTGGCAAGTATAGAACAAGAGTATACTGATATTTCGGAGTAGAAAAAGTAACAAATTTTATAAAGCAAGATTGATATTTAATTTCTCCCCTTTGCATGTGTTCAGCTTATTGATAACATGATCGTAGATATAAAGATATAGAGATCAAGTATTAATTAAGATAGAAGAATAGTAAGTAGTGAAAATGTGGAATAATGTTGTTGTACTTTTATATGGGAGAGATCGGAGGCCGGTTTCCTCTTTTCATCTTCTAATTTCTTCCCTTCAGGCGTCTTTAGCAGCTTACTGATAACATGATCGTAGATATGAAGATATAGAAATCGAGTATTAAGATAGAATAATAATAAGTAGCGGAAATGTAGAACACTGTTGTTGTACTTTTATATGGGAGAGATTAGAGGCTGGTTTCCTCTTTTCATCTTCTAATTTCTCCCCTTCGCGTGTCTTCAGCAACTTACTGATAACGTGATTCTATATATGAAGGTATAGAGGTCAAAAATTAAGATAGAAGAATAGTAAGCAACAAAATGTTGTTAGACTTTTGTGTGGGTAAGGCAAGGAGCTAGTTTCCTCGATCTTTTCGTCTTTTAATTTCTCCCCTTTGCACGTTTTCAATTTACTGATAACACGATCCTAAATAGGATCTGTTATGATTCGGACAGAATAAGCAAATCACAAGTAAAAGAAAACAAGAACAATACACAGATTTACGTGAAAACCCTTACGGGAAAAACCACGGGCAGAGGCAGAGGAGGTTTCACTATAATGGAGAGAGAGTACAATGTGGAGAAGGCTGAATTTTTTGAATAAAGAAAATAACCCACTAAATCGCACCTATATAGTACGTGCGTACAAATAGGTCCTAGGCTCAAAAACATAAAGGTCCATTGAAAATCACAAACATAGGTCGCACCGTGAAACTTTCAGGGCCGGACCAACAAAATTTGGGTCACAACTCTAACAGGAACGTATAATGATAGAATTAAGGTGGAAGAATAGTAAATAACAGAGTGGTGTTGTACTTTTACGTGGGAGGGAGAGGGAGCTAGTTTCCTCTTATCGTCTTTTTCGTATTCAATAATCACATACTATCTTGTTCTACAATTTTTACTACTACGTGTTGATTCATTTGTTTTGTTTATCTTGTTATTTTGCTGTTGTTATTTTTCTTTCGATCCTGCTTTGGTTGCACTTCTTTAGATCTGAAAAATCGAATAAGGGAAAAATTACAGTCAAATACCATTCGATCATCTAGCTTACCAAAAACATACTCAATTTATAGATAGTGTATACCTATACAAGATATACATATACTATGTATATAATATACATACACTGAATATAATATAGAAACATATACACAATATATACAACCGAAATATAGAGGCGAATTTAGGATTTCAAAAAGAAAAATGTAGGCAATAAGCATGGTTGATCCCTGAACTTCAAAGAGTTAAGACATACACTCAACCAATGCACCACTCGATCTCTTTCGTACCATGACTGTCTTCAGATTGTACTAGATATATTTTTAAAATTATACAAATAATATATCGAGTTTAATTGGATGACTACGAGTTCACTTGATCCTTTATTTACAACTAATCTCGCCAATGCCAAATGCATGCGTAGGTATATATTTTTGCTAATAAACTAGATGGCCGAAGCGTACATTTACATAAGTTTCCTTTAAATAAATTGTGCATATTCCTTGAAGGTATTTTTATCCTTTTTCTAGAATTGAAACTAGGGACTAAAACTATAGGCAATTGAGAAGAAATTAAAGGCCAGTTGTGCTGATAATGAAAGCCACATAAATGCAACTTTATTAGATTTAAACCACTACAACACTTCTAACAATTTTCACATATCTAGCTTTATTCATCTCTATGAATTTTAATTTATTCTTAATTTTACCTTTAAAAAAATATGTGCAACCATGTAAAAAAAAAATCTCTCCCAAAATCACTTGTTTTTTCCTTTCAATCACCGAATTTCGCGCATAGTTAGAACTTTAGCGCATTCGGCTGCATTTTCCTTTTCTTTTTAAAACTATTACTTGTAAGAATTCGAAATTCAGCTCAACTAACTCCAGATTCACGTCAATAGCTTTACCGATAGGGTAAAATGGCACATTCTATCAAGGAAACAGGAGAATTCAAAATTTAAATTTTATCAAACGACCTCAAGTTAGTACAACGTTTTCTCGATTTCTAGCGCTCAAACTCAAAATCTCTCTTATAAAAGGGGTGAAGGAATCCAAACTATCCTACCACATGCACATACACATTGGTGGTCCATTTCACCTAATTTACTTGATTTAATTATAGTATAAGTATACAACTCCAAGCTACCAAAACAAAACACACCACACCACACCAAAAAGAAACACAAACTTTTATCACTCACTATATTTCAATATGGGAACCTTATATCAACCCATTGAATCAACAATCCAAGACCTAAAAATCACAATCCATGAAACTAGCATAGTCTTCCCTTGTCAAGAAACTCAAAAAAAACCTATGTTCTTACCAAATATTGATCAAGTCCTCAATTTCGATGTCCAAACACTACATTTTTTCAATGCAAATCCTGAATTCCCACCAGAAATTGTTAAAGAAAGACTCCGAATCGCGCTATCTAGAGTCTTAGTCCCTTATGATTTTTTGGCTGGGAGAATTAAGATGAATCAAGAATCAAAAAGATTGGAATTTGATTGTAATGGTGCAGGTGCTGTATTTATGGTAGCTTCAAGTGAATTAACATTAAAGGAGATTGGTGATTTAGTCTACCCTAATCCTGCTTTTAGACAATTAATTGTTCATGAGAATATTGATCACTTGGAAAAAGATGATAAACCAGTTTGCATTCTCCAGGTATAATTTATGATACTCTATTCTTTTAATTACTATAGTATTATATCTCCATATTATCTGTCTTTTAAATTTTTTGCGCACCCTTTTTCGAAAAAATATTTAATAACCTTAGTCATAAGCACAGACGGATCGATATAAGTTTGAGATAAGCATCCAGTAACCCCTCGAACTATGGTCAAAGTTGCTACGACACACTCCAACTTCATATGAGTCCTATTAATCCTCCGAACTCAATTTTAGCGTATTTTTGTCACCCTTTTGTGCTAACGTGACACTTTTATTACATAAAATGGGGCTCAAGTTAAAGGTGTCGCGTCAGTTAGAAAGATTGACAAAAGATGTCACGTCAGCATAAAGGGTGACAAAAATACGCTAAAATTTAGTTTAGAGGGTTAATAAGACTCATGTGAAGTTGGAGTGTGTCGTAACAACTTTGACCATAGTTCGAGGGGTACTACATGCTTTACTTGATAAGTTTTGAATGATAGATTCAACTGAAACCAGTATTTTCGTACGAAACACGTGTGCATGCGTGCACAAGCACATTCATCAACAAGCTAAGTTTAAATTAACTTGGATCCATCAAGTTTATATAAATTTTGGATTCATCTCTGATCATTTGAATATATATTTGTCTAAACTATTTTTTGTTTCTCCTTTAAATGGTTCCCTCAATTAATTAACATTCACAAATTGGTGTAATAAGGGGTGGATCTGAAAAAAATAAAAAGAAAAGAAAAGATGTTGAAACAAATACAGATTGCATTTATTTTTGTTTAGCTGTTTCGTAGTTACTATTATTAATTTTGGTCAGTGTGTAAGCTAGTGACTTGCATAATCATATATAGGAGTTTAAAAGAAAATAAAAAAAAATCATTTAAAATTAGAGATTTATATGTGACTTGATTAATCATATTAATTCTTGTTTCGTCTTTGATTCAAATAATAATAATAGGACTACTCATTTTCAACAACTATACTACGTGAAAAATTTTCATTCTTTTTGTGCTTTCCATCCAGTATTCAGTACTCAATAATTCATATTCCCACGAAAAATTCTATTTCAAAAAAGTAAAATGGTACTCTTTATAACCAGAGATAATTTCGAAAATTTTAATTAAGGAGGAAGAGATACTTAAAAGTGCACAAAATCGTCACTTATTATTAGTACTACTATCAACCATTATACTTTTTTTCCAAAGAACAAATAGAGGGTCATATGTACCTTTCAAACAATTAAACCTTCACCTACTATATAGCTGTGCTTTCCAAAAGATAACAAACACAAACATTAATGACAGACATAAATGAATCTAATTATTCAGAGTCAGTGAGTTCGAAATAAATATGATCAATATATGCACATGCGAAGGGGGCCTCGGAGTAACTGGTAAAGTTGTTGTCATGTGATCGGGAGGTCACACGCTTAAGCCTTGGAAACAACCTCTGATAGAAATGCAAGGTAAGGCTGCGTGCAATACACCGTTGTGGTGGGGCCCTTCCTCAGACCCTGCATATACCGGGAGCTTTAATGCACCGGACTGGCCTTTGTATCTGTACGTGTAGATCGAGTCGAAAACAATGTATTCTATTGAACTCATCGACTTTGCCCTAAATTCGCCTCTAATATGTAGTTCGTCTTATCTTTTAGATTACTAATTCAACTTTTTATTGACAGTTATTACGTATAATATTTTTTAGGTAACCTGATATATTTTACCAACGTAGTCAAAGCATACCTATATATTTTGATTGTATATAATGTGAATACGTGTATAGATATGTACATTATACATATAGTATTATAGTGTGTGCATATTAGATGTAGAGTGTATGTACATTTAGCATAAAATATACACTATTTATATATTGTGTATACATGTTCAGTAAACTAGATGGTCTAGAGGCATTGAGCTATAACTTTTCCAATAATATATAATAATTAGGACAAACTAACGTAAATCCCGATATTTTAGAGTTTAATTATAGAAAATCTTGATATTTTGCATAATTAATGAAAGTCCCGATTTAGGATATGTCGAGATACATAATTAGCTTCTGATGCATCCAACGAAGATACCTTTTTCCTTTGTAAAGAACAAAATTAACTCTTGATACATCTTTACCCGATTTTGGGTATGTCGATATACATAATACATTCAACGAAGATGCATTTTTTCTTTAGTAACGATACATAATTAGCTTCCGATATTTTTTTTTTGATTTTGGTATACATAATTAGCTCCCGATACATCCAACGAAAGTACATAATTAGTTGAAATTTTTGTAATTACTTTATAAGGTAGGGAATTTGTGTAAATATGATAAGTTAAAGGTGCATTGTTTATGTTATTTTTTCTAATAATTAGTAATAATATATTTGGTCCATGACAGCTATAACCATTTGATTGCTTTTAACTTTTTTTTTTTTTTTAGGTTACATCATTTAAGTGTGGTGGATTTGCAATGGGGTTTTCAACCAATCACATAACTTTTGATGGAATAAGCTTCAAAACTTTCTTACAAAACTTAGGTTCTCAAGCATTTGATGATGCTAAGCCCTTAGCCATTGTCCCATGCAATGATCGTACCCTCCTAACCGCTCGTACGCCTCCACGTGTCACGTTCCCACACGTAGAATTACTCAAATTGGAAGTCCCCATTGGTGAAGAACTAAACCCTAAAGTATTTGAAACCCTAGATGAAGAACAACTTGATTTCAAAATCTTTAAGCTCAATGCAAGTGACATTACTTCTTTGAAGGAAAAGGCAAAAGACGAAAATGCCCCCAACGCGAAAATTACGAGTTTTAATGTGGTAACTTCCTATGTATGGAGGTGCAAGGCGTTATCATACGATGTTGAGAATATTAATTCGGATCGGATTTCAACTGTTTTATTCGCGGTCAACATTAGGCCAAGACTAAATCCACCACTGCCAGCGTCTTACGCTGGCAATGCTGTGCTGACGTCCTACGCGTCAACCACGTGTCACGAGCTCGAAGACGGGCCTTTTAGTAAAATTGTGGATATGGTGTCACAAGGGGGTAAAAGAATGAATGATGAATATGCAAGAAGTGCAATTGACTGGGGAGAAATATATAAGGGTTTTCCAAATGGTGAATTCTTGATTTCTTCATGGTGGAAATTAGGGTTTTCACAAGTTGAATACCCTTGGGGGAAACCTAAATATTGTTGTCCTGTGGTTTGTCATAGAAAAGAAATTATTTTGTTGATCCCAAATATTGATGATGGTACAAGCAACAACAATGATGGGGTTAATATTTTTGTTGCTCTTCCTCCCAAGCAAATGGAGAAATTTGAGTCCTATTTTCACAAGTTCTTGTTGGAATGAGATTTATGTAATATACCTTTTATTTTGTTTTATTTGAACAAGTTGTATGAGCCGGGGGTCTATCGAAAACAGCCCCTCTACTTCTTCGGAGGTAGTGGTATGGACTGCGTATATTTTACCCTCCCCAGACCCCATTAGGTGGGAAATCACTGGATATGTTGTTGTATTTGAACAAGTTATATATATGTTGTAAACATGATGATGTGAGTGTTGAATTTTAAATATCTTGTATGGTGATGCTAAAAGTATTAGGCAGAATACATACGCAGGTCCCTCAAGTACACATCATTTTTCACTTAGGCACCTCAAGTGGACATTGTTTCATTTTGACACCTTAAGTAGGTATAAAGTATGTCATTTTGACACTTTTTGCTGAGTTGTCAAGGTGCGTGTGACACACGCATTGAAGGCGCGTTTGGGTGGTATTTTCGTAATTTTTATTTTTCTTTTCTTTTTTTCTTCTTATTCTTTCTTCAATCCATTAACTTACCACCATTTTTTCCTTAACACACCCTTATGCTAAAATGGTTAAATCAAGAATCTTACTTCTTTTATGAAAGAAGAAATCAAAAAACAAGAATGATTAAATCAAGAAATAAGAATGCTTAAGAAATAAAGCTAAATCAGTGAAGAAAAATTGAATTCAAACAAAATCAATAAAAAAAAATTAAAATCGAAGCTTAAAAATCAAGAAAAATCAGTGAAGGAAAATTGAAAATCGAAGCAAAATTGATGAAAGAAATTAAAAAATAAAAGCTAAATCCGTGAAGAAAAATTAAAATCAATTAAAAAAATTAAAAATTGACTGGTGGGGTGGGTGGGGTGATGGGCGGGTGGGTAGGTGGGGTGGGAGGGGCTGCGGGATGGGTGGACTGGTGGGGTGGGGGTGGGTGGGTGGGTGGGGTGTTTGAAGAAGAAGGTTGGTGGGGTGGGTAGGTTAGGGGGAGGGGGTATTTTTTATTTAAATTAATTATTTATAAATTATTTGAGTATTTTTTTTATTTAAAATTAATTATTGGGGAAAGGGGTGATTATTGATTTTTTTTTTGAAAAAAATTAATTAATGATTTAAAAATTATTTTTTAGAGAAATGACACGTGTCAGCATATTATTTGTCACTTTCACATCATCAGGCGCGTGTAATACACGCACACAATAAAAATTTGCTGATTCAGCAAAAGGTGCCAAAGTGACACACATGAAGGCCGCTTGAGGTGCCAAAATGGAACAATGTCCACTTGAGGTGCCTAAGTGAAAAATGGTGCGTACTTGAGGACCTGCGTATGTATTCTGCCAAAGTATTATAGAGGGAAAAGGCATCATTTCCACCCCATACTATACAAGAAAAGTCGAAGCCACACCTAAACTATATAAGTGACCTATTACACACCTTAACTATATAAAAGTGATATTATTACCTCCCCGCGACCCCCATTTAAGGCGCGTATGTTACACTTATTTTAGGCGTGTCCAGCCTATTAAATAACAAAAGTTGAAAAGTCGAATCCACACCTAAACTATATAAGTGACCTATTACACACCTTAACTATAAAAAAGTGATACTTTTTACTCCCTAGACCTGACATGAAAAATACATAATTATTTAAATAAAAAATGACGCGTTTAAATTAAAAATGAATGTAAAAAAAAATTTAAAAAATTAAAATACTCCTCCCCCAACCCCCAACATCCATCTCCCCACCCCCACCCCCAAACAATCGTCTTCTTCATCACCCCCCACCCCCAAACCATCATCTTCTTCATCACCCCCCACCCCGAAACTCCAACCCCAACCCCAACTAACACAGTTTCTTCATCACCCCAACTCCAAATTTCAACCCCATCCTCAAATAACATAATTCATCCTCCACCTTCATCGAATCAATGTCAATTTCACAATGAACAAAATCAAATTGTACTTGATGTTTAAACGGGCAAAACCAAATTTTATAAAAAAAATTAAAAAAAAATTGTAGCATGGATGTTTTTCGGTGAATTCTCGTCGAAAAAGTCGGATTCATCGTTGACTTTCTTCTCTCTAGCTGTTAATTATTAATCCATCCAAAAATGGAGTTTGCTACAATATTAGTTTCTTTTTTAAAATTATAGCTGAAAAACAAATTAAAAAAATACGAAAATGTGCTGGTCATTACCATTTAAAATACAAAATCCAACAGTCAAGTGGCCATTTTTTGAAACAATAATGGCCATTATAGCTGAGAAGTTTTTTTTTTTTTTTTTTAAGAAAAGACGATGGGTTATGGATGAAGAACAATGTTAGAAGAAATTAATTGTTATGGTAATTTTGTTGGTGGGATAAAGTTTATGGTGGTGAATATGGTGTAATGGAGGTAATGGAGGTTTTGGACATTAACAACAATGGAAGTTTTAGACATTGAAGAAGAAGGGAAAAAAATAAATTAAAAAGAAAAAAGAAAAAATTATGAAAATAATGAATTTATTATTTTTTTGGATTATGCTGACGTAGCGCTGATGTGGCAGCGCGTGTAAAACACCACACCACATGCAAGTAGTGTAATTCCTGACAGGGTGTAAAAAGTATCACTTTTTTATAGTTAAGGTGTGTAATAGGTCACTTATATAGTTTAGGTGTGGATTCGACTTTTCGACTATAGTTTGAGGTGGAAACGATGCCTTTTCTCTATTATAAATGATGATATTTGTATATCTTTAAAGATTGAATTGTCTATGTTGATAGGCCACAAAATCTATATTTAATTTACTAAAAATTACACAAATACACAACTTATGTTTTTAATATTACAAAAAATCTCAACTCCCTAAACATATTACAAAAATTTCAACATATACACAGAAGGCTATGTATATATCTGTTATGTTATGTATATTAATAGGGAGAGAGAGTAAAGTAATTAAAAAGTGAAAGAGAGTGTAATTACTTCCAAAAGGGTTGATATTTATGTTATTTATACTTTAATTTAATGTAATAAAGATTTGGATTAATATATTGATAGTCTCTTAAACTTGTCAATAATATTTGATTTAGATATTTGAATTATGATTTGTCTTACTTTGAACACCTGAATATGTAATGAATTATTCTTATTAGACATTTTTGGTTCAAACTTATAGAATATAGTGTGTGTTCTAGAGCATCTACTAGATAGTTGGGCAAGTTGGCCAAAAAGGCCATTTTGAAAACTATTTAGTAATTTAGTCAAAAGTTTTTAAAAATTTGTCATATACTCTATTTAATCCACATCACCACAAACTTCTCCAACTCAACAAATTCACCCACAAGTTTTGTAATACTATATTTTAACCCAATATTTCCAACTTAACAAATTCATCCACAAGTTTCTAATAATACATTTTAACCCACTCCATCATCCACCGTCATTAAATATCTAGGTTTTCAAAAATATTTTTTTAAAAAAATTCAAAAGCTAAAAATAGAAGGTGGTTCTTTCCCTCCAAAAAAATCTCCGATTCCAGTGTCTTTTCCGGCGTTATTTTCTGGCGATCAGCTCTAAATCAGTCCACAAACGTCATAAGCTTGTCCATTGCATCCATTTTACTCCATTTGTTTGTTATCTTCTCAAACACACTTTATACTATTGTTAAAAAGCTTTAAATCAATCACATCACTCAAAAACTCTTTAGAAAGTACATTACAATAGCTCAGGAGACTGCAAGTTCATTTCTCTATTCCATAAACCCAACGATCATTGATTAGAAGCAATATTTGCAATTTTAATTTTTTGTACGAATATCTGCGCAGTCATCGACCCGTCATCGTCAGTCATCGACCGTGCATACATCCCAACATAGACCCTAAGCGTAATCTACCGTCGACCAAAGCTTAATTCTAGGATGTCTGTTGCAGAATTTATTCTGGTTTCAGGTGATTTCATGGGAGAATTGGATACTCCTAAATGTGGAAATGGAGATCTTTTACCAAGGTGACACTGCCCATTGTTGTTCGATGCAATAGTTCATACGACGAATTGGTTGCAAGCGTAATGCAGAGCGGGGATCTAGATTGCGGGTCGAGCAATATGGTGATTAGTTATCTAATACATTCGAGGGAAAAGGTGAATCCCACAGTCATAAATAATGATGAACGTGTGTCCCTCTACATGTTGAATGTTGATGCAGATGGCTTTAGGCTTATTTTAAGGATAAATGTAGTCGAGAGGTTCTTCGAAGGACCGATGAATTCATCACCATCCCCACCTTGGCGCCCGACAATCGACAATGATTTGAATGATTACGAGAGCGATGACGATCATCCCATGAATATGAAAGATATTGTATGCATATGCAAGACGTTTCATCAGACTCGCAAGATGCGGAAGAAGATTGTGGAACGGGATCCCAACCAGGACATTTCTTCTCCAATGAAACCAATTTCTATCGTGATCAAACATTTGCTGACAAGAAACAACTCAAAATGCTACTAGACGGAGTAGCGGTGAGACAGTCTTTTGATTATCGTATGGAGAAGAGCTGCACCAAATTGTTGAAGGCGAAATGCGTATTTCCTAGTTATGGTTAGTTGTTGTGGGCAAGGAAGTACGAAACCTCGGATAGATATCACATATACAAGTATGTCGGGGTGCACATGTGCGGTGTTAAACACGCCACCCACAAGCACAAGAAAATCTCATCTGAATTGATTGCTTCACTATGCGTAAATTATTTTTGGGATGGTAAGGGTCCAAGCATAAGAGAAATTCAAAGGATTGTGTTCAAGGAGTTGCATTGCAACACAAGCTACTGGATGTGTTGGAAAGGAAGTGTAATTGCGAAGAACATCATTCGAGGGACACCGGAGCATGGATATGCTTGCTTGCCGACTTTTACTCACATGGTGGAGTTGTTAAATACAGGGTCGTCCTACTCTGTCATGGTAAATCGAATGGATGAATTATTCGTTTACTACTTCTTAGCATTCGGAGATTGCATACGGGAAAAACCCACATGAGAAAGATAATTACCGTCGATAGCACACATTTGTATGAAAAGTATGGGGGCGTGTTGCTGAGTGCAGTTGCACAGGACACCGAAAATCACATCTTTCCAATTGTCTTTTGTGTCATCGATAAAGAGAATGATGCTTCTTGGACCTTCTTTTTCTAGAAGTTGAAGTCTATCGTAGAAGATGAACCAGATTCATGTGTCATCTCCGACAGGCACATTAGCATCACCAATGTTTTCTCCCATGTATACAGTTGTGCACATCACTGACTTTGCATGAGGTACCTCGCTGAAAATCTTCGTGTAAATTAACACTGTGGAGAACATATTTATCTATTCTACGTTGTGGAAAAGGCGTATTCCTTCGATGAGTTTAGCGAGAATTTTGAGGAATTGAAGAATAATTGCCCCGAGGCAGCACATGTCCTTGAAAATGTACTTGGTTTTGAAAAATAGAGTAGAGCACACTTTTCGGGCAATAGGTACGATGTGATGACCACAAACATTGCCGAGTCACTCAACTTGATTTTGATGGATGAACGAAAGTACCCCGTGTCGTACATAATCAATTCAATTGCTAAAAATTTTGGTGAAAAGTTTAGGGAGCGGTATGCCTATGTCGATGGTAAACAGAACATATTTGTGCTTTGTGCGAAAAAGATCCTAAGGGATAATAAGATTGTGAACGATTCCTTGTATGTGACTAATCCAAATAGGGTTCTCGACCAGTACACAGTGTTCGGCAATAGTGTTACTGCCAAGGTCAATCTCTTGGAGAGAAGCTGTTTTTGTCGGAAATTTGACTTGGTGAAAATGCCGTGCGAACATGCGATGGAAGCTTTGCGAGCAAAGTATGGCGATGGAGTAGGTTATGGTAACTCCATTTCGGAGTACTCTTCGCTAATTTATAAAGCTGAAAGTTACCTCATCGCTTACTCAAAAGCAATTAACGTTGTCCCTCCAGAGGCCGAATGGACTGTGCCATAGGAATTGCTAAACACTAAAATTTCTACACCCCCCTACGATCCCAAACTTGGAAGAAAGAAATTCAAACGCACTAAGGGAATCGGTGAGACATTCAAGTTAAAAAGGAGGAATAGGTGTTTAATATGGAAGAAATTCGGGCACAAAAGAACCATGTGTAGCATGACCAACAAATCATAGATATTTTTTTTCTTCAGTTGTAAAGCTGCTGTTTTGGGGTATAAATGTTTATTTCAGTAGAATTCAACGTTCAGTTGTTATCGACTTAAAGCTTTGTCTACGATAGACTACATGAATTCTACGGTATATATTTCACACGGTCTATTAAATAATATATATTGGTTATATGATTACTCATCAAATACACTATGTGGGTATTTATACCGCCATATCTCTCTAATAGATACATTGAATCATTGTTTCCTGTTCCCAATTAATTAAAAGTTGTAAATACGTTTGTTCTCAAGAAAAACTACTGGTATACGGAAACCAAGTATTTTCTATTCCCACACGCGTCGACTGACCATTGGTTGGATATATGAAAGGACGTCATCTATAGGTCTATAAGTACATGGCCTATTTCTACGCAACCCTTCACTTTTTCCTAAACCCAAAACATCAGAAACCCTCTTCATCTTCCCCAAAACTGAAATCATGCCTGGTCGCAGAATTCCCCTTCGCCCAATCAGACGAGTTCCCCCTCGTCACTATGATTTTCTTCTGCTGTGAAATAATTTTGATCGGTTATTCTACGGCCTGGGAGAATACCGTCGTTACTTGGAGCGTGAGCTTTGATGAATTGCTCGATTCCTCCGGGCAATTCTGGAGCGTCTTGAAATGAACGACAACGACTACATCACCCCCCAGCATCCCTATAATTTAGTTTACTTTTTTTTTGTTTATGTTGTTAAGTTTTTTTGGTTTGTTCATTGCTGAAGAAGCTTTCTTAGTAAGATTTTGTTAGAATAAAGTTTCTTCTATTTTTTTCCTTTTGCTGTAAATTTTAATATGTAATGCAATGAACAAGTTTAATGTAAGTATGTTGTTTCAGTTTGAACATTGTGTTTACCATATTTGTTGTGAGCCATTATTTTTTTTTGTGGCGGTTAATCTTCTGTACAGACACAAATTTCAAATATGTATGTCTTGTTCAATTAACAGTACTGTAGTTCGACTTGATTAATTTCAAGTTTCTATAAAAATTCATATATAATCTGTCATCAATCGTATACTCCGTATTTCCTCGATCGTGCATGATGGTCGATCGTAGACCATGTGAGTCGATACGTCACCGGTTAAACTAAAACAGACAATAACATATTTTGGGGCTAGTGGAATAAAATAATTAAATTAAAAATGATTTAAACAGATAATAACATATTTTGGAGCTGGTGGAACAAAATAATTAAATTTAAAATGATTTAAGCAGATAATAACATATTTTGGGGCTGGTGCAGTAAAATAATTAAATTAAAAATAATTTAAACAGATAATAACATATTTTGGAGTTGGTGCAATAAAATAATTAAATTAAAAATAATTTAAAAGATAATAACATATTTTGGGGCTGATGCAACAAAATAATTAAATTAAAAATGATTTAAATAGATAATCACATATTTTGAGGCTGGTGGAAGAAAATAATTAAATAAAAAATGATTTAAATAGATAATATTGAGGGTCCATCAATTAGTCTGGTTTATAGACTGGTGGTGACACTTAATAGATCGTAGTAGATCATAACTTATGTCAGCTATCGATTAGACTGGTCTACCGTAGTCTTACACCTTCAGACGTGCATCGATTGATATCATGAGTATGCTTAGACCACGTTGATCTATGTATACCGCTATAGACCGTTACTTGAATGTAGTTAAAAAATGAATAAAAAAATTAAAAATAAGTGTAGTGTTGATTTCTACACATGTGATAGTGTAAACAAGATACATAATCATATTAGAGCTTGTACAAATTAGGGGGTGAATTAAGGAGTGTGTGGATGGGTAGTGGTTGAATGTTCAATATCCTAAGAGTAATGTTTGTCAAAGCACAAGTATGTATTGAGGATATATATTGTATTGAGGATGATGATTGTTCAGCTACTATCCGTTCCACACACTATTTTGATTTAGGGGTGGTGATGGAAGGAGTATGTGGAATGTGTAGTCATCAAATACAATATATATCCTTAATACATACTTGTGCTTTGACAAACATTACTCTTAGGATATTGAACATTCAACCACTATCCATCCACACACTACTTAATTCATCCCCCTAATTTGTACAAGCTCTAATATGATTATGTGTCTTGTTTACACACACTCACATGTGTAAAAATCAACACTACATTTATTTTTAATTTATTTATTTATGTTTTAACTACATCCAAGTGACGGTCTATAGCAGTGTACATCGATCAATGTGGTCTACGCATACTCATGATATCAATCGATGCACTTCTAAAGGTGTAAGTCTACGATAGACCAGTCTAATCGATGGACCCTCAAAGCACAAGTATATTTTTTACATGATTTTGACATTGATCAACAACGATGGGAGTCTATAAGTGTCACCAACAGTTCAAGATTATCTATTTAAATCATTTTTAATTTAATTATTTTTTTCACCAGCCCTAAAACATGTGATTATCTATATAAATTATTTTTAATTGAATTATTTTCTTCCAACAGCCACAAAACATGTGATTATCTATTTAAATTTATTTTTAATTTATTTTTTATTTCTTAACTACATCCAAGTGATGGTCTATATATGAGTACATAGATCACCATATTCTACGCAGAATCAGAAGCTCAATCGATGCACTACTGAAGGTGTAAGTCTACGGTAGACTAGACCAATCGATGGCTGACATAGGTCATGATCTACGACGGTCTATTAAGTGTCACCACCAGTTCAAAAAATAAAATTACTGCTCCAACGGTAATAAACGGCTACTTTTATAATCCATCAGTGTCAACACTTCGTTTTTACTTCATATATAAGATCGGTCATCCCTCATTATTTTATTTCATTCGCTTTGTTTTGTTTTTAAAAATTCTACAATGTCTCAAGCCTCTCAAACATCCAATTCTAAAAATACTCTAATTTTTCATTGTGGAAATGCGATTGTCTTAAGGACGACACATACGGACTCAAATCTAGGTCGAAAATTTTATAATTGTGCAATTTCGAAGGTGAGTTGTATGTGTCTTTTTTATAAAGTTAAGTTAGTCGTTATGTAATTATTTTTTTTCTAGGATAATGGCGCATGCTCATTTTTTAAATGGCTTGATGAGATATCACCTCCAACCACTCCATCAACGTTGAGTTGGGGACCCGAGACATCAAATTTTCAAGGCTTGACAAAATTTAATCTACTACAAAGGCTCCAACAATGCGAAGAAAATAAAGATTTTCTCATGACTTTGTTCAAAGAAGCCGAAGAATAGAGGGATCACTTTAAAGTGTTGCTATATGACACCCAAATAGAGAGGGATCAACTAAAACAAAATTAATTTTGGCCAAAGAAAGGGAAAATGACCTAAAAATGATGTTATGTGTTATAATGCTAGTATTCGTTCTTTGAAAAGGTGTAACATGGATGTAGTGATATTGAATAAATAATAATACTTCTATTTTTCTATAATGTTAATACTATTTTTGATAGAATCATGGTCGATCAAACAACACGTCGACTTAAAATCGACCAGCATGGTAATGATAGACTATGCATGCAGTATACAAGAGATTAAGTATGCATTCTATGACATCAACCATACATTGTACCAACTATGACAACACCTTGCATATTCAAATGGTCATGCCACTAATCAGTTTGATAGAGACAGATTCAGTGAAGAATCATAACAACTACCATAAAATAAAAGAATGTTTCTAATATCCTACCAACAGATCCTTAAACTTTCATACTTGTCAAATAAAAAAAAAATATTTGTTCTATCCTAACTACTGATCATTCAATAACACATTAACAATATTAACATTCAAATATTTTTTTCCCTATCTTCCTTATCAACACAAATGTTACTGTTGATTTCACCTACGATATCCATGACCACATCATTTTGATCAGCTTCAGCTCTTTTTTTCTCAATAGCTACAACTATTTCTTCATTCTTGCCTTCTTCTCCTTCCATTTCAGCATCTGCAGCAGCTGGTGCTTCTTCACCTTCTTCTCCTTTTTTCTCAACATCTGCTGCTGCTTCTTTTTCAGCTTCTTCTTCTTCTTCTGCAACTGCTTCTTTTGGACTTTCTTCTTGGCACTTATCTTCTTCTTCATCCTTCTTTCCTTCTTCTTTTTCCTCTCCCGCCACAACAGAGGCCAATTCATCCATTTTGCTCATTTTTTCTCCTTCTTCATTTCTCTCCGATTAACGAAGGTCCACATGCACTATATCATCATATTACAAAGTGTTACTGATATTTAAAGATGAAAATTTATTAACAACATCAATTATTGAATGAAGTTACCTCGATCGTGTTGTCGCTCATCCTTTTTTTTTTCTTCAGTCTTTTCTCTTTGATATAGGCAGCAATATCCAACAACGCTTCCTCGATCACAACAACACGCTTATGAAGATCCCCAAGGGATGAGGTGCCTGCTACATCTTTGGAGGTGCTCGGAGAATCATTATCACCAATGCTTACTCCAACGGGGTTACCACCAAAATCTCTGCTATCATCACTGTCCTCATTTGAAGTAAGGACAGTCACCCCTTCTAACTCTTTCTTCAAGTCATCGAGGACATTATTCTGCACCTCTTTCATAAATGGCTTAAATGTAACTATGTAATCCATCTTCATCTCACGAACAGTAGGGATGATATATGGGTGCACGTTCTAGAAAAAATCAATTAACAATTACATAACATTCAAATCTCCAGTAGTATTATTGCATAATAAAAAATAAGTTCATACCTCGGTAACTTTTTCTTTATACTTGAATGGATCGCCTTCGATTATCTTGTCACTTTTTGTAGTGTGCCATCTGAGGATGCGGAGAATGGTAAATGGCTCATCCGTTGATTTTTCAACAAATTTTTCAAGATGAGGAAAGGCCTCATAAATCCAAATCATTAAGCAGTACAACAGTGAAAAAATAACTCAGAGTCTATGAAATAGTATAAATAAAACGAGAATCTATGATAAACTCACTAAAGGGTTTATGGTAGATACCATGAATGCCCAGGAAAATCCGAATAGAGTATAGGATGCCTTCTTCTTTTCATCAAATACTTCTCCCTGCTTCGTCAGGTTACTTTTCTTTTTCAGATAGTCCATGGTCAGTTGAAATGTCTCTTTCCCCACGGATAACTCTCGAAGGAACTCAAAGAATCGACCATTCGAATCAATTTTGTGTCGACAACCTTCGTCGAATCTTTTACAAGGAATATGGTGTGCAAGAACCACAGTAAACAACACTTAAACTTCTGGTCCTCGTTCAGCTTATTCCCTCTGTTCAGGTGTAGCAAGTTGGCCGCCGTAATATTTTTGTTTTTCGTCACCTTAAAGCAAAAATTCTCCCCCTTTGTTAATACCTTCTTCATTTTTTATTCACTGGGGTATGATGGGCAGTTTAGCCCCGTGATCAAACAAAACTCTTTTAAGCCAAAACAGGCAGGCTTGTTGTTAACACAAATCACATCTCATGACGCATTTTATCGTTCTTGATGCATCGTAATAACAAATAATGGACCAACTGCCCATTGAACTTGAGATGTTTCGACAGGTTTCTCAGGTGTCCAAAACAGGACCGCTTGAATCTTTTCTTCAACTCCTGGTCGACAAGAATTTGCTGAAATTATCGATAAACAGTCATTCTTGATCTAACCGATATCTTTGCCGGGAAAGATCCGACCTCGTCCATTATAGTTCGAAGGTCATACCGCTTCACGAAAATGAACCTTGAAAGAGATGAAACAAACAAGGGATCATTATCCCCATCATCACTGTTTCTCCCGCTTTCCTCGCTCTCTTCACTGTCACCACTAACACGGCGCTTGGCAACATCTTCACTGGACTCGACGTAGTCGCCTATCTCCTTTAACTCCGAATCTGATTTGGACACTGACTCTTCAATTTTCTTTCTTTTTGAGACATTTTCAACTGCCTCAGCTTTTCTTTTTCTACTGTTACCAGCAGAATCAGAAACGGTACCGACTTTGCGTTTAGGAATGATATTTTTTTTACCCATTTTCAACACAATCTACACCTGCTGAACAAATCTCTCATTTTCAGTTCATAAACCTCAAGTCTATCAACAGAAATAACTCAATGCTCAAATGACCCCATCTCCCCCCCCCCCAAAAAAAAAATAAAAAAAAAATTAAGAAATACCCCACCATTAAACAGTTCACTACAATAACTGAATTAAAATTCAACATGCAGTATCAAAACACCACAATTGCTAGAAATTAAACTAGTACACCTAATTAAACTAATTAGCTATTAATTTTTCAATTTTCACTATTTCCACAATCATATTTTAAAATAATTCCATACGTCTAAAAATTAGTTTCAATCGACTGCATTCTAATTTTATAGACCACGGGTCTACGGACAAAAACAGATCACTGTTTGAATCAAATTGTCAAAATAACAGTTATCCCACCATTCAACACTTTATCGCTATAAAAAAAATCAGAACTAAACCAAAACTCCTAAACAAAAATTTCTAAATTGAACACCGTAAACGACGAAAAAATATGTCAAAACTACCGAATAAAACATCAACCCTTGCTTCAAAATCAAACTCATTACCTATAAAATTCTCATTTTTTAACTACTTAATCAATCAAATTCAAAAAAATAATAATTAAATTCTGCTACATCACTACGAATCGATTAACAAAGAAATCTGTTTAAATGGATCTAGAAATGATCGCAACTTTATTTTAACTAACCTTACGAAGCAATAACGACCCCTTAGCAGCTGGAGAAAAAGAAGAAATGAAAATGGCGATTTTGAGATGAAGGTTTCGTAAGCGGGAGTTGAGAGCATTGAAGAGGAGAGAGAGGATTTTTTTTGGATATTGGAATAAGTGGAGGGTGTTAGTGTATTATATTAAATTTACAAAGTTCTAAAAATGATAAAATGGTCCCTTGGCCCACCTATGGGCCCCACTTTTTCAACTTTTTCCAATTTTTTACAGCCTAACCCTAAAAATTAAATCAAAAATAAATTTAGTGGGTAAATGACAAAATAATTTTGGAAAAGGATAGTCTTGCCAATTTTTTCCTAGATAGTTAAGTTAACCACATAAAATATTTTTTTCTTTAATTATATAAATTATCGTCAATTAGAACAAAGCTGACGTTTTACGGCCTATATAGAGGATAATTTGTATAAATTAGGGAGATGCCATATTTTAAGTAATTAACTTATTGGGTACTTAAAAACACGAATAAAATTTTTTAAAAGGAATTTGAATGGAAAGTGTCTAAATATAAATATTTTATCATGTATTTAGTTGATGTTCGATTAGATAAATTATAATTTAAATATTAATAAAATTTGTTGAAAAATTTAAGATGTTATCGATTTATTAAACCTAAAAGACTTTGTGCTTGTGGATGGTGTGTCAGTTGGGCACTTTCCAACATCTCGAGGTCGACCTATAACGGAAAATTTTATTATGATTGAGATTCAACCAACAAAAGTTGGATGAGGCTCCATTTTCTTTTTGACACATGGAACATGGAATAGTGGGCCCATTTAATTATTTTAACAAGAGAAAAAAATACTTTCTCCGTTCCATTTTATGTGTCGTCATTTAACCGGGCACGGAGTTTAAGAAATAAGTAAAGACTTGATGTTTTTTACCAAATTGTCCTTCATTAAAACACTGTACTATTATTATTTTTAATTAAGTGGACTCTTCTAAGTGGGACCAATAAAGGTAAAAGTGTAATTGTGTCTTTAAATAGTTACCAAATAAGGAAAGGTGACATTCTTTTTGGGACAGACAAAAAAAAATGATGACACATAAAATGAGACGGAGGAAGTAGTATTTTATAGTATTATGGACATGCGTCCAATCAAGAATAATGAATTGAGCTAAATACTTTCTCCTTTCAGTTTTAATCGTCACAAATTGAGATGACACACCTATTAAGAAAAATAATTAATAATATAATTATTTTATTATAATATGTCTATTAAGTGATGTTTACATATGTCATAAAATTAATTTGGAGAAAAAATAATTAATGCTAAGGGTAAAATAGAAAAAAAATTATTTTTTCTTGATATGTCAAAAATGATAAATAAAATAGAAATTCAATCAGAAAATTAGTGACAAATAAAAGTGAACAAAGAGAGTAAATAATAGTTCGTATAGAAAAAGGCAATAAAAATTGTTTGCCTGTGTCTTCAACAGGCACAATATAAGAAGTAAATAAATATAAAAAGTGCATAATTTGTAATTTGCATAATTTACTATATGTACATTAATGATTGATATTTTTTCATCCGTTATCATCTTAATTAAGTGGGTCATGGTTGTAAATGATTTACCATAAATTGCTTAAGTGTTTGTTGGAAGATTAGCAGTTCATCCGAGGACAAAATAAAAATACCTTTTACACTACGAAAGGATGTGATGCAGCAGATGGAATTACTTTTTTCTTAATTAGAGGTCTCGAATTCAAATCTTAGATATAAAAAAATTCTTAATAGAAAGCATCAAATGGAAAAAAAAATCTTTTAGAGTTTCATTAAGTTTCATCAATCTTTAATTGAATGCAAATCTAATTAAAAGTACATGTATATGTTATATAAGAGTATAATTTCATGCAAATAATACTGATTGTTTTTTTTTTCTACTTTGTTACTTATAAATAATTGAAAAAGATATTTTTATTATTTTGCAAGAAATTAAGGATATTAATTAAGGTGAAAATTATTTTAAAATGTAGAAAATAGTTTCAAAATAATATAGTCTTATTTTTGTTAATCTTTCATATAATAATTTATTTTGATTAAAAATTTGTCAAAGTAAGAGGAAAGAACCAAGATCTGAACCAACAAGATCAATCAAGATTTGGACACCATTTTCCTTAAAAAAAAAATTAAGGGATGTATTTCACTATAATTAATCTTGTTAATAATTCTTCGAAGCTCCCCAGTTGACTAGCCATCTTTATTTTTACTTATCCAATTTTGACTTGGCATGTCATTAAAAAAAATATAATTAGCATGATTATTTTACCACACTGTTCTTATTAATTGATGCTTAGTATTAGGCATTGAAAAATTTTTAGGAAATAAATAATTAATGTTGAAAGTAAAATATTTTTTAAAAATTATTTTTCTTGATATATCAAAAATAATGAGTAAAAATAGAATTAATTTTAGAAATAAGTTAAAAGTACAAATTAACGGAAGAGTACTATTGTTATTTAAACAAAGGATAATATTAAGAAAATATAATTAAACTTTTTTAATTTACTAAATGAATAAATAAAAAAATCATTTTCAAAAAGCTTGATGGGACCAGTGTCAATTACTCTTTAAGTATATTTTTTCTCTAGTTATTTTCACTTTAGCTATAAAAATAGATAGATGGGCCCACTATTCCACGTATCAAAAAGGCAATGAAGTCTCATCCAACTTTTGTTGGTCGGACCTCAACCATAATAAAATTTTCCATCTATAACCACTTGTTTTTTGCTGAACAAGTGGTAATTCAATTTGGTTAGTAAGTATTTTAATTTAAAGATTGTGCGTCTAGACATTTCAACTTGATTTCAATCCGTAAATAAATACTTCAACTTGCTCTACCATGTCTCGTAGATACTAACTGCAAAAAGTAACATATATATAAATTTTAAAAATGTCTAGATGATAGTTTTTAAGTTGGAGCATTCAACTGACACTGAAACGTCTGAAAATATACATACTCAAAATTAAAGTATCTAATTATCTATTTAATCCAAATTAAAATATCTATTATGCATTATGTCTTTTTTGGGGTTGGGGTGGGGTGGGGTGGAGTGGGGTGGTTAGTGAAGGGACTTAATATACTCTAGACTTTTTAAATTTGTTGATCAGAATGTGGTACACATGCATGATTAAGATGCAGACTTTTTTACCTTTTTTGGTACTTAAAAGTGTACAAGTTGATGTAGGTATGGCAAAGAGTTTGGTTTAAGTGTGCAGATTAAATCTTTTCCATCGGAAAAGAGAAAAAAAATCTCTACCAGTTGCAAGTTGGGTGCTTGTCAAAAAAGGCTCGTAATCGGTTTCAATTTATTTGTCTCATTTTTTATTTAATTTATTTTAAAAAAATACCTAAGACCTCAAGATATATTAAAATATATTTAGATATATTTAATATATCTTTAGTTTAAAATATACAAAATTAATTTTATTTTTTATTTTATTTTTTAAGATGTTGTGCCAAGTCTAATTCAGATAAATAAATTGAAACTAACGAATAATATATGATTTAGAGAAAAACACTAAAGATGTAACTCACCTAGACTTTCCTAAATTAAATCGTGGGTTGCTCTGAATAAGTTTATTATGGCTTTTCAAAATCTTTCTAGACAGATACATTAAGTTTAATTACAAAACCTATATGACTTTATTTTGTCTTGAGCCGAGGGTCTATTGGCAATAGCATCTCTACTTCACCACTAAGGTAGTGTTATGGACTGTGTATGCTCTACCCTCCTCGGATCTCAAAATGTGAAAATACAACGAGCAGGGGCGGATCTAGGATTTTTAGTGAGGGGGTTCAGTAGTACATATACGGACTAGTCGAAGGGGGTTCAACCTCTATTATTTATATATAATTTTTTTTTACCATATAAAAATAGTATAATTTTCCAACGAAGAGGGTTCGAATGAACCCCTGAAATACATGTACATCCGCCACTGACAATGAGTATGTTGTTGTACTGGAGAACCTATATATATTGTTATAAGCAGAGCAGGTAAAAAGCGGGTGAAAATATTATGCATGACAGGGCAGGACGGTTTGAGATTTCGTGGGTTAATATTGAACCTACACCATTTATTTTAGATCACAAGCTTTAAAAATTTATGTTTTCATCTTAAATTTTGTTCGAGTCAAACAATGTCACATCCATTGAAAAGGAAAATAGTAAATTTGTTTCCCAATGGTAAGAGTTTAAACCTATAAAGTGAATTAAGAATATGATGAATATCTTGTTATTGATTTCATGTTTTCAAAAGATAGTGAATCTTTATTTATTTTTATTTTTTTTAAAAAAGAAACATCGTAGTATTCAGTGTTGAAAAAAGCTTTAACGTTTCTTGAAAGCTATCCAAATTTCACGAAAATTAATTTTGACAAGTCAGAATAGGGAATCTTAGTATTCAGTGTTGAAACCTACACATGATGTTTTGACAAGATTTCAAAAATAAAATAAAAATTCCAATGGAATAAAAAGAAACAAAAGAGATGATAAAGCCAAAAAACAAATCAAGAGAGTAGGTAAAACAAATCAATAAATAGGACTAACTAGATTCTTTAGAATTATAAGTCAATGTAAAGGTATGCATATACTATATAGTAGCATTTGGAGTTCAAAGATTTGTACTACTATTTATCATATCGACATAAATATCGAGTAACTCAGTTCTCTAAGATTTGAATAGATGAAAGAAAAACATATAATGTTTTGCTTCCACCAAAGGCGGAACTAGCTCTAGATAGCTTATTCCTTATTGTAAGCTACATATTCACACGACTTAGTAGCTTTTGTCCAAATTCTGTGTATGTATATATTACAAAAATCATTAAATTTGCACAAAATATCTTATTGCGAACTGAATTGTATAATTATATATTAAATTGATGTCACTTAGGAAACCCATAAACTTTGACTCCTAAATTCGTCTCGTGAGGCCACACTCTTAATTAAGTACAGACACTCCGTTGGTATTTGAACCAACAACTTCGTGAAACCACTAGGATACGTACATTCATTGTTTGGTTGCTGATCAGAAAGTAAATTATTCATGTATTAAAATCAATAACATAGTAATTAGCACCACACTCGATAGCATTTTAGTCACTATATGTATAAAATTCAGCAAACCAAGTACAAACCGATATTTGGTTATTAGTTTACAATCACACATAACTAAAAGTCTAAAACATGATAATAACACGAGTCACTTTATGCATTACTTTCTGCGAGGTAAAAAATGAATTAACTAAACCCTAATATTTGTATAATTTTAATCAGCAACCAAACGTCATTGTTCTCAACCCTCTTCATTAATTACTCATGTATTAAAATTAATAACATAATTAGCACCACCTTCTATATTAGTCACTATACGTATAAAGTTCAGCAAACTAAGTACAAATCGATCTTTGACTATCAATTTACAATCACACACAACTAAAACATGATAATAACACGAGTCATCACTTTATGCGGGGTAAAAAATGAATGAATCAACTAAACCCTAATAATTGTATAATTTTAATCAGCAACCAAACGTCGTTATTCTCAACCCTCTTCATCAATCAGTATCACCCGTAGGGTACCCTACTCTTTTTGACTTATAAATAGCAATGTATCTAGTTTCTCAATTTCCAATCATCATGGTTAGAGTAAGAGAGCCACTAGTAGTTGGTAGAGTGATAGGGGATGTATTGGATCATTTCACAAAATCAGTTGAACTTAAAGTAAGTTACATTAGGGACCAAGAAGTTTACAATGGTTGTCAACTTAAACCTTCTCAAGTCATTAACCAACCTAGGATTAATGTCGGTGGCAATGATCTACGTACATTTTACACTCTTGTAAGTTCAATCCTACTCTACCAAATGCTTTTCTTGAGTCGAAATTTTTTCGGAAATAGCCTCTCTATTATCCAGAGGGTGAAATGGAGTAAAAAATATGAATCTTTTTGTGATAAACATATTCGTTTTACAATTTTGTTATTATGGATACAGTTCTGTAGTGAAACAGACAAATGACCTTTTTTTTTTTTTTCTATTTATAAGGTTATGGTGGACCCCGATGCTCCGAGTCCAAGCAATCCACATTTAAAAGAGTACTTACATTGGTTAGTATCTTTCTTCCCTCTAAATAAAATTTGATTCTATAGTCTATTATATGAAACTCTTGGGTTAAATTTCACAAATGATAAGTTAACTATTGCTTTTTTCCTAAATGATAAGCAGTATAATAAAAAAATTTGGTTGGATCGGGTCGGGTTGGGTGTTTTTTTTTTTAATTTGATTTGTTAGATTTAAACATAAAAATAAAAGAATGAAAAATAGTGGATTGATCGGAAAAGTACATATTTCGGCCAATTTGATTTTTATGTTAGTTTGTCCAAAGTTTAGTTATTTTTGTGTTAGAAAAAATAGTTAAGTTACTTTTATGGCCAAAAAAAAAGGTGATAGTTAACTTACTATCTCTGAAATTTACCTGAAACTATATATATTACAACTAACTATCCATTTTAATCAATTCAAATTCAATCCAATTCTCCATTTGAAACCCCAAGAAATTACTAATTACAACCAATTACTACTAGTTCTTCTCTTTTGATCCTAGGTTATCTTTAGGAAGTTATAGTAAATTCTTATAAAAATATAAAATATTATTATACTTTGTCTAATTTGTTCACGGGTTGATTTAAGGACCTGCAAGTACGTACCTTAAATTTACGAAACGAAAAGTTATCTTGCTTTTTTGTCTGAATATTTTTTCTAAAGATACTGACAAATGTGACCTTTCATCAACTTGCCTTTTACTAAACAAAAAGGTATATATGTGTTGGGGTTGGGGGTGGTGGGGTGGTGGGGTGGTGGGGAGTGGGGGTTGCCGGGGGGTGGGTTGATGGGTTCTTTATTTTGGAAGAAATTAGCAAATAGTCAATTATATTTTTGAATTGCTAGTTATATATTATATGTATAATTATAATATTATATGTTATTAATTATCACTATATATGTGGCTCTAACTAATTATGAACAATAATCAGGTTGGTCACTGATATTCCAGCTACTACAGGTCCAAGTTTTGGTTAGTGCTCTAATTCTATATATATGGCCCTTTATATTACTATAATTATATCTCTTTTTCTCATGTTCTTATATATTACTAATATCTTTATTGCTCTATCCAAAAAAAGAAAAAAAAAATCCTTGTTGGTGCATAAAATTTCAACTCTATATATTTCCTGTCACATCGTGTAGAATATCGAATATATTTATTTGAAATTTGATATGTCTTGTCAAGATCAACTTCAGACATCTTTAACTGAAATATCGTGGTTTTAACTTACTTACTTCAAACATCTTTTACTAAAGTTATGGCCTTACCAAAGCCAAAAATTCAAATGTTTCGGTATGAGGTAAGGACATATATTTCTCCGAAATTCAGACATATATGATTAAATTAAAGTTGGGTATATTTTTATTGGTAAGATTAATATGCATTATTTATAAAAATACCCTTCACCTTATTATTTATGTTCGTGCAACATACATACCGAACGAATATGACTTTTTTTTTAATTTTATGTAGGTCAAGAAATTGTATGCTATGAGAGTCCAAGGCCAACAATGGGAATACATAGATATGTAATTGTATTATTCCAACAATTGGGTAGACAAACAGTATATGCACCAACTGGATCAATTTGGCGTCAAAATTTCAACACAAGAAATTTTGCAGAAATTTATAATCTTGGTTTACCTGTTGCTGCTGTCTATTTTAATTGCCAAAGAGAAAGTGGAAGTGGTGGAAGAAGATTTATTTTATGTTGAATAAGAGTAGAACCAGAAGCGTTTATTGTATAATTACTTTTATTTAAGCTACATTTTTGTATGAACTCTATCGTCTTGAATAGCTGATTAAAAGTAATTGATAAAAAAGAAAAAAGAGAGAGGAATTTTTGATGTACTTTATTTGTTCTCTACATATTTGAGTTTTATATGCTCTATGCTTATGATTCAAAAATTAAGACTTCATTCATGTTTTACGTGATTGATGCATGTGTCTCATCTTTTTAATGCTTCAAATATTGGACTTTTGATTAGAGTGTATATTTTTTGTGCAATATGTTACACATTGTATAACTTACACAAATATTGATAGCTTATTTTACATTGCAAATCTTTCAAATGTCTGCATCGAATCAAAATACATCATATTGATGAGACAATAAGTATAGCTTTTAGTTAATTAGTGTATACATTTTTTGTGCATTAAGTTACACATTATATACCATACACAAATATTGATAGCTTATTTTATATCACAAATCTTTAAAATATCTGCACCGAATCAAAATACATCATGTAAATGAGACGATGAGTACATTTCAATACAAATCTTTCTGGTCCATGGTCCTCTCCTTAGACTAGAGTCAAATGGCTTTCGGTTATGATGACTACTAAAGACTTTATAGTTTTTTTCTTGGATAATTAACAAGCAACGTTTTATATATATATATATGTTGCTCGGACTCTTAAAAAACGTTGATAGTTGTATGTCCAATAATTCTCTAAAGTAGCATGTTTTTCTATTGTTCGACACTGAGAATAATATTTCTAAAGATCGGAGCAACCTAATCAAGATTACAATATTCGACGGCCACCAGTACCATTTTCTCGCTGACAATTGTAATAAACAGCATTCACTGGCGATCCAAGATTATAGAGCTGTGCAAAACTCCTTGTATCGAAATTGTGGCGATTTTGAGGAGCACAAACAATTTCTCGATGTAATTGACGAAATAAAATAAAAACAAGTCGATGTATTCCCATTGTAGGTCTTGGGCATTCATAAGACACCAATTCATTGCCTATATATCACCAAAAATAAACAATCAAATATACAATTTTAGATTCCGGTTGACTGGAATTTTTAAGGAGAAAACAGTAAATCACAAACTCTAAAAGTCATGTATATTAAGCGATGATCAAATATTTTGACATGTGACACTGGCCGGTTTGGCACATAAATTTGGAGGTGTTTAGATGATTAATTTGTAAGTTGGACTGTTCAACTGATACAATGGATACGAGTTGAAGTGACTACATGTTCATTCTCAAAATTGGAGTGTTCAGGTGCCATTTAAATCCTAGTTAGAACTCGTTTGGTCATGTGAGATGAAATCATGATATTATGAAATCATATAAGATAAAGTTGAACTTTTGTTTGGACATGCAATTTGTGATTCTGAAGTTGTATTTTTTTTTCATATTAATATAAAAATCCCATAAGATTTGAAAACTATCAAAATTACAATTCTTCATACAATCTTATCAAATATGCAAAAGTTCATAACAAAAGAATTTTACACTATTACCAAGATATTCTAAAAAAAAATACAATATTATTAATCAAAATTTTGCTTAAAAAGTAAGTAAAACTGACTGTGTGATGGAAATGAGATAGTTGTGCGTAAAGCTATGAAGTTCGTATGTGAAATACATAAAAATAATTTATGTTGGTGAGAATAATGGTTATATATGAGATATAAATAATTTAAAGATTGATAATAAGAGTAACAATGGTGGATCTTTTTAGACAAATTATATATTTGTGGGCTAATTTTTGTATTTAAATTTATTCGAAATTATGATATGAAATTTCAAGCCACACTTTTTGGAGAATATGAAATTTCATACCATGATATGAAATCACGAAATGAAATGACATATTTAAACGTTGATTTCATCTCAGAATTTCAATAATGGACTTCATATCGCATGTTAAATGCACACTTAATATGTCTATATATGGATGTATATATTATGCCTTCAAATATCCTCTTTAGTTTTATGACCAATTTTAACCTCAATGTTTGATTACTTTAATTATCATATGCAAAATGAAGAAATTTTTACATCATAACTAAAAATAACTTTAACTTGTTAGAATATATGCAAATCTCAATGTATGCAACGTGAACATGTTATATACATATATAGTTTAATATTATTTTAAAATAATAATAATAATAATAATAATAATTATTATTATTATTATTATTATTTTAAAAAAGAACAGAAATATACTATGTGTCATGATAGCATGAAGAAAAGACTTACCAAATGTTACTCCTGTGGTTGCTGGGATATCAGTGACCAACCTAACAAAGTTACTATGAGAACATGTTGTAATTGTGTAATTTGAATAATTATTATACTATACGTTTTAATAAAATTGCAATTGAAAATAAAATATTGAAGTGGAAAAACTTAATCTAAAACATATGCCAAAGAGTATTAATATCCAGGGATGGAACCAGTATTTGCAGATTTAACAAAACTCAATAACTTTGACTCAGTTCATTATCAACTTTGCTAGGTAGCTATAGAACTTTCGTAAAGTTTTTACTTAAATTGCAAATTAAATGGAATAGATCCATCACACACAAATTTGATAGTTACTGCAATTTAAACACCAAAAATTCTTAGATAAAAATTATAAATTTTTATTTTTATTTTAAAAATATATATATAAAAAAAGAAACTAACCAGTGCAAATACTCCTTGTGGTATGGGTTGCTTGGAGTTGGAGCATCAGGATCCACCATAACCTTCACAAATAATAGTAAAAATTGATTCAAAATGGATTTCTTATCTTATTATAAAAAGAGAAAAAATGACTTCACTCACTTATAAACGTAGGAAGTCATTTTCCTAACGGATTTAAATTATATATACTAATAGTATAATTATAAAATTTCAGTGTCATGTAATTTGATCTGTTATAGTAGGTTACGTACTTATCATGCAATTAAATAACATTATTTATAATTACTTTCTGAGTGATCTTATTATGTGAATAATTTTTACACCATCAACATTGTTATCAATCGTTAAACATTATTATTAAAAATAAGTGGGCTTTTTCTAAACCTGTCAAACGGGCCGGGCTGGCCCGGCCCGAACCGGCCCGAACCGGCCCTACATATCAAACCGGACCGGTTTGACCCGGCCCGGTAAGCCCTAGGGCTTTAGGGTTCCGGGTTCCGGTCCGGTTTTTTTTTTAAAATGGGCCCGGTTAACCCGGCCCGGACCAACCCGGTCCAGGCCCGCCGGTTAACCGGCCCGGAACCGGCCCGGAATTAAAAAAAAAAAAAAAAAAAAAAAAATTATTGGGCCAAACTAGCCGTTGGCCCAACGGCTATATTACCGTTTTTGGGTCCAAACGGCTAGTTTGGGCCCATTAACTTAAAAAAAAAATATTTTTTAATCCCCAAAATAAATCTATAAATACCCTACAACTTCAAATCATTTCTCACACAATTTTTCACTCTCTCAAATCTCATTCTCTCTCAAATCTCATTCTCTCTCAAATCTCAATTCTCAATTCTCAAATATTCAATATATTTAATTTCTTAAAGTGTTCAATTTAAATTTTTAATTTTTCGTTTACAAAGTACGAGCGGAAGTTTCTAAAGTCGCAATCTTCGGATACTTCCAAAATTTGGTATTGTCGTTCCATCTCTTACGTTTAATTTTTATTTATTGTATTAATTGTTTAATATTTAATTTTATTATATTTGTGTATTTTGAATATTTTTAGTTTAATTTAATTTATATTATGGATAAATTAAAAAACCTCGCTACTAAAGGTGTTAGAAATTTTTGTCCCGGAAGCGGTAGTGGTAGTAAAAAGCGAATTACTAGCGGTAGAGGTAGTTCAAGTAATAGATATACCCGTGTGACTTCGCCTCCGGTACCGCTTGGTACACCTTTTGAGGAAGAAATAGGTGTAGGTGCTCACGATATGGATTATGTAGAATTTCAGGAAAATTACGGTATAGAAGAAGAAAATGAAGTAGATGCAGTTAATGTAGACGAAGATGATGAAAATATTGCTGAAACACCCGCAGTAGGACATGCTAACGTTAGATCTGAATCAGTTAATCTCCCTTCCCGTCCTCCCAGTGCCCCAAAACCCCGTAAAAGAACTAGTATTGCATGGCAATTTTTTGAACGTATATCAGATATTGAGGTGCAGTGCAATATTTGTCAACAAAAATATAAGCATAGAAGTGGCGGTAAGCAAGGGGGTACGGGTACGTTAATGAGACATATAGCTGAAGATCACACTAGAGAGTTGAATATTGCAAAAGGTGGTGGGGATGTTGGTGGGTCAACGCAAACTAGAATGGACCCAACAACCGGTCAAGTAGCGAAAAAGTATAATAAATTGAGGGACAGAGAAGAAATAGCTAAAATGGTAGCTGTGGGTTGTTTGCCTTTTAGTTTTCCTTCTTCTGATGCCTTTATTCGTTATATACAAGCAATTTATAATCCTATGTTTAATGGTATTCCTAGAACTACTTGTCGGTCTGATATTTTTAGACTCCATTCACAATATTGTTTTTATTTATCAACATTCTTAAAAAATATTCAATGTAGATTGTCCCTAACTTCCGATCTTGGTCGTGCTGTAAATAAAAATGATTATTTAACCGTTACTTGTCATTGGATGGATAGTAATTTCATAATGCAAAAACGTATTCTTGCTTTTTTATATGATGAAGATCGGAAACATACTGGACAATTTATTGCTGATTCTATTATTAAAATTGCCGGATATTATGGTATAGAAAATAAAATTTTATGTATTGCTTTTGATAATGCTTCTAACAACAAGACTGCTATAACAAAAATAAAATCTACGCTATCTCCGCCCTTTCCTGAAATTTTTCATGTTAAGTGTGCATGTCATATATATAATTTAATTGTAAAAGATGGTCTTGACTTTTTTGAGGTTTATATTGAAAAAATTCGTCTTGCTGTTGGTTTTATTCAAGGAAATAATCGTAGATCTAGAATTAAAGAATTTAAAGTTAAATGTCAAGAAAATGGACTTGCACCGATTTTGATGCCTGAGGAAATTGATATTAGATGGAATTCTACGTATGAATTTTTAAAAACTTGTTATAAATATAGAATTCCTATTACACTAGCTTTTAACCAACATTGTGGTTCATTTGCTGATTCTGCTGATTGCATGCTACATAATTCTGATTGGGTTATAATTAATGATCTTGTTAAGTTCTTAGAAAAATTTTATGTAGCTACGGTTGAATTTTCCGGTGCATATTATCCTACTGTTTGTAATATTTTGGCATATATAGCCGATATTTCTGGTTTGCTCCGACAATATAAAGATAAAGAAGGTTATAAAGAAGCTGTTGGCGCTATGTTTACGAAATTTAAAAAATATTTTTTCCCGATTCCCCCTATTTACTTGGTTGCTGCTATGTTAAATCCGTGCATGAAATATAATCATATGTGTCACTTTAGTACTCTTATTTATACTAACTTAGAAATAAATACTAACCATGATTCTGAACAAATACAACCTGATTTGTGGACGGCTACGGCTGATGCAAAAGATTATATAGAAAAATTATATAATCACTATGCTGATTTATTTGATTCAGCCGTACCTACAAATATCACTCCAACTGTCGCTCCTCATCCTCCCGAGGAGCCATCAGCTTCTAAAAGGCCGGCACATAGTGGTTTTCCTGATTCGTTTTATGATTTAACTTGTTGGAACAGTGTGGATGAGAGAGCTTACACATCAACTTATCGGGAAGAGCTAAAATATTATCTGCGGACGCCACCAGAGGATCGCAGACGACGGATCAACACGCTGGATTGGTGGAGGAATAATGAATCACAATATCCTGTACTTTCAAGATTAGCCAGAGATATCTTGAATGTTCCTATGTCAACCGTTGCATCAGAGAGCGCCTTCAGTCAGGGACGACAGCAGCTTGGAGACAACCGACACTCATTGGGAAGCAACGCAATGAATGTTTTAGTTTGCCTCAGAGATTGGATTAGAGCAGAAAGAAGAAACCAAGGAATGGAACCAGAGCCCAACGACGACCTCAAACTTGAAGAAATTATGACTTCACGGGAGAACTCAGCAGAATCAAGTCCAATGCAGGGTTTTTCCCCCGTTGACTTCGACTACCCTATGCAAGTTCCAATTAATATTAACATGAATGAGTTGGAAAAAATGATGCATAATTTATAGATTTTTCATTCATGTAAATTATAAATTTTGGATCATTTTGCAATCAATAAAATTCCACAAATTCATTCACTCCTTAGTCGTTGTTTTTTATTTTTTTTTATTTAACGATTTATAATTTTAATATCTTCTATACAAGTGTATATTTAATGTATACATGTGTATATGTTTATATATCTTATATAGAAGTGTATATTTAATGTATACAGGTGTATATATCTTCTATAGAAGTGTATATTTAATGTATACATTGTGTATATAGCGTATATAGTGTATATATGTGAATAGATCTTCTATAGACATGTATATTTAGCGTATACATGTGTATATGTTTTATAAATTAGTATATAACTATACAAATATATATTGTAATGTATATATATTGTAGTATATCTCATTTAAAGTATTACATATACATAGAATAGAGTGTATGAATGTTAATAGATCTTCTATAGACGTGTATATTTAACGTATATATGTGTATATATTTTATAAATTAGAATATAACTATACAAATATATATTGTAATGTATATATATTGTAGTATATCTCATTTAAAGTATTACCTATACATAAGAATAGAGTGTATATATGTGAATAGATCTTCTATAGACATGTATATTTAACGTATACATGTGTATATGTTTTATAAATTAGTATATAACTATACAAATATATATTGTAATGTATATATATTGTAGTATATCTCATTTAAAGTATTACATATACATAGAATAGAGTGTATGAATGTTAATAGATCTTCTATAGACGTGTATATTTAACGTATATATGTGTATATATTTTATAAATTAGAATATAACTATACAAATATATATTGTAATGTATATATATTGTAGTATATCTCATTTAAAGTATTACCTATACATAGAATAGAGTGTATATATGTGAATAGATCTTCTATAGACATGTATATTTAACGTATACATGTGTATATGTTTTATAAATTAGTATATAACTATACAAATATATATAGTAATGTATATATATTGTAGTATATCTCATTTAAAGTATTACATATACATAGAATAGAGTGTATGAATGTTAATAGATCTTCTATAGACGTGTATATTTAACGTATAGTCGTTGTTTTTTATTTTTTTTTATTTAACGATTTATAATTTTAATATCTTCTATACAAGTGTATATTTAATGTATACACGTGTATATATCTTCTATAAAAGTGTATATTTAATGTATATATTATGTATATAGCGTAGATAGTGTATATTTGACCGGTTTTTAACCGGGTTTGACCGGGTTTGACCGGGTTTTAGTGGGTTTGACCGGATTGGGTTAAGTGGGCCGGTTCCGGGTGGGTTTTAATATTTTTACTGTGCAGCCCGGCCCGGCCCGGACCGGTTAAGGCCAAACCCGGCCCGTAACCGGCCCGGAAACCGGTAAGAATGAGAGGGCCGGTTCCGGGTTGAACCGGCCCGGCCCGTTAGACAGTCTTAGCTTTTTCTAACAATTATCAAAGCATGTGGATATTATAAGAGCCTCATCTCTCACCCATCAACAACAAGAAGATATTCTATGTAACCACATAAGTGGGGTCTGAGGAGGGAGTATACCAAAGGCGAAGCCAGTCTAGTTATAGGGGGTTCGTTCGAACCCCCTTCGACGGAAATTTATATTATAAACACATGATTAAAATATTTTTTGTGTATATATTATCGATGTTAAACCCTCTTCGGTGAGTTTTTCTTCAGTTTTTGAACTCCCTCAGCAGAAATCCTAGCACTGCCTCTAATGTATATACAACTTTACTCTTATATTGCAAAGGCAGGGACACTATTTAAAGTATGAGTAATAATATTAATACTGAGAAGGAAAACTAGATAGTGGTTGACTACCTATTAACCTGCTACTTTACCTCACTCCCCGGGTCCCGTATCCTCCAATTTAGGGTCATGTCCTTTGTTAAGATATATATAGGTATACCATGTCCTATATCTAATCACTTTCCCTTAATACTTCTTTGATCGATCTCTATCTCTCCTCAGACTCACCATCATTTTTAAAAAAAAGTTTAAAAAATAAATTTAAGACGCGTGTACAAAATGAACAAGAAAAACAATGACACTTGTATATCAAAGGTGTATAGCTAGTGCAATATATACATAGAGCAAAGAGAGAGTAGGTATATAATTGTGTATATATAGTATACCAGAATGTAAAAAGTTCGAAGATCATCCCCTCCAACTTCAACTTTAGGTTGGTTGATCACCTTAGAAGGCCTCAAATCACAACCATTTCTAATCTCCCTATTGTTATAAGCAACTCTTAGATTAATAGACCTTGTAAAGGGATCCAAAACATCCCCAATCACTCTAGCAAGTGCCAATGTATCTGTTTCTCTTTGCATGATGAATACTATATATGCAATGAGTCAATGCATCTTATGAGCTAGAATTGAAGGGTATTTATACAAGCTAACTTTTGGTATATCCTGGAAAGGGAGCCTTGGAGTAACTGGTAGAGTTGTTGTCGTGTGACCAGGAGGTCATGAGTTCTAAGCCTCGGAAACAGCATTTGGCAGAAATGCAAGGTAAGGTTGCGTACAATACGCCCTTGTGGTGGGGCCCTTCCCCAAACCCTGCGCATTGCGGGAGCTTTAATGCACCGGATTGCCTTTTTAACTTTTGGTATATCCACTTGCATTGTGTTTTTCTTTATGTGCTATCCTAAGAATCTAAAATCAACATCATTCTTTTTGTTTTTAATTTTTCTCTCTTTTTTCTCCAAGTTGATGATATCCTGTATACATGGTGTGTGATCCACTTGCGATTTCAAAGCACACACAAAGAATCTTGTCAATTCCACAAGTTTTTATTTTGGGGTCAAATCAAAGTGGCATGAATATTTTAATGCATAATAAAGTATAACATTATTCCCTACCAAAAAAATTATTTAATGCAACTATACTATATGAATTAATGATAATAAAATGAATATTGGACTTAATGCAAATCTCAAAAACTACCAATATAAGAATGAGTTTTGTTATGATATCAATATAAGAAAATAAATATTTGGGTTTATTTAGAAAAGAAGTTGATTGTAATAAGTGTGTTAAAAGGCAGTGTTGGGACTCGCTCCGAGGCCAGAACACTGGTAAAACACTCTGGGGCTTGTGCATAGGACTTAGTATTGTGAGGCTTATAAATTAAGTCCTATGCGTCCGACTGTATTTTCTAAACACGCCTAACGTCCAATGCTCGATACTCACCTAATAATTCTTACACAAATTGTGTCAAATTTGAAAGTCAACACCTTTGATCTTCAGAATTCTTTACTAAATAAATGATTCTTAACTGTTTTTATTAAGAGTAACTAGCTTAGAATTTTACATCTTCACTATCATTGATCTTTATGTTTTTGTCCAATATTTAAAAATTGTCATATTTTATTATTTTATTATGTGAATTTATTTTGTTTTAATTCATGAAAGAAAAATGCTGTACTAATAATATTAACAGTTTATTGGTATTCCTTTTAAAAGTAAATTGCATTGTATGATAGTCATGTAATTTAAGAAATTGTAATTCTTAACCATTTGAGTCTTGGATATGAAGTCGTCTTTGATAGGAAACGTTTTACTTATCATAATGAAACTTTTCATCGCGAAATCAAATTAATCGATCTCTAATATAAATATCGATTATCGATTGAAAATAAAAAAAAAGATATCCCACTTGAAATAAATAAATAAATAACACCAACTGAATAATCATTTTTCTCTTTATGTACGTACGGATATCATAGAGGATAAAAATGAATACTATACTTTTTTACAAGTACATCCTTTGTAAATTATCATATGGTTTAATTTATATAAATGGATAGCATTAAAAAATATAATATAACTAATATATTTTAACACATTTAGTATAGTTGTTTTGTTTTATTTTCCAAGTTACTAGCTAGTTCGTTTTTTTATGAATAATTCATTGCGCCTGACAAATATTCTTTTTTCTGGTATTTTAAAAGAATATTAGAACTAGGTTTTTTTTTTTTAAAGAAAGGAACATGGTCCCATTTTTATTTAGAACATTATTGATAAAAATCACTATTTTTTTAGAACAATTTTTAAATATATTGAAAGATCAGTGTTTGGCCTTTCAATTTTTTTTCCAATTGGAATAATAAATCCTGGTCACATATTTTAGAGCACAAGTCAACTGTTCTTTTCCTCTCTTTTGAATTTTTTTTTTTTTTTTTTCGATTTGATTGTTTTACTTTTCAAAAACAAAAAAAAAATTACGACGTGCATTGTACATTTATCTACTGTTATAGTATAAAATATGTATCTCATAAAATTTCTTATTTGTAGATACGAAAATTAATTCATTTCAAGCAACACCTACTATAAATTTTAAACTTTGGTCAATAGTTTGCAAACTTTCAATAAAGTCATAAATAACTAATTGTATCAACCACATAAATCCCCACTCTAGTGAAACTAATTACGTAAAACCCTTAATGGTTTCTCTCTCCCGGATTAGGTAAATATACTCATATATTCGACAGTTCCACATATATAGTTCGAATGTACGATAAAATTGTTAATCATATATTTAAGGTAAGATAAATCAGATATTATCTTTCAATTCCTTAATTTACGCCATTAATTAGCTAACATTAAGTAGTGTATGATTAAAAATAGTAACTGAGATTTAAATTCAAATATTTTCTTTAATGTCACAGTAAAGTCGTCTTCTTTGTAGCAGCCAAGAAAAAAAAAATCTTCTATTGCGTTCTTCAATTCTCTAAAAATCAATATGAACATGCCAATATTATTGCGACATTCAGGTATTTGAGAGTCGAAAATTAGTTATCAATCCTACAAAAGTGACGCAATTATTATTTCGGAGAGTATAATATTAACGTCTTTTTTTTTCTGACATCTCGCCGCTAAACCCAAAACCCTGCTAACCTTCATACGCCATTAATAATGGTGAAAACTAATTAAAGCTCAATCAAAAAAGCAGCAAAAACATGGTGTTAATTTCAAAGTAAATATATTTTTGCCAATAGATTCCTGACAATTATTTTCTAATTATTCTTTAATTTTTTGTTGAACTGAGGTTTTTTCTCTCCAGAAAATAAGAAGGAAGATAACATCTTTCTCATCCTTAATTAACGTCATTAATTAGCTATCATTATGTGGTGTATGGCTAAATATAGTAACTGAAATTCAAATTAAAAAAATATCTTAAACATCACAATTAATTTTCTTCTTTGTCGCATTACGTTCTGAAAAAAAAAATAGATCAACATCTGCTTTCTTCAATTCTCCAAAAAATCAATATGAACATCCCATATTGTTGAGTCATTAGGGTATTTGGGAGTCGAAAATTATTTATCAACCCTACAAAAGTGACACAATTATTGTTTCGGAAAGTATAACCTTCTTATACAAATCAGTACATAATCTGAACCAATGTATAATGAAATCTTATACATAGAAGCAGAAAGACAAAATAAAAAAAGTGCATCCTGATACAACAGTTTCACATGTATGTGTAAACCTTATACAATTAATAATATAGTATTAATACATGTATAATGAAATCTTATACATAGAATCATACTGCCAAAACAAATAAAAGACAACCTCATACAACTATTTCACATATATGTGTAAACTTTATACAAGTAATAAATATAATCTAATATTGTTTCACATGTATACAAACACCTTGTACAATTCACTATATAATCTTAACACATGTATAATGAAATCTTATACATAGAATAACTGTTAATACATATTTTAATGATAACTAAACTTTCGGCAGATGTGGTCGTCCAGAATCATCAACCTTTTTCTTACTTGACGTGGAGCTTTCTTGTTTGAACTTGAACCGACAACTTCCTTCAATTTCTTCATTGTTACTGGATCGTTTCGGTGCTTCGAATGGTTCTCTACGAAATTGGGTTCTTCATAATCAAAAGAACCAGGAACGAAACCAACAACGAAAATAATAATACGCGAGCAGACTCCATTGCAAAAAAAATTATACTTTACGGGTTAACCAATTTTAAAAAAATAGCAAATAAAGCAAAGTTCGAAAAGTATAAAATCTATACGTTTTTTTTTTTTTGACATCTCGCCGTTAAACCCAAAACCCTGCTAACCTTCATATACCATTAACAATGGTGAAAACTAAAGCTCAAACAAAGAAGCAGCAAAAATGTGGTATTGATTTCAAAGTAAATATATTTTTACCAATAGATTCTTGACAATTATTTTCTAATCATTCTTTGATTTTTGTTGAACTGAGTTTTTTCCCTCCAAAAAATAAGAAGGAAGAGGTGAACTTTGTTCAGTTAATGATTGATAACTGAGCAATTTTAAATCTATCAGATCATGTTAGCTTGATTTTAGGTGTAAATGAGGGAGCACAAATATGGAGCAAAAATCGGTGCGCTAAAATAGAAGCAAAAAATAATATTTTGATATGTATGAGAGGGATGAGAGAGAAAGAGTAAATTTAAGGGATTTGAGTAATTACTTTGGAATTTTTGTAATTTCTTTTCCAATATGGAATTTTATGTAATAAGGTAAAGTTACCTTGTGTATATATGTAATTTTTAGTAACTAATTTGATCTCAAATAAGAATATAGACTTGTGACAATCAGAACTTGATGATAGACAATTAAATTAAAGAAGCCCACTAGGGATAGAGAAGAAAACATATATACATACACATTCTTCTTAAGACTTTATTCATAACAATATAGTTGGAAAAAAAATTAACCATGTATTTCAATAGTTGTAATTCTATGTTTGTTCTCTTGAACGTGGGTATAATTTATCAAATATGTATTTTGTGCTTCTTAAGATTAAGGATTTATGACTGATAATGGCTACCATCAGAATAGTGTATTTATTTGAAATCATTAAAATTTTGAAATAGTTTTGTACATTTAACATTGTTAGTTAACATAATTGAGAATAATGATTAATAAATAGAATTTATGAAAGTAATTTATTCTAAGTTCGTACTTTTGACAACTAAAAGCATGAAATGGTCCGTTTCGATATGTAATACGATAATCAGTTAATGTTTCGATTGAAGTCATTATTTCATTATTCGTCAAGGATATATTTACTATAATCTTGAAAAATGCATGAACGTCTATCCTTTGATTCATATTATATGGATAAAAAAGTTGAGACTCCCATCAAGAATATTCTACGTTTGATGATAAATAGTATCTTATTTGTAAAAAAAATTGCTATGTATATCATTGTTAGCCTATCGTTAAATAAATCGCGGTGAACGAATTTTTTAACAATATACTGTTAAATATGATTAACAACGAATTTTGTTACATTTTTCAAGACACTTCAAGTTATATGATTGAACTACAAGTTCAATTATATGAAACTTGAAATGTTGTCTCTAAAGTAATTTTTACAAAACAAAATTCAATGACTATGAGTATAATCCATCATTCTAGCAGAAAGACAAATATTTCTTTTTCATTATCAGACAATTACTTATTCACAAACTTCATGTTGGGAGAACAATTTTTTTTATTTTCAATCTTACAGAAAAAAAACCTTTTCGTGCTTAGCCTTATCCCATTAAGGAATGTTTTATGGGGAAAGGACAAAAACGACATTTTAAATTAAACTATTTCCACGAAAATGGACACGAAATTTAAATTCTACTTTCTAGCTATTTCAATTTGTTGGCTTGTTCTATACCGTTTCTACACACCTTATATACAGTTTCTATACATATCTTATACATATAAATATTCTATACGAAAATTATACAGTTTCGATACATAATTTATACAATAATTGTAATTTTTTTTTACATATTTTATACAACAATTATATAATTTGTATACACCTTCTATATTTTATACATATACATATTTGGTAGAACTATACAATTTCTATACATATATCTTATATAGGTACATATTCTATATAACAATTATACCGTTTTTATATAATTATATTTAATTATTATTTTTAAATAATAAAAAAATTGAATAATTTTTCAGTTAAAAAATTTATAACAAAAAAAAAAACTAAAATATTTTTAAAAGGGCCGAATGACCCAAGTTGAAAACTGTATCAGTATTGTATATGGACTGTATCTGAACTACATGGGCCAAAATGACTCAAATTAGGAAATGGCTATAAAATGAAAATAGTATACCCGACTGACCATTTTTTGAAAAAATGTCAAACTTAGGCTATTTATTTTAAAACGTATAGTCCTTTTCTCATGTTTTAGTGCAGGTTCTATAGGAACTGGATAACCCTATTTGATCGAATACCGAGCGATAAACACTTATATTTCTTTTATTACGATATTTCTGAACAAATTTTTGTATAACAAGCTTAATTAAAGGTTTTCTTCTTGATGAGAATTGTATATCTAAATTTCTTTAAAGTGTATAGATGACTACACACATCGAATTTTTTTTTATAATACAGGCACAAATAACATGTAGCATCAAAACCTAGTATTTATGCAATTCGCCATAAAATTTTCAAAAATGGGGGAGTTACACTTGGTGACTGTACAGGGGTAATCGGTTCACCTTATTTAAAGTAGTAAAATTACATATATAACGACATGTTTACTAGAAATTACTAAAAGTCCCAATTTTTTTAAAAATCTCGTAACATCTCAATATTTGGCTATTGATGATACATGTTAATTAACTTAGATACATATAGGGAATACATATTTGAAGTAAACTAACTTGCACTTTTTCAGGGATGTAACAGATAAATTAACATTAAAAGTGCAATTAATCTAACTAATTATGGTTAAAACAAAATTAAATCCCACGATTTATGACAATTATCTTGTTATTCCACCATTCTAATCCAAAACAACATTCATAATCTATTTGAAAATACCCAAAAAATTTCACGGCTTATTCAAAAGTTTTAGACGTCCATTTTCTTCTGATTTGTTAATTTTGTTTGGTTATTTGAAATGAAAAAATAGTTTTAATGAGTTCATTCAAAAGAAAGGGAATTCATTATTCTTGAAAAAGAATTCGTTATTCCTTCTTCTCTATTATTTGTTGTTGTTCTTTTTTTTCGACGATTCGTAATAATGAATATCGCGTCTTATTAGTACATTTTGGTGTTTGGTTGTCTGATGTCAAGCACGGAGAATATAAGATTGATGGTTTTTGTCGCAGATGTACCAATGTCGATCTCAATTCGTTATCCCTTCTTCTCTGTTATTTGTTGTTCTTTTTTTTTTTCCGACGATTCATAATAATGAATATCGCATCTTATTAGTACATTTCGGTGTTTGGCTATCTGATATCAAGCACGAAGAATACAAGATTGATAGTTGTAGTCTGATATGTACTAATGTCGATCTCAACCGCTATCTCAGGAAAAGTTGATGAAGATTTTTCCTCACTAGTTGTTTCACTGTCGAATGTCACAATGTATGCAATTCACCCTTCATGAATACAGATTAAAAAGTCAGATTATAATTAAGAGATGTACTCATGATTTGTTTGTCAACTCGTTTATAATCTGAATTTTAAATTTCTTTTCTTAGAATTTTAAGCTTTAAGTTTGTGGGTCAAATTACTAGTTTTAAGTTATCAAATTACTCATTTTTAGTTTATTGGATTATAGTTTGTCAAATTGTGTAATTCATCATTGTTTCAATTTTAAAGCCAAACGTTTTGATAAACAAAAATATGTATCTCTTGTTGATTGAATTTAGTGAAAAATACAAAGTTATTTTCATGTTTAAGTCAAAAATATAACACGAAACAATATATAGAAAAACTGTATGAACACAATATTATAGATACAAGATAATACAAATATGTATCTTGGTTGAAATACATGTATCTATTGATATGCTTAAATCAATAAATGTTAAACAATTCGAGATACATATAATTCATAAACAGTGAAGCAGTAATCCAAAATAAGAAAAAATGTATCTACAAGCTTGTAACATGTATCTATTGTTATGTTAATTTGAATAATAATTACAAAATATTAAATACATATACAAATAAAAAAATGTATCTAATGAAAAATAAAAAAATGTTCATATGAAGAAGCTTCATGAATTTCTTATGTATTTGTGAATTTAATATTTAATTCAAAGTAACTAAATGCTATAAAAAGATTTATCTGAACGTTCATTGATAAATTGCTTACATATTGCACAAGACTATCGTTACGTAATTAACAATTGATACAATCGTAAAAAAATTGTATCTATTGAAAAATATATTTTGTGAATAGTATGAAGTGTATGAACAATTACGTTCAGCTCGAAGTTGTTATTCAATTTAGAGACAAAATGTCTTGCAAAGAAAAAAAATTAAGAAAAAGAAAATTATGTTATGATTGAATATGAGATTTAATTGTACGATGTATCGTTATGTTGCATAATGTAATGTTGTGTTAGTTACTATCATTACTGGACTTAGTTATATATGTTTCAATAAACTTGATACGTATAGTTATAAATATGTATCTAGTACAATGTAACAAAAAATGTTAAATATGATGACTTTGTAAAGTGTAACAAAAACGTACAACAAAATAATAATCTATCATAATCTGGAATAGCCACATTGCAATCATTGGTGATAAGGTAGAATCCATGATGTTGAAAAACATCTAAAAAAAATAATAACAACGTGTACTAACATCATCAAACTATATAACAGTCAACTAGCCAACAAGTAAACAACTACTCAATATGCAAAGCACAAACTTTTTCTTTTTGTGTGAAGTTGCTCCTTCGTCTTGGTGGATCGTCATTCTCACTAAAGTATCATTTCTCCGCCTTTACAGAGCCATACTTGCACAAAAGAGTGGCATATCTCATGTGATGGTATTGAGCATCAATACTCGATGAGGAAATGCCTAATTCCCAGCTCAGGTACTCGGCATAAACAACTACAAATACGCCACAATTCCTACACAACGATTACTAATTGAATTAAAAATATGTATATACTTGCATAAGATAATGAAAACAATGGAAAGGTAATGTAATACTTACAAACTTTCACTATCTTGTTGTGCTATTCCGGTAACATATTTCACTCGAAATGAATCCTAAAAAAATATCAAATTAAAAAAATAACATTAGATGCAATAACTCTACAATAACAAAGAACAATATATAGAAAAACTGTATGAACATAATATTATAGATACAAGATAATACAAATATGTATCTTGGTTGAAATACATGTATCTATTGATATGCTTAAATCAATAAATGTTAAGCAATATGAGATACATACTATTCATAAACAGTGAGACATGATACAAGATAAGAAAAAATGTATCTATAAGTAGGGGTGTTCATGGGTCGGTTTGAATCGGTTAGTGGTTAAAACCATAACCAAAACCAATTTAGTCATTTTTGAATTTCTAAAACCAAACCAAACCACAAAAAAAAATTAACCGTTGATTTGGTTCTGGTCGATTTGGTTTGGTTTTTCATTTTTTTTGATTATTGACTAGCCTACTCTATCCATCTCTAGTTGAACCTAGTGTTGTTCCTTCAAATAAATTATCTTAGCAACATGCCAGCAACTTGTGTATATAAAATTGACTTCAACTTCAAAAAACTGCTTGTACAATTAAGCTTCTATAGAGAGCAGTCTATCGTTTACAAGAAACAATCACTAATAGTTTTGGACAGTTGGATATCTTTCTAATAGTTTTGGACCGTCTATAAAAAACTGCTTGTACAATTAAGCTTCTATACTGCTTGTACTAATGTTTCTCATTAGTAGCAATTACTCAATAATAGCAGGAGTATCTAGTATAAAAGAAACAATCACTAATAATTTCGTCTGTGTGTTAGTATGACCACTAAGAATAGTTCATAATGAAGGTAAAACGAAGCGCTTTTCTGAAGAGAAAAGTTTGTATCATGAAGAAGACAATGGAACTTTCAGTTCTTTGCATAGTCAAGGCCTGCACAATTATGGTTGATGCAGACGGGACGGTTGAAACTTGGCCTAGAGATCGCAATGATCGATATCAACACAGACATTCCTTGAACAAGAAGAAACATACCAACAATGTTATTGTTGAAAATCCTAAGAATGTTTTGTCGAAATTGGATTCTAAGATTGAGGCTAGTCAACTTATGAAAGTATTGAACCTAGTTTTGTTCCTTCTGTTTAGTTGAAACTCCATCTGGCAGTTAAGAAATGCAAATTGAATCAATCCTCAGGTGCTAGCTCACGGTTCTTAAAAGAGAAGAGAATTAAGAAGACATAGGCTTCATGTACGGAAATATTCATCTTGTACATTTAAGCAGACAAAATTTGGGCTTGGATTTGGGGTTTTGGGCAATTGGGTTAAAGTATTGATTGGGCTAGGCATAGATTAAAATTGGGCTAGTTTAAGATTAAATTTAATAAAATACTTATATTTTATTTATAAATTATATATAAATAACTACAATATATATATATAAAGTTTATCGGTTCGGTTTGGTTATTTTCACGGGTTTTTAAAGTAAAACCATAACCAAACCAAATAGCATCGGTTTTTTAAAATTTAAAATCAAACCTAACTAAACCAAACCAAACGTCGATTTTTTTAATCGGTTTGGTTCGGTTTACGGTTCGGTTTGGTTTTTAATCAAACCCATGAACACCCCTATCTATAAGGTTGTAAACATGTATCTATTGTTGAGTTAATTTAAATAATACTTACAAAACATTAGATACATATTAAAAAAAACAAAAAAACAAATATACAAAAAATTGAATAAACGTATCACACATATATAAATATGTATCACGGTCAATTATTTTTTAGATCTGAACATGCCGGAGGTTCCAGATATTTTTCAGATATGACTTTGTCGGAGGTTTCAATTTATTTTTTGCTTCGCGCATCAAAATATTATTGGATGAGAAGGTTTACCTGAAGTATCGATAACGAAAAATCAACCAAAAATAATCTCACCATGGATAATTTTCTTTGCCGAAATAGTAGCTTTACCCCTAACTTGAGCACCAAAAACATCATCATCTTTAACACAAAACTCCAAACGATCAATTGGGTGAGCTAAAGAGATATGATGTTGTTTAATTTGATTTTTGAGAAAAACAATTGAACATAATAAGAAGAAAGTGAAGATAAATTTAGGAGAAAAAATACCTTAATTAAAAAATGTGAAGAAGAAGAAGAGGAGGAGAAAATTGTGACCAAAATTTTGGCGTTAATGTAGCCATTAATATTTGAAGAGTTGGATAGAAACTGTTGCTTGAATTAAGGCATACAAAGAGGAGAAATGAGTTATTTTTGGTAAAGAATCGATTTCTTAGTTGTAGGCTTTAACTTGTATCTCAACTTTACCAAAAAGTATGAAATGTTGGGATTTAAGTAATTTTTTAGAAGTGGGAAGATTTTTAGAAGTTTAGAAACTTATGTTGTTTAGTTAGGTAATTTTTCCTTTAAAGTATTGTTATGTAGCTTAATTAAAGGCTAGCTATGTTATACGTTATAATTCACCCGACAAAATTTCAAAATTTTCAAAACAAGCCCAATCAAATTGACAGCCCAAAAGGCTGCCCATCTCTATCTGAACCCAAAATGGTTATGAGGCTTCTCTTTAGCCATTTACAGGCAAAGGTCAATAGCCCATCTTAACATATGGCCCATTTACAACTGAAAATATGGCCCATTACCAGTTCATTTCTCAAGCCCATTATATAAGAGTAATTTCTAGGGGAAAGGATAGAAACGATACTTCAAATTAAACTATTTCCATGAAAATGGCCATGGAATTTAAATTTCACTTTCTAGCTATTTCAATTTACTGGCTTGTTCTATACTGTTTCTACACACTTTCTATACAGTTTCTTATACATATAAACATTCTATACGAAAATTATATGGTTTTGATACACAATTTATACAATAACTATACATTTTTTTTTACACGTTTTATACAATAATTATATAATTTTCATACATTTTCTAAATATAGTTTATACATATACATATTTGATAGAACTATACAATTTCTATACATATATATTATATAGATACATATTCTACTTAACAATTATATCATTTTTATATAATTTAATTATTATTTTTAAACAATAAAAAAAGCAGAATATTTGATCAGTTAAAAAATTTATAACAAAAAAAAATTAAAATATTTTTAAAAGGGTCGAATTTCCCAAGTTGAATACTGTATCAGTATTGTATATGAACTACGTAGGCCAAAATGACCCAAATTAGGAAATGGCTATAAAACGGAAATAGTATATCCGACCGGTCACTTTTATAAAAGTTTTCAAATTTGGCTATTTGTTTTAAAAAGTGTTATAGAGTGTTCTTTTCCCTAATTTATAAGGGGGAAATTATGGGGAAAATAATATAAACATACACCTTAACTTACCATATTTACACAAATCTCCACCCTTACAAAGTAATTACAAATGTAACGACCCAGAAGTATCCCCTAAACGTCACACGGTGCTTAAGACTACAAGTAATCCCAAGCTAACTCATGATATCTAATTGACAATGAATTCATAGGAAGGTGGACTGAGGAATACATAATTGCTGAAAGAAACCAACTTTTAAATCTCCATTTTTAATCTTAGAACTTACAAATCTCAATAAAACCTCTTTAACTAAAATAAACATTGTCCGACAAGCCTCTAATCTTATAACTCAAAAAGGTCACTAGGACAGCCCCCAGCTGACCCATAAAAGAGATAAACTAGTTAAGCAATATCCATAAAGTTTGAAACTCCAATAGATTTGGTCCTCGGATTATGAGGACTCACCGAATATCAGGATGTATGAGGTGATGCCTGTGATCAATAGTGCTGCTGGAAACGAGCACCAGAATATACATTATAAGATAATGTAGCACATAGACATATATGTGGGTCAGTACTTCTGGAATGTAGTGAGTATATGGGGGTGAATGCACAAGTAAAACCAAAACCGAATAAACTTTCAAATCATGCATGCTAAGTGTAAAAGGACTCACCTTGGACATGAGTAAAGAGGGAAGCTGAAGGATCATAAAAACATAAATGATAAAATAAATGATAAAGCATAATGTAAAGCTTAGTGAGTCATCACACATAGTTTCTAAAATCTTTACATGATAAAGCATAATGTAAAGCTTAGTGAGTCATCACACATAGTTTCTAAAATCTTTACTTTTATTCTTTCTTATGGGAGATTCTTATAACCGATATAAACTATGAGAGCTATTATGGAGTCCAACGTCTTACCCACGTTGGGGAGAGTTGTCCTACCCTTGCCATTGGAATAGAACCTTAACTTATGTGATCACTAAACTTCATCCATTTTGGAAAAAGAAGACACTCTGTAGTGAGGTCTCTTAAACCTGCGATGGCTCATAGTTTTCAAAAATTTGGATACGCTCATCCATATTTCCTTCTTGATGCTAAATACTACTCCCAAATATATATATATATATATATACATACACACACTCATACTTAGAAAATCCACCTGTAAATAGCATGTGGGTTTGTAAACTAAAAACCGACTATGCTTCTTTTACTTAAATCATCGTCATGGGGTGAAGTTGTGGATTTCAAATTTTAAATGTGATCATAAAATTAAAACTAAAATTTAATCAAGTTGCCATAGTTGCAAATTGAACTTATAAGCTTGAACTACTTGTACTCAATAACTTATGCTCAAATCTTTAAATTCATGCATCATGTCTTGGAAACTTCATATCAAATACCATGCTCAAAACTTAAGTTAGAATCTTTCATCAATTCATCAAACTTCAAGTCAAGATAAAGAAATCATATCATAATAACAATAATATAAGTCAAAACATAAATAAAGGGTATTTCTTGTGCAACTCAATCTTTAAATCACATAATGATATTATAAATTCAAGAATCTAAGAATTTGGGTATGAACCCTAATTACAATCATATGAATTCAACTTTAAAAATCAAGTTTTCGGTTACAAGGAAGAAAGATTATCCTTGCTCAAATTCCACGTACCTGGACTTGCTTGACTTTCTTGAAGGGAGCTTAGACTTTGAAACTTGAGAGATGATTTTGAAGAAAAAACTCTAGCCTTGTTGTTCTTGAGAGTGGGAAAAGAAAGAACGTCATTAAGTGATTGAGGTTGGAAAAAATAACGCCTCTTTTATGTTTTAAGTCGTGGGTTGGAAGTTTAAAGAGGAAAAACGACCAAAAGGCCTCTTAACTGAACAAGTAGAAACTTGATCGTCCGTTATCATGAGTCACCTTATGACTCGTGACATCTGATTACGAGTCTTCCCAGTGACTCGTAACCTTTGCAGTAATAGGAAGGGTACTTACTGGTCTGGCTACGAGTCGTACCTCCAACCGTAACCTGAACAGAAACTTAGAGGTCTTACTGTTGTCTCAACGACTCCCACTATACGACTCCTATAGACTGGTAACGACTCACAGGGTTGAGTCGTCATGTGACCAGAAATATTTAGCTTTCTCACTAAGCTGATTACGACTGGAACATACGACTCGTAAGGAGTCTTCACGACCTGATGAGTGAGTCGTAGGTTCCACAGTGAATTTCAAGCATACTGGGTATTACAAATTTCAACTAATTATGTATCTTCATTGGATGCAACCAGAGCTAATTATGTCTCAAGAGATCTAAGCGAACAATTTTACTTTTAATAATTTATTTTTTTCTAATTTAGTTAATGTTTCAATTGAAGTCATCGTTTCATTATTCGTCAAGAAAATGTCCACTAAAATTTTGAAATGTGCATGAATGTCTAGTCGTTGATTCATATTTTATGGATAAAAAAAAATTGTTACGTATATCATTATTAGCCTATCGTTAAATAGATTGTGGAGAATGAGTTTTTAATAATATATTGCTAAACATGATTAACAATGAATTTTGTTACATTATTCAAGACACTCCAAGTTATATGATTGAACTACAACTTCAGCAATATGAAACTTTAAATATTGTGTCTAAAGTTACTTTGACAAAACAAAATTCACTGACTATGAGTACAACCCATCATACTAGCAGAAAAATGGATATTTCTTTTTCATTATGACAATTACTTATTCACAAACTTCGTGTTGGTAGAATAGTTTTTATTTCCAAACTTGTGGGAAAGAATCCTTTTCGTGCTTAGCCATACCCCTTTAAGGGATGTTTTAGTGTAGGTTTTATAAGAAGTGGATAATCCTATATTCCTATTTGATCAAGTACCTAGCGGCAGATTCCTATATTTTTTTTATTACGATATTTCTGAATAAATTCCTGGATAACAAGCATAAAGGTTTTCTTCTTGATGAGAATCGTATATCTGAATTTCTTTGAAGTGTATAGACAACTACACGTACCAATTTTTTTTTTTATAATACTGGCACAAATAACATGTAGCATTAGAACTGAGCATCTGTGCAATTCACCAGCAAAAATTTCAAAGATGAAGTAGTTACACTTGGTAACTGTACATGGGGTATTCACCTGATCCACCCTAAATATTGCTATTTTTTTTATAGTTTAATCAATTTATTTAAAGTATTATGGGAAAAGGACAAAAATAACACCTAAAACTAAAATAATACCACAAAAATAGCACCCATAACTAAATACCCAGTAAATAACCACCGACATAACCTTAACTCAGTCAACCTCTTTTCTCTTTTCCCAACAAAAAAAGGTAGTAAAACAGTACCGAGTACACATAATAAAATGCAACACACAAAATAAGATTGGTACCTCTAAACAGTGGAAAACATGATCCAACCTGTTAAATTTATCTTAAAATTCAACCTAGACTTTTTTGGCTCCTTTTTAAAGATTCTACTCCTTTTTATTCTTTTTAAACAACTGAGTAATTGCCTTTTTAAAAAAAAATTATTTTGCATTCACCAACATTATTAAAATAACATACTATTTGTTTTGTTTAGTTTTACTTATTTATACAATAAAATACAATACTATATACTTTTAATACAATACAATTGTTAAAGATATATATTTATATCTAATAATGATACAGTTTCTATATATATACATATTCTATATAATAATTATAGCATTTTTATATACATTCTATACAATTTTTAACTACAATTATTATTTAGATACATATTTTATACGACTCTATATAGTTTTTACATGCATTCTAAAAATGTATCAATCTAGTATAAGAGAGTATCAATTGAGTATATGGACACCGCAAGTATATCAATGTACTATAAAAGTGTATTAATGTGGTATAAAAGAGTATCAATTGGGTATAGGGTCTGCATGTGTTTGCATAGAATTTCCTTTCTCTTTTTAAAAAAGTGTATCAATATATTATAAAAATGTATCAATGTGGTATAAAAGTGTATCAATTGAGTATAGAGACTGCATATGCCCAATAGAGCCAAATGGCTAAAAAAGGGAATTACTTTAGCCGACTGGCTATAACATGTCTACCTTTTCAATTATGGGCCATTTTTTCTTAAAATGGTCATCCCATGTACTTTCCCCAAGTATTATTATGTAACTTAGTTAAAGACTTAACTATGTTATACTTCATACATCGCCCACAAAATTTTCAAAAAATTTCAAAACAAGCCCAATCAAATTGATAGCCCAAAAGGTTGATCATCTCTATCTGAACCCAAAATGGTTATGAAGCAAAGGTCAATGGCCCATCTTAACACACGACCCATTTACAACTAAAAATATGGCCCATTATCAGTTCATTTCTCAAGCCCATTATACAAGAGCAATCTCTAAGGGAAAATTACGCGATTTAATGATTTAAGCCCACTAAAAATCTACTTTAGTAATACTTTAAAATTAGGGCAAACAACATAAATTTCGACAGTTTGGAGGTTTATGACATAAAATTTACATATTTTATATAGTTATTGAAATTTCAATTTTGGGTCTGTCGAGATACATAATTAGCTCCCGATACATCCAACAAAGTTACATATTTTTCCTTGTAAAGATACATAATTAGCTCTCGACAGATGTTTCTCCAAAATCTACTTCACATCCCAAGGAACAAGTTCCCAAACCTGGTTCTTCTGACACATCTGACTCAGATTCAGACTATCTTCCTGATACTCCTCCTGTTCCTCCTTCTTCCATTGATTCTGATAATGATATTCCTATTGATACTGCTGCTGATAAAGCTTCTCAGTCGGACCATGTTCTGCACTTTCAGAAATGAAAGATGGCTAGAGGAAGAGTTGTCACTGGTTTTGGGGGTCCTGATATGGATACGTTAATTTTAAAACTGATAGCTCAGGGATGGTCATACTTGTTTCTTCAAGGTGATCATCGGAGAAGGTTTTGTAAAAATAAGGTGTATGAGTTTTATACCAATGGAGTTGCAATTGGGGAAATGATCTCAACCACTGTTCATGGGAAAACCATCAATCTTTATCTTGCTGATCTGGGCTGAATTCTCAGTGTTCCTACTGGAGGATGGAGTCATTATGTGAAGGGATCTTGGCCGCCTCTTGATAATCTTCCATCAGCTCTTGATATCTCTAGAAAATTCTTTGGGAATCCTCTTCTTTCCTCCCATCGTAAGGTCATGAAAAATGAGATGTCCCTTCTCTATCAGTCTTATTTTGATGTGGTTCATAAAATGATCCTTCCTAGACAGGAAATGCGCATAGTTGCAGGTTTTCTTGATCTTACCTTGATGGAACTATTGGATTTTGAGATTCCAATAGACCTTCCTCTACTCATCATTAAGCATATGCAAAGGGTACTTATCAAAGATACAAATGGTCATGCTCTGCCCTACCAGTTCTGGCTTGCATCTGTTTTCGATGATTTTCATGTACCTGTCAAGGTATGGTCTCTGCAGATGACTAAGGATGTGATTGGACAACTGAATCATGCTAGGTTACCTGTTGCCACGAGACATGCTGACAACCCTATGCAGAAGTTACGAAATACCTTAGAGACAAAGCAGGGTGAGCTGAAGGATGCACGAGCTGCGTTGGTGGCTGGCCAGGCTGTTCATGAAGATGAAAAGAGGGTTCTTGAAGCTAAAATTGCATCTCTCACAACAATTTTGGATAAGGAACGAGCTGAAAATGCTGATATCATTAGGAAGTTGACCTCCCTTATCCCCTGCACCTCCTCCAATTAAAATCCTTCTTCGTCCCTTAGGCCTATTCACTATGATGTTCTTCTGTTTAACTTGTTTCTCTTTTTGTTTTACTGGGTAACGATAATTGTATCTGTTTTTTTTGTGCATGAAATGGACCTCTTTTGCTTCACTTGATCTACTTCTGGTTAATTCAATGCATAGTTATCTCTTGCTCCGAGTCTTGCTTGTTTTAGTGATAGCCCCAGTGACAATGAATTATTAAATAATTTTCACTTGATGGCTCAGCTTTTCGATGATGTCAAAAGAGGGAAGAACAAATTATACAATACTTATAACTCAATTGGACTACTGTGATTTTTTTATTTAATTCCTTCTTGAGTATGTCAGGATTCTGTAATGTTGAAGCTACTATGTTTGTCATCATAAAAAAAAGGGAATTTGTTAAGGCATGAGGAGTTTTGATGATAAACATGTGAATGAAATATTTTGAAGAAGCTGGTCCATTCAAGGTGAAGTAGTCTAGATAGCACAGGAGTTTGGATGATGTGATTCTGCGTTCAAGACAAGCATAGATAACATTGATTACATCAGAAGCTGAGTCAGATAGACAAGAAGTCTTGAAGAAGTTAAGTGGATCAAGGAGTTCAGTAAGAAAAGGATTTGAAGTAAAAGAGTTCTATAAAATCTAGGAGAGGTGAGGCGGCAACAAAAGGAAAAAGAGTTAACTGATAGAGTTCTACTGAAGAAAGAATTGAACATCAAAAAGGACTCTATCACAGGTTGGCTTAAATACAACAAACGTGACTCAAAGTCGGCACTCATACACGCACTAAAAAGTTAATCAACAATCAACATATCTGTTCACATACTTGAAGAAGAACCTAGTCTCTTACTTAGCAGGTCATAAACTGTGTAGCAGTTAGGTTCTTGTAGTGTAATGAGTCATTGATTCTAGTCTCAGTAATCTATAAACTGAGTTAGGAGTTGTTGTCTTCAAGTTTGGGAACTCGAAGATTTGGGAACACTTATCTTGAGAAGATTAGTGTTTTTGTAGTGATAGGAGTTAGAAGTTTTAATTCCTAGGTTACAAGAAGTCTTGTAATCTTATTGATTGTTGAGGCTCAAGTATTTTAGTAAAGTTGGGTTAAAATCCTGTAGAGGTACAGTTCGTGTTTTTTTCACCTTTCTTGAGCCGGGTGTTTTCCACGTAAAAACACTGTGTTCAATTTACTTCTGTGACCCACGTTTACTTACTTGTCCCACAGATAGGCAATTACTAGGACGCGTACTCTAACATATAGCTTGTAAGACCTCTTGGTCATCATCCATAAAACTCATAGAGTTAAGGAAATATACTAGAAAATTGGTTCTTCGGGCCTCCCAAAACATTATCTTTCCTTTATTGTTTTCCCTTATGTGTTTGTGTGAATGTTCATAGATTCTTGGGGACTATTTTAGCATGGTTTAGGGCTGAGTTTAGCATCGATCTTGAGAGTGTTAAGTTGTCCACACGCGGTTAAAAATAGGCTCGTGACAAGTGGTATCAGAGCAGCTCTTTGAACATGGCATACGACGGAGATGAAGAGGTTCACGACGCAGATAATTTGGGCAAAACAAAGAGCAAGAAACGTGATAAGAGTAGGAACAAGGATGAGTCTCAAATTCCAACAAGTGAGGTTGTTACAAACGTTGAAGATGACGAGGGTTCCGCACTTGGCTCTGTTGATGAGAGAATCGTTAGCACGGACGTTAGCACCCTTGAGGCGACTGCTCTTGAAGGGCTGGACGAAGTCAAAGCCAACTTTTCCGAGCAAAGTGAAGAGCACAAGGAGGTGTTGACTAAATTAGAACTCAAGCTCACGAAAATGTTATCGGCACTTCACGAGGAGTTTGAGTCAAAACTATCCGCGGTGATGTTGGGGTAGTTCGCTTTGTAGGAAGAAGTTGCTGATTTGAAGCAACAACCGAAAGTAACCCATTTTCAAGGAAATCATGGTTCCGTGACTTACCATGATGTTCGTATTTAGGCGCCTAAACCCAACGTGTTTAAGGGTGAGAGAAATGCTCAGGACGTTGAGAACTTCATATGGCAATTGGAGTCATACTTTGAGTATGTCAAAGTTGTTGATGGGGCAGCTAGGATCCAGATTACAACCATGTACTTTAGTGACGTCGCAATGTTATGGTGGTGTAGGAAAAATGTGGACATGGAGAAGGGTCTTTGCACCATTGTTGATTGGGATCAGTTTAAGGATGAATTGAAGGAACAATTCTACCCTCAAAATGTTGTCGATGAAGCCCGACGAAAATTGAGGGAACTTAAGCTAACTTCCTCAATCCACAACTATGTGAGGGAGTTTACAAAACTCTCACTGCTCGTAACAAGTTTCAGACACGGAGAGGGGTATTTGCACCATTGTTGATTGGGATCAATTTAAGGATGAATTGAAGGAACAATTCTACCCTCAAAATGTTGTTGATGAAGCCCGACGAAAATTGAGGGAACTTAAGCTAACTTCCTCAATCCACAACTATGCGAGGGAGTTTACAAAACTCTCACTGCTCGTAACAAGTTTCAGCAGTGAGGACTTGCTGTTTTTCTTCTTGGATGGCCTCCAAAATTGGGCCAAACAAGAGTTGAGGAGACGTAATGTCAAGACCGTGGATGAGGCCATTAAGGTGGCAGAATCCTTGACTGATTTTCATGCCGATTATGCCAAGGAGAAGGATAATTGGAACAAGCCCGTTGCTGTCAAGGGAGATCGTGGAGATAAGGGCAATGACAAGTTTTTTCTCAATAAAATCGCAATTTCAAAGGCGAACGCAACCAGCCATCGTCGTTCCGCAAGAACTACGAGGAGAAGAAGAAAGGTGTAGCTAACCGCGATAACGGCTGCTACCTTTATGGGGATACGTCTCACTTTGCGAGATCTTTTTCTTCATTGAGTAAGCTGGGAGCGATGATTGCAGCAACACGGAAGGAGCAAGCTAGTGCGCAAGCTGGGGGTTCTGGGGAGCAAGAAGCATAAGCAGCCAATCCGGAGAAAGGAAAGGGACAAGCCGTGGGTTTGTTCAACCACATGGCTTTGTTCAACCACATGACGCTTGCATCTCTTGCTGCAAAGAAGCATAGAGTTAGACCTCGAGATGCATTATTTGTTTATGGGGAAGTGAATGGGCGAGCAGTCCACATTATGGAGGACACCGGAGCGACCCATAACTTTGTTACAAAGGAAAAGGCCAAAGAACTTGGCCTTGCGCTTGTGACCAGCAATTCAATGTTGAAGACCGTTAATTATCTCCCTACCAATGTCAATGGTCTCGGTCCTTTGGTGAGTTTCACCTTGGGAGGTTGGAAGGGAGAAACGGATTTTTCGATTGTCCCGATGGATGTCTTTGATATTGTTTTGGGGATGGACTTTTGGTATGAGATTAATGCGTTTATTTCTCTACGTCTCAACCAGCTAACCATTTTTGATGTGGGTGGTTCTTGCATTGTTCCCCTTATTAGTGTCGCTCAAAGTGGCACACATTTGTCGGCGATGCAGCTTGTTAAAGGTTTCAAGAAAGGGGAACCAACCTTTCTTGCGACATTGATGGAGATTGTGGGCTGCCAAGAAGATGAATTATTGCCTTCATGTGTCCAACTTGTTCTTGAAGAGAACAAGGATGTAATGCCGGAGGAGCTGCCCAAGAGGTTACCTCCACGAAGGGAAGTTAATCACCAAATTGAGTTGGTTCCCGGGACGAAGCCACCAGCTATGACCCCGTATCGAATGTCGCCTCAGAAACTTGAAGAACCAAGGAAACAACTCAAGGAGTTGCTGGAATCAGGTCACATCCGTCCTTCTAAGGCACCCTTTGGAGCTCCGATTTTGTTCCAAAAGAAGAATGAAGGGACATTGCGGATTACCGTGCTCTTAACAAAGTCACGGTGAAAAACAAATATCCCATTCCTTTGATTGCTGATTTGTTTGATCGCTTGGGGCAAGCCAAAGTATTCACAAAGATGGATTTGAGGAAGGTCTATTATCAAGTTCGCATAGCCGAAGGAGATGAAGCCAAGACGAATTGTGTGACTCGTTATGGGTCCTTTGAGTGGCTGGTCATGCCTTTTGGATTGACCAACGCACCATCCACGTTTTGCACCCTAATGAACAAATGGATGAGCACGTTAGACACTTTCAACTAGTGTTTAATGTGCTGCGAGAAAATGAGCTATGCGTCAAGAGAGAGAAGTGCACATTTGCTCAGCCAAAGGTGAAATTCTTGGGCCATAAAATCAGTCAAGGAAAGATTCGGATGGATAGCGAGAAAGTTGAAGCAATTCGAGATTGGGAGGCTCCAACGAAGGTGCCCAAATTAAGGTCCTTCCTTGGCCTTGCCAATTATTATCCGAGATTTATTCTTGGATACTCGGATATTGCTGCTCCACTAACGGATTTATTGAAGAAAAACCGTGTTTGGGAGTGGAATAGTTCGTGTCAAGAGGCATTCGACAACCTCAAGGCAGCCATCGTCAAAGAACCAATTTTGGCTTTACCGGATTTCACGAAACTATTTGAGGTGCAAACGGATGCATCCGATACGTCTATTGGTGATGTCCTAATGCAAGAGGGCCACCCGATAGCATTCGAAAGAAGAAAATTAAATGATGCGGAGTGGCGCTATACAGTCCACGAAAGGGAGATGACGACCATTGTCCATTGCCTAAGGACATGGCGTCATTATTTGTTGGGAGCTCACTTCATGGTTAAGATGGACAATATAGCGACCAGATACTTTCAATCCCAGAAGAAACTCTCTCCAAAGCAGGATCGATGGCAAGATTTCTTGGCGGAATTTGATTACTCATTGGAGTATAAACCGGGGAAAGAAAACGTTGTGGCCGACGCGTTAAGTCGCAAGGCTATTTTGGCGACACTTTTAAGTACTACCAACTGTAGCATACTGGAAACAATTAAAGAGGGGACGGAACATGATCCCGTTGCCAAACAACTTATTGTATTGCCAAGGCAAGACCCAAAAGTTTTGGGAAGATGAGGGACTGTTGTACACCATCGGAAGGCGAGTGTATGTGCCTAGATGGAAAAATCTTAGGCGTTTGTTGATCAAGGAAGGCCATGACACGACGTGGGCTGGTCATCCGGGGCAGAAACGCACTATGGCGTAGTTAGAAGCTGCTTATTATTGGCCTCGAATGAGGGACGATGTCGAGGTGTATGTCCGCACTTGCCTTGTTTTGCCAACAAAACAAGGTAGAGCACAAGGCACCTGGAGGATTACTTGAGCCGCTGCCTGTCGCGGAGAAGCCATGGGATAGCGTAACCATGGATTTTATTACATGTTTTCCAAACTCGGAAGGTTGTGGTACGATCATGGTGGTCGTAGATCATTTTTCAAAGTATGCAACTTGCACGGCTGCCACGTCTAGTTGCAAAGCCAAGGAGGCAGCTCTGTTGTTTCTAAGGGATGTTGTAAAACTTTGGGGCGTGCCTAGGAACATCATTAGTGACCGAGACCCTCAGTTTACGGGTGCATTTTGAAAGGAGTTGTTCAGCTTATTGGGCTCCGAATTGCACTTTTCGATCAGCTATCATCCGCAAACCGACGGACAAACGGAGCGGATAAATGGGCTTCTCGAATGTTACTTGAGGCACTTTGTTAGTGCCAACCAAAAAGATTGGGCAAAGTTGCTTGATACGACCACTTGCATCGAAGTGAGGCTACGGGACGTAGCCCATTTGAACTCGTTATGGGGCAACAACCAAACACACCGCATTCCTTGTCGGTTAATGCCGGAATGCGAAATCTGGGTGCTTATCATATGGCTAAGGATTGGGAGGAGAAAATCGACATGGCGAGGTCATATCTTGATAAAGCAGCCCGTAAAATGAAGAAATTTGCTGATCGCAAGCGACGTCCAGTCCACTACCGGATTGGAGGCAAAGTGATGGTCAAGCTCAATCCGAGGCAATTCAAGTCATTGAGGAGCGTCAATCAAAGTCTAATCCGACATTATGAGGGGCCTTTTGAGATTGCTTCCAAGGTGAGAAAAATATCGTACAAGATGGATATGCCTTCTCATTTAAGGATTTACTCCGTCTTTCATGCGAGTCAATTAAAATCGTACTTTGAAGACAAGGAAGACGTGAAGCGGGTTAAGTCTAGCCGGGCTCACATCTTCATGATGCCCGCTGCCATGGATAAGCAAATTGAGGAAATCATTGATCATCAATTGGTTCGAGGCAAGGGTTGGGGCAATTCGAGTGCCCAATTCCTAGTCCATTGGAAGGGCCAATTGCCGGAGGAGGCGTCGTGGGAAAAATATGAGGACTTGTGGCAGTTCAAGGAACAAATCCACAGATATCTGCAGCTATGTGGCGCCACGGTCGTCGCCAAATCAGGTGGGGGAGAGTGTGACGCCCCGCGTCACTATCCATTAAATTCCTCACGTTTTGGACATGTTTCCGAGCTTGACGGGGCTCACGCAACGCCAATTGATGTAGCAAACGTTCCAGCAACTTTGGGAGGTCAATTACACGCATGGGACATATTAATGAGGCTTTGGAGCCTTGTCCAGCTGCTGGACAGAAAAGGGAGCAACATAACAGTGGCATCTCACAAAGTTGCATGGCCAAATATGGAAAGGTTGACTAGCATTTTTGTAGTCACTTGTATAGGTCCTTTTCTTGCATTTATTGTGTCCCTTGACTTTGGGACTTTAAATATAGCTTGTAAGCCCTCTTTGGCATCATCCATAAAACTCATAGAGTTAAAGAAATATACTAGAAAATTGGCTCTTCGGGCCTCCCAAAACATTGTCTTCCTTTATTGTTTTCCTTGTGTGAATGTTCATAGATTCTTGGAAACTGTTTTAGCACGGTTTAAAATTGAGTTTAGCATCGATCTTGAGAGTGTTAAGCTGTCCGCACGCGGCTAAAAATAGGCCCATGACATTGTATCTTCATTGGGTGTATCGGGAGCTAATTATGTATCTCGACGGATCCAAAATCGAAATTTTTAATCATTATGCAACATGTCAAAAATTCTTTAATTAACCTCCAAACTGTTGAGATTTATATTGTTTGCCCTAATTTTAAAATAGGGATTTACTAAAGTAGATATTTAGTAAGCTTAAATCATTATACCGCGTAATTTTCCCTTAGAGACTACCCTTGTATAATGGGCTTGAGAAATGTGCTGATAATGGGCCATATCTTTCAGTTCTAAATGGCCGTATGTTAAGATGGGCTATTGACCTTTGCCTTTAAATGGCTAAAGAGAAGCCTTACAACCATTTTGGGCTGTCAGTTTGGTTGGGCTTTTTTCAAAAAAATTTAAAATTTTTACGGGCGAAGTATAAAGTATAGCATTGTTAAGCCTTTAATTAAGCTACATAGCAATACTTAAAATAAATTAATTGAAATAGCAATAGCATTTTTTAAGGTGGACCAGGCGAATACCCCATGCATAGTTATCAAGTGTAACTCCCCCATTTTTTATTTTTTTTGCGGGCAAATTGCACAAATACTCAATTTTGCTACCACATGTAATTTGTACTTGTATTATAAATTTTTTTGGTGTGTAATCATCTATACACGCCAAAGAAATTCAGATATACAATTCTTATCAAGAAGAAAACCTTTAAGCTAGTTATTCAGGAAATTGCTCATAAATATCGTAATTAAAGGAACATAGGAATTTATCACTAGTTACCTGATCAAACATGATTATCCACTTCCTATAGAACCTAAACTAAAACAACCCTTAAGGCGATGAGCCTAAGCACGAAAAGGATTTTTACCATAAGATTGGAAATAAAAACTATTCTCCCAACACGAAGTTTGTGAATAAATGATTGTTTGATAATGAAAAAGAAATATTCGTCTTTCTGTTAGATTGATGGGTTGTATTCGTATTTTTTTAATTTTATTTTGACAAAGTATTTTTAATACACAATATTTGAAGTTTTATAAAGCTGAAGTTGTAGTTCAATCATATAACTTGAAGTGTCTTGAACAATGTAACAAAATTCATTGTTAATCATATTTAGCAATATATTATTACAAAAATTCATTCACCACAATTTATTTAAGAGAGAAGTTTTAATTATTCCTCTGAACTTGTAACGTTTTATTTAGTATACATTTAAACTATCAGTTGTCTTAAATACCTCTCAGAACTTGTTTTAATATGTTGACACCCCCTCGTGGTCCATTTGACACGAAAAGTGAGTTCAAACTCAAGGAGGAAGCGTGATGTAGTAAAAAAATCACCACATCATTATTTTGCAACTGGTAAAAAATAAAAAATATCTTTTTTTTTTTTCATTGTTTCAAAGCCCACATCACTCTCTTCTCTTCCTATTTATTCTCCCTTCTCTTCCGCTACTTTCAAAATTCCTCAAAATAATTTTCTTTCAATATGATTTCGATGCTTTAAATCAAATCCCTAATTGAAATAGTAATCGAAATCTAGTATGAAACACTAATCGAAAAAAAATAACTTCATCTTTTAACACAAGAAAACAAACGAAACACATATTTTTTTTAGATAATAGCTTACTTAATCGAAGAAAATTCAATTCGAAAATTAAATATTCACTCAAAGCTTTTTCACTATTTTGGAGCAAAGAAAAACTCAAAAATTTCACCCTTCTTCTTCACTAAAGGCTTACGCAAAAGTTTTTAGGGAGGAGTGAAAGTGAGACATTTTTATTTATAGGGTAAATATGAAAGAGATTTTGGTATCATTTATCCATGTGGGCATGTATATATAGGCCATTATTCCACTGTGTACGCGTGTGTTTACACGATTATGATCTTTAGACCACGAGGAGGTACGTAATGTATTAAAAGAACAAATTTCAAAGAATATTTAAAACAACCAGTAATGTAGGTGTTTTTTTCTAAATAAAATCTTACAACTTCAAATTTTTTAAAAAACTTCTCTTCTCATCCATTTAGCGATAGGCTACCAACAATATACATAGCAAATTCCAATTTTTTGACAGTGAAGATACTATTTTTATTATCAAACGCAGAATATCTCGTTGTCGATTCTTATCAATGGAATATTCTTGATGAAAGTTTCTAACATTTTTATCCATATAATATGAAACAAAGGATAGACGTTCATGCATTTTTCAAGATTATAGTGAATATTTTCTTGACGAATAATGAAACAATGACTTCAATCGAAACATCAATTGATTATCGTATTACATATCGAAAGGAACCATTTCATGCTTATAGTTGTCAAAAGTACGAACTTAGAATAAATTACTTTCGTAAATTCTATTTATTAATCACCATTATATTCCCAATTACGTTAATTGATATCATATGCACACAACTATTTCAAAATTTTAATAATTTCAAATAAATACACTATTTTGATGGTAACCATTATTAGTCAAAAATCCTAAGGATAGAAGCACAAAATACATATTCGGTAAAAGATACCCGTGTTCAAGAGAATAAATATAGAATTACAACTATCGAAATACATGGTTAATTTTCTTGGATGTTTATATGTTTTCTTCTCTATTTTCCTTTTTGTGTGTTTTTCTCTCAATTAGATTTCTTTAATTTAATTGTCAATTAATTTCTGATTATCGTAAGTCTATATTTTTATTTAGGCTTAAATTAGTCATTTGTGACTTTATTAAAAGTTTGCAAACTACGGACTAAAGTTCAAAATTTATAGTCGAATGCTTGAAATGAATTAATTTTCGTATCTACAAATAAGTAATTATCAATATGAAATTAGGCATATACATATTTTATACAATAACAGTAGACAAATGTACAATGCATTTTCCCATAATTAATTTTTTTGTTTAAAGTAAGACAATCAAATAGAATAAAGAAAATATCATTTTTCAAAAGAGAGAAAAAAACCAGTTGACTTGTGCTCTAAAATATGGGACCAGGATTTATATTCCAATTGTAAAACAACTGAAAGGCCAAACACTGATTTTTCAATACATTTAAAAATTGTCCAATCAAACAAAGTCTCATAAATTGAGCATATTATATATTTTTTTTGGTACAAGCAAAAAAAAAGACAGACTGATACACTAAAACTTTCACAATATGCATGCGAGGTATAGAGAAAGACCGAACTACAAAGATCTATCAAACACAATCTCACCCTACATTTTTAGAAGCATAACATTAAGTGAGAATAGATAAAATATTTTTTAATATGCATATTCAGTCCATCCTAGTTTATTTTACTAGCATAATATTGAGATATTTTTTGTACAATGATAGAACTATTCATTCTATATATATGTAACTCAAGAGAGGATTGGGAATCTAGCCCCCCCTCTCCACTTTTTTTTTTTTTTTTTTTTTTGCAATATATGAAATGAAAAGAAAGGAAATATAGTACAACCTAAAATCCCCACCAATAACATAGTGGTTTTACAAAAGAAGAAAGATTTTTTCTTTCTAATTAGAGAAAAATATAAAAGTATTTAAGGGTGTTTGGCCATTATTTTTATTTATTTATTTATTTTGGGAATTGAACACCAAAAACACATTCACTCATAATTCTTTAAAAATTCAATTTTCAGAAATTTGAAAATCAACAAAAATTATTTACACTCCAAACTACTCATAAAATTCAAAAAAAAAAAAGTTCAAGTTTATATTAATGGCCAAATATAACTTCAATTTTCAAATATATGTTTTCACTTAATTTTTTCTTAAAACCTTTTTCAAGTACTCATAATTTTCATGTTTAAACACCCCCTTAGATTCTTGGGACATGGATATCACCAAAAAAGGTAAAAAGAATAAATACCCAATAAGAGATGATAGAGATCAACAATTCTAGTACATATAGCCATAGCTAGCTAGCTCAATTGTGTACATTGTGACTTGTGAAGTTCAATTAATTAATTATAATATTTTACTATATAGTCCCCCCCCCCCACCCACCCACCCCTTATCTATCTTCATGTCATCAACAAGAGGAAGAGACACTTTAGAACTTGGAGGAGTGATAAGTGATGTGTTGGATCCATTCACAAGGTCAATTAACCTAAGTGTTGTTTACAAAAATAGGAAAGTTATTAATGGTACTGATTTGAGGCCTTCTCAAATAAAAAATCAACCTAGGGTTGAGATCGGAGGAAATGATCTTTCTACTTTTTACACTATGGTAAAACTCAGGTTATAGTCGATTTTTTTTTCTTTCATTTCTTTGATTCCTATTAACTTTGGAATTTTGGGCTTACGTATGGTGTTGTGAATTAAATTATTATATAATTATATATGTGAAATAAATACAAAGATCTTACTTTTGATTATATGTGAGATCAATAAGATTCATTAACTATTGATATTATTTTTTAAAAAATTTAAATTATTAATTTTTTGTTATTCCATCATGAAAGATTATGGTGGATCCTGATGCTCCAAGTCCTAGCAACCCAAATTTGAGGGAATATCTACATTGGTCAGTCTTCTATTAGATTTCTTTTACGTTATTAATGTGTTTTAATTATTTATTTATCGAATTTTAAAATTTTGAATTTATAAGATTAATACTATAGAGTAAGTTGGTGTAGTATAACACTATTTTTTTTAACTATAAAGTACAATAACAACAACATATTTTGTGTATGTCATGAGAACTATTTTGGCCATATTATATAAAAAAGACAGTACATTTTATATGTGGAGAAGTTGTAATGAGAAGGGAAACTAGAAAATTTTCATTGAAGAAAAACACCAAAAAGTAAGTAGGCTTTGGAGATAAAAGTTGTGGAAATTTAGAAAAAAGTAATATTATATTTATTTTTAAGTTGAAAATAATCTTTAGAAATAAAATTATATTTGCACATGAATACAAATATGAAATTATTTTTTGAATTTTTGTGAGTGATTAGTATCAAACGTGAACTTGTGAGAATAGTTTTCTGAAATTTTTTCGAATTTAGAAAAAATTTGAAATCAATTTTAAGTTGATTAAGTAAGAAAAATTGTACTCACTTTTATGTCCAAACAGTCTTCAGAATAAAATAGTATCACTTAAGAGTGACTTTTATATAATCAGATTACTTTTGTGGTAATTATATGTAAATGTTTTTATAAGCATTAATTGTTAATCTAAAAAATGATATTTAACTAATGTACTTCTATCAAAATTAAAATACATTGATATTATATAATTCACTCAAATTTAACATACTTTAATTTGTTAGGTTGGTCACTGATATCCCAGCAACCACAGGAGTAAGCTTTGGTAAGTTTTTTTTTTTTTTTTTCTTATATTAATCATGAAATATTTATATATTTCATTTCATTCAAATTGGAGTATGTTATAAGCTGCAATATAATGTATGTTGTCAACAATGTGATTTTTTATGATTTTTTTATTTTTTATAAACAAATACAATAATACATTTAATATATTTCTATAACGTGGATCTCTAAAGAGTAAAGTGTAAACAGTCTGTATCATTATCTTAAAAATGAGGTAGAGAGACTGTTCCGAAAGACCCCCGACTCAAGACATATATATAAAGAATATTTCTCTGTTCTTAATTAGAAGTCCAATTTCGAGCAATAAACCTAGAAAAAAAAAAGCTAAAAGTGAGTGCTTCCCTATTTATTTAGTCGCACACAATGTGAATCCCAGAAAAAAATAAGTAGAGAGACTGTTCCGAAAGACCCCCGAATCAAGACATATATATAAAGAATATTTCTCTATTTTTAATTAGAAGTTCAATTTCGAGCAATAAAACCTAAAAAAGAAAAACTAAAAGTGAGCGCTTCCCTATTTATTTAGTTGCACACAATGCGAATCCAAAAAAATTAGTTAGTGGGGTTTCTAGAGTCAGTTTCTTATATTGTCACTCAACTTAAAAAAATGTTCTATTATTTTTTTTTCTTTTTGTTTCAATAATATCATTCGAAGAATGTGCATTCTTCTTACAAACCAATACTTGCTAAAAGTGACTTAAAAAATGAGAAAAGAATAACCAAAACAGTCCATCAACTTCAAACTTTAAATTTAACTAGTCCTTATTTTTTACATGAAATATTAATAGGCCCCAATCATTTTACTTTTTTACTTAAATTGGAATGTTTATGTATTTTATGAATAAGTGCATAATATAATTTTAAAAGACACAAATTACAATATTAAAAAGCAAATTTAAAAGTCAAAGGATGTTAATTTCGAGCATAAAATAGGTAGTTATATTTAAAATGAAATAAATAAAAAGAATATTTAGAAAATATTTTTGATTTTTATGGCCAAGTTAAAGAGGTGATATAATTTTCTCCGAAATAATATCACAAGATTGTCAAAAATAATATTTAAAATTTAACATTTTTAAATTACGAATTGGTTATCTAAAATAACTTAATTTTATTTGATGTTGTGTGATTTATGCTATTATCATGGTGTTCGTTAATATGCATTAATTTTTTTAATTGAAATTCTTTAAAATATTTATATATGGTTTTTCTATTAGCTAGAGAACGTGGTTTTTTTTCTCCCGGAGGAAATCATCGTCTTTCTTTATGAATTATAATTTTTTGACAATAATTTTGGAGTAGAAGAAATAAACAACTAAATTTGAACTATTTTATTAAAAATAAAGATTAATCATAAAATGAATAAATATAAAATGTCATTTTATTATTAAATTCGTAAGTTTCCAAATAAGTCGAGTACATATAAGCTTATTTCTAATAATTTCAATCGCAATTTTTGATGGACTTCGCTAAATTTAATATCACAGTTAAAAGTCGAAAGAGAATTATGCTCACTAATTTTTATAGTTTGAAAAATTATTTATATATATATATATATTATTTACGAATAAGGATCGTTTAAATTCAAAATTCAAATTTAAGAAAAAAAATTTGTTTCATTTTTTCCTCGTCTTTTGAATCAACTTTATGTAATCTTTTATGTTTGGAAATAATATGTCTCTCACCTTTTGTACGGAATATCTAAAATTCTTATTAAAATTCAACAATTGGTATATATTCTTTTCTTTTTTGTTACAATTATTATAGATTCTACGTACTACTATATTCTATATAGGACAAAAAGAATGGAGTATTTTTTTCATTGGGAAGAATATATTCATCAATCATATTTTTAATGATACTGATCCCCTATAAAAATTCTCTGTTGGTTGTCAAATGTTGAGGCCTTGTAGAAATCTTACAAATTATTTTACCATTTAATATTGTTACTTATAAAATTTTCAAATAATTAAAATGATTCCCCCCCACATAATTAGTCACATGATGCATAAGAATGAAAAATTTACAACAAAATTAAAATATCAGTACATAAAATTGATTTGTTAAAATGAACTTTGTGTCACCATTACGCTAATAAAGATTGATTTGCAGAAATAGGATCTTAATTTTTGTTCTAATTTAAGGAATTTATTGTAGCTTAAGCATCACTCACGCGGAAAAAATAAATAAAAAAAACACTTTTCAGTAGACACGTCATAACTTTTATACGATCTACATTGTATTATCTTGTTACAAAATTTCATTGCCTTTGATCAATTGTTCACAAATTATGACGGACGTATCATAATTTTAGCACGATCTTTATTATTCTATTTTGTTAAATTGCTCGCAAGTCTAGTTGGATTGATAGAGCTTACATCTATTCAATTATGCACTAATCGCAAGTCTAGTTGGATTGATAGAGCTAGTGTACGTATGTACGACAACAATAACATACAATAATAATATATTCAGTGTAATTCCACAAGCGGGATCTCCAAAGGATGGTGTGTATGCAATCTTAGAGAATAAACATCCAGTACGTACTCCCCAAACTATGACCGAAGTTGCTACAACACAATTCAACTTCACAGGGGTCCTATTACCCCACCCCTACGACACACTCCAACTTCACAGGGGTTTTATTACACCCCCTCCCCCTCCCCCGAACTCAATTTTAGCGTATTTTTGTCATCCCCTTGTGCTAATGTGACACCTTTATTACATAAAATGAGGCTCACGTCAAAGATGTCACGTCGACTAAACTTAAAAATAGGCTAAAATTTAGTTCGGGGAACTCCCCTAAAGTTGAAATGTGTCGTAGTTCAGGGGTACTATATGCTTTACTTGAAGTCTTACTCCTACTTAGTAAAGATAGAGAGATAATTGTCTCCGTCAGACCCTCAGCTCAAGCAACACATAATGAAAATCAACTATATAAAGTAAACACAATGCATGCACGATATATATATTTATTGTTATAATTCATTATCAAGATTAATTTTTTTGCAATGATATATATATAGGGAATGAAGTTATATGCTATGAAAGTCCAAGGCCATCAATGGGAATACATAGAATGGTTTTTTCTCTATTTCGTCAATTAGGAAGAGAAACAGTTTATGCACCAAATTGGCGTCAAAATTTCAATACAAGACAATTTGCAGAACTATATAATCTTGGATCGCCTGTTGCTGCTGTTTACTTCAATTGCCAAAGGGAAAATGGCACCGGCGGTCGACGCACCGGATAAATTGTAGCAGAAGCAAGTTCAGTTATCGTATTCAGAGACGTCAATCTGAGCTTTTTACAGTAAAACTTTAATTGAGAAAAAAAAATAAATTTGCATTGTCATGCCTCGTTCATGTATTGATTGAGAAGTATTAATATAGCGTGATAATAATTTTACGAAAAAATATTATACTAGTTATGGTGTTTTTTTCGTTTCTTTTTTAGAAATATCTAGACGAATAATCATGAGCGAATTTAAAGCTTTAGGAGTGGGTTCTCAAAAGCCTAATAATTTTTGCGCAAACCCTAAAGCTATATTTAGAAGTTTATAAAATATATAAAAATTATAGTATGTTATAGCTAGGAACTAAGCAACAGAGTAGACTTATGGTCTAACAACAAAAATAAAACTCACTTTAAGTTTTATTGTTTTGTTTGATGAGGTTTCGATTCACTTTCGACACTTATTTTGAGATAGGTGGGTATCGATAAACTTCAATTCTTGAATTTATTTCTTTACTTAATTTCGTTTATCATGATCCATTTCTTGCACTAGTGCCTAAACATCATGGATCTGCCTTTTTATTTAATTTCTGTATTGTGCCACCAGCCCTCTATCTCACACATCTATCTAGAAGCAAGCGTAGTTTACCAATTTCATGGAATACCCTAATCTCTCAACGCAATTTAGAAGAAAATCTCAAAAACTATAGATATTAAAAAAAAGAGTTAAAGCAGAATGAAATATAAAGTTATACTATCATTTATTGGGCTAGTGCCTAAGAGATCTATCATTTTTCAGCCATAGTAATTGAAAAATTACTATTGTTCTAGAGTTTCAAACTAATTATGCTGTTAAAATAAGTGTCTTTTCTCCTCTCTATTTTTAGTGTCTTCATTTTTTTCAAGTTATTACTCAGATGATAAGATGAGATACACACGATATGAGTTAAATTAATGATTAAGATTTAGTCAACTAAAGTTGATTTTCTTATATTCTAAATCCTCTTCTTTAAAATTCTTTTATCAACCACTGCTCAATGGCATAGATAGTGAAGGGTGTTCAATCGAACACCCTTCCTAGAAAATTATTTTGGTTAAAAATTATTTTTCAACGAAATTTCTGGCTTCACTATTGTCACTGTCTCGAAAGCCATTCAAAAATGGATGAAAGAAAGATGTTAAACAATAGCAATACTTTCCTCAAAACATATCATACACAAACACACACATAGGCTAGCCGGCATACGTGCATACAATCGTACATATACATACATACACTGACCGTCATACATACATAAGTATAAAATAAAAAAATATTTTTTGTATAATAATTTTAAGAAAAAATAACATAAATATACACCTTAACTTATCATATTTATACAGATTCCACCCTTATAAAATAATTACAAAAATCCCAACTAATTATGTATCTTTTGCGGATGTATCTGGAACTAATTGTGTATCTCGACAGATTCGAAATCAGAAAAATGTATTGGGAGCTAATAACGTATCTTTACAGAGAAAAAAATGTATCTTCATTGAATTTATTTTGTTCTCGACAGACCCAAATTTGAAAAAAATATATCGGGATCTAATTATGTATCTTTACATAGGAAAAATGTATCTTTGGCGGAAGTATCGAGAGTAAATTATATATCTCGATAGATCCAAAATTGAATTTTCCAGTAATTATGCAAAATGTCAAAATTTTCTCTAATTAACCTCCAAACCGTAAGGATTTATGCTGTTTGGCCAAATTTTAAAGTATCACTAAAGTAGATAGTTAGTGAGCTTAAATCGCTCTTTGATTTATGTTTTTTAATAGTTTTCTTCATTTTTTTCTTTTTCCGCAATTTTTATTATTTTTCTTCGATTTCTTTCATTCAAGTTATATCTCATGAGCAAGAGTTGACACTATCACATTATAAAAATAAGACTTATGACTTTCAAACAACAAGCTACGTTTTATGGCCAAGAGTTGACACTACCACATTGTAGAGACAAAACTTATGACTTTCAAACAATATGTTTCATGGGCAAGAGTTGACACTACCACATTGTATTTTGATTTATGAGATATTTTATAACTCTTACCTTAGAAGCAAGACTTAGCTCAGAGACTTTCAAACAACAAATTATGCCCCATGGGCAAGAGTTAACTCTACCACGTTATGTTTTCATTTATGAGATGTCCTTAGTGGCAAGACTTAACTCAAGGACTTTCAAACTACAAATTATGTCCACGGACAAGAGTTGACTCTACCACATTATGTTTTCATTTATGAGATGTTCTACAACTGTTGCCTTAGAGGCAAGACTTAGTTCGAAGACTTTCAAACTACAAATTATGCCCCACGGGCAAGAGTTGACTTTACCACGTTATATTTTTATTTATGAGATGTTCTACAACTATTGCCTTAGAGGCAAGACTTAGCTTAAGGACTTTCAAACTACAAATTATGCCATACGGGCAATAGTTGACTCTACCACGTTATGTTTTTATTCATGAGATATTCTACAACTATTGCTTTAGAGGGAAGACTTAGCTCAAGGATTTTCAAACTACAAATTATGCCCCACGGGCAAGAGTTGACTCTGTTGGGAAGCAAATCAATCCCACATCGGAGAAATAGAGGATACAAGTCCAATATTTAAGAGTCTCACCCAACTCCACTAGTATGAGGCCTTTTGGGAGGTGCCCAAAAACAAATTCGTGAGGGCTTGGCCCAAAGCGGATAATATCATACTAGTGCGGAGTTTGGGTGAAGTTACACGCGGTCCCAACAAGAAAATAATGGACTGGTAGTTTGCTTATATGGACTTGAGTAATTCTCACCTCCGGAGCTAGCTTTTGAGGTTGAGTTAGACCCAAGATCCTTTCTTGACATGGTATCAAAGCCAGGTTCATCCCCGTTTTGGGCTCCCGATCCATGCGCCAGTGCCAGTTGGGCCTGGGCGTGGAGGGGTGTTAGAGTGGGTAAAGTCCCACATTGGTTGGGGAATGGGCTGGTAGTTTGCTTATATGGACTTGGGTAATCCTCACCTCTTGAGCTAGCTTTTGAGTTTGAGTTAGGCCCAAGGTCCATTCTTAATAGACTTTACCACGTTATGTTTTTATTTATGAGATGTTCTACAACTATTGTCTTAGAGGCAAGACTTAATTAGCCCCAAAACTTTCAAACTACAAATTATGCCCCACGAGCAAGAGTTGACTCTACCACGTTATGTTCTTATTTATGAGATATTCTACAACTATTGCCTTATAGACAAAACTTAGCTCAAGGACTTTCAAACTACAAATTATGCCTCCCGGGTATCTGTGTGAAATGCGATTTATTCGTGTAAAATTAAGTGATGTATTTGTGTGGAATGTGATGTATCCGCGTAAAATTAAGTGATGTATTTAAAATAATAATGTAATGTATCCGCGTGGACTAAATCAAGAATTTTTCTTAATTTTTAGAAAAGCAAGGATAGAAAGTAATTAACTCCATTACAATTTCTATAACTTTTACATATTAATATGGTCATAATTTGTTATTAAGGTGATCATATATAAACAATGTTACTTAATGAAATTTTTGTTATTATTATAGGAAATGCAATTATATGCTATGAGAGTCCAAGGCCATCAATGGGAATACATAGAATGGTTTTTTCTCTATTTCGTCAATTAGGAAGAGAAACAGTTTATGCACCAAATTGGCGTCAAAATTTCAATACAAGACAATTTGCAGAACTATATAATCTTGGATCGCCTGTTGCTGCTGTTTACTTCAATTGCCAAAGGGAAAATGGCACCGGCGGTCGACGCACCGGATAAATTGTAGCAGAAGCAAGTTCAGTTATCGTATTCAGAGACGTCAATCTGAGCTTTTTACAGTAAAACTTTAATTGAGAAAAAAAAATAAATTTGCATTGTCATGCCTCGTTCATGTATTGATTGAGAAGTATTAATATAGCGTGATAGTAATTTGGTTTACAAAAAAGTATCATTCTATTTCGTCTTTTCGTTCTTTTTAGAAATATCTACACGAATAATTATAGGCGGATTTAGAGCTTTAGAAGTGGGTTCTCGAGAACTTAATAATTTTTGCGTAATCCCTAAAGCTATGTTGAGAAGTTTATAAAAATATATAAAAATTATATGTTATAGGAACCAAGCAGCAAAGTAGACTTATGGTCTAACAACAAAAATGAAACTCACTTAAGTTTTATTGTTTTGTTTGATGAGGTTTCAATTTCCTTCCGAATACTTATTTTGAGATAGATGGGGACCGATAAATTAATTATTGTTGAAGATTTTCAAACTATTTTCACTGTCTTCATTTTTCTTAGATCACAGACACATGACATGAATTTAAATTAATGATTAAGATTTAAGTTAACTAAAGTTGATTTTCTTATATTCTAAATCTTTTTCATTAAAAATTCTTAATCAACCACTGCTCAATCAAACACCTTTTCTGGAAAAACAATATGTATAAAACATCATACAAAATAGCCTCGAAGGCCATTCAAAATGGATGAAAGGAAGATGTTAAACAATAGCAATACTTTTCTCAAAACATATCACACACACACACATAGGCTAGCCGGCATACATGCATACAATCGTACATATACATACATACACTGACCGTTGTACATCCATTAAGTATTAAAAAAAATAAAAAAATTCGTGTAATAATTTTAAGAAAAAATAACATAAACATACACAATTCGTGTAATAATTTTAAGAAAAAATAACATAAACATACACATTGACTTACTATATTTACGTAAATTCCCACCCTTACAAAGTAATTATAAGAGTCCCAACTAATTATGTACCTTCGTTGGATGTATCAAGAGATAATTATGAATCTCGACAGACCCAAAATCAGAAAAAATATATCGGAAGCTAATTATGTATCTTTACAAAAAAAAATGTATCTTCATTGGATGTATTATGTATCTCGACAGATCCAAAATCGAAAATAAATGTATCGAGAAGCTAATTATGTGTCTTTACAAATTAAAAAATGTATCTTCATTGGATGTATAGGAAGCTAATTATGTATCTCGACAGATCCAAAAATTAAAATTTTCAGTAATTAACCTCCAAACCGTCAGGATTTATGTTGTTTGGCCTAATTTTTAAGAATTACTAAAGTAGATATTTAGTGGGACATAATTTTCAGAAAAAAACAACATAAACATACATCTTAACTACTTACCATATTTACACAAATTACCAATCTTACAAACTAATTACAAAAATCCCCTAATTATGTATCTTCGTTAAATGTATCAGGAACTTATTATGTATCTCGACAGATTTGAAATTGAAAAAATGTATTCAGAGCTAATTATGTATCTTTACAAAAGAAAAAGACTTTGACAGTAGAAGCTTTGACAGTGAATTTTGACGATGAGGAGGGTGTGGGAGAGGAAGGGGAGGTCTGTTTACGAGGGAAGGAGGGCTTTGAGGGTTTGGCTAGGATATTCTTGCGTTTTCTTTTGGAGCGAAGGAGAATATAAGGAGAGGGCTCACGTGGGTGAGGAGAACCAGTAGAAACTACCCGTTTCTTTTTACTTGCCCTAAGTGCCTCTTCCAAATAAGTATCTTCTCGTTGTTTTCTTCCCCGAGTATGTGGAGTTCGAGGTGAATGGATGACGGGAGAAAATTGTACCTGAGTATCGACATCAACATCAATGGTGACAGAAGATGGTTTTCATTTCAGAGTCGATCGTGACCGGCTAGGGATAAGATCAGCAATGGGAATGTCATCGCGATCAAGGATCTGAAGAGGAACCATAGGTAGTGGTAAGGGTTTTGAAAAAAATAAGGGTTTGAAAAGAGAGTGAGAGAAGGGTTGTGGTAGAGTTTTAAACAATTGAAAATCAGATAACTTGAGAGGGATTTGGGGTTGCATAAGTGAAAGTAAAGTAATGTTTGGGTGAAGAATAATTTGGGTTGAAGGATTTGTGTCAGATTTTGTGGAGGAAGGAGAGGATAGGAAGACGCCAAGCTTGTTGGATTTTTAGAGGTTAAAAAAAAAGAAGTGGAGATGGAAGAGAAAACAAAATGCGTATTTAAGAAGAATGAGAAGGAAGTTGAAATGTGAGGGGACTGTGATATGAAGAAACGTGCTGATGTAGAAGTTCTGTACTGATGGAAAAGGTCCGTCAGCCTTTCGAAGAAGAGGACTGTTGGGTTTTGGCGGTTTTAATCATGACAGAGTGAACCATGTAGATAACCTGTTTCTCTTAATGCTATTATGGAAAACAATAATCATACCTTGTGTTCTAATTAGTCCATGACCACTCTTGCCTTAATGATCCAGTCTATCTGCAAAAACAACACATAATTATACCACTTTGCTTTAAAATCTTGGAATTAGGATACATAACTAAATGTGTAAGACTGAATTAATCAACACTCTCTAAGGCATAACATGTTCTAGTCAATCACTGAGGGAGATTTATACAATTTTAATCATCCCCAATGCTAACCTATTTTTTTCAAAGTGTTCTCTACTCAAGGACTTAGTAAATATGTTAGCAATTTGTTCCTCAGTTGAGCAAAACATAATTGATATATTTTATTTTTCAACATTGTTTCTAAGGAAGTGATGGCGAATATCAATATGCTTAGTTCTCTTGTGTTGGGCAGGGTTTTTGGCTATGTTTATAGCACTTGTGTTATCACAAAAAATGGGAGCACAACCTACATCTACCCTAAAATCCAAGAGTTGTTGTTTGATCCACAACAATTGAGCACAACATGACCCAACAACAACGTATTCAACCTCAACAGTAGACAAATCTACTGAATTTTGCTTCTTTGTGGACAGGTAATCAAACATGATCCCAAGAAGTGTGCCATACCTGTAGTGCTTTTCCTGTCTACCAGATATCCTGCATAATCAGCATCAGAGTATCCTACTAAATTAAAGTTACTACCTTTGGGATACCACAAGCCAAGATCACTGGTTCCTTTTAAGTATCTGAAGATTCTTTTTACAGACTTTAAATGTGATTCTTTTGGCTTAGCTTGAAACCTGGAACATAGCCCTACACTGAACATAATGTCAGGCCTACTTGCTGTGAGGTACAATAATGACCCTATCATACCTCGATACATCTTTTGCTCTACATCAGAACCTGTTTCATCCAAGTCCAGCTTTGTGGCAGTAGCAATAGGAGTACTTATCTCTTTTGCCTCTTCCATGGAGAATTTCTTGAGAAGCTCTTTGACATACTTCTGTTGGTGAATCATTATTCCTGAAGCTGACTGCTTTATTTGCAAGCCCCAAAAGTAATTTAGCTCTCCCATCATGCTCATCTCAAATTCACAACTCATGAGTTTGGCAAACTCATGAGTTATAAGCATATTTGTTGAACCAAAAATAATATCATCCACATACACCTGCACGACTAACAAATCCTTTCCATTAGTTTTCAAGAAAAAAGGTATTGTCAATTTTACCTCTGGTATGTCCATGTTCCAATAGAAATTTTGACATTCTTTCATACCAAGCTCTTGGAGCTTGTTTCAACCCATACAAAGCTTTGTCCAGCTTGTAGACATAATCTGGAAACTCCTTGCTTTCAAATTCTGGGGGTTGCTTAACATACACTTCTTCCTTGAGAATGCCATTCAGGAATGCACTCTTCACATCCATCTGATACCGAATAAACTCCATGTAAGAAGCAAAGGCAACAAGTAGTCTTATAGCTTTAAGTCTGGCTACAGGATAAAAAGTCTCATCAAAGTTGATTCCTTCTTCTTGATTGTATCCTTGAACCACCAGTCTTGCCTTATTTTTTGTGACTGTTCCATGCTCATCAACTTTATTTCTTTACACCCACTTAGTTCCAATTACTGATCTATCTTTTGGAAGAATAACTAAGTGCAATACTTTGCTTCTCTCAAACTGGTTTAATTCATCCTGCATAGCTATGATCCAATCAATATCAAGCAATGTCTCAGTTACTTTCTTTGGCTCTATCTCTGACAGAAATGCCTTGAATGCACACATACTTCTCAGTCCAGATCTTGTGGTGATACCAGAATTGAGATCAGTAAGTACATTCTCAATGGGGTGTGAGCCTTGATATTTGTATCCTTTTGGAATCAAGCCAAGTGAGATGCTAGGATCACTGCTAATATTCTGATGTGAGTCAGTTGATGGCTCAGTTCCCTCTATCACTGTGCCTTGAGCTTCAGTTCCCTCTATGAAAATGCCTCCAGGTTTGATTGTTTCAGTCAATGGAACATGTTGTGAAATCTGTTCCTCAGTATCGCTTCCTTCCTGCAGGTTAGTCTTATCATATAATTCATCAAAAATCACATGCATGCTTTCTTCAACACAGTTAGATCTGTTATTTAAAACCCTATAGGCCTTACTATGAAGTGAATAACCTAAGAAGATTCCCTCATCACTTTTGGCATCAAATTTTCCAAGATTATCCTTACCATTATTGTGTATGAAACATTTGCAGCCAAAGGTTCTAAAGTGAGAAATGTTAGGCTTTCTACCTTTTAGCAACTCATAGGGAGTCTTTTCTAACATTAGTCTGATCATGCACCTGTTTATAATATATGCTGCAGTACTCATTGCCTCAGGCCATAGGTTTTTGGCAACATTTGCTGCAAGCATCATTGTTCTAGCCATATCTTCCAAGGTTCTATTTTTCCTTTCCACCACTCCATTTTGTTGTGGTATTCTATGAGCTGAGAAGTTATGGTCTATTCCTTTTGATGAATAGAAATCTAAGAATTTTGCATTCTCAAGTTCTGTCCCATGGTCAGTCCTTATGGAAACTAATGAAGTGCCCAATTTCTTTTCTATTTTCTTGATGAAAATTTCAAAGACATCAAAGGCATCTTATTTAAAGGCTAGAAACAAGGTCCAGGTGAACCTGGAATAATCATCAATAATTACTAAAAATACCTTTTTCCACCTCTGCTTTGTTGTCTCATAGGTCCACACAAGTCTATATGGACCAGTTCAAGACACTTGGTAGTACTAACATGGTTCTTTGAATTAAATGAAGATCTTACCCGCTTCCCCCTTACACATGAACTACATAACTTTTTTCCCTTAAACTTGGTTTTAGGTAATCCCAATACCATGTATTTGGATGAAAGTATGTTCAGTCATTTTAGACTTGCATGTCCAAGTCTTCTGTGCCAAAGGAGGGGATCAGTTTCTATTGGACTTAGACAAGTTAACTTAGGTGCTGGTATTGCCATTAAGTCTGCTTTGAATAAGTTTCTGTATCTCCTTGTAGTAAGCACAATTTCTTTGGTGTCCATCCTTTTGACTTTAACCCCTGCAGTAGTAAAAAATACTTTATTACCTTTGTCACACAATTGTGAGATGCTCAGCAGGTTATGCTTTAATCCTTGCACAATATACACATCCTCCATAGCTTTTGAATTAGATGTGCCAATTTTTCTAACTCCAGTAATGATTCCCTTTTTTCCATTTTCTAAAGAAACTCCTCCTCTATCTATTTTGGAGAGTGAAAGGAACTTTTTCTTGTCGCCAATCATATGTCTTGAGCATGCACTATCTAAGTACCAATGCTTTTTGTTTCCCTTCACCATCTCCTGCAAAATAAATCAAAGGTTAGATTTAGGAACCCAGACAAACTCGGGCCCTGTTTTGTTGGTAAAAGGATGAATTAAATTCCTTCTAGTCCATGTAGGAAACACGTAACCAGACCTGTTTCTCAGACCAATTTTAGTGCTTGTATTTTTGGTCAGAGAAAAGTTTATTGCCAGATTCTGACTTCTAACTCTGCTTTTGGAAGCCACAGGTCATTCAGTAGTAGGATGTCAAAGATTGCCACAGATATAACATAGATCTTGTAGATTATCAGCCTTTTAAAAAAACCTAAACCTGCTTTTTCATTATGATTTCTTCCACTCAACTGATGAACAATTCTTGAAGAATTTTTCCATCTGTTAGCTCATCTCTTTCTAGATCTAGCTTTAACTTAGCAACTTCTTGACTTAGCTTGTTCATCTTTTCAATCAAATCATGACATTCCAGTTTGTACTTAGTTAACTCAAGTTCAGCCTTTTCTTGTTCTTTACTCATAGCCCTTTTTTCATTTTCAGCGAGAGTCAATTTAAGAACTTTCGACTTAAGATCATTATTTGAAGACTCAAGCAATATGACTTGGTTCTTGATGTCACACCCCTTTTTTTGTACTCCAAAAGATTCGTTTTAAGTTTGAAAGGGTTTTTAATTATCAAAGTGACAAAAGATAGAAAATTTGTTTTAAAAAAAGAATTATTTATATTCAAAACTCAGAGTCGCCACTTGGCATAATCGGGTGTGCCAAGTCACCTTAGGAAAATCCTTTTCAAAATGATTTGACTCTTTAAACTGATTTGCGAACAGAGACTCTGGCAAAGGAATTCTGTTGACCGAGGGGAAGGTGTTAGGCACCCCTCGATCCCGTGGTTCAACCACGGTCGCTTGGTAGAGTGTATTGACTATTTTGACACTACAAAATGTATAAACCACACAAAAGCACGCAAAATAATCAAACAACAAACAAAACAAAACAATCTAAAATGTAATGTCTAGTCCAATTATACAGTCTGGAGTATAAAAAATGCAAAAATATAAACCTACGCTAAACTAATTCTAACTACGCTACCGTGCTTTACCCTATGCCTCGGGACTTCACCACGAACATCTTCCATATACAAAATACTTCGGGGCATTCCCCGGATAAAATAATACAAGTACTTCGGGGTATTCCCCGGCCAAATAATACAATTAAACCCAAATGCGGTAACAAACACCATTCAACACATATTCCAAACATTCCACAATTCACCATTCCTAAATTTGCCTTCCCAAACCTAAGATTTGTCTACCAATTCTCGACCTAACACATGATACTATCGAGTTCAATGACATTAATAACCATTTCAAATTTAACAACAATTGATGAATCAAAACACAACAATATTCGTTTTTATCAACTTTGCATTCCCGTCTTTCCCAATTTTTTTGTCAAAACTAATTCACCAATTCTTCGACTATCTAATCTAACATCCACCACATACAACCAACGAGGATTCGAACTTAGGCATACAAGTCATCCACACCAACAATTAATATTTTGCTCAAAATATTCAAAACCACACCATAAAATTATGACATTAACCAATTTCAAGATAAAAGAGTAGAGTCAAGAAATGGACCTTCGAAGAACAGATTTCGTTGATAATAATAATGTTTAAGAGAACCCGGACTTGGAATCCCGAATAGAAAACCTCAACGACGAACCAATTCAGTACAAAACTCGAACTCGCATTCCGATTCAAATACCAAAATCCATGAAAACAACTTGAGAGTATTCAACACAACCCCCCGATGAGCTGAAACTAAACCGAACTGACCAGAATTAAACCGAATAGACCAAAATTGACCTCGCACATGACGAAATCGAACTCAAAATGGTCGGAATCAACCTAAAATAGGACGATTTCAGATTGGTTTAAACTACTCTATCTTGGTTTTCAGTAATGGAGATGGTTTAGATCGAGTTATTGATGGATTTTGAAGTCAAATCGGAGCTAGGAAAGTGTTTTCCGGTGAAGAGTGGTCGGAAAATTCGATCTACAGTCGACTTCTTCTCTTTTGGTGTCTCTCTCGTCCTTCCCGTCTCTCATCCTTCCCGTCTCTCTCCCTCTCTGTTTCTACGCGGGTATGTGATTTTGGGTGTGTGGGTATATGTGTGTCAAAAAATAGCGTCCCCTCTTGTTTTTGCTCAAAACAATGGGTTTCTCCTCCCCTTTGCTCGATGAAGATGATGGTAAGATAAAGATCCCCCAAGGGAAAGAAAAAAATCACGTACGGTCTATGTTTGGTCGAGAAGATGACCTTTTCTGGAATCCAATCCCCCCTCTATCAATTGGCAGTATTTGTATAGATTAAATTTAAGAAAATCCCCCCAGCCTTTTTCCTTCTGCGAGTCCCTCTAAATTGAATGGTAATTGGGAATCCTCCCTTCGTGGGTCCCTCCCGACTTTTTGTGTGTGCATGATAAAAAATGAAAACAAAATAAAAAATAGTGGGGTCCATGAGTGAGGTGTGCATATGGAAGTTTCCTTGAAATTTCATTTTCTCAATTCTGTTAAGGGAATATGCTTGTGGACAAGAAAAGGAAAGGGTGAGGGTCACGTGAGAGGGGTGGGGTAGTAGGTAAGGTGTAAGTTTTTAATTGGAGGGGTCGGGGATAGGTGTAAAGGGAGTTAGGATAGGATAAAATTTGTTAGGGAGTTATTATTTTTGTATTTTTGTGGGGGGAATAATTACATGGTTGAGGTTACATGGTAGGATAGGTAAAAAGGTGAAAACTAATCTTTCAGAGGGACAAAATTACGTGTCTACATCATGCCCCCTTTGAATGTAAACACGCAGTGTTTTCAGACAAAGAAGTAGACACCGAGATAGAATTTTATTCCGACCTTTATTCAAAAGCACGGAGCAAAAGGAAGCAGGGAAACCAGGTCATGACTTAGGACATCCTACCTACCCAAGTTATGAAAGAAACCCATCACTGGTACTTCCAAAAGAAGGAGAAAAGCTATACCGAGTTGGAGAGTCGAGTGAGGTTCCCTTGAGGTTCCGGTCCGCAGCTCTGTCATTACATCAAAAATAAAAATTATAAGTTAAACATAATTAAAAATTACACAATCCTATCTATACAACTTCTTTGATTCTTAACTTGCTATTTCATCACCCTATTCTTTAGGCGGGCTCCTGACTTGCAATTTCTTCAACTTGTTGCTTGCCTTTTAATTTCTTCACCCTATTCTCCAGGCGGGTTCCTGACTTGCTATTTCATCAACCTGTTTAACTTTCAATTTCTTTATCTTGTTGCTTGGATTTTTATTTATTCACCCTGTGCTTCGGGCAGGCTCCTGAAATCACATCAAAACTAAAAAGAAAATTATCCCAAACAAATATTATTATAAAGAAGTTTCTTTTGCCAGAAAAGTAAAGTTTCAAAAACAGAAATTGAATTTTTTGCCCCAGTTTATCACCAGAAGACTTTTGGAAAAGTCACATCATACCTATTTGCATGTTGCAATAATAAATCAAGACTCTGACCAAGAAATGCATCTCTTGAGAGTAAAATTGAATAACCAAGACTAGGAAGTGCATCTCCTAAGAATTAAAGTGGGGGATTCCAACTAGAAAGTGCGTCTTCAAAAGATACAAGTTTAAGTTAAAAAGTGCGCCACCTGACAAATGAAAACTAGCAAGGAAGTGCGTCTCCTAATAAATATTGCTTGAATTATCAAAACAAGGAAGTGCGTCTCCTTACCAATGCCTCTTGAATTACTCAAACAAGGAAGTGCGTCTCATCAGAAATGTTTCTCGAATTAACCAAACAAGGAAGTGCATCTCCTTACAAATGTTTCATGAATTAACTAAACAAGAAAGTGCGTCTCCTTACAAATATTGCTCTAATTGCCCAAGCAAGGAAGTACGTCTCCTTACAAATGTTGCTTGAATTACCCAAACAAAGAAGTGCGTCTCCTAACAAATGTCTCTTGAATTACTCAAACAAGGAAGTGCGTCTCCTTTGGAAGTGCGTCTCCTTATGATAGAGCTTGAATTACCAAACAAGGAAGTGTGTCTCCTTTGGAAATGCGTCTCCTTATGATAGCACTTGAATTAAGGAAGTGCATCTCCTTAAAAATGTTGCTCAAATTGCCCAAACCAGGAAGTGCGTCTCCTTACAAATATTGCTTGAATTGTCCAAACAAGAAAGTGCGTCTCCTTACAAATGTTGCTTGAATTACCCAAACAAGAAAGTGTGTCTCCTTACAAATATCGCTTGAAATACCAAACAAGGAAGTGCATTTCCTCACAAATATTGCTGGAATTACCCAAACAAGGAAGTGCGTCTCCATGGCTTTGAATATCAAATATGTGCAGCAATATTGCCTGTTGCATTAGAAAAAGTGAGAATGGTACGACCTTTGATGTTTAGGCTTTGAAATCCTTGATTCGAAGGTAGCATGTGTTCCTGTTTCATACAAAGAAAACTTGTTTGTTTAAAAACATGGTGGCTGATTTGTGGATTTGGCTTTCGTGGAAATTGCTCTTGCCCCAATCACATTTAACCTTGCTTCCAACTATTAGCATATGTCATTAACTTGCTACATCATTAACCCAAACTCTGATTATTAAGAGTTCTTCTGAAACAAACATAGTATATTTGCTTTGCCATGCTTCTCAGATAAATTCTTTGACCCTTGGTATTTTCATGAATTCTAAGAATTTTCTGTTGACACAACTTTCTGCATGCCTTATTTCGGCTCACAATCATGTCTGTTTCATGTGCTGGCCTTTTGTCTTGCTTTCTGTAATTGAAGAAGCTGGTAGCCAGTTTTGAAATCTTTTCTCACTTGTTTCGACATAGACTTGACTCAACAATAAGAGAAAAATGACAATGACTTTTATTTGGATAACTGACTCAAGAAATATAAACAAAATAAAGAGAAGAAATAAAATATAATGAATGTCCCCATTGAAACAAAGAAATAAAAATTTATCTAAAAATGACAGTCAACTCCAAAGATTATGTCATGCATTTTGGGTCAGGCTGCCTCATCTTTCCATCCAAACTTTCAACCAATTGTTGTTGAGTTAATGGACTTGAAACTGAGTTGTTTCCTTAGGTCAATTGCATTTAAGACCTTATTCGGCTAGCGACACCTTGAAGGATTTTTTCCAACAAGCCTCTCTCATTTTTCTCTCAGCTCACTATCGCCTTATGGTGCCCGTGAGGGTTTTCACCAATAAGACTCTCATTTTTATTTCTCTCAACTTACCATCATCTTACAGTGCCTGTAAGGGTTTTCACCAATAAGACTCTCTCATTTTTTATTTCTCTCCTGATTTCTTATGCTGAGGAAGACAAGTAGATCCCAAATGCATCATCATATCCCTTGCATGCTTAGCCTTAACATCTTCAATGATTGGTCTAAAGGTCTTTCTTTGGTTGTATCTTGACATTTGGATAAGGTTAGAAAGAAAGGATGACATGAGGCCCAAACAACACTTGAAGTGGGGTGGGACTTACAACTTTTGGAATCGACTCAAACAATTAGGATTAACTCATGCCCCAGTTTCTTTTGGCTGGGCCATTCTAAATTGTTTATTTGGTTGAACCGAGCCCAGAATAGGATAGCCTACGTATCTCACCCTCAAAAGAGGAGAATCAGGTCACGCGTAGTTCTGACAACTTATTTTGCTTGATTCTGATTTTTTTATTTTTATTTTTTTTCTTTGTGATTTTTCTGATTCTAATTTTTCTTGACACTCTTTTTTTCTATTTTGGACACATTTTCCTTCCTTCTCTTTTTGGAAACTTTCTGACTCTATTATTTTGCTCGACATTTTTCTTTTGAGTTTTGCTGACTCCATCTTGATTCCAAAAGAGGGGTATGAAAGAAAATAGGACTAAAGCTCAAATAGGGTAAACAAAGAATGACCCGATGTTTGGATAGCAGAATGAAATGCCTTCGTCATATCAATCCTTGAAAATGCAAGTACATATCATGCAATATGAAAGTGAGAGATGAAGATTATTTGTGACACTTTTACAATACTAACTTTAATTGAGCATGTGTGCCACTACATCTTCTGGGCTTGTCAAACATACAACTCCACCTGTGTTATATCCATCACATTGAATGACTCACGCTTTCGTGGAATTGATTTTCTTTCTGTCCCTCTTGATAGGACCACGTAGACACTGTTTGACCTAATTAAGACATGTCTTTCAATTGATGACCAAGTTATCCTTGCGATTGTAAAAAATTCTCAATTTTCAAAGAAGGCTTCAAGTTGATCACCAAATGCCCCAACACTCTATTTGTTTTCTCAGATGCTCTCTTTTCCTAAATTTAACTCTCTGAGTCAATGCTTCATGATTAAGCTGGATTTTAAGATCTGACTGAAAATTCCGCAGGCATGTCATATCACTAGAATCAACATAAAATGACTGTATAAAGAAAACAAACAAACAACACATATTTGAAACACAAAAGGAAATGAACACTTCATTTAGTTGAAATAAAAGATAAAAGGGTTTGAACATAAACGACAAAGGGACAAAACAAGATAGATCTCGAACTACAACCTTGAAATAATTCGAAAAACAGAAAAGAAAACAAAACAAACTACCAGACCTCTTCCTAGTAGGGAGAGGGGTGACTTTTCAATTGTTCAGCCTGACATATTAGCCACTGATTTGCATATCAACATGACTAGAGCTTCCACCACTGTCAGACACATTTCCTTTAACAAATAAGCTCTGGATCCCCATGCTTAACTCATTTCCTCCCACATATTGTGCAGTACCGCGTGCTAGTGAAGAACTCTGTGGGATGGTCGAAGGGCCAATATTTTGCACCACAATCAATTTATCTTGAATTATCTTTTCTATTTCTCTTTTCAAAGTGCGACAATCTTCAGTACTATGACACTGAACATCAGAATAATATGCACACCGTATATTATGATCAAAATTTCTTGAATGTGGATCAGGTGTATACCCAAGGAGAGGAGTAATCATGCCCCTCTGTCTCAAACTCTGGAACAAACTAGCATAGGACTCCCCCATAGGAGTAAAGTTATCCTTTTCCTTCCTCCTCTTTGCAAACTCTGGCCTCGGATGAAACTTGAATTTAGAGGTTCCTTGGTAAATTCGTGGGGGCCGAGGTCGATGTTGAGGGACAAGTGCATGCCATTGTGGATAAAAAGACGGATGGGTACACAATTGTGCATTGTTCAAAGGACATTGAGGAAGTGGAATGAAACTTCTTGGATTTTGAAAAGAGAAACCTTGCTGCAGATGAATAAGTGGATTTGATATGTAAGCTCGGGATTGAGGCTGACAGTATTGGTGAGTTATACCTATCAAACTCTACTTTGGCCCCGGCACGACAACAGATGTGTTTTCCTTCTTCTTTCCTTCAGTTTCCCCTGATTGATTACAATATCGTCCCAAATATTTCACAAAATCATTTTGTCCACCAAGCTCCTCAAGTTTTAACGTCTCAAATCTTGGAGGAAGGTTAACACTTAAAAACATGCCCCTGCTTTTATATGAAACATCTTCATAGCCCACAAGTCCCAAGGAAATTTTCATATCATTTTCTACACTTTTAACTTTCCCAACTATTTTCTCTGGCTCTTCTAGCATGCCAGTCTTCTAAATAAGAAATTTTGGCGGTCTACTTAAGTTAACTGTAGGCTCAAGAGTATAACAATGATCATCACGAGTGTTGAACGTGGATTCACTAGTGGAATGGGGAAGCACAATCATTAGATTGATACCCAAAGTGGAAGCCTTAGTAGAAGGTTGAGCAATAAAAGCACAGATGGTATGTGGTGCTGTGAATGTGGTAGACTTATACTGAGGAGCTAAAGAAAGAGTGGTGGAAGTATTGAGGTGCATTTGACGTGGAGTGGATTCTGAGTCATGCTGTGGTGCATCAATAACAGTAGGAAACTGACTTTGCGATTTTGGTGGAAAACTCAAGGTCTTTGCAGGGTCAAAAGTGGAGAACAGAGGTGGAGGCAGCCCACTGGCCCAGGCTCGGTACATTTCCATCATTTATTGTCTCAGTCTCAAATTCTCTTTCTTTAAACTCTCAATTTCCTGACTCTTTGTTTCATCCATGATGCCACTCTCTATATTCTTGTTGGACACAACTAACCCTTCCTTGGATTTGGTGTGATATGAAGGACCAGCCAGGAAGCCACAAACCAAACACCTTAAACTGACTCACCAAAAAACAACAAATGTGTTAGAGTTACAACACTTTTTCAAAACTCTTTTTCCCTTTTTTTTTTGAAAAGATCACCGAACCCGAGAAGGGTGCCTACGTATCTCACCCCTGAGAGAGGAGAATCAGGTGTGCGTAGTTCGTGAAGTCTTGCCAAAATGGCCAATTAAACTCTTTTCTTTTTCTTGAAACAAAGTTTCAAAAGAATTGACAAAAATGTTTTTGCATTTTTTAGGTTTAAATCTCTATACAAAATGAAACCTATGATTACCAAAGAAAAATCTTTTTGGGTTTTCGATTTTTGAATTTCATGTGAAAATGAAACTTGAACCTATTAAACGAAAATCTTTTTGTAGTTTTTCTCTTGAAAATATATATGAAACACCTACTCTAAATGAAGAGTGAAGAAAATCTTTTTAGATTTTTGAATAAGATCAACCAAAAATGAAACCGACGACTATTGAGGAAAATCTTTTTTTTTTTTGTATTTTTATTTTCAAGACATGTATGAAACACCTACTCTAAATGAAGAGTGAAGAAAATCTTTTTTTTTTTAAATTAGATCCCCGAACCTATAATAGGCTGCCTACGTATCTCACTCCCGAGAGAGAAGAATCAGAGGTGCGTAGTTCGTCTAGATTGGACAATTAACGATTAATTAACAGGTTGACCCTAACTTAAGGGACACAACCAAAGACAAACGAATAAAATCTTTTTGGTTTTTTTTTTTAATTAGACACTTCAACTAAACTGACACCAACAATTATGAAGGAAAATCTTTTTGGTATTTTCATTATATGAAATGAACAAAACTTCTACCATTTTTCATTTTCTTTTATAAAAACATCTAAAAAAAAATCTTTTTTGAAAATTTTGAATTATGAATGCATTCTAAAGGAGACAAAGTGAGAAATCTTTTGATGTTTTGGTTTTTGAACGAATGAGTGCAAAAACTAAAGAAATCTTTTTGAATTTTTGAATTGTGAAAAACAAAAGCCATAAAAAACACTAAAAGCTACGACACTTTTTTTTTCTTCTTTTCGACTCACTTTACTTTTTTTCTCTATTTTTTTCATCAGTTCTTACCTACGCACCTTACTTCTAACACATGTTTTCCCCAAATCAGTCCGTCAAATGACTAAGTTACCCTCAAAGATGCAACATTTAGCACGTAGGGATGCTTTAGAGGTGAGTCTCCTACAAAGGACCAAGTGGGCCCCACTAGGTCTCAATATGATGCACATAAGCATGACCTAAAGGATGACCTACGTTGGGGTTCACTAACAAGGTTGTTCGGGGGAGCGTATGGTCGATAGTGGCTGCGACAACTTTCCACCTACTCTATAAAACCGACGGCTCACCCCCTAAAATAAGGGTGACTCAACTAGAGGTCGTGTACAACACGTGTACTACAGACTTGTTGCATAAAGAAGGTCTGGGGGTAGACACATGATGCCAGATATAAAAGTGGTAACACATAGGATAAATACTGTAAACAAAGAGCACGAAATCGCACAAAAGTGATAACAATAACACAAACAAAAATCACAAACAATGCTTATACACTCGTAATGCCAAACAAAGCCGATACGACTCCAAAAATAGCTCAAATTTTGAAAAGGACTGTCCCCAGCAGAGTCGCCAGAGCTGTCAAACCCCTTTTTTCGTACTCCAAAAGATTCGTTTTAAGTTTGAAAGGGTTTTTAATTATCAAAGTGACAAAAGATAGAAAATTTGTTTAAAAAAAGATTATTTATATTCAAAACTAAGAGTCGCCACTTGGCATAATCGGGTGTGCCAAGTCACCTTAGGAAAATCCTTTTCAAAATGATTTGACTCTTTAAACTGATTTGCGAACAGAGACTCCGGCTAAGGAATTCTGTTGACCAAGGGGAAGGTGTTAGGCACCCCTCGATCCCGTGGTTCAACCACGGTCGCTTGGTAGAGTGTATTGACTATTTTGACACTACAAAATGTATAAACCACACAAAAGCACGCAAAATAATCAAACAACAAACAAAACAAAACAAAACAATCCAAAATGTAATGTCCAGTCCAATTATACAGTCCGGAGTATAAAAAATGCAAAAATATAAACCTACGCTAAACTAATTCTAACTACGCTACCGTGCTTTACCCGATGCCTCGGGCCTTCACCACGGACATCTTTCAAATACAAAATACTTCGGGGCATTCCCCAAATAAAATAATACAAGTACTTTGGGGTATTTCCTGGCCAAATAATATAATTAAACCCAAATGCGGTAACGAAAACCATTCAACACATATTCCAAACATTCCACAATTCACCATTCCTAAATTTGCCTACCCAAACCTAAGATTTGTCTACCAATTCTCGACCTAACACATGATAATATCGAGTTCCATGAAATTAATAACCACTTCAAATTTAACAACAATTGATGAATCAAAACACAACAATATTCGTTTTTATCAACTTTGCATTCCCGTCTTCCCCAATTACGTTGTCAAAACTAATTCACCAATTCTTCGACTATCTAATCTAACATCAACCACATACACCCAGCGAGGATTCGAACTTAGGCATACAAGTCATCCACACCAACAATTAATATTTTGCTCAAAATATTCAAAACCACACCATAAAATTATGACATTAACCAATTTCGAGATAAAAGAGTAGAGTCAAGAGATGGACCTTCGAAGAACAGATTTCGTTGATAATAATAATGTTTAAGAGAACCCGGACTTGGAATCCCGAATAGAAATCCTCAACGACGAACCAATTCAGTACAAAACCCGAACTCGCATTCCGATTCAAATACCAAAATCCATGAAAACGACTTGAGAGTATTCAACACAAACCCCCGACGAGCTGAAACTAAACCGAACTGACCAGAATTAAACCGAACAGACCAAAATTGACCTCGCACATGACAAAATCAAACTCAAAATGGTCGGAATCAACCCAAAACAGGATGATTTCAGATTGGTTTAAACTACTAGATCTTGGTTTTCAATAATGGAGATGGTTTAGATCAAGTTATTGATGGATTTCAAAGTCAAATCGGAGCTAGGGAAGTGTTTTCCGGTGAAGAGTGGTCAGAAAACTCAATCTACAGTCGACTTCTTATCTTTCGGTGTCTCTCTCGTCCTTCCCGTCTCTCTCCCTCTCTGTTTCTACGCGGGTATGTGATTTTGGGTGTGTGGGTATATGTGTGTCGCGAACTAGAAGAAAGAAAGGGCCAAAAAATGGCGTCCCCTCTTGTTTTTTCTCAAAACAATGTGTTTCTCTTCCCCTTTGCTCGATGAAGATGATGGTAAGATCAAGAGCCCCCAGGGGAAAGAAAAAATTATGTCCGGTCTATGTTTGGTCGAGAAGATGACCTTTTCTGGAATCCAATCCCCCCTCTATCAATTGGCAGTATTTGTATATATTAAATTTAAGAAAATCCCCCCAGCCTTTTTCCTTCTGTGGGTCCCTCTAAATTGAATGGGAATTGGGAATCCTCCCTCCGTGGGTCCCTCCCAAGTTGTTGTGTGTGCATGATAAAAATTAAAACAAAAGAAAAAATAGTGGGGTCCATGAGTGAGGTGTGCATATGGAAGTTTCCTTGAAAGTTTATTTTCTCATTTTTGTTAAGGGAATATGCTTGTGGACAAGAAAAGGAAAGGGTGAGGGTCACGTGAGAGGGGTGGGGTAGTAGGTAAGGTGTAAGTTTTTAATTGGAGGGGTCGGGTTTAGGTGTAAAGTGGGTTAGGATAGGATAAAATTTATTAGGGAGTTATTATTTTTGTATTTTTGTGGGGGGAATAATTACATGGTTGAGGGTACACGGTAGGATAGGTAAAAAGGTGAAAACTAATCTTTCGGAGGGACAAAATTACGTGTCTACACTTGAGAGTGCAATTTTCTTTTTCAACAGAATGTTTGCAAACTTTCAGGTCAATGAAATCAAATTTTAGGCTTGCAAGGCTTTTGAACAGTTCATCCTTATAAGAATTTAATTCTTGGAGATTATCAATTGAATCACTCATCAAGGAAACAAGTCTAGTTTTAGAAAGCAGATGCAGTTTTTCTTTGAGTTCAAGTAAACTTACCTCAGAAGCATCGTTTTCTTTCTCAATGTCTGAATCTCCAAAAGCCATAAATGTTGTCTCATCAAATTCATCATCATCAGAGTCAGATCCCCATGCAGCTATCATGGCATGTTCTTCTTTTTCCTTTCTCTTGGCCCTTTCTTTTTGTTCCTTTTCAACGCTTTCCTTTCCCCACTCTATTTCCCAGAGAGGACATTCTCTTATCTGATGATCAGTCTTTCCACACTTGTAGCATCCGTTTGGATTATCATTTGAACATTTCTTGGTACCTGTTCCCTTCTTCTTCCTGAAGAACTTACTGAAATTTTTGGTTATGAAGGCAACTTGCTCTTTATCAAGTTCAAATTCATCATCACTATCAGAAGATTTTAAAGCTAAGATCTTCTCAGGGGATGCTTGTTCTTTGATTCCATCAATTTCCATTTCATAAGTCCTTATGTTCCCTACAAGTTCATCCAGGGTCAAGCCTTCAAGCTCTTTATTTGCCTCCCTAATTGCAGTCACCTTAACATTCCATTTTGATTTAGGTAACACCCTCAGTACCTTTTCAACTTGTTCTTCCTCAGAGATGATTTTTCCTAACGAAGTCAACTCATTTGTTAAGGTGGTAAGCCTTGTCATCATCTCATGAAGTGTTTCATTTTTCTTCATTTTGAATGCCTCATATTCAGTAAACAGGAGAGCAATCCTGAATTTTCTTACTTGGGAAGTACCTTCATGAGCATTTACCAGTGCATCCCAAATTTGCTTAGCAGTAGTACAGGTGGATACCCTGTTATACTCAGCCGGTCCTAGACCACAAACCAAGATGTTTTTGGCCTTTGCATTTTTCTTCAAAGCCAACAGGTCATCAGGAGTAAATTCACTCCTTACTTTCTTGACTTGTTCTCCGTCAATAATCTTCATTGGAATAGTGGGACCATCAGTAATCCTGTCCCATAATTCATAGTCTTCACCTTGAATGAACATCTCCATCCTTGCTTTCCACCAGATAAAGTGAGAACCATCAAAGAGTGGAGGTCTAGTGGTTGACTGACCTTCACTGTGACCAGTAGAAGGTGCGAAATTCATCATGTTGATCCTTTTCTTAGGTGCTATCCTTATTTAAGACAACCTCGCTCTGATACCACTTGTTATAGTACGCGTCCTACTAATTGCCTATCTGTGGAACAAGTAAGTAAACGTGGTTCACAGAAGTAAACTGAACACAGTGTTTTTATGTGGAAAACACCCGGCTCAAGAAAGGTGAAAAAACCACGACCTATACCTCTACAGGATTTTAACCCAACTTCACTAAAATACTTGATCCTCAACAATCAACAAAATTACAAGACTTCTTGTAACCTAGGAATTAAAACTTCTAACTCCTATCACTACAAAAACACTAATCTTCCCAAGATAAGTGTTTCCAAATCTTCGAGTTCCCAAACTTGAAGACAACAACTCCTAACTCAGTTTATAGATTACTGAGACTTGAATCAATGACTCATTACAATACAAGAACCTAACTAAAACACAGTTTATGACCTGCTAAGTAACAAACTAGGTTCTTCTTCAAGTATGTGAACTGATATGTTGATTGTCGATTAACTTTTCAGTGCGTGCATGAGTGCCGACTTTGAGTCACGTTTGTTGTATTTAAGCCAACCTGTGATAGAATCCTTTTTGATGTTCAATTCTTTCTCCAGTAAAACTCTATCGGTTAACTCTTTTTCCTTTTGCTGCCGCCTCACCTCTCCTAGATTTTATAGAACTCTTTTACTTCAAATCCTTTTCTTACTGAACTCCTTGATCCACTTAACTTCTTCAAGACTTCTTGTCTGATCTGACTCAGCTTCTGATGTAATCAATGTTATCTATGCTTGTCTTGAACGCAGAATCACATCATCCAAACTCCTGTGCTAGCTAGACTATTTCACCTTGAATGGACCAGCTTCTTCAACACGTTTCATTCACATGTCTATCATCAAAACTCCTCATGCCTTAACACTCTATTTAAAGTCCCAAAGTCAAGGGACACAATAAATGCAAGAAAAGGACGTATACAAGTGACTACAAAAATGCTAGTCAACCTTTCCATATTTGGCCATACAAGCCATGCAACTTTGTGAGATGTCACTGTTACGTTGCTCCCTTTTCTGTCCAGCAGCTGGACAAGGCTCCAAAGCCTCATTAATATGTCCCATGCATGTAATTTGACCTCCCAAAGGTGCTGGAACGTTTGCTACATCAATTGGCATTGCAGGAACCCCGTCAAGCTCGGAAATGCACCCGAAATGCTCAGAAACATGCCCAAAATGTGAGGAATTTACTGGGTAGTGATGCGGGGCGTCACCTACAAGATACATAATTAGCTCCTGATATATTTTTTTCGATTTTGGGTCTGTCGAAAATAAAATACATCCAATGAAGATACATTTTTCCTTTGTAAAGATACGTTATTAGCTCCCAATACATTTTTTCTGATTTTGGACAGATACATAATTAGTTCTAGATTATATATATATATATATAAGTTATGGTGTATGTTTATGCTATTTTTTCTTAAAATTATTATACAAAAAATATTTTTTTATTTTATACTCAATGTATGTATGACGGTCAGTGTATGTATGTATATGCACGATTGTACTCATTTATGACGGCTAGCCTATGTGTGTGTATGATATGTTTTGAGGAAAGTATTGCTATTGTTTAACATTTTCCTTTCATCCATTTTGAATGGCCTTCGAGGTGGTGGTAATAGTGAAGCCAGAAATTTCGTTGAAAAATAATTTTGATTTATATATTTTGTATGATGTATTATATATATAGTGGCCGTTTGGCCATGAAAACTAAAAAATTTTAAAGTTGAAGTTGAAGTTGGAGTTGAAGATGTGTTTGACCATGTCTTTTTGAATTATTTTCTTTAGACTTTTGAAAAATCTTTTTTAAATATGATTTTATGCTCTCAACTTTTAAAAACTATCAAAATCACCCAACTACTAATTTACCTACTAACATACAACCAAATGTGATTCTTATATATAGACACTTCTATTACTCAAACTAAGTTTGCATTAACGAAGAAAATAACACCCTAGAACAAAGATTGATAACTAATGCCTCTCTTAACAAGCATCAGAACTACATGAGATAGAATTGTTGATTTGGATCATTTATTAAGACGCATTATTAGACGCATCATTTATTTTTTGATTTGGGTCTTCACTAGGTCCTCGCTTGTTCTCAAATAACTTTTCAGTTTTCCCAATTGCAAGAATTAACTCAAGCCGTTGAAATAAAATTGAAGAAAGATAATCCAAAAATGTTCAATCAATCGAAATGCAAAAATTGAAGAAAGATAATGTAAAAATGTAGAAATTGAAGAAAGACAGAGTTGAAACAAAATTGAAGAAAGATAATGCAAAAATGTCTTAGATTCAATCTAAGCCAAAAGATGGTGATATTTTTGTATTAATCACGTTCAATCAACAATTATGAAAAAAAAAAATCATCATTGATTGCATTATTGACTAAACACTTAAAATTTTTAAACATTATGAGGGCTTCATGTAAAAATTTAAAAATTGGGGTTATATGTAATAATAATAAAAGTTGGAATTGGAGTTGGAAACTAGTGAAAACAACAAAAAGCTGTTTTCACTTTTCAGAAAATAATTTCAGAATAATTTTTGAAATTTTCATGGCCAAACACCACAACTTTAATAAAGTGAATTTTTTTTTCGAAATAAAGAAAATATTTCTTATGGTCAAACGGCCTCATAGTATAACTTTTCGTTCGAGGAAGGGTGTCGTCGGCCATCCTTCACTACATGTTGTAATGCCACTTAGCAGTGGTTGATAAAGAATTTTAATGAAGAAGATTTAAAATATAAGAAAATCAACTTTAGTTGACTAAATCTTAATCATTAATTTAATTGTCTCTCATCTAAATAAGAACTTGGAGAAAACAAAGACAATAAAAATAGAGGGGAGATGTAGACACTATTTTTACAGCACAATTAGTTTGAAACTCTAGAACAATAGTAATTTTTCAATTACTATGGCTGAAAAATGTTGAACTTTTAGGCACTAGCCCAATAAATGTTAGTATAACTCTATATTTAATTCTGCTTTTACTTTTACTTTCTTTTTTTTTTTTTTTGAATATCTATAGTTTTTGAGATTTTCTTCTAAATTGTATTGATTCCTCCTAAATTACACTGAGAGACAAGTATTTCGGGAAACAAGTAAACTACACTTGCTTTTAGATAGACGTGTGAGATAGAGGGCTCATGACACAATAAAAAAAGTGTAAACAACATAAATCCCCTAGTTAATGAAACTAATTACATAAAATCTCTTCAAGTTTTCTCTCTCCCGATTTTTACAAATATACTCATACATTTGACTGGCCAGCATACATAGGTCGAATGTATGATAAAACAGTTAATCTTATATTTAAGATAAGATAAATCATAAATTATTTTACTGTTCCTTAATTAACGACAATAATTAACTAACATTAACTAGTGTATGAATAAACATAGTAACTAAAATTTCAATTTCAAAATTTTTCTTAAACATCACAACAATTTTTTTTTGGATTCACAATTTGGAAAAATAAAATAAAAAAATTCTTCTACATTCGTTCTTCTATTCTACTAAAATCTGTTGGGTTCGAAATCGAGAGGGCGTCATGTGAAGCTTAAAAATTTACAAACCATAAATGCGATAATTCAGATAAAAAGAAAAACATACTAAAAACATGAATATTAATAGTTTGGCCAATTGGCCTACATATAAAAAAAAACTAATCTAAAAGAAAGAGAAAATTGTCTATAACCCCTCCAACCTTTACCTGAAATCTCAACTACACACTCGAACTTTATAAAAGTCCTATTACCCCTTTGAACCTTTTATAAAAGTGTTATTACCCCTCTGAACTTTTTATTTTTGATATTTTGTGATCCTAAAATGCTGACCTGTCCAAGAAGGTGTATACATTTCCCTTAGGCGCGTGGGACTTGCCTAAAGTACACAAATCTGCATTTTTTAAGCCACGTATAAGTCTAATTTTTTTTATTTTTTTATTTTTTTTAAAAAAATTCTCATTTGTTAGCCATTAAATCTTCCATCTTCTTCCTTTTTTTTTTTGCCATTTTCAAAGCTTGAAGTTTGGATTTTATTGTCTACCATTTCAAAACTTTCAATCGTAACCTCCATTCTAAAATTGAAGCTTTAGAGTTCATAATTTTCTTCAAAAAGATTCAAAACAAAAAGTTTTTTTTGCCTTATACGTTTTGTTTCTTCTTCTTCTCTTTCTCAAAACAAAAAGGTTCAAGAACTCATCAATGGTGTCCAAGATTAATTTCTCATCTTCCTCATCTCTAATTTATTTTCTTCTTCATCTTTCTCTTTTTCAATTCATGGATGTGTCCAAATAGAAAACCCACAAAAAAAATCCATTTATTTCACTTTAAACAGGAAATTCAAAATTCCACGAGAAATGATACAAAGTTACAAAAAAAAGATAAAAATAGAGTTGATGAGGTTCGCTCTTTCTTCTCAGAAAAAAACCCCACACCAATAAGCCTAAAACACTAAATTTTCTTGAAGCAAAAAACACAAAAGAAAAACCGAGAGAGAAAGAAAGAGCTTCCTTTGCAAAATCAACAACAACAATTTATTCGATCTCCGACGCTTCTTCCAACTTTTCAACTCCTTGATTCGACTCTAAAATTAAGCAAATCTAAAATAAAATTAACAAGATATACTTTTTCATTTTCAATTTCAAATTAAGAAGAAAGATTATTGTAGATTCTTCTTTGATCAGTTTAGATCTGATTCGGATCCTATGACTTGAAATTCACGTAATATTTGTTTGCGTCCATCTTCTTCACCATCTTGTTGCCTCTCCGATCTTCAGAAAAATGAAAGGTGGAGAATTTATAAATAAGGGAAAGAGAAAAGAGAAAGGAGAATGAAAAAGGAAAGAGAAAAGAGAAATATTAAAGGAAAAGGAAAAATAATTAATTTTTTATAATAAAAATAGAATATTAGGTGGTAATATTACGTGGCATTATGTGGACACGCGTAATATCACTTCCCAATACACATGTGGTTGTGAGTTTTTAAGGGGATAATAATTTCAATTTTAAATAGATCAGGGGGTCATAGAACTCCCCTAAAGATGAAGTGTGTAGTTGGGATTTTGAGCATAGGTTGGAGGGGTTTTAGACCATTTTCTCTAAAAGAAAACCTAAAAATTATTAGAGAGAAAATCTTTCCCTAAACAAAACTCTTTAAACGACTACATTGTGGATGCTACTGTGTTATGATATGAGAAGAGGGATCTTCTATTTATAAAGTCCCAAAACCTTTTCTCCAAGAAAGAGGTTTTCCAAATATGGAAAAGTTTTATATTTTCCTTTCAGCAAAAGTAAAAGTAATTATGGTATTACTTTTATTTTCCTTCTAAAAGAAATAAAACTCAAATATGGTAAGAAAATCATGGCAAAACCCCTAACAAATCTCCTCTTTTTGGCTCGATTTTCTTGGCGGCATATTCTTGATCCTTCTTCTTCACACGATCTTCATATATCACTGCTGCTTACCATGATTAAAAGTTGATATGGGTTAAAATTGGATCCCTATGCGTTAAAAAATAAAAACATGGGTTAATATTATTGGAGCCCTGTGTTATAAGTAATCAGGGTTGAAAGTGGAGCCTTGTGCATTGGAAGTTAGCACAGGTTAAGAGTGGAGCTCATGCGTTAAAAATAAATGCATGAGTTGAAAGGAGCCCAAACGTTAAAGCAAGTATGAGTTGAAAATTGAAGCCCATAAACATGGGTTGAAAATTAATTTTGATTTTAAAGATGGATAAACAACAGGATTGTTGAAAATTTGTTTGAAATTTCTTTTCCACATATAGTTGGACAAAAAAATCTTCATTATCGCCAAACGGCTGCAACATGATTTTGAAACCGCTTTGAACCTATTTAATCTCGTCTCACTACACCATTGGACCTTTGAACCATAGGCTCTAATACCTTAAAAATTTGCAAACCATAAATGCGATAATTCAGATAAAAAGAAAAACATACTAAAAACATGAATATTATATAGTTTGGCCAATTGGCCTACATAAAATAAACCTAATATAAAAGAAAACATAAAAATTATTAGAGAGAGACTAAACACAACTCTTTAAACGACTACATTGTGGATGCTACTGTGTTATGATATGAGAAGAGGGATCTTCTATTTATAAAGTCCAAAAATCTTTCCTCCAAGAAAGAAGTTTGCCAAATATGAAAAAGTTTTATATTTTTCTTTCAGGAAAAGTAAAAGTAACTATGGTATTACTTTTATTTTCCTTCTAAGAAAAATAAAACTCAAATATGGTAAGAAAATCAGGCTAACAAAATTAATATGAATATCCCCATATTGTTGTGACATTCTGATTTTGGGAGTCGAAAATTACTTATCAATCATACAAAAGTGACGCAATCAATTTTTGACTTTTCAGAATCTTTTGGCCGAACTTGCTATTAGTTTGTCTGCTTTGCGCCTCTCCTTCCCGACAGGACCGCAAAGCATCATTAATATATTGAGGCTAAGTACAGTGGAGCAGAAATTTTCGCTCCCAATTGCCTCAAAAATCATCCCTTATGGTTGTACTTATACATGTTTACAACACATAGCCCTTTAAATTATGATGTATGATTTTTCTTGATTGGTTCTGTTAGTTGGTCTCTACCCCATTGTTGCAATGAAGCAATATTGCAATTCATGAGTTTATTGTAATCATTTTGCACTCCATGGTGCCTAGGTGTTGGGTTTGAATCAAAATTGTAGGATGTTTGGAGTATTATCGTTTCTTTTTGTAATAGTAAATCAGTATAACGCAACATATCTTAACGTCTCTTGGTGCAATCTTTGGATGAGTATCATATAAAATTCACAACATAAATGATAATTTATGGTATCCTAATTTGCTTTTAATATCAGTCTTAGATCCATTGATGAACCCCCTTGTTAACAAGATAAAAAGTTGTGTTAGTTGTTTCCTTCTCGCAAGTGTGATTGGCTGTAAGGTAAGATTGTACTGTCATGAAGTAGATAGATCTGAATACCTGTAGTTCCAACGTGCATTCATTTTAGTATTATGTTGAGCTATGTTACATATATATTTTACAATATTTGGCCTTGTAAGAATATAAGTACTATCTAGTGTTGTGATATCCCTTGTTTTTTGCTTTTAGTTTTTTTGATTGTTATATTTATTATATGTCCTGAGCCGGGGGTCTATCGAAAACCTCTCTACTTCACCTGTGGTAGTGGTATGGACTAATCATTAGAGTTGACTGTCATTTCCAAATAAATTTTTCATTTCTTTATTTCAAATGGAGACATTCATTGTCTTTTTTTTCTTCTCTTTATTTTTATTTTATTTTCTTTAGTCAGTTATCCAAATAAAAAAATTATCATTCTTTTTTTTTTCTTTTCTTGTCTTTGAGCCAAGTCCGTGTCAAAAAAAGTGAGAAAAGATTTTAAAATTGGCTACCAGCTTCTTCAATTGCGCAAAGCAAGACAAAAAACCAACACATGAAAGAGACATGATTGTGAGCCGAAATAAGGCATGCAGAAAATTTTGTCAACCGACAAGCCTGGGAACTCATGGAAATATCAAGGTTCTAAGGGTTTATCTGAGAAGCATGACAAAGCAAAAATACTGTATCTGTTTCAGAGTCACTCTTAATAATCTGAGTTCGGGTGAATGATGCAGCAAGTCAGTAACACATGCTAATGGTTGAAAGCAAGATTAAATGTGACAAGGGCAAGAGCGATTTCCACAAGAGCAAAAGCCACAATCCAGCCACCATGTTTTTAAACTAACAAGTTTTCTTTGTATGAAATAGGAACACATGCTACCTTTGAATCAAGGATTTCAAAGCAAAGGCCGTAATATTCTGACTTCTACAAATGCAATTGGCAATGTTGCTGCATAGATTTGGCATTCAAAATCATGCAGTATTTGTGAGGAGACGCACTTCCTTGTTTGGCATTGGTAAGGAGACACATTTCTTTATTTGGGTAAGTCAAGATACATTTGTTAGGAGACACACTTCCTTGATTTGGTAATTCAAGCAACATTGGTAAGAAGATGCACTTCCTTATTTGGTAATTCAAGCGGTATCATAAGGAGACACACTTTCAAAGGAGACACACTTCCTTGTTTAGGTAATTCAAGCGGCATTGGTAAGGAGATGCACTTCCTTGTTTTGGTAATTCAAGCAACATTTGTGAGAAGACGCACTTTCTTATTTGGTAATTCAAGAAACATTTGTAAGGAGATGCACTTCCTTATCTGGGTAATTCAAGCAACATTTGTAAGAAGACGCACTTCCTTATTTTGGTAATTCAAGCGACATTGGTGAGGAAACACACTTCCTTATTTGGGTAATTCAAGCGACATTTATGAGGAGACGCACTTCTTTGTTTGTTTAATTCAAGCAGTATTGGTAAGGAGACACATTTCTTTGTTTGGATAATTCAAGAGACATTTGTTAGGAGACACACTTCCTTGTTTTGGTAATTCAAGCGGCATTTGTGAGGAGACGCATTTTCTTTTTTGGTAATTCAAGAAACATTTGTAAGGAGATACACTTCCTTATCTGGGTAATTCAAGAAACATTGGTAAGGATATGCACTTTCTTGTTTGGTAATTTAAGCGGTATCATAAGGAGACGTACTTCCAAAGGACACACACTTCCTTGTTTGGTAATTCTAGCAATATTTGTAAGGAGATGCACTTCCTTATCTGGGTAATTCAAGCAACATTGGTAAGGAAGACACACTTTTTATTTGGTAATTCAAGCGGTATTTGTAAGGAGATGCACTTCCTTTTGTGGAAAATTCAAGCAACATTTGTAGGGAGATGCATTTTCTTATTTGGGTAATTCAACCATTGGTAAGGAGACACATTTCCTTGCATAATTCAAGTGACATTTGTTTGGAGACGCACTTCCTTGTCAATTTTGATTTGTCAGGAGCCTGCCTAAAGAACACGGCGAATGCATGAAAGTCAAGCAATAAGGTAAATAAGTTGAAAGTCAAACAACAAGGTGAAAAAGTGAAAGTAAACAGATTGATGAAATTGCAGGTCAAGAGCCCGCCTGAAGAATAGGGTGATGAAACTCAAGTCAAGAGTCCAAAAGAAGCTGAATAGATAGGACTTTTGTAATTTTATTTATGTTTTAACTTGTAATTTTCATTTTGCTGTAATGACAGATCCGCGGATCGGAACCTCGGCGGGGCCTCACTCGACTCTCCAACTCGGTATAGTCCCTCTTCTTCCAACCCTTTCAGATACCTGTGACGTGATTCCCTCATAACTTCAGTAGGTAGGATGTCCTGAGTCAACTCGGTTGTCCTTCTTCCTTCAGTTTCTTTCCTTGAATAATGGTCGGGTCAAAATTCTGTCTCGCTGTCTACTTCTTTGTATGAAAACACTTTGTGTTTACATGCAAAGAGGGGCATGATGTAGACACGTAATTTTGTCCCTCCCCAAAATTATTTTTTACTATTGACCCCATCTTACCACGTATCCTATCCGCGTGGTAATTTTTTCACAAGAAAACATAATAAATAACCACCTCATCATTTTTTTTAATCTTTATCATATTTAACAAATCCTAACAAATTTTATCTTCTTTTAAACATCCTAACAACCCTCCCTATTAAAAATTGACAACACATCACCACCCCCACTCCCCTTCACCCCTACTCACGTGCACCCCCTACTTCATCCACGTGATCCCCTCACATTTCTTCTTCACAAAGAAAGAGAACAATACAATATAGTGGAGGAGGGCCCATATGAGATCTCTCACCTCACTGCTACAGAATTCAACACACAACAAGAACACAAAAGACCCCCCCCCCCCCCCCCCATCGTCGCTCTCTATAGACAAGAACTCCACACATCTCTCTAAAAAAATTGCACGCACACACTCATAGCCAATCGGAAAAAGCACTTTCCATCACTATATTCACATACATGTACACAATAGCACACACAAGAACCATAAATCACACACTACACATAGAAATGGAGTGATCGAGAGAGAGAGAGTCACGGAGAGAGAAAGAACGCAGGGTTTCCGGAATGGTTTACTGTTCCAACGATAGACTCATCAGAATCGTCTTCAGTTAGCCATCTCCGATTAGAAATGCACCGGAATCCGCCCGCTCGTCAGTTTCCTCCCTTTCATAGTTCGCCGGAGCTTAGGACTGCTGGGTTTCTGGTTTTCCGTTGTGTTGTTGGGCTGGGTTCGTCTTATTGCCGCGCTTCGTCGTTGATATCGAGTCTTGGGATTTTTAAAGTCAAATTGGATCAACGTCCATGATCTGAATTTCGTATTAAAAATTTCCTTCCCACTATTTTGAAACAGTCCAATTATTATTTTTTTCGATACCAAGTTCGTCGCTGTGGAGGTTCTCGTCAGAGGATTTTGGGTTGTGAATTTTCTTTATTATCCACGAAAACAAGTTTCTATTGAGGTCCATTTCTTGAACCCATCCTCTTTTCTTTATCTTGATTTGTTGAATTGGCTATGATTATGTATTTGTTGTTTATTATTGTTTGATTTTATTGATGTTTATGAATTCGATGATGAAATTTGAGTGATGTTGAATTGTTGTTTGATTTCGTTAATAAAGAATGATTGAGAATTGTGGAAATTATGTAGTAAGAAGGAATTTGGGACGGGAATTGAGAGTTGAGAAAGTGAATATTGCCGTTTTGATTCATTAATGTTGATGAATTTGGTAGTATCATGATAAAACCGTTAAAAGCGTAGGCAAAAGGTAGGTTGGGTAATCAAAGTTTAGGATCCGTGATTGTTGAATAATGAAATATTTGTGGAGTGGTTTTGATTTATGCATTGGGATCTATTATATTCATTTGGCCGGGAAATGTCCTGAGGAATTTGTATTGATTTATCTGGGAAATGCCCCGAAGTATCATGTACTTGAAGACGACTTACGATTAAGGCCCGGAACGTCAGGTGGAGAAAGAAATGGAGCGTAGTTAGGATTAGCCTAGAATAGAGTAGGTTTATATTTCCACATTTTTTTTATTATTTCGGGACTGTATAATTGGACTGAACACTAAATTTTGGATTGTTTTGTTTGTTTTGCTTGATTGATTGTTTTGCATGCTTTGTGTGGTTTATACATTTGTAGTGTCAAATTAGCCGATATGCTCCACCAACCGACCGTGGTCGAACCACGGGATCAAGGGGTGCCTAACACCTTTCCCTCGGTCAACAGAATTCCTTAGCCAGAATCTCTGTTCGCGATCAGTTTCTAGAGTCAAATCTGTTTTGAAAAAGGATATCCAAGGGTGACTTGGCACACCCGATTTATGCCAAGTGGTGACTCTGAGTTTTGAATATAAAATAATCCTTTTTCGAAGCAAATTTTCAATCTTCTGTCTCTTTACTAATAAAACCCTTTCAAAACTAAAAAAATAAATATCTTTTTGGAGTTAAAAAGAGGGTGTGACAAAAACAATCTCTCTACCTTCAAGGTAGGGTAAGTCCTGCGTACCGCTCTACCTTCCCCAGCCCCACTTCGTGGAATTACATGGATTATGTTGTTGTATACAGAAATGAAAGAGATGATTAGGTCTATTTGACTTGCTAAATCATGTATATTATTGTATTGCGGTCTTTATTCATTTTTGGATTTAAACTTCTCTTACCATTCTTCTATTTTGGCAATTCTGCACATTGTTCATGTCCAAACAAATTAAGCACATAGATGGACTTATTTATTGTTTCTATAGTAGTTAGCAAGTAGAAAAACTAGTAGTAAGTACAATAAAGGTAGCTTATCTGCTTAATTTGTCACCATTGAACTTCTATAAAAACACAAAGAAATAAATTACTAATGAAAATCATATGATTAATCCCTTTGTTCTGGGAGCAAAGATGGAGAGCTCCAATGAAATATCGATGATACAGAAAGAATGCAGCAGCCAAGAAAGGCACAAAGTACTCAACAAAAGTCAGATAATTTGGTTTGGGATCCTCTTTGATCACAAAAGCTTCCATTTCTTTGGCCTTTATTGGTTCTTTAAAGGAATCAGTAAACAAATTATCATCATTTTGAATTTTATAGCCTTGAAGATATCCAATTTGGTATTTAAAGAGAAAGTTCTTAACAACTTTACTATGCCCAATATCATCAAATTCTTTAGTTGCATCCTTTCCAGCTGATTCAATCAACACTTCTTCTCCCCATATGCAATGAGTGAGCAAGGACTTTGTCAATGTGGTACTTCATGCCCTGAAAAAAAAATATACCCTAATTACCCAACAGTTACACATTATATGTGGGTCACTTATACATTTAAAAAATTAAATAATACCCACATTAAACAATATTTAAACCTGTATGAGGTAGCTTATACATGTGAACATAAACTTCAGTAATGAATAATAAAATCAGACCCTAATTACACAACAGTTACACATATATGAGGGTAACTTATACATCTAACAATTTATATCAGACCCTAAATAAACAACAGTTACACTTGTATGAGGGTAACTTATACATCTAACAATTTAATTCAGACCCTAATTAAACAACAATTACACATGTATGAGGGTTACTTATACATTTAACAATTTATATCAGACCCTAATTAAACAACAGTTGCACAAGTATGAGGGTTACTTATACATTTAATAATTTATATCAGACCCTAATTAAACAACAGTTACACATGTATAAGAGTATCTTATACATCTCAAAATTAAAATCAGACCCTAATTAAACAATAGTTAGACATGTATGAGGGTAACTTGTATATTTAAGAAATAAACTACTATAATGTATAATGTCATAATAAAGATTTTCACCTTAAAATATGTATGACCTATGATCTTGTCTGAATGTATAATGTCACCTTATATAATATTAATACTTTATAACTGTTTAAATTTTCAGAACTGTCAATGTATAACATATTGAAATATATTTCAGAATACCTATATTATACATTAGTGGGACAAAATAACTAATGTATCATATCTTATATATTATAAGTTATACTTTACAATATAAACTTCCAGAATGTATAATTTCATATCATACATATGTCAACTTATCTATCAACTTATAATCAATACCTTCGGAAGACGAGGATGACCAGAATCATCAAACTTCTTTTTACTTGCCGCTTTTGAACCTGACTTCTTCGATCTAGAAGTCGCAACTTCCTTCAATTTCTTCATTGTAACGGGGTCGTTTCGGTGCTTTGAATGATTCTCTGCGAAATCAATATCCTTGTAATCAAATGTACCAGGAACAAATCCAACGGAAATATCTTTTTCTTTTGCATCTAACTGAGTAATTCCTAAACTAAAGCTAGAAGGATAATTCATTACCAATTTTACACTATATTGATTTAACAGTAGTGTTAAATCGAAGTACAAAACAAGAAAATCAAATATCTAACTTGTAGTATATAAAAAAACGAAAAAATCGAACTACTGAACTTGAATATGATTACTCAATACGGTAATTTCGTACAAAATCAACATGCAACCAAACAAAAAAAGAAAAAAACTTCTGAATTGATAAAGTTGAAATTTCTTTTAAAAAAAATTAATGAAGTAAATTAGAAAAATCAATTAAAGCTTAAACACTTACAAATTGGTAACCTCTAATTAGACGTTACTTGTATTTTCCCGTGATTTATGGGATTCAAAAATGAAGGAAAGTACGGGTGGGTAATGGGAGCGCTTGGGAGCAAATATTGGAAGAAAACAACGTGGTTTTAGATGTATAATATTTAAGACAGAGAAAATACAAAAAAGGGGATTTATATAATTAATTTGAGATTTGTGTAAATATTTTACCAAATTGGGATTTAATGTAATAAGGTAACTTTACATTGTGTATATATATAAATTTTAGATAAAAAAAATTAAGTAAAGAGGCAGATCTGAGATTTTTAAGCACTAGCGCGAGAAATGAATCATGAAAAACAAAATTAAATAAATAAATAAATTCAAGATTTGAAATTTATCGACACCCACCTATCTCAAAATAAGTGACAGAAGGGAATCGAAACCTCATCAAAACAAACCAACAAAACTTAAATGAGTTTCATTTTTTTGTTGTTATACCATAAGTCTACGTACTTTGTTGCTTAGTTCCTAGCTATAACTAAGGGTGTCAAACGGGCCGGGCCGACCTGGCCTGAACCGGCCCAACCCGGCCCGATTAGCTAACCCGGCTCGGTTTGACCCGACCCGGTAAGCCCTAGGGCTTTAGGGTTCCGGGTCCCGGGCCGGTTTTTTTGTTAAAATGGGCCCGGTTAACCCAGCCGGATCAAGCCCGATCCAGGCCCGCCGGTTAACCGGCCAGGCCCGACCCGAAAAATTAAAAAAAAAAATGGATTTTGGGCCAAACTAGCCGTTGGACCAACGGCTATATAGCCGTTTTTGGGTCCAAACGGCTAGTTTGGGCCCATTTAATAAAAAAAAAAAAACTTTAAATTTTTTTTTTTAATCCCCAAAAAAAATCTATAAATACCCTACAACTTCAAATCATTTTTCACACAATTTTTCACTCTCTCAAATCTCATTCTTTCTCAAATCTCAATTCTCAATTCTCTAATATTCAATATATTTAATTTCTTAAAGTGTTCACTTTAATTTTTTAATTTTCATTTACAAAGTACGAGCGGAAGTTTCTAAAGTCGCAATCTTCGGATACTTCCAAAATTTGGTATTGTCGTTCCATCTCTTACGTTTAATTTTTATTTATTGTATTAATTATTTAATATTTAATTTTATTATATTTGTGTATTTTGAATATTTTTAGTTTAATTTAATTTATATTATGGATAAATTAAAAAACCTCGCTACTAAAGGTGTTAAATTTTTTTGTCCCGGAAGCGGTAGTGGTAGTAAAAAGCGAATTACTAGCGGTAGAGGTAGTTCAAGTAATAGATATACCCGTGTGCCTTCGCCTCCGGTACCGCTTGGTACACCTTTTGAGGAAGAAATAGGTGTAGGTGCTCACGATATGGATTATGTAGAAGCTCAGGAAAATTACGGTATAAAAGAAGAAAATGAAGTAGATGTAGTTAATTTAGACGAAGATAATGAAAATATTGCTGAAACACCCGCAGTAGGAGATGCTAACGTTAGATCTGAATCAGTTAATCTCCCTTCCCGTCCTCCCAGTGCCCCAAAACCTCGTAAAAGAACTAGTATTGCATGACAATTTTTTGAACGTATATCAGATATTGAGGTGCAATGCAATATTTGTCAACAAATATATAAGCATAGAAGTGGAGGCAAACAAGGGGGTACGGGTACGTTAACGAGACATATAGCTGAAGATCACAAAAGAGAGTTAAATATTGCAAAAGGTGGTGGGGATGTTGGTGGGTCAACACAAACTAGAATGGACCCAATAACCGGTCAAGTAGCGAAAAAGTATAATAAATTGAGGGACAGGGAAGAAATAGCTAAAATGGTAGCTGTGGGTTGTTTGCCTTTTAGTTTTCCTTCTTCTGATGCTTTTATTCGTTATATACAAGCAATTCATAATCCTATGTTTAATGGTATTCCTAGAACTACTTGTCGGTCTGATATTTTTAGACTCCATTCACAATATTGTATTTATTTATCAACATTGTTAAAAAATATTCAATGTAGATTGTCCCTAACTTCTGATCTTGGTCGTGCTGTAAATAAAAATGATTATTTAACCGTTACTTGTCATTGGATGGATAGTAATTTCCTGATGCAAAAACGTATTCTTGCTTTTTTATATGATGAAGATCGTAAACATACTGGACAATTTATTGTTGATTCTATTGTTAAAATTGCCGGATATTATGGTATAGAAAATAAAATTTTATGTATTGCTTTTGATAATGCTTCTAACAACAAGACTGCTATAACAAAAATAAAATCTACGCTATCTCCGCCCTTGCCTGAAATTTTTCATATTAAGTGTGCATGTCATATATATAATTTAATTGTAAAAGATGGTCTTGAGTTTTTTGAGCTTTATATTGAAAAAATTCGTCTTGCCGTTGGTTTTATTCAAGGAAATAATCGTAGATCGAGAATTAGAGAATTTAAACTTAAATGTCAAGAAAATGGACTTACACCGATTTTGATGCCTGAGGAAGTTGATACTAGATGGAATTCTACGTATGAATTTCTAAAAACTTGTTATAAATATAGAATTCCTATTACACTAGCTTTTAACCAACATTGCGGTTCATTTGCTGATTCTGCTGATTGCATGCTACATAATTCTGATTGGGTTGTAATTAATGATCTTGTTAAGTTTTTAGAAAAATTTTATGTAGCTACGGTTGAATTTTCCGGTGCTTACTATCCTACTGTTTGTAATATTTTAGCATATATAGCCGATATTTCTGGTTTGCTCCAACAATATAAAAATAAAGAAGGTTATAAAGAAGCTGTTGGCGCCATGTTTACGAAATTTAAAAAATATTTTTTCCCGATTCCCCCTATTTACTTGGTTGGTGCTATGCTAAATCCGTGCATCAAATATAATCATATGTGTCACTTTAGTACTCTTATTTATACTAACTTAGAAATAAATACTAACCATGATTCTGAACAAGTACAACCTGATTTGTGGACGGCTACGGCTGATGCAAAGGATTATATAGAAAAATTATATAATCACTATGCTGATTTATTTGATTCATCCTTACCTACAAATATCACTCCAACTGTCGCTCCTCATCCTCCCGAGGAGCCATCATCTTCTAAAAGGCCGGCACATAGTGATTTTTCTGATTCGTTCTATGATTTAAATTGTTGGAATAGTGTTGATGAGAGAACTTACACATCAACTTATCGGGAAGAGCTGAAATATTATCTTCGGACGGCACCAGAGGATCGCAGACGACGGATCAACACGCTGGATTGGTGGAGGAATAATGAATCACAATATCCTGTGCTTTCAAGATTAGCTAGAGATATCTTGAATGTTCCAATGTCAACCGTTGCATCAGAGAGCGCCTTCAGTCAGGGACGACAGCAGCTTGGAGACAACCGACACTCATTGGGAAGCAATGCAATGAATGTTCTAGTTTGCCTCAGAGATTGGATTAGAGCGGAAAGAAGAAACCAAAGAATGGAACCGGAGCCGAGCGACGAGCTGAAACTTGAAGAAATTATGACTTCACGGGAGAACTCAGCAGAATCAAGTCCAATGCATGGTTTTGCCCCCGTTGACTTCGATTATCCTATGCAAGTTCCCATTAATATTAACATGAATGAGTTGGAAAAAATGATGCATAATTTATAGATTTTTCATTCATGTAAATTATAAATTTTGGATCATTTTGCAATCAATAAAATTCCCCAAATTCATTCACTCCTTAGTCGTTGTTTTTTTTTTTTTTTTTATTTAACGATTTAAAATTTTAAATTGAATTTCTAGTTTTCTACTTTAAATTAAAAACTTACTTCTAATATATTATTAATTTACTACCAAATATTATTATTTTATTATATTAAGTAGCATATGTTTTGTATATTTGTGCATATATCTTCTATAGAAGTGTATATTTAACGTATACATGTGTATATGTTTTATAAATTAGTATATAAGTATATCTATACATATTGTAATGTATATATAATGTAGTATATTTTATAAGTAGTAGTATATATACATTTAATGGTGCGTATACACGTGTATATATCTTCTATAGAAGTGTATATTTAATGTATACATGTATATATGTTTTATAAATTAGTATATAACTATACAAATATATATTGTAATGTATATACATTATAGTATATTTCATTTAAAGTATTACATATACATAGAATAGAGTGAATGGATCTTCTATAGACGTGTATATTTAACGTATACATGTGTATATATTTTATAAATTAGTATATAACTATACAAATATATATTGTAATGTATATATATTGTATATATCTCATTTAAAGTATTACATATACATAGAATAGAGTGTATATATGTGAATAGATCTTCTATAGACGTGTATATTTAACGTATACATTACTTTATGTTTTATAAATTAGTATATATATTGTAGTATATACTTTTTTTAAAGTAGTACATATATATTGAATGGTGCGTATATATGTGTATATATCTTCTATAGACGTATATCTTTAAAGTATACAAGTGTATATGTTTTATAAATTAGTATGTAACTATATATATATACATATTGGTGTATATATATATATGTATATCACTATACTGTAGTATATATTTTATTTAAAGTAGTACATATATATTGAATGGTGCATATATATATGTGTATATATCTTCTAAAGTAGTATATATTTAACGTATACATGTGTATATGTTTTATAAATTAGTATATATATATATTGTAGTGTATATATATATATATATATATATTATACTATTATAGAATATGTTTTATTTAAAGTAGTACGTATAGTCATATATAATTATATATTGAATGGTACGTATATATGTGTAATTGTTTATACTTTATATATATTTTTTAAAATATATATTGTATATTGGAGTGTATATAATGTATATTGGAGTGTATATAGTGTATATTGGATTTTTTATTTATTTTATAAACGGGTTTGACCGGTTTTTAACCGGGTTTGACCGGGTCTTGGTGGGTTTGACCGGATTGGGTTAAGTGGGCCGGGTTCGGGTGGGTTTTAATATTTTTACTGTTTGGCCCGACCCGACCCGGTTAACGCCAAACCCGGCCCGTAACCAGCCCGGAACCCGAGTAAAATGGGAGGGCCGGTTCCGGATTGGCCCGGCCCGGCCCGTTAGACACCCTTAGCTATAACATATAATTTTTATATATTTTATAAACTTCTCAATATAGCTTAGGGTTTGCTCAAAAGTTATTAAATTTTCAAGAACCCACTCTAAAGCTTTAAATCCGTCCATTATTATTTGTCTAGCTATTTCTAAAAAGAAACGAAAAGACGGCATAACTAGAATAATATTTTTTTTCGTAAACCAAATTATTATCACGCTATATTAATACTTCTCAATCAATACACAAACGAAACATAACAATACAAATTTATTTTTCTTTTCTTAATTAACGGTTTATTATAAAAAGCTCAGATTGACGTCTCTGAATACGATAATTGAACTTGCTTGATCTGCTATAATTTATCCGGTGCGTCGACCGCCGGTGCCATTTTCCCTTTGGCAATTGAAATAAACAGCAACAACAGGCGATCCAAGGTTGTATAGTTCTGCAAATTGTCTTGTATTGAAATTTTGACGCCAATTTGGTGCATAAACTGTTTCTCTTCCTAATTGACGAAATAGAGAAAAAACCATTCTATGTATTCCCATTGATGGCCTTTGACTCTCATAGCATATAATTGCATTTCCTATAATAATAACAAAAATTTCATTAAGTAACATTGTTTATATATGATCACCTTAATAACAAATTATGATCATATTAATATGTAAAAGTTATAGAAATTGTAATGGAGTTAATTACTTTCTATCCTTGCTTTTCTAAAAATTACGAAAAATTCTTGATTTAGTCCACGCGGATACATTACATTATTATTTTAAATACATCACTTAATTTTACGCGGATACATCACATTCCACACAAATACATCACTTAATTTTACACGAATAAATCGCATTTCACACGGATACATCGCACTCTTTCAGATGCATCACTATTTTTTTACGGATATATCACATTCCATACGGATACATCACATTTTTTTGGATGTATCACTTAATTTTACAGAAATACATCATATTCTTCTGGATACATCACTTAATTTCACACGCATATATCACATTCTTTTGTGATGTATCTGAGTTTTAAGTAAAATCAAAGGCTTATGTAATTATTTAAAAGAATTAAAATTCTAAGTAGTTATAATAAATTAAGTTGCATATGATTGTAATTTTTCTTATTAATATTGAGTTTCCAAAATATAGTAATAACCTTTTTTTAGAAAAGACAAAGACACTTAAATTTTACGAGCGATCTAATTACACCATAAAACTTATATAGGCCCTTGTAAATAGAATATTTGGAAAAGAAAAGACATCAAATTCCCCCTCAACTTGTAGTCAAAACTTACTTTAGACCCTAAACTAATCGGACAATTATTTACCCCCTTAACAACTTTCAAGTGAATTAATTCCAATCTCAAAATCAAAATCCCACTCTCACAACGGAGAGTGCACTACACAAGTGCCATGTCATGCCACATCAGTGCCACGTAAGATATTATATATTTTTTTTTAAAAAGTAATCCCACACACATACTTTATACATATATATACATACATGCATACATATATATATAATGGAGAGTGCACTACACAAGCGCCATGTCATTGCCACGTAAGATATTATAATTTTTTTTTAAAAAAAAGTAATCCCACACACTTACTTTATATATATATATATATATATATATATATATATATATATATATAAGAATAGAACCCCCACCCCACCCCACCCCGCGCCCCTTCTTCTTCTTCTTCTTCAGCCCCCCTCCCCCCCTCCCCCCCCCCCTCAAACTTTTTTTCTTCCTTTCTTGGATATACGATTCCACCCCACCATCCCCCTTTTTTTCCATTGTTGCACTGAGTTTTTTCTCCATTATTGAAAGTTTTTCAGTGAATTCTTTCTTCTTCATCAAATGAAAAGTTGACTTGAATTAACTTGAGCAAATCAAACAATGGACTAAATACAAATACATGATCTCAAAAATACATCAATAAACAAAATTTCAAATTCAAAACACAAACAAAATTGCACAATTCGATATGAAAATATAAAAGCAATAATAGCATTTTGCCTTCTGTTTTTTTCTTTTGACAAAATTGGGAAGAAGAAAACTAATCTTCACTTTACTTCCAAGCTCTTCCAAAATTAGGAAGAGAAACTTGCACTAAAATCCCAATTATAAAAACTTAATTTCATTTTCATCAAATACTCAAATTCAACCAAGATCACTTCCCCTACAATTAAAAAATCCTCCTTAGATCTATCAAAAAACAACTCTTCTTTGCCAAAGAATAAAACAACCAAAGAAAAACCACCATTAAAGACCTCAATGAATTCAAATCCAAAAACCAATCTTCCACAAGTAAAAATGCTAAGAAAGAAACACACCAACACACAAAGAAACGGGTGGGGGGTTCGAAGAAGATGAAGAAACGGAGTGTTGGGGGTGGGTGGGGGTCGGGTTGGGGTAAGGCGGGTGTTAGGAAGAAGATGAAGTTGGATTTCATGTTTTTTTCTTGATTATATATATATATATATATATTAATAATTAAAGAAAAAGTGGGCCCTTTTTTTTAAAAAATAAAACTCACGCGTTTTTTTTTTTTGTCACGTCAGCCGTAAGAGTTGAAATTAATTCACTTGAAAGTTATTAAGAGGTAAATAATTGTCCCATTAATTTAGGGCCTAAAGTAAGTTTTGGCTACAAGTCAAGGGGGGATTTGATGTCTTTTCTCCATTTTGGACGATAAATTATAACTAGCCGACATACACACATACACTAGCTGACATACATGAATACAGGCCACAAATGCATGCATGCATACGTTTGTCGTCATACATATATACAATCGTACATACATAGACAGTAAAATTTGCTATAAAATGAAAATCTAACCTCCTTTTGTTTGTAATAGTTATTAGAAAGTATAGCTAAAATGGTAATTAATGGACTTAGGTAATTATATCACGTAATTTTTCCAGATAAATAACCAATAAAGTAAAACATAAATCATATGTAATAATCATGAGTAGTTTTGGGGCCAATTTCCACTAATAACCTATTCTTCTAAAATCATCTTATTTTTTTAAAATAAATAAATTAGTAGAAGTGTTTTACTAAAAAAAAATACTTTTGGAAATAGTAAGTTGTGTCAAATTAATTGATCAATTTGAAAAACATTTTTTCAATCTTAGAGCAGTAATCTATGCTTGAACAAGTTTTCGAAGGTGTTTTTAAAAAACGACTTTCTTCAGCTTCTGAATAACTTAACTAAATTACTTAAATACATTTTTTTTTCATAAAAATTTGATCAAATACTATAATTTGTTTTTTAAAAAAAAACAAGACACACATACGCATTTTATTTTAAAAAGAAAAATATTTTTAGCGTCATAATTAGAAATTTGGCCAAACAAACCATAAACTTTATTTTTCATTCTTATGCCATCTTGTGACTAATTAGTTGAAAAAAGTTCATTTATAATTATTTGAAAATTTAGAGTAACAATATTTAGTGGTAAAATAATTTGTTGTAGACATAACATTAAATTCTATATTGTGTCAACATTCGATAGCCAACAGAATTTTCATAGGGGGTCAGTATCATTAAAAGTATGAAGTGTATATTGTTCCCTACCCAAAAATATTCTTTTGTGTTTTTTTTAGTAGAAAATAATCGGCTTTATAGTACGTCGAATCTATAATAATTGTACTTACAAAAAAGTATAATTTATAAAAAATGTAACCAAAACAAAAGTAAAGATGGTGAAAGGTGGAAAGTATCCTGTGAAATTAATCGAGGTAAATATAAATTTATTCCAACACCACGATCATAAAAAAAATAAAAATCTATAAAAATTGAGGGTCCTATTATTTAACATTTTAAATTTTTTGTCAATGATGACTAGTTTATTTTGGTTGTTGATTTTAAGAATATTTATATATTCCATACAAAAAGGTGGGAGAGGTATAAATTCCAAACATTAAGAATTAATAAAGTTAAATGAAATTAACCAACCAAATATTTCGCAAGTATCGAAAAATCCTAACATAAATATTTATTTTAAAAAAATATAAAGAATTAGATAGTCGACTTTAGCTTATTTTATTGAGGCATGATTGTTATTTTTGATAGTTGACCATCCATTTTACATGACATAATCAAAAGTAACAATTTAAAAAATGGCCAAACCCATCGATTGCACCTCAAACTTATCCCTAAAATTCATTTAGACCCCTAAACTAAGGCTTGTACCTATTAAATTCCTAAACCCCCCAATTTGCTTCCAATTGGGCATTTTTTTCCCTATCACCAAAAAGGTCAAAGTGTGTGTTGTACACACGCGATGACGTGGCAAAACTAGCTAATTGGAAGCTAACACGTGGCATTGTAGGTCCAATATTATTAAAAATTAATTATAATTTTTTTAAAAAAAGAATATAAAAATGGCATTGAGGAAATTATTAAAAAATAATTCTAAAATTATTTAAAAAATAAAAATAAAAAACTGATTATTTTTAAAAAATTATAAAAAAAAAATTTAAAAATGAAATAAATTATTAAAAAATTATTTTTTATCAACAATTAATTATTAAAAAAAATTATCAAATTTTTTAAAAAATAAAAATAAAAAATGGTATTGAGGATATAAATTATGAAAAAACTTTATAAAATTATTTAAAAAATAAAAATAAAAAACTGCTTATTTAAAAAAAATTATAATTTTTTTTAAAAAATCAAATAAATTATTAAAAAATTATTTAAAAAATTAATTATTAAAAAAAAATTAAAAACTTTTTAAAATTAAAATAAAAAATGGAATTGAGGATCCAAATTATGAAAAAATAATTATAAAATTATTTGAAAAATAAAAATAAAAAGCTGATTATTTAAAAAAAAAAAAAAATTTTAAAAAACTGAAATAAATTATTAAAAAATAAAATATTAATTATTAAAAAAATTATAAAACTTTTTAAAATGAAAATTAAAAATGGCATTGAGGATCCAAATTATGAAGAAATAATTATAAAATTATTTAAAAAATAAAAAACTAATTATTAAAATGAAATTATAAAAAAAAATTAAAAATGAAATAAATTATAAAAAACTATTTTAAAAATAAAAAATTAATTATTAAAAAATTATATAACTTTTTAAAATGAAAATAATAAATGGTATTGAGGATCCAAATTATGAAAAAATAATTATGAAATTATTTGAAAAATAAAAATAAGAAACTGATTATTTAAAAAAAATTATATTTTTTTTAAAAAAATGAAATGAATTATTAAAAAATTATAAAAAATTTTAAATATGAAAATAAAAAATGGCATTGAGGATATAAATTATGAAAATATAATTATAAAATTATTTTAAAAATAAAAATAAAAAACTGATTATTTAAAAAAATTATAATTTTTTTTTAAAAATGAAATAAATTATTAAAAAATTATTTAAAAAATAAAAAAAATTATTGAAAAAAATTATAAAACTTTTTTAAATGAAAATAAAAAATGGCGTTGAGGATCCAAATTATGAAAAAATAATTATAAAATTATTTAAAAAATAAAAAAAAACTAATATTAAAAAGAAATTATAAAATTTTTTAAAAGATGAAAATAAAAAACAGATATTTTTTTAAATTCAGTTTTTTTAAAAAATAAAAATTGGGGCCCTCAATGCCACTTGACAACTTTTTATTCGTAAATTAGTAAAAAAAAATGTTCTTCACGCGCCTCCCATGATGGCACTGCACGCGCAGTGCCACATAGGCAAAAAATTTCCAATTGGAACAAAATTAAAAAATTTAGGGGTCTGATAGGAACATGTCTTAGTTTAGGGGTCTAAGTGAATTATCGCAACAAGTTTGAGTGCCTATCGATGAGTTTGTCCTTGACAAAATTTGAGTTTGGTTCTTAATAATCATCAGTTATCATAAACTCCACTAACTTGACTTTGGATTCGTATTGTGCATGACTCGGTAAAGAGGAAAGTCGCTCCCCTTAAAAAATTTCTTTACTTTCCAACCTCGAAATTGAATTTTCTGACCAAAAATGAAGATATATTTTTTAAATGCATATTTACACAAATATCATCAAAAATCACATTGTTTTTACACATTAATATTGCAACTTATAACATACTGTAATTTGGTTATAAGTTGCAATATTAATTTGATTCACTTGGTTGTGATGATTAAACGTGAGACCAAGTTTCACCACTAATTGTTACCACATTTTCACGGTGACTAGAGTAAATTAATAATATACAGTCCTTTTTTTTAACATATTCAAGGAAACAAATTATGCTGGGGCTATTTTTATGACCAATAACTAGTGAAAGGGCCGGTGTTTATATATTTATAGAGAAGTTCATCGATCACATATCAATAGTTAATGAATCTTATTTATCATAACGAGTTGAAATCAAACAAAATGTTAGGTACTACATGATTCACTTGGTGGCGATGATTAAACCTGAGACCAATTTTCTCAACAACTAATCGTTACCCGTTACCACATTCCCTCAATGGTTAGAGTAATTTAATAATATATAATATCTTTTTTTAAAACGTATTCCAGGAAACAAATTATGTTAGGGCTATTCTTATGACCAATAACTAGTTGCCGATGTCTATATATTTATAGAGAAGTTCATCGATCATGTGTCAATTGTTAATAAATTTTACTTATCATAACGAGTTGAAATCAAACAAACATAATGTTAGGTACTACGTGATTCACTTGGTAGCGATGATTAAGTTTGAGATCAATTTTCACTACAACTAATCATTATCACATTCTCTCGATGACTAGAGTAAATTGAGGGCCGGTGTCTATGTATTTATAGAGAAGTTCATCAATCACATGTCAATAGTAAATGAATCTTACTTATCATAACGAGTTGAAATCAAACAAACGTAATGTTAGGTACTACATAATTCACTTGATGGTGATGATTAAGCATGAGACCAATTTTCACCACCACTAATCATTGCCACACTCTCTCAGTGATTAGAGTAAATTAGTAATAAATAATCTTTTTTTTTTTACATATTCAAGGAAACAAGTTATGCTAGGGCTATTCTTATGACCAGTAACTAGTGAAAGGGCTGGTGTTATGTATTTATAGAGAAGTTCATCGATCACGTGTCAATAGTTAATGAATCTTAGTTATTTCCTGTGATCAAAGTAAGACCGTTGTTTATCCCGCTTATATTCCTTTAATAAGCTTATTCCTTATATATTATACACAACTCAATCGAATCAATAGACCATTATAATCTATACACAAGTCCAATGTTTAACTTAATTCCATTCGTCCCTAATCAAATTTGCGGTCTGTGGTTTAAAATGTAGAACTTCTTAATACATAGCACATTACATATATTATATTCAACACAAATTCGGATTAATCAGACAGACAGAAATAAGATGATGGAGAGTATATTTTGAGGTTTACCAAAGTGTAAAAAGTGAAAAGATCTTTCCCTCCAATCTCAACTCTAGGTTGATTTGTAATTTGGGAAGGCCTCAAATTAGTACCATTGATAACTTCCCTATTGTTGTAAACAACACTTACGCTAATTGACCTTGTGAATGGATCCAACACATCACTTATCACTCCACCAAGTTCTAAAGTGTCTCTTCCTCTTGTTGACATTAAGATGGATATAAAAATCAAGAGCTATATAGTATATGCTATTATTAATTAAACTTCACAATTCACAATGTTCACTAGTGAACTAGCCCAGCTAGCTATGGCTATTTGTACTAGAAGTTTTGATACTTCATATTGTGTTATTGGGTATTTATTCCTTTTACCTTTATTGGTGATATCCATGCCCCAAGAATCTTAGGAGGGGGGTAACCATGAAAATTATATGAGTACCTGAAAAAAAGTTATGAGTACTTGAAAAAAAGTTTTTGTTTTTAATGAAAAATAATATTTAAAAATTGGAGGTGTATTTGACTATTAATATAAATTTAATTTTTTTATTTTGATTTTTTATGAGTAATTAGCAGTGAAAATAGTTTTTCGGTGTTTTTCAAATCTCTGGAAATTTTATTTCAAAATTTTGAAATTTTTTATGGCTAAACATGTTTTTCGATGTTCAATTCCGAAGAAAAAAAATTAAAAAAATCATGGCCAAACACCCTTAAATACTTTATTATTTTTCTCTAATTAGAAAACATTCTTTCTTCTTTTGTAAAACTACTATGTTATTGGTGGGGATTTTAGGTTATATTATATTCCCTTCTTTTTTATTTCATATATTGCAAAAAAAATTGGAGAGGTGGGCTAGATTTTCGAGAAAATTGAAGGAAAGGTGTCTTTTAAGTCATGAATGAAGGATTGGTGACATTAACCAACAGATATGGTCAAACATCATTAGAAAACTTGATTAAGTTAATTGTGGACTTGATTAATATTTTTAAAACTTTCAAATCTTTTCAAAAATATAAATCAACCCAACCCACACCCCTCTTCAATCCAAATCAATTACTCTCTCTCTCCAGCTTCTCTCAACTCTCTCCCAACCAACAGTTCTGCAAAATTTCTCCCTTCAACCGCCGACGACAAATAGTCGGACGAGTTCCTTTTCGACTTTCAACCGTCAATCAATGTGAATACTTCTCCGGCGACAACAACTTCGAGTTCTTCGTCCTCCCATTTCTTTTTTCACAGGTAAAAAATTATGAAGAAACAGAGAAACTTGAGCCAACTACTCTTCTGGTATTGAAATGTGGACTGAATAAAACCCTAATTTCTGGTATTTCTTCTTCTCGTTGTTGTACTGTTGATTCGAATTTGTTGGTAATTTTTGGTCACAGTTGATGTTCCTAGTGTGTGTGTGTGTGTGTGTGTGTGATATGTTGGTGTTGTTGGGTTGATTTGTTGTTTGTCTTGGTAGAAATGGTATTGCAACAGTTGAAACATCTGATGTAATAGATGAAACATATGATGCAACAGATGAAAATTTGATGCAACAGATTAAAAATTTGATGCAACTATGAAAATCTGATGCAACAGGTGAACAATCTAACAGATCATTCATCTGTTGCGACAGACGACTCTTCTGTTTGGAAGAAATCTAAACAATATTGATCCAATAGATAACTGATTAGTGATCTATTTTTATTCTTTCTAACGGTTTACTCTTCATTTTACAATAGATTAGGACTGTTTTTATTCTTTCCAATGATTTACTCATCCATTGCAACAGGTCGATTATCTGTTGCAACAGATAACATACCTGGTGCAACAAATTAGTGATCCGTTTTTATTTTTTCCAACTGTTTACTCATCCGTTGCAACAGGTTGGTTATATGTTGCAACAGATAAAATATCTGGTGCAACAAATTAGTGATCTGTTTTTATGATTTCCAACAGATTACTCATCCGTTGCAACGGGTCAGTTATGTGTTGCATCAGATAAAATACCAGGTGCAACCGATAGTGCTATTCTTATGGTTCCCACGAATTACTCATCCGTTGCAACATGTCGGTTATATGTTGCAACAGATAACATACTTGGTACAACAGATTAGTTGTCTGTTGGAACTATTATATTACTGCTATGCATTAATCAATTATAATCTATGTTATGTTCTTGTTAATTTAAGATAACATGGCTTCCAAAAGAAAAGAAATTGAATCAAGTCCAAATAAAGGAACAAGTGCAGCAGGTCAGCTACATCCACCACTCTATGAGCTTTCTTTACAAGCGTTATCTCAATCAGGAGCAGAAGATAATAAACACGGGGAGGAGGAATCTTTCAAAAGAGATGATCCAAATACTAATAGCCCTTCCGTCGAAGAGTTGGTCAAAACCTTCGGCATTGATCGTTATCCTGTGAGAATGCAGTGCGATGATGCCACAGATTTAACGGGTGATCTCGTGGTTAAGTCAGTCATGGGAAAATCTTTCGACGCCTTCAGAAAAATACTTCGAGAACAAAAATTGGATTCTTATTTTAGGGAAAGTTGTTTTGGGAAATATCTTGATTTGCCGGAGGACAACAATGCTCATTTCCAGATAAAAATGGTATATGATCTTCTCAAGCGCAGGTTTATGTATGAAAACAAAGATAAGATGGATAAGGTATGGATAAATTACTGTTGCATGCTTGTTTGTTTTGGTTGGGAGGAGTTTGCCATAGTTACCGGACTAAAATGTTATCCTCTTTCTCCTTCTCAAATTATACCTACTCTGACCCAAAAAAAAAGCACCCCGCACACCCAAAAAAGAAAAAGGCAAGTCGAGTCATCGTGATGACCTAGTGTCTATTGTTGGTCCAAGCATCAAAAACAAAAATCTGATTAAAGCATTGAAAGGTAAAGGACTTTCAAAGAAGCGCAAGCAATCATTGTGCTTGGTTTGGTTTGTACATAATGTTCTTTGGGCGAGAGACGTTAACAACAACATAAGCCTCGATTTAATAAATCTCTCCGAGGATCTTGAGGCATTTAACAGCTATCCTTGGAGTTATGAAAGCTTCAAAATGACTGTCGAATATTTGTTGACTCCGTTAACGCCAAAAACAGTCAACTTATATGTTTTTTCATAGGCCTTCATGGTAAATATTTTTTTTATAAAATAATGCTTTTGATTTATTGGCGTTATGTTATAGGCTTGGGCATTTGAAGTCATTCCTTATTTGAGACAACAAGTGAACTACCAGGAAGAAGTTTCCTATCTAAGAATTCTGAGATGGTTGTCGGCCAAAACCGATAAAAATATAAAATTTCTTGATCTTTTCAACCCCCCCAAGGAAGCAGTAAGTCCAATTCTAATCAAGTTTTTGTTTTAATTAATGATTAAATGATTTCATCATTATTCTTAATATATGTACTGATTTATTTTAGATTGTCCATCCGTGGCTTATTCCGACCAACCGAGAGTTGAAGATGCCATTTTTTCTTACTTTACGATCTGTGCAAACTTTATCGGACCCTAAGGTCGTTGATGGAATAAAAATTGAATTGTTTGGAGAAACAGCCATCACAAGAAAAATAATTTTGGAGGGTGGGGCTAATGATGCTCCTCTTATAGTTTTTGAAACAACAAGCCATTATGATTATGATCATAATGGTTGTACATATTTTTCTCCATATTTTGCCGCATCTAGCGAATGTTCTTCATGCAAATATCAAGACTTCAAGGAGAAACACGATGGAGTGATTAATGCTATTAATGCACTAACTGCTTCTGTAAAGGAAATGACATCTAAGAGGGTTGTCATTCCATCAAAGAGGATTTCATATCCAGACACTCCACTAGAGATCAAGGTGGCTAAGAGGAGAAGAAAAGACACTTTCAAGGCATCATCAATCATCAAAAAAAGTAAGATTGCAATGCCTCTGTCTTTGTCTTGCACCGATGTTCATGTGCAAGGGCTACAGAAGAGAAACATGAGCTGAAGAAGGTGAATGTACATCATCTGTTCCAAAAAACAAACAAGCACATATCTGTTTCAACAGATGATACATCTGCTGAAAATTATCAAACAGATGTATACATCTGTTGCAACTGTTGCCTAACCTGTTGCATCAGATTCATTATCTGTTTCAACAGATGAGTCTTATGTTGCAACAGATGGGTTATCTGTTCGAAATTATCGTGTTGCTCTGATTTACCTGTTCAAATTTATCCCAACAGATAATCTATATGATGCAACATAAGACTAATCTGTCGCAACAGATGGAAAATCTGTTGTATATCTCTACTTAGCATTGACAATTCTGGCTTTCTAGGTGGATGTCACAGCTACTGCCGAAGAGCATAATATGACAAGTGATAATCCATCAACTACTTCCAAAGATGAAGAAAAAGTGGAGCCTGTCAGTTTGGGAGAACGAAAGATTTACCCGTTTGAAGGGTTCAACATCTCGGACAAGTCTCCAAAAAAACTAACACAGTTGATCAACGACTATTCAGAATGGATTGTCGATGGGTTGTTAAAGCATCATACCGGCAGGTACATAATCAATTTTATGGATATTGGTTTATACAATTCTTGTTGTAAGAACCTGACATTAACACTTATAAATCATCATGTAGAAAATAAAATGACGAGTGCTACAAAGTGAACAAAATCGAGTTTTGGTTTTGATATGTTCGACTTTGTTGTTGCATATCCCGGAACGAAGAATTGGTTTTATTTGATGTCACAGCCCCAAACTTGCTGGAATAATGAGGTTTAAAGGTCATACATATTACTATTAATTAATACTTTATTTAATTGCATCTGCATATTAATTTTTTCATCACGTTATTCGAAATATTTGATAATATGTACAGTACATCGATGTCATTTTTTACTACCTTCGAAAGAAGGCCAAGTTGCAAACACAAGAACAATACAGATACACAACAGGCAATTATTTGTACAAAGTTTACATCAATAATGCCTACGATAGGTATTGTCAACAGCAGCCAGAAGTTTTTCGAAATGAGGAATGAATGCTTAATCAACATCATCAAAGGTTTTAGCATTCCGTTTGTCTTACTTTGGCATTTGGTCGACGAAGTGTACATCCCAATCAATTGTGGTGATGAATTCCATTGGGTGTTGGCTGTCGTCGTTCTAAAAGAGAGACGCATCCGAGTTTATGACTCGATGTCGCGAAGAAGATGTTTCGGGCCGTCGTTTGAGATACAAAAGCTGGCCAAAATATTGCCTACTTATCTTGATATGAGTGACTTTTTGGGTCAAAAAGTTCATACTGATTGGTCGATGATTGAAGCATACCGGGATAAAATGACTAATCCATTTGATGTACAATATGTTGACGGAATTGCTCAACAAACCATTGGTAGCCTGTAAGTTTAAATGTCATGATTTAGTTTCATTTCACAAATTTCACAACACTTGCATGAAATGCAAGATATGGATTATCTATTTTTTATAACGCAGGGATTGCGGTCCTTTTGTTGCCGCCTATGCCGAGTATTTAAGCAATGAATTACAAGTACCAAATGATGAACTTGTTGCCAGATTACTCCGCAAAAGATATGCTGGTCTTTTATGAAAATATGGAGAAGCGAAAGCTCAGAAGTCGTACGCAACCGACGTTAAAGATCCATGACGACCAAAACCGAATTCCATAGCACTGGATGAAGAACAACTTGTCCATATTGATTAGATGTTTATAGCTTGAGTCCGTCAATGTAATAACCTATCCTCCTTGGTTTAACTTGTTGATTTAGTTGTAGAGTAGATCGTTTGTACTCATAATGATTTTTTTTACATTTCATTTATTTGTTAAGTTATTTCATGTAATTTTCGAAGGCTTCGATTTATTTTATTCTGTCTATGAATATAATTAATTCTAAGTTTTGAACATGTTAATTGAAATAGAGTACTAGATTCAATTATCGCAGCAAATAATATATCTGCTGCAACAGACGACATATCTTATCAGACAGATTTAGACATACGTTGCAACATAAGATGCAACACGTAGGTCATCTGCTAGAAATTATATAACAGGTCTTCCTACTTTTTTTATTTTCTCCAACAGATTACCAATTAGTTGCAACAGATAAGTTATATGTTGCAACAGATCGTAAATCTGTTGCGACAGACAGACAGGGAACATCTGCATCACACAACAGATGACAAACCTATTCCAACAGATAATCAATCTATCACAACAGGTACTATATCTTTTACGACAAATATAAAATCTGTTGCATTATAAAAATTCAACTTTGCCAGACATAAAAATTATTGCCCCTATATGTATAGTGAATTGGCTTGAAATGAAAATTTGTTATCGTGTTCGTCTCTGTCTTTGTACATGTTCTTTTTTATACACGGGCAACAACCATTTACTTAGTACCCCATATGCCCAAACCCATTGCATATTTCCCACAACGGTGTCGCATACACCGGTCATTTGTGTGCCGGCCAGTAAACACTTGATGTATGCAAGCGAGTACGGCCCGTACGCTGCACCGGTTGTATTTTTTGGGATCTGGATGTTCTTATTTCAACCTTCAAAAACCCATGATTCCTTCTCCAAGACTTCAGCCGACAAATGATCCATCAGCTTACTCTGCGTCAACAACTTGGGCAACAACTTCAAGAGTGGTTGCATGTGGGTTAAAAACATCTTCTCGCTGAACACAGGTAAGTTGCAGTCATAAACCTTAATATTTCCCTTATATAGTAGTATCTCAAAAGTGAGAAAATGGGTGACATCCACGTTCATGACTGCAAGGATTCTCTTTGCCTTGGTCCAGCTCTTGCCGTGTGGAAATGGCCTCTTCCCTCTAAGATATTTAATCGCTTCTTCATCCCATTGGAACATAGAAACTAACTGATCAAATTCCGGGCCACCAAAATCAGCTATATTACAGAGTTTAGGGTACCTATCCTTGAAATTGTTGTAGAAGTTGAGGTCCATTATCCTATCAGCAGCATCATAAGCATCCGGGTACGCTAATTGTCTGCCCCTCATGAGGCAGGAAATTTCATCAACATACTGTGGTATAAGAAGACAATTTTTAAATAGGTTAGTAATTGTAAAGAATAAAAACACAGTCAAAATAATCCGATGCAGAGGGTTCTCTGAATCAGTTCACAGATTACCAGCCAACACAACTTATGCAACAGATGTGTTTTATGTTGCAACAGATTACACATCTTCTGCATAGATTCTTCTTCACGGAGTAGATTGGAAGGGTAGGTTAGCAAAAGTAAACTTACCTTGTCCTCATACCACACGCACATATTTTTCATATTCGAGAAGTCTTTGGCAGTAAATGAATGCATGGTGTATTCTTTTTGAACCTTCATCTTGATTAATTCTTCCAGTTCCTTCTTCTTCTCTTTGCCAAGCGCCGCGAATATATCCACCTTCTTTGGCGGCCCCTGAACTTTAACAACTATTGGAGCGGGGGGAGTTACAATTTTTGCTGATTTCAGAACGGATAGAATTTGTCTAATTTTTCTTCTCTTCCTCCTAACCTCCACTATAGGAGTGCATGGCTCCCTCACCTCGTTGGATGGTATGACACCCCTCCTGGATTTCAACTCCTCAGTATCTTCAGTAATAGCCTCTAGCTTATCGAGGAGTTTATCCTCTCCGTCCTTACACACTTTGTATTTGCAATGAGAACATGAGGGTGAGGAGGGGTGAGAGGGACCACTGTAAGAGTGGGAGAGACCGGTGTAGGGGTGAGAGGGAGGACCTGTGCAAGGGGTGTTTTCAAACATATTTATTTTTTTCTAAGCACCAACATGCTCATAATCACGATTGGCAGCAGAAGCAGAAGCAGGATGGCTGCCACCATCACAAACAATTCCACCACCAACAACCTTAGAAGAAACACCCGGATCTGTTGCAGTTTGAATTAGGTAGTGAAGAGCTTCAACATTAGACTGACCTTGCCTAACTACTCTTTTTATGGATTTTTCTCCATCTAATTCCTTCTTGTTTAACTCCACCGTTGGGTCTTTTTTTGTATCAACAAGACCCAGAGTAAGAAAATAAGTCATCCCCAGCTCATCAATGGTAGGCACGATCCAAGGATGCACAACCTATAAAAAATAACAGGAGGAATTTAAATCATATAATAATAATTTACAGTCAGTTGGGTTACATGGGACTCAGGTTATGTTAACACAACCAACTTATGCAACAGACGATCTAGCTACCGCAACAGCTGATCTATATGTTGAAACAGATTGATAATATGTTGCATCAGAATACCCATATGTTGCATAATTTATAGTAGATGGATAATCCGTTAAGTAGGGTTCAGAGAACAGAGCAACATATGGTTAATCTGTTACGAAATATGGATCGTCTGTTGCAACAGATTACCCATCTGTTACACCAGTTGTAGTTGACAGGTAATCTGTTACAATAGATGGAACATCTATTTCAATATCTTTCTTTGAGGTAAATTATTTTAGTTGAAAGAAGACGTAATGCATCATCTAGAGGGTTAAAGAGATCAGCCTCGTTAATATTTTTTTTGTTGATGTCTACTGCAGCCAACCACCTAAGGATCCTTGGATGAGAAACCTTATCCGGGTAATCCATAAAATGCTTTCGGAGGGGAAGAATGGCTTCACATGCCAAAGCCTAAAAATTATAAACAGGAAGCAAGCAAAAAAAAAGTCACAAGTATATTCAATATAAATTAATGAATGAGTAAAAATAGTGATCAATTTTACCATGAAAGCCCAAGGAAAGCCGTATAATGTGGTCGTCTTTGGATTTAGCTCTTTCAGTAAATATTTGACAGTCAAGTAGTAGCTGTCATAGCCCCAGGGATAATCGTTGAATTTCCCAAAATCATCAGCAAGCACCAACAAATCATGTTCTATGACTTTCTTGATGTCTCTTACCAATAAAACGGAATGGACAAACCAAACTAAGCACAATTTCTCCCTGTAGTGCTTTGGTATGTTTTTATTCTTGAGATCCGCTATCAAATCCTTCACTTTGTAGCTAGGTCCAACAACCCATCTTTTTTAACCTTGCATTTGTTGGACCCTTTGTGGGGTGTTTTCTTGATGGCAGGTTCTTCTGGACGATCACATTTCAAGCCCGTCACAATGGCAAACTCTTTCAATCCAAAACAAATCGGCATGCCACAGTAGTTGATCCAGACTTCATCCATCTTATTTCCGCCCTCCTTCGGACCTCCATCATCCCCCGCATACATGATCTTGCGCTTGAGAAGGCCATATACCATGATCATTGGGAAACAGAGAGGGCGGGGCCCAGACAGCTCAAGAAAGTGTGCAAAACAACTCTTCTTAAAAAGTCCATCTATGTTTTCCTTCTTCATAATACTCCTAAGTTCGTCAAAAGGTTTCCCCAACTGACATTTAAGTACAAGATCACCAAATATTGCATTAGGGTTATTCATCGGCATTGCAACTTGAAACTTAGCAATACTAATGGTTTTGACAGAATCATGCTGAAATTTTGATATTATTTCATGCCCCATTGGTGAGGTGGAGTTATTTATTTCCTCGGCTTTATTTTTCCCTGACTGAGATTGTTCTAGAATATCCTCCGAATCTATCTGTACTCTAGCCTTTTTTGTTTGGTGATCGAAAGTTGATCCACTTTCTCCACTTTCTATTTTTTTTCTTTTGGGAGACATCTTTTAACTACAAACAAAAGAAGAATAAAAAATACATTGTATTTGATGTCTGCATATTTTTTTAAAAAAGGTGAGACAAATTTCAATAAATTATTCTTACCACATAACCAAAAAAAATACTCCAACGGACAACCCATCAGTTGGAACAGATGGGGAACCCAAATCTGTTTGAATACCTATTTAATATCTCCCCACAGATATTCCACTTGTTGCAACAGGTGGAGAAATTTCAATAAATTATTCTATGCCACATTATAAGAAAATACTCCAACGGATAACCCATCAGTTGAAACAGATGGGGAATCTGTTTGAAGACCTATTTAATAGCTCCCAACAGATCTTCCACCCGTTGCAACAGATGGACCACCACCACCACAACCAATGCCACCACCAATGCCACCAAGACCACCACTAATGCCACCAATACCAATACCAAGACCACCGACACCACCACCAAAAAATACAAATACCAACACCACCAACAATAGCCACCAACAACACCACAAACACCATCCAACAATACCACGACAGTCAATAAAACACTGAGATAAAAACGAAGATTTTCTCGGGTGCTTCCTACTTTTTTAGCATCAAAACTCAAAATTGTTAACCTATTCTCGAAGATAATACAATTAAAAGTCTTCTTTTTTATCATTAACTAAAAATCCCTATTTTTTAGAATAAAGAACAAATATAGAGCTCTTGTCGAACTCTGTTACATGCGAAGATAGAGAAAATAATGGATACAAGCGGGAATAAAGTCAAAAAAATAACTATATGTAGTCGTAAATGGGAAGAAAATTGACCTGTTTTGAAGGGTTGAGTAATATGTTGAGTGGTTGTTGTTTGTATTATTGAGAGGGAGAGGACACCTTGAGTGAGATGGAGAGAGAGACAGAAAGAGAGAAGAGCGAGAACTTAAGATTTGAAATGAAAAGTTTTTCGCGCAAATGGATGATTTGTATGGGTTGATTTGTAATTTTGGAAAAGAATGACAAGTTTTGAAATTGCTAATTTGGTCCGAATTGATCTTAATTAATTTTAAAAATTTTAAAAGATATAGTTTTTAAAACATTGAGTTGATGAGAACTCATTTCAACTCGGAGTGATCGATCGACGACTCGGTCAGGATGAACGCAATACCAACGTCATGCAATTGCAAAGACTCGATTGGATTTGTAGTTGACCCTACGAGATCATTCATTCATCCCTAGTTCCACCTAAATCAACTTAGGTACTATCACTATCCTAACATTGAGTTGATGAGAACTCATTTCAACTCAGAGTGTTCGATTGATGACTCGGGTCGGGATGAACGCAATACCAGCGCTATGCAAAGACTCGATTGGGTTTATAGTTGACCCTGTGAGCTCATTCATTCATCCCTAGTTCTACCTAAATCAACTTAGGTACTATCATTATCCTAACATTGAGTTTATGAGAACTCATTTCAACTCGGAGTGATCGATCGACGACTCGGGTCGGGATGAATGCAATACCAACGCCATGCAATTGCAAAGACACGATTGGATTTACAGTTGACCCTGCGAGTTCATTCATTCATTCCTAGTTCCACCTAAATCAACTTAGGTATTATCACTATCCTAACATTGAGTTGATGAGAACTCATTTCAACTTAGAGTGATCGATCGATGACTCGAGTCAGTATGAACGCAATACCAACGCCATGCAATTATAAAGACTCGATTGGATTTGTAGTTGACCATGCAAGCTCATTCATTCATCCCTAGTTCCACCTAAATCAACTTAGGTACTATCACTATCCTAACATTGAGTTGATGAGAACTCATTTCAACTCAGAGTGATAGATCGATGACTCGGGTTGGGATGAACGCAATACCAATGCCATGCAATTGCAAAGACTTGATTGAATTTGTAGTTGACACTATGAGCTCATTCATTCATCCCTAATTCCACCTAAATCAATTGCAATGAAATCTGTTGCAACAAACGACTAAGCTGTTGAAAATTTTCAAACAGGTACATATATGTTGTAACAGATGACACATCTAATTTAATTATCAAATAGATATTTGCATCTGTTGTGACAGATGACCGAGCTGTTGGAAATTTTTAAAAAGATATTTATACCTGTTGTAATAGATAACATGCCTGATTTTATTAATTATCAAATGAACATTTTCATCTGTTGTCATAGATGACTGAGCTGTTGGGATTTTTAAACAAATATTTATATATGTTGTAACAGATGACTGAGCTATTCGAATTTCTAAACAAATATTTATATATGTTGCAACAGATGACATGCCTGTTTGAAAATCTTTTTCTCTCTTTTAATTTAAAGAAAGATGCTTCTGGTTCGAGTAGATAATAGCAAGTAGTAGTACTTACTACTAAAGATGGTAAAAAAATATTTCTTGGATATCGCAAAAGTGAGTTCATTGAGCAGTCTTGTTGTCACGCCTCAAATCTTATTGGGGCGTGACAAAAGTGATATCAGAGAAGTTCGTCCTAGTGAGTCTACAAAGTCGTGTCTACGTAGAGTCTTGTTTATCGGTGTGTCGTGCACCGCATCTATAAATAGGAGGCTATGGACATTTAGGAATTGTTTCTTTTCTTTATGTCTTAGATCGTGCGATAGAACCTATATTGTATATGAAGTCATAGTTGACCACTGAATCTGTTTGTTTCTCTTATTATAGTAATGATGCCGGTTACCGGAAGCAAGAATACCGGTAAGCAAGTAGATGTGGCTGCCGGAGAGAGGACTAGTAAGTCACCTACTGTACCAGCTAATCAAAGTGAGGCTCCAACTGAGCATGCATCAGAAACTTCTTCCACTCCGGAAGAAATAAGGGGGAGGAGAACTATATCCCCAGAGCCACCTATTAATGTTGTTGATCAAGATCTTAGAAATGCAGTGCAACTTTTGACTCGTATAGTTGCTGGGCAAGATCAAGGGAAATCCATTCCTACCACGGGTCCTAGTGGTACAGATAGGGCGGCTAGCCTTCGAACACAGGATTTTCTTAAGATGGATCCTCCCACTTTTACTGGATCGGATCTTAATGAGGACCCACAGGACTTTATTGATCAAATTCAAAGGGCCTTAGATGTTATGCATGTAACGGGTAGAGAGACAGTGGAGTTAGCGGCATATAGATTTAAAGGGGAGGCTATATTGGTATGAAGACTGGAAACGATCTAGGGGTATTGATGCACCCCCAGCTACTTGGAAAGAGTTCAAAGAGGCATTTCTTGATCATTATCTTCCATTCGAGATTCGTCAGGCCCGTGCAGATCAGTTTTTAAATCTTCGTCAGAGGAATATGAGTGTGAGGGAGTACAGTCTCCGATTTAATTCCTTGTCGAGATATGCTCCTAATGTTGTAGCTACTATGGATGACAGAGTTCATCAATATGTGGATAGGCTAGATCCATATCTGGTTACAGATTGTACTATTGCCGCTTTGAACAAAGATATGGACATAGCATGGATCCAAGCTTTTGCACAGAAAATGGAAGATCAGAGGCAAATGAGAAGAACACAGGAATCAAAAAGAGGATATTCCAAGAGGGCCAGATCTATAGGGCAGTTCATGGCATCCCAAAGAGGGTTCAGGCCACAGTTTTCTGCTAGACCACCTAGGCCATTATCTTCTTATTCTGCAGCTAGTGCCTCACCACAGTTCCAAGGGTCTAGAGGAAATCAATTTGGGCATAGAAGTGAGAGTCAGAGTTCGCGGATAGTGGGGTACCAAGGGCAAGGGAATATGAGCCAATCGAGACCTCCTCGAGAGCCGTGCAATAAATGTGGAAGGTATCATTTGGGCGTATGTCGGCTGGGGACCAATGTTTGCTTTTGGTGCGGTATGTCGGGGCATATGATGAGGGAATGCCCACGAAGGGACATAGGGGGTATGGCACGACCTACGGGGTCATTTGTTGCATCATCATCATCGATGCCTTATTCAGGAAGGGGTGCACAACCAATGGGTCGTGTTAGATGTGATAGAGGAGCCACGAGTTCTAGCGGGGCTCAAAATCATACGTATGCTCTAGTGGATCAACATAATTTAGAGGCTTCCCCAGATGTAGTTACGGGTACGTTGTCTATCTTTTCATTCGATTTATATGCCTTAATTGATCTCGGTTCTACATTATCTTATGTTACTCCATTGGTTGCTGGAAAGTTCAAAAGAATACCTGAACTGTTAGTTAAGCCATTTGAAGTGTCCACACCGGTTGGGGAATCTATTATAGCTAGAAGGGTTTATCAAAACTGCATAGTAACTGTTTGTGGTCGTGATACGATGGCTGATCTTGTGGAGTTAGAAATGGTAGATTTTGATGTTATAATAGGTATGGACTGGTTGGCATCTTGTTATGCCACAATTGATTGCTGCACGAAAAAGGTATATTTCCATTTTCCAAATGAATCAGTCCTTGAATGGAAAGGTGAAATTAACGCGCCAAGAGGTAGATTTATTTCTTATTTTAAGGCAAGAAGAATGATTTCCAAGGGATACATATATCATTTAGTTAGAGTAAGGGATACAGAAGTGGAGCCACCAACTCTTCACGCTGTTCCGGTGGTAAATGAATTTTCTGATGTATTTCCTGAAGATCTTCCAGGTTTGCCTCCTGAATGAGAAGTAGAGTTTGGTATTGATGTAATACCAGGAACCCAATCAATCTCCATTCCTCCATATAGAATGGCCCCAGCAGAATTACGAGAATTGAAAGAGCAATTGAAAGATTTGCTAGAGAAGGGATTCATAAGGCCTAGTATGTCCCCCTGGGGAGCACCAGTGTTATTTGTGCGCAAAAAGGATGGCTCGCTAAGGATGTGTATTGATTATCGGCAATTGAATAAGGTGACTATTAAGAATAAATATCCTCTCCCAAGAATTGATGATTTATTTGATCAGTTACAGGGCGCCAAGTGCTTTTCTAAGATTGATTTGAGATCAGGTTACCACCAAGTGAGGGTCAAAGAGAAGGATATACCCAAGACAGCTTTCCGAACACGGTATGGTCATTATGAGTTTCTAGTTATGTCATTTAGGCTAACAAATGCACCCGCAGCTTATATGGATTTGATGAATAGGGTGTTTAAGCCATTCCTGGATGTATTTGTGATAGTTTTTATAGATGATATTCTTGTTTATTCTAGATCAGAAGAGGACCATGCCAATCACTTACGACAGGCATTACAGACTCTTCGTGATTGTAAGCTTTATGCAAAGTTCTCTAAACGTGAGTTTTGGTTAAAGTCGGTGGCATTTTTGGGTCATATTGTATCTAGTGAAGGGATAAAGGTTGATGCTCAAAAGATAGAAGCTGTGAAGAACTGGCCAAGGCCCACAACGCCTACGGAGATTCATAGTTTTCTCAGGTTGGACGGTTATTATAGAAGGTTTGTTAAAGACTTTTCTTCCATTTTAGAACCCTTAACCAAGCTAACCCATAAAGCATCCAAATTCCAATGGAATGATGCCTGTGAGAAGAGTTTTCAAGATTTAAAGAACAAGTTGATTTCTACACCCGTGTTGGTACTTCCAGAAGGCACCGAAGGGTATACAGTGTATTGTGATGCTTCCAGAATTGGTTTAGGATGTGTATTGATGCAGCATGGTAAGGTAATAGCATATGCTTCTAGACAATTGCGGCCACATGAGAAAAATTATCCTACACACGATCTTGAGTTGGTAGCAGTTATTTTTGCTTTAAAGATATGGTGCCACTACTTATATGGGGTTCATTTTGATATGTATACTGACCATAAGAGCTTGCAATATATTTTTAATCAGAAGGATCTAAATTTAAGGCAGCGGAGATGGCTTGAACTATTAAAGGACTACGATGTTGATATCTTGTACCATCCAGGGAAAGCAAATGTGGTAGCTGATGCGTTAAGTCGTAAGGCTATGATGGTGCCTATAGAAAGGCAAGGGATGGTTAAAGATCTTCACCAGTTAGCTAGTTTGGGAGTTCGCCTTCTTGAAACTCCGAATAAAGAGCTTATCGTACATAATGCTGCGGAATCTTCATTAGTAGCTGAAGTGAAAGAGAAGCAATATGCAGATCCTATTTTATTACAGCTTAAGGAGAACGTTCAGAGAGGTGCGACCAAGGCATTTGAGCTTACGCGAGAAGGAGTACTTCAGTGCCAAAACCAATTGTGTGTGCCGGATGTAGATGGGCTAAGAAAGAAGATTATGATAGAGGCACATTTTTTAAGGTATTCCATTCATCCAGGATCAACCAAAATGTATCAAGATTTGAAAGATATGTATTAGTGGAATGACATAAAGAAGAGCATTGCAAAATTTGTAGTTAAATGTCCAAATTTTCAAAGAGTTAAAGTTGAGAACCAAAAACCCGGAGGTTATATGCAATGCATTGATCTTCCAAGCTGGAAGTGGGACATGATCAACATGGATTTCATTATTGGTTTGCCTCGTACATCCCGGAAGTTTGATTATATATGGGTGATTGTTGATAGGCTTACCAAATCCGCACATTTCCTACCAGTTAGGACCACTTATACAGTTGAAGAGTATGCGAAGCTGTACATTAAAGAGATAGTCCGATTACATGGAGTGCCAATCTCTATTATATCAGATCGGGGAACCCAATTTACCGCAAACTTTTGGAAGTCTTTTCAGAGGTGTTTGGGAACACAAATGAAGTTGAGTACAACTTTTCACCCTCAAACAGATGGACAAGCAGAACGTACCATCCAAACACTTGAAGATATGCTACGATCTTGTGTAATAGATTTTAAGGGCAACTGGGATGATCATTTACCTCTTATTGAGTTTGCCTACAATAATAGCTATCATTCAAGTATCAAAATGGCACCATATGAAGCTTTATATGGAAGGAAGTGTAGATCACCAATAGGATGGTTTGAAGTGGGTGAAACTCTTTTGTTCGGACCGGATCTTGTTTATCAAGCCATAGAGAAGGTTAAAGTAATTCAGCAACGACTGAAAATAGCCCAAAGTCGACACAAGTCATATACGGATAGTAGAAGGAGAGGGCTAGAGTTTTCTATAGGTGATTGGGTATTTTTGAAGGTATCACCAATAAAAGGGGTAATGAGATTTGGCAAGAAAGGGAAGTTGAGTCCACGTTATATAGGCCCACATAAGATCACTCGAAGGTTTGGACAAGTTGCATATGAATTAGAGCTACCCCAAGAGCTCTCATTAGTACATTCGGTATTTCATGTGTCAATGCTTCGAAAGTGCATCGTAGATCCATCACATATCACTTCTACTGAGGATGTGCAAATTACAGAAGATCTTACCTATGAGGAAGTGCCTATTGCTATTATAGATCGTCAAGTTAAGAAGATGAGAAATAAAGAGATAGCATCGGTGAAAGTACGTTGGAGAAATCATCAAAGGGAAGAGATTACATGGGAAGATGAGGAAGCAATGAAATCTAAGTACCCTCATTTGTTCAAAGATGAAGAGAAAGTTCAAGAAATGGAGTTAGAACATTAACAAGTAAGTTTTTTTATATATGCATAGTATTTATGTGATGATGTTAATGTTAATGATGGACTTGAACTTGTTTTGGTTGAATAACTACGCTAACATTCAAGGACGAATGTCCTAAAGGGGGGAAGGATGTAACACCCCGTATTCAAGTATGTGTATTGGTCTTATTTATATGGAATTAATTTTATTTTATTTTATTTATACCGGAATTTGCCCATCGATGGTTCCATACGAAGGTTATTGGACAAGCTTTCCAACGATATAAAGATTTCCAAAAACGGATAGGTTTCGGATATAATCGAGCACGTTCGAAACTATAAAACGGTGGCCGGGATATTGGGAATAGTAAATGTGCAGGAAAATTTCCTGCACACAAACTACTGAGGCCAGCCAATTTTTTGGGTCAACTTTGAACGATCATAACTCCCTTAATATAATGAACTGGGTGAGCTACGACCTTTCAAAAGAAATATCTTTGAGTCTTATTTCCAATTCAATTGGTTTCATCCAAATCCAACGTCTGAGTAATGAGTTATACTCGTTTTACTTCAGCCTCTCAAAATAGATTTTTAGGGTCAACTTCAAACGATCATAACTCCTTGTACAGGAATAAATGGGTGGCCTACTTTATATGAAATGAAATCCCTTTGAATTATCTTTCCAATGATACCAATTTCACCCAAATCCGATATCGGAGAAAAGAGTTATGGTCGATCTACTTTAGCTTATCAAAACAGTCCACCAAAGGACAGATTTGACATTATTTAAATTTTAAAGGCACTTTGGTCATTCCCTATGATATTATGGACGGGAATCTGTGTACATATACATGTATATGAGTTCAAAAACTCATTTTCATCATCAATCATTGAGAAAGAACAAACCCTAGCCAAATTTGACCTTTAAATTACTTTTGATTCAACCGTAGAAATTCCAAAGTAATCCGATAACTGCGTTTGTCATCTCAAGAGCTTCGAACGGCACCTATTATTTGTGCAAACAGGATTGCATAATCAAGAGGTGAATTCTAAGGTATGAATATTGTTTGCCTTTGTTCTCTTCCATATGTATATGTGTGATAGAGGATTATATGTATAGGTTGTTATTGAAAGGTGATGAAAATAGGGTTATGGACTATTTTACATGGTTTGGTTGTATTGAATTGTGGAGGGTGGATATGGTGATTGGGTTATGGAAGGTGGATATGGTGATATACTATTGAATTGATGATTATTTATGTCTATGGCTCAATTTGGTTTAATGGATTGTTTGGAAGGATAAATGAATCCAAACTTGATATTGGAGGATGTTGTATGAATATACATGGCATGTGAATGTAATTGGAGTATAAGAGGGTTAAAGTGACACCCTTTATGGTGTAATTAAGGCTTACTACTTAACTTTTAGTTTGGTGAATTCAAATAATTGAATTGTGACGTTTGGTCGCTAATACTAGATTGCTATATATGTTCATTATAGATAAGTAATCCGAAAAGACGAGAAGTCCATTTGGGACTAGTATTGAAGGTTGACAGTCAGGTATGTAAAGCATACTCTATACCATATCTTTGGCATGAAAGTGAACAATTGTTCTATTAAGAAAGTTTCCAAAGTTATTCAGTAACATGTGATCCATAATAATTTTGTATGATGTCCTACGTTACCAATGAATTTGTTTCCACCCTACAAGATGTCAAGACATTCCAATACTTACTTGTCTTCCAAATCTTACATGTTTATTGCACTAATGAATGTCAGAAGGTATCCGGTTACTCAAACAAGATCCATGTGCTATTAATGACTCCAAAACGTTTCATTGATATACCAATAAGTTCCTACTTCATTGTTATGGCATTGATGACTCCAAAACACTTTATTGATGTGCCAATGAGTTCTTACTTTATTGTTATTGCATTGATGGTCTATTTATATGTCTCTTATTGATGTATCATTGTTTCAAAGTATCAAAAATGTGGTGGCGACCGAAATAACAATCTCAAGGATTAATTGAACTAAGTGATGGAAGTTCTCTCTTATCGGGTGGTATCCCAGGGGCATAAGCCTATCATGGGTCGATCCCTATTTATGTGTTTATGGATGGTATCCCAGGGGCATAAGCCTAGCATGGGTCGATCCCAATTGATATGTACTGGAGGCAGCCTAATGGTCACAGCACAGTACAGTAATGATTACAAAGATGATTAGAACGAAGGTAAAGTGATTGAATAAATACAATGTACAGGTTGTCACAAGTTCTAGTAAGTGTGGTCCACTCCTATTACGATTTATTCACTTGTTTCTGATTTCTATTAAGCTCCTATATCATATGTGATTATCTACAACTTTACATACTCAGTACATATTTCGTACTGACATTCCCCACGGGGGGGCCTGCATTTCATGCTGCAGGCACAGGTACCTCAGCTCATACACCGCATAAGTAGGAGCCAGGATACCCAGCTGCTTTTGGTGAGCTCCAGTTTGCTTCGGGGCTTTCCGTGTCATATCCAGTCACTTTTGGTATTGTATAGAAGTTAGTTATATGGTGGGGTGTGTCCCGACCTTAGTTAAACTCTGTGTATTGTCTAGAGGCTTTGTAGACCTAATGTACAGTCAAGGTGGTATTTTGTTAATAGACGTGATGGCTCCAACGGCCAAGTATTGTATATACATATATATGTGTGCTCGAGCTTATACAAGTGATTATTTCCTTTTATATGCGACATGATGCTGTCCGAATTTCGGGTTGTCATAGAGGTATGCATGGGAAGTATAAGGTTATGAGTTGGTTCTCCTGGGCCTCCTCGGTTACGGGTGCCAGTCCGCCCCAATAGGATTTGAGGCGTGACACTTGTCTTGTCTTTTCAATGTCAGTAGTCTTAGTCTTCCTCGTGCCCCTCAAATTATTAATGAAATTAATGAATATCAATTAATTAATATTAAAAACCACCACGTCTACGTACACAATACATCTATATAAATTATCTCATCTCTTCCTTCAACTACAGTTTATTTTATTCAACTCTCATCTTTTTCTCTCTCCTCTTTAGGATCACCAACTTTTTTCTCTCTTTTCTCTTCTCTTCTCATAAAGATCTTTCGGATCTAAACCCATCCATATCTTTCCTCGACTTAAATTTTTGTTTTGATCCCCTTTTTGATATTAAGGTATGGTTCATTATTGCTCTTTCATTCTCGTCTTCTTATTTGCAAGTTATTTACATCTGTTTTTTTTTATTTAATTACTATTTACCCATATCATATTTATTAAAAAAAATTTAAGGAACTTGTAAGTGTTGAATAAAAAATCCGAAAATTTTTATTACAATATGAGAAAAAAGTTATTTGTTGGGAGAAGTTTAAAAGCCTTGTTGGCAGTATCATTTTTGTTTTGTATGTATTTTGTTTGTTTCATTATTGTTGATGCAGTTATTGATGTTGTTGGTGGGGTTGGCGTTGTTAGAACTTATGGTGTGGTATTGTTGATGGTTCTGGCACAAAGGATGTTGCTTCTTTGTTGTTGATGATGTTGTTGGAACAAATGTTGTTGTTTTTTTTTTGTTGATATTTATGTTGTTGTTGATGTTGCAACAGATGGAAAAAACTGTTGGAACAAATAAAACCACCAGAAAGGCTGGTTTGATGTATTCCTTCAGACTCCACATCTGTTGCAACAGACTCCACATCTGTTGTAACAGAATCCACATCTGATGCAACAGATGGATAATGTTCTTTTTGTGACATTAATTTTTTCCTCTTCTTTGTAGATATAAGGAACTGACAGTTGATCAACTTTTGATGGACTATCGCAAGAGGCTGCAGTAAAGATGGGATCGGAGAAATAAGCTGCTTATAGATGGAACCACTTCATATGTGGGAGGTATGTATTACTGATAATGTTATCGTAGAAACACACAAAGTGCACTGATTTTGTGAATGATGTTTTTACTGATTAGTCATAGATCATTCAAACAAGATGTCTACAATTTTACAGTTAAGTTTGGTAGGTCCAAACTGATAAGGCTGAGGGACCATGAATATGGTTCCAATAGCCGATTAAGATTTAATGTCGGTTGTTGCTCATGTTTATTTGTCAAGCATTGTGAAGGGATCTAGTTTTTGTGTCATTGTAAAGAGATTCAATAGCGATTGGACTAACTTTTAGGGTGCATTGGACCCTTAGAAGGCCTTCAAAGCTTAGCACTGCATCTAACAAAAATGGAAAACTAATATATTTATTGCCCTAGCCAAAATTTATATGGCTGGGTTGCTCGCTCGGGATGATGATTTTATGCCAGAATGTGCGGTAGGAGAATGCTTTCGAAGGAAAATATGTGGTTGATGGAAGACTATATCATCTGAGAGATAATTAAAGAAGAGACATAGGGTAGAAAGTAACTTCTAACGAATCTGGCTGGTGAAATTATCTTAACAAATGCGAAATCTGAATCAAATGCAAATATGAAAGTGTATCCAGTAATGTAATTTCATCTGTTGTGTCTCTAAAAGAAAAACAATACATCTGAACACTTTTCTAGGGAGCTGCGTGGTTGGTATTATCACCTAGATAGAAAATAGGAGAAGACCAACAAAGAAGCCTCACGGGCATCGAGGGTTGAAATGATGTACAGCAAGTCTAGAAAACTTATGCCAACTACAACTGCAGTTAAAATAAGGAATCTAAGCGAAGGCGATAAATTTCTGAATTTTAAATTTCATTCCATGCTTTCTTGTTTGTATTTTCGATCAGGTCCACTGTCGTTGACCTGATCGGAACCACAAATGAGATTGAAAGGCCAATAGAGTATCATTGCTTCCTTAGCAATATGGTTATAATTTATTGTATTTTCTTGCCTTGACATGCTTTTAACATTTCTTGGAGAAGATCAGATGCTTGTTGTAGTATGTGAATCCCGATAATTTTCAAGCTTGCCTCCAGCTTGTTAATTCTGTATTCAAGCTAGTCGTTGCCCTCTTCGAAGTTGGTAAGGAGTTCCTCGTCTCTTGTGAGCTTGATCTGGAACACTACCTTCAAAGTTGTGGCATTCTAGAAGCCCTTCAAAACACTTTTTTCAGAAGCCTTAAAGGATACATGGAAGGTCTCTGTGTTTGTTTTAGGTCAAAATGTGTTGATGCACGTTGAAGATGTGGTCCCAACAGTTGAACAACACACTTTTAACGAGCATTTCTCCATGCATCTTGATCAACCAATTTAATAAATTAGTAAGCATGGAGTTACGTAGCGTGTGATCTAAACCGACTCTACCAAGCCTATCAAACATTACATAACTCTAAGCTCATTACTCTATCAAAAAAATATGACCGAGTTAGTGCACAAATCGAACGAGCTCAATCTCTCAGCCTTTCTGCTGATCGCTCTTCTCCAATATAGATGACAAGATATCTGCTATGCAAAAGTCTACACCGTCGCCAGACATATTTGCCTGGGAGCAATTCTTCTGAAGGATATCTGTTGATGTCTTCTGAAGAATTGCTCCCAGGCAAGCATGTCTGGTGATGGTATAGACTTTTGCATATCAGATATCTTGTCATCTATATTGGAGAAGAGTGATCAGCAGAAAAGTTGACAGATTGGGCTTTTTTGATTTGTGCACTAACTTGGGTATATTATTTTGATAGGGTAATGAGCTCAGAGTTACGTAACGTTTGATAGTCTTGGTAGAGCCGGTTTAAATCACATGCTACGTAACTCCATGCTTTCTAATTTATCAAATTGGTTGAGCAAGATGCATGGAGAAGCGCTTGATAAAAGTGTGTTGTTCAACTGTTGGGACCACATCTTCAACGTGCATCAACACATTTTGACCTAAAACAAACACAGAGACCTTCCATGTATCCTTTAAGGCTTCTGAAGAAGTGTTCTGAAGGGCTTCTAGAATGCCACAACTTTGAAGGTAGTGTTCCAGATCGAGCTCACAAGAGATGAGGAACTCCTTACCAACTTCGAAGACGGTAACGACCAGCTTGAATACAGAATCAACAAGCTGGAGGCAAGCTTGAAAATTATCGGGATTCACATACTACAACAAGCATCTAATCTTCTCCAAGGAATGTTGAAAACATGCTAAGGCAAGAAAACACAATCAATTAATCGATATTACTAAGGAAGTAATTATACTCTATTTGCCTTTCAATCTCGCTTGTGGTTCCGATTAGGTCAACGACAGTGGACCTGATCGGAAACACAAACAAGAAAATGGGATAAAATTTAAAATTCAAAAATTGCCGCCTTCGCTTAGTTTCCTTATTTTAACTGTAGTTGTTGTTGGCGTAGGTTTTTTAGACTTGCTGAACATCATTTCTACTCTTGATGCCCGTGAGGCTGCTTTGTTGGTTTTCTCTTATTTTCTACCTAGGTAATAATCCCGACCATGCAGCTCCCTAGAAAAGTATCCATCTGCATTGTTTTTCTTTTAGAGACACAACAGGTGAAATTACATTACCGGATACACTTTCATATTTGCACTTGATTCAGATTTTGCATCTGTTAAGATAATTCCATCGGCAAATTCGTTAGAAGTTACTTTCTACCCTGCGTCTCTTCTTCAATTAGCTCTCAGATGATATAGTCTTTCATCAACCACCCATTTTCCCTCGAAAGCATTTTCCTACCGCACCTTCTGGCATATAATCATCACCCCGAGCGAGCAACCCAACCATATAATTTTGGCCAGGGCAATAACTATATTGGTTTTCCGTTCTTGTTTGATGCAATGCGGGGCTTCGAGGGCCCTCTAAAGGTCCAATGCACACTTAAAGTTAAGTCCAATCGCTATTGGTTCTCTGCAGTGACGACAAATATTTATCCCTTCTCTAAACTTGACACGTATAAACACGAGCACCAACCGTTAGTAATTTGTAACAGGGTATCTGCACCATCTTCATGAGGTCCTCAGCCTTATCAATTTCAAGACCATCAAACTTAACGGTATAATGCAGAATCTTGTTTGAATGATCAATGCCTAATCAGTTTAAAACTGCATTAACAAAAACGTTGTACTTTGTATGTGTTGTCCCGGTAACCTTATCAGTAATACATACTTAACTCCCACACATATGATAGTGGATCCATCTGCACACACCTTATTCTTCCTATCCCATCTATGGCTTAAATTGAATAAACAGATGACTAGCTTGTTGCAACAAATGGCACATTTGTTTATATTATCAAATAATTGGATACATCTGTTACGACAGTTGATCAACCTGTTGCAGAAAACAAACAGATATATACATCTGTTGCAAAAAGATTGCCAGTATATTGTAAGTTATCTAACAGAAAGAATATATTTTGCAACAGATTACCCATCTGTTAGATTTATTTAAAAGTAATTTTCTTTTCTTTCCGAGATACAATAATTTATAAATAGGTCCCTTCTTACAAATATGGATGATCCAGATTCGTACAAGAATATTCATATCGAGTCCTTGCGTGAACTTCAAAGGCAGTTTGATGAACTCCAGAGAGATTTGGCTGACTTCGGAGCAAGGCTGCCGGATGAAAGATGTCTGATTGACAATAATAATAATAGTAGTAATAATAATTAGGTAATGTTTTTTATTTTACCGATTATTTTCCTCCTTTGTATATCAAATCTACCCAAGGGATTCAAAAATCTATGAACATTCTTTTCATTTTGTTGTCGACTTTGAATTTTTAATTCTTATTTAGTATTTAATAATAATCATTTTGTTTATTTCTTGTTCTCAACATGTCGACGGTTGGTGGTAGGGATTGAGTAGCAATTTGTGTCAACAGTCAGAGGTTAATCTCCTACGACAGATCGATCATATATTGCACCTGGCGGTTATTAATAAAAAAAGGCTATTGTTGTTATTGAGAGGGTGAAAAGAAAAAGACATGACTTTCTGTTCCGATTATTCAATATGAAAAATGTTTCGTAAATAATTAATAAACACAATTTATAACCACAATTTTAATAACTGATCGTGACTTTTCACCATTTTTATTTTTAAATTTATTTTTTAAATTATTTATTATATAATAAAATGGTTATTATTATATTAAGAAATTTGAAAAGGTATTTTTTTTATTTATAAAATAAAAAAGTAAGCAAATTTGGATTAATGATATGATGATATAGTTATTTTTTTAAAAAAAAAGTAGATTATATGTTGCAACAATTAAATTATCTGATGCAACAGGTTCACTATGGTTGCAACAGATGATATATCTGTTGTCACAGATGATTTATCTGATGTAACCTATATCGAGTCACAACTCAATAAAAGCAGTTCTTGGAAAGAACTAATTAATAATAATAATCTAAAAAGTCATGACTTATCACAATATTTCTTAATTTAATTAATTCATTACTTTTCACATTAATAAAAAATGTAATTAATAAATGGAGGTGAACAGTTAGATTATATGTTGTAACAGATATGTTATCTGATGCAACATATTTTATATTTGTTGCAATAAATAATATATTTGTTTTCACAGATGTGTTATCTGATGCAACATATATAGAATCTGTTGCCACAAATCAATAAAAATGATTCTTCAAAAGAACTAATTAATAATAATAATTGGAAAAGTCATGACTTATATCACAATATTTATTTTCTTAATTTAATCAAAAATGTAATTAATGTATGGAGGTGAATAGTCGCGCCTTTTTGCCTCTCATTCAAATTCAATCCTCTATAAATAGGTCCGTCCTTACTCAATCGTTCATTCAAATACACTCTATTTATTTATTTCATCTCGTCTTTCATATTACACTCTAGAAGATAAGATTATGGTTGACCCAGTGTGGGACGTTGTTTTTCTGCAAGACGCCGTGAATGAACTTCAAAATCAAGTTCGTGATCTGCAATGGGAACTGGGAGGAGTTAGATCAAGAATTCTCTACGAGATACGCAGGCTGAGGAGGGCCTTGCTACTTCCGGTTGAAGCTTGGCCGGCTGTCAATGATGATGTTGATAATAATAATAATAATTAGACTATTATTTTTCTTTTAGTCTATTATATGTATTTTTATTTGTTTAATAAATAAATAAATTATGTTTGATCTTTGACGTTTTAATCTATATTTAATTTTCATTTTGTCTATTATCTTCTCAACAAACATGTCGACGACTCGACGTAAAAAGGAATAATTTAGAATCCAGTAGCAATAGCAAGATTTATCTATGGGTTTGTGGCAGGGGTTGATTAGTGTTCTTTCAAACAGATTAATCATTCATTACAATAGATAATTAGTCTGGTGCAACAGATAAACATTCTGATGCAACAGATAATTAGTCTGGTGCAACAGATAAACATCTTGATACAACAGATAATACGTCTGATGCAACAGATAATACGATGATGCAACAGATAAATAGTTTGATGCAACAAATAAATCTTCTAATGCAACAGATTACTCATCTGATGCACCAGATGATTGATTTGTTTAAATTGTGGGCACTTATGTTGGATTCATAATCGGGGTTCTATCCATTCTTGGAAAAATAGAAATGTACCTAGATGACAAATGTGAATAAAAATCATAATTTTACTTACCAAAGTCACCTATGAAGTAATGCCAAAGTGGAAAGTGATGTAGTAAACAAAATTTGACCTAAGAAATTGGTCAGATCACAGCAGCAGCGTTGTATCAACAACAACAACAAATGGTCGACAAGAAGAAGATGGAGATGATAATGAAGTAGAAGATGATGATAATGAAGCAGAAGATGATGAATAAAGCAGCAGAAACAGAAACAATTAACAACAAAAATCGCTAAGAGAGAGAAAACAACAATGGATGAGAAGAGAGAGAAAAACACTTTTTTCCCTTCATTTCCCGTTATTTTAGGTATACATTGGGATCAAAGTATAAATTTAAAAACTTGTGGGTTATTTTCAAACTTTCCCAACATTCTTAATACATAATAAAGTAATTGTCACCTCCACCTAATAATTAAGACTTGTGTCACCTACACCTTATTTTAAAACTCTTTTGTCACATGTGGACCAAACCCCCTAGATTCCCAATCCTCTCCTAAGTTTTTTTTTGGGTGCAAAGAGGCATATATTAGAATAAAAATAGTGTTGTTAAGTTACAAAGCTTCTCGGTAGGGCATCAAAATATTGTTGAGCCAAGGCTTGGATATTAGAAAGTAGATTACAAACACGCAATTTCCTAGAGTACATAGTTCCTGATTTGTCTACATCTATGGTGTCTAATACAAACACAGGAGGAACTGACAGGGTCTTAAGGCTCCCTTGCACTGCTTCATTCCTAGCTGCTTTGTCTAATATAGAATGAATCATTGTACGAAAAAGTTCTCAATATTATGCTAGTAAAATAAACTAGGATGGAAAGAATATCCATATTTCTATTTCTAGATAATGTTATGCTTGTAAAAATGTAGGGTAAAATTACATTTGATAGGCCTTTATGGTTCGGTCTTTCTCTGAACCTTGCATATTTGGGAGCTTTAGTGATCTCCCTGCCTTTTTAAGAAAAAGAAAAAAAGGTAATTTTGCTCATTTCTAAAAGAAAAATAACAATATGCTCAATTTATGTGATTTCGTTTGATTGGACATAAAATTTTAAAACTAAAGATTTTTTTAAAATTAATTGTCTAGATAAGTTTTAAATATTTTTGTGATGATTAAATCATCACAATAAAGATAAAATGATAATTTTAAGTGTCACACCCCCTTTTTAACCCGAAAAGATTAGATTTTAAGTTCGAAAGGGTTTTATTATTAAAGTGACAAAAAATAAAAAAATTGTTTCAAAAAGGATCATTTTTATTTAAACTCAGAGTCGCCACTTGACATAATCCGGTGTGCCAAGTCGCCTTTGGAAAATTCTTTTTGAAATGATTTGACTCTTAAAAAGACTGGTTTCCGAATAGAGATTCTGACTAAGGAATTCTGTTGACCGAGGGAAAGGAGTTAGGAACCCCTCGATCCCGTGGTTCGATCACGGTCGCTTGGTGGAGCGTATCGACTAATTTTGACACTACGAATGTACAAACCACACAAAACACGTAAAACAATCAAACAAATGAATCAAAAATATAGTGTCCAGCCCAATTTATACAGTCCCAAATAGAAAAATTTGAAAATAAATCCTATCTAACCTATACTAATCCTAACTACGCTCCCGTGCTTTACCCAACGCCTTGGGCCTTCATCACGAACGTCCTCCGGGTACAAGATACCTCGGGGCATTCCCCAGAGAATAAATATATACAAATATTTCGGGGCATTCCCCGACCAAATGAATACATTTTTCAAATGCAAAAAAAAAAAATTAAAACCAAACCATTCCACTCAAATTCCACATTCGAACATTCAACAAGAAAAACTTAATCCTAAATTTGCCTACCCAAACCCACATTGACCTATCCATTTCAAAATAGCATCATTTTATCACGTTTAACATTAATATTTGCTTCGAAATAAACCAACAACCACAAATCAAAACTAATTAAAATTTATTTTTAATCTCGACCCCCCAAATCAACGATTTTGATTCTCAAGCAGGATTTCTTAAACTGTGTACGTAATTCGCAATCAGATAAACCAACCAAACAATCCTTCATCAACAACAAAAATCAAACAATCATCAAATATAACAAATAATAAAATAAAATAGGGGAAGGTTAGAATCGGACCTCGATGGAACTTATTTTCGTAGATAATAAAGAAGAAACCCAAAACTGAAATCCTCAAACAAGGAACCTCAAAATGAGCGTACTAAATCAGAGAGAGAAGTCCAACCCAGACAGATTGCAAATCAATATAAATCCTCAAAGGGAGTGAATCCGGCTCGGTATCCAAACCCCAAAAAAATGAATCACTCGAACCCGATATAGAAAGCCCTCAAGAGTACAATGTCGAAATGAACTAGGAAAATAGACTGGTTTGAAATGCCCTGAAGTCCAACTGGGAACAAAAACTGACGAAGATGAGCTCCGGTGAGCTGCCAGTGACCGAAACCAAAAGAAACGCGTAAATTCCGACGATATATTGCCGGAATCAGCCTGAGAACGAACCCATCAACTTGTTCCAACGTACTTCGATACGTTTTGACATTTTTCGACGACTGTATCGCCGAAACAGTAAACGAATGCAAACAAAACCCATCGATAAACGGTAACCGATTGTAGGGGTGAAATTCTAACGGAGATCTAAAGACAGCCAATGGATTTCAAACTATATTCCTTTTAGTTTTCGACTCTCTCTTTCGATTTCAAACCCGTCTTCCATCTTTCTCAATTTCTCTTCCATGAACAAAACGGGAGTCTCTTTTTTTGGTGTTTCCTTCACTGGTTTTAAGTGTGTGTGTGCATATCTGTGAGGATTCAGAGTGTATATGGAAGATGGTTAGTGTAGTGAAATCTTTATGCCATGGTCAAATTAGAGTGGACAAGAGTGGTGTTTTAATGGAGATGGAGATTTTTGAGAAGAAGGGTGTGTTTTTGGCCTCAATCCCCTGTGCTCTCCTGTGATATACGTATATATATTCTCTCTTTTTCCATGGGAGTCCCTCTTTTTTAGGTCTCACCTGGGAAATATATGGTATGTTTTTGTTCCTATAAAACCCAAAAGAGAGCAAAATGGCATCAACTTTGTACAGTTATCCGTTTTTCTTTTCCTTTGTGGTCAAGAAACGTGAGGAGGGGGAGGGGTCACGTGAGTGGGGGTGAGGGGGTAGGGTAAGTGATGGGTATGGTGAGGGTGATGGATAAAGTTTGTTAGGATAAGGTTAGGGATTTAATTTGTTAAGGATTGTTATTTTTTGACCCGACCATTATTCAAATGAAGAAATAGAAGGAAGAAGGACAACCGAGTTGACTCAGGACATCCTACCTACTGAAGTTATGAGGGAATCATGTCACGGGTATCTTAAAGGGTTGGAAGGAGATGGACAATACCGAGTTGGAGAGTCGAGTGAGGTCCCATCGAGGTTCCGGTCCGCGGCTCTGTTATTACATCAAAAATGAAAATTACAAGTTAAAACATAAATGAAATTACAAAAAAATCCTATCTATGCAGATGCTTTTGGACTCCTGACTTGAGTTTCATCACCCTATTCTTCAGGCAGGCTCCTGACTTGCAATTTCATCAATCTGTTGACTTTCACTTTTCACCTTGTTTCTTGACTTTCAACTTCTTTACCTTATTGCTTGACTTTCATACATTCGTCGTATTATTCAAGTGGGATCCTGACAAATGAAAACTAACAAGGAAGTGTATCTCCCAGGAAATGCCACTTGAATTACCCAAGGAAATATGTCTCCTTACAAATGCTTGAATTACCCAAACAAGGAAGTGCGTCTCTCTACAAATGTCGCTTGAATTTCCCACACAAGAAAGTGCATCTCCTTTCAAATACCGCTTGAATTACCAAACAAAGAAATGCGTCTCCTTAATAATGTTGCTTGAATTACCCAGATAAGGAAGTGCATCTCCTTACAAATGTTGCTTGAATTACCAAACAAGGAAGTGTGTCTCCTCACAAATGCCACTTGAATTACCAAAACAAGGAAGTGCATCTCTTTACCAATGCCGCTTGAATTACCTAAACAAGGAAGTGTTTCTCCTTATGATACCGCTTGAATTACCAAACAAGGAAGTGCATCTCCTTACCAATGCCGCTCGAATTACCAAAACAAGTAAGTGTGTCTCCTAACAAATGTATCTTAAATTACCCAAACAAGGAAATGCGTCTCCTTACCAATGTCGCTTGAATTAAACAAACAAAGAAGTGCGTATCCTCATAACTGCCGCTTGAATTACCAAAATAAGGAAGTGTTTCTCCTCACCAATGTCGCTTGAATTACCCAAATAAGGAAGTGCGTCTTCTCACAAATGCTTCTTGAATTACCAAAACAAGGAAGTGCATCTCCTTACCAATGCCGCTTGAATTACCTAAATGAGGAAATGTGTCTCCTTATGATACCACTTGAATTACCAAAAAAGGAAGTTCATCTCCTTACCAATGTTGCTTGAATTATCCAGATAAGGAAGTGTATCTCCTTACAAATGTTGCTTGAATTACCAAACAAGGAAGTGCGTCTCCTCACAAATGCCGCTTGAATTACCAAAACAAGGAAGTGCGTCTCCTTACGAATGTTGCTTGAATTACCCAAATAAGAAAGTGTGTCTCCTAGGGATATTGGCTTATGAGTTTTACCATGACTTTGAATTCCAAATCTGTGCAGCAACATTGCCTCTTGCATTTGTAGAAGTGAGAATATTACAGCCTTTGATGTTTAAGTTTTGAAATACATTCAATGAAGATACTTTTTTTTTCTTTGTAAAGATACGTTATTAGCTCCCAATACATTTTTCTGATTTCAGATCTGTCGAGATGCATAATTAGTTCCAGATACATCCGCAAAAGATACATAATTAGTTGGGATTTTTGTAATTATTTTGTAAGGGCGGGATCTTTATAAATATGATAAGTTAAGGTGTACATTTATGTTAATTTTACTTAAAATTATTATACAAAAAATATTTTTTTTTATTTTATACTTAATATATGTACGACGGTCAGTGTATGTATGTATTTGTACGACTATATGTTTGTATGCCGACTACCCTCTTGGTGTGTTTGTGTATGATATGTTTTGAGGAAAGAATTGCTATTGTTTAACATCTTCCTTTCATCCATTTTTGAATGGCCATCGAGGTAGTGACAATAGTGAAGCCAGAAATTTTTTGAAAAATAATTTTTAACCAAAATAATTTTTGAGGAAGGGTGTTCGATTGAACACCCTTCACTATATGTGGCTATGCCATTGAGCAGTGGTTGATAAAAGAATTTTAAAGAAAAGGATTTAGAATATAAGAAATTCAACTTTAGTTGACTAAATCCTAATCATTAATTTAATTCATGTCATGTGTCTCTCATCTGAGTAAGTGTTACACCCCTTTTTTAACTACGAAAAGAATATATTTTAAGTTTGAAAGGGTTTTTATTATTAAAGTGAAAAAATAAAGATTTGTTCCAAAAAAAGGATTGCGTTTACATTCAAAGATCAGAGTCGCCACTTGGCATAATCCGGTGTGCCAAGTCACCTTTGGACAATCCTTTTCAAAATAATTTGACTCTTTAAAACTGGTTTGCGAACAGACATTCCAACTAAGGAATTCTGTTGACCGAGGGAAAGGTGTTAGGCACCCTTCGATCCCGTGGTTCGACAACGGTCTCTTGGTGGAGCGTATCGGCTAATTTGACATTATAAAATGTATAAACCACATAAACACACAAGACAAACAAACAAAAAAATCAAACAAAATTAAAAAAAATCAAAGTAATGTCCAGTCCGAATTATACAGTCCAAAAATAGAACAATACAAAATAGAAATCCTATTTAGACTAATCCTAAACTATACTCCAATGCTTTACCCAATAAACTCAAAACCGGATTTCGAAAGGAATCACTGAGACAAACAAATCTAAAACCCCAACAAAACGACAGGACACCGCAACCCAGTGTAGCCCGAACTCCGGTGAGCTCCGGCGACAGCAGGAACAACGGGTCAAGACAAATTCCGACGCGTTTTGATGTTTTCAGGATGGATCTTCTCGGAAATAAAAGGGAAACAGAGAAATCTCAAGCTTTTGAGAGTTGGAATGATCGACCAATGAATCAAAAGTCGATTCCGGTGAACGTTGCATCGGAAAAACTCGAAATAGGGACTGAATCTCTCCGAAAAATTTGAAGCAAGACCAAATCTCTTACCCGTTCACTATTTTGATTATTCTCTTCCCTTTTCTAATCTGTTTTTGATCTTTTCTCTTTTGTTTTTGGACTTCTCCGTCTCTTCTCTTCGATGTTCTCTAATCCAATCACCTCATCATTTTCTCTCTGACCTCACTGTGTGCATGTGCGTATATTTTTTCCGGTGAAAAGGGTGCGCATCTATGTGTTAATGGTGTGAATCCCGTTGTTGTGTTTGATTGGAATTGTGAGTCCCTTTGTTGTGGAGAAGATGATTGTGTATATACTTCCCCTTTCTTTGTGGAAAAAAAATGTGGGGGGGAGGGGGTTAAAAGGTAAGGGTAGGGGTGTGGGGTGGTGTGAGGGAGGTGTCAAAAGTTTGTTATTTTTTTATCCTTTTGTGAAGGAATTATCACACGGGGTAGAACACATGGTAAGACGAAAGTAAAAAATAGATAAATTGGATTTTCGGGAGGGACAAAATTAGGTGTCTACAGCATGCCTCCTTTGAATATAAATACGAAGTGTTTTCAGACAAAGAAGTAGACAACGAGACAAAATTTTGTCCCGACCATTATTAAAAGAATAAAACAAAAGGAAGGAGGGACACCAAGTCTTGACTTAGGACATCCTACCTAACCAAGTTATGAGGGAATCAAGTGACAGGTATCTCAAAGGATTGGAAGAAGATGGACAATACTGAGTTGGAGAGTCGAGTAAGGAACCGTCGAGGTTCCGGTCCGCGGCTCTGTTATTACATCAAAATGAAAATTACAAGTTAAAACATAAATGAAATTACAAAAAATCCTATCTATGCAGCTGCTTTTAGACTCCTGACTTGAGTTTCATCACCCTATTCTTCAGGCAGGCTCCTGACTTGCAATTTCATCAATCTGTTGATTTTCACTTTTCACCTTGTTTCTTGACTTTCAACTTCTTTACCTTATTGCTTGACTTTCATACATTCACCGTGGTCTTCAGACGGGCTCCTGACAAATGAAAACTAACAAGAAAGTGCGTCTCCCAACAAATGCCACTTGAATTACCCAAGGAAATACGTCTCCTTACAAATGCTTGAATTACCAAACAAGGAAGTGTGTCTCCTTACCAATGTTGCTTGAATTACCCAGATAAGGAAGTGGATCTCCTTAACTATATTGCTTGAATTACCAAACAAGGAAGTGCGCCTCCTCACAAATGCCGCTTGAATTACCAAAATAAGGAAGTGCATCTCCTTACCAATGCCTCTTGAATTACCTAAACAAGGAAGTGCGTCTCCTTTGGAAGTGCGTCTCCTTATGATACCGCTTGAATTACCAAACAAGGAAGTGCATCTCCTTACCAATGCCGCTCGAATTACCAAAACAAGAAAGTGTCTCCTAACAAATGTTGCTAGAAATACCCAAATAGGAAAATGTGTCTCCTTACCAATGCCTCTTGAATTACCAAAACAAGAAAGTACGTCTCCTCACCAATGCCGCTTAAATTACCAAAACAAGGAAGTGTGTCTCCTTACCAAATGTCTCTTGAACTACTCAAATAAGGAAATGTGTCTACTTACCAATATCTCATGAATTAAACAAACAAGGAAGTGCATCTCCTCATGAATGTCGCTTGAATTAAACAAACAAGGAAGTGCGTCTCCTCATAAATTCCGCTTGAATTACCCAAACAAGGAAGTGTGTCTCCTCACCAATGTCGCTTGAATTACCCAAACAAGAAAGTGCGTCTCCTCACAAATGTCACTTGAATTACCTAAACAAGGAAGAGCATCTCCTTACAAATGTCGCTTGAATTAACAAAATAAGGAAATGTGTTTCCTTACAAATGTTGCTTGAATTGTCCAAACAAGGAAGTGCGTTTCCTTACAAATGTTGCTTGAAATACCAAAACAAGGAAGTGTGTCTCCTTACAAATGTTTCTTGAATTGTCCAAACAAGGAAGTGCGTCTCCTTACAAATACCACTTGAATTACCAAATAAGGAAGTGCGTCTTCTTACAAATACCGCTTGAATTACCAAACAAGGAAGTGCGTCTCCTTATAAATGTTGCTTGAATTTCCCAAACAAGGAAGTGCATCTCCTTATAAATACCACTTGAATTACCTAAATATGAAAGTGCTTCTCTCTATAAATACTGCTTGAATTACCCAAACAAGAAAGTGCGTCTCCTTACAAATATCACATGAATTTTCCAAGGAAATGAGTCTTCTTGATAAGGAAGTGTGTCTCCTAGAGATCTTGAATTATGAGTTTTACCATGGTCTTGATTACCAAACTTGTGCAACAACATTGCCTCTTGCATTTGTAGAAGTGAGAAATTACGTTCTTTGATGTTTAGGCTCTGAAATCCTTGATCTGAATGTAACATGTGTTCCTGTTTCATACAAAGAAAACTTGTGAGTTTAAAAACATGGTGGCTGGTTTGTGGCTTTAGCTTTTGCGGCAATTTCTCTTGCCCTCATCACATTTAACCTTGCTTCCGACCATTAGCATATGTCACTGACTTGCTGCATCATTGACCCAAACTCAGATTATTAAGAGTGACTCTGAAACAAACACAGTATCTCTGCTTTGCCGTGTTTCTTAGATAAACCCTTTGAACCTTGGTATTTCCATGAGTTTCCAGACTTGTCCGTTGACAAAAATTTTTGCATGTCTTATTTCGGCTCACAATCATGTCTCTTTCATGTGTTGGCCTTTTGTATTTCTTTGCGCAATTAAAGAAGCTGGTAGCCAGTTTTGAAATCTTTTCTCACTTGTTTTGATATGGAGTTGACTTAAAGACAAGAGAAAGATGACGATGACTTTTATTTGGACAACTGACTCAAGAAAATAAAATAAAAACAAAAGAAGAAAGAAAAGACAATGAATGTCCCCATTGGAAACAAAGAAATGAAAAATTTATCTAGAGATGACAGTCAACTCTAATGATTATGCCATGCATTTCGGGTTAAACTGCCAGATCTTTCCATCCAAACTTTCTACCAATTGTTGTTGAGTTAATGGCCATGAAACTGAGTTGTTTCTTTAGGTCAATTGCATTTAAGACCTCATTCGGCTAGTGAAACCTTGAAGGGTTTTTACCAACAATACTCTCTCATTCGTTTTTTTCTTAGTTCACCATTGCCTTATGGTGTCTGTGAGGGTTTTTCACCAATGAGACTCTTATTTTCATTTTTCTCAACTCACAGTCGTTTTACAGTGCCCATGAGGGTTTTCACCGATAAGACTCTCTCATTTTTATCTCTCTCGACTTACCATTACCTTATGGTGCCCGTGAGGGTTTTCACCAATAAAACTCTCTCATTTTTATTTCTCTCCTGATTCCTTATGCTGAGGAAGACAAGTAGTTGCCAAAATGCGTCATCATATCCCTTGCATGCTTGACTTAACATTCTCAAAGATTGATCTAAAGGTATTTCTTTGGTTGTACCTTGGCTTTTGGATAGGGTTAGAAAGAAAGGATGACATGAGGCTCAAACAACACTTGAAGTGGGGCAGGACTTACAACTTTTGGAATCGACTCAAACAATAAGGATTAACTCATGCCCCAGTTTCTTTAACTGGGCAATTCTAAATTGTTTATTTGGTTGGACCGAGCCCGAAGCAGGATAGCCTAAATATCTCACCCCCAAGAGGGGAGAATCAGGTCACACGTAGTTTTGGCAGCTTGTTCTTTTGATTGATTCTGATTTTTTTTCTCTTTTCTCTTTGAGATTTTTTTTGACCTTATTTTCGACACTCTTCTCTTTTCTTTCCTTTTGGACACTTTTCTTTTGAGTTTTACTGGCTCTATCTTGATTCCAAAAGAGGGGTATGAAAGAAAATAGGACTAAAGCTCAAATGGGGTAAACAAAGGATGACACAATGTTTGGATAGCAGAGTGAAATATCTTCTTCATATCAATCCTTAAAAATGCAAGTACATATCATGCAATATGGAAGTGAAAGATGAAGATCATTTGTGACATCTTTTGCAGCATTAACGTTGACTGATTCTGTGTGTCACTATTTCTTCTGCGCTTTTCTAGCATACAACTCCACTTTTGTTGCATATTCCTCACATTGAATGACTCATGATTTTGTGAAGCTGATTTTCGTTCTATTCATGCAGCCACTATTTGACCTAATTGAGACATGTCTTTCAATTGATGACCAAGTGATTCTTGTGATTCTCAAAATAATTGTCTTAATTTTTGAAGAAGGCTTCAACTTGTCACCAAATGTCTCAGCACTCTACATATTTTCTCGGATGCTTTTTCTAACTTTAACCCTTTGATTCAAAGTTCATGCTCAAATTGAATTTTAAGATCTAGCTGAAAGTTCCGTCAGTATGTCATATCACTAGAGCCAACATAAAAATGTACTATGTAAAGAAAACAAACAAATAACTTAAAATGAGACAAAACGACAAGGGATACCACATTTCATTGAAAGAAATGATAGAAGGGTTTAAACAAAGATGACAGAGAAACAAAACAATATAGATCCCGAACTACAACCCTAAAATAATTCGGATAACGGAAAATAAAATAAAACAAACTACCAGACCTCTTCCTAGTAGGGAAAAGGGTGACTTCTCAATTGCTCAGCCTGACATCTTAGCCACTGGTTTGCATATCAGCATGACTAGAGCTTTCCTCACTGTCAATGGTCTGCACCATATTTGATTTATCTTGAATCATCTTTTCTATTTCTCTTTTCAAAGAATGACAATCTTCAATACTGTGACCCTGAATATCAGAATGATATGCACATCGTACATTAGCATTAAAACTTTTTAAATGCGGGTCAGGAGTATAGCCAAGGAGAGGAGTGATCATGCCCCGCTATACCAATCTCTGGAATAAACTGGCATACGACTCTCCAATTGGTGTGAAGCTATCTCTTGACTTCTGCCTCATTTCATTATTTGGCTTGGATCGAAAATTGAATCTAGAAGGGCTTTGGTATGTTTGTGGAGTTTGAAGATGACTCTGAAGAGTTGGTGCACGCCATTGTGGGTAAGAAGGGAATTGACCATAGGGTTGTGCATTGTATATTGGATATGTAGGTGGGGAAATACAGTACAATGGATTTTGGGAAAGATTCTATGGAGGTTGTGCATAAGCTTGAGTTTGAGCCTGTGGGTAACGATGGTGTGGTCCTCTTGCCCGTGCCTGTTGTCCAACTACAATAGCAGATGCATCTTACTCATACTTCTTCCCTCCGACACTTCTCGAACCTTTTTGAATTGCTTGAGTAGTCGCTTTCAATGTTGCAAAACTCACAATGCGGCCGGTCTTAATTCCATCCTCTATCATCTCCCCCATTTTGAGGACCTCAATAAATGGCTTGCCTAATGCAAGTAACAAGTGTTGATAATATGTTTCATCATGCACTTGAATAAATAACTCCACTATCTTACTTACTTTCATTGACGGTTTCACCCTAGCAGCTTGTTCACGCCATCTAATCTCATACTCTCTGAAAGTCTCGGCACTCTTTTTCTTCATGTTAGTTAGGGATTTCTCATCAGGAATCAACTCCACATTGTATTGGAATTGTTGCACAAATTCATTATCTAGGTCATCCCAACTAATCCACTTATCGATGTCTTGGTCAATAAACTATTCCGAAGCTAGGCCTGAAAGGCTCTAACCGAAATATGCCATGAGTAATTCTTCCTTCCCCCCAACACCCCTTAGTTGGTAGTAATAACATCTCAAATGTGCTACAGGATTTCCATGTCCATCATACTTCTCAAACTTTGGCATTTTAAAACCAAAAGGAAGATGAACCCCTGGAAACATGCACAAATCTTACTATGAGACACTTTTGTACCCCCCAAGTCCCTGAAGGTCTTTCATAGCCAGTTCCAAACTTCTCAATTTTCTGGTCATTTCCTCTTGTTCTTCTGTTATAACAGGCTTCTCATTATTAAGAGAAAATTCAGGCGGGTAAGTTTAGCCATAAGGATTAGTCGACTTAAATGTGGGCTCAATAGCATGATGTTGATCAGCAAAAATATTCAATACAGGCTCTCTCGCAGAGTGGGAAGGCACAACTTATGGATAAACCTCAAAAGCAGGAGCTTCGGGTGGGGGTGGTGCTGCAAAAACATGAACAGTGGGTGGAGCCGAGCATGTGGTAGCTTTGTGTTGAGGAGTGAGGAAATGAATATTGGAAGTATTTAGATAATGTTGCCCCGGAGCAGGTCCTGATGCATGTTGTGGTGTGTCAACAAAAAAGTAGGAAACTGTGTATGTGACACTGGAGGCAAGATAGAAAGATATTCCAGATTATCAGCGGGAAATGGAGGAAGTGGCAACCCATTAGCCCAAGATCGATGCATTTCCATCATTTGTTGTCTTAATTTCCGAATCTCTTCATTAGCTTCTAAATTCTCATTTCCCGAAATCCTTATCTGATTAGTGACCACAACCTCAGTATTCCTGTTGTCCATAACTTTCTCTTCGACTTGGTGCAATATGGAGGACCAGCCAAAATGCCACAAACCAACCACCTTAAACTAACTGGACAAGAGATAGCAAATGTGTTAGAGTTCAACACTTTCTCAAAACCTTTTTCTTTTTCCTTTTCCTTTGAAAAGATCACCGAACCCAAGAAGGTCATCTACGTATCTCACTCCCGAGAGAGGAGAATCAGGTGTGCGTAGTTCGTGAAGTCTTGCCAAAATGGCCAATTAATTCTTTTCCCTTTTTTTTTCTTTTTCAGAAACTTCAAAAATAATAAATTGTCAAAAGAATTGACGAAAATCTTTTTGCATTTTTCAGGTTTAAACTCCCTATACCAAACGAAACCTATGATTACCAAAGAAAAATCTTTTTGAATTTTTAATTTTTGAATTTCATACGAAAATGAGACTTGAAGCTATTAACAAAAAATCTTTTTGTGATTTTCTTTTAAAGATGTATAGGAAATACCTACTTTAAAAGAAGAGTGAAGAAAATCTTTTTTTTTTTCAAATAAGATCCCCGAACCCACAATAGGCTGCCTACATATCTCACTCCCGAGAGAGGAGAATCAGGGGTGCATAGTTCGTACAGATAGGACAATTAAGGATTAAATAACCTACTGAACCCTGACTTGAGAGACGCGACCACAAACAGAAGATGAAAAATAATTACATAATTTTTTGAATTTTCAATTTGACACTTCACATAAAAAATGACACCAACAGCTATGAAAGAAAATCTTTTTGGTATTTTCGTTATATGAAATGTACAAAACTTCTACCACCCTTTTTTTGAATTTTTCTTTTATAAAAAGCTCCCAAAAAAATCTTTTTGGAGTTTTCGAATTGTGAATGTTTGCTAAAGGAAACAAAAGGAAAATCTTTTTTATGTTTTTTTTTTTTTGAAAAATGAGTGCAAAAAGTAGAAAAAAACTTTTTTTTGAATTTTTGAATCGTGGAAAACAAAAGCCATAAAGAACCTAAAAACTACGAAATTCTTTTTTTGATTTACCTTTTCTCTTTTTTCCCTTTTTTTCCATGCCTACACACCTTTCTTTAATTCTAGCACATGCTTTCCCCAAATCAGTCCGTCAAATGACCCTGTTACCCTAAAAAATGCAACAATTAGCACGTAAGGATACTTTAGAGGAGAGTCATCTACAAAGGACCAAGTGGGCCCCGCTAGGTCTCAATATGATGCACATAAGCATGACCTAAAGGCTGACCTACGTTGAGGTTTACTAACAAGGCCGTTCGGGGGAGCATATGGTCGATAGTGGCTGCTTTGCTTTTCACCTACTCCATACATCCAACAGCTCTCCCTCCTAAAATAAGGGTGACTCAACTAGAGTTCATGCACACGACGTGCACTCCGGGACTTGTTGCAGAAAGAATTGAGTCAGGTTATGCACATGATGTCAGATATAAAGCGGTAACACACAAAAGAAAAACTGTAAACAATGATAAAATAAACAACAAACGATAACACAAACAATGTTTATACACCCATAATGTCAAACTAAGCCGATACAAACTCAAAAATAAGCTCGAATTCTGAAAAATCCCCAGCAGAGTCACCAGAGCTGTCACACCCCTTTTTTAACTCCGAAAAGAATATATTGTAAGTTCGAAAGGGTTTTTATTATTAAAGTGACAAAATGAAGATTTGTTTCGAAAAAGGATTGCGTTTACATTCAAAGCTCAGAGTCACCACTTGGCATAATTCGGTGTGCCAAGTCACCTTTGGACAATCCTTTTCAAAATAATTTGACTCTTTAAAACTGGTTTGTGAACAGAGATTCCGGCTAAGGAATTCTGTTGACCGAGGGGAAGGTGTTAGGCACCCCTCAATCCCGTGGTTCAACAACGGTCGCTTGGTGGAGCGTATCAGCTAATTTGACATTATAAAATGTATAAACCACATAAACACACAAGACAAACAAACAAAAAAAATCAAACAAAATTCAAAAAAAAAACAAAGTAATGTCCAGTCTGAATTATACAGTCCAAAAATAGAACAATACAAAATAGAAATCCTAGTTAGACTAATCCTAAACTATACTCCAATGCTTTACCCGATGCCTCGGGCCTTCATCACGAACCTCCTTTGCGTACATGATACATCGAGGCATTCCCCAGTGAATAGATACAAGTACCTCGGGGCATTCCCCGGCCAAATGAGTACAATTGAATTAAATGCGATAAAACAAAACCATTCCAACACATATTTCAAACATGCCTTCAATCCACCATGCTTAAATTTGCCTACCCGAACCTACCGTTTGCCTATTCATTCTCGACTAAAGACATAATTCTATCACTTTTTATATCAACAATGAATCGAAATTAATCCAAATCTATCCTTTTCATCAATTTTTCAATTCCCAGCCCAACTTCCTTTTTATCAATCGCACCATCAAAATTACTCAAATTCGTTCCGCATATTAATGAAATCACATCGTCAAGCACATAATCAAAACATCAACAAAGTCCAACAATCATAATCACAACATCAATATACCAAATTAAAATGAAATAAGAATCAAGAGTCGTAGAGATGGACCTTCCGATAATCGACTTTCGTTGATAATAAGAATTAAAGAAGCCCGACCTTAAAATTTCAAATAGAACCTCAACTGCGACGACTCCGACTTCGATATCGACAAACTTAAAACCCCAAGACTGATCTCTATGGACTAATCGATACGAACAGAAAACCAAATCCCCAAACCCGAAACAAAACTGATAAACCCGAAACCCAATTTTGAAAGGAATCACTGAGACAAACTAACCTAAAACCCCAACAAAACGACAGGACACCGCAGACCAGCGTAGACCAAGCTCCGGCAACAACAGGAATGACAGGTCAAGACAAATTCCGGCGTATTTTGACATTTTCAGGACGGATCTGCTTGGAAATAAAAGAGAAACGAAGAAATCTCAAGCTTTTGAGAGCTAGAATGATCGACCAATGAATCAAAAGTCGATTCTGGTGAACGTTGCGCCGGAAAATCTTGAAACAAGGACTGAATCTCACCAAAAAACTCAAAACAAGACCAAATCTCTTTCCCGTTCACTATTTCGATCATTCTCTTCCCTTTTCTAACCTGTTTTTGATCTTTTCTCTTTTGTTTTTGGACTTCTCCGTCTCTTCTCTCCGATATTCTCTAATCCAATCACCTCACCGTTTTCTCGCCGACCTCACTGTGTGCGTGTGTTTTTTCCGGTGAAAAGGGTGCACATCTATGTGTTAATGGTGTGAATCCCGTTGTTGTGTTTGATCGGAATTGTGAGTCCCTTTGTTGTGGAGAAGATGATTGTGTATATACTCCTCCTTTCTTTGTGGAAAAGAAATGTGTGGGGGGGGGGGGGGTTAAAGGGTAAGGGTAGGGATGTGGGGTGGTGTGAGGGAGGTGTCAAAAGTTTGTTATTTTTTTGTCTTTTTATAAAGGGATTATCACACGGGGTAGAACACATGGTAAGACGAAAGTAAAAAATGGATAAATTGGATTTTCGGGAGGGACAAAATTGGGTGTCTACAGTAAGAACTTGAAAAATATGAAGACATTAAAAATAGAATGGAGATATAGACACTATTTTTACAGCATAATTAGTTTGAAACTCAGAACAATAGTAATTTTTCAATTACTATGGCTGAAAAATGATATAAAACTTTTAGGCACTAGCCCAATAAATGATAGTATAACTTTATATTTCATTCTGCTTTAACTCTTTTTTTTTTTTTTTAATATCTATAGTTTTTAAGATTTCTTCTAAATTGTATTGATTTCTCTAAATTGCATTGAGAGATTAGGGTATTTCATGAAATGGGTGAACTACGCTTGCTTCTAGATAGATGTGTGAGATAGAGGGTTGGTGGCACAATACAAAAATTAAATAAAAAGCCAGATCCTTGATGTTTATCGATACCCACCTATCTCAAAATAAGTATCGAAAGGGAATCGAACCTTATCAAACGAAACAATAAAACTTAAAGTGAGTTTTATTTTTGTTGTTAGACCATAAGTCTACTATGTTGCTTAGTTCCTAGCTATAACATATAATTTTTATGTATTTTATAAACTTCTCAATATAGCATTAGGGTTTGCGCAAAAATTATTAGGTTTTCGAGAACTCACTCCTAAAGCTTTAAATCCGCTCATGATTATTCGTCTAGATATTTCTAAAAAAGAAATGAAAAAAAACATCATAACTAGAATAATATTTTTTCGTAAAATTATTATCACGCTATATTAATACTTCTCCATTAATACATGAACGAGGCATAACAATACAAACTAATTTTTTTCTCAATTAACGCTTTACTATAAAAAGCTCAAATTGACGTCTCTGAATACGATAATTGAACTTGCTTGATCTGCTATAATTTATCCGGTGCGTCGACCGCCGGTGCCATTTTCCCTTTGGCAATTGAAATAAACAGCAGCAACAGGTGATCCAAGATTGTATAGTTCTGCAAATTGTCTTGTATTGAAATTTTGACGCCAATTTGGTGCATAAACTGTTTCTCTTCCTAATTGACGAAATAGAGAAAAAACCATTCTATGTATTCCCATTGATGGCCTTGGACTCTCATAGCATATAATTGCATTTCCTATAATAATAACAAAAATTTCATTAACTAACATTGTTTATATATGATCACCTTAATAATAAATTATGACCATATTAATATGTAAAAGTTATAGAAATTGTAATGGAGTTAATTACTTTCTATCCTTGCTTTTCTAAAAATTACGAAAAATTCTTGATTTAGTCCACGCGGATACATTACATTATTATTTCAAATACATCACTTAATTTTACGCGGATACATCACATTCCACACAAATACATCACTTAATTTTACACGAATAAATCGCATTTCACACGGATACATCGCATTCTTTCAGATGCATCACTAATTTTTTACGGATATATCACATTCCATACGGATACATCACATTTTTCTGGATGTATCACTTAATTTTACACAAATACATCACATTTTTCTGGATACATCACTTAATTTCACACACATATATCACATTCTTCTGTGATGTATCTGAGTTTTAAGTAAAATCAAAGGATTATGTAATTATTTAAAAGAATTAAAATTTTAAGTAGTTATAATAAATTAAGTTGCAGTATGATTGTAATTTTTCTTATTAATATTGAGTTTTCAAAATATAGTAATAACCTTTTTTTTAGAAAAGACAAAGGCATTTAAACTTTGCGAGCGATCTATTACACAATAAAACTTATTCAGATCCTTGTAAATCGAACATTTTGAACGATAAATTATAGCTAGCCGACATACACACATACACTACTGACATACATGAATACAGGCCGGCCACAAATACATGCATGCATAGATTAGGCCGGCCACAATCGTACATATATATACGTACAATATATACATAGACGGTAAAAATCTGCTATAAAATGAAAATCTACCTGTTTATTGTTGGTAATAGTTATTAGAAAGTATAGCTAAAATGGTAATTAATGGACTTAGGTAATTATATCACGTAATTTTTCCAGATAAATAACCAACAAAGTAAAACATAAATCATATGTAATAATCATGAGTAGTTTTGGGGCCAATTTCAACTAATAGCCTATTAAAAAAAAAAAAATTAGTAGAAGTGTTTTACTAAAAAAATACTTTGGAAATAGTAAGTTGTGTCTAATTAATTGATCAATTTGAAAAACATTTTTTTAAATCTTAGAGCTGTAAACAACTTTTTTCAGCTTCTGAATAACTTAACTAAATTACTTAAATACATTTTTTTTTCATAAAAACTTGGTCAAATACTATAATTTTTTTAAAAAAAAAAAAAAAAACAAGACACACATAAGCATTTTCTTTTAAAAAGAAAAATATTTTTAACGTCTTAATTAGAAATTTGGCCAAACAAACCATAAACTTTATTTTTCATCATGCCATCTTGTGACTAATTAGTTGAAAAAGTTCATTTATAATTGTTTGAAAATTTTGATTAACAATATTTAGTGGTAAAATAATTTATTGTTGACATAACATAAAATTCTATATTATCTCAACATTTGATAGCCAACAGAGAATTTTCAAAGGGGGTCAGTATCATTAAAAGTATGAAGAGTATATTGTTCCCTACCCAAAAATATTCTTTTTTGTTTTTTTAGTAGAAAATAATCTTCTTTATAGTACGTCGAATCTATAATAATTATACTTAAAAAAAGTATAATATATAAAAAATTGTACCCATAACAAAAGTAAAGATGGTGAAAGGTGGTAAGTATTCCGTGAAATTAATTGAGGTAAACATAATTGATTCCGACACCACAATCATAAAAAAAAATGAGAACCTATAAAAATTGAGGGTCCTATTTAACATTTTAAAATTTTTGTCACTGATGACTAGTTTATTTTGGTTGTTTATTTTAAGAATAATTATATATTCCATACAAAAAGGTGGGAGAGGTATAAATTCCAAACATAAGAATTAATAAAGTTAAATGAAATTAATCTTACATAAATAAACAACCAATAATATTTCACAAGTAGGGTCGAAAATCCTAATACAAATATTTATTTAAATAAAAAATATAAATATTTAAAAAGAATTCGATAGTCGATTCTAATTTATTTGATTGAGGCATGATTGTTATTTTTGATAGTTGACCATCTATTTTACATGACATAAAAGTAACAATTCAACAAAATTTGAGTTTGTTCTTAATAATCATCATGTTATCATAAACTTCACGAGCGTGACTTCAAATCCGTATTGTGTATGTCTCAGAAAAGAGGGAAGTCGTTCCCCTTCTAAAATTTCTTCACTTTTCAAGTTCAAAATTGAAATTTTTGACTAAAAATAAAAATATATTCTTTAAATGTGTATTTACACAAATATCATAAAAAATAACATTATTGTTACCAACATACATTAGTATTGCAACTTATAACATACTCTCATTTGCATGATTAATAAAGACTTACCAAAGGTTACTCCTGTGGTTGCTGGGATGTCAGTGACCAACCTAATATTTTAAAAAGAATTTAAATTATATATACGGATAATACATTAAGAAAAAAAATATTTTATAAAATACATTAAAATTTAATCAACTACCAATGTAGGTACTCCCTCAAATTTGGGTTGCTAGGACTTGGAGCATCAGGATCCACCATAATCTTCATAATGAAAAAATAGAAACATCACAAGTTTTGAAGAATATTTTAGATTAAGAAAAATAACCTAAAATGATAAACTCGGACACATGTTTATCACATCGAGTTGAAATTAAACAAACATAATGTTAGGTACTACACTATTATATTCACTTGGTAGCAATGATTAAGCCTGAGATCAATTTTCATAACCATTAATCATTATCGGCTTACCGCATTCTCTCAGTAATTAGAGTAAATTAATAATATATAATCCTTTTTCTTTAACATATTCAAGGAAACAAATTATGCCGGGGCTATTCTTATATATGACCAATAACTAGTGTAAAGGGCCAGAGTCTATATATTTATAGAGAAGTTCATCGATAACATGTCAGTAGTTAATGAATCTTATTTATCATAACGAGTTGAAATCAAACAAAATGTTAGGTACTACATGATTCACTTGGTGGAGATGATTAAACCTAAGACCAATTTTTACCACCACAAATCACTACCACATTCTCTCGATGATTAGAGTAAATTAGTAATATATAATCCTTTTAAAACAAAAACATATTCAAGAAAACAATCTATGTTGGGGCTATTCTTATGACCAATAACAAGTGAAAGGGCCGATGTCTATGTATTTATAGAGAAGTTCATCGATCACGTGTCAATAGTAAATGAATCTTACTTATCATGTCGAGTTGAAATCAAACAAACATAATGTTAGGTACTACATGATTCACTTGGCAGCGATGATTAAGCCTGAGATCAATTTTTACCACCATAAATCACTACCACATTCTCTCGGTGATTAGAGTAAATTAGAAATATATAATCCTTTTTGATATTACATATTCAAGAAAACAAATTATGCTAAGGCTATTCTTATGATCAATAACTAATGAAGGGCCGATGTCTATATTTTTATAGAGAAGTTCATCGATCACGTGTCAATAGTAAATGAATCTTACTTATCATAACGAGTTGAAATCAAACAAAAATAATGTTAGGTATTGCATAATTCACTTGATGGCGATGATTAAGCATGAGACCAATTTTCACCACCACTAATCACTACCACATTCTCTCAGTGAGTGACTAGAGTAAATTAGTAATATATAATTTTTCATTTTTTTTACATATTTAAGGAAACAAGTTATGCTAGGGCTATTCTTATGACTAGTAACTAGTGAAAGGGCCGGTGCCATGTATTTATAGAGAAGTTCATCAATCACAAGTCAATAATTAATAAATCTTATTTATTTCCTGTGATCAAAGTAAGACCGTTGTTATCCCGCTTATATTCCTTTAATAAGCTTATTCCTTATATTTTATACACAACTCGATCAGGTCAATAGAACGTTATAGTTTATACACAGGTCCAAATTTCAACTTAATTCTATCTGTCCCTAGTCAAATCTGCGGTCTGAATTTAAAATGTAGAACTTCTTAATACAAAACACATTACATATATTATATTCAACACAAGTTCAGATTAATCAGACAGATAGAAATAAGATGATAGAAAGAATATTTTGAGATTTACCAAAGTATAAAAAGTGGTAAGATCGGCCCCTCCAATCTCAACTCTAGGTTGATTTGTAATTTGAGAAGGCCTCAAATTAGTACCATTGATAACTTCCCTATTTTGATAAACAACACTTAGGCTAATTGACCTTGTGAATGGATCCAACACATCACTTATCACTCCACCAAGTTCTAAAGAATCTCTACCTCTTGTTGACATGAAGATAAATAGAAAAAACAAAGAACTATATAGTATATATATGTTATTATTAATTAAACTTCACAATTCACAATGTTCACTAGTGAACTACCTAGCTATGGCTATTTGTACTAGAATTTTTGATACTTCATATTGTGTTATTGGGTATTTATTCCTTTTACCTTCTTTTTTTGTGATATCCATGTCCCAAGAATCTAGGTGGGGTAGGGGGTTAACTATGAAAATTATATGAGTACTTGAAAAAATAGTTGTTTATTTTTAATGAAAAATAATATTTTAAAATTGGAGGTGTATTTGGCTATTAATATAAATTTAAATTTTTTATTTTAAATTTTTATGAGTAATTTGAAGTGAAAATAGTTTTTTGGTGTTTTTCAAATTTCTGAAAATTCTATTTCAAAATTTTGAAAATTTTTATGGCTAAACGTGTTGTTCGATGTTCAATTCCGGAAAAAGAAAATTAAAAAAAATCATGGCCAAACACCCTTATATACTTTATTATTTTTCTCTAATTAGGAAAATTTCTTTCTTCTTTTGTAAAACGATGTTATTGGTGGGGATTTTAGGTTATACTATATTCCCTTCTTTTTCATTTCATATATTGTAAAAAAAGTGGAGAGGTGGGCTAGATTCCCAATCCTCTCCTGAGTTATATATATATATAGAATGAATCATTGTACAAAAAAGTTCTCAATATTATGCTAGTAAAATAAACTAGGATGGAAAAAATATCCATATTAGAAAATATTCCATTCTTAGATAATGTTATGCTTGTAAAAATGTAGGGTAAGATTACGTTCGATAGGCCTTTATGGTTCGGTCTTTCTCTGAACCTCGCGTATTTGGGAGCTTTAGTGATCTCCCTACCTTTAAAAAAAAAAAAAGGTAATTTTGCTCATCTCTAAAAGAAAAATAACAATATGCTCAATGTATGTGATTTCGTTTGATTGGACATAAAATTTTAAAACTAAAGATTTTTTTTTAATTTAATGTCTAGATAAGTTTTTATCACGACCCAGATTAATAGATCGTGCGGTCACCTACGCTATTCTAAGTAGTTAGGAGAACCCTTATTACCCAACTAAAAATATGTGGAAGACTTCTGTTTTAAGGGAATACTGGATTAAATTTAATAAGCAACTTAAATACTAATAAATAAATTTCTTGAAAAACTTCTTACAAATGTCCTTCACTATCCCAAGACTTGGCCAGACATGTACAAGAGCTATCTATTATAACATAGACTGACAGTAAAATAAATAATACAAGGACTCTAACATCTGCCAGGAAGAAAGTGCAGAAGTTAGTGCTGAATATCGTCATCCATCTAGTAACTACAAACTAACTTGCATCCTGTCTACACTCCAAGAAGGATTGTAGAAGAGTAGGGTCAGTACAACCACACGTCCTAGAAGGCATCATCGGCCGACCGTGTTAGTTCATATAATCATAAAATAGAATTAACGAAAATAAATCATGACATCTTGAATGGAATATAATTCAACTAAGGTTGTAATAATATTATTACTTTACCTATATAACTTACACCATCCAACTACTCTTCCAACTCCATCAATATTATATTCACTACTAACATACTCTAGGCTTATTAATTCACACAATCAACCACAATCCAATGCTAATACATCACTATTCCTTTTTATTCACCTTATCTTTTCATTACTCATATTCACAGGAACAAACCCATAATCATAGACAACCCATACCAAACTCTCGGGCTAATAACCAAATGCTCTCTTATAATATTAAAGAATGATAACTAGTAATTCTGGTAAGTTATGATTAAAACATGTATAAATGAAGCAAGTCAACCGACATATAAGTAAGTACAAAGTTTCACTTTTTCAAATACATATCACACAATCAAATACCCAATGAATCAACAATACAACAATAACAGATTAAACAACGCTCACAAACAAGCCACAAAACCATCAAGCCAATCAACCATCCTATAAACATCCACATACTCAACACAAATATGTACACACATGCTATGGGACTTATTTTTGTCCAAATAGTCATGATCTGCAGGAAACAATCTAAGCTCATGTACTGTACCGGCGTGGTACCCAATCCAATATATACATATCCGTACCGGCGTGGTACCCGATCCAACATATACATATCCGTACCGGCGTGGTACCCGATCCAGCATATACATATCCGTACCATCGTGGTAACCGATCCAACATATACTTATCCGTACCGGCGTGGTACCCGATCCAACATATGCATATCCGTACCGGCGTAGTACCCGATCCAACATATACATATTTGTACCGGCGTAGTACCCGATTCAACATATACATATCCGTACCAGCTTGGTACCCGATCCAACATATACATATCCGTACCGGCGTGGTACCCGATCCAACATATACATGTTCGTACCGGCGTGGTACCTTATCCAACATAAACAAGTATTATCAATATCAAATTTACACAACTTCACAACATACAACAATGTACCAAGTTTACAAGTACACTTAAAGTCATAAAACAATTCCATCAAGTAAATTTTCAACAATCATTTATACACGCATCAACAATCCAAGCATCAATAATTTCAAGTATGTTTGAATACCAATCAACAAGTATTCATAGCATTACTTTAAGGAGTTATCATTATCAAACAAACCACTCATAGGCACAATTCAAGAAACCAATATTATCACCAATTTAGCCTCTCATAAGTATCCAATGGATATAGTATTTTTATCAATATCAAAACAAGAATATCATAAAATAAATCACAATTTAATTCTTACGCATACAAGTCACTATTGGTGTCTTAATTACTCATTAATTATTAAAAATATCATAATCTTCTTAAATAACGCAACTTGGGTTCTAACATCACCACATATAACTACCACATTCACGCATATCATTATCCTCTACTGCTTTCCACATAATACAATCATCACACTAATTTAAGTCATCTATCCCTTACATATTACTATGCTTATCAATATTCGATCTTAGCATAACTCTCCTCATCATATTATTGTAAAATACATACAACCTAATACCATTACAATCCAACTAGGTTTATCACTAAAACAACTAAAAAGAATATCATGTTCATATACTACATTTACAACAATCTCCTTTCGGGCACATACCACAATATCATAAATATCACATAATCAATCAATAATATAGTTTTTGGGATTAAAGTTAGGTACTCGTGTCTTTATCTACCTCAACTCCATGCCCGCTGACCTAGACATGTTTTCTCTCATTAATTCTAGATTATTAAAATATAAAATAGCACAATCTTCTACTCATTAGACCTAGCCTACCTGGACGCCAAGCTTTTGAATGAAGCAAGCCGCAATAAGAGTGTTATTTCTTTTCCTTCATGCCTTGGAATAATCAATCATCTAAAAATCAAGGAATAATAAGAGTAATTAAACAATTACTCTTCAAACAAATATCTTGGGGATTCAAAATCACTAGTTCTATCCTTAATTCAAGGTCTATATCACCCCCCCACCCCCACCCCAAATTTAATTAATCATTAATTAGCTCTTTCAAGCTTAACCCATCTCCATTAATAAAACTTTTATACTAAAGGTCACATCTTTACGGAATTCAAGGTTCCTAACCATTAAAATTCATAATCTAGTTTATGAAATTAATGTTAGGAATCTTTAATTTATAGTTTAGAATCAGCTCTAGGTCATAGTAAAAACACCCATGAGTATTTCCTAAAAGGATTCCACCATTAAAGGTCTTTCTAAGGATTCTAAGATATTAAAGGATTAAAAGACGAAGAAAATAATGGAAAAACTTACCTCCACGAAGGAATTTCACCTTAAGCTTTGAAAAATCACCTCTCTAGGGTTGGAAAATGAAATTTGGAGTTTTTAGACCTAAAATACGACTGGAGTTGATTTAAATAGGGAAAATTACCCAGATTAGCCACTATTGAGCTTTTATTACCACTTAAAGCCTAATTTTTAATTAATTACAATTCATAGCCCCCTCTTGCCTATTAATTATCCCTAATTACAATTTATAGTCTTTCTTATGTATTTTCTCTCTTTTTTCTATTTTCTATTATTCTCTTTTTTTTTAGTTTTTTTTCCTTCAGTTTTTCTTTTCCTTTTTTGTTGCTTTCTCTATAATTTTTCTTTTTTCACTTTTTTCTTTTTTATTTTTATTTTTGTTTTTTTCCTTTTCATTTTTCTCCTCTTTTTTTGTATTTTTTCTCCTTTATTTTTTTCCTTTTTAGTTTTTATCTTTTTTAAAAAAAAAAAATCTTATTTTCTATTACCCTCCTTCTTCTTCTTTTTTTTTGCATTTTTTCCTCCTCATTTTTCCTCCTTCTTTTTCTCTCATTTTTCTCCTTCTTCTTTTTTCATTTCAATTTTTCTTCTTCTTTTCATTTGTGCGAACTAGCAAACACAAATACAAGTGCAAAATATAAAATACAAATACAAATGTGAACTATAACATACAAATACAAGTGCGAACTATAAAATACAAATACAAATACAAATGTGAACTATAACATATAAATACAAGTGTGAACTAAAAAATACAAATACAAATGCGATCTATAACATATAAATACAAGTGTGAACTATCATTTGTATTTTTTAATTATTGAAAAGGAACGATTGATTTTCTTTCCACGATTGATACGAGTTGTATTTATTGATACAAATAAATACAACTCAAATTTTTATACAAATACAATATATACAAATACATATTGTATTTGTATTTGTAAAATCATTTGTTTCATTTGTTTGTCATTGTATTTGTATCAAGTGATATTTGTTTATTTACAAATATGAATAATGATTTTGATATACAAATATAAAACAGTACATTTGTATCAAATGATACATTACATATTTATATATTTTAGAATCAAGAAAATACAATTATTGTATACAAATACAAATGATAAATTGTACATAATCACGACTAAATACAATATTCAATCAACTTACAAATACAAAATACTTTCTTAAAAATAAAAAGGTAATGAAGAAAATAGAATACAAATACAAGTATAATCCAAATATAATCTAAATATACAAACACAATAAACCCATAATATAAATATAAATATAATTCAATATAATATGCAATCAATTATAAAATACAAATACAAAATAGTTCTTTAAAATACAAGTGTGAATTATATAAAATATAAATGATGACGCAAACTAACAAATATAAATACAAATATAAGTGCGAACTATTAGATACAAATACAAATGCAAACTATAAAATATAAATTTAAGTGAGAACTTTAAAATACAAATACAAATATAGTTGTATCAATAAATAAAAAAATATAAATGGCGGTATGACTATAAATACGATGAATAATTGTGGTATTTACGTTATCATCCATGACTTGTGCTGACTAGTCATATTTTTTGAAAATACAAAAAATATAAAATAGAACAAAAAAAAAAAGTACAAAAAAGAAAATAAAAAAAATCAAAGAAGAAAGAGAAATAGAAGTTAGGGATTAAAGAGAGGAAAAAAGAAAAAAAAAAGAAAAAGAAAGAAAGAAACAACAAAAAACAGTAGAAAAAAATAGAAAAAAAGAAGAAAAAAGGGGAAAAACACAAGAAATAAAAAAATATGAAAAGAGATAATGGTAGTGTTAGGCAAGAAAATATTCAGTTCAACGATATAACCGTGATTGAGATTTTTTTCTTTTTAAAAACATTGAATTCTATTTTTTGCGCGACTAAATAGGGACTGTATTCATATTTTATATGATTACATACTATCTGTAAAATCGAATACAGAGGGCATAAATCGAATACAACAGCTATAAATGGTAATTATGTAAAATATGGCTATGGAAGGAGGGTTTTATAGCAAAATGCTGCTATTTTTGAAAGATCCCCATTTAAATATCATTAGAATTCTCGCTACAGCGAAATCCCATTTCAGACCGGACAGTGCTTAGTAAAACAGTCATAACTTTTTACTTTGAATTCGTATTGAGGAACGGTTTGTTGCATTGGAAAGAGAACTAAGAAATCTTTAATTTGATAGGTAATGGGACCCCCAACTCCTTAAACTCTATGAGATATGATCGTTTGAAGTTGGCCCTAATAGAAACCCATATCGAAACTACATCGGAAAGAAAGTTTTATACTTAACTTTGTGTTAGGGATATTGTACGACCTTAATTCATACCTAAAGAACTTTCAAAACTAAAGTATTGATATTAGAATTCACGAATAATTAAAATTCATCAAGTTTGAGACTATCTACACACATTCGAAGGCTAAAATCTTCGCCAAAAAGTTTGAGGTGGCGTAATATATAAAATATTGGCTATTTTGGACACAAGTTAATATTGAGAAATGAAAATTAAGAATTTTTATGAATTTATTACGAATAATTTAGTAATGACGAAATGAGTCGTTACAATCAGATACCAATTTACCATCCGTTCGTCCCCGAACGGGCATTAAGTGGAGAAAAACACGAGGATGGAATTAGAGAGACATTACTGATAGAGTTGCTTATACTGCACCCTATTTTGATATCTTTATCGATCAACCCACATTCTATACTCAATCATTCAAATAAGCTTTTCAAAATACGAAGATGCAGAGCAAAATATTTACACACGAATCATTTATTCTCCTTTCAACGGCCTAAGTCTGAAACTTGAGTTTTACGAAAGCAAGATAAAGATGGTTAAAAGATTTACCTTGAAGAAGACAAACATTCTAAAGAACCTCTTTTTTACTACCGAAGCTCTAGAGTCCTGAATTCAATTCTGAAAAGTTCTATGGATTCTACATGAATCTACTACTCAAATTTTCAATACTAGATAAGTCACATCTAATCCATCCAACACACAAACTCTCTCTGAGACACCTGACTCAGTTTCTATCCAAGACTACCCCATGGAGAATCTACATTTGATCATATTTAAGCCACCACACCACTTACAAGTCACATAACTTAGGTAGCCGCATGAACTCGATCAAGACTATTAAATTCATTCTATAAAGCTAGCTTCAACATTTCATAAAAACTATTATTTTCACCTTAAGACTATCCACGATTCAAGCTTAGTATTTACTATAATACATAGATGGCAACATAACCTCTTCCTTATTACACAAACTTACACTATTAGCCTTAAAGATCCCACAGAATTTTAGCCTACAACACATTCTCCTCCACAATATTGTTATCATCCATCTAATCATCATACCTTAATTACTCAATAAGCAATATCCATCAAGTATCACCCAAGGAAAGATCAATCATGCCATTTAATAATTCATTTATTCTCACATTCAGGATCATTCTTAATTATTTTATGAATGTAACTAAGTCATTTGATTTTGCAGTGCCACTATCATGAGAATTACTATCCTCTAAAAGTGTCATATATATCGGTCAACTCTAGGGGACATGCAATTGTATAATTCAGCCACAAGGTCAAGTCAATAATAATTTATCTTCTCAAGATTTTTCTAATGCATAAATTCACAGCTACAACTTATGTCCCGACAATCACTAACTCAATATTTATCAACGACAAAGACCCTTCATGGTCAAGTCAAATCACTCTTATATCACTAATACCAATTTAATATATGCAGAGTCATTCTTATTTCTACCTAATAATATTTTTATTACAGGCTTCACTTAACTCTTAATCACCTCAAGAGTGGTCCCCACCCCACTAGCACATAAGCAAGGCCAAACAAAATAAATCAATTACAGGTCATTAACAGTCTTATTACCAATATCACATTCCAGACAAGTTATCGAATCGATCAAATTCTGTAGGTACCAACAATCTCTACTAATTTTTGCCACTTTTATTTAAAACTCATTATTTTGCCAAGCATTAAGAATCTGTTCACATAAGGACCTAAAAAATAATGTCACTTAGCTAGCCCTCACAAGGACCTATTATAATTTCAATAATAGAAATGCACAAAAATTCTAAATATAGTCTCAATGATCGGACCACACAAGGATCCCCATATAATATCAAATAATTGAACCACACAAGGATCCATCCACAACATCATTAACAAGAACCTCTCATTACAGAAAAGCATATCACCTCAATCTTTATTCATGTCACTTTTTTCCCATCTTTTCTTGACATCATGTTCTCATACCATCCTCTCAATTCTCATACCATCAATTTCATCAGTATAATAGTACAAAAAAAAAATAAGTAAGTACATAGAATTGCTAGTTTCACAATAACAAGAAATCAAATAATCCCATCACAATTATCAACAAAAACAACTTAGTCAATTTTCATCACATAAATTCAAACAAAAATAATTCATAACAATGAAAAAAATCTAGCAACACAAGATTAGCCAAATATCAAACACAAGCAACGTATAAGTTCACTACTTTCACAAGTCTTTACCTATTACTAATAACCTTATTAACAGATAGTAAGATACCAATTGAAATCTTCTAAATTTCTATTTAAAATTATAAAGATACCTATTGGAATCAACTACATTCCAATTGAGCTCTGTTAAGATACCAATTAGAATTGTCTAGATACCAATTGGATCCAACCCAATAGTAGAAGATTAGGACGACACGATGGACAGAAAGAAAGGAAAATAACTTCTAGATGCCTCATAGCTTTCTGAAGATTGGGTGTAAGGCCCGACACACCAATCTACGAAACTCTACTTGACATTGCTCTTGTACCTGTGAGACCGGTGAACCTAACGCTCAGATACCAACTACCACGACCTAGATTAACGAACTGTGTCGGCAACTACGCTATTCTAAGTAACTAGGAGAACCCCTATTACCCAACTAAAAATATTTGGCAGACTTCTTTTTTAAGGGAATACTGGATTAAATTTAATAAGTAACTTAAATACTAATAAATAAATTTCTTGAAAAACTTCTTACAAATGTCCTTCACTATCCCAAGACTTGGCCAAACATGTACAAGAACTACCTATTACAACATAGACTGACAGTAAAATAAATAATACAAGGACTCTAACATTTGCCAGAAGAAAGTGCAGAAGTTAGTGCCGAATATCGTCATCCATCTAGTAACTACAAACTAACCTGCATCCAGTCTACACTCCAAGAAGGAATGTAGAAGAGCAGGGTCAGTACAACCACACGTACTGGTAGGCATCATCGGTCGACCGTGTTAGTTCATATAATCATAAAATAGAATTAACGAAAATAAATCATGACATCTTGAAAGAAATAAAATTCGACTAAGGTTGTAATAATATTATTACTTTACCTATATAACTTACACCACCCAACTACTCTTCCAACTCCATCAATATTATATTCACTACAAACATACTCTAGCCTCATTAATTCACACAATAAACCACAATCCAATGCTAATACATCACTATTTCGCTTTATTAAACATATCTTTTCATTACTCATATTCACAGGAACAAACCCATAATCATAGACAACCCACACCAAACTCTCGGGCTAATAAGCAAATGCTCTCTTATAATATTAAAGAATGATAACTAGTCATTCTGGTAAGCTATGATTAAAACACGTATAAATGAATCAAGTCAATCAACATATAAGTAAGTACAAAGCTTCACTTTTTCAAATACATATCACACAATCAAATACTCAATGAATCAACAATACAACAATAACATATTAAACAACGCTCACAAACAAGCCACATAACCATCAAACGTATCAACCAGCCTGTAAACATCCACATACTCAACTCAAATATATACACACATGCTATGGGACTTATTTTTGCCCAAATAGTCATGACCTACAGTGAAAAATCTATGTTCATGTACCGTACCGGCGTGGTACCCGATCCAACATATACATATCCGTACCGGCGTGGTACCCGATCCAACATATACATATCTGTACCGGCGTGGTACCCGATCCAACATATACATATCCGTACCGGCGTGGTACCCGATCCAACATATACATATCTGTACCGGCGTGGTACCCAATCCAACATATACATATCTGTACTGGCGTGATACTCAATCCAACATAAACATATTCGTATCGGCGTGGTACCTAATCCAACATATATAAATCCGTACTGACGTGGTACCCGATCCAACATATACATATCCGTACCGGTGTGGTACCCGATCCAACATATACATATCCGTACCGGCGTGGTACCCGATCCAACATATACATATCCGTACTGACGTGGTACCCGATCCAACATATACATATTCGTACTGGCGTGGTACTCGATCCAACATATACATATCTGTACTGGCGTGGTATCCAATCCAATATATACATATTCGACGTGGTACCCGATCAAAGATATATACATATTTGTATCGATGTGGTACCCGATCCAACATATACATATTTGTACCGGCGTGGTACCCGATCCAACATATGCATATCCGTAATGGCGTGGTACCTTATCCAACATAAACAAGTATTATCAATATCAAATTTACACAACTTCATAACATACAACAATATACCAAGTTTACAAGTACACTTACAGTCATAAGACAATTCCATCAAGTAAATTTTCAACAATCATTTATACACGCATCAACAATTTCAAGCATGTCCGAATACCAATCAACAAGTATTCATAGCATTACTTTAAGGAGTTATCATTATCAAACAAGCCACTCATAGGCATAATTCAATAAACCAATATTATCACCAATTTAGCCTCCCATGGGCATCCAATAGATATAGTATTTTTATCAATATCAAAACAAGAATATCATAAAATAAATCACAATTTAATTCTTACGCATACAAGTAACTATCGGAGCCTTAATTACTCATTAATTATTAAAAATATCATAATCTTCTTAAATACCGCAACTTGGGTTCTAACATCACCACCTATAACTACCACATTCACGCGTATTGTAGACACCTAATTTTGTCCCTCACGAAGACCCAAGTTATTCATTTTTACCCCTATCTTATTGTGTGCCCTCACCCATTTGATTATATCCCATAAAAATGCAAAAAAACAGAACCCTTAAAAAAATTCCTAACAAATCGTATCCTAACCAACTCACCCTACCCCACCTACCCTATACCCTACCCCCACTACCCCATCCACATGACCCCCTCGCATTTTTTCTTCACAAAGGAAAAGAAGAACAGTATATACACAACAAACAAAAGAAAGGGGCACTCCACGGTTTCATTCTTCTCACAGAGTACTATACTCTCAATTCTCTCACAAGACACAACATACACCACTCCTCCATTTTTATTATTCCATCTACACACCATCACACATATATACACCACATACAGAATCAACCACAGAAACAGAGAGGAGAGACAAATTTAGAAAAAAGAAGAGGATCTGAGTTTTTTTCTTTTTCCCTATTATTCATGCACGCAGTGACACCATTGAGAGGGAGAAATGGAGATATGAGGGAGATAGAGAACAAAATATTCGAGTGAGGGAGAGATCGTGAGATCAGAGAGAGAGGGGGAAGGGCAGTGGTAAGATGAAATTGATCGGAGAGAGAGAGGAGAAGAGAGAGAGAAGAATCGAAGAGAGGGGTGTTTCTCCGGCAAGTTTAGCCGTTTTTCCGTCATAACTCACCGGTAAATGACACAACCAGCAGAAAATCCAATTTGAACTCACACCAAACGACACCACTATTCAGTTTTTCTTTCAGGTTATTGAGGGTCTCCTTTCGAATTGGATTTTAAGAGATTTTTGCGTCTAGTTGGTTCGAAGTTCGAGTTGAGGCGGGTTAGTCGATCGATGTTTCCAGGTCTGGTTCTATCACCCAATTGCATAATTTGCACAATAAAGCTCAATTTGATGTCCAATTCTATCTCGCTCTTATTTTGATTTCATTATATACGTGTGATTGGTTTGTGTGAAACATGATATAAATACTTGGGTGATATCGATTTATTTGTTTGGTTTTGTTGATAATGATTGTGGATTGTTAAAGTAGTGCTCGTGAATTGTTGGAATTTTGAGAATTAATTTGGGGGTGAGAATAGAAAACTTAATATAATTGGTGAATTTTGATTAATTTGACTCATTGGTTGTTTGACTTGAAATGAACGTTAACTGAACTTGATAGTATCATGATACGTTGATTGGTGTAGGCAAACATAGGTTGGGTAGGCAAAGTTTAGAATTTGTGGCTTTGGTTGAATGTGGGAAATTTCGTGGAATGTTTGAAATTTTATTGAATAGTTTGATTTTCTCGCACTAAAAATGTATTCATTTGGACGGGGAATGCCTCGAGGGATTTGTATTGATTTATTCGGGGAATGCCCTGAAATATCTTGTACTTGGAGGACGTTCGTGATGAAGGCCCGAGGCGTCGAGTAGTGCATAGTTTAGGATTAGTTTAGAATAGAATAGGTTTTATATTTTCGTATATATATATTTTTGGACTGTATAATTGTACTGGACATTATATTTTTAGGATTTCTTTTGTTGGTGTTTGTTTTTTTAAGTGTTGTGTGTTTTATGTGGTTTATACACTTTTAGTGTCGAATTAGCCGATATGCTCCACCAAGTGACTGTGATCGAACCACAGGATTGAGGGATGCCTAACACCTTCCCCTCGGTCAACAGAATTTCTTAGCCGGAATCTCTGTTCGCAAATCAGTTTAAAGAGTCAAATCATTTTGAAAAGGATTTTCCAAAGGTGGCTTGGCACACCCGATTATGCCAAGTGGCGACTCTGAGTTTTGAATATAAATAATTCTTTTTTGAAAAAAAAATTCCATCTTTTGTCACTTTAATAATACAAACCCTTTCGACCCTTAAAATCAATCTGTTTTTGGTTTAAAAAATAGGGTGTGACAGCTCTGGAAACTCTGCTAGGGATCCTTTTCAGAATTCGAGCTTATTTTTGGAGTTGTAACGGCTTAGTTTGGCATTATGGGTGTATAGATGTTGTTTGTGTTATTTTGAGTTTTTTTTTCATTGTTGAGTGCCTACGTGCTCTTTATTTACAGTTTTTATCTTATGTGTTTGTGCATAACCCGAGTCGTTCTTTCTGCAACAAGTCTGTAGTGCACGATGTGTACACAACCTCTAGTTGAGACACTTTTATCTTAGATGGGGGAGCCGTTGGTTGGTATGGAGTGGGTGGAAAGCTAAAGCAGCCACTATAGACCATACGCTCCCCCGAACAGCCTTGTTAGTGAACTCCAGCGTAGGTCAGCCTTTAGGTCATGCTTATCTACATCATGTTGAGACCTAGCGGGACCCACTTGGTCCTTTGTATGAAACTCACCTCTAAGGCATCCCTACGTGCTAAATGTTGCATCTTTGAGGGTAACAAGGTCATTTGACAGACTGATTTGGGCAAAAGCATAAGTTGGAAGCAAAGTGTGTAGGCAAGAAATTGTTGGGAAAAAAAGAAGAAAAAAGAGATTTGTTAGTTTTTAGGGCTCTTTATGGCTTTTGCTTTCCACAATTCAAAAAAGAAAAAAAAAACTTTTTGCACTCATTTCCCAAAAAATCAAAAACGTTAAAAAAATAATTCTTTTTATTTATTAATTATTCACAATTTGAAAACTTCAAAAATATTTTTTCCTTTCAATAGGAGCTTTGTACATTTTTATATAACGAAAATATCAAAAAAAAAAATTCTTTCATAGTTGTTGGTGTTAGTTTCTAATTAAAACCCCAAAAAAAAAAATTATTTTCATCATCTATCTTTAGTCGTGTCTCTCAATTCAGGGTTTAGTTTGTCATTTAATCCTTAATTGTCCAATCTGGACGAACTACGCACCCCTGATTCTCCTCTCTCGGGAGTGAGATATGTAGGCAGCCTATTGTTGGTTCAGGGATCTTATTTGAAAAATTCAAAAAAAAAAGATTTTCTTCACTCTTTATTAGAGTAGGTGTCATATATTTCTTTAAAAAAAACTGCAAAAAGATTTTTCTTTAATAGTTTCAATTTTCATTTTCATATGAAATTCGAAATTGAAAACCCAAAAAGATTTTCTTTGGTAATCATAGGTTTTATTTTGTATAGGAATATGAAAAACAAATTCAAAAAAGATTTTCTTCATTCTTCATTTAGAGTAGGTGTGTCATATACATCTTCGAAAAGAAAACCACAAAAATATTTTCCTTTAATAGTTTCAAGTTTCATTTTCATATGAAATTTAGAATCGAAAATTCAAAAAGAGATTTTTCGTTGGTTGTCATAGGTTTCATTTTGTATAGGGAATTTAAATCTGAAAAATGCAAAAAAGATTTTCGTCAATTCTTTTGATAATTTGTTATTTTATTTTCTTCTTAAAGTTCCAAAAAAAGAAAAAGAAAAAGAGTTTAATTGGTCATTTTGGAAAGACTTCACGAACTACACAAACCTGATTCTCCCCTCTCGGGGGTGAGATACGTAGGCGCCCTTCTTGGGTTCGGCGATCTTTTAAAAAAAAACAAAAAAAAAAAGGTTTTGAAAAATGTTGAACTCTAACATATTTGTTGCCTCTTGTTCAGTTAGTTTAAGGTGGTTAGTTTGTGGCTTCCTGGCTGGTCCTCCATATCACACCAAACCCAAGGAAGGTTTAATTGTGTCCAACAAGGATATAGAGAGTGGCACCATGGATGAAACAAAGAGTCAGGAAATTGAGAGTTTAAAGGAAGAGAATTTGAGACTGACACAACAAATGATGGAAATGTACCGAGCTTGGGCCAATGAGCTGCCTCCACCTTCGTCCCCCACTTTTGACCCTGCAAATACCTTGAGTCTTCCACCAAAATCGCAAAGTCAGTTTTCTATTGTTGTTGATGCACCACAGTATGCCTCAGAATCTATTCCATGTCAAATGTACCTCAATACTTTCACCACTCTTTCTTTAGCTCCTCAGTATAAGTATACCACATTCACAGCACCACATACCATCTGTGCTTTTGTTGCTCAACCTTCTACTAAGACTTCCACTTTGGCTATCAATTCAGCGATTGTGCTTCCCCAGTCCACTAGTGAATCCACGTTTAATACTCTTGATGATTATTTTTATACTCTTGAGACTACCGTTAAATTAAGTGGAACTCCAAAATTTCTTACTAAGAAGCCTAGCATGCTAGAAGAGCTAGAAAAAGTAGTTGGGAAAGTTAAGAATGTAGAAAATGATATGAAAAATTCCCCTGGACTTATGGGCTATGAAGATGTTTCATATAAAAACTGGGGCATGTCTTCAAGTGTTAACCTTCCTCCCAGCTTTGAGACATCAAAATTTGGGAAGCCTGATTGACAGAAGGATTCTGTGAAATATTTGGGATGACATTGCAATCAACCAAGGGAAACTGAAGGAAAGAAGAAGGAAAACGCACCTATTGTCATGCCAAGTCCAAAGCAGAGTTTGAGAGGTCCAACCCACCAATACTGTCAGCCTCAATCCCGAGCTTATATATTAGATCCACATAACCACTTGCAACAAGGTTTCTTTCCCCAAAATCCAAGAAATCCCATTCCACTTCCTCAATATCCTTTGAACAATGCACAATTGTATGCTCATCCATCTTCTTATCCATAATGGCATGCACTTGTCCCTCAACGTCATCCTCGACCCCCATAAATTTACCAAGGAACCTCTAAATTCAAGTTTCATCCGACGGCAGAGTTCGCAAAGAGGAGCAAGGAAAAAGATAATTTCACTCCTATTGGGGAATCCTATGCTAGTTTATTCCAGAGATTGGTACAACAGGGCATGATCACTCCTTTCCTTGGGTATACTCCTGACCCACATTCAATAAGTTTTGATCCTAATGTATGATGTGCATATCATTCTGATGTTCAGGGTCACAGTATTGAAGATTTTAGTGCTTTGAAAAGAGAAATTAAAAAGATGATTCAAGATAAATCAATTATGGTGTAGAACATTGACGGTGAGGAAAGCTCTAGTCATGTTGATATGCAAACCAGTGGCTAAGATATCAGGCTAAGCAATTGAGAAGTCACCCCTCCCTACTAGGAAGAGGTCTGGTAGTTTGTTTTATTTTATTTTCTGTTATCTGAATTATTTCAGGGTTGTAGTTTGGGATCTATCTTGTTTTGTCCCTTTGTCGTTATGTTCAAACCCTTCTATCTTTCATTTTTATTAAATGAAGTGTCTTATTTTTATTTGTGTTTTAAATATGTGTTGTTTGTTTGTTTTCTTTACATAGTACATTTTATGTTGACTCTAGTGACGTGACATGCTAGTGAAATTTACAGCCATATCTTAAAATCTAGTTTAAGTATGAGCATTGAATCAGAGGGTTAAAGTTAGAAAAGAGAGTGTCTGAGAAAATAGATAGAGTGTTGCGGCATTTGGTGATCAAGTTGAAGCCTTCTTTAAAAATTAAGGCAATTATTTTGAGAATCGTGACAGTAACTTGGTCAGTATTTGAAAGACATGTCTCAATTAGGTCAACTAGTGGATGTGTGATCCTACATCAAAAGGAATAGAAAAATTAGCTCTACGAAAGCATAAGGAATGTATAACAAAGACGGAGTTTGCAGAAGAAGTAGCGACGCACAGTCTCAGTTAAAATTAGTGTTGTAAAAATATCACAAATAATCTTCATCTCTCACTTTCATATTGCATGATATGTACTTGCATTTTCAAGAATTGATATGACGAAGGCATTTCATTCTGCTATCCAAACATCGTGTCATCCTTTGTTTACCCCATTTGAGCTTTAGTCCTATTTTCTTTTATACCCCTCTTTTGGAATCAAGATAGAGTCAGCAAAGCTCAAAAGAAAAATGTCGAGTAAAACACTAGAGTCGGAAAGTTTCAAAAAGAAACGAGAGAAAAAATGTGTCCAAAAGAAGGAAAAGAAAAGAGCGTCAAGAAAAAAATAAAGTTAGAAGGTCCCAAAAAGGAAAAAAGTCAATAAAAGAGTCAACAAAAGAAAAAAAATCAGAATCAACCAAAAGAACAAGCCGCAAGAACTACGCATGACCTGATTCTCCTCTCTCGGGGGTGAGATACGTAGGCTGCCCTACTAAGGGCTCGGTCCAATCAAATAAACAATTTAGAACTGCCCAGTCAAAAGAAACTGGGGCATGATTTAATCCTCATTGTTTGAGTTGATTCCAAAAGTTGTAAGTCCCACCCCACTTCAAGTGTCGCTTGAGCCCCATGCCATCCTTTCTTTCTAACCCTATCCAAAAGCCAAGTTACAACCAAAGAAAGACCTTCGGATCAATCTTTGAGAATGTTAAGGATTAGCATGCAATGGATGTGATGACACATTTTAGGAACTACTCATCTTTCTCAGCATAAGAAATCAGGAGAGAAATAAAAATGAGAGTCTTATTGGTGAAAACCCTCACGGGCACCATAAGGTGATGGTAAGTTGAGACAGATAAAAATGAGAGAGTCTTTTTGGTGAAAACCCTCACGGGCACCATAAGGCGATGGTGAGTTGAGAGAAAATGAGAGAGGCTTGTTGGCAAAAATCCTTCAATGTGCCACTAGCCGAATGAGCTCTTCGAATGCAATGGGTTCAAGCAAGTAACTTAGTTTCAGAGCCATTAACTCAACAACAATTGGTAGAAAGTTTGGACGGAAAGATCAGGCATCTTGATCCAAAATGCATGGCATAATCGTTCGAGTTAACTGTCATTTCTAGATAAATTTTTCATTTCTTTATTTCAAATAGGGACATTCACTGTCTTTTCTTTCTTCTCTTTATTTTTGTTTTATATTTCTTGAGTCAGTTGTCCAAATAAAAATCATTGTCATTTTACTCTTGTCTTTGAGTCAAGTCCATGTCAAAACAAGTGAGAAAAGATTTCAAAATTGGCTACCAGCTCCTTCAATTGCACAGAGCAAGACAAAAGCCAGCACATGAAAAAGACATGATCGTGAGCCGAAATAAGGCATGCAAAAAGTTTTGTCAACAGACAAGCTTAGAAACTCATGAAAATACCAAGGTTTAAAGGGTTTATCTGAGAAGCATGGTAAATCAGAGATATTGTATTTGTTTCAGTCACTCTTAATAATTTGAGTTCGGGTCAATGATTCAACAAGTCAATGATATATGTTAATGGTTGGAAGCAAGGTTAAAAGTGACGAGGGCAAGAACGATCGTCGCGAAAGCTAAAGCCACAAACCAGCCATCATGTTTTAAACTCACAAGTTTTCTTTGATGAAACAGGAAATATATTACCTACAAAGCAGGGACTTCAGAGCATAAACATCAAGGGATGCAATGCCTCACTTTTACAAATGCAGGAAGCAATATTGCTGCACATATTTGATAATAAAATCATGGTAAAAAATTCATCATCTTATATCCCTCGGAGACACACTTGTCCAGGGATATCAGTTTTTATTTGCTAGGTGATACACATTTTAAATTGAACCTTCACTCCTAGGAGACGAACCTTTTAGTCGAGTCATCCCCTTGACCCCTAGAAGACGTACCTTTTAGTCGAGTCATCTCCTTTGATTCCTATAAGACGTACCTTTTAGTCGAGTCATTCCCTTTGGCCTCTAGAATACGTACCTTTAAGTGGAGTCATTCCCTTTGATTCCTATAAGACGTACCTTTTAGTCGAGTCATCCCCCTTGATTCCTATAAGACGTACCTTTTAGTCGAGTTATTCCCCTTGACCCCTAAAAGACGTACCTTTTAGTCGAGTCATTCCCCTTGACCCCTAGATGACGTACCATTTAGTCGAGTCATTCCATGTTCACTCCTAGAAGACGTACTTTTTAGTCGAGTCATTCCCTTTGGCCCCTAGAAGACGTACCTTTTAGTCGAGTCATTTCCCTTGATTCCTATAAGACGTACCTTTTATTCGAGTCATTCCCAATGATTCCTATAAGACGTACATTTTAGTCGATTTATTTTCCTTGACCCCTAGAAGACGTATCTTTTAGTCGAGTCATTCCCTTTGATTTCTATAAGATGTACCTTTTAGTCGAGTCATTCCCCTTGACCCCTAGAATACATACCTTTTAGTCGAGTCATTCCCTTTGATTCCTAGAAGACGTACCTTTTAGTCGAGTCATTCCCTTTGATTCCTATAAGACGTACCTTTTAGTCGAGTCATCTCCCTTAATTCCTAGTAAGACGTACCTTATAGTCGAGTTATTCTCCTTGATTCCTATAATAATGTGACTTTCGCAAAAGTCCTTTGATGATAAACTGGGGCAAAATTTAATTCTTGTGTTGGAACTTCACTTTTCTGGCAAATGAAACCTCTTTATAATAATCTTTGTTTGGGATAATTTTCTTTCTAGTTTTGATGTGATTTCAGGAGCCCGCCTGAAGAGCAGTGCGAATAAATGAAAAGTCAAGCAAATGGTGAAGAAGTTGAAAGTCAAGCAACAAGGTGAAAAGTTGAAAGTTAACAGATTGATGAAATAGCAAGTCAGGAACCCGCCTGAAGAACAGGGTGATGAAATTGCAAGTCAGGAGTCCACCTGAAGAACAGGGTGATGAAATTGCAAGTCAGCAGCCCGCCTGAAGAACAGGGTGATGAAATGGCAAGTCAGGAGTCCACCCGAAGCACAGAGCGAATAAATGGAAAGTTAAGCAACAAGGTGAAGCAATTGAAGACCAAACAACAAGTGATAAAATATCAAGTCAGGAGCCCGCCTGAAGAATAGGGTGATGAAACTTAAGTCAGGAGTCCAACAGAAGCTGTATAGATAGGATTTTGTAATTTCATTTATGTTTTAACTTGTAATTTTTATTTTTGATGTAATGACAGAGCCGCGGAACAGAACCTCGATGGAACATCACTCGACTCTCCAACTCGGTATAGTCCATTTCCTTCCAATACTTTGAGATGTGTGTCAATTGATTCCTTCATAACTTGGATAGGTAGGATGTCCTAAGTCAAGATCCGGTTGTTCTTCTTCCTTCTGTTTCTTTTCTTAAATAATGGTCAGGTTAAAATTTGGTCTCGTTGTCTACTTCTTGGTCTGAAAACACTTTGTGTTTACATTCAAAGAGGGCATGATGTAGACGCCTAATTTTGTCCCTCCCGAAGACCCAAGTTATTCATTTTTACCCCTATCTTATTGTGTGCCCTCACCCGTGTGATTATATCCCATAAAAATGCAAAAAATAGAACCCTTAACAAAATTCCTAACAAATCTTATCCTAACCAACTCACCCTACCCCACCTACCCTATACCTTACCCCCAACACCCCATCCATGTGACCCACTCATATTTCTTCTTCACAAAGGAAAAGAAGAGCAATATATACACAACAAACAAAAGAAGAGGGGCACTCCACGGTTTCATTCTTCTCACAGAGTACCATACTCTCAATACTCTCACAAGACATAATAATACACCACTCCTCCATTTTTATTATTCCATCCACACACCATCACACATATATACACCACATACATAATCAACTACAGAAATAGAGAGGGTAGACAGATTTAGAAAAAAAAGGATCTGGGTTTACGCAGTGACACCAGTGAGAGAGAGAAATGGAGAGACGAGGGAGATAGAGAACAAGAGATTTGAGTGAGGGAGAGATCGTGAGATCGGAGAGAGAGAGGAGAAGAGAGAGAGAAGAATCGAAGAGAGGGGTGTTTCTCTGGCAAGTTTAGCCATTGTTCCGTCATAACTCACCGGGAAACGACACAACCAGCAGCAAATCCAATCCGAACTCGCACCAAATGACACCACTATTCTGTTTTCTTTCGGGTTATTGAGGGTCTCCTTTCGAATTGGATTTCAAGAGATTTTTGCGTCTAGTTGGTTCGAGGTTCGAGTTGAGGAGGGTTAGTCGATCGAGGTTTTTGGGTCCGGTTCTATCACCCAATTGCATAATTTGCACAATAAAGCTCAATTTGAGGTCCAATTCTATCTCGTTCTCATTTTGATTTCACTATATATGCGTGATTGGTTTGTGTAAAGCATGATATAAATACTTGGGTGATATCGATTTATTTTTTGGTTTTGTTGATAATGATTGTGGATTGTTAAAGTAGTGATCGTGAATTTTTGGAATTTTGAGAATTAATTTGGGGGTGAGAATTGAAAATTTGATATAATTGGTGAATTTTGGTTAATTTGACTCATTGGTTGTTTGACTTGAAAAGAACGTTAATTGAACTTGATAGTATCATGATACGTCGATTGGTGTAGGCAAACATAGGTTGGGTAGGCAAAGTTTAGAATTTGTGGCTTTGGTTGAATGTTGGAAATTTAGTGGAATGTTTGAAATTTTGTTGAATAGTTTGATTTTCTCGCACTAAAATGTATTCATTTGGCCGAGGAATGCCTCGAGGGATTTGTATTGATTTATTCGGGGAATGCCCCAAAGTATCTTGTACTTGGAGGACGTTCGTGATGAAGGCCCGAGGCGTCAGGTAGTGCATAGTTTAGGATTAGTTTAGAATAGAATAGGTTTTACATTTTCGTATATATTTTTTTGGACTGTATAATTGGACTGGACATTATATTTTTAGGATTTCTTTTGTTGGTGTTTGTTTGTTTAAGTGTTGTGTGTTTTATGTGGTTTATACACTTTTAGTGTCGAATTAGCCGATATGCTCCACCAAGCAACCGTGGTCAAATCACGGAATCGAGGGGTACCTAACTCCTTCCCCTCGGTCAACAGAACTCCTTAGCCGGAATCTCTGTTCGCAAACCAGTTTAAAGAGTCAAATCATTTTGAAAAGGATTTTTCAAAGGTGACTTGGCACACCCGATTATGCCAAGTGGCGACTCTGAGTTTTGAATATAAATAATCCTTTTTTGAAACAAATTTTCCATCTTTTGTCACTTTAATAATAAAAACTCTTTCGACCCTTAAAATCAATTTGTTTTTGGTTAAAAAAAAGGGTGTGACACGTATCATTATCCTCTACTGGTTTCCACATAATACAATCATCACACTAGTTCAAGTCATCTATCCCTTAGATATTACTATGCTCATCAATATTCGATCTTAGCATAATTCTCCTCATCATATTATTGCAAAATACATACAACCTAATACCATTACAACTCAACTAGGTTTATCACTAAAACAACTAAAAAGAATATCATGTTCATATACTACATTTACAACAGTTTTCTTTCGGTCACATAACACATAATATCATAAATATCACATAATCAATCAATAATATAGTTTTGGGGATTAAAGACATGCTTTCTCCCATCAATTCTAGATTATGAAAATATAAAATAACACAATCTTCTACTCATTAAACCTAGCCTACCTGGACGCCAAGCTTTTGAATGAAGCAAGCCGCAATAAGAGTGTTATTTCTTTTCTTTCATGCCTTGAAATAATCAATCATCTAAAAATCAAGCAATTAATCATTAATTAGCTCTTTCAAGCTTAACCTATCTCCATTAATGAAGCTTTTATACTAAAGGTCTCATCTTTACGGAATTCAAGGTTCTAACCATCAAAATTCATTATCTAGTTTATGAAATTCATGTTAGGAATCTTTAATTTATAGTTTAGAATCAACTCTAGGTCATATTAAAAACACCCATGAGTATTTTCCAAAAGGATTCCACCTTTAAAGGTCTTTCTAAGGATTCTAAGATATTAAAGAATTAAAAGACGAAGAGAATAATGGAAAAACTTGCCTCCACGAAGGAATTTCACCTTAAGCTTTGGGAAATCACCTCTCTAGGGTTGGGAAATGAAATTTGGAGTTTTTAGACCTAAAATACGGCTGGAGCTGATTTAAATATCATCAGAATTTTCGCTACAGCGAAATCCCATTTCAGCCCGGACAATGCTTAGTAAAACAGTCATAACATTTTACTCCGAATTCGTATTGAGGAACGGTTTATTGCGTTGGAAAGAGGACTCAGAGATCTTTAATTTGATAGTTAATGGGACCCCTAACTCTTTAAACTCTATGAGATTTGATCATTTGAAGTTGACCCTAATAGAAACTCATATCGAAACTACATCGGAAAGTAAGTTTTATACTTAACTTTGTGTTAGGGATATTGTACGACCTTAATTCATACCTAAAGAACTTTCAAAACTAAAGTATTGATATTAGCACTCACAAATAATTTAAATTTATCAAGTTTGAGTCTATCTAAACACATTTGAAGGCTAAAAACTTCGCCGAAAAGTTTGAGGTGACGTAATAAATAAAATATTGGCTATTTTGGACACAAGTTACTATTGAGGAATGAAAATTAAGAATTTTCTGATAAAGAAATGGACCTTGGGCCTAACTCAACCTTAAAAGTAAGCTTATGTGGGGAGGATTGCCCAAGACCATATAAGGAGACCAAAGACCCTTTAACCCACCGATGTGGGACTCCAACATTTTCATGAATTTATTACGAATAATTTAGTAATGACGAAATGGGTCGTTACAGTTTTAAATATTTTTGTGACGATTAAATCATCACAATAAAGATAAAATGATAATTTTAAGATTAAATTGTTTAAAATATGTTTTTTATTAGAATATACTAATTAAATTTATTAAATTTTAATCAAACAACTTTAATTATGTAAATGTTTTTTTTTTAAATACCCGCCAATCAAACGCCACAAATGATAAAGGGCTAATTTATTTTGTTATAGGGGGGTCATATCATGACTCATATCATATGTGAATGAAAAAACAAGCCTGCTCATCTATCTCCTGTTCGAGCAAGCAAAGATATTATGTCGGAATCTTCTCAAAATCATTCAGAATCATTCGTATTTTAAATGAAACAAAGAGCAATAATCTACACAATTTTCACATATTTTTATGCGTTCACGTGCTAACATTCCACTAAAAAATGTTCTTATTCATAACTTCTTTAAAGATTCACACTATATATAATGATATGTTTATATTAAGTAAATACCAATTTGACTAGGACATAAAACTATATTAGTATATTTTTTTAAAATTACCACTATTCTAGCCATTCTCTGCACATATCGAATTATAATAATAGATCGATATATCACTTTTACAAAATCTTACATGTGCTAAATTTTTTCCTATGATTTTTTTCAATTACTCTCATCCCACAAATATCCTCTCCACATGTCTAATTGTAATAATAGGACATGTGCTTTCTCTCTTCAATGTCTTTGGAGTGTTTGGTATTTATTACATATGTATATGTATATGTATATGTATATGTATATGTATATGTATATGTATGTATGTATCTATCTATCTCTCTCTCTCTCTATCTATCTATCTATCTATCTATATATATATATATATATATATATATATATCAAAAGAAAAAGATAACTTGGGTCCATAAATAAATTCTTCCACTTATGAACGGAATTCAGTTTTCTTTGTCTATTACAATTCTTGGTTTTATATGATCATATCATTAATACTGTAATCAATACTTAAACATTATTATCAATTTCAAAAACTTAATGAAAATACTTTTGAATTCAATTTGTTAATATTATTCTTAAACAACTTTGATTAGAGGTTTGTTCTTTTGATTAATAAGATCATATCTTATCCTATCGAGGAATATCTATTCCTATCACGTCTCAAGTGATATTACTTATGTAAATAGAAAGAATAAATCTTTTCATCATCAGTTTTTTAAGCAATAAAAGAAGTTGCATTGCGTCAGAATTTTCTCAAGGTCATTTAGAATCACTATTTCTTGTGAAAGGAAGAGTAACGTCGGTCCACACAACTTTTCACATATTCTTATGAATTCACATGCTAAGACTATTAAAAATGTACTTGGTCATAACATCTTTAAATATTCACGAGAGAATGGATGTATTTAATTTTTTTTTTTATTCTTGTTTGTATAGCTTTATGCTTCTTCTTTTTTGTCATTATCCTCTTCTCAATTCAAAATTAGGAGATTCAAATTAGTGAGAGGTGAATTTAAAATTACGTATTTAATTATTATTGAGCCCATTATATTTTTTGAAGTTATGATTTCATCATATCAATTTAGAGTATTTGCTAGCATAATTTTTGTAAATCTTTTTATGTAAATATACCGCATTCAAATGTCGAATTTTGAAAGACCACGTCCCTATTTGAGGAATATGTATGAACGGAGTCAAACGTTTCAAAAATAAAAAATTAAAATTAATTTGACATGTGTCAAATGTTGATTGGCATGTGATATACACATTTGTTGGTGTAATTAGTGTTGGCTGAAAAATGGTCTTAACTAGTTTCTTGGGGTAATAGGTCATTCGTATAATTTAGGTGTCTTTTTGTAAAAGTCAGACAAATTTGGGGTGACTTTATGTCTTATCTCTTTATAATATGTGCAAATCTCAATGTATACAACGTGAACATGTTATATACATAGTTTAATTTTTTATTTTAAAATAATAATAATAAAATAAAAACAGAAATATACTGTTGATAGCATGAAGGAAAGACTTACCAAAGGTTACTCCTGTGGTTGCTGGGATATCAATGACCAACCTAACAAAGTTACTATGAGAACATGTTGTAATTGTGTAATTTGAATAATTATTATAGTGAAAATTATCCTAAATAAATTTATTAGATTATTTATTACAACTTATAGCAAAACTTTTTAATAATTACTAGGCTAAAGAAATTATTGCAAGTTATAGCAACTTTCTAGAAAAATATTCTTTTAAAAAAATGTTAGAAAATCATTTTATTATTTTTAATATTCATATTTTATCCTTATTTATAGCCTCTAATATTTATCACTCTTCATTAAATCTTTTGATAATTATGGCAAGGTTGATTGTTGATAGCAATAATTATCTTTTTTTTATTATATTAATTAAGTAACAAAATTTGTTCACAATTCAAGGATTTAAATATGATAAATATATCTTTTTAAAATGATATTTGATATTGATTTTTTGTTAACTTTAATAATTAATTTAGTAATTCTATACTTACAGGATTTTCAGTTTTAGTTTACCTAGAAGACTCTTCTTCTTTATCATTAAATATCTTCTTTATCGAGAAGGACTTTTCTTCTTTTGATATTTTATGCATATGAAATTAGTATTTTTCATATTTCATTCCTTCAATTCTATCAACTGTTACTTTTATCGTGTTGTTATTTTTTTTTCCTTGAGACATATTCAAAAAAATCAAATTGGATTCTACTCCAAATGAAAAAAGTCTAGATTAATACAAGAAAATAGTTTGATTATTCTTTTTGATCCTCTTTTGATTTGGGGTGTTTTATCACATATTCATTATCCAAGAACAAGAAGAAGGTACTCGAAGGTGAATCGATTTTTCATAATAAAGTTTAATCTTGCCGGTTAAAATTGATTTTTCAATCCTGCACAAGATGAAGGTCAGTAATCTGAACAATTTTGTTACTTGTTTTGATTGCTTAAGCTGTGTTTTAGGTATGTAATCATATTGCTGAATGATGCAGGGCATACATATCAAGTTTGTGTATTCATTTGACTGAAAAAGGCCCATGTTGTGTTAATCTCAAGGTTTTATTTCGTTTTCATTGAGTTCTTATTAAATTTATAAGAATCATACCAATGGAAGAAATTTGAATATCTTGATGTAGTTTTAGATTATAGCAGCAAATATGTACTGAAAGTTCTGGTGTATCCAATCAAATATGAATAGAAATAACCTATTTGTATGATCAAATGTTAAGTTTCGACAAACATGTGCAAGCATGACTGTATGTGTGCAGTCGAACATGCTACTTCACATCTGCATCTACACAAACATAGCTCAAGTTTGAGAAGGGAAGAAATTGCATTTTAAAGCTATCGGAGAGTGATGTCTTCAAGTGGTGTAAGCGCTACTACCGTCTGCCAGCAATCTGAGTCTTGAATATTAGCTCTAAACGGCGTGTGCAGTGTATTTAAAATCATCTGACAATGTATAATTCACACCGAAGTAAACTATAAATGCCTTTGTTGATTTTGATTATGTTCTTAGAGAACAATCATATTTTGTTGGAACATTATTGAAATTATCTTATATTGAAACTTTTGGGATTGCCTATGATCATATTTAGTTATGAAAAATTGAAAGTCGGATACCTGCAGAATTTCACTCTGTCCTTTACTTTTGCTTCTGATTTATTTCTGCATTACCTTTTTATCAATGCATTTTGCATTTCAGAATACGACCTCTGCGCTTGCTGTTCATTCATCTAAGAGTCCTTCATTGGAAGATTTTCTCAATGGTTATCGACGACTAATTAGATGAGTTTGCAACAAATATAAAAGGTTGTTTACACTGGATTATTATATATGTTTGTTGTTAAGGTTTTAGTAGGACTTGAGTATTTCTGCAATTTTTAATAGTGTTTTTGAATTTGCGCATTAGTTTTATATTTCATTCAAACAAATTGAGAAGTGAATCTCTAATTTTCAGATAATTCATTTCTCCGGAGACTTAGTTAAAGTTAGATTTCTATCTTCAAAGGGTTATATGCATTGTGAGTAGTTTATAATGTGTGTTTATTTAGTTAATAGACAAGGACTATACCATACTCCTTGTGGTATGGGTTGCTTGGAGTTGGAGCATCAGGATCCACCATAACCTTCACAAATAATAGTAAAAATTGATTTAAAATAGATTTCTAGTTTTATTATCAAAAGAGAAAAAATGACTTCACTCACTTATAAACGTAGGAAGACATTTTCCTAATGAATTTAAATTATATATACTGATAGTATAATTATAAAATTTCACTGTCATATAATTTGACCTGTTATAGCAGGTTACGTACTTATCATGCAATTAAATAGCATTACTTATAGTTACATTCTGAGTGATCTTATTATGTGAATTATTTTTACATCATCAACATTGTTATCAATCCTTAAACATTGTTATTAAAAAGGAAAAAATACATAAAGTTGCATATTTAAGTATTAAATTACAAAAATAGCAACACTTTTATCAAATTACATTTTGTAGCATATGTATTTGTATGTATTTGTATTTTTGTAGCAACAGTTTGCAAAAATACAAAATACATATCGATCATAAGAGCAGTAAAAATATATATATTTATATTTTTGTAGCAACAGTTTGCAAAAATATAAAATACAACTTGTTATATTATGTAATTATAAAACTGTTGCTATGAAACTCATAATTAAGGGGTAAGTATGCTATTTCTGAATTTTGCCCTATTAAAAATAAGCTAAGTGGGTTTTTTCTAACAATTATCAAAGCATGTGGATATTATAAGAGTCTCATCTCTCACCCATTAACAACAACAAAATATTCTATATAACCACATAAGGGGTCTGGGAAGTGAGTATATCAAAGGCGGAGCCAGCCTAGTCATAGGAGGTTCATCTGAACTCCCTTCGATAAAAAATTATTTTAACCATGTAAATTATATTATACATGGTTAAAATAATTTTTATGTATATATTATAGATGTTGAACCCCCTTCGGTGAGTTTTTCTTCAGATTTTGAACCCCCTCAGCAGAAATTCTAGCGACATCTTTGATGTATATGCAACTTTAATCTTATCTTGCAAAGGAAGGGACACTATTTAAAGTAGGAGTAGTAATATTAATACTGAGAAGGAAGACTAAACAATGATTGACTACCTATTAACCTGCTACTTTACCACACCCCTCAGGCCCTGTATCCTCCAGTTTAGGGTCATGTCCTTGTTAAGATATATATAGGTATACCATGTTCTATATCTAATTACTTCCCCTTAATACTTCTTTGATCAGTCTCTATCTCTCCTCAGACTCACCATCATTTTAAAAGAAAAAGTTTAAAAAATAAATTTACGACGCGTGTAAAAAATGAACAAGAAAAATAATGACACTTGTATATCAAAGGTGTATAGCTAGTGAAATATATACATAGAGAAAAGAGAGAGTAGATATATAATTGTATATGAATTGTATATATATTGTATACCAGAGTATATAAAGTTCGAAGATCATCCCCTCCAACTTCAACTTTAGGTTGGTTGATAACCTTAGAAGGCCTCAAATCACAACCATTTCTAATCTTCCTATTGTTATAAGCAACTCTTAGATTAATAGACCTTGTAAAGGGATCCAAAACATCCCCAATCACTCTAGCAAGTGCCAATGTATCTCTTTCTCTTTGCATGATGAATACTATATATGCAATGAGTCAATGCATCTTATGAGCTAGAATTGAAGGATATTTATACAAGATAAATTTTGGTATATCCTGGAAATGGAGCCTTGGATTAACTGGTAAAGTTGTTGTCGTGTGACCAGGAGGTTATGGGTTCTAAGCCTCGGAAACAGCCTTCGGCAGAAATGCAAGGTAAGATTGTGTATAATACACCCTTGTGGTGGGGCCCTTCCCCAAACTCTGCGCATAGCAGGAGCTTTAATGGACCGGATTACTCTTTAACCTTTGGTATATCCACTTGCATTGTGTTTTGCTTTTTGTGCTATCCCAAGACTCTAAATCCACATCATTCTTTTTGTTTTTAATTTTTCTCTCTTTTTTCTACAAGTTGATGATATCCCTTTGTATACATGGTATTTGATCCACTTGCGATTTCAAAGCACACAAAAAGAATCTTGTCAATTCCACAAGTTTTTATTTTGGGGTCAAGTCAAAGTGGCATGAATATTATAATGCATAATAAAGTATAACATTATTCCCTACCAAAAAAATTATTTAATGCAACTATACTAGAGTATGAATTAATGATAATAAAATGAATATTGGACTTAATGCAAATCTCAAAAACTACCAATATAAGAATGAGTCTTGTTATGATATCAATATAAGAAAATAAATATTTGAGTTTATTTGGAAAAGAAGTTGATTATAATCTGTGTTTTAAAAGGCAGTGTTGGGACTCGCTCTGGGCAGAACACTGGTAAAACACTCTGGGGCTTATGCATGGGACTTAGTTTTGTGATGCTTATATATTAAGTCCTAAGCGTCCGACTATATTCTCTAAACACGCCTAACGTTCAATACTCGATACTCGCACAATAGTTCTTACATAAATTGTATCAAATTCCAAAGTCAACATCGTTGATCCTCATAATTCTTTACTAAATGAATGATTCTTAACCATTTTTATTAAGAGTAACTAGCTTAGAATTTTACATTTTCACTTGTTATTAGTCTTTATGTTTTTGTCTTATATTTAAAGATTATTATATTTTATTATTTTATTATGTGAATGTATTATGTTTTAATTCATGAAAGAAAGATGCTTTAGTAATAATATTAACAGTTCATTGGTTATTCCTTTTTAGAAGGTAAAGTCATATAATTTAAGAAATTGTGATTCTTAACAGTTTGAGTCCTGGATATGAAATCGTTTTTGGTAGGAAGCGCTTTATCATAATGAAACTTTTTATCGCGAAATCAAATTAATTGGTCTCTAATATGAATATCAGACATAGATTGAAAATCAAAAAAAAAAAAAAAAAAGACATCCCACTTGAAAATAAATAAATAAATAAATAACATCGGCTGAATGTCCATTTTTATCTTTATGTACGTAAGGATATCATAGAGGATAAAAAAGAATACTCGACTTTTTTACAAGTATATCCTTTTAAAATTATGATATGGTTTAATTTATATGAATGGATAGTATTAAAAAATTATAATATAATAATATATTTTTAACACATTTAGAATAGTTGTTTTGTCTTATTTTTCAAGTTGCTAGTTCGATTTTTATGAATGATCCACTGCACCTGACAAATATTCTTTTTTCCTGATATTTTAAAAGAATTTAAGAATTGAACTATTCGAATATTAGAACTAGGTATTTTTTTTAAAGAAAGGAACATGGTCCCATTTTTCTTTAGAACATTATTGCTTTGGCAATAAAAATTAATATTTTTTTTAGAACAATTTTTAAATGTAATGAAAAATCAGTGTTTGGCCATTCAATTTTTTTCCAATTGGAATATAAATCCTGGTCTCATATTTTAGAGCACAAGTCAACTGTTCCTTTTTCCTCTCTTTTGAAAAAATGATATTTCTTTTGATTCGATTTGATTGTCTTATTGTTTAAAAAAAAAAAACTAATTTATGGCGACAGGTGTTGCACATTTATCCACTGCTATTATATAAAAATTTTATATGCCTAATCTCATTTTGATAATTGTTTATTTTCTTTGATACGAAAATTAGTTCCTTTCAAGCAATCGAGTATAAATTTTGAACTCTGATCAGTAGTTTGCAAACTTTCAATAAAGTCATAAATATTTAATTTGAGCTCAAATAAGAATATAGGCTTGTGACAATCAGAAATTGATTGACAATGAAATTAAAGAAATTCAATAGAGAGAAAAACACACAAAAAGGAAAATAGAGAAGAAAACATACGACATATACACATCCTTCTTAAGACTTTATGCATAACAATATAGTTGGAAAAAATTTCAACCATGTATTTCAATAGTTGTGATTGTATGCGTGTTCTCTTGAACGTGGGTATAATTACCGAATATGTATCTTGTGTTTCTTAAGATTAAGAATTTATGACTGATAATGGTTACTATCAGAATGGTTTCTTTATTTGAAATCATTAAGATTTTGAAATAGTTTTGTACATTTGACATTGTTAGTTAACATAATTGAGAATGATGATTAATAAATAGAATTTACGAAAGTAATTTATTCTAAGTTCGTACCTTTGATAACTATAAGAATGAAATGGACCCTATACGTAACACGATAATCAGTTGATGTTTCGATTGAAGTTATCGTTTCATTATTCGTCAAGAAAATATTCACTATAATCTTGAAAAATGCATGAACGGCCATCCTTTGATTCATATTATGTGGACAAAATGGTTAGAAACTTTCATCAAGAATATTCCATTGATAAGAACCGACAACGAGATATTCTGAGTTTGATGATAAATAGTATCTTCACTATCAAAAATTTGGAATTTGCTATGTATATCATTGTTAGCCTATCGTTAAATAGATGAGGAGAAGTTTTAAAAGTAGTTCTCAAGTTTTAAGATTTTATTTAGTGAACACTTAAACTATTGGTTGTTATCAAAAGAATTAGAAACTTGTTATTTTAGTACATCACGTGCCTCCTCGTGGTTTAAAGACCATAATTGTGTAAACACACGTGTATACGGTGGAATAATGGCCTATATATATTTCCACGTGGATAAATAATACCAAAATCTCTTTCATATTTACCCTAAATATAAAAATGTCTCACTTTCACTCCTCCCTAAAAAAATTTGTGTAAACCTTTAGTGAAGAAGAAGGGTGGAATTTTTGAGTTTTTCTCTGCTCCAAAATAGAGAAGAAGCTTTTAGTGATTATTTAATTTTCGAATTGAATTTTCTTCGATTAAGTAAGCTATAATCTAAAAAAAATATGTGTTTCGTTTGTTTTCTTGTGTTAAAATATGAAGTTATTTTTTTCAATTGGTGTTTCATACTAGATTTCGATTACTGTTTTGATTAGGGATTTGATTTAAAGCATCGAAATCATAGTGAAAGAAAATTATTTTGAGAAATTTTAAAAGTGGCGGAGGAGAAGGGAGAATAAATAGGAAGAGAAGACAGAGATGTGGGCTTTGAAACAATGAAAAAAATAAAGAAAAATGATAGTGTTCATTTTTTACCGTTGCAAAATGATGATGTGGTAATTTTTTTACTCCATCACGCGCCTCCTTAAGTTTGAACTCACTTTTTGTGTCAGGTGGACCACGATGGGGTGTCGACATATTCAAACAACAAGTTCTGAAAGGTATTTAAGACAACTGATAGTTTAGATGTACACTAAATAAAACATTACAAGTTCAGAGAGGTAATTAAAACTTCTCTCTTAAATAGACTGTGGCAAATAAATTTTTTAATAATATATTGTTAAATATGATTAACAATGAATTTTGTTGCATTAATCAAAACACTTCAAGTTAAATGATTGAACTACAACTTCAGCTATATGAAACGTCAAATATTGTGTCTAAAGTTACTTTGTCAAAACAAAATTCAATGAATACGAGTATAATTCATCATTCTAACAGAAAGACAGATATTTCTTTTTATTTATCCGGCAATCACTTATTCACAAATTTTGTGTTGGGAGAACAGCTTTTTATTTTCGATTATGGAAAAAATCCTTTTCGTACTTAGCCTTATCCCCTTAAGGGATGTTTTAGTGCAGGTTTCATAGGAAGTGGATAATCCAATTTGATCAAGTACCTAGCGACAAACTCTTATACTCTTTTTATTATGATATTTTTTAACAAGTTCCTGAATAACAAGTTTAAAGATTTTTTTTTATGAGAATTGTATATTTGAATTTTTTTTAAAGTGTAGACGATTACACATACCAAAAAAACTTATAATACAAGCACAAATTACATGTGGCATCAAAACTGAATTCGCCAACAAAAAATTGAAAAATGGGGGAGTTACACTTGGTAACTGTATATGGGGTATTCGCCTGGTCCACCCTATTTAAAGTATTGTTATGTAGCTTAATTAAAGGCTAGCTATATTATCCGTTATACTTTGCCCAACAAAATTTCGAAATTTTCAAAACAAGCCTAATCAAATTGACAGCCCAAAATTGTCCATCTCTATCTGAACCCAAAATGGTTATGAGGCTTCTCTTTAGCCATTTAAAGATCAGAAAATTGCATGTCATAGACCCAAATATCGATGACTTTAGATATTTGATCCCAACAAAAAAATATCTTTAAAGAATAACCTTTCTTACTTTTTAAGTATAGTACAAGTACCATTTTACCCCTCACACCTCAAATATATTTTTAAATTTTTCATATTCATTTGTCTCTCAAATTTTATTTTTTATTTTTTATTTTATTTTTCCCTTTAATTTTATTATTTTCACTTTTTTATTGTTTTCTTTAATTTTATTTTCATGTTTTAATTTATTTGTCTCAACCTTTATTTTTTTCTCTTTTTTATTAAACATTATCTATTTCTTCATTTTTTTTCTTTTTTTTAATTCATTTGTCTCGACCTTTATTTTTTATTTTTATTAGTTCTCTTTTTTTCCTTTATTTTTCTCAAACTTTATTTTTATTTTTTCCTCTCATTTTTATTTTTCTCAAATTTTTTAATTATTCATTTTTTTCTTAATCTTTATTTTTTTTCTTGCCTCTTTTTTTCACAATCTTTTTTTTTATTTATCTATTTTGTTTGATCATTTTTTTCTTTTTCCGTACTCTTTTTTTTCCTTATTTTTTTCAAACTTTATTTTTATTTTTCTCGATTTTTTTAATTCTTCGCTTTTTTCTTAATCTTTATTTTTTTCTCAATTTTTTTTTTTTTTTTTCTATTTTTTTGATCTTTTTTTTTTATTTCTCAACTTTTATTATATTTTGCTAATAAATAAAAAATTAGATAATCCGCGACGGGATCTTCTTTTTTTTACATCAAAGAAAATTTAAGGGTATGAATTATTGTTAGAAAGTTCTTTAAAAATTCTTGAGATAAGTCGTGTTTCTAAGACGAGAGTTGTAGAACATCTCATAAATAAAGACATAACGTGGTAGTGTCAACTCTTGCCCGGCACACCCCTTTTTAAACCAAAAAGAAATATGATTTTAAGTTCGAAAAGGGCTTTTATTAGTAAAATGACAAAAATGAAGATTTGTTCCGAAAAAAATTCGTTTTATAATTAACTCAGAGTCGCCACTTGGCATAAATCTGGTGTGCCAAGTCACCTTTGGAAATTCTTTTTCAAAATAATTTTGACTCTTTAAAACTGGTCCGCGAACTGAGATTCTGATTAAGGAATTCTGTTGACTGAGGAAAAGGTGTTAAGACACCCCTTGGTCCCGTGATTTGACCACAGTCGCTTTGTGGAGTATATCGGCTAGTAGACACTATAAAATGTATAAACCAACAAACACACAAACAAGCAACCGAACAATCAAAAGTCTAAAAAATAATGTTCACTCCAATTTATTACAACCCAAAATAAAAGGTACTGAAATGTAATCTTACGCTAACCTACACTAGTCCTAAACTATGCTCCAATGCTTTACCCAATGCTTTGGGCCTTGATCATGAACCTCCTTTGCATACATGATATGTCGGGACATTCCCCGGTGAATAAATACAATGTGTCTCGGGTCATTCCCCGGCCAAATGAGTACAATTTGAATTCTTGTGTGATAAAGTAAAAAAAAACATTCACATTCAAACATTCAACAAAACCACGAGTCCTAAACTTTGCCTACCAACCTACATTTACCTACTGATCTAGCGGTCTAATCATGCTACTATCGTGTTCAACAACATTCATATTCAAACCGAGTTAAACCAACATCAATGAATCTAAATCAATCCATGTTCACCTTTTTATCCATTTTTCATTTTTCATTTTTCATTTTTCATTTTTCATTTTTCATTTTTCGTCCCCAATTACATTCCCAATTGAGTTCAAGTCTAATTAATTAATTTCATTCGATCAATCAAACCACAACAATTAGCATTTGCTCAACCACACAATCAAAAATCAAATCATCAACAGATCATATTATTAACCACATCACTTTAATAAAAGAAACAGAGTTGAGAATTGGACCTCGGGAGAAGCTTCTTCGAGATTTAGTATTACTCAGATGAAGAGGCAAAATCCACGTCAGAAAACTCGAACCGAACCTCAACGACCAACTCGAATAGGCTTCACTCTTTTTCGTCCAAAACCGAACCAAAATCCCTAAAAAGCGAAAGACCCGCACTGATATCGTATGTTACGGGTCTGTTTAGTTATTTTTTGGTGTACTTTGTCGGAAATGGAGGTGGGTTTGGTCGGAGTGAACGAGATTTTCCGTTTAGGATCTGAGCTATAGCGATTTTCGGTGAGTTAACGTCGGAATCGACAAACAGCGGTCGGGTTTGGCCAATTTTTATTGGTTCCGGTCGCTGGTGACGATATTGTTCCGGCGAAGATGGACCCAGGCTGTCTTTTCTCTGTTTTTTTCCCCTCTCTGGTTCTCTCTCTCTCTTCGTCACTTTATCTCTCTCTTGATCTTCCTCTATTCTCCTCTCTTCATCACTCTCTTTCTCGATCTTTCCCTATTCTCCTCTCTTTCTTGATCTCTCCCCTTCCCTCGTGTGTGTGCTAATATAGCTTTGTGTGTGCGTTAATCTGTGAGTGTTTTTTAGAGTGTGTGTTGGTGAGGATGAGTGTGATTGGAAATCTATTTCTGTGTGTGTATTCTCTGAAGGAGAACAAAAATGGAGATTGTGGCTCTGTGTGTGTGTGTAGTATCATTCTTCAGTGGAAAAGGGAGTGCCAGCTATATGTATTATTGTTGTAGGTGTTGTTTTTTTTAGTTTTTAGTCAGAGAAGAAAAAAACGGCAGTGTAGTTGTTGGATTAGGTGGGGTAGGTGTAGCGTAGGGAGTAGGTAGGTGTAGGTAGGGAGAGGTAAAAAAAAATGGTAAAATTTAATTTTTTACGGCGGACAAAATTACGTGTCTACATTATGCCTCTTTTTGAATGTAAACACAAATTGTTTTCAGACAAAATTACGTGTCTACATTATGCCTCTTTTTGAATGTAAACACAAATTGTTTTCAGACAAAAAAGTAGACAACGAGATAAAATTTTGACCGACCATTATTCGACAGAACGGTGAAGAAAGATGGAGTGTAATCGAATTTTAACTTTGGGCATCCTACCTATCTCAAGTTATGCGAGAGTCAGGTCACATGTATCTCAAAGGATTGGAACGAGGAGGACTATACTGAGTTGGAGACTCGAGCGAGGTCCTGTCGAGTTTCGATCCGCGGTCCTGTCATTACATCAAAATGAAATTACAAGTTAAAAAGATAAATGAAATTACAAAAGACCTATCTATACAACATCTCTTGATTTTTATCTCGGGTCTCCGATGCTTTCAAAAGTGACAAAAGATCTGATTTTCTTTCGGTTGAACTTGAAGATAGATTCTTTCTCCATACAAAATTTGGTGTTGGAGATGAACTCAAAGTTGGCCATGTTCTGCAGGTGGTGTCTCTGAACTTTAACCTGGATTTGAAATTATTCACCCTATTTTCCAGGTGAGCTCCTAACTAGCAATTTTTCACCTTATTGCTTGGCTTTCCATTTATTCACCTTATTGCTTGACTTTCAATTTCATCACCCTATTCTTCAGGCGGACTCCTGACTTGCTATTTCATCACTCTGTTCTTCAAGCAGCTCCTGACTTGCTATTTCATCACTTTTCAGTTTCATCACCCTGTTCTTCAAGCGGGCTTTTGACTTTTAATTTCATCACCCTGTTCTCTAGGCGGGCTTCTGAAACCACATTAAAATTAGGAAAAAAAATCATCCCAAACACATGTTATGACAAACAAAGATTTCCTTTTTCTAAAAGTAATGTCCCATTTTTCAGAAGGGTCCTGAACATAAGATAAATTCTTATTTTTCAGGAGGTTCCTGAACATAAGATAAATTTCCATTTTTCAGGAGAGTCCTGAACATAAAGTAAATTCTCATTTTAGGGTCCTGAACATAAGGTAAATTCTCATTTTTCAAGAGAGTCCTGAACATAAAGTAAATTCTCATTTTTCAGGAGGGTCCTAAACATAAAGTAGATTTCCATTTTCCAGGAGTGTCCTGGACATAAAATAAATTTTCATTTTTCAGGAGGGTCCTGAACATGAAATAAATTCTCATTTTTCAGAAGGGTCCTGAACTGAAGTAAATTCCATTTTCCAGGAGGGTCCTGAACATAAAGTAAATTCCTATTTTTTAGGAGGGTCCTGAACATAAATAAATTCTCATTTTTTACGAGGGTCCTGAACATAAACTAAATTCTCATTTTTCAGGAGGGTCCTGAACATAAAGTAGATTTCCATTTTCCAGAAGGATCCTAAACATAAAGTAGATTCCCATTTTTCAGGAAATCCTGAACATAAAGTAAATTCTCATTTTCCCGGAAGGTCCTGAACATAAAGTCAATTTCCATTTTCCAGGAGGGTCCAGAACATAAAGTAAATTCTCATTTTCCGGGAGAATCCTGAACATAAAGTAAATTTCCATTTTTCAGAAGGGTCCTGGACATAAAGTAAATTTCCATTTTTCAGGAGGGTCCTGAACATAAAATAAATTCTCATTTTCCAGGAGGGTCCTGAACATAAAGTAAATTCTCATTTTTCAGGAGAGTCCTGAACATAAAGTAAATTTTTCATTTTCTAGGACGGTCCTTAACATAAAGTAAATTCTCACGGATATGCTTTTCCAATGATCGCTGAATTAAGTGAAGCGAATTTGTCCCTGTTTTAACAAAGAAAATTTGTCAGTTAAAAACTTAGTGGTGGCTTGCAGCACTTGGTTGTCCCGACACCTGCTCCAGAGTTCATTCCCTTTATTTTGTTTTAGATTGCTAGCACTTGCCCCTACTTTGTCACGTCATTGATCCAAACTCAGATTATTAAGAATGACTTTGAAATAAACACAGTATCTCTGCGTTGTCATGCTTCTTGAATAAACTCTTTAAACCTTGGTATTTCCATGAGTTCCTAGACTTGTCTGTTGACAAAACTTTTGCATGCCTTATTTCAGCTCACAATCAAGTCCCTTTCATGTGCTGGACTTTTGTCTTGATTTGTGCAATTGAAGAAGCTGGTAGCCAGTTTTGAAATCCTTTCTCACTTGTTTTGACATGGACTGGACACAAAGACAAGAGAAAAATAACAATAATTTTTGTTTTAGTTGGATAACTGACTCAAGAAAATAAATATATAACTATAGAGAAGAAAGAAACGACAATGAATGTCCCCATTGAAAAAAGATGAAAGAAAAGTTTATCTGGAAATGACGGTCAACTCTAATGATTATGACATGTATATCGGATTAAACTACCTGATCTTTCCATCCAAAACTCTCACAAATTGTTGTTTAGTTAATGACCCTGAAACTGAGTTGCTTCCTTGGGCCAATTACATTCGGAGACCTCATTTGTCTAGTAGTGCCTTGAAGGGTTTTCGCCGACAAGCCTCTCTCATTTTCTTTTTATCACCTCACCATTGTCTTGTGGTATCCGAGAGGGTTTTTCACCAATGAGATTCTCTTATTTTTATTTCTCTCAACTTATAGTCGTCTTACAGTGCCCGTGAGGATTTTCATCGATAAGACTCTCACATTTTTATCTCTCTCAACTTACCCTCATCTTACGGTGCCCATGAGGGTTTTCACCAATAACACTCTCTCATTTTATTTCTCTCCTGGTTCCTTATGCTGCAGAAGACAAATAGTACCCAAATGCATCATCATATACATTGCATGCTTAGCCTTAACATTTCTAAAGATTTATCTGAAGGTCTATCTTTGGTTGTAACTTGATTTTAGATATGGTTAGAAAGAAAGGATGGCATGAGACTCAAACGACGCTTGAAGTGGGGTGAGACTTACAACTTTTGGAATCAAGTCAAATAATGAAAATTAACTCATGCCCCAGTTTCTTTTGATTGGATAATTCTAAATTATTTATTTGGTTAGACCAATCTCGGAGTAAGGCAGCCTACGTATTTTACCTCGATAGAGGAGAATCAGGTCACGCGTAGTTCTGACAACTTGTTCCTTTGCTTGACTCTGATTTTTTTTTCTTTTTATTGGTTCTTTTTCTCTTTGGGACCTTTTTTATATTCTATTTTTCTAGACACTCTTTCTTTTTCTTCCCTTTTGACATATTTTTCTCTTCTTCTTTTTTTGAAACTTTTTTGACACTTTTCTTTTGAGCTTTACAGACTCTATTTCGATTCCAAGAGAAGGGCGTGAAAGAAAATAGACCTAAAGCTCAAACGAGGTAAACAAAGGATGACACAATGTTAAGATAGCAGAACGAAATGTCTTCGTCATATCAATCCTTAAAAATGCAAGTATAAAGCATGCACTATGAGAATGAAAGATGAAGATCAGTTGTGACATTTTACAGCACTAACTTTAGCTGACTTTGTGCACCACTACTTTTGCACTTTGTTCAGCATACAACTTTACCTTTGTTGTACATCCTCTGTTTGACCTAATTGACACATATCTTTTCATTGATGACCAAGTTATTCTTGTGATTCTCAAAATAATTGTCTTAATTTTTAAAGAAGGCTTCAACTTGTCACCAAATGTCTCAGCATTCTACTTATTTTCTCATATGCTTTTTTTCTAACTTTTGCCCTCTGATTCAATGTTCATGCTTAAACTGGATTTAGAAATGTAGCTAAAAATTTCGCAAACATGTCATATCACAAGAATCAACATAAAATGTACTGTATAAAGAAAAAAAACAAACAACACAAATAAAATAAAACGACAAGGGACACCACATTTCATTGAAAGAAGGATTTAAATAAAGACGTCAGAGAAACAAAACAAGATAAATTTTGAACTACAATACTGCAATAATTTAGAAAATGGAAAGAAAAATAAAACAAACTACCAACAATCTTTCCAAGTAAGGAGAGGAATGACTTCCCAATTACAGAGCTTGACATCTTAGTCACTGGTTTGTATATCAGCATGACTAGAGTTTTCCTCACTATCAATGTTCTACACCATAATTGATCTATCTTGAATCATCTAGAGCTTTCCTCACTATCAATGTTCTGCACCATAATTAATCTATCTTGAATCATCTTTTCAATTTCCTTTTTCAAATCCGCACAATCTTCAATACTATGACCCTGGGCATCAGAATGATACGCACATCGTTCATCAGGATTAAAATTTCTTGAACGAGGATTAAAAATGTGCCCAAGGAGAGGAGTGATCATGCCCCACATTATCAATCTCTGAAATAAATTGGCATACAATTCTCCAATTGGCGTGAAATTATCCTTAGACTTATGTCTCTTTTCATTGTTTGACTTGGATGAAACATCGGGCCTAGAAGGGCTTTGATTAGGATTCTGTGTAACGCTCTTAGTGTCAATGTTTTGCACTACGATCAATTCTTCTTGAATCACCCTTTCTATTTCTCTTTTCAAAGCACGACAATTCTGAATATTATGACCCTGAACATCAGAATGATATGCATATCATACATGAGGATCAAAATTTCTTGAATGCAAGTCAGAAGTATAACCAAGGAGAGGAATGATCATGCCCAACTCTCTCAGAGCAAACTGACATACGATTCCTCAATTAGTGTAAAATTATCCCTAGGCTTCTTGTTAAGAAATTTTGATGGTCCAATTAACATTAATGTGAGCTCAGGAATATAACAATGATCATCAAGAGTATCGAACATGTATTCACTAGCGGCCTGGGGAAACATAACTGTCGGATTGACAGCCAAAGTGGAAGCCTCAATAGAAGGTTGAGCAACAAAAACACTAGCATTATCTGGTGTTATCGATGTGGTAGATTTATACTGAAGGGCTAGAGAAGGAGTGATAGAAGCATTGGGACGCTTTTGTCTTGGAATGGATTCTGAGGCATATTGTGGTGCACACATTAGGACGTTTTTGGCTTGGAATGGATTCTGAGGCAGGCAGTGGTGCACCAACAATAGTAGAAAACTGGTTTTAAAATTGTGATAGAAAACTCAAGGTATTTGTAGGGTCAATAGTGGGGAATGGAAGAAGAGGCAACCTACTAACCCAAGCTCGATACATTTCCTTTATTTCTTGCCTCAAACTCATAATTTCTTGTTTTAAACTCTCATTTTTTTACTGTTTATTTGGATTCATGATGTCACTCTCTATATCCTCGTTGGACACAACTAACTCTTCCTTGGATTTGGTGTGATATAGAGGACCAGTCAGGACGTCACAAACCTACCACCTTAAACTAACTGAACGAGAGGTGACAAATGTGTTACAGTGCAACACTTTTTCAAAAACTCTTTTTTTCCTTTTCTTTGAAAAAGATCACCGAACCCAAGAAGGGTGTCTACGTATCTCACCCCCGAAAGGGGAGAATCATGTGTGTGTAGTTCGTGAAGTCTTGCCAAAATGGCCCATCAAACTCTTTTTCTTTTTTTTTTCTTGAAACTTTAAGAAGAAAAGAAAATTACAAATTGTCAAAAGAATTGACGAAAATCTTTTTGAATTTTTCAACTTTAACATCCTATACAAAATGAAACCTATGATTACTAAAGAATTTTTTTTTTTGGGTTTTCGATTTTAAGCTTCATATGAAAATGAGACTTGAACCTATTTAAAGGAAAATCTTTTTGTAGTTTTATTTTAAGGATGTATATGAAACACCTACTTTGAATGAAAAGTGAAGAAAATCTTTTTTTGAATTTTTCATATTCCTATACAAAATGAAACCTATGATTACCAAAGAAAATCTTTTTGGGGGTTTTTAATTTTGAATTTCATATGAAAATGAAAATTGGAACTATTAAAGAAAATATTTTTGCAGTTTTCTTTTAAAGAAGTATATGACACCTACTCTAATAAAGAGTGAAGAAAATCTTTTTGAATTTTTTAAATAAGATTCTCGAACCAACAATAGGCTGCCTACGTATCTCATTCACTAGAGAAGAAAATCAGGGGTGCGTAGTTCGTCCATATTGGACAATTAAGGATTAGATAACAAACTAAAACTTAACTTGAGCTACACGATTACAGATAGACGATGAAAGTAAAATCTTTTTGGGTTTTTAATTCGACACTTTACATAAATCTGACAGCAACAACTATGAAAGAAAATCTTTTGATATTTTCATTATATGAAATGTACAAAACTTCTACAATCTTTTTGAATTTTCTTTTATAAAAAAGTCCTATTTAAAAAATATTTTTGAAATTTTTGAACTGTGAATGCTTGCTAAATGAGACAAAGGAGAATCTTTTGATGTTTTTGATTTTTTTTTTAAAATGAGTGTAAAACATAAAAAATCTTTTTGAATTTTTGAATTGTGAAAAATTAAAGCCATAAAGAACTCCAAAACTACGAAACTCTCTTTTTTTTACTCTCTTTTTTTTTCGATTTTTCATTGCCTACACACTTTACTTCTAACACATGTTTTTCCCAAATCAATCCGTCAAATGACCCTATTACCCTAAAAATGCAATAATTAGCACATAAGGATACTTTAAAGGTGAGTCTCCTACAAAGGATCACGTGGGTTCCGCTAGGTTTTAATATGATGCAGATAAGCATGTCCTAAAGGCTGACCTACGTTGGAGTTCACTAACAAGGCTGTTCGGGGAGCGTATGGTCAATAGTTGCTGCGAGAGCTTTCCATCCACTCCATAACAACGACGGCTCTCCCTCTTAAAATAAGGGTGACTCAACTAGAGGTCATGTACAACACGTGTACTACGGATTTATTGCAGAAAGAATGACTCGGGTTATGCACATGATGCCAGATATAAAGTGGTAACCTATAAAGAAAAACTGTAAAAATGTAGCAAGTAGGCGCTCAACAATGATAAAATAAATACAAACAATAACACAAACAATATCTATACACCCATAATGTCAAATTAGGCAGATACAACTCCAAAAAAAAAAAGCTCAAATTCTGAAATGTCCTTGGCAGAGTCGCCAAACTGTCACACACTTTTTTTAACCAAAAAAGATTAATTTTAGAGTTTGAAAGGGCTTTTATTATTAAGTGACAAAAAGATAAAATTTTGTTTCGAAAAGAATTCATTATATTCAAAACTCAGAGTCGTCACTTGGCATAAATCTGGTGTGCCAAGTCACATTTGGAAAATCCTTTTTCAAAATGATTTGACTCTTTAAAACTGGTTGCGAACAGAGATCCGGTTAAGAAATTTTGTTGGCCGAGGGGAAGGTATTAGGCACCCCTTGATCCCGTGGTTCGACCACAGTCGCTTGATAGAGCGTATCGGCTAATTTTGATGCTAAGAATGTATAAAACACATAAACACATAACAATTAAACACACAGGCACAAACAAAATGAATCCCAAAAAATATAATGTCCAGTCCAATTATATAGTCCCAAAATAAAAAAATGTGGAAATGTAAACCTACGCTAACCTACACTAATCCTAAACTACGCTCCAACACTTTACCCGATGCCACGGGCTTTCGTCACGGATGTCCTTCGAGTATAAAATACTTCGAGGCATTCCCCCGTGAATAAGTTCAATATAATCTCAGGGCATTCCCCGATGAATGAATACATCATCAAATCTTATGAGAAAAGGTAGAAAGAAACATTCACATGCACATTCAAACTTTCAACAAAACACCACTCCCAAAATTTGCCTACCCGACTTAGCATTTACCTACTAGTTTCGATCAAAAATATGATATTATCAAACTTAGCAAATCCGACGCCTATTTTGCATCAAACAAACATCAATTAATCGATATGAACCAATCACACTCATTTTTTATCCGTTTTCAATTCTCACCCCACATCCATTCTTAACATGATTAAACCAATTCAATACGCAATCCACCAATCAAGTTTTCACATCTAAATACAACATTAACCAACAAGACGAAGATTCAAACATGCCAAATACACAAACCATTCATAATTACGTAAAATTAGAGAGAAGATAGAATTGGACCTTCGAAGAACCAATTTCGTTGGTAATAATGTTCAAGAAAGCCCAGACTTGGAATTCCAAACAGAACCTCAACAGCGAACAAGAATCCAACTCGGTATCAAGGAAAAATACCCGAACAACTGTAAACCAATTTCGGCGAAAAGGTTCGCCGGAAAAACAGTCAAAACGCCAGATTTATACTGTTACCCCTTCTCCATTCATCTCCCCGATCTCTCCCTAGATCTCAATCTCTCTCTTCTCGAATCTCTCGATCTCATCTCTCTCTCCATTCAACCCCACTCACTAGATTATCTTTGTCCTTTCCTCTCTCACGTCATTCTCTTCCCTCGATCTCGCCCTTCACCCTCTTTTTTCTTTTCCCGTGTGTCGTATGTATATGACTGTGAAAGTGAGGTTGTGTCTGTGAATTGGGTTGTTGCTAATCCATGAAAATAATGAAGATGGGGATATGTGTGTGAATATGTGATGGTGTTTATGGCAGTATGTTTGGTGGAGAAAAATTATGCCGAGAATTTCCCTTGTGTAGATAATGTAGTGTGTGTAATCTGTGTCTTCTATGAGTGAGTGTATGTTGTATTTGTTTTTTTGTTGACCGAATGGAGGGTGCACATGGGTATGCTAATTTAGTGGGTAAGATTAGGTGGGGTAGGGGCAGGTGGGAGGGAGGCAGGGTAGGTAGGAATAGGGTAGGTAAAATTAGTAGAAATTAATTTTTGGGGCAGACAAAATTATGTGTCTACATTGTCCGTGAGGCATAATTTATTATTTGAAAGTCCTTGAGCTAATTCTTGCTTCTAGGCAATAGTTGTTGAACATCTCATAAATGATAACATAACGTGGTAGAGCTAACTCTTACCCGTGAGGCATAATTTGTAGTTTGAAAGTCCTTGAGCTAAGTTTTGTCTATAAGGCAATAGTTGTAGAATATCTCATAAATAAGAACATAACGTGGTAGAGTCAACTCTTGCTCGTGGGGCATAATTTGTAGTTTGAAAGTTTTGGGGCTAATTAAGTCTTGCCTCTAAGACAATAGTTGTAGAACATCTCATAAATAAAAACATAACGTGGTAAAGTCTATTAAGAATGGACCTTGGGCCTAACTCAAACTCAAAAGCTAGCTCAAGAGGTGAGGATTACCCAAGTCCATATAAGCAAACTACCAGCCCATTCCCCAACCAATGTGGGACTTTACCCACTCTAACACCCCTCCACGCCCAGGCCCAACTGGCACTGGCGCATGGATCGGGAGCCCAAAACGGGGATGAACCTGGCTTTGATACCATGTCAAGAAAGGATCTTGGGTCTAACTCAACCTCAAAAGCTAGCTCCGGAGGTGAGAATTACTCAAGTCCATATAAGCAAACTACCAGTCCATTATTTTCTTGTTGGGACCGCGTGTAACTTCACCCAAACTCCGCACTAGTATGATATTATCCGCTTTGGGCCAAGCCCTCACGGATTTGTTTTTGGGCACCTCCCAAAAGGCCTCATACTAGTGGAGTTGGGTGAGACTCTTAAATATTGGACTTGTATCCTCTATTTCTCCGATGTGGGATTGATTTGCTTCCCAACAGAGTCAACTCTTGCCCGTGGGGCATAATTTGTAGTTTGAAAATCCTTGAGCTAAGTCTTCCCTCTAAAGCAATAGTTGTAGAATATCTCATGAATAAAAACATAACGTGGTAGAGTCAACTATTGCCCGTATGGCATAATTTGTAGTTTGAAAGTCCTTAAGCTAAGTCTTGCCTCTAAGGCAATAGTTGTAGAACATCTCATAAATAAAAATATAACGTGGTAAAGTCAACTCTTGCCCGTGGGGCATAATTTGTAGTTTGAAAGTCTTCGAACTAAGTCTTGCCTCTAAGGCAACAGTTGTAGAACATCTCATAAATGAAAACATAATGTGGTAGAGTCAACTCTTGTCCGTGGACATAATTTGTAGTTTGAAAGTCCTTGAGTTAAGTCTTGCCACTAAGGACATCTCATAAATGAAAACATAACGTGGTAGAGTTAACTCTTGCCCATGGGGCATAATTTGTTGTTTGAAAGTCTCTGAGCTAAGTCTTGCTTCTAAGGTAAGAGTTATAAAATATCTCATAAATCAAAATACAATGTGGTAGTGTCAACTCTTGTCCATGAAACATATTGTTTGAAAGTCATAAGTTTTGTCTCTACAATGTGGTAGTGTCAACTCTTGGCCATAAAACGTAGCTTGTTGTTTGAAAGTCATAAGTCTTATTTTTATAATGTGATAGTGTCAACTCTTGCTCATGAGATATAACTTGAATGAAAGAAATCGAAGAAAAATAATAAAAATTGCGGAAAAAGAAAAAAATGAAGAAAACTATTAAAAAACATAAATCAAAGAGCGATTTAAGCTCACTAACTATCTACTTTAGTGATACTTTAAAATTTGGCCAAACAGCATAAATCCTTACGGTTTGGAGGTTATTTAGAGAAAATTTTGACATTTTGCATAATTACTGGAAAATTCAATTTTGGATCTATCGAGATATATAATTTACTCTCGATACTTCCGCCAAAGATATATTTTTCCTATGTAAAGATACATAATTAGATCCCGATATATTTTTTTCAAATTTGGGTCTGTCGAGAACAAAATAAATTCAATGAAGATACATTTTTTTCTCTGTAAAGATACGTTATTAGCTCCCAATACATTTTTCTGATTTCGAATCTGTCGAGATACACAATTAGTTCCAGATACATCCGCAAAAGATACATAATTAGTTGGGATTTTTGTAATTATTTTATAAGGGTGGAATCTGTATAAATATGATAAGTTAAGGTGTATATTTATGTTATTTTTTCTTAAAATTATTATACAAAAAATATTTTTTTATTTTATACTTATGTATGTATGACGGTCAGTGTATGTATGTATATGTACGATTGTATGCACGTATGCCGGCTAGCCTATGTGTGTGTTTGTGTATGATATGTTTTGAGGAAAGTATTGCTATTGTTTAACATCTTTCTTTCATCCATTTTTGAATGGCTTTCGAGACAGTGACAATAGTGAAGCCAGAAATTTCGTTGAAAAATAATTTTTAACCAAAATAATTTTCTAGGAAGGGTGTTCGATTGAACACCCTTCACTATCTATGCCATTGAGCAGTGGTTGATAAAAGAATTTTAAAGAAGAGGATTTAGAATATAAGAAAATTAACTTTAGTTGACTAAATTTTAATCATTAATTTAACTCATATCGTGTGTATCTCATCTTATCATCTGAGTAATAACTTGAAAAAAATGAAGACACTAAAAATAGAGAGGAGAAAAGACACTTATTTTAACAGCATAATTAGTTTGAAACTCTAGAACAATAGTAATTTTTCAATTACTATGGCTGAAAAATGATAGATCTCTTAGGCACTAGCCCAATAAATGATAGTATAACTTTATATTTCATTCTGCTTTAACTCTTTTTTTTAATATCTATAGTTTTTGAGATTTTCTTCTAAATTGCGTTGAGAGATTAGGGTATTCCATGAAATTGGTAAACTACGCTTGCTTCTAGATAGATGTGTGAGATAGAGGGCTGGTGGCACAATACAGAAATTAAATAAAAAGGCAGATCCATGATGTTTAGGCACTAGTGCAAGAAATGGATCATGATAAACGAAATTAAGTAAAGAAATAAATTCAAGAATTGAAGTTTATCGATACCCATCTATCTCAAAATAAGTGTCGAAAGTGAATCGAAACCTCATCAAACAAAACAATAAAACTTAAAGTGAGTTTTATTTTTGTTGTTAGACCATAAGTCTACTCTGTTGCTTAGTTCCTAGCTATAACATACTATAATTTTTATATATTTTATAAACTTCTAAATATAGCTTTAGGGTTTGCGCAAAAATTATTAGGCTTTTGAGAACCCACTCCTAAAGCTTTAAATTCGCTCATGATTATTCGTCTAGATATTTCTAAAAAAGAAACGAAAAAAACACCATAACTAGTATAATATTTTTTCGTAAAATTATTATCACGCTATATTAATACTTCTCCATTAATACATGAACGAGGCATAACAATACAAACATTTTTTTTCTCAATTAACGTTTTACTATAAAAAGCTCAGATTGACATCTCTGAATACAATAATTGAACTTGCTTCTGCTATAATTTATCCGGTGCGTCGACCGCCGGTGCCATTTTCCCTTTGGCAACTGAAATAAACAGCAGCAACAGGCGATCCAAGATTATATAGTTCTGCAAATTGTCTTGTATTGAAATTTTGACGCCAATTTGGTGCATAAACTGTTTCTCTTCCTAATTGACGAAATAGAGAAAAAACCATTCTATGTATTCCCATTGATGGCCTTGGACTCTCATAGCATATAATTGCATTTCCTATAATAATAACAAAAATTTCATTAAGTAACATTGTTTATATATGATCACCTTAATAACAAATTATGACCATATTAATATGTAAAAGTTATAGAAATTGTAATGGAGTTAATTACTTTCTATCCTTGCTTTTCTAAAAATTAAGAAAAAATCTTGATTTAGTCCACGCGGATACATTACATTATTATTTTAAATACATCACTTAATTTTACGCGGATACATCACATTCCACACAAATACATCACTTAATTTTACACGAATAAATCGCATTTCACACAGATACATCGCATTCTTTCAGATGCATCACTATTTTTTTACGGATATATCACATTCCATACGGATACATCACATTTTTTTGGATGTATCACTTAATTTTACAGAAATACATCATATTCTTCTGAATACATCACTTAATTTCACATACATATATCACATTCTTCTGTGATGTATCTGAGTTTTAAGTAAAATTAGGGGCTTATGTAATTATTTAAAAGAATTAAAATTCTAAGTAGTTATAATAAATTAAGTTTCAGTATGATGTAATTTCTTATTAATGTTGAGTTTTCAAAATATAGTAATAACCTTTTTTTTAGAAAAGACAAATTAAAGATACTTAAACTTTATGAGCGACCTATTACACCATAAAATTTATACAGACCCTTATAAATAGAACATTTTGAACGATAAATTATAGCTAGCCGACATACACACAAATACACATACACTAGCTGACATACATGAATACAGGCCATAAATACATGCATGCATAGATTAGTCGTCATACATATATACAATCGTACATACATATATACGTACATTATATACATAGACAGTAAAAATCTGCTATAAAATGAAAATCTAACCTTTTTTCTTTTGGTAATAGTTATTAGAAAGTATAGCTCAAATGGTAATTAATGGACTTAGGTAATTATATCACATAATTTTTCCAGATAAATAACCAATAAAGTAAAACATAAATTATATGTAATAATCATGAGTAGTTTTGGGGCCAATTTCAACTAATAGCGTAATCTTCTAAAATCAACTTATTTTTTTAAAAAAATGAATTAGTAGAAGTGTTTTACTAAAAAAAATCTTTTGGAAATAGTAAGTTGTGTCTAATTAATTGATCAATTTGAAAAAAAAAAAAATCAATCTTAGAGCAGTAATCTATGCTTGAACAAGTTTTCGAAGGTGTTTTTAAAAAACGACTTTTTTCAGCTGCTGAATTACTTAAATACATTTTTTTTCATAAAAACTTGGTCAAATACTATAATTTTAAAAAAAAAAAAAAAAAAAAGACACACATACGCATTTTCTTTTAAAAAAATATATTTTTAGCGTCTTAATTAGAAATTTGGCCAAACAAACCATACACTTTATTTTTCATTCTTATGCCATCTTGTGACAAATTAGTTGAAAAAAGTTCATTTATAATTATTTGAAAATTTAGAGTAACAATATTTAGTGGTAAAAAATTCTATATTGTCTCAACATTTGATAGCCAACAGAGAATTTTCAAAGGGGGTCAGTATCATTAAAAGTATGAAGAGTATATTGTTCCCTACCCAAAATTATTCTTTTTTGTTTTTTAGTAGAAAATAGTCGTCTTTATAGTACGTGAATCTATAATAATTGTACTCCCCAAAAAGTATAATATAGAAAATTATAGTAAAAGGTGGTAAGTATTTTGTAAAATTAATTGAGCTAAACATAAATTAATTTTGACACTATGATCATTAAAAAAATGAAAATCTATAAAAATTGAGGGTCCTATTTAACATTTCTAAATTTCTGTCAATGATGACTAGTTTCTTTTGGTTGTTGATTTTAAGAATAATTATATATATTCCATACAAAAAGGTGGGAGAGGTATAAATTCCAAACATAAGAATTAATAAAGTTAAATGAAATTAACCTTACATAAATAAACAACCAATAATATTTCACAAGTAGGGTCGAAAATCCTAATACAAATATTTATTTAAAGAAAAAATATAAATATAAATATTTATAAAGATTTAGATAGTCGACTCTAGTTTATTTGATTGAGGCATAATTGTTATTTTTGATGGTTGACCATCCATTTTACATGACATAAAAGTAACAATTTAACAAAATTTGAGTTTGGTTCTTAATAATCATCATGTTATATCATAAACTTCACGAGCGTGACTTCAAATCCGTATTGTGTATGTCTCAATAAAAAATCACATTATTGTTACCAACATACATTAGTATTGCAACTTATAACACTCTCATTTGCATGATTAATAAAGACTTACCAAAGGTTACTCCTGTGGTTGCTGGGATATCAGTGACCAACCTAATATTTTGAAAAGGATTTAAATTATATATACGGATAATACATTTTAAAAAGTCATTTTATCAACTAATTAAAATACATTAAAATTTAATCAACTACCAATGTAGGTACTCCCTCAAATTTGGGTTACTAGGACTTGGAGCATCAGGATCCGCCATAATCTTCATAATGAAAAAAAAAAAAGAAACATCACAAGTTTTGAAGAATATTTTAGATTAAGAAAAATAACCTAAAATGATAAACTCGGACACATGTTTATCACATCGAGTTGAAATTAAACAAACATAATGTTAGGTACTATACTATTATATTCACTTGGTAGCAATGATTAAGCCTGAGACCAATTTTCATAACCATTAATCATTATCGGCTTACCGCATTCTCTCAGTAATTAGAGTAAATTAATAATATATAATCCTTTTTCTTTAACATATTCAAGGAAACAAATTATGCCGGGGCTATTCTTATGACCAATAACTAGTGTAAAGGGTCGGAGTTTATATATTTATAGAGAAGTTCATCGATCATATGTCAATAGTTAATGAATCTTATTTATCATAACGAGCTGAAATCAAAAAAAATGTTAGGTACTACATAATTCACTTGGTGGCGATGATGAAAAATAAGACCAATTTTTACCACCATAAATCACTACCACATTCTCTCGGTGATTAGAGTAAATTAGTAATATGTAATCCTTTAAAAAAAACATATTCAAGAAAACAATCTATGCTGAGGCTATTCTTATGATCAATAACAAGTGAAAGGGTCGATGTCTATGTATTTATAGAGAAGTTCATCGATCACGTGTCAATAGTAAATGAATCTTACTTATCATGACGAGTTAAAATCAAACAAACATAATGTTAGGTACTACATGATTCACTTGGTAGCGATGATTAAGCCTGAGACCAATTTTTACCACCACAAATCACTACCACATTCTCTCGGTGATTAGTGTAAATTAGAAATATATAATCCTTTTTGTTTTTACATATTCAAGGAAACAAATTATGCTAGGGCTATTCTTATGACCAATAACTAATGAATATAGAGAAGTTCATCGATCACGTGTCAATAGTAAATGAATCTTACTTATCATAACGAGTTCAAATCAAACAAACATAATGTTAGGTACTACATAATTCACTTGATGGCGATGATTAAGCATGAGACCAATTTTCACCACCACTAATCACTACCACATCCTCTCAGTGACTAGAGTAAATTAGTAATATATAATCTTTTTTTTGTTACATATTCAAGGAAACAAGTTATGCTAGGGCTATTCTTATGACTAGTAACTAGTGAAAGGGCCTATGCTATGTATTTATAGAGAAGTTCATCAATCACATGTCAATAGTAAATGAATCTTACTTATCATAACGAGTTCAAATCAAACAAACATAATGTTAGGTACTACATAATTCACTTGATGGCGATGATTAAGCATGAGACCAATTTTCACCACCACTAATCACTACCACATCCTCTCAGTGACTAGAGTAAATTAGTAATATATAATCTTTTTTTTGTTACATATTCAAGGAAACAAGTTATGCTAGGGCTATTCTTATGACTAGTAACTAGTGAAAGGGCCTATGCTATGTATTTATAGAGAAGTTCATCAATCACATGTCAATAGTTAATGAATCTTATTTATTTCCTGTGATCAAAGTAAGACAGTTGTTTATCCCGCTTATATTCCTTTAATAAGCTTATTCCTTATATTTTATACACAACTAGATCAGGTCAATAGACCATTATAATTTATACACAAGTTCAAATTTCAACTTAATTCCATCTGTCCCTAGTCAAATCTGCGGTCTAGGTTTAAAATGTAGAACTTCTTAATACAAAGCACATTACATATATTATATTCAACACAAATTCAGATTAATAAGACAAACAAAAATAAGATGATGGAGAGTATATTTTGAGGTTTACCAAAGTGTAAAAAGTGGAAAGACCATTCCCTCCAATCTCAACTCTAGGTTGATTTGTAATTTGAGAAGGCCTCAAATTAGTACCATTGATAACTTTCCTATTTTGATAAACAACACTTAGGCTAATTGACCTTGTGAATGGATCCAACACATCACTTATCACTCCACCAAGTTCTAAAGAATCTCTACCTCTTGTTGACATGAAGATAAATAGAAAAACAAAGAACTATATAGTATATATATGCTATTATTAATTAAACTTCACAATTCACAATGTTCACTAGTGAACTACCGAGCTATGGCTATTTGTACTAGAATTTTTGATACTTCATATTGTGTTATTGGGTATTTATTCCTTTTACCTTTTCTTTTTTTTTTGTGATATTCCCTTCTTTTTCATTTCATATATTGTAAAAAAAAGTGGAGAGGTGGGCTAGATTCCCAATCCTCTCCTGAGTTATATATAGAATGAATCATTGTACAAAAAAGTTCTCAATATTATGCTAGTAAAATAATCTAGGATGGAAAGAATATCCATATTAGAAAGGCCTTTATGGTTCGATCTTTCTCTGAACCTCACGTATTTGGGAGCTTTAGTGATCTCCCTGCCTTTTTAAGAGAAAAAAAAAAGAAAAAGGTCATTTTGCTCATCTCTAAAAGAAGAATAACAATATGCTCAATTTATGTGATTTTGTTTGATTGGACATAATATTTTAAAACTAAAGATTTTTTCACAATAAAGATAAAATGGCAATTTTAAGATTAAATTATTTCCAATATGTTTTTTATTAAAATATACTAATTAAAATTATTAAATTTTAATCAAACAACTTTAATTATGTAAATGTTTTTTTTTTTTAATACCCGCCAATCAAACGCCACAAATGATAAGGGGCTAGTTTATTTTGTTATAGGGGGGTCATATCATGACTCATATCACATGTGAATAAAAAAACAAGTCTACTCAAAATCATTCAGAACCATTCGTATTTTAAATGAAACAAAGAGCAACAATCTACACAATTTTCACATATTTTTATGCGTTCACGTGCTAACATTCCACTAAAAAATGTTCTTATTCATAACTTCTTTAAAGAATCACACTATATATAATGATATGTTTATATTAAGTAAATACCAATTTGACTACGACATGAAACTATATTAGTATATTTTCTTAAAATTACCACTATTCTAGCCATTCTCTACACATGTTGAATTGTAATAATAGATCGATATATCACTTTTACAAAATCTTACACGTGCTAAATTTTTTTCCTATGATTTTTTTCAATTACTTTCATCCCACAAATATCCTCTCCACATGTCTAATTGTAATAATAGGACATGTGCTTTTCTCTTCAATGTCTTTGGTGTGTTTGGTATTTATTACATACATACATGTATACATACATACATACATACATATATATATATATATATATATATATATATATATATATATATATATATCTGTGTGTGCGTGTGCGTGTGCGTGTGCGTGTGCGCGTGTGCGTGCGCGTGTGTGTGTGTATTAAAAAGAAAGTATTTTCGATAGAGTGAGTTATTGTATTTTTCAGTATTTGATTATAAAAAAGAAGTAATCAAAAGAAAAAGATGACTTGGGTCCATAAATAAATTCTTCCAGCTATGAACGGAAGTCATTTTTCTTTGTCTATTACAATTCTTGATTTTATATGATCATATCATTAATATTGTAATCAATACTTAAACATTATTATCAATTTCAAAAACTTAATGAAAATACTTTTGAATTCAATTTATTAATATTATTTTCAAACAACTTTGATGAGAGGTTTGTTCTTTTGATTAATAAGATCATATCTTATCCTATCGAGGAATATCTATTCCTAACACGTCTCAAGTGATATTACTTATGTAACTAGAAAGAATAAATCAATTCATCATCAGCTCTTTAAGCAATGAAAAAAGTTGCATCAGAATTTTCTCAAGGTCATTCAGAACCATTATTTCTAGTGAAAGGAAGAGTAACGTCGGTCCAGACAGTTTTTCACATATTTCTTATGAATTCACATGCTAAGACTATTAAAAACGCTCTTGTTAAAAATGCTTAGTTTTTCGGAAATTGCAGGGTTTGTAAATTACAAAATAGGATTGAATTAGCTTTGCTAAAAGATTATATTGTTATTTATTTATTTGGAACTAAACTCCACCTCTTTCCTCCGATTATCATTTTCTGCTTAACTTGAAAATTGTTTTCAACTTTTGTGTGTGTAGGTAATTGTTCTAAAATTAGAAACTTGAAATAAAGTTGAAGGGTAAATTAAATTAATCATACAAGTTATTTTTGAAATTGAGTTTTTTTCTTCTAAATTATTTAGTTGATATGCCTAGTCTCTCGCCCTTTTATCTTTTAATTTTATTCAATTGAATTTAAATCGAGGCATAACAAAATTTTGATTTGAATCAAATTAATTCTGGTTTGTTGATTGATTCATCTAATTACAAATCAAAGAGAAGTAAATTGCTTAACTTAAAATTATCTACAGACTTCCAATTATGTGTTATTCCTTTCTTTTTTTTTAAATAAAAATTTAATTAGTAAATAAACTTCTTATATAGCAACATATGGTAGGTCTACATTAAAAGTTGTGGCACTCTCGTAGCGACAAATTCTTCATTTGTCACACGAAGAATGAAAAAAAGTAGAAAGCAATTGATATTTTTGGAGCTATTCTCTATTGTCGTCTATTCCATTGAAAATTTTCGACGAAGAATATTCAACCTATCGAATACCATAGATTATTCCTGTGTGGCCATAACACAAAGGGGTGGACCTAAGTCACATGAACCTATACTCATAGAATAAAATTTTTGAGATCTTTAACTTGAACATGACATTGAATAAATATTCTTTCCATTTCTTCACCATCTCATTTTGCTAAATTTTGAGCATATTGTGGCCCACTTTTTTCTAATTAGCCTTATTTATGTGTATATTAGGTGATAAAATTACTTATAAGGCGATTGTGCTTTATGTGTTATTTCAAAATAGTTTATAGCATAGTGATAAACTTCTCAATGAATAACAGAAATGACGAATCTCTCAGTTGAGATTGAACTATTTATATATATTCGTGCTTCTTTTATATCAAACACATAGGAATATCAAGAAAATAGAGAAAAAAAATAGATCAATTAATTAAACAATCAACACATATTTTGATTTGATGTTCAATTTTTTTTAAAAAAAAAGTTAATAATATTTGATTCAGTTCTATCTTAAGCCAAAAAATAAACAAATAAAAAAAGAAAGAAAAAAGAAAATAACCAATAATACCAATTTGATATGTTTATAATAAACCAATTTGATTAGGGGATGAAACTATATTTTCTTAAAATTGCCACTATTCTAGACATTCTTTTTTTTTTTTGGTAACTAAGCTTCCATTAATCACCAAGTAGTAATTTACAGAACTATGACTGCCCAAACACTGGTAGTCATCTTAAAGTTGTAAACCCAAATGAATACAGACTACTATTAGTCTATACAAACATTAGAACACTAGTTGCTACATTCTATCCCGGAGCTTCCTGGAGGCTCTTACACAACTTACATATGCTACCTCTTTTGCAATGGCTAGCCACTCTCTTGCCTTAGCTTCAAATATTTTTTGGTTCCTCTCAATCCACACAGCGTGTACATACTCAGTATACACCATTTTCAGTATTTGTGCCTCTTGCGACTTGCCTTTGATGTTATCCAATAGCCAAGCCTGATGTTGTGTTCAGGTAGTAGCTCTAGAGTAAGGGCGCTGCATCCAGGTCATTTGTTTTTTCCACAGTCTCTGTGAGAATTGACCTTGGACAAACAGATGATCTTGTGTTTCCAATCCTCCAGAACATAGTTTGCACTGTTGATCCACATCTAACCCTCAGGCAGTGAGTCTATCAGTGGTGAGAAGTTTGTTTTGGAGCTGCAGCCACGTAGTAAACTTCGCTTTAGGACATGCACCATTTGTATATAGTATTGCTTTCCATATAACTGCAGGTCTGTCCCTAGTAACATGAAGTAGATTGCTCTTATTGAGACATTCTGAATGGTATTTTGGGCTTGTGACATCCCATCTCTTGCTCCTAGAATCTTCCTGATCATCCATGAAGCCTGCTTAGGGAAAGGGGCTTCATGAAAGTGGTGGTTTTTAATATAGAAATTATGTATCCATCTGATCCATAATTTATCTGTTTTGTGAGCTAAATCCCAACAAATTTTAATCAAAGCAGCTTTGTTCCAGTACTGAAAGTTAAGTAGATTAAGTCCACCAACCGATCTTGGTAAGCATATCCTGTCTCACGCCACAAGAGCTCTCTTGGTGATGTGGTTAGTTCCAGACCATAAGTAGCTTCTGCAATAGGCTTCTATTACTTTAATCACTTTAACCAGAATTACAAAAAAATTGAGACCAAAAGGCTTATATTCCAAACAGTACCGATTATATTAGCTGAATCCTCCCTGCATATGACAATTTCTTTGCAGTCCAAGAGGAGACCCTTATCATAATCTTTTCAATTAAAGGGGATTAAAGGGGACCATTGGAGAATTGACAACTTCTTAGTAGACAGACGAATCCCAAGTATTTAAAAGGCAGCTCCCCAATAGCAAATCCAAATTATAGTCTCAAATTCTCTTAAATGTCCCTTGCTGTTGTTGACACCTAATTTTTGCCCTCCACGACTAAATTTAATCCTGAGTTTCTTTGGTTTTTAATAAAATTAAAATATTTATTTCATCCAAATATAAAGTATTCAAAATATTTTTTGTACATAATTTTATCATTTTAAGTAGCGATTATATATTATCGTGTTCAATTATACGAGATTATATAATTTGATTACTTAAATATTTATTCTATGGAATGTCGAATTTTAATTAAGGATTATTTTTTAAAATAAATATAATGATTTCAAAATAATTTATTTGAATAAATATGTGTTTGATTTTATTAAATCAAGAAGTCCGAGATTAAAGGAAGAATATTCGTATCGAATTTCAATTCAATTTAATCAATCTATTAAATTTAATCATAATTGAAACTAAATTGACCACAATTGCAATGCAATTGGCCAATTAACTTTTAATTTGATCAAAATTTAAATAGAACAGGCTAAATCTTAATTGAAATTATTTTGAATAGTCTTTAGTCTAATTGAGATTTTTTTTAAATAAATCCAAAATTACCAAATTTCTAATGTAATTAGGGTTATTTTAATCTAATTAAATTTAATTAGGGTTATTTTAACCCCAATTAAATCTAATTGGGGTTATTTTAACCCCAATTAAATCTAATTGGGGTTATTAAATTACCCCAATTAAGACCCAAATACCTGGCAGCCCATGCCAATCTTAACCCCATTTCCTTATACCAATTAACAGCCCAAATCAATAACAAATAGAATCCTCTCGGCAGCCCAATGCAACAACACTTTCACCCGGGCCCAAAACTAACCGACCCGACCCAATTCCATTATATTTTCTCCTTCACTATCAGCCAACAAGATCGGCTTTTAACAACAACGTCAAAACAATAATGTCGATCAACAAAAACCAAAACCGAATAGCTCCGACCCGATTCTATCCAACATCAACCCATTTTCAACCCGACGTCAACAACGAAAACCCGACTCGACCTTGCACACGCATCCCACGCGATAGTAGGACAAGGGATGATCCGAAAACCTTCTAGAACACGCCTAGGTGTATCATCCAACGTCTAAATCCCTAGAATTTTGGGTTAAAGGATACGAATTCGTACCTTTGTGGGAAAATCTCATTGGTGCTTAGGGAGTACTTCTTTCTATTGGCTAATCCATTTTTAGATTTCATCAAAAACAACGAAATTGATACAATTTGTTAGAGGGTAATCTTGTCTTGAGTTTAAATTTTGAATTCCCTCTTGTAAAAATCCCCAAAGAACCCTCAATTACCATCTGTATAAGGAGCTCACTGTTGAGCTGAAAGAGGGGGGGGGGGGGGAGGGGGGGATTTCTTTTAGGTCTTAAAAAATTTCTTTCTTTGAAAGCAAAAACAAGAGAAAATCAGAGAGAAAAGGGGGGGATTGTTCTTTAGCCAAAAATTTAGAGAAAGCAGTCGACTAGTCGATACTTTTGCAAAGACATCGAACTTTTTGGTGGTGATAGGTACGGTGTTAGCTCGTTGCCCTGTTTTGCCGCTCCGAAAGAGGTACACACTTTTTTTCCACTTCAATTATTGTTATCATTTTTCTTTCCTCTGCTTCATCCCCCTTCTGATGTGATTATAGTGTTGTTTTGCTGGGAGTAGCTGTAGATATCTTTACCAACTGTAGGAATTAGTAGACGATAATTGTGTTTACGTTGTTTTCGCTGGATCGAGGATCATGCTACCATGTCGATTCTTTATCAATTTTGTATTTTTGTTTTTTGTTGTTTCAAATTCTTATTCTTGTATTATTGTTGTTGGTTCGTTGCTAATATCGTTTTCAGTATATTTGTGAGTTTTCTGTTTTCCTTCTATATGGTTCATTCGTGTGCTTCAATATGTGTCATTGTGAGACTTTTTACCATTGTTCCTGTAATTGAATCTGTTTAATCACACAATTGTAGTTTCTTTTTTTTTGTGTGTGTGGTTTATTGCTTCTTCGACTTAATCGTAAGTTCAATATGTTAGTCTCTTAATTCGTGTTTCATGTCTACCTTTGAAATTACTGCAATGTTTGTTTTCATGCTAGTCATCACCATATCGTTTTCAGAACTGAGCATGTTGAACTGATTTGCTGAACATTAGTCGTTTAGTTTGTATTCATGACCTTAGTGTCATGTCGTGGGTGGTTTGCACTGTCTCGAGTTTATCTTTTGGATTTCGCAGTCGACAAGAAACATCTTCTAAATCTCCTATTGACAAGAAATGTCAAGAAAGGACAAAGGATATGTTATATTAATTTTAAATCATCCCTCGACCCTTCAAGGACACATATCAACCCCAAAGTTTCGTAGAAATTTGTAGAGAGAAGGCGAGGATGAATCAGGTGTCATGTTGAATCATGAAAGGTTTTTTTTTAGTGTAGCTTTGTAGGTAGGTGAAACCTATTTTGAAATTCACATTTGCTCGCATATCTTGTCCACTGAAGCGGGTTTCCTTTTTTTTATTTTATTTTTTCTTGAGTGTTGTATGACATTGGGCGTAGTTTATGGAGTTTTTTTTATATGTAATAGCAAATGGTAAATTAACTCATTGAAGATGCTTAATTGTCTTTCGTAGTTTCAGTTTCATATAGTAGAAAGGGAAAGGCTTAGCATAATAACACCAACTCAAATCAATAGTTGTTTTACTATGTTAAAATTTTGAAGAAGTTGTTTGGAATGTTTCGTTTACCCTTATTTAATTTTAGTCGTGTACCACCATGTTTTGATTGTGAATATGTGACCCACACATATTAGTACCTTCCATGACCTTGATGGAACTTGATTCTTGTTTTAAGATTGAAGGCTCTTCAGCTAGAGTTAATATTTGGCATAGTTGCATACTAGAATTGATAAATGAAAATCTGGTGTTTGAATTTGTTGGTACGTAAAGGAGAGGGTCTATTGCTTCTATGAGTCACAGCCATGCATAGTAAAAGGGGCTGGACTTGATCATAAATAGAATCTGTTTTCCTTTTTCCTTAACTTGTGGTTTTGCCGTTGTTCTTTTTCTCTGATAATATCGTGTTTAAGAGTATAAGAATTCTATGTCTATAATTTTAATTCTCACGAGACATTAAAAAGTGTAAACTTTGAACTCTTGAATGGCTTACAAACATCTTACTGGGTTATTATCGAATGGCGCCTAGATCTAACCGTTCACACTTGCTCGTTGTGTTATTACTACTATTGTTGTTATGATTGTTTTCTTCCTACTATCCTATCTTAGAGCTTAGATTAACTGCCTTTCGTTGAATAAGTTGGATTTTTTTTTATATCATAACTTGCTACTGTCCGGATGCGCGGGAATGCTCTCTTAATGATGTCATTTATCTTTAAGTATCGATCTTTGAACATGTATTAATTACTTTATTTTTCTTTTCGCATGTGGACACGCCCGAGTCCTACTTGGACTCCTTTTCCCTTTGCATGCCCATTGTGGGCCATTGAGGCCCATTTAACCCCGAGTCAATTCCTAGAGAAAGCCCAAACATCGATCTCACGAAATATGGATACAAAAAGTCAGATAAGGAAAATGGGTTAAAGCCCCATCTTTGAAGCGGCTAAGGAGATTTGAAAGTCTAATTTTATTTATTTATCTATTATCGTCTTTTATTTATTTATTTTCTTATTTATTCATTTGAGGCCTCAAAGCCAAAGTTGTAAATTTAATACAGGTGGAGCAGATTTTGGGCCAACGGACCTGATATATTAGTTTAGAACAGGTGCAAATGGGTCGAAAACCCAATTAGATTAGGACAGGTTTCGTTGATTTGGGCCTAATGGCCTAGGTCTTTTACTTCCTCCTCCCTTTTCCTTTTATGTGTTTATTTGCTTATTAGTTTGTTTAGACTTAGTTAAAATCCATACCAAGTCGTCCAAATTTGTTTTACACAAATCGTTTTCTAAAATCAATCACTTTTCAACAACCAATCTTATTGAAGTTAGTCAAAAGATATTTTCAAACAGTCCGGATAACTGCAAGTTAGCGGATGTTTTAGGTACCTTAAACGTTCTTAAAACGTTAATAGGAACCGCTTACTCAGAATCTTCAAATTTTAAATGATTTTTCTGTTTTGGATCGTTTAAAGTATCTTATAAAGGTTTCTTAATTCCTTTTCAAAATTAAGTGGCGACTCTAAATAAGTCAAATTTTCGCAAAACAGAAATGACAACTCTGCTGGGAATATTTAACTAGGTTCTAACCAAATGTTTGATTTCGTCTTTTGATTAACTGTTTGAGTATTTATATGTTTCAATTTTGCGGTATTTAATTATTGCATATCATAGCATAATCTTGCATTGATTTATTAAATTATTTTGGGGTTTCGTGGATGTCCCGGCCCCTATTGTTCTATTCCAAATAAGGTGTTGGAAATACGACGGTTTATTAGCATGTGAGTCGTCTGTTGGTTGTTCGTATTTCCAAACCCAAGTCATCCGTTTGGGAACCTGGTTCAAATCCACTCTAGACACCTAGGATAGAGCAAAATCAAAACCCTATTTTAGGCATGAGCCTAGGACGATCCAATACCCGAGGGGGTATTAGGCTCATTAGAAAACTTGCCCTGCGTCTATTGACCCCGAGTCAATTATAGATGAATCATATTTATGTGTTAAAGAAATATATGTTTGTTTAATTCAATCCATTGTCCTTTTGGGGGTCGGGAGAAGGCTTGCTTTGCTTACTTTCGTGTAAGAACACCTCAATCATACACCAATTGAGAGAGGAATTGAAGTAAGCCAAGCGAGAAATTGATTGATTTGGACATTTGCATCTAGGGCACAGCTATACAGAAATCGCTTGATCATCAACGGATCTTGCCAATGACAAGAAGTGGACAAAGCTAAGAGGGCGAAGGCGAATAGAAGAGCATTCAGGAACTAGTATTTCCTATCCCGTGTGCGGGACATTATTCTTTTTCTTATGTTATTTTCCCTTTTCTTAAAGATTGTATCCCTTCTATGCAACTTTTGTAGACATTTATGTATACCTATGAAGGTTTTTGGAGATAATGGATTGGCTTTAAAAAGGCGTATATTTTCTTCAAAATTCATTAGGCCTAAACCCTTGCCTTAAAAGGGTCACCCAATTAGCATACATGTTTATTACAATATGCTTGTGTAATATAACTGTTTATGCGTTTATATGTGTTATGTTGATTCGAATCAAAGCCGAATTAATCCAATCCCATTTTCCATAGAACATATCTAGGCAGAAATATACCCCACTATACAAAAGTTCGACCAAACGTACTCCAAGTCTCCCAAGTTTCTCAGAAAAGTCCTCAGTCACTCTTAAAACTTCCAAAATGATCGCTACCATTTTAGGAAAGTTGACTTTAGAATTAGAAAAAGCCATTATAGTTTTGAACTACGTAGGGCCTGATTTCTCCTCCGTGAGATACTCAGGCAGCCTTCCGGCCTGGTTCATATCTTCAAAAGCTCTGTCATCCTCCACATTTTTTGAAAGAAGTAATAAGGTCGAAAAGTAGAAAAGTTGAGCCTTCCTGATAAATTCCACATATCCATATCATTGAGCAAAATCCTATCCATTGAAATTCTCGAATCATCATTACTTCATGAATCAATTCGCATGAGATGAGAAACAACTCTATGTGTTTACTTCCTACCTTATCATCTTGCTTTGCTTATTACTAACGGAATCTAACACGTCAGCCTTTGAGTTGTTTTTACTTTGCAAGTAATAGAAACTACTCTGTGTTGGCACAAAATGGCCCTACTTCACTTGGTCAAAATGAATAAGAGATCCCCTTCTTGACTATAGCTTTGTTACAGAAAAATAAAAATGACTAGTAAAACTGGACTCTACCAATCATTTTTTCAAACCTATAAACGATGGTCTTGAGGATGGGATAAGTAAAATGTGAGGGAAGAATTTTCCAAGACAATCGGGATCATGGAAGATTAATTGAGGAAACATTGTTGAATTGGACCTCTACTCCACCCATGACTCATCGCCCATCGTACAATAATAACTTAAAACTTGCCATTGAAATATCATGTCAAGAAGCAAGATAATGATGAATGAGAGACAATAGCCTTAGAACAGCCAATAGAAGAGTCAATGAGTTCGAGAATCAAAGAAGCCTAATCTAGAGAAAACTGAGGTGGTTAACTAGGAGGGCAATGACTAAGGAAATTGGACAATTGATCCTTCGTTCTATCAATACAAAGGCAATGAAAATGCCATGTCATCCGTAGAAGTGCTTACTTCTATCCTAGTAAGATGGAAAATAGTATTCAGGGTCATTTAACCCTGAGGATATGTTTAGTACGAACTATGTTTGACCTGAATTCCCAAGAAAAGGATACGTAGGCGACCTATATCGGCTTCGGTCGACCCCTTAGAAAAATTTATCCTTTTCTTTTATGTAGGAACTACGTTTGACCTGAATTCCCAAGAAAGGAATACGGAGGCGGCCTATGTTGACTTCAGTCAACCCCTTAGGAAAATTTATCCTTTTCTTTCATGTATGAACTATGTGATGATCTGAATTCCTAAAAAGGGATACGTAGGCGGCCTATGTCGGCTTCAGTCAACCTATTAGATTTTTCTATATATACTTAGAGTAGTCCTGAACTACGTTTGGCCTAATTCCTGCTTCAATGGGATACGTAGGCACCCCAACGGCTCGGTCATATAACCTTAGGAAATAAAAACTGGGGAAGAATTTTTTAGAAGGAATCTCAAAAATACACGAGAGGAAGATCATCTTCCAAAAACAAAGAGAGCGAAGACTAACAAAGACTTCGGATCCCCTTGAGCTGAGATCATCTCAAACAACTTTAAACTGGTGCAGAAATTTTGAAGAGGTCCTCAAAATTTCCACTAATATATTAGAATATATTTCAAAGCTCCCATCACCAAAGGTCAAAGTCAAGTTTTGAAAATTACCTACCGCGATAAAGTCTAGATAGACTAAATCTTCGGCAATGATAAAACTTCTGATAGAGAGCCTCAACGATGCTGAATTCCTAGCAATCCTCCGTCAAATGTCACACATAGTTAGAACCAAGAGGAAGACGTTTGTTGGGATTGTACATAACATGACTGGCAGAGATTTTCTAAAGTTTTTACAGAAATTTTCTAAACTATTTTCTAAAATTAAGACTACTTTTAAAAATCTATGCAAATTTTTTTACTAAGTGATTGCCTAGGCATCTATTGGGACAGGTGATGTATGAGCAGATGCTAACACATTTGAGGCTTTTAACTGAGAATAATTTCAAAGTGTTAAGCAACTTTTGTCATTTTTTATTGTTTTCTCTTTGATATTGCAGTAAAAGTCAAGATACAAGAGAACCAGCAATAATGGAAGTAAAAGAGTTAATTTTTGAGCAAGTAGAGAGGGAAGTATAGCTGACGACTTATCTGATAAGCCGTCAGCCTTGTGATAAATTATCAGAAGTACCATCAACCTTAGACAGAGAATGGAATTCAGCTGGAATACGTGACGACATCTGTGATAGACCATCAAAAGTGTGATAAGCCATCAGGATTGTCGTTAGGCTTAGCCAGTGAATGGGATTTAAAGTGAATAATCGACGATGTTTATGATAAGTCGTCAAAGGTCTGATAAGCCGTCATGCCTCTTCGTCAACCTAAGGCAGAGATTGTCAAAAGTAAAGAGGAGCTGACAACATTCCTGATAAGTCGTCAGACTCCTGATAAGCCGTCACCCACGACGTCGTCTGTCCGAGAAAATAATGTGATCTTTGATTTTGTTTCCATAATTAGGATGAAGTATTTAAAGCATATATTAGGGTTTATATATTGACAACGATCGCTTACATTCTCGTAAGAGAGGTGTAGTTTGAGCGTTATCAAAAATGGCGTCGTTGTCGGGGAACAATTTAGTGTATTGAGTTGGTTTGAAATTTTATCCTACTTGCTTGAATTCAAACTTGTAAATATTTGTTTTTAGTTTTCTTTTATTTCTTGTGTTAGGTAGATTTTTATTTTAGTTTACTTATTACTATGGCATCGTGGAATGAACATGAGCTTGGTGGTTGAAAATCTTATCTTGATGATCCATGTTCATATTGCGATGGACCTCACTTTTGGCAAAATTGTAAATATGCTCCCCATAGAGAGATGTGTGCACCATCTCTATCCTACTGGGAGTATGATTGTTCTTTATGTGGTGGTCAAGATGGACATTGGAGTGATTGCCCAAATGCCCCCTCCCCTATTGCGCTAACCCAAATTCGATTTCTTCCTATGAGTTTGATAAGTCTTATGGTCAAGAAAAGGAAGAACGGAGCACCGGTAAGAGTGGCATTGAAGCTATATTTCAATGAATGTTGGAACTCCAAAAAGAAACGTATGATATCGTATGTGATATGCATCAAGACATGAAGCCAATCATTCATGAGGAGATAGATATAAAGGTCAATCATTCAAAGCATTCTTCTATATTATGTTTAGATGATATCTTGTGTGTGGAACATTTAAAATAGTGGAAGAGTGTGAAGATGAGGAGCAAGAACCCTATATTGATATTGATCTTGATGATGAGCAACCCTCGGTGATTTTCCAACCAACCGAACCAACCATGAGAGATGATGCCAAGATTGAGAAAATGGTGCTAGAGGCAAAAGAAGAAACCAAGCCAATCTTTTATAAAGACTCTAGCCCAATTCGGGGTGAAGAGGTCGAGAAGGATGCAACTCCAAAATTAGGGAGAAGACCTCACTCGAATCACTTTTCAACATTATGCTTGGTGGATGTGATGAAATTCGAATCACCCAAGCAAATGATGAATTTTGGAAATGAGGAGGAAAATTCCTACATTTTTGAGTTTGTCGTGCTGAAAGGGTATAATACAACCCCAATCTTGAAGGCCAAGAAGCTTAAAGATCGATGTCCATTTAGTGGTTTTTTAAGATTCTCACCGTTGCCAAATGAGCCCACACAAAAGTTTGATACAAAATTGGGCAAGCGGTTCAAGTCTTCGAAGTGGCGTGATAGAACTTTCCTTATCATGCTCTCACATTTGCCTAACGCACCTAAAAGATGTAAAGATCGAAAGATGGGCCGATGATTCAAATCATCTAAGTGGAGGGATAAAAGATGAAGCACTTTCAAGGTATCTTGATGAATTCTGAGTATTCAAGATAACCTAATCGTGCCGCGACATTAAATTAGGCGCTGCTTGGGAGGCAACCAAAGGTATTTTGTTGTTTGTATTCGTATTATATGATTGACATCAGATCTTCGCACCCATGGTTCCACAGGTATGTTTCTAACTCTTTTATTTTGGTTTGACGCATTGCGGACATTGCATGATTTTAAGTTGAGGGTGGGGATACTTGTGGGTGTTGATTTCTTCTTGGGGTTTTTGTTGTCGTGCCTCTTTTCCCCGGAGTCTTGTTCTTAGTAGAGCCGACATGTTTAGGCGTATTGTGATTTGTTGTAAAATGTTGTAGTTGACTAGGAGAAATATAAATACCTTAGGCAATTAATATGTTTTTGTTAATTTTTTAACACCTCTCCAAAGGTCTATTTTATAACTGTGTGATATGCATTTATGTGCGACCACTGTGCATCTTGTTATGGAATTAGTACTAGTGACATGATAACCATTGCTAAACAATTGCATGAACCAAATGGGTAGTAGCTTGTGATGTACCTTTGTGTCGTGTGTGTGTGAGATACTACCTAGTTCCCATTGTGTGTTCAATCCAGAACTTTCCCGATTGGTCTTTCCTTGGTTGTAGGATAGAGGTTAGGAAAGGATCATAGGTCGTTGTTTATATTAGTCCACTTTTAGCCTAAATGACCTTCCATGTGTGAATAATATCCCTTGATCTTGATTTTGAGCCTGAATACCTATTCTTTTTATTATACCTATCACCTTTCCATTTGTATCACAATGAACCTGTTTTGGCCCTGGTCCTCCTTGGATATTGTGCACTTTGACTTAGGCAAATAGCCTAAGTTTAGGGTGGCTATCATAAGGGTGCGTGATGTAAAGTGAGTATGAAGAAGGGTAAGAAAAATGCAAGGCTGGGTATGGTAGAAAAAGAATGAGTAAACAAAAGTTGTGAAAACAGAAAATGAATGAATAAAAGCTGCACCCAGCTTGAATGTGCTTTAATCAAGAAAGGGATAAATAAGGTAAAGGTTGATAAATAAGACCCTAAAAATGGTGTAGTACCAAGGAGTCTTAGTTACTTTAAATATCCTTGTGTATCATACCAACCCCAAGCCTACATTACAAGCTGAAGAAAAGTCCTATAGTGATCCTAACTTAATTGTCTGAAAGCTTTGGTAATGAAAATAAGGGCAAGCTTATGATATTTGGCATACATTGACTGAAACTTCTTTCTCAGAGTGAATGTCTCTTGACCATCCCCGCATTGACATGCTTGAGTTCACATATGAGTGGGGAGAGACCTCTTTGTTGTAAGGGCACACCGGTGACGTTGCTAGTTGCTAACTTATTTGGATAGTGTAATCTTGGTACATGCATGGTTGTTGTTGCTGAATTGATACCATATCTTGATTCATGTGTGTCGCATTGTTGTTCTTCAATAATTTGCACAGTTGTTTTTAAAATTAATTGACCTTGGAGATGGTGAAGATGTTTTGAGCAAAAATGGATGATTGACTGTCGAATGTGCTTTGTATCCTCTTAGTTATGTTTTAGTTGCTTGAGGACAAGCAATTGTTTTAAGTTGAGGGTGTTGATGTATGAGCAGATGCTAGCACATTTGAGATTTTTAACTGAGAATAATTGCAAAGTCTAAGGAAATTTTGTCGTTTTTAATTGTTTTCTCTTTTATATTGCAGTAAAAGTCAAGATGCAAGAGAACCAGCAATAATGGAAGTAAAAGAGTTGATTTCTGAGCAAGTATAGAGGGAAGTATAGCAGACGACTTGTCTGATAAGCCATTAGACTTGTGATAAGTTATCAGAAGTACCGTCAGGCTTAGTCAAAGAATGAACTTCAGCTGGAATACGTGACGACATCTGTGATAGGCCGTCAAAAATGTGATAAGCCATCAGGATTGTCGTTAGGCTTAGCCAGTGAATGGTATTTGAAGTGAATAATCGACGACGTCTGTGATAATTCATCAAAGGTCTGATAAGCCATCACGCTTTTTCATCAGCCTAAGGCAGATATTGTCAAAAGTGAAGAGGAGCTGACAACATTCCTGATAAGTCGTCAGACTCCTAATAAGTCGTCACACACGACGTCGTCTGTCCGAGAAAATACTGTGATCTGTGATTTTGTTTCCATAATTAGGATGAAGTATTTAAAGCATATGTTAGGGTTTTCTAATAAAAGAGGGAGGCGGAACAATCTTGCATTATTTCAAAGGAAAAGACACCTCTTTTGGGGGCTCAAAAACTTAGAATTTAATTTTCAACTCTTTGATTTGGTTGTGAGAATTTTCTCTTGAACTTAGAAGAGAATCAACTTCAGACTTCATCTTTTGTAAGTTTAATTACTTTGAATGATGATTACAATTATCGCTATCTCTTTCTTTCTCATGTAGAACTAAAACCCACAACTAGGGTTGTGGGATCTATGATTATTCCCCCATTGATTTAATAGTTGGTTAGGGTTTGAGTGATTGTGGGGACATCTTGATAATTCCTTTGTTATGATTGTTATTTATTGGTTGCAAATAATAAATCCCATCTTATGTTGATTTTCTCGAACTGAGAAATAAACTAAAGGTAGAGAATTATCAACAAGGATTTGGGAAGGTTAAGCTACCATCTAATGATTAATGTTGTAACAAGATTGATAAACTTGAGATAAAATCAGTATGAATAGAATGATTTCCTAAGTTCGAGAGAATTAGGGAGTTCAACATCTAAGTAGGTTGAGAAACACTTAGATGGATAGTTGAAACTGATAGTTTGGTGTTTCCCACAAGTCACGAGAACCTAACACTACAGATATTATTTAATGGGGATTAATAATCATAGTGATCACAACCCTAGTTCCTCTCTATCACTGATTTGAACAATTGAAATTTTAGTTTTTAGCTCTGAAGCAAGTTAAAACTTTAACATTTATTTGATCATCAAAAAAACCCCCATTTTATCTTTTTGTATCATTTGTTTGAATTCAACTTATAGCTATAGTTTCAAATTAGTTTAATCGCCACTCACATTGTTCCTCGTGGATTTGACCCTGCTCCAAAGTTGGGTAAATATATTGACGACGACCATCTTGCACTAAATTGACGTGTAAGTTGAGCATTATCAATAGGGAGTTAGGGTGGAAATCCCAACATGAAGGAGTATCCAAAATATGGCGAGGGGGAAACCAAGGATCGAAGGAGATCAACACAGAGTAGTTTCACATAAAACTAATTATTTTTCGGTGGATGCAGGGATAAGTACACAAAATGGGATTTTTTTTGAAAATATCCCCAAGCAAGTTGCGAGCCACACCAGAGTATATAATGCTCAAGAACGGTATTTTTGGGTAACCCCAAAAATGGGTTTAATACCCATTTATCGAGGACCTTTTGAATTGTCTATCTCGTTTCATGAGACCATGAAGGACAAACAAAGGTGCCTTATCTTCTTTATGAATATTTATTTAGAATTTTTCTAAAAAATAGTCGCTAACAAAAGCGACTTTGTGTCTACTAAATATTTACCTTGAGCGCAGGTACATTCAAGGGAGTCGGCAAAATAAATACAACCATTAAATGGACCACTCAATAGGAGGAAAAGAAGAAAGTCATCCTCAAAATTTGCCTTGGAGCGAAGCAAACGGTATTTGAGTAGTCCCCAAACAAGGACTTTTCTCATTTGCTTGCATCCGATGGATTTGCTATTTAATTATTTCTTCAAAAAGAAAAGATTAATAGCGGAATAAGTCATTCAAATTATGATTCGCCATTAAACTGTCATAAAGCTTGATTGTGGTCACCAGTGAGAGCGATATTGTGTCTACTAACTATCTACCTTGAGTACAGATACATGTAGAAAGCAAACCACCGACAAATGAACTCGGGTGAAACTATTTTCAAATCATCGGAAGAACCATTTCACATTATCTCATTGCTAAGAGGGCCATTTCATAACATCTCATCGCCGAGAGGGCCATTTCATATCATCTCATTGCCGAGAAGGACATTTCATGCCATCACCGAGAGGGTCATTTCATGCCATTGCCGAGAAGGCCATTTCATACCATTGCCGAGAGGGCCATTTCATGTCATTGCTAAGAGAGCCATTTCATGTCATTGCCAAGAGGGCCATTTTATATCATCTCATCGTCAAGAGGGCCATTTCATATCATCTTATCGCCGAGAGGGCCATTTCATGCCATTGCCAAGAGGGCCATTTCATATCATCTCATCACCGAGAGGGTCATTTCATGTTATTGCCAAGAGGGCCATTTCATCTCATTGCTAAGGAGGCTATTTCATATCATCTCATCGCCAAGAGGTCCATTTTATATCATCTTATCATCGAGAGGGTCATTTCATGCCATTTCCGAGAGGGCCATTTCATATCATCTCATCGCCGAGAAGGCCATTTCATGCCATTGCCAAGAGGGTCATTTCATATCATTGCCAAGAGGGTCATTTCATGTTATTGCCAAGAGGGACTTTTAATATCTGTTGACACGCGAGATAGCATACGCTAGCGTCGAGGGTATCATCGGCATCTAATATTTGTTGACACGCAAGATATCATACATTAGCACCGAGGATATCATCATCATTTAATATCTATTGACATGCGAGATAGCATACGCTGGCGTTGAGGATATCATCAGCATTCAATATCTGTGGACACACGAGATAGCATACACTGACGTCGAGGATATCTCATCATTTTATGAATCAGCATCTAAATGCATCAAAAGCACATGATTCAAAGAGACGGATTTAAGTCACTATATGAAAGCGAATGACATATGAGATTTCCTAGAAATTGACAATCCTAGGGTCATCTATAAGTCATTTTATTTGAAATAAGGATAGCGTGAAAGATTACCTATGAGTTGATAGTCCATAGGTCATCTGTAAGCAGCAGCAACATCCTAACCGGATAGTATGCAAGGTTACCCTAAGATCGATAGTTTGAAGGTTATCCATAAGTCACAACTAAATTCTTATCGAAGAATATGCGAGATTATCAAATTGATACGTACAAGAGTTCTCTATAAGCCGCGCCATATCCAAGATCGATTATGTGCAGGATTACCCAAGAACTAGCAATTTGAGAGATATCTATAAGTCATATTATATCCAAGGTCGGATGATGTGCAGGAACACCTGAAAGCTAGCGATTGGAGGGATATTTGTAAGTCATCTCTTATCCAAGGTCGAATAATGTGCAGGATTACCTAAAATCTAGCAATTCAAAGAATATCTGTAAGTCGCCTCGTATCCAACATCAAATAATGTGCGAGATTATCCAAAGATTTACAATTCAAGGAAAATCTATAAGTCGTATCGATACAAAAGATGCGCAAGACTTACCCGAAGGTCACATGAAAAGAATCATTGTTAATAACCGGAGATGTTTTCATGCCACATACTACAATCATTATAGGTGACCAAAGAGGTTACCATATCAACACAAAATTACACGGTTGCAGGGACCGTTCTACATAAAGAGTCGTCGATGTCCAAGAGAACCACCCCACTTTGAAGACATATTCACTCAACAAATAAAATAATTATGCAAAAACCAAGAGGGTTGTGGTGTATTTTATTGCAAGTTATTTCCTTCCAATAGGTACATGATAAGGTGACTTTGCTTTTCAGGCGGCAACTTACGTGGAGATATGGTAAAAACTATATACCTATTTCGTGAATTATGTTTAGCACTAACGATTTTTTAAACATTGTCGAGAGCATCCGAGAGGATGAAAATATCAAATCAAAATCATAGGTGCGGACGACTCCAAAAAGGACACAGCACAACGTGAAACTCTTTCTTAGCAGCAAAATGGGACATAGTCTAGAGAGGGATTGTCAAACTCTCTGGACGCGAGCTAAAGGATGATCACCACCACCATCTAACCACACCCCTGTGAGAAGGCATGTGGGTATTTTGGGATATTCTGCTTTCAGCTTCACCTTGGGGATATTTCTAAACTCATGCCGAGGGTAAACTTCTCTTTCTTTCAAATTCGAGTGATAGGGTACCTAGAGTTTTGAAAATTATGTCCAGGTAAGTTCTTACCTATGGATGTGAAGGATCCCACATTCATGATTAAGAGGTTAGAATCCTCTTTTCCGCAACTCAATCAACTTATCACTCATCCTAAGTCAAAGATCGTCTGAAATAAAAGACTATTTCTCTACTGATTGAGTCGAACTACAAGCAGTCTGATTCCCTGAGTCACAGGGATATGTAGGTGGGGCTCTATGTAGAAAACTCGACTGCATTCCAACTTCCCCCCAAATTCTTTTATTCTCCAGATTTTTGGTTTCGTCAAAAACTCTAAAAATCGAGATAGCTGGTGAATTTTTTGAAAGTCGTGCTTTAAATCAAGCTTTATGAACTACAAGTGGCCTGAATTCTCATGTAACCTGAGATATATAGGAAACCTGATATCAAGGTCTGTCCATAATTCCGAAACTCGTGCGAATACCAACCTCTTTCAGATTCGAATTTGTGGTCGGACAAAAAATTAGAAATGTCAACCTCCCTTTTCCTAGGGGAATAGGGTTACTTGCATCCACCCTACCCAAAGGTAGGGGGAAGTTGTTAACACCTAATTTTTACCTTCCACGACTAAATTTAATCCTGGGTTTTTTTTATTTTTAATAAAATTAAAATATTTAGTTCATCTAAATAAAAATTGTTCAAAATATTTTTGTACGTGATTTTTTCATTTTAAGTAGAGATTATATATTATCGTGTTCAATTATACGAGATTATATAATTTGATTACTTAAATATTTATTCTATGGAATATCGAATTTTAATTAAGGATTATTTTTGAAAATAAATATAATGATTAAAATCTTGATTTTAATATAATTTATTTGGATAAATATGGGGTTGCTTTTATTAAATCAAGAAGCCCGGGCTTAAAGAAAGAATATTCGTATTGAATTTAAATTCAATTTAACCAATCTATTAAATTTGATCATAATTGAAACTAAATTGACCACAATTGCAATGCAATTGGCCAATTAACTTTTAATTTGATCAAAATTTAAATAGAATAAGCTAAATCTTAATTGAAATTATTTTGAATAGTCTTTAGTTTAATTGATTTTTTTTAAATAATTCTGAAATTACCAAATTTCTAATTTAATTAGGGTTATTTTAACCCAATTAAATTTAATTAGGGTTATTTTAACCCAATTAAACCTAATTGGGATTATTTTAACCTCAATTATAAATTACCCCAATTAAGACCCAAATACCTGGCAGCCCATGCTAATCTTAACCCCATTCCATTACACCAATTTAACAGCCCAAATCAATAACAAATAGAATCCTCTCAGCCGCCCAATGCAACAACACTTTCACTCGGGCCCAAAACTAACCGACCCGACCCAATCCCATATATTTTCCCCTTCACCATCAGCCAACAAGATCGGCTTTCAACAGCAACGTCAAAACAATAACGTCGATCAACAAAAACCAAAATCGAATAGCTCCGACCTGATTTCATCCAACGTCAATCCATTTTCAATTCGAGAGTATATTTGTGAGTTTTATATTTTCCTTTTATATGGTTCATTCGTGTGCTTCAATATGTGTCATTGTGAGACTTTTTACCATTGTTCCTGTAATTGAATCTGTTTAATCACACAATTGTAGTTTTTTTTTGTGGTTTATTGCTTCTTCAACTTAATCATAAGTTCAATATGTTAGTCTCTTAACTCATCTTTCGTGTCTGCCTTTGAAATTACTACAATGTTAGTTTTCGTGCTAGTCATCACCATATCATTTTCAGAACTGAGCATGTTGATCTGATTTGCTGAACATTAGTCGTTTAGTTTGTATTCATGACCTTAGTGTCATGTCGTGGGTGGTTTGCATTGTATCGAGTTTGTCTTTCGAATTTCGCAGTCGACAAGAAACATCTTCTAAAGCTCCTATTGACAAGAAATGTTAATAAAGGACAAAGGATATGTTATATTGATTTTAAATCATCCCCCGACCCTTCAAGGACACATATCGACCCCAAAGTTTTATAGAAATTTGTAGAGAGAAGGCGAGGATGAATCAGGTGTCACGTTGAATCATGAAAAGATTTTTTATTTAGTGTATCTTTGTAGGTGGGTGAAACCTATTTTGAAAGTCACATTTGCTCGCATATCTTGTTCACTGAAACGGGTTTCCTTTTTTTATTTTATTTCTTCTTGAGCGTTGTATGACATTGGGTGTAGTTTATGGAGTCTTTTTGATATGTAATAGCAAATGGTAAATTAACTCATTGAAGATGCTTAATTGTCTTTCATAGTTTCAGTTTCATATAGTAGCAAGGGAAAGACTCAGCATAGTAACACTAACTCAAATCAGTAGTTGTTTTACTATGTTAAAATTTTGAAAAAGTTGTTTGGATTGTTTCGTTTACCCCTATTTAATTTTAGTGGTGTACCACCATGTTTTGATTGTGAATATGTGACCCACACATATTAGTACCTTCCATGACCTTGATGGAACTTGATTCTTGTTTTAAGATTGAAGGCTCTTCAGCTAGAGTTAATATTTGGCATAGTTGCATACTAGAATTGATAAATGGAAATCTGGTGTTTGAATTTGTTGGTACGTAAAGGAGAGGGTCTATTGCTTCTATGAGTCACAGCCATGCATAGTAAAAGGGGCTGGACTTGATCATGAATAGAATCTGTTTTCCTTTTTCCTTAACTTGTGGTTTTGCCGTTGTTCTTTTTCTCTGATAATATCGTGTTTAAGAGTATAAGAATTCTATGTCTATAATTTTAATTCTCACGAGACATTAAAAAGTGTAAACTTTGAACTCTTGAATGGCTTACAAGCATCTTACTGGGTTATTATCGAATGTCGCCTAGATCTAACCGTTCATACTTGCCCGTTGTGTTATTACTACTATTGTTGTTATGATTATTTTCTTCCTACTATCCTAGCTTAGAGATTAGCTTAGAGATTAGATTAACTGCCTTTCGTTGAATAAGTTGGATTGTTTTCATATCATAACTTGCTATTGTCTGGATGCGCGAGAATGCTCTCTTAATGATGTCATTTATCTTTAAGTATCGATCTTTGAACATGTATTAATTACTTTATTTTTCTTTTCGCATGTGGACATGCCCGAGTCCTACTTGGATTCCTTTTTCCTTTGCATGCCCATTGTGGGCCATTTAACTCCGAGTCAATTCCTAGAGAAAGCCCAAACATCGATCTCTCAGAATATGGATACGAAAAGTTAGAAGAAGGAAAATGGGTTAAAGCCCCATCTTTGAAGCGGCTAAGGAGATTTGAAAGTCTAATTTTATTTATTTATTTATTTAATATCGTCTTTTATTTACTTATTTATTTTCTTATTTATTCATTTGAGGTCTCGAAGCCAAATTTGTAAATTTAATATAGGTGGAGCATATTTTGGGCCAACGGGCCTGAAAAATTAGTTTAGGACAGGTGCAAATGGGTCAAAAACACAATTAGATTAGGACAATTTTCATTTATTTGGGCCTAATGGCCTAAGTCTTTTACTTCCTCCTCCCTTTCCCCTTCATGTGTTTATTTGCTTATTAACTTTTTTAGACTTAGTTAAAATCCATACCAAGTCGTCCAAATTTGTTTTACACAAATCGTTTTCTAAAATCAATCACTTTTCAACAATCAATCTTATTGAAGTTAGTCAAAAGATATTTTCAAACAGTCCGGATAATCGCAAGTTAGCAAACATTTTAGGTGCCTTAAATCTTTCTAAAACGTTAATAGGTATCGCTTACTCAGAAATTTTAAATTTTAAACGATTTTTCTATTTTGGATCATTTAAAGTATCTTATAAAGGTTTCTTAATTTCTTTTCAAAATTAAGTAGCGACTCTAAATAAGTCAAATTTCCGCAAAACAGCTATACCTCCAAAGTAGAAAAAGCTCTTACCAACATTTGCTTGCAACCCCGATGCCTGAGAGAACTTTTGGAAACACTGGTATAGAGCTGCAACTAATTCTTGATCACCCTTAGCAAACAACAATAGATCATTTGCAAAACATAGATGAGTAATGTCAAGTTTGGAACATTGAGGGTGGTGCTTTTAAGCTGTATTTTCTTTTAGAGTAATGAGACATCTACTCAGGTACTCCATAGCTATAGCAAATAGATACGGGGAAATTAGGTCCCCCTGCCTGAGACCCTTAGCAGCACTAACAGGTTTTGTATTTTCACTATTAATCACTATAGAGTAGTGCACTATAGTGATGCATTCTAACAGACACTGGATGAACTTAGTAGGAAAACATAATGCCTCTAACACCTGATGTAGAAACACCCATTCTACAAAATCATATGATTTCTGTAGGTCAATTTTAATCATACATCTAGGTGAGATATGTTTCCTAGTGTAAGATTTAACAAGATCATGTGCCAGGATAATATTATCTGCAATCTTTCTCCGTGGGATAAAACCTGATTGGGCAGGGGAGATGATAGAAGGAATAACCATTTAAAGTCTTGCTGAGATAACTTTTGCAATGATCTTGTACATGACTGTGCAGCATGCTATAGGTATGTATTCTGTATTCTTTGATGTTTGTAGGTACTTTCTTCTTAGGTACCAAAGTAATGCTTGTGCAGTTTATGTCTCTATACATCTTGCCTGTAATAAAGAAATCCTTGGTAGCTGCTAGTATATCTTTATGAATGACCGGCCAGCTTTTTTTATAAAAATAAGCAATAAAACCGTCCACCAGAGGTGCCTTATCATCGCCAATGTCTTTTAATGCAACCAATATTTCTTGGTCTGTTACCTCTTTGCACAACTCAATTCCTTGCTCATGTGTTAACGTAGGGCCTAACTTCATAATAGTAGAGTCCACTACTGGGAGCTCCTGCTTTACATTTTGTAAGACCCCGCACAATCCTAATCGTTTGAGTTCTTTAAAACATGCCAAAAGAGGTCCCAGACTTAGAAATGTAAGCTAAGTGTTAGGATTTAGTCATTTCTAAAGCCCTCAAAAATTGAGAAATTTATTTACGACCTTCCCGACCCTAGAAAGTTAGTTTTTAAGTTGATTCATGATCGGGGAAGTCAATAGTACATCTCGGGTGAGTTTCAGAATTTTTGGACAAGCGTAAGGGCGTGTTTGAAACTCCAAAACAGTGGTTCGGGGTGATTAGCCCGTGGTGCCCTGCCCATTCCGGTGCTAGGGGGAGCCCGCGATGCAGACCGCAGTGCCCTGCCCAAAGCCAGTGGCGCCCTGGCCAGTTCGGTCCAAGTAATTTTTGTAGATTTATTCCGTATTTTAAGGGCAAATGAGTCATTTTTCCTTCACCCAATAGCTCCATAACACGGGATTAAAGCCCCAAATAGCATAATTGCTCCTTTTTTTTCACAAAATCCTCTCAAGAACAAGCCCTAGCTTCATCAAGTTCAAGAATCAAGTCTCAAGAACTCACCCCAATCTCCAAAAAATTAACAATCAAGGTATGTTAGGTGTTCATCTATGGGTTCTATTCACCATAGAGTCCAAGAATCCATTTTTAAAACTACAAGCTTATTGACTTATGAATTCCATGCTTGAAATTGATTGTATTCATGTTCAGGATAGTAATAGGGTTTCAATTCATGATTAATTATAAGTTTTCATGAAATTAAAATAGTTTATGTGATGAATTATATGAATTGTATGATAAACCCTTGAATTTGCAATTGAGTATTGTATCTATGATGTTCATGTGTTGACCATTATCATGTGAAATTATCTATGCTCCCCAACTGTTTGCTAAAATGTCTATGTGAAGTAAATAGTGGAATCATGACATGTTATTATATGGTCCCAATCATGTACAAGCTTATGCCCTACAAGTGTTTGATAAAATGTCTCTATGAGCTAATTATGGACAAGTGGACTTTGTTACGCTTTTCAAGATCATGCTATGCTTTACTTTTCATGCTATTGAGTCCTGGGGGTATCTAATACCCGAAAATCTAGTTGTTTACCTAGAGCTACAACAGTTACAGAATAGTCCAGTCATGTCACGAAATAGTAGTACTCAGTCAGTTATAGACCTCAGTAAAATCAGTCCAGTTCAGGTGTGTAGGGAGTCTGAAAGTCATGTCTAGTAGAGTCTTGTGCATAGGTGTGTAGCGCGCCACACTTATGGATAAGAGGCTATGAGACGTTTTAGAAAAAGTTTCCCTTCTTTCAGTATTCATATCGTGCGAGTGAGCATGAGATCAAGTTAAACTCTTTTTCTAATTCAAGTTTTCCTTTCATTTATAGAATATACCTCCCAAAAGGTCCAACAAAAGAAGAACAGAAAACTAGACAACACTTTCATCCATCCATCCAGATCCCCTGGATGAGCATGTTTCCCACGCAGAATTCAGAGCAGCTTTCACCACTCTAGCTCATTCTGTGGCAGCCCAGAATGAACGCCCAGCTGCTATTCAGGACAACCCAGTAGTCAATACTGCTGAAGATAGAATTTGGGTCTTCACCCAAATGAATCCTCCATCATTTATAGGGTCTAAATCTAAGGAGGACCCACAGGAATTCCTTGATCAGGTGCAGAAAATCACAGATATTATGGGGGTGACTACCAGTAAGAGTGCTGAGTTGGCCTCATATCAGTTGCAGGATGTGGCTCACTCATGGTTTAAGCAATGGAAGGCAGATAAAGGCGTAGATGCAGGGCCCATAGAATGGAAGGAGTTTTGCTACTGCTTTCCTTGATAGGTTCTTCCCACTGAAGTTGAGGGAAGCAAAGGTTTTGGAGTTTATTAATCTGAAGCAAGGCAATATGACAGTGAAATAGTATTCTCTCAAGTCTACTTAGTTAGCCAGATATGCCCCTCATGTGGTAGCAGATAGTAGATCTAAGATAAGTAAGTTTGTGTCGAGCGTGTCTAACAGTATGGTCAAAGAGTATAGAACCGCAATGCTGATTAAGAAGATGGGTATATCCAGGCTCATGGTCCATGCTCAGCAGATAGAAGAGGCTAAAAATAAAGAGAAAGAGAGAGAGAATAAGAAGGCTAGAATCGGTAGCTTCAACTTCACTCAGCCCAAGTCAGAGGGTGGAAATTATTCTCAATTCCGCCCTAAATCTTCAGTTCCAGCTCCATCCTCAGCCAGTGCTCCATTTCTAAAATTTAGAGCTGGCAATAAAGATAGGGCACCAGGCCCTAAACCTCTGGGTAGTACTAGCAGTGACCGAACAAATCCTCTTTGTCAGAAATGTGGCAGAAACCATCAGGGTATCTGTAGAGCTGGCAACGATGTGTGTTTCGAAAGTGGCAAGTCAGGCCAAAGAATCAGAGATTGTCCATAGTCAGGTTCTCAGGGTTAATATAATCGTCCTTCAGCTCAGTCTGATCGCCCAAATCAGTAGGGTATCGCTTCCAGTGCCACCAGTGGGAAGCGCCCAAACAAACTCTATGCACTTCAGTCCCAACAGGATCAGGAAAGTTCTCCTGATGTGGTCACTAGTACGTTATAAGTTTATCATTTACATGTTTATGTTTTGCTAGATCCAGGAGCTTCTTTGTCCTTTATAACTCTTTATATAGTTGTTGACTTCAGAGTCAGTCCCAAAATCCTAATAGAGCCCTTCTCAATCTCTACCCCAGTGGATAAATCTATCATAGTCCGACGGGTATACAGGAACTGTCCGGTTATGGTATCTCAGAAAGTCACTTCAGCAGACTTAGTAGAATTAGAGATGACAGATTTTGATGACATTCTCAACATAGACTAGCTTAATTCAAGTTATGCTTCAGTTGAATGCAGAAATAGAATTGTCTATTTTCAGTTTCCAAATGAACTTGTCCTTGAGTGGAGGGGTAGTACTTCAGCACTTAGGGGTCAGCTTATTTCTTACCTATGGGCGAGAAAAATGATATCTAAGGGATGTATTTATCATCTTATTCGAGTTAAGGATTCTAGTTCTGATACTCCCAGTCTTGAATCAGTTCCTGTAACATGTGAATTTACAGATGTGTTTCCCGAAGATTTTCTCGGGGTCCCTCCAGAATGGGAAATTGACTTCGGAATAGACCTTCTTCTCGATACTCAGTCTATCTCTATCTCGACATACAGAATGGCTCCATCAGAACTTAAGAAATTAAAAGAACAGTTGAAGGATCTCCTAGATAAGGGATTCATCAGACCCAGCGTATCCTATTGGGGTGCACCAGTTTTATTCGTGCGTAAGAAAGACGGTTCTCTCAGAATGTGTATTAACTACCGTCAGTTGAACAAAGTCACAGTCAAGAATAAGTATCCACTTCCCAGAATCGATGACTTGTTTGACCAACTTCAGGGTGTCAGTTACTCTTCTAAGATAGACTCAGATCAGGTTATTATCAGCTCAGAGTCATAGAATGTGACATTTCAAAAATAGCTTTCAGAACTCGGTATGGTCACTTTGAATTCCTAGTCATGTCATTTGGTCTTACCAATGTCCCAGCAGCTTTCATGGACTTGATAAACCGTGTGTTCAAACAGTACTTGGACATGTTCATCATAGTCATCATTGATGACATTCTTGTCTACTCCCGCAGTGAACATGATCATGTAGACTATATCAGAATAGTGTTACAGACCCTCATAGCCCATTAGTTGTTTGCCAAATTCAGTAAATGCGAATTTTAGCTAAGGTCAGTAGCTTTCCTTGGTCATATAGTTTTCGGTGATGGCATTAGAGTTGATCCTCAAAAGACCAAAACGGTAAGAAACTGGACCAGGCCCATCTCTCCATCTGATATTAGGAGTTTCTTGGGTTTGGCTGGCTATTACCGATGGTTTTTTGAAGGATTTTCGTCCAGTGTATCCCCCATGTCCATATTGACTCAGAAGAAATCCAAATTCCAGTGGTCAGATTCTTGTGAGAAGAGTTTTCAAGAGTTAAAGACTCGACTCACTACAGCCCCAGTTTTGACTTTGCTAGCTGGTTCAGATGGGGTTGTGGTATATTGTGATGCTTCCAGAGTCGGTTTGGGGTGTGTTTTGATGCAGAGAGGTAAGGTCATAGCCTATGCCTCTAGACAACTTAAGCCCCATGAAAAGAATTAACCCACTCATGATTTTTACTTAGCAGTTGAAGTGTTTGACTCAAAGATTTGGAGGCACTATTTGTATGGGGTTCATGTTGATGTGTTCACAGACCATAAATGCCTACAGTATGTATTTTCTCAAAAAGACCTAAATTTGCGTTAGAGAAGGGGGTTAGAGTTGTTGAAAGACTATGACATGAGTGTTCTGTATTATCTGGGCAAAGTCAATGTAGTGGCTGATGTTCTCAGTAGGATATCTATGGGTAGTGTTGCCCACGTGGAGAATGGTAAGAAGAAGTTAGTTCAGTAAGTTCATTAGTTTTCCCAACTAGGTGTCCGCTTAGTCGATTCAGTAGAGGGTAGTGTATGGGTGCAGAGTAGTTCGGAATCATCTCTGGTTTCTAAAGTAAAATAAAAGTAGGATAGGGATCCCAGTTTAGTTAAACTGAAAGAGTCGGTCAGAGATCAGAAGGTAGAGGTTTTCTCCCAAAGAGGAGATGGTGTGTTGTGTTGCCAAAGAAGACTATTTGTTCCATGTGTAGATAGCATGAGATAATGGATTCTTGTAGAAGCGCATCGTGCATGCTACTCAATTTACCCAGAGGCCACCAAGATGTACCGTGATTTGCGGGAGGTCTATTGGTGGAGTGGGATAAAGAGAGACATTACAGAGTTTGTAGCTAAGTGCTCAACATGTCAGCAGGTTAAGATTGAGCATCAGCTCATTTTTACCAGTTCATACCTCTTATTCAGTCGAAGATTATGCCAAGCTCTATGTTAGAGAGTTGGTCAGATTGCACGGAGTTCCATTGTCCATCATTTCAAATAGAGGTATACAACTCACCTCTTATTTCTGGAAAGCCTTCCAAAAGGGTATTTGTACCCAAGTTCACCTTAGTATAACCTTCCACCCTCAGACAGATGGTCAAGCAGAAAGGACCATTCAGACTTTAGAAGATATGCTATGAGCGTGCGTCATTGACTTTAAGGGTAGTTGGGATGACCACTTGCCCTTGATTGAGTTCACATATACTAACAGTTATCATTCCAGCATTCAGATGGCTCCGTTTGAGGCGCTTTATGGGAGGAGATGTAGATCTCCCATTGGTTGGTTTGAATAGTTGAAGTCGCAGTGGTAGGGCCTGACTTGGTATTTGATACCCTTAAAAAAGTTCAGTTGATCAGGTAAAGACTTAAGACAGCTCAGAGCCGACAAAAATCGTATGCAGATGTACGAAGAAAGGATCTTGAGTTTTATATTGGTGATTATGTGTATCTAAAAATCTCTCATATGAAGAGAGTGAAGAGGTTTAGGAAGAAGGGGAAGCTCAGTCCCCGATATTTTGGTCCTTACCGAATTCTCAGCCATTTCGGAAAGGTATCTTACGAGCTTGAGTTGCCTTAGGATATAGCTTCAGTGCATCTAGTGTTTCATGTCCCCTTACTAAAGAAGTACATAGGTGACCCAGCAGTTGTAGTCCCCATAGAGGGTATAGATGTTTAGAACAGTCTCTCTTATGAGAAAATCCCAGTAGAAATCCTCGGTCATCAGGTTCGGAGACTGAGGAACAAAGAAGTCCCTCTAGTCAAAGTTCTATGGCGGAATCAGTCTGTTAAGGGAGCTACTTGAAAAGCAAAAGCAGACATGCGGACCAAGTATCCTCACCTCTTCTCCGCAAATTCAGACTCAGCTCAAGGTAACAGTCTTTTCTGGATTTATTCAGTTCCATGTTCAGATTTTCTTTACGAGTTTGATATCAGTTCAGTTGTATGACATCTTTATATCATGCATACCTTTATGAAACAGCTCAGTCATATGTCATGTCTTCAGAATTCAGTCATGCTTCAGTTGTTCATATTCAGTATGTAAGCTCGGTCTATTAGTATTCTTATCTTAATCAGTCTCATCCGAGGACGAACGTTCCCAAGGGGGAGATATTGTAAGACCCCACAGAATCCTAATCGTTTTAGTCCTTTAAAACATGCCAAATGAGGTCCCAGACTTAGAAAATTTAAGCTAAGTGTTAGGACTTAGTCATTTCTAAAGCCCTCAAACTTTGAGGATTTAATTGCGTCCTTCCTGACCCTCGAAAGTTAGGTTTTAAGTTGATTCATGGTCGAGGAAGTCAATAGTACATCTCGGGTGAGTTCTGGAATTTTTGGACAAGCGTAAGGGCGTGTTTGAAACTCCAAAATAGTGGCTCGGGGCAATTAGCCCGTGGCGCCCTGCCCAGTTCGGTGTTGGGGGGAGCCCGCGATACAGACCGTGGTTCCCTGCCCAGAGCGGCGTTCCAGAGCCCACGACACCCTGGCCAGTCCGGTCTAGGTAATTTCTGCAGTTTTGTTCCGCATTTTTAAGGGCAAATGGGTCATTTTTCCTTCATCCAATAGCTCCATAACATGGGATTAAAGCCCCAAATAGCATAATTGCTCATCCTTTTCACAAAATCCTCTCAAGAACAAGCCTTAAATTCATCAAGTTCAAGTCTCAAGAACTCACACCAATCTCCATGAAATTAACAATCAAGGTATGTTAGGTGTTCATCTATGGGTTCTATTCACCCATAGAGTCCAAGAATCCATTTTTAAAACTACAAGCTTATTGATTTACGAATTACATGCTTAAAATTGATTGTATTCAAGTTCAGGATAGTAATTGGGTTTCAATTCATGATTAATTATAAGTTTCCATGAAATTAAAATAGTTTATGTGATGAATTATATGAATTGTATGCTAAACCCTTGAATTTGCAATTGAGTATTGTATTCATGATGTTCATGTGATGACCATTATCATGTGAAATAATCTATGCTCCCCAAGTATTTGCTAAAATGCCTATGTGAAGTAAATAGTGGAATCATGACATGTCATTATGTGGTCCCAATCGTGTACAAGTTTATGCCCTACAAATGTTTGATAAAATATCTCTATGAGTGAATTATGGACAAGTGAACCTTGTTATGCTTTTCGAGATCATGCTATGCTTTACTTTTCATGCTATTGAGTCCTGGGGGTATCTAATACCCGACAATCTAGCTTTTTACGTAGAGCTACAACAGTTACAGAATAGTCCCAGTCATGTCACAAAATAGTAGTACTCAGTCAGTTATAGAACTCAGTAAAATCAGTCCAATTCAGTCAGTCAACACGATCAGTAATAGTTCAGTCAAATCCAGTACAGACTAGTAATCAGTCCAGTGTCTATTCATTTGGGAGTAGGATTCAGCACTGAGTGAACCCAAGGATGGGGGCTCACCTGCCAGTAGAGGGTGTGATCCTTAGAAATAGTCCTTGTATTCCAGAACTATGTAGCCAGTGTAGGTTGAGACATCAACCTGTCAGTTGAGAGTTGATGAGGTGTTTCTACCTGTCAGTTGAGAGTTGATGAGGTGTTTCTACCTGCCAGTTGAGGGTACCATCATTCGCATTCAGGGCACCTGTCAGATAAGGGTGACTCTTCAACTGTCTTTACCCATGGCATGGTACTAACACCCTTCCAACTGGGGTTACAGATTGGACCTCAGTTATCTTATTTGGGGCATGTCGGTTAGTTGATTACCTCTCACAATTTCAGTTTTAGTCTCAGCATAGAACTCAGTTCAGTTCTACAATATTAGGACTGTCAGAAACAGTCATCCAGCTAACAGTAATACAATTATTAGTGAACTTAGATATCAGTCATTCAGTTATCAAAACTCAGTACCTAGTGTTTATATGATCTCAGTTATAGTATACATAGTTATGTGCATAGTATTGCATAATTAGTATTTACAGTAGTTTCATATATACACGTACTCTCATTGAGTTATATTCATGTTACTCAGCCAGTTATTGTTCATGCATATGAACCTACACATTTATCCTTACCTCTCTTAGCATACCAGTACATTTAAAGTACTGACTCATACCTTTCTTTTGCGCTATGATGTTTTATATCATAGGTTCAGACGCACGGGCTCCTGATCGTACTTAGCAGTCCAGCTTATCAGCAGCAGACTTAGTGGTGAGTCCTCATAGTTCGAGGACAGAGTTGTTATTTCAGCATATTTTTAATAGTCGGAGTTAGTTGGGGGCTTGTCCCATCAACTCCACCTTCATACAGTTAGAGGCTTTTAGAGACTATTTCAGATAGATGTTCAGTTTTCAGTATTTATTTATTAGTATTTGATTCCAGTTATTAGGGGTGTTCATGGGTCGGTTTGGATCGGTTATTAGTGAAAATCATAACCAAACCAATTTAGTCGATTTTTAAATTCCTAAAACCAAATCAACACAAAAAATAACCATCGGTTTGGTTCTTGTTGGTTTAGTTCGGTTCGTTTTTTTGGTTTATAACTTTAGTTAATGATACAAGTTGAAATTTTTCTTAGAAAAATACACTCCAACATATGATATGTCAATCGAGTGTTGTTCCTCAACCTTGAAACCAAGATGTCAATTTAGTGTATACTTAGAAAAAGTCATGAACAACACCATATGAACGCTTCTACAAAAGTATTTAGAAACTACATATAAGAGAATGATATGATAAACCCTCCCAAAAGGTAAACACATAATTTTTTTGCTCAATAGGGACCAAAAAGATAGTTAAAAACTAGTGATTATCTATAATCTAATAAAACTCACCTATAAAATCCCATAGACAACACGATAATTTTCACAATTAGTATCATTTGATATTCAAAGTGCAAAAATCACATAGAATTTCATAACGTACCATCAACTAGATGGAGACATATGATTAAAAGTGATATGAATAAAGTTAAATTCATAATTAAAATTTTTAGTATAAAAAATATTTGTATTTTATTTATGAATAATATATAAATAATTATATATATATGTGTGTGTATACATATATATACATATATATATAAGTATATATATATAATTTTTATCGGTTCGGTTTGATTATTTTGTCAGTTATTTTAGAGTAAAACCAAAACCAAACCACATAAGTAGCGGTTTTAAAAATTTAAAATCAAACCAAACCAAACCTAACCAAATGTCATCTTTTTTAATCGGTTAGGTTTGGTTCACGGTTCAGTTTGATTTTTAACCAAACCATGAAAACCCCTACCAGTTATGAACATTATGGCAGATTCAACCTAATTTTTGCATTATTACGGTATTATTACTCAATTATTGCAGCAGGTACTAGTCATGAGTTAGCTTGTGGTCCTTTGAGATTATGAGCACCGTGTGACGTCCGGGGTTCAGACTCGGGGCACTACACATTTCCCAACAGCCCTTTCTAGAAATTCGTAATTTCCTTCTTAATATCATCAGGACTTGTAAGCTTGGTTCCATTTATAGACGTTAAACTCATAATCTGCTTTCTGTTTGTTCTTTCTCTTATGACTGCGGAGAAATATTTGTTATTATCATCTCCTAACTGAATCCACTGAGCTCTGGCCTTTTGTTTTAGAATACTCTCTTCTATGTTGCTCCATTTCTCAAGCTCAAGTAGGCATTCTTTCTCCTTGCCTCCTAAGTCATCAGTCCATTTATGGGCTATTAACTCTTGGATTTGCTTTAACTTTTGCCTGGCTAGATTGATTTTTTATCTGTATTCATGAACTCCTCCTTATTTAGCTTTTTAAGAGCCGGTTGCAATACCCTGAGACTAATCCATACCGTTGCCATCTTTCTGTTGTTATGTTGTTGTCTATATTCCTTCTCTACAATAGACAAGAATTTAGGATGTTCAGCCCAGACATTAAAGAACTTAAATGTTGATTTAGGTTTCTGTATATTTTTCTCCATAGTGATAAGTATAGGGGCGTGGTCAGATAGATTAGGCAATTCATATTGTACCTCTACATGTCCCCATTGCATCATCCAGTCCAAATTACCAAACAATCTATTAATTCTGCTACAAATTCTATCAGTACCAAGTTATTTGTTGGACCGGGTGTAGTAATCCCCTTTCCAAGGCAATTCAATAAGGTGCAAGTGATGCAAACAATCAGAGAGGTATTGAATCTCAGCCATAGTAATAGGTGCTCCCCTTACTCTATCTTGGGGATATAATACTGCATTAAGATCACTTCCTAGTATCCATGGTTGATTGATGTTTTGTCCTATACTCTGAATTTCCTACCAGAGCTCTCTTCTTTTCTCAACAGAGTTAAATCCATAAATCACAGTGAGTAAGAATCTAACATCTCCAGTTATATTAGTTACCTGACAGTGAAGGAATTATGCCGTAGAGCACAATTGGACTATGTTATAATAGTCGCTATCCTATGCAACCCAAATCCGACCATTTGCAGCTTTGTTATAGTTACTTCTCAATTCCCAACCAGGGATGATATGAGCAATGATTCGTGCAGCTTGCTCTTCTTTTACTCTAATTTCCATAAGTCCTATAAGCTTTATATGATTGGACTTCAGATAGTGCTTAAGTTTCTTTTGTTTGTATTTTTTATTGATACCCCTTACATTCCAAATAACCCAACTCATATTATGTTAGGAAAAAAACTCCTAGATCAGGGGATTGTTGGATATTCACAACGCCTCTGAAGTTCCTTCTATCCTTCTTTCTGATGGGCACAGTACCCAACACAGGGAATTCCTCATAGTCTAGTTCTTGTATCTTCTCTTTACCTTTTTTTTACTGAGCCTCGGCTATCTCATCAAGTGTATGAGAAAAATCCTTCATTATTGTCCTTGACTTGGTAGTTTCAGCTTGGCCAGTTGGGATTTCTATAAGAGGTTTGCTACAATTTGCTACTGCAATGCTCTTCTTCACATGAAGCTTTTCAGTTGGTGCCAGTGGTTGGATATCTACATCCACCTCTGGGAGTTCAGCTGTAGTGATCCCCTTTTGTTGCCAGATTTGTTCAACCTTCTTACTACCTTGCTTCCCTCATCTTGGTTCGGCTGGTCCCTTTGGGGGTGGTCTAACCTGACATACATATCCCACTACCGAATATTTAGGACAGAATTCAGGCCTCCAGTCATAGACCACAGCCTGAGTAAACTGATTTCCACCTGGTTCTTGCACTATGATCTCATCAGGCAATGTTCTTGTGATATTAACCTCTATTAACATCCAAGCATATGATATGCATGTTTGTTTTGTTGTACACTCGTTTGCATACACTATAACCCCCACTACACTTTCTATTCGACTCAATAAATCTTTTCCCCAACAGGACATTGGAAAATTTGGGAATTTTACCTATAATGGAATTTCTGTGGGGAACTCTTTACAAAAATCAAAGTTCAGTGACCAAGGTTTTAGAATGATAGGTTTATTATTGAGCGTATAGGGCCCTGAATAGATCACCTCTTGCATATCCTCCATAGATTGAAAACGGATGATATAGTAACCTTCATTATGGTAGTACAACTCTGGTTCTGCAGCTTGAGTCCAGAATTGGCCAATATATTTTTTCATGGCATTATAACCTGGGGTATCACCGATAAAATAGGATATCAGGGCAGGCTTCCATTTGTTAATTTCCCTGTCAATTGATTTTTGCTCCAGCTGCACAATTGGATTACCATCAACTATCCTTGGGGCAATATAATTCAGAGCTATTTCATTAGATGCAGCTCTATTTTTCGCAAACAAGTTAGTCCAAGGTGCTTTGACAGTTTCCTGAGCATCATTTCCTTCAATCTCAACGTTGTATTGCTCCTCTTCCACAGCAGATAGCTCAGCTTCGTCAGGTTTAGTGGTTCCCCTAGTTACTGCTCCATTAATTGTTGCTTGAGCAGATCTAGGTTTAATGTCACTAATCCCAATATCTCCCAGTGGAATATTACTTAGATTCAGCCTCCGCTTTAAACCTCTTTGATTTGAGGGTCTAGCTTCTTCTTCTAGATTAGCTACATATGGCGTCGGAGTAACATTTTTTGCAGTATCTTGTATCTTTTTGCTTTCTTCTGAAGTCACCATTTTCTCCGGAGCTTTATTAGGTCTTCCTCGTCCTCTTTCCCGTCCTCGACCGCGACCTCTAGCCATGGAAGATCTCAGAAGTGTACGTTAGCTTAACGTGCGCCTACGGTCACGTAATTACACTCAGACATTCTTTATACATGTCTAATTGTAATAATGGGTCGATACTCGATATATCACATGTATATTTTTTTCTTATGAATTTTCAATTACTCTCATCCCACAAATATTCTCTCCACAAAACTTTTGATCATTTAGTTTTGTCCTTATGGGGTTTTATTGATTATTTCATAATTGTAGCTAAAGAATCTAAAGTACTTATATATATCTATCATACATATCGTGTTGTGCATGAATTGTTAGCCAATGAATATGTAATGATCTTCACAGTCATTTTTCTTGTTTTCATACATTTTTGGTATCTAGAACTTTTCTATAACTGCACCAAGTTATTTATGATTTGTTGGGACTGATAGTTCGATTTTCAAGCGATTTGTTTGAGAATTTTAGTAATACCAAATATATTGTGAAATGTTTAATTTAAATTGACATTTGGTAGAACTATAATTTATTACCCTTCTAAAATATTTTTGATATTGACTAAATTCTTTAAGTTATGGTATATTTATATTACTTTATAATAGCTTTTTATAGTCTATTAATATTTTAAGGGAGATATTAAATCTAGATATGTTAAAATATTAGTATTATATAATAGAGGTTTTATTAAAAATAATTTTCTATTAATTGTGGTAGATTTAAAATATTATATTTATTTTACCACAAACCTAATACCCAAATATATATATATATATACTGGTTTAGTTATACGCGCCTCGCGCGTGTACCTCACTTTATTGAGTTCAAACATTACACTAAATAGCACATTTGCTTAAATAATAAAGATGAATACAATAATTAAATTCAACATCTTTTGGAGAATTTATTTAATTAAACCTAACTTTTACCCAAAAAAATTATCAAAGTCGATCGGCATTCATCTACCACCTGTAACTGCAATAAAATAATACGATGATAGAGACATCAAAATAATATAATTAAATCTAACCTTTACACAAAAAAATTCTCAAAGGCATCTGACACTCATCTACCACCTGTAAACTATAACAAAATAATACTATAATAGAGATATCAAAATAATACAACTACACCTAACCTTTATCTACAAAAATTTCTCAAAGTCGACCGACAGTCATCTACCACCGGTCCACCTGTGAATTCATCTACGACCTATAAACTACAACAAAATAATACAATAGTGATCACGAAATTTCGGTTTTGATGAAAACTATTCTTGTCTGAGTGAAAATTTTGATCCTAAAAAATGACGTGAATGAAAAACAAAGAAGATATATACACACACAGTTGAATTCTATTATGTTGACAAAGAGAGTGAAGAAGTTGAGGGTTAAAATAGTAAGCATCCACCAATCTAGACATGTAACCGAATCAAGTTATATGAGCATTAATCATATTTTTCCAATAAGTAAACCGAATTCTTCTCTAGTTTAACATGCATCTCAATATTTGTAAAAGTATTTTCTTAATAGAGTTCTATTTTAGAAGTATTTTTCTATCCTATTTTAAGAGTATTTTTCTAATAGATCAGTATAAAGAAAAATATTAATTAATTCTCTTTCCTATATTTTAGGAGTCCAATAAAAATTAACGTTGGAATCATATAAAATTAAGGAAAGAAAAATAAGAATTTTTAGCTAACATACCTAATGCAATAAATCTGCCCACGTCTCTTACCATATTTATAGATTTTTTTAGTACTCTTTATTAATTATCATATTTTTTATTACTCCCTTTTCACTTACAAAATAAAATCAGCCAAAATTTATTTTTCGTATATTTTTTCTCTTACCATATAATTTAGGACTCCTTAATCTTTTAAGATTATAATTAATTTTATAAAGTTAATTAAATAATAATTAAAGAAAATTGGTGAAAAGATGATTTTGTCAAAAGGAAAGACTTTAAACGAAGGGTAAAAAATTCAAATCATATTTCTAAGGGTTTTCATACTTTTAATATCATACTAGTTTAGAGTACGTGCATTGCACGTGTATCTCATGTTAATTACTAAAATTATATATAAAAAAAGTAATTATTAAAAAATAGCAAGTGATATTAAAGTAAATATTATATTCATTTAAATGATATAAATAAATATTAATGGTATATAATTAGTTTTAAAGTTCTAAATATCAACAATGACTTTTTATAATTTATGTGGAAGGAAAGATTTAATAAACCAACACTCTTTGCTCTTCAATCTCCTCCGAAATCTCCTTGTAACTCGATAAAAGGACCACCCTATTCATTTCGTATTCTCACTGTCATTACTGACAACCTTCACACTATTCCCTCCTCTCCACCTTTACCCTTCTCCTTAACTTTTTTTATTTTTCGATAAGCCTTATTTACTTTCATATAGGTCATGAGTTGAAGGATAAAAAAGTTATTCCGCTATGCAATTTGAAAATTGCAAGAAAAAAAAATTAAAATCATTTATTAAAAGGCTAATAATACAATAGTTTTACCACTAACAAATATAAATTTTAAAAAAATAAATATGTCAATCATATTAACGGGTTTTAGATCCCCTTTCGTGTGAATCTTCGCCGTCCATTCACTCTATTTGTCATGTTTTGCATCTCGAGAGTCAAACTATTTGAATTTTGATTAATGCTTTAAAATGTATTTTTCATCATATTAATATGAGAATGATAGCATCTTATAACATATGTCGTATAGTTCTCGATCATCTAAATTTTAAATTCAAAATATTTAATTAATATTAATCTACTTTGATTTAGCTTTGATATTTAGTCAAATTGACTTTCATAAGTGAAATGTGACAAATAAAAATAAACGAAAAAAAAAAATATTTGTTATTGCACAAAAATGCCATACAAATAATGTTTTACTAAAAAAATCTACTGACATTTCACTCGGTTAATTTGAATTGGTATCTTGCACATATTATTTTACCTAAAATATATGAAAATCTTACTATTACTCTCACAATGCACGTGTAGTTCATTTCACTCGGTTAATTCTAAATTATAAAGATCGTTAGTTTTCACATGTAAAAAAATTATTCCCTGAATTTTTATTATATAAGCATGATGTTTAGTTGTTTATAACTTTAAGAAATAATAATTGGACTTTTATATTTTTTTCCTTATAAGTTTATCACTTTTTTGTATAAACTATTTATGTACATTTTTGTATAAATAATTTATATACCTTTTAAGTAAACATTATGTCGAGACGAAAGACTGATAAAGTCATTTAAGGACACTATTACTTCGAAAGAGTTTTAAGAAAACTTTGAATAATAATTAAAATAAGGAAAGACTTTGTGCTTATACAAATAGAATCTTATTTAATATTAAATTTCTAAATATTTGAAATTCTTATATTATATGGTATGATTTAGGAGAAAAAATTACTAGTCACAATTTTATTTAAATTGAAAGTACTAAATGTTAGAAAAAGTTAAATGGATAATTTATATAGTGTACAACAACGACAACATAATGAGTATCAATTGTTTCATTTCATAGGTTTGGACTATCGAATTTCTTTGACATCAATTTCAAGAATGTGGCAATTGCTTCTTCATTATCTTTTTTGCAAGACTTATATGACATCCTCGAACAATCATCAGGAATTCTCTTTGACTTATAATTTCTGTAGAATCGAGCTCAAATCGGTACAAGTACTTGTATACTGGTCCATGATTGATGTTACAAATGCTAAACTTCCCACAATATTTATAGAGATTAGACACATCTTTTGGCGCTGACCACGTCAACGACCATCCTCTTATATCCTTATACCAATTGTAGAATTGTACTTCTCCAGAGAAGTTCATTAAGAGTCTATACTTAGCTTATTGAATGGTCTTGTCGATTCCAACAACTTATTGACAATGTCATTCTCAGTGAAGTTGGATAACATGTAGGCTACAAAATTAGGCATCTCACCGAAGCAAAAGTGTTCAGAAATAGCTAATTTCACAAAAATTATCCAGTGAATTACACCCTGCATCAAAAATATAACATATTTTCTCCTAGAAAGGTTTTTCAGTTCTTGTGTTTATTGCTATCTTCCTGTAATACCCCATATATTTCTAAGCTAGAAAATGAACCATTGTTTCTACACATGAAACCTCCTATCTTGTGATTCATATTGGAGTACATGAATTAGGATGAGTATCCTAGTGATAATAGAATTTATGATGTGTTAAGCATGTTCATAAGAGTCACTTAGAGTAAGTCAAGCTAAGAACTTTTGAATCCACAAAGTTTTCGTGTGTGATTTCACATAGGTTATCTTTGAACGAGGATAACTTGGTTTATAGGTAGAATTTTGGCAGATTTTACCCTCCAAATTTTAGATAATTGAATAAGCATTCCGTCGATACCAAATTTGCCTAAAACGGACACCCGGTGAAAAAGTTATGGCGATTTAAAGTTTCAGCACCGTCATTTCAGTCAGTGGCACGTCGCGCCATAAGCCAAAATGACGTTTGTCAATTTCCAGTGTCTCTCCGCTATTCCACCGCATCGTGGTGAGTTTCCAGGTCACAAATGGGGGGCAACGCGATATCTCCGCGTCGCATCGGGGGCCCAAATCGGGGGCCCAAATCGGGTAATTTTCACAGAAATTAAATGACACATCTAGAGGGTATTTGGGTCATCTTTTCACCCCTATATACATTCCATAAACACGGAATTAAGCCTTTATTTCACCAAAACATACTCTTTCTCTCAAAATCCTCTCAAGAACACATTAGGGTTTTCAATTGGAGATTTGTTCAAGAAAATTTCTCCATCAATCATCAAGACTCTTCCATCTAAGGTATGCGTAGTGTTCATCTATGGATCCATTTCGTTCATAGAGCTCAAGAACCATGTTTTAAATATTATATTGTGATTGTATTATTGTGATATGACCATGTACATGTAGATGATTGTTTTTTAAGTTTCAAGATGATATCTAAAGGTGTTTTCATGAAGTATATGTGTTCGTTAGTTGAAATCCATGAACTTTATGTGGTTTAAAATGGGAAAATTCATGAAAACACACCTAAGCTAAAAGAATGCATGCAAAGTGTTTGATAAAAGGCCTAGGATGATAGAATTCATGTCCCATGATTTAATAGTGCTTAAATGACAAGTCCATGCTCTATGTTTTATTATTTCACATGAATTCCACGTGATTGATATGCGTCATTGTTGTGATATGGATTGAGCATGATATTGAAGTTATGAAAGTATACACATGCTGTATGAATTTCCCTTCCATACGTAAGATGTTGAGAACTATGCTTAGTGTGAAATCCCTACTTATGATATGGTGAATCGTGGACTCCATTTTTATGATCTAGTTAGTTATGTGTGTCAGTTTTCTTCCATCGAGTCCTGGGGGTACTTGTACCCGAAAAATATAGTTGTGCGCCTAGAGCCATGTCACGTTATCACGATAATCTCAGTCAAGTCATTATCTATAGAACACAATCAGTCATATGACTCAGGAAATCTCAGAAACCTCATGATCTCAATAAATTCTCAGATAGTAGTACTATTCCGTCAGTCAACAAAAGTCAGTTACTCAGTCCATGTACAATTAGTTAAATCATGTTCAGTCTCTTCAGATGGGAGTAGAAGTTGGTACCGAGTGAACCCAAGGATGGGAACTCACCTACCAGTTTAGGGTGTGATTCTTAGTAGTCATCCTTGTGTTCCAAAACTACATAGCCAGCGTAAGTTGAGACATTTTAACCTGCCAGATTAGAGTTGATGAGGTGGCTTAACCTATCAGTTTAGGGTTCCCACCATTCTCATTCGAGTACCTGTCGGCTAAGGGTTACTCACAACTATCCTTACCAGTGGAGCGGTATTGACACCCTTCTAGTCGGGGCAGAGATTGGACCCCAACCTAGCTATATGCGTTATTGGGGCATGTTGGTTAAGCAACTACCTCCCACAGTTTCAGTCCCAGTCTCAGTAAAAGAACTCAGATAGTTCTTCAGATTTTAGTATACCAGGATTGTCGGTTACAGTCAATTCAGTCATAGTACGGAACTCAGGTAGTTCCATCAGATTCAGGACGGTCAGACACAGTCATCCATGTCATCCGAATTCCAGTATCAGTCATGTTAGATAATAGTAAACCATGTATTAGCGTACAGATCCAGATATCACGTATTCACGATCTCAGTTACTATGTATGCATACTTGCACTCTCACGTTCATATTAGTCAGTCAATTAGCATTGCTCATGCATGTAAACCCTTTTGCATTTAGCCTACCCCACTCATATACTCAGTACTTTTAGTTGTACTGATGCATTTGCGCTATGGTGCTTCCTTTTATGTTATACCATGGGTTTAGAGTCATAAGTTCTCGATCAGCAGTAGCAGTAGCATCCCAGTACGCAGAGTGGCAGTGAGTCCTCATCCATCCGAGGACGATATTATTTTATTTCGTTTGTTATTTTAGTTCAGTTTTGCTAAACGGAGTTAGTTGGAGACATGTTCCTTCAACTCCTTATTTCAGACAGTATTTAGAGGCTTTCAGATTTAGTTCAGATTTTAGATTCATCTTTCAGTTGTTTTGGATATTTGTTACCCTATATGGATGTTATTATTTATCAGATATTCTATTCAGTTGAACCTTATGGCCTATTGTTCATGTTTTCCGCATTCTACAAGTATATTATGCAGTGTACAGGTACAGATATCAGTCATGGGTTAGCTTGTGGTCCCTCAGGGTCATAAGCACCGTGTAGCATTTTGGTTCAGCAAATCGGGGCGTTATAAACTTGGTATCAGAGCCTAAGGTTCAATAGAGTCCTAGGAAGTCTGAAAGTCGCATCTAGTAGAGTCTTGTGCATGGGTGTTTTGCGCGCCACATTTATGTGCAAGAGGCTATGAGATGTTTAAGAACAGTTTCCCCTCTTTTAGTATCCATGTCGTGCTATTGAGCATAATCTCAAGTTAAACTCTCAGTCTAATCCGTTCTTCTCTTGTTTCAAAATATGCTTTCAAAGAGATGAAACCATCCAGCTCCTCAGCCCGAAGATCCTTTGGGCGAACATGTTTCTCATGCGGAGTTCAGGACCGCATTTACCACACTTGCTCAGTCTGTGGCTAACCAAAATGAATGGCCACCAGTTATTCCAGCCAATCCAGTGGCCAACTCAGCCGCAGCTAGGATTCGGGACTTCACCCGAATGAACCCTCCATCTTTCTTTGGGTCTAAGTCTGATAAAGACCCTCAAGAATTCATTGACCAAGTCCATAAGGTTATAGACATCATGGGAGTTACTTTTTGTCAGAGTACCGAGTTAGCCGCATACCAGTTGCAAGATGTGGCTCATACTTGGTACAAGCAGTAAAAGTCTGAGGGGTTAGAGGATGTAGGTCCCATTGAGTGGGAGGAATTTATCATGACTTTCTTAGACAGATTCTTTCCCCAAGAGCTGAGGGAGGCAAAAATTCTTGAGTTCATCAACCTCAGACAGGAAAATATGACGGTTAAAGAGTATTCTCTCAGATTTACTCAGCTAACCAGATATGCCCCTCATGTGGTTACAGACAACCGGGCTAAGATGAGCAAGTTCGTGTCAGCAATGAATGATAGCATGGTAAATGAGTATAGGTCTGCGATGCTGAACAATGATATGACTTTAGCTAGGCTCATGACCCATGCTCAGCAATTAGAGGAGCAAAAGATTAGTACTAGGAAGAGGTAGAGCAAGAGAACAAGATCAGGCAGTTTCAGTTTTGCTCAACCCAAATCAGAAGAAGGAAACCGTTCATAATTCCATCCTAAGCCAGTAGTTCCATCTCCTTCCTCCGCCAGTGCCCCAGTGCTGAAATTCAGAGACGGTAACAGAGATCGAGCACCAGGTTCTAAGTCTCAGGGAAGTGTCAGCAGTGCCTGAACTAATCTCTTATGTCAGACTTGTAGTAAGAACCACAAGGGTACCTGTAGAGCTGGCAGCGATGTTTGTTTTGGTTGTGGCAAGCCAGGCCACAGGATTAGAGAGTGTCCGTAGTTAGGTCTACAGGATCAACAGAATCATTCCACAGCCTAGTCTGATCGCCCAAATCAGCAGGGTGCCACTTCCAGTGCTGCTAGTGGGCAACACCCAAATAGACTTTATGCTCTTCAGACCCGACGGGATCAGGAAAATTCTCCTGATGTCGTTACTGGTATGTTACAGATTTTCCATGTTCATGTTTACGTTTTGCTAGATCTAGGTGCATCCTTGTTTTTTGCTACTCCTTATATAGCAGTCGATTTCAGAATCAGTCCTAAAATTTTAGCAGAGCCTTTTTCAGTCTCTACCCCAGTGGGTAAAACCATCATAGCTCAGCGGGTATACAGGAACTTCCCGGTTATGATATTTTAGAAAGTCACGTCAGCAGATTTAGTCGAGTTAGAGATGACTGATTTTGATGTCATTCTCGGCATGGATTGGCTTTATTCCTGCTATGCCACAGTCAACTGCAGAAATAGGATAGTTCAATTTCAGTTCCCGAATGAGCCCGTCCTATAGTGGAAGGATAGTACTTTATCTTTCAAGGGTCAGCTTGTTTCCTACCTTCGGGCAAGGAAAATGATTTCTAAGGGATGTGTTTATCATCTCGTTCATGTTAAAGACTCTGGTTCCAAATCTACTAGCTTTGAATCAATCCCAGTGGTTAACGAATATTCAGATGTCTTTTCCAAAGATCTTCCAGGCATTCCTCCCGAAAGGGAAATAGACTTCGGTATTGACCTTATTCCAGATACTCAGCCTATTTTTATTCCGCCATACAGAATGGGACCAGCAGAACTCAAAGAATTGAAGGATTAGTTGAAGGATCTCTTAGATAAGGGATTAATTAGACCCGGTGTTTCCTCGTGGGGCGCACCAATCTAATTTGTGCGCAAGAAAGATAGTTCTTTCAGGATGTGTATTGATTATAGTCAGCTCAACAAAGTTACGGTCAAGAACAAGTATCCTCTTCCCAGAATAGATGACTTGTTTGACCAACTTTAGGGTGTCAGTTATTTATCCAAGATAGACCTCAAATCAGGCTATCATCAGCTCATAGTTAGAGAATGTGACATCCCGAAGACAACTTTCCGTACTCGGTATGGTCACTTCGAATTTCTAGTTATGTCCTTTGGTATTACCAATGCCCCAGCCGCTTTCATGGACTTGATGAACTGTGTGTTCAAGAAGTACTTGGACATGTTTATCATAGTCTTCATAGATGATATCCTAGTCTATTCCCGCACAGAGCGTCATCATTCAGACCATCTCAGAATTATTCTTCAGACTCTCAGATATCACCAGCTATTCTCCAAATTTAGTAAGTGCGAGTTTTGTCTAAGGTCAGTAGCATTCCTTGGCCATATTATTTCTGGTGATAGCATTAGAGTAGATCCTCAGAAGACCGAAGCGGTAAGAAACTGGCCTCGCCCTATCTCTCCATCAGATATCAGGAGTTTCTTAGGTTTGGCTAGCTATTACAAGTGGTTTGTTGAGGAATTTTCTTCTATTACAGCCCCCATGTACAGGTTGACTCAGAAGAAGGTCAAGTTTCAGTGGTCATATCCTTGCGAGAAGAGTTTTCAGGAATTAAAGACTCAACTCACCTCAGCTCCAGTCTTATCTCTTCCAGATGGTTCAGATGGGTTCATAGTAAACTGTGATACATCCAAAGTAGGTTTGGGTTGTGTCCTCATGCAGCATGGTAAGGTCATATCCTACGCCTCCAGGCAGTTAAAGCCCCATGAGAAGAATTATCCTACTCATAATCTTGAGTTAGAAGCCGTAGTATTTGCCTTGAAGATTTGGAGGCATTATCTATATGGAGTTCATGTAGATGTTCACAGATCATAAGACTCTCCAATATGTCTTTTCTCAGAAAGATCTCAATCTTCGTCAGAGAAGGTGGTTAGAGCTCTTGAAAGATTATGACATGAGTGTCCTTTATCATCCGGGCAAGGCCAACGTTGTGGCCGACGCTATCAGTAGACTCTTCATGGGTAGTGTTTCTTACTTTGAGGATAGCAAGAAGAAAATAGCTCAGGAAATCCATCAGCTTGCCAAACTAGGTATTCGCTTAGTCGATTCTTCAGAAGGTGGTGTATGTGTTGAGGATAGTTCAGAGTCATCTCTAGTTTTTGAGGTGAAAGAAAAGCAAGACAGGGATCCTAGCCTTGTCAAGCTAAAATATTCAGTTCAAAATCAGAAAGTAGAGGTTTTCTCCCAAGGGGGAGATGGTGTCATTCGTTGTCAGGGTCGTCTCTGTGTTCCAGGTGTAGATGATTTAAAGCAGAGAATTCTTGTAGAAGCGCATGGTGCGCGATACTCTATTCATCCAGGGGCCACTAAGATGTACCGCGACCTGCATGAGATCTATTAGTGGAGTGGGATGAAGAGAGATATTGCAGAATTTGTGGCTAAGTGCCCTACAGGTCAGCAGGTTAAGATAGAGCATCAGAAACCTAGTGGTTCCATGCAAGAGTTCACCATTCGTACTTGGAAGTGGGAAGAAGTGAACATGGACTTCGTGACGGGTTTGCCTCGAACTCGTCATCAGCATGATTCAGTTTGGGTCATTATAGATAGAATGACCAAGTCAGCCTATTTCCTTCCAGTCCATACCTCTTATTCAGCCGAGGATTACGCCAAACTCTATATCAGGGAGTTGGTCAGATTACACGGTGTTCCATTATCTATCATCTCAGACAGAGGTACCCAGTTCACCTCTCACTTTTGGAAAGCATTCCAAAAGGGTCTTGGTACCCAAGTTCATCTCAGTACAACTTTTCATCCTCAGACAGATGGTCAAACAGAAAGGACCATTCAGGCTCTTGAAGATATGCTAAGGGCATGTGAAATTGATTTCAAGGGAAGTTGGGATGACCGCTTGCCTTTGATTGAGTTTGCATACAACAATAGCTATCATTCCAGTATTAAAATGGCTTCGTTTGAAGCTCTCTATGATAGGAGGTGCAGATCTCCAATCGGGTGGTTCGAAGTTAGTGAGGCCTCAGTCATAGGGCCTGACTTAGTATTCGACGCCTTAGAGAAAGTCCAATTAATCAGAGAAAGACTCCGGGCTGCTCAGACCCGACAGAAGTCGTATGCTGACGTTCGTAGAAAGGATCTCGAGTTTGAGATTGACGACTATATCTATCTAAATATCTCTCCCATGAAGGGGGTGAAGTGGTTCGGCAAAAAGGGAAAGCTCAGTCCCCGATATATCGGTCCCTTCAAGATTCTCAGTCGCTTAGGCAAGGTAGCTTATGAGCTCGAATTGCCTTCAGATCTAGCCTCAGTTCATCCAATCTTTCATGTCTCTTTGCTCAAGAAGTGTATAGGTGATCCATTAGTCGTAGTCCCTATTCAGAGCATTGACAGTCAGAACGGTCTCTTCTATGAGGAAATTCTGGTCAAAATTCTAGACTATCAGACTTGTAGACTAAGGAACAAAGAAGTCCCTCTAGTCAAATTTCTTTGGCGAAATTAGTCCGTTGAGGGAGCTACTTGGGAAGCAGAAGCAGACATGCGTACCAAGTATCCTCACCTCTTCTCCGCCAATCCAGATCAAGCTCAAGGTAACAGTTCTTCTTAAGCTTATTCAGTTTCCCATTCAGTATTTTATACAACTTGGTATTCAGTTCATGCTCACATTTTATGACAAATCTAGTATCAAGTACCATTGTATATTCAGTCATGCATTCATGTATCAGTCTAGTGTATAATCAGGAATCAAATGTGCATTCTCATTGAGAGAACTTAGTTATCAGAAATCTCAGTTATACACTCATGAATCAGTTACTCATACATCAGATATGCATGTCCAGCATGATATGTTTAGCTTATCAGTCATGTCCATCATGAGATCATGTTACATTAGTGTATGTCTTGCACGTACTCCATTTTATCGTCTATCCCCATTTCAGTCAGTCTCATTCGAGGACGAATGTTTCCAAGGGGGAGATATTGTAATACCCTGTATATTTCTAAGCTAGAAAATAAACCGTTATTCCTACACATGAAACCTCCTATCCTGTGATTCATATTGGAGTACATGAATTGGGATGAGTATCCTAGTGATAATAGAGCTTATGATGTGTTAAGCATGTTCATAAGAGTCACTTAGAGTAAGCCAAGCTAAGAACTTTTGAATCCACCAAGTTTTCGTGTGTGGTTTTATAAAGGTCATCTTTGAACGAGAATAACTTTGTTTATAGGTGGTATTTTGGCAGATTTATACCATCCAAATTGTAGAGAATTGAATAAGCTTTCCGTCGATACCAAATTCGCCTAAAACGGACACCCGGTGGAGAAGTTATGGCGATTTAAAGTTTCAGCAGCGTCATTTCAGTCAGTGGCGCGTCGCGCAGTAAACCAAAATGATGTTTGTCAATTTCCAGTGTCTCTCCGCGATTCCACCGCGTTGCGGTAAGTTTCCAGGTCACAAACGGAAGGTAACACGATATCTCCGCGTTGCGCCTGGGGCCCAAATAGGGTAATTTTTACAGAAATTAAATGACGCATCTAGAGGGGTATTTGGGTCATCTTTCCACCCCTATATACATTCCATAAACACAGAATTAAGCCCTTATTTCACCAAAAATACTCTTTCTCTCAAAATCCTCTCAAGAACACATTAGGGTTTTCAATTGGGGATTCAAGTTCAGGCAAATTTCTCCATCAATCATCAAGACTCTTCCATCTAAGGTATGCGTAGTGTTCATCTATGGATCCATTTCATTCATAGAGATCAAGAACCATGTTTTAAATATTATATTGTGATTGTATTGTTGTGATATGACCATGTACATGTAGATGATTGTTGTTTAAGTTTCAAGATGATATCTAAAGGTGTTTTCATGAAGTATATGTGTTCGTTAGTTGAAATCCATGAACTTTATGTGATTTAAAATGGGGAAATTCATGAAAACACACCTAAGCTAAAAGAATACATGCAAAGTGTTTGATAAAAGGCCTAGGATGATAGAATTCATGTCCCGTGATTTAATAGTGCTTAAATGACAAGTTCATGCTCTATGCTTTATGATTTCACATGAATTCCACGTGATTGATATGCGTCATTGTTGTGATATGGATTGAGCATGATATTGAAGCTATGCAAGTATGCACATGTTGTATGAATTTCCCTTCCATACGTAAGATGTTGAGAACTATGCTTAGTGTGAAATCCCCTACTTATGATATGGTGAATTGTGGACTCTATTTTAATAATCAAATCAGTTATGTGTGTCAGTTTCCTTCCATCGAGTCCTGGGAGTACTTGTACCCAAAAAATATAGTTGTGTGCCTAGAGTCATGTCATGTTATCACGATAATCTCAGTCAAGCCATGATCTATAGAACTCAGTCAGTCATGTGACTCAGGAAATCTCAGAAACCTCATGATCTCAATAAATTCTCAGATAGTAGTACTATTTCGTCAGTCAACGGAAGTCAGTTACTCAGTCCATGTACAGCTAGTTAAATCATGTTCAGTCTCTTCAGATAGGAGTAAAAGTTGGTACCGAGTTAACCCAAGGATGGGAACTCACCTGCCAGTTTAGGGTGTGATTCTTAGTAGTCATCCTTGTGTTCCAGAACTACGTAGCCAGCGTAGGTTGAGACATCTTAACCTGCCATATTAGGGTTGATGAGGTGGCTTAACCTGTCAGTTTAGGGTTCCCACCATTCTCATTCGAGTACTTGCCAGCTAAGGGTCACTCACAGCTGTCCTTACCAGTGGAGCAGTATTGACACCCTTCTAGTCAGGGCAGAGATTGGACCCCAACCTAGCTATATGCGTTATTAGGGCATGTCGGTTAAGCAACTACCTCCCACAATTTCAGTCCCAGTCTCAGTAAAAGAACTCAGATAGTTCTTCAGATTTCAGTATACCAGGACTGTCAGTTACAATCAATTCAGTTATAGTACGTAACTTAGGTAGTTCCATCAGATTTAGGACTGTCAGACACAGTCATCCATGTTATCAGAATTCCAGTATCAGTCATGTTAGATAATAGTAAACCATGTATTAGCGTACAAATCCATATATCACGTATTCACGATCTCAGTTACTATGTATGCATGCTTGCACTCTCACATTCATATTAGTCAGTCAATTAGCATTGCTCATGCATGTAAACCCTTTTGCATTTAGCCTACCCCACTCGTATACTCAGTGCTTTCAGTTGTACTGACGCATTTGCGCTATGGTGCTTTATTTTATGTTTCACCATAGGTTTAGAGTCACGAGTTCCAGATCAGCAGTAGCAGTAGCATCCCAGTACGCAGAGTGGTAATGAGTCCTCATCCATCCGAGGACGATATTATTTTATTTCATTCGTTATTTCAGTTCAGTTTTGCTAAACGGAGTTAGTTAGAGACATGTTCCTTCAACTCCTTATTTCAGACAGTATTTAGAGGCTTTCAGATTTTAGATTCAACTTTCAATTGTTTTGGGTATTTGTTACCCTATATGGATGTTATTATTTATCAGATATTCTATTTAGTTTAACCTTGTGGCCTATTGTTCATGTTTTCTGCATTTTACAAGTATATTATGCAGTGTACAGGTACAGATATCAGTCATGGGTTAGCTTGTGGTTCCTCGGGGTCATAAGCACCGTGTAGCATTCCGGTTCAGCAAATTGGGGCGTTACACTTCCTATCCTCTCTCAATTGTCAATCCTTTCTAAATGAGGGGGAGTCTCTTAATAGTAGATTCCAACTCTTAAAATTGACCTTCTCAAGCACCAGACATGAATGTTTTCTGAATTTCATACGAAGTATACATAAAAGGAACATATCACCATCACATAATAATTAAGGAGAAAAATTAGATATAGAGAACAAAATTTTATTATTGATATCTTAAGTCAATAATTCGAGAAAGAAAAAAATTGAATTATACAAAATATAAAATTTTCAAGTAGATAAAGAAAATTTAAAGTGGTAAAATTTGAGAGATAATTATTATAATATAATCTTAGTTTCGACATATATCCACCTTTATACATTTCATGGCGTCAATCATTAGCCGTTCTCTCAATATTTCATTGATTTGTGCTTACAATCCTTCCTATTGCTCTTTGCAGAATTGTCCTAGCATTTTCTCTTCATATATACGACAAAGTCTACTATCGATCTTCAATTTATAACATATTCTCTGAAGTAAAATAATATAATAAATGAAGTTAACTTGCTATAAAAATCAAGCAACAAACACGTCTAAAACTTGACGAAACTCTTGATGCTCTTAAAACTTACTATTCTAAGTTACTTCATATTGAAGAACACACACAGACATCTATCTTTTATTTTTGTATTCGATTCTAACTTGTATTGTATTATAGCTATCAATCAAATTTGAAGTCTATTTCGCTACTAATCCAAAAAGTTTCACTTTTAGTTATTTTCAATATCCTAAACATTAGGCAGAAACTTAAATAACTACAAATTTCATCAAAAAGATAATTTAAATTTGATAAGGCAAAAAAGCCTTCTAATATTTGAAGAATATTTTCTACGAATGTGTGTTACAACATATGAAATTTATTTCAATAAAAAGATATTTAGTTTTTGCAATGAATAAAAGTCGTCTAATGTTTGAGTGATATTTTATACGAACGTCCAAATATTCCTTGCCAATAATTGTAGCTTAAGTTAAAAATAATAAATTGTACTTGCAGATGATCACCTAATATTAAAATTTAAGATAATTAAATATTGTTAAAACCCTAGAGCAAATCATTTTATTTTTGCAAGACATAAGGTGACAAAATAAATTCTCACGAGCCATTAAAATATATTTTTTTGGATAAGTTTGACATCTGTTTATAAACTTAAAATAATTAATCTTAGTAGAATTAGCATTTGTCTATGATTCATAATCTCTATCCAAAACTTCAATTTGTATCTGTCAAAAATGTATAAATTCCGGCTAAACTTAACGTAATTGAAATATAATTAATATTTGAGACCACCTATTCAGTCTGGCCTTTTAATTCGTAATAGTATAGATTTTGTAATTTCAATTTAAAGTCCTTGAAAAATCAAACATGAAGTCTAAATCTTAAAAAAAAAAAAAAAAAAAAAAAGGAGGCCACCAATTTACAAATCTTGATACCAATTCTAATTGAAGGAGTCTCATCGCTTATTTGGTCAAATTTATTTTTTTGCTCAAAAGTGTTTTTTTTTTCAAAAAAATATGTTTGTATTTAAAAATTGAGGTGAACTTTTGAAACTAAACAAGTGCTTTTAGAGAGTTCAGCCTGATTAGTCTTCCGTTTCAATATTTATCTAATTATGATAATTAATAAGTATTAGATATTCCATAACTTATGCATGCCATGTGTTTTAGTCATTCAATCAACAATACACATATATAAAATATTAAACTCTAAATAAAGAAGTAAATTAACATAATATTAACAAAGCATTCAGATTACTCCACTGTTACACAACTTTAGAAAGCAAAATTGTACTTCATTTCAAAGAACACAGAGAAAATGTCTCATATAACTAAAATAATAAAATACTCAAAAAAAGAAAAACTATATCCCCAGAAATAATCTAAACATAATATTCTTACCGAACCACTAAAATAAGGCCTTCGTTCATGTTTTGCTCAATCAAAGTTAAAATAATTACACAGTGTCAGCATATAATCATATTATTTCATTATTGGCCTTATATTAGATTATTTAAAAATAACATTTAAAGCAAAAAAAGGGCTCAAATTTAATCTATTGAATATAAAACATACCGTCTTTTATTTTCCACTTAGAGACATATCAATTATAATTACTCGCATAACGGTTATCAAATCATCTTTGCTTAAATAATAAAGATGAATATAATAATTAAATTCAATATATTTTGGAGAATTTATTTAATTAAACTTAACCTTTACCAAAAAAAGTTCTCAAAGCCGATCAACATTCATCTACCACTTGTAAACTGAAACAAAACAATGCGATGATGGATCAAAATAATATAATTAAATCTAATCTTTACACAAAAAAATTCTTAAAGCCAAAAGGAGTTGAGGGTCAGAAAATTAAGCATCCATCAATCTAAACATAAAGAAAAGTTGAGGGTTAGAAAATTAAACATCCACCAATTTAGCCATAAAGAAGAAGTTGAGATTTAGAAAATTAAGCATCCACCAATCTAGACATGCAACTGAATCAAGTTAGATGAGCATCAATAACATTTTTCAATAAGTAAACCAATTTCTTCTCTAGTTTAATACTATTGACGATCATCATACAATAAAGAGCAATCCTAATAATGGCCAAAGAATTAGTAAGAATTCAGTACCTGCCAAACAACATTGTACCTATAATACATAGTAAGAATTAACCAAAAAAAACAAACATAAAATGTCAATATTAATACAAAGGAACTATAAAGATTAATATCTCATATTGACACCTATATATTAAATGAAAAAATTGTAAAAATGACACAAATTAAATTTACCCTCCCATAATATAACAAATATAGAAAGAATCAGTGGTAATTACAATCTAAAGATTTGAAAGAAGAAGGAAATTGAAAAGAAAATTGATTTGACCTCTTGATATGTGAATACTGATGCAGTCTTTTTATTCTTCGAGAATAACATAATTTTTAGACTTTAAATAAAGGTTGAATACAATATGAAAGAGTATCCTAAACAAACAAAAACTCAAATAACCCTAAACCTAATTAAATATATACATACAACAGTTTTTAGTTTCTCAATAAAAAATAATTATAGTAATTATAATTATATTAGAAAATAGGATACAATATGAAAGAGCATCCTAAACAAACTCAAATAACCCTAAACCTAATTAAATATATACACACGACAGTTTTTAGTTTCTCCGCAAAAAATAATTATAGTAATTATAATTATATTAAAAAATAATAAAAAGACGACTTTATCTATTACAAATATTTCTAATGAAGGGCAAAAAGTTCAAATTACTTTTCTAAGGGTCTTCACACTTTTAATATATATAATATAATTATATTAGAAAATAGGATACAATACGAAAGAGTATCCTAAACAAACAAAAACTCAAATAACCCTAAACCTAATTAAATATATACACACGGCAGTTTTTAGTTTCTCCTCAAAAAAATAATTATAGTAACTATAATTATATTAAAAAATAATAAAAAAACAATTTTATGTATTACAAATATTTTTAATGAAGGGCCAAACGTTCAAATCACTTTTCTAAGGCTTCACACTTTTAATATATTATAGATATAGATTTTATATATATATTTATATATATTTCTTTTCTATTATGTAGAAGAGGTGGTTTCGACCATCTCTCATGCAATTACCAAAAAACTCCTCCACTCCTACTTAATTACATATCATGCCTCAATATATAATAATTCTATTATTTCATCATAATGGTTTAAATATTTAATATATCCCATTGATTTATATTAATTAACTATAACTACATAGTGGAATTAAAAAAAAATTATTTATTTAATTGGCTATCATGTTCAAAACTAATTTGTTACCACGAATCACAATAATTAATAACTTAAAATATTTAAAAGACATATAGAAATTTTATTGACTCTCATTATTTTAGCAATGCCACATAAATTGAGATAAAAGAAAAAGTACTGCAAATCATAATAATTAACAACTAAAAATATTTAAAAGATATATAAAAAATTTCGTTGATTCTCAAAATTGTATCGAAGCCACATAAATTGAGACACAAGGAGTAAATATATTATTTGATAATTACGTAAAAATTATTATAAATCAAAATAATTAACAAGTTAAAATACTATTTAAAAAATAGATAAAAGTTCTATTCAACTCTCAAAATTTTATCGGTGCACCATAAATCATGACAAAATAAAAATTTATTGCAACTAAATATTTAAAGTAAATCAATTTTATTATTTTAATTGACTTTTATATAGAAAATTAATTTTTTTATTTTTTATTTATTTTAGTAAATTGAAATTTTAAAATTATTTTTTTCTTATATAGAAATACTAATATTTAAACTTAACTTTAAATGTTTAAAGTACAAAATTAATAAATTTAATTTAATGAAATAATTTCTAAAGAATATTTTCTTAGAATTTGTGTTGGGTCAATATGTATCAAGTTAAAAAGAAATAAAGAAAAATATATTAGTGTCACTAAAATTGGAATAGAAGAAAAGTATTATAAATCACAATAATTTAAAAACTTAAATTATTTTTAAACTATAATTGACTATCAATGCCACAAAAATTTGGACAAGAAAAGTAACGTATATTAATTTGAAAATTACATTAAAAAATATTATAAATTATAATAGATAACACCTTAAATTATCTAAATACGTATTAAAATAACATATCCTGAACTCATGCTAGATTCCGGATGAATCATAGAAAACATATGCAATCCTTTTATTAAAATATATCAAGATTGAAAAGATAAATAAATATCTTAATGTTGGACCCGTGCTGACACAGGTCATGCCCCTCTAGTGTGTGTATATATATATATATATATATGAGGTAATAGCAACTTTCCACGTGGAAGGAAAGGGAGGTCACAACAAATTATCTTAAGTGGTGTTATGCCATAACTTGCATAGATTAGTGAAGATTTAAGTACAGAGGGGTGGTGGGGTAGGTATTTAAGCATTTACATTAGTTAATTTCATAGAAATTTCACCTAGGATCTGTGATGTTTACCTTGTTATCCAATAACAACATATTCTGCTTTGTATATCCCTAGGCATATTAACTTAAGTTTTTAGGAAAAAGTTTACTACTTGTATTAAATTTCCAACTAGAAATCAAGTTATTCAAGTTCGGGTTTTAGTGACACTATTTGGAGGTTTCGCGAAAAGATATTTTAGTTTTGACGTTCAAGTAGGTTAGGCTTACCCTACCTTTAGATTGAGCTCATTTACGGTAATTGTGTACTATTATGCTAGTTTTGGACAAGTATTGATTTGAATACATGTTCAATTGAGTGTAATGAAGTTGTTGAAATTGGAAGACTTTCACTCTCTGTAGTTGATGAAAATGAAGCATTGACTTTGTTTGAAGAAAATAGACGATGCTCAATTGATGTGAAATTGAAATAACTTGAAATTACGCAATTTATTATGCGTAACAATGATTTTGATTTTTTTATTTCTTGATGCATTCTATGATTCATATTAAACAATGGGACTATGAAAATGTATTTGGTCACTAATATAAATTTGATTTTTTATTTTGAATTTTTATGAGTAATTTAGAGTGGAAATTGTTAGGGTTTTTGCCCTGGTTTTCTTACTATATTTAAGTTTTATTTTTTCTTAGAAGGAAAATAAAAGTTACCATAATTACTTTTACTTTTCCTGAAAGAAAAAATATAATTATTTTCCATATTTGTTTAACCTCTTTCTTGGAGGAAAGGTTTTGGACATCTATAAATAGAAGACCCCCTTCTCATACCATAACACAATAGCATCCACAATGTAGTCTTTAAAGAGTCTTTGTTTAGGGAGAGATTTCTCCCAATAAGTTTTAGGATTTTCAATTTTATTTTTAATATGTAAGCCGTTTGGCCAAACCATATCCAATAATATATTTTTAGTTTAATTTTTCATGTGTCGTTTGATTTATCGTCTTATGGTTTGCAAACTAAAAGCTTCCGCATGACGCCCTCTCGATTTCGAACCCAACAGAAATAGCTTTTCATTGTTTTAAAATTTCTGAAAATTCTAAAATTCAACTTCAAGTTAAATTTCAAAAATTTATGATCAAACATATTTTTCGATATTCAATTCCCGTAATTAAAAAAATAAAAAAAATCACGAACAAACACCCTTAAATACTTTATTAGTTTTCTCTAACTAGAAAAATTCTTCCTTCTTTTGTAAAGCCACTATTTTATTGGTGGGATTTTAGGTTATACGTGTGTTTGGTATGATGGAAAATGTTTTCTGAAAACGTTTTCCTATTTTTTCTTGTTTGGTTGGAATAAAATGTTTGGAAAACATTTTCTATAACAACTCATTTTCCTCAATGTGAGGGAAAATGACTTCCGTCATGAATCAAGGGAAGTCATTTTTCAGAAAAAGACAAATGTGACTTATGATCCACCCTTATCCCTCTTCCCCACCCCAACAACACTCATATTCACATGACTCAAAAAATTCACATTTCTAAAAAAGTTACATTACTCGAAAATATTTTTCACTGTTCTTTGCGTCAATTTTTCACAGCTTGAAATAAAAAAAATAGTGAAGCCCGAATTTTTTCCAGTTTCAATATTCGTTGAATGTATTGTTATTTTCATATGCGTAGAGGAAGACTTACCTATGTTACTTTTGCTAAATGCATATTTCATTTTGTCATCGATGTAACTTGTTTCATGAGGTTGAATAAGCTTGTCGTTCCGTTATATTTCTATTGATTGTAGTATCTTGAGATTGTCCTGACAAAATATTGAAAAGTGTCTCCTATATTTGCTAATTAATAGTTGCTTAAATTTAGTGATTGTAATATTTTAGTATTTGATATTGATATTATTAGTTATACTTAAATTAGTTCTTACAAATTGTTGAGTTGCTAGAGGCACTGATATACTAGTTAATAGTTAGTAGTATTTTCTAAAAAAATATTTTTTCACTCACCAATCAAACACTAGAAAATATTTTTCTAAAAAATAGTTTTTACTCACCAACCAAACACCATAAAATATTTTTCGAAAAATATTTTTCACTCACCAACCAAACATGAGAAAATAAGTAAAAAATCAACTTATTTTTCGGAAAAATATTTTCCACGAAAATATTTCCCATCATACCAAACATACCCTATATTCCCTTTCTTTTCATTTCATATATTGCAAAAAAAAATTGGAGAGGTGGGATGGATTCCCAATCCTCTCGTGAGTTACATATATATAGTGAAAGGGAGAGTAACGTCGATCCAAACAACTTTTCACGTATTCTTATGAATTCACATGCTAAAATTTTATTAAAAATACTCTTGTTCATAACAATTTTAAATATTCACGAGAGAATGGATGTATTTAATTGTTCTTTTTTTCTTGTTTGTACAACTTTATGCTTTTTTTTAAAAAAAAAAGTTATTATCCTTTTCTCAATTCCAAATTTAATAGATTCAAATTAGTGAGAGGCGAATTTAAATTTTTGATTTTATGTATTCAGTATTAAGGTTTTATTATTGAACTCACTACAATTTTAAATTATGAGTTTATTATTGTCTATTCAAAATATCTGTTAACATAATTTTTGTAAATTTTTATATGTAAACATACTGCATCAAAGATACTGAATTCAGATATATCGAATTTTGAAAGGCTACATATGTGGTTTGTCTTGTCAAAATTTGCATTTTTTTTTAATAGCCGTAAAGTAAGTTAGAAGTTTTTTCAGAAATTACAAGGTTTGTGAATTACAAAATAGGATTGAATTAATTTTGTTAAAAGATTATATTGTTATATTTATTTATTTGGAACTAAACTTCATCTCTTTCCTCCAATTATAATTTTTTGCTTAACTTGAGAATTGTTTCAACTTTTATGTGTGTAGGGAACTGTTCTAAAATTACAAACTTGAAATGTAAAAATATATTAAAAAAAGTTGAAGGGTAAATTAATTTAATCAAACAAGTTATTTTGAAATTGAATTTTATTTTGTTCTAAATTATTTAGTTGCTAGTCTCATGCCCTTTTAATCTTTTAATTTTATTCAATAGAATTTAAATCGAGGCATAACAAAATTTTGATTTGAATTATTTACAAATCAAAGGGAAGTAAATTGATTAACTTAAAATTATCTACAGAATTCACAATCACGTTTTATTGTTTTTTTAAAAAAAATAAAAATTGAACATTTAATTAATAAATCAACCCCTTATATTGCAACATATGATAGGTCTACATTGAAAATTGTGGCACTCCTATAGCCACAAATTATACATTGATCACATGAAAAAAAAAAAAAAAAGTAGAGAATAATTGATACTTCTTGAAGCTATTTTCTAGTATCGTCTATTTCATTTGAAATTTTTTATTAAGGATATTCAATTTATCAAATATTATAGATTTTTCTTGTGTGGCCATAACACAAAGGGGTGGACCTAGATCACATGACCCTATACTTTACAATAAATTTTTGGGTTCTTTTACTTGAACATGATATTGAACAAATATTCTTTTCATTTTTTCACTATCTCATTTGCTAATTTTGATCATATTGTCGCCCACTTTCTTTTAATTAGCTTTATTTATGTGTATTAGATGATAGAATTAATTATAAGGTGATTGTGGTGATGTGTTATTTGAAGATGATTTGATAACATAGTGACAAAACTTCTCAATCGATGACAGAAATGACGAATCTTTCAGTTGATGAGATTTTTCAAGATTGAATTATTTTTATATATTCGTGTATCTTTCATGTCAAACGCGTAGGAATATCTAAAAAATGTGGGTGGGGTGGGGTGGGGTGGGGGGGGAATCAGATCAATTAATTAAACAATCAACACATATTTTGATTTGATTTGATGCTCAATTTTTTTTATAAAAAGATAATAATATTTGATTCAGTTCTATCTTGAGCCAAAAAATGAAAAAGAAAAAAAAGAAAAATAATCAATAATACACAACAAACCTATGCTAACTATTTGATGAATATATTCGATCGTTCAATTTTATTGATTATTATACCATGTATTTAGATGATTATTCAATTTTATTGATTATTATATTATGTTTTTAGATGTTCTTTATCGAATGTTATTTTTAAAAGATTTATGGGGAGATCTACCATTCCCTGAGAGTCGGTCCAAAGTGATTCTCATTCTCACCGCAACTTTCTCAAGCCGAAAGAATCTTACTCTATAGAAAGAAGCCTATTCCTAAACTCTTCCTCTTTGTTAGCTTTTTTTACCTCCTCGACTTCTCAGTTCTCGAATAAAAAGGACAAAGAAAAAAGAATCGAACTTCACGAAGACCAAATCAGAAACTATTAGACGTCTCACAACTCTTCTTGTTGATATTTCAAATATTGATCTCTTTTAAACAATAACTTTAGAAGTAGTTTACTAGTGCAAATGATCACTTATTATCATAAAATTAGCAATTTTCTTTCGTAATAAGGAACCATTATGTATGCGGTTAAATTTTATATTTACTAAGGTGATATAATTTATTTATTTATTTTACATGGCTAGATTTTAAATGTTAAATACTCTCCTGAACAACAAACTAAAAGTCACCACCATTGCAAATTGTCCATTGCTATTTTTGTCAAAACTTTTGATCCATTTCAAAAAGGAATGGACCAACTATACCAACTTGGGCCAGGTATAAGAGGAACATGCCCACAACAGCGAGACGCCCACTCGAGCAAGGGTGAAGGCGCTTGAGACCGACTGGGATGGTGAATGCACACTAAGGGGTCGATTGGCTTGAGGTATAAAAAAATCCAAGAGATAAGTTATCCCGAGATAAAATAAAAGATCACTTAATCCCTTGTTTGGTTGGAGGGATTAATCCAACTCGGGATAACTTATCTCACCATTTTCCCCTTAGTGATGGGATAACTTATCCCATATACATGGTAGGATAAGTTATCTTGGATAATTCCGAAATAACTAATCCCGGTATTAGTTATTCCGGGATAACAATTTCCCAACCAAACGACCCCTAACAGACAACTAGAAGGATGGTGTGTTAGGTATCTTATAAGGCACTTACAACCTTCGGCGAAATCACATATAACACACGCTAATGGACAGGCTATTTCCAACGGCACATGGTGTTCTCCCATTGGTCGCAGGCATTATTGCCGCCTTATAAGTAGAGACCCCCTCCTTCATTGTAAAGGATCGGATGTTTGCTCACCTTTATCCTATAAGCAATACAACAACCTCTGATTTGGTTCTTAGGCTTTCTCTACTTTTCTTTTGTTGTTTGAGCTTTTGTTATTGTTTTTTTACTAACATATTCGCGGTCACGATTGTGTGAATACTTAGTGGAATTGCACATTAAAATTTCCTTAATTTTACATTCCATCTCCGCCCTCATTCATCTCTAATGTGATTCACTCGTATTATTTACTTTTCTGCAGACACATACCGTTAATCCGAAGCTAAAAGGCCTCAATGCATGCTCTCGACCAACACAAAAATCTAACAATCCCAAATCGGCAATAAATGGTCCCATATGCGTGTTTTAAGGAAAGTGAACTATATACAAATCTTATCTCTATCTTCATAGGGCAAAGAAGTTAATTTCGACCGACCTTTGCCTCAATAAAATCATATTTCAAAGTAGTTTAAATAGAACATGTTTTAAAAGTAAAATTTATATAAGTTTTAAAAAGTTTATCCCTAATTGCTCTTTATCCTTACTCTTTGCTAAATTAAAAATAATTTCTTATTTATAATTTTTGAATACATAATCAACATCTGGATATATAATATTGAAGTTGAGACACAGAGTTTTGAACTTAAGAAAGTACCAATTAACTAATCAATTTTTGCTCGGATACATAATTAACATTCGAATACATAAGTTTAATTACTGAGATGTATCAATTTCATAAATTATTTGGTCCAGATATATAATAAATTAAATAGATCAAAGGGAGATGCATAATTAAAATTATGTATCCGAAAATTTATGCATTTATGAATGTATTCAGTTGTTTTTATTTTAAAAATAGATTTAGGTAATTAATAAAAATAATAAAATTTTTATGTAGTTTAGAAAAGATAATTTGTGTTGTTATGTAGTAATTTTTTTTTAAGTATTACACAACTTTATTTTATTAAAATTCTAATTTCACTTTCAATTCTAGTTTATTCAAAATATTAATCGAAGCGTTTCGTTCTTATTTTTGGGAATAGGCGCGAAAACCCAAAAAAAAAATCCGCGCAATTTATTCCCACCAACAGGCGGGAAACAAAACATAAATCCCCAAAACTTTCACAATTTTTTTAAAATTTCTACCAAACAAACAACACGCGCCCCCACCCCCTCGCACCCCCCACTATTTCTTCTACATTTCTCCCTCATTTCTAGGGTTTTACTTCAATCTTCCACTAGAAGTTTCGCGAATTTGTTCTAGAATCTTCGAGAAACTTTGCACGGAGCAATGTCGGAACCGATGGTAATCGACGGTGTAGATGAAGTGAAAGTAGAAGCGATGAAAGTTGATGTGAAGAAGACGATGAAAAGGAAGAGGGTTAATTTGGTAATTTACAGTCCCGAAGAGAAATCGGCGAAGATTGAAGAGCTGAAGGTTGAAATGAAGGGATTGGTTGAGTATTATAAGGAAGTGATGGAGAAGAAGGTGGTACAAATGGAGGAAATGAAAGGTTTGGGGTCAGGGTTAGGCTTGAATAGTGTGATTGGTTGCATGCTAGAGGAAAGTGATCTATCGTTATCGAAATTGGTTGATGTGATATTTGAAAAGATTAGTGATAGTGAGGGAAGTAGTAGTAAGGTTAGTGTGAAGAGTGCTGTGATTTTGGTTGGTCAGAGGGTGTTTTACGGAGTTCCGAATGGAGATGTGGATGTCTTGGAGGATGAATCCGAATCTGCTCTTTGGTGTTGGGAGGTAAAAATTTTCAAATTTGTGTTGTAATTGTCAGAATTTAGGGTATTTTTTATATGGATATTGAATCTTGTATTGATGTTACTATTTGACTTGCATTTATGTCTTTATTTAAGAAACTTTGATTGCGATTTGAGTGGGTTAAAGTTCCATATCGGTTGGGGATTAAATTGGTGCAATGTATATATGCTTTTGGGTTGGGTTTGGTTAGATCCAAATGTCATATGGTATTAGAGCTAGGTCCATCCATGTTGGGATTACTGGTCCTTGCTCTAGTTGGATTTGAGCGTGAAAGGGGTGTTAGAGTGGGTTGAAGTCCTATATCGATTGGGAATAAACCGGTGATTGCACATATGTTTTTGGAGTTGAGTTAGACCCAAGTGTCATATGGTTCTAGAGAGTGGTACTAGAGTTTTGGAGTTGAGTTAGACCCAAGTGTCATATGGTTCTAGAGAGTGGTACTAGAGAGCTAGGTCCATCCATGGTTAGATTACTGGTCCATGCTCTAGTTGGATTTGAGCGTGAAGGGGGTGTTAGAGTGGTTTAAAGTCCTATATAGGTTGGGGAATAAACCAGTGATTGCACATATGTTTTTGGAGTTGAATTAGACCCAAGTGTCATATGGTACTGAAAGAGCTAGGTCCATCCATGGTTGGATTAATGGTCCATGCTCTTATTGAATTTTAGCGTGAAGGGGGTGTTAGAGTGGGTTAAAGTTGGGAATAAATTGATAGTTTGCATTTATGAACTTAGAAAATGCTTTAATTATGAGCTAGTTTATGGGGTTGAGTTAGACTCATGTCTTTACACTTTTGTTTATCGGCTTTCTAAGATCTTTTATATCTCTTTTTTTGGGCATGTGTGTGTTTCATTATGGTAACTTTAGTGTTAAAAGATGTGCAAATGATTGTTGTAGATTTTTAATTTGGTGTATTAATGTTGATTGTTGCTTATGCTATTTAGATTGCTTACGTTATGTTGCTTGATGTGTCAAATGAGTGTCTTGTTTCAGTCTATGTTGTTTAGATTCTCCAAAACCGATGCCACACCCTTGTTGGATTCTTCAAAAAATTCACTACTTTTTGGAGAATCCCCACCTGCCGCTATCTTGAAAGAGTATGAGCAACATAGGCTTCAATAGTCTGCTTTAATGATTATTCACTGATTAGATTTAATATTGATATGGAAATTTCTAGTAATCATGCATAGTTGTGCTAGTTAAGGGTGGGCCCATGTGTAATGATGGGACTGCACTTGCATCCGTGAACTTCGGAAGAAACTCTCTCTATATGTATATACACCTTGAAAAACTTTCATATTTTAGTAGTACCCCTCAAAGATATCGACTGGATTGGGTCAATTGGTTGGCATGCCCCTTTGGCCGGTAGCCTCACCCTTGCGACCCAAATTCGATTCCTGACTGCAGCTATTTGTATTTTTTTGGAGTTTGAGACCTGTGTCTTTTTTACAAATTATAAGCCACCTAATTTTATTTTTACATTTTTATTCTTTAATCCCCTCTCTCACCTTACTTTTCCATTAATTTCCTCCTCCCAAAAGCCTCAAATCTAATATCTACTTTTCCCACTTCCCAGTTCTACCCCATGTAATTGAAGAAAGAGTTCTCCCCATTTTTATTTCTTAACTCAATTTTCATTCTTCTATTCTTAGTTTCTCATAAATCACTGAATGAGGAACGTCTCCCACAATTAAATTCATCTCGACACAAAACAATTTCTTCCGTGATCGAAGTAGAGCCAATAACTGGACTTCTCTAACATTAAAGCTTTCCTTAATTGTTTAGTTTGTTACTTTCAAAAATAGTATTTGTAACTGCAAGCAATAATGTCATTATCGATTGTTTCAAAATATGAAAACACTTCAAGTTCAAGTATGACTGGATGATGTACATTTGTTATATTAGTGCCAAATTAATGATATTCGATAATATTGAAGTTTGTACGTTATCATATCATTAAGTTTTTTAAAAGTTGCACCAAACTTTGTTGCTAGTAATTTGCATACTAATAGTGGTTGCCCCGTTGCAATTAAATCCTGGGTCCGCCTCTGGTGCTAGTTACTCAGTATTGTATGTGCTTCAACCTTTCAATTAGGTGATTTAATTTTGCATGCTGCTTTAGTGAATGGATTTGATTCTAGAAAGTGGAAACCCATATACAGCAACAATGCCCACAGTTTATCCCTTCAGTGTGTTCATGATATGATTTTGTCTCATCTATTTCAACCTGGAAGGTAGTATAAATAACATGCTAATGCTAATGCAATTCCTTTATTTTATAGACACGAGACCTTAAATTATTGCCGAAATCAGTCCGGGCTACTCTGAAGATTCGCCGGACTTGTCGGAAAAAAATCCATGAGAGAATTACTGCTGTCTCTGGTGAGTGAATGCTGATAATGTACATGTCAATCTGTTTGTGGTGAAGAAGGCATTCTTTTGAGCTTGTAATATTTTGTGTACTTCATACATCCATGTCTCATGCTAAGGTGTCAATGTTCATTTATGGCATAATTTGTGGTACTGCCGCTTCTAAACATTAACTTATTTGTCACCCAAGGGTGTGGCCTAGTGGTTCAATGAAGTTGGGTTGAGCACCATGAGGTCTCAACAATTCCCAATGGAGACAAACACTAGGTGATTTCTTCCCATCTGCTTTAGCCTTGGTGGACAGAGTTACTTGGTACCGTGGCAGGTATCCTGTGGAATTAGTTGAGGTGTGCGTAGGCTGGCTCGGGCACCATAGTTATAAAAAAAAAACATTAACTTATTTGGTTTGCTTGTATTCAGGATATACTTGGTCAGGCTTCTGGTTAGGCTGAGTATTTCTAGTTGTGTAGCCACAAAAACATAAACTTATTATGGATGATTCAGAAACATGATCATATATTTGATTTTGTATTGGTTGCCTCCAATTCTCTTATTTATTTGATATCGTGTGAATCGGAGCACATATCTTTTTTCATTTAATTAATTTAATGCAGTTCCCTTAGCATACCCATTTGATATCATGTGAATCGGAGCACATATCATTTTTCATTTAATTCATTCAAAGCAATTCTTAAGATCTTTTTGGTCTAATAATTCCTGTTCATTTCATTTCCTCTATGAAAACACTGTTGTTTTTTATGTAAAGCATTAACAAGTGAATGATCTATTTGGTCTTCTTTCAACGAGCTTAGAACATTGATAAGCTGAAGTGTTTGTGTTTTGCCATTGTGGCAGCTTTATTGACTGAACTAGAAAAGTTGGGAACTGATCAAAACTGCTCCCAAGAGCAGATGAAGGCTTCTGAAAAGCTTGGCAAAGTATTAAATGAGGCAGATATCCGCTTGTTAGTTGCAAGCATGGAACAAAAAAATGGTGCTGAAGTGTATGTGATTTTCTATTTCTTCTCTAGTATTTTTTCTATAACTACCCTCTTTCAACTGTTTACTCAAATCTCTTGATTGATAAAGGGCTGAGAAGTCTGTAAAACAGGAGGAGAGATTTTTGATCAAGCAGTTAGAGAGAAAGAAAAGAGAAGCTGAAAAAGAGAAGAAAAGGATGGAGCGTGAAGTTCTGAAAGAAAAATTGAAAAGTGTGAGTTGTTTGATTCAACCTGTTGGTGAAATGCTTGTTGCTGTTGGCATATCCTTAGAAGTGTGCTATAAAGGAAGCACATAAAACCTTACTGGTTTTGTGTTACCCTTGTTTTGTGATGCTAGTCACGCCTTCATAAGTTCCCGATTGATTCTTTTTGATGGCTAAATCTCTCTGTGCAGGAAAAAGAGTTAAAACGGCTACAAAGTGAAGCAGAGAAAGAGGAAAAGCGGTTTGAGAAAGAAGAATCTAAACTAAAAAAGCAGATGATGAGAGAACAAGAAGAAACTGAGAAAGATCGACGCCGCAAGGAAAAGGAAGAAGCTGATGCTAAAAGGCAACTTACTTTGCAAAAGCAAGCTTCAATGATGGAGCGCTTTTTCAAAAGAAGCAAAACTAACTCTTCTTCCCAGAATAGCCAGTCATTAGATAAGCCAGCTTCTGATTTTTCCGCTAGCAAGTATGAAAAGAAGCCTGTATCTGTTACTCTATCAATGGACTCAGTCCTTGCACAGAATGATGGCCTTAATGCTGATGATTTATGGAAGTTAGTTCTTCTTTGTTTCTTTCATCGTAATGTGGTGATTTTTTATTTTTTCTTTTTGTTTTTGATATTTATATAAATGTTGCTTGGATTTACTTTGCAGGTCACACTTGAATTCGTGGAATCGCTTAGGTCGTTCAAAAGGGAAAGTTCATTGGGGAATCCGTCAAAAGCCCAAGACTAATGTAGTCAAGGAAATTAAGCTAACATGCAGTAAAGGACTGACTTGTGACAATGAGGATAATACAGAGAAACTAGTTGATGGATGGGCTGAATCTCACAATAATACCAGATCATGTAATGCTGGTGAGGTCAATACTATTCCTTGTCGCCAGAAGGGCTTATCAAGGAGGCAACTGTTGCAGTTTGATAAGTGTCATAGGCCTGCATTTTATGGTGTTTGGCTGAAGAAAAGGTGAGCTGTGTTGTGATTCATGTGATGAAATTTCAAATTTTATCAGACCATTAATGGATCTTTGGTACCTCTCAATAGAAGGATTACACACTGTATTTGTGTTTATATATCTATAAACAGGCAAAAAAACACATAAAACTTTTGGTGCTTGGAAAGTTAACCTACAGCCTTGCCTATATGTGTTTCTTGCAAATATTATGCTATCTTGATGTGTTTTATATGAATTCAATCTCCATAGTTAGTTGTGATGGTGTACTATTCCGTTATCAATATCTTGAGTGTTACTATGATCATATGGATGTCAATGGGTATGTGTTCTTACATTTTCTCCTTTCCTCGTTACTGATATTGATTTTTTACATCAGCCAAGTTGTAGGAGCACGTTGCCCCTTCGTAATGGATCCAGACTTGGATTATGAGGTTGATAGTGATGAGGAATGGGAAGAGGTACTTCTCTGATTTTTTTCCTATAGCATCTGTGAATTATGATGATTACTGACTTTTGATTAAAATAGGAGGAACCTGGCGAAAGTCTATCAGATTGTGATAAAGATGATAATGAGTGTCTGGAGGAAGAATGTTCAAGAGGTGAAGATGAAGACGAAAGCGAAGATGGATTTTTTGTGCCAGATGGATATCTCTCAGAAGAAGAGGTTTGCCAGTCCTCAATACCCACTTTTCACATGGAACCAATACATAATTATGATAATTTATTGTGGAACAGACTGTTTTATCCTTGATTGATGAGTTTGTGGTTTACATGATTTGTGAATATTGTGTTATAAGCATGCAATGGTTGCTGTTTTAAAATCTTAAACCCTGCTGCTGATGCGATACATTTTCCTAGATGGTTCATAATTATCTTGATTTTCCTGCATAGCTTGCATCTTCTGTACTTGCCTGAATTATGATATTTCTGAACCATGTATCATATTCTACGGGTACTTGTCTTGAGATAGGGTATGGTCAAGTTCTTGATCTATTTCCTTTGCTGCATGATTAGTAGTTGAATGAATTTGTAAGGTTACTTCATGATTCAAGTACAAATGTGAAATGACTGCAAGAAACTGAACACTTTACATCTTACTAAATGGCCTAGTTTTTGACTTATCTGAGATATTTTTGGCTGTAACATACTGGTGGTATGTAAAACATACAATATTTGTTTGTGTCATTTTATATTTGTAGTTAATGTGCTCATAGTTTTACTTGGTATTCTTGACTTATAATGTTAGATGAATTTGAATTTTTTAAATAAACGAGAGTTGTGTAAAATATAGTTATTTAATGAATCACGTCAAGCATTTTGAATGTTACAGCATGGAAAATACTTTTTAGAAAATTGGTACTGAGGGTTTTCTTTTGGTAGTTGGGAGTACTTTATTTCACTACTTGAATATAGTGGAAGCAGGCCAACCACTGCAACCTTCAACTGCAGCTGGTGATATATATATGTATTGCAGTAACACTACTAATGAATATAACTTACTTTCTGTGTGTTGATGCTTCTACCAAAAGCTGCTTTCTCGAGAGAAGCTAGAGCAATCATGATTTTTAGTGTTGCACCTATAGTAACTGGTAGCCCGTTTTGTTGTGATAAAGGGCCTTTCATGGATAAAATTCTTATTAATCTGTGTTTGTTAATTATAAAGCATATCTTTTTTTTTTTTTAACTGCCGAGGTGCAACACTAAAAATCATGTTCACCTTGTCATGATTTTATGTGAGTCCTTTGAACTAAAAATCATTTTAAAAAGAACCTAACATTTCTTTATGTGAGTCCTTTGAACTTGTTCACCTTGTCATGCAGGGTGTACAAGTTGACAAAGTGGAATCTCATGATGAAGAAGGATCTAAAATTTTGTCCAGTCCACAAGAAGGACCGGGTGAAGAGTTTGTGGTGCTGCTTCGGCAGCAAAAATATCTTCACAACTTGACTGAACAGGCTCTTAAGAAAAACAAGCCACTTATTATATTGAATCTTATGCATGAGAAAGCTCCTTTGTTGTTGGCTGATGAACTGACTGGTAATGAGAAAGTTGAACAAATATGCCTGGGGGCATTGACCATTTGTTCATTTCCTGGCCATTCATCTATACCAATATCTAATTGTGAAGATGTTGTTGAGGGAGATTCTGAGGCTTGCCCATCGGGTAGTAAGGCAAGTATCCCACAAGTAGCATCTTCAGCTGCTCTGGCAGACTCAGATTTACATCAAATTGTAAGCTTTACTTTTCCTTATCATCATTTCCCCCTCCTTTTGGGAATTGGTTTCTCTCACCAACCCAGAGCCTATTTCTCTTGCGTACAAGAGTTCTTATATATTTTTCCTTCAGGTATCTATACTTCAGTCATGCTCACAAAGTATAAACAAGGTGGTGGAATCTTTACAACTCAAGTTCCCAAGTATTGCGAAGTCCCAACTGAAAAACAAAGTGCGGGAGATAGCAGAGTTTATTGATGGTAGATGGCAGGTGATTTTCTCAAGTCTGGGTTACCGTCTCAAAATTTATTCACATAAAAGAGACCTCTGCAATCAGAAGGGTATAACGTATAAGAATTGGCAAAAGATTTCCACTTTGTGATATAATCCATAAAGGATGACATCCAATATTGTGTACCAAGGATGACTGCAGAAGCAGTACAACCCATGAAAGTTTATCATAAAGCTAATAAAACATTCCAGTTTATCACCCAAGTTAAAAAGTGTGGACAGGAAAATGCATGGGACAAACCCTTTGACTCTTCCTATCTTTTCTGGGAAATTATATATACATCCTGTTCTAGTTTTCTTTGTGCCACACTTCTTTCTACGTTAGTCTTACGCGATTTATTAGTCTAAATTTTCCAAGCAACAGATTCATGTTACTTTCTTTTGACATAGTTGATTTCCTGGCAATATGAAATCTAGTTTTCTTTGATGATTTTCATTCGTTGTTAGCTGAAGAATGCTGCAGTTTACTGATACTGCATTTTTCTTACTTTTGCAGGTTAGAAAGGATGTTCTTGTGAAACTTGGGCTGCCAATAACAACACCTGGTATGAACCTCTCATGTACTATTGCACTATTTGTTCGCATGAGAATTATGCTCCTGTTTCTTTAGCATCTCTGTTTATTACCATTTTCTTCCTTGTTGTAAAGTTGTATCTTTCGATTATTTACAGAAAAAAGCAGCAGGACAAAGAGCATTGCGGCATTTTTCTCCAAGAGATGTTTACCACCTTCCGGAAAGACCATCAATCTGCATGAGACTTCCCCACAAGCAAGCCAGAAAACTTCTTCAGCTTCCATCCAGCCACAGCAAGACTTCACATACAAAAATGAATAAGAATCTAAACTTTGTTAAATCTTCTTTCCCCTTGGTTCAAGTTTTTCTTGTTTCTGGCAATAACCTCTTCCGATATAATAGATGCCTGCTCATGTATACCAGGCTTTGTGACTTTTATATTCTGGTCAAATTTTCAAATTTTCGAATCAAATATCCTTTACAAAGAAAGATGACTAGAATGTGTTTGTCTCAAGGATTACAGAGAAAGATGCCTGAGCATCTGGATCTGTATATCCTTTATGTGTTTTCATAACTGAATTTACTGTATGTATATAACAACTTGTAATTCCAAGTTGCATGGTTATGATTTTCTATTTTTGTCTATCCTGTTTGTTTGATTTGGATTTCTATTTATCTGTCTTATGTTTTACTGCTTTTGAGGATCTGAATAGCATTTGGACATACTATAGTTTTCTTATTTGATAACATTTTATAAGAATTGGAGAAAATTTAATAGTTTTTAAGTTGATTTCTTTGCCTAAAGGTGGGCATTATCTTATCAGTTATAAATCATATCTCATTAATATCTTTGATTATTTATTTCTAATTGAAGGAAATTTTGAGTTGATCTCATTTCCTATAAATTGATATTCTCTTTAATTGTGAGTCATATCTCATTAATATCTAATAATAGAGGTATTCTTTGTATTACTGTATATAGAAGTGACATATAACACTTTTTTTGAAGAAAATATATCATTAATCTCTATCTCTATTATATTAAAAGTATTAAAAGTGTGAAGGTCCTTATAATTAACGTTTGCCATTTTTACCCTTTATTAAAAATCTCCCCTTTAAATAAAATCGTCCTTTTGCAAAGTCCTATATTAAATTTTTATATTTATTTGCAAAGTCCTATATTATTTTTTTTTTTTTTAAATAATGTTCAATGTTGGACCCAAAAATAGTTTTTTTTTTTTTTAAATAACGTCCAATGTTGGACCCCAAAATAGCAAATTCACGCACTTTTTTTTGCAAAGTCCTATACATGGCAAAATCATAAGAATTTTTTCCATTACATATACTGTAAGAATATTTTGAAATGACAAATTTACATTCTTCTTTTGCAAAGTTCTATACATGTCAAAATCGTAAGAATTTAAAATGACAAATTCATATAGTTATTTTTCAAAGTCCTATACATGGCAAAATCTTCTCTAATTAAATTAGGACAATTCTATTAATGTAGTTATTCTGCAAAGTCCTAGCAAAATCCTTCTCTAATTTAATTTGGACAATCCTATATTTAACCTCAATTTTTTTTTTATACAATCCAAATTAAATTAGGACAAGCCCTTCTATAAATACGATTGTAGTCTGCTATTTTTTTTGTCTTCTCCTTTCTCGCTCCTGCTCTCGTGTTGTTTTTTTCATCATGGTCAAACTGTTTCCTGCATCACCATCAATTTCTTCTCAGTTTTTTTCTGCTATAATTTCTTTCAACAATTCACCTTTTCACTTACGTTAAACACAATATTAATTGCTATGCCAACTTAAAAGCTATTTTGTTTTCGTTTGTTTGTTTGTGGTTTACTGTTCACTTACCATTGCTTACATTCTTAGTTCATTTACTTTTTCTGTTCCTGTTTGCATCTATTTAGTATCTCTTGTTTCTTCTCCTACTATTTTGTTAATCTACCAACAAGATTCACATATTCAGGTAAAATTATCTCATCTCATATAATATATTTAATTATATAATCATTTGTTACTGTTATCATAACTTTGATTGTTAAGAATATTAGTGCAATGGACTCAAATATCAAATCAGTAGACTCAATGACTGAATCAGCGCACTCAATGACAATAGTTACTGAATTAACTGATTCAATTACCGAAGTGGTGCCTGTTAACACAGTGAAGCTCAATGATCGCACCTCCATAATAAAGATCTTGGTTATAGGATGTCAAGCAACAAAAGAATTTACTCGATCAACGAGCGGTACTCGAAAAACTTTCACATTTGTCGATGAAGAGGTACTTAATTCATCAACCACTCCATTTATTTATGGATAATGTTCTTCTACTGTTCGATTTATCAAGAACCACCTATATTATCAAATCAAGTGTTGTCGTTTCTGGTTACTTAAGGCATTCTCAACAATAAATGATCCGAAGAGAAAATTTTCTTTTATACTATATCAAGTTTAAAGACGCAAATAAGGGTATGAGGAAGAGCCCTTCGTGCCTTAAGACTTCTTTCTATAGCCTTAGTGTTGTGGACCCAAAGGATGCTTGAAATTTGCTCAAATATAAAAAATAAATTAAAAACAAACCAATAAAAAGTCGGGGAGAGGAAAAAACAATCCATTATCAATCAAGCAATTATGCTCATTGAGAGCTTTTGGGAGTGTAATCCAAAGCAATAAAGAAAACCATCAATAGTGGATATCTGGCCCCTATATTTCTATTTTCAAGTTTACTAATGTTTCTTTGTTTTTTTTTTATGAAAAGCAACAGTGATTGTAACTTAATTATACAAGGAAAATAAACATAAGAAGACATACACACTACGTAAAAACATAAAAGGAAATGTGTTTAAAGTAAAATTATCAAGCGCGATAAACATCACATTCAAATAGATCAAATAAAGAACACACAACAGCAACAACATGCAGATAATTAAGAATGTACCTGAGATGTGAAGTGCCTTTGGACAACATCAATTAGTTGCTCCTTCAAGGGGTTAGGTATAGCTTCCCTTTGTTAAGATGACCAGAAACTTCAGCACTTGGAGCTTTAATCAATGATGACTAAGGTACTACAGATATAGTGCCATCATAGTCCAAGAATATTGCCCCTTTTTGGGTCTTCCTATATGAGGAGACCATGTCATCAATAGACAACTTTCTAAAAATTGGAGAAAGAGAATGATAATATATTGATATTTATACTAAAAAGAGAATAGGGGACACTTGTTGTAGTTCGACATAACAGAAAGGATAAGGAACCTGTAAGACAACTTGAATTTAAATGGGGGTCCTTCATAAAAGTTCACCAGAAAGTCTTCTCCGCATGTGGCTATGCGAAATGGTCTTGTGGGCTTAAATGAACAACTCAAAACTCTCCTCGAATGACCATCAAATTCACCCACATTTGTTTCCGAGTCCCACCTGCCCAAGATAGTTTATCAAACAACGACATTGAATATGCACAGATAAAAGTCTTAGGACATGAAATACAAATAGGGCACTTAAAAATGTGTTCACTACACCATTGTCGACTGAAGGAATATGGTATAAAAATTAAAGTGATTAAGCGATATACAAAAGAAAATAAGTTCTCAAACAAAATGAAGAATCTCAAATGTAACTATTCTTTTACCACCATACTGATGTTTGTAGACATGTACCAACTTGGCAATTAATAGTCGTTAACCATTATAATATGATTCCATCTTGAATTAAAGAAGAGCTCGGTAATGAAACTGGCTTGATTAAACAACCTAATATCCCTTTGTTTTTTCTACTGAACAGGTTTATGTAGTCTTTAGAGAACTTCACTGTTCTATGAACTAATAAATTGGATCAAGACTGGAACCTCTTTTGCTTGGACAATCTCTTCTAGCAGTAAGGTTCCATCTAAACCTATTAAAGCTTTCATTTCAAAACTCAAACTTGTATTGTATGAAAGACTAAAACGATGTTACATAAGGCATAACATAACTCAAAAAAGAATAAAAAAGGAGCAAGTATAGTAATATCAGAAGAATACGGCCTCAAATAAGTACAATGATATATGGAAGCAACCAAGAATGTGGATAAGTTCCTTGTCATCTATTCCATAATGTGAGAGGCACTTATACGTTTACTGCTATGCTTATTACAGAATAATCAAAAGAGAAACTCTACCCATCCCTAAAGATAGGTTATGCTATGTACATTATACAGAAGTGTCCATATGCATTCTCTAATACTAGATAAGTCAAAACCACCTAAATCAGCTATAACTTGGAGATACATTTACAACATAAAAAGGAAATGTTCTTCTATTGCTAATTAACTCTATTGGCAAAAATAGAGTTAATGTCCTTAAACAATGCAGGAAAAATAAAACAGGCAATGGAAAGGCTCAGAAAACAAAAGGCAAGTGAATGCTTAGGAAAATCATAACAATTGGCAGTAAACACTAGAATATCATACTGAGGCATGCCATACTATTTAATATAAGCACACGAATACTTGAGATTGAATGCATTTCGAAGAATTAGTACCAACTCCTAGAACTGGTGATGCCGACCTAATTGTCTCGAAGAATGTAACCACGTCCTTCAGGCTGATTGGGAATAACATCACCCATTTAACTGCATGCACAAATCAAAACTTGTCAATCTAGCAATCCCCCCCCCCTCCCCCTAATTTTTATGTGAGCAAATTTTGACTTGGACAAACACAAATACTATACAAATTACTACAACAACATACCCAATAAAGTGCACACAATTCATACCACTACCTCAAATGAAGTAGAAAGGTTGTTTTCGACATACTTCGACTCAAAACAAATAAGGAAAACACAAAACCAACAAACAAAAATGGAATAACACCTCAATAGAAAAAAATAAATAAACAGCCACAGAATCATGTTATACAATATACTACACAAACTGAGAAAAATAAATTTATTCATCTAAACACAAGTTAATTACCTGCTTGCTGGTAACACCAAACAAAGCAGTACATGCATAAATAAATGTCGAGACATTTCAAAAAATAATTTCTAAAATGACATGCAAACATCAACACATTCATGAAGTACTCAAAATAAATCCAAAATCTCCAAATCAAAATGCTTATGTACACACTACACACCAATACAAGCTCACAAAACAGATATAAACAACTACACAAAAAAAAATCAACGCCCTGTTTATCCTAATCACAGTTAATCAGAACAAATCAAGGTTGAATAAAAAGAAAGCTTACAGTGAATAAATATTAAATCTCACTGAGAAATTGAAGATCCTAAACCCAAAATGACTTATTTCTTTCATCGGTTAGGACAAGAGCTCCAATATAGCAAAATGACGGTTTGAAAATAAAGTAAACTTGGTTGTTCTGTCATCCCCTGAATTAGCTAAAGAAGTTTTACACACACAAAGAGTTGAATTTGGATCAAGAACAAGAAATGTTGTTTTTGATATCTTTACTGGAAAAGATCAAGATATGATTTTTACTATTTATGGTGAGCATTGGAGGAAAATGAGAAGGATTATGACTGTACCCTTTTCACTCTCAACTCGTGTTGGTGCCCAGAAATGAGGATGAACCTTCATGATTTTAATCTTAGAAAAAAAAGAATAAATATTTAAAATCTTTTTATAAATATTGGTTCAAGAAAGTTTTTTAAATTTAATATGAAAGAACGAAAATTGTGGAAGGGTAAAGCTATGCAAAATTTGCACGGAATTTTTTTTTTGTATGGATAAAGTGTAGTGGAAATTCTTGGCTTTGTAAGGAAGAAAAAGAAGAGTAACAAAAGGAGCTTCTGGAGTACTTCGGACAAAATACGAATTTCATTTATTTACTTTTCTATTTGTATTTTTTTTATCTGCTTAAGTTATTGAGCCGACAGGTTTAGGCCATACTTTACTTATTATTTTGCTTTTCAAAATACATGTTTATATATTCGAAATTTAATATAAATTTTAGGGAAAAGGATATTCTATAGTTTTTTTTAAAACAAATAGTCCAATTTTAAAAACTTTTCAAAAGTGGCCAGTTGGATATACTATTACCATTTTATAGTCATTTTTTAATTTGGATAATTTTGGCCTACGTATTTCATATACAGTCCATATACAATACTGATATAGTATTCAACTTGGGCAATTCATCCCTTTTGAAAATATTTCAATTTTTTTTTGCTATAAATTTTTTAACTAATCAAATAGTCTACATTTTTAATTGTTTAAAAATAATAAATAAATTATATAAAAATGATATAATTGTTAAATAAAATATGTATCTATATAAGATATATATATATATATATATATAATAGAGAGAGAGAGAGAAAGTGTATGGAAATTATATAATTGTTGTATAAAACGTGTAAAAAAAAAATATAATTATTATATAAATTGTGTATCAAAACTGTATAATTTTCGTAGAGAATATTTATATGTATAGAAACTGTATAGAATGTGTGTAAAAACGGTATAGAACAAGCCAGTAAATTGAAATGGCTATAAAGTAAAATTTAAATTTCATGGTCATTTTCATGGAAATAGTTTAATTTAAAATGTCGTTTCTATCCTCTCCCCTAAATTTTATTCTCTACTTATCAACTTATATGAAGTGTTTTAAATCTCTATAAATTTTAAAACTAATTGTTACGATTTATGCTTGAATAAACTTATAGGAATAATTGAATTTCACTTAGTTACAAGCAAGAAATGATAATGACGAAATGAAAATTATACAAAAAAAAATATTCATTTTTATTATATAGGGCTATACGAACTTGAACCGTAGACCTTCTCGGTAAAAATAGATCAAATTTTTACATTTAAGAAAATAAGTATAATGACTTAATTCATCTTTAATCAACTGCACTGTTTATATTGAAAATTTAAAGTTATATTTTTTTTAAAAAAATTGTACTTACTAAAATAACATACGCACAACTAATATATTAATATATCTTTAATTTTGTATACATTTATTCTTAATTAACGCTTCATACACGTCTACATTGGACATATCTTACATGAAAAAAACTTCGATTAAAGAAGATGAATTTCAAAGAATACAAGACAGGAGAATCTACATCAACATCTTATTCCGTATGCACCGATCAAATGTGCTATAAATATATATATTTTTAATATTCTGTAACTTATATATATATTTTAAATACATGAAAAAAATTTCTTCTTATCAACACAAACGTCACTTAATATGTTACACAATTATAATTATTTACAATATAAAAAAAAATTTTCAGAATAAAAATAATTCTTCCTAACGTACATAAAATTAAGGAAAAAATTAGAAAAAAAAAAAATCGGCCAAGAATGACATAATTTAAACCACCATCTTATATTTGAGTTTTAATCAATAGCAACTATACCATAGCACGAATTCAATTACATAATCTTGTCCCTATGTATTCGTCTTTCTTAATCAAGAATCACTAAAATGAGCATCAGTCATACATAATCAGGAATTCAATTACAATCTTGTCCTTATGTATTCGTCTTTCTTAAGACCCCTATCGTCAGTCACCCCCTGGACTGCTAAAACTTTTGGAAGGAAAATAATATATATGCACACACGATCAAACTCTCTTAAGATAAATTCAAGCAACTTGGAGTTCATACAAAGTACAAATAGTACCATGAGCTGCATACAAATGATAAAAGATTTTTTAATAGGTTCGGTTATAGCTTAAATTATGTATTTGTGTTAAAAATTCATATTTGAAAAGTATAAGTTATCTGTTCCAAACAAAGAAAATAATCTTGTTCTAGAATTCAAGTCTGTTGCTTGGACTCTTCAAGAATACCACTGGATGCGTGCCGGATCCTCCAAAAGTAGTATATTTTGGAGGATTCGACACGGGTGCCACTGCATTTTTAAAGGATCCGAGCAATATAAAAATTCAGAACATATAAACTTAATATCTCGAATTTGCCTCTGAATCTTAGCACAAGAAGAATTCTAGCATTTTCTCATAATGCAATGTGTGGGTTAAACAACCTCCAAACTCTGAAAACAAATATTTTTTGAAGTGAAGCTGGAAAAAAGAGGAGGGATGCACTAGGTTTCAAACACATACCTGTGCATCATACATCACAAGGCTGGTGTAAACCACTGCTAAACCAAAAATCGAATCAGAGAAACCCCTGCAATTATGACACTGATAGCATGTCACTCATAGTTAGAGAAAAACAACTATTCAAGAAAATAGAATTAATTGCAACTCTACAATGTTTTCTCTGAAGTTGTAATTCACGTATGACTTCCTTTAGAGGGAAAATAGAAAAGAAGTAAAATACCTTTCCAAGACAAGGGCGGTAGCTGTGGAGACTACTGCCTGTCATTTAGAAGTAGATGAAGTTAAACCAGATACTCGACAGAAATTCTATGTTGCACAGACTTTCAAAAATGCCACTAGGTGCACGGATCTCCCAAAAGTAGTGCATTTTTGGAGGATCTGACACGAGTGCGACAATACTTTTGGAGAGTCGGAGCAACATAGCAGAAACGAAAAGGCCAACAAAGCTGGTTTATTGTGATTAACTAAATTTTCTTATCATAGACTAATTTGAGATTGAAGTGTTCATCAGTTTATCGTAAAATATTGGTAACCTAAAAATAGACCCTTGTCGTCCTACCCTTCCCAAAATTCACGTATACCACGATCTTTAAAATGCACCGGACTGGCGTTTGCAATATTATGCTACTTTCCCTTACTACTTTCCCTTACTATGAAAGAGAAATATGATATATTACCAAAAAAGAGAAATAGTTTCCTTTTCTGTATAAATTTTGCATCATTGAAATACTTCTCAACAATCTTGTTTGGTACATCCTCGTCAAAAATAAAGTCGTACCTATTAAAGACACAATTCAATCCAGTACCGATAGCAAATTTTCTAGAAGTAAAATTAAGCGAGGTGCCATTAGACATAAAATCAACATCTATGTAGATTTGACTGAATCAAATATTTATAGACATTATATAAAGAGTTATGCATCATGTCGTAGTGGGTGAAAAATATACACTAGGACTCGATTCTACACCAGGAGAAAATGAGATCAATCTAAAATTCTCTTCTCCAACATTGAATGCAGCTATGTTATTGTCTTCATAAAGGTTTACAGAGAGTAAATGACCCCATCGATATGAACACAGTTCTTCGCAGGGAAGAATCTTACATCACAATGAATTTCTCTCCATGACTTGTCTATCCCTAGAGTGAAAATACTCCAATGTAGAATTTCACCATAAGCCCCTTTTGAGCACATCTAACTTGTATCTAGACAATTTTTCCTCTAACAACCTTCTACCAACTTCTATTTCTATTCCATACCTCAAATTCAAGTATCTCAGCTGACATGCAAACATCAAGACATTAAAATTGACAAGATTAAGCATACCTAACATATATCATATGTAAATATCAAGCAAATTACACCTGAAACAAGAAATTAAAGCAAAATGGATTTTAAAAAATAAATCATGGAACATGCAGAGCAAAAGGAGTAACAAAAAATCATAAAGCAAAAGTGATTTTAAGAAATTCAACACATAGAAAATGTAAAGCAAAAATGATTAAAGAAATTCAAATCTTCAAACGTGTTAAGTATAAAAAACGAAAGAAAAGAGGAAAAATAGAAAATTACAGTAGGAAGATAATCTTCAAAATTTGGTCTACCAAAGTTCAACTTCGACCTTGATGATTTCAGCTTATTCATCGCATAATAATATGTATAGTATCAGTAATAGAAAGAAAATGTTTTAGGAAAACAGAGAGTTTAGTGAGAAGAAACTAAAGCTTCTGAAATTCTCCTTTTTCTTGCAAAGTACAAATAGTATTGGTTCACTTTCCAAATTCATTTTTTGATTTTTTATTTTTAATGATAGTGTTTGGATCATCCATTACAATTTAACTTTTTAATAAGCAGGTTTATGTATATAAAAAAAAATTAAAGTTAGTTACAAATTTTACTCTCACTTATCAATTTATATAAAGTATTTTTAAATGTGTGCAAAATTTTAAATTAATTTGTACAATTTATATTCTAAATTTAATTATGTGTTTTCTGTTATTATAAATTATTTCATTATGAATGAAATAATTTTTTTTATTATTACTAAGTACATAAATGTATATATGAATTTTTATAGAATAAACATATAAATATGAAATATATAATAAACATATAAATATGAAATATACTTTTTCAGTTATTATGAGTGAATAAAAATGCTATTTATTAATTCATCGCGTATTTAGTAAAAAGAAAAAATCTCCCATATAATAGAAAAAATGAAAATACAACAACGGAAAAAAAATATATATGGAAAGTGAAGTTCTGAGAATGACGATGAAAATAGTATAGGTATATAAATTGTTTCAAACATAATTACATTTTACATAAAGTACAAATATATAGAATTCTAAAAATAAAAATAACTTTTTTTGGAAAATAGAAAATAAGTATAATGATTAAATTCTCCTTTAATCAACTACACTTTTTATCTTAAAATTTTACGTTTTTTTTTTCTACTTAATAAAATAACATAGTACAACTAATATATTTTTTATTACGTTTATTCTTAAAAAAATGGATACACGTGCAACGCACGTCACTTAAACTAGTATTATGTAATAGTGGAGCTACTCTTTGTGCAGTGGTGAAATAAGACCCTTTTTTTCTTTTTCAAGGTATTTATGTATTTATAACTAATTGAAGAAACTTTAAGTTAAATGTATTACCTATAAATTATGAAATTTTAATAATTTGCACTTTTAATTATTTTTCCTTTCTATTTGTTTGAATAACCTTAGACTCAAAAGAGAAGTAAATACTAGCAATATACTAGATAAATAAAGCAACAGACAATATTACACATAGTAGAACTATTAAATATTACTACTAACAAGGGTTGCAAGAAAACTCCTACATAAAATGCAACAACATTATATTATATACTAACCTTCTATCTGTCTTTCCATCTAAGATTACGTCTTCAACAAATAAAAACTGTGTCATATCCTGTCCAAAAGTATACTCACAATTGTTTTTTCATTTAAATTTGAATTTGGCAACCAAAACCAGATCCAAAAAAGTGTAGCAATCTAAATCAATGCTGAATTTATGATTATTTATATTTATAAGAATTAACGGATAAGCAAGGCGGCGTTTGTTGTCCCTATTATTTTTATAGTATTGTTGAGTCCTACACGTAACACTTACTCTTTTTTTTTATTTAAATATTATTTTAGGTAAAATTAAAATTAAATGATCATAATTTTAAATATTCATTTAATCTTCGTAGGTATAGATATTTTTCTTCTCATATTTAATGCTCGTTATCTTAGGGGTGTATAATATATGATACCTAGGCTCTAGAAAGGGAAGATATTAGAAAAATTACCACTTCTGATTTCTGAAAATCATCATATCATATCCATTAATTATCAAATAGTAAATAATTTAAAAATCATATCATATTATTATTTTTAAAGTGAAAAATTAATTCACTAAAATACCCAGTCAAAATTTGATGGACTTTTATGTCTTTAAGAATTAAATTATTCATTTAACATTTAAATGTATCAAACTGTAAACTGTAAATTGGTATTAAAGTTTGTGTTGAAATTTTGATTTTTCAGAATTAACTCTTTAAATGCTAATTCATCTGTCACTTTTTTCATACGTTTTAAGACAAATTTTATATTTTATTTCTTCTCTTAAATTAAAGTGACAAGATTTTAAATGGTTCGTCTTAATCTAGCTTACAAATACAAGTGATTTTAAACCACTTTGACAATGAAAGACATATACAAATTCTCACAATTTAAAAATATTTTGATGTAAGATTTGACGTAAATTCTATATTTTTTATTGATTTCAAGGTCTGAATTATATAATCAATTAGCCAATTGCTGAGTTAAATATACGCGTGTGTGTGTTCAATAATAACTCAATAAAATAATTAATTTAATATGGTATTATCGATGAAATTACAAAAAACTACTGCATTTCTTAGATTTTTTTTTTAAAAGGGTGCAACTTTCCAATTCTTATTGGAAACATCTCTTTCAATGTTGAAAATTGTAATTTTCAATATTGATGAAAATTGTAATTTTCAGTATAAATTGACTATTGGTATGTTACTATTTTGTAATTTCGAAATACTGCGTTAGAATGATAAATATTTTTTTTTTTTTAAATATTAATTAGCGGTCTTTAATCAAATTTTGAATATGAAGTCGTTTTTATTACGAAATGTTTTGTCCTGTAGCAACCCCCAACCCCCTACTCTAATTTAGAACTTTTCTCCATAAATTTAAATGTAATCGGTCTTTTCAATAAAAATACTAAACAACAACGTAAAAAAATTGAAGTTTCTTTTTTCTTATTTTAAATTGTTGTCTTTGTCGTGGGAGTAAAATACAATAGAAGCGAATTCATGATTTAAAATTTTTAAGTGAGAGAAAATCTGAACTAGTATATTTATATTTGTAAACTAAACCGATTTCAGAAACAACTTTTCTACTTCACCTTTAAAATAGATTTAAAAAATATATACACTCTATTCCGAACCTTATTTTATAAAAATACACTGATTATTTTAGCATAACGATACAAAAATAATATAGAATCTCCCCACCAAATGGCACCTAAATTATAACTTTATATTACCCACGGATCATACACCCACTGATTATTAAACTGGTTAGTTAAGAATCCTGGTTTTGTTTTAAAGTAAAACAAAAATATTAAATTCAAAACTTAACAAAAAACAAAAAAGTATGCACTCTCTTACATGTATACATTGACCACCAAGGATTGTAATAAAAGTTTTTAAGTAAATTTTATTTGATTGGAAATGTTGTGTCTTAATTATATTTTGTGCAACACAAATTTAAATTACTTAAAACTATATTTTATGCAACATAAATTTAGATCAATCGGAACTTTAATGCGGATATAAAAAAAAAAGAAAGCAAAGTCAAATGGATTAAAGGCAATGCTTCCTTCTTAATTACTCCTTTCGTTTATTTGCATATATCATGTTTTGCTTCTTAAGAGTTAAATTGCATCAATTTTGATTAATATTTTAAAATGCATTTTTTTCACCATATTAATATAAAAAAGATTGTGATATACATTTTTTTTTTTTGCATAATTTTTAAACATCTAAATTTACAATTTAAAATATTGAATTAAACATTTAATCTAATTTTATTTAATTTTGAAGACTCGTTGACTATCGTAAAATGAAACTTGACATGTAGAAATGAATGGAAGAACTTCTTATGGGACATACATTTAGATTGGTCGGACTATCAATTTTGATTAATATTTTAAAATGCATTTTTTTCACCTTATTAATATAAAAAAAGATTGTGATTTACATTTTTTTTTTTTACATAATTTTCAAACATCTAAATTTACAATTTAAAATATTTAATTAAATATTTAGTCTAATTTTATTTAATTTTGAAGGCTCGTCAAATTGACTATCGTAAAATGAAACTTGACACATAGAAGTGAATGGAAGAACTCCTTATGGAACATACATTTAGATTAGTCGGACTTCTGTCGTAGATATTGATTTCTGTTTCATATCTAAACTATTAAGTGTACGTGAGTTTTTTAACTGAACTATCACTAACTATTTAGCAAAATACGTCCAAATTATTGATTGTTCACTTTTCATACCTGAAAAGTTCAGGTATGAAACTCAAATCATTAATAGTTCAGGCGTATTTTGATAAATAGATAGTGATAAATCATTAGAAAACTCACGAGGACTTAATCGTTTAGATATATAGCTCAAAAAATAAGAATATTTTAGAAGTATTTTCCACCGTTAATTAAGAAAAGAAAAAGAAGCCAAAAGGACCAAAATGGCATTTGAGGTAATATTTCTCAACTAGAAGGTCAATTAATTTAACTTCCAGTTGGGGTTTTGTCGATATTATAGGCTTATATATATATATATATATATATATCTATGTACTTAGCTCCGTTGATCTCTCTCTACCAGTCACTTTGTATATTCCAAGTGTATACACAGTGTATCTCACCGAATACCGCTACCGATATACTCGAGGTGACAATTTGCAAACAGTGCATCATCCATCATCAACAACAATGGCAATGAAACTCAATGCTCTGGCATTTCAATCTCACAAAATGCTTCCATCATTTCCTCCTTCTACTTCTTCAATTAGATCTCCTAGAGTTTTCATGGCTTCTACTCTTCATCCACCTTCTATGTAAGTATACTTTTTTTTTTTTCTTTTTGACATTTTATGCAAATGGGTGTCTTGAAATGTGGTTTGTTTTTCATTCACCTTATGTGTTAGTACTGTTTTAAAATATTTTTTTTGAAAGTTTTAAGCAAATGGGTGTCTAGAAATGTGGTTTGTTTTTCATTCACCTTCTCTGTTAGTACTTTTTTTAATATTTTTTTTGAAAGTTTTAAGCAAATGGGTGTCTTGAAATGTGGTTTGTTTTTCATTCACCTTCTCTGTTAGTACTTTTTTAAATAATTTTTTTGGAAGTTTTAAGCAAATGGTTGTCTTGAAATATGGTTCTTTTTCTTTCACCTTATATGTTAGTACTTCTTTTAATTTTTTTTTGAAAGTTTTAAGCAAATGGGTGTCTAGAAATGTGTTTTTCTTGAATAGTTTCATCTTCTTGGGATTTTGTTTCAGTTTCATTTGTATGCTGTATGTTTTCTTTCAAGCATATGAGTATCTTGAAATGCGTTCATTTTTGTAAATAAAAAAAAAGTAGTTTGGTACACTAAAACTTTTGCTATATATAGGGTACAGGTAAGGGCCCTGCTCCTCTGCATTTCATGGCTTGCACCAGTAACTTTCTAGTTAAGCAAATGGGTATCTTCCAATGTGTTTTTTTTTTCATTTTTTTTATTCTTTAGGAAGTGGTTGGTTTCCTTTTTGGTTTATTTATGACTTGATTTTTTTTAGCTACAATGGGTGTATTTCATTTGAATTTGGAAAAAATGGGTATCTGTCAATGAGCTTTGTTGTCCATTGTTTTCGAATTTTCGGAAGTTGGTATGTTTATTATTGGTTTCATTTATGTTTTCTTAGTTTCAAGGTTTTTATAGTTTGATTTTTAGCCAAAAATGTGTCTCTTGAAATGTGGTTTTGTTATAATTGTTTCATCTTCTTTTTGATCATATGTGAATTGGGTCCGTTTCGTTTTGTTTCATTTATGTTTTCTTGTTGGTTTCAAGACTAGTGTTTATGACTTGATTTTTAGCTACATTGGGTGCATTGACATATGAAAGAGAAGTGTTTGTATCATGGAAAATATTTTGGTTGCCAAATATTGGAAAAATGATTTTCTTAAGAAAAATATCGAGTTGAGGTTCTATCGGAAATAGACTCTCTACGTTCACAAGGTAGAGTAAGACTGCACCTAGATCCTATGTTGTTGTTGATGATTTTGTTAAGAAAAATATTTTTGTGCTGTACCAGAATGCATGTTTCTTTCTGGTGTGTGATATTGATTTTGGTTTTCTTGTATCTATTAATTCGGTTGTTGAATGGTGGTGGTTGGTGTTCAAGGAAAAATCTTTCCAAGAAAAAATCAAGATAAAAATTTCACCTTTTTCTAAATTGGGAAATGGTGTCCTCTTCTGCTTTATGTGTTGCTTTTTTTGTTACTTGACAGCTATCGTGTAGTCTGTTTTCTTTTCTTTTCGTCGTATTATTCACCGCATCGTTGATTTCTAGGAGTTTCCTGGTGTAAAGGATTTCGTTTTGCTGCCATTACGTATGTCTTTTTTTGGATAGTAATGGGTGTTCGAATGAAAATGAAATCGATATGTTCTTGATTGTCGTAGATTTGGATATGTGGATTTTTTTCTTCTACTATGTTTGCTTCAACCTTCAAATATCTCTTCAATGATACTCTCTTTTACCAACTGTGGTTGAGAATTAGGTCTTGCCGTGGTGCTTTGTGTTGAATTGTCAAATTTTTGTTTATAGTCAATGTTCCCAATTATAGTCATGTGCACTATTCTTTGGTTTCTTGTTTGCAAGTAGGTGGTTTCTTATAAATAGCTGTTTGGTACAGCTCAGCTTCTTTAATTTTTATGGAATTGGTTGGCAGTTATATCTTCTTTAGTTTCTACATACTTGTGTAAACTAATAGTACAGTTTAAGGGGGTTGTGCTTAGTTTTATTGTTTGAGTGATGATTAATCTTTTAGCGATCTTTATCTTTCTTTCTACACGGATGTGTTTGGAGAGCAATAAAGGTTTTAGGAAAATACTAAGTAAAACGAACCATATGTGCGACAAGTTTAGCCTCCTGAAAGATAAATTGTATGTAGCTGGGATTAAACTAAATCGTAGTGCCTGCTCGGAGATAATTCAGATATCTAGGTTCAGGCTTCCAGTGTTAGGATGAACTAAATATAATCTTCCCCATTCATAATTGCAGGGAAGTTGGAAATGCGAAGAAACCATTCACTCCTCCACGAGAGGTGCATGTTCAAGTGACTCATTCCATGCCACCAGAAAAGATTGAAATTTTCGATTCTCTGCGTGATTGGGCTACACAGAATCTCTTGGTGAACTTAAAGCCTGTCGAGAAATGTTGGCAGGCTTCTGACTTTCTTCCTGATCCTGCTTCCGAGGGATTTGATGAGCAGGTCAAGGAACTAAGGGAAAGGTGTAAGGAAATTCCTGATGACTACTTTGTCGTATTAATTGGAGATATGATCACGGAGGAGGCCCTTCCAACTTATCAAACCATGATAAACACTCTCGACGGTGTTCGTGATGAAACTGGTGCCAGCCTCACTCCCTGGGCTACATGGACTCGAGCATGGACAGCTGAGGAAAATAGGCATGGTGATCTTCTCAACAAATATCTTTATCTTTCTGGAAGAGTTGATATGAAGCAAATCGAAAAGACAATCCAGTACCTAATTGGTTCAGGGATGGTAAGATTTTTTGCCGGACTTTATGTTTATCAAATAAACCGATATTGTATCAGTTTACAGGATTAAATCCCAATGCATTCATGTTGAGTCTAATCATATTTGTGCTAGTTTCATATCCCATGCTGTCGTAAGCTTTCTGATATTTCTCCAAAGTTGGTTTGATTTTTACTTTTACGTGGTTAGTGCAGATATCCAATTACGAAAACTTTCTAATCATATAATTTGCATGCACACCTTCCAATCCTCTTTCTTTTTCATGGGAGAGGGAAAAACATCAAAGAATTCGTAAACCAAAGCTTTTGAGTTTCATATATTGCTAAATTGAGTTATGCATTTCTTATTTAACTCTTTTTGTACTTCAGTGTATGTTAGTTCTTCATTTTCTTGTTTATGATACATACTTGGCCTTTTTACCTCTTCTATTCCTCTCCCCGAACTTCATTGTCTAAACTGCACTGTTTGTTGACTTACTACTTGTTAGCGAGCTAAATACGATGGCACTTTTGATATTTTGAGGTCTGCTAGGTTGTAGTTTTCCCGACTTAATTAGCCCATTGTATCCGTTGTCTACTCTATATAGAGTAGAAATGCAACTACAACATACTATCGCCGTGTTAGCATGGAATGCCACATATTGTGGGTACATTAGCTACAAGTTTATAACTATTCATAGTACGTAAATAGAAAATGTTGAGATTGAACATATACAATCATCTATGCTCAATTTGGTTTTGTACTTCATGCACTTTACATCACTCTTATATTTCCAGGATCCTCGCACGGAAAACAACCCCTATCTAGGTTTCATCTACACTTCTTTTCAAGAAAGGGCTACCTTCATTTCACATGGAAACACAGCTAGGCTCGCCAAGGAGCATGGGGATATGAAACTAGCACAAATATGTGGTTCAATTGCTGCAGACGAGAAGCGCCATGAAACTGCATATACCAAGATTGTTGAGAAGCTACTCGAGGTAGACCCTGATGGTGCCATATTGGCTATTGGTGACATGATGAGAAAAAAAATCTCAATGCCTGCTCATCTGATGTATGACGGCAGCGATGACAACCTCTTCGAACACTTCTCTGCAGTAGCTCAACGTCTTGGCGTATACACAGCCAAGGACTATGCAGATATTCTCGAATTCTTGGTGGGGAGATGGGAAGTGGAAAAATTGACCGGTCTTTCCAGCGAAGGACGCAGAGCACAAGATTATGTATGTGGACTGGCTCCGCGGATTAGGAAATTGGAGGAGAGAGCACAGGCAAGGGCCAAGGAGCGAAGTCCTGTTCCTTTCAGCTGGATTTTTGGTAAAGAGATTAAGATATGAATGCCCTTGTGTTGGAGGGCAATGTCATGTTACTTTGATCACCAAATTTGCCATAGTTTTATGTTAAGAAACTTTGTGGGTAAGGTATGAAGTCTGTGCAGGGAGTTAAAGCGTCTTGGTTTTTCTTTTTGCTATTGTGTTTAGGCCGTAGGGAAAAACATAGTTATTAGCAATAAAGATGAACCTTTTAGTACTCTTTTTTTTAATCTCTCCCTCTCAAGTCAAGCTGGTAAAGGTTCTGTCATGTGGCCCCGGAGTCACGGGTTCAAGCCGTGTGAACACACTCTTTGCAGGGTAAGGTAGTATACTATGGACTCATGGTCCGGTCTTTCTTTGTACCTTGCACATAAAGGGAGCTACAGTGCATGAGACTGTCCTAAAATATTATGCATTTTATGTATGACTTCTAAGATAAATGAATCTAGGATATAAACTCTTTATCCTACTATTTCTGTACTAGGTATGGGCTATTTGAAACTAGGAAGTGGTCACATTGTCATTTACAATTTGAATAAAAAGGAATAAGGATTAAGATTTCTTTGACTCCAGGTAAACAAAATTCAAGGTGTAAGTACACAACAAAATAAAAGTTCAGTAATGCAAGCACAATGATTTATTTAATAAGACAGCGGAGTGAAAGTGGGGCTTGATGCACATGTCATCCAAAAAAGAAAGGAAGTTTCAAATAGCTTTGGTCCATTATCCAATGATGTCACTCATCATATTGGTTCAGAGTGAATGAAAAAGAGGCGAACATCTGGAGCATTTTATGATAAAGAAGGTGTCACCGAAACTCATAGGCAAGTTTTACATAGTGATGGTTAGACCATTTATGTTGTATGGAACCGAGTGTTTGTTAGTCAAAATTCTCTCGTTGATCTGAGTTGTGACGATGAGAATGTTTTGATGAATGTCTCGACATACTATAAGAGATTATATTAGGAATGAACATATCCAAAATAAGGTAGGCGTGGCCTCAATGAAAGCAAGATGCGGGAAGCAATATTGTGATGGTTTGGACATGTGAAGAGAAGATGCACGAATGCCCCAGTGCAAAGGAGTGAGAAATTGGTTATGTGTGGTTCACGAGAGGTAGAGGTAGCTAGGTCGAAGAAGTGTCGAGGAGAGGTGATTAGACAAGACATGATACGGTTGCAATTTATCGAAAATATGGCCTTAGATATGAGATTGTGGAGAAAACATATCAAGGTAAAAAGTTAATAGGTAGGAAAACATTGTCTTGCATATCCTTTTATAGTGGTAGTCATAGTAAATCTCTTTTAGTTTCTTGTCCTTCAATTTATCTTATTATCTATTGTCTTCCGTACTTCGATTAGCGCACTATGTATTGTATTTACTATTTTTTTTCGAAAATATTTTGTCATGCTTTCATAGTGTTTTGACCATGATTTCTTCACTTTCAATTTTTTTCTTTATATATCATATGAATGCAAATCAATAGTTTCTTATAATATGACGTATGACTTCCCATCTTGAGAATTTAACAGTACAATGAATTTTTTTTAACTCTTGATATTATGTCGAAAAATTAAAAATTGATCAAACATCTTCTAAACTCCTAAATCTTTATGAATTTTTGGTGTATGTATTAATTTTATATGATTTTTATAATTTATTAGTATTTGAATGGAGATATTAAATTTAACTATGTATTAGGTAATTTTTGTCCAAAATGAATTTCCACTATTTTTTAATACGTATAAAAGCAAATGTCTTACTACCATCGATGACAACAGAGAGGTAAGTTAAGGTCATTCTTTCTTCTCAACATAATTCCAAAGAGCCTAAGAAAGATGTGGTTAGTAAATTATTATCGAGCTATTTGTAGCCGTAATTGTTGTGTAGGATGCTTGAGTAGGCATATCTATCCCTCGATAGGCTCTTATTATCTAGATAACAACCTCGCATTAGATACAACTTAGAATTATTAGAATAGGTCGCTCATAGCTTGTCCGCTTACTTTCAGACTATATAGATATACAGTTGCCTTCGAGGATATACAAATATTCAGATACCTTCAGGGCTATACAGATATGCAGTTGCCTTCAGGGCTATTCAAATATACAGTTGCCTTCGGGCTATACATATATACAGTTTCCTTTGGGCTACACATATATACAGTTGCCTTCGGGCTACACATATATACAATTGCCTTTGGGATACACAGATATACAGTTGCCTTCAGGGCTATATAGACATACATTTGCCTCGAGGCCTGCACATATATATAGTTGTATTTAGGCTATACAGATACCCAACTATCTTCGGGGCTATACAAATATACAATTGCTTTCTGGGCTTTACATATATACAGTTTTCTTCGGTCTATATAGATATACAATCGTCTTCAAACCATATAAATATACAGCTGCCTTCGGGGCTATACAATAAATAGCTGCCTTCAGAGCTATACAGATATATAGTTTCCTTCGGACTATATAACTATACAATTGCCTTCGGGCTATACAAATATATAGTTACTTTCTAGGCTAAAAAGATATAGAGAGCCTATGGGGTAGCCGATTACATTGATCCTACTAGCCAGTAGTTATATAGATGGCCACAGGGCTAGTGTAATACCCCATATTTCCCTAGCTTAATTTAACTCTCAGTACATGAGTATTCCTATATAAATTTTTCTAAATACTCAAGTTTTTTCAGTTTAGAGCCTGCCATTGCGTAGGAAATTCAGTCAGCTTTCCAACGATATTAAATTTGCCCAAATCCGATGCCCGAGTGAAGAGTTATAGCCACTTTTGTAAAACAGTGTATCAAAATGACAAGCACCGCATCGCGGAGTCATTCCAAATGACAATTGTCAATTTCCAGTGTTCCATCACGATAATGGCGCGTCGCGTCAAGGCCCATTTTCATAATTGTCCTTTTTTCAGTGAAGCTCCGCGATTTCATCGAGTCGCGCTAAGGGCCAAATTCGCATTCAGTGGGGTACCTCAATTGTACCGCATCACGCCAGGAGTCCAGTTCCCAGTTGTCCAATTTTCAGTGACCCGACGCGATTGTACCGCGTTGCGTCGGGATGAAAAATCGAGATTTTCAGTTTTCGATATTTAATTTCAGGGACTATTTGGTAATTTGCCAAGGCCCCTAATCAGTCTTAAACACATGAATTAATCCCTAAAAATCCGATTAAATCATTATTATTCAATTTTTTTGCCAAAAATCATGAGCATTCTCTCCCTAATAGCAAACCCTAGCTTCAAGAAATCAAGAACAATCCTCAAGAACTCCATCAAGAATCTTCAAGAATTAATCTTCTCAGGTATGTTAGGTGTTCATTCATGAGTCCCTTTCACCCATGGAGTTCAAGAACCTCTTTTCAAATTACAAGTTATAGATCCATGATTTCAAATGCTTGGAATTGAATGTTCATGATGTTATATGGGTTTTCCTCCATGAATTAATTATAAGTTCCATGAAATTGAAATAACATGTATATTGAATTGTGTGATTACCATGTCATAACCCTTGAATTAGCAAGTTTGGGTGTTGCAGTTACAATGTTTATATGTTGTCCATGATTATATGCATTAAGTTGTACTCCCCAAGTGTTTGATAGAATGTCCATGTGAATTAAATGGTGAAATCATGACATGCTAACATATGTACAAACTTATGCCCTACAAATGTTTGATAAAATGTCTCTATGAATGAATTATGAACAAATGGACATTGTGATACGTTTATAGTCATGCTGTGCTTTACTTTCCATGCTATCGAGTCCTGGAGGTATTCAATACTCAAAAATCTAGTTGTTTACCTAGAGCTACGGTAGTTACAAAATAGTCTCAGTAATGTCACGATTAGTAGTACTCAGTTACAGAACTCAGTGAAACTCAGTGTCAGTCCAGTTCAGCTCAATATAATAATCAGTGTCTTCAGTTAGGAGTAGGTTTCAGCACCGAGTGAACCCAAGGATGGGGACTCACCTGCCAGTAGAGGGTGTGATTCTTAGAAGCAGTCCTTGCGTTCCAGAACTACGTAGCCAGCGTAGGTTGAGACATTAACTTGCCAGTTGAGGGTTGATGAGGTGTTTTAACCTGGCAGTTGAAGGTACCACCATTCTCATTAGAGTACCTGCCAAATGAGGGTGAATCTTCAGCTTGTCTTTACCCGTGGCACGGTACTGACACCCTTCCAGCTGAGGTTACAAGTTGGACCCCAATCCATTTGAGAGGGGTATATTGGTTAGATGATTACCTCCTACAGTTTTAATTTCAGTCTCAGTATAGAGCTCAATTCAACTCTACAGAATCAGGACTGTCAGAAACAGTCATTCAGTATCAGTAATATAGTTATCAGTAATTTCAGATATCAGTTACTCAGTATCAGAAATCAATACTCAGCTTCAATAAAAGCTCAAATATAGTATACACGTATATGCGCAGTATTGCATACTCAGTATTTACAATATTTCAGTTATTCATGTACTCTCATATTCAGTTACTCTATATCATTCAGTCAGTTACTGTTCATGCATATGAACCCTTGCATTCAACCTTACCTCATCTAGTAAACCAGTACATTCCACGTATTGACACATACTTTCTCTTTGCGCTATCATGTCTCATATCATAGGTTCAGATGCTCAGGTTCTGCCGTGTTTAGACAGATTCAGTCAGCAGTCACAAATTTAGTAGTGAGTCCTCATCTATCAAGGATATGTTTTATTTCAGTAGCTTTAGTATTTCAGTAGTCGGTGTTAGTTGGGGGCTTGTCCTATCAAATCCACATTCAGACAGTTCAGTTAGAGGCTTTTCAACTAGACTAGTTCAAACAGTATTTAAGTTTTTAGATGATATTACAGTTGTTATTTTTTATCAGTATTCAGATTATGAACCTTATGGCATTTCAGCCTATTTATTGCATTATTTCAGTGTTTATTATTCAGTGCTCACAACAGGTACCAGACATGGGTTAGCTTGTGGTCCTTCGGGGTCGTAAGCATTGTGCGACGTCCAGGATGCAGACTCGGGGTGTTACAGCTAGGTGGGTGCTAATAGGGGTATGTAGATTGATTTTACACCGAATAGGCTTGGGGGGGAGTAAGTGGTAGTTATTATTTTTTGTACTTGCTGAGTTTATGAGGGCTCAATCAAGTTATTGTTTGATTATTGATGTATCATTTGTGCGTATCGTTACGTTGTATTATGATTATTCTAGATTCTTCTTCTCGAGTACTTTCGGTAATTGATGATATCACATTAGCTCTGTTCACTTAAGTTGATTGTTGATTTAGTTACAGTTTTAAGGGTGAAGTCATGAACAGGTAAGTACGTTCAAGCTAACCGTGGACTCTCCAACCAAGTATTTTTGTAGTATTATATAATATTTGTTCAACTACTTATAGACTCACGAGTTGGTAGGCATACTTAGATTATGTTTTGACCCCTGATATATATTTATCTTTAGTACTTTATGATTCCAGCTTAGTTACTATTCATCTTGCATACTCGATATAATATTTTGTACTGAAGCTCCAAGTCTGGGAGCGTCTGGGAGCACTTTATTCATGCCTGTAAGTCCAAATAGATCGATAGATACATTTTCTTTGTATTAGAGCGGAGTCCTAGCAAATTGATCAGTTCCAATTCTTGATTGGTCGACTTCTCTATCGTCGGAGTTGCCAAAATTTATGAGGTTTATTAACTATTGTTGTAGATAGTCTTTAGGTAAGTCGGGGCTCTGGCTCTACCAAGTTTTATTAATCTTAAAGGCTTCCAGACTTTAGATTTGTATAAATGTGCATTTTGAGCTGTGTTATGGCTTTATTATCGTTGTTGATAGTTCCATAACCCGTTGGCTTAGATTATATTATATATACCTACAACAACAACAACATACCCGGTGTATTCCCATCAAGTGGGGTCTGGAGAGGGTAAAGTGTACACAGTCCATACCACTACCTCAGATGAAGTAGAGAGACTATTTTTGATAGCGCCCCGGTTCAGGATAGATAACAATATAACAAACAAAACACGTCAAAGCATGCAGCAACAAAGGATATCATGACGCTACATAGTAAATGATAATAACATAAATAAGACACACACAAGGTAATACTATAAAATATCTATTCAAAAAAATAGGTATCACCAATACACCGCAGACGTACTCCTACACACTAACCCTCTACCCTAATCCGCGTCCTTCACACCTTCCTATCAAGGGTCATGTAATTCGTAAGCTGTAATTACTCCATGTCATGTCTAATCATCTTCCTCCAATACTTCTTAGGCCTACCCCTACCCACCTAAATCCATCCATCGCCAACCTCTCATACCCCCGTATGAAGCATCCGTGCCCCTCATCATTTGGTTATCTTCTCCTATATAATCTCATTTCTAAACCTATCCCTCCTAGTAAGTCCACAAATCCATCGCAACATCCACATCTTCTCCACCTTCAATTTCTGGATGTGGTTGATTAAGGCAAAATAATTCCCTCAATATAGCTTAACCCTGTCAAGCCTGTATGCGTAGTGAAGAAGTATTGAGCACTTTAGTTGGTTGTTGACCAGTAGAGGTTTGGTAATATCTAAAATAAATGATAAGAGATCGGGGCCGATTGGTGTTAGTTGGCAAGGAACTTGATCCCTCCCCTCCTAAAAAAAGGACGAAGCCGCGATTAGTGCTACTTTATTGAATCAACCAGTCTTTTCGTTCCTCCTGTGACCCCTTTGGAATTCTAATTTTTCTGGAAGTGGTATATGCTTAAGCCATTTAACAAGAAGTTCTGACTGTTCTTAACTGGCCAACACTCCGCTCCATACAACATAGCCAGTCGGACTACCACTCTATAGAACGTATCTTTGAGCTTAAGAGGCACCTTCTTATCACACAAGACTCCCGATACGAGACTCTATTTCAACGATCCTGCACCAATAAGGTGCGTGAAGTCCTTATCAATCTACCAATTCCCTTGAATTATAAACCCATGGTACTTGAAATATTCCCTCTTCTGGAAGAACTGGGAATACAACTTCACTACCACGTTCACCTCATGCGACGAATCACTAAACTTACATTCCAAGTACTCCATCTTAGTCCTACTCAACCTAAATCCTTTAGACTCACTGGTCTTGTCTCCAAAGCTCTAACTTATTATTAAATCCTACTCGAGTTTCATCAATCAGTACAAAATCATCATTAAATAATATACAATAAGCACCTCCCCTTAGAGGAAGTATGCATGTCTCTCCCTCATGGATATTCTCCACAGGGGGAGAACTCAGTTTGCCGCCTGAATCAGTTCTTTTATGACTAACTAACTGAAACAAAAAAAAAAGATGATAGAGAATCCGTTGAGAACTTTACCTGCATCCAAGGTATCTATTCTTACTATAATACGTTTAGGTGGCACCAGCGAGATCCAGCTAAGGTAAGAAAGTGTCGCGGCTGCTCCGCTGCGCTGCACTGTGGTCTCATGAACTGAACTTTGTTGCCTTCCCGCGCGCCAAGCGAATGGGCGCTGTGCCGTGGGTCAGTTTCGGGGTGGGGAGCGAAGAGAGACCAGAAGAATGATTCATTTGGATCGACGAGCTTTTTCAGCCCAAAAACTCAGAATTAATGGAATCTCTGTCTATTCATGAATATCTATTCTAGCGATTTCGATCACCTAGCAGGCCTTTTATTTGGTAGGTAACATCGCCATAGAGTATCATCAGATTCGACTATGAAGGAAGGAACTCGAGGACTACTTTTATGAATATTTCATTCTTTAGCTCCTTTCTTTATCCGATCCGGCCCGAAAGGGAAGAGATAAGAAAAGAAGGAATAGGTATAGCTCACATCTTAAGTATAGTTAGTTTATTGAATGACTTATTGAGAAGCTAGGGCCTACTTTCGTACCAAAGGGTTGAGACTTTCTTTCTGAGATAGATAGAATGGGCTCCTACTCTCTTTCAATCGCCGATGCTAAAATCATATTTGGTTATTTACTAAAATCCCCTTTTGGAGGGGAAGGATGGATTGTTAGTGTGGACGATTTAGAAGATATAATCGGAGGACATATATGGTTAGGTTCCATTTGTATACTTGGTGGAATTTGGCATATCTTAACCAAACCCTTCGCATGGGCTCGACGCGTACTTGTATGGTCTGGAGAGGCTTACTTATCTTATAGTTTAGGGGCTTTAGCCATCTTTGGTTTCATTGCTTGTTGTTTTTTCTGGTTCAATAATACCGCCTTTGGTAGTTTAACGTACATTCGCCCCTCCAAAAAGAAAAGGTATAAATATGGAAACTTCTCTGCCATTTGGATCGGAGAATTTATGGAGGAAATCGGGTTTTAAATTCCCAGAAACCGCACGATTATATAGCCAAAGGGAATAGGCGCTATTCCATCCCCGTTATCCATTGAACCTGCTCTGAATAATCCTCCTTTTGCCGGATTATTGCCGATGTAATCATAAAAAACTAATTTTTCAGGAATTTTAGACCAGGCTTCTGATAAACTTTGATTTTCTGCTAGCCCAGCACTAACTCTTCGATATATTTTTTGCTGGAAGTACCCCTGATCCCATTGATAATGAGTGGGCCCAAATAATTCAATCGGGGTTGTTGCCGAACCATACCACATAGTTCCGCCCTTAGGCACGACCATACATAACATAGAAATCACACTTGGAAAGGGTGGACAATTAGCTAGAGCAGCGAGTGCTGTAGCGAAACTGATTGCAAAAGAGGGGAAATCGAACACATTAAAATTACCTTCTGGGGAGGTCCGTTTGATATCCAAAAACTGCTCAGCAATAGTCGGACAAGTGGGGAATGTTGGGGTGAACCAGAAAAGTTTGGATAGAGCCGGATCTAAGAGTTGGCTAGGTAAGCGTCCCTGCCTCTCGTCTAACTCGAGTTGCCTCACTCCTTTGGCAGTTATGTTGCATCAAAACATCCATCACCAAGAAAAATAAAAATGGGCTAAGAGTCGATCCCTGGTGCAACCTTATCAAAATTGGAAAGTGCTTCGAATCACCTCCTATTGTCCTTAAATGAGTCTTTGCATCATCATACATGTACTGAATCGACCTAGTGTATTATATGGGCACCCCTCTAGCCTCCAAGCACATCTACAAAATCTCCCTGAGAACTTTGTCATACATCTTCTTAAGATCGATAAACACTATATGCAAATCCTTCATTCTCTCCTTAAACTTCTTTACTAATTTCCTCACGAGGTGAATGCCATCAGTTTTCAAGTGACCTAGCATGGAATAGAAATAATTCTCAGAAATTATCACGATCCTCCTCAGTCTCAACTTTACCACCCTTTCCCAAACCTTCATAGTATGACTTAATAACATAATACCCCTATAGTTGTTGCAACTTTGAATGTCCCTCTTGTTCTTATATAAAGGAACCAACATACTTCATTCTACACTTCGGGCATCTTTGCCGCTTTAAAATAGTGTTAAACAATCTCTCTATCCATTCCAAACCTGCCCCGTCAGTGCTCTTTCAAAAGGAATCTCGTCTGGCCTAGCCGCCCTATCCCTACGCAATATCCCTATTGACCTCCTCCACCTTGATACGCCTACAATAACCATAATCACGATATTTTTTTGAGTTTATCAAGTCCCCAGCATGAAACCTTTATCCCCTTCATCATTCAAAAGTCTATGGAAATAAGATTGTCATCTCTTCCTAATGAGAGCATCCTCCACCAATATTTTTCCATCCTCCTCCTTGATGCACTTCACTTATTCAAGGTCACGAGCCTTCCGTTCCCTAGCCTTGGTAAGACTATGCAACTTTCTATCCCCACCTTTCTCCTCTAAAGTTGCATACAAACTCTCGAAAGCCACTGTCTTCACCATTGTAATCGCTACCTTAGCCTTTTTCCTAGCTAACTTATATCCCTCCTTATTCATCCGCTTCTTCTCGTCATCCTTTTTCTCCACCAACTTAGCATACACCACCTTCTTAGTATCTATCTTTCTTTTAACATCTTCATTCCACCACAGTACCCTCGGTTCTTGCTCGATCGATCTCTTAAAACACCCAATACCTCTACAATAGTCTCCCTAATGCAACTGATAGTTGTTTACTTTATACTGTTCATATCATCTCTACTCTCCCAAGCCCCCTGAGTCATCAACTTCTCCTTTATCTCCAATGCACTGGCCAAATTTAATCTACCCCACTTAATCCTATGTCGATCCTCCAGTCCCCTCTTCTTTCTTTTATTTTTGATTACCAAGTCCATCACCAGAAGCTTATGTTGGACCAAAAGAATCTCGCCAGGTATGAATTTACCATCTTTACATAACACTCTATCAATCTTCCTAAGGAGTAAAAAGTCTATCTGAGTATTGGCCACCGAACTACGAAAGGTACTAAGGTGCCCTACTTCTTCGGAAAGCCCTAATTCTCTACCCACAACCCAAAAGTCTTAGCAAATTAAAAAAAAAAGCCCCTCCTTCATTCCTTTACCTGAGGCCGAAACCGCCATGCATATCACTATAACCTCCTAGATAAAGTCCCTATATGCCCGTTGAAATCTCTTCCAACTAAAAGCTTCTCAGAGCTCGGGACGTCTCTCACCATCTTATCCAATAGATCCTAAAAAACCTTATTCTCCTCCTCGGCCAAGCCTATTTGCGAAGCGTAGGCACTGATAACATTCACCGTAGATCCTCCAATGACCAACTTAATCGACATCAACCGATCGTTGACCCTCCTAACCTCCACCACCTGCCCCTTAAGTTATTCATCTACTAAGATACTTGTCCTATTCCTACGTCTCATGCTATCCGAGTACCATAATTATACCCATCCACATCCCTTATCTTAGAGCCTATCCATTTGGTAACTTATACCTACCTCATTCTTTATATTATATATACCTATCTTTAATTTTTGTATAGAGAACGTGGTGGCCTCAACGGTAATAATATGACTTGTGTTCTACCTATTTATTACTTTATATGAACTGTTGGAAGTAGCTATTTTTTTTGTAGAGCTGTTGACAAGGGCCTCGCCGGCCGAGGAGTTATTTGTAAGGTGAGATATACTTGTTTATTTTCTTGGTTATGTATGGCCGCTATGCACCATTAGCAAATGGTTTAACAGGAAAAAATTGGGCGTGAGTTTTGGCATTAGGTGTAGTTGTGACCCTCGAGTTAGGGGCGTGACAAGATGATATTATTCTTATTATTAATGTTTATAGTTAAAGGTCTTTTAGTAAGAAAAATAGACATATTCGAACAAGGGAAAATTTATAAAATAAATAAATAAATACAATAAAAAAATATTTTTACCTAATAACTTACCATAATTTAACACATAAACTTACTAAAAGATAATTCATAAAAGAATGACAATTTTTTTCTAAATCTAATAACATGATTCTATCTAGGAAAAATATTTAATGAGTAATTATGGTCTTTAAATATTGGAAATTATGCAAATAAATAAATAAAAGAACTAAATTAAGGAAATAACCTAAAATATGTTGGTTTTATCACTATAAATACAACCTTAATGTTGAGACCCGTCATCACATTTTTTTATTTTCGCAATTTAAAGATTTAGCTGTGGCTGAAGTACCTCCATCCAATGCTAAAGTTTCTGCACTTGAGAAAAAGTTTGAACCAGTGGCGTTGGACGGTAAAATTGAAGAATTCACACTTTCTCAACTTGAAGAGCTGAAAAAGACCTTGGAGGTCAAGCGGGAGGAAGTTAATAGGATGGCGCTCAATATGCAGGAGCATGGTGTCGTATTCCCTTTTGACACCTTTGGAATGTATCCTACTTGGGACCCACGATTTCATGTTTGGCCATCTGGATCTAGTTAAATTTGTAGTATTCATGATTTTTAATATTATGTTTTAATATTCTTGTCATGAAATAAATAAAATCTCTGTCTTTTATTTGAGAGAAATTTTCACAAATAACTATTGTTTGGTGCCATAACTATACACAATGTTCCTTTTCATATTTATCAAATGATACTTTCCTATATATATATATATACACACAAGTATAACCGCATGTGCTTTGCACGTGTAACGTTTGATTATTTAAAATTAAATGATCTTATTTATTGCGGAGATTTTTAATAAAATGTAAAAATTCAAATCACTTTTCAAAAATCTTTCACACTTTAATATAATAATGTAAACATAAACATATACACATAAATGTTTTACCTGTTCCAAGTGGTTGAAGGATCATCACTTTTGCGTTTGCATGCCTCTTTCCCTTGTTGCCACAGGCTAAGAGAGATGCATCAATTTGAACCATATTTGTGTTACGATTTTTTTTATATTTATATATTTAAAATTTTCTTTATTTTTAAAGTCAATCTTTACAAATTTATTGATTACATTCTATTACGTACTTAAAACATTTAAAAATCTGGAATTTCTTATTTTTTTTCTTATTTTAATAGTTTTATATTTATTTTTAGATTTTTCAAATCTTCTTAAAATCAAATTTAGTTGATTTAGGATTCTTAAACTAATAGATAAAGTATCAGTTGTCATTAATTTTGATGTCTTCTAATAAGGAAAGGTTTTACCATAAATATATGTAATTAATTTTCAACTCTTAAATTAGAAAAAGATATAGAAATTCTGATGTCTTCTACTAAGGAATTTTTTTACCATAAATATATTTAATTAATTTTCAACTCTTGAATATTAGAAAGAAATAGTGAAAAAGACGATTTTGTCCAAAGCAATGACTTTTAATGAAGGGCAAAAAGTTCAATTCACTCTTCTAAGAGTCTGCACACTTTTAATATATTATTATAAATTATAGATTATAGATATATATTATAGATTGTAGATATAAATATTGATTATAGATTATATATATATATACCTGTAATATTCATATATTCATAGAAGACAAAAATATGAAAATCAAAATTGCATTGTTTACGTGAAGAAACCAGATTGAGACAAAGCTATGGCAAAGTTGGTGAAGAAGAGCATGGAATTGCTACAAAAGTACATAAAACCAGGGTTTTATAATCAAGAAGGAACAAAATTTGGACTTCTATTTAGTTTGCATTAGGACTCTTCTATTATAACAAAAAAAGGAATGAAACGAATCGATTTTTTTATTTTATTTTGACTTTAAAAATAAGGAAAGATTTTAAATATATATATATGATCGTAACACAAATATGGTTCAAATTGATGCGTCTCTCTTAGTTTGTGACAACAAAAAAAGCGGAACTATATGACAAACACAAAAGTGATGATCCATCAACCATTTGAAACTCTTGGTGGTGTAGACACCTAATTTTGTCCCTCCCCGATATCATTTTTACTTATTTTTACCTTATCCTACCGTGTACCTTCAACCATATAATTATACCCCATAAGAATACAAAAAATAACAAAATTATAACAACCTACCCAATCAAGAATAGCCATTTTTCACATTATTCTAACCAACTAGACACTCACCTCTCTTAACGATTTTCCATGGACAAAAATTCATAGACAATACACCACTCACACCTCATAATACACGATCTAGGAACCTCACCATATATACACAGAGTTCATCTTCCATTAACGGACACCATCCCACTCACAAAAGCCACCATACACACCTCACTGATATTTAGGAAAACTGGGATAGAAGAGAGAGTGGAAGGGAGAAATCGAGAGAATCGGGGAGAGAGGAACCAAGAGATAAAATGGGCAGACGGAGTTGAGGGAGAAAGGTCAGTTCTGTATTTGGTTTACTGTTCCGGCGATGGTTTCGCCGGAAACACGTCGAAACATCACCAAATCTGATCGAAATTACCAGAAAAAGGGCTACAGACTGACGTCTGAACTTCGAATTCATTAATACCCCAAGATCGGCGTCAAATCAGTCTGTTAATCAGCCTTTTCTGATGAATCTGGCTGGAAAGAACATTTTCTCGGTTTTCGTGGGGACTATCTCAGGTTGTTCGGTCTTCTTTTCGGGTTTTGATCAAGTTGGAGTTGGTTCGAATTGAGGTTCCGAATCGAAGTTCTTAGGCGCGGATTATGTCCTTTCATTGAAGTATTATTGAATTTCGAAATCTACGAATTGAGTTCCAATCCTATCCCTTCTTTTATTTCATTATTTATTATATTCGGATGCATCCAATGGCGCGTTATTTGTTGCTTGATCTATGTTGGTATTGAATATTTGCTTGTTTTGAATCGTGGTTGGTTCCCTTGAGTATGGATCATATCGTGAAATGATGTCTCGTTTGAGAATTAAAATTGGTTATTTTGGGGGCGAAAATTGAAAATCAATAAGAGTGAATATTGTTGTATTTTGATTCATTATTTATGTTGAGCATTGCTAGTATCATGTTTAGGCCGAAACTAGTAGGTAAATTCTAGGCTTTGGGGTAGGCAACCCGTAGGATTTTAATCATCAAACGTTCAAATATTTATGTTTGAGTGATTTTCTTCATTTTTATCATTTTTTTATTAAATATATTCATTTAGTCGGGGAATGCCCCGAGGCTCATTGTATTTATTCACCGGGGAATGTCCCGACGTATCATGTTGGCGGCAGATGATCGTGATGAAGGCCCGAGGCGTCGGGTAGAGCGTAGTTAGGATTAGCCTAGAATAGAGTAGGTTTATATTTCCGTATTTTTTTTTATTTCGGGACTGTATAATTGGATTGAACACAAAATTTTGGATTGTTTTATTTTGTTTTGCTTGCTTGATTGTTTTGCATGCTTTGTGTGGTTTATACATTTGTAGTGTTTAAATTAGCCGGTATGCTCCGCCAAGCGACCGTGGTCGAACCACGAGATCGAGGGGTGTCTGACACCTTCCCCTCAGTCAATTGAATTCCTTAACCGGAATCTCTGTTCGCAAACCAGTTTTAAAGAGTCAAATCATTTTGAAAAGGATTTTCTAAAGGTGACTTAGCACACCCGATTATGCCAAGTGGCGACTCTGAGTTTTGATTGTTAAAAGTCCTTTTTGGAACAAATCTTCATCTTTGTCACTTTAATAATAAAAATCCTTTCGAAACTTAAAATGAATCTTTTTGGTTAAAAAAGGGGTGTGACAGCTCTGGTGACTCTGCTGGGGACTTTTCAGAATTCGAGCTTATTTTGGAGTTGTATCGACTTAGTTTGGTACTATAGGTGTATAGATATTTTGTTTGTGTTGTTTTGTGTTATTGTATTATCACTGTTGAGTGCCTACATGCTCTTTGTTTACAGTTTTTATCTTATGTGTTACCGCTTTATAGCTGACATCATGTGAATAACTCGAGTCATTCTTTCTGCAACAAGTCCGTAGTACATGTGTTGTACACGCCCTCTAGTTGAGTCACCCTTATTTTAGGGGGGGAGCCATCGGTGTTATGGAGTAGGTGGGAAGAAAAGCAGCCACTATCGACCATACGCTCCCCCGAACAGCCTTGTTAGTGAACCCCAACGTAGGTCAGCCTTTAGGTCATGCTTATGTGCATCATATTGAAGACCTAGCGGGGCCCACTTGGTCCTTTGTAGGAAACTCACTTCTAAAGCATCCCTACATGCTAAATGTTGCATCTTTGAGGGTAACGAGGTCATTTGACAGACTGATTTGGGCAAAAGCATGAGTTAGAAGCAAAGTGTGTAGGAGGGAAATTGTTGAAAAAAGGAATTAAAAAAGAGTGAAAAAAAAGAGATTTGGTAGTTTTTAGGGTTCTTTATGGCTTTTGTTTCTCACAATTCAAAATTTTTTTTTTTTTTTTTACCTTTGGCACTCATTTCCCAAAAAATCAAAAACGTTAAAAAAAAATTCCTTTTATTTCTTTAGTAAGCATTCACAATTCGAAAACTTTAAATATTTTTTTTCCTTTCAATAGGAGCTTTGTACATTTTTATATAACGAAAATATCAAAAAGATTTTTTCTTTCATAGTTGTTGGTGTTAGTTTCTAATTAAAAACCCAAAAAAAGATTTTATTTTCATCGTCTGTCTTAAGTTGTGTCTCTCAATTCAGGATTTAGTTTGTCATTTAATCCTTAATTGTCCAATCTGGATGAACTATGCACCCCTGATTCTCCTCTTTCGGGAGTGAGATACGTAGGCAACCATTGTTGGTTCGGGGATCTTATTTGAAAAATTCAAAAAAAAAAGAGATTTTCTTCACTCTTTATTAGAGTTGGTGTTTCATATACATCTTTAAAAGAAAACTACAAAAAAGATTTTTCCTTTAATAGGTTCAAGTTTCATTTTCATATGAAATTCAAAATCGAAAATTCAAAAAGATTTTTCTTTGGTAATCATAGGTTTCATTTTGTATAGGGAGTTTAAACTTTAAAAATGCAAAAAAAAATTTGTCAATTCTTTTGAAAATTTGTTATTTCCTTTTCTTTTTAAAGTTTCAAGAAAAAGAAAGAAGAAAGGAAAAATAATTAATTGACCATTTTGGCAAGACTTCACGAACTACGCACACCTGATTCTCCTCTCTCGGGAGTGAGATACGTAGGCACCCCTCTTGGGTTCGGTGACCTTTTCAAAAAGAAAAAAAAGGTTTTGAAAAAAAAATGTTGAATTCTAACGCATTTGCTATCTCTTGTTCAGTTAGTTTAAGGTGATTGGTTTGTGGCATTTTGGCTGGTCCTCCATATTGCAGCAAGTCACAGAGAAAGTTATGGCCAACAAGGATATCGAGTTTGTTGTCACTGATCAGATAGGGAGTTCAGGCAATGAGAATTTAGGAGCTAATGAAGAGATTCGAAAATTAAGGCAACAAATGATAGAAATGCATCGAGCTTGGGCTAATGGGTTGCCACCTCCTCCATTTTCCGCTGATAATCTGGAATATCTTTCTAGCTTGCCTCCAGTGTCACATACACAATTTTCTATTTTTGTTGACACACCACAACATGCATCAGAACCTGCTCCGTGGCAACACTATCCAAACACTTCCAATATTCATTTCCTCACTCCTCAACACAAAGCTACCACATGCTCGGCTTCATCCCCTGTTTATGTTTTTGCAACACCACCCCCACCCGAAGATCCTACTTTTGAGGTTTATCCACAAGTTGTTCCTCCCCACTCTGCGAGAGAGCCTGTATTGAATATTTTTGCTGATAACATCATGCTATTGAGCCCACATTTAAGTCGACTAATCCTTATGGCTATACTCACCCGCCTAAATTTTCTCTTAAGACTGAGAAGCCTGTTATAACAGAAGAACAAGAAAAAATGACCAGAAAATTGAGAAGTTTGGAACTGGATATGAAAGACCTCCAGGGACTTGGGGGGGTACAAAAGTGTCTCATATAAAGATTTATGCATGTTTCCAGGGGTTCATCTTTCTTTTGGTTTTAAAATGCCAAAGTTTGAGAGGTATGATGGACATGGCGATCCTATAGCACATTTGAGACGTTATTGAAACCAACTAAGGGATGCTGGGGGGAAGGAAGAATTACTCATGGCATATTTCGGTGAGAGTCTTTCAGGCCTAGCTTCGGAGTGGTTTGTTGACCAAGACATCGATAAGTGAATTAGTTGGGATGACCTAGCTAATGAATTTGTGCAACAATTCCAATACAATGTGGAGTTGATTCCTGATGAGAAATCCTTAGCTAACATGAAGAAAAAGAGTACTAAGACTTTCAGAGAGTATGCGATTAGATGGCGTGAACAAGCTGCTAGGGTGAAACCGTCAATGAAAGAAAGTAAGAAAGTGGAGGTATTTATTCAAGCGCAGGATGAAACATATTATCAACACTTGTTACCTGCATTAGGCAAGCCATTTATTGAGGTCCTCAAAATGGGGGAGATGATAGAGGATGTAATTAAGACCGGCCGAATTGTGAGTTTTGAAACATTGAAAACGACTACTCAAGCAATTCAAAAAGGTTTGGAAAGTGTCGGAGAGAAGAAGTATGAGGAAAATACATCTGCCATTGTAGTTGGACAACAAGCACGGGCAAGAGAATCACACCATCGTTACCCACAGGCTCAAACCCAAGCTTATGCCCAAGCTCCACAAAATCTTTCCCAAAATCCATTATACTATATTTCCCCACCTACATATCTAATATACAATGCACAACCATATGGTCAATTCCCTTCTTACCCACAATGGCGTGTACCAACTCTTCAGAGTCATCCTCAAACTCCATAAACATGCCAAAGCCCTTATAGGTTCGATTTTCTATCCAAGCCAAACAATGAAATGAGGTAGAAGTCAAGAGATAGCTTCACACCAATTGGAGAGTCGTACGCCAGTTTATTCCAGAGATTGGTACAGAGGGGCATGATCACTCCTCTCCTTGGGTATACTTCTGACCCGCATTCAAGAAGTTTTGATGCTAATGTACGATGTGCATATCATTCTGATGTTCAGGGTCACAGTATTGAGGATTGTTGTTCTTTGAAAAGAGAAATAGAAAAGATGATTTAAGATAAATCAATTATGGTGCAGACCATTGACAGTGAGGAAAGCTCTAGTCATGCTGATATGCAAACCAGTGGCTAAGATGTCAGGTTGAGCAATTGAGAAATCACCCCTCCCCCTCTTAGAAAGAAGTCTGGTAGTTTATTTTATTTTTTGTTATTCAAATTATTTCAGGGTTGTAGTTCGGGATCTATCTTGTTTTGTCCATTTGTCGTTATGTTCAAACCCTTCTATCTTTCATTTTATTTAAATAGAGTGTCCCTTTTTCCTTTATGTTTTAAATATGTTTTTTTTTATTTTCTTTCCACAGTGTATTTTATGTTGACTCTAGTGATATGACATGCTAACAGAATTTTTAGCCAGATCTTAAAATCCAGTTTAAGCATGAACATTTAATCATAGGTTTAAAGTTAGAAAGAGAGAGCATCTGAGAAAATTGGTAGAGTGCTGAGATATTTAGTGACAAGTTCAAGCATTCTTTGAAAATTAAGGCCATTTATTTTGAGAATCACAAGAATAACTTGGTCATCAATTGTAAGGCGTGCCTCAATTAGGTCAAACAGTGGATGCGTGATCCTATATCAAGAGGGACAGAAAGAAAATCAGCTCCTCAAAATCATGAGTGTAAGGAATGTACAACAAAGGTGGAGTTGTATGCTAGAAAAGCGCAGAAGAAACAACGACACACAGACTCAGTCAAAGTTAATGTTGTAAAAGATGTCGCACATGATCTTCATCTCTAACTTTCAAATTGCATGTTATGTACTTGTATTTTCAAAGATTGATATGACGAAGGCATTTCATTCTGCTATCCAAACATCGTGTCATCCTTTGTTTACCCCATTTGAGCCTTAGTTTTATTTTCTTTCATACACCTCTTTTGGAATCAAGATAGAGTCAGTAAAACTAAAAAAAAAAGTTTCGAGAAAAAAAAATATTTCCAAAAGGAAAGAAAAGAGTGTTAGGAAATTAGAGTCAAGAAAATCACAAAGAAAAAAAAAGTCAAAAGAAAAAAAAAATCAGAATCAAGCAAAACAAGCCGCCAGAACTACGCATGACCTGATTCTCCTCTTTCGGGGGGTGAGATACGTAGGCTGCCCTACTAAGGGCTCGGTTCAACCAAATAAACAATTTAGAGTCACCCAGTCAAAAGAAACAGGGGCATGATTTAATCTTCATTATTTGAGTCGATTCCAAAAGTTATAAGTCCCACCCCACTTTAAGTGTCGTTCGGGCCTCATGTCATCCCTTCTTTCTAACCTTGTCCAAAAGTCTAGTTACAACCAAAGAAAGACCTTCAGATCAATCTCTGAGAAAGTTAAGGATTAAGCATGCAATGGATATGATGATGCATTTTGAGTATTACTTGTCTTCCTCGACATAAAAAAAATATGAGAGAAATAAAAATAAGAGTCTTATTGGTGAAAACCCTTTCGGGCACTGTAAGATGATGGTGAGTTGAGAGAAATAAAAATGAGAGAGCCTTATCAGTGAAAACCCTCACGGGCACCATTAGGCGATGTTGAGCTGAGAGAAAGAGAATGAGAGAGGCTTGTTGGCGAAAACCCCCCAAGGCGCCACTAGCCGAATGAGGTCTTCGAATGCAATTAGCCCAAGGAAGCAACTCTAGTTGAGGGTCATTAACTCAATAACAATTTGTGAGAGTTTTGGATGGGAAAATCAAGCAGTTTAATCCGATATGCATGTCATAATCATTAGAGTTGACTGTCATTTTCAGATAAACTTTTATTTCATCTTTTTCAATGGGGACATTCATTATCGTTTGTTTCTTCTCTATAGTTATATTTTTATCTTCTTGAGCCAGTTATCCAAATAAAATAAAATTGTTGTCATTTTTCTCTTGTCTTTGAGTCGAAAGTCCATGTCAAAACAAATGAGAAAAGATTCCAAAACTAGCTACCAGCTTCTTCAATTGCACTAAGCAAGACAAAAGGCCAGCGCATGAAAGAGACATGATTGTAAACCAAAAAAGGGCATGCAGAAAGCTTTGTCAACATGCAAATCTGGAAACTTATGAAAATACCAAGGTTTAATGGGTTTATCTGAGAAGCATGACAAAGCAGAGATACTGTGTTTATTTCACAGTCACTCTTAATAATCTGAGTTTGGGTCAATGACGCGATAAAGCATGGGCAAGTGCCAGTAATCGGAAACAAAATGAAGGGAATGAACATTGGAGAAGGTGTCGGGACAGCCAAGTGCTGCAAACCACCACTAAGTTTTTACTGACAAATTTTCTTTGTTGAAACAGGGGTAAATTCGCTTCACTTAATTCAGCTACCCTTGGAAAAACACATCTGTGGGAATTTACTTTCTGTTCAGGACCCTCCTGGAAAAAGAGAATTTACTTTTTATTCAGGACCCTCCTGGAAAATGGGAATTTGCTTTCTGTTCAGGACCCTCCTGAAAACTGGGAATTTATTTTATGTTCAGGACCCTCCTGAAAAATGGGAATTTACTTTATGTTCAAGACCCTCCTGAAAAATTGAAATTTACTTTATGTTCAGGACCCTCCTGAAAAATGGGACATTATTTTCAGAAAAATGAAGTCTTTCTTTATCATAGTCCTTGTTTGGATAATTCAAGCACCATTGGTAAGGAGACGCATTTCCTTGGTTTGGTAATTCAAGCGACATGGGTAAGGAGACGCATTTTTTTTTTTTTGGTAATTCAAGCAACATTTTTAAGGAGACGCGCTTCCTTGTTTTGGTAAACCAAGCAACATTTGTGAGGAGACGCATTTCCTTGTTTGGGCAATTCAAGCAACATTTGTGAGGAGACACACTTCCTTGTTTAGGTAATTCAAGTGACATTGGAAAGGCGACAAACCTTCTTGTTTGGGTAATTCAATCAACATTTGTAAGGAGATACACTTCCTTGTTTGGTTAATTCATGAGGCATTGGTAATTCAAACAACATTTGTAAGGAGACGCACTTCCTTGTTCGAGTAATTCAAACAACATTTGTGAGGAGACGCACTTCCTTATTTGGGTAATTCAAGCGACATTGGTAAGGAGACGCACTTCCTTGTTAGGGTAATTCAAGCAACATTTGTGAGGAGACGCACTTCCTTGTTAATGTAATTGAAGCGACATTTGCGAGGAGACACACTTCCTTATTTGGGTAATTCAAGCGACATTGGTAAGGAGACACACTTCCATATTTGGGTAATTCAAGCAACATTTGTGAGGAGACACACTTCCTTGTTAATATAATTAAAGCGACATTTGTGAGGAGATGCACTTCCTTGTTTGGGTAATTCAAGTGGCATTGGTAAGAAGACGCACTTCTTTGTTTGGATAATTCAAGCGACATCAGTAAGGAGACACACTTCCTTGTTTGGGTAATTCAAGAGGCATTGGTAAGGAGATACACTTCCTTGTTTTGGTAATTCAAGTAACATTGGTAAAAAGACGCACTTTCTTATTTTGGTAATTCAAGTGGCATTGGTAAGGAGACACACTTCCTTATTTTGGTAATTCAAGCGGCATTGGTAAGGAGATGCACTTCCTTGTTTGGTAATTCAAGCAACATTGGTAAGGAGACGCACTTCCTTGTTTGGTAATTAAGACAACATTGGTAAGGAGATGCACTTCCTTGTTTGGTGATTCAAGCAGCGTTGGTAAGGAGATACACTTTCTCGTTTGGTAATTCAAGCGATATTGGTAAGGAGACACACTTTCTTGTTTGGTAATTCAGACGACATTTGTAAGGAGACACACTTCCTTGTTTGGGTAATTCAAGTGGCGTTGGTAAGGAGACGCACTTCCTTGTTTCAGTAATTCAAGCGGCATTGGTAAGGAGACACTCTTCCTTGTTTGGTAATTCAAGCGGCATTTATAAGGAGACACATTTTCTAGTCGGAATCCCTCACTTTAATTCTTAGGAGATGCATTTCCTAGTCTTGGTCATTCAATTTTACTCTCAAGAGATGCATTTCTTAGTCAGAGTCTTAATTCATCATTGCAACATGCAAGTAGGAGTCCGCCTGAAGAACAGGGCGAATAAATGGAAAATCAAGCAACAAAGTGAAGAAGCTGAAAGTCAAGTAACAAAGTAAAGAAGTTGAAAGTCAAGAAACAAGGTAAAGAAAATGAAAGTCAACATATTGAAAAATAACAAGTCAGGAGCCTACCTGAAGAACAGGGTGATAAAACTGAAAATCAAGCAACAAGTTGAAGAAATTGCAAGTCAGGAACCCGCCTGAAAAGCAGGGTGGTGGAACTCAAGTCCAAAAGTAGCTGCATAGATAGGATTTTTGTAATTTTATTTATGTTTTAACTTGTAATTTTTATTTTTGATGTAATGACAGATCCGCAGACCGGAACCTCGGCAGGGCCTCACTCGACTCTCCAACTTGGTATAGTCCCTCTTCTTCCAACCCTTTGAGATACCTGTGACATGATTCCCTCATAACTTCAGTTGGTGGGATGTCCTAAATCAAGACTTGGTCTCCCTCCTTTCTTCTGTTTCATTCTTTTTGAATAATGGTCGGGACAAAATTCTGTCTCGTTGTCTACTTCTTTTTCTGAAAATACTTCATGTTTACATTCAAAGAGGGCATGATGTAGACACCTAATTTTGTCCCTCCCCGATATCATTTTTACTTATTTTTACCTTATCCTACCGTGTACCTTCAATCATATAATTATACCCCACAAAAAGACCAAAAATAACAAAATTATAACAACCTACCCAATCAAGAATAGCCATTTTTCACATTATTCTAACCAACTATACACTCACCTCTCTTAACGATTTTCCATGGAAAAAAATTCATAGACAATACACCACTCACACCTCACAATACACGATCTGGGAACCTCACCATATATACACAGAGTTCATCTTCCATTAACGGACACCATCCCACTCACGAAAGCCATCATACACACTTACTGATATTTAGGAAAACTGGATAGAAGAGAGAGTGGAAGGGAGAAATCGAGAGAATCGGGGAGAGACGGAACCAAGAGAGAAAATGGGTAGACGGAGTTGAGGGAGAAAGGTCAGTTCTGTATTCGGTTTACTGTTCCGGTGATGGTTTCGCCAGAAACACGTCGAAATATCACCAAATCTGATTGAAATTACCAGGAAAAGGGCTACAGGTTGACGTCTGAACTTCGAATCCATTAATACCCCAATATCGGTGTTAAATCAATCCGTTAATCAGCCCTTTCTGACGAATCTGGCCGGAAAGAACGTTTTCTCGATTTTTGCGGGGACTATCTCAGGTTGTTCGGTCTTCTTTTCGGGTTTTGATCAAGTTGGAGTTGGTTCGAATTGAGGTTCCGAATCGAAGTTCTTAGGCGCGGATTATGTCCTTTCATTGAAGTATTATTGAATTTCGAAATCTTCGAATTGAGGTCCAATCCTATCCCTTCTTTTATTTCATTATTTATTATATTCGGATGCATCCAATGGCGCGTTATTTGTTGCTTGATCTATGTTGGTATTGAATATTTGCTTGTTTTGAATCGTGGTTGGTTCCCTTGAGTATGGATCATATCGTGAAATAATGTCTCGTTTGAGAATTAAAATTGGTTGTTTTGGGGGCGGAAATTGAAAATCAATAAGAGTGAATATTGTAGTATTTTGATTCATTGTTTATGTTGAGCGTTGATAGTATCATGTTTAGGCCGAAACTAGTAGGCAAATTCTAGGCTTTGGGGTAGGCAACCCGTAGGATTTTAATCATCAAACGTTCAAATATTTATGTTTGAGTGATTTTCTTCATCTTTATCGTTTTTTTATTAAATATATTCATTTAGTCGGGGAATGCCCCGAGGCTCATTGTATTTATTCACCGGGGAATGCCCCGACGTATCATGTTGGCGGAAGATGATCGTGATGAAGACCCGAGGCGTCGGGTAGAGCGTAGTTAATATTAGCCTAGAATAGAGTAGGTTTATATTTTCGTATTTTTTTTATTTCGGGACTGTATAATTGGACTGAACACTAAATTTTGGATTGTTTTGTTTTGTTTTGTTTTGCTTGCTTGATTGTTTTGCATGCTTTGTGTGGTTTATACATTCGCAGTGTTTAAATTAGCAGGTATGCTCCGCCAAGCGACCGTGGTTGAACCACGAGATCGAGGGATGCCTAACACCTTCCCCTCGGTCAACAAAATTCCTTAACCGAAATCTCTGTTCATAAATCAGTTTTAAAGAGTCAAATCGTTTTGAAAAGGATTTTCTAAAGGTGACTTGGCACACCCGATTATGCCAAGTGGCGACTCTGAGTTTTGATTGTTAAAAGTCTTTTTCGGAACAAATCTTCATCTTTGTCACTTTAATAATAAAAATCCTTTCGAAACTTAAAATGAATCTTTTTGGTTAAAAAAGGAGTGTGACAGGTGGTAAAATATATATGTACATATGTTTATGTTTACATTATTATATTAAAGTGTGAAAATTTTTTGAAAACTGATTTGAACTTTTACATTTTATTAAAAATCTCTGCAACAAAAAAAATTATTTAATTTTAAATAATCAAACGTTACACGTGCTGGTTAAACTAGTAGCTAGTCTTAAATATGTCACGCGAAAAGTTGAAATTATAGAGTTGCAAAAATAAATAGACAGTCTATTTAGACATATTAAAAAGAGAAGTGGAGTAGTAGTAGTAGTTCGCACCTCATATAACAATCAAATTCATGAGCAGTGCAATTGCATAAAACCCGGGCGTACTAACCTAAGTAAGAAAATTTGTGAAACGTTTCACTTACAAATGACTGATAATTTGTAACACAGAGGTGTAAGTACCTATAACCATAATGGTTATGCCCAGTATCACAATCCCCACTATAACAACATGTTCAAATCCTACTCTTCGATAAATCCCAGAAATCTTCAAGAAGCACAAGCACGGGAGTACTAGGGAAGCTGTAACACTCAAAAATGCTCCAACAAGTGACATGAGATATCCAAATAAGGGGATAGCTAATGCTACAATGACAGTGCTAATTACTAAAGTTGTTCTGATAAGTAGGCTGCAGGTCCTTGTGTTGTATTGGATTGGAAATGCATTTTCAATACTATTTTCTAGTGGTTTTATCATCAACCCATACTTTGCAATTGGGTTGACTAGTGTGGTGTAAATTGCCACCTTTGAGCTGATTTTATTGGTGGGGAGATTTAAGGTTATTTGGGAAAGTACACCTGGACCAAACATGAGATATCCCACAATAGCCATTGATGCATAGCAGATGGTGCAAAGCAGAAAACAAACAAACATGACCTGCAAGCAATAATTTTGTTAGAAATAATAAAATTAAATAGTTAGTTACCACTCAGTCTAAAACAGAAAAGTGAGAGTTTAATTCGATACTCCATGATCTAATTCTGTAAATGTACTTACTTGCATCAACCAGCGCATAAACATAAGTTCTTGACATAATAAGTGGAATTAGTTATCAGAAGTAGAACTTAATTTCTATATAATTCTTTTAGACTATCATCAAGTCATCTAAAAGATAATAACGCTTAAAATAACAAAACCTAAAAGATAATTGTATTATAAATTAATCTATCTATCTCAAATTATGTCACACACTTTCCTTTTTAGTCTGTTCCAAAAAGAATATATATCACTTCAATTGAAAATGATTCTAACTTTAACATCTTCTCATTAACCTTAACAGAATGAATATAGTCATAATTAGAGCACAAATTTCAAAAGTATTGCCAATTTATGTATAAGCTAAATCAGGAGTAAATAAGATATGCAAAACTAATAAGGTCGTTAATATTCGAACCTTAGAGAACTTTTTTGGATTTATCATGGAAGTATATAAGGTTGGGAACACTGGATGAGCACAGTAACAGAAGGCATAGAGGCTAATAGCAGTTGGCACTCCTTTCCAACTTATAAATTGAGTGTCGTCATTTGCTTGAAATCCAATTCCATCAAATACAGCAGCCCACAAGATTGATCCAAGTAATACAATAGATGCCACCACTCCACTGGCAGATATATAAGAAAGGATGATCATATTGTTCAGCCAAACAGTGGGCAGAATAACAAAGCTTATAATAATCACAAAACATTGTTTCCCACCAATTATAAGTCCAAATATTTGAACTAATTGTATGTCTCCGAATAAGTTTTGCAAGTTATCTCCCTCTAAAATCAAGAAACCTGTTACGACCATGTAAAGTTCAACGTTCATCGTCGTGGAGACTAGCATTCTTCCTGTAATTCCAAATGCGCGTTCCCCGATGTCAGGGTAACTTGTTATGGTTTGATCAATATCCATGCATCTTTGAATTAATAATCCAGTGTAATAGGTTGAGATGGCGATTATGAAGAGAAATATTAAGCTTAACCATCCTCCTGATGCTAATGCATAGGGTACTGAAAGTATGCCAACACCTGAGCAAAAAAGTAACCCACAGTTACGAATTATTAGTCCAAAATATATTTGTTAATTAGCTTAGAAAATTACAATTGCTACTCCAGAAAGGTGTATATATATATATATAGCCATTTATTGGGGTACGGCCGAGGCGGCGCAACCAATCCCTTCCATGGAAAAGCATTATGCTTATACATAGTTAAAATTATTTTATATTGTAAACTTTAACCAACTGTCACTGCAAAGCTTAGTTAATCAAGCTGTATTGAGCAGAGGAGAAAGGACGAAATTAGGAATTTTTTTTAACTGTCATTCAACTTACATTGTTACAACTTGCATCTATATAGATGTATGTATATTTTCTAGAACCTTCTCACCTTAACTACACTACACTACACATTCAGCTACCAACTCATCACATATCTTATCAGCTAGCTAACAAACTTAACATCACATTTGTTGTGTGAACTAAACTTTCAAATATATATATAGAGAGAGAGAGGAGGGAGTAGATGTTGACCCGTTCGACTTCTTCGTTGATTACTTCATTATATTTGAACCTTTTAAAGGAAATCCTACCTCCATCACTAGCCATTGATGCTGATTCGTTTAAGGATGGAATCAGGAATCCTTTGACTCAAATACCCCATATAATTAAGCAAGGAATCAGCCAAAAGGTACTGAAAGTATGCCTCACAATAGGAATTCATACTAAGATCGAAATAATCAGGTGACATGCAAAAGTTAGCAAAACAACCTCGAAAGACGTTAAATAAGAAGACAAGCGATAAATATAACAAAAGAGACACGATTAATTAACATTGTTCGGTCCAATTGACCTACATCTACAAAAGAAGATGAGTAATTCATTATATAAAAAAGAGTAAAAATGTCGAGAGACAACCTCCCGTAACACTTGTGTCTCACAAATTCCCCTCCAAAAATACGCTCAAACCCCTAAAACTACATTATGAATGCTACAAAACTAAAAAAAAAAGCCTCTATTACAGAGTCTATAACCTTTTTTCTTACAAGAATAAAGATTAGTCAAATATAGAGAATTCATGCTTTTCTTTTTCTAAAAAGGATCCCAATTATAATTTTTTTTAAAAATCAGGACAAATACCAATACTTTGTTTGGTCATAAGAAATTCACTTTTTCTTCAATAAAATTATTTCACGTTATTAATAAATTATTTTTTGACCATAAAATTTCAAATACACTTTAAATATATTTGAAAAAGTGAAAACAAATCAATAATACTTGTTTTCGCTTTTCTCTATTTCACGTATTCACCTATTTAACTATGTCTAAATACTTTAAATTATAAAAAATCTTTTCAAAGAAATACAACCAAACACAATTTCAACTCTAATTACAACTCGAAAAAATCAAAATCAATTGATATTTTTTTTTTATTTTCCTGCCAAACGCCTCCTAAGACTTATGACAATTCCGGCCAAAAAAGAAAAAAGAAACAATAATAATATTATTAAGACACGTCTCAATCAGCCAATAGTTGTTACCTTGAAACATTAAATTTACCTTTTATACAATTATCCAAGTACGTAGAGGTGTCATACTCTAACCAAACAACAAACAACAAACAACAAACAACAAACAACCAAAAAAAGCACAGAGCGTCTAATAATTAATGTACAGGTAGTAGTATTTTAATGAATAAAATTCACTTTTTGTAGGAAAAATACATACTTTGTTCAATTTATCTCTTAGATTGGCACCAAATTTAAAAAAAAAATCAAAGAAGATATTTAAATTTTATGATTTTAAATCAAATATAATATAATGTATCACATAATCTTTAGTTTTGTTGCCACAAGTGATGTTGGAACTGAACAGAGTTACCCAATACAAAAATCGACATATTTAAAAATAAAAATAAAAAATTAAAATAAAAGATGTTACTTAAATTGAAATAGAGAAAATATCATTTAAATAGTAACTTGTTATTTATGAGAACTTTCTTTTCAAGTGCCTATGTTTGCTTATTTTAAATAATTTTAACAATTGTCTCAACTAAGAAAGCTTTTCAAAAATAATACTTGTAAAAATTCATATAAGATCAATAATATCTTAGGAATGATTATAAATATTTGACATCTCGTTAATGGGAAATAAGTATTTGAAGAAACTGTCTTTAAAATAATAATTTTCAAACTTGAATTTCAAAAATAAGAAGAATAAACGTGAAGGACAGCCATAGTGTATTAAAATTTAAAACACAAGCTTTAGTATTATATTACAGCCTTACTCGACATAAACGTAAAATAAAAATATTTATTTGTATTAAATAAGTTAAAACTCTCTTGTCAAAAGTAGAGGAACCTACGTATATGCTTTGTGTAAGTTTTTTCTTAATAAGTAGAGTAACCTATGTATATGATACCAAGTATATTTATTGTCTTCTTAAAAGGGAGTGAGCAGTTTTGGTTGAAAAGAAATACCAGAATTGACTTAATGAATAACAAAAATTATTCTTCTAAACTCATGTCTGTTTTGTGCTGTTTTTCGTGATTAAAAATAAAAAATAAAAATTGAAACCCATATGTTGAAAAGTAACCACAAAGCAAAAGATAAAAAGGCACAAAGTAACTATTAGAAATTAAAGAAGATGAGAACCTGACAAAGCATTGAGTCCATTGAAACAAGTTCTTGAAAAAGAGGTTGGTCCTGAAATGGAGTGTTGAATACCATTCTCCTCCACTCCAAGAACAGGAGTACTATTATTATCTTCAATTCTGTCATCATTTTGTAATTTGTGATAGCAATTGTCATTGAGAACTAGTAGCCCCACTCTTATACTTGACGAGTCATTCTTAAATTTAGGCTCCATGATTAGAATTCTTCTTCTTAAGTCTTCCTCTTCTTCCTATATTTGTATGTAATAATCATATAGAAGAAGAGAAAGAGAGGTAGAAGACTTCTTGTGGGTGAAAAGCTACAGGAATTGACTCTCATGTGATAAGATAGGACGTTGTTGTGTCTAAGGTTACGTGTACCTGAACTGTCACCGTTTAAAAAAAAAAAAAGGGTAAACAACATAAATACCAATACTTTGCTATCTAATTACTCTCTCTCAATTTTTATATTAATTACTTAATATCCTGGATATGATACATAAGTTTGGACCTAATACATAACCAACAGATACATAACTATCAAACTAATTGACTATAAAAAAAAGAAAATAATGATATGGAATTAAATGATAGAGCAATTAATGGGATTTTGATTGGGATATGTCTCTTGAATCCCTAAAAATTAGTAACAACTTCATAATTAAAATTTTAATTACCATAATTAACATTCTCTAATCATAATTCTCCCAAATGCTCTAAAAATCAAAATGTGCACAAAATACAAAACTAAATCAACAAAAAATGTCAGAAAACTTTATACGTACCTAATCCAAAACATATAATTGATGATGATACATAAGATACAACATATAGTTTTAGATGAACTATAAATACAATACATATGTATCAGTTGTATCCAATATTTTGAATATATCAGTTGCAAAATAATTCATAACAATTTCAAAATTTAGTATGTATCAGATATAATGATATATTTCTTAAAAATTGATTTACGCATCATAATAAATGTATCAAGTGTAAACTAACTAAAATTACATGCAATTTCTTATTATGTATCATAAAATAATGCAATATGTCGTTAAAATCAAATATATGTACTTGGCATATTAATGTATCAGGTTTACAAGAACCAAAACACATATAAATATTAGTATGTATCAGAAAGCCTGCAATGTCTCTTATGTATTAGAAACCTTAGAACTATGTATCAAACTCAGTAAAATGAATGTATCAGATATTAAAAAAGAACCTAAATCACATGTAAATTTCAGTATGCATTGGAAAGCATGCAATGTCTCAGTGCATTAAACTTATGTGTTGGATTCACTTCAAAACATGTAATTCATATCTTTGATAAATGGTTTCTTTTTGTAACTTGCTTTCTTTTCTACTTTGTAGATACAACAATAGACTTTATGACTACTACCAGTAGCCTCCCGTAATTTCTTCTTCATATTCGAATAAATTTGAAGAAAAAAGTTAATGGAGATTGTAAATTTGAAAACAAATTAACACGATTGTTAATGGAGAATTTGAAAATTTGAAAAAAATTAATTACGATTGTAAATTTGAAAACAAATTAACAAATTTATAAAAAAAGTTATGAAAACAAATTAACCTCCAAATAAATTTGAGGAAAAAAGTTAATAGAGGTTGTAATTGGAAGTTGAAGTTTGAATATGTTGAAGTAGTGGATGATAAGATGATAACAAATTGTAATTGTTGAATTGATAAATTTGTCAGATATTTTACCCTGATTTTGGGCGAGTTTTAAGGAGCAGGAGGCACAAAAATAAGGTGAATTGTAATATATTAGCAAATATTAAGATTTTATGAGTTAGAAGGAATTTTTATAATATATTTAGTAAGATGGTATTTAAAGTAGTATAAAAAAGTTAAGGCGTTGACTTATGTAATTTTTTCTAAAAAAAAAGTAAATAAGAATTGTCATTGCTAAGTCGATTATATGAAGCTACAGATTTTGTCAATACATATAATCTCATCTCAAACCATATTCTACACAAAATAAACATGTTTAAAATTTTTATGTGTATTACTAATTATAAATTAAAATGTCTCTAAAAATATAAGAGCTAAGATAACACATAATTGTGTTGATATGACTAGGGATATATTCTATTCATTGATATCATATTATGTAGATTTTCTTCAATTAAAAAGAAGCAAGCAAGCAAGAAAAGACTAGTACTACTACGTCTGTCTCCTTGTTTATTTTGCTTGTATTTTTGCATGATGTTGCAGAATATAGTAGAGTACAAAAAAGGAGCAGGCTGACATGATAAACCACGTGGATAGATTTTCAGAGGGTCCCCACACACTTAGGGATGCGTTTGGTACACTCTATAGGAAAAGTAAAAATATCTTATGAGGTGGGATATCTTGTGAGATTATTTTGTTCCTACTCATTGGGTTTTTATTTTATCATTTTAGTGTAAATAATGAGATAAAATAGTTCCGAGGTTAAGTCATATCTTATACCAAACATGAATAGGGTTAATCCCAAACCTTATTCCGGAATTATTCTTCTTATCCATTCTAACCAACGATCCTTTAATGTATCTTAAATTAGATTTCTGTTCTAAATCCGTGATTTTATCAAAGACGCAATTGTCCCATTATCATTAGAGTAGCAGCATCAGATTTGAATTCAATTTGCTTCACTTCTTAATCAGTATGTCAGAACGAGTCCAGGAAAATGGTACTGTTGAAACAATACAAAATCAAAAGGACAGAGAATTGGGGTTTAAAGTAAATAGAATCCAACTATGAATTGGCTAAAACTTCTTCATATTCCTATGGCAAAATGCTCTATTGTCAGTTTTGTAAGTTGGACACTTCTGCTTACATGTTAGTCATTTAGACCCTTGAACCCATCAAAAAATAATATTTCGCACCCTTTGACCGTTGACCTTGTCTATGTGGCAAGGTCATGGTGACTAGGACAAAGAGAGTGTAATCACTCGCCTAGGGGTGCGAGTGGGGGTCAATTTTTGGCCAATTTTACATTAAAATAATTAATAAAAATAAAAATAATATTAAAATTTAAAAAAAAATTAAAAAGGTCCTTTTTTCCCCTCCATCTTTTTAAATTTAAAAATATTTTTAAAATAATTTAAAAATAATTTAAAAATAATTTAAAAATATTTTTAAAAATTAAAAAATTATTTTAAAAATATTTTAATTTTTTTTTTTTAAATTACCCTCCCCACTCAGCCCGTCCCCACCCCTACACCCTCCGTCCCCTCCTTTTTTTCCTCCATCCTTTTTAATTTAAAAATATTTTTAAAAATTTAAAGATAATAAATTTAAATTTTTTTTGCACCCCACCCCATCTCATTCCCACCCTACCCACCCATATCCCCAGCCCTCCACCCCATCCCAGCCCGTCCCCAGCCCACCTAGACCCACGTAACCCCTCCCCCTTCCCCAGCCCCCACCCCACTCAGCCCGTCCCCATCCCACCCAGCCCCACGCAACCCCTTCCCCATCCCCCCCTTCCTCCAGCCCCCCACTCCACCCCACCTAGCCCCACTCAACCCCCTCTCCCAGCCCTCCCCCTACCCCAGCCCCACCCAGCCCCTCCCCCCATAATTAATTTAAATTAAATATTTTAAATATGTAAATCATATTTAAATTAATTAATTATTTAAGTAATTTTTTTTTAAATTAGGTAAGAATTTTAAATTTGATAAATTAATTAATTTAAATAAACTAATTAGTTAAGAATTTTAATTAATTAATTTTTTACTAATTTAAATTTCAAATTTAAATTAATTAATTAAATTAATTTAAATATTTAATTAATTTTAATTTAATACTTTTTTTATTATTTTTTTATTTTAAAAATGATTATTCAAATTTTTCAAATTTTAAAAGCATGATTATTCAAATTTTTCTACAATTTATAAATTTTTCTTATTTAATTAAATTAATTTTAATATTTAATTTGTTATGTAGCATTTTAAAAATGAGTTGGAATTTAATATAATACTTTTTCTATTTTTTTATTTTTTTCTAAAATGACGTGACAAATGACGTGGCATACGTGCAGATGACATGGCACACGTGACAGCTGACATGAGAGAGTGTGTTAACTCTCCAAAAAAGTGTTTAAAATGTAGTTTTTTCGTGGGTTCAGGGGTCTAGATGACAAATATGTAAGTAGAAGTGTCCAACTTACAAAACTGACATAGTACAGGGGTCCAATAGAGCATTTTGCCTATTCCTATTATTAACATTAACTAGAATATTATACGTGTGTTGCACGTGTATTTTACATAATTATACACAAGAAGAAGAATATTACAACAAAATAGTAATTGAAGATAAAAAAGAGGAAAAAATTAAGTTGCATAGAAAACATGAGGCCTTAATTATAAGACATAGCTATAGTTTTAAAATTTACCTAACACAACTATACGTAGGGTTTGTAGCATCTCTCTCTCCCTATCTCTCCTTCTCTCGCTCACGCTCTCCTCCCTCCTCTTCCTCCTCTCCCTCCCCCCCTCCTCCTCTCTCTCTCTCTCTCCTTATTTACTTGCCGCGGTGATGGAAGAGTTGTATATGTCTTAGGTATAAGTATTTTGATTTAGATATATGTACCGACTGTATATGTATCAGTTTAATATGTTTTAGCTATAGGTATAATGCAAGAGTTGTATATGTAATGTATCAATATGTATTAGGTCTTATATATTTTGATCTCTATTGTAATATACATACAAATGCAATACAAATACAATTGAACTATGTCATTATACGAATCAATATGTCACATGTTAATCAGGTTGATCTCCTCTCTCCTAATCTTGCTCGCCTCTCTTATCTCTCTTTCAGTCTCATTCACCACTCTCAACATTTTAACGCTCACATCTCTTCTTTCTCTTCCAGACTCGTTCGCCACTCTAATCCTTTTAACGCTCACCTCTGATCTCTCCCAGTCTCGTTCACCACTCTCCTCCCTTCACATGTATATATGAATCGTAATTAATAAACTGTAGTTATGATCTCCCCAATTAAGTTTAATCCTTAGTTATTTAAGAAATTTAGCCTAAAATAAATGTTATAACTATGTAAATGATTAAAATTAAAATTGTAACTCAAATATATTGTTGCATGTTGTGTCTAAGCAAATGAAAAGAATTATAGGTTTAATATTTATCTAGAAAGTTAAATTATGCTATATAAATTGACATAAATGAAATAATTTGTAAAATTATTATGTGATTTCATTGGAGAACCGATTTCATAAACACGATCAAATCCACCAGCAATCAACTTCTTAAGATAAAGCTCGGAGGACACACGCAAATAGTTTTGTATTCAACCTGTTATAGAGAGTATAAATAGTTTGGTTGCAGCTCCACGAACAATCAAATTCATAGCAGTAGTCTTCACTTAAGACAAGTGAAAATCTGAGTGAAAAAGGAACATGTTATTTCACAGGCAATAAAATTAGCATTGAAAGTAGGAATTAAACATACAATAAACTTAGCATGTGACGTGGAGATGAGCCTGAAAATACCAATAAACCCAATTATTGGAAAACAATAATAATAAAGTTCAAATCAGATTCGTAAGAGTTGGAACATAACTATCTTAACTCTTAGAGATCAGGTAGATATATTGTTTTTGATAGACTTCCAACTCAAGACAACGGCTCAAGATAAAAATAGTCTAAAAAAGATTGAAATACAAGATGTAGACACGTGATTTTGATCCTCCCCGAGTTTAATATATATATATATATATATATATATATATATATATTTTCTCGATATTAAATATTTATATTTGGTCTAATATTATTTAAATTCTTATTTTATTTTAATAAATTTTTAGTTAAGAAATAAAGTTAATTTTGAATTGTTTTATTTTATTTTATTCTAATTTTTTTAAAATAATACAAAAAATTTAATTTTTTTTTTTAATTTTTTTTTTAAAAAATAAGTTAGTAGTTTTAGTACTATCTTAATTATATTTATTTTTAACTATTTTTAAACTTTTATTGTATTTTCTTAACTATAAAAATTAATTAATTATTATTATATTATTTTTATTATTATTATTTTATTTATTTATTATTTTTATTTGTCATTATCTTCTTTTGTTTTAAAAAAAAAAGAAAAAGAAATTTTTTTAAAATTTTAAAATCTAATCCTATCCTAAACTACCACAACCACCCCAACTTTCCCTCCAACTCCCTCAATTTCCCTCCTCCTACATATCTATATAACACAACACATACAACATATGACAAAAAAGAGAAAAAAAAACTCACGGAAAAAACAAAAAACAAAAAACTTGAGATAAACCAAAACCAAAACCAAGACTCACGGACAAAAAAATGGAAAAGAAAAACACTTGGAAAAAAAAAGGTCTGGAAACAAGAAACAATGAGTGAAAACAAGAAATAGTGAGAAAAACAAAAAAGGAAAAAAGAAATGGGAAGTTCTTTGAGTTTGGGTCCCCGTTTAAGTTTTTCGGTGACGACATTTTCATTTCCATCTTAAGTTAACTTATCTCACAGGTTCTACTTGAGATCATTTCTATTTATTTTGTAAGTTTTATTATGAATCAAATAATGATTAAAGTTATTTTAATAATTTCGTAATTTAAGATGTAAAGTTTAATATTCATGTAAAGTTCTTTTTTTTTTTTTATTGTTTTATGTTTTTATTTGTAATTTATTTATTGTATTGAATCAAAGATAAAATGTAATCTTAGTTGGTTTGTAAGTGATTGTCAATTGTTATGTTGTGACTTGTTTGCTTACTGTTCTTCGTGATTCATTTTGTTAATTATAAATATTAAAGTTCTTGGATGATAAAAAATATAACGTTTTTTTTTAAAATGTCAATATATTATTTTGTCATTGTTTATTTTTTATTTTTTAATGAATTATGAAAATTTTAAAGTATAATTAAAAAGGGATTAAAATAGTTAAGTGCATGCACACTAAAAGTTTCCATGCACATACAAAGTTAGAAACAACTTAGAGAAAAACGTGGAAAAAAAAAATATAAAGATTTTTTTTTCTTTTTTTTTTTTTTAAAGTGGATAACAGTTTTACATTTGTTAAGTAATTATTATTATTATTATTATTATTATTATTATTATTATTTTCTTTTCTTTTCTTGTTAACTTCATTGTGATAATTTTGTTAAAAGTGGTTTTATTAATTAACTTTGTTACGTGATTATGTTAATTTGGATTTTAAATAGTTTTGTTAAGTTTATATATTAATAATTTGTTCGCAAGAATAAGATTAATCCCTTTAGCTTAAAAAGATTTAAAAATATGTAAATATAAATCATAATTGATAAACTGAAAAGAGAGGAAAAACCATTTGTAAGGGAGCGAGACGAGTTGCGGAATAATTCAAAATTTGTTGCAAAATAAAGAGAGAAAAAGAATAAAAATGGATAATGTAAAATTATTTCGAGTTTACGAAAGATGAAGCAAATGCCTTTGACGAGGCGAATTTTTGACACATTTAAAATTTTCGTCTCAACTAAGAATGCGGCGCACGTATCTTTCTGAGATATTTTCAAGTAATTCAAGGATACAATAATGCACTTTGATAAATATTTTTAAAATTAATTTTTCACCGATTTAATATACGAGATATAGAGATATTATAGGTATATTAAAAATGAGCAAATTTAGGCTTATAACACGATATTTCTAAATAGTTTAAGTTAAGTATAAGTCAATAAAGAGACCGTGCTAGAACCACGGGACTCGAAGGGTGCCTCACACCTTCCCCTCGGTCAACAGAATTCCTTACTCGGTCTTCTGTTTTCGCAGACCAAAATAAAAAAGTCATTTTCTTTTGACTAGGGATTCAAAAAGGTGACTTGGATCACCATAACTCGATTCCAAGTGGCGACTCTGAAAATAATAAAAATAATCCCTATTCAATACCGTCACTTTAATTGGAAAAACCCTTTGACCTCTACCTGAGAGCGAAAAAGGAGTGTGACACAAGAGACATATGATAGAATTTACCATTGATAAGAATGTCCGAAGTGCATGGTATTCAGGAGCATCCCATTTGTATTCACTACACAACAATAATCAGCAAAACTAGAGTTAAAACATGAATGAAAGAATCGATGGACGTCTACCTTATTAGTCTCGGTAAAGGCGGCGAAGGCACAATCACAAGCTGGCGTCCTAGCGAAGCCTTAGTTGCCACTGTAGTAGATTTCCTACAAGCAATCTAATAGTAGTAGCAACAACAACATACATGTATGCAGATCTTATTCTTGCTTTAATAAAAAAAAAAAATCTTATTATATTCTTGCCTTTATACATAAATCTAATGTCAGCAAATAATAATCAAATCATCGAAAAGATGTGGCTGTGGAAGTTGATTCTGCAAAACAAAACAAAATAAATAATTAGAATCAATATATTTTAAGCTTGTGCACTTCAAATTTCAAATTTTCAATTCCTGTAAATACGGATCCTATTTACCTTGAAGAAAAAAAGAAACGAACACTCTTGCAATTCCTATAAACACGGATCCAATTTACCTTGGAGAATAAAAGCAACAACACTCTTGCAATTTGGTTTAAATAAGAAAAATTTCAATGCTTTTTATAAAAATAGAGGAATTATAAATAAAAAAGAATACTAACTTAAATTTTAAAGAGATTGTATTATAGGTTAAAAAGGACACTGATTAATATTTCTAACAGGATTTACATAGCATTGGGAGGAAAAACACGTAACTCAACTAAACCTACTTCTTTGTTAAAGTGACCTATCCAATTCAAAACCAAAAATAACAGGATTTTGTTGGTTGAAATAGGACTTTGTTGATTTGTTTATTTTTTTTAGTTTACTTAATTTCCTTTAAATAAAATAGGACTAAATTTTGTAATTTAAAAGGCGAAAAAACGATTTTTTCTAAAGGGGAGACTTTTAATGATATAAATTTTGACCATCAGTACTAATACACAATCAATTTCCTATTCTAACTAAATTTGAACAAAGAAAAACAAAAATTCTATGCAAAGAAAAATAAAAAAAATAAAATATATACGTGTATGAGCATTAGACAAAATCCTTTGAAGAGTAATTTATGTGGAGGTATCTTATTCTAACTAAATTAGGAAAAAAAATATCAAAATCCTATTCTAACTAAATTGTAACATCATATTCAGCCCAACAAAAAAATTTACTTCTATAAATACCATTCTATGTTGATCAGTAGAATAGTATGAGAGGTATGTTAGGGGATGAAGTAAGAATAAAGCAAGCACAAACAAACATAAATGAAGCAACTTTTAAGATGGCACAACATGAGCTTAATTAAACAAAGCAACTTTTAAGCTGACATATCAATTAATATTATATTTGAATTAATTATTAACACTAATAACAATGTAGGAGGAAAAAAGATACGCGAAAAGATGAATTGCCGAGAGAAATTGCATAAAAAGATTTTGGAGAAGAGACAAACTGAAAAAAATTGAGGCAACAACGAAAGGAGAAGCAAAAGTAGCAGGGAGAAACTGATATGTTGAATGCTACAGAGACAATATCAAATAGAATGGTATTTATAGAAGTTAAATTTGTTGGAACGTGTTTGTAATAATTTATCTAGAATCACCCTTAACTAGAGGTTGGGGGTTTGACCCTGGGCATAGAGAAAACTCTGTTGAAGCGTTACCCCCGAATAGAGCCCTACCCGACGCGAATCCGGATTAGTCGGGCTCCAATGTGGGTACCGAACACCGGATGGGAAATAAAAAAAAAAATAATTTAGCTAGAATAGGATTTTAATATGTGTTTGTACTGATTTAGTGAGAATAGGATTAATGAATTTTTTGTAAATGTAGTGTGCTTGTACTAATTTAGTGAGAATAGAATTAATGTTCTTTTTGTAAATGTAGTGTCGTTTCTTAGAATAAAATAGGATTAGATAATCTTTATTTGTATTGATTTAGTGAGAATATGATTAGTTTTTTTTTTTGGTAAATATAGTGTCGTTTTTCAGTTAGAATAGGGTTGTATTGTGCATTAGCAGTGTTGCCTGAAATTTATAATGTTTTATTGGATTTGTAGGCAAAATTTATATTGCTTTATTGGATTTGTAATTTAAATAGAATATGCGAAAAAACGATTTTGTCTAAAGGAAAGACTTTTAATGAAGAGGAAAAAGTTCAAACGTGATTTATAACGTCCTTCACACTTTTAAGATGTATCAAGCATTTATTAATAAAAATAATGATAATATATATTTTGGTATCCAAATTAATGAATTATAGCAAAAATATACAAACAACAAAGTAGGGTTTGGAGAGGATATAGTGTACACCTTACCCACTGCCTTAGAGATGGAAAACCTATTTTTGATAGGTCCTCTGCTCAAACAAAAAACATGTCAAAGCAGTATAGAGAAAGAAGTAACAAAAATAAAGACAATCATGAAAAATATCATAAACAATCTGTCAAGTCATCCAAAATAGCAGTTGTAATAGGATATGATGATAATCAAAGGGTAAAAGCTACAACTAATAACCAAACTCAAAGGACAAGAAACTATAAGAGAAATACGGCTCATAGTATAACTAATAATAGTAAAGAAAAATAAGCGAAACAATGTTCAATCATCTAACTAACCTCTTACTATAATCTGTGTCTTACATAACTTCCTATTTAAGCTCATGTCCTCGGTAAGTTGAAGTTGTGTCATGTCCTATCTAATTACCTCTCACTAATACTTCTCTAACCTACCTATTCCCTTTTTAAAACTATGCATATATGGCCAACTTTTCACACTTTCGCATAGGGACATCTGTGCATCTCCTTTGCACATGCCCAAATCATCTCACCCTCATTTTCCACATCTTGTTCTTTATCGAGGTCAATCTACCTTATCCCGAATATTTTTATTTCTAATGTTATCTTTCCTAGTATATCCACACATTTATTGCAATATTATCATCTCTGCAACTTTTACTTTTTGATTGTTAGAGTTCTTGACTGGACAACTCTCTGCTCCATACAAAATAGCCGATTTAACCACCGCTTTGCAGAACTCGTCTTTAAATTTTGGAGGCACTTTATTATCACATAGGACTCCAGATGCGAGCATTCATATTATCCACCCTGCACTTGTATGATGTATGACATCACCATCAATCTGTATATTTCCTTGAATAATAGACCAAGATACTTGAAACTTTTTCATTTATAAATTAGTTGTGTATCAAGATTCACTTCCACGCCAGCCTAAGATATTACGTCACTAAACTTGTACTCCCAATATTCTGTCTTGTATCTACTCAACCTGAATTGTCTAGATTCCTCTAAACCCGCAACTTAGAGTTTAATACACCTAGGATCTCATTAATCAGAATTATGCCATTCGTAAATAAAAGATACCATGACACTTCACCTTGGATATGTTGCATCAATACATTACCAACAAGTGTAAATGGGCTAAGAGTTGATCCCTAATGAAACTCCATTACAGTTAGAAAGTATTCTGAGTCTCTTCCACTATTCTTACACGGGTCTTGGCCCCATTATGTGTAGACACGTGATTTTTGATGCTCCTCAAATTTTAACTTATTTTTATATTAAATATTTATATTTGGCATAATATTATTTAATTTCTTATTTTATTTTTATAAAATTTTGGTTAAAAAATTAATAATTAAATAAATTTAATTTTTGAGATATATTTTTTTTATCTTAATTTACAAAAAATATATAATATATATATATATATATATATATATATATATATATTATTCATTCTAAATTTTAATAAACAAATTATTAGTTTAATACTATTTTATTATATTTATTTTTGTCTATTTATAATTTGTTATTATGTTTTGTTAAATATAAAATTAATTATTATTTTATTTATTATTGTTATTTTTGTCTATTTATAAATTCTTATTATGTTTTATTAAATATAAAATTAAAAATTATTTTATTTATTATTAATATTTTATTATTTATTATTATTAATATCTTTATTTATTATTATTATTATTATTATTATTTTCTATTTAAAAAAATTAATTAATTAATTAATTAATTAATTTGAATTTTAAATATTCCCTCTCCATTATCTGTTGATGAAGGATTCCCCCTATAAAACAACCGTTCCCCCCAAAATTCCCTCTACAAAAGGGACTCTCTCACCCTCAGAACAAGAAAACGGACATTCATCAGACAACACAGAAACTGAGAGAAAAAACATAGAGTAAAAATTCAGAAAAAGAGAGAAAAAGAAGAAAGTGTAAGTTGGACTTTTGTTGAAGTTTCCGGTGACAATCTCTTGCGTATTCAATCAAGTTGAAATACAGGTTCTATTTTTATCTTATACTATTGTTGTAAATTTTCTATAAAAAAAAAACAAGAATGAAAATTTGAAGTAACTTCATGTATCATTGATTATGTGTGATTGTTTGATTATATGGATTATCTCTTACAACGTATCATACGACTAAATTATCAAATATTCATATATTTGAAAATGGATGTGTTAGGGAAAGAAAATAGACGTAGTAAATATATTTACAGAGTTTCACAATCACTCATACAGTTTCCTTTTTATATTTTTCCATGATTACAGTAGATTAACACATACACACACCAACACAGAAAAAAAAAGTAAATAAAATAAAATAAAAAAAAAGAGATCAGAAACGGAGAACCAGTCACGACACAAACGCTATACCGAAATTAATCATCGGCGGCGCGAGTTTCGAAAAATACCACCACCTCCAAAAATCCCCTCAAATTTCGTCGACGGACCATCAAACTCATCGGATTTGGTCGCATCGTTATTTTCTTTTTTTCATTCTCTTTCTGCTTTTGTTGTCATAGGTTACTTTAGGGTATTTGTTAATTGGAATTGTGAATTTTTTATTTTGTTTTAGTATAAATTGTAAAACAATAAAGTACTGATTAGAGTCCATTTTTCTTTTTCCTTATTTTTTTTTATTAATTATTTTACATATTAGACTATATTAATTTTTAATGTGTCAGGGATTGCTCTATTTAATTTATTATTGAAATTATTATTATGGGAATGACCAATTATTTTTCATAGTATGAAATTAACTTTAAAATGTAAGTTTAATTTACTTCAGGAAAGTTAAAGAACGACTATCTTAAATTTGTTATTTTATTTCAATTCATTATTTTTACTGTCATTAACAAAACATAAAAAATATTTATTAAATTAATTAATTATCTTGAATAATTATTATTTTAGTTTACTGTTAAGATTAAATAGCATTTTGAAAAGGATAAATTGCTACGAATTTTTTTACAAATAAATTAAATCAATGTTTTAACGTTAAGCAAATTTTAGACACATTTTAAATATTCGTCTCAATAAGAATGCGGCATACACATCTTTCTGAGACATTTAAAAAATTCAAGGATGCAATAAATGCACCTTGGCAAATATTTTTTCAAAATTAATTTTTACTAATTTATTTAACATAAGATACATAAATAGCTATTTTCGGTATAATAAAAATGAGCGAACCTAGGCCCCAACATGAGTTATACAAAATAGTTTAAATCAAGATAAGTCAATAAAAGCGACCGTTCTAGAACCACGGGACTCGAGGGGTGCCTAACACCTTCCCTTTGGTCAATAGAATTTCTTACCCGGTCTTCTGTTTTCGCAGACCAAATAAAAGAGTCATTTTCTTTTGACTAGGGATTCAAAAAGGTGACTTGGAACACCATAACTCAATTCCAAGTGGCGACTCTGTAAATAAATAATCCCTATTCAAAACCGTCACTTTAATTGGAAAAACCCTTCGACTCCTACGCTTCTGGCGAAAAAGGGGTGTGACATCTCTGACGACTCTGCTGGGGAATAAATAAGAATTCGAGCTTTTTATATTGACTTATACTTGCTTTAATTATTTTTATGTTGTGTTTGTTGGCCTTATATGCTACTTGTCGCTTATTTACCGTTTAAATATTCATTAAACTGTATTATATACTGTCTTCTCTCACGTACCCCCTCTGAGTATCTGAAATAGGATAGAGGAAATGTAGCATATGCATCCCACCTTCTTTTTGAGATAGCCGGAGTGTCAAGGCACCTGGTGAAGGATATAGTCACACATGTTAGGAGGGGTTCGGATCGACAATGAAGGTGGTGTTGCCCTGCTACCGACCAAGTTGTCCCTCCCCGGCTCGAGTGTCCGCTCGGGTAAGCCAGTCTAGACACCTATCCCTATTAGGCATAAACTTAGAAGAACTGAAAACTCAGAATCTGGTTATCCCTATTAGGTACCGCTTTATTTGCATCATATGCATTTGACTTAGCGGGACTCGGCACAGGGGTCGGGTCTGTCTAGGACAGGTGGCCTAATTTATAAAGACCAACATGTGCATCCTACGTGCTCTTTGACATTTGCTTGGAAGACTATTTATTTGTTGACCGGCTTTAGGCAATTTTAAAATGCGAGAGATTAATTTATCCTCAAATTTAGTCAATCATTTTTGAAAGAAAATTTTTACTTTTAAATAAAGATTTTTTTAAAAAAATATACAGCAACACAAGTTTTACAATCTTTATGAACTACGAGAGACTGATTCTCACATTTTAGTGGGATACGTAGGAAGTCCTCCCAGGATACGACCCTATCTTTTGAAAAATTATTCATAGATTTATTGGGGAATATTTTGAAAATATGATTACTTTCATAATATTTTTCTAATTTTCAAGTCCAATTTTTATATATATTTTAACAACCCTGAATCTTTAGGGATCATGAGACTAAGGTTTTACAAAAAAAATAAATAATAATAATAATAATAATAATAATAATAAAATATATTTCAATAGCCTGGAATCTTTAGGGATCATGAGGCTAAGTTTTTACAAAATAAAATATGTATTTTAACAGCCCGGAATCTTTAGGGATCATGAGGCCAAGTTTTTACAAAATATATATATATATATATATATATATATATATATATATCAATTTTAACAGTCCTGAACCTTTAGGGTCGTGAGACTGAAATTTTTATACAACTTCATACATAAAACGGTCATTCTATTTTTCTTTATTTCTGAGTCCTTTTATTTTATTTTTGTACTTAGGGAATATTGTCTTCAAACATATAGATAAAATTGTCTAGAAGTTTGTTATAGCAAAGTTAGAGTCAATTTAAATAAGTGTTTTTCTTAAAAAATATTATCAATCTTGTTTCTCTCGCTTTGATTTTTGATAAAATTGTTCTTTGCAACTAAGCCCAAATAATGGTCGCACTAGGTTTTACAAGTTAAGTTATAAATTCTTTTCAAAATTAATAAATTAAGTTTTGTCTAAGTCTAGATATTTTTTAATCTTATGTCCCTGTCAATAGGTATAAAATGTCCCCCCCTGTTCGTGGAAAGCGTCCAAAGAGAAAGAGAGATGGGAGTGTACCGCTTCAGGTTGTGGATTGTACCCCTTTGCAACTTTGGTTGTGGTGGAACGAAATGGATACATTCGATTATGACGAGATATATAAGTACTTGGGTTTTTTGATGAGTATCAACCCTAATAGGGAAGTGATTGTTGTATTACTGAATTTCTGGGACCCGAAGAATAATGTATTCCGCTTTTCAGATTTTGAGTTGACACCTACTTTAGAAGAGATAACGGTCTATGTTGGATATGGGGATATGCATCGGAAGAAAGTTATAGCCCTAAGACTTATTTCAATAAATAGATTTTGCAAGCTCATGAACATACGCAATACAAAAGAAGAATCAATGAAAAAAGGTTGGGTTTCCTTGCAGTTTTTGTATGACAGATACGGAAGGCAAGAGGGGTTTGAAAAGTACGGTAAACAACTTTGTAATAAGGGGAGTTTTGAGGATTGGAAAATTCACAGACGATTTGCATTCATGGTAGCCTTTTTAGGAACTATGGTCTTCCCGAGAAGAGAAGAAAAAATTAATATTCATTTAGCGGGAGTGGTACAGATACTGATTAAGAAAGATTACACTATGGTACCAATGATCCTAGCTGATATTTACCGTGCTCTGACTGTTTGTTAGAAGGGAAAGAGTTTTTTCGAGGGATGTAATATCTTGTTACAAATGTGGATGGTGGAGCATCTTTATCAACCTCCTACATTGACAAGGTTTGATCCTGAGCGATTTAATTGCATCAGCGATTACGAGGAAAGGATGGAGAAATATAAATTTCCAAAAGAAATTGGAGATTGGGTTAAGCTTTTTCGTTCTTTGACAGCAGATAAAATCACTTCGAATCTCCATTGGTTACCTTGGAGACAAGTCATACATAGTTCTGTCATTCGTCCATTTTTGTTATTAATGGGTATTAGAGGTGTTCAACTGTATGTTCCATTGAGGGTTCTACGTCAGCTAGGTAGGCGTCAAATAATCCCCATAACGGAAAACATGACTGAGTTTGTATTTGAGGTCAGACCAGAGATTCCACTTCCAGAAGATTTGGCCCAGCAGATTTGGGAGGGTTGCCGTATTATGGGGATTGAAACGATAGTCATAGAGCGTGAGAAAGGAGA